>CM055124.1:180661566-183110901 GCA_029206835.1 Rana muscosa | reverse complement strand
CATAAAAGGCTAATTTTCGTTTTTTTTTTTTTAACCCCATTATGTTACTGCCCGATTAATCGATTTTGAAAATAGTAATCGATTAATTTCATAATCGATTAGTTGTCGATTAATCGATTAGTTGTTTCGGCCCTAGTTTCTAGCGCAAAAAATAAAAATCGCAGAGGTGATCAATTACACCAAAAGAAAGCTCTATTTGTGGGGAAAAAAGGACGTCAATTTTGTTTGGGAGCCACGTCACACGACCACGCAATTGCCAGTTAAAGCGACGCAGTGCCGAATAACAAAAAGTGCTCTAGTCTTTGGCCAGCCAAATGGCCAGGGGCTATAGTGGTTAAGCTTTTGAGATATTTTTTTTTTTAATTTTGTCATTAAACATTTGGATAAAAGCTTGTTATGTTCCAGGAAAAGAGAATTTTTTGGCAGATTCGCTTTCTCGCTTCCCGATGGATCGATTATTTTCCCTGATGCCAGAGGCAGATTTATGTGGAGTACCATGCCCCTAACATTTGTGGGAGCTGATATAGTGTCTGCTATCATACTTGGTTAAGTTACGTGTCTTCATGGATGTTATGGATATCCTTTTTAAGAGCTAATAACTTGTATCTTTCTTCCTTTTCAGAACAAATAGTATTACTATTTCTTAATAGCTTAATGGTTAAAAATTATTCTTGGTCGCATATTAATAAGACCTTAGCTGGAGTTTCCTTCTTCCTTAGATTCAAGTCACTTCCAGCTTGTTTAAGTTTCTTTTCCGTTAAACAGGCTATGAAGGGTTTAAAAAAGGCTAACCTATCCCTTGACAATAGAGCCCCCATTACTCCCGATATTTTAACGAAATTGTGCGTTATAACTCATACGGTTTGTTTTTCTGCTTATGAGTATGTTATGTTTAGAGCAGTGTTTTCTTTATTGTTTTTTTGCAGCTTTTTCGATTGTCTGAGGTAGTAGACGCTTCAAAGAATAATAAGAAGGGATTGCAGTTTAAGAACATAATAATTAGGGATAGAAAACTTAGGCCTCGTACACACGGCCGATTTTCTCGGCAAGAACCAGCAAGAAACTTGCTGGCAGAGAGGTCTTGCCGAGTAAATCGGTCGTGTGTACACGGCTATCGGGTTTCTCGTCGAGAAAACCGACAAGAAACCTCGACGAGAAAATAGAGAAACTGCTCTCTATTTTCTCGTCGAGATTCTCCTCGGCATGTTTCTCGACGAGAAAAGTGAGTGTGTGTACACTTACCTGTCCTCCCGGAAGCCCGCGCATGTTCGAAATGAATTTGACGCATGCGCGGTAGCTTCCTAGGCATACGTAGGGTATACCAAGATGGCGGCGACGGCATCGAATGTGACGAGCGCATGCTCGTCGTAGTCGATGACGTCACCGCGTACGCTCCATTCAAAGAACCGCGGGTTCTTTGAAACGAGCGTGTGTACACTCGGCCGGGACAAGTTTCTTGTCCAAGAATCTCGTCGAAAAAAACGACATGTTTTTTTCAACGAGAATCTCGGCCGTGTGTACGAGGGCATAGAGTCTTCCTGCTCAAAAGTAAGAATAATCATTTTGGCAGAGGTCAATGGATTTCATTGAACTCTTGTTCCAATTCCAATATACTGTATGTCCTGTTTTTCTTTTATGGCAATACTTGTTCAGTAGACCTACTACTCAGGTACTGTTGTTTATCCACGCAAATGGATCACCTCTGACTAGATTTCAGTTCAACTGTGTCTTGAAGAGATGTTTATCAGCATTAATTTTACACCACTCAAATTCTTTCCGAATAGGTGCAGCTGCAGAAGCGGCCAAACTGGGATTCGGGGAGGAAAATATTAAGAGGTTAGGTAGATGGAGATCAAATTCATATAAGTTATATATTCGTCCTAACCAATTTGTTTAATATTTGCAGGTCATCCGTATGTAGCATGGATTCTCGGCCACTCCTACATATTTTGGGCTAAGAAGAGAGGGACTGCAAGAAGTTATACAACCAACTTGAGTCTGGATCCTGCCTTATTTCAAGTTTTCTAGAGTGGCCGGAGAGGAATGAGTTGGGGTGACTTGCATTTTGAGTTAGGAAGATTGTTTAACTGTTTGCCTCAGCCTGATGTTATCAATGTTCATTTAGGAGTCAGTTAAAACATTGGATCTGATCTTTAGTATTCAACATTAGGGATGAGCTTCGTGTTCGAGTCGAACATACGTTCGACTCGAACATCGGCTGTTCGATCGTTCGACGAAGATCGAACGATTTGGGCCGTTCGCGCCAAATTCGAGTGACGCGAACGGCCCACAATGCACTACGCCATCGCAGTGTCATCCAGGCGCTGTGATTGGCCAAGCATGCACTGTGACCCCGCATGCTTGGCCAATCACAGCGCCGGCAGCGAGGAGAGCAATGATTGGCCACAGGCAGGATGCCTGTGGCCAATTATTGCTGAGGGTGTTTAGTACACGCCCCACACTATAAAAGGCCGCCAGCACGGCGGCCTAGTGTAGTGTGTTCCGGAGCAGGGAAAGAGAAGCATAGGCAGGGACAGTGACATTTATTTTTTCTTGCTTAACCTGGATTCCTTTAGTTTAGGGAAAGAGAAGGATAGGTAGGGAGAGTGTCAGTGTGTTTTACTGTGCGAATCCTTGTTTCTAGGGACAGGGAAGGACAGTGAGGGAATTCTCCTTGTGCTATAGTGTGCTTTAAAAAAACATTTTTTCTAGGGACAGAAAACTATAGGTAGGGAGAGTGTCAGTGTGTTTTACTGTGCGAATCCTTGTTTCTAGGGACAGGGAAGGACAGTGAGGGAAATTCTCCTTGTGCTATAGTGTGCTTTAAAAAAACATTTTTTCTAGGGACAGAAAACTATAGGTAGGGAGAGTGTCAGTGTGTTTTACTGTGCGAATCCTTGTTTCTAGGGACAGGGAAGGACAGTGAGGGAAATTCTCCTTGTGCTATAGTGTGCTTTAAAAAAACATTTTTTCTAGGGACAGAAAACTATAGGTAGGGAGAGTGTCAGTGTGTTTTACTGTGCGAATCCTTGTTTCTAGGGACAGGGAAGGACAGTGAGGGAAATTCTCCTTGTGCTATAGTGTGCTTTAAAAAAACATTTTTTCTAGGGACAGAAAACTATAGGTAGGAAGAGTGTCAGTTTCTTTCACTGTGATAATCCTTGTTTCTAGGGACAGGGAAGGACAGTGAGGGAAATTCTCCTTGTGCTATAGTGTGCTTTAAAAAAACATTTTTTCTAGGGACAGAAAACTATAGGTAGGAAGAGTGTCAGTTTCTTTCACTGTGATAATCCTTTTTTCTGGGAACAGGGAAGGACAGTGAGGGAAATTCTCCTTGTGCTATAGTGTGCTTTAAAAAAACATTTTTTCTAGGGACAGAAAACTATAGGTAGGAAGAGTGTCAGTTTCTTTCACTGTGATAATCCTTGTTTCTAGGGACAGGGAAGGACAGTGAGGGAAATTCTCCTTGTGCTATAGTGTGCTTTAAAAAAACATTTTTTCTAGGGACAGAAAACTATAGGTAGGAAGAGTGTCAGTTTCTTTCACTGTGATAATCCTTGTTTCTAGGGACAGGGAAGGACAGTGAGGGAAATTCTCCTTGTGCTATAGTGTGCTTTAAAAAAACATTTTTTCTAGGGACAGAAAACTATAGGTAGGAAGAGTGTCAGTTTCTTTCACTGTGATAATCCTTGTTTCTAGGGACAGGGAAGGACAGTGAGGGAAATTCTCCTTGTGCTATAGTGTGCTTTAAAAAAACATTTTTTCTAGGGACAGAAAACTATAGGTAGGGAGAGTGTCAGTGTGTTTTACTGTGCGAATCCTTGTTTCTAGGGACAGGGAAGGAAAGTGAGTGAATTCTCCTTGTGCTATAGTGTGCTTTAAAAAAACATTTTTTCTAGGGACAGAAAACTATAGGTAGGAAGAGTGTCAGTTTCTTTCACTGTGATAATCCTTTTTTCTGGGAACAGGGAAGGACAGTGAGGGAAATTCTCCTTGTGCTATAGTGTGCTTTAAAAAAACATTTTTTCTAGGGACAGAAAACTATAGGTAGGAAGAGTGTCAGTTTCTTTCACTGTGATAATCCTTGTTTCTAGGGACAGGGAAGGACAGTGAGGGAAATTCTCCTTGTGCTATAGTGTGCTTTAAAAAAACATTTTTTCTAGGGACAGAAAACTATAGGTAGGAAGAGTGTCAGTTTCTTTCACTGTGATAATCCTTGTTTCTAGGGACAGGGAAGGACAGTGAGGGAAATTCTCCTTGTGCTATAGTGTGCTTTAAAAAAAAAAATTTCTAGGGACAGAAAACTATAGGTAGGAAGAGTGTCAGTTTCTTTCACTGTGATAATCCTTTTTTCTAGGGACAGGGAAGGACAGTGAGGGAAATTCTCCTTGTGCTATAGTGTGCTTTAAAAAAACATTTTTTCTAGGGACAGAAAACTATAGGTAGGAAGAGTGTCAGTTTCTTTCACTGTGATAATCCTTGTTTCTAGGGACAGGGAAGGACAGTGAGGGAAATTCTCCTTGTGCTATAGTGTGCATTAAAAAAACATTTTTTCTAGGGACAGAAAACTATAGGTAGGAAGAGTGTCAGTTTCTTTCACTGTGATAATCCTTTTTTCTAGGGACAGGGAAGGACAGTGAGGGAAATTCTCCTTGTGCTATAGTGTGCTTTAAAAAAACATTTTTTCTAGGGACAGAAAACTATAGGCAGGAAGAGTGTCAGTTTCTTTCACTGTGATAATCCTTGTTTCTAGGGACAGGGAAGGACAGTGAGGGAAATTCTCCTTGTGCTATAGTGTGCTTTAAAAAAACATTTTTTCTAGGGACAGAAAACTATAGGTAGGAAGAGTGTCAGTTTCTTTCACTGTGATAATCCTTGTTTCTAGGGACAGGGAAGGAAAGTGAGGGAAATTCTCCTTGTGCTATAGTGTGCTTTAAAAAAACATTTTTTCTAGGGACAGAAAACTATAGGTAGGAAGAGTGTCAGTTTCTTTCACTGTGATAATCCTTGTTTCTAGGGACAGGGAAGGACAGTGAGGGAAATTCTCCTTGTGCTATAGTGTGCTTTAAAAAAACATTTTTTCTAGGGACAGAAAACTATAGGTAGGAAGAGTGTCAGTTTCTTTCACTGTGATAATCCTTTTTTCTAGGGACAGGGAAGGACAGTGAGGGAAATTCTCCTTGTGCTATAGTGTGCTTTAAAAAAACATTTTTTCTAGGGACAGAAAACTATAGGTAGGAAGAGTGTCAGTTTCTTTCACTGTGATAATCCTTGTTTCTAGGGACAGGGAAGGACAGTGAGGGAAATTCTCCTTGTGCTATAGTGTGCTTTAAAAAAATATTTTTTCTAGGGACAGAAAACTATAGGTAGGAAGAGTGTCAGTTTCTTTCACTGTGATAATCCTTGTTTCTAGGGACAGGGAAGGACAGTGAGGGAAATTCTCCTTGTGCTATAGTGTGCTAAAGCATTCCTCATCAACCATCTTTGAAATCCTTGTTTTTTGGACAGTCAGGGAAATTGTCGTTGTGCTATTCTGTGCAAAAGCAATCATCCTCAACCATATTTAGTAATCCTTAAGTAAAGGGACAGAGAAGGACACCTGAAGGTAGCCCTTATTGCTTTTTTCCCATCTCCCTGCAGGCCATCTATTAGAATGTCTGGAAGGCAAACAAGGAGAGGCAGACAGTCAGGAGGCAATAAAAGAGGGCAAGCAGGCTCTGTGTCTGGGGGCAACAGTGCTGGTCGTGGACGCGGTGCATTGTCATCAGCACATGGCCATGGGACACGCTTGTCCTTCTTTTCGGCAGCTGGACATGTTGAGCCACATCATGCCGAAGACTTGGTAGAGTGGATGACCAAGCCCTCCTCCTCCTCCTCATCCTCTCTCACCCAGGCTCAGGGTACTGGCAAAGCAGCTGCCAAAGCGTCCTCTTCCCTGGTATCAATGTCAGACTCATCATCAGTCACTCCTTCCCTAGACCCACCATGTCCTCCTCCTGAGGAGTCCCCCGAACTGTTTGAGCACAGTGTTGGGTACATGCTCCAGGAGGATGCCCAGCGTTTCGAAGGGTCTGATGATGAAACCCAGCTACAGGAAGGCAGTAGCGTGAGAGCAGACAGAGGGGATGCTCAAGAAGGACACCAATCTGGCAGTCATGTTCCAGCAGCTGCAGCATACTGCCAGATTGGCTCCAGTGATGAGGAGGGAGGGGATGATGAGGTCACTGACTCCACGTGGGTGCCTAATAGGAGAGAGGAGGAGGAGGAGGATGAGGAGGAGGCACATCTCCAACGAGGCAGGATGCCCTTTGGTGGCCAGCGTAAGGGCAGTACACCGACGGAATCACACCGCAGAGCTCCGCCTGTGCAGGGCGCTGCCTCTGCCCGTCATTCAAAAAGTTCTTTGGTGTGGGCCTTTTTTGAGGCTAGTGCATCAGATCGCACAGCTGCTGTTTGCAACATATGTCTCAAGCGTATATCGCGTGGCCAAAACATCAGCCGCTTGGGTACCACATGCCTGACCAGACATATGTTGACCTGCCATGCAGCTCGTTGGCAAGCCTACCTCAAAGACCCACACCAAAGAACAAAGCGGACCTCTCCTTGCACCGCATCAGCTGGGATCTCCAACCCCACTATAACTTCAGTCCTCTCTGAAACATGCACTGAGAGGAATGAAGGTGTAGAATTAGGTGTGTCACAGCCAAGTACTTGCGGCCACTCTGCTAGCAGTACACCGACGTCCGATTCTAGCAGGCAAATTTCCCTGCCCCAGCTGCTGGACCGTCGAAAGAAGTTCACTCCCAGCCATCCACATGCCCAGCGGTTGAATGCTAGCTTGGCTAAATTGCTAGCGCTTCAACTGCTGCCTTTTCAGTTGGTAGACTCGGCCCCCTTCCGTGAGTTTGTGCAATGTGCGGTTCCTCAGTGGCAGGTTCCCAAACGCCACTTTTTCTCACGGAAGGCTATTCCGGCTCTCTACCGGCATGTGGAAGGCAATGTCTTGGCCTCGCTGGACAGGGCGGTCAGCGGTAAGGTGCATATTACCGCTGACTCATGGTCCAGCAGGCATGGACAGGGACGTTACCTTTCTTTCACGGCCCATTGGGTCACTCTTTTGGCAGCTGGGAAGGATGCAGGACAAGGTGCAGTAGTGTTGGAGGTTGTTCCACCGCCACGCCTCCAAAATGCTACTACTGGTTGTGACACACCTCTCTCCTCCACCCCCTCCTCTTCTTCTTCCTCCATGGCCTCTTCCTGTGGTTTGTCCTATGAACCAGCGGTGCTCCGTAGCCGTTCAAGGGGCTACGCAAGTACGCAGGCAAAAAGATGCCATGCCGTGCTTGCGCTGGTGTGTTTGGGGGACAGAAGCCACACTGGGGCAGAGGTCCTGTCTGCTCTGCAGGGCCAGGCCGAGAGGTGGTTGACGCCACGCCAGCTTAAGCCAGGAATGGTGGTTTGCGACAATGGCACCAACCTCCTCTCCGCCCTCCGACAGGGACAACTGACCCATGTGCCCTGTGTGGCTCACGTCCTTAACCTGGTGGTGCAGCGGTTCTTGGGCAGGTACCCGGGCTTACAGGATGTCCTGAGGCAGGCCAGGAAAGTCTGTGTGCATTTCCGCAGATCTTATAATGCCAGTGCTCGCCTGGCTGAGCTGCAAAAGGAGTTGAACCTGCCCAAGAACCGCCTTATATGTGACATGCCCACCAGGTGGAACTCAACGTTGGCCATGCTGCAGCGGCTTTACACGCAGCAGAGGGCCATCAATGAGTACCTGTGCGACTACGGCACCAGGACAGGGTCAGGGGAGCTTGTTTTTTTTTCTCCACGCCAGTGGGGCATGATCAGGGATGCATGCACTGTCCTGGCACCATTTGAGGAGGCCACGAGGATGGTGAGCAGTGACAGTGCATGCATCAGTGACACTGTACCTCTTGTCCACCTGTTGGAGCACACGCTGCGTGGAATAATGGACAGGGCACTTGAGGCAGAACAGAGGCAGGAAGAGGAGGACTTCCTTGCCTCTCAAGGCCCCCTTTACCCAGACAGTGTTCCTTCTGTCCCACCCATCGCACAGGAAGAGGAGGAGGAGGAGGAGGAGGAGGAGGATTGTGTCAGCATGGAGGTGGAGGCTGGCACTCAGCATCATCAGCAGCAGTCTTTTAGGGATGATTTACAGTCCCAAGAAACCAGTGGACTTGTACGTGGCTGGGAGGAGGTGGCTGCGGATCATGTCGTCCTTAGTGACCCAGAGGACTCCGGAGCGAATGCCTCAGCAAACCTACGCTGCATGGCCTCCCTGATCCTGCAAAGTCTGCGGAAGGATCCTCGTATTCTTCGGATCAAGGAGAGGGACCATTACTGGCTGGCCACTCTCCTTGATCCACGGTACAAGGGTAAGGTTGCGGACCTTATGTTACCGTCGCAGAGGGAGCAGAGGATGAGACAACTCCGGGAGGCCTTGCAGAAAGGTCTGTGCAATGCGTTCCCAGAGACTGGGAGGTTACAAACTCCTGGTCCTGGACAACGAGTTGCTGAGGCTTCGGCCAGTCAAAGAAGGAGCGGTGGGGAAGGTGGCCGTCTGACCGATGCGTTCAGACAATTCTTTAGTCCGCAGCCCCAAAGTATGATCGGTTCCAGCAACCATCGCCAGCGTCTGATAAACATGGTGCAGGAATATCTAGGGGCAAGGTCAGACTTGGACACCTTCCCCACCGAAAATCCTCTGGCTTACTGGGTCTTGAGGATGGATCACTGGCCAGAGCTTGCACAGTATGCAATTGAGCTACTGGCCTGTCCTGCATCCAGCGTTCTTTCGGAACGCACATTCAGTGCTGCTGGAGGATTTGTCACGGATCACAGGGTGCGCCTGTCCACCGACTCGGTTGATCGACTGACTTTCATCAAGATGAACCAGTCTTGGATCACCACCAGCTACCACACACCTGATGCTGATATAACAGACTAATTGATTTTAACATGTCACATCCCTTCAAGACTGATGCTGATGCTGAGTGCCTGTGCTGTTATGTTGACTGGCTATCCTCCTCCTCCGAGTCCTCAATGATACGATTGATGATGATAGCTTGGAAGATCATTTTTGTTTATGGGAGCCGCCACCAGTGGCTAAGGCCCAATTTTTCAGCCCCTGTTTTACAGGGGCGTGTAATTACAATTTTTTTAGCAATAATTTGCCATAGGGCTCATTGCTGTGCTCCACGTACAGTATCTGTGAGGGGTTGTAGTGTTGTGCCACCAGTGCCTAAGGCCCAATTTTTCAGCCCCTGTTCAACAGGGGCATGTAATTACAATTCTTGATCTAATAATTCACAGCAGGGCCCATTGCTGCACCCACCAAGAGTAACTCTGAGGGCTTACAGTGTTGTGGCAACGCCACCACCACCACCACCACGAAAGGCCCAATTTTTCAGCCCCTGTTCAAAAGGGGCATGTAATTACAATTCTTGATCTAATAATTCACAGCAGGGCCCATTCCTGCACCCACCAAGAGTAACTCTGAGGGCTTACAGTGTTGTGGCAACGCCACCACCACCACCACGAAAGGCCCAATTTTTCAGCCCCTGTTCAAAAGGGGCATGTAATTACAATTCTTGATCTAATAATTCACAGCAGGGCCCATTGCTGCACCCACCAAGAGTAACTGTCAGGGCTTACAGTGTTGTGGCACCAGCACCACCATCAAAGGCCCAATTTTTACTACCACTGTTCAACAATTATATGTAATTAAAATTCCTGATATAATAGTTGACAGCAGGGCGTTCCAGCACCAACCAAGAGTAACTGTGAGTGCTTACAGTGTTGTGCCAACACCAACAACTAAGGGGCCTATTTCTGCAGAGTATATACGGCAGGTCCCTACTTTCAAACATCCAACTTACAAACGACTCCTACTTGCAAACGCAAGAAGACAACAGGAAGTGAGAGGAAATCTACCCCTTGGAAGGAAAATTCTCTCCTGTAAGAATTAATATGGGAGAAAGGTGTCTCCTCTGTACTGATGCTTTATCACCAATCCTTGTTTCAAGAAAAACACCACATTTCAAAAACAGTTGTCATTGGGACGGAAAGTGAGGTGAAATGTTCTGAACAGGGGCACAGACAGCAAAACAAATGTTACAGGGGTGATAACCCTTACCTATGTTTTCCAAAAAGTTTAAAAATAGATTTTTGGGCTGGAGCTACACTTAAACAATGTACCTGTTCAAAATTACAAACAGATTCTACATAAGAACAAACCTACAGTCCCTGTCTGGTATGCACCGCCTGTATACGGCTGTTCAGAGTATATAGGGCCTTTTTTATTTTATGTGCGGGGTTCCCCTTAATATCCATACAAGACCCAAAGGGGCTGGTAATGGGCTGGGGTAGGGGGGGGGGGGGGGTCATGGGGTAGCTACGCCATTTTTCTTAAAGATTTTCATCCATATTACCGGGACCAGACATTACATTAAAGCCGCAAGCAGTTTTAAATGGCTTTTTTTTTCTTTAGAAGTGTCATTTTGTGCAGGGACAGTTCTAAACACGGGAAACACGTGGCACTTCACAGGCATACTTTAGACACCCCCCAGGTACGATATTTAAAGGAATATTTGACTTTTTTTTTTCACTTTATGCATCATTAAAATGACTGCTCCCGAAAAACGACCGTTTTTAAAACTTCTTTTTGCATTGATACATGTCCCCTGGTGCACAACCCGGGTTCCCAAACCCTTTTTAGGACAATAACATGCATAATAGTTGTTATAATTAGCACTTTAGAATTCGAACGTTCGCATCCATTGTATTTAATAGGGTTCTAATGTTCGTACGAACTTTCGGTCCGTTCGCGGGTTCTGGTGCGAACCGAACCCGGGGGTGTTCGGCTCATCACTATTCAACATTCTATTCAACAAATACACCTACTGTCTCCTAATATAGTAGTTGTATTTTCAGAGATTATACAAAGGCTTCGCTGGCTAGATTCATTCCTTTTGAGACCATTCTAAAAAAATTGAAAACGAATCAATCGGAACATACACACATTTTAGTCCCCCTGGTAGGATTCTCTTTTAGACACGTGGAGTTGCAGGGAGGTTTGCCTGGACTCTACCGAGATGACGGGATTCACTTGTCTGACATAGGATTAGATATACTTAATATCAATTTTCAGTCTTGCATTGAACAGGCTGAGGGTTAGGTGCCAGGCGTTTGGGGGAAAGAAATAACGTTTGTTAAAAGTTATGAATTATTAGGCCTGAGTCATAGTGGCTGGGCCGTGTTTGAAATATTCTGTACTTTGATATGAGATTATTTAAAGTATTATTACTTATGTTTTATTTGTAATTTGCTAAAAACCATTAATAAAGCAGGGTCCGTTATTTTTCCAATTCAGTGGTCTGTTTTCAAATTAATTTGATTAAATATATTATATATATTTAATTATATATATGTAATATTATAATTATAGTTGCCTACCGCTTACAAGGCGGTGGCAGTTTCTAGCTCCCCGAAGTAGTGGAAGTGATAAGGAGGTTCTGATAGGCAAGCAAATTCAGCTGACCCCCAGGAACATTCCAGAATCCAGGGGGGTCATTCAGGATTGGCCAGTAAAGGTCACATGACCCCCTGTGAGTTTATGGAATTCTTGGGGACCCCTATCATAGTTTTTTGCCAGTCACCAGAAGGGATTAACAGGACAGCTCCCCCCCCCCTTACATAGTTACATAGTAGGTGAGGTTGAAAAAAGACACAAGTCCATCAAGTCCAACCTATGTGTGTGATTATATGTCAGTATTACATTGTATATCCCTGTATGTTGCGGTCGTTAAGATGCTTATATAATAGTTTTTTGAAACTATCGATGCTCCCCGCTGAGTCCACCACCTGTGGAAGGGAATTCCACATCCTTGCCGCTCTCAGGCCGCGTACACACGACCGGTTTTCACGGCAAAAAACGACAAGAAAACTGCCGGGAGAGCTTTCTTGCCGAGAAATCCGGCTGTGTGTACACGGGTTTCAGTTTTCTCGTCAAGAAAACTGCCCAGATTCCCCGACGAGAAAAAAGACGACCTGCGGTCTTTTTTCTCGTCGAGAATCTCGTCGGCCTGTTTCTCAACGAGAAACCCGAGTGTGTGTACACTTACCTATCGCCGTGGAAACCCACGCATGCTCAAAATTACTTTGACGCATGCGCGGTAGCTTCCTAGGCATAGGCATAGGGTGTAGCAAGATGGCGGCGACGGCATCGAATGTGACAAGCGCACGCTCGTCGTAGTCGATGACGTCACCGTGTTCGTGCCATTCAAAAGAACGGCGGTTCTTTTGAATTGTACGTGTGTACACTCGGCCGGGACAAGTTTCTTGTCAAGATTCTCGTCAGGAAAAACAACGTTTTTTTCCTGACGAGAATCTCGGCCGTGTGTACAGGGCTTTACAGTAAAGAACAATTTACGTAGTTTAAGGTTAACCTCTTTTCTTCTAATTTTAATGAGTGGCCATGTGTCTTGTTAAACTCCCTTCCGCAAAAAAGTTTTATCCCTATCGTGGGGTCACCAATATGATATTTGTAAATTTAAATCATATCCCTTGTCATGGCTTATTATGAGGTAGGACCCCTTCTTCTTTTTACAGAGCAGGGGGAAAATAAATAATGTTTGTTAAAAGTAATGAATTATTGGGCCTGAGTCATAGTGGCTGGGCCGTGTTTGAAATATTCTGTACTTTGATATGAGATTATTTAAAGTATTATTACTTATGTTTTATTTGTAATTTGCTGAAAACCATTAATAAAGCCGGGGCTGTTATTTATCAAATTCAGTGGCCTGGTTTCAAATTAATTTGATTAAATATAATTTTAATTTATATTTTGTAATATTATAATTATAGTTGCCTACCACTTACAATCCCATCTAATTTGCATAGAAAAGTCCACAAAAAATTGGTAAATGACTGTGAACAAAAATATAATCAAAGTGGAGTTCCACCCAAAAATGGAACTTCCGCTTTAAGTGACGGCGACCCCCTGACATGGCACATTTTTTTTGGGGGGGGAGCGGATATCCTCTTTTTAGAGGCATCCAGCTCCCATTTCCTCCTGGGGCTCCGTGGCGCCCGAGGTAAGTTCACCTCTCCCCCTTCCCTCCCTGCAATTTTCTGGGACATGTCACAGGTTCCAGAAGATTGCCCGGCCATTCACAGTGCGCAGCGTGGCTCACGCATGCGCAGTGCATGCCCGGTTGTGGGGATGAGGCCCTTGTCCCTATCAACATGGGGGCAAGGTGCTTTGGGGTTTCCCTAAGCACCCACCCCCATGTTAAAAACATATGGCCTGGTATGCCTGGTATGCCTGGTATGTTTCAGGACGGGGGCCCTCGCTCATCCCCCCCTTTGCTGACCTACCAGGCTGTATGCCCTGATAAGGGTCTGGTATGGATTGGGGGGGGGCTCTGTGTGCTGCTTTTTTTTTTTAAAACTGTCTTTTTTTTTACCGTCATTTTTTTTTCTCACGCTATGACCCATTGACAGCTGATGACTCATCAGTTGTTAAGGACACCGCGGCCGGCTTCCCGGCCCCCTTCCTTAACAGCCAGCTTATACTGTGCCCTGATTGGGCAAAGCTTTGCCCAATCAGGGCGCAAAATGCACTGTACAGCGCAAAGTGCATTGCAGGGCGTTTGGTGGGGCGAACACCTGCCAAACACCCTGCAAATTCAGCAGTTCCCGAAAGGGGCGTGTAGCGACCTCACCCCTCTCACCCCTTCTCATTCTCGGCTTGTCTTTCTTTGTCTAGGGGTGTTAGTGCTGGGGGGAGGGATGAGATACACCACGGCCCATGTCCTCCATTGTGAAGAGGTGAAGGCCAGAAAGATCGGGCTTTGTGTAGGTGTCCTAGAGTCAAGTCCTGTACTTCGTCCCTGACTCCTTTGCTCCTAGTAACCAGCGTTCCACACAGTGAATAGGTCCAACACAGTTTTATTCTTCTCAGCGAATAAACACACAGAACGGTTAGGTTGGATTCTTTTGCAACAACTTAGTTTCAATGGGGTTAGGTCGAGGCACAATCCTTCCCCTTCTCTTGCCAACCACTGTGGTATCACCAGTGGCGAATAGTCACTGCCACTGACTATGTGAAAATTGAACATGAATTACCTTCGCTAGCACGGCCCCTGTCAGGGGAAGGATATCCGTCCAAGGGAGATACCGGAGGCCTCTCTGTCACCAGCGATGCTGCGTCAGACTCTCCAGAGAAGTTCTGCACACCAGACCTCACAAATTCAGACACGGGCACCCAAGGATTTAGGGCCCCCTCGGATTCGTCCACCCTCGCGGAACTCAGTCGAAGGTACTGAGCCCCAGGCATCCGCCATAGTACCTCACCCCAGGCTAAAGGTGCCTGAGATGGACTCCATCTCCGCTCCGGCCAGGTCAAAGCACCTGGGCCCGGAACACCGGAACGCCAGCACCCAAGCTGAAGGTGCATGGGTGCGGCCACGTCCTCCGACTCTGCACTCCGACCCCGTGGTCAGGGCGTCCGCCCCTTTTATCTCCTCTCCCTTCGTGCCTTTTGTACCAGCTCCAGGGGTGGACAAAAAGGCTCAGTCCTGCAGTGTGAGTTCACCTCCAGCCCCCGGCAACAACACCACCTATAGGCCCAGGGAACCTCACACCACCAGAGTCCTTCAAGAACCATAAAAGGACCTCAGATTCCCTAGCAATCAGTGCATCTGGGTTACACTACCACCTAGATGCTTCCCCTAAATTCAAATACCCGCTACAGGCGAACAGCCATTTTTGGGCCTGAACTGATGCTCAAGCCGAACCATTCACCCAACTCTACTGATGATTATTTGCAACAAGCCAATGTTTTAGGAAATATATTTATTAATAAGGGTTATGATAAGAACGTGATAATGAATCATATAAGGGAGGTGGAGCAGGTGAAAAGGGAGAATTTACTTCAAGATAAGTGTAAGGCTGACCGCAGGTTGGCCTGTATTTGTAGGAGGAGACAGGCCGCATAAAGCCTGCCCTCCGTTGCCTCCTCCCCTGTGGTTGTAGGCTCACGTCTTAGCGTCATTTCTGGGCGACTCTGACGTCACTTCCGGGTTACGGATCTAATGAGGAGGACGTACGGTGGCATCGCTCTCCCTGCTCATGGCAGGTCTCGGCAGCTTTAGCTTGCAGCGGTTGTTCTGGGGGTCTTGTGCACTGCAGGCGCAGATAAGGTGGAAGTTCTCCACGCCGTTTCACCTCACTCCGGTGGTACTTCTGCCTCTGGCTAGTCGGATACGGGTTAGGCAGGTTAGGGATTCCGGCGATAGGGGTCAGCTCGGGGTTCAGGTAGCACTGTGTTCTGGGGCTGCAGGGTGGGGGGAGTGTGTTTGGTGGGCCATCAGGGGATGTCTGCAGGGTGTCATGCGACACAGTGGTCCCGCCCCCGTCCGATGGTTGTCATGGTGGGATTGTCATGTGTGGCATGTTGCAGGGTAGATGACATGTCAGTCTGCATGTGGGGGCAGGGCGGTTAGAAAGGGTTTCACTTGGGCAAGCCTTAGTTCAGGGGTGACGTTGGGTTTCATTTAGGGCCACGTCATCCTTTTTTACTATCACTTGCTGGGGCCAGGGTGACGTCATGCAGCCCCTTCTCTTCTTAGGGCTCGTGAGCAGTCCGCAGGCAGTTGCTCTTCATGTTCATTTAGGGGTAGCGAGCAGTGCCCCCCCCAGGGCTCAGCTCCGGCAGCACTCAACATCGGTTCAGGGGGGTCGTTGTGCATGCTTGGTTGCACAAACCCTCATCGCCCAGCAGGTCGTACTCATATTTGCATGTCAGGGCATGTGTCATGTTGCTATTGTTTTTCTTAAATGTCTAAACTTTTTGTTCTTTACGTTTTATCCTGAGTGGCAGTTTTGTATGTTTTGTTCCTTTTTTCTTTAGTTTTTGTATTTTTCTTCACGTCTTCAGGAGTCGCTAAGTTTCTTACTTTGCGGTTTTTCAGTTCCTTTTCAGGTAGGTATTGTGTGTTTTTCCTCTCACAGGTTTCATGGGTGATTATTTTTTTTATTTTTAAGCCTGACACTTCAGGTAGATACGCATTGTTCTGAGTAGTTGCTTTGTGTATTTGTTTTCCTTCCATAGTGGTGTTTTTTCTACATTGCAACAGGGTTCTCAGAAGTCTGTTGTTTATTGGTCCAGCCCAGTTTCAGGTAGGTATTTCGTTTTTTTTTTCGTACTCCGTGTTTGCCACATTTTCACACGTTAGGGCTCACTACGTTAGGGCTGACTACCACTGCAGGTTACCCATCACATCTATGAGTTCTTAACAGATTGAGGTGATCTTTTTTAATTGGTTTGTTCAGTTACAAGTCTCCTCATCTGTTCTCACGCAGCTTACGTTTCTCATGCAACCTACATTTCTAATGCAACTTATGCCCTGTACACACGGTCGGGTTTTCCGACGGGAAAAGGTAAGTCGGAAATTCCGGCGGAAAAATAGAGAACCTGCTCTCTATCTATTGCTGGCCGAATTTTGGACAGAAAACGTCCGATGGAGCATACACATGGTCGGAAATTCCGACCAAAAGCTCCCATCAGACCTTTTCTGTCTGAAATTCCGACCGTGTGTACAGGGCTTTACGTTTCTCATGCAACTTACGTTTTTCATGCAATTTGCGTTTCTCATGCAGCCTTCATTTCTCATGCAGCGTACGTTTTCTCACGCAACTTACGTTCCTCACGCAGCTTACATTTCTCAGTCAGCTTCTGTTTCTCACGCAGCTTAACAGTAGAAAAATTCAGACAGCACAAAACCAAACCTAACAAAATGCAGCTGAACACTGAGGGTCAATATAAAACAATCCTTAGGTAAACATTAAAAAAAGCAGTGCAGCGCTCAAACTAAGCTAAAAACGCATAAATCAAAAAGTCCAAGAGTGTGAAATTCGGGAACCAGAAGGTGTCAACAGATGGCACACCAACAGAAATAAAGGGAGATCCTTTGGCAGTGAAACAGGGTGCTTGAAAAACAATCACTGTGCAACCTCTTCCGTGTTTTCCACCACCAGGAGTACAGGCCGCTCACCTCAGTGAATGGACCTCTGATTGAAAAGTAAGGTCACTCATGCAATCCCTTAGCACGGGTAATGGTAAAGATGAGAGGGCTGTCTTCATATATGGTCCTTCAGTCAGAATCCTCACTCATTCAGCAACCCCAATGCGCACTCATAGACTTGCGTTTATACATGTAAAATTTCAAAAGAAATGCATAGTGCTCTCCGTGTATATAAAGAAACACTCATTTATTGAGTAAAAAAGGGTTACTCACAAGCACGGCACAGACTCCCTGTGCATGGATACAAGTCATGTAACATATAAAAAGATGGAACCAGGTAGGTGGCTGTCCTGACGTCACATATCCCCCCGCATGCGTATCGTCCGTGGGTAAGGACTTCCTCAGCAAATTAAATTCTCACGCAGCTTATGTTCCTCTCCAAGTTACGTTTCAGGTAACTCGGCCTGGTAAATTCACAAGACTGACATGTTTCGGTCCCTTTCTTATGTTTTGTTTGTTTTCAGGGGGGGTGTCCGGTTGGTCGCAGGTAAGTCATGGGGTCGGTTAGTTACGTTCTTGGTTATGTCAAGTTTAGTTTTTTTCGGTTTATGCAGGTCATGTCACAAGCAGCGGATATTGGGGACTTCGCATCCATCCCTCCTTCTCCGTCTAGGGGGTCGGAGCACGGTAGCTCACCCTCACTCAGAACCTGGACCGTCTCAAGGCTTATGGCAGAACTGCAGCACAGGGGGATTTCATACCCGGCTTCTGCTCGGAAAGCCCAGCTGTTCAGATTGCTATTCCCTTGTGTGTCAGACGCAAGTACGGAGCAAGTTACCCTGCAGACTGTGGCTTCTTCCCTGTCTCAAATCCACACTACCCTAAGTTCCCTGGCTACGTCCTGCCAAGAGTTGCGTAGTAGAATTGAGGTTTTGGAGAGTCAGCCGAATGCAGCTCCAGGAGCTTCTACCAACCCAGGGGCTTCAGCAGATTCCAGGACCCCCTCTGTACCTAGGCCTGTACCGATAGGCCCAGGTAATAACTTGAGTGCCCCCCCCCCATTACCACGGCACATTTCATCCCGGGAAACATCAAGAAGGACATCTTGGAGGGCAAAGATGTTAACCTAGCATCCCTGTTGATTGCTGCCCATGATGTAGCGGATAACAGGTCTTACACTTGCGGGGATGTTTCAGTGGTGGTTAAGACCAGGGATCATAGGCTTAGTCATAAGTTGTCCATCCCTGAGTTTGTCCTGGCCTTTAGTCTTTACAGAGACATCATTTGCTCTGTGAGTCCACTTAGGAGGGAAGAGTTGGACCTTTACCTGTATACAGTGGTTGAGTTAGGCCACAAGTTTCGGGGGTCTAATTTTTATGACTATCACCGGTCATTGTGTGCCAAGGCTGCGGCCTGTTTTTCTCAATACCAAGTGGTGACGGTTTGGAGTAACATAGATACCGAGTTGTTTTGCCGGCATTTCGCTGGGCTCAGATCTCCGGTTTGCGCAACTTGCCAGTCGTCCACTGCGTACTGGTGCCCCAATTCGGAAGTTCCTGCACTGCCTAGTACGTCCAGGGAGTCAGGTGTTGCTCTCCCATCCTCAGGCCATCCGGCACCTTTGGATAAGTTAGTCCGGCCTATTCATTTTCTGGGGAAATCTCAGATTTGCAACAATTACAACCTTGGGACGTGCAATTATAGTCAATGCCGTCTTTTGCACATCTGTGTTGTTTCAGGGCTCACCCCAAGTCAGCCTGTTCGCTAAGGCAGAACAAAGCCTTGTGACTAAGCCGCATTAACGTGCCTTTTTGCAGGATTGTTTAGCCACCCATCCGTCACCTGCTTTGAGTGATTTTTTGGTAAATGGTTTCACGAAGGGGTTCCACACTGGGTTTGTTTCCTTGCCGTCAGATAGTTTTGAATGTCAGAATCTTAGGTCATCTTCCATAGATGCGGAGGTGGTGGATTTGTTACTGCAGTCAGAACTCGAGAAGGGCTTTATCATCAGTCCGTTTGCTTCACCACCTTTCCGGGTTTGGAGGGTCAACCCCCTGGGGCTTGTCAGAGGAAAGTTTTCTAATAAATTACACTTAATCTATGACTTGTCTGCCCCTCATTGTTCACACACAGCTAGCCTCAACTCTATGATTCCTTCGGAAGAGTTTTATCTTAAGTATGCATCAATAAATCAGGCGATTCAATCTAACGTCGGGATAGGCATAGGCGATTGGTTGTCCAAAGCAGACATTGCGGACGCTTTTAAGCTTCTGCCAATTCTGCCTTCACTCTGGCAGTGGCATGGTATCAGATGAAAGGGAGTTTATTATTTTGCCACCAAACTTACCTTTGGGTCCAAAAGTAGCCCTTGGTTGTTCGACTCAGTTGCTCAAGCCCTTAGCTGGATCCTTACTCACAGGGAGAATTGTCATAAGGTGATTCATTATTTAGATAATTTTCTCCTCATTGAAGGTGGTAGTCAGGTCCCCACTGACCTACAGAAGCTTACTTCAGTTTTTTCAGTGCTCATCGTCCCACTAGCAGTCAAAAAGATAGAGGGACCGGTTACTAAACTCACATTCCTGGGTATCACGCTTGATACTCAGTCCATGCAGGCCAGTCTTCCTACAGACAAATTGGTAAGGATTGGTACAGATGCAGCGGCCACCAAAGGCTATGCGGCCATTTTTGCTCGCACTGGCTGGCAGGGCCTTGGTCGCATGAGGTTCTAGCAATTCGGTTTCGGTTCGCAGAGACATCTGCGTTGTTCGAAATCTATCCCATAGTGGCCGCAACGCAGGTGTGGGGGCATTTGTGGGCAGGGCAGACAGTTTTTTTTTCCACAGATAATCAGGCGACTTCAGAAATCATTAATAGTGGCAGGTCCAAGTCTTTGCTGATCATGGGTTTTGTTCGTAGGCTCCTTTGGTTGTCCCTCCATTTCAACTTTCACATACATTGTGAGTTTGTTAATGGTGTAAATAATGTAGCGGCTGATGCTCTGTCCCGGTTTAACTTCCCACTGTTTTTCCAGCAGGTCCTAGGCGCAGATGCCTGCACCACGCCTTCTCCACATTTCCGGAAACTAGTGATGGATTAGATTCCCATTGGGCTGTCGCTGCAGCCTTGATCGATAAATCTTTATCTATGAATACCAGGCTGGCTTATGTCATGGCCTGGAATGTTTTCCAGGCCTTCCAGTCGAGGTATCCTAGTCTTGACAGCTACAACATCCAGTACTACTAGCTTTTACCGCTTTTTGCCACTCTCAGCTCAAGCTGGCCCACAGCACCATCAGGATGTATCTAGCAGGGATTCAGCATTTCATGTTTTTGGAAGACCCCAAAAGGCCCTCTATTTTTTCCACTCACCGTATTAGGGCCATCCTCAAAGGGATTCAGAAGAGTAGCCCTCCTGCCGTGCTCAGCAGACTTCCCATCATGAGTCACATTTTTCGTGACATGTCCGACATGCTCACATAGTCTCCTTTTGGGTTGCTACCCAGTTTGGTGCTCAAAGCAGCAATATATCTGGCCTTTTATGGTTTCTTGAGGCCAGGGGAGTTTACGCGTTCTGGGACAGGGTCTTGCATACTTTTGGCCAATCAGCTGGTTAGGCACCCTGGCCATTTCTATTTGCATCTGCACGCATGCAAGACGCAGCAAACAGGAGTTGGCACAGACATCAGGTTCTTTGAGACTGGCAAGGCATGGTGCCCGGTTTTGGTGTTAGACCAGCTCATCAGGGCTACATCGGATAAGCCTGGAGATAATCCTCTGTTGCCTTTCCCTAGTGCTCCCCTCTCCACAGCGCAATTCATGCTTCATTGCCGCACCCTGTTGGCCAATTTGGGACTGGACCCCAAAGCATATTCTGGCCATTCATTCAGAATAGGAGCAGCTTCCGCGTCTTCGCGCCAAGGGGTCCCTGCTCATATTATCAAGAATTTAGGTAGGTGGAGGTTGTCATGTTTCTCTAGGTATATCCCAGATCCACTTTTTGAGATGTCGCAAGCTTTTGTCAATTTGGCTGATTGAATGTATTTGGTGTGCAATAAATCTTTTGGTAAGCTTCATCCTATTGTGTTATTTTTTGCCCCCTTTTAGGCATACTGACCACGTGACCTCGACACACCTCAGGTCTATTTTCTTTGTTCTCTTTTCCTTTCCAATACTATCCACAGGTAGACTCCGAGTACAAGTGTAAGGCTGACCGCAGGTCGGCCTGTATTTGTAGGAGGAGTCAGGCCGCATAAAGCCTGCCCTTCGTTGCCTCCTCCCCTATGGTCGTAGGCTCATGTGTCCCACCCACCCATTCCCTTTTCTTTTTCTTTTACTTTCCATTTCATTTCATACTTGGGTTTGCCCCCTTTTAGGCATACTGACCACGTGACCTCGGCACACCTCAGGTCTATTTCCTTTGTTCTCTTTTCCTTTCCTATACTATCCACAGGTAGACTCCGAGTACAAAGATGGTGTGACATCAGGTATAGACTTTCCCACAGTAATGGTGTTGGATTTCAACTACCAACATAAGAAAGTGGAAAGGAGAATCACAAAACATTGGGCTGTTCTTAGGGCTGACAAACAATTAAGGAGTATCTTTCCAGAAAAACCAAGGTTCGTTTACAAAAGGGCTCCCATGTCGAGGGACAAAGTGGTCAGATCAGTAATCGAGGCCAAATGCAGGGTAGAACTTTTTTAACAGAATGCATTCTGTAATGCTACTATAAGAAAAAGAGAAAAACTTTTATATCTGAGGTCACCAGGAGAGAATTTACAATCAATGATTGCATGAAATGCGACACAAAGGGGGTGGTGTACTGCCTGCAGTGTTCTTGCGGGATGCAATATATAGGTCGTACAAAAAGGAAATTAAAGAAAGAGAATACAAGAACATGTTTGCAATATCTCTATAGGATATCAGAAGCATTTATTTATCTAAACATTCTAGACAAGTACACAACATGGACCCTACTGGATTACAATTCTGGGGGATAGATTTAATAAATAATTGTTGATCTGGGGTACACTGATATATATCATTTTTTAGGAGATATCATTGTGGTGATATCCATTAGTATTTTTCCATCACATGTGTTTTTATATAAAGTACAGCAATTTATTTTTGGCACTTTATTTTTATAAATTTTTTATGGGATTTTATACATTTTATTACACTATTTATGTTCTTAAAATAAATTGTGTGTGTTTATAAGGGGATTGTGCATGTGGAAATATGAGGCACCTTCAGGAAATTCCTTTTTATTCTTCCTCATTTATTTTCTTATAACCTTTTTTCTTTAGTGGTGTTGCTCTTTACTTTTTATGATTTTTAAGTTTGTGAAAATGATTGAACATATCTGTTCCAACGTACTTTTAGTCTGAACATCTGAATAATTCAGAGTGTAAAACATGCCTCCATAAGGTATAGAAAGCTATAAAAATTGTTTGCTTAGTGATGCACTGACATTTTTTCCACAAGCGGGGATTTTACTGACACATAACATTTTCCACCAGCTGTATCAAAAAAAAGTAATAACATTTTACAGTCAAACTGTAACCAACAAGTCTAAACAAAAATTCCCAAATTGCAAAACTAATATATATCATTCAGTACCCATGTGACATTTCCCTTTTCTAAGCTGAGTGAAACTATGCAAAAAAAAAGCAGAACTACAGGATACAAATTGAACAAAGAAAAGAGAAACTTCTGATTAGTGGAAATACTTCTCATAAAATAGAAAAAAAAACCTTTACACTATTCATTATTGTTGTTTTGCTGCATAGAGAACACAACCTCACAATGACCCAAATTCACTAAGAGTAATTGCCACATTAGTATTTGGTTTAAAATAACTTGTGTGGTATTTAACTCTGGAACCTGTAATTTACAAAAAAACATGTTAAATACAGCATGAGTTAATTTTATTTTTTATTTTGCAGTATTTAACATGTGTTTTTGCACCTTAATTTAGTGCAGATCGGCCCTCTGGCTGCAGCTGGATGTGAGCAGTAGTATTCCTACCACTGTTAAATGTGACAGTTCAGCACAAGGCGGTTGGTAATGGTAGCTAAGGGGCCGGCATCCCTCAGCCTCCTAACAACTATAACTGCCATAAGTAGGGATTCCCCGCTGTCAACAATGTAAACAAAAGAGTCAACAGTAAAAAATGAAAAAAAAAATGGTGTGTGGTCCTATCCCTCCAATCCATACCAAGAACTTTGGGTCTGGTATGGATTTTGGAGGTAGAGCTCATTCCAAAAATGTAAAAAAAAAATGGCTTGAGGTCCCCCCAAAATTCATACCAGACCCCTATCTAATAATGCAGCCCAGCAGGCCAGGAAAGGGGAAGGGAATGAGCATACCCCCGCCCCCCCTTTGAACCATACCAGGCCACGTGCCCTCAACATGAGGAGGTGCTTTGTCGGGGAGTAGGGGCCTGGCAAACACCTTGTTCCCATGTTGATGAGGACAAGGGCCTCTTCCCCACAACCCTGCCCCAGTGGATGTGGGGGTGCAGGAGGGAGCTTTATCGAAATTTGAAATCCCCCTAAAAAAGGTGGCCCCAGGTCCTACATAGTACCCCTACTTATTTTCCAATAAATGACAAGTGTAAATAAAAACACCACACAGTTTTTGACAAGTTCTTTATCAAAAACGATTTTATAAATGTCCACCGATGAACATCCATTAATACAAGTTCCATTAAATAAACAGGTAAAAAAAAGAGAAGTAGTCTTAGCTAAGACTAAATTAACCCTTTTCTTACTAATCCTACTTCATAAATGACCACAGCCCATTTTAACTAGTCCAAAAAGAATCTTAACAAAATCTAAGGTTACAATAGATCTCATTTTTGTTTTGGTAAGCAGTGAAGCATAAACTAAAACACAGTGAAATCCAATGACAAGTGCCAATGACCAGAACAGCGAGTATAAATATAACAAATGTGCTAACCAATTAGAACATCCATATAAATTGTGACCATAACCTGCAAATTAAAATCCAAAAGATCAGTGACTCAGGTTCACCACCGGAAAGAAGACATACTATCTCCTTACCAAAAATGGAGATCTCTAAATGATCTCAAGCAGCACTCAAGCAATTCAACAAAGGAGCCAGCATAGTGTACAATATAAAACCATGACTATATATTATTCAAACTGGTACTCACAAGACACTGCAGAAAGGATAAAGTGAAAAAAACACAAGCGCCACTCAACTGAGCGTACGTAATGACGTCAGTGCTAGCTTCTCTCAGTGAAAAAACAACTTGTGTGTTGGGGTAATGCACAAGCTGTAATAAAGCACTGTTTGTTTGTTACTGTAATCTACGTTAAAGCAGGCCCGTTAACACTGAATGGGCAGGCTACGCACCACAGTGCACTAAAGATTGTAAATGTATTTTCTTTTAATGCAGAGAGAGAAATGTCACCAGCATACCAGGATCTCCAAAAATGGGTCCAAAACTTTAATCAGCAATCACATATTTACAGCATATTTAAATGCAGCTCACAATAACTCACAGATGAATCAGATGGATCATATCTGTGCAGCTGTGATGTGTTACAATGCAATTACATTGTGCTGGGCTTCCCAGGTGCCATTTTAACCACTTGAGACCCGCGCTATAGCCGAAAGACGGCTGCAGCGCGGCTCTCAAGTGCCGAGAGGACGTCCCCAGGACGTCCTTCTCTGTTTACATCCCGCCGCGCGCCGCCGAGGGCGCGCGGCGGGGAACAGCTGTGCGGCGCGCATCAAGTGATGCTGAGGAGCGTGCCTGGCGGCCGCGATGTCCGCCAGGTACATTCGATCGGCAGTTACAGAGGCAGGACGTGGATCTCTGTGTGTAAACACAGAGATCCATGTCCTGTCAGGGAGAGAGGAGACCGATGCTGTGTCCCTTGTACATAGGGACACAGATCGGTCTCCTCCCCCAGTCAGTCCCCTCCCCCACACAGTAAGAATCACAAATAGGGCACACATTTAACCCCTTCCTCGCCCCCTAGTGTTAACCCCTTCCCTGCCAGTCACATTTATACAGTAATCAGTGCATTTTTATAGCACTGTTCGCTGTATAAATGTGAATGGTCCCAAAATAGTGTCAAAAGTGTCCGATATGTCCGCCGCAATATCGCAGGCCTGACAAAAATCGCAGATCGCCGCCATTACTAGTAAAAAAAAAAAATATAATAAAAATGTCATAACTCTATCCCCTATTTTGTAGGCGCTATAACTTTTGCGCAAACCAATCACTATACGCTTATTGCAATTTTTTTACCAAAAATAAATAGAAGAGTACGTATCGGCCTAAACTGAGAAAAAAAAAAAAAAAAAAAAAAAAAAATTGGGATATTATTATAACAAAAAGTAAAAAAATACTGTGTTTTTTTTCAAAATTTTCTGTCTTTTTTTGTTTATAGCGCAAAAAATAAAAACCGCAGAGGTGATCAAATACCACCAAAAGAAATTTCTATTTGTGGGGAAAAAATTATAAAAATATAATTTGGGTACAGCGTTGTATGACCGCGCAATTGTCATTCAAAGTGCGTCAGCGCTGAAAGCTGAAAATTGGTCTGGGTACGAAGGGGGTTTAAGTGCCCAGTAAGGAAGTGGTTTTAAATGAATGACAGTGCAACAGTAAGTACAGCCCATCAGGGATACGTTTTTAGTGGTAGGTGCATTTTTTGCTCAAAATGTGAAAATGTGCTATTTTATAGGGAACGTCTAAAAATGTTAATTGTGCCCAAGCAAGTACCCTGAAAAATTTCCTTTTTTAAATAACTTGCACTTGGAAAACAGCATTATTAGTTCTGTGCCTTGAGCCAGTCTCATAGCTGTATTTCCACAGTGTAAATCTAAGGCACTGCTACCTCTGATAGCTAGTGTCATAAGATTTGCATAGAGATTTTTATGTCACTGATGACTAATGCACATGATCAGAATTTCCGATGGGATAAAATCTGATGGAATTTTCCGTAAGAATTCCGTTCAAGCTGTCTTGCATACACACTGTCAGACCAAATTCCGACCGTCCAAAACACGGTGGCGTAAAACACTACGACGAGCCGAGAAAAATGAATTTCAATGCTTCCGAGCATGCGTCTACTTGATTCTGAGCATGCGTGTTTTTTTCTCCGTCGGAGTTCCACACAGACGATCGGAATTTCCGATCGGATTCTTTTCCATCAGAAAAAAAAAACATGTTCTATTTCTAAACGCCAAAGGAAAAAAGTCTGATGGGGCCCACACACGGTCGGAATATACGATGAAAAAAGTCTGTCAGACTTTTTTCATAGGAAATTCTGATCGTGTGTACAAGGCATAAGTATAAGCAGAAAACAGGTATGTTTCAGAAGGTGGGACTATGCCATATCTCAGAAAAGGTACCAAACATATTTCTTCTACAGACTGTTTATTCAGAGATTACTTTCTTATTACTTAAAGCAGAACTTTACTCAATAGGGGAAGTTCCACTTTAAGTCCACCCAGCTCCAGACTTCAATGCATGGTGAAATGGATATACCATGAGCCGCACATCCACGTGGTATGTGGCAACCTCAGCCTGGTCTCCCATCAGGCCACGTCCCCAACGCGTTTTGTTTTGCCCCTCGGAGCTTACTCATGGGGATGGGAACTCCAAGAGTAAGGGGGAGGGGGTTATGCATCATTGGCTGCCACATAAGTGAGGAAAAGAGTGTCAGGTGTGTGTATACCTGGTCATACTCGTAAAGATTGAAACCTATTAGGCTCCAAATGCAGACACAGCAAAAGAGCATCCACTAGGACCAGAAATTAAAGGTATAGAATACTGTTAAAAAGTATGACAGAAAAAGCATAGATCTATGAACAGCCTGGGATACAAATTAAACACTGGTAAAATCAATTTGGATATTTTCTATATATTGAATAAAACAACAATTAGGCCTCATGCCCACGGACGTTTTTACAGCTGCGTTTTTTACAGCTCAAAAACGCCTGTGCATGTTATTGTATAATTTTTTTTTTTTTTTTTTAATGAAAAAAAAAAAGTCGGAGCTGAAAAACGCGACCTCGGCGTTAGTGCGCGTTTTTGCGCGTTTTCGGGCGTTTTTGCACGTTTTTGCCAGTTTTCGGGCGTTTTTGTGCGTTTTTTGACGCTCGTGTTTTTTTCTGCCTAATTCTGACGCTGAGGAACGCACTGGTCCTGGGTTTTTTTTTACAGCTTAAAAACGTTTATGCTATTTGCAGCTCAAAAACGCCTAGGTGGGCATGAAGCTATAGACTAACATGGACAGGCGTTTTTAAGCTGTAAAAAACGCTCAAAAACGCAGCTGTAAAAACGTCCGTGGGCATGAGGCCTAAAAAAAAAAATGGAAAGATTTGAGAAAATCAAGATCAAAATGAAAAAATCATTGAAAAAAAATCAATCAAAAAAATCCTATTTTACATAGTTAAAAGTTAAATAATGAAATTCCCCAACAAAGCACTTAGGTATGGATATAATATAATCTTGTAGATAATAAGAACTAATCAATAAAAAACATAAGAGCATGGTGGGAGGGTGGGAGGGTGGGGGTGCCTTCACCCCAAAATTTGATAAAAAAGGAATACCCTCTGTTGTGCCAACAAATAGTCCTTGTTTCTTGAAAGGTCTTTCTAATCAATAAAAAAGGACATTGATGATAAACATGATGAAAAAATAGCAGGAATGAAACTAGGTGGTTATTAGTGGATTGGGGGGTGTGGTGTCAAAGGGAAAAAGGAAAGGGAAGGGAGTGAGGAGGGGGTGGGAAAGAGGGGGAAAGGGAGAAAAGGAGGAATATGGGATGAAAGGAGCAGGAGGAGGTGGGGGTAGGAAAAAAGGGAGGGGGGAGAGGGAGAGGGAAGGAAGGAGAACAGGAAGAAGAAAGGGACATATGAAAATATTCAACACCCGTGGTGCCTAAACTTTGAGTGGGACATTACCCACTATTATGAATAGTGTCATATGTCCCTTCCTTCTTCCTGTTCTCCTTCCTTCCCTCTCCCACTTCATTTCCCCCCCCCTTTTTCCCACCTCCTCCTCTTCCTGCTCCTTCCCTCCTTTATTTCTCCTTTTCTGCCTTTCCCCCTACCCCCCTCCACTCACTCCCTTCCCTTTCCTTTTTCCCTTTCCCTTTCCTCTTCCCCTCCCACTACTAACCACCTTTTTCATTCCTGCTCTATTTTTTCATCATGTTTATCATCAATGTCCCTTTTCATTGACTAGTATTCTATACCTTTAATGTCTGGTCCTAGTAGACGCTCTTTTTCTATGTCTGCATATGGAGCCTCATAGGTTTTAATTTTCATGACCAGATATACACACACCTGACACCCTTTTCCTCACTTATACAGCAGCCGATGATGCATAAATGCATAACCCCCCCCCCCCCCCTTACTCTTGGAGTTCCCATCCCCATGAGTAAGCTCCGAGGGGCGGAACGAAACACATTGTGGCTTGGCCTGGTGGGAGATCAGGCTGAGGCTGCCACATACCATGCTACAGCGGGTCTGTGTGGATGTGCAGCTCATGGGATATCTATTAGGCTTGTGCAATTCGTTTCGTAACGAATCAAAATTCGTCCGAATTTAGCACCATTCGGAAGCATTCGAATTTCCGAACAAAGCAATTACGAATAAAACCGAATCTGAAATAAATTATATCGCAAATAGCAAATGCCCGAATGTCTTCGGCATAATTCGTTATGAAAAAAGTTACGAATGTACAAATCCATTCGAAGCACAATAACACTCTGCTCTGCTCTCTGCTTCTCCCTCACCGTGCTGAACCCTCTCAAAATGTTGTACAGGGGCGGAGGCTATAGCCGCATGTAAAAAACGAAAGTAAAATACAAGATTTCGAATCGTTACAAATAACCGCTATGTATTTAGAAAAGTACAAATCCATTCGAAGCACATTAGACATAATAGGCAGCGTCGTTGTGAGAGAGAGACACGGAAAATTACGAATCAACGAACCCAAAAAAAGTTACGAAATTAGGAGTTGTGTCCAGAATCAACGAAAAACAATGTACTCTACCAAAAGCACGAATTATAAATCAACTAAAAATAAGGCTTACATTAATACGAATCATTCCGATTCAACGAAAAATGTCGCTTGCGAAAATACGAATAAGTCCGAACACGAAAATTTCCGTCTAGCAAAATTACGAACGATTACGAATCAACAGGACCGAAAAGAAACAAACCGAAACTAAACAAATTTTTCCGTTGTGCACAAGTCTAATATCTATTTTACCATGCAATAAAAAAAACATTTTTTTTATGGTAGATAATATGTATATATTTTGTTTGATAATTTCTGCAATCTACAATTAAACTAAAATTATGATTCTAGTACAAAGTGTTTGGAAGGTATTTTCAAATAAAATATAGGCTTCTTATTACAGTTTCACTTTTTTAATGCAACACTAAAAAATATGAACAAACAAATAAAAGTGAAAAAAAAGTTTAAATATTAATGATTAAAAAATAAAAATAAGCAGTTGATCAGGGTAATAAAATGGGTTCATAGGGGTTTATTAGGAACAATTTATTTGAATGTAATTTAAACTAAATAAAATGTGTTGCTTTAACTGACATACAGTGCATACAGAAAGTATTCACAGCCAGGGCTGGACTGGGACAAAAATATGGCCCTGGACTTCATCCAGACCGGCCCACTTTAATTTTGAGTGTCCCCATCAGCACCCCCTTTACATCAGAGTGTCCCCAACAGCGTCCCCCTTACATTAGAGTGTCCCCAACAGCGTCCCCCTTACATTAGAATGTCCCCAACAGTGTCCCCCTTACATCAGAGTGCCCCCATCAGCAGCCCCTTACATCAAAGAGTGTCCCCCATCAGCAGCCCCCTTACATCAGAGAGTGTCCCCCATCAGCAGCCCTCTTCACATCAGAGTGTCCCCCATCAGCAGCCCTCTTACATCAGAGAGTGTCCCCTATCAGCAGCCCTCTTCACATGAGAATGTCCCCATCAGCAGCCCTCTTCACATGAAAATGTCCCCATCAGCAGCCCTCTTCACATGAAAATGTCCCCATCAGCAGCCCTCTTCACATGAGAATGTCCCCCCTCTGCTCCCCCTCCCACGTGTACTCACAGTTCTAAAGGCAGCATCGTTCCTCTCTCCAGTCATGTGATACGTGACAAGTGATAAGGGGAGAGAGGAAGGAAAGTCTGCCGGCTGTCTGTCTCCCCCTGCAGGCTGGAGGGAGCAGAAAGTCTAATCTTCTCTACAGCAAGTGTCGGCAGCTGCTCTTCATGACAGGAGTGAAATCGCGATCACTCACTGTCAGAGAGAAGCGGCTGCAGGACTGCACCTGACCGGCCCACTGAGCCATCGGCCCACCGGGAAACTCCCGGTAGTCCCGATGGCCAGTACATGCCTGTTCACAGCGCTTTACTTTTTCAACATTGGAAGAAGTTTGGAACAACTAGAACTCTTCTTAGAGCGGATGGCCTCTTGCACACAGAATTCCTTAAAAATGCCAGGCTTTCAGGCATTTTTTAAAACTGATCTTAATGCAGCCCATTGTTTTAAATTGGCCTTTACACACAGATATGTAAACTTCTGCTGCATATAGATCAGTAAAATGGAAAACACAAAAATCAATCATGCTGGTCAGTATGTTTACACATGTATGTGCTTATATGTGCAAAGCTAGAGGCTAGAACTTTTTTTTTTTGCATGTGTATGTTCTAATATTTTTTTATCCTAACAATATGTCAAATAGCCGTGTTTAGGACGTAAATGTGCTATTGTCCTAAGGAGAAAAAGTATGCAGAGGCTCTCTTGACACCATCCAATGAGTCTACTTATATCTTCTAAAGCAGTGGTTCTCAACCTAAGTCCTAAAGTACTCCCAATAGGCCATGTTTTGGGAACTTCCCTTAGATAAAATAGCTCTTATCAATACCATGTCATTGATATTGATTTAAAGCAGCTGTGCAAAGTAAAGGAAAACCTGAAAACATGGCCCGTTGGGGGTACTTGAGGACCGAGGTTGAGAACTACTGTTCTAAAGCACTAGAAATAAAATTCATGTTAGACATGTATTGTAAAGTAGGTTTTATTTCCATATTTTGTTTAGCGTTCACAAGCTTCTCTCCTGGAGGTGTTTTTTTTTTTTTCGCTGTTAGATGTAACTTTTGCTGAATGTGTTTAGGTTATACATTTTCAAGCTCCCTAATTGCGTAATTTATTATTTACAACAAAATAAAAATCAGCTTGGCTCAAGCTTATCTCAAATATGTGAAATTCTAAAAGTGTTACATATCAATCTGTACAAGTTTTCCAAAGCTTTTTTATATAAACCACAGGGCCAACATGTACTATATGATTCCTTCCCAATCCATATTTCTGTAATACAAGCATACAGAGATACATTTTGACTATGCAACATACTTTTGTCATGTTTTTCAACTTTATTAAAGTTTGCACCCCTTTAGCCGTTTCCTCGAATGCTCCCCTGTGGCACAATCCCTCCTTGCCCCACTTTTACATGCTTCTGGAGCCGCATGTTTGGACCAAATACAACATCAAGCTAACCTCTCAAATTATCTCTGGTCAATCATTGTTATTGTTGCCACAACTTTCTTCTATTTATAATATCCCTGCACACTATCAGTTTTGCTACCTACAGCTCTCCCATGCCTTCAGCTGTCAGTTCTCACAATCCCTTGTATTGATTGGTCAATCTGCTTTGGAACAGACTGTGCTAAGTAACCTACCTCCCATCTATACTCCAATATAATAACAGCATCCCTACCTGCTCTAAAGGGACTTAGGGATTGGTAGCAGCAGGACATTCCAGACTTGGATAATGATGATTGGGAAGACATTTGGGATCTCCCCTTTCGAACCTCAGGCCTCGTACACACGGCCGAGAACCTCGTCAGGAAAAAACACGTCGTTTTTCTTGACGAGATTCTTGGACAAGAAACTTGTCCTGGCCGAGTGTACACACGCTCCATTCAAAGAACCCGCGGTTCTTTGAATGGAGCGAACGCGGTGACGTCATCGACTACGACGAGCGTGCGCTCGTCACATTCGATGCCTTCGGCGCCATCTTGCTACACCCTACCTATGCCTAGGAAACTAACGCGCATGCGTCAAAGTCAATTCGAGCATGCGCGGGTTTCCACGGCGACAGGTAAGTGTACACACACACACTTTTCTCGTCGAGAAACATGCCGACGAGAATCTCGACGAGAAAATAGAGAGCTGGTTCTCTATTTTTCTCGTCGAGATTCTGGTCAGTTTTCTCGACGAGAAACCTGAAAGCCTCGTACACACGACAGATTTACTCGGCAAGAAAGCTATCTCGGCAGTTTTCTTGTCGTTTCTTGCCGAGAAACTCGCTCGTGTGTACGAGGCTTAAGTCTCTCTGTATGACTGTCTAATACAATTTAAGTGTTGTCCCTGGTAAATCAAATGTCATTGGTTCCCATACAATTTTCAATGCATATATGTTTACTAGTCCTGATTAAACACATTGTACCCACTGTGGCCGGACACACCCGGGTTAGTTTGCTTCTCTTCTATGCTAGAAAAGTGATAACATTACACTGGAAAAATACCTCCTCTCCTACCACATTTTGGAAACAATTGGTGAACAATAGTCTACCCTTATACAAGGATACGTATCTCAATAGAATTTGCACCAGAAAATATGATAAAGTATTGTCTAAATGGCTAGCCGAGCCCTCCGCTGCTTCTGACATGTCCACAGGGTAATGCTTATCTCGTTAAACTTTCTCCAATATTCTATTCAATATTCTATGTGTGACATCCCTCCCTTGCATTACATGCTTGCATTATTTGCATTTTTACTTGTTCTGCGGTGTATAATGTCATTGATATGAGCTGCACCTTCACATTCATGGAGGTAGCCCTCTTGTGGATTTAAGACCTCTGTCTGTTTATATCATTAACCCCTGCATGGGTTCATCTCTGCAAATGTTTGTTATACAGTATGTTTGTTTTTTGTTGATTTACTGTTTTTGGATGCTAAAATCTTAATAAACAGATTTAAAAAAATTAAAAAAGTTTGCACTCCTTTATAAAAGTAATTTACTTATGTACCCCTTGGTGTGGGACACATGATCTCAAGTACACCCAGGTGTGGGTACATTTATTGCCAGTACCTTTAATTGTGCCTAAACATTTCCCAAATGACCCATTATGTACTGAAATAACTGAAATACCTACCAATATCTGTTTTATACATGATTTTCTAAGAATGTAAACTGTTGTGAGGAACTACATATACATAAAGTATACATAAGGTAACCAGTGACATGATCAGAAATTCCCCTGGGGTACAGGTAGTCCCAAGTTCAGAACCTGTACTATATAATATGAGAATGCTACCTCTCGTTTAGCATCTTGTTGGCATGCATACAAAGTCACAGGTTGTTTTCCACTACTGTAAAGACATTAAGTTTGTTTACTCACCTTACACGTTAGAAATTTCCTGTACTTCTTTGTGATTTACTTTTAGAAGATAGGTATCTTTATTTGCTGCTCTCATTTCCTTGTATACTTGTCAGCAGTGAACTTCCCAAAGGAAGTCTGAGCATATAGTTATGGTGAAGTAATACGTCTGCTGCAGACAGCTTCACACTAACGGAAATAAGTATACTAGTCACTCCTCTCTGCACGGAGGCAATGTGGTGATGTAAAAAAGTCTGTCTCATATTCTTAAAATGTCAGGCATCCATATTGAATATTTCATACATTCTGCAACATACTCAGGACGAATGCCATTTGTAAAGTCCAGAGTTTTTTTTATGTGGACTTATTAATTCTGTCTATGATCACAGGAAACTGTTTGCCCCTTAGCACATGTACAAAAGGGACAGCAAAACATGTTATCACATCTGTATGAAAGATAGGGTGACCACTGCCAGACATCCCCGGTTTCTGGGGACAGTCCCCGGATTGAGGACACTGTCCCCGGACCCAGTCTGTCCACGGTTTTGTCCCCAGATTGGATATGAACAGGGGCTGGGGCAATTTCAAAGACAGTCAGTGCAGAATAAAAAAAAAAAAAATCTGAACTACACACCCCCGCTCTGCCACTCCTACTAGCTTAGGGGTGTATTTTTTTTCCATTATCTGTGCGCCTTTCTGATGATCATGTGCTGGTCAGAGCGGAGGGAATATTTCTTCAGTTTCGGATGCATGCCGATTCAGCTCTGCTTGCATGTTCTTCTGCCTTGGCTCAAGTCCCAGCCAGCCGCCTGCCTGTTTATCTCCTTGCCTTCCCTAGCAGAGTGATCTTCCTCTGATCCCCACCCAGTAGTAGCCGGGGCCCGGAGAGTAAGACTTGACACGCTGTGAGGCGGGCAGCAACGGCAACGGGCAGAGAGTCGCTGATTGCCGCCATTACTAGTGAAAAAAATATATATGTCCCCGGATTTCATTTTAAAAATCTGGTCACCTTAATGAAAGAGCCATATCAACCACCAACCCTTGCTGTCCACTTACAGATCCCCACCCCCCTGACTATCTACCCCTGCCTCCCACTGACAGATCCCTTCCCAAAAATAATGAGCCCTGCCGACTAACAGACTCCCCTCTCCAACTAATGACTCTTCCTGGACAGACCCCCACACATTCAACTAATGACCTCCATCCTCCCACTGACAGACTCCTATCCCCCAATAACCGACCCCCACCCACCCCCCTATAGATCCCCACCCCTCAAATACAAACCCTCACCCTGGGCTGGTACCAGCATAAGGCTGCTTAGGCAAAACACAAAAAGAGAGGCGCCTCTAATGCCGTGTACACACGATCGATTTTCTCGACGGTGAAAACACCGTCGAGAAAATTGACGGGAAAAACGAGGAACGGCTTGTTCCCCTACACACGGCCGGTTTTCCTGACATTTTTTCTCTTGGTCGAGAAAAACTACAGTTTGTAGGCTCCCTGGCAGTGTTTCCCTATGGGAAAACTGCAGCGGAAAAAAATGCTGTGAATCACGACGAGAAAAATTAGAGCACGTCGGGAAAAATGATGAAAAGCCCACACACGGTCGTTTTTCTCGTCAAAGAGAAAAAAATAGGATTTTTTACTCACCGTAAAATCCTTTTCTCTGAGTCCATGGACCGACACAGCTTCTCTATTGACAAAGTGGGTATTATCCGTTAATCAGGAGTGACTAGGCAGAAAAACTTGTAAAAAGTGTTGCATCACACCTTCTACAGTACCGCCCAGGGGGCGGACCCTCTGGGTATACCCTCTCAGTCTGCATCTTCGCAGATCAGTTCGTCAAAAAGCAGTACAAACTTAAAAGGAGGGGTGGGTGCTGTGTCGGTCCATGGACTCAGAGAAAAGGATTTTACGGTGAGTAAAAAATCCTATTTACTCTTTCGTCCATGGACCGACACAGCTTCTCTATTGACAAAGTGGGACGTCCCAAAGCAGTGTCAGAGAAAAAACGAGGGGTGGTAACAGCATAAAAATAAACTTCACCCCAAACACAAAACAGCACTCCTCCAACGGAGGAGTTGCAACTCTAAACAGCCGCCTGCAAAACCTTGCGGCCAAAAGAGGCATCCGAAGATGCACCTACATCAATTTTCTAGAATTTTGTGAAAGTGTGAGCGGACGACCAAGTCGCCGCTTTACATAATTGGGAAACAGACGCTTGATGTCGGAAAGCCCAAGAGGCACCTATTGCCCTGGTCGAATGCGCCGTGACAGGAAAGGGGGGCGCCTGACCCTTTAAGGCGTAAGCCTGGATTACTATCTGTCGGATCCACCTAGAGATGGTGGCCGATGAGACTGCTTGGCCCTTCTTGGGACCAGCCACCGAAACAAACAGTGAGTCTGACTTCCGGAACAGGGAAGTAGCAGATAGGTATACTCTCAAAGCTCGGACAACGTCCAAGGAATGCAACGCCGACTCCTTAGGATTCGACGGCTGAGGACACAAGGATGGAAGTACAATGTCTTCGTTGAGATGAAAAGCCGAAACGACTTTCGGAAGAAAGGAAGGCTGCGGCCGCAGCACCACCTTATCCTTGTGGAAAATCAAATAGGGAGCCTTGCAGGACAAGGCTGCCAGCTCAGAGACTCGTCTAACTGACGTAACAGCCACCAAAAAGACCACTTTCTGAGAAAGTGTCAACAGGGGAATATCTCTAATATTCTCAAACGGTGCCTTCTGAAGCACCGAGAGGACCAGGTTCAAGTCCCACGGAGGTAACGGGGGACGGACCGGAGGGGCCACATGTCGGACCCCCTGCACAAATGTACTCACGAGAGAGTGAGTCGCCAGGGGTCGCTGAAAAAAGAGCCAGGGCAGATATCTGTCCCTTAAATCGTACTTAGGGCAAGCCCTTGGTCCACCCCATGCTGTAAAAACAGCAGGATTCTGGAAACCAAATAGGTACGCGGATGCCATTTCATTTCCTCACACATGGAGATGTAGGCCCTCCAAGTGCGGTGATAGACCTTCCTAGAGGACGGTTTTCGAGCACTTCTCATAGTAGAGATTACTGAGTCTGACAGGCCCCGGTCTCTCAGTACCTGGTTCTCAACAGCCATGCCGTTAAAGCCAATGACTGTAAAGCAGGATGGAATATGGGACCTTGCGATAGCAGGTCCTTCCGCAGTGGTAGGCGCCAGGGGACGTCTGCTACAAGACGTACTAGATCGGCGTACCAAGGACGCTGAGGCCAATCTGGAGCGATTAGGATCATTGGAATTCCCTCTGCCTCCACTCTGCGGAGCAGAAGAGGAAGAAGCCTTAAGGGAGGGAAGGCATAGATTAGCCGATACTGACCCCACGATGCTACCAACGCGTCCGTTGTGTCTGCCCATGGGTCTCTTGACCGGGCCACAAATCTTAATACCTTCCGATTGAGTCGGGAAGCCAGAAGATCTACGTCTGGTGTGCCCCATCTTTGGCAGAGGAGTTGGAACACCTCCGGGTGTAAGGACCCTTCTCCCTGGTCCAGCATCTGGCGGCTCAGGTAGTCCGCCTGCCAGTTTTCCACACCCGGAATGTACACGGCCGACAGTGCCGGTACGTTTCGCTCGCATCCTGAAGTGGGCAGAGAGATCTCCGATGTTGCAGCTGAGCTTCTTGTTCCTCCTTGATGATTGACATATGCCACTGCTGTGGCGTTGTCTAACTGGATCCTGACTGGACGCCCTTGCAGCCTCTGAGACCATTTGAAGAGGCACAGCCTGATCGCCCGGATTACCAGGACATTGATCGGCAGGAGAGCTTCCTCTGGGGTCCAGCGACCTTGCGCCAACTGAACACCCCAGACTCCCCCCCAACCTGTAAGGCTGGCGTCCGTCGTGATCACTATCCAGTAAACCGGAAGAAATGACTTCCCGGCCATTAGAGCCGGTGCTGTCAGCCAACATACCAGGGATCTCCTGACTATGTGGCTCACTCGGATTTGATAATCCAGAGATGATGGATATCTGTTCCATCTGGACAGAACTTCCTTCTGTAACACTCGAGTGTGGTATTGAGCATATGGAACCGCCTCGAAGGAGGCTACCCTGAGGCCCAACACTCGCATGCAAAAAACGGAGTGACGACCAATTCCTGGAAGTCAGCTGCCGTACTGCAGCCCGGAGGGTCTGCAACTTCTCCACAGGGAGGAATACCTTTGCCTCTGAAGAATCCAGAATCAACCCCAGGTACCCTAGGCGTTGAGTGGGCACCAATACTGACTTTTGCGTGTTTAGTATCCAACCACAGTCTCGAAGAGTCTGACAGGTAATGGACACGCTTACCTCTAATTCTGAGCATGAAGGGGCCTTCAGCAGAAGGTCGTATAAGTAGCCTGTGATAGCGATACCCCGCTGTCTTAGAAGTGCCAGAATCGGAGCGAGCACCTTGGTGAACGTCCTGGGTGCTGAGGCAAGGCCCAACGGGAGGGCCACAAACTGGTAGTGGTCCTTCCCGATAGCAAATCGCAGAAACCTCTGGTGTCTGGAGTATATGGGGACATGCAGGTATGCGTCCTTGATGTCCAAGGAGGCCAGAAAGTCCCCCGGATGGAGAGCCGTGACTACAGATCGAACCGACTCCATCCGAAAACTTTGTACCTTCACAAAGCAATTGAGGGCTCTGAGATCCAAGCTTGGACGAACCCCCTCCTTCTTCGGCACAATGAACAGATTTGAGTAAAAACCCCGTTCCAGTTCTGGAACTGGAATAACTACCCCGCATTCCAGTAGACCCTGGACCGCCCCATACAGGGCCTCCCGATGGGTCGGTAGTAGCTGGAGATTGGAGGTGTTGAATCTGTCCGGTGGACAAGAGAGAAACTCTATCTTGTAGCCTGAGGAGATTACTTCGCAAACCCACCTGTCGGAGATTAGTGCTGTCCACTGAGTCGCGAATTTGCGAAGACGTCTCCCCACCCGAGAGCTGGGTGGGGGTGGACCTTCATGCGGACGCAAATTTGTCCGCAGGCTTATTGGGTATGCGGGACCAGGGACGCTTTTGTCCTTGGGCAGGCGCTTTATCGGCCTGGGGTCTTTTCCCTGTCGCCCTAGGGGGACGAAAAAACCACTTGTGTGCAGTAAAGGAGGGCCCTCGCCCTTGGCGTGGCCCCTTATCCTTGCTAATTTGGGGAAGCAAAGTGCTTTTACTTCCTGTGGCATCCTTGATGATGTCATCCAGAGAAGCCCCAAAAAGTCTGTCGCCTTTAAAAGGCAGATCCAACAGGGCTTTCTTGGAAGTCTGGTCCGCAGACCAGCCTTTTAGCCAGATCAGGCGGCGTATTGCTACTGCATAAACCAAAGTTTTAGACAGCAGGGGAATAGTATTCATGTCTGACTCGCAGACAAACCTAAGGCCCTGGACCAACAGGTCGGCCAATGTTATCTCATCAGGAGGAGCATCTCGCTCCTTAACCCCTGGAGTAGCAATCTTGCCCATTCAGTAAGTGTGTGAGACACTAGGGCCCCCGCCAATGCCGGGCGTACTGCCGAGCCTACCACTGAGCATAGGTAGCAAGCGAGTGCTTCAGCCTTCTTATCCACAGGGTCCTTGAAAACAGGAGCCCCTTCTACAGGAATTGTGGTGGCTCTATTAAGTCTGGACACCGGAGGGTCCACTATAGGGGGGAGAGGTCCATTTCTTCAGAAAACTCTCCTCAAAAGGGGTACCGTACCGCAAACCTCTTTGGGGCTGTAAAGACCCTCAGTGGGTTCTCCCATTCCTTGTATAAGAGTTTATCAAAAGACACACAAGGGAACACCTTAGCAGTGCGGGCAGGTCTATGAAACCCAAGTGGACCGGAGTCTCTGCTGCTTCTGCAGTATTTTCCAATTTTAGCATATCCCGCACTGCAGTAATAAGGTCAGATACCAAAGCCGTCTCGCGTACTGACCTGGACTTTGAGTCATTCTCACTGTCCGGTCACGGTCTGCAGTCTCTGATGCGTCAGAATCTGGGCCCTGAGCCGTAGCTGGACCTGGTTCTGCACCAGAATTATCCCCAGAAGCTTGCAGGGGATGGGGCGTTTACTACCCCCTGTATTCCCGTGTGCTGCTTCCACCCTGGCAGCAAACGCCTCTAGGATTGCAGTCATAGCGTTCATAGACACCTCAGGGGCACCAGCTGCTAAATCTGGTGTTTCAGGGGAGAAGACATCTGGCTCAGATGCCATGCTGACCACACGCTGACACTCACAGGGCTCCAGGCAAGATATCAATAGGCCACCCTCCTGTGCTGCAGAGAGGCCGGGTCACCCAGAGGACTCACCACCCTGGATAGGTACTGCTATGCTGCGCCTGTGATGCTGTCCCCCTGCTGCTGTGTCAGTCTGCTTCTTTTATCAGCACTTCCTGTGTGAATTTTCGCGCCAGTGTAATGCACCCTAGAGGCCGGAGGCTCTCGAAAAATGGTTGCCAAAAACGTCTGTATGGAAGATAATGTGGGCTCTAAGAAAATGGCCGCTGACAGAAGATAGAGGTCAAGCAGCCATAGCCCACAAAAAGATGGCCACCGAATGGCAATATCTGCATACAGGGTGGACAAACATGGCCGCCGATCAGCTGATAGGGGCCAGTGGGTGTGGCCGAACCACAGGAAGATGGCCGCCGGGCAGTCACAAGAGGCCAAACTTAGCATGGACCACCTCAAAATGGCCACCGACAGCATGGAGGAGGAAGGACACAAACACAGGTAAGAAAAAATGACATTTCTTTTAAATGTTAGTTACAGCCAGCCCCGCTCCAGTGGGACCCCCTAGGTGACCCCCAGCACCCAGCAACCTTTAGCTAGAAGCCCAGGGAGGAGGGAAAGGCAGGGAGAGAGGGAAGAAAGGGGCCACAACCACTTACTTGATCTCTCCAGGAATGTCCAGCTAAATCACCCAGCCGAGGCAGGGGAGTTTTACTTACCTATCCTGCATGTATTCTGCTGGAAGACATTCCAAACAGATCATCGTCCACGCACGGAAGGTGACTGTTGGCCAGGCATGCTGTGATTGGACCCAAAAGGGACGATCATATGTATGCCCTGGAGCATGACGCTCACCGGACAGGCTGCTGCGACTCGGCCGTAAGGTCAGCCGAAGCTGAGCGGTCCGATGCAAGCCTTGGAGCGTAAGCTCACCAGCCAGGCTGCTGCGACTCGGCCGTAAGGTCAGCCGAAGCTGAGCGGTCCGATGCAGGCCCTGGAGCGTAAGCTCACCGGCCACCCGTGGAGCGACGGGCATGTCGTGGAAAACCCAGCGCGTAGCTAGGGTCGGCACACGCTCGATGGCCGAAACTGGGGAGACTACAAGGATCGAGGATCCAGCCTGTCACCCAGTCGGCAGTTGATCGAAGATCGCAGGGAACAACAAATGTAGCAAAAATATATATATATATATATATCTTTTTTCCCCGGACCAATGGGCCCGAAGGGAGCCATGTCCTACTCCTTGCTAGACAGAAAAAAACTGATCTGCGAAGATGCAGACTGAGAGGGTATACCCAGAGGGTCCGCCCCCTGGGCGGTACTGTAGAAGGTGTGATGCAACACTTTTTACAAGTTTTTCTGCCTAGTCACTCCTGATTAACGGATAATACCCACTTTGTCAATAGAGAAGCTGTGTCGGTCCATGGACGAAAGAGTAAATTAATTTTTCCAGACGAGAAAAATGGTCGTGTGTATACGGCATAAGAGTAGACGTTTGATAACACTTTAATTAGCATATGTGGTATGCACTCACATTTAGATGAATAAAAACGGGCATGTAAAATTCCAAATGAAGTCAGGGTGACCTCTTCTATGACCTGTTTCCCAAATCCAAGCAGCTGCGGCGGCACTCGTTGTGCTGGTATCACTCCATCAAATGGGAGCCGGCATCTGGAGGAACTTCAGCGTCAGACCGAAGCTTGAGAAGCAAGGCAAGGATGGTAGCAGGGAGATGGCGTCACCAGTAGTGGACGCGTTTCCTGAGTTGGCGCGCTGCGATAGAGAGGCAAGCCGCACTCCTTTTTCAACAACAGACTGATTGGAATGGATGGCGTGGGCTCACTAATATAGGAGAGCAGGGGGATGGGCTCAGAACAGGGAGAAGGGGAGATAAAAAAACAGGGACGGACTATGCTGATGGTGTGGTGGGCCTGGGAATATGCAGTGGAAGACAAAAAATGCACATAATACAATACACTAACAAAAAGCCGATATATCTATATATCGGCCGATATATAGACGACATTATTGTTATCTGGGATGGCACACCTGAATCCATTGACATTTTCCTGAATTATTGTAATGACAACGAGTATGGTTTATCTTTCACATCAGTTAGTGACAGTAGCACCCTGGTGTTTCTTGATTTAGAACTAGGCCACGATGATGTCTCTGCCACTATTTTCGCCAAAAACTATAGTAAGCCCACAGTTGGCAACTCATATTTACATCATAACAGTTGCCACTATCCAAAATGGATTTCTAATAATCCCAAGGGACAATTCTGCCGCTTGCGACAGAATTGTACCAGAGATAGTGACAATATTGATCAAAGTACTCTTCTTAAGAAAAAGTTTGATGACAAACAGTATCCCAAGGACCTCGTGGACCAGGCTTACAACTACTACCTCAATGGCAAACCCCCTAAAACGATTTGTGAACCTGAAGACCATTCAGTCCGATTCACCACCACTTTTCACTTTCAGTTCAAAAAATTTGAAAATATACTGGCTAAGCACTGGGACATTTTACTACAAGACCCCAACCTTAACCACTTCCCGCCCAGTCAATAGCATATTGACGTCCGGGAAGTGGTTGTGTTATCCACACTGGACGTCATATGACGTCCTGCAGGATAACAGCAGCCGCGCGCCCGGGGGGCGCGCATCGCGGCGATCGGTGGAGCGGTGTGTCAGTCTGACACACCGCTACACTGATCTCGGTAAAGAGCCTCCGGCGGAGGCTTTTTACCACGTGATCAGCCGTGTCCAATCACGGCTGATCACGATGTAAACAGGAAGAGCCGTTGATCGGCTCTTCCTCACTCGCGTCTGACAGACGCGAGTAGAGGAGAGCCGATCGGCCGCTCTCCTGACAGGAGGGGTTCGCGCTGATTGTTTATCAGTGCAGCCCCCCCTCGGATACCCACACTGGACCACCAGGGAAGCCCCCCAGGACCACCAGGGAAGCCCCAAGCATGTGGATGGCCCCCATGGCCATCCACATGTAGTAAAACAAAAAATAAATAAAAAAAACATAACAAAAATATGCCAATCAGTGCTCACAAATGGGCACTGACTGGCACTACCACAATGTGTGGTGGCTGGCATTGCTGGGCATCAGTGTCCATCAGTGCCACCTACTAGTGTCCATCAGTGCCACCTATCAGTGCCCATCCGTGCCCATCTGTGCCCATAAGTGCCTACCTATCAGTGCCCATCCGTGCCACCTATCAGTGCCACCCATAAGTGCCCATCAGTGCCGCCTATAAGTGCCCATCAGTGCCGCCTATGAGTGCCAATCAGTGTCGCCTATGAGTGCCAATCAGTGCCGCCTATGAGTGCCAATCAGTGCCACCTATGAGTGCCCATCAGTGCCGCATACCAGTGCCACATATCAGTGCCCATCAGTGCCGCCTATCAGTGCCCATCATCAGTGCCCATCAGTGCCACCTCATCAGTGCCACCTCATTGGTGCCACCTCATCGGTGCCCATCAGTGTCGCCTTATCAGTGCCCTTCAGTGCCGCCTTATCAGTGCCCGTCATTGAAGTAGAAAAGGTACTTATTTACAAAAAAAATTAACAGAAACAAAGAAAAACATATTTTTTTTCAAAATTTTCGCACTTTTTTTATTTGTTGTGCAAAAATAAAAATCGCAGAGGCGATCAAATACCACCGAAAGAAAGCTCTATTTGTGGGAACAAAATGATAAAAAATTTGTTTGGGTACAGTGTAGCATGACCGCGCAATTGTCATTCAAATTGCGACAGCGCTGAAAGCTCAAAATTGGCTTGGGCAGGAAGCTGTATAAGTGCATGGTATTGAAGTGGTTAAATCAGTCATCCCTGAACGTCAAAGTGTGACCTACTGGAAAGCACCCAATCTAAAAGGTAGAATTGCCCCTAGTAGAACTAAACCCAGCACAGCTATACCTACCAAACTAGTACTCCTACCTCTGGTGGGGATGTATCCGTGTCGTAAAATCCTTTGCAAGACTTGTCATTTTGTGAACATGGCCAAAAATCTTTCAGTACAAAGGGCAAAACCTATCCACTGAAAGATTTTTATAATTGTTCATCGGACTTCGTGGTCTATGGACTCACCTGTCCATGTGGACTCATTTACGTAGGGCTTACCATACGAGCCCTCAGGATTAGATTTGGGGAGCATAGACGAAGGTGGCACCAACCCACATAGCGTCCCCAAACACTTTCTGACAGCACATAAGAAATCTACCGATGGTCTGCAAGTGTGGGTCATCGAGCAGATACCCAGTTCCCTTCCAGTTGCAGAACGTTTTAAAACACTTTGTGCCAGAGAAACATTCTGGATATATACCCTTGATGCACTCTCGCCTGGTGGGATCAATGAGGGAATAGAAATCTTGACCATCATGTAGATATATATACAGATACACATCACCATTTTACAGTTATTTTATAGCTATTTATCATTTTATAGCCATTCACTTTTCTCAGTTTCTCTTTTGTATTTATTTTTATCCTAGGATACTCATTATATTATATTTCATATGGGGGAGGCGGGATTTGATTGTGTACGTATTGATATTGATAGTGCCAATATTTAGTGATTACAGCCAATTCATAGGCTAGTCATATGTATATGTATATGCCATTTTTGCTATATGTATATCTTTAGTGGGTATTTTTTATCTAATTTTATGTGTATTTGGTCCCTATTTACACTTTGTGGACAACTAACCACTTCTTCATACCACCATAATCTCATGGTAGGATTTTCAGTTTATGCATACATTCTCCCCCCCCCCCCCACCCTTTCTCCTCTCCCTCCACCCTTGTCCCCTCCACCCTACCTCCCCCCCTCTTTTTTTCCCCTCCTCTCCCCCCACCATTCCTCCCCCCCTTTCCTCGCATGCTATTATATGGTCACCTACCATACCCTAATGTATACATATATACATACATAGCCCTTATAGATTATTTCCCTTTGTCTTCATTTTTTTCATATCATTTAGTATAAAATCCCATTATCCTTCCAAATATTACATTATTAATTTTTCCCTCATTTATATATATACAAATAGCATAGCCAATTGCCTCTGCATAGTGCTGTCTAACAATATTACTGACAGCTTAGGCAGCTACCTTAGGGAGCCAGGATGGAGGGGGGCGGTAAAATTCACATTTACCTGCTGGACAAAAATCCTTGCAATTGTCTTGCATAGCAACCAAAGTTCTGGGCTGAATTTCCTAGTGGGTGGACTCTCAGGGGGAAGTGGTGGTACAATGTTCCCTTAGTAACTAAACTTTGCCTTGTTGGAAGACAACTATGAGGTGACAGAGATAAGCAAGGAGCCTACAGTTTCAGCCAGGCTGACTTCACCAAAGTGCAGGTGGGAGGAATTGCTGGGAGCCACTACCTGCAGCTGGTTGGGAATCTGCTGGATGATAGGCTGGACAGTTCACCCAGGGAGGAGAAGCTAGGACCACAGGACACAAGTGAGAGTCTGGTGGAGCAATTCATCAATGACCGGGAGGGGGGGGATATAGAATACATACTGTATACACACTCCAACCAAACTTTAAAAAAATCATGCCACACCAAAATGCAGAATACTTTATTACCCTTTTGGTGCAGGTGAACGTGCACAAAAGTGCATACACTGGCAAGGTGCATGGGGATGACAGTAAGAATTAATGGCGCCTTTGCTTGTCTGCAAAAGAGCTGTATGTTTTTGTGCATTTCAGGATTTAGCACGTATTCCTCAAACACACAAATGTGAAGCCATCGTAAGAGAGGGAGGAGACTAAGGAGGTCTGAGCAGGAGAGGGGAGGTGTAAGGCTGAGCTGTCCCAGCTTCCCAAAGTACTCCAAGATCACATGGTCTTTACATGGTGTTTGTCCAGAATAAAGGCAGCTTCTTCTTCTTCCCCTTTTTGGTCATGTGATGTCACATGACAAGGGAGACAGGAGGAAGGGCAGTGTGCTCTGTCCTCTGTGTCACACCCTAGCGATGCTGTGCTGAGACTGAGCACCCTCGCTCTTCCACCCACAGCTGGCTGGAGGAAGGAGGAAGCCGACTCCTCCCTTCAGCAGCCAATACACATTGCGCCTTAATGGGTGACGCAGTTATTCCTGCGAGTGAGGAGCACAATGAGGGACCAAATTCCAGTCCCTCCATTCGATGCCTGGGACACATGTCCCTTCTGCCCCCCACTTGTCCCAGACCTGCTTCCCCTGCAGCACAGTGCTGGCGAATAATGGATAGGTAGGCAAGCAGCCAATCAGTAGAGGGGAGATATTTTGCGTGTGCATGTACATTGTAGTATACACGCATAGTTTAGCTTATAGTGCAGAGCCCAGGGCTAAGTTGTGAGGCATGATGGTTATGATGGAAACTGAAGATGTCACCCTAATCACCTTATATACACAGACTTGTAAAAAAAAATCGCTTCTTTTGAAATCAATTTAGATATATGGATAAAATACAATATAAGCCTTCAATAACTAATCTTTTAAAATATGTTTAATATAAAATCAACATATAAATATATATATATATATATATATATATATATATATATATATATATATATATTGTGAGGGGGTTAACTCGGTAGCGGGTGTGTGTGACCCCCTGGTTGGGCTCCCCACACAAAAACAGGGCCAGCAGACGGAGGTTGTGGTTTTCAAAATCAAAAGGTGCGGTTTATTTCTCTATGTACAGTGACAAAAACACAGCAAAGCCAAACAGAAACATAAACAAAATAAATCCTGGTCAGTTTGACCTCTGACTAAACATGCAGGTTTCCTAAACTAACAACTGGGATCAGCCTGGTGCTGTCCTAGTCCCTAAGTCCCTGGTTTAGTAAAAGTCCAAACAAATAGCCACACAGGCTTTGCCTCACCGCACAGGGGTTCACTCTCCCTAGACAGTCCACACAGGTCTGGTTCCAGGCATGAGCTAACACCTAATGAATCTGGGAGTTTTTATAGAGGCCTTAAACGAACTGACAGGCTTCAGCTGGTCTCATCAACTCCCTGCCTCACGACGCCCAGCACTCTCCCTAGAGGTATGAGTCATTCATGAGCCCACTAGCCTCAGCTGGGCTTCATCAACTCCCTAGTTGTATAAGTCGGCATAAAGCCTGAATCTGGGAGAAATATATCTACCCCCCTGGATGCAACCAGGTGACTTTACCTTCCTGCTGTCACATACCCCCCCCTCTTGTTTTAACCTTGGGGTTGGAACACCAGCAATCAGGCATTCATGTACTCGAGACAAAGCATCCACATTCCCCATTTGAACGCCAGGGCGATGCTTTACTGTGAAGTTGAATTCCTGTAGGGCCAGGAACCACCTATTCACTCTTCTATTTGTCTCCTTGTTTTGAGCCATCCACTTTAACGGAGCGTGATCCGTAACCATGTCAAAGTGCCTACCTAGCAGATAGTACCGAAGGGAATCTAGAGCCCACTTCACCGCTAAACACTCCTTTTCAACCGTGGCGTAATTTACCTCATGGGACTTCAACTTCCTGCTGAGGTAAATGACTGGGTGCTCTTCCCCGTTCCAGACCTGGGACAATACTGCTCCTAACCCCACATCTGACGCATCACTTTGTACGACAAAGTCTTTAGAGAAGTCGGGTGAGTACAACACTGGCTGGCTACATAAGGCTTGTTTCAAGAATTGGAATGCTGCCTCAGCCTCGGGGGTCCATTTAATCATGACCGACCCTTTCCCTTTCGTCAGGTTGGTTAGGGGCACAGCCTTAGAAGCAAAGTGGGGAATGAAGCGCCGATAATAACCCGCGATTCCCAGAAAGGCTCGTACCTGCTTCTTGCTGTTGGGACGTGGCCAACTCTGGATGGCCTCGACTTTGTTGAGTTGGGGTTTTATTACTCCCCTGCCAATGGTGTACCCAAGATATTTGGCCTCCTCCTGCCCAATGGTACACTTCTTGGGGTTAGCCGTAAACCCCGCTTCCCGGATAGAGTCTAGGACTGCTTGCACTTTTGGCAGATGTGAGGCCCAATCTGTGCTATGGACAATTACGTCATCCAGGTAAGCCGCAGCATACTTCCGATGGGGCCTCAGTATCTGGTCCATTTTCCGCTGGAATGTGGCCGGCGCATTCTGTAACCCGAACGGCATTCTCTTATATTGGAACGCCCCGTCTGGGGTTACAAATGCGGTTTTCTCTTTGGCCGACTTGGCCAGGGGAATTTGCCAATACCCTTTTGTGAGGTCAAGAGTCGTCATGTATTGGGCTGTTCCCAGCCGGTCGATCAACTCATCTATACGTGGCATGGGGTAGGTGTCAAATTTTGTAACTTTGTTCAACTGACGAAAATCGTTACAAAATCGCCAGCTCCCATCCGGTTTAGGCACCAACACAATGGGACTAGACCAATCACTTTGGGACTTCTCTATCACCCCTAAGTTCAGCATTTTCTGTACTTCCTCCCGTATTGCCTCCCGTCGGGCCTCTGGGATCCGATAGAGTTTTAACTTCACCCTTTCACCGGGCGGGGTAATAATATCATGCTCTACCCCAGATGTTTGTCCCGGCAGCTCAGAGAACACCTCCTTGTTGCGAAGCACAAACTCCTTAACCTCCTGTTGTTGGGGTTGTGACAAGGTGGCTGCTATTCCAACCTCCGGAATCACGCAACCAGTTTGAGCTGGTGACCAAGTTTCTGCGACTAGGGACTCTCTATCCCTCCAGGCTTTCAACAGATTAACGTGATATATCTGTTCGGGCTTTCGCCTTCCTGGTTGTCTGACCTTGTAATTCACTTCGCTCACTTTTTCCATTATCTCGTAGGGGCCTTGCCATTTGGCAAGGAATTTACTTTCAACCGTAGGGACAAGTACCAATATCCTATCCCCCGGGGAAAAGGTACGGGTCTTTGCTCCACGGTTGTACACTCTCTGCTGTGCCAACTGCGCTTGGGCCAAATGTTCCTTCACGATGGGCATTACCTGTGCAATTCGATCTTGCATCAGGGCGACATGCTCAATCACACTCCTGTGGGGAGAACTCTCACTTTCCCAAGTTTCCTTGGCAATATCCAACAGCCCTCTTGGGTGTCTCCCATACAGTAACTCAAAGGGGGAGAATCCCGTAGAGGATTGGGGCACCTCCCTAATAGCAAACATCAAATAAGGAAGTAGACAGTCCCAATCCTTTCCATCTCTATCCACCACTTTCTTCAACATTTGTTTTAGGGTTTTGTTGAATCTTTCAACCAGCCCATCGGTTTGGGGGTGATACACAGATGTACGCAATTGCGTCACTTTGAGCAATTTACACAGCTCTTTCATAACCCGGGACATAAAGGGTGTACCTTGGTCCGTAAGCAGTTCTTTACAAATACCCACCCGGCTAAAAACAAGAGATAGCTCTTTGGCTATGGTTTTGGCCGAGGTATTTCTGAGAGGGATCGCTTCTGGATAACGGGTGGCATAGTCCATTATAACCAATATGTACTGGTGCCCCCTAGCGGACTTGATTATAGGACCTACCAAATCCATTGCGATTCTCTCAAACGGGACCTCAATGATGGGTAGAGGGACCAGCGGGCTACGGAAATGTGGCATCGGGGCCGACCTCTGACACACAGGGCAGGAGGAACAATAATTTTCTATGTCCTTCATCACCCCAGGCCAATAGAATCTCTGTAATACCCTCTCTCCGGTTTTCTCTGTCCCCAGATGACCTCCAAGAATGTGCCCATGGGCCAACTCCAACACCAACTTCCTGTAAGGTTTGGGCACCACAAGCTGCTCAACGGTTTCTTCTGCCCTTTTTGCCACCCGATACAGTAGGTCCTTCTCTACGCTGAAGTATGGGTAAGTGCAGGTATTATCTGGGTTCACTAACTCGCCATCTATTTCCACTACGTTTTCCCGTGCCTTTATTAGGGCGGGGTCTTTTAACTGTTCTGTGGCAAAATTTTCCCTGTGAACCTCCAGATCAGAAAACTCCACAGACGGTAGGTTTTCGTCTGAGGAGGTGGGCTCCTCTCCAGTTTCTTGAGTCTCCCCTGCAAATACTGACAAGGGAAATTCTGGAGAGTCCTCACCACTCTCAGAGGAGTTCTGGCTATCACATTCCTGGTACATAGGGGCACCAGTGGGGGGCTCAGGATCATCCCACAGTTCCCAGAACTTCGGAAAATCCCTTCCCACAATGGCATCATGCGGTAATTGAGATACTAACCCCACTGGATGAGAGAGGGTACCTTTGGGGGTCTCGAAACACACTGTAGTCACTGGATACTCTCGGGTGTCCCCATGCACACAAATAACAGCTACCTTGCTATTCCCAGAGACCTCTGTTTTAACTAATTCAGCCTTTATCAGGGTCACAAGGCTACCTGAATCCAGTAATACCACAACATTTCTACCATTAATACACATTTTGCATAAATGTTTCTCAGTTCCCCGAATGGCAGTGCATGCGACTGTCGCACACAGCGACTGACGTCTGTCCATCAGAAAGTCACATTGCATGGGTTCCTCCACAACCGGGCAATTTGCTGCAATATGTCCCGCTTGCCGGCAGCGGTAGCAAACAGTCCATTTGGCTGCCTCTTGAGCCCCTGACTTCCCAGGCTGTTCTCGCCAAACTTTGGGTAGAGCTCCCACCCTCTCACTCTCTCCACCCTCACCCCTTGGAATCCTCTTATCCGCCCCTGGGGATGGTCTGGTCTTAGGGTGGAAAGTCCGAGAGTCTCTGGAAGAGGCCGTCAGGTTCTCTGTAGCCAAGTATTTCTCTACACGATCCACAAGACCACCGGCCGTCTCTGGGTCTCCATGGCTTACCCACTTTTGGATGGCAGTAGGAAGAGCTCTCAAAAACCGATCCATTACAACACGTTCCACAATCTCTGGTGCGGACAAAGTCTCTGGCTGTAGCCACTTCCTGCTCAGGTGAATGAGATCATACATTTGAGACCTGGGGGGTTTTCCAAGCTGGAAAGTCCAGTTATGCACACGCTGAGCCCAGACAGCCAGGGTGACACCCAGCCTTGCCAATATTTCAGCTTTTAGCATCACATAGTCTTTTGCTTGGTCAGGCTCTAGGTCATAGTAAGCCTTCTGCGATTCACCAGTTAACAGAGGAGCCACCAGTCCAGCCCACTGCTCCTCAGGCCACTTTTCTCTTTCAGCAGTCCTTTCAAATGTGGTCAAAAATACCTCTGGATCATCCTCTCCAGTCATTTTTGTCAATAAACGACTCACCCCAAAGGACGCGGTATTAGTGGGACGGCTTTCCTCACTGGTCTGCGGACGTTGCTGCATTACTGCTTCCATTTGTTGTAGTCTCTGCTCTTGCTTCTGTAACAGGTCTATGAAGCGGGCCTCAGATTGCTGCTGGGCTTGTTGATGAGCTTGCTGCTGGGCTGTAAGGCTCCTTTGCAAACCTGCATTTGTCTGCTGTTGATTGGCATTTGCTAGAGCCAGCTGTTTCAGTATCTCCTCCATGCTGGCTTAAAAAAACTGCCACTGGTTCTCCACCAACTGTGAGGGGGTTAACTCGGTAGCGGGTGTGTGTGACCCCCTGGTTGGGCTCCCCACACAAAAACAGGGCCAGCAGACGGAGGTTGTGGTTTTCAAAATCAAAAGGTGCGGTTTATTTCTCTATGTACAGTGACAAAAACACAGCAAAGCCAAACAGAAACATAAACAAAATAAATCCTGGTCAGTTTGACCTCTGACTAAACATGCAGGTTTCCTAAACTAACAACTGGGATCAGCCTGGTGCTGTCCTAGTCCCTAAGTCCCTGGTTTAGTAAAAGTCCAAACAAATAGCCACACAGGCTTTGCCTCACCGCACAGGGGTTCACTCTCCCTAGACAGTCCACACAGGTCTGGTTCCAGGCATGAGCTAACACCTAATGAATCTGGGAGTTTTTATAGAGGCCTTAAACGAACTGACAGGCTTCAGCTGGTCTCATCAACTCCCTGCCTCACGACGCCCAGCACTCTCCCTAGAGGTATGAGTCATTCATGAGCCCACTAGCCTCAGCTGGGCTTCATCAACTCCCTAGTTGTATAAGTCGGCATAAAGCCTGAATCTGGGAGAAATATATCTACCCCCCTGGATGCAACCAGGTGACTTTACCTTCCTGCTGTCACAATATGTAGTGGGGTTCCATATGCAATGTAGATAAAGATTACCATTTGACATTTAAAAGAAGGAACCCAGCTCCCTCCGGTGGTGTAAGTGCTACAATGTAATGCATGCATATGTATATAGTTTAATGCACTCTGGAACATACAGCAGCAAGGAGAAAAGGACTCCGTTACTTTTAGTAGTAGACAGACTACACTACCCACGGTGCAGCTGTATTACCAGGGTGCACTGCAACACCGCAAAGCCTTCTGGACAGGCTATTTAAAGGAGGGGAGGGGCCATCTTCTCTCTCTCTGGACTCGGCTCTCAACCAAGCAGGAAGCTGGCACTGAGGCCTGCTTCCAGAGTATTAGGCCAGAAGCCTGGGCCTAAAGTACGCCAGGGCCCCGGGTGATATTCCAGTAGAGGACCTTCCACAGTGTCCTGTTGTTGCCTAGCAGAGACCGGAGTCGTCCATCACCATCACCTTGCGCTGTGAGTGACGGATGCCAGAGACTGCAGCAGAAGCATGGAGATCGTGGGACCAGGACAAGCCAGAGGAGAATATTCGGAAGCCGGGCCTGTTTGGTAAGAAGGGCACCTGCTCAGAATTGACTGTTACCTTAGAGGAAAGTGACTTAGTGCCAGCCACACTCCACCTATTGCACCACAGATTGCGGCCTAGTGTATTTTACGGGAGACTGTGTGATTAGAGATTGGCGCATTCGCCAGTAGTGGGTGGCAGGCACACGAGTACTCAGGATTATTGCGGATGACTACAATATCTCGTTAAAACCCTGTGAATTACAAATGAACTTGTGCACCAACGGTGGCTAGCGAAGACTCCATTTGAGGAAGGAACTTTGAGCGGGACACAGATAGGCCTTGCCTGTCTGGTATGGTGACTGAACACGTGCAAGGTATTGCAAGATAGGGGGAGCTCGTGAGCAATCAGTTAGCTGTGCAGATATATATAAATATACATAGCTGTTGTTTCTTTTGTTATCATTTAACATCAGTGATACCAATCTTACTTTGATTTATTGACTCTGTAATGCGCATGCAGAGTCAACTGTGTGTATTAATGTGTTTCTTTACCTTTTTATTTTACACTTAGTAAAGATACCTTTGGTTAAGTAAATAATCTGTGTGAAGTATCTTTGTCACTCGGAAGGACTAGTGACCAGCAAAGGTAATAATATTCACAGTTCATCGTGTGATGTACGCAGGATTGTGTCTCCTAATACTCAATAGGTCTCATAATCCTTATTCATATCAGTTGTGCTAAGGGAGGGTTTGAGCCACTTCCAGGGGTTGATAGGCAGGATGTAGACCCAAAACAAATAAACAGAAGCTCCTACGGGGGTAGTGCTACATATATATATATATATATATATATATATATATATATATATATATATATGTAGCGGGTATTTGATTTTAGGGGAGGCGTCTGGGTGGTAGTGTAACCCAGATGCATTGATTGTCAGGAAATCTGAGACCCTTTTGTGGTTCTTGGAGGATTCTGGTGGTGTGAGGTTCCCTGTGGCCTGCAGGTGGCGGTGTCGCCATGGGCTGGAGTTGAACACTCACCGCAAGACTGTTTCCTTTTTGTCCTTTCCTGGTGCTGATACAGCAGGGTGGGGAACCTGCTGTGACGCAAAGGGCGAGGGGATAAAAGGGGCGGATGCCCTGACCTTGGGGTTCAGAGTCGGAGGACGCAGCCGCACCCAGGCACCTTCAGCTTGGGTGCTGGCGTTCCGGAGTTCCGGGCCCAGGTGCCCTTGACCTGGCCGGAGCGAGAGATGGAGTCCATCTCAGGCACCTTTAGCCTGGGGTGAGGTACTATGGCGGAAGCCTGGAGCTCAGTACCTTCGACTGAGTTCCACGAGGGTGGAGGAATCCGAGGGGGCCCTAACTCCTTGGGTGCCCGTGTCTGAGGTCGAGAAGACTGGTGAGCGGAACTTCTCTGGAGTGTCCGGCGCAGCATTGCTGGTGACAGAGAGGCCTCCGGTGACTCCCTTGGACGGATTACCTTCCCCTGACAGGGGCTGTACTAGCGAAGGTAATTCCTGTTCTGTTCAATATAGTCAGCGGCAGTGACTATTCGCCACTGGTGATATTACAGTGGTTAGCTCTATCTAGAAGAATTGTGCCTTGGCCTACTCCTCACAAATACTGAAGTGTTATATGGGTCTCAACCTGTCTGTGCTGTATGACTATTTATTGAGAAGAATAAATACGAGTTGGACCCTTTCAGTGTGTGAAACTCTGGTTACTAGGAGCAAAGGGGAGTCAATCCGAGGAGAGGATTTGACTCTGGGACACCACATACACAAGCCCGATAGTTCTGGCCTTCACCTCTACACCTTGGAGGACATGGGCCGTGGTGTATCTCATTCCTCTCTCCCAGGTACCCCTAGACAACAGCTGTATAACCGATAAAGCTAGAGAGAGGGTGAGGTCGCTACATATATAAATATATATAGTCAGGGGTTAGCTCAATAGGAATCACCTTCCCTGGGAAAAGGGTAGTCCAAAAGGCAGGTTTTCTTAAAAAATGACTTGTAGCCAGTTTTATTTTATAAGGTGGTCAAAAGTATGCAGCGCTTATCAATCACATTAGCATAGTTAAACAAAATAAGCATATGATGAGAAATGTGCTGAGTGATAAAGCATTGATAAAAATAATAAATAAAGAATATGTGAAGTGAAAGAAAGTCCAAAAACTCAATCCGAGTGGAAATCCTTTAAAAAGAACTGAGTCCAAAGTGAAGAAAACGATGTGCTCCAAAACACCTTGAAAAGGTGAGTGTAATCCTCTAGATAATGCTGACACCCAAAGTGAAGAGAAAAAGTTTCTGCTTACCAGAAAGCCATGACTGCAAATAGACAGTCTCGCCTAGCATAGGAAATAAGGTATTCCCACAACCATAAAAGCTCCAATACAGCAGGTTTCCACAGTGTACCTTGATCTCAGACATAAAGGGAAAAGCTCATGGTGTAGTATGAAAAACCAGCGGAGTTTATTAAAAGTTAAATTGCACTTACAGAATCCAAAAGCAAGTTCAGCATTGATGCGATGAATCAAATAGTTACGGCATTCGTCCGTGTCTCTCCCTAAGCTCCGTATGTTCCGCAACGCTGCTTCTCATCCGAGGAAAGCGTGATGACGTCACTGGCCCCCTACGCGTTTCGTCACGATGGGACATCAACTGGGGATTGGCCGAAGGCGACCGTCAGCACGCTCTGGATATAAATACACAGCGGGCGCCATTTTGACTACTGGCACCCATAAGGGTGTATTGAGAAAACGAAGGGCAGCTAAATAAAAGCTGAATAATACGGATAGCAGAGAGACATATTAGCAAAACCTAAGGGATACTATAAAAATAGTATAGAGCCATCTAGTGGCCAGATGACCGAGTTGCAAGCATGCAAAACTAAAGAAGCAGGAAGAGACAAGGACTCATGCTCAGAAACACAGAAATCTTACAATGAGATAAACCAAACACTGAAGTGCTGATAAAAACAGACATATGAATATGTAATAAACAAATAAAAATGGATTAACCACAAAAAAAAAAAAAAAAAAACCTGACATTTAATAAAAAATGAAAAATTAAGAATTATTAATAAAACAATTTATATCCCAGTCCACATTAAGGCCAAAAGGTTTAAAACATTTCATAAGGAATATCCATCTCGTCTCGGACTGAGAGATGGCCCTAACCATATTGGTCCCTCTCCAATGTGGACGAAGGGAATCTATAGCCAAAAATTTAGTTCCCTTAAGTTGACGATTATGATATTTATCATAATGCCTGGATAGATTGTGCTTTGGAAAGCCCCGCAGAATATTACCTATATGTTCACTAAGACGTATGTGCAATTCCCTTTTTGTACGTCCAATGTACTGCTTAGAGCACGGACATTCAATCAGGTACACTACGTACTTAGTGGAACAGGTAATAAATGTGTCAATCTCATACTTGATATTGGTGACTGTAGAGGAAAAGGTGTAATTTTTTCGACTTATAAGTGGATTGACCTTACAGACATTACATCTCCGACAAGGAAAAAAAACCTTTCATGTTGTGAAAGAAAGAAGGCCTATGAGGTGGATCAATTACATTGGGAGCAACAATCAACCTCAAAGATGGTGCACCTCTATAGATCATCACAGGTTGTTCTGGAATGACAGGGCCTAAAACACTATCATTCCGCAACACATCCCAGTGTTTTTTGAAAATCTTTTTGATAGAGAAGTGCTGATTAGAGAATCGTGTAATCATTGACCATCCGAACTTGTCTGTTAAGGATTCTCCTTTCTTTCTTTTAGTTAGTAAGGAGTTTCTATCCATAACTGCAACGTTATTAATAATTTCATCAATCACAGTCAACTGGTACCCTTTGTTGAGGAATCTCTCTTTTAATAGATTCGCCTGTATATAGTAATCTGAAATATCGGTACAGTTCCGCCTAATCCTCTGAAATTGTCCCTTAGGGACTGAGGCAAGCCAGGAATTGTGGTGACAACTACCCATAGGGATGAAAGAATTACGATCAATCTCCTTAAAGAAGGTGGTCGTAAATAAACAACCATCCCTAACGGTGATATTAAGATCCAAAAAATGAATCTGGGTGTCACTAATCGTGTAATCTAGAACTATACCTCTGTTGTTACAATTTAACTGTGAGAAAAAATTCTCAAGAGATGGAATATCACCTTCCCAAATTAATATAATATCATCTATATAGCGTTTCCAAAAAACTAATTGTTTGGGAGGGTTAATATCAATAACCTCTGATTCCCAATGTGCCATAAAGAGGTTCGCCAGGCTGGGGGCGAATTTGGCCCCCATGGCGACACCTCTTGTTTGTAAGAAAAAGTTACCCCCAAACCAAAAATAATTATGGCTAGTAGCGAACCTCAACAAATTCATAATGAAATTTCTTTGTAAGAAGGAAAGAGATGAATCTTGTTGAAGATACAAATCAACTGCCTCATATCCCTGATGATGTGAAATGATTGTGTAGAGGGAGGTGACGTCTGCTGTCGCTAGAACGCACCCCTCCCTCCATTGAAAATCATTCAGCAAATTGAGAACTTGCATGGTGTCTCTCAGATAGGCAGGGGTGTTAACCACCAGGGCTTGTAAAAAATGGTCCACATACTTTCCAATCCTCGAGGTGACGGAATCAAGGCCACTAATTATGGGGCGGCCTGGTGGCTTGGTGGGATGTTTATGTAACTTAGGTAAATAATATATAACAGGAACCCTAGGTGTAATAGGGATCAAATGAGTCTTCTCTTTTTTATTCAGAATCTCCTGTTCAAAACCACTATCCACAAGGGCAGAGAGCTCCTTCCTGTATTTGACAGTTGGGTTAGTGGCCAAAGGAGTATAGGTAGAATGATCAGAAAGTAGTCTATTCATTTCCTCAACATACTGGGATTTATCTAGAACTACAATACCCCCCCCTTTATCTGCGGGTCGTATCAAAATGTCATTACGTTTACAGATTTGCTTAATGTATTGTTGATGTACATTTTTAGTGTTGTTATTTGGAATGTTGAGTTCCAAAAGATCATGAAGAACAAGTTCCTTAAAAACCTGTACAGAAGGTGCTACAAAACCAGGAGGGTTAAAAAGTGAAGCATTCCTCATGTCAGTATGTCGAATGGTAGAAACATCAGTCGGGTGAACCATATGATTAGTGCTAGGCAACCGATTGGTGCTAATGTGAGGCAAAATGCCTCGGGCAACCTGACTAGAATTACCTGTAGGATTCAACATGAAATGTCTCTTAATGTTCACTTTCCTGATGAATTTGTGAACATCAATAAACGTCTCGAACTTATTCAACTTTCGTGGGGGAGCAAACTTCAAACCGTTACTTAAAACTCTTTGCTCACCCACAGAAAGTGTGGCCGTACTTAGATTAAATATGCCACTAATGTCTAATTTCTCCTTTTTTTTGGCCCGGATTCGCCTCCCCCCTCTGGAGCCTCTCGATCGTCGTAGCCTCTTTTTCCCCTGTTGTTGACCATGGGAAAAAAATGACGAGCATTAGCATCAAGATCTCGAGGAGATTCAGAATAATATTCTCCCCTAGATAATGGGTAGTCGTTCATTTGATTAGGATGTTGAGTAATCACATAATCTTCCTCATATAAATCATCTTGATACTCAGCACGAGGAGCAAAACGATTATCCAAATGGGTAGATCTTCCCTGAGGTGTTTGCTCTGGAGGGCCAGAATTTTGATAACGAACTAAGTCTCTGGGGTCTCGTGAAGGGTCACCAGATCTTACATTTTTGGGCCTTTGGGGTCCTGTATTGCTTCTATCATTCGCATACCCTCTCATTCTCTGAGGAGCAGGGCCAGGAAACCAATTATTCCTCGAATTATCCCTATAGTCCCAGGGTCTATATGAGACACCATTATCAAAATGGGAACCTCTGGGAACAGGGTAATTCATCTGTCCATGATTAGCATAATTGGGACCTCTAGAACGAGACCTACGTGGCGTACCTTTAGAACCCATATAATAGGGCACAGATTGCGAATGAGAGTTATAAGGTTGATTGTAAGATTGATGAGGGGGTTGTGAATAGCCTCTCGAATAATCACCTTCTTTAGATACAGAGATGGGGGGCGGTTTCTTAATACCTTTCTTTTCATGACCTTTTTTCATAGGTGGAGGGGGTATAGCTCTATTGGAAATGGTAGCAACAGCCTCCTGTTGAGTAACCATTACATCCGAAGCTATATTTGTCTCCATATCTTCTAATTTAGTCTGCCATTTAAAAACGACTTTATTAGAATAATCAGAGAAATCTCGATTAAACTTTTTCTTCTTTTTGTTTTTTTGTTCAAATTCCTCCTTTTCCAAACATTGCTTCAATTGGTCGGATTTCAATTTATATATTTCCTGACCTTTGAAGGAGGACAATCTCTCTTTGATCAGAGAAATCTCCTCATTCAAAGACCGCAGTTTGGTTTTTTTCTTACCAAGGAGGAATTGCAAAAATGTAACCTCTATATCATTGAAATAAATAAACCAATCCTCTAGGTCAGTTTCGCCTTTTTGGGGGCTGACCTCCCATCTAAGGCTACGGGGTACCATTTTTTTAGAAACATAATGTTCCAAATAAGCTATGTCCCAACTGGTGTGTAGTTCTGAAACTAGGAGATTCTTTAATCTCAAAAAGAGACCTCCCAATTCATCAGGCTCATCTGGATTTCCATCAAATACACCATCAACATTGATATTGTGCTGTGATCTAAAGTCAAAGATGTCCATGATGGCTCGGTTATCCAGCAACGTGAAGTATTCTAAAATAGATAAAAAAAAGGGGAAAAGGCCCTAGGGCCAAACGTTGCGCCAAATAAACCGTGCTAAAATATGTAGTAAAACAATTGAATCAAAAAATAAATGAAAAGTAAGCTGCTAGCATATATAGCTAAATACAAATAAAACTATAAAAAATCAAATGTGGTCAAAAGTATGCAGCGCTTATCAATCACATTAGCATAGTTAAACAAAATAAGCATATGATGAGAAATGTGCTGAGTGATAAAGCATTGATAAAAATAATAAATAAAGAATATGTGAAGTGAAAGAAAGTCCAAAAACTCAATCCGAGTGGAAATCCTTTAAAAAGAACTGAGTCCAAAGTTTCTTTCACTTCACATATTCTTTATTTATTATTTTTATCAATGCTTTATCACTCAGCACATTTCTCATCATATGCTTATTTTGTTTAACTATGCTAATGTGATTGATAAGCGCTGCATACTTTTGACCACATTTGATTTTTTATAGTTTTATTTGTATTTAGCTATATATGCTAGCAGCTTACTTTTCATTTATTTTTTGATTCAATTGTTTTACTACATATTTTAGCACGGTTTATTTGGCGCAACGTTTGGCCCTAGGGCCTTTTCCCCTTTTTTTTATCTATTTTAGAATACTTCACGTTGCTGCATAACCGAGCCATCATGGACATCTTTGACTTTAGATCACAGCACAATATCAATGTTGATGGTGTATTTGATGGAAATCCAGATGAGCCTGATGAATTGGGAGGTCTCTTTTTGAGATTAAAGAATCTCCTAGTTTCAGAACTACACACCAGTTGGGACATAGCTTATTTGGAACATTATGTTTCTAAAAAAATGGTACCCCGTAGCCTTAGATGGGAGGTCAGCCCCCAAAAAGGCGAAACTGACCTAGAGGGTTGGTTTATTTATTTCAATGATATAGGGGTTACATTTTTGCAATTCCTCCTTGGTAAGAAAAAAACCAAACTGCGGTCTTTGAATGAGGAGATTTCTCTGATCAAAGAGAGATTGTCCTCCTTCAAAGGTCAGGAAATATATAAATTGAAATCCGACCAATTGAAGCAATGTTTGGAAAAGGAGGAATTTGAACAAAAAAACAAAAAGAAGAAAAAGTTTAATCGAGATTTCTCTGATTATTCTAATAAAGTCGTTTTTAAATGGCAGACTAAATTAGAAGATATGGAGACAAATATAGCTTCGGATGTAATGGTTACTCAACAGGAGGCTGTTGCTACCATTTCCAATAGAGCTATACCCCCTCCACCTATGAAAAAAGGTCATGAAAAGAAAGGTATTAAGAAACCGCCCCCCATCTCTGTATCTAAAGAAGGTGATTATTCGAGAGGCTATTCACAACCCCCTCATCAATCTTACAATCAACCTTATAACTCTCATTCGCAATCTGTGCCCTATTATATGGGTTCTAAAGGTACGCCACGTAGGTCTCGTTCTAGAGGTCCCAATTATGCTAATCATGGACAGATGAATTACCCTGTTCCCAGAGGTTCCCATTTTGATAATGGTGTCTCATATAGACCCTGGGACTATAGGGATAATTCGAGGAATAATTGGTTTCCTGGCCCTGCTCCTCAGAGAATGAGAGGGTATGCGAATGATAGAAGCAATACAGGACCCCAAAGGCCCAAAAATGTAAGATCTGGTGACCCTTCACGAGACCCCAGAGACTTAGTTCGTTATCAAAATTCTGGCCCTCCAGAGCAAACACCTCAGGGAAGATCTACCCATTTGGATAATCGTTTTGCTCCTCGTGCTGAGTATCAAGATGATTTATATGAGGAAGATTATGTGATTACTCAACATCCTAATCAAATGAACGACTACCCATTATCTAGGGGAGAATATTATTCTGAATCTCCTCGAGATCTTGATGCTAATGCTCGTCATTTTTTTCCCATGGTCAACAACAGGGGAAAAAGAGGCTACGACGATCGAGAGGCTCCAGAGGGGGGAGGCGAATCCGGGCCAAAAAAAAGGAGAAATTAGACATTAGTGGCATATTTAATCTAAGTACGGCCACACTTTCTGTGGGTGAGCAAAGAGTTTTAAGTAACGGTTTGAAGTTTGCTCCCCCACGAAAGTTGAATAAGTTCGAGACGTTTATTGATGTTCACAAATTCATCAGGAAAGTGAACATTAAGAGACATTTCATGTTGAATCCTACAGGTAATTCTAGTCAGGTTGCCCGAGGCATTTTGCCTCACATTAGCACCAATCGGTTGCCTAGCACTAATCATATGGTTCACCCGACTGATGTTTCTACCATTCGACATACTGACATGAGGAATGCTTCACTTTTTAACCCTCCTGGTTTTGTAGCACCTTCTGTACAGGTTTTTAAGGAACTTGTTCTTCATGATCTTTTGGAACTCAACATTCCAAATAACAACACTAAAAATGTACATCAACAATACATTAAGCAAATCTGTAAACGTAATGACATTTTGATACGACCCGCAGATAAAGGGGGGGGTATTGTAGTTCTAGATAAATCCCAGTATGTTGAGGAAATGAATAGACTACTTTCTGATCATTCTACCTATACTCCTTTGGCCACTAACCCAACTGTCAAATACAGGAAGGAGCTCTCTGCCCTTGTGGATAGTGGTTTTGAACAGGAGATTCTGAATAAAAAAGAGAAGACTCATTTGATCCCTATTACACCTAGGGTTCCTGTTATATATTATTTACCTAAGTTACATAAACATCCCACCAAGCCACCAGGCCGCCCCATAATTAGTGGCCTTGATTCCGTCACCTCGAGGATTGGAAAGTATGTGGACCATTTTTTACAAGCCCTGGTGGTTAACACCCCTGCCTATCTGAGAGACACCATGCAAGTTCTCAATTTGCTGAATGATTTTCAATGGAGGGAGGGGTGCGTTCTAGCGACAGCAGACGTCACCTCCCTCTACACAATCATTTCACATCATCAGGGATATGAGGCAGTTGATTTGTATCTTCAACAAGATTCATCTCTTTCCTTCTTACAAAGAAATTTCATTATGAATTTGTTGAGGTTCGCTACTAGCCATAATTATTTTTGGTTTGGGGGTAACTTTTTCTTACAAACAAGAGGTGTCGCCATGGGGGCCAAATTCGCCCCCAGCCTGGCGAACCTCTTTATGGCACATTGGGAATCAGAGGTTATTGATATTAACCCTCCCAAACAATTAGTTTTTTGGAAACGCTATATAGATGATATTATATTAATTTGGGAAGGTGATATTCCATCTCTTGAGAATTTTTTCTCACAGTTAAATTGTAACAACAGAGGTATAGTTCTAGATTACACGATTAGTGACACCCAGATTCATTTTTTGGATCTTAATATCACCGTTAGGGATGGTTGTTTATTTACGACCACCTTCTTTAAGGAGATTGATCGTAATTCTTTCATCCCTATGGGTAGTTGTCACCACAATTCCTGGCTTGCCTCAGTCCCTAAGGGACAATTTCAGAGGATTAGGCGGAACTGTACCGATATTTCAGATTACTATATACAGGCGAATCTATTAAAAGAGAGATTCCTCAACAAAGGGTACCAGTTGACTGTGATTGATGAAATTATTAATAACGTTGCAGTTATGGATAGAAACTCCTTACTAACTAAAAGAAAGAAAGGAGAATCCTTAACAGACAAGTTCGGATGGTCAATGATTACACGATTCTCTAATCAGCACTTCTCTATCAAAAAGATTTTCAAAAAACACTGGGATGTGTTGCGGAATGATAGTGTTTTAGGCCCTGTCATTCCAGAACAACCTGTGATGATCTATAGAGGTGCACCATCTTTGAGGTTGATTGTTGCTCCCAATGTAATTGATCCACCTCATAGGCCTTCTTTCTTTCACAACATGAAAGGTTTTTTTCCTTGTCGGAGATGTAATGTCTGTAAGGTCAATCCACTTATAAGTCGAAAAAATTACACCTTTTCCTCTACAGTCACCAATATCAAGTATGAGATTGACACATTTATTACCTGTTCCACTAAGTACGTAGTGTACCTGATTGAATGTCCGTGCTCTAAGCAGTACATTGGACGTACAAAAAGGGAATTGCACATACGTCTTAGTGAACATATAGGTAATATTCTGCGGGGCTTTCCAAAGCACAATCTATCCAGGCATTATGATAAATATCATAATCGTCAACTTAAGGGAACTAAATTTTTGGCTATAGATTCCCTTCGTCCACATTGGAGAGGGACCAATATGGTTAGGGCCATCTCTCAGTCCGAGACGAGATGGATATTCCTTATGAAATGTTTTAAACCTTTTGGCCTTAATGTGGACTGGGATATAAATTGTTTTATTACCGTATTTATCGGCGTATAACACGCACCGGCGTATAACACGCACCCCAAGTTTAGGAGGGAATTTTAGGGAAAAAAACTTTTAGGAGGGAAGTTTAAGGAAAAAAAAAACTTACATTTAAATGCAGCCTTACCAGTGTCCGTTGCAGCCTTGTCAGCAGTGTCCATTGCAGCCTTTGCCCAGTGTCCAGTGCAGCCTTTGCCCAGTGCAGCTTTGCTCAGTGTCCAGTGCAGCTTTGTCCAGTGCAGCCTTTGCCCAGTGTCCAGTGCAGCTTTGCCCAGTGTCCAGTGCAGCCTTTGCCCAGTGCAGCCTTTGCCCAGTGTCCAGTGCAGCTTTGTCCAGTGCAGCCTTTGCCCAGTGTAGCTTTGCCCAGTGTCCAGTGCAGCCTTTGCTAAGTGCAGCCTTGCCCCAGTTTTCAAAATTGGCGCCGCCGAGATCGCCGCAGAGACTAGGCGGAGCGGGGCGAACGCCGCCGAGAACGCAGGGAGCGCAGGGACGCAGGGACTGGGCGGAGCCGCCGCCGAGATACACATAGCCGAGTGTACTCGGCTATACTCGGCTTTTCTCGGCTCTCCTCTCACAGTCACGCCGAGTCCCGCCCTATGATGGACATATCACAGGTCCAATGGCGGGACTGGGCGTGACTGTGAGCAGAGCCGAGAAAAAGCCGAGTATAGCCGAGTACACTCGGCTATGTGTATCTCGGCGGCGATCGCTGCGCTCCGCTCAGTCAGCGGAGATCGCCGGGATCAGTGGGTATCGGCGTATAACACGCACCCACGATTTCCCCCTGATTTTAAGGGGAAAAAAGTGTGTGTTATACGCCGATAAATACGGTAATAATTCTTAATTTTTCATTTTTTATTAAATGTCAGGTTTTGTTTTTTTTTTTTGTTTTTTTTTGTGGTTAATCCATTTTTATTTGTTTATTACATATTCATATGTCTGTTTTTATCAGCACTTCAGTGTTTGGTTTATCTCATTGTAAGATTTCTGTGTTTCTGAGCATGAGTCCTTGTCTCTTCCTGCTTCTTTAGTTTTGCATGCTTGCAACTCGGTCATCTGGCCACTAGATGGCTCTATACTATTTTTATAGTATCCCTTAGGTTTTGCTAATATGTCTCTCTGCTATCCGTATTATTCAGCTTTTATTTAGCTGCCCTTCGTTTTCTCAATACACCCTTATGGGTGCCAGTAGTCAAAATGGCGCCCGCTGTGTATTTATATCCAGAGCGTGCTGATGGTCGCCTTCGGCCAATCCCCAGTTGATGTCCCATCGTGACGAAACGCGTAGGGGGCCGGTGACGTCATCACGCTTTCCTCGGATGAGAAGCAGCGTTGCGGAACATACGGAGCTTAGGGAGAGACACGGACGAATGCCGTAACTATTTGATTCATCGCATCAATGCTGAACTTGCTTTTGGATTCTGTAAGTGCAATTTAACTTTTAATAAACTCCGCTGGTTTTTCATACTACACCATGAGCTTTTCCCTTTATGTCTGAGATCAAGGTACACTGTGGAAACCTGCTGTATTGGAGCTTTTATGGTTGTGGGAATACCTTATTTCCTATGCTAGGCGAGACTGTCTATTTGCAGTCATGGCTTTCTGGTAAGCAGAAACTTTTTCTCTTCACTTTGGGTGTCAGCATTATCTAGAGGATTACACTCACTGGTTGAAGCTACCCTTTTCAAGGTGTTTTGGAGCACATCGTTTTCTTCACTTTGGACTCAGTTCTTTTTAAAGGATTTCCACTCGGATTGAGTTTTTGGACTTTCTTTCACTTCACATATTCTTTATTTATTATTTTTATCAATGCTTTATCACTCAGCACATTTCTCATCATATGCTTATTTTGTTTAACTATGCTAATGTGATTGATAAGCGCTGCATACTTTTGACCACATTTGATTTTTTATAGTTTTATTTGTATTTAGCTATATATGCTAGCAGCTTACTTTTCATTTGTTTTACTACATATTTTAGCACGGTTTATTTGGCGCAACGTTTGGCCCTAGGGCCTTTTCCCCTTTTTTTTATTTATTTTATAAGGTTGCATGAAAATCAAACAAACAAAAACAGAAAACAAAACCTTGCCATCCAGGCACAAACTAAGCAATGCAGGTTCCTAACTCAAAGGAGAAGGGCTTCTCCCAGTCACCCACAAAACAAACATAATGCAAACCTTTACTTTTCTCACAAAAAAGCAAACTTCACATAAGCAGCTCCCAGGCCAAGAGCAAACTCCTGCTCCAGTCCTGCTTTATTTATACTACCTGTTGGTGGACACAAGTGGACCGCAAAATCTGGTCCGGGACCAACCCTGACAAGGTGGCTGGTAAAACCTGGACCGGATTCCACCTTAGTTCTCTGCAAATGAATGCATGCGAGGTGAAACATAATGTCCATCAATCACCTCTCCTTTCATAATGTCACATATCCCCCCCTCTGCTCAAGCCCCTGTGGGAAAGGGCATCTGCATTATTCTAAAATTTCCCAGCTCTATGTTTTTCTCCTTGTTATCACACATCCATTTGAGAGGGGCATGATCAGTGACTAGTTTGAATGATCTCCCTAACATATTTCAGGGCATCTGAGGCCCATTTGATAGCTAGACATTCCTTCTTAACAATGGCATTGTTTTTCTCGTATCTGTCAAGCTTTCTGCTAAGGTAGACCACTGGGTGCTTCCCCATCTTGGATTTGGGACAGTACCGCACCCAGTCCCAAATCGGAGGCGTCTGTCTGTACCACAATCTCCTTTGTGAAATCTGGGGTGACGAGCACAGGTTGTGCACAAAGAGCTTGCTATAACATATGAAATGCCTTCTCTGCCTCAGGATTCCACTTAACCTCTACCCTTAGTCAGATCTGGTCAAGAATAGTGGGCAGAAATCAGCATATCATTAGACATACATCTTATAGCACCAACATCACCAGATTTGGAAAATATTCAAAGAACGGGATATGGGATTTTAAGGGTGCTAGATATAATAGTCGATACAACAAAACATATTATGTAAAAATGAAAAAATGTATTAATAGCAACAATTAAAAAACTGATAAATACAAATCATTGACCGCTACAGGTATACATCTGCTACATAACATGTAACAGTAATTGATCGTATACAGTTGAAAATGGCGTCCATTTTTGCTCAACAGTTTCGCCTATAAGGCTTCATCAGGACTTGACGTGGAAGAACACTTTAATAAATTTTGCAAGAGAAAATTCCAACTTTATGTAGCGGGTATATGCTTTTCTATCATGTTTAAAACTGGCAGAGACACCAGTGATGTATAGTTCCCTGCGGCCCAGCAGGTGGCGCTGTCCCTGTGGGCTGGGATTGAACCATCACTGCAGTGCCGTACCCTTTGTGGCCTCTCGCAGCACCTCTACGGCGGGGCGGGGAACCCGCTGTGCTTGCTGGGGGAGGGTATAAAGGGGGCGGACATCTTTCTCACGAGGTCGAGTCCCAGGCACCTTTAGCCTGAGGGCTAAATGTGATAGGGGGCGCTAGTTGAACATACTAAATAAATTTGTGCAAAAAACAAATAAGGTGTACTAACAACCTAAGAATATACAACCTGTGAATATACAATATTGAATAAAACGCAATCAAGTGAAAATATCAATAACCATTACATATAAACCAAGATTTAGCAACCAACATTAGTGCCAAATGCAAGAAGATATATATGGTAGATAGTCCCAACTGTGAAATATATCGTGTTTCCACGAATGTGGAAAAAATTATATATACCGGTATATTAAATCCACGCAAATAGAAATCCAAAATAATTGGTGTTATATATAAGTATCCAAAGTCACTTCAAATCTTGTATGTGAAACACCTCCAAAGAAATAAATTAATAATAAAGTTCTTGCTGTGCTGTAATTCCTCCTTCACAACAGTGCAGTTTTAATCCTTCACCAAATCTTCTTAGAGAATAAATACACCCAAAGTGCACTGATAATGGATTGCGCTTACCAAATTGAATGGACCTCTTTACTTAAAAAGATGGTCACAAACAGTCTGAGCAGGATAGTGCCTGCACACATAGGATGATTGCTGCTGTAAAGAAATGAACCTCCTTCCTTGGTCTCAGATGTGGGATATGAAACACAAAACGGAATTCTCCATAGTGCAACCCATTTATTAAGTACAAAAACACAATAGAAATTTGTATAAAATTAGTTTGGCCAGAGTGGCCTCTTACATTAAAAAGTGCCCATCCTGGCACTGGGGCTGCAGACTGAAAGCGTATGGAGCCGAAGCTGTAGGACCTCCGAAGCGGCATGCGTTCCAGCAGCTGCTCGCTAAAGCCAGGACCCGGATGGAGCACAGGGCATCAGACACGTGACCAGGCTACGCCGCCGACGTACGTTTCGTTGTGTAAACGTTGTGTAATGCTACATTAATAAAGTGTTAAGAAATTATTAAATGTAAAAATTCTATGCTATTTCCACCGGCCTACAAGTATTAATGAATAAATTGTGGAACCTATGTATATTTCTTGTAAAGGCCAATAGTCATACATTACCATGTATATAAAAATTATACACTAATTTTTAATCATTTGTCAAGAAACAATTTAAATCTAGTTCGATATTTAGGCCATATGGCTGCATACTACTCAGTTTGTATAGCCACCTAGTCTCATTTTGTGAGATGGCTCTTTGCATGTGTGTCCCTCTCCAATGATTGGAGACCTTATCAATCCCAAAAAACTTACATAAGCTGGGGTCGCTTTGATGGTGGCTTTTGAAATGTCTGGGGATGGAAGGAGCCTTACCGTATTCCTCCCAGATCCCCACAATATCCAAAGGAACATATAGAAAGAGAGGGAGAAGAAGAAGAGGCAGAACGAAAAAGAAAAAGAACGCATTAAATGATGGGATATTTAATTTGGCAAGTGTTCAATTTTCGGATCAAGAATTAGAGGTACTGCAACAGGGGTTAAAATTCGCACCAAATAAAAATATCGATAAATTTGAATTGTTTATCGATATCGAGAAGCATATTAGAAAACTGAACATCAAAAAACATTTTGCAGGACAGATTGAAAATAATAGAGTCAAGAACCTATTTATGTTCACAGTGGCTTAAAAAATAATTCAGTATTTAACCCCAAAAAAGGAACTAATCATCATATCGAAGTATTTAGAAGCATGGTACACGACAAAGTTCGTGATATGGAATTCTCCAATTATTCTTCTAGTCAATGCATATGGCAAGGGATAAAATTAATAGAAGAAAATAAACAAACTGTAGTCAGACAGGCTGACAAAGGGGGGGTTGGTGATATTAACTAAAGAGTATTATTACATGGAAATGGAAAGACTCTTGAAAGACACAACCACCTACCAGCCAATCAATGGTAACCCCACAGCACAATTAAAAGCACAACTCCGCAATTGGATAGAAGAAGGACTATATAAACAGATCCTCAGCCAGAAAGAAGCCAATTATCTAATGATTCATGCCCCTAAAGTGCCGGTAATGTATATATTACCCAAAATACATAAAAATAAGGAGTTCCCTCTGGGGCGACCTATAATAAGTGGAATTGAATCTTTATTTTCCAGGCTAGGTGAATATTTAGATGTTTTTTTCAAACCATTGGTATCCCTCAGCCCCTCCTATCTAAAAGATAGTAGAGATTTAATAGTAGCACTCCAACCACTTCAAGCCACTCAAACCACATTAATGGTGACAATAGACATCGAGTCGCTTTATACTAATATTCGACATTCAGATGCATTGCAAGCACTGAAATGGGCCCTTAAAAAACAATCTAAAATCAAAATTACCCAAATCAATTATCTGATTAGAGGCCTTGAGTTGGCCATGGGAAACAACTTTTTCTGGGCCAATAATCAATATTACAATCAAGTAGGTGGTGTAGCGATGGGAGCTCGTTATGCCCCTATCGTGGCAAATGTGGTATTGAATAAATGGGAGCAAGAATCCATCTTTAAAAATAAGAATCAGTCACTATTCTTCTACCGAAGATATATAGATGACGTGATTTTATTCTGGGAAGGAACTGAGACCAACCTGGAAATCTTTCTGGCAGAGATGAATACCAATAAATATGGCCTAAAATTTACAGCAGAACACAGCCGCACTTCAGTCAATTATCTGGATTTCACCATCAGTAAAAAAGATATGAAGTTTGAGACAAAAACCTACTTCAAAAAGACAGATAGAAACGGTTTTGTACCAACCAAAAGCTGCCACCATCCGCAGTGGATAGGGGCAGTACCTAAAGGCCAGTACATGCGCCTCAAGCGGAATTGTGCTAATAATGACGAATTTTACATGCAAGCCGATATTCTGACACAAAAGTTTTTGGAAAAGGGCTACTCTTTGGAGACCCTTGAAAAGGTGCTGGCCCAGGTGTTCTCCATGGACAGAAATGCCTAAAGATAAAGACTTAAAATCCACCATTACGTCCAAACCAAAGTTTATATACAGGAGGGCTCCAGGACTGAGGAACTGCATAGCACGCAATGTACCAGACCCTCCAAGGAGACTTGGCACGTTTTTGGATGGTTCTGGCTTTCACCATTGCACCCGAAGTAAAGCGTGTAAAACTACGAGAAAATCAGGTGACCCGAAGAAAATTACACACTTCCAGTTGAATGTTACAAAAGAAAAATTTAAGATAAAACCTCTGATAACATGTAATTCTGATCACGTTACCTACGTTTTGGAGTGCCCCTGCTCGCTCCAATACGTGGGTAGAACCACACGTCAATTAAGAGTGAGGATAAACGAACATCTAGCGAATATAAAAAAGGGGTTTCCAAACCATAGTGTGTCCAGACATTTCAAAAACCACCATCAAAGCGACCCCAGCTTATGTAAGTTTTTTGGGATTGATAAGGTCTCCAATCATTGGAGAGGGACACACATGCAAAGAGTCATCTCACAAAATGAGACTAGGTGGCCATACAAACTGCGTAGTATGCAGCCATATGGCCTAAATATCGAACTAGATCTAAATTGTTTCTTGACAAATGATTAAAAATTAGTGTATAATTTTTATATACATGGTAATGTATGACTATTGGCCTTTACAAGAAATATACATAGGTTCCACAATTTATTCATTAATACTTGTAGGCCAGTGGAAATAGCATAGAATTTTTACATTTAATAATTTCTTAACACTTTATTAATGTAGCATAGGAATTGGATTATATGGGCATGTATTCGTTTTATTTAATTAAACAATATTTAAATTTGGTCAATCTGAGGACATGATCTATTGGCCATATGTGAGCATTTATTTCCATTTATGAGTTAATGCAGAGAATGCTCCATCTAGTGGCCGGAATAAATAGTACACAAGATGTGTTTTGTAATAAGTAGATCGGTTCTTATTAATGTCGGTTCCAGTTTTAAATTTTTTAAACAAGTTTTATAATTAGTTTTAGCAATGCAAATATTTTTGCCAATTAACTTTATGAATATGACATGATGAGGGGATAGTGGTATAGATGTCTCCTCTCAGTACTGCGGCTGCAATGAGAATTGGCAAACAGTTTCCATGTCTATCAAGCTAGTGTCCAATCACATAGACTTTATAAACACGTGACTTCAGTGACCAGGCACGCTCCCCTGAAGACGTTTACACAACGAAACGTACGTCGGCGGCGTAGCCTGGTCACGTGTCTGATGCCCTGTGCTCCATCCGGGTCCTGGCTTTAGCGAGCAGCTGCTGGAACGCATGCCGCTTCGGAGGTCCTACAGCTTCGGCTCCATACGCTTTTAGTCTGCAGCCCCAGTGCCAGGATGGGCACTTTTTAATGTAAGAGGCCACTCTGGCCAAACTAATTTTATACAAATTTCTATTGTGTTTTTGTACTTAATAAATGGGTTGCACTATGGAGAATTCCGTTTTGTGTTTCATATCCCACATCTGAGACCGAGGAAGGAGGTTCATTTCTTTACAGCAGCAATCATCCTATGTGTGCAGGCACTATCCTGCTCAGACTGTTTGTGACCATATTTTTAAGTAAAGAGGTCCATTCAATTTGGTAAGCACAATCCATTATCAGTGCACTTTGGGTGTATTTATTCTCTAAGAAGATTTGGTGAAGGATTAAAACTGCACTGTTGTGAAGGAGGAATTACAGCACAGCATGAACTTTATTATTAATTTATTTCTTTGGAGGTGTTTCACATACAAGATTTAAAGTGACTTTGGATACTTATATATAACACCAATTATTTTGGATTTCTATTTGCGTGGATTTAATATATATATAATTTTTTCCACATTGGTGGAAACACAATATTTTTCACAGTTGGGACTATCTACCATATATATCTTCTTGCATTTGGCACTAATGTTGGTTGCTAAATCTTGGTTTATATGTAATGGTCATTGATATTTTCACTTGATTGCGTTTTATTCAATATTGTATATTCACAGGTTGTATATTCTTAGGTTGTTAGTACACCTTATTTGTTTTTTGCACAAATTTATTTAGTATGTTCAACTAGCGCCCCCTATCACATTTAGCCAACAGCAGATAGAGGTTTATATCACTTCATCCCTAGGGGAGCAGCAGAATTAATTATAGTCTAATTTCACGTTATTACCATTAATTTAATTATATAGGCGCGGAATTCACAATATCACAGACCTTTAGCCTGAGGGCTGCTGTCCGTGGTCGGGGTCCAGGCGGCCTAGGCCTGGACACCAGGAGTTTGGGAGCCACCCCAGACACCTTTAGTCTGGGGTGAGGTACTTTGTTCCAGGCCTGGGGCCCAGCTACTTCCACTGGGTTCTGCCCGGGGAGGGATCGTCCTAAGGTGCCCGACGGACTGGGTACCCGAATCTAAGAAGCAATGGACCGCGCAGGTGACCTTCCCGTAGATCTGGTGCAGCAGATTGCCAGTGGCGGGACAGGGCCTCCGGAGACCGTCTGGAGGGATGCCTTCACCAAATAGGGGCTTATTCACACGGAAGGTGGTTCATGTGCTGAGGTCTGTGCAGAGACATTTCGCAAAGGTCGCATCTAAAGACCATTACTTTCAGGCCTGTGGCAGAGGCTGTAACAGTTCATCCGGTAGGTGGCAGCTACCAATTCACGGTCGGTGGCAGAGACCGTACGCCAAGCCTATTCGCACGCTAAAAGGAATAGGAGAGTTCATTGTGCCTGGGCCTACTCGTATCCACACCCCCTGTCTGTCCGTTGAGGAAGTCCAACTGATTGTGTTTCATCCTGACATTGGAAAAATAAAGGAGTGTTGGACTTTTTATTGGCGTGGGGCTCATTTACTGGCAGACACTGTTCCACAGAAGAAGCGGAGACTCCGAATGCAGAACACCGACTCGAAGGTAAAGAGACTTTGCTCACACCACACACACATCTGCGGTGAAAGCTTGGCGTGGTGACCCTGCACTCTCTCCTTCAAGGTACTCCTAGACCGCAGCCAAAAATAACCGATAAGCAAGAGAGAGAGTGGAGGGCGCTACACGTGGGGGCTCGTCCGGGATGGTGTTAGTGCTACTATATGGAGCTAGGATGGACGGAGTTTGAACGTGTCTGCCCGGAGGAGTTCTGAGTAGGTCGGCCATATTATTGGCTAAAGTGTAACCCTGCTCAAAGTCGTGGGCATGACCCTAAGAAGGGAAAGGACTATGCAGAGGAGCGAGAAGAGGGGGAGTCCAGCCGTGTGAAGTAGTACACGTGGGGGCTTCTATTGCACTGCGCCACGAGGCACACCCTCCCTGCTCAGTTCGTGGGCATGACCCAGGGAAGGAGAAAGCCCGCGAACTGGAGTGCAAGAGGGGAGGAGTCCAGCCGTGTGAAGGACTACACGTGGGGACTTTGGCGCCAACCTTGCAGTGCGCTATGGATCAGCAGCGAGTCACCATGTTCGGAAATGCATCGTGGATTCCACTTCACCCTTCTACCATGACCTTGACTACTGCTGCTCCAGTGACCGATACGGGGATCTGGCTAAAGCCCCGGGGACGATTCACCCTGTATTCGTGCATGGACATTGAGGCCCTGGGTTTGATTTGTCCCGGCTGTTCGGGACTGGTGAGTCAGCTAAAGCCATTTGTGCGATGCGAGGCCTGCGGGGAGTTCTTATTTGAGGTGGACCCAGTTATCGAAAAGCCAAGAACTATCCACCTCAACCGCACTACAGGCAGCACCACTCAAGTAGGAGGAATCACCGCTTTGACAGCCATCCCTGTGCGCACTGCAGCGGCCACGGGGGAGGTCGCGATCACCGAAGTACGGGAGAAATCCGAGGATGCTGACTTGGTCACCACGGTTTCCCAGCGTCCACCGCCGAAGAGGAAGACCGGCATGGTAGCCCCATCCAGCGGTCGCGGTGGACCATCCTGCCCGCCAACGCCCGGCCCGGATGGATCCAATACGAAGAGTCCCGGACATCCCGTTTCAAGTAAAGGCCAAGGTAAGCCGGGCGAAGGGACTTGGTGTGTGGGCGGAGGTGTCGGGAGTCACGGCCCTGTGTGTCCGTGGGAGGCGGCAGTTCAGTCTCCACTACAGGCTACCTGCCCGCGGAAGAGTGTGACACCTCCGACCTGGAGTCACTCTCCGATCTGGGAGACGATGTTGCCATAGATGAACTCTTTGCCAGTAAGGGTTGGGACAAGATGCCTCTCTCCTCATCCCGCAAAGCTAGGGATCCACCCATGTCTACAGAGGATAGTACACCCCGGGTGGAGGCACCAGCGCCTGAGGAGGGATCCCACTCCCAGCCCACCTACACATCCCTGATGCCACCTTCACCTAATGCCGGGGAAAAGAGACTGTTGTTGCGGGCGCCTGTGCCCAGAACAGAGGTGACCAAAGCACCTCATCACCCGGATGCTATAGTTTTGCCAGGTGAAGGGGACAAAGCCACCATGCCTCCACTGGCGAGACTACAATGCTTATTTTGCCAGAAGGTTGCTGCTGAGTATGGGTGGGTGTACCCATACTTGTCTAAAGAGTTATTGTATGAAGTGGAAGTTTGCCGGGAGCGCTGGTACAATGACTTTGTATGGACCCACCTTCAGGTCCCACACGCCCGCAGGTACCTTGCGTGTTCTCCCAAGGCATCTCAGCGCTTCAAAGACTGCAAGGCAGAATGGATGCTGGGGCGGCATATCCACGCGGACAAGGTGCTGATTCGACGCAAGGAAGGGGAAGATGTTGAATACCATCTAGAGACCATGGACCAGCATTTGAAACCAATTGTCCTGCCGCACCCTCGTTTCTATCTGTAGGAGAAAAAAACTCTGTTCTTGCCATTTATTGTTGCTGAACTCTCCGGGTTTGCTGTTTGTTGTTTGTTTCCTGGGAGAACTCAGTGACTGTACCCAAGCTAATGGACGTTTGTGCTCTTCGGAGAAATTGAAGGACTGTTCCTGTTGTTGTTCTTCATTCTCCAATATGTGATCTTGGACTCTGGGGTAGAGAGGGCCAAAGAAGAAGAGGTTTTCACAAGTGCAGTTACCGCGACGCTGTCACCAGGTGGCAGTGTCGTGCATCGGCATTCACTTTTCACACACACACTTTTTGAAGGAAAGGGTTTCTCTACGGAGAGGTTCTTTCGTTCTCACACGAACATATGTGTCAGGAATTTGTGTGCTTAAAATTTATTTTCCCCTCTACAGGAGAACATCCCATCAAGACCGCTGAGAATGGGGCGGGTCTTAGTCAGTGATGTGGGCGGGGGAAAATGTTGATGATGTGACTTTTGAGATGTTTTATAGTTATATGTTATGTTTCCCTTCCCTCCCTTTCATGTGAGGCTCAGACACAACTGCTCTAGTTAGGTTTTTCAAAATTTTGTGTTTTTGGAAATTTTCAGTTGGTTTCTGGACTGGACTATGTCAGCCCTTGAGGGCATAGTTTATTCCAGACACTGGGGACCAGTGTCAAACAACCAGGGGGAGAGTGTAGCGGGTATATGCTTTTCTATCATGTTTAAAACTGGCAGAGACACCAGTGATGTATAGTTCCCTGCGGCCCAGCAGGCGGTGCTGTCCCTGTGGGCTGGGGTTGAACCATCACTGTAGTGCCGTACCCTTTGTGGCCTCTCGCAGCACCTGTAAGGCGGGGCGGGGAACCCGCTGTGCTTGCTGGGGGAGGGTATAACGGGGGCGGACATCTTTGTCATGAGGTCGAGTCCCAGGCACCTTTAGCCTGAGGGCTGCTGTCCGTGGTCGGGGTCCAGGCGGCCTAGGCCTGGACACCAGGAGTTCGGGAGCCACCCCAGACACCTTTAGTCTGGGGTGAGGTACTTTGTTCCAGGCCTGGGGCCCAGCTACTTCCACTGGGTTCTGCCCGGGAGGGATCGTCCTAAGGTGCCCGACGGACTGGGTACCCAAATCTAAGACGCAATGGACCGCGCAGGTGACCTTCCCGTAGATCTGGTGCAGCAGATTGCCAGTGCCGGGACAGGGCCTCCGGAGACCGTCTGGAGGGATGCCTTCACCAAATAGGGGCTTATTCACACGGAAGGTGGTTCATGTGCTGAGGTCTGTGCAGAGACATTTCGCAAAGGTCGCATCTAAAGACCATTACTGTCAGGCCTGTGGCAGAGGCTGTAACAGTTCATCCGGTAGGTGGCAGCTACCAATTCACGGTCGGTGGCAGAGACCGTACACCAAGCCTATTCGCACGCTAAAAGGAATAGGAGAGTTCATTGTGCCTGGGTCTACTCGTATCCACACCCCCTGTCTGTCCGTTGAGGAAGTCCAACTGATTGTGTTTCATCCTGACTTTGGAAAAATAAAGGAGTGTTGGACTTTTTATTGGCGTGGGGCTCATTTACTGGCAGACACTGTTCCACAGAAGAAGCGGAGACTCCGAATGCAGAACACCGACCTGAAGGTAAAGAGACTTTGCTCACACCACACACACATCTGCGGTGAAAGCTTGGCGTGGTGACCCTGCACTCTCTCCTTCAAGGTACCCCTAGACCACAGCAAAAAATAACCGATAAGCAAGAGAGAGAGTGGAGGGCGCTACATTTAGATGTAAAAGAAAAAGAAATACACATTAGCATATATTGTTTACAACAAATCTATATAAAACAAATCTTGGCAAGGCATGCATGCATGTTCTCCAAACAAAGGTAAGAAAAAAAAGGTAAAAGGGGGAGGTTTAATGGAGTCAATGTGAATCTAGTCCATTATTCCTCATAAGCTCCCTACCTCGATGAGATACGGAGATCACTGCAATGGAACCAACACCCTCCAGGTACGTGTGCGTACACATCACTTAGCTCCGTCCAAAGGTTGCCATAGTTCCCGTAAGGGGGGATGACGGACAAACGTATTGGTCAAAACTTCTCAAAGTGCCTATAACACATGTTCAATGACTTAATATAAAGAGAAAAAAATGGAAATCTCTATGCTCTTCATCCGGCTATGGCGGATTCTTTCTCTGGGTCGCCGATGGCAGGTGCGAGCCCGGAGAAGCACTGGAGGGCGGCGGGAGGGGGGATGTCCCCTCCCGCTGCCTATAAGAACGATCAAGCAGCTGAACTGCCGCTATGATCATTCTTATGGTGCACATAATCTCCGCCTGAAAAATAACATATCTGAATGATGCCTGCAAAACCCCCCTGTCATAACATAATAGTACAGCAGGGCAATTTCTGTACTAACATTGAATAGTTAGTACAGAGACTTCCTCGTGAGCTGCTCAGTATTTTTTTGTTCAGAAAAAAAAATTACTGTGTGTGCCAGGCTTAAGACTGGATAATGCCTAAGGGCCAGTTTACACTATGCCTGCATCTTAATCGCACAGGAATGTTCCTATGCGATTCAACCTGCATGCAAAAAACACACTGCTCTTGTCATTTTCAGCAGGTGTCAATAAAAATGTAATGACACCCCAAATGAAGGTCGCAAACACATTGCTTTTGCCCAAACCTGTCCTCTTGTACTTTTGTACCATGCAATCCGGTTGCAATGCATTTTAAATAATAGTGCATGCATTTATTGTGATTTTAGTCCATTCAAAATTGCTGCCTACCACAATATGTTGCCCTTGGTGACCAAATGACCATGATGCAGAAAGAATATTGCAAATACCTGCCTGTACACCTTAGCGATGGGCTGAAAAGAGCCAAGGCTGCCTGCTGCTGTAAACCCTGCATCCAGGGTCAGACATTTGTCCCTAACAGCACATAACCATTGGATGTGCAGATTAGGGATGAGCCGAACACCCCCGGGTTCGGTTCGCACCAGAACCTTCGAACGGACCGAAAGTTTGCGCGAATTTTCGAACCCTATTCGTTATAATGGACGCGAACGTTCGAAATCAAAATTGCTAATTACAACGGCCAATATGCATGTTAATGTCATAAAACAGGTTTGGGGACCCGGGTCCTGCCCCAGGGGACATATATCAATGCAAAAAGAAATTTTAAAAACTAAAGTTTTTTCGGGAGCAGTCATTTTAATGATGCATAAAGTGAAAAAAAAAAAAGTGAAATTTTCCTTTAAATATGGTACCTGGGGGGTGTCTAAAGTATGCCTGTGAAGTGGCATGTGTTTCCCGTGTTTAGAACTGTCCTTGCACAAAATGACATTTGTAAAGGAAAAAAAGAAGCCATTTAAAACCACTTGCGGCTTTAATGTCATGTCTTGTCCTGGCCGCCATATGGCTGAAAATCCTTGAGAAAAATGGCATGGCTACCCCATCACCCCCCCCCCCCCCCCACCCCAGCCCCTTTGGGTCTTGTATGGATACTAAGGGGGACCCCGCACCCAAAATAAAACCCTATACCTACAACCCTATATACTCTGAACAGCAGTATATAGGTGGTGCAAACAAGACATGGACTGTAGGTTTGTTCTTAAGTAGAATCTGAACAGGTACATTATGAAGTGTAGCTACATCCCAAAAAAAATCAATTTTTAAGCTTTTTGGAGAACATAGGGAGGGGTTATCACCCCTGTAACATTTGCTGTCTTTGCACATCTGTTCAGAACATGTCACCTCACTTTCCGTCCCAATGACAAATGTTTTTGGAAAAGTGGGGTTTTAATTGAAACAAGGATTGGTGATAAAGCATCAGTAGAGAGGAGATACCTTTTTCCCAAATTAAATCTAACAGGATAGAATTTTCCTTCCTAGGGGTAGATTTCCTCTCACTTCCTGTTTTCTCTTGCCGTTTGCAAGTAGGAGTCGTTTGTAAGTTGGATGTTTGAAAGTAGGGGCCTGCCGTATATACTCTGCAGAAATTTGCCCTATTAGATGTTGGTGTAGCCACAAGACTGGTGGGCACAGGAATGGGCCCTGCTGTGAGTTAATAGATCAAGATTTGTACTTGCATGCACCTGTTGAACCGGGCAGAAAAATTGGGCCTTTGGTGGTGGTGGTGGTGGTGGTGGACGGTGTTGCCACAAGACTGTAAGCCCTCACAGTTACTCTTGGTGGGTGCAGGAATGGGCCCTGCTGTGAGTTATTAGATCAAGATTTGTAATTGCATGCACCTGTTGAACAGGGCAGAAAAATTGGGCCTTTGGTGGTGGTGGTGGTGGTGGACGGTGTTGCCACAAGACTGTAGGCCCTCATAGTTACTCTTGGTGGGCGCAGGAATGGGCCCTGCTGTGAACTATTAGATCAAGATTTGTAATTACACGCCCCTGTTAAACAGGGGCTGAAAAATTGTGCCTTAGGCACTGGTGCTGGTGCCACAACACTGCAACCCCTCACAGATACTGTACTCTGAGCACAGCAATGAGACCTGTTGCAAAGCATTGCCTAAAAATTGTAATTACACGCCCCAACAGGGGCTGAAAAATTGTGCCTTAGGCACTGGTGCTGGTGCCACAACACTGCAACCCCTCACAGATACTGTACTCTGAGCACAGCAGTCACACCTGTTGCGAAGCATCTTTTTAAAAAATTGTAATTACACGCCCCTGTTATACAGGGGCTGAAAAATTGTGCCTTAGGCACTGGTGTGGTGGCATGGATCATTGAGGAGGAGGAAGAGGATAGTCAGTGAACATAACAGGACAGTCACTCAGCATCAGCATAGGCAGTCTTGAAGGGATGTGACATTATAAATTATTCCGTTATATCCGCTTCAGGTGTCTGGTAGCTGGTGGTGATCCAAGACTGATTCATTTTTATGAAGGTCAGTCGATCAACCGAGTCGGTGGACAGGCGCACCCTATGATCGGTGACAAATCCTCCAGCAGCACTGAATGTGCGTTCGGAAAGAACGCTGGATGCAGGACAGGCCAGTAGCTCAATTGCATACTGTGCAAGCTCTGGCCAGTGATCCATCCTCAGGACCCAGTAAGCCAGAGGATTTTCGGTGGGAAAGGTGTCCAAGTCTGACCTTGCCCCTAGGTATTCCTGCACCATGTATATCAGACGCTGGCGATGGTTGCTGGAACCGATCATACCTTGGGGCTGCGGACTAAAAAATTGTCTGAACGCATCGGTCAGACGTCCACCTTCCCCACCGCTCCTTCTGCTACTGACCGAAGCCTCAGCAACTCGTCGTCCAGGACCAGGAGTTTGTAACCTCCCAGTTTCTGGGAACGCGTTGCACAGACCTTTCTGCAAGGCCTCCCTGAGATGTCTCATCCTCTGCTCCCTCTGCGACGGCAAGATAAGGTCCGCAACCTTACCCTTGTACCGTGGATCAAGGAGAGTGGCCAGCCAGTAATGGTCACTCTCCTTGATCCGAAGAACACGAGGATCCTTCCGCAGGCTTTGCAGGATCAGGGAGGCCATGCAGCGTAGGTTAGCTGAGGCATTCGGTCCGGAGTCTTCTGGGTCACTGAGGATGACATGATCGCCAGCCACCTCCTCCCAGCCACGTACAAGTCCACTGGTTTGTTGGGACTGTACATCATCCCTAAAAGACTGCTGCTGCTGATGCTGAGTGCCAGGCTCCACCTCCATGCTCACACAATCCTCCTCCTCCTCCTCCTCCTCCTCCTCTTCCTGTGTGATGGGTGGGACAGAAGGAACATTGTCTGGATAAAGGGGGCCTTGAGAGACAAGGAAGTCCTCCTCTTCCTGCCTCTGTTCTGCCTCAAGTGCCCTGTCCATTATCCCACGCAGCGTATGCTCCAACAGGTGGACAAGAGGTACAGTGTCACTGATGCATGCACTGTCACTGCTCACCATCCTCGTGGCCTCCTCAAATGGTGAGAGGACAGTGCATGCATCCCTGATCATGCTCCACTGGCGTGGGGAAAAAAAGCCAAGCTCCCCTGACCCTGTCCTGGTGCCGTAGTCGCAAAGGTACTCATTGATGGCCCTCTGCTGCGTGTGCAGTCGCTGCAGCATGGCCAACGTTGAGTTCCACCTGGTGGGCATGTCACATATTAGGCGGTTCTTGGGCAGGTTCAGCTCCTTTTGCAGCTCAGTCAGCCGAGCACTGGCATTATAAGATCGGCGGAAATGCACACAGACTTTCCTGGCCTGCCTCAGGACATCCTGTAAGCCTGGGAACCTGCCCAAGAACCGCTGCACCACCAGGTTGAGGACGTGAGCCATACAGGGCACATGGGTGAGCTGCCCCTGTCGCAGGGCGGAGAGGAGGTTGGTGCCATTATCAGAAACGACCATTCCTGGCTTAAGCTGGCGTGGCGTCAACCACCTCTCGGCCTGCCCCTGCAGAGCTGCCAGAACCTCTGGCCCAGTGTGGCTCCTGTCCCCCAAACACATCTTTTTGCCTGCGTACTCGCGTAGCCCCTTGTACGCCTACGGAGCACCGCTGGTTCCGAGGACAGAGCACTCGAAGAGGACATGGAGGAAGAAGAAGAGGAGGGGGTGGAGGAGAGAGGTGTGTCACAACCAGTAGTAGCATTTTGGAGGCGTGGTGGCGGAACAACCTCCAACACTACTGCACCTTGTCCTGCATCCCTCCCAGCTGCCAATAGAGTGACCCAATGGGCCGTGAAAGAAAGATAACGTCCCTGTCCATGCCTGCTGGACCATGAGTCAGCGGTAATATGCACCTTACCGCTGACCGCCCTGTCCAGCGAGGCATGGACATTGCCTTCCACATGCCAGTAGAGAGACGGAATCGCCTTCCGTGAGAAAAAGTGGCGTTTGGGAACCTGCCACTGAGGAACCGCACATTGAACAAACTCACGGAAGGGGGCCGAGTCTATCAACTGAAAAGGCAGCAGTTGAAGTGCTAGCAATTTAGCCAAGCTAGCATTCAACCGCTGGGCATGTGGATGGCTGGGAGTATACTTTTTTCGACGGTCCAGCAGCTGGGGCAGGGAAATTTGCCTGCTACAATCGGACGTCGGTGTACTGCAAGTACTTGGTTGTGACACACCTAATTCTACACCTTCAGTCCTCTCAGAGCAGCTTTCAGAGAGGACTGAAGATATAGTGGGGATGGAGATCCCAGCTGATGAGGAGCAAGGAGAGGTCCGCTTTGTTCTTTGGTGTGGGTCTTTTATGTGTGCTTGCCAACGAGCTGCATGGCAGGTCGACATATGTCTGCTCATGCTTGTGGTGCCCAAGCGGCTGATGTTTTGGCCACGCGAGATACGCTTGAGACAAATATTGCAAATAGCAGTGGTGCGATCTGATGCACTCGTCTCAAAAAAGGCCCACACCAAAGAACTTTTGTGATAACGTGCAGAGGCAGCGCCCTGCACAGGCGGAGCTCTGCGGTGTGGTACAGTTGCTGTGCTGGCCTCTAGCTGGCCTCCAGGGGGCATCCTGCCTCGTTGGACATGTGACGCTGCATCCTCTTCCTCCTCCTCCTCTCTCCCTTCAGGCACCCACGTGGAGTCAGTGACCTCATCATCCCCTCCCTCTTCACCACTAGAGCAAACCTGGCAGTAAGCTGCAGCTGGTGGAACACTACTGCCAGATTGCTGTCCTTCAGCATCCCCTCTCTCTGCGCGCACACTACTGACTTCCTCAAGCTGGGTATCATCATCCGAGCCTTCGAATCGTTGGGCATCCTCCTGGAGCATGTACCCAACACTGTGCTCAAACAGTTCGGGGGACTCCTCAGGAGGACATGGTGGGTCTAGGGAAGGGGTGGCTGATGATGCCATTGAGTACGCGTTGGCAGCTGCTCTGCCAGTACCCTGAGCCTGGGTGAGAGAGGATGAGGAGGATGAGGAGGGCTTGGTCATCCATTCTACCAAGCCTTCGGCATGATGCGGCTCCACATGTCCAGCTGCCGAAAACAAAGACAAGCGTGTCCCATGGCCACGTGCTGATGACGATGCACGACCACGTCCACGGCCAGCACTGTTGTCTCTAGAAACAGAGCCTGCCTGCCCTGTGTTCTTGCCTCGGCACGCTCTGCCTCTCCTTGGCGGTCTTCCAGCCATTGTAGTCGGTAGTGTATATAGTATAAAAAATAGAACTCCTATGTGTGCTCACAACACACTGTAGGTCCTATGGGTGCTGACACTAACACACTATAGGTACTATGTGTGCTGCTGACAAGAAAATATAGGAGCTCTGTTTGCTGCCACTAACACACTAGAAGTCCTATTGGTGCTTCTGAGATGAAAATATAGGAGCTCTGTGTGATGCCACTAACACACTAGAAGTCCTATGGGTGCTGCTGAGAAGAAAATATAGGAGCTCTGTGTGATGCCACTAACACACTAGAAGTCCTATGGGTGCTTCTGAGATGAAAATATAGGAACTCTGTGTGATACCACTAACACACTAGAAGTCCTATGGGTGCTTCTGAGAAGAAAATATAGGAGCTCTGTTTGCTGCCACTAACACACTAGAAGTCCTATGGGTGCTGCTGAGAAGAAAATATAGGAGCTCTGTGTGATGCCACTAACACACTAGAAGTCCTATGGGTGCTTCTGAGATGAAAATATAGGAGCTCTGTGTGATGCCACTAACACACTAGAAGTCCTATGGGTGCTTCTGAGATGAAAATATAGGAGCTCTGTTTGCTGCCACTAACACACTAGAAGTCCTATGGGTGCTGCTGAGAAGAAAATATAGGAGCTCTGTGTGATGCCACTAACACACTAGAAGTCCTATGGGTGCTTCTGAGATGAAAATATAGGAGCTCTGTGTGATGCCACTAACACACTAGAAGTCCTATGGGTGCTGCTGAGAAGAAAATATAGGAGCTCTGTTTGCTGCCACTAACACACTAGAAGTCCTATGGGTGCTGCTGAGAAGAAAATATAGGAGCTCTGTGTGATGCCACTAACACACTAGAAGTCCTATGGGTGCTGCTGAGAAGAAAATATAGGAGCTCTGTTTGCTGCCACTAACACACTAGAAGTCCTATGGGTGCTGCTGAGAAGAAAATATAGGAGCTCTGTGTGATGCCACTAACACACTAGAAGTCCTATGGGTGCTTCTGAGATGAAAATATAGGAGCTCTGTGTGATGCCACTAACACACTAGAAGTCCTATGGGTGCTGCTGAGAAGAAAATATAGGAGCTCTGTGTGATGCCACTAACACACTAGAAGTCCTATGGGTGCTGCTGAGAAGAAAATATAGGAGCTATGTGTGATGCCACTAACACACTAGAAGTCCTATGGGTGCTTCTGAGATGAAAATATAGGAGCTCTGTGTGATGCCACTAACACACTAGAAGTCCTATGGGTGCTTCTGAGATGAAAATATAGGAGCTCTGTTTGCTGCCACTAACACACTAGAAGTCCTATGGGTGCTGCTGAGAAGAAAATATAGGAGCTCTGTGTGATGCCACTAACACACTAGAAGTCCTATGGGTGCTTCTGAGATGAAAATATAGGAGCTCTGTGTGATGCCACTAACACACTAGAAGTCCTATGGGTGCTGCTGAGAAGAAAATATAGGAGCTCTGTTTGCTGCCACTAACACACTAGAAGTCCTATGGGTGCTGCTGAGAAGAAAATATAGGAGCTCTGTGTGATGCCACTAACACACTAGAAGTCCTATGGGTGCTGCTGAGAAGAAAATATAGGAGCTCTGTTTGCTGCCACTAACACACTAGAAGTCCTATGGGTGCTGCTGAGAAGAAAATATAGGAGCTCTGTGTGATGCCACTAACACACTAGAAGTCCTATGGGTGCTTCTGAGATGAAAATATAGGAGCTCTGTGTGATGCCACTAACACACTAGAAGTCCTATGGGTGCTGCTGAGAAGAAAATATAGGAGCTCTGTGTGATGCCACTAACACACTAGAAGTCCTATGGGTGCTGCTGAGAAGAAAATATAGGAGCTCTGTTTGCTGCCACTAACACACTAGAAGTCCTATGGGTGCTGCTGAGAAGAAAATATAGGAGCTCTGTGTGATGCCACTAACACACTAGAAGTCCTATGGGTGCTGCTGAGAAGAAAATATAGGAGCTCTGTTTGCTGCCACTAACACACTAGAAGTCCTATGGGTGCTTCTGAGATGAAAATATAGGAGCTCTGTGTGATGCCACTAACACACTAGAAGTCCTATGGGTGCTGCTGAGAAGAAAATATAGGAGCTCTGTGTGATGCCACTAACACACTAGAAGTCCTATGGGTGCTGCTGAGAAGAAAATATAGGAGCTCTGTTTGCTGCCACTAACACACTAGAAGTCCTATGGGTGCTGCTGAGAAGAAAATATAGGAGCTCTGTTTGCTGCCACTAACACACTAGAAGTCCTATGGGTGCTGCTGAGAAGAAAATATAGAAGCTCTGTGTGATGCCACTAACACACTAGAAGTCCTATTGGTGCTTCTGAGATGAAAATATAGGAGCTCTGTGTGATGCCACTAACACACTAGAAGTCCTATGGGTGCTGCTGAGAAGAAAATATAGAAGCTCTGTGTGATGCCACTAACACACTAGAAGTCCTATGGGTGCTGCTGAGAAGAAAATATAGGAGCTCTGTGTGATGCCACTAACACACTAGAAGTCCTATTGGTGCTTCTGAGATGAAAATATAGGAGCTCTGTGTGATGCCACTAACACACTAGAAGTCCTATGGGTGCTTCTGAGATGAAAATATAGAAGCTCTGTGTGATGCCACTAACACACTAGAAGTCCTATTGGTGCTTCTGAGATGAAAATATAGGAGCTCTGTGTGATGCCACTAACACACTAGAAGTCCTATGGGTGCTGCTGAGAAGAAAATATAGGAGCTATGTGTGATGCCACTAACACACTAGAAGTCCTATGGGTGCTTCTGAGATGAAAATATAGGAGCTCTGTGTGATGCCACTAACACACTAGAAGTCCTATGGGTGCTTCTGAGATGAAAATATAGGAGCTCTGTTTGCTGCCACTAACACACTAGAAGTCCTATGGGTGCTGCTGAGAAGAAAATATAGGAGCTCTGTGTGATGCCACTAACACACTAGAAGTCCTATGGGTGCTTCTGAGATGAAAATATAGGAGCTCTGTGTGATGCCACTAACACACTAGAAGTCCTATGGGTGCTGCTGAGAAGAAAATATAGGAGCTCTGTTTGCTGCCACTAACACACTAGAAGTCCTATGGGTGCTGCTGAGAAGAAAATATAGGAGCTCTGTGTGATGCCACTAACACACTAGAAGTCCTATGGGTGCTGCTGAGAAGAAAATATAGGAGCTCTGTTTGCTGCCACTAACACACTAGAAGTCCTATGGGTGCTGCTGAGAAGAAAATATAGGAGCTCTGTTTGCTGCCACTAACACACTAGAAGTCCTATGGGTGCTTCTGAGAAGAAAATATAGGAGCTCTGTGTGATGCCACTAACACACTAGAAGTCCTATGGGTGCTTCTGAGATGAAAATATAGGAACTCTGTGTGATGCCACTAACACATTAGAAGTCCTATGGGTGCTGCTAAGAAGAAAATATAGGAGCTCTGTTTGCTGCCACTAACACACTAGAAGTCCTATGGGTGCTTCTGAGAAGAAAATATAGGAGCTCTGTGTGATGCCACTAACACACTAGAAGTCCTATGGGTGCTTCTGAGATGAAAATATAGGAACTCTGTGTGATGCCACTAACACATTAGAAGTCCTATGGGTGCTGCTGAGAAGAAAATATAGGAGCTCTGTTTGCTGCCACTAACACACTAGAAGTCCTATGGGTGCTGCTGAGAAGAAAATATAGGAGCTCTGTGTGATGCCACTAACACACTAGAAGTCCTATGGGTGCTGCTGAGAAGAAAATATAGGAGCTCTGTTTGCTGCCACTAACACACTAGAAGTCCTATGGGTGCTGCTGAGAAGAAAATATAGGAGCTCTGTGTGATGCCACTAACACACTAGAAGTCCTATGGGTGCTTCTGAGATGAAAATATAGGAACTTTGTGTGATGCCACTAACACATTAGAAGTCCTATGGGTGCTGCTGAGAAGAAAATATAGGAGCTCTGTTTGCTGCCACTAACACACTAGAAGTCCTATGGGTGCTTCTGAGATGAAAATATAGGAACTCTGTGTGATGCCACTAACACACTAGAAGTCCTATGGGTGCTGCTGAGAAGAAAATATAGGAGCTCTGTGTGATGCCACTAACACACTAGAAGTCCTATGGGTGCTGCTGAGAAGAAAATATAGGAGCTCTGTTTGCTGCCACTAACACACTAGAAGTCCTATGGGTGCTGCTGAGAAGAAAATATAGGAGCTCTGTTTGCTGCCACTAACACACTAGAAGTCCTATGGGTGCTGCTGAGAAGAAAATATAGGAGCTCTGTTTGCTGCCACTAACACACTAGAAGTCCTATGGGTGCTGTTGGGGTGCAATGCTGTGCTAACAGCACTGCGGTTGGTACTACTGCAATACTGTACTAACAGTAAGCACGCACCAGACTAATCCCCAGCAGCAGCTAATAATACGCTAACTGTGCAATCAGCAGCAATGAACGATCAATGACTTAGGTAGCAATGGTTTAGCAAAGAAATAGCCAATGGTTTAGCAAAGAAGAGCAAATCTTTCAGTATCAAGCAAAGACAGAATCAGCAGACTGATCTCTCCTAAAGCCGGAACTCATGTGACCGGGGCCGATGGCGTGGCGGCCTTTTAAATGGTGGGGCATGTACTAAAGCCCCTGAGCTGTAATTGGCTACAGGCGTCCTGCCTGTAGCCAATTATTGCTCTCCGAGTTTCGGGCGCTGTGATTGGCCAAGCATGCGGGGTCACAGTGCATGCTTGGCCAATCATCAACCAGCAATGCACTGCGCCGGCCGCGCCGGCCGCAATGCATTGCGGGGCCGCTCGCATCACACGAATGTGATGCGAACGGCCCAAATAGTTCTGGGCTCGACGAGCGAGCGAACGCCCGGTGCTCGATTCGAACATGGGTTCGAATCGAGCACCGGGCCCATCCCTAGTGCAGATACATGTGGATATATGTTTACAGCAGTAGACCGCCTTTCAGCCTGTCGCTCAGGTGTACAGGCTGAGCAACTGACAAAGTCAGGGGTAGTTTTATGGCATTTTTATTAATATTTTTTTTTTTACTAGTAATGGCGGCGATCAGCGATTTTTATCGTGACTGCGACATTATGGCGGACACATCGGACACTTTTAACACCATTTTGGGACCATTGTCATTTTTACAGCGATCAGTGCTATAAAAATGCACTCATTACTGTAAAAATGACACTGGCAGCAAAGGGGTTAGCCTGTAGGGGGCGCTGAAGGGGTTAAGTGTGACCTAGGGAGTGCTTCTAACTGTTAGGGGCGTGGCTTGCCGTGACACGGCACTGATCGCTGTTTCCGATGACAGGGAACAGACGATCAGTGACATGTCACTAGGCAGATTGGGGAGATGTTGTGTTTACACTAACATCTCCCCGTTCTTCAGCTCTGTGACATGATCGCAGGACACCGGTAGACATCGAGTCCACGGGTCCAACGGGCACGGTCACGGGGCTCGTGGCAGGGTCGCGAGCGCGACCACACAGCGGCAAATTAAAGGGGACGTATATATACGCTCATTTGCCTGTACATTCTGTCAACGTAAATGTTCGTGCGGCGGTCGGCAAGTGGTTAAAAAACCATAGGGTGCCAGCTACATAAATACTTAGGGCTAGTTTTCACTAGGGATGAGCTTCGTGTTCGAGTCGAACATACGTTCGACTCGAACATCGGCTGTTCGATCGTTCGACGAAGATCGAACGATTTGGGCCGTTCGCGCCAAATTCGAGTGACGCGAACGGCCCACAATGCACTACGCCATCGCAGTGTCATCCAGGCGCTGTGATTGGCCAAGCATGCACTGTGACCCCGCATGCTTGGCCAATCACAGCGCCGGCAGCGAGGAGAGCAATGATTGGCCACAGGCAGGATGCCTGTGGCCAATTATTGCTGAGGGTGTTTAGTACACGCCCCACACTATAAAAGGCCGCCAGCACGGCGGCCTAGTGTAGTGTGTTCCGGAGCAGGGATAGAGCAGCATAGGCAGGGACAGTGACTGTTATTTCTTTCTTGCTTAACCTGGATTCCTTTAGTTTAGGGAAAGAGAAGGATAGGTAGGGAGAGTGTCAGTGTGTTTTGTGCTTGTGCTATAGTGTGCTTAAAAAAAACATTTATTCTAGGGACAAAAAACTGTAGGTAGGGACAGTGTCAGTTTCTTTCACTCTGCAAGTCCTTGTTTCCAGGGACCTGGAAGGACAGTGAGTGAATTGTCCTTGTGCTATATTGTGCTTAAAAAAACATTTATTCTAGGGACAGAAAACTGTAGGTAGGGAGAGTGTCAGTTTCTTTCACTCTGCAAGTCCTTGTTTCCAGGGACCTGTAAGGACAGTGAGTGAATTGTCCTTGTGCTATATTGTGCTTAAAAAAAACATTTATTCTAGGGACAGAAAACTGTAGGTAGGGAGAGTGTCAGTTTATTTCACTCTGCAAGTCCTTGTTTCCAGGGACCTGTAAGGACAGTGAGTGAATTGTCCTTGTGCTATATTGTGATTAAAAAAAACATTTTTTCTAGGGACAGAAAACTGTAGGTAGGGAGAGTGTTTTTTTTCTTTCACTCTGCAAGTCCTTGTTTCCAGGGACCTGTAAGGACAGTGAGTGAATTGTCCTTGTGCTATATTGTGATTAAAAAAAACATTTTTTCTAGGGACAGAAAATTGTAGGTAGGGAGAGTGTTTTTTTTCTTTCACTCTGCAAGTCCTTGTTTCCAGGGACCTGTAAGGACAGTGAGTGAATTGTCCTTGTGCTATAGTGTGCTTAAAAAAAACATTTATTCTAGGGACAGAAAACTGTAGGTAGGGACAGTGTCAGTTTCTTTCACTCTGCAAGTCCTTGTTTCCAGGGACCTGGAAGGACAGTGAGTGAATTGTCCTTGTGCTATGTTGTGATTAAAAAAAACATTTTTTCTAGGGACAGAAAACTGTAGGTAGGGAGAGTGTTTTTTTTCTTTCACTCTGCAAGTCCTTGTTTCCAGGGACCTGTAAGGACAGTGAGTGAATTGTCCTTGTGCTATATTGTGATTAAAAAAAACATTTTTTCTAGGGACAGAAAACTGTAGGTAGGGAGAGTGTTTTTTTTCTTTCACTCTGCAAGTCCTTGTTTCCAGGGACCTGTAAGGACAGTGAGTGAATTGTCCTTGTGCTATATTGTGCTTAAAAAAAACATTTATTCTAGGGACAGAAAACTGTAGGTAGGGAGAGTGTCAGTTTATTTCACTCTGCAAGTCCTTGTTTCCAGGGACCTGGAAGGACAGTGAGTGAATTGTCCTTGTGCTATATTGTGATTAAAAAAAACATTTTTTCTAGGGACAGAAAACTGTAGGTAGGGAGAGTGTTTTTTTTCTTTCACTCTGCAAGTCCTTGTTTCCAGGGACCTGTAAGGACAGTGAGTGAATTGTCCTTGTGCTATATTGTGCTTAAAAAAAACATTTATTCTAGGGACAGAAAACTGTAGGTAGGGAGAGTGTCAGTTTATTTCACTCTGCAAGTCCTTGTTTCCAGGGACCTGGAAGGACAGTGAGTGAATTGTCCTTGTGCTATATTGTGATTAAAAAAAACATTTTTTCTAGGGACAGAAAACTGTAGGTAGGGAGAGTGTTTTTTTTCTTTCACTCTGCAAGTCCTTGTTTCCAGGGACCTGGAAGGACAGTGAGTGAATTCTCCTTGTGCTATATTGTGCTTAAAAAAAACATTTATTCTAGGGACAGAAAACTGTAGGTAGGGAGAGTGTCAGTTTATTTCACTCTGCAAGTCCTTGTTTCCAGGGACCTGGAAGGACAGTGAGTGAATTGTCCTTGTGCTATATTGTGATTAAAAAAAACATTTTTTCTAGGGACAGAAAACTGTAGGTAGGGAGAGTGTTTTTTTTCTTTCACTCTGCAAGTCCTTGTTTCCAGGGACCTGTAAGGACAGTGAGTGAATTGTCCTTGTGCTATATTGTGCTTAAAAAAAACATTTATTCTAGGGACAGAAAACTGTAGGTAGGGAGAGTGTCAGTTTATTTCACTCTGCAAGTCCTTGTTTCCAGGGACCTGGAAGGACAGTGAGTGAATTGTCCTTGTGCTATATTGTGATTAAAACAAAACATTTTTTCTAGGGACAGAAAACTGTAGGTAGGGAGAGTGTTTTTTTTCTTTCACTCTGCAAGTCCTTGTTTCCAGGGACCTGTAAGGACAGTGAGTGAATTGTCCTTGTGCTATATTGTGCTTGAAAACAACATTTATTCTAGGGACAGAAAACTGTAGGTAGGGAGAGTGTCAGTTTATTTCACTCTGCAAGTCCTTGTTTCCAGGGACCTGTAAGGACAGTGAGTGAATTGTCCTTGTGCTATATTGTGATTAAAAAAAACATTTTTTCTAGGGACAGAAAACTGTAGGTAGGGAGAGTGTTTTTTTTCTTTTACTCTGCAAGTCCTTGTTTCCAGGGACCTGTAAGGACAGTGAGTGAATTGTCCTTGTGCTATATTGTGATTAAAAAAAACATTTTTTCTAGGGACAGAAAACTGTAGGTAGGGAGAGTGTTTTTTTTCTTTCACTCTGCAAGTCCTTGTTTCCAGGGACCTGTAAGGACAGTGAGTGAATTGTCCTTGTGCTATAGTGTGCTTAAAAAAAACATTTATTCTAGGGACAGAAAACTGTAGGTAGGGACAGTGTCAGTTTCTTTCACTCTGCAAGTCCTTGTTTCCAGGGACCTGGAAGGACAGTGAGTGAATTGTCCTTGTGCTATATTGTGATTAAAAAAAACATTTTTTCTAGGGACAGAAAACTGTAGGTAGGGAGAGTGTTTTTTTTCTTTCACTCTGCAAGTCCTTGTTTCCAGGGACCTGTAAGGACAGTGAGTGAATTGTCCTTGTGCTATATTGTGATTAAAAAAAACATTTTTTCTAGGGACAGAAAACTGTAGGTAGGGAGAGTGTTTTTTTTCTTTCACTCTGCAAGTCCTTGTTTCCAGGGACCTGTAAGGACAGTGAGTGAATTGTCCTTGTGCTATATTGTGCTTAAAAAAAACATTTATTCTAGGGACAGAAAACTGTAGGTAGGGAGAGTGTCAGTTTATTTCACTCTGCAAGTCCTTGTTTCCAGGGACCTGGAAGGACAGTGAGTGAATTGTCCTTGTGCTATATTGTGATTAAAAAAAACATTTTTTCTAGGGACAGAAAACTGTAGGTAGGGAGAGTGTTTTTTTTCTTTCACTCTGCAAGTCCTTGTTTCCAGGGACCTGTAAGGACAGTGAGTGAATTGTCCTTGTGCTATATTGTGCTTAAAAAAAACATTTATTCTAGGGACAGAAAACTGTAGGTAGGGAGAGTGTCAGTTTATTTCACTCTGCAAGTCCTTGTTTCCAGGGACCTGGAAGGACAGTGAGTGAATTCTCTTTGTGCTATATTGTGCTTAAAAAAAACATTTATTCTAGGGACAGAAAACTGTAGGTAGGGAGAGTGTCAGTTTATTTCACTCTGCAAGTCCTTGTTTCCAGGGACCTGTAAGGACAGTGAGTGAATTGTCCTTGTGCTATATTGTGATTAAAAAAAACATTTTTTCTAGGGACAGAAAACTGTAGGTAGGGAGAGTGTTTTTTTTCTTTCACTCTGCAAGTCCTTGTTTCCAGGGACCTGTAAGGACAGTGAGTGAATTGTTCTTGTGCTATATTGTGCTTAAAAAAAATATTTTTTCTAGGGACAGAAAACTGTAGGTAGGGAGAGTGTCAGTTTCTTTCACTGTGAAAGTCCTTGTTTCAAGGGACAGAGAAGGACACCTGAAGGTAGCCCTTATTGCTTTTTTCCCATCTCCCTGCAGGCCATCTATTAGAATGTCTGGAAGGCAAACAAGGAGAGGCAGACAGTCAGGAGGCAATAAAAGAGGGCAAGCAGGCTCTGTGTCTGGGGGCAACAGTGCTGGTCGTGGACGCGGTGCATTGTCATCAGCACATGGCCATGGGACACGCTTGTCCTTCTTTTCGGCAGCTGGACATGTTGAGCCACATCATGCCGAAGACTTGGTAGAGTGGATGACCAAGCCCTCCTCCTCCTCCTCATCCTCTCTCACCCAGGCTCAGGGTACTGGAAAAGCAGCTGCCAAAGCGTCGTCTTCCCTGGTATCAATGTCAGACAAATCATCAGTCACTCCTTCCCTAGACCCACCATGTCCTCCTCCTGAGGAGTCCCCCGAACTGTTTCAGCACAGTGTTGGGTACATGCTCCAGGAGGATGCCCAGCGTTTCGAAGGGTCTGATGATGAAACCCAGCTAGAGGAAGGCAGTAGCGTGAGAGCAGACAGAGGGGATGCTCAAGAAGGACACCAATCTGGCAGTCATGTTCCAGCAGCTGCAGCATACTGCCAGATTGGCTCCAGTGATGAGGAGGGAGGGGATGATGAGGTCACTGACTCCACGTGGGTGCCTAATAGGAGAGAGGAGGAGGAGGAGGATGAGGAGGAGGCACATCTCCAACGAGGCAGGATGCCCTTTGGTGGCCAGCGTAAGGGCAGTACACCGACGGAATCACACCGCAGAGCTCCGCCTGTGCAGGGCGCTGCCTCTGCCCGTCATTCAAAAAGTTCTTTGGTGTGGGCCTTTTTTGAGGCTAGTGCATCAGATCGCACAGCTGCTGTTTGCAACATATGTCTCAAGCGTATATCGCGTGGCCAAAACATCAGCCGCTTGGGTACCACATGCCTGACCAGACATATGTTGACCTGCCATGCAGCTCGTTGGCAAGCCTACCTCAAAGACCCACACCAAAGAACAAAGCGGACCTCTCCTTGCACCGCATCAGCTGGGATCTCCAACCCCACTATAACTTCAGTCCTCTCTGAAACATGCACTGAGAGGAATGAAGGTGTAGAATTAGGTGTGTCACAGCCAAGTACTTGCGCCCACTCTGCTAGCAGTACACCGACGTCCGATTCTAGCAGGCAAATTTCCCTGCCCCAGCTGCTGGACCGTCGAAAGAAGTTCACTCCCAGCCATCCACATGCCCAGCGGTTGAATGCTAGCTTGGCTAAATTGCTAGCGCTTCAACTGCTGCCTTTTCAGTTGGTAGACTCGGCCCCCTTCCGTGAGTTTGTGCAATGTGCAGTTCCTCAGTGGCAGGTTCCCAAACGCCACTTTTTCTCACGGAAGGCTATTCCGGCTCTCTACCGGCATGTGGAAGGCAATGTCTTGGCCTCGCTGGACAGGGCGGTCAGCGGTAAGGTGCATATTACCGCTGACTCATGGTCCAGCAGGCATGGACAGGGACGTTACCTTTCTTTCACGGCCCATTGGGTCACTCTTTTGGCAGCTGGGAAGGATTCAGGACAAGGTGCAGTAGTGTTGGAGGTTGTCCCACCGCCACGCCTCCAAAATGCTACTACTGGTTGTGACACACCTCTCTCCTCCACCCCCTCCTCTTCTTCTTCCTCCATGGCCTCTTCCTGTGCTTTGTCCTATGAACCAGCGGTGCTCCGTAGCCGTTCACGGGGCTACGCAAGTACGCAGGCAAAAAGATGCCATGCCGTGCTTGCGCTGGTGTGTTTGGGGGACAGAAGCCACACTGGGGCAGAGGTCCTGTCTGCTCTGCAGGGCCAGGCCGAGAGGTGGTTGACGCCACGCCAGCTTAAGCCAGGAATGGTGGTTTGCGACAATGGCACCAACCTCCTCTCCGCCCTCCGACAGGGACAACTGACCCATGTGCCCTGTGTGGCTCACGTCCTTAACCTGGTGGTGCAGCGCTTCTTGGGCAGGTACCCGGGCTTACAGGATGTCCTGAGGCAGGCCAGGAAAGTCTGTGTGCATTTCCGCAGATCTTATAATGCCAGTGCTCGCCTGGCTGAGCTGCAAAAGGAGTTGAACCTGCCCAAGAACCGCCTTATATGTGACATGCCCACCAGGTGGAACTCAACGTTGGCCATGCTGCAGCGGCTGCACACGCAGCAGAGGGCCATCAATGAGTACCTGTGCGACTACGGCACCAGGACAGGGTCAGGGGAGCTTGTTTTTTTTTCTCCACGCCAGTGGGGCATGATCAGGGATGCATGCACTGTCCTGGCACCATTTGAGGAGGCCACGAGGATGGTGAGCAGTGACAGTGCATGCATCAGTGACACTGTACCTCTTGTCCACCTGTTGGAGCACACGCTGCGTGGAATAATGGACAGGGCACTTGAGGCAGAACAGAGGCAGGAAGAGGAGGACTTCCTTGCCTCTCAAGGCCCCCTTTACCCAGACAGTGTTCCTTCTGTCCCACCCATCGCACAGGAAGAGGAGGAGGAGGAGGAGGAGGAGGAGGAGGAGGAGGATTGTGTCAGCATGGAGGTGGAGGCTGGCACTCAGCATCATCAGCAGCAGTCTTTTAGGGATGATTTACAGTCCCAAGAAACCAGTGGACTTGTACGTGGCTGGGAGGAGGTGGCTGCGGATCATGTCGTCCTTAGTGACCCAGAGGACTCCGGAGCGAATGCCTCAGCAAACCTACGCTGCATGGCCTCCCTGATCCTGCAAAGTCTGCGGAAGGATCCTCGTATTCTTCGGATCAAGGAGAGGGACCATTACTGGCTGGCCACTCTCCTTGATCCACGGTACAAGGGTAAGGTTGCGGACCTTATGTTACCGTCGCAGAGGGAGCAGAGGATGAGACAACTCCGGGAGGCCTTGCAGAAAGGTCTGTGCAACGCGTTCCCAGAGACTGGGAGGTTGCAAACTCCTGGTCCTGGACAACGAGTTGCTGAGGCTTCGGCCAGTCAAAGAAGGAGCGGTGGGGAAGGTGGCCGTCTGACCGATGCGTTCAGACAATTCTTTAGTCCGCAGCCCCAAAGTATGATCGGTTCCAGCAACCATCGCCAGCGTCTGATAAACATGGTGCAGGAATATCTAGGGGCAAGGTCAGACTTGGACACCTTCCCCACCGAAAATCCTCTGGCTTACTGGGTCTTGAGGATGGATCACTGGCCAGAGCTTGCACAGTATGCAATTGAGCTACTGGCCTGTCCTGCATCCAGCGTTCTTTCGGAACGCACATTCAGTGCTGCTGGAGGATTTGTCACGGATCACAGGGTGCGCCTGTCCACCGACTCGGTTGATCGACTGACTTTCATCAAGATGAACCAGTCTTGGATCACCACCAGCTACCACACACCTGATGCTGATATAACAGACTAATTGATTTTAACATGTCACATCCCTTCAAGACTGATGCTGATGCTGAGTGCCTGTGCTGTTATGTTGACTGGCTATCCTCCTCCTCCGAGTCCTCAATGATACGATTGATGATGATAGCTTGTAAGATCATTTTTGTTTATGGGTGCCGCCACCAGTGCCTAACGCCCAATTTTTCAGCCCCTGTTTAACAGGGGCGTGTAATTACAATTTTTGAAGCAATACTTTGCAACAGGGCTCATTGCTGTGCTCCAAGTACAGTATCTGTGAGGAGTTGCAGTGTTGTGCCACCAGTGCCTAAGGCCCAATTTTTCAGCCCCTGTTTAACAGGGGCGTGTCATTACAATTTTTGAAGCAATACTTTGCAACAGGGCTCATTGGTGTGCTCCAAGTACAGTATCTGTGAGGAGTTGCAGTGTTGTGCCACCAGTGCCTAAGGCCCAATTTTTCAGCCCCTGTTTAACAGGGGCGTGTCATTACAATTTTTGAAGCAATACTTTGCAACAGGGCTCATTGCTGTGCTCCAAGTACAGTATCTGTGAGGGGTTGCAGTGTTGTGCCACCAGTGCCTAAGGCCCAATTTTTCAGCCCCTGTTCAACAGGGGCATGTAATTACAATTCTTGATCTAATAATTCACAGCAGGGCCCATTGCTGCACCCACCAAGAGTAACTGTCAGGGCTTACAGTGTTGTGGCACCAGCACCACCATCAAAGGCCCAATTTTTACTACCACTGTTCAACAATTATATGTAATTAAAATTCCTGATATAATAGTTGACAGCAGGGCGTTCCAGCACCAACCAAGAGTAACTGTGAGTGCTTACAGTGTTGTGCCAACACCAACAACTAAGGGGCCTATTTCTGCAGAGTATATACGGCAGGTCCCTACTTTCAAACATCCAACTTACAAACGACTCCTACTTGCAAACGCAAGAAGACAACAGGAAGTGAGAGGAAATCTACCACTAGGAAGGAAAATTCTCTCCTGTAAGAATAAATATGGGAGAAAGGTGTCTCCTCTGTACTGATGCTTTATCAGCAATCCTTGTTTCAAGAAAAAGACCACATTTCAAAAAGAGTTGTCATTGGGACGGAAAGTGAGGTGAAATGTTCTGAACAGGGGCACAGACAGCAAAACAAATGTTACAGGGGTGATAACCCTTACCTATGTTTTCCAAAAAGTTTAAAAATAGATTTTTGGTCTGGAGCTACACTTCAACAATGTACCTGTTCAAAATTACAAACAGACTCTACATAAGAACAAACCTACAGTCCCTGTCTTGTATGCACCGCCTGTATAGGGCTGTTCAGAGTATATAGGGCCTTTTTTATTTTATGTGCGGGGTTCCCCTTAATATCCATACAAGACCCAAAGGGGCTGGTAATGGGCTGGGGTAGGGGGGGGGTCATGGGGTAGCTATGCCATTTTTCTTAAAGAATTTCATCCATATTACCGGGACCAGACATTACATTAAAGCCGCAAGCAGTTTTAAATGGCTTTTTTTTCCTTTAGAAGTGTCATTTTGTGCAGGGACAGTTCTAAACACGGGAAACACGTGGCACTTCACAGGCATACTTTAGACACCCCCCAGGTACGATATTTAAAGGAATATTTGACTTTTTTTTTTTCACTTTATGCATCATTAAAATGACTGCTCCCGAAAAACGACCGTTTTTAAAACTTCTTTTTGCATTGATACATGTCCCCTGGTGCAGAACCCGGGTTCCCAAACCCTTTTTAGGACAATAACATGCATAATAGTTGTTATAATTAGCACTTTAGAATTCGAACGTTCGCATCCATTGTATTTAATAGGGTTCTAATGTTCGTTCGAACTTTCGGTCCGTTCGCGGGTTCTGGTGCGAACCGAACCCGGGGGTGTTCGGCTCATCACTAGTTTTCACTAGTGTTGAACTCTGAAAAGGATCTGCATTCCGATTGTTTTTGAAAGCATTTGGCAGGCAGTGAGGCAGCTCTGAAAAAAAATGGAAGAGAATTTCAGTCACGAGGCAGAACATATGCCAAAATCCAAAGAGAGGGATCTTGAGCCCAGCGGGTTCCATTAGGAGGAGAACATAGAACAGCTGCGGGCGGAGAATGTAAGGAAAAAGGGGGGTAATCCTCATGGGATCTGAGGCAGCAGCGGTTATTAGTACCCCCAAGAAGAACCATTAGGGAACAGGGCAATTTCATTGGCCAGCAAGTCAACCAGTTATAGACATTCCAAGAAATGGGGGTACAGTACAGGATTGGTCAAAATAGGTCACATGCCCAATGTCAGGAAAGACGTCTGCATAGTACAGCTGCCGTTTCCAGATATACACATGGGTCAAGTGCAATACCTGATCAAATGGAAGGGTTATGGGCCAGAAGAGAACTCCTGGGAGCCAAAGCAGAATGTGCACGCTATGGACTTGGTTTATACTTTCTTCCGCAATCATCCGCAGAAGTAAAGCCAGCTGGGCATCCGGAGGCTGCCCGTAAGGAGGGGGCAATCATTCCAAACCCAATTGGTTCTCTCTAACCAATCATTCCCTTCCCTTATGAGTCTACTATGTTAAAATTGGAAACTGAAATGTCTTCTTCCTTGAAACAAATTATGGCTAATATTGCAGTTCCTTCTGTTGCCAAGGAAATTACTGTTGGTAACAAGGATGCGACTGCGGTGGTATGGTCTGCTATAGATAATACTAATCTGCAGTCTATTACATTCTCTAATTCTGATGTTGTAATTAATTCTGTTGGTAATCCTGGTTTGAGTATTTCTTCAGGTACTCCAGGATTGGTTACGGACATTCCTTCAGGTATTCCAGCAATGTATGGAAAGGAGGTCATGCGCCATTCCCAAAGGGAAGTTGAAAGTGGTCAAGTAACTGATGGCTTCATCAGGACGCAAATGCCAGTACCCAGAATGGGCGTCTAGTATACTAAATACTGTTGCTCCCATCTTGTGCGCTATATCCTCTATTGTGGGGAGTTTGTAGTGTTCTCTGTTTATGACTTTATTCAAATCACGTGGGTCAATGCATATACGTATTGCACCTGTATACTTCTTCTCCATCACAACCATTTCCTTCAAGTGAACTATGGGGTAGTCAGTCAGAGTGTTGTGGTGAAGAGACGCTGTGGTCAAGAGTGGGATGTTCAATGTGTTATGTTGCAAACCCATGCATAACCAGTGTAGGACGTTGTGACCCTGCGGACACTAGGTGGCAGTGGTCTGCAGGGACAGAGACTGCACAGTACTTATGATCAACATAAACATTTTTTTTTTGATTGTTTTATGCTAGGCTTAGCATATCAGAACTTTTTATAGAAGGAAACTGCTTCCTCCCAGGGAAACAGTCTGCTTCTAAGTTGTATAGATATTAGTGATAGGATGTTTATTTTTCTGTGCATATTTTGTGATTTCTTGCAGGTACCAGGAGCTACTACCAAGACCACCGGAGAATGGGGTGGGATAGATAGTTAGTAAATGGGAGGAGTGTATATTTTAAATGTCAGTATCTGGAGAATGCAATGTTATCTTGTGTGCTTTTTTTTTCTTTCTTTCCCCTTTCCCCAAAATTTGGTTCAGGCACCAGTTCAGTTTTTTTTGTTTTGTTTGGAAAACCAACAGCCTTCAGGACTGAAGGGATTTTGATTTCCCCAGCCACTGGGGACAGTGTCTCTTATAGGAAGGGGTGTGTGTAGCGCCCCCCCCAATATTTGGGGGCGCTATGTGTCTATTTAGGGGTAATCTGGGCCAGTAGTTGGGCTCAGACCAATTGATATCTCATTATTGCTTCTGCTCTGGGTGTGATACTGCCTTGCAGTAGTGTTCCCTGCTGCCTGTAGGTGGCACTGTTACCACCGGCATAGGTGAACCAAGAGGGGTATCACAACACCTTGGGTGTCCTTTCTCGGCAGCCGTACAGTGGGTGTGGTCTACCCGCTGTGCATGCTGGGAGAGGGTACATAAGGGGCAGACGCCATTGGTTCGGGGTTGGTGTGCGCCTCATGGCCCGCCAGGCACCTTCAGCCCGAGGCTACATTGCTACCTGGTAGGCCCAGCACCTTCAGCTAGGGCCTACACCTCAGAGAAGGATCCCAGGCTGCCCACCTTTAGGAAAGGAGACCAGGGGAGGATCAGTCCCAGAGGAGACTAGCGATGGTACCGCTGTCTCAGGAAGAGGCCTGGAAACTCGCCTAAAGAGGGATCCATCATCTTTATCACAAGCCCTGCAATACACCCATTTGGTATAAAGGTTTCTCTCATTATTGCTTGGCTGGGAGGTTCGGGACTATTGATAATCCTGTGGCAGAGGATTTCCGGAACGCGTCCTTTCAAATTTAACTATTCATCCATGCTTCATCCTGGCTGCTAAGACCGCTCTCAAAGGGACTATCCGGGTGAGCAATACCCACTCAGGCTTGAGTGGCAACGAAAGATTAACACTGTGCTCTAGGTGTTGCCTGCCTGAACCTTTTTTCCCTTACTTCCCTTACCGGGCAAGTAGCAGGTGTGCCCCACTGCAAATGGAGGACGGCAGGAGAAAAAGGGTTTTGTGTGCTACATTAGCAATAAAATAAAAGTTAAACAGAGAAGGCAAATAAGGAGTTGATTAGGGTAAATTGTGTAATAAGGTAATAAGACGCTAATATTAAGGCAAATTTAGCAAATTACACAGAGTTTTATTCTTCCCAACTTTTAGCTTTAACGTGAACCTGTTGCCATTCCTAATGTATATCAAAGGAAAACATACTGAGATAAAACAATACACTGAAAGAATATTGAGGCTGGCACTGATAATCTCTCATTCTGAATTGAAGCCAGAGACAACCAGTCAACTAATACTCATTTTTAAACAGCAGTGTCCATTTTGGTGTCAAGTTTTGATTTAGTTTTAGTCAAAGTCTTTGGATTAACCACTTCAGATCCACGCTATAGTCAAATGACGGCTACAGCACGGACCTGAATTGCCGGGAGGCCGTCAATAGACGTCCTCCCGTGCTCGAGCGGCCTGCGCGCCTCCGGCTCGCTCTGTGACCAGCGGGTCTATGAGACTCGCTGGATCACAGATCGGAGTAAGGGGTCGGTCCCGATCAGTGCCCACAGTGCCACCTATCAGTGCCCACAGTGCCACCTATCAGTGCCCACAGTGGAAAACTAATCAGTGCCTCAAACAGTGCTGTCCATCATTGTCACCTACCACTGCCCATCATTGTCACCTACCAGTGCCCGTCAGTACCCATCAGTGCCACCTATCAGTGCCCATCAGTGCCATCTATCTGTGCCCATCAGTAACACCTATCAGTGTCACCCATCAGTGCCCCCATCAGTGCCACCCATCAGTGCCGCCTTATCTGTGCCTATCAGTACCGCCTTATCTGTCCCCATCAGTGCCGCCTAATCTTTGCCTGTCAGTGTCGCCTTATCTGTGCCTATCAGTGCCCACCAGTGCAGCCTATCAGTGCCCACCAGTGCAGCCTATCAGTGCCCATCAGTGCCGCCTCATCAGCGCATATCAATGAAGGAGAAAAATTACCTGTTTGCAAAAAAAAATTACAAAATATAAAACATGATTTTTGTTTTCACATTTTCCATCTTTTTTTGTTTGTTTAGCAAAAAATAAAAACCCCAGAAGTGATCAAATACCACCAAAAGAAAGCTCTATTTATGGGGAAAAAATTATAAAAATTTAATTTGGGTACAGCATTGTATGACCGCGCAATTGTCAATCAAAGTGCATCAGTGCTGAAAGCTGAAAATTGGTCTGGGCAGGAGGGGGGTTTAAGTGCCCAGTAAGGAAGTGGTTAAAATGCCATTTTAGTTTTAAGTTGTATTTTAGTCATCTGCAATTGTTTTAGCTTTAGTCGTATTTAGTCAACTAAAACCTCCAGTACATTTTAGTAGACTAAAATCTAATGGGTTTAATTAAATTGTAATGCATTATTTTAACGTTTCTCTAAAATTTCCAAACTCATTATATACTCATGGAGTAAAAAAAATGGTTTGAACAAACTAAAGACACTCTGGATGGAGGTATGAAGAGGCCTGTAATGCATGCAGTGCTTTGGAAGGTCTGAGGAGGCCTGTAATGCAAACAGTGCTCTGGAAGATCTAATGCCCTGTACACACGATCGGAATTCCGTTGGGCTAAAATCCGATGGAATTTTTCGTCGGAATTCCGTTCAAAGCTGTCTTGCATACACACCATCAGACCAAATTCCGACCGTCCAAAACGCGGTGACGTACAACACGTACAACGTCACTATAAAGGGGAAGTTCAAATCCAATGGCGCCACCCTTTGGGCTGCTTTTGCTGATTTTGTGTTACTGAGTGTTAGTAAAAGTTTGGTGCTTAAAATAAATATTAAGATATTTTGGAGACCTGGCTTTAAAATAAAATACGAAGATTCATGAGATCACAAGAAACAAAGAAATAAGTTTGTCAGAACTGTGAATATCCGCAGTGAAAAATAAAATTTGTTCTAGCATTAGAAAGAAGAAAAGAATGCGCTTCATTTAACGATGCAGCAATTTGCAGCATGACAAATGTGCTATCTCCATTACGAACGCTAGTTTTACCAGAACGAGCGTTCCCGTCTCCTAATTTAGTCTGAGCATACGTGGATTTTTCTCCGATGGAGTTCCACACAGACGATCGGAATTTCCTATCATTTTTTTTTTCTATCGGAAAAATTTAAAACATGTTCTATTTTTTTACACCGATGGAAAAAAGTCCGATGGGGCCCACACACGATCGGAATTTCCGATGAAACAAGTCAATCGGACTTTTTTCATTGGAAATTCCGATCGTGTGTACAGGGCATTAGGAGGCCTATAATGCACACAATGCTGTGGACGTTGTTCTGAGGAGCTGAGAAAAAAAACACAGGGGCCATTCTAAGTGCAGCATGACAACAGATTTAATTTCACAGATGGAAATGGGTACTCAGAAGAAAAAAATGGTAACAGGCATTTGGGCATAATTTTCCAGACATCCGTGAAGTTGGATCATCCGAGGGTCTGCTTGCTGAGGGCTCAGAGGGGGCTGTGCTGATGAACGCCGACACTTCCTGGGTCTGGAACACACGCAGAGGGAGCCGAGGGAGGAGAACCAATATCTTCTTATCTTCCACTGGGCTGTCTTCAAGACGCTTTTATATGAACTCTATGGACTTTTATATGAGTCCGTTTTTTAAAATTCATCATTAAAATTCATCCCAATCATTCCCTTCCCCTATGAGAAATTAGGTTGGTGGGCTTACTTTGAGTTTGACGCAAGCGCCAACTTATTTCCTATGTGTGTCACGTTGTTCTGAGGAGGCATGTAATGCACACAGGCTCTGGACGGTGGTCTGAGGAGGCATGTCATGCTGCACAGTGCTCTGGACGGTGGTCTGAGGAGGAGGCCTATAATGCACAGTGCTCTGGATGGTAGTCTGAAGAGGTCTGTAATACTACACAGTGCTCTAGGATGTCTGAGGAGGCCTGTAATACACACAGTGCTCTTGGCAGTAGGGACTCTCCGGAGGCCTGTAATGCACAGTGCTCTGGATGGTCATCTGAGGAGGCCTGTAATACACACAGTGCTCTGGAAGGTGGTCTGAGGAGGCCTGTAAAGCACACAGTACTCGGCCGGTGGTCTGAGGAGGCCTGTAATGCACAGTGCTCTGGACGGTCATCTGAGGAGGCCTATAATACTAAACAGTGCTCTGGGTGGTGGAGGCATGTAATCCACAGTGCTCTGGTTGGTCGGTACTCTAGGGACATAGGAGTAGTGATGAGCCGAACACCCCCGGGTTCGGTTAGCACCAGAACCCGCGAACGGACCGAACGTTCGTACGAACATTAGAACCCTATTAAATACAATGGATGCGAACGTTCGAATTCTAAAGTGCTAATTATAACGACTATTATGCATGTTATTGTCCTAAAAAGGGTTTGGGAACCCGGGTTCTGCACCAGGGGACATGTATCAATGCAAAAAGAAGTTTTAAAAACGGTCGTTTTTCGGGAGCAGTCATTTTAATGATGCATAAAGTGAAAAAAAAAAGTCAAATATTCCTTTAAATATCGTACCTGGGGGGTGTCTAAAGTATGCCTGTGAAGTGCCACGTGTTTCCCGTGTTTAGAACTGTCCCTGCACAAAATGACACTTCTAAAGGAAAAAAAAAACATTTAAAACTGCTTGCGGCTTTAATGTAATGTCTGGTCCCGGTAATATGGATGAAATTCTTTAAGAAAAATGGCATAGCTACCTCATCACCCCCCCCCCCCCTACCCCAGCCCATTACCAGCCCCTTTGGGTCTTGTTTGGATATTAAGGGGAACCCCGCAACACAAAATAAAAAAGGCCCTATATACTCTGAACAGCAGTATACAGGCGGTGTAAACAAGACCGGTGTAAACAAGACAGGGACTGTAGGTTTGTTCTTATGTAGAATGTGTTTGTAATTTTGAACAGGTACATTGTTGAAGTGTAGCTCCAGCCCAAAAATCTATTTTTAAACTTTTTGGAAAACATAGGTAAGGGTTATCACCCCTGTAACATTTGTTTTGCTGTCTGTGCCCCTGTTCAGAACATTTCACCTCACTTTCCGTCCCAATGACAACTGTTTTTGAAATGTGGTGTTTTTCTTGAAACAAGGATTGGTGATAAAGCATCAGTACAGAGGAGACACCTTTCTCCCATATTAATTCTTACAGGAGAGAATTTTCCTTCCTAGGGGTAGATTTCCTCTCACTTCCTGTTGTCTTCTTGCGTTTGCAAGTAGGAGTCGTTTGTAAGTTGGATGTTTGAAAGTAGGGACCTGCCGTATATACTCTGCAGAAATAGGCCCCTTAGTTGTTGGTGTTGGCACAACACTGTAAGCACTCACAGTTACTCTTGGTTGGTGCTGGAACGCCCTGCTGTCAACTATTATATCAGGAATTGTAATTACATATAATTGTTGAACAGTGGTAGTAAAAATTGGGCCTTTGATGGTGGTGCTGGTGCCACAACACTGTAAGCCCTGACAGTCACTCTTGGTGGGTGCAGCAATGGGCCCTGCTGTGAATTATTAGATCAAGAATTGTAATTGCATGCCCCTGTTGAACAGGGGCTGAAAAATTGGGCCTTTCGTGGTGGTGGTGGTGTTGCCACAACACTGTAAGCCCTCAGAGTTACTCTTGGTGGGTGCAGGAATGGGCCCTGCTGTGAATTATTAGATCAAGAATTGTAATTACATGCCCCTTTTGAACAGGGGCTGAAAAATTGGGCCTTTTGTGGTGGTGGTGGTGGTGGTGGCGTTGCCACAACACTGTAAGCCCTCAGAGTTACTCTTGGTGGGTGCAGCAATGGGCCCTGCTGTGAATTATTAGATCAAGAATTGTAATTACATGCCCCTGTTGAACAGGGGCTGAAAAATTGGGCCTTAGGCACTGGTGGCACAACACTGCAACCCCTCACAGATACTGTACTTGGAGCACAGCAATGAGCCCTGTTGCAAAGTATTGCTTCAAAAATTGTAATGACACGCCCCTGTTAAACAGGGGCTGAAAAATTGGGCCTTAGGCACTGGTGGCACAACACTCCAACCCCTCACAGATACTGTACTTGGAGCACAGCAATGAGCCCTGTTGCAAAGTATTGCTTCAAATATTGTAATTACACGCCCCTGTTAAACAGGGGCTGAAAAATTGGGCCTTAGCCACTGGTGGCGGCACCCATAAACAAAAATGATCTTCCAAGCTATCATCATCAATCGTATCATTGAGGACTCGGAGGAGGAGGATAGCCAGTCAACATAACAGCACAGGCACTCAGCATCAGCATCAGTCTTGAAGGGATGTGACATGTTAAAATCAATTAGTCTGTTATATCAGCATCAGGTGTGTGGTAGCTGGTGGTGATCCAAGACTGGTTCATCTTGATGAAAGTCAGTCGATCAACCGAGTCGGTGGACAGGCGCACCCTGTGATCCGTGACAAATCCTCCAGCAGCACTGAATGTGCGTTCCGAAAGAACGCTGGATGCAGGACAGGCCAGTAGCTCAATTGCATACTGTGCAAGCTCTGGCCAGTGATCCATCCTCAAGACCCAGTAAGCCAGAGGATTTTCGGTGGGGAAGGTGTCCAAGTCTGACCTTGCCCCTAGATATTCCTGCACCATGTTTATCAGACGCTGGCGATGGTTGCTGGAACCGATCATACTTTGGGGCTGCGGACTAAAGAATTGTCTGAACGCATCGGTCAGACGGCCACCTTCCCCACCGCTCCTTCTTTGACTGGCCGAAGCCTCAGCAACTCGTTGTCCAGGACCAGGAGTTTGTAACCTCCCAGTCTCTGGGAACGCGTTGCACAGACCTTTCTGCAAGGCCTCCCGGAGTTGTCTCATCCTCTGCTCCCTCTGCGACGGTAACATAAGGTCCGTAACCTTACCCTTGTACCGTGGATCAAGGAGAGTGGCCAGCCAGTAATGGTCCCTCTCCTTGATCCGAAGAATACGAGGATCCTTCCGCAGACTTTGCAGGATCAGGGAGGCCATGCAGCGTAGGTTAGCTGAGGCATTCGGTCCGGAGTCCTCTGGGTCACTAAGGACGACATGATCCGCAGCCACCTCCTCCCAGCCACGTACAAGTCCACTGGTTTCTTGGGACTGTAAATCATCCCTAAAAGACTGCTGCTGATGATGCTGAGTGCCAGCCTCCACCTCCATGCTGACACAATCCTCCTCCTCCTCCTCCTCCTCCTCTTCCTGTGCGATGGGTGGGACAGAAGGAACACTGTCTGGGTAAAGGGGGCCTTGAGAGGCAAGGAAGTCCTCCTCTTCCTGCCTCTGTTCTGCCTCAAGTGCCCTGTCCATTATTCCACGCAGCGTGTGCTCCAACAGGTGGACAAGAGGTACAGTGTCACTGATGCATGCACTGTCACTGCTCACCATCCTCGTGGCCTCCTCAAATGGTGCCAGGACAGTGCATGCATCCCTGATCATGCCCCACTGGCGTGGAGAAAAAAAACCAAGCTCCCCTGACCCTGTCCTGGTGCCGTAGTCGCACAGGTACTCATTGATGGCCCTCTGCTGCGTGTGCAGCCGCTGCAGCATGGCCAACGTTGAGTTCCACCTGGTGGGCATGTCACATATAAGGCGGTTCTTGGGCAGGTTCAACTCCTTTTGCAGCTTAGCCAGGCGAGCACTGGCATTATAAGATCTGCGGAAATGCACACAGACTTTCCTGGCCTGCCTCAGGACATCCTGTAAGCCCGGGTACCTGCCCAAGAACCGCTGCACCACCAGGTTAAGGACGTGAGCCACACAGGGCACATGGGTCAGTTGTCCCTGTCGGAGGGCGGAGAGGAGGTTGGTGCCATTGTCGCAAACCACCATTCCTGGCTTAAGCTGGCGTGGCGTCAACCACCTCTCGGCCTGGCCCTGCAGAGCAGACAGGACCTCTGCCCCAGTGTGGCTTCTGTCCCCCAAACACACCAGCGCAAGCACGGCATGGCATCTTTTTGCCTGCGTACTCGCGTAGCCCCTTGAACGGCTACGGAGCACCGCTGGTTCAGAGGACAAAGCACAGGAAGAGGCCATGGAGGAAGAAGAAGAGGAGGGGGTGGAGGAGAGAGGTGTGTCACAACCAGTAGTAGCATTTTAGAGGCGTGGCGGTGGAACAACTTCCAACACTACTGCACCTTGTCCTGCATCCTTCCCAGCTGCCAAAAGAGTGACCCAATGGGCCGTGAAAGAAAGGTAACGTCCCTGTCCATGCCTGCTGGACCATGAGTCAGCGGTAATATGCACCTTACCGCTGACCGCCCTGTCCAGCGAGGCCAAGACATTGCCTTCCACATGCCGGTAGAGAGCCGGAATAGCCTTCCGTGAGAAAAAGTGGCGTTTGGGAACCTGCCACTGAGGAACTGCACATTGCACAAACTCACGGAAGGGGGCCGAGTCTACCAACTGAAAAGGCAGCAGTTGAAGCGCTAGCAATTTAGCCAAGCTAGCATTCAACCGCTGGGCATGTGGATGGCTGGGAGTGAACTTCTTTCGACGGTCCAGCAGCTGGGGCAAGGAAATTTGCCTGCTAGAATCGGACGTCGGTGTACTGCTAGCAGAGTGGCCGCAAGTACTTGGCTGTGACATACCTAATTCTACACCTTCATTCCTCTCAGTGCATGTTTCAGAGAGGACTGAAGTTATAGTGGGGTTGGAAATCCCAGCTGATGCGGTGCAAGGAGAGGTCCGCTTTGTTCTTTGGTGTGGGTCTTTGAGGTAGGCTTGCCAACGAGCTGCATGGCAGGTCAACATATGTCTGGTCAGGCATGTGGTACCCAAGCGGCTGATGTTTTGGCCACGCGATATACGCTTGAGACATATGTTGCAAACAGCAGCTGTGCGATCTGATGCACTAGCCTCAAAAAAGGCCCACACCAAAGAACTTTTTGAATGACGGGCAGAGGCAGCGCCCTGCACAGGCGGAGCTCTGCGGTGTGATTCCGTCGGTGTACTGCCCTTACGCTGGCCACCAAAGGGCATCCTGCCTCGTTGGAGATGTGCCTCCTCCTCCTCCTCTCTCCTATTAGGCACCCACGTGGAGTCAGTGACCTCATCATCCCCTCCCTCCTCATCACTGGAGCCAATCTGGCAGTATGCTGCAGCTGCTGGAACATGACTGCCAGATTGGTGTCCTTCTTGAGCATCCCCTCTGTCTGCTCTCACGCTACTGCCTTCCTGTAGCTGGGTTTCATCATCAGACCCTTCGAAACGCTGGGCATCCTCCTGGAGCATGTACCCAACACTGTGCTCAAACAGTTCGGGGGACTCCTCAGGAGGAGGACATGGTGGGTCTAGGGAAGGAGTGACTGATGATGAGTCTGACATTGATACCAGGGAAGAGGACGCTTTGGCAGCTGCTTTGCCAGTACCCTGAGCCTGGGTGAGAGAGGATGAGGAGGAGGAGGAGGGCTTGGTCATCCACTCTACCAAGTCTTCGGCATGATGTGGCTCAACATGTCCAGCTGCCGAAAAGAAGGACAAGCGTGTCCCATGGCCATGTGCTGATGACAATGCACCGCGTCCACGACCAGCACTGTTGCCCCCAGACACAGAGCCTGCTTGCCCTCTTTTATTGCTTCCTGACTGTCTGCCTCTCCTTGTTTGCCTTCCAGACATTCTAATGGATGGCCTGCAGGGAGATGGGAAAAAAGCAATAAGGGCTACCTTCAGGTGTCCTTCTCTGTCCCTTTACTTAAGGATTTCTAAATATGGTTGAGGATGATTGCTTTCGCACAGAATAGCACAACGACAATTTCCCTGACTGTCCAAAAAACAAGGATTTCAAAGATGGTTGATGAGGAATGCTTTAGCACAGTATAGCACAAGGAGAATTTCCCTCACTGTCCTTCCCTGTCCCTACAAACAAGGATTAGCACAGTAAAACACACTGACACTCTCCCTACCTATAGTTTTCTGTCCCTATAAATTTTTTTTTTTTAAAGATGGTTGATGATCAATGCTTTAGCACAGTATAGCACAAGGAGAATTTCCCTCACTGTCCTTCCCTGTCCCTACAAACAAGGATTAGCACAGTAAAACACACTGACACTCTCCCTACCTATAGTTTTCTGTCCCTATAAAAACTTTTTTTTTAAAGATGGTTGATGATCAATGCTTTAGCACACTATAGCACAAGGAGAATTTCCCTCACTGTCCTTCCCTGTCCCTACAAACAAGGATTAGCACAGTAAAACACACTGACACTCTCCCTACCTATAGTTTTCTGTCCCTATAATTTTTTTTTTTTTAAAGATGGTTGATGATCAATGCTTTAGCACACTATAGCACAAGGAGAATTTCCCTCACTGTCCTTCCCTGTCCCTACAAACAAGGATTAGCACAGTAAAACACACTGACACTCTCCCTACCTATAGTTTTCTGTCCCTATAAAAATTTTTTTTTTAAAGATGGTTGATGATCAATGCTTTAGCACACTATAGCACAAGGAGAATTTCCCTCACTGTCCTTCCCTGTCCCTACAAACAAGGATTAGCACAGTAAAACACACTGACACTCTCCCTACCTATAGTTTTCTGTCCCTATAAAAAATTTTTTTTTAAAGATGGTTGATGATCAATGCTTTAGCACACTATAGCACAAGGAGAATTTCCCTCACTGTCCTTCCCTGTCCCTACAAACAAGGATTAGCACAGTAAAACACACTGACACTCTCCCTACCTATAGTTTTCTGTCCCTATAAATTTTTTTTTTTAAAGATGGTTGATGATGAATGCTTTAGCACAGTATAGCACAAGGAGAATTTCCCTCACTGTCCTTCCCTGTCCCTACAAACAAGGATTAGCACAGTAAAGCACACTGACACTCTCCCTACCTATCCTTCTCTTTCCCTAAACTAAACGAATCCAGGTTAAGCAAGAAAAAAAAATGTCACTGTCCCTGCCTATGCTTCTCTTTCCCTGCTCCGGAACACACTACACTAGGCCGCCGTGCTGGCGGCCTTTTATAGTGTGGGGCGTGTACTAAACACCCTCAGCAATAATTGGCCACAGGCATCCTGCCTGTGGCCAATCATTGCTCTCCTCGCTGCCGGCGCTGTGATTGGCCAAGCATGCGGGGTCACAGTGCATGCTTGGCCAATCACAGCGCCTGGATGACACTGCGATGGCGTAGTGCATTGTGGGCCGTTCGCGTCACTCGAATTAGGCGCGAACGGCCCAAATCGTTCGATCTTCGTCGAACGATCGAACAGCCGATGTTCGAGTCGAACGTATGTTCGACTCGAACACCGAGCTCATCCCTACATAGGAGGCCTGTAATGCACAGTGCTCTGGACGGTTGTCTAAGGAGGCCTGTAATCCTACACAGTGGTCTGGGCAGTGTGAGTAGGACTGTCATTATAGGAGGCCTTTATTGCTGCACAGTGCTAAGCACGCCACTTACTAAGCACACTACGGTCACTACCTTGCTTGATGGGAGGGGAAACAATCACAGACTTTAAAGGTGAAGCTCGAAGGAAACTGGACGTTCATAGGGGTAAACGTCCCCCCCTCACATTTTCGTTTTGTTTTCGTTAGTTGACGAAAATGGAATTGATTTTCATCATAGTTTTCATCAATTGACGAATGTATGGGGCAATTTTCGATTCCTTTTCGTCACTGGAAATATGCCGCTGATGAAAATTATGATGCAAATATTTTTGTCTACAAAATTAACACTGTTAAACAGATGGGCTGGCGGTTTTCAATCTTCCTTTAGCCAGCGGGGACATGCGAACCTTCAGTTGTCAGTAGACATAGGTGACTGGCTTGTCCTATTGTTGTAGGATATGGGGGCCTTTTACTCACGCTCATACCATCTCCACTACAGCATGTACTATATTATTTTCTTTTTACAGGGGGATATCATTTTGAGTGGCAACGTGTGGGAAGTAAATTTGCTTTTCCCCCCTTTCTCTTTATTTGATACACCTTATCATTTTCATCTCCCGTTTTACTGTATGCTTTACTTTATTATGTCTTGTATTGTTTATGATAATGTGTGCAAGGGATATTTTATGATTGTGTTATGTTTGGGATTATGGTCCCTGTTTTCTTTTAGATTATCCCCCTACTTTTAGTTAAATTCTGCATGGCTATTGCTTTATTTGGCCTGTTTGTGGTTCCTAGGCAGTTGGGGATCCCCAGAATAACCCCACTGGAATGGAGCTTTCTAAGGTATGATTAGCATTCTTCTGAATTCTTCTTCCATCCAGCATCCTGCTATCAAATCTCATGTATAATTCAATGTATATTCACTACAATGATTTGTGTTTCCAGCAATCTATTTCTAATAAAGATACGTAGATGCAAAACATGTCAAATGAGGACATACTGAATACCCTTTGACCTAACAAAGTGAAGTTTCGACATTTGTTTTGGATACCTGGACTGTGAATACAATTTGTAAATCTGCAGTGTATTGTTTTAATTGTACTAATACCAGATGTGAATAAAGTGTTGTATGATTTGTTGAGAGGTTACACCTGAAAAGTCCCGCTACTTACTATTATTTTGTGATGTACTCATTTTGGAGGGTGGTGCATTGATTTTGGTCCTCTTCATGATCCCCCACTGTTTTTTTTTATACTTTTCATAGTTTAAGTGTAGCACCCTCTAGTGTGCTAAGGAATTAGTGCATGTTTTTTACCTAGAGTAGGTACATTTGTAGGCTTGGCTGGTAGCCAAGCCTGGGTGTGCTTGATCTGGGATGAGAGTGGCTCAGGGTAGTGCTGGGTGACTCCCAGGTGGCATCAGTAGGACCTCCTACTTCTTTCTAGAATCTTCTAGTGTTTTCTAGAAATAGATGCTGGAGGGGAGGTGGACCCACCTGGGGTGCTCTGGGGAGCCTTGATCAATCTCCAACTTGGATTGGCAGGGGGCAGGCCTCCTCAAATACTCAGTCAGCCCAGCTGGGGAGGAGTTGATCAGGTGAAAGAATGGAGTGTTAGGCTGTCGGGGCCTTTGAGGGAGCTCCCCAGTCTGGGGGGGGGGAGTGACCTTGGGCCTGGGCCTGGGCTTGGGTGTGGATGGGGCCCTTTAAGAAAACATGGAGGTGTCCTGGACAGGAGGCACAGGAGGAGCAAGAGGGGACAGCGGGAAAACACTGCCGGGCAAGTCTCCAGGAGCTCCACAGAGGCAACCAGAAGGGCTGGTGAGTGAGCATAACGTTGATAGGACTGGGGAGGCACACCTGAGAGGAGTGTTGTGGAGCAGTCTGGGATGGGTGCAGAGCCAGTCTGGAAGATGGTGGTGTCATGGGCAGTGGAGTGAGGCAGCTGCAGCCAGGAGGGCTGGCAGGGCCTGAGGAGGTGGTACTGTAGCCAAAGGGACAGCTAGCACTGGGACTTTTCTATTTGCTACACCATAGGGGCCCGCGGTCCCTGCCTGTAAAGGACATTTGGCTGAGCCAGTGTCAGACCTACGAAATCAGTGTTAGCTAGTCTGGAGAGGAAAAGAGAGGAAGCGATGTGCAGGAGGAGTATGGAGTGATTCTCAAAAGAGAGGAAGCGATGCACATGAGGAGAAATGGAGTGATGTATATAATGGATGTATATAAAGTCCCAAATTGCAATTTTCTGATCACTTGGGCATCTCATAGGTCCCCATCCCTATCCTAAGTTTAATATCCCTCAATAAAAACAAATAAAAACAAACAAAAACAAAGTGCAAGGACTTCTTTATGTTTCTGGATAAGTGACAAGAGTGTGCCTGACTAGGGCAGGGTGACAGACAGACCAAAATACTTAGCAGCTCCTACGGGTATACCGCTACATTTGGGGGTTTGTTCCGGGACCGTCTGTTCACAGGTAACCTGCCAGCCGTTGCCCCTAGCAACCGAAGTTGACCGAGCCGGGGAACTGCACTTTGTTCCACCAATTGAGAAATTTAACTTTTGGGAAGGACTGATGTGCTCTGCCTGCATTTAGTGCTATAGTAGCAAGTGTTGTTGCCCATAGCAACCAGTGTGAGCCTCTTGCCAATTATTGCTGTCGGCTTACCCAGTTGCCCCAACCGGTGCTGGGATGGAACTATTTTACCATGTGCTTTACCCACTGCGGTCGATCGTGCCCATGGATTACAAATACGTCCAGCGTTCTGCTATGGCTAGACGTCTTGCGTTAGATTACAAATACGTCCAGCTTTCTGCTATTACTGGACATTCTGAACTTTTGCTCCAAACTCCTACTTTGAACAGTAAAGTGTGCCTGGAAGTGTCTACTGTTGCCCAGGGTGATCAGGGTCAGCCTGCGCGTGCCCGAGGGCGGGACTGTGCTACAAATGTTCCCTTCAGTGAGGCATTCACTGGTATAAGCAATCATAATGTGTTAAAAAAAATAAAAATAAAAGAAGAAACTCCTGATTACTTCCCCAGAGTAGTACAGTGATGTTCTATGGTGTACTATGGTATTGCTCTGGTTACAGTGTGTTAAAAAAAAATCGTAAGAAAAGGAATTTTGTCACCAGAATTTTGTCACCAGTCTGTGTCCCTGATCGCCGCCACATCAGTTAGATGATGCTGTACTGCAACCAAAACAATACGTCTTTTAATTTGAACCGTCCATAGCAACCAGTCCATAATAACCAGTCCATAGCAACCAAACCATAGCATCTATCCATAAAATCTAATTTTGGATGGTTGCTAAGGATTGGTTGCTATGGACTGATTGCTATAGAGGGTTCAAATTTTTTTAAAAGATTCTCGTTTTGAAAAAGAAAATTAGTTTCCTGTTTTGAAAAAAAAACTTGTTTTGGATGGTTGCTATAGACCGGTTGCTATGAACGGTTGCTATGGACGTTTACTATGGACGGTTACTATGGACAGTTCAAATAAAAAAAAATCTAATTTTGGATGGTTGCTATGGACTGGTTGCTATAGACTGTTGCTATTGATAGTTGCTATGGTTTGGTTGCTATGGACTGGTTCCTATGGATGGTTACTATGGACGGTTCAAATAAAAAAATCTAATTTTGGATGGTTGCTATGGGCAGTTGCTGTGGTTGGATTGCTATTGACTGGTTGCTATGGACAGTTGCTATGGATAGTTGCTATGGACTGGTTCCTATGGACAGTTACTATGAACGGTTCAAATATTTTAATTTTTTATTTTGGATGGTTGCTATGGACTGGTTGCTATGGACTGATTGCTATGGAAGGTTCAAATAAAAAAAATATCGTTTTGGATGGTTGCTATGGACTGGTTGCTATGGCCTTGTTGCTATGGATGGTTGCTATGGATGGTTCAATTCTCGTTTTGAAAAAGAAAATTATTTTCTTGTTTAAAAAAAAAACAACTAATTTTGGATGGTTGCTATAGACAGGTTGCTATGAACGGTTGCTATGGACAGTTACTATGGACAGTTCAAATAAAAAAAATCTCATTTTGAATGGTTGTTATGGACTGGTTGCTATGGACAGTTGCTGTGGTTGGGTTGCTATGGACTGGTTGCTATGGATGGTTGCTATGGATAGTTGCTATTGTTTGGTTGCTATGGGCTGGTTCCTATGGACGGTTACTATGGACGGTTCAAATAAAAAAAATCTAATTTTGGATGGTTGCTATGGACTGGTTGCTATACACTGGTTGCTATGGACGGTTCAAATTAAAAAACAATTATCGTTTTGGATGGTTGCTATGGACTAATTGCTATGGCCTTGTTGCTATGGATGGTTGCTATGGATAGTTCAAATTTTTAAAAAACATCTAGTTTTGAATTGTTGCTATAGACTGGTTGCTATGGACGTTTGCTATGGACGTTTGCTATGGACTGGTTGCTATGGATGGTTGCTATGAACTGGTTGCTATGGATTGGTTGCTATGAACTGGTTGCTATGGACTGGTTGCTATGGAGGGTTCAATTTTTTTTTAAATTCTCGTTTTGAAAAAGAAAATAATTTTCTTGTTTTGAAAAAAAAAAACTTGCTTTGGATGGTTGCTATAGACTGGTTGCTATAAACGGTTGCTATGGACGGTTACTATGGACGGTTACTATGGACAGTTCAAATAAAAAAAATCTCATTTTGGATGGTTGCTATGGACTGGTTGCTATGGGCAGTTGCTGTGGTTGGATTGCTATTGACTGGTTGCTATGGACGGTTGCTATGGATAGTTGCTATGGACTGGTTCCTATGGACGGTTACTATGAACGGTTGAAATATATATATTTTTTTGGATGGTTGCTATGGATGGTTCAAATTTAAAAAAAAATATTGTTTTGGATGGTTGCTATGGACTGGTTTCTATGGCCTTGCTGCTATGGATGGTTGCTATGGATGGTTACTATGGACAGTTCAAATAAAAAAAATCTAATTTTGGATGGTTGCTATGGACTGGTTGCTATGGACAGTTGCTGTGGTTGGGTTGCTATGGACTGGTTGCTATGGACGGTTGCTATGGTTTGGTTTCTATGGACTGATTGCTATGGACGGTAACTATGGACGGTTCAAATAAAAAAGATCAAATTTTGGATGGTTGCTATGGACTGGTTGCTATGAATGGTTCTAACTAAAAAAATTATCCTTTTGGATGGTTTCTATGGACTGGTTGCTATGGCCTTGTTGCTATGAATGGTTGCTATGGATGGTTCAATTTTTTTTAAAAACATCTTGTTTTGGATTGTTGCTATGGACTGGTTGCTATGGACGTTTGCTATTGGTGTTTGCTATGGACTGGTTGCTATGGATGGTTGCTATGAATGGTTGCTATGGACGGTTACTATGGACAGTTCAAATAAAAAAAATCTCATTTTGGATGGTTGCTATGGACTGGTTGCTATGGCCTTGTTGCTATGGATGGTTGCTATGGATGGTTACTATGGACAGTTGCTGTGGTTGGGTTGCTATGGACTTCTTGATATCGACGGTTGCTATGGATAGTTGCTATGGTTTGGTTGCTATGGAATGGTTCCTATGGACGGTTCAAATTTAAAAAAAATATAGTTTTGGATGGTTGCTATGGACTGGTTGCTATGGCCTTGTTGCTATGGATGGTTGCTATGGATGGTTACTATGGACAGTTCAAATAAAAAAATCTAATTTTGGATGCTTGCTATGGACTGGTTGCTATGGACGGTTGCTATGGATAGATGCTATGGTTTGGTTGCTACGGACTGGTTGCTATGGACGGTTCAAATTAAAAAACGTATTGTTTTGTATGGTTGATATGGACTGGTTGCTATGGCCTTGTTACTATGGATGGTTGCTATGGACTTTTGTTATGGACGTTTGCTATGGACTGGTTGCTATTGATGGTTGCTATGAACTGGTTGCTATGGATTGGTTTCTATGAACTGGATGCTATGGATCTGGTTGCTATGGAGGGTTCAATTTTTTTTTAAATTCTCGTTTTGAAAAACAAAATAATTTTCTTGTTTTGAAAAAAAAAACTTGTTTTGGATGGTTGTTATAGACTAGTTGCTATAAACGGTTGCCATGGATGGTTACTATGGACGGTTACTATGGACAGTTCAAATTTAAAAAAAAACTAATTTTAGACTGGTTGCTATGGACAGTTGCTGTGGTTGGGTGGCTATGGACTGGTTGCTATGGACGGTTGCTATGCATAGTTGATATGGTTTGGTTGCTATGGACTGGTTCCTATGGACAGTTACTATGGATGGTTAAAATAAAAAAATAAAAATTTTGGATGGTTGCTATGGACTGGTTGCTATGGATGGTTACTATGGACAGTTCAAATAAAAAAAATCTAATTTTGGATGGTTGCTATGGACTGATATCTATGGACAGTTGCTGTGGTTGGTTTGGTATGGACTGGTTGCTATGGACGGTTGCTATGGTTTGGTTTCTATGGACTGGGTGCTATGGATGGTTAAAATATTATTATTTTTTGGATGGTTGCTATGGACTGGTTGCTATGGGCCGTTCAAATTTAAAAAAAAATATTGTTTTGGATGGTTGCTATGGACTGGTTGCTACGGCCTTCTTGCTATGAAAGGTTGCTATGGATGGTTACAATGGACAGTTCAAATAAAATAAATCTCATTTTGGATGGTTGCTATGGACTGGTTTCTATGGACAGTTGCTGTGGTTGGTTTGGTATGGACTGGTTGCTATGGTTTGGTTTCTATGGACTGGTTGCTATAGACAGTTACTATGGACGGTTCAAATAAAAAAAAACTAATTTTGGATGGTTGCCATGGACTGGTTGCTATGGATAGTTCTAATTAAAAAAAATTATCGTTTTGGATGGTTGCTATGGACTGGTTACTATGGCCTTGTTGCTATGAATGGTTGCTATGGATAGTTAATTTTTTTTAAAACATCTTGTTTTGGATTGTTGCTATGGACTGGTTGCTATGGACGTTTGCTATGGACTGGTTGCTATGGATGGTTGCTATGAACTGGTTGCTATGGATTGGTTGCTATGGACTGGTTGCTATGGAAGGTTACTACGGACGGTTACTATGGACAGTTCAAATAAAAAAAATCTCATTTTGGATGGTTGATATGGACTGGTTGCTATGGACAGTTGCTGTGGTTGGGTTGCTTTGGACTGGTTGCTATGGACGGTTGCTATGGATAGTTGCTATGGTTTGGTTGCTCTGAAATGGTTCCTATGGACGGTTACTATGAATGGTTCAAATATTTTTTTTTGTATTTTGGATGGTTGCTATGGACTGGTTGCTATGGATGGTTCTAATTAAAAAAAAATATCGTTTTGGATGGTTGCTATGGACTGGTTTCTATGGCCTTGTTGCTATGAATGGTTGCTATGGATGGTTAATTTTTTTTAAAAACATCTTGTTTTGGATTGTTGCTATGGACTGGTTGCTATGGACGTTTGCTATTGGCGTTTGCTATGGATTGGTTGCTATGGATGGTTGCTATGGACTGGTTGCTATGGATTGGTTGCTATGGACTGGTTGCTATGAACGGTTGCTATGGATGGTTACTATGGACGGTTACTATGGACAGTTCAAATAAAAAAAATCTAATTTTGGATGGTTGCTATGGACTGGTTGCTATGGACAGTTGCTTTGGTTGGGTTGCTATGGACAGGTTGCTATGGACGGTTGCTATGGAAAGTTGCTATCGTTTGGTTGCTATGGAATTGTTCCTATGGACGGTTACTATGAATGGTTCAATTTTTTTTTTGCATTTTGGATGGTTGCTATGGACTGGTTGCTATGGGTGGTTACTATGGACAGTTCAAATAAAAAAAGCGAATTTTGGATGGTTGCTATGGACTGGTTGCTATGGACAGTTGCTATGGATAGATGCTATGGTTTGGTTGCTATGAACTGGTTGCTATGGACGGTTCAAATTAAAAAATGTATTGTTTTGGATGGTTGCTATGGACTGGTTGCTATGGCCTTGTTGCTATGGATGGTTGCTATGGATGGTTCAAATTTTTGAAAAACATCTTGCTATGGACATTTTCTAAGGACGTTTGCTATGGACTGGTTGCTATGGATGGTTGGTATGAACTGGTTGCTATGGATTGGTTGCTATGAACTGGTTGCTATGGACTGGTTGCTATGGACTGGTTACTATGGACAGTTCAAATAAAAAAACTAATTTTGGATGGTTGCTATGGATGGTTGCTATGAACTGGTTGCTATGGATTGGTTGCTATGAACTGGTTTCTATGGACTGGTTGATATGGAGGGTTAAAAAATTTTTTTAAATTCTCGTTTTGAAAAAGAAAATGATTTTCTTGTTTTGAAAAAAAAACAACTTGTTTTCGATGGTTGCTATAGACTGGTTGCTATGAACAGTTGCTATGGATGGTTACTATGGACAGTTCAAATGAAAAAAATCGAATTTTGGATGGTTGCTATGGACTTATTGCTATGGACATTTGCTATGGACGTTTGCTATGGACTGGTTGCTATGGATGGTTGGTATGAACTGGTTGCTATGGATTGGTTGCTATGAACTGGTTGTTATGGACAGGTTACTATGGACGGTTGAAATAAAAAAAAAATCTAATTTTGGATGGTTGCTATGGACTGGTTGCTATGGACTGGTTGCTATGGATGGTTACTATGGACAGATCAAATAAAAAAAATCTAATTTTCGATGGTTGCTATAGACTGGTTGCTATGAACAGTTGCTATGGATGGTTACTATGGACAGTTACTATGGACAGTTCAAATGAAAAAAATCGAATTTTGGATGGTTGCTATGGACTGGTTGCTATGGGCAGTTGCTATGGACTGGTTGCTATGGACTGGTTGGTATGAACGGTTGCTACGGATAGTTACTATGGACGGTTTCTATGGACAGTTCAAATAAAAAAAATCTCATTTTGGATGGTTGCTATGGACTGGTTGCTATGGTTGGATTGCTATTGACTGGTTGCTATGGACAGTTGCTATGGATAGTTGTTATGGACTGGTTCCTATGGATAGTCACTATGAACGGTTCAAATATATATATATTTTTTGGATGGTTGCTATGGACTGGTTGCTACGGCCTTCTTGCTATGAAAGGTTGCTATGGATGGTTACAATGGACAGTTCAAATAAAATAAATCTCATTTTGGATGGTTGCTATGGACTGGTTTCTATGGACAGTTGCTGTGGTTGGTTTGGTATGGACTGGTTGCTATGGTTTGGTTTCTATGGACTGGTTGCTATGGACAGTTACTATGGACGGTTCAAATAAAAAAAAACTAATTTTGGATGGTTGCTATGGACTGGTTGCTATGGATAGTTCTAATTAAAAAAAATTATCGTTTTGGATGGTTGCTATGGACTGGTTACTATGGCCTTGTTGCTATGAATGGTTGCTATGGATAGTTAATTTTTTTTTAAAACATCTTGTTTTGGATTGTTGCTATGGACTGGTTGCTATGGACGTTTGCTATGGACTGGTTGCTATGGATGGTTGCTATGAACTGGTTGCTATGGATTGGTTGCTATGGACTGGTTGCTATGGAAGGTTACTATGAACGGTTGCTATGGACGGTTACTATGGACGGTTACTATGGACAGTTCAAATAAAAAAAAATCTCATTTTGGATGGTTGCTATGGACTGGTTGCTCTGGACAGTTGCTGTGGTTGGGTTGCTATGGACTGGGTGCTATGGACGGTTGCTATGGATAGTTGCTATGGTTTGGTTGCTATGGAATGGTTCCTATGGACGGTTCAAATTTTAAAAAAATATAGTTTTGGATGGTTGCTATGGACTGGTTGCTATGGCCTCTTTGCTATGGATGGTTGCTATGGACGGTTGCTATGGATAGATGCTATGGTTTGGTTGCTATGGACGGGTCAAATTAAAAAACGTATTGTTTTGTATGGTTGCTATGGACTGGTTGCTATGGCCTTGTTACTATGGATGGTTCAATTTTTTTTAAAAAACATCTCGTTTTGGATTGTTGCTATGGACTGGTTGCTATGGACGTTTGTTATGGACATTTGCTGTGGACTGGTTGCTATGGATGGTTGCTATGAACTGGTTGCTATGGATTGGTTTCTATGAACTGGTTGCTATGGATCTGGTTGCAATGGAGGGTTCATTTTTTTTTAATTCTCGTTTTGAAAAACAAAATAATTTTCTTGTTTTGAAAAAAAAACTCGTTTTGAATGGTTGTTATAGACTAGTTGCTATAAATGGTTGAGATGGATGGTTACTATGGACAGTTCAAATTTAAAAAAATCTAATTTTGGATGGTTGATATGGACTGGTTGCTATGGACAGTTGCTGTGGTTGGGTGGCTATGGACTGGTTGCTATGGACGGTTGCTATGGATAGTTGATATGGTTTGATTCCTATGGACTGGTTCTTAAGGACAGTTACTATGGACGGTTAAAATAAAAAAAATCTAATTTTGGATGGTTGCTATGGACTGGTTGCTATGGACTGGTTGCTATGGATGGTTACTATGGACGGTTACTATGGACAGTTCAAATAAAAAAATCTAATTTTAGATGGTTGCTATGGACTGGTTTCTATGGACAGTTGCTGTGGTTGGTTTGGTATGGATTGGTTGCTATGGATGGTTGCTATGCTTAGGTTTCTATGGACTGGTTGCTATGGACGGTTAAAATATTATTATTTTTTGGATGGTTGCTATGGACTGGTTGCTATGGACCCTTCAAATTTTAAAAAATATATTTTGGATGGTTGCTATGGACTGGTTGCTATGGCCTTGTTGCTATGGGTGGTTACTATGGACCGTTCAAATAAAAAAAATCTCATTTTGGATGGTTGCTATGGACTGGTTTCTATGGACAGTTGCTGTGGTTGGTTTGGTATGGACTGGTTGCTATGGACGGTTGCTATGGTTTGGTTTCTATGGACTTGTTGCTATGGACAGTTACTATGGACGGTTCAAATAAAAAAATCTTATTTTGGATGGTTGCTATGGACTGGTTGCTATGGATGGTTCTAATTTAAAAAATTATCGTTTTGGATGGTTGCTATGGCCTTGTTGCTATGAATGGTTGCTATGGATGTTCAATTTAAAAAAAAAAAACATCTTGTTTTGGATTGTTGCTATGGACTGGTTGCTATGGACGTTTGCTATTGGCGTTTGCTATGGACTGGTTGCTATGGATGGTTGCTATGAACTGGTTGCTATGGATTGGTTGCTATGGACTGGTTGCTATGGAAGGTTACTACGGACGGTTACTATGGACAGTTCAAATAAAAAAAATCTCATTTTGGATGGTTGATATGGACTGGTTGCTATGGACAGTTGCTGTGGTTGGGTTGCTTTGGACTGGTTGCTATGGACGGTTGCTATGGATAGTTGCTATGGTTTGGTTGCTCTGAAATGGTTCCTATGGACGGTTACTATGAATGGTTCAAATATTTTTTTTGTATTTTGGATGGTTGCTATGGACTGGTTGCTATGGATGGTTCTAATTAAAAAAAAATATCGTTTTGGATGGTTGCTATGGACTGGTTTCTATGGCCTTGTTGCTATGAATGGTTGCTATGGATGGTTAATTTTTTTAAAAAACATCTTGTTTTGGATTGTTGCTATGGACTGGTTGCTATGGACGTTTGCTATTGGCGTTTGCTATGGATTGGTTGCTATGGATGGTTGCTATGGACTGGTTGCTATGGATTGGTTGCTATGGACTGGTTGCTATGAACGGTTGCTATGGATGGTTACTATGGACGGTTACTATGGACGGTTCAAATAAAAAAAATCTAATTTTGGATGGTTGCTATGGACTGGTTGCTATGGACAGTTGCTTTGGTTGGGTTGCTATGGACAGGTTGCTATGGACGGTTGCTATGGAAAGTTGCTATCGTTTGGTTGCTATGGAATTGTTCCTATGGACGGTTACTATGAATGGTTCAATTTTTTTTTTGCATTTTGGATGGTTGCTATGGACTGGTTGCTATGGATGGTTACTATGGACAGTTCAAATAAAAAAAGCGAATTTTGGATGGTTGCTATGGACTGGTTGCTATGGACAGTTGCTATGGATAGATGCTATGGTTTGGTTGCTATGAACTGGTTGCTATGGACGGTTCAAATTAAAAAATGTATTGTTTTGGATGGTTGCTATGGACTGGTTGCTATGGCCTTGTTGCTATGGATGGTTGCTATGGATGGTTCAAATTTTTGAAAAACATCTTGCTATGGACATTTTCTAAGGACGTTTGCTATGGACTGGTTGCTATGGATGGTTGGTATGAACTGGTTGCTATGGATTGGTTGCTATGAACTGGTTGCTATGGACTGGTTGCTATGAACTGGTTGCTATGGACAGTTCAAATAAAAAAACTAATTTTGGATGGTTGCTATGGATGGTTGCTATGAACTGGTTGCTATGGATTGGTTGCTATGAACTGGTTTCTATGGACTGGTTGATATGGAGGGTTAAATTTTTTTTTTAAATTCTCGTTTTGAAAAAGAAAATGATTTTCTTGTTTTGAAAAAAAAACAACTTGTTTTCGATGGTTGCTATAGACTGGTTGCTATGAACAGTTGCTATGGATGGTTACTATGGACAGTTACTATGGACAGTTCAAATGAAAAAAATCGAATTTTGGATGGTTGCTATGGACTTATTGCTATGGACATTTGCTATGGACGTTTGCTATGGACTGGTTGCTATGGATGGTTGGTATGAACTGGTTGCTATGGATTGGTTGCTATGAACTGGTTGTTATGGACAGGTTACTATGGACGGTTGAAATAAAAAAAAAATCTAATTTTGGATGGTTGCTATGGACTGGTTGCTATGGACTGGTTGCTATGGATGGTTACTATGGACAGATCAAATAAAAAAAATCTAATTTTCGATGGTTGCTATAGACTGGTTGCTATGAACAGTTGCTATGGATGGTTACTATGGACAGTTACTATGGACAGTTCAAATGAAAAAAATCGAATTTTGGATGGTTGCTATGGACTGGTTGCTATGGGCAGTTGCTATGGACTGGTTGCTATGGACTGGTTGCTATGAACGGTTGCTACGGATAGTTACTATGGACGGTTTCTATGGACAGTTCAAATAAAAAAAATCTCATTTTGGATGGTTGCTATGGACTGGTTGCTATGGGCAGTTGCTGTGGTTGTATTGCTATTGACTGGTTGCTATGGACAGTTGCTATGGATAGTTGTTATGGACTGGTTCCTATGGATAGTCACTATGAACGGTTCAAATATATATATATTTTTTGGATGGTTGCTATGGACTGGTTGCTATGGACAGTTCAAATTTAAAAAAATATTGTTTTGGATGGTTGCTATGGACTGGTTGCTATGGCCTTGTTGCTATGGATGGTTGCTATGGATGGTTACTATGGACAGTTCAAATAAAAAAATCTCATTTTGGATGGTTGCTATGGACTGGTTGCTATGGACAGTTGCTGTGGTTGGGTTGCTATGGACTGGTTGCTATGGACGGTTGCTATGGTTTGGTTTCTATGGACTGGTTGCTATGGACGGTTACTATGGCCCTTTTAAATAAAAAAAATCTAATTTTGGATGGTTTCTATGGACTGGTTGCTATGGCCTTGTTGCTATGAATTGTTGCTATGGATGGTTCAATTTTTTAAAAAACATTTTGTTTTGGATTGTTGCTATGGACTGGTTGCTATGGTCGTTTGCTATTGGTGTTTGCTATGGACTGGTTGCTATGGATTGGTTGCTATGGATTGGTTGCTATGAACTGGTTGCTATGAACGGTTGCTATAGACGGTTACTATGGACAGTTACTATGGACAGTTACTATGGACAGTTACTATGGACAATTACTATGGACAATTACTATGGACAATTACTATGGACAGTTCAAATAAAAAAATCTCATTTTGGATGGTTGCTATGGACTGGTTGCTATGGACAGTTGCTGTGGTTGGGTTGCTATGGACTGGTTGCTATGGATAGTTGCTATGGTTTGGTTGCTATGGAATAATTCCTATGGACGGTTACTATGAATGGTTCAAATATTTTTTTTGTATTTTGGATGGTTGCTATGGACTGGTTGTTATGGTCTGGTTGCTATGCATGGTTCAAATTTAAAAAAAATATCGTTTTGGATGGTTGCTATGACATTGTTGCTATGGATGGTTGCTATGGATGGTTACTATGGACAGTTCAAATAAAAAAATCTAATTTTGGATGATTGCTATGGACTGGTTGCTATGGACAGTTGCTGTGGTTGGGTTGCTATGGACTGGTTGCTATGGACGGTTGCTATGGTTTGGTTTCTATGGACTGGTTGCTATGGACGGTTACTATAGACGGTTCAAATAAAAAAAATCTAATTTTGGATGGTTGTTATGGACTGGCTGTTATGAATGGTTCTAATTAAAAAAAATATCGTTTTGGATGGTTGCTATGGACTGGTTGCTATGGCCTTGTTGCTATGAATGGTTGCTATGGATGATTCAATTTTCTAAAAAACATCTTGTTTTGGATTGCTGCTATGGACTGGTTGCTATGGACGTTTGCTATTGGCGTTTGCTATGGACTGGTTGCTATGGATGGTTGCTATGGACTGGTTGCTATGAACGGTTGCTATGGACGGTTACTATGGACGGTTCAAATAAAAAAAATCTCATTTTGGATGGTTGCTATGGACTGGTTGCTATGGACAGTTGCTGTGGTTGGGTTGCTATGGACTGGTTGCTATGGACGGTTGCTATGGATAGTTGCTATGGTTTGGTTGCTATGGAATGGTTCCTATGGACGGTTACTATGAATGGTTCAAATATTTTTTTTGTATTTTGGATGGTTGCTATGGACTGGTTGCTATGGACGGTTTAAATGTAAAAAAAATATCGTTTTGGGTGGTTGCTATGGACTGGTTGCTATGGCCTTATTGCTATAAATGGTTGCTATGGATGGTAATTTTGGACAGTTCAAATAAAAAAATTTTTTTTGGATGGTTGCTATGGACGGTTGCTATGGATAGATGCTATGGTTTGGTTGCTATGGACTGGTTGCTATGGACGGTTCAAATTAAAAAACATAGTTTTGGATGGTTGCTATGAACTGGTTGCTATGGCCTTGTTGCTATGGATGGTTGCTATGGATGGTTAAAATTTTTAAAAAACATCTAGTTTTGGATTGTTGCTATGGACTTATTGCTATGGACATTTGCTATGGACGTTTGCTATGGACTGGTTGCTATGGATGGTTGGTATGAACTGGTTGCTATGGATTGGTTGCTATGAACTGGTTGTTATGGACAGGTTACTATGGACGGTTGAAATAAAAAAAATATCTAATTTTGGATGGTTGCTATGGACTGGTTGGTATGGACTGGTTGCTATGAATGGTTGCTATGGATGGTTGCTATGGACAGATCAAATAAAAAAAATCTCATTTTGGATGGTTGTTATGGACTGGTTGCTATGGACGTTTGCTATGGACTGGTTGCTATGAACTGGTTGCTATGGACTGGTTGCTATAGAGGGTTCAATTTTTTTTAAAAAATTCTCGTTTTGAAAAAGAAAATTATTTTCTTGTTTTGAAAAAAAAAAACTTGTTTTCGATGGTTGATATAGACTGGTTACTATGGACGGTTACTATGGACCATTCAAATTAAAAAAATCTAATTTTGAATGGTTGCTATGGACAGTTGCTGTGGTTGGGTTGCTATGGACTGGTTGCTATGGACGGTTGCTATGGATAGTTGCTATGGTTTGGTTGCTATGGACTGGTTCCTATGGACGGTTACTATGGACAGTTCAAATAAAAAAAAACTAATTTTGGATGGTTGCTATGGACTGGTTGCTGTGGTTGGATTGCTATTGACTGGTTGCTATAGACAGTTGCTGTGGATAGTTGCTATGGACTGGTTCCTATGGACGGTTACTATGAACGGTTCAAATATTTTTTTATTTTTATTTTGGATGGTTGCTATGGACTGGTTGCTATGGACTGGTTGCTATGGACGGTTCAAATTAAAAAAATATATAGTTTTGGATGGTTGCTATGGACTGGTTGCTATGGCCTTGTTGCTATGGATAGTTGCTATGGATGGTTACTATGGACAGTTCAAATAAAAAAAATCTAATTTTGGATGGTTGCTATGGACTGGTTGCTATGGACAGTTGTTGTGGTCGGGTTGCTATGGACTGGTTGCTATGGACTGGTTGCTATGGTTTGGTTTCTATGAACTGGTTGCTATGGACGGTTACTGTGGACGGTTCAAATAAAAAAAATCTAATTTTGGATGGTTGCTATGAACTGGTTGCTATGGCCTTGTTGCTATGAATGGTTGCTATGGAATGGTTCCTATGGACGGTTACTATGAATGGTTCAAATATTTTTTTTGTATTTTGGATGGATGCTATGGACTGGTTGCTGTGGACGGTTCAAATTTAAAAAAAATATCGTTTTGGGTGGTTGCTATGGCCTTGTTGCTATGGATGGCTACTATGGACAGTTCAAATAAAAAAATCTCATTTTGGATGGTTGCCATGGACTGGTTGCTATGGACGGTTGCTATGGATAGATGCTATGGTTTGGTTGCTATGGACTGGTTGCTATGGACGGTTCAAATTAAAAAAATTATTGTTTTGGATGGTTGCTATGGACTGGTTGCTATGGCCTTGTTGCTATGGCCTTGTTGCTATAGATGGTTCAAATTTTTGAAAAACATCTTGTTTTGGATTGTTGCTATGGACTGGTTGCTATGGACGTTTGCTATGGATGTTTGGTATGAACTGGTTGCTATGGATTGGTTGCTATGAACTGGTTGCTATGGACGGTTCAAATAAAAAAAAATCTAATTTTGGATGGTTGCTATGGACTGGTTGCTATGAACGGTTGCTATGGATGGTTACTATGGACAGTTCAAATAAAAAAAAAAAAAAATGTAAATGTAAAATTCTAAAAAAAATATGACAAAAATTACAACTTAAAACAATTGCCATGCCTTTTACTAAATACCTTGGACTGTCTAGTTTACAAAAAGGAGTCATTTGGGAGATATTTGTACTGTTCTGGCGTTTTCAGGCCTCAAGAAATGATGACGTCAGTACATAATGGTTTTTCAAAAACATCTTGTTTTGGATTGTTGCGATGGATTGGTTGCTATGGACGTTTGCTATTGGCGTTTTCTATGGACTGGTTGCTATGGATGGTTGCTATGAACTGGTTGCTATGGATTGGTTGCAATGGACTTGTTGCTATGAACGGTTGCTATGGACGGTTACTATGGACGGTTCAAATAAAACAAATCTCATTTTGGATGGTTGCTATGGACTGGTTGCTATGGAAAGTTGCTGTGGTTGGGTTGCTATGGACTGGTTGCTATGGACGGTTGCTATGGATAGTTTCTATTGTTTGGTAGCTATAGAATGGTTCCTATGGACGGTTACTATGAATGGTTCAAATATTTTTTTTTGTATTTTGGATGGTTGCTATGGACTGGTTGCTATGGACTGTTCAAATTTAAAAAAAATATCGTTTTGGATGGTTGCTATGGACTGGTTGCTATGGCCTTGTTGCTATGGATGGTTGCTATGGATGGTTACTATGGACAGTTCAAATAAAAATATCTAATTTTGGATGGTTGCTATGGACTTGTTGCTATGGACGGTTGCTATGGATAGATGCTATGGTTTGGTTTCTATGGACTGGTTTCTATGGATGGTTCAAATTAAACAACATATTGTTTTGGATGGATGCTATGGCTTTGTTGCTATGGCCTTGTTACTATGGATGGTTGCTATGGATGGTTCAAATTTTTGAAAAAGATCTTGTTTTGGATTGTTTCTATGGACTGGTTGCTATGGACATTTGCTATGGACGTTTGCTATGGACTGGTTGCTATGGATGGTTGGTATGAACTGGTTGCTATGGATGGGTTGCTATGGACTGGATGCTATGGACGGTTACTATGGACGGTTCAAATAAAAAAAAACGAATTTTGGATGGTTGCTATGGACTGGTTGCTATGAACGGTTGCTATGGATGGTTACTATGGACGGTTACTATGGACGGTTACTATGGACAGTTCAAATAAAAAATAAAATAAAAAAATGTGAAAAAAACATTTTTTCAATGTAAAATTCTAAAAAAAATATGGCAAATATTACAACTTAAATAAATTGCCATGCCTTTTACTAAATACCTTGGACTGTCTAGTTTACAAAAAGGGGTAATTTGGGAGATATTTGTACTGTTCTGGCGTTTTCAGGCCTCAAGAAATGATGACGTCAGTACATCAGGATTGATAAATTTTCATATATATATACAATAGTTTGTGGATTCTATAACTTTCCTACAGACAGAATAATAAACACTGATTTGGGTTATTTTCACCAAAGAGATGTAGCAGAATACAGTTTGGCCTAAAGTTGTGAAGAAAGATTATTTATTTATTTTATAACAGAAACTAAAAAAAAAAAAAAAATGTGTTTTTCTTTTAAGTGGATGTAAACCCGAATTTTTATTTTATTTATTTTTTGCGGTCACAATGTAGAGTATACGATTTCCTATCATTTGTGCCAGGTCTTGTCACAAAGAATTTATCCAGCTCTGAGCAATCCTCTTTTATTGTTCAGTGAGATAAAACGGACAATCAGAGAAAACCCTTTGTCCGTTCCGCCCCCTTGCTTTGAGTGACAGGTTATTTACATATCTCGTGCACTAGCTTTAGACAGGCATTATTTTTTAATTCCCACCCCCACTCCTTTTCTGAAGTCATGTGGTTACTTTTCTGGATTTTGACTGGATGTTGGTGATCATAGCAGAAGGAATACACAGGAGAAAATGCATGTTGAGGAGGGGAGTGTAGAGGTGGGCGGGGAGTCTACTGACATCACAACTCCACCCACCGAGCTCCAGACAACAGATCCACCCACAGAATCTGCAGTTTTTCAGGTCTCATAACAGACAGAGGGGAGACATTTGACAGATAAGGATACATGCAGGAGGCATCTATATCCTTATAGATCAGCACTATGGCAGTAGTTTAGAAAGGATGAGAGTGGGTTTACATCCACTTTAAATGTCAGTCTTTTTCATTTATTTAGGAAAAAATAAAAACCCAGTAGTGATTAAATACCACCAAAAGAAAACTCTATTTGTGTGAAATAAAATGATAAAAGTTTCATATGGGTGTTGCATGACAGTGCAATTGTCATTCAAAGTGCAACAGCCGTGAAAGCTGAAAAATGGCCAAGGCAGGAAGGGGGTGAATGTGCCCTGTATTATAGTGGCTAGGAACCTGCAGCAGAATACGCCCCCCAGCTATATACAACTGGGACCTCAATAAGACTATCACAATCTTTACCTGGACTATCAGGAAGGGCAGCTGCCCTTCTGGCTGGGAACCTCTCCTCCTGGGGAAGAACACTGCTCTCCAAGACTACAGACTATTTATGCACTCTCCCAGCCACTATCTGGGCAATGTCCCCCAGATATTGGTTGGACCTGAATAAATATTCAGACTGCCCATTTGACTCTCCCATCCACTATATTCTGCAAGCCTCCATAAGACAGGGTAAAGCAAGCAAACTCACAGCTTGCAGAGCCCAGAGTAGACCAAAGTAATCACATGCTGCACTGCTGATTACAGCCGAAACACTACATTTGCCTAACCTTATTAGCAGCCTGTCTGAGAGGGTGCACCAGAGATGTAATGTTGGAGTCCATACATTTTCTACCATTGCCACCTAGTGGCCAGACTATTAAAGTGCATCCAGGGTCCTAGGTGCAGTGTACCAAGTGCAATTTTCACGATTTGTCATGAAATAATCAGAGTAATTACAACTAATCTTGACACCGGGTTCTCATTTTCCAGAGCCCAGGAATAAAGCAGGGAGAAACAGACAGGGACGCCCCGTCCAATAAGGGTGCATGGGCTCCTCTTCCCTTTTCATTGTCACCGCCACCCACTATTCATGTGTCCGGCCGCTTTCAGGACACCGGGCGCATGAATTACAGCCGCGGAGTGTTGTTTTTTGAAGCACCTGATTAGAGCCAGAGGCTCTAATAGGCTTCAAAATAGGGTGGGCTCTGGACCCAGAGCATTGCGCTCGGAGCCCACCCAGGTGTGTTAGAATAGCGAACGAATATTCGCTATTCTAACACTAAAATCACCTCTCCGCCAATCAGGAAGCGTGGGTGTGAGACACGTTTCCCGATTGGCCGAAAACATAAGCGATCTGATTGGCTGCCAAGCAGGGGAAGGAGGCGACCAACTGATCAACCCAACCCCTGGGGGTGGGGGTGTGGTGGGTGCACTGTCTGCCACCAGCCACCACTGGGAACAGCCTACTTAACTAAAACCGTAACTAACTAGGGAGATCAAGCCTGCAGCAGAATTAAACTGCACAGTTGCTACAGATTTTGCCCCTTGAACTTATAATACAGTATCTTTCAAAAACGCAAGTTCTCATCATGGCTCCAGCCATATGGGTGCAACTGTGAAGGACTCTCTTCCTCCACCATGCAGCCAGACTAAAATAAAAAAAAAAACACATACACAACTTTCCAATGGGTAGCTGTTCAGCTTTTCTTTTTTTAAATAGAACATCAACTCTCATCAGTTCTTGACCGTAGTATCCAACAGTCTTGGAAGTGGAAGCGGGATCTTGCCCCTTCCAGGCAACAGGCCCCTGGTTAAGCAGACTCAAGGACTACGCCAGGACAGTCCCCCTCATCCTCGTGAACCTGTGAACAGCCCCAACACCCTATATAAGGTATCACAGCTTGACACAGAATGCAGAGGGTAGGACACAGAAAGCAATCATTAACAGTATCCTGTTAACGATCCTGTGTCATCCACCCGTCTAATTCCCAAACGTTAAGGAACCACTCCTAATCTTTCTTTCTGGCCTTCCTGATAACAACTTTGTCCCAGTAAATAGATCATCCCAGAGTCCAAGAGACCACCAGTCTGGTGGTCAGTGAAAATCTCCTGGTAAATTGGTGTTCAGCGTAGAATCCATACATATATACATGCAAAAGATTTCCAGCTTTTCTCTACGTGATTCAGAATTTGCCACAGTGTATTGTCTCCTAACTAGTTTTATTACAGAGGATTTTGTCCCCTACAAAAACCATTCGCAACCAAAACATGTATTGCAGTACTCAGCCGAACAATCACTGTCAAATGATGTTTTTCAAATAGTTTATATCAAATGTGTTTGCAGTGTAATTGGTGTTTATTACATATGCACTTTAAAAAGGTTAGCCATACACAAGTGTTTTTCCCTTGTACAGCTCCGAATGAGAGAAATCACTTGATTCCCCATCCACACTAAACAGCGTGAATGGAGTCAGGCCCGTCTTTACCATGGGGCAAAAGGAGCAGCTGCCCAGGGCCCAGTCATTGTTGGGGGCCTAAAGCAGCTGCCCCTTTAATCCTGCGGTGCCCGCCATGATTTTATTTCAGCCGGAGTTCAGCCACCTCCAGCGCTGCTCTGTTCCGTCACTTGTAAATACTGTATTTACAAGTGACAGCACTCCTCTCCTGGCGGCTGTTCAAAACCCCTTTCCCCTTTATACATCGATCTCTATAGGAGAGCTTTGTACTTGGGGGGGGGAAGTACACAGTGCAACCCTCAACCCTGCACTCCGTACCCAGCACACCGCTCAGCTCTGCACTCCATGCACAGCACACCCCTCAACTCTGCACTTCAAACACAGCGCACCCCTCAGTCCTGCACTCTGTACACAGTGCATCCCTCAACCCTGCACCCCATACATAGTGCACCCCTCAACCCTGCACTCCGTACACAACGCACCCCCCAACCCTGCACTGTAATGATGTGCTGTAACCTCTAGCAACCAACCAGTAAGCTGTAACCTCTAGCACCAGGGAGTGGTAAAGGTGTGCAGTAACCTTCAGCAACAAATCAGTGAACAGTAATGATCTGCTGTAATTTCTAGCAACCAAGTAGTAAGCAACAATAATGATGTGCAGCAACCTCTAACAACCAATTGGTGAGGGGTAATGATGTCCAGTAACCTCTAGCAACCAATTGGTGAGCGGTAATGTTGTGCTGTAACCTCTAGCAACCAATTGGTGACCAATAACGATGTGCAGTAACCTCTAGCAACCAATCAATGAGTGGAAGGATGTGCAGTAACCTCTAGCAACCAATGAGTCAGCAGTAAAAATAGCACTTGTGGGTTCAACTGATCATTTTTTTGGTATAACTATCCTTTAAGGGGCGTGACAGGGGCTGTGTCGTATGCCTACATACTTTTGCTAATAGGTGTCCCTCGTTCCCATCTCAAAAAGTTGGAAAGTATGAATACAGTCACTATTAGGCCCATCATTTTCCATGGCTCGCTTGATTTTGAAGCCGACTTTGGTTGAACTGGCTGGTGCTGACAGGGCCGCCCATGGCTCAAATTCAGTCTATTCAGCAGGAGCCATGTGTGGACAGTTTGTAGCTAGCTAAACAAACACATCAATCATTTTTACTACTGAACAATACCTTCTTGGCTATCTTGCTATCATTATTACTGTATTTTCCGGTGTATAAGACGACCGGACGTATAAGACGACCCCCTAATACTACTGTATTTCCTACATTTTTGCCTATACTCACTGTATAGGACGACCCCCCTTCTGAGGCTTCATATTGCCTAGATTTCCTCTTCTCAATCGAAGTTGGAGCCATACGGCGCTGAGCCAATCACGGCGAGCGATGTATTCTATTGAATACAAAGCCTGCTCGGATTGGCAGAGGCTGTGACATCATCAGCCTGCGCCGCTCTAACTCACTGTAATGTATCCTGCTCGGATTGGCAGAGGTTGTCTCCAATCTGAGCAGGTTTAGCAGGCTCTGTATTCATCAACAGAGTGCATCGCCCACCGGGATTGGCTGAGGGGTGCATACTGTATGTATACAGTATTACCAAGCACCCAGCGGCGCTGACATCCATCTGGCGGCCGCTTCGCCTGGCATATAAGACGACCCCTGTTTTTTTGGTGTGAAATTTAGGTGTAAAAGGTCATCTTATACGCCGGAAAATACGGTATAAATCGTTCCCTATATACATTATTTTAAAATTAAATTGTTTTAACAGATTAGTGATTTGCCTCTTGTAGGACCACTCCCATTTTAACACCATCAATCTGCTATAGGCCGGGTGGGAGTTTCCTCCTTCGGAGCAGAGGTCATATGATGTCCTCTCAAAAGGCACGTCACAGCAGTGCGATCTGTCACCAGCTGTGTCCAATCACATCCCATATGTACCATGTGATTAGCTTTGGCCAATCACAGCTAATCACAACAAAAGACACTGAATGAATCAGTTTCATTCAGTAAAAATGGTATAAGCGATCACAATATGTAAAAGAAAAAAAAAATCCTAAACCCTTCCTCAGAGTAGTACAGTGTTACTATAGTAACACTGTATTGCTCTGTCACAGTGTGTTAAAAAGAAAAAAAAAATTGTAAAAAAAGGAAATAAAATTATTAACATTTATTTTTTATACATACGGTCACCAGTCAGTGTCCCTGATTACCAATACATCAGTTATATGCACTGGAGACAGTATGTAATAATAATTTAAAAAAAATATATATATTTTTTTTATTTATTCATTTTCCAAAAAATTTGGACAAAAAATAATTTAACTTGCCATGCCTCTTACTAAATACCTTGGACTGTATTCTTTGTGGTTAAAGAACATTCTCCGCCTACATTTGCTTGCTGGATGCACAGCAAAAAGAGTGACCCTGGAAATGTTTTTAAAATGTTGGCAACTATGCTGTTCATGTCTGAACTGAGATATGGGGTACAGAGATGCTGGAATATTGTGATGTTAAAAAAAAAGAATGCTCTGGGAAGTGGTCTACAGGAAGCTCACACCCAATTGGGAATCTCTATTAGTGGCTGACCATGAAACACGCGGTGAATGAAAACGAATGTTAATATTTCAAAACACCTGATGTAGATGTATAATGTAATGAGTGAGCATATTTATTTTACCCAAGTAGAGTCCAGCTATATTTCCCAAGTCAATTTGTTGTTCAGGAGAATTCTAATGTCCTGCTTGTTTCTGCTGCTCCGCTTCTCTACATATATGTACAATACTGTATGTCTCCATGGCCATGACATTACATTTTACTCTAGCTTCCCTGGGAATGGGGTGACATCTTGTGGCCATAACTCTAACTACAATGCACCACCAAACCTACAGATAGTTATGTATAGCCTTGTCAGTGGCTGATCCGGAAAGGAAGAAATATGTGGCCAGGGTTGTTGAGATGTGCTAAGTATAGCAGCAAAACGAATTTTGTCTTTATATTACAGGCAAAGAGATGTACAAGCAGTGGTGGTCACTAAGGGATACCTACAGAAAAGTTGTGATGGATAAAATGGAAAAGCCGGGAATCTTCTCCCAATGTACAGGAGCTTTCCTTTTTAAGGAGGACAATTGAGACATAGCACTAAGTATACATACATCTATGGACCATTGAACACCAGTGTGAACTTTTTTTGGTAATGTCAGTTGTTCATATTGCAAAGTGCAAGTTTATGTCATGAAATGCCTCTAAACTTCTGTTTTGGATGATCACATGCAATTTGCCAAGACAGATAGAAAACAGGCTATATGTGACAATATAGCACAGCTTGGTGGCCGCATGGTGCATAACTCCCAACTGTCCCTGATTTCAAGGGACAGTCCCTGATTTGGAATAAAGTCCCTCTGTCCCTCTTTCCTCCTCATTTGTCCCTCATTTTGGTCTGATGTAGATAAAAATTGCATTTTATATAAAACTATACAGATCAGAACAAAATGAGGGACACTAGTGAGAAAATGGCATCTGTTTCAATATATTATCAATTTTGACATTGAGCAAATTTTAGTTCCAGTGTCAGATTGATGTCTATATAGTATAGTAGGACTATTTCATTCTTATTCAATAGCATTTACCACTGGGGACAGTTGAACCTCTTCTGGAACTGAAGGCCTGATTCCACCTCCTCCATAGCCACTTCCTCTACCTCATGAGCTTGAAGGAGAGGTGGCCTGCATACTGGAGTTTGACCCAAGTGTAATATTATAGTTAGTCCTAAAAAGCAAACCAATTGATTACTATAGAGATGAATGTACATCCTTAAGATCAATCACATTGCCATACCCCCCAACTTTCTGAGATGGGAACGAGGGACACCTATTAGCAAAAGTATGTAGGCATAGGACTATATATTGGTTTAACCCACAAGTGATTTTTTTTACCTCTACTATTCCTTTATACTGGCTTTTGGAATTTACAAATGCAACAATTTAGAAATTGGACGAAAAGTTTAGCACTGAGAAACACTTTTTGAAAGATAAATAGGGCATTTTATATACAGCTGTATAACTAAAATTTGCTCAATGTCAAAATTGTTAATATATTGAAACAGATGCCATTTTCTCACTAGTGGCCTAAAAGAAAATGATACATTACATGGCATATGAGCATCAGCAGCCCCCTAGTGGCATTAGTACAAAATGTTTTGTTTTCTTTCTAGCCTCATGTTGTTGTATGAGAAATCAGAAGGCTCCCTACAAAGACATATACAAACTGGTTGCACAAGGCCATAGCTTTACAAGTTGGATGTAAGCCTACAAAACTCAACGTAATAGATTTATTAAAGGCAAATAGACTGTGCACTTTACAAATGTAGTTACACCAGAGCTTAGTAAATAAGGTGCTTCACTTTGCAAAAAATACCCAATCACATACAAGAAAAAAAAATAATGAATTTTTGTTGCACATGAATTAATGATGGAAATCAGCAGAGCTTCCCCTCATTTACTGAGCTCTGGAGAAACTGCATTTGCAAAGTGCACAGTCTTTTTGCCTTTAGTAAATCTCCATCACATATTGACTGCTAATTTCTGGTGTAATTCCTTAGCAGATTTTGCAAACATTTTAAATGCCTCATCCAGGGGTGGGCCTGGTCCTGACATGCCAGGTAGGGGTCTTGTTGCCGAGATGTTGAGGTCTCCACTGTACAGATGTCTTTTGGGGTTTCTGAAAAATGGGGAATCAAAGGCACATCCAAAAGCTTCCACATTCACAACCCAGAAAAAGTGTTTGGGTAACATAGGGCCATAAGAACTATAGAAAATTATTTCTTCTAGTTATGAAACCTTGAGCCTGAGTTTAGTGGCTTGCACAGGTGCACATTTGCCATCAAATGCACCAATATAGCATTTCACAAAAAAATCTGCTACTTCTATTTGGCACAGGCATATTTTTTGCTATTAATTCTTCCCACTAAACAAGACATGTTGTGTGCACGATTGTTGACATTGCAGACACACCCAGCAGAAAGAAATTATGAAGTGATTCAAAACTACCAATCTTCATCAATCTACCAAGAGACCTGCTGGCATCTATGGACTTTGCAAGGGATGCTTGCCTACATGCCCTTATTTTCCCACCTCATCAACGCTATCTGTGTTTTGCTGTAGGCCCTTTAACCTGTTCACTGCACCCCAGGTTTTTCACCTAGGTGCTTGCCCCCATGCTAACTCTGCTTCGCTCACAGGGTATCCACATTGTGGACTACTTGGATGACCTTCTCTTAAAGGACCAATATGCCAAGACCATGTTAGCCAATGTCCAATAGACTTAGACTCTACAGAGCTTCAGATCAATTCATAGTCAAAGTCATTGCTGGAGCCAATTCCTCATTTGGAGTACCTGGGCCTGATTTTGGATATGTCCAGGACCCCTATGGCCCAGAGTAATTTATCCATTCAGTCTTGCATAGGGGTTCTGGGGATGATGGTGGCTTTCTTTAGGCCCCTTTCACACTGAGGCGCTTTGCAGGCGCTATTGCGCTAAAAATAGCGCCTGTAATGCGCCCCGAAAAAGTCGCTCAATTGTATCCAGTGTGAAAGACCGAGGGCTTTCACACTGGACCGTTGCGTTTGCAGGAGGGTCAAAAAACTCCTGATAGCCGCATCTTTGAATACCGCTCCTATACCTCCCCTGCCCATTGAAATCAATGCGGTAGCGCTTCCAAAACGCCCGCAAAATGCCACAAAGAGGCGTTATTGCGGGCGTTTTTGACCCTTTTTCAGCTGGGGGTTAAAATCACCCCGCTAGCGCCCGCAAATCGCGGCAAAAACAACGGTATAGCGGCGCTAAAAATAGCGCCGCTATACCGCCAGCGCATCCAGCGCCTCAGTGTGAAAGTAGCCTTAAGGTAGTACCACACGCCTAGTTTTCCTTCAGGTCATTACAACCTTCTGGCTGCCTGGGACAAATACACAATCTCTAGCATCCCATGCATCTGACCTGTAGGGCCAGACTCCCGGACTTGGTGAATATCCAGTCTGATGCTGGATTTTCAGAAACTCATTCCTCCACAGATGTCAACAGATTTTATGTTGCCATCAACGTTTTGGAACTCAGGGCAATTCTGTTATTCCGGTAACACTGGACCTCTCAGCTTAGAGGTTGAGGCAGAAGGGCATGCTCTGATCCTGTCTTCTGTCAATATCACAGGCAAGGACAATCTCCTAGTTGTCAGCAGACTGAATCCAGAGAAATGGTCTGTCCACATCAAGGAATTCAATGCTTTGTCACAAGTGGAGGACACTGGACGTAGATCTTTTGCCATCCAGGTTCAACAAATAACTGGACAGATATGTCGCCAGGACCAGGGACCAGCAGGTATTCACCTGGTGATTCAATGTGATCCTCTCTCATCTGCTACTCAGGATCAAGATGGAAAGCATTTCAGTGACTCTCTGCACCAAACTAGTCCTAGAGGGCATGGTAATTGGATATACACAAGCTCCTGGAAGACTTTCCTTAGGCCCTCCTGGACTTCAGGGGCTGGTCAACCATCCTGCTGCTCAGTCACTGGCTTTAACAGCAAGTTCTGAAGGACAAAGACCTTATTATTATTATTATACAGGATTTATATAATGCCAACAGTTTGCACAGCGCTTTACAACACAAGGGCAGACAGTACAGTTACAATAAAATTCAGAGTCAGAAATCAGAGGGCCCTGCTCGTTAGAGCTTACAATCTAGAAGGGAGGGTCAAGTGAAACAAAAAAGGTAATAACTGTGGGGTATGAACTGATGGAGAAAATTAAAATGCAGCTGTTAGGTGTGGGTAGGATAGGCTTCTCTGAAGGTTTTCAGGGATCGTCTAAAAGCTAATAGAGTTGGAGATAATCGGACAGGTTGGAGTAAGGAGTTCCATAGGATTGGAGAGGCTCCGGAAAAGTCCTGGAGGCGAGCAAAGGAGGAGGTGACAAGGGAGCTAGAGAGCAGGAGGCCCTGAGAGGAACAAAGAAGATGATTAGGTTGGAATGGGGGCATGGGGTTTTTGGAGGGAGGGGGGGGGTGGGTGGTCAATCATATCAAAGACAGCAGAAAGGTCCAGGAGTAGAAGTACAGAATAGTGTCTACAGGTTTTGGCTATTAGTAGATCGTTTGTTAGTTTTAGGAGAGCAGTTTCTTTGGAGTGTTGAGGACGAAATCCAGACTGAGGGGGATCGAGAAGGCTATTCTCTGCAAGGTGATAAAATGTATTTTTGGAGGGCAGATTTATACTGGTTGAAATCTTTCTGAGACTTAGTCTTACGCCAGAGGCGCTCAAAAGCACGGCTATGTTTTTTCAGACTTCTAGTGTCATCTGTTTGCTATGGTTGAAGGGGACGTGGCCTGATTCTGTGTGTAGTGAGAGGGGCCAGTGTGTCCAGGGAGGCTAAAAGTGAAGTGTTGTAGACAGAAGTGGCTAGGTCGGTCCAGAGAAGACCACCATTGGATAGGCCCGCAGAAGATGCAGTGTCGGATTCATGAAGCCAGGCTTCGTTAATGGTGAGTAGATTAAATGAGTTAGCGATAAAGAGATCATGGAGAGTTGTGAGTTTGTTACAGACAGAGTGGGCATTCCAAAGGGTGCACAAGCAAGTGAGTCAGGTCTTCGGAAGAAGAGAAATGGGAACTAGATTGTGTACATTGCGGCTGCAGCCAGAGGGTACAGGGTAATGGGTGCGTTTAGTACAGTTATATGATGGATGCAGAGGCGGCTCTAGGCTTTGTGAGGCCTTAGGCATAACTTACACATGAGGCCCCACTCACGTCCATAAGGGAAAAAATAATTCAAGCAATAAAATTGAATTGCATATATTAAGAGTACTGGTGTCAGTGTCCTCTATTTCAAAGCTGGTGTCAGTGCTGGCATGCTCTCAGTGCTGGTGTCGGGGCACTCCATCTCAGTGCAGTGTGCTCTATCTCAAAGCTGATGTCAGTAACCTCTCTCTCTCTCAGTGCTGAGGTCAGTGTACACTCTGCTAGTGCTGGAGTCAGTGCCTCGTCTCTCGCGGTGCTGGTGTCAGTGCCTCGTCTCTCGCGGTGCTGGTGTCACTGCCTCGTCTCTCGCGGTGCTGGTGTCAGTGCTCTGTCTCTCTCTAGGTGCTGGTGTCAGTGCTCTGTCTCTCTCTAGGTGCTGGTGTCAGTGCTCTGTCTCTCTCTAGGTGCTGGTGTCAGTGCTCTGTCTCTCTCTAGGTGCTGGTGTCAGTGCTCTGTCTCTCTCTAGGTGCTGGTGTCAGTGCTCTGTCTCTCTCTAGGTGCTGGTGTCAGTGCTCTGTCTCTCTCTAGGTGCTGGTGTCAGTGCTCTGTCTCTCTCTAGGTGCTGGTGTCAGTGCTCTGTCTCTCTCTAGGTGCTGGTGTCAGTGCTCTGTCTCTCTCTAGGTGCTGGTGTCCGTGCTCTGTCTCTCTCTAGGTGCTGGTGTCAGTGCTCTGTCTCTCTCTAGGTGCTGGTGTCAGTGCTCTGTCTCTCTCTAGGTGCTGGTGTCAGTGCTCTGTCTCTCTCGGTGCTGGTGTCAGTGCTCTGTCTCTCTCGGTGCTGGTGTCAGTGCTCTGTCTCTCTCGGTGCTGGTGTCAGTGCTCTGTCTCTCTCGGTGCTGGTGTCAGTGCTCTGTCTCTCTCGGTGCTGGTGTCAGTGCTCTGTCTCTCTCGGTGCTGGTGTCAGTGCTCTGTCTCTCTCGGTGCTGGTGTCAGTGCTCTGTCTCTCTAGGTGCTGGTGTCAGTGCTCTGTCTCTCTCTAGGTGCTGGTGTCAGTGCTCTGTCTCTCTCTAGGTGCTGGTGTCAGTGCTCTGTCTCTCTCTAGGTGCTGGTGTCAGTGCTCTGTCTCTCTCGGTGCTGGTGTCAGTGCTCTGTCTCTCTCGGTGAAGAGCACCTTGCCCACCATGGCTGAGGATAGGCACTTGACTGAGCTGGGACCTCTCGACCACCTGGGGTCTGGGGATGAGGGTGGGGTGGAGTCAGGTCAGGGGGACCCAGGTTGTCAATCACAGGCGGGCACACTGGGACACTGGCAGAGGACTGAGCAGACCTGACTGTAAACCACAGTCGCATGTACCCCCCCAGTCACATTCGCACCCACCGTCGCATGCACACCTCCCTAGTCACATGCACACCCCCAATTTAATGTACACCCCCCTGGTGACATGCACACACACCCCCAGTCAAATGCACACCCCCCCCTGGTGACATTCACACACCCCCCAGTCACATTCACAGCCCCAATTTCATGTAAACCCCCCTGATGACATGCACACACCCCCCAGCCACATGCACACACCCCCCCCCAATCACATGCACACACCCCCTCCAGTCACATGTACACCCCCTGGTGACATGCACACACACCCCCAGTCACATGCACACCCCCAATTTCATGTACACCCCCCTGGTGACATGCACACCCCCCCATCACATGTGAATGGGCTCCGCCTCCACCACAGAAGTCCCTAGTCACATGCTGTGAAATGCACACACCCCCAGTCACATGCACACCCCCAATTACATGTACACCCCCCTGGTGACATGCACACACCCCCAAATCACATGTACACCCCCCCTGGTGACATGCACACACCCCCCAGTCAAAATGCACACCCCCAATCACATGTACACCCCCCTGGTGACATGCACACCCCCCAATCACATGTACACCCCCCTGGTGACATGCACACCCCTCCCCCCAGTGACATGTACACCCCCCCTGGTGACATGCACACACCCCCCAGTCAAATGCACACCACCAATCACATGTACACCCCCCTGGTGACATGCACACCCCCCCAGTCACATTCACACACCCCCTAGTCACATGCACACCCCCAATTTCATGTACACCCCCCTGGTGACATGCACACACACCCCCAGTCACATGCACTCACCCCCCAGTCACATGCACACCTCCAATTTCATGTACACCCCCCTGGCGACATGCACACACACCCCAGTCAAATGCACACCCCCAATCACATGTACACCCCCCCTGGTGACATGCACACCCCCCCAGTCACATTCACACACCCCCCAGTCACATGCACACCCCCAATTTCATGTACACCCCCCAGTCAAATGCACACACCCCCGGCGACATGCACACACCCCCCCTCCCCCCCAGTCACAAGTACCTCACACATAGAGGCTCTGTCCCTTCACAGCTCAGCAGTCAGTCGGCTGCACACAGACAGGCTACAGCGAGTGAACTGGAATTGGCTCCGCCTCCACCACAGAAGTCCCGTCCTGCTGGAAGGAGGGTGGACTCGCGATCCTGCTAGGTGCTAGCTGTGCCCGGTGTCCTGCACTGTGCACAAGATATGGCTCAAGGGACGGACAGCATTTGCTGGCGGGGCGGGGCGGGGCGGGGCGGTGAGGGGCGGGGCAGTTGTCGGTCTCTGTGTGTGTCTCTGCCGACTGTTCCAATTGAGTTTTATTGACAGGAGTGGAGACTGGGCAGTGATCTGATGGGGCGTGGTGTTACAGAGCAGAGAGGAGGAGGAGGACTGATTGTAAACTGAAGGAGGCGGGCACAAAGCTCCCTTGCGCTGAGTGTACTAGGATAATAGGATTGATGCTGGAGGATAGCAGAGGCGGCTCTTTAGGCAAACTAGGGGGCGAGGCCTTAGGCAATCGCCTAATTTGCCTAATTAGAGAGCCGCCTCTGGATGGATGCATGTTAAAGAGAAAGTGCTGAATGGGGTAAACAAGGTCACCTGTAGTCTGTGTGGTGTTTTTCAAAGTATTTTCTTGTGTTCATTCTTATGGATTTGGTCATCACTACGCTCTTTTAACTTTTTTTTTGTGGTGCTTTTACTGCTGTATTTAATCCAAGCAATAATGTGAAACAAAAAAAAAGTAAAATACTGTATGCAATAAATATCTGAATAAAGGAATTCTAATAGTCAATATTTCTATCTCCCAGAGTTAAGTTCTGTGTCTAATTCCATCTCATCTACCTATAAGATATGCATATAGGATGATGTTATTGGTTTGAGAACTAAAGGGTAGCATGGGGGGTGCATGTCTAGTTATGCTGTTGGCCATATTCAGCTTGTAGAAAAGACGCTGCAAGAAAATTCTCTTTGCCATGACAAGGTTGTAAAAGGACTGGTCTTCATCCCATTGTATAAATGTTATTGAATAGCCAGGAAACAGCCTGGGCCTAAACCCCATTAAGAACCTCTGGGCAAGACAAAAGCACATGAATCAGATTGGAGTTCTGTTGCTGCTGTATAAATAAATAACGTGAACGTTAAAAAAAAACACTCACGTGTGTGAAAAGTGTGATGTCAAAATTTAGTGTTACTAGCGCTGTCTGTTAGAATTTTACTGATTCGTAACACCAAATATATTGTATATACCTACCCAAGATGATTCACTGAAGTTGTTCCAATATTTAAAAACTCACAATGCAAACACATCCAAAAATGATGATTTAATGATTTAAAAGAAGAGGACTATGTGCGCAAGTTACATCTTTTATGAGGAAAATCGACAACTGTATTTGTTCAGTGCTCACTTGAGAATTCTTCATGATGCCCCAAGCATTCTATTAGTTTGTTCTTATCAATTCTCCAGAACATAGATGTGAAGCTATGCAGATGGCAGTATGAATGTTTATGCAGCCCTGGCCAATCCCAGGGCGCAGGGTCCTAAATGCTGCTGGAAGACTGCATAAATACTCTGAGAAACTGAGATTCTGTGTTTTTTCCTGGAGAGGATCAGTCCAGCCAGGAGAGCTGCTGCCCTCCAAGGCAACACTGCCACGTGCTTGAGGGCCTGGATGCTGAAACTATAGAGAGCTGACTAAGGGGGTGTCTGCTGAAGATCTAGTCTGGTATCACTGGAGAAAGGTGTCTCTTGGAAGTTGGAAGGAGGCAACCTTCTTTCCCTGGACATTTTGTGAGTACAGACTGCTGTTCTAAGCAGGCCACTCCTGGGAAGGGTCACCACTGTTCCAAGTTATCTCCATTTGTGGATAATGGCTCTCCCTGTGGTTCACTGGCGTTCCAAAGCCTTAGAAATTATTTTGAAACCCTTCCTAGACCGAATGATGTACATTACTTAGTTTCTAATCTGTTCTTGAATTTTTTTAGATTGTGGCAAGATGTGTGGCTTTTTGTGATCTGTTAGTGTGCATCACTTTGTCAGACAGCTTCTATTTATGTGATTTCTTGATTCAACAGGTCTGGCAGTAATCAGGCCTGGGTGTGGCAAGTGAAATTTAACTCAACTTTCCAAAAAATTGTGGTTAATCACAGTTCATTCATGATTCAGCATGGGAGGGGGCAATTACTTTTCTCAGCACTGTACCTATACTAGACTCTCTAGACTAAAGCCACTTTCACACTGGAGCGGTTTGCAGGTGCTATTGCGCTAAAAATAGCGCCTACAAACCGAGGGCTTTCACACTGGAGCGGTGTGCTAGCAGGACCGCTCCAAAAGTCCTGCTAGCAGCATCTTTGGAGCGGTGAGAGGAGCGGTGTGTTTACCGCTCCTACACCGCTCCTTCCCATTGAAAGCAATGGGAAACCGCGGCTATACCGCCGGCAATGCGCCTCTGCAGAGGAGCATTGCGGGCGGTATTAACCCTTTTCCGGCCGCTAGCGGGGGTTAAATCCGAATACCACCGCAATTCCGGAGGGGTATAGCGCCGCTAAAAATAGCGGCGCTATACCGCCACTGCACCTCCCACCCCAGTGTGAAAGGGGTCTTAGGGTCTGGTATAGATGAAGGGAATCCCCAGCCATGTGTTTACAAACAGAATAGGGCTGGGAAATGTCATTCAACTTGTTGCGCCCTTTTCATTTCATTCATTAGCATTTTAAATGGTATTTTTTTGTCTTTGTAAATGTTAGTAGAATGTATACATTACAGAGGGACTCCCACAGGCATGTTATTTAATTAAAGGAATTTGTTTTTTTTACATAGGTGTGTGTGTGTACACATTGCTACAGACTCCCATATCCCTGTACATTTTGTTTACTGAGAGACTCATCTAAGAGCTATACTCTCAGCTGAAATCACCAACTGTGGCCGGATGTTCTACCACTGCTCTGATAGTATAGAATTCCTTGCGCCATTTAGGATTAGGGATGAGCTCGGTGTTCGAGTCGAACATACGTTCGACTCGAACATCGGCTGTTCGATCGTTCGACGAAGATCGAACGATTTGGGCCGTTCGCGCCTAATTCGAGTGACGCGAACGGCCCACAATGCACTACGCCATCGCAGTGTCATCCAGGCGCTGTGATTGGCCAAGCATGCACTGTGACCCCGCATGCTTGGCCAATCACAGCGCCGGCAGCGAGGAGAGCAATGATTGGCCACAGGCAGGATGCCTGTGGCCAATTATTGCTGAGGGTGTTTAGTACACGCCCCACACTATAAAAGGCCGCCAGCACGGCGGCCTAGTGTAGTGTGTTCCGGAGCAGGGAAAGAGAAGCATAGGCAGGGACAGTGACATTTATTTTTTCTTGCTTAACCTGGATTCCTTTAGTTTAGGGAAAGAGAAGGATAGGTAGGGAGAGTGTCAGTGTGTTTTACTGTGCGAATCCTTGTTTCTAGGGACAGGGAAGGACAGTGAGGGAAATTCTCCTTGTGCTATAGTGTGCTAAAGCATTGATCATCAATCAGCTTTAAAAAAACATTTTTTCTAGGGACAGAAAACTATAGGTAGGAAGAGTGTCAGTTTCTTTCACTGTGATAATCCTTGTTTCTAGGGACAGGGAAGGACAGTGAGGGAAATTCTCCTTGTGCTATAGTGTGCTAAAGCATTGATCATCAATCAGCTTTAAAAAAACATTTTTTCTAGGGACAGAAAACTATAGGTAGGAAGAGTGTCAGTTTCTTTCACTGTGATAATCCTTGTTTCTAGGGACAGGGAAGGACAGTGAGGGAAATTCTACTTGTGCTATAGTGTGCTAAAGCATTGATCATCAATCAGCTTTAAAAAAACATTTTTTCTAGGGACAGAAAACTATAGGTAGGAAGAGTGTCAGTTTCTTTCACTGTGATAATCCTTGTTTCTAGGGACAGGGAAGGACAGTGAGGGAAATTCTACTTGTGCTATAGTGTGCTAAAGCATTGATCATCAATCAGCTTTAAAAAAACATTTTTTCTAGGGACAGAAAACTATAGGTAGGAAGAGTGTCAGTTTCTTTTACTGTGATAATCCTTGTTTCTAGGGACAGGGAAGGACAGTGAGGGAAATTCTACTTGTGCTATAGTGTGCTAAAGCATTGATCATCAACAGCTTTAAAAAAACATTTTTTCTAGGGACAGAAAACTATAGGTAGGAAGAGTGTCAGTTTCTTTCACTGTGATAATCCTTGTTTCTAGGGACAGGGAAGGACAGTGAGGGAAATTCTACTTGTGCTATAGTGTGCTAAAGCATTGATCATCAATCAGCTTTAAAAAAACATTTTTTCTAGGGACAGAAAACTATAGGTAGGAAGAGTGTCAGTTTCTTTCACTGTGATAATCCTTGTTTCTAGGGACAGGGAAGGACAGTGAGGGAAATTCTCCTTGTGCTATAGTGTGCTAAAGCATTGATCATCAATCAGCTTTAAAAAAACAGTTTTTCTAGGGACAGAAAACTATAGGTAGGAAGAGTGTCAGTTTCTTTCACTGTGATAATCCTTGTTTCTAGGGACAGGGAAGGACAGTGAGGGAAATTCTACTTGTGCTATAGTGTGCTAAAGCATTGATCATCAATCAGCTTTAAAAAAACATTTTTTCTAGGGACAGAAAACTATAGGTAGGAAGAGTGTCAGTTTCTTTCACTGTGATAATTCTTGTTTCTAGGGACAGGGAAGGACAGTGAGGGAAATTCTACTTGTGCTATAGTGTGCTAAAGCATTGATCATCAATCATCTTTAAAAAAACATTTTTTCTAGGGACAGAAAACTATAGGTAGGAAGAGTGTCAGTTTCTTTCACTGTGATAATCCTTGTTTCTAGGGACAGGGAAGGACAGTGAGGGAAATTCTCCTTGTGCTATAGTGTGCTAAAGCATTGATCATCAATCAGCTTTAAAAAAACATTTTTTCTAGGGACAGAAAACTATAGGTAGGAAGAGTGTCAGTTTCTTTCACTGTGATAATCCTTGTTTCTAGGGACAGGGAAGGACAGTGAGGGAAATTCTCCTTGTGCTATAGTGTGCTAAAGCATTGATCATCAATCAGCTTTAAAAAAACATTTTTTCTAGGGACAGAAAACTATAGGTAGGAAGAGTGTCAGTTTCTTTCACTGTGATAATCCTTGTTTCTAGGGACAGGGAAGGACAGTGAGGGAAATTCTACTTGTGCTATAGTGTGCTAAAGCATTGATCATCAATCAGCTTTAAAAAAACATTTTTTCTAGGGACAGAAAACTATAGGTAGGAAGAGTGTCAGTTTCTTTCACTGTGATAATCCTTGTTTCTAGGGACAGGGAAGGACAGTGAGGGAAATTCTACTTGTGCTATAGTGTGCTAAAGCATTGATCATCAATCAGCTTTAAAAAAACATTTTTTCTAGGGACAGAAAACTATAGGTAGGAAGAGTGTCAGTTTCTTTCACTGTGATAATCCTTGTTTCTAGGGACAGGGAAGGACAGTGAGGGAAATTCTACTTGTGCTATAGTGTGCTAAAGCATTGATCATCAATCAGCTTTAAAAAAACATTTTTTCTAGGGACAGAAAACTATAGGTAGGAAGAGTGTCAGTTTCTTTCACTGTGATAATCCTTGTTTCTAGGGACAGGGAAGGACAGTGAGGGAAATTCTACTTGTGCTATAGTGTGCTAAAGCATTGATCATCAATCAGCTTTAAAAAAACATTTTTTCTAGGGACAGAAAACTATAGGTAGAAAGAGTGTCAGTTTCTTTCACTGTGATAATCCTTGTTTCTAGGGACAGGGAAGGACAGTGAGGGAAATTCTCCTTGTGCTATAGTGTGCTAAAGCATTCCTCATCAACCATCTTTGAAATCCTTGTTTTTTGGACAGTCAGGGAAATTGTCGTTGTGCTATTTTGTGCAAAAGCAATCATCCTCAACCATATTTAGAAATCCTTAAGTAAAGGGACAGAGAAGGACACCTGAAGGTAGCCCTTATTGCTTTTTTCCCATCTCCCTGCAGGCCATCTATTAGAATGTCTGGAAGGCAAACAAGGAGAGGCAGACAATCAGGAGGCAATAAAAGAGGGCAAGCAGGCTCTGTGTCTGGGGGCAACAGTGCTGGTCGTGGACGCGGTGCATTGTCATCAGCACATGGCCATGGGACACGCTTGTCCTTCTTTTCGGCAGCTGGACATGTTGAGCCACATCATGCCGAAGACTTGGTAGAGTGGATGACCAAGCCCTCCTCCTCCTCCTCATCCTCTCTCACCCAGGCTCAGGGTACTGGCAAAGCAGCTGCCAAAGCGTCCTCTTCCCTGGTATCAATATCAGACTCATCATCAGTCACTCCTTCCCTAGACCCACCATGTCCTCCTCCTGAGGAGTCCCCCGAACTGTTTGAGCACAGTGTTGGGTACATGCTCCAGGAGGATGCCCAGCGTTTCGAAGGGTCTGATGATGAAACCCAGCTACAGGAAGGCAGTAGCGTGAGAGCAGACAGAGGGGATGCTCAAGAAGGACACCAATCTGGCAGTCATGTTCCAGCAGCTGCAGCATACTGCCAGATTGGCTCCAGTGATGAGGAGGGAGGGGATGATGAGGTCACTGACTCCACGTGGGTGCCTAATAGGAGAGAGGAGGAGGAGGAGGATGAGGAGGAGGCACATCTCCAACGAGGCAGGATGCCCTTTGGTGGCCAGCGTAAGGGCAGTACACCGACGGAATCACACCGCAGAGCTCCGCCTGTGCAGGGCGCTGCCTCTGCCCGTCATTCAAAAAGTTCTTTGGTGTGGGCCTTTTTTGAGGCTAGTGCATCAGATCGCACAGCTGCTGTTTGCAACATATGTCTCAAGCGTATATCGCGTGGCCAAAACATCAGCCGCTTGGGTACCACATGCCTGACCAGACATATGTTGACCTGCCATGCAGCTCGTTGGCAAGCCTACCTCAAAGACCCACACCAAAGAACAAAGCGGACCTCTCCTTGCACCGCATCAGCTGGGATCTCCAACCCCACTATAACTTCAGTCCTCTCTGAAACATGCACTGAGAGGAATGAAGGTGTAGAATTAGGTGTGTCACAGCCAAGTACTTGCGGCCACTCTGCTAGCAGTACACCGACGTCCGATTCTAGCAGGCAAATTTCCCTGCCCCAGCTGCTGGACCGTCGAAAGAAGTTCACTCCCAGCCATCCACATGCCCAGCGGTTGAATGCTAGCTTGGCTAAATTGCTAGCGCTTCAACTGCTGCCTTTTCAGTTGGTAGACTCGGCCCCCTTCCGTGAGTTTGTGCAATGTGCGGTTCCTCAGTGGCAGGTTCCCAAACGCCACTTTTTCTCACGGAAGGCTATTCCGGCTCTCTACCGGCATGTGGAAGGCAATGTCTTGGCCTCGCTGGACAGGGCGGTCAGCGGTAAGGTGCATATTACCGCTGACTCATGGTCCAGCAGGCATGGACAGGGACGTTACCTTTCTTTCACGGCCCATTGGGTCACTCTTTTGGCAGCTGGGAAGGATGCAGGACAAGGTGCAGTAGTGTTGGAGGTTGTTCCACCGCCACGCCTCCAAAATGCTACTACTGGTTGTGACACACCTCTCTCCTCCACCCCCTCCTCTTCTTCTTCCTCCATGGCCTCTTCCTGTGGTTTGTCCTCTGAACCAGCGGTGCTCCGTAGCCGTTCAAGGGGCTACGCAAGTACGCAGGCAAAAAGATGCCATGCCGTGCTTGCGCTGGTGTGTTTGGGGGACAGAGGCCACACTGGGGCAGAGGTCCTGTCTGCTCTGCAGGGCCAGGCCGAGAGGTGGTTGACGCCACGCCAGCTTAAGCCAGGAATGGTGGTTTGCGACAATGGCACCAACCTCCTCTCCGCCCTCCGACAGGGACAACTGACCCATGTGCCCTGTGTGGCTCACGTCCTTAACCTGGTGGTGCAGCGGTTCTTGGGCAGGTACCCGGGCTTACAGGATGTCCTGAGGCAGGCCAGGAAAGTCTGTGTGCATTTCCGCAGATCTTATAATGCCAGTGCTCGCCTGGCTGAGCTGCAAAAGGAGTTGAACCTGCCCAAGAACCGCCTTATATGTGACATGCCCACCAGGTGGAACTCAACGTTGGCCATGCTGCAGCGGCTGCACACGCAGCAGAGGGCCATCAATGAGTACCTGTGCGACTACGGCACCAGGACAGGGTCAGGGGAGCTTGGTTTTTTTTCTCCACGCCAGTGGGGCATGATCAGGGATGCATGCACTGTCCTGGCACCATTTGAGGAGGCCACGAGGATGGTGAGCAGTGACAGTGCATGCATCAGTGACACTGTACCTCTTGTCCACCTGTTGGAGCACACGCTGCGTGGAATAATGGACAGGGCACTTGAGACAGAACAGAGGCAGGAAGAGGAGGACTTCCTTGCCTCTCAAGGCCCCCTTTACCCAGACAGTGTTCCTTCTGTCCCACCCATCGCACAGGAAGAGGAGGAGGAGGAGGAGGAGGATTGTGTCAGCATGGAGGTGGAGGCTGGCACTCAGCATCATCAGCAGCAGTCTTTTAGGGATGATTTACAGTCCCAAGAAACCAGTGGACTTGTACGTGGCTGGGAGGAGGTGGCTGCGGATCATGTCGTCCTTAGTGACCCAGAGGACTCCGGAGCGAATGCCTCAGCAAACCTACGCTGCATGGCCTCCCTGATCCTGCAAAGTCTGCGGAAGGATCCTCGTATTCTTCGGATCAAGGAGAGGGACCATTACTGGCTGGCCACTCTCCTTGATCCACGGTACAAGGGTAAGGTTGCGGACCTTATGTTACCGTCGCAGAGGGAGCAGAGGATGAGACAACTCCGGGAGGCCTTGCAGAAAGGTCTGTGCAACGCGTTCCCAGAGACTGGGAGGTTACAAACTCCTGGTCCTGGACAACGAGTTGCTGAGGCTTCGGCCAGTCAAAGAAGGAGCGGTGGGGAAGGTGGCCATCTGACCGATGCGTTCAGACAATTCTTTAGTCCGCAGCCCCAAAGTATGATCGATTCCAGCAACCATCGCCAGCGTCTGATAAACATGGTGCAGGAATATCTAGGGGCAAGGTCAGACTTGGACACCTTCCCCACCGAAAATCCTCTGGCTTACTGGGTCTTGAGGATGGATCACTGGGCAGAGCTTGCACAGTATGCAATTGAGCTACTGGCCTGTCCTGCATCCAGCGTTCTTTCGGAACGCACATTCAGTGCTGCTGGAGGATTTGTCACGGATCACAGGGTGCGCCTGTCCACCGACTCGGTTGATCGACTGACTTTCATCAAGATGAACCAGTCTTGGATCACCACCAGCTACCACACACCTGATGCTGATATAACAGACTAATTGATTTTAACATGTCACATCCCTTCAAGACTGATGCTGATGCTGAGTGCCTGTGCTGTTATGTTGACTGGCTATCCTCCTCCTCCGAGTCCTCAATGATACGATTGATGATGATAGCTTGGAAGATCATTTTTGTTTATGGGTGCCGCCACCAGTGGCTAAGGCCCAATTTTTCAGCCCCTGTTTTACAGGGGCGTGTAATTACAATTTTTTTAGCAATAATTTGCCATAGGGCTCATTGCTGTGCTCCAAGTACAGTATCTGTGAGGGGTGGGAGTGTTGTGGCACCAGTGCCTAAGGCCCAATTTTTCAGCCCCTGTTTAACAGGGGCGTGTCATTACAATTTTTGAAGCAATACTTTGCAACAGGGCTCATTGCTGTGCTCCAAGTACAGTATCTGTGAGGGGTTGTAGTGTTGTGCCACCAGTGCCTAAGGCCCAATTTTTCAGCCCCTGTTCAACAGGGGCATGTAATTACAATTCTTGATCTAATAATTCACAGCAGGGCCCATTGCTGCACCCACCAAGAGTAACTCTGAGGGCTTACAGTGTTGTGGCAACGCCACCACCACCACCACCACCACGAAAGGCCCAATTTTTCAGCCCCTGTTCAACAGGGGCATGCAATTACAATTCTTGATCTAATAATTCACAGCAGGGCCCATTCCTGCACCCACCAAGAGTAACTCTGAGGGCTTACAGTGTTGTGGCAACACCACCACCACCACCACCACCACGAAAGGCCCAATTTTTCAGCCCCTGTTCAACAGGGGCATGCAATTACAATTCTTGATCTAATAATTCACAGCAGGGCCCATTCCTGCACCCACCAAGAGTAACTCTGAGGGCTTACAGTGTTGTGGCAACACCACCACCACCACCACCACCACGAAAGGCCCAATTTTTCAGCCCCTGTTCAACAGGGGCATGTAATTACAATTCTTGATCTAATAATTCACAGCAGGGCCCATTGCTGCACCCACCAAGAGTAACTCTGAGGGCTTACAGTGTTGTGGCAACGCCACCACCACCACCACCACCACGAAAGGCCCAATTTTTCAGCCCCTGTTCAACAGGGGCATGCAATTACAATTCTTGATCTAATAATTCACAGCAGGGCCCATTCCTGCACCCACCAAGAGTAACTCTGAGGGCTTACAGTGTTGTGGCAACACCACCACCACCACCACCACCACGAAAGGCCCAATTTTTCAGCCCCTGTTCAACAGGGGCATGCAATTACAATTCTTGATCTAATAATTCACAGCAGGGCCCATTCCTGCACCCACCAAGAGTAACTCTGAGGGCTTACAGTGTTGTGGCAACACCACCACCACCACCACCACCACGAAAGGCCCAATTTTTCAGCCCCTGTTCAACAGGGGCATGCAATTACAATTCTTGATCTAATAATTCACAGCAGGGCCCATTCCTGCACCCACCAAGAGTAACTCTGAGGGCTTACAGTGTTGTGGCAACACCACCACCACCACCACCACCACGAAAGGCCCAATTTTTCAGCCCCTGTTCAACAGGGGCATGCAATTACAATTCTTGATCTAATAATTCACAGCAGGGCCCATTCCTGCACCCACCAAGAGTAACTCTGAGGGCTTACAGTGTTGTGGCAACACCACCACCACCACCACGAAAGGCCCAATTTTTCAGCCCCTGTTCAACAGGGGCATGCAATTACAATTCTTGATCTAATAATTCACAGCAGGGCCCATTGCTGCACCCACCAAGAGTAACTGTCAGGGCTTACAGTGTTGTGGCACCAGCACCACCATCAAAGGCCCAATTTTTACTACCACTGTTCAACAATTATATGTAATTAAAATTCCTGATATAATAGTTGACAGCAGGGCGTTCCAGCACCAACCAAAAGTAACTGTGAGTGCTTACAGTGTTGTGCCAACACCAACAACTAAGGGGCCTATTTCTGCAGAGTATATACGGCAGGTCCCTACTTTCAAACATCCAACTTACAAACGACTCCTACTTGCAAACACAAGAAGACAACAGGAAGTGAGAGGAAAGCTACCCCTTGGAAGGAAAATTCTCTCCTGTAAGAATTAATATGGGAGAAAGGTGTCTCCTCTGTACTGATGCTTTATCAGCAATCCTTGTTTCAAGAAAAACACCACATTTCAAAAACAGTTGTCATTGGGACGGAAAGTGAGGTGAAATGTTCTGAACAGGGGCACAGACAGCAAAACAAATGTTACAGGGGTGATAACCCTTACCTATGTTTTCCAAAAAGTTTAAAAATAGATTTTTGGGCTGGAGCTACACTTAACCACTTAACGACCGCCCACCGCCGATTTACGTCGGCAGAATGGCACGGACAGGCAGAATCACGTAGATCTACGTGATCGCCTTTGTGCAGTTGGGGGGTCCATCCGGACCCCCCTTCACTGCAGTGAGCGGCCGTTAAGTGTTCGGGAGCGATCAGGCATGAGGGGGCGGCCGCTCGATTCTGCCCCCCCCCCTCGCGATCGCTCCCGGCCAATGAAAATGCTTCCTCCGCCATGTGATGTAAACAAGGCTGGAGGAAGTGATGTCATCTCCCTCGCTGCGGTCTTTTCGTTCCCGGCGCCGAGCAGAGAAGAAGCAGGTTAGTGCACCAACAGTCCACTGACACGTAGGTACACATAGGCACACAAATCACCCCCCAGTCACCCCCAGATCACCCCCCAGGTCACCCCAAAGCCCCCAATCACAGTGTCACTGATTGCAGTGATCATTTATTTTACTGATCACTGCATTTAGTGTCATCTGTGATTGTAAAAAGTTGCAGGGCAGTTAGGATTAGGCCCCTTTAGGTCCAGGGTAGCCCCCTAACCCCCCCCCTAATAAAGGTTTAACCCCTTGATCACCCCCCAGGTAACCCTTTCACCCCCTAACTTCAGCATCACTAAGCGATTGTTTTTCCGATCGCTGTATTCGTGTCGCTGGTGTTTTAGATTATTAGTTTTTTTTTTTTAGGTTCGCCGCAGGTTTTTATTAGTGTCAGGTACCCCCATATATTATTTTAACCCCCTGATTGCCCCTAGAGTTAACCCTTTCACCAGTGATCGCCGTATAAGCGTCACTGGTGTCACTGGTTAGCCAGTAAGTTATTTAGTTATTTAGGTTACCCGTCAGGTTTTTATATAGTGTCAGGTACCCCCATATTTAACCTAATAAAGGTTTTAACCCCCTGATTGCCCCTAGTTAACCCTTTCACCAGTGATCACCATATAAAGGTTACGGGTGACGCTGGTTGATTAGTTTGCTTTTTATAGCATCAGGGCACCCGCCGTATATAACCCAATAAAGGTTTAACCCCCCTGATCGCCCGGCGGGTGAGATCAATTAGGTTTTAGCGCCAGAGAGGGTCTGCGTCGCCCCAGGCAGTGTTAGGTTAGTGCCAGTAACGCTAACACCCACGCGCAAAGCATACACCCCCCTTAGTGGTATAGTATCTGATCAGATCTATACTAGCATCCCCAGCGGTTTAGGGTTCCCAAAAACGCAGTGTTAGCGGGATCAGCCCAGATACCTGCTAGCGCCTGCGTTTAGCCCCTCCGCCCAGCCCAGCCCAGCCCACCCAAGTGCAGTATCGATCGATCACTGTCACTTACCAAACACAACACACATAACTGCAGCGTTCGCAGAGACAGGCCTGATCCATATCAACCAGTCCATAGCAAACGTCCATAGCAACCAGTCCATAGCAACTGTCCATAGCAACCATCCATAGCAACCAGTCTATAGCAACTGTCCATAGCAACCATCCATTGCAACCAGTCCATAGCAACCGTCCATAGCAACTGTCCATAGCAACCATCCATAGCAACTATCCATAGCATCCAGTCCATAGCAACTGTCCATGGCAACCAATCCATAGCAACCGTCCATAACAACCAATCCGTAGCAACTGTCCATAGCAACTGTCCATAGCAACCGTCCATAGCAACCAGTCCATAGCAACCATCAATATCAACCAGTCCAAGGTGAATGTTTTGAACGCTACCACTCAAAAGTGAAGTTTTAGCGTAGGGTACAGCATTTCACAGACAAGGACACACTTACACAGGGTCTCCCAAGATGCCATTACATTTTGAGAGACCCGAACCATTACAGTTGTAAAGTTACAAAAAAAGTGTAAAAAAGAAAAAAAAAAACAAAACACAAAAAAAATATAAAATAAAAAAACCAAAAATAGTTGTTGTTTTATTGTTCTCTCTCTCTCTATTTTCTCTCTATTGTTCTGCTCTTTTTTACTGTATTCTATTCTGCAATGTTTTATCATGCTTGCTTTTCAGGTATGTAATTTTTTGTTTTCAGGTGCGCCATTCAACTGCAGCGCGGAATTATTTATCTTGACAGCAACAGCGTTTGCTCCCACGATACATAAAGCCGTGACACCACAGTTAAAAAAAAGAGCATATATGCCGAAGCATGGGGGCAGCAGGGGCGGAGGAGCGATTTTGCTCCTAATGCCGCGTATATACGGTCGAAATTCCAACGGAGGCTTGCCCGTGGAAAAGTCCGACCGTGTGTACGCGGCATAACCTTTTATGCCGCGTACATACGGTCGAAATTCCGACGAAGGCTTGACCGTGTGTACGCGGCATAACTTTTTTGCGGGAGGATGCCCCCATGCTTCGGCATATATGCCCATCATTAGAAGTGGGTGGATGAAGGGAGGTATTCTAATGGTGGGCATACCCACCAATCAATCTCTTTTTTTCGTTCAGCCAATAGGCTGTATGAAAAAAAAGATTACAATACATGTCCAACAAGGACCAGCAACGTACTGGTATGTTGCTGGACTTTGAATGTTTATACCAGAATGATGCCTGCGGGTTTAGGTATCATCTTGGTATCATTCTTTTCAGCCAGCAGCCGGCTTTCATGTAAAAGCAATTCTAGCAGATAATTAGCCTCTAGACTGCTTTTACAAGCAGTGGGAGGGAATGTCCCCCCCCCCGGATATAAAAAGCGCCATTGGGAAATTGGGAAAGCATTTTATCACACCGATCTTGGTGTGGTCAGATGCTTTGAGGGCAGAGGAAAGATCTAGGGTCTAACCCCCCAATTTTTTTCAAAAAAAGAGTACCTGTCACTACTTATTGCTATCATAGGGGATATTTACATTCCCTGAGATAACGATAAAAATGGTAAAAAAATAAAATATGGAAGGCACAGTTTAAAAATAAAATAAAAAAGCCAAATAAATAATAAAAAAAAAAAAAAAAAAAAAAAAAAAGCACCGCTGTCCCCCCCTGCTCTTGCGCAAAGGCGAACACAAGCGTCGGTCTAGCGTCATATGTAAACAGCAATTGCATCATGCATGTGAGGTATCACCGCGAAGGTCAGATCGAGGGCAGTCATTTTAGCAGTAGACCTCCTCTGTAAATCTAACGTGGTAACCTGTAAAGGCTTTTAAATGCTTTTAAAAATGAATGTAGTTTGTCGCCGCTGCGCGTTTGTGCGCAATTTTAAAGCATGTCGTGTTTGGTATCCATGTACTCGGCCTATGATCATCTTTTTTATTTCATCAAACATTTGGGCAATATAGTGTTTTTTAGTGCATTAAAAATAAAAAAAGTGTGTTTTTCCCCCAAAAAATGTGTTTGAAAAATCGCTGCGCAAATACTGTGTGGAAAAAAAAAATGCAACACCCACTATTTTAATCTGTAGGGCCTTTGCTTTAAAAAAATATATAATGTTTGGGGGTTCAACATAATTTTCTTGCAAAAAAATTTTTTTTTTCATGTAAACAAAAAGTGTCAGAAAGGGCTTTGTCTTCAAGTGGTTAGAAGAGTGGATGATGTGTGACATAAGCTTCCTAATGTTGTGCATAAAATGCCAGGACAGTTCAAAACCCCCCCCCAAATGACCCCATTTTGTAAAGTAGACACCTCAAGCTATTTGCTGAGAGGCATGTTGAGCCCATTGAATATTTTTTTTTTTGTCCCAAGTGATTGAATAATGACCAAAAAAAAAAAATGTACAAAAAGTTGTCACTAAATTATATATTGCTCAAACATGCCATGGGCATATGTGGAATTACACCCCAAAATACATTCTGTTGCTTCTCCTGAGTACGGGGATACCACATGTGTGGGACTTTTTGGGAGCCTAGTCGCGTACGGGACCCCAAAAACCAAGCACCGCCTTCAGGATTTCTATGGGTGTAAATTTTTGATTTCACTCCTCACTGCCTATCACAGTTTCGGAGGCCATGGAATGCCCAGATGGCACAAAACCCCCCCAAATGACCCCATTTTGGAAAGTAGACACCCCAAGCTATTTGCTGAGAGGTATGTTGAGTATTTTGCAGATCTCGCTTTTTGTCACAAAGTTTTGAAAATGTAAAAAAAGAAAAAAAAAAAAGGAAAAAAAAAGGTCTTTCTTAATTTTCAAAAACAAATGAGAGCTGTAAAATACTCACCATGCCTCTCAGCAAATAGCTTGGGGTGTCTACTTTCCAAAATGGGGTCATTTGTGGGGGTTTTGGGCTATTTTGACATTTTATGGCCTTCAAAACTGTGATAGGTAGTGAGGAGTGAAATCAAAAATTTATGCCCTTAGAAACCTTGAAGGCGGTGCTTGGTTTTTGGGGTCCCGTACGCGGCTAGGCTCCCAAAAAGTCCCACACATGTGGTATCCCCGTACTCAGGAGAAGCAGCAGAATGTATTTTGGGGTGTAATTTCACATATAACCATGGCATGTGTGAGCAATATATCATTTAGTGACAACTTTTTGTACATTTTTTTTTTTCTTTTTGTCATTATTCAATCATTTGGGACAAAAAAAAAAAATATTCAATGGGCTCAACATGCCTCTCAGCAAATAGCTTGGGGTGTCTACTTTCCAAAATGGGGTCATTTGGGGGGATTTTGTGCCATCTTGGCATTTTATGGCCTTCAAAACTGTGATAGGTAGTGAGGAGCGAAATCAAAAATTTATGCCCTTAGAAACCTTGAAGGCGGTGCTTGGTTTTTGGGGTCCCGTACGCGGCTAGGCTCCCAAAAAGTCCCACACATGTGGTATCCCCGTACTCAGGAGAAGCAGCAGAATGTATTTTGGGGTGTAATTTCACATATGCCCATGGCATGTGTGAGCAATATATCATTTAGTGACAACTTTGTGCAAAAAAAAAAAAGTTTGGCATATTCCCGCAACCTGTGGCAAAATATAAAATATTCCATGGACTCAACATGCCTCTCAGCAAATAGCTTGGGGTGTCTACTTTCCAAAATGGGGTCATTTGGGGAGGTTTTGTGCTATTTTGGCATTTTATGGCCTTCGAAACTGTGATAGGTAGTGAGGAGTGAAATCAAAAATTTGCGCCCTTAGAAATCCTGAAGGCGGTGCTTGGTTTCCGGGGTCCCGTACGTGGCTAGGCTCCTAAAAAGTCCCACACATGTGGTATCCCCGTACTCAGGAGAAGCAGCAGAATGTATTTTGGGGTGCAATTCCACATATAACCATGGCATGTGTGAGCAATATATCATTTAGTGACAACTTTTTGTAATTTTTTTTTTTTTTTGTCATTATTCAATCACTTGGGACAAAAAAAAAAAAAAAATTCAATGGGCTCAACATGCCTCTCAGCAATTTCCTTCGGGTGTCTACTTTCCAAAATGGGGTCATTTGGGGGGGTTTTGTACTGCCCTGCCATTTTAGCACCTCAAGAAATGAGATAGGCAGTCATAAATTTAAAGCTGTGTAAATTTCAGAAAATGTACCCTAGTTTGTAAACGCTATAACTTTTGCGCAAACCAATAAATATACGCTTATTGACATTTTTTTTTACTAGAGACATGTGGCTGAATACATTTTGGCCTAAATGTATGACTAAAATTGAGTTTATTCGATTTTTCTTATAACAAAAAGTAGAAAATATCATTTTTTTTCAAAATTTTCGGTCTTTTTCTGTTTATATCGCAAAAAATAAAAATCGCAGAGGCAATCAAATACCATTAAAAGAAAGCTCTATTTGTGGGAAGAAAAGGACGCAAATTTCATTTGGGTACAACATTGCATGTCCGCACAATTTACAGTTAAAGCAGCGCAGTGCCGAATCCCAAAAACAGGCCTGGTCCTAATGGCCCGAAATGGTCCAGGGCTTAAGTGGTTAAACAATGTACCTGTTCAAAATTACAAACAGATTCTACATAAGAACAAACCTACAGTCCCTGTCTTGTATGCACCGCCTGTATACGGCTGTTCAGAGTATATAGGGCCTTTTTTATTTTATGTGCGGGGTTCCCCTTAATATCCATACAAGACCCAAAGGGGCTGGTAATGGGCTGGGCTGGGGTGGGGGGGGGGGGGGTCATGGGGTAGCTATGCCATTTTTCTTAAAGATTTTCATCCATATTACCGGGACCAGACATTACATTAAAGCCGCAAGCAGTTTTAAATGGCTTTTTTTTCCTTTAGAAGTGTCATTTTGTGTAGGGACAGTTCTAAACACGGGAAACACGTGGCACTTCACAGGCATACTTTAGACACCCCCCAGGTACGATATTTAAAGGAATATTTGACTTTTTTTTTTTCACTTTATGCATCATTAAAATGACTGCTCCCGTTTTTAAAACTTCTTTTTGCATTGATACATGTCCCCTGGTGCAGAACCCGGGTTCCCAAACCCTTTTTAGGACAATAACATGCATAATAGTTGTTATAATTAGCACTTTAGAATTCGAACGTTCGCATCCATTGTATTTAATAGGGTTCTAATGTTCGTACGAACTTTCGGTCCGTTCGCGGGTTCTGGTGCGAACCGAACCCGGGGGTGTTCGGCTCATCACTATTTAGGATTAAATAGCTTCTCATCCAGCTTCGTTTTGTGGCCTCCTGTCTTCTTCAAGGTGCTAAGATTAAACATCATATTCCCAATACTGCATTAATTCTTGATACATTTGTGTACAATCCAATCCCCTCTTAAGAGCCCTTTTTCCAAGTAAAATACGTTTAATTTCTGTAATCTTTCCTTATAACTTGGGTCCTCCACCCCCCTTACTAATTTTGTTACCTTTAAGCTGAAGCACATACTCAAGAAGAGGTTGAAAAGAGTTCAGAGTTTTGTGGTAGAAGTGTAGTTTTATCTCTCGAATACATACCTTTTTAATACATGTTAGTCGTCTGCTGGCATTGCTAGCTGCAGTTCCCCCTAATGGAGCACCTCCTAGCTTTCATACATTTTTTTGGCTCCCCTGTACATACCTTTACATTTTTCAATATTGCCCACCCCTCTATTTTATCAAGGTGTTTCTGTATCCTGTTTTTAACTTATTATCCCTCATAGCTTGACTTAGAATTATTAAAATCATTACTAACAGCAACATGAAAATAAAAAAACGATTTTTTTTGTGGATTGGTACATTTCCCCTAGGGCACTGCACATCTATCCGCCCCCTTTTTATAACAGTCCCTTGCCTATTAGCTTGAAAATGAACAGAACTGACATACAGAATCAGCTCCTATTGACTTCAATATGATCGGGATTAATGCTAAGACCTTTGCAGAGTTTGGTGAGCCTCCTGCAAACTGAACCCCAGTACTTTCAGCTTATCCCCAGCTGCGAATCAAATGTGTTTATACACGTTTTACGAGGGTAAAATAAGTTGATGATCACCAGGATGATGAAGATGAAACGAGGGTGCTCATTTCAGCAAGACAAAGATCCCAAAGACAAAGCCAAGGAAACTCTCAATTGGTTTCAAAGAAAGAAAATAAAGCTAGAATAGCCCAGCAATCGCCTGACTTGAATCCAATATAAAATCTATGGAAAGAACTAAAGATCAGAGTTCATACAAGAGGCCCACTGAACCTTCAAATTTTAAAGGCTGTGTGAAAGAATGGGCCAAAATCACACCTAAGCAATGCTGGATTGTTACCAACGTGAGGTGAAAATTTCATGTCGATAGCACCTTTAGAAATATATTTACCTTGAAAAATGGTGACATGTTCAATAGTTATTTTACCCACTGTAATATTGCTGTATATATAATATGTTCATATTCATACTGTATATTGTACAATGTGTTAATATTTGTATATACAGTATCATCATATAAAATCCAGCAGCACCTGGAAACTGTCATTAGTGATGTATGAGCATGGCCATGGAGGCATTGGTCATGTAAGCTGGTAGTTAAGTATCACGACTTGCTCTGCCTCTCCAATTTAGGCACTGCAAGTGTGATCTATATAACTGATCCAGTTGTGGCAAGATAGCTGTAACTTACAGTCTCAGTAAAATTAGCAGACAATGACTCTATCCAAATGACATCTTGCAGATCCTAGAATGCTCCAATTTAAAACTTGCACAGATCTTAACAGATGAACAACAGACAAGTGAAAAAGTGATAGTGTGGCCTAACAACAGGAAAAAAACCACGTGATGAATGGAGACTAAAGCATGAAGAAAAAGGGTGGGACTAATTGCATAGAGCATCCACACGCTATGGAGTGAAGTAGGAAGAAAATGATTTAAGGCAACCAATCAACAATGCATGTAAAACATGATATTAGTCGTGATTGATGAGGATGCGCAGTATATCACTGCATATCATAATTGACGTAATTATTTTTAAATAAACGACTTTTACCTGTGCATTTTTTATTCACAATGTAATTTTTTATCAGTGAATGAGTAGCCAGGAGTAAGGTGTGGGGCCAGATATCTGGCTTCCTGATTCTGATAATTTTCTCCCCACAGACCCACATTGGGCCAGTGGTCCTCATGTGTGTATGGGGCCTTTGTCCGCATTAACATGGGACAAGGAACGCATATACTACAGGTATGGATAAGTATCTGATATTGATTTTAAGGAGAACCTCGTTTTTTTTAATTGCGATATTCCCCTCTGTTGTAAGGAATATAAGTTCTGGGTTTTGTACATATTCTGTTGCATTCCAAATGGTCAGATAAGCTGAGGCTTGTCGTGACTGGAGGACAGGATGCCCCCCCTAAGGAATGTAATCCGTTAGACCCGACTCCGCAATGTCTGAAGATCCTGTTAATTAGCACCTTCCGAAGACAAAAGGGAAGTGCAGCTGTCAACACAAGTGCAATGATCAAAGGCGCCAGCAAGCTATTGGAGATTATATGGGCAACATCGCTCCCAGAGGCCAGGTATGGCAGGAAAATCAGTAACAAGACAAGGAACATGAAAGTGCAACGATTGGTCGAGAGGCAGATGGGCGGGCAAAGGGAAGGGTTTGAATGAGGTATGAATGGAGGTCCTTTAAAACAGGACGTTTGGGAATGAGAGAGTCCTCTATTACATCTGGGAGCTCAGCAAGCAGGACTTTTGCCAGGTAAAAGTGGCACAAGATTTTATCCGCCATTTTAAGAGGTTGGTAGATATTGTGGTGATACAGGGCAAAAATATGTCATGGGCTCTGGCGTGCACGCAGGGGCAGGCGGATCTATCAACCAACATCAAGCTGATTGTACAATCTCTGTATGAGGGGCAGTGGCCTTATGAATTAGCATCACAGCTCAGTAAGATTTTACCAAAGCACATCTCTTACACTAATCCAAAGTGGTGGTCAAATGCCTGGATGGGCTGTACTAATTTGGATTATGAGAGATGCTATGCTTCCTCATTGATCCCATATACAGAAGTACAGACTCAGTCTGTGTATTCAGTGGTATCAATAGGCTTGCTGACTGGGGATTCTACTTCGTTACATCTGAGGCTAAATTACCCACATGTGATCAGAGAGGATGGGAGCTGGAGACAGGTTGATATTTCCCTCTGTCGGAAGCATGACCATGACATCCTATGTATGCCAGGTCAATACACGGTGGTGAATGAGAAATGTTGGGAAGATGCCTCGCTCTGTGTTCTGGATGGGGAAAACATTGCCGGGAAGGGAACGCCGATGTATTATTTGGGACATCGGAGAGTTTGTTTCTTTGTCCTAAAGGATACTAATGTGACGTTAGTCATGGAACTAGGATGTTTTGTGAACTGGACACTAGCTAGAGGAGCATGGTGTACCCTTGGTGGTGTCTCTGAAATCCAGACACAGGAATGGAATTATGTGGTACCGCATATTGCCAATCTGTCTGTGGATATCAACCATAACCGCCCTGTTAATCTGAGAGCCCTGAACCTTGGTATGGGAAGGAAGATACAGGAATGGTTAACAGATTGGGATAGAGATGAGAGTCTTATGAGGATGCTGCAGCAAGAGAGAGCTAATGCTACTATAGTCATCCACAACGATCAGAATGAAATAAAGGAGGTAGTGCATCAACTAGAAAATGATGCGGGAGGGTCTTGGTGGGAGGTAGTATTTGGACATTCCAGTAAGGCCAACAGTATTTTGAATTATTTGATACATCCCGTTGTAGTATTGCTCATTATTGCCGCAGCATCGTCATTGGTTCAAGTTGGTATGTGTTGTTGGACTCGATGTTTATATAGGAAAGTCTCGCATTTATCTATGCAAGTTGAGGGACGAATTGGTGGTGAGGTCTCTTCATACAGGTTAGAGGCATTGCTGCCAATTCAGAACACTGTCGACATGCCAGAATTGCGTTACCTGCAGACTTTCAGCTTTAATTTGAGGGTATTTACATCCAAATAAGGTGAAAGGTGTAGAAATTACAATAGTTTGTATATGTGCCTCCCACTTTTTAAGGGATTAAAAGTAATGGGACAATTGGCTGCTCAGTTTGTTTCATTTCAAATCCATTGTGGTGGTGTATAGAGCCAAAAAGATTAGAATTGTGTCGATGTCCCAATATTTATGGACCTGACTGTAAATAGCCTAAGAACATGCATTTTTAATTATAAATTACAAAATAGTTGTGTTTTATTTTCTTTTTGTTTTAATGTTGTTTTTGATTTTCATTACTATTTTAATCTCGTAAAATGTTATAACAGTTAACATTATTACAAATTCAATTTTGTTAATTAGAACTTCTCAGATAATTATGCATATTAAATTAGATTTCTGCTATTTCTAGCTCTGAGGTCAATACTGTTGGTAATAATTAATAAATTTTCTTTAAAGCTATACATTTTTTAATACTTCTGATGCATTATTTCTAGTATTACTTCATTAAAATCACAGTTCCGTTACTCCAGAGATAACACATTTTTCATTAAATGTTGTATTTATAGACAATTAGGGGTTGATTTATTAAAGCTGTAGAGTGCAAAATCTGGTGAAGTTCTGCATAGAAACCAATCAGCTTCCAGTTTTTTTTGTCAAAGGTTAACTGAACAAGCTGAAGTTAGAAGCTGATTGGTTTAAATAGAAAAACACATATGTGAGAGTCTACAAGGCTGCACACCCCAAAAGAATGCAAAATTGTAAAGTTCCCCCAAGGTTTTTTTTAGCAGCAAAGTAATTAGATTCAAAAATAAATTGTTTGATAAAATCTTTATTGTATCAAAATTGGAATTCAAATTCCTGATTGAGATTTAAAATATGAGCTCTGGTTACAAACACAAAAAAGAACATATTCCAGCAGAATGGGAAATATCATACAATGGAACAGATTCTTGACATTACATTACAAATATCCATCCATGTAAATACTCCAACGCGTTTCGACCCATACAGTTGTAGTCTTCTTTGGGGGGGGGGGGGGTTATGCTAAGGAATATAATTAAAAAATCATAATTCTGACACTTCATATTATGCAAATGTTTCTATAGGTGCTAATAATATATTTAACACTCAAAATGGAATTGAAGAACTGTGTCCTATAGCCAGAGTCTTTTTCTAAAATAAATTGGATTCAATGATCCAGGAACCTCCATGTGTCATCTCCACCTCCTCCAGGCAAGCTCCAGCCCCAGAAGACTTGCAAGGAGCCACACATTTGGACCTCCAGAGAAGGAAAGGATGAGAAGCATTTTGATGCATTTTCAAAATAGTCACAATGAATAAAAAATAGGAAGTATTTAAAAAGTAATTTTTATAAATTTTCAGTACTGTTAAGCAACCCCAGACCAGTTAGTTTTAACCTACATTTTTTAATAATAAAAATCAAAGGTATGTTACTAATATTACAGATTTATTAATTTGTGTCATTAGCTGTTAATTAGTTATTAATAATATGTTAATTTATAAATCCAGTATGATATGTAACATTGACATAGCATACCATAATATGTGTAGTGAAAATGCTAAATAAATATGAGATCAAAAAGTGGTCTATAATATATAGTGAAAATGTGTAAATATTATGAGGATCATGAATTATTATTAATTAAAACAAATGGACAAAGAGTGAATGTGTGAGTGTTGACTGAATGTGATTGTTGTATTAAACAATCAAGTAAAACAAGTGAAAATAAATTACGTTTAAAACAAAAGAGCGTGTGAAAAATATGTGATATTGTAAAAATTCTAAATGTGAACGTGTCAAAAACCATATGAGAATGAATATTGTGACTCAAATCATATTGGTTGAACAAGCAAACAAAATGTGTCTCAATATAAAAGTCACTATAACAATCTAAAATGGGGTAAAAGACCTTATGATTGCACAATTACCTTAACTGGTGGAGTGAATTAATTCACTCCAAAATATATGGCTCAGGTGATAATACACCAAAGGATTTAGGGTGAAGCCATATCTATATTAAATATAAAAAACAATAATCAAATGATAAGACCGTCATCAATGTAATATGTAAAACATCACAATATGATAAATGTGACAGCATTTGGTATAAACAAAATATTAGTAGTTAGAAAAACTGGTCTGGTATTTACCAATAACAGCACTTCAAATTTCAATGTTTCCTGTGCATATATGCCAGCAGGTCTCCTAAATCATAGGTGTCCTCAATCAGTAGTGCCCAAACAAGTCAGTTACAGGTGCTGCCCATTCCCCCCCTGCTCCCCGTCCTGGCTGCTCTTATTGCAGCCATTGCGTGGCTCCCTCGGCATTCCGGAAGTCCTAGGACCCGGTCTCTGCCGTCACCTCCGTTGCAATTGCGGCATAGTGAATTTGAATTACATTTTTGATACAATAAAACTGACTTTGGGAGCACATGTTGCATGACGTGTATAAATTAATGGTTCACTTAACTGGTCCAACACAAGTTGGTCCAACTTTGAAAAAGGTTCCTGCACTACCTTGTTCCGATTTGGGCACAACTTCAGCCCATTGATTTGAATGTAAGTCGCATCATAGTCGGATCATTATCTTAACTTATCCGACTTGTGGCATATGACTTTTTCCCTGAGGATCTTGAGGGTAGAACCCCAAGCCAAAATTTAAAAATAAATGGCATGTAGTCTCCCCCAAGACCATACCACACCCTTCAGTCTGGTATGGATTTTGAGTGGAAACCCCACGCCCAAAAAAACGCCAAATCCATACCAGACCCTTATCCGAGCATGCAGCCCGGCAGTTCAGGAAAGGGGGGGACGAGTGAGTGCCCCCCTCCTGGACCATACCAGGCCACATGCCCTCAGCATGGGGGATGGGTGCTTTGGGGCAGGGGCGGCTCTGCTCCCCCTGCCCCAAAGCACCTTGCCCCCATGTTGATGGGGAAACAGGCCTCTTCCTGACAACTATGGGCGGTGGTTGTGGGGGTCTGCAGACATGTCGCTTATCAGAATCTCACTCACCCAAAAAAGTGTCAAAAATAAATAAAGCCAGTACACAGGTTTTTGATGGGTTTTTTAAGTCCTTTATTAAAGTAGCTCCAACATGTTTTCTCCCTCTGGTCTTCTCCCTCCGGTTCTTCTCTTTCCAGTGATGTCTTGTTCCTCTGTTTCTTTATCCTCAGGACTTAAAAAACCTGTCAAAAACCTGTGTACTGGATTGATTTATTTTTGACACTTTTTTTGGGTGAATGAGTAGGGTACAATTTACCCCTACTCATTCACATAGGGTGGTGCTGGGATCTGGGGGCCCCTTGCTAAAGGGGGCTTAAATATTATAAAAAGCCCCTTGCCCGCAGACCCCCACAACCACCCTTCTGCCCCAAGGCACCCACCCCCCCATGTTGAGGCCTGGTATGTGGCCAAATATGGTCCAAGGTATGATATGGTCCAAAGGGTCTGGTATGGTCTGGGGGGGACCCAACGCCATTTTCTTTTTAATTTTGCTGTGGGGTTCCCCCTCAAGATTCAAACCAGGCTCAAAGAGCCTGGTATTGTCGGATCAAAGTTGGATCCCGTTCATTGAAGTTGTAGGGCAAAGTCGGATCAGTGTGAACCCGGCCTTAAGTTGAAAACGTTATTCATATACAATCTTGTGTGTGGCTTATAAATCTATTTGCAAATGTTTACAGCAATACCATATTTACATAAATCACGTATTTATGAAATGTATGGAATCTTAAAGCATAACTTCACCTAAAAATAAATTTTTGCAATTGTTAGTTAACATCTATCTTTTAAAGTGGTTAATTGCATTGAAGAGGAATCATAGACTTTACAGGCACCAATGTAGTAACAATTGGTAATTTTTATTAATAACAGATGTATAAAAATATCTAAAAAACATATAAAATACAGACTTATATAGTCAGTAATCAGCACATCCAATTTTGGCTGCTGGGTCCGAGTCAATAAGTGTAATGACCACTGGGGGTTCCCTAAACAGAGTGGGGACAGAATAAAATTTTTGGGGGTACAAGCTTGACATGTTTCGCGATATGATACTTCTTCAGGAGCTTTTCAGTATATTTCACAGAAAGTGAGTATATGTATACATCTATGTAGGTAATGCAGCACGAAAGGGGAGACAGCACTAAGGAGAAGGGCTTATGGCCAGTACACAGAATTGGTATGTCATCTCAAACAGATATAGTAAGTGCATGCATGTAATCATTGTATAGAAAAAGTAAAAATAAATATAAAGCTCAAAGGGGCTATTGTTATATCGATAGGCAGCAATGGTCAATGGATAGTTTCATTGCCACAGATGTCCTGAGTATAATTGAGTGTGAGTCTCTCAGAGCAAACAAGCAATCCCAAACATACTGCTGACACAGAACTCACGGCTGGAAAGTAAGATCTGCTGCTATGAAAAATACTGATAAGCTTCTGAAGAAGCGTCATATCGTGAAGCATGTTTTTGTACACCCAAAAATGGTATTCTGCCCCCACTCTGTTTAGGGAACCCCCAGTGGTCATTACATTTATTGACCTGGGCCCAGCAGCCAGAGTTGGATGTGCTGACTACTGCCTATATAGGTCTGTATTTTATGTTTTTAGGATATTTTTGTACATCTGTTAATAGTAAAAATTACCAATTTTTACTACATTGGTGCCTGTAAAGTCCATGATTCCTCTTCAATACAATTAACCTAGTTAGTAGGACGTGGCACTTTCTACCATTATTTATACACCCACAGTACCATCCTGTGGTAGTGTATCTTTGCTAGTTTATTTGTAATCTTTTTAAGTGGCTCTATGCATTAAGGTAAAAAAAAAAAAAAAAAAACATTTGGTGCTGAATTCCCTCAGCCTCTCCTTATACAGTATTTACCTGAGCCCGATTTCGATCCACTGCTGTGCTTTTTACCTCCTCACTGGACAGATTGATACGATTGTGACGAGGGAATGGGGCAGGCTGAAACGGACTGTCTTTGTCAATGGACTCAGACAAGGCAGCTCGGGAGAGAGTGCCCCCATAGAAAGCAGCTTCCTATGTGGGCACTCACCCAAGAGGAGGACCATGGAGAGCTGGCAGGGGTCCCCAGAAGAAGAGGATCAGGGCTGCTCTGTGCAAAACCATTGCACAAAGCAGACAAGTATAATATATTTTTTTAATATAAAAAATTCATGCAACCAAACGTTTTTTGTGTCACTAATTTGAATATGTCACATGAAGTGTATCTACCATTTACTTATTTATTTTTTTCTATATGAAGAGCTTCACAAAACAGGACCATACAATTAAGAAGCACTGTCAATACGAGCAAAGAAGCGAACATACATGTACAGGCACAATTTAAAATAACTAAAAGCAATGCAATAATAGACAGTGGTATTCAATAATATAAATGCAGTGGGAAGAACTCTACTTGAAGATGTTAGAGAAATCAGGCTGTACGCAGAGCACACAGCCAGATATCGTGTCTCTAATGATAACACACTTTGTCTTAATGCAATAATAGATCTTAAGCTAAAAATTCACTTACCATTCATTCAATTTCCCATTCATCCAAAAACCAGACATCACCGCACTGCTATGTTCATCATCTCAGCATCCCAGCATCACTGACCGCCGAGCCCCCTACAGGCTCCTTTTATTATAACAAAAGCTCTCACAAACAGGAAGTGATGGCTACAGCAGCCAATCATGTCCTCCATGGGAGGGGATTTCACAGGATGTCCCCTCCACACAAGAAATACCATATAAGGATCTGACCATACAAGGGTCTGACCACACAGGATGTGACAATACAGGATAACCCTCCCGACAGGGTTAGTTAAATACATACAACAACATGAATAATACAACAACATATTCAACAACATGAATAATACAACACAATAACAATACAATGATGGCTAAAGTCTTATGGGCGTGTCCGGGCAGGGAAAGCGTGTATGCTCCTAACAAACTAAGCCGTATTACTTTAAAACATGGACACTCTCCCCTACTCTGAAACGCTCATAAGCTCTCATATTACCACTGATAGGAATCCTTATTTTGCGCTATTCCATAGAACAGCGCATACTCAGATATTGCTTGTGGAAGGGAGGCTATCTGCAGGCGCACGCTACGAATCTCGACCATGCTGATCAGACACAGCAGAGATAAGAGCGCACATCTGCCTATAACCAATAATGTCCTTGCAGAGCGAGCATATCCCCTCCTCAACGATCGTCCGTGCTAATGCACAGAGGGCCCCTCGTCGGCGGACATATCCCCACGCTGCAAACATTACACTCCAACCTCAAGACGTTTTCCACTACCAGACAGGATTCAACCAGCCTCAGACTGCCCCAGTCAGCTCTTTAGATCGGGTTGCGGAAGTACTAACACTGGGAGACACTATGACAATACATATTAAATACATCTTCATAAAATTTCCACAACAAAGACAACGGTAAGTAATGCCCAACTGTTCAATGGGGTGTCAGGGGTTCAGTCCAACTGTAGAGCTTTAAGGACTCCAACACTCGGTTTTCTCTGTTTCAGTGCTGGTTTTGCCCACTTTTATTTAACCACTTGCCGACCGCCGCCAGTAGATATACGTCGGCAGAATGGCTCCTGTGGGCAAATCAACGTACAGGTACGTTGCTTTGAAATTCCCGCCGTGCGCGCCCGCCGCAAGCTCTGCGACCATGCCCACGGGACCCGCAAACTCGATGTCCGCCGGTGTCCCGCAATCGTGTCACGGAGCTGCAGAACAGGGGGATGCCTGTGTAAACAAGGCATTTCCCTGTTCTGCCTTGTGACAGGACACTGATCTACTGCTCCCTGTCATCGGAAGCAGTGATCAATGTCGTGTCACATGTAGCCCAGCCCCCACACAGTTAGAGTCACTCCCTAGGACACACTTAACCCCTTCCTCGCACCCTAGTGGTTAACCCTTTCCTGCCAGTGTAATTTACACAGTAATCAGTGCATTTTTATAGCACTGATCGCTGTATAAATGACAATGGTCCCAAAATAGCGTCAAAGTGTCCGATGTGTCCGCCATAATGTCGCAGTCACGATAAAAATTGCAGATCGCCGCCATTTCTAAAAAAAAAAATTGTTTTATAAAATTGCGATAAAACTATCCCCTATTTTGTAAATTTATTGATTGGTTTGCCCAAAAGTTATAGCGCCTACAAAATAGGGGATAGATTTATGACATTTATTTTTATAATTTTTTTTACTAGTAATGGTGGCGATCTGCGATTTTTGTCAGGATTGCGATATTGCGGCGGACAGATCGGACACTTTTGACACTATTTTGGGACCATTCACATTTATACAGCGAACAGTGTTATAAATATGCACTGATTACTGTATAAATGTTACTGGCAGGGAAGGGGTTAACACTGGGGGGGATCAAGGGGTTAAATGTGTTACCTGGGAGTGATTCTTACTGTGGGGGGAGGGGACTCACAAGGGGAAGAGACCGATCTGTGTCCCTATGTACAAGGGAGACACCATCGGTCTCCTCTCCCTGATAGGACATGGATCTCTGTGTTTACACACAGAGATCCACGTCCCTGGCTCTGTGACGAGCAATCGCAGGTGCCCGGCGGACATCGCGGCCACCGGGCACGCGCATCGGGTCCCCAGTGATGTGGCGAGCACACTGCGGGAATACCAGGGCGTCATATGACGGCCGCCCAGAGGGACGAAAGGTTCCTGCGGCTGTCATATGACTATGGCCCGGGCAGGAAGTGGTTAAAGGAACCTATTTAGAAAATAAAAAATGAACATTTACAACCCCTTTAAATCTTTTAGCTGAAGACCCTGCCTCTGACACAAACATTGCCCATATCCTCTACTGCCCCGCCAAATGTTTTGCTGGAGCAGGGGGAGTCTCAATCTTCAAACTGTATTCTGTGCCATGTCATGTAAATGCAGCGGTGCCCCCGTAGGAGCCGCTGAGTGTTGTGGTCCGCCTGTCACTCTGCCCAGCCCGGCATTCACTTCCCAGTCACTTTTGAGACAATGAACAGCCCATGTGCTTGTTTTTGTGGTTTTTATTGAGGAGATAAACTTGGATGGGTAAAGGAATATATGGGATGCCCAGTAAAGATAGAAATTTGGTTGAGACAAAACTATGTACAGTCCAGAAGATTCGCTCAATTCCTCCTCCTGCACATTGCTTCCTATCTAGTGGTTCACTACATTCCTCCTGAATGTCGCTTCCTATTTAGTGGTTCCAGGATCAGCTAGCACATGGTGGTTAGGACTGACACTGGCTCAGCCAAACCTTAGCAATAGCCTTTTGCAGGCAGGGACCGCGGGCACCTATAGTGTAGCAGAAGTAGAAAGTCTTTAGTTCTAGCTGTCCTATAGATGGACTACTGCTCCCAGTCAGCCTTCTTCAGGCCCCACCAACCCTCCTGGCAGCATCTGTCTGACTCCACTGCCCATGACATTGCAGTCCATACTGCTGGCTCTGCACTCATCCCAGACTGCATGCTCCCAGTCCTTTCAGGCGTGCCTCCCCAGTCCTTCCTGTCTGCCCATGTCACTCACCAGCCCTCCTGGCTGCAACCGGTGGTTCCCTCCTGAAGACTTGCTAGGTAGTACTAGCCCCCTCCCCAGACTTGGGAGCTCTCTCAAAGGCCCTGACAGCCTAGTACTCCATCTCTAGTTCTTCCACCGGACAACTCCTCCTCATCTGGGCTGACCCTGGGTATTTCAAGGAGGCCTGTCCCCTGCCTAGTTGGGGATTGGTCAGGGCTCCCTGAGACACCCCAGACAGCTCCACCTCTCTTCCCCTCCTCTTCTCTAGAATCCTCCAGAAGGAAGAGGGAGGTGACAGTGGAGTGATGCTGTCTGTGAGTCACAACTGCTACTCTGACCCACTCCCAGCCCACACAGATCAAAACAAACAGCTTCTAGCTAGGCCTGCCTAAATTTACCAGCACTACAGAAACCCTCACCTCTAGCACCTACCTAGGTAGAGGGTGCTACATAAATATAAAATACAACAAGAAGAGTGAGACCCTTTCATAGCCATGCAGCTGTGGAAGCCCTGAAAATCTTGATACAAAGATCTTACTGCCAAAGATATGAAAATAAATGTTGACAGGTGATTTAATTTACCCACTTATAGCTAGAGCTGAAATATCAGTTTTAGGAGAACTGACCCTTTAAGAGCACTATATAATCTCTTGAGTAGAAATCCTAGTATAAGTATTATTAACGTATCAGTCATTATATTTTAAAACCATGTAAACGGGACCTTTTAGCTCTGTAAAACACGTGCATACATGCACTCACACATAATACTGGCCTGAATTAATAGACTCCAGTTCAGATGATCACACTGCAGTACTGTTCTGAGCTGCCAGAGACTATACTGAATCAGACCCACAAAGGAAGCTTAACACAGGCCTGCAGGCTTGTAGAGGGATACACTGTGCAGAGGTAAGTAATTCATTCATTCCTTATCATACAGAAACATACACACATGCACATAAAATACGAGTAGGTGCATGAAGCAGATCATGCCTTTATCAGAATCATCTGTGTGGTGCTTAGGATCCCTTTGTAAAATGCCAAATAGCACATCATTTGCAGTGTTCAGATATGATTCATCAAATACAGGACAGGTGTATTTGTATGAAGGATAATTAAAATAAAATATGACATATTTTTCTAAAAAAACAAAACCAGAATCCTGAATTACGAAGGTATGAGGTGTTTATAGGCTACAAGAATTTTTTTATTTCTCCTTCTCCTCTCCTACGTTTCTTTTTATTATCTTACTACCCCACGTGGCAGATTATAATGATAGATGGGGAAGTTCGAAGAATTCAATGTCAAGAGGGATGGGGCAAAGAGCAAGATGAACCTAAGAGATGCAAAGGGGGTTAACTGTAGAACAGGACCTGTTTTATCAAAGTGTCTGAAATAAAAACTGTATGTTCTGCCCCACAGCAATGTGAATCAATGTTTCACCTCTGGGAGGTAATAAATTTACTAAAGTATAACTCATTTCAAATGGGGTTAATATGCAAATGTCTGTATGTTTGGCCAGTAGAAACCTGTTATATTGTATCTTCATTTGAAAACTGTTGTGGATTCCAATTCCACTTTGTTTTCAGGAATACTGTCACTGTATAATAAAGGAAACCCATCATGATAAAAATATGGAAGTTGCCATTGATGACTTGGTTTGTTATTCTTATCCTTGCTTCGCTACTTGGTAACTCACTGACCCAGAGTAAGCATGTGTATATTAGAGGGTCTATGTATAAAACATTTACTGATTGAATGTAACACACATTTGCACATCTCCAAAAAAATTTGCCATATTCTGTGTTATAGAACTATCTTGTATAATCATTAGCACCATCTAGTGGTCATAATGTGGTATTTGCTTTTTAAATACCTCTGTTAGAAAAAAACAAGTTTCGGCCACTAAATTTTCAATCTTACAAGATAGTTCTATAACACAAAATATTGAAAATTTTGTCGGAGCTGTGTAAACGTGTATCAAATTCATTCCAACTTTTTTTTCATAGACCCCCTAGGTGTCTTGATTTCTAAAATGCACATACTTGTTCTGTGTCAGTGGGAAACCAAGCAGGATGGCTAAGGATGAGAAACCAAGCAGGATGAGGTGAGAAATAAAGCATTATGAAGATTGATAATGATGTCAAACCCTTTTAAAAAAGTAAATCCGTCCATACATGGATTGAAATTCATCTGGTTCAGCAGGAACTGGCTGACATTCGATCCATCTATGGGCAAGCTGAATGTATATAAACAAAGACACAAAAAGACAGACAAAACCCAAGCTCAACTTACCAACCAATCAGCAACCAACCAAAATCACCTGTCTAATAGTGCGTTTAAAAACAGGGGTTTAGTTGCACACATTTGCAAATACATGTGTAAGCTGCAGGCCTCGTCAAGGCTCCCTGTGTACTGTAGACCTAACTCTAAAATTTAAAGTCTTCTCAGTGGAAGCACATGTATGCTGATGGATAGATAAAGGGCAGATAACTGGAGGGGGCCCACCCTCCTTTAAAGGGGCAGGAGCACACTAGGCACCCAGCGCATAGAAGCAGAGGTGCCAGTGCGTTGCCTGACCACAATGACAAAAAATGCCAACATTACAACAAACAAAATGTCACTGCCCTTATCTATGACTGGTCTTCACAGCAAGGAGCACTGGGGTGGGCGAATCGCATATTACCAAAGACACAAAAAGACAGACAAAACCCAAGCTCAAACTTACCAACCAATCAGCAACCAACCAAAATCACCTGTCTAATAGTGCGTTTAAAAACAGGGGTTTAGTTGCACGCATTTGCAAATACATGTGTAAGCTGCAGGCCTTGTCAAGGCTCCCTGTGTACTGCAGACCTAACTCTAAAATTGCAACTAAACCCCTGTTTTTAAACGCACTATTAGACAGGTGATTTTGGTTGGTTTCTGATTGGTTGGTAAGTTTGAGCTTGGGTTTTGTCTGTCTTTTTGTGTCTTTGTTTAGATGCGATTCGCCCACCCCAGTGCTCCTTGCTGTGAAGACCAGTCATAGATAAGGGCAGTGACATTTTGTTTGTTGTAATGTTGGCATTTTTTGTCATTGTGGTCAGGCAACGCACTGGCAACTCTGCTTCTATGCGCTGGGTGCCTAGTGTGCTCCTGCCCCTTTAAAGGAGGGTGGGCCCCCTCCAGTTATCTGCCCTTTATCTATCCATCAGCATACATGTGCTTCCACTGAGAAGACTTTAAATTTTAGAGTTAGGTCTGCAGTACACAGGGAGCCTTGACGAGGCCTGCAGCTTACACATGTATTTGCAAATGTGTGCAACTAAACCCCTGTTTTTAAACACACTATTAGACAGGTGATTTTGGTTGGTTGCTGATTGGTTGGTAAGTTGAGCTTGGGTTTTGTCTGTCTTTTTGTATATGCAATTCGCCCACCCCAGTGCTCCTTGCTGTGAAGACCAGTCATAGATAAGGGCAGTGACATTTTGCAAGCTGAATGTACCCAAGTCAATCCATCGATTGACTTGGGTACAACCAGCCTGTCTAATTTTTTACATTAGATTACTGCTGATGGCTATAGCTGCTAGCAGTAATCATTGTGTTCTGCCAGCTGGGAAGGCTCCTCGCCCCCCTGCTAGCAGAACAAACCAGTGCTGCGGTAAGCATTCTCCCATCAACGCTGATTATGTTTGTAGCGGCCACCTCCACTCCCCTCTTTCTCTCGTCTCGTTTCTTTCTTTTGTCTAGGGGTACCTTAGAGGGGAGGGAGCGGGGACACCACGCCTGGCTTCCACCACAGGTGTTAGTGCGGTATAAGCAACGGTTTTGTATTACCTTTGGGTCAGTGCTGTGCACCTGGATCCTCCCTCCAAGAGTCACCGTGAACAATGTCCGTTAGAAAATGAGCTCCACACCATTAAAGTTCAACACTCCTTTATTCTCCTTGTCCGAACACAAACAGTTGAACTCCCTTGATAGAACAGAACAGAAAAGGAGGTGTGGATGCAAACAGGCCCAGACACAATGTAGGTTGCCACTTCCCTTCCTAGAAGTGTGTCCTGGTCTTCACACGAGGGTAAATTTCCTTCCAGGCGGTCTCCGACGAGAGACTCACTTGGCACCGGCAATATGCTGCACTGGGTCTTCAAATGAGGAGCTACCCCCGGTCCATTTCGCCTTCCGGACTCGGGTACCCAATCCTTGGGTACCCTAGGATCTCCTTCCCTCGTGGAACCCAGTGTTGGGCACTGAGCTCCGGACCTCCATCCAAGTACCTCACCCCAGGCTAAAGGTGCCTGGGATGGAACTCGACCTCCGCTGTCCTCTAGGCCTAAGCCACCCAGAGGAGCGACATGACCCACCGTCCGCAAGCTGAAGGTGCCTGGGACTTCGACCCCGTGACCAAGATGGCCGGCCTCTTTATACCCTCTCCCAGCAAGCACGGCAGGTTCCCCGCCCCACCATACTGCTGCCGAGGGAGGACAAAAAGGAGGTCGGCACACAGCGATAATCCAACCCAACCCAGGGCGACAGCGCCACCCAATGGGCCGCGGTGAATTACACATCACTGGTGTCACTTTCAAATTCAAATTTACACCCGGGAAAGTACATACCCGCTACACTCTCCCCTCGGTCCTTTGACACTGGTCCCCAGTGTCTGGAGTAAACCATGCCCTCAACAGCTGACATAATTCAATCCAGAAACAGACTAACAATTGTAAAAAAAATATAAAACTTTAGAGAACTATCCAACTAAAACATTGTGTCTGAGCCCTGTAAAGAAAGGGAAATAAGACAAACAAGAAACAACTATTTTGACTCATGGCTTAGAATCACATTTCACATTTAACTTTTCCCACCCATCCTGACTAAGACCCACCCCATTCTCAGTGGACTTGACGGGATGTTCTCCTGCAGAGGGAAAAGAAAGGGTTATCACATATAATCCTGACACCTGTATTCGTGTAATGGAAAATAAACTTCTCCAAGAAGAAATCCCTTTTCTCCAGAGTGAGTGTATGATAAGTGTTTAAACGTTGCGCAACACTGCCACCTGGTGACAGCATCACGGTAACTGCACTCGTGGCGCTTTCCTCTTTTCTTTCGGCCCTATCTACCCCAGAGTCAATAATCTCTTACTGGAAAGTGAAGAACAAACAGGAACAGTTCTTCAGTTCTTTAAGGCACAAAAGCAACGGGCCCCAGAAAGTTCAGCAGCATGATAAAAACTGAGTCTTTCTCCCTCCTACAAGAAAAAGCGAGGATGCGGCAGAACAAGTGGCTTCAAGTGCTGATCCATGGTTTCCAGATGATACTCCACATCTTCTCCTTCCTTTCGTCGAATCAACACTTTGTCTGCATGGATGTGTCGTCCCAACATCCACTCTGCCTTGCAGTCTTTGAAGCGCTGAGAGGCCTTCAGAGAGCATGCCAGGTACCTGCGGGCGTGGGGAACTTGAATGTGAGTCCACACAAAGTCATTGTACCAGCGCTCCCGGTACACTTCCACCTCATAGAGTAAGTCCTTTGATAAGTATGGATACTCCCATCCGTACTCCGCAGCAACCTTCTGCCCAAATAGGCATTGTAGTCTCGTCAAAGGAGGCATGGTAGCTTTGTCCCCTTCGCCAGGCAATACTATCGAGTCCGGGTGGCGAGGGACCTTGACCACATCTGGTCTGGGCATAGGTGCCCGTAGCAACAGTCTCTTTTCCCCGGCCTTCGGTACAGATGGCACCGGGGATGTAGAAGCAGGCTGGGGACGGGACCCCTCTTCAGGCGCTGATGCCTCCACTTGGCACCGGCAATATGCTGCACCGGGTCTTCAAATGAGGAGCTCCCCCCGGTCCATTGCGCCTAAGCCACCCAGAGGAGCGACACGACCCACCGTCCGCAAGCTGAAGGTGCCTGGGACTTCGACCCCGTGACCAAGATGGCCGGCCCCTTTATACCCTCTCCCAGCAAGCACGACGGGTTCCCCGCCCCACCATACTGCTGCCGAGGGAGGACAAAAGGGAGGTCGGCACACAGCGATAATCCAACCCAACCCAGGGCGACAGCACCACCCAATGGGCCGCAGTGAATTACACATCACTGGTGTCACTTCCAAATTCTAATTTACACCCGGGAAAGTACATACCCGCTACATGTTGATGTGGGAATCAAATGATATTCTTTACTTCCACCCATGGTAGAAAGAAAGAAAATTGAACTATCTCTGGGCTGGGCTCTTGTAAAGTCAGAAGTTTTTTTACCTTAATGCACTCTATGCATTCGTATGCCAGACTTGCTCAGGTTTATGATGCTGCTGTCCATTTTTTGGCATTTTCTTTTTCGTTTTGTGTTTTTTTTTTGTTTCTTGCCTCTATGTTTGTTTTTTGTAAAATGTAAAAACCGAGCCGGTTCACACAGGGGCGGCACGACTTTGGGGGCGACTCGGCAAGGCGATCTCAAGACGACTTGAGAGGCGATTTGCAAAATGACTTCTGTATTGAAGTCAATGCAAGTCGCCCCGAGTTGCCCCCAAAGTAGTACAGGAACCTTTTTGTAAGTCGGAGCGACCTGAGTCGCTCCTATTAGAACGGTTCCATTGAACAAAGCGGGACGCGACTTGTCAGGTGGCTGAATCGCCTGACGAGTCACCCCTGTGTGAACCGGGTCGAGACCATTCACACAGGGGCAACACAACTTCCAGCGCGATTTTATGAGGCAACTCAGACACGACTTGAGAATGAATCACAGCGCGACCTGGAGCTACTTACAAGGCAACTTCAAGTTGCCTGCAGGACAGGAGACATTCCAGTGGCCAATCAAACAAGAATCAGCTCTGTGGGAGGGAGGGGGAGGGAGAGGTTTGCCTGAGAATTGTATTTTCTCTTCCTGGAGAGTTGCTCCTATTAAGACAGTGATCCGACTTCAGAGGCAACTCCCATTGAAATCAATGGGTACAGGTCGCCTAGAAGTCGGATTGAAGTAGTACAGGGACCTTTTTTGAAGTCGGAGCGACTGCAGTAGTGTGCATTAAGACGGCTCCATTAACTTACATTGGTTTCCTCAGCCAGCGCGACTTGAGGCAACTAGGGGCGACCTGGGGCGATTTGAAGTCGGATCCAAAGTTGCCCCTGTGTGAATGGGCTCTAAATAAAAACTATTTGATCAACAATAATTTTAGGAAAACAAACATACTGTACTGAACAGGGGCCTAAAACAACTACTTCAAATTCAGGTACCCTCTCCCTCCCCCAAAAGTGCCATTTAATTTACAGGAACAGGAGAGGAGGCCTTAAAGTTGAACTTTCCATTTGGGTGAAGCTCCACTTTAAGAACCTTTTTCCATTTTCATAGAGGTCTACAATATGTAACTGGGGGAAATATTTCCAACTGGGACACAGTAAAAAAAAAGGAAAGACTTTTTAATAGATCAGAGAAGGATGTTTTTTTTCTGATTTTTTATTGCTTACTCTATACCAACTGAGGGGTTGTTCCTGGCTTCCTGTAAAGGAGTGGTTATTGAGAAACACCCAGTACAAAAGTTCATATTTTTTTATTGGTTAAGAGCATCAAATAAAGCCAACACATGGGAAAGACCTCCCCTTTCTTCAGGGCTTGAGAAGTGGATTGTATTCGAATCACAATGAATAGGAGGCCTATGTTAGGACTTGATAAAGGCTGTTAAATCTTAACAGCACTATGAACTGCTGGCAGGGATTTTTATAGTTACCAGGATGAAAAATGAGGAGAAATGTGCCCCTAAATGAGACTAAGGCAGCAATAAAAAACTAACAGAGGTTCTGATGCTTGCCTTACTATTCGAAATTAAAACAGACAATGTTGCATGCTGGGTGTGACTAAATAGATATGGCTTTCCAGTTGTGGCTCCCTAAGATCTATGACTCTCTTCATGCAAAATATCCTATAGAATGAAGGGTACTGGATGGGCTCAATTCACTAAAGAATATCGCATGAGATAATGGAATCACATGACACATTTTTTCCAATGATCTCATGCAATGCTGAAAATGTAATTTCACTATCACCTTATGCGGTATTTACCTCAAAAAACAAAAACGCTTGGTTAATACCTCAATGAGTAGAATAAGATAAAAAGCATGAGTTAAATAAGTAGTAGTCCAGGCAGTGGCGGCTGATGGTAAAGAAAATTTTTTGGGGGGGGGCAAGCCCAACTGGTACGGTCGGTCGGGTCATTAGGAGCACCGCCACTTACCCCTTCTATGGCGGGCAGCGCTTTACACGGGCGAGTCTTCTTCTTTCCCTGCTCTCCTCCTCTGCATCACAGGCGGCGACTTCCCCGATCCCTGCTCTTCTCTACAGGCATCATGGCGGCTTCCGCCGTGCGTCTCCTCCCTCCTCCTCCTAGGCCAATTGGAACTCTTTTCCTTTTCGGCCAATTAGGAAACGAGTTTCAGACCAGCTTCTTAAATAAGGAGAATCAGTGTTACAATAAAGAATATTCATTCGCTATTGTCACACAACTGGGCCCACCCTTTTTTGAAGCCTCTGGCTCTAATCACGTGCTTAAAAAAACAAAAAACAGATTGGAATGCATGCGTCCAGCACCTTGCATGTAGATTAGGGGGCTGGACACATGGATGGGGGGAAGGAGGCCCTGCGCCCCTAATGTACGGGCCGCCACTGGGTCCAGGCATGAGGTATTAAGGGAATGTAAAAATATAATAGCCAGTTTGGAGTAGTCTCTACCTTTTTGGATCAGTCTCTCCACAGTAATGCTTAGAAACCTAAATATGGAAAAACAGAATCAAACAGTGTTTGATTTATTTAAAGTTTAACTAAAGGCAAAAGTTTTTTTTAAGTTTTGGACAGAGCGGAGATGGATTAAAACCCCTGTCAGGTTTTTTATTGCTGTCTGTGCCCCCATTAGGGATATTCATTCTCTGTATTTGTGCTATTTACTGCTATTCCAGTCATCTTTTTCCTTTTGTACTAATGCATATGCTGCAGGGACAGTACTGTTGGCATATTTCTAAGGTTTAAACCATTTTACCTCTTTATTAGCAATAAAAATTGACTGGGGTTCTAATCCTTCTCCACTGTATCCATCCCACTGGATATCACGTCATGAGATGAATGCCGAATAGTTTCATGAGATAAATACCTCACATTTCGATGAAATACCCATACCTTTTTTAGTAGCGTTTTTTTGTGAATTGCAAAAACTTTTTTGAAAAACGCTATGAGCTACTTTACCTCTGATTTTAAAGAGGAAAATACTGCTTTGTGAATGAAGCCCAATGTTTTTAATCACTTCCTGACTGTCGAATGATGGCTACAGCGCGGCCGGCCATTCCGGGAGGGTGTCATATGATGCCCTCCTGTGATCGCGCCTGCAGCATGCCTGCTGCAGTGCGCTCTGTGATCACTGTGTCCTTAGGACACAGCTGATCACAGATCAGGGTAAAGGGCCAATCACAGCAGCCCTTTACCACGTGATCAGCTGTGTCCAATCACAGCTGATAACAATGTAAACACGGTTATCAGCATTTCTTTCCTCATGCTCACAGTGTAAGGAGAGGAGAGCTGGTAACCAGCTTGTGTAAAAGGCACATTGACAATGATAAATCAGGGCACTGATTATCAGTGTCCTGATTATCAGTGCAGTTCCAACAGTGCCCACCAGTACTTCCAATCAGTGCCCACCAGTGCTGTCAATCAGTACCCATCAGTGCCTCCTCATCAGTGCCACCTATCAGTGCTGCCTATCAGTGCTGCCTATCAGTGCCGCCTATCAGTGCCCATCAGTGCCAACTATCAGTACTGTTGGCATATTTCTAAGGTTTAAACCATTTTACCTCTTTATTAGCAATAAAAATTGACTGGGGTTCTAATCCTTCTCCACTGTATCCATCCCACTGGATATCACGTCATGAGATGAATGCCGAATAGTTTCATGAGATAAATACCTCACATTTCGATGCAATACCCATACCTTTTTTAGTAGCGTTTTTTTGTGAATTGCAAAAACTTTTTTGAAAAACGCTATGAGCTACTTTACCTCTGATTTTAAAGAGGAAAATACTGCTTTGTGAATGAAGCCCAATGTTTTTAATCACTTCCTGACTGTCGAATGATGGCTACAGCGCGGCCGGCCATTCCGGGAGGGTGTCATATGATGCCCTCCTGTGATCGCGCCTGCAGCATGCCTGCTGCAGTGCGCTCTGTGATCACTGTGTCCTTAGGACACAGCTGATCACAGATCAGGGTAAAGGGCCAATCACAGCAGCCCTTTACCACGTGATCAGCTGTGTCCAATCACAGCTGATAACAATGTAAACATGGTTATCAGCATTTCTTTCCTCATGCTCACAGTGTAAGGAGAGGAGAGCTGGTAACCAGCTTGTGTAAAAGGCACATTGACAATGATAAATCAGGGCACTGATTATCAGTGTCCTGATTATCAGTGCAGTTCCAACAGTGCCCACCAGTACTTCCAATCAGTGCCCACCAGTGCTGTCAATCAGTACCCATCAGTGCCTCCTCATCAGTGCCACCTATCAGTGCTGCCTATCAGTGCTGCCTATCAGTGCCGCCTATCAGTGCCCATCAGTGCCAACTATCAGTGACCATCAGTATTACCTTTTAGTACTGCCTATCAGTGCAGCCTCATAAGTATCTTCTCATCAGTGCCCACCAGTGCTGCCTCATCAGTGCCCATCGGTGCAGCCTCATCAGTGCACATCAGTGAAAGAGAAAAATTACCTGTTTGCAAAATTGTATAACAAACTTTGAAAAACGTTTTTTTCAACATTTTTGGTCTTTTTTCATTTATTTAGCAAAACATAAAAAAAAATAAAAATAAAAATGGTGATTAAATACCACCAAAAGAAAGCTCTATTTGTGTGAAAAAAATTATAAAAATCTCAGATGAGTACAGTGTAGCATGACTGCGCAATGGTCATTCAAAGTGTAACAGCGCTGAAAGCTGAAAATCGGCCTGGGCAGGAAGTAAGTGCCCAGTAGGCAAATGGTTAAACAATAGGGGTGTGCGTAATTAGAGTTCATCAGCAGCATGCATAATCTATAGGTGGAGATGGGAACCCCTGGCATGCAGAATTGGTCTGACAACCAGAGGATTTTACACCGTGGCAAGATGTATGTTGTGTGTCCCTTGTAGGTTTTTTTATGCTATTTTTTTAACACACAAATATTTATGAGCTATGTCACTCACAGACAGTGCATTGGCTGTCCTAACCTTTTAACACCATAACAATAGTGACCAATATGATTTAGAACTAAACATTTTTCTAGTTCTTGTTCTCAGCTACAGCTAGACCTCAGATATCCGTTTCTTGTTTTTTTTTTTCCTTTATTTTTAGTTTTTAGCTGTTGCACAGTGTTCCTTTTGTCTGAGAATTTCATTCCAACAACTAATGCTGCATTTACAAGTGGGATAAATTACTTTGACACGGTCGCTACAAGAAAGAAAGAAGTAATGTGCGGTTAATGCCCTCTGAATAAAGTGCACATTTTTCACAAGATTTGAATAACCTGGTAGAGCAAAGCAGAACTGGGAATTGCTGCAAATGTGTCAAATAAATAAATCTTTTATTCCAGGGCTGCCATGGATCATGTGCATGTCCAGAGTAATTTCTTTCTTTTTTTTCTTTATAAGGGCTTATGTATAAATTGCTTATATAACAAGACAAAACTACAGTTAGTTAAGTATTATAATATACTATAATATAATTTAATATAAACCCCTTCAAAAACTCCCATATGTATTTTTTTAATCTAAAATAGCTGCATTGCCTTATTGTAATTTTAGGAAATGTGCAACCCATTGTAATTTTAGAAAAAAAAAAACTAACCACATATGACTAACACCAGGGGGTGCCGCCTAACTTGTCCTGACTGAGCACAGCACAGGATTGCTTTAATTACCCACTTTAAGATCACGCCTTTTCTGCAACTTTTTGCTTACAAGTTAAAAAATTCATTTTTTTGCTAGAAAATTACTTAGAACCTCCAAACATTATATATATTTTTTAGCTGAGACCCCAGAGAATGAAATGACGATCTTTGCAATGTTTTATGTCACATCATATTTACGCAGCGGTCTTACAAAAGCATATATATTTTTTAAAATACACTTTTTTGAATAATAAAAAAAAAAACAGTAAAGTGAGCCCATTTTTTTTCTATATTGTGAAAGATTATATTTCGCCAAGTAAATAGATACCTAACATATCATACTTTAAAATTGCGCACGTTCGTGGGATGGCGACAAACTACGGTACTTAAAAATCGACATAAGCTTCAAAAATGTTTACAGGTTACCTGTTTAAAGTTACAGAGGAGGTCTAGTGCTAGAATTATTGCTCACACTAATACGAATGCGTTCGCCTCTGCGCTCAAGCTCGGAGGGATGGGGCGATTTAAATCATTTTTTTCTTATTTATTTTACTTTTTATTTTTTATTTTTACACTGTCCCTTTAAATTTTTATTTTTTTTATCACTTTTATTCCTATTTCAAGGAATGTAAACATCCCTTGTAATAGAGATAAGCATGACAGGGACTCTTTATTGTGAGATCTGGGGTCAAAAAGACTCTCCATACGAGCGCAGGGGCGCCGCCTCCCTAATCCACATTAGGTAAGACGCATGGATTTGAATGTTTTTTTTTTTTTTTTTTTTAGAAGCATGTGATTAGAGCTGGAGGCTCTAATTGGCTTAAAAAAAAGGGTGGGCTCGGGGCGCAGAGCACTGTACCCGAGCCCACCCAGTTGTGTGACAATAGCAAATTAATATTCGCTATTGTCTTCCTGATTCTCCTCTTGGCTAATCCCGGCTCAGGAAGCAGGTCCTGAGACCCAATTGGCTGCTGAGGAGGAGGAGGGAGGAGACGCCAGGGAAGCTGCGCTGCCGAGAAACCGAGGAAGGAGAAGACGCCGGGTGGAGCCGCCGCCCGGAGGAAGCCCGCTACCTAGATGGGATATGTGTGGGGACCGTTTGGCCGACCGGGGAGGGGGGGTGTGGGAGACCTCACCGACCGCCAGGGGGGTTGTCAGCGGATGGATTTCGACCAATCCAAAAATATACCACCAGCCACCACTGGTTAATTAATTTTGCCTTTAAGAGATGAAAAAAATCATTCCTTTAAGGCAGAAGTGACGTCACTCTGGTACTCCAAGGGCATAGAGCTGAGTGAGGGCTATCTTGCCCTCACTCGGCTTCCTGCCCAGCCACAGAACAGATCGGATTGGCTCCCAGCTAACCGACAGGTCCGGTAAGCCTGGAGACGACCAGGAAGTGGCGGGGGTGTGGGGTCACCTCTCCCGCCACCTCTAAAAGTGATCCGCCCACAGTATAAATGAATACCGGGGTTATGGCAGTTAACTGCTACCATAACAGCGTTATTTAACGTCAAAGTAATGATGTATATATACTGTGGGCAGACGGCAAGTGTTTTTAAGGCAGACTAAACTACATGGCCTCTAACATACACTGATAAGATTATTCACTTTAAGCTGATCTCTGTCACATGTAAATCTATTGTAAATAAAGATCAGAGAGAGAAAAGCTGTACTCCAACAGCCCCTCACGCTAAAATGACCTTCATAAGGTTCTATTATACTGTTTTTCTTATAATAACTGATGAATGTGAAATCAGATGCCATACACAATATTACTTTTTTCTTCATGAAATTTTCTGTGTATTTATTAGGCTAAGTAGGCACAAGTACCTCATCTAGTATTTGCAGCATACCACTGTGTAATATTATCATGTTTATCAGTGTGTAAAATTATTTTGGGTGACCTACTGGGGCAGGAAGCAAATGCGTACTTGAACAAGGCGCCAACATCAGAATTGTATATATATGTGCATCGCATAAAATTATAATATCATCAAAAATTTATTTCAATAATTCAAAAAGTGAAACTCATATATTTTATATATGTAAGAAGACCAGTATGGTGGCCTGTATTTATGGGAGGAGCCCGGGGGGATACTTAAGCAGCCCACTCGCCCATGCTCCTCGTTGGTTTCAGTGCGCTATTCGTTACGTAACCAGGCCGACTCTTCAGTTCACTTCATGTTCGTGAGTCTGTTGTTCCCGAATACAGTGTGTTGCGGTTGTTTATTTGTGGTTTTCAATCAAGTCTCGCTCTCTGTCGCAGGTAGGAGTCCTTACTTTGCATTCGTATCATGTCCTAAACGTTGCCATTGGTTGTATCCCCCATGCCGTGTGTTTATTTCCTGCAGCGGAACTTACGAATCGTTCGTACGCGGTTCTTCTCCTATTTATTTACCAAACCAAAGTTATTTTGTGTGCATCATGCATGGCGCCACACCACACTTTTCTGATACATTGCACACCAGCTACAGTCTGATGAGAACTCAGTCGCACGATCCACTGTCGCAGGAAGGATTTGTTACCATGTTTTTTTTGTCATGTCAATTCGTTTTTGTCATGTCAATTTGTCATGTCACCCATGTCATGTGTTCAGTTCCCGCAGTAGAACTTATGAATCATTTGTACGTGCTTTTTCTCTCATCTATTCACCAAGCCAAAGTTATTTTTAAGTGCCTCATGTATGGCGATAGGCTACAATTTTCCGATAGGTTGCATCCCGCCACGGTCCAATGCGAACTCGCACGGCTCACTGTCGCAGGTAGGATTACTTACTACATTTTTTATGTCATGTCAATTCATTACCATTCATTGTGTCCCCCATGTCGTTTGTTAGTTTCCACTACAGAACTTACGGACCATACGAATGTTGTCCTAATCCCATATACTTGCCCGCTTATGCCGCGTACACACGATCGGACATTCCAACAACAAAACCGTGGATAAATTTCCGACGGATGTTTGCTCAAACTTGCCTTGCATACACACGGTCGCACAAATGTTGTCGGAAATTGCGAACGTCAAGAATGCGGTCACGTGCAGCACGTACGACGGCACAATAAAACGGAAGTTCCATACCAAGTGTGCCACCCTTTGGGCTCCTTCTGCTAATCTCGTGTTAGTAGAAGTTTGGTAAAGTAAACTATTCACGTTTTTCAGCTTTGTGCTTTTTAGTCTGTTACAGCGTGACAAATGTGCTATCTCCATTATGAACGCTAGTTTTACCAGACCGAGTGCTTCCGCCTCGTACTTGATTCAGAGCATGCGTGGAATTTTGCGCATAGGAATTGTCTACACTAGGGATGAGCTTCGAGTTTGAGTCAAACTCATGTTCGACTCGAACATTGCCTGTTCGCCCGTTCGCCGAACAGCGAACAAATTGGGGTGTTCGCGGCAAATTCGAAAAGTCTATGGGAGAAATGTAAAGTGCTAATTAAAAAGGCTTATATGCAAGTTATTGTCATAAAAAGTGTTTGGGGACCCGGTCCTGCCCCAGGGGACATGTATCAATGCAAAAAAAAGTTTTAAAAACGGCCGTTTTTTTGGGAGCGGTGATTTTAATAATGCTTAAAGTGAAACAATAAAAGTGAAATATTCCTTTAGATTTCGTACATGGGGGGGTGTGTATAATATGCATGTAAAGTCGCGCTTGTTTCCCGTGCTTAGAACTGTCCCTGCACAAAGTGTCATTTCTGAAGGAAAAAAAGTAATTTAAAACTCACTCGCGGCTATTAATGAATTGTCGGCTCCCGGCAATAGAAAAGTCATTGATAAAAAAATAAAAAAAAAGCGTGGGGGTCCCCCCAAATTCAATTACCAGGCCCTTCAGGTCTGGTATAGATATTAAGGAAAACCCCGCCGCAAATTAAAAAAAAAAAATGCGTGCGGTTCCCCCCAAATATCCATACCAGGCCCTTCAGATCTGGCATGGATTTTAAGGGGAACTCCACCCCAAATTTAAAAAAAATGGCGTAGAGTCCCCCCAAAAATCCATACCAGACCCTTATCCAAGCATGCAACCTGGCAGGCTGCAGGAAAAGAGGGGGGGGACGAGAGAGCGCCCCCCCTCCTGAACCATACCAGGCCACATGCCCTCAACATGGGGATGTCCTCTTGCCCGGTAGTTGTGGGGGTCTGCGGGCGGGGGGCTTATCAAAATCTGGAAGACCCCTTTAACAAAGGGGACCCCCAGATCCCGGCCCCCCCTATGTGAATTGGTAAGGGGTACATTGTAAAGTGTAAAAAAAATGTAAAAAAAAAACCACACAAACACCTTGGAAAAGTCCTTTATTAAAAAAACAAACAAAAAAAAAACCATTCCAGCGATGAAATCCAGTGTCCCGCGGCGATCCGATGTCCAGCGCTGTCCGTCATTGGCTGAGCCTGAGCGGACCTGATGGGGAACTTCCTCCGCAATCTATTAAATGTATAGACCCGCCCCTTCTAAAGTTCCACATCAGGTCCGCTCAGCCAATGAATAGGTGTAAGGCTAAGCGGACCAGATGCGGAACGTGAGAAGGGGCGGGTCTATTCATGTATTACACAGTGAAGGAAGTTCCCCATCAGGTCCGCTCAGGCCAATGACGTAGGCGGGGTCTGACATACGAGGGGGCGGACCTGATGGGGAACTTCCTTCACTTCACAATTTCACTTTTATTTTTTCATTTTAAGCATTATTAAAATCACTGCTCCCGTAAAAACGTCAACTTTTAAAACTTTTTTTTGCATTGATACATGTCCTCTCGGGCAGAACCCGGGTCCCCAAACACTTTTTAGGACAATAACTTGCATATAAGCCTTTATAATTAGCACTTTAGATTTCGAACGGTCGAGTCCATTGTATTTAATAGGGTTCTAAAGTTCACGCGAACATTTTGTCTGTTCGCAGGTTCTGGTGCGAACCGAACAGGGGGGTGTTCGGCTCATCCCTGGTCTACACACGCTCGGAATTTACGAGAACGGATTTTGTTGTCGGAAAATTTGAGAACCAGCTCTCAAATTTTTGTTGTCGGAAATTGTCCGATGGGGGCCTACACAGCTCCCATCGAACATTTGTTGTTGGAAATTCCGAGCGTGTGTACGCTGCATTAGGGTTACCATTAAGCCTCCACAATAAATTTTTCTATCTTTTCTGTCTTCGCCTGACAAAGGCCATCTTTGAGACAGCTACCTGTCCCTTTGCAACCACGTCTTCTGCAGCATGAACACGTGCAGTCTCTGCAACAACGTCTTCTGCAGCACACACACTCGCAAACCACTGAGACCTTTGCAACTACGCAAATCCGTCTCAGCAACTGGACACTCATTTTGAGACCCTTGCAACCACGCAATATCGTCTCAGCAACCTGACAGTCATTGAGACAATTGCAGCCACGCAATCACCTCAGAAACCTGACACTTATTGAGACCCTTGCAACCATGCAAATTCGTCTCAGCAACCCGACACTCATTTTGAGACCCTTGCAACCACGCAATATCATCTCAGCAACCTGACACTCGTTGAGACCCTTGCAACCACACAATATCGTCTCAGCAACCTGACACTCCTTGAGACCCTTGCAACTATGCAATATCATCCCAGCAACCTGACACTCATTGAGACCCTTGCAACCACGCAAAGTCATCTCAGCAACCCAAAACTCGTTGAGATCCTTGCAACCACGCCAAATCGTCTCAGCAACCCGACACTCGTTGAGATCCTTGCAACCACGCAATATCATCTCAGCAACTTGACACTCATTGAGATCCTTGCAACCATGCAAAGTCATCTCAGCAACCCAAAACTCGTTGAGATCCTTGCAACCACACAATATCGTCTCAGCAACCTGACACTCGTTGAGATCCTTGCAACCACGCAATATTATCTCAGCAACCTGATACTCATTAGGATCTTTGCAACCACGCAATATCATCTCAGCAACCTGACTCTCGTTGAGACCCTTGCAACCACGCAATACCATCTCCAGTAGCATAAAACACTATACGACACGCACCTACTTGCAAACCTGAATACAAAACTAACTTGCAAACACGCCTCAGTGGCACGCAATCAGCCACACAAACATGTAGCGGCACCCGGTTGGCCATTTATCTCCAGTGGCATGCGGGCCACTCATCATTTTGTCTGTCTTTCTCCCTTAGGTCAGTCGTGTTCAGGTTTCTATCCTGCACCAGGTTGGACATTATCTCCCCAGGTAAAAAATAAATAAAAAAAGGAGGGGATGAACATACAGTTTGCATCTTCACCAGGGCCAGTCACATGACAGGGGTGGGTCAGTTAATTTCAGGTAAAGGAGTATACATCTTAGTCACTTTTGTCACCCTCACCACAGGTTTCCGGTCGACCCAGTCTCGATCCGTGCCAGAACCTCGCTACTAGGGCGCCAGTCAGGTGTGTAGTTTATGGGCTTTTCTCTTACCTGAGTTTCTGTGACCCACTTCGCTCTATCCACTGCTACATCTCTTCATAACACTTGCACCCCCTTATTGTCTTATAGTCAGAGCCATGTCGCAGGCCAGCAGTGATGACCTCACACCCGTCCCTCTGTCACCCTCCACGGGCTCAGAGAGTGAGAGTCCCTCCGTGCATGGACCATTCCCAAGCTCACAGCTGAGCTCAGACGCAAGGGCATCCCCTACCCTGCTACGGCCAGGAAGACAGAGCTCTTCAGGCTGCTCTTACCACCGACAGCCACAGCAGGGCCCAGCGCCCATCAGGCATCCCTGCAGTCCATCTCTGGGGTCATCTCCCAGCTGCACTCCATGGTCTCCTCTCTATCCGCAGCAGTTTCTGATGTGCAGACCAGAGTGACAGCTCTGGAGGTACGCCCTCCCATGACCCTCCCTGACCCAGTCACAGTCTCAGTGCTGGCATCCCCTCCTACAGGAACGCCAGAGTCCACATCTACCATCCTCCCTGATCACCTTGTCCCTGCCAGCCTCAGGAAGGACATCTTGGAGGGCAAGGACGTCAATCTAGCGTCTCTGCTGATTTCAGTGCACGATTTGGCTGATAACAGATCATACGCCTGGGGGGACGTCTCAGTGGTCAAGAGACGAAAGACCCCAGGCTCAATCGTAAAATAACGGTCACTGAATTTGTTTTGGCATTTAGGGTGTTTAGAGATGTTGTCTGCTCAGCCACCTCCAGCAGGAGGCAAGAGCTGGACCTATATCTCTACACAATCACGGACTTAGGATACAAGTAGGGAGTGCGCACCTTTTACGACTGCCACCGGTCGTTCTCAGCCAAGGCAGCTGCCAGGCTCAGTCAGTTCCAGGTCAAGACAGACTGGAGTGTTTCTGACACAGAGCTGTTTTGCCGATACTTCGCAGGCCTCTGCTCCTCGCTCTGTACTGTTTGCCAGACCGCTATCCACACGGCTAATTGGTGCTCTGATGCAGCCATAAGGCGCCCCTTCTACCCCCCTTTAACCTCCAGACACCAGTCAGGGCTGGCCAGACCACCAGTCAATCGCGACAACTGGACAGACTAGGACAGCCTGTCTTTTCAGTAAGGGGTGCTGCCATATGTAACAATTACAATCAGGGCATATGCTTTCATGGGCAGTGCAGGCTACTCCATGTTTGCACAGCATGCCATAAAGCACACCCGAAGGCCACCTGTCAACTGAAACAGCAGGGAAAGTCCTGACTAGGCCGGATAGATGTCAGTTGGTTGGGGTTCTACCTCTCTACACACCCCACCCCCTCACTGGCCATATTCCTGATGCACGACTTCACAGCGGGGTTCCACACTGGCCTCATCACCTTACCCCTCGCTATCCACTAATGCAGGAACCTCCAGTCTGCGGCTATTGACGAACAGGCCATAGACTCATTACTACAGACGGAACTGAACAGAGGCTTCATCATCGGCCCCTTCCCACAGTCACCTTTTCCAGTCTGGAGAGTCAGCCCTATTGGGCTTGTCAAGGGCAAGTTCTCCAATAAACTCCGCTTAATGTACGATTTGTCTGCGCCTCATTCCTCTCACATCCCGAGCCTGAACTCTGAGTCCTTCCGAGGAATTTTCCCTCAAATACACCTCAGTTGACCTGGCCATTCAGGCCATCATTGGGATAGGTCCCGGCACCTGGCTGTCCAAACCAGACATCTCAGATGCGTTCAAACTCCTCCCTATTGAGCCATCCCTCTAGCGGTGGCACAGTATTAAGTGGAGGGAGTCTTGTTACTTTGCCACCAAGCTGACCCTCGGGTCCAGAAGCAGCATGTGGCTGTTCAATGTCTTTACTCAGGTTCTCACATGGAATCTGTCACACTAGGCCCACTGTCAGACGGTCATCCACTACCTCCATGACTTCCTGCTCATCGAACAACCAGGCACACCCCCGGCAGATCTAGACAGGTGAATAGTGTTCAGCAACCTCAACGTGCCCCTTTCTAGGTATCACTCTGGACATGCATGCCATGCAGGCTAGCCTGCCTCCTGACAAACTAGCCTGTATCAGCACAGTTATCCATGACTTCACCCTGTCGCAAGGGTGTACCAGAAGGCAGTTGCAATCCTTATTAGGGATGCTCAATTTCGCCATGAGGATTATTCCTCAAGGGCGGTCCTTTATATCACAGCTTTTAGTCTTTCTCACACCAGTGCAAGACCCAGATCGAGTTCTCAAACTAGACCCAGCAGAAATAGCAGATTTAGCTATGTGGGACGAGTTCCTCACTAACTGTAATGGCATTTCAATGTTCATCCCGGCAGCATCAGCTCAGTCACCACAGGTGGTCACCGATGCCGCAGCCTCTACGGGCTTTGCGGCTATTTTCGCCCACCACTGGTTCGCCCAACCTTGGCCCCCAGAAATTCTCTTAATTCTTGGTTTCACCCAGTCCTCATCACTCTTTGAGCTGTATCCTATCGTAGCAGCTGCCCAGGTCTGGGGCCACACCTGGACAGGACAAACAGTGGTCTTCACTATGTACAATCAGGCCACGGCCGACAATATCAATAAGGGCAGATCCAAATCACTCCCCATCATGTCCTTTCTGCACAAGCTCATGCAGCTGTCACTCCATCACCAGTTTAATGTTCACTGCAAGCATGTTCCAGGCAAATGCAATATCGCAGCAGATGCGCTGTCCCGTTTCAACTTTACTTTGTTTTTCCAGCAGGAGCCTGGAGCCGACCCAACGACTACTCCTGTCCCACCCTGGTCATTGCTGATGATGGACTGAAATCGCACCTCGCCAACGCAAAACAAGCCCCTTAACTTCTCCTTGGCACGCAACACACTGAAGGCCTATTGCACTGCTTGGAAGACTTACCCCAAGTTTTTGGCCTCTTCCCCCGGAGCAGTGATAGGTGACGTTAGACACGTCCTAGCCTTTATATAGTTTTGCCACACACAGCTGGCCCTTTCTCACAATACCATCAGGCTATACCTAGCCAGCATCCAGAATTTTCTGTCCTTACAGGACCCCAGTAAACAGTCAGTATTCATGGCCCATTCAGTCAGGTCCCTTCTACGGGGCATCCAGAAGCACCAGCCCATAGCCAGCGGCAAACGCCTACCTGTCACGAGTGCTATCTTCAGGGACATCCTTATACGTTCTCTGTTTGGGGTTTTGCCAAGCCTAGTCATTCAAGCGGCCATCTACTTGGCCTTCTACGTTTTTTGCGGCCTAGTGAATTTACCGTTAAAAGCACCGGCAGTCAGACACTGCTCAGACGTCACCTGACCCGCTTACAGAACCATTACACCCTTCATCTTACAGTCTCCAAAACCCAACAAACCAGGCCCGGGGTTTACATCAACCTGTTTCAGACTAACAATGCCTGGTGCCCAGTGGCGGAACTCGACCGACTACTGTCCCAGCTACCCAACCAATCTGATGGTGGCCCATTGCTACCCTTTCCGAACAGCCCCCTGAATGGAAGTGAGTTTATTAGACACATCAGGATCCTTCTAGGCAACCTGGGCCTTGACCCCAGTCAGTTCTCTGGACATTCCTTCTGGATCGGAGCAGCTTTTGTTGCATCCCGGCATGGAGTACCCGACCACGTGATCAAGAAGTTAGGCAGATGGAAGTCCGCTTGCTTGGCCCACATACTTACAAATCCTTAGGTGGAAATGACACAGGCCTTCACCAAGCTGGCTCAGTAACCACAGAACGAATAAAGAGTTATTCCCCTATCTGAGTCTTTTGCCCCCCTTTTCTTGACATACAGACCAGACCACCAAGGCACACTTCAGGTCTATTTATGCTGTAAGTCTTGTCGCGTGTTATTGTGATCCATATCTGTTGCGGTCTTAGTTACATAGTTAGTCAGGTTGAAAAAAGACACAAGTCCATCCAGTTCAACCATAAAAAAAAAAAAAAAAATATCGTACAATCCCATATACCTAATTCTATACCCACAGTTGATCCAGAGGAAGGCAAAAAACCCCAGCAGAGCATGATCCAATTTGCTACAGCAGGGGAAAAAAATCCTTCCTGATCCCCCGAGAGCCAATCGGATTTTCCCTGGATCAACTTTACCTATAAATGTTAGTACTCAGTTATATTATGTACATTTAGGAAAGTATCCAGGCCTTTCTTAAAGAAATCTACTGAGCTGGACAGAACCACCTCTGGAGGGAGTCTGTTCCACATTTTCACAGCTCTTTTTGTGAAGAAACATTTCCGTATTTGGAGATGAAATCTTTTTTCCTCTAGACGTAAAGAGTGCCCCCTTGTCTTTTGTGTTGACCGTGAAGTGAATAACTCAACACCAAGTTCACTATATGGACCCCTTATATATTTGTACATGTTGATCATATCCCCCCTTATTCTCCTCTTCTCAAGAGTGAATAAATTCAGTTCCTCTAATCTTTCCTCATAGCTGAGTTCCTCCATGCCTCTTATCAGTTTGGTTGCCCTTCTGTGCACTTTCTCCAGTTTCCCCGATATCCTTTTTGAGAACTGGTGCCCAAAACTAAACTGCATATTCCAGATGAGGTCTTACTAATGATTTGAACAGGGGCAAAATTATATCTCTCTCTCTCTGGAGTCCATACCCTTCTTAATACAAGAAAGACTTTGCTCGCTTTGGAAACCGCAGCTTGGCATTGCATGCTAATATTGAGCTCATGATCTACCAAAACCCCCAGATCCTTCTCCACTACGGATCCCCCCAGTTGTACTTCCCCTAGTATGTATGATGCATGCATATTCTTAGCCCCCAAGTGCATAACTTTACATTTATCAACATTAAACCTCATCTGCCACATAGTCGCCCAATTAGACAGAGCATTGAGGTCGGCTTGTAAATTGGAGACATCCTGTAAGGACGTTATTCCACTGCATAGCTTGGTGTCATCTGCAAAGACAGAAATGTTACTTTTGATCTCAGACCCAATATCATTTATAAACATATTAAAAAGTAAGGGTCCCAACACTGAACCTTGGGGTACACCACTGATAACCTTAGACCATTCAGAGTAAGAATCATTAACCACTATTCTCTGAATTCTGTCTTTTAGACAGTTTTCTATCCATTTACAAACTGATATTTCCAAGCCTGTAGACTTTACCTTACACATGAGCCGTGTGTGCGAAACTGTATCGAACGCTTTTTGAAAAATCCAAGTATACCATGTCCACCGCCACGCCTCTGTCCAAGGTTTTACTTACCTCTTCATAAAAAGAAATCAGGTTTGTCTGACAACTTCTGTCTTTCATGAATCCATGCTGTCTGTTGCTTAAATTGTTTTTTTTTCCAGCAAGAACTCGCCTATGTTGTCTTTTATTAAACGCTCCAGTATCTTCCTAACTATAGAAGTTAAACTAACAGGTCTATAGTTACTTGGTAAAGACTTTGTTCCCTTTTTAAATATAGGCACCACGTTTGCTGTGTGCCAATCCAGTGGTACTATTCCGTCATTAATGAGTCCCTAAAAATTAGATACAATGACTTTGAACTTACAGAGCTCAATTCTTTTAGGATCCGTGGGTGGATGCCATCAGGTCCAGGTGCTTTATCCATCTTTATTCTGTCTAAATATTTCTGGACCATATCACTTTTGAGCCATTGTGGATCATTTGAGCTGTGTCAATACCACCCCCAATATGGACATGAACTCCCCCATGCTCCTTTGTATACACAGAGCTGAAGAAAGTATTTAATAATTTAGCCTTCTCTTTGTCCCCAGTCACCCACTCTAGATTATTTTGTAAAGGGCCTACATGCTCAGACTTGACCTTTTTACTATTAATATATTTGAGGAATTTTTTGGGGTTTGTCCTACTATCTTTTGCAATCTGTCGTTCGTTTTGAATTTTTGCATCCTTGATTTCCTTTTTACATATTCTGTTAAATTCTTTGTAACATTTAAACGACACTAGTGTTCCTTCATTTTTATATTTTTTAAAAGCTCTTTTCTTATTGTTTATAGCTTTTTTAACTTTGACCGTGAGCCACATAGGTTTTATTTTTAGCCTTTTAAACGTATTGTCCATGGGAATATACTTTGCAGTTAGTGCCACGACTAGTGTTGAGCGAACCCGAACTGTAAAGTTCGGGTCCGTACCGAACTTTAGCTTTTTCCCGAACCCGAACCCGGACTTTGTGCAAAAGTCCGGGTTCGGGTTCGGCAATCTAATTATGCATTTAGAAATGCTTCAGGGGCCAGCCAATCACCTTTTGATTAGCTGGTGTGCCCTTAGAGGCCATCATAGCCATGCCTACTAATGGCATGGCTGTGATTGGTCAGTGCAACATGTGACCCAGCTTCTATATAAGCTAGAGGCACACATCACACACGTCACTCTGCTTCAGAATAGATAGGGAGAGGATCTAGTCTGCTGCTGCTGCTTTTAGGGAGAGATAGAAAATTACATGAGTTAGTCCTGATTCTGGAATCTGAGGGAAAAGATAGAGACAGTGTAGTGTAGGGCCAGGTTCCTGTTTTTTGCTTTTAGGGAGAGAGATATATTATATAGGAATAGGAGTCCAGATTCAGAGATATAACTCAGCGATCTGCATAGGTTTACCTGTTTGTGTTGCAGTGCAGTCTTTTTACACTGCTATGAGCCCAGTGTCAGAGAAAATCTACCTTTTATCTGCAAGCTCAGTGCACCGGCACTGCATATATTACGTTGAGAGATACACCGTTTCCATACTGTGGGTGTATTCTGCTCTTGGAAAAAGATCCATTTAGGACAAAAAAAAAGGCACTTTATTGTGCTCTTTTCCAAAAGACCCATTGGGCAAAAAAAAATAAAAAATTCCATTTTATTTTGCTCATGCAAAAAAAGACCCGTTTAGGGCAAAAAAAAAAAAAAAAAAAAATTGCACTTTAATGTACGCTTGCAAAAAGAGCCATTTAGGGCCACAAAAAATATTTTGCAGTGTGTTATACATATGTGGAGGTGTGTGAAATAAACAATTTCTAAATAGTTTTCTTCTACTGTGCTATACTAAAAAAACAACATTTTTTTTTAATAGCATTTTCTGCAGTTCTGTAGCTGTGCGATTCAGCGGTTACATACTGTGGGTGTATTGTGGTCTTCCAAAAAACGCCATTTAGGGCCACAAAAAATATTTTGCAGTGTGTTATACATATGTGGAGGTGTGTGAAATAAACAATTTATATATAGTTTTCTTCTACTGTGCTATACTAAAAAAAAAAAACATTTTTTTTGAATAGCATTTTCTGCAGTTCTGTAGCTGTGCGATTCAGCGGTTACGTACTGTGGGTGTATTGTGGTCTTCCAAAAAACGCCATTTAGGGCCACAAAAAATATTTTGCAGTGTGTTATACATATGTGGAGGTGTGTGAAATAAACAATTTCTAAATAGTTTTCTTCTACTGTGCTATACTAAAAAAACAACATTTTTTTTGAATAGCATTTTCTGCAGTTCTGTAGCTGTGCGATTCAGCGGTTACGTACTGTGGGTGTATTGTGGTCTTCCAAAAAACGCCATTTAGGGCCATAAAAAATATTTTGCAGTGTGTTATACATATGTGGAGGTGTGTGAAATAAACAATTTATATATAGTTTTCTTCTACTGTGCTATACTAAAAAAAAAAAATTTTTTTTTGAATAGCATTTTCTGCAGTTCTCTAGCTGTGCGATTCAGCAGTTACGTACTGTGGGTGTATTGTGGTCTTCCAAAAAACGCCATTTAGGGCCACAAAAAATATTTTGCAGTGTGTTATACATATGTGGAGGTGTGTGAAATAAACAATTTATATATAGTTTTCTTCTACTGTGCTATACTAAAAAAAATTAAAAAAATTTTAATAGCATTTTCTGCAGTTCTGTAGCTGTGCGATTCAGCGGTTACGTACTGTGGGTGTATTGTGGTCTTCCAAAAAACGCCATTTAGGGCCACAAAAAATATTTTGCAGTGTGTTATACATATGTGGAGGTGTGTGAAATAAACAATTTCTAAATAGTTTTCTTCTACTGTGCTATACTAAAAAAAAAACATTTTTTTTGAATAGCATTTTCTGCAGTTCTGTAGCTGTGCGATTCAGCGGTTACGTACTGTGGGTGTATTGTGGTCTTCCAAAAAACGCCATTTAGGGCCACAAAAAATATTTTGCAGTGTGTTATACATATGTGGAGGTGTGTGAAATAAACAATTTCTAAATAGTTTTCTTCTACTGTGCTATACTAAAAAAACAAAAAAATTTTTGAATAGCATTTTCTGCAGTTCTGTAGCTGTGCGATTCAGCGGTTACGTACTGTGGGTGTGTTCTGCTCTTCCAAAAACACCCATTTAGGGCAAGATCCTAAATTTGGAAAATATGAGGAGAAGGTCAAAGGGACGTGGTGGCCCCGGTCGTGGTGCTGCTGGTGGAGCTCCTGTTGCAGGGAGAGGACGTGGTGGATCTGTGCCAGATACACGCACAAGTGAAACACCTTCCTCAGGTGCGAGTAGGCGACCGAGCCTGCGGCGGTATTTTGTTGTGCCTAATGAGGCTGTACGAATGTTTAGGCCAGGACAAGTACAGGCGATTGTAGATTGGGTTGCTGACAGTGTCTCGGGTTCCTTCACATTGTCTCCCACCCACTCTTCTGATGAAAGATCAGAGTTGGCACCTGAAACCCATGTCCATCAGTCTTTCACCTCACCCCCTTGCAAATCAGCCAAGCAGTCTGTGCCCCAAATCATGCAGCAGTCTCTTCTGCTTTTCGATGACTCTGTTAGCAGGGTTTCCCAGGGCCATCCACCTAGCCCTGCCCCAGAAGTGGAAGAGATTGAGTGCACCGATGCCCAACCACTTATGTTTCATGATGAGTACATGGGAGGACCATCGCAGTACGTCTCGGATGATGACGAAACACAGGTGCCAACTGCTGCTGCTTTCACAATTGTGCAGACAGACAAGGAGGGCAGAGGTGAAGACTGGGTGGAAGATGATGTGGAGGACGATGAGGTCCTCGACCCCACATGGAATCAACGTTATGCAGGTGACCAGTGTAGTTTGGAGGAAGAGGCGGTGGTCGCACAGAGCCACCAGCACAGCAGAAGAGGGAGCAGGGTGCAAAAGCGGAGCGTCCGTCCCCTAGACAGTATGTCTGCTACTGCCCAACTCAGCAAGGGACCGAGCACACCAAAGCCAGGTCCAAGGAGTTCCCTAGTGTGGCAGTTCTTCACACAATGTGCTGATGACAAGACACGAGTGGTTTGCACGCTGTGCAATCAGAGCCTGAAGCGAGGCATAAACGTTCTCAACCTGAGCACAACCTGCATGACCAGGCATCTAAGTGCAAAGCACGAGCTGCAGTGGAGTAGACACCTCAAAAACCAAGAAAGGTCTCTGGCTCCTCCTGCTTCCTCTTCTGCTGCAGTCTCGGCCTCTTCATCCACCTCTGTAGTGACAGTGGCACCTGCCACCCCCGCAAACAGAGGATCTGCCAGCAACACTACCACCTGGGTCACAAACCATCTCCACAATGTCCCATGGAAGCGTTCAGCTCTCTATCTCCCAAACATTGGAGCGGAAGAGGAATTACCCCCCTAGCCACCCGCGATCCCTGGCCCTGAATGCCAGCATTTCAAAACTCCTGGCCTTTGAAATGCTGTCATTCCGTCTGGTGGAGACGCAGAGTTTTAAAAGCCTGATGGCATTGGCTGTCCCACAGTACGTCGTGCCCAACCGCCACTACTTTTCCAGGCGAGCCATCCCTTCCCTGCACAACCAAGTGGGGGACAAAATCAGGTGTGCACTGCACAACACCATCTGTGGCAAGGTCCACCTAACTATGGATGCGTGGACCAGTAAGCACGGTCAGGGACGTTATACCTACCTAACAGCACACTGGGTAAATGCAGTGGCGGCTGGGCCTGAGGCAGATAGCAGTTTGGCGCATGTCCTTCCACCACCGAGGATTGCAGGGTGCTTCAGTTTGCCTCCTGTTGCTAACTCCTCCTACTCCGCTTCCTCATCCTCTACCGCCTCCTCATCCGGTCAGCGTAACACCTTCACCACCAACTTCAGCACAGCCCAGGGTAAACGACAGCAGGCAGTTTTAAAACTTTCCTGTTTGGGGGAAAAACCCCACACCGCGCAGGAGTTGTGGAGGGACATGGAACAACAGACCAATGAGTGGTTGCTGTCAGTGAGCCTCAAGCCCGGCCTGGTGGTGTGCGATAATGGGCGAAATCTCGTAGCAGCTCTGGGCCTAGCCGGTTTGACGCACATCCCTTGCCTGGCGCATGTGCTGAACTTGGTGGTCCAGAGGTTCCTTAAAAATTACCCCAATATGCCAGAGCTGCTGCAGAAAGTGCGGGCTGTGTGTGCGCACTTTCGGCGTTCTCACCCTGCTGCTGCTCGCCTGTCAGCGCTGCAGCGTAACTTCGGCCTTCCCGCTCACCGCCTCATATGTGACGTGCCCACAAGGTGGAACTCCACCTTGCACATGCTGGCCAGACTGTGCGAGCAGCAGCAGGCGATAGTGGAGTTTCAGCTGCAGCAATCATGCGTGAGTCGCTCTGCGGAACAGCACCACTTCACCACCAATAACTGGGCCTCCATGCGAGACCTGTGTGCCTTGTTGCGCTGTTTCGAGTACTCCACCAACATGTCCAGTGCAAATGACGGCGTTCTCAGCGTTACTATCCCAGTTCTATGCCTCCTTGAAAAAACGCTTCGGGCGATGATGGAAGAGGATGTGGCACAGGAGGATGAGGAGGAGGAGGAGGAAGCGGGATCATTTCAAAGGCTTTCAGGGCAGTCTTTCACAAGTGGCTACGAGGGTGGGTTCCTGCACCCCAAACGCCAGGTACACAATTGTCCGGCAGTAAGGGCACAGTTCTGGAGGATGACGAGGTGGAGGAGGAGATGGAGGAGGAGGAGGAGAAGCCATTTTCACAGCAGGGTGGCACCCAGACCAGCTCGTGGCCATCACTGGTCCGTGGCTGGGGGGATACAGAGGACACAGACGATACACCTCCCACAGAGGACAGCTTTTCTTTGCCTCTGTGCAGCCTGGCACACATGAGCGATTACATGCTGCAGTGTTTCCGCAATGACCGCCAAGTTGCCCACATTTTAACTGGTGCTGATTACTGGGTGGCCACCCTGCTGGATCCCCGTTACAAGGACAACGTACCATCCTTAATTCCCTCACTGGATCGGGATCGTAAGATGCGCGAGTACAAGTGCACGCTGGTAGACGCGCTGCTGGTGGCATTCCCACCTGACAGCGGGTGTACGGTGGAAGCACAAGGCGAAGGCAGAGGAGGAGGAAGAGGTCGCCAACGCAGCCGGGGCACCGGCAGCACCTCAGAAGGCAGGGTTAGCATGGCTGAAATGTGGAAAAGCTTTGTCAGCACGCCACAACAACCAGCACCACCAGCTGAGATGGAACGTCTTAGCAGGAGGCAGCATTTCACCAACATGGTTGAGCAGTATGTGTCCACAGGCCTACACGTACTGGATGACGGGTCTGCCCCCTTTAACTTCTGTGTCTCCAAATTGGGCACATGGCCTGAGCTTGCCCTTTATGCCTTGGAGGTGCTGGCCTGCCCTGCAGCCAGTGTATTATCTGAACGTGTATTTAGCACGGCAGGAGGCGTTATCACAGACAAGCGCAGCCGCCTGTCCAGAGCCAATGTGGACAAGCTCACGTTCATTAAAATGAACCAGGCATGGATCCCACAGGACTTGTCCGTACCTTGTGCAGAATAGACATGTATACCGGTGTTGTGACAAAAACTGTCCGGCCATCGGATTGTGTCCGGCCCATACTGCGAAGGCGCAGCGCTTGCGCAGTACAGAGGACAAGGAGATTCACAAAATCTTAGAAGATGAACGGCGCCTGCGCAGTGAGTGCAGGTTCAAGCCCCACCATCCAAGTGGACATACGGTAGCACATAGTAACAGGGCCCCTCACGGGCTCGGTTCGATCGCCACGCTGCGGGCACGGCCTCACTTGGCTCGGCTTGAACCATGGATGGTGTGGCCTTCACCTGAACTCACCACGCAGGCGCCGTTCGTCTTGGGAGATTTTCGAAATCCCCTTGTCCTACATACTGAGCAAGCGCAGTACAGGGTGGACACTATTTGACGGGGGACAGAATTCGACACATCACCGGCCTTACCCAGCTATTGTTGTATTTTTGAACCAGTGTTGGCTACCTCGTCCTCCTCCACTGCTGCTTCCACCTACACAGCCACATCCACCGCCACCTCAACCTCCTACTCCATATGGACCTCGTCCTCCTAGGTCAAGATTATAATTTTTATTTTATTTTTTTGTAGCTCACAGATCCTTTCCCCCTTACCTGCCTTTATGTTGTTGGCTCCTCGCAGGAGGGAGAAAGGCACACCGCACTACCAGCCCGTACCCTCCTATATAAAGAGGTTGAGCGGTGTACTTGACGGGCCGTGTCCACAGCCGGAGTCAAAACTCCTCCAGAGGATGATTCTCACCTCTACTGTAGGTAGAGGCAAGTCCTTTAATTCCCAGTAAAGTCAATGTCCACACCAGCTGAAATTACAACTCTTATTCTCTCATGGCAAAATAAACTCTACTCGGATAGAAAAGGTTAGAGCAAAGAAACAGGACAGCTTAAGGTGTGGAGGAGGTCCAGGCACAAACGTAGCACATTCACTTCACTGCTTAGGTTTCTCAAACAGTTTTAGGTGCACGGTCTCTGCCACAGACCTTGAGGTTGGTCTCTGCCACAGACCGGGTGTACAAGGCCCCTGCCACGGACCTGTAGAACTTTGGTCTCTGCCACAGACCAGGGTGTATAAGGCCCCTGCCACGGGCCGGGTGAATAAGGCCTCTGATACAGTCAAGATGACCTTGAGCTTCTCCTTCTACGAACCTAGCCCATATCAAGGGGAAGACATCTCTCCAGGGAGTCAACAGACCCTTCCTTCACCGTATTATCTGAACGTGTATTTAGCACGGCAGGAGGCGTTATCACAGACAAGCGCAGCCGCCTGTCCAGAGCCATCGATCGGTCCATCAGAATGATCCTCCCTTCCCTGGAACATGGTCCCCTACACGAGGCGGCACCCTAAGACTCCTCGACCCTTAGCGGACTCCAGACGAAGGCTCTGGACTCCAGGCTTTACTCCCGCACCTAGGCCTCCATACCCAGGGCAGCAGGAACTCCAGGATAGTACCTCACCCTGGGCTAAAGGTACCCGAGATGGAACAGGAACACATGCACCCAGGCCGAAGGCACCTGGGCGTGGACCCCACTGGACATCAGCCCCCAGGCCAAAGGTCTGCCCCTTTTATATGCTCTCCCGGCATGCACAGCAGGTTCCCCGCCCCGCTGTACTACTGCCAAGAGGGGACACAAAAGGCACAGCACTGTATCGGCGGTTCAACCCTAGCCTACCATGGCAGCGCCACCTGTAGGCCACAGGGAACTGCACACCAATACTGTCCCCCGAGGACAAAATGGTCCATGAATCCTACAGAATTAGGGTGTTTGAGCCTATTTACCACTCAAACACTTCCCTTAAATTTAGCACCCCGCTACATTTTTATTTCAAAGTATTTTAATTTCTCACTAGCTTATCCATTAAATTGAATAATTTATTCCAGAAAGGGCGTATTCTGATGTGTGGCATCGTGCCGTTGAGTTTCTGAGGTTCTTAATGACTTCCCGTACCTCTTCTGCTGAAAAAGGGGCCTCCAGCACATTTTTTTATTTTTTTATGTTATTTTAAGTTATTTCCCTATCCACATTTGTTTGCAGAGCACGTGCCATGCTCTTAACAACATTTTGCTGCCATTTGCAGCCCTCTAGCCCTTTCCATTACTTTTTTAGAGCCTTTTTAGTCCTTAGAAGTCCGGGTCCCCATTGACTTCAATGGGGTTCGGGTTCGGGTCCGGGTTCGGGTTAAAGTTCGGTCCCGAACCCGAACTTTTTTCCGAAGTTCGGCCGAACCCGTCGAACCCGAACATCCAGGTGTCCGCTCAACTCTAGCCACGACCATAAGTAGGAAGGCCAGTATGGTGGCCTGTATTTATGGGAGGAGCCCAGGTGGGTACTTAAGAAGACCACTCGCCCATGCTCCTCGTCAGTTCCTGTGTGCGATACCCACTTTCCCTTCCATTTTTCAGGGCTCTTCTCAGCTCACCCTTCCCCATAATTACCCATTACTTATCTTGGGTATGCTCCCTTTTCTTGGCATACCGACCAGACCACCAAGGCACACTTCAGGTCTATTTACGTTGTAAGCCTTGTCGCGTGTTTATGTGATCCATATCTGTCGTGGTCTTAGGACCACGACCATAAATATGCGTTACACTCAGAGTGATATATTTCAAGGATTTCTTTCTTTTAACTTTGATGATTATGGCTTACAGCTAGTGAAAGCTAGTGAAAACCCAAAATTTTGAATCTCAGAAAATGAGAATATTACATAAGACCGATAAAAAAAAGGATTTTTAATACAGAAATGTTGGCTTACTAAAAAGTATGTCCATGTACAGTATAGTATGCACTCAATACTTTGCCGGGCTCCGTTTGCATGAATTACTGCATCAAAGGCATGGAGGCAATCAGCCTGCTGAGGTGTTATGGAAGCCCAGGTTTCTTTGATGGTGGCCTTCAGCTCGTCTGCATTGTTGGGTCTGGTGTCTCTCATCTACCTCTTGACAATACCCCACAGATTCTCTATGGGGTTTAGGTCAGGAAAGTTTGCTGGCCAATCAAGCACAGTGATACCATGATCATTAAACCAGGTATTGGTACTTTTGGCAGTGTGGGCAGGTGCCAAGTTCTGCTGGAAAATTAAATTAGCATCTTCATAAAGCTGGTCAGCAGAGGGAAGCATGAAGTGCTCTAGAATTTCCTGGTAGAGGGCTGCGCTGTCTTTGGACTTCATAAAACACAGTGGACCAATACCAGCAGATAACGTGGAAAATGTTGCATTTCATTTGGAAATCAAGGTCCTAGAGTCTGGAGGAAGTGTTGAGAGGCACAGAATCCAACTTGCATGTGGTCACTGTCAGGTCACAGTCAGTGATGATTTGGGGAGCCATGTCAGTGATGATTTGGGGAGCCATGTCAGTGATGATTTGGGGAGCCATGTCATCTGCTGGTGTTGGTCCACTGTGTTTTATCAAACCCTCTACCAGGAAATTCTAGAGCAGGTCATGACATGCTTCCCTCTGCTGACCAGTTTTATGGAGATGCTTATTTCAAGCTGAAGGCCAGTAATTTATGCTAAACTTTCTCAGTTTAGGCCGATGGGTATTCTTCTGCATATTTTTGGTAAAAAAATCGCAATAAGCGTATATTGATTGATTTTCGCAAAAGTTATAGCGTCTACAAAATAGGGGATAGTTTTATGGCATTTTTATTATTAATTTAATTTTTTATTAGTAATGGCGGTGATCAGCGATTTTTATCGTGACTGTGACATTATGGCGGACACATCGGACACTTTTGACTTTATTTTGGGACCATTGTCATTTATACAACGACCAGTGCTATAAAAATGCACTGATTACTGTGTAAATGACACTGGCAGGGAAGGGGTTAAACACTAGGGGGCGATGAAGGGGTTAAATGTGTCCTAGGGAGTGATTCTAACTGTGGGGGGGCTGGGCTACAAGTGACACAACAGTGTCACGACAGTTCACAATGACAGCTCGCAGTAGATCACTGTCCCGTCACTAGGCAGAACAGGGAAATGCCTTGTTTACATAGGCATCTCCCGATTATGCAGCTCTGTGACACAATCGCAGGACACCGGCGACACCGGCACGGTCACGGAGCACGCGGCAGGGGCGTGCGCGCCCACACGGCGGCAAATTCAAAGCAACGTACAGGTACGTTGCTTTGCACAGCCGTGCCATTCTGCCGACGTATATGTACAGGCGGCGGTCGGCAATCGGCTAAAAGGAAGAAATGCTTATCACTCTGTGTGTTACGCATCTATATAAAATATATGAGTGTTTCACTTTTTGAATTGAATTGTTGAAATAAATGAACTTAAAAGAGATAGAGAGATGATCTGCAGGTTTTTTTTTGCAAGTATAAGGAAGTGGGCAGTGCCTTGGACAGACACTGTCACTTTGCCCTAAATAGGCAAGGTGACAGTTTCTCTTTAAAAATTGTGGTACTGTTTTAAAATATGATCTTACTACAAGTGTAGACAAATTAGTTAAAAAGACCCAAAAAGTCAATCTAAACAATTTTTTCTCAAAGGTTTGACCAACCAAGTATACAGTTATGTAACAAAAAAAGAATTTGACTAATGGTAAAACCTAGAAAAGGTGTATCCAACAAATACTACCATAAACTACAAAAAAAAAAAACTTTATTGCAATTATCTAAAAATAAAACAATCTTATTTAAAAATAACATTACTGCCACAGAGTAAAAATTTAGGTTGGCAGACAAAACAGCATGCTTGAAAATACTATATAAGAACCTCAAGTATTTGGGCTCATGCACACTGCAGCTCAAAGAAGCTCAAAGAAGCGGCTCCTACAGGCTTTTGAGCTTTTTTGAGCTCTCATTTTTTCTGCCTGGAAACTCCCCTCCATGTTAGCCAATGTGTCCATGCACACTATGGCCTCTTCAGGAGTTTACAGGCATATGCTCTTACAGGAAGAACCCCCACCACCACCACCACCACCACCACCAAACTCCTGTTTCTGAGACTAGCTTTCAACCAGAAAAAGATGCCTAAGTGCCCAAAAACGCACACAAAAGATTAGCATAAATGAGCGAATGAGCATGAAAAAGCATGTAAAAGCTCAAAGAAGCTGAAAAACACACCAAAAAAAATATAGGAAAAATTAGCTGAGGGAAGGGTTTGTGAAATGTACGCTTATGCTCAAAAAAGCGCAAAGAAGCTCAAAAAAGCTCAATAAAGATGTGCAAAAGAGCCCAACGAAGTACAAGCTTCTTCAAGCTGAAAAAAAGGCTCAAATGCCTGTAAAAGCAGCTTTCTTTTGAGCTGCAGTGTAATTGAGCCCTTTCATTGTTTATAAAGATCCGAGTGTAACGAATGCCGCATCTAAATGAATGGAACGGAATAAATACGAATGCATCCGAAGCTGCGAATTATCCGAAGTAACGAATGCCGCAGCTAAACGAATGGAATGTAACAAATACGAATGCATTCGAAATTACGAATGATCCGAAGTAACGAATGCCGATCATAACGAATAATCCGATAAATGAAAAAAACAAACAAACGAATGACATGAAAACAAAACATTTTTTTTTTTTTTCCGGTAGTGCACATGTCTACTAATTATTGCAGAAAACAGTACTTCTCTCATACACTTTTACACAAACAGCTAGTCTATGAAAATGAAATCTGAGCACCTCTCTGGCGGTCTGTGTAAAATATCTCCTGGCTGAGAAGGACTTCATCAGTGCCATTGTCACGTACCTGGTGGAGATCGAGCTGGAGAGGGGGCTTCTGTTGTGCCTCTTGCCCAACACCCCTGGTAGTGATGACAGGTGGCACAAAGGCAGGTGTAACAGGAAGCTACGGCTGGTGTTTGCAGGAAGCAGATGACCGTACATCACCAGACAGGAACTAGGTACTGGAACATGGTGATACTTGATCGGCAGACAAGAACGTAGCCAGGACATAAGCCAGAAGGTCATCAACAGCCAGGTAGCAAAGGAACAGCAGGCAGAGGCAGAGTCAGGATACAAGCTGTGATCAGTACACAGTCGGGCAACGAGGTACAGGCGTGCAAAACAGGAGCTGGGTCAGAACATAAGCCAAAGTCACAGCAGGCAGGCAGAAATCCAAAGACAGGTCAGGAGCAAGACGAGTCGCACACAGTTATGCAATTAAGGCAGGTCAAGGCTCAGGTTAAGCAGGAACTAGCTAAAGACCACTCAGCAATCCATTCATGTCATAGCCCAGCTTAAATAGGCTGTTTGGCGGCAATGATAATACAGGATGTGCGCATTGGCATGCGGTTCCTGCACACACTAAGATGTTTGCGCCAGTGTGCCAATACCTGTTGTGAAATTAGCCTTTACTCATAATTATGAGCATGCACATGAGCATGCAATAGCCTTTAGGTTCCAACAAGAACTGAGCTTCTCTTACAGCCAGTCTAGAGAGAACAGTGAAAATCAAATCAGCCCCCACTACACACACCCAAATATGGGCATGGGCATACCTAGAATGACACTCCAAAACACATTCTGCTATTCCTCCTGAGTATGGGGATACCACATGTTTGAGACTTGCCTATATGCTTAGAGGGTTCCAAAATCCAAGGAGCACCGTCTAATTTCCTGACTCATTACATTTTTGGAGCCCTAAAGTGCCAGGACAGTAAAAATAACCCACAAAATGACCACATTTTAGCCAAAAGTATTTCATCTTTTTGCCGCAAGTTTTTAAAAAATTAAGAAAATAATGGAAAATGTATTTTTTCACACAAAGTTTTTGATTTATTAAAGTGATTGTAACGTCTTGTTGAACCCCTTCCATACCGGGCCATAGCAAAATGACGCCGGCAGGAACCCTCTCTCCCTCTGGGTGGACGTCATATGACGTCCTGGCTTTGTAGGGGGATATCTGAATGATGCCTGCAGCTAGAGGCATCATTCAGATATCCTTGTTTGCAGCCGGCGATCCTGCGCACCATAAGAACGATCATAGCGGCGGTTCCGCCGCTTGATCGTTCTTATAGGCGGCAGGAGGGGACATCCCCCCACTCCCGCCGCCATCCGGTGCTTCTCCGGGCTCTCCCGTGCGATCGGGGACCCGGAGAGAATCGTCGGCGCCGGTGGTGGGTCACGTGATGAGCATAGAGATGACTGGTGACCAGATGGTCACCAGTCATCTCTATGATCCTCGGAGGCCAGGGTGCGATGTGATGACGTCACGCCTGGGTCCTCAAATGTAAACAAAGCCGCCATTTCACTGATCTCATGCTTTCCAGCCTGGAGGAGAGATGTGGGGTCTTATTGACCCCGCATCTCTCCATAAAGAGGACCTGTCACAATATATTCCTATTACAAGGGATGTTTACATTCCTTGTAATAGGAATAAAAGTGATCCAAAAAAAAAAAGTGTAAAAAAAAAAGGAAAAAAAAATTAAAAAAATAATACATATTTTTATCAAAAAGCCCGTCCCCAATAGCTCGCGCTTAGAAGCGAACACACACGTAAGTCCCGCCCGCATATGTAAACGCCTTTCAAACCACACATGTGAAGTATCGCCGCGTGCGTTAGAGCGCGTGCAACAATTCTAGCACTAGACCTACTCTGTACCTCTAACCTGGTAACCTGTAAAAATTTTCAAAGCGTCGTCTATTGAGATTTTTAAGTACCGAAGTTTGGCGCCATTCCATGAGTGTGCGCAATTTTAAAGCGTGACATGTTAGGTATCTTTTTACTCTGCGTAACATAAGCTTTCATACTTTACAAAAAAATTGGGCTAACTTTACTGTTTTGTTATTTTTTAATTCATGAAACCATTTTTTTCCCCAAAAAAATGCGTTTGAAAAATTATTGCGCAAATACCGTGCAAGATAAAAAGTTGCAACGACCGTCATTTTATTCCCTAGGGTGTCTGCTAAAAAAACCATATATATATACTGTTTCGGGGTTCTGAGTAATTTTCTAGCAAAAGAATGATGATTTGTACATGTAGGAGAGAAGTGCCAGAATAGGCCCGGTATGGAAGTGGTATAAAAAGCCCTGTATGGAAGTGGTTAAAGAAAATTAAAAATAACAAACATGTTATACTTACCTGTTCTGTTCTGGTTTTGCACAGTGTAGCCCAGATCCTCCTCTTCTCAGGTGCCTCTTCTGTGCTCCTGGCCCCTCCCTCCTGTCGAGTGCCCCCACAGCAAGCAGCTTGCTATGGGGGAACCCGAGCTGCAGCTCTGTGTGTCCATTCAGACACTGAGCTGCCATTTGGCCCCGCCCCCTCTCTCTCCGGATTGGCTAGCTGACTTTAATTGACAGCTGCAGGAGCCAATGGTGCCGCTGCTGTGTCTCAGCCAAACAAGAGGAGAGTCCCGGATGGCCGAGGGACTTGTGGATGTTGCTGGATAGAGATGGGACTCAAGCAGTGGCGGCCTATCTATTAGGGGTGCACGGGCGCTGCACCCCTTATCCATGCATGCAGCCCCCTAATCTACATGCGGGGCGCCGGACACATGGATTCCAATCAGGTTTTTTTTTTGAAGCACGTGATTAGAGCCAAAGGCTCTAATAGGCTTCAAAAAAGGGTGGGCTTGGGGCGCAGAGCACTGCACCCCAAGCCCACCCAGTTGTGTGACAATAGCAAATGAATATTCGCTATTGTAACACTGATTCTCTTCCTGCGCAATCAAGAAGCAAGTGAGACCCGTCACTCGATTGACGGAAATCTGATTGGATTGACCCGCTAGGAGGAGGAGGAGGGAGGAGACGCAGGGGAAGCAGGGAAGCAGCCAGAGAGAAGCCAACTCTGCCCGGATCGCTGCCTGCGAGATGGGGTAAGTGCGGGGCCCCAACTACTGACTCACTAACCCGGGGATGTGCCGCCGTGACCCAGCCAACCGACCAACTGACCTGGGGGGGTAGTGGGTGCCACTGCGGATCGTTTGCCGCCCGCCCCCAAAAACAAAACAAAAACTTCAGCTGCCACTGGGCTCAGGTAAGTATTAGGGGGTGCTGGGACGGCTGCTGCACACAGAAGGCTTTCTATGCATTAAGATTAAAAAAAACTTCTGCCTTTAACAACTCCTTTAAGATTCCTTATGTCAGTATTTCTCAACTCTAGTCCTCAACGCGCCCCAATGGGTCATATTTTCAGGATTTCCCTCAGATGAAGTGGCTGTGCTAACTGATCAAATCTTCTGTGCAAAATAATGGAAAGCCTGAAAACATGACCTGTTGGGGCGCCTTGAGGACTGGAGGTGAGAAACACTGCCTTATGTTTTAAATATATAAATATATTTACTGGATGGAGACTTTGTAGAATATATTACTTGTAGGAATATAACACTCAAAAGTACAAAGGGTTCTCCTGCTGCAATTTATGTTTTTTTTTTCAAAGAAAATCTGAAATGGAGCAATCTGTCCACTCCAGCATGATGTTTGAATTACACGGCCTCACTAAAACTAAAATGAATGCAAATTTCTTAGGCACACAAAAGAAAGAAGAGTGGTAAGTGGTCAGCTCCTTCAAAAGGGTCCTCAGTGCTGGCTGTCATAAAGTACAGGACCCAAAACAGGAATAGCCTGCACCCCACTGCCTTACTTACTTAATGTTCTTCCAGCAATGCATTATAGAAGCATGGCCATCTCGGCAGTTTAGCACCTGTGGACCTCCTGTATAGGGACCTGGGCACAATTATCATGCAGCCAAAGGTGTGTTTTGCAATGATGAATACGTTTTATCTCACAATATATTAATTCATCAACCGGTACATCAAAACTGCAAATATTGGCTATATCTTCGAAACCCAGCAACATGATAAGGCCGGCCATAGACAGTATGAATCTCGTCCAGTTCAGCAGGACCCGGCTAAGAATCGAACCATGTACGGGCAGGCTGAATGTACCAAGTTGATCAATTGAATGGATCTTGCATGCGATTATCGCTAGCGGCTGATCTAGCCTTTAGCAATATTCACTGTCTTCTCCCGGTGGGGACGTCTTCCCCTGCACCCCCACCGGGAGAATACAATGGCTAAGCAGGGGGGAGTCCCCTATCAACACTGTCTGTGTCGATGGGGAAACTTGTGGTTGCAGGAAAGAAATCCACTCTGCATATTGCCTACATTAGTATGCAATTTATAAAATGAAAGAAGGAAGGTTACCGCTCCAGATGGATGCAATAGGCAATCAGTGTCCTCTCAAAAACCACGGGTGCTGGTAATGCAGGAAGCAAAAATAGGGAGAAAATATGGACAGCCGCACTCCGAAAAAAACTTTTAGGTTGCCTTTATTAGTAAAAAGATAAAAGCACTACAAGTCACAGCAGACAGTGGGATATCAGCTAACGCATTTTGCACTAAGGTCTAGAACTTAGTCATAGCTATGACTAAGCACTAGACCTTATTGTGAAACGCGTTAGTGATATCCCACTGTCTGCTATGACTTGTAGTGCTTTTATCTTTTTACTAATAAAGGCAACCTAAAAGTTTTTTTTCGGAGTGCATCTGTCCATATTTTCTCCCTATTTATGCAATTTATAACTCACCATCCAATCAGATGCAACCTCTGGTCAGGTATTCTGACAATCGTTGGTGCTGGCTTTCTGAATACAATAGCCATACAGTAGCAGGAGATTTGTCTATCTGCATTTTTTTGTGTCGATGGAGGAATCTGTAATGCCGCGTACACACGATCGGATTTTCCATTGGAAAAACCTTGGATGGTTTTTCCGACGGAATTCCGCTCAAGCTTGGCTTGCATACACACGGTCACACAAAAGTTTTCTGAACTTTCGACCGTCAAGAACGCGGTGACGTACAACACTACGACGAGCCGGGAAAATGAAGTTCAATGCTTCCGAGCATGCGTCGAATTGTTTCCGAGCATGCGTCGGAATTTTGCACGTCGGAATTGCTACAAACGATCGTAATTTCCGATTGGAATTTTTTCCGTCGGAAAATTTGAGAACCAGCTCTCAAATTTTTGCTGGCGGAAATTCCGAGAGGAAAAGTCAGATGGAGCCTACACACGGCCGGAATTTCCGACCAAAAGCTCACATCGGACTTTTCTTGTCAGAATTTCCGATCGTGTGTATTAGATTTTTTTCATTCAGCCTGAAACAAAAAGAATCTACGTGAGTTTGGCCAGATTAAATTAGCTAAAACACTCTTTAGGACAGTTTTATTTCATAAAATTATATTTTCACCCTTTTTATTCTTTTGATATTTCAGTACTGCTGATCACTTCCTTCAGCCATTTCCTTTCTATATGCATGTGCTTCAGTATTGGCTGCACATCGTTGCTCATGCTCAATAACTGCTTTACAATGATGGGACATACCTGCACATCGTTGGCACAGCCACTTGTAGTCTTCGTCATAGGCACACGTGGCAGGTGACACTGCAAGAGCACAATTAGGTGGCAGTTATATCACCCTATAACCGGAAGTGCTTGAATAAGGACCTTTTAGGTGGGATCACCAAGTCTTATTTTATTGAAAGCTGCAGAATTCAAAAGATTGAGACTGTCTTTTGAATTTACATTGACGTGTTAAAGCCTTTGTGAGATTTTCATGAAATCTAAAATGCAATACTACTGTTCAAGCATGGTATGCCAAGCATTGCTATATATTTTTTTTTTTAACAAGAAAAAAGCATTGCTATATTTACAGACCAACAGCCACAGCGCTTTAGTTGTAAAAACAGTTTTACACCCACAATGAGTATACAGGAAATATTACTTTAAATTAAACATAAATCAATACAGAGGGGGGTATTTGACCTGGGGAAAGGGGGATCTAACAAAGATTTGTGCTGTGTTGAGGGGATTTATGCTGGGAAGGGGGATTTGGTGGGGAATAAAATTACTTGTGTTGGGAGGGGGGAGGGAGGGGGGGGTGTTTTGGTAAGAGAGGGGATTTTTGGGTAAGAGGATATTTGTGGGAGGGGGGTTTGTATTAGAAGGTGAATTTGGGAGGGAAGAGGCTTTGCACTGGGGGGGGGGGTGTGCAAGCAGAAAAGGGAGAGAATTTTAGATGGGGGGGGATTTGGAGGGGGAGAATATGTGCTAGAAGGGGGTATGGGGTATTTGTGCTGGGAGGAGGGATTTGGTGGGAGAGGTTTTATGCTAGAAGTTGGGGGGAGAGGATTTGTATAAGGAGGGGGTGCGGGTAGAGGATTTGTATTAGGAGGGGTTTTGTGTATTTTCAGAATAGATAGTGCTAGGCATTTCTTCCACTTTAACATGCCAATCTTCAAGTGGTTAAAGTATAACTAAAGCTAATACTTTTTTTCACTGGAAAAAGTAGAGAAGGATTTAAAACACTGTCAGGTTTTTTTTGTGTGCCATATTAGTCTCATTGGGGAGATTTCCCTTTACTTTCTGTCCTATAGACTTAACAGGAAGCGAGAGGATATCTTTCCAATGTAAGGGAAATCCCCTCTTAGACAGCTGTCACAGGAACAAGTGTCCTCATTGGAAAAACTCCCCTTTATTCCTGTTCTGGTGCCAACTCAAAAATATGGATGCATCCCCACTTTTCTAACTGGTGACACTGGTAAATCTCCCTGATGGGGAGACAGACAGCAATAAAAACCTGACAGTGGTCTTAACTCCTCACCACTTCTGAAAGAAGTCTGCTTTATATGCAGGACTCCCATAGCACTTACATACCAGTAATTTTGTTATCCAGAAACAACAACAATAAAAATCCATGAAAATTGTGTATTTTGCACTTAGATGTTAACACCATGAAAAGCGTGGAAACAAAAAGTGTAGCGCTAATCAAAAAAATGAACAAGAATGCATGACGCACTCAAATGAGTATATAAAAACGGTGCAATATAAAAAAAGACACTCAAATATTAAGTAAAAACAGTAAGAAGTCCTCATATATACAAAATGTCTATATGCGAAATACAAGTGAAACTCTGTATATAAATCAAAATTTAATGTAGTGGAAACACTTACATTTAAGTTGATATAAAAGCGCTTTGCAAAGAATGTGGCAACAATGGAGTCCTCCTGATGCGTTTCGTCTCCTAGGACATCATCTGGGGTCCAGATGATGTCCTAGGAGACGAAACGCGTCGGGAGGACTCCATTGTTGCCACATTCTTTGCAAAGTGCTTTTATATCAACTTAACCACTTCCCTACCCAGCCATAGACAAATGACGTCCACAGATGGGATCTCCCATCCTGGGTGGACGTCATATGACGTCCTCGGTTTTGTAGGGGGATATCTGAATGATGCCTGCAGCTAGAGGCATCATTCAGATATCTTTTTGAAGTGTCAGCGATTCTGTGCACCATAAGAATGATCATAGCGGCGGTTCCGCCGCTTGATTGTTCTTATAGGCGGCGGGAGGGGACACCCCCCCCTCCCGCCGCCATCCGGTGCTTCTCCGGGCTCCCCCGTGCGATCGGGGACCCGGAGCGAATCTTCCGGCATCGTTGGTGGAGTCACATGATGAGCATAGAGATGACTGGTGACCAGATGGTCACCAGTCATCTCTATGATCGTCGGAGGCCCGGGCGCGATGTGATGACGTCACGCCCGGGTCTCAAAAATGTAAACAAAGCCGCCGTTGCAGCTGTAAGTATGAAATCAGTGAAAAAATTTTCACTGATCTCATGCTTTCCAGCCTGGAGGAGAGATGTGGGGTCTTATTGACCCCGCATCTCTCAATAAAGAGAACCTGTCACACACATTCCTATTACAAGGGATGTTTACATTCCTTGTAATAGGAATAAAAGTGATCAAAAAAAAAAAGAAAAGTAAAATCATTGTAAAAAAATAAATAAATAAGTAAAATAAATAAATAAATAATAATAATAAAAAATTAAAACGCCCCTGTCCCCGGTAGCTCGCGATCAGAAGCGAATGCACACGTAAGTTGCCCACATATGTAAACGCCGTTCAAACCATGCATGTGAGGTATCGCCGCGTGCGTTAGAGCGCGTGCAACAATTCTAGCACTAGACCTCCTCTGTAATTCTAACCTGGTAACCTGTAAAAAAAATTAAAGCGTCGCCTATGGAGATTTTTAAGTACCGAAGTTTGGCGCCATTCCATGAGTGTGCGCAATTTTAAAGCGTGACATGTTAGGTATCTATTTACTCGGCGTAACATTATCTTTCATATGTTCCCAAAAAATTGGGCTAACTTTACTGTTTTGTTATTTTTTAATTCATGAAACCATTTTTTTAAAAAAAAAAGGCGTTTGAAAAATTATTGCGCAAATATTGTGCAAGAAAAAATGTTGCAATGACCGTCATTTTATTCCCTAGGGTGTCTGCTAAAAAAACATATATAATGTTTGGGGGTTCTGAGTAATTTTCTAGCAAAAGAATGATGATTTGTACATGTAGGAGAGAAGTGCCAAAATAGGCCCGGTATTGAATAGGTACAAAAAGCCCTGTATTAAAGTGGTTCCACTACATTAAATTTTGATTTATATACAGAGTTACGCTATGTGGCTGTTTCTTTTCTCTATTACATGATACTTACCTGCTCATATTGATTGGGATTTTCCCGGACCACTACTGCATATGAGGTTATCTGCTAAGAGGTCATCTTTCTTCTGCGGTTTCTCTCTCCATGTTGATGTTTGGCCATTTCCAGCACAGCAATTTGCAGCATACAGATTGTCCAGGTTCCATCGTGGTTCCACCACACCAAGCCCGTTTGACCCACTGAACATATGTTCCTCTGGGTTCAAACTATCTGGTAAGCTCCTTACCTATTGGTGGTGGTTCTCTTCATCTTCTCACCGTCACCTTTCCCTTCAAAGTCTTCACCCACTTTTGAATTTCACCATTGCCTTCATTTTTGAATTACTTTAGGACACTCAGTTGCACAAGTTTTCACTTGTATTTCGCATATAGACATTTTGTATATATGAGGACTTCTTACTGTTTTTACTTAATATTTGAGTGTCTTTTTTTATATTGCACCATTCTTATATACTCATTTGAGTGCGTCATGCATTCTTGTTCATTTTTTTGATCAGTGCTACACTTTTTGTCTCCACGCTTTTTACTATTTGTCTACTTGTTGTGTTAGCAGCTTATCCAGAGGGCAGCGCGGAATTATTTTGTATGCTACTATGTTAACACCATGTGGCTTACAATAAATGCAGCTATAATTATTATCCTTGTAAGCTCACTACTTCTCCTTTAACCACTTGACCCTCTGTGTGCTGCTTCCCCCACAGCCCCCTCTCGATCCAGCATTGTGCACAAGAGCCTCGGTTGTCCTTGGTCTCTCTCATCTCATTGGCGGAGACAGCAGCGGGAGCCATTGGCTCCCATTTCTATCAATCACAGCCAGTGAGCCAATAGGGAAAGAGCTGGGGTGAAGTCGAGCCGCAACTTTATGTATCTAATGTATGCATAGAGTGGTGCTCAGAAGTGAGCATGCACTAGTGCCCCTATAGTGAATGGCATGCTATTGGGGGCACTGGTTGAAAAGAAGGGGCCAGGAGCGCCAACAGGGGGCCCTAGAAGAGGAGGATTGGGGCTGCTCTGTGCAAAAAAAGTACACAGAGCAGGTAAGTATAACATATTGCTTTTTTTTTTTTTTTTTAAATGAACCTTTAATATCACTTTAGACTTAAGCCTCGTACACACGACCGAGTTTCTCGGCAAGAACCAGCAAGAAACTTGCTGGCAGAGCTTTCTTGCCGAGTAAATCGGTCGTGTGTACGCGGCTTTCAGTTTTCTCGTCAAGAAAACCGACAAGAATCTCGACGAGAAAAATAGAGAACCTGCTCTCTATTTTCTCGTCTGGTTTCTCGTCGGCCTGTTTCCCGATGAGAATCCTGAGTATGTGTACACTTACCTGTCGCCGTGGAAACCCGTGCATGCTCGAAATGACTTTGACACATGCGCGGTAGCTTCCTAGGCATAAGTAGGGTGTAGCAAGATGGCGGCGACGGCATCGAATGTGACGAGCGCTTGCTCGTCGTAGTCGATGACGTCACCATGTTTTCTCCATTCAAAGAACCGCAGGTTTTTTGAATTGAGCGTGTGTACACTCAGCCGGGACAAGTTTCTTGTCCAAGAATCTCGTCAAGAAAAATGACAAGTTTTTTCCTGACGAGATTCTCGGCCGTGTGTACGAGGCTTTAGCCATAGTAGTGATTAATGACTTTGTATTTTAAAAGTGACTGAGTTGCAGTGACTTGCAAGAATATGCACTGCGCAGAATGCAGGGACCTGAAATATTCCTTGGAAGGTTGCCTGTATATAATGTATAATCTGTATATAATGTATAATCTGGTTAGGATTTGTAGTTATGGGCTTATTCACATTGGCAGAAAAAAATGATACACACTAAAAGTTTGGGCGGTAAGCGGTAAGCGATGAGCCCATACACACAGCTGCGCCTATCTGCAAAAATGTGCGCTGTGTTTAGCTAGGCAGAAAAAAGTAGGACACTTCTGCATCCAGGACCACGCAGATCTGCAGATTTTATGCATGAATGCACCTAAACGCATCTAAACGCATACACCCAGAAATGTGCCATTCATTTGAACGAAAGAAAAATTTAATCGCTGTACGCATCTAAATGCGAATACTTTAGGATGCATAATTTCTGCAAGACCTGCTCTGCCAATAAGAACCTGCATTCCTGCAGACAAGCCTGTAAGAATGGACCCTGTCCCTATGATGTATGATCTACTCCACCAGAAGTGGCATTGGGGGATTATTAGTAAAACATTTCCTGCAGTCCCAAAGGAAGTGTATAAGAAATCCACCCTGTAATCAGAACAGGGACTGCAGAACACCTTGTGCACACATAGTGCCTGAGACCTCCAATCCATGTGTCTGTATATTTCCAATCACTGACATGGGACAGGAAACCTCCTGTGTAGAATAGTCCATTCATAGTAATGAGAACACAGCTCCATTCATCAGTGCTGTGTGCAGGTTACAGGATCATACTATACAGAGGGGTGTCCTCACATTGGGGAAGATGAAAGAGACCAGGGAGGTTATAGAGCCCCTTCTATAGTGTCTCCCACATGTCTACATCAAGGCCCCTCCCCTTCTGTCAGGCAGACCCCTCCCTTTACACTGGGCACGTTAGCTGGGTGACAGCAGAGGGCGATCCTGATTGGCTGGAAGTTTTTTTTTTTTTTTTTCTCCTGAGCACAGAACTTTTGTCTGAGGTTGTGTTCTCCCTCCCATCCTGTTTCCTCCCCAGGCTACCTCTCCCCCCAAGCCAGCGCAGCATCACAGGGACACCTTCTGTCTCCACATCTCCAGGGAGGGAGCCATCCCCCAAAGCTGGATTCTACTACTTCCATGTAAGCAGCACAGACCAGCCCAGCACCATGTCCAGGTCCGATGAGGTGAACAGACTGACAGAGAATGTGTACAGAGTAAGTATTCTACAAGGATAGCATTGACTTTGCTGGGAGATGGTGGTAGAAGAGCCCAGTGTTGTGTCTGTATTGTTCTGATTGATGTATGCAAAGCTCACCAACAAAGCCACATCCTCCCTCTGCATAATGCTAAGGAAATATCCTTCCAACTATCTGCTGGAATACATTGCTGGATACTCTGATGTGTAACTGTAGATACTCTGCTTTCATTGATGCATGCAAAACTCACCACCACAGCCAGATCCTCCTTCTACCTAATGTTAGTAAATTAAAATAGTAGTTTAGCTAAATGACTATCTGCTGTCCATATCTAATACATTGCTCTATACTCTGTGGTGTAAATGTACATACTCAGCTTTGAGGGAGGGATGCATGTAGAGCTCACCACCACAGCCAGATCCTCCTTCTGCCTAAAGTTAGTAAATGAAACATCATCCCAGCTATCGCTGTAAATATCTATATCTATCTATCTATCTATCTATCTATCTATCTATCTATCTATAGATAGATATATTGCTGACTCTGCTATGTAAATGTAGACACTCCGCTTTGATTGATGTATGTACAGCTCACCAGCACAGCCAGATCCTCCCTCTGCAAAATGCTAGTAAATTAAATATGATTCCAACTATCTGCTGTAATACATTGCTGTGTACCATGCAGTGTAAATGTGCATACTCTGCTTTATTTGATGCATGTACAACTCACCATCACAGCCAGATCCTCCTTCTGTCTAATGTTAGTAAATTAAATAGTAGTTTAGCTAAATGACTATCTGCTGTCCTTAACCATTAAATACATTGCTGTATACTCTGTAGTGTAAATGTAGATACTCTGCTTTGATTGATGCATGTAGAGCTCACCACCACAGCCAGATCCTTCTTCTGTCTAATGTTAGTAAATGAAACATCATCCCAGCTATCTGCTGTAAAAATAATATATATATTGCTGGTTTACTCTGTGTTGTAAATGTAGGAACTCTAATTTGATTGATACATGTAAAGCTCACCACCATAGCCAGATCCTCCTTCTGTCTAATGTTAGTAAATGATATATCATTCCAGCTAAATGACTATCTGCTGTCCTTAACCATTAAATACATTGCTGTATACTCTGTGGTGTAAATGTAGATACTCTGCTTTGATTGATGCATGTACAGCTCACTCACCCCCACAGCCAGATCCTTCTTCTGTCTAATGCTAGTAAATGAAACATCATTCCAGCTATCTGCTGTAAAACTATTTAATATAATGCTGGTATACTCTGTAATGTAAATGTGCATATTTTGCTTTGATCGAATCATGCACACCAGCACAGCCAGATCCTCCTTCTGTCTAATGTTAGTAAATGAGATATCATTCCAGCTAAATGACTATCTGCTGTCCCTAAACCATTAAATACATTGTTACTCTGTGGTGTAAATGTACATACTCTGCTTTGATTGATGCCTGTATCAATCCTGGTGGAGAAAATTGGAGCATTCTTTGCTCGGGTTTTATGCCTTCCTCTGGATCAACTGTGGGTATAGGATTGTGTATATGGGATTGTACGATTTTTCCCCCTTTTATTGGTTGAACAAGATGAACTTGTGTCTTTTTTCAACCAGACTAACTATGTAACAATGTGCAGCTCACCACCAAAGCCAGATCATCCCTCTACCTAATGCTAGTAAATGAAAAATCATTCCAGTTATCTTCTGTGAAACTATTTATTATAATGTTGGTATACTCTGTGATGTAAATGTGCATTTTTTTCTGCTTTTATTGATGCATGTACAGCACACCACCACAGCCAAATCCTCCTTCTGTCTGATGTTAGTACAGTAAATTAGATATCATTCCAGCTAAATGACTAGCTGCTGTACATTGCTGTATACTCTGTAGTGTAAATGTAGATAGTACTCTGCTTTGATTGATGCATGGTAGAGCTCACCACCACAACCAGATCCTCCTTCTGCCTGATGTTAGTAAATTAGATATCATTCCAGCTAAATGACTATCTGCTGTACATGGCTGTATACTCTGTGGTGTAAATGTAGATACTCTGCTTTGATTGATGCATGGTAGAGCTCACCACCACAACCAGATCCTCCTTCTGCCTGATGTTAGTAAATTAGATATCATTCCAGCTAAATGACTATCTGCTGTACATGGCTGTATACTCTGTGGTGTAAATGTAGATACTCTGCTTTGATTGATGCATGGTAGAGCTCACCACCACAGCCAGATCCTCCTTCTGCCTAATGTTTGTAAATGGGTTATTCCAGCTGAATTACTATCTTCTGTCCTTAAACCACTAAATACATTGCTGTATAATCTGTAGTGCAAATGTAGATACTCTGCTTTGACTGATACATGGACATGTCACCACCACAGCCAGATCTTCCTTCTGCCCAAAGCTAGTAAATGAAACATCTTTCCAGCTAACTTCTGTAAAACTATTTATTATAATGCTGGTATACTCTGTGGTATAATTGTACATATTCTGCTTTGATTGATGTATGTACAGCTCAGCACCACAGCCAGATCCTCCTTCTACTTAATGCTAGTAAATGAAAAATTATTCTAGCTAACTGCTGTAAAACCATTTATTGCAATGCTGGTATGCTTTGTGATGTACATGTATACACTTCGCTTTGATTGATGCACATATAAGATTACTACTACTGTCTGTAAAATGTCCTCAGAGCCTGTCTAATGTCTAATGGTAATAAATGAAAAAGCATACTAGCTGTTATCTGCTATAGAACCACTGAATACAATATATATACTCTGTGGCAGTGACGGCTGATGCTCAATTGCACCCTTACTGTGCCATCAATTGCAGCCACTGTGCCCATACAATGCAGCCACTGTGCCATCAAATGCAGCCACTGTGCCCATAAAATGCAGCCACTGTGCCATCAAATGCAGCCACTGTGCCATCAAATGCAGCCACTGTGCCATCAATTGCAGCCACTGTGCCCATAAAATGCAACCACTGTGCCCCATAAAATGAAGCCACTGTGCTCCATAAAATGAAGCCACTGTGCCATTAAATGCAGCCACTGTGCCTTCAAATGCAGCCACTGTGCCCATCAAATGCAGCCACTGTGCCCATCAAATGCAGCCACTGTGCCCATCAAATGCAGCCACTGTGCCCATCAAATGCAGCCACTGTGCCCCATAAAATGCAGCCACTGTGCCCATCAAATGCATCCACTGTGCCCATCAAATGCATCCACTGTGCCCATCATATGCAGCCTCTGTGCCCATCATATGCAGCTTGTGTCCATCATATGTAGCCTGTGTGCCCATCATATGCAGCCTGTGTGCCCATCATATGTAGCCTCTGTGGCTATCATATGTAGCCTGTGTGCCCATCATATGCAGCCTGCATGCCCATCATATGCAGCCTCTGTGACCCATCATATATAGCCTGTGTGCCCATAATATGTAGCCTCTGTGACTCCCCCCACTCTCCATCTGACCGGCATACACTTACCCCATCCTGGTGATGGTTGACGGCGGCGAGCTGTGGGACATGCAGCAGGTGATGGTGGTGTGCCCCTGTGTCCTCCATGGCTCTCTGTCCTCCCGGTCTTCCATTCCGTTAGGCATCTAATCAGGACGCCTGTGCCTTCAACCAATCAGGTGATGGGTATTAGATCCGCACCTCCTGATTGGCTGAGAGGCGGCTCAGTGTTAGCAAAGCAAATATTAATTTGCTTTGCTAACTCACCTGGGTGAACTGCGAGCACAATGCTTTGTGCTCGCAGTTCACCTTTTTTCAAGCTTATTAAAGCCTATGGCTCTAATTAGGTGCATCAAACCCCCCCCCCCCCCCCCGGTCGCTAGAATTCAGGCACCCGGCACCCGAAAAGGGGCCGGTTGCCTGAATGGGGGTGTCTACAGCGGCCATGGATAGATTCATGCAATGCAAGAATCTATCCATTCTACACTGAGGGGGGTGGCTGGAGAGAAAGGGCGGCGCCTGTGCGCCCTTATGGACGCACCGCCACTGCTCTGTGGAGTAAATGTATATACTCTTCACATACAACTCACCACCACAGCCACATGGGATCACATGCATCATGCACACCCCCGCAAACATGCATAGAGCACAAAAAACACCAGAGCAAGTTATAACTTAAACAACCAATTTTATTAATCTCCATGTAACATTTTTTATTTTTATATATATTATTATTATTTTATTTTTATTTTTTTTGGATAATTATTGGCCACGGCCTGATTCACTGGTTTTCAAAGCATAAATCCATAATCCACCAATTTTAACTTTTAAAACATACTTTCCAACCAAGTGTTTATCAATACCCGTACTCAACCCAGCCACTGAGACTCGAGCTGATTATTACTTGAACTTGACTTTCCTTAATTCTCCCCTCTGGCAATTCACCAGAGGGAGCCTACCACATGAATTGGCCGCGACGGGAAAAAGATGGGGGGGGGGGGGGTAGGGTGGGGAGCTCCTCCTGCTGGAATCTTCTGGTATCGCACCACTAACCTGCCTGGAACTGCTCCTTAAATGGACCAGAAACCAGCTTCTAGAATTTTCCTGATCTAACACCTGATTTCACTAACCAATCCCTTACTGATTCTCAGATTACCAGAACTCTCTAACACACCTGAGCTTAATCAAATCTACTGACTGGGGGTTTTTTTTTTTTTTTTTAAACTATTGACTCTCTAGCCCTGTAGCTAAACCTTCTTAGAAACTTATGTATTAACCTTGCAGTTACAGTGACCCCATGAGGAAAGGGGAGCCTATATGGCTACTCCCTTTCCTTCCCCATTCTCCTTCTGGCCAATGGGAATAAATTAAATAGTATTCTAGCTAACTCCCTATCTTCTGTCCTTAAAGCATTAAATATATAGCTGTATAATCTGTAGTGTAAATGTATAGACTTCACTTTGATTCATGTATAGCTCACCACCACAGCCAGATTCTGGCTTATGCTTGGGACAAACATAGATCTATACTCAGACACAAAGGTTAAAAGAATAGGGACAGACTCAATGGACCACCTAGACTTTTTCTGCTGTCTATGTGTTCTAATAGTAGTAAATTAAATGCAATAGCTGACCGCCACTGTCAGAGCCTGATTCTAAAGCTGACCAATACACTACTAGTTTTTGGAACATTGGTTTGACTGTGTAAAATGGTTAGTGGGGTCAAATCAATGTTTATTTTGACCGAAGTAAGGAGAAAATTTGAAGGAGCAGTATGGAATTTTTTTCTTGAACAAACAAAATTCTAATTGTGGCAGCAAGTAAGAAGGTTCTGACTAATTTTTCTACGACTATTTGAAGGGCTTTAACTGCCCAATGGTAATAAATGAAATAGCATTCTAGTATATATGCTTTCTGTTGTAAAACCATTGAATACAATGTTGGTATACTCTGTAATGTGAAGACTCTGGCTTATGCATGGGGCAAATTTATATTCTGACAAAAAGTTTAAAAAAACTTTTCTGCTCTCTAACTAAATGCTTATATTCTGTTTTTAAACCCTTGACTGATGCATGTACATCCAGGTTCTGGCTCATGTGTGGGACAAACGTAGATATACTGTATACTCAGATAAAAAGGTTTAAAAAATAAAATAGGGGCAGACTCAAATACTTAGACCCCTTTTACACTGGAGCGGTTTGCAGGTGCTATTGCGCTAAAAATAACGCCTGTAAACTAGGGTTGTCCCGATACCACTTTTTTGAGACCGAGTACAAGTACCGATACTTTTTTCCAAGTACTCGCCGATACCGATTACCGATACTTTTTTTTCAATGTCATGTGACAGTTTGAAAGATGGGGACTGATAGGTGGCACTGACAGGTGGCACTTATGGGCACTGACTGGTGACTGGCGCTGATGGGCACTAATAGGTGGCTGGCAATGATAGATGGCACTGATTGCACTGATAGGTGGCACTTATGGGCACTGATGGCACTGATAGGTGGCACTTGTGGGCAGTGATAGGTGGCACTGATAGGTGGCACTTGTGGGCACTGATAGATGGCACTGAAAGGTGGCACTTATGGGCACTGATAGATGGCTCTTATGGGCACTGATAGGTGGCACTTGTGGGCACTGATAGGTGGCACTGATAGGTGGCACTTGTGGGCACTGATGGCACTTGTGGGCACTGATTGCACTGATAGATGGCACTGATTGCACTGAAAGGTGGCACTTGTGGGTACTTATAGATGGCACTTATGGGCAGTGATAGGTGGCACTTGTGGGCAGTGATAGGTGGCACTTGTGGGCAGTGATAGGTGGCACTTGTGGGCAGTGATAGGTGGCACTTGTGGGCACTGATAGCAGTGATAGGTGGCACTTGTGGGCACTGATAGATGGCACTGATTGCACTATCTGTGCAATTAGTGCCATCTATCAGTGCCCACAAGTGTCACCAATCAGTGCCCATAAGTGACACCTATCAGTGCAGTCAGTGCCATCTACCAGTGCCACCTAATAGGTGGCACTGGTAGATGGCACTGATTGCACTGATAGGTAGCACTTGTGGGTACTGATAGGTGGCTGGCACTGAAATGCTGTGGGGGAAAAAAAATTACACAGGATTTAAAAAAAAAAAAAAAACTGCTGCAACGCCCATCTTGGTACACCCTGCACTCGGCTGAAGTAAGCAGCAGCAGACATCTTGTTACACCCAGCCCATAAAGCTCGGGCTGGGTGTAACAAGATGTCTGCTGCTGCTTACTGCAGCCAAGTGCAGGGTGTACCAAGATGGGCGTGGGGACGTTCAGCCGCTGACGGCGACCGAATGTGACAGCACCGGTCACCGATCCTGATGCGGCTGCGCCCTGCACCCCTGCCAGCTTACCAAGTTCAGCTGCAGGTGAGGGACTCGCTCTCCGCCCGCGGACTCCGTCCATCGACTGTGCCCGCCCTCTCCAGCCGGACTCCGCCCACACTTTCCTTCAGAGACTCAGCCCGCCCCCTCTCCAGACAAACTCCGCCTGCACTAGCTCTGTCGACAGACTCTGTCCGCCCTCTCCAGCCAGACTCCGCCCGCACTCCCCCGCCCTCCCCAGCCACTGACTCCTCCCGCCCTCTCCGGCCACAAAAAAAAAGTATCGGGTGAAGCATCGGGAGCATTTGCGCGAGTACAAGTACTCGCGCAAATGCTTGGTATCGGTCCCGATACCGATACTAGTATCGGTATCGGGACAACCCTACTGTAAACCGACCCTAAACAGCCGTTGCTGTGTCTCCAGTGTGAAAGCCAGAGGGAAAAAAAAGTCCTGCTAGCCGCATCTTTGGAGCGGTGAAGGAGCGGTGTGTATACCGCACCTCCACCGCTCCTGCCCATTGAAATCAATAGGACACCGTAGCTATACCGCCAGCAATGCGCCTCTGGTTTTAACCCTTTTTCGTCTGCTAGCGGCGGGTAAAATCACACCGCTAGCGGCCGAATAGTGCAGCGGAATTAGCAGTAAAGCGCCGCTAAAAATAGCGGCGCTTTACCGCCACTGCCGCTCCCGCCCCAGTGTGAAAGGGGCCTTAGAGCCCTTTCACACTGGTGCTGCCCATAGCGTCACTGGTAAAATAGCGGTAAAATGCCGCTATTTTACCATCGGATTTTCCGCGTATTTGGGCCGCTGGCAGGGAGCTTTAAACCCCCGCTAGCGTCCAAGAAAGGGTTAAAACAGCCCGCAATGTGCCGCTACAGTGGCGTATTGCCGGCCGTACGGCTGCGCTGCCCATTGATTTCAATGGGCAGGAGCGCATTAGGTGCGGTGAGTTCACCGCTCCTAATGCGCTCCAAAGAAGCTGCTGGCAGGACTTTTTCTGACGCCCTGCCAGCGCACCGCTCCAGTGTGAAAGCTCTCTGGCTTTCACACTGGAATGAATAGAGCAGCTGTTTGAGGGCAGATTGCAGGCGCTATTTTTAATGCTATATCGCCTGCAAAACGCCCTCAGTGTGAAAGGGGTCTTAGAGCAGAGGTCTTCAAACCTTCTAAGCAAAGGGCCAGTTAACTGTCCTACAGGCTTTAGGGGGGCCCGGCTGTGGCCAGTGGGAGTAGAAAATGCCTTGGCATCAGTGCCCCATCATTGGTTTTAATGGGAGGAATAGTGCTCCATTGTTGATATCAATGAGAAGAATAGTGCCCCATTGATGGTGTCAGTAGATGAAATGGTGCTCCATCATTGGTGTCAGTTGGTGGAATAGTGCCCCAGAGCAAGCAAAGGGCGACATCTGGCCCCCGTGCCACAGTTTGGAGACCATTGACTAATGGCGCGTACACACGACCGTTTTTCATGACGTGAAAAATGCAATTTTTTAAATTGGTCATTAAAAACGACCGTGTGTAGGCTCCAGAGCATTTTTAACGACGTGAAAAATGGCCTGAAAAAAATTAGAACCTGCTCTATTTTTTCACGTCGTTTTTCACGTCGTTCTTTTTAACGTTGTGAAAAACGGTAGTGTGTATGCTTTGACGAGGGGAAAAAAAACGCGCATGCTCAGAATTAAGTATGAGACGGGAGCGCTCGTTCTGGTAAAACTAGCATTCGTAATGGAGATAGCACATTCGTCACGCTGTAACGGACTGAAAAGCACGAAGACTGAAAAGCGCGAATCGTCTCTCACCAAACTTTATTAACACGAGGATCAGCAAAAGGGTCCCAAAGGGTGGCGCCATTCGAATGGAACTTCCCCTTTATAGTGCCGTCGTACGTGTTGTACGTCACCGCGCTTTGCTCGAGCATTTTTTTTCACGATAGTGTGTAGGCAAGGCAGGCTTGAGAAGAATCACGTTGAGAAAAACTTTGTTTTTTTCAATGACATTTAAAACGGCCGTGTGTACGCGGCATTAGAGTTTGTTTAGATTTGCGGTTGAGGGGCGTGAAAACTGCCACTTTAAGCTGCAAAGGCAGTGGGTGGGGTGTTTTCATGGCACGGTCATGATGATTTGCTTCACGTCTGCAGCAAAAACGATTGCTCCTTTCAAACTCAGCAAGCATTACTGCCACGAACATGACCCATTCAAGTGAATGAAGGTGGCACCAAAATCTGAATGTGTATTGCTCTTTAGAGTCGCGACAGGACTTTTTCTAAACTCTGGTGTTCTGTGTGTTTCTATGCCTATTGGCGCTAATGGAAACAACATTCTAGCTAAATGCTTATTGGTAATTTTTAAAGAATGTAACGCATTGCTGGTGTAGTATTGATTGATGCACATATTGCTCCTCTGTGACATGTCCTCAAAGTCTGATTCTGAGGCCTCGTACACACGGCCGAGATTCTCGTTGAGAAAAACATGTCGTTTTTTTCGACGAGATTCTTGGACAAGAAACTTGTCCCGGCCGAGTGTACACACGCTTGTTTCAAAGAACCCGCGGTTCTTTGAAAGGAGTGTACGCGGTGACGTCATCGACTACGTCGAGCATGCGCTCATCACATTCGATGCCGTCGCCGCCATCTTGGTATACCCTACGTATGCCTAGGAAGCTACCGCGCATGCGTCAAATTCATTTCGAACATGCGCGGGCTTCCGGGCGGACAGGTAAGTGTACACACACTCACTTTTCTCGTCGAGAAACACGCCGAGGAGAATCTCGACGAGAAAATAGAGAGCAGGTTCTCTATTTTCTCGTCGAGGTTTCTTGTCGGTTTTCTCGACGAGAAACACGCTAGCAGCGTACACACGACCGATTTACTCGGCAAGACCTCTCTGCCAGCAAGTTTCTTGCTGGTTCTTGCCGAGAAAATCGGTCGTGTGTACGAGGCCTCAGTCTGCCTAATGGCAATAAATGAAATCACATTCTAGTTAATTGCTATCTGCTGTAAAACCATTTGATACATTGTACAAAGAGCAGAGTAGCATTAAAATAAACAAAAGAAAAGAAAAGCAAAACAAAAAAGAAACAGTATCAACTTTAAAAACTAGAGCAAAACTTGCTAATATCTGGTATGTAGCTTATCCCATATAGTATTTCCCTGGTCAAAGCTTTGTGTTGAAGGACTTCAGTGACATTGTTTATTGATGGGTGGAGGGTAATGCCACGTACACACGATCGGAAATTCCGACAAGAAAAGTCCGATGTGAGCTTTTGTTCAGAAATTCTGACCGTGTGTAGGCTCCATCTGACTTTTCCTCTCGGAATTTCCGTCAGCAAAAATTTGAGAGCTGGTTCTCAAATTTTCCGACGGAAAAAATTCCAATCGGAAATTACGATCGTCTGTAGCAATTCCGACACGCAAAATTCCGACGCATGCTCAGAAACAATTCGACGGATGCTCGGAAGCATTGAACTTCCTTTTCTCGGCTCTTCGTAGTGTTGTACGTCACCGCGTTCTTGACGGTCGAAAGTTCAGAGAACTTTTTTGTGACCGTGTGTATGCAAGCCAAGCTTGAGCGGAATTCCGTCGGAAAAACCATCCAAGGTTTTTCCGATGGAAAATCCGATCGTGTGTACGCGGCATTAGATACTGGGCATGCACTTATTGATCCAAATGTTCAGTAAAAAGATCACTTTGATATTCTGATCCTTTTTCACTCCCATGTTGATTTCTTCAGACCAAATCTGTAGGATCAAAGAAAAAAGTGATTGGGTGGGTTGAAAATCTTTGATTGTATGCAGACTGATCACGTGTTGTATGACCCAATCAACAGACTTTTTTTGTTTTAATTAAACTTTTGACAATGAAAGTGGACACTCTGACGAAGGTGAATTAAGCATTTGTCTTACATCAAATGATCACCGTAGACATCCCATTCATTGAAGCAACTAAATTAAATGGTTGATTGCTTGAAAAAAAGTGTGCATGGTTTGCATTAGAAAATCTTAAAGCGCATTACGTTGTAAACCCAAAAGCAAACATTTATTATATTCCAGCTTACCAGCTATTAGATGCGGTGGATGGATTAGTTTTAATTTTTAAGCTTTTATTCCTTTTTTTTTTCACCTAGTGTTCCAGCCAGTAAGTCTGTTGTTTTAAAAAAAAACAGAACAAGCTGTCCTGTAGATGTAGCAAGTAGAGGAATGAGACAAACCACATCGCACTGACAGAGGTGCTTACAATGATCAGTTTTTAGTCATTTATGTAAAACCTTTATCCCAAAAGGAAATGTTCTGTTACTGTAATTACTTAAAAGGTGTTAGCTGGAGTTTGGCTTCAATTTGTTAGAGTATCTAAATCTGGTAGTAGTTCTAACACTCCCCTCCTCCCAGACTTAGAATGCTGCTGTTCAAATTTGCCCCCTGTGCTCATTCATTCAGAGCAGAGGCATTCCAATACAGGGGATATGTTGCTGGTGGCCAGATCACCAATTGAAAACAGAGGTAAAAAGCCTAAAAAAGAAAACTAATGCAGCCTCCACATCTGATGATTCTTAAGCTGCAATTTGTTAAAATTTGGGTTTTGGGTTTAATACCACCCTAAGCTGGCCGTACAGAATTTTGGTTGATTCTCTTGAATGAGAAGTTCTAAGAGTGGGTTGCCCTGCCAGCTCAACAAAAGTTGGTTACTGACAATTGTCAACCAGACAGCACCTACAGCCAATAAAATTGCATGCACTGTTCAGGTAATCTGACAGCTGATGCTAATGGCTGTCAGAATACATGAACCCGACAGGGAATTCAACCATCCATGCTGTTTGTGTGGTTGGCAGAATCTATTAAATTTCCGTTATTCAGTTAATTGGCTGAACAAAAGAATTCTATTAGTGCTTAATTAGTAATTAGTAACTTAAGACCCATCTCCCTGCTCCCGTTTGCCTCCAAGCTCATCGAACGCCTTGTCCATGACCGAATGAGTCTCTACCTCACGGACAACAACCTTCTCAAACCCCCTACAGTCCGGCTTCCGCTCACAACATTCTACTGAAACTGCCCTACTAAAAACTCACCAATGAACTACTAACTGCTAAAACCAATGGCCATTACTCCATACTCATACTCTTATGCCATGTACACACGATCGCATTTTCCGTCTGAAAAACCTTGGATGGTTTTTCCAACGGAATTCCGGTCAAGCTTGGCTTACATACACACTGTCACACAAAAGTTCTCGGAACTTTCGACCGTCAAGAACGTGGTGAAGTACAACACTACGACGAGCCGAGAAAATGAAGTTCAATGCTTCCGAGCATACATCAAATTGTTTCCGAGCATGCTTCGGAATTTTGCGCGTTGGAATTGCTACAGACGATCGGTATTTCCGATCGGAAAATTTGAGAACCAGCTCTCAAATTTTTGCTGGTGGAAATTCCGTCAGGAAAAGTCCAATGGAGCCTACACACGATCGGAATTTCCGACCAAAAGCTCACATCAGACTTTTCTTGTCGGAAAATCCGACCGTGTGTACAGGGCATTAGATCTCTCTGCTGCCTTTGACACAGTTGACCATCTGCACCTCCTCAGCAAAGTACACTTCATTGGCCTCCGTGATTCTGCTTTATCCTGGTTCTCCTCCTACCTATCTCAGCGCACTTTCAGGGTCACTTACAACTCCATCTCCTCCGCTCCTCTTCCTCTTTCTGTTGGGGTACCCCAAGGCTCTGTCCTTGGGCCTCTCCTATTCTCACTCTATACCTCTTCCCTGGGCCAGTCCCATAATACCACCTCTATGCCGACGACACCCAGATCTATCTCTCCACTCCTCGACACACCCCCTCAATCTCCTCACGGATCTCAAACTTACTGAATGACATATTGGTATGGATGCCACACCACTTCCTCAAACTCAAACTTTCTAAAACTGAGCTTGTTATATTTCCTCCTTTCTGGTCCCCCCCCCCCCCCATGACTTTACCATTAAGATCAACAACACAACCATTGGTCCCTCCATACATGCCAGGGTGCTGGGTGTAATCCTTGACTCTGACCTCTCCTTCAGCCCCCACATCCAATCACTGGCTAAATCCTGTCGTCCTCACCCCCGCAACATCTCCAGAATTCGACCCTTCCTGACTAATGACACCACAAAGCAACCTATTCACTCCTTGATTATTTCCCGCCTTGACTACTGCAACTCTCTCCTTAATGGCCTACCCTTACTCAGGCTATCCCCCCTTCAGTCTATTATGAATTCTGCTGCTAGACTAATACACCTCACTAACCGATCCGTGACTGCTGCTCCTCTCTGCCAATCCCCTCACTGGCTTCCCCTACCCCACCGTATAAAATTCAAAATGCGAACCATAACATACAAGGCCATTCACAACATCGCCCCCATCTACATCACCAACCTCATCTGCAGATATCGCCCAAATCGTCCCCTCTGCTCCTCCCAGGACCTCCTGCTCTCTAGCTCCCTTGTTACCTCCTCCCATGCTCACCTTCAGGACTTCTCCAGAGCCTCTCCCATCCTCTGGAACTCCCTGCCCCGGTATGTTCGATCAGCCCCTACCCTGTCCACCTTTAGGAGATCCCTGAAAACTCATTTATTCAGGGAAGCTTATCCCACACCCACCTAACAACTGTCCCCGAACCACCCCCATCAAATCATTCTCTGTAGCTATTACATTTTGTACCACCACCCTCTCCCTTTAGAATGTAAGCTCTACGAGCAGGGCCCTCCTGTACCTTCTGTATTGAACTGTACTGTAATTGTGCTGTCCCCCCTCTACATTGTAAAGCGCTGCGTAAACTGTTGGCGCTATATAAATCGTGTATAATAATAATAATAGTGCAGGGGTGTCCAACCTGCAGCCCAAGAGGGCGATGCATACAGCCCAACACAAAATTGTAAACTTGCGGCTATGAATGTTCACATCTGGAGGAATGCCAGGAAAGCCGTGTTTGGCATAGCACCCGCAGCCGACAAGACAAGCAGGGCCCAGAAACCTCTGAAGGGATGCAGTAGCACTGGTGGCACATGCAGGGACTTCCCTTATCTAGCACCAGCCAAGTAAGTGGATCTAGGGGGGTGCTGGGGTGGGCTGCGCCACGCCCAAAGCCCCCCGCCCTCAACCCTCCCTCTACCCCTGACATTGTGCCTAGCTGTCTCCCATCCCTGCACTGCACACACACAGGCTGGACACACAGCACATAGAAATCCATTCATCTTTCCTACTTTTTCTGCTCATCAGTTATCCTTAAGCCCCATTCACACTTCACAATTATTAATTGCGGAGAGTATCGCTGCAATTCTGCCTGCGATTCCAAATTGCACTACAATCAAGGCAAACCACACCACGCATGTTTGGGCACCTGAAATGCAGTCCGATTTTGGCGTGATTGACGCGTGAAAGAATCATGTGACAAATCACGGCAAAACACACCGTGCAAAGCTTGTCACCCAAAAAGGATCAGGGGCTTCTTCTGGGTGACAGCTTCACATGATGTGATTGGTGCGATTCAGAATCACAAAGTGTGAATGGGGCCTTATTCGTTTTTTTATGTGTGACCCAAGACAATTTCTCTTCTTCCAATGTGGCCCTAGAGAGTCAAAATGTTGGACACCCCTGTATTAGTGTATGGCCAGCTTTAACCTCCTCCCGCCCACCATATAGACAAATGATGGCGGGCCGGATCCCCTCTCGTTCTGGGACGACGTCACATGACGCGGCTCTTTACCAATGTGATTGGCTGTGTCCAATTACAGCCAATCACATGTAAACACAGAAATGCCGTTTATTGGCTCACCTCACACTGACAGGGTTTGAGGCGGGGAGAGCCGATCAGTGGCATCTCCTCACAATGGAGACCTGTACAGAAAATCAGTGCCCCACAGTGCCCAGCAGTGATGACAGTCAGTGCCCTTTGGTGATGCCAATCTGTGCCCATCAGTGAAGCCACTTTGTGCCCATCAGTGATGCCAATCAGTGCCCATCAGAAATGCCAGTCAGTGCCTGCTTATCAGTGCCCATCAGTGCCGCCTATCCATGCCACCTATCATTGCCCATATGTGCCACCTATCAGTGCCGCCTATCAGTGCTCATCAGTGCTGCCTATCAGTGCCCATCCGTGCTGCATATTACCACCTCCACATCAGTGCCCATAAGTGCGCCCTATCAATATCCATCAGTGTAGCCTATCAGTGCCCATAAGTGCCGCCTTATCAGCGCACATCAGTGAAGGAGAAAAAAATTTCTTATTTACAAAATTTTCTGACAGAAACTACGAATTTTTTTTTTCTTTCAAATTTTTCGGTCATTTTCTAGAAAAAAATGAAAAACCCAGCCGTGATTAAATACTACCAAAAGAAATCTCTATTTGTGTTAAAAAAAATGGTAAAAATTTCATATGGGTACAGTGTTGCATGAATGTGCAATTGTCATTCAGAGTGTGACAGCACTGAAAGCTGAAAATTGGCCTGGGCAGGAAGGGGGTAAAAGTGCCCAGTATTGAAGCGGTTAATTGATGATTTGCATCAGTTTGTAAACATAGGTAGTCACTATGATGTCAGATGATTACCCATGATAGTGATTCTAATTAATAATGTTCTAAGTGCTAAAGATAACCTTTGCTTGATTACATAGAGGAGCTGGGCTTTGCACATTGTCCTTTATCCTAAACTGTTGTATAACTTAATCAAGATAATAAAGATCAGAATAATGAAAACTTATTTCTGATTGGCTGATTAATTCGAACCATTTTTGGATGACACATAGGGGTGCAAACTATAAATTCAGGGCATAAATATCAGAAAAAGAAAATGAATGGAGAAGATCTTTTGCTCAGACTAGGAGAATGTATATTGATGTCTACTAAATGCGTCCAGCCATTCTTTGAAATAGGTATGCTGCTAGGGATGGAGGGAAGGTATTAGAAGACACTGGGGAAGAATCAAGAAAGGTGTCATAGGGGGTTATTTACGAAAGATAAATCCACTTTGCACTACAAGTGCAAAGTGCACTTGAAATTGCACTGAAAGTGCACTTGGAAGAGAAGTCGCTGGGGAATATCTGAAATGTGGGGAAGCTCTGTTGATTTTATTATCCAATCATGTGCAAGCTAAAATGCAGTTTTTTATTTCCCTTGCACGTCCCCCTCGGATCTTTTGTAAATAACCCCCTCAGATACCCTTTTGAATTCAGTCTTTGCACCAAATGAATTTACCTGTCAGAAACAGAAATAGATACATGGATCCGTTGGAGGGTGGCCCTGAAGTCGGAGTGTCCATATTGGATGCTCCTTGCTCAGTGTGCTCCCTCTTAGACCACTGCGCCCATCACACAGACATGCACATAACAAAATAAACAAAATTCTGAAAAACTTATGTGAAATATTTTTTTTAAATATAAGTCCATTTAAAATGCGCATACATGAAACCACAGTCTCAATCAAAAAGTGACATCCACCGATGTGTGATGAGGAGTGTCAGAAAGCTTCTATATTCACCACGTGGGCCATCACCAGTAGTTAGATGGACTCTTACCAGAATCTATGGACTCTTTTACGGAGTCAGATAGGCCTGCAAACAGTATCCTAATGCTCGGTGCTGAAACCCAGATGATTACATCTGCTCCTCATGATACCTCCGGTTCCTCAGGATTATAATGTATATATATGGCCACGATGATGGTACAAGATTCCTCATAGAATCAAAACATATTTGCCCACATAGTGTGAATCCCTAAAACACATTTATTAAAAGTGCAAGGCTTTTCACATGAAGACCATAAAAACAGCTCTATGTATACATAACATAGTAGTAAACAAATCCAGATATTCCAGAGATTGCATGCAAGCGTGGCAACCTCCATCCAAACGCGTTTCGTCATAATTGACATCATCGAGGAAAGCTTTCTGACACTCCTCATCACACAGCGGTGGATGTCACTTTTTGATTGGGACTGTGGTTTTATTTATGCCCCTTTTAAATAGACTTATTATTTATAAAATTTTGTTCACTTAAGTTTTGCAGTTTATTACTGTGGTTTGTATTATTATTAGCACAGCAGAATTTTGTTTATTTTGTTTAGTGCACAATGTGTCTGACTGTCTCTGCCAGCGGCTGTCTCTGTATATGCCAGCGCGTTTTCAATTTTTTTGATTACAGACAGGCACATGACCGAGGAGTTTTGTGGGGTAGACAGAGCCTGATGGGGCACTGAGAGATTAGTTCCCCATCAGATCCACATAGCTGATGATATTTCCACCCACTGCTATCCACTGTCAATCAAACCAAGGTCGGCCTGATGGGGCACTAAAGCCCTGTACACACGATCGGATTTCCTATGGTTTTTAAACCGATGGATTCTTTCATCGGAAAACCGATGAAGCTGACTTCCATCAGTCTTGCCTACACACCATCAGTCAAAAAACCGACCGTTCCAAACGCGGTGACGTAAAACACTCAGATGTGCCGAGAAAAATGAAGTTCAATGCTTCTGAGCATGCATCGACTTGATTCTGAGCATGCGTGGGTTTTTTAACCGATGGACTTGCCCATAGACGATCGGAATTTGCTATCGGTTTTTTATCCATCGGAAAAATTTAAAACATGTTCTATTTTTTGACACTGATGGAAAAAAGACCGATGGGGCCCATCCATCGGACTGTTTTCATCGGTAAAACCGATCGTGCGTGTGTACGCGGCTTAAGAGTTAGTTCCCCATCAGGTCCACCTTGCTTTTGATTGGCAGCGCTCAGCAGTGGGCAGATCCATAGCTGATGATATTTTCACCCACTTCCATCCACTGTCAATCAAACCAGGGTGGGCCTGATGGGGAACTAGTTAGTCAGTTCCCCATTGGGCTCAACCCACCCAACAGGTGTTGTGGTGATGGGAATTCATTCTCCATCAGGTCCCCTTTGAGATAGTCTTTTTCCAAATGAGGGCATTACAATATATGGGTAATGACATCACCACTATCCCGACCCCTTTGTTTACATTTAGCTTACGGCGGTGGGTTTTCAGGCGGACAGCTGAGAGGGGCTGGTGATAGAGCCCTGTGCGGGAAACGGTCACATTCATAATAGCTTCCCAGCACAGACATGTCCCACACTGATTATTGGCGTACCTCTGTTGACTAGCTCAGAGCTGGGCTTAAAGGGGTTGTAAAGGTTTGTTTTCTATTTTCTAAATAGGTTTCTTTAAAGTGGTTGTAAACCCACTTTTTTAACTTGCACCTACAGGTAAGCCTAGATTAAGGCTTACCTGTAGGTGCAAGAAATATCTCCTAAACTTACACGGTTTAGGAGATATTTACTATAAAGGCAGGCGCCGCTGTCTACAGCGCATGCGCGCCGTAGACAACGGCGCATTCATGGGGTTAATCCCATTCACAAAATCGGCTACTTCCCAGCAATCGCTGGGTGTAGCCGAATGAAAACACTCTCGTGCGCATGCGCAGAGTGACGTCTCCGCCGCTCCGGCCAATCACAGCGCCGGAGCGGCGCTGTGATTGGCTGGTGCGGCGATACCCGGAAGTAACATTCCGGCTATCGCCGCAGTAATGTCTGTGGCTGGACAGAGGGACGCGGACTGCCTCGGGGGCCCCGATCTAAGGTAAGTGGTACATAATGAGCTATTATGCTAGTCATAATAGCTCATTATGCCTTTCTCTTACAGGTTGGCCAAAAAGAAAAAAAAATAAAGTGGGTTTACAACCACTTTAAGCTAGTGCATTGTTGGTTCACTTACCTTTTCCTTTGATTTACCTTCTAAATGTTTTTTTTCTTTGTCTGAATTTCTCACTTCCTGTTTCTCCTCACTAAACTTCACACCATCATCCCAGTGGTGTGGAGTCAGCCAGAACAGCTTACTGAGGAGCTTACTGAGGAGGAACAGGAAGTGAGAAATTCAGACAAAGAAAACAAAGAAAAAAAATATTTAGAAGGGAAATCGAAGGAAAAGGTAAGTGAACCAACAATGCACTAGCTTAAAGGAACCTATTTAGAAAATAAAAAACAAACCTTTACAACCCCTTTAAATACTGCCAGTTTTCTGATCTTTAAACTGGCAGTAATTTTTTATAAATCTGTTAAATCCATAGCTACAGGTTGTTAAAGTAATGGTGGTAAAAACACCTGACTTCATGGCTTGTATCAGTACAAAAACTCATGCAAATGCTGACTTGAATTAGGCGCTGGTAGCTGGGCTCTCAGGCCATTCTGGAGGGCCAGACTGAAAACCCGAAGGTGTGTACAAGTACCTTATGATGCCTACTACACTTGCATGACTGAGTTGCTTTGAGTCTCATTTTTGTTAAGACAAGTTTTCTTGAAACATAATAGTAACATCATAGCTATTGATTTTAGGATTCCTTATACATTCTCTTGTAAGTTACAACTGATCAATCATGTAATTTACAAAGTTGCTGACAACTTTTACAAGCAATGACCACGTAGATCCAGCCACAGCAGTGTTATTGTTGTCTGGGAAGTGTCTGAAAATGTTCTTACTTCCAGGGCCTCTTCTTGGCCACTACATGCCTGGGTGTTTGCTGGATTTGATGCTTGGGCCGGCCAACCAGAAACTTAACGTTCCCACAAATAGCAGATGTGAAAAGAGCTGTTTAAAATTAACTCTGTCTTCAAATAGTTTCATACATATCAGCCATATGATTCCATTTTTAGTGTTCGCACAGTGGTAACCAGACATAAAAGACAAACATTATGTTAAGATTAATGTGTAATGTAAACTCATAAAGAATACTTTGCCCTTTTTGCTCCCTTTGGATCCATTAAATATACCATTGAAAGTCTTTTATTATATCTGTTTAACAAGTGCAAAAAATAGCTGTTCATCCAGAAATCTTATGAACTGAAAACGTTTATGTACTCTTTGTCTCTGGACTGTTATCAGTTAGCATTGTTCCCTGCTATCGCATTGGACTACAAAACAACTCCCCGATTATGGAGAAGAGAGGAAAGTGTTATGTAGTCCTAATACAATGTTTTGTAGTCAAAGCACATTTCCTATCCTATACCAGGTTAAAATAAAGAAAAAAAAGTGTGGAAAAAAAATCTACTCCAGTCACCACAACCAAGGGCCAGTAATCTGTAATGCTATCAATTTTTGTTTTTGGGTTTTAAATACATTTTAAGCCATGAATAATTCTTCCTAAATTTTGCTATACAGAAGTGATTAAAGGGATTGTAAAGTCAGAAGGTTTTTTCTCTTAACCTCCCTGGCGGTATTCCCGAGTCTGGCTCGGGTGAATTTTCAGTACCAAAAGCGGTAACCCCGAGCCAGACTCGGGATCGCATTGCAGGATCCATGTACAGCGTACTTACCTTGTCCCCTGGATCCTGCGATGACTCCCCGCTGTGTCTGCGAGCCGCCGCGTCTCGCTCGATTTACAGTGCCGAGCTCCGTTCCCTGCGAGCGTTGCGGCGCACAGGGACAGAGCTTGGCGCCAAATTCAAAAAGTAAAAAACACAATACATCTACAGTACACTGTAATCTTACAGATTACAGTACTGTATAAAAAAAAAATTACACATCCCCTTTGTCCCTAGTGGTCTGTCCAGTGTCCTGCATGCACTTTTATATTATAAATACTTTTCTTTCTGCCTGGAAACTGGAGATTGTCAATAGCAACCAAAAAGTGTCCCTTTATGTCAAAAGTGGTTTTAGACGTCTAGAAAACAGCGATAATAAATTAGAATCACTTGCAGAATTGAGCGATATCGATTTGTGGGGAAATTCGTCATCAAACACTAAATCTAATGACAGCGACAATTCTGCAACTGAGAAAATTTCAGTGTTTTTGATTTGATTACATTATTGAATAATTTTTATTATTATTATATTATTATTTGTTATAATTATTTATAGTTATTTATTATATTATAATTTATGATTTTGTGTTTCAAACTTTATCATACCCGGGATGTCTACTAGACTCTGGTTTGGACAGATTTAAGTGAGTTAATTCTAAGAATTATAGGCCTACAATATAAAACGCCAAATTTCCATGCAAAATAATGGTACCGCTTTCAGCATCAAAAATCTGACAGAATCATACCGCCAGGGAGGTTAACCACTTAAGGACCACCCACTGTATATATACGTTGGCACTTTAAAGATGGATATCTCGGTAACAGCAGCAGCTGCTGCCACAACCGAGATATCATCTCTTCAGTGAGCGGCCCTGTTAACGATAATGGTGATCTCTGCAGCGGATTCGCCACGAGATCACCGTTATCGACGGCAGGAGAGGGCCCCCTCCCTCCCACCACTCTCCCGCGCCCTCCGCCGCTTCCTGGAGCCATCGGTAGCGGCGGAGGCGATCGGGTCCTCTTCCTTGCTGGGTATGGAGACGAGTGAGGGAAAGATGGCCCCCACCCGTCTCCATACCATAGTAGGGCGGAAGCGGAGTCAAAACGTCACTTCTGCCCATACGTCTTAAAGGTACAATTTTGTTGTTGTCATTTTTTCAAATGACAATTTTTTATTATTTTCTTTTATTTTTTTAATGCATTTTAGTCTAAATATGAGATCTGAGGTCTTTTTGACCCCAGATCTCATATTTAAAAGGACCTGTCATGCTTTTTTCTATTACAAGGGATATTTACATTCCTTGTAATAGGAATAAAAGTGACACAAATTTTTTGTTTGAAAAAAAACCGGTAAAAATTAATAAAATCAAGTAAAATAAATAAGATTTTTTTTTTTTTAAAGCGCCCCTGTCCCGACGAGCTTGCGCGCAGAAGCGAACGCATACGTGAGTAGTATCCGTATATGAAAACGGTGTTCAAACCACACAAGTGAGGTATCGCCGCAATCGTTAGAGCGAGAGCAATAATTCTAGCCCTAGACCTCCTCTGCAACTCAAAAGATGCAACCTGTAGAACTTTTAAAAATAGCCTATGGAGATTTTTAAAGGTAAAAGTTTGACGCCATTCCACGAGCGGGTGCAATTTTGAAGCGTGACATGTTGGTTATCAATTTACTCGGCGTAACATTATCGTTCACAATATAAAAAAAAATTGGGCTAACTTTACTGTTGTCTTATTTTTTAACTAAAAAAAGTGAATTTTTTCCCAAAAAAGTGCGATTGTAAGACCGCTGCACAAATATGGTGTGACAAAAAGTATTGCAAGGACCGCCATTTTATTCTCTAGGGTGTTAGAAAAAAAACAATATATAATGTTTGGGGGTTCTAACTAATTTTCTAGCAAAAAAAACAGTTTAAAACTTGTAAACACCGAGTCTGAAAAACAGGCTCGGTCCTTAAAGCGGAGGTGCAGCCAGATTTTTTTTTTTTTTTTAAAGTCAGCAGCTACTAACAGTGTAGCTGCTGACTTTTAATAAGGACACTTACCTGTCCTACTCGCCTGCGATGTCGGTCCTGCTGGAAGGTCCCGGCTCCTCCATCCTGACTAAGGGAAATAGGCAGTGCCGGTTTCACTGCCCGTTTCCTACTGCGCACAGCGCTTTGTGAATGGGCGGCTTGTCTCCTGGGATACACACAGTTCCCAGAAGGCAGCGCGCCCCATTCCCAAGAAGAGGAAGGAGATCCACCGCGGATTAGAAGAGGCACATTAGAGGCAGATTAGGGGACTTCCGCATAGCAACGGTCATTTCGGGTGAGTATAAAAATGTATTTTTTTCTATAAAATTTTTTCTTTTTTTTATAGGATTTTTTATGTAAAAAAAAATTCTGGGTGGACCTCCGCTTTAAGTGGTTAATGCATTCTATGCATTAAGAGAAAAAGCCTTCTGTGTGTAGCAGCCCCTCTCTGTCCAGCGATGTCCTCGGGTATCTCAGCCTTTCCGAAAATTCTCCTGATTGGCTGAGAAACAGCAGCAGCGCCATCGGATGCCGCTGCTGTCAATCAAAGTTAGCTAGCCAATCAGGAGAGAGAGGGGCGGAGCCAGGTTGGGGCTCTGTGTCTGAATGGACACACGGAGCTGTGACTCGGCTCAGGTGCCCCCATAGAAAGCTGCTTGCTGTGGGGGCACTGAACAGGAGGGAGGGGCCAGGATCACAGAAGAGGGATTTTAAACCTTCCGCTTTCTATCCAAATGCTGAACAAAGTTTTCCTTATACATACACTTTATTGATGTGTAGGCTAAGGGTCAGGGATGGTTGGGGCTCAGGAGGTCTAGGGGGAGCTTTGTTTTATTCTTGTTTTCAGCGCTGCACCAAGAACAACCAGGAGCTTGGCTCTTGCCACTGAAAACCAGAATTTTACTCATCTCATTAGGACAGCTATAATTATCCTGCTAAGATAAAGCTATTGAATGGCTATGGCTGTTACTGCTTCTTTGTTATCCATAATTCCCTGTTATTGTAAATGTATACTGCTAGTGAGGTATTTAACTCTGACGAGATCTTACCAGAGCTAGCCTGTCATTCACTGTGCCCCAAAACTTGTTTTTTCAGCCCCATTTTAGGATTTCACCCACAGTTTGATCACCACTGATCTGATGTATGCTTGTGGATGATTGCGCTGTTTTCTGTACTGCTAATCAGACTGGTTAGACAGACCCCATCAATCACAGCCTATGGGGGGGCTTTGTTTTCCCAGCAGAGCTGCCTGAGAACAATGCCTTTTCTTGATAGGCTTCAGGAATATTGAGGTCATACCATATGTTATGTACTGATTTTTACTACTGCCTTTTTTGTTACAAACACTGAATAGGTCAGGCTCCTCCGGGCAACATGTCATGGAGCCATAAAAATACTCAGTCAGCTATTACTTTACTTATCGTTTGTAGGCCACTAGCCAGGCCTTGATATAAGCACAGCTGTTAAAAAGGGGCCAATCCTTCACAGATGACAGTCTCAAAATAAAAAAGATTTGGTTAAAAGCTGAATGGAAGTAGGTCTACTGTCCCTTCTTATAAACCCTGTGACATAAGTTAGTGCATGGTGTACCAGCAGACTATATGCCTTATTAATGTACAGTTGCACTTGCTAAAAATACATGTTAATTCATGGGTAGGTACTTTACAAACACTGCAAGCCTTGGCCTTATCTTGGGGAATCACTAGAAATTGTACAAAAAAGTCCAGCAAAAAAAAAAGGTTATCCAGAGGTAATTATTGGTACCCTTAGGCCTAAGGATTGTGGCCTAGTGTATGCAAAATTAGCCAGACCAGCTGACCCTGATAAAAGTTCTAGTTTTTTTTTAAAGAGTCGTCCAATCAAAACAGATTTGTTACAGGTGGATGCTAGTTAGTTCCATTGACCAGTAGCACCACATACAGTTCATCCAGAAAGTATTCACAGCGCTTCACTTTTTCCACATTCTGTTATGTTACAGCCTTATTCCAAAATGTATTAAATTAATTATTTTTCTCAAAATTCTACAAACAATACCCTATAATAACATTGTGAATAAAAGTTTGTTTGAAATCTTTGCAAATTTATTAAAAATAAAAAACCAAAAAATCACATATACGTGTAGCAGGGTTCCACTTTGCCATATAGATATAGACCAGGGCTCAAAATTTCAAATCCTGAGCTACTAGCCAGACCTCAAGGGTTACTCGCCACCATTTGCTGGGCCCTCTTAAAAGTTTACCCTTGGTTAAGTGCAAAACCTGTGTGAAGTATCTTTGTTAGCCTGAAGACCTCCAAGTCAGAGAAAGGTAATAATATATGTGCAACTTACTGTGGTGATATATGCAGAATCGTGTTTCTCAGTATTCAGTGGGTCTCACTATTCATATCTATACCAGTTGTGCCAAGGGAGGGTTTGAGCCAGTTAAGGGGTTGAGAACCAGAGAACAGACCCAAACAAAACCAGCAGCTCCTTCAGGGGTAGTGCTACATACATAAGTATTTACAGCCTTTGCCATGACACTCAAAATTGAGCTCAGATGCATCCTGTTTCCACTGATCATCCTTGATATGTTTCTACAACTTGATTGGAGTCCACTTGTGGTAAATTTAGTTGATTGGACATGATTTGAAAAGGCACACACCTGTCTATATAAGGTGCCACGGTTAACATTGAATGTCAGAGCACAAACCAAGCCATGAAGTCCAAGGAATTGTCTGTAGACCTCAGAGGCAGGATTGTAGCGAGGCACAGATCTGGGGAAGGGTACAAAACATTTCTGCAGCATTGAAGGTCCCAATGAGCACAGTGGCCTCCATCATCCGTAAATGGAAGAAGTTTGGAACCACCAGGACTCTTCCTAGAGTGGGCCGCCTGGCAATCGGAGGAGAAGACCTTAGTCAGGGAGTTGACCAAGAACCCAATGGTCACTCTGACTGAGCTCCAGCGTTTCTCTGTGGAGAGAAGAGAACCTTCCAGAAGAACAACCATCTCTGCAGCACTCCACCAATCAGGCCTGTATGGCAGAGTGGCAAGACAGAAGCCACTCCTCAGTAAAAGGCATATGACAGCACGCCTGGAGTTTGCCAAAAGGCACCTGAAGGACTCTCAGACACTGAGAAACAAAATTCTCTGGTCTGATGAAACAAAGATTGAACTCTTTGGCCTGAATGGCAAGCGTCATGACTGGAGGAAACCAGGCACCACTCATCACTAGGCCAATACAATCCCTATAGTGAAGCAGGGTGGTGGCAGCATCATGCTGTAGGGATCTTTTTCAGCGGCAGGAACAGGGAGATTAGTCAGGATCAAGGGAAAGATGAATGCAGCAATGTACAGAGACATTCTTAAAGAAAACATGCTCCAGAGCGCTCTGGACCTCAGACTGGGGCGAAGGTTTATCTTCCAACAGGACAACGACCCTAAGCACACAGCCAAGATAACAAAGGAGTGGCTATGGGACAACTCTGTGAATGTCCTTGAGTGGCCCAGACAGAGCCCAGACTTGAATCCGATTGAACATCTCTGGAGAGATCTGAAAATGGCTCTGCACCGATTCTCCCCATCCAACCTGATGGCGTTTAAGAGGTCCTGCAAAGAAGAATGGGAGAAACTGACCAAAACTAGGTGTGCCGAGTTTGTAGCATCAAACTCAAAAATACTTGAGGCTGTAATTGGTGCCAAAGGTGCTTCACCAAAGTATTGATCAAAGGCTGTGAATATTTATGCACATGGGATTTTTTTGTTTTTTATTTGTAATATATTTGCGGAAAATAATGAATTTTATCCTTTTTGGAATAAAGCTGTAGCATAACAGAATGTGGAAAAAGTGAAGCGCTGTGAATACTTTCCGGATGCACTGTATTTCCCAAGGGCTTGAACTCCCCACTGAGTTTCCCAATTGCCAAAGGTCACAGCTATAACTCAGTCAGGGTTCATGACATATGGCTGCCTGATATGTGTGATAGCACTGGACCAATAGAAGTGAAAGTTGGTCCCGATGGATCTACCATAAAGGTATTTTTCCTTTAAGGAAGCATCCGTGGTTAAAATATAGTATGGGTGGACCCTGTTCTGGTCTTAGGCTGCTACCTCTCTAAAAGCAACAAAGGAAGCACCCCAGGCAGTAAGTTCTTAGATGTGTAACGAGGAGCACGTGGTACTAAAGTTTGTGTCACTTGAAGGACTTTTTGAAACATTTAATCATGGTTACAAGCATCAAATACAGCCAACTTTTGTACCAGGTGTTCCTCAGTACACATCCAAAAATGATATAGGACTGGAACAGGTGATTGGAGCATGTAATGGAATTATCAAATCATAAATGAGATCTCGTATGTGTTTTTTTTTTTACCTATTGTAGCGGTCTTCCCCCGCCTTCTCCCCTCTCTTTATGGCTGGTTTTACTCGTCTAGGGGTATCTGGGAGAAGAGGGGAAGATGTACACCACCAGCTCGGCTCTCTGATGTAGGATGCAGAGATATGAGCTAAACCGTTTACCTTCAGGTCTGCGTTTTAGGCCGGAGCCTCAGCTTCTCCGTGGAGGATGATTGTCACTGTCACTGACAGGGACACTTAGCTTCCAGTAACAAGAGTACCACACCAATAAAAAGTCCAACTCTGTTTTATTGCTTTGATCAATAGGTAGGCTGGTTGAACTTTAAAAGAACAGACAGGGTGTGGGAAAGAGTAGGTCCAGGCACAACACAATGAATAGAGTTTCTCCTGTTCCGTTTAGTGCAAACAGGCTTGGCGCACAGTCGCTGCCACCGAATGTGAATTTGGTCACTGCCACTGACCTGGGTGAACGTTGAGGCCCCTGCCACAGGCCTTGGATGAGGCCTGCCACTGACCTGAGGAAGATGGGTCTCTGCCACAGACCATGAGAACAGTATCTCCTTTAGAACAAACGACCCCTGTCAGAGGAAGACATCCATCCGGACGGTCACCAGAGGCCTCCACCGTCACCAGCAAATGCTGCGCTGGCTCTACGGGGAGGTCACGTCTCCAGTCCCTTACGCCCAGGATTCAGGCACCCAATACCGGGGGTACCTTAGGAATGCTTCGCCCTCGTGGGACCCAGTCGAAGGTACTGGGCCCCAGGCCTCCTTGTAAAGTACCTCACCCCAGGCTGAAGGTGCCTGGGATGGAACTCGAATCCATGCCCCCAGGCCGAGGGCGCCTGGGCACAGACAAACCGCAGAAGCCCCCAGGCCGAAGGTGCCTGGGGAATGGACCTCGTGCGCAAGATGTCCGCCCCTTTTATATCCTCTCCCAGCAGGCACAGCGGGTTCCCCGCCCCGCCGTACCACCTCTGCGAGAGGACAAAAAGGGCATGGCTCTAGAATGGCAGTTCAACCCCGGTCCCAGGTGACAGCGCCACCCAGGGACCGCAGGGAACATGACACCATTCATACCTCCCACACTCCAAAGTGTCCATAAATTCCTAAAAATCGATGTATCTGGGCCATCTATGGCCCAGATACACCCCACTAAATTTGACACCCGCTACACTATTTTAATTTGTAAACACTGTGTAGAAATAAAAATAAAAATCACAATTTAATTGAGCCTTGTAGTCATTAAAAAAGTTTTCACGTAGAACTAGGGTATATAATGCAATTTGTCTGGGCAATGCCAGGACTCTTTTACTAGGTACAGCATTGTTAATCAAACATGTCAACATGCTTTAGCGAGTTCTGGACCAGTCTGTGTGATCTAATGCCGCGTACACACGATAGGAAATTCCTACAAGAAATGTTCGGTGTGAGCTTTGGTCAGATATTCTGACTGTGTGTAGGCTCCATCGAACATTTGCTGTCGGAATTTCCGCCAACAAAAGATTGAGAGCAGGTTCTCTATTTTTCCGACGGAAAAAGTTCCTATTGGAAATTCCGATCGTCTTTATGCAATTCCGACGTGCAAAAAAACACGCATGCTCAGAATCAAGCAGAAGAGCCGAACTGCCTATTGAACTTCATTGATCTCGGCTCGTCGTACGTCTTGTATGTCACCGCGTTCTTGACCTTCGGAATTTCCGACAAGATTTGTGTGACCGTGTGTATGCAACACAAAGTTTGAGCCAACATTCCTTCGGAAAAAAATCCATGGTTTTCTTGTCGGAATGTCCGATCGTGTGTACGTGGCATTAGAGAGAGGTCCAGAACCTGGCTGTGCTGTCAGGTGATTCTGGATCACAAGACTGTCTCAAATGAATTTTAAACCCCAAGGCAAATAAAACAGTAAATAAATATTTATATGTATCTTAGTTGTGTACATAGCTTTTTGCCTGGAGTTCAGATCACAGGGAATGTATAGCGATTTTACACACTTTCTTACTTTGTGTATTGTGAACTAAAAATAAAATAAACATCATTTTTAGTCTAGTAAATATAAAATGTTGCATGCTTTGTATTCTGTATTTGAGAAAACAGGTGGAGATTTAGGTCCCTTTTCACATTTTTCAGGCTATCATTTTATTTGATGTAAGCGACTAAAAATGTATATAAATTAAATGTATAGACAACACACCAAACCACCATAACATAATATATAAACCAATATAAATCCAGCAACATATGTCTAAAAAGAAAAAAAAAACAATGTCCCAAAACATGTGTAGGTATAACCGCAAAAATAAATGGTGCGTTTCGTTCCCAATTCTGCGTCACTCACCACAGTGAATAGGTAGAGGCTTACAAAAGAGCCATGACCCCCTATATTAGAGTGGTCTAAATGCGCTTTATGTCATGGAAATCCTTTTCCAATGACAACAGTCTAAGAGGAGACTTCCCTTACATTGGAAAAATATGAATAGAAATCTCCATAATGAGACACAGATGACCAAAACTGACAGCAGTTTTAACACTTTCCCACTCCATGCAAAAGAAGGAGGGACCTTCCAGGAGCGCCTTCGGGTGTTTCCTAGTGGTAATAACAGTGGGCCATGCCAGGAACTAAGTTAAAGTGGAGGTCCACCCTGAAAAAATCTTCACACTAAAAATTCTAAAAAAAATAAATAAAAATTAATAGAAAAAATAAATAAAAATTATACTCACCCTAAATGCCTGTTGCTATGCGGAAGTCCCCTAATCTGCCGCTAATGTTCCTCTTCTCCGTCCGCGGTGGCTCTCCTTCCACTTCCTCTTCTTGTGAATGGGCCGCGCTGCCTTCTGGGAACTGTGTGTATCCCAGGAGGCAAGCCGCCCATTTACAAAGCGCCGTGCGAGTGGGGCATGCGCAGTAGGAAACGGGCAGTGAAGCCTTACGACTTCACAGCCTGTTTCCCCTACTCAGAATGGAGGAGCTGGGAGCCTGCCAGCAGCGATCGATCGCCACGGCAGGACCGACATCGCGGGAGAGTAGGACAGGTAAGTGTCCTTATTAAAAGTCAGCAGCTTCACTGTTAGTAGCTGCTGACTTTTTTTTTTTTCCTGCACCACCGCTTGAAATAGAACTGCAGATTTAGACATAATGTGGTGAAATTACATTAACATGTTTAAAGCTTAAATGAGATTATAGTATTTGGGTTTGCATTTAGTTGTACCTTAATATTTAATTCTGTGATAGATTTCTGCAAGTTAGATAACAACATAACCTGCATTGGCTTTATGTAGCTAGATGAAGAGACTTATGCCGCGTACACACGACCGTTTTTAATGTCATTGAAAAAAGCGTAGTTTTTCTCAACGTGATTCTTCTCAAGCCTGCCTTGCCTACACACGATCATGAAAAAAAATGCTCAAGCAAAGCGCGGTGACGTACGAAATGTACGACGGCACTATAAAGGGGAATGTCAATTCGGATGGCGCCACCCTTTGGGCTGCTTTTGCTGATCCTTGTGTTAGTAAAGTTTGGTGAGAGACGATTCGCGCTTTTCAGCCTCGTGCTTTTCAGTCCGTTACAGCGTGATGAATGCGCAATCTCCATTACGAACGCTAGTTTTACCAGAACGAGCGCTCCCGTCTCATCACTTGCTTCTGAGCATGCGCGTTTTTTTTCACGTCGTTAAAGCCTACACACGGCCGTTTTTCATGACGAGAAAAACGTTGATAAAAATTAGAGCATGTTCCAAATTTTTCATGGCCAATTTTCACGTAGTGAAAAATGCTCTGAAGCCCACACACGATCATTTTTAATGACCATTTTAAAAAATGGCATTTTTCTCGTCATGAAAAATGTTGTGTGTACGCGGCATTAGGGGTTGAGAGGTATCTTGATATAGCGTGGTCTTACCCCCAAGGGTCACAACGCGCTTGACTAGGGCCAATTTAGACGGGAGCCAATTAACTTATCAGCATGTCTTTAGGGTGTGGGAGGAAACCGGAGTACCTGGAGGAAACCCACGCAGAACATGCAAACTCCAGGCAGATGGTGTCGTGGTCGGGATTTGAACCAGCGACCCTTTTGCTGCTAGGCGAAAGTGCTAACCACTACACCACTGTGCTGCCCAGGTGATTTACTTAAGGCAAATAGACTGAGCACTTTGCAAAATACCGTTGTTCCAGAGCTAAGTAAATGAGGTGAAACTCTGCTGACTTCCATCATCCAATTATGTGCAAGAAAAAATGCTGTTTTTTTATTTTCCTTAGACAGGATTGGGTATTCGTTGCAAAGTGAACCTTCATCTCCTTTACTAAGCGTTGGAGCAATTGCTCTTGGCAGAGTGCAACTGCACTTTGCAAGGTGCACAGTCTATTTGACTTTAGCAAATCAACCCCTATGAGCGATAGTGTGCCCACGGAAGGCCCACATGTCTATGGATCCACTAGCACAGGGGTGTCAAACTCAATTTCATCGTGGGCCGCATCAGCATTATGATTACCCTCAAAAGGGCCGGTTGTATCTGTAAGATTAGATGTCCAGCGCATCCCCTCCCCTTTACATTAGATGTCAAGAGCCACCCCACCGTCAGAAGTTGAGTCCCCCACCCTCCCTTACATCACAGTGCACTCCCCTTACCTTATGCTGCTGCTGGTAAGATGGATGCATTGCTTGAAAGCAGAAAGTACAGGGTCTGGAGGAGGACCAGAGGAGGGCTGGAGCTCTCCTGCAGCTGCAGAAGAGGTGCGAGGGCCGGATTCGGCCCGCGGGCCTTGTGTTTGACACCTGTGCACTAGCAGATGTATGGACTGCTATAGCGTATGTTCTAAAACTGATGACAGCTGTCTATTTATTAATTGTGAACAAAATGACCTTGCTTAGTTTGATGTATTGCAAATATAGGTCCTGCTAAAGAAAATTGTATCGTAAAAATGAAAACTTCTGGGTTTACATCATTTTCTATTCTCAAATCCTTGGGTTTTGCGTAACGTTACTATTTAGTTTTAAAGATCAAATAAACCTCTGTAGAACCGTTTGTCTTATACAGAGGCTCACAAACCTCACCAAACCATTGCATCTAATCAGAATTTTCAGCTTGTCGGCCTACATCCACTCTGCCATGGAAGGGCTCAGGCATTGAGATTAGTTGGAGGAATCAGAACAGAGTTTCTCTGTTCCCACCGAGCTGAGCCCCAGATAGCTGTGCAGTGGCAGTACAAAGATGTGTAGTATGTAAAGTGTTATATACTTCAACTCTATGGACTTGTGTCTTTTTTCAACCTAACTATGTGACTTTATAGTACATGATAACCTTATAAGGTAGGAACTGAAGTAGTATGAGCAAATAAGACTAATAAAAAATGTCCAATCTTCACCGGTAATTAGACCAGATTGCCTTCAGAGCTCATGATGTTCACATATTGCACAATGAGCAAATATGCTAAACATACAGCCAAGCTGGCTTCCTGGAAGTCCACGCCTGTGGCCGCACTCCTCTGATGCATTTGTAGCCCAATTGGGCTTAAATGTAGAGACATCTACAAGTAAGGGCCCATTCACACTACAATGCACATATAAATTGCCTTTTGGTGCATTTTTATGCAAATTTTATGCATTTTTTTTGCATCTTTCTGTGCATTTTTATGCATATTCTTCTGCATAGTCCTTTTTTTTTTTTTTTTTTTTACAAAGGCATGTTTCCTCTGACCTAATTGTTGTTGTGGTGTTTCAGTGTGTTTGTATGTGTTTCATGCTGTTTTGTGCTTTGCAGTGCGATATTATGTAAACATGTTGCATGAAATTGCAAAGCTCTGGAGAAAAACTGCATTCTGGTGTGAACTATTGTTTTCTGGGTGTCATTGCAGTTGTAAGTTGTCTCTATCATTTAAAATACACCTATGATAAAAAAAATTCTAGACCCTTTGTTTCTTTGTAAATAGGCAAACTTACAAAATCTGCAGGGGATCAAATAATAATTTCCCCCACTGTAAAACCACATTTTGTTGTTGTTTTGGGTTGAGTAAGTATGGTTAGAAACCCTGTCAGGTTTGTGTCCACACTTAGGAGATTCAAGCCTCGTACACACGGCCGGGAATCCCGTTGTTGGTTTTCCTGACGGGATTCCTGGCAAGCTTTTCTTGCAAAGCCGTGCATACAGATGGCCATTCAAAAGAACCGCCGTTCTTTTGAATGGCAAGAACGCGGTGACGTTATCGACTATGACGAGCCTGCGCTCGTCACATTCGATGCCGTTGCCACCATCTTGCTTTAGGGTACACTACCCTTGTATGCTACCGCGCATGCGTCAAAGTCTTTTCGAGCATGCGCGGGTTTACCTGGGGACAGGTAAGCATACTGACAAACAGTTTTCTTGGCAGGAAACACTCTGCCGAGAATCCCGACGGGATTCCCGTCAGTTTTCTCGCCGAGAAAGCATACACACGCATGATTTTCGTGGCAAAAAGCTCTCCCAGCAGCTTTCTTGCAGAGAAAACCATGCGTGTGTACAAGGCTTTACACTCTATATTTGTCCTGGTACATGTAGGTATTTGTAATGATTTCATAGCTGGATTCAATAGGAGGGGGGAGGGGCATTTATGATTTCAAAAAGCAAATATGTCAGTCGCTCTGATCTGTTTGAAACTAGCAAAAAAAGAAAAGGTGCAGGGCAAGATACAAAAACGAAAATAGTACAAAAGCAGTCCCCAAAACACTTTAAAGTGATTGCCCCCAGACCTGCCCCAATACTTACCTGAGCCTGATCGTGATCCAGCGATGTACATGAGAGCCTCTGCTCTCTTGGGTCTCTAACTCCTCATTGGCTGAGTCACAGCAGTGGGAGTCATTGGCTCCCACTGCTGTCAATGACAGCCAGGGACTGAGCCCATAGCTTCCAACTGACACACAAAGGTGGCTTGGAAGCGAGCAAGCGATTGCTATGGGGGCACTCTGCAGGGGGGAGGAGCCCAGAATGCTGGCGGGGGACCCGAGAAGAGGGTTGGGGCTGCTCTGTGTAAAACCACTGCACAGAGCAGGTAAGAATAACACATTTATCATTTAAAAAAGAACAATTGTATACAAAAGAAATAGTAAAAAAACAAAATAAATGTTTAACTACTCAGGCTAAAGACAGATTGTAGTTGCAATAATTTAGGGCTAGCTTACACTAGCGTTGCTCCCTGAAGAGCGTTCCTCATTTGAACTGGCAATGAGAAGGCGATACACCTCCTCCCTTTAAGTGGTTGTAAACCCCAGTCATAGAATCGTAGCAAAGCACATACAGGTATATCTGTAGTGTATACTTATCTCTCTCCAAAGCTCTGAGTGTCATTTCTCTCTGGTGCTTCATTCCTCTGTTATCAGCATGAGTCACTTCTGAGAAGTTTTCCAGACACATGAGATAAATTTGTGTTGGGGAGGAAGATAAGCACTGAGCTTGTCTATTCACAACACAGTTCTTCTGCTGTGGGAAGGGGGGTGTGTCCCTTTCCTCCTATCAGCTCTCACACACTGTAACTGCAGCCCGTCCACCCCCTCCTCTCTGCTCCTGACAGATGTAGAAAGATTTTAACACTTTTCTGCCCATTTGAAGGGGTGTTGGAAAGAGAAGACTGCAGATAAACAAGTAAAACCTATGTAGGAGGATTTGTTTAATCTCTGTGTATCATCCGAGGCTGTTCACTTCACTGGGTATATGTGAGGGTTTACAACCACTTTAGCCCCTTGAACTGTACGGTCCACTGAAGGCAACAACAGGCATATGTACACACCTCTTCAACCCTTCAACCCTTAAGGAATATTACTACCAGGGGATCCCCATGCATGATGTACCTAATGCAATACAACACCTAGGTCATCTGCCTTGATTTAATCAGTCTTTACGCTTCCTAGCGCTACCACACCCCCCCGCCCCGGTTCCCTTCCCCCACCCCATCAGATTCAGCCTCTTGCCAAATGGCACCTATTTGAACCCAATAAATGTATCCACATATTAGTAAGTGGTTCATATTACCCTAATTCCCTTAGTGGAGGGTAATTACCAAATAAAATTACACTATTCTTTTTTGGGTTGCCTCTCCGCATAAGGCTGAACCACACGTCCGGACTTGTGTGTTGTTAAATGTACAGTTATTTGTTAGTCCTGTCTGTCCATTTGATGTTTTTCAATTAACTTATGTACTGTTTGATCATTCACCTTTTTGGTACCAAATATTGCACCTCTAATACCTTCTTTTTATATATATTAAATATGATAATAGGAATAAATGATTAATTTTAAATCATTTCCGTCTTTGGATCTATAATTTGTTGCCTATAGTAACCCCTTTTTTGCCTGTTCTAAACAGACTGATCCCTTTTCCCCCCTCCCTTTACCGAATTTTATATGTACACACACCTCTGCTGCCTTTGCAGCCCTAGTTTAAGCAAGGGTTTACAAATACAGGTGCATCTAAAAAAAATTGAATATCATCAAAAAGTTAATTTATTTCAGTAATTAATTCAAAAAGTGAAACTCATATTATATAGATTCATTACATAGAGTGATATATTTAAACATTTATTTATTTTAATTTTGATGATTATGGCTTACAGCTAGTGAAAACCCAAAATTCAGTATCTCAAAAAAATTTAATATTACATATGTAGCCAAGGGGTTGCTACTGTAGTTAATTATTAAGGAACAGTTTGTTGTTTTCATGTATGAGTTTGGCTTCCCCTAGTGTATGCTGGACTTTATGAGTGGGGTTTTCCTCCTTGAGAGCGAACAGAGCAATGCATCATGGGACATATAGTCTGGATGAGGAAATGACACGGTTGGCCGGGCCAATTTTGGACCACAGGACACACAATGCATAGCGCACAAAACAGCATGCTGGGAGGGGAAATGAAAAGGCAGGCGCAGCCTGTTTTCTTTCTCTCTGGATGCCATTCTGAACCTGCCAGCAGGAGGTCTGTGTGACAGGGAGTGAGAGTCTGCGGCCTACACATCGGAGAGCCGGATCGCCAGCCTCAGAGGGACCTCCGAGGACAGCATCGCTATTCCAGCAAAGCGGACCGGGCTGCGTTCCAGAGCTTCTGGGAAAACCTGCACTCCAGTCCACCATGAGTCGCAGAGAGGCGTGGCAGTGCCATTTCCACCGGACGGAGATACCAGGGGTATTCGAGCAGGAGCTCTCCACCTGAAGTCCGTGGTTTTCAACAGACTGGCTGGTGATACTTGTAGTTCCATGTATATGAATCTACTCCTTCACAGACTTATACAGCAGACGCTTGGGGTCTATTTTTCCCCACTGTGCTATAAAGTCAGTGCTGTACTCAACTCCTTAACACAGGCCCAGACTGGGCCAAAAAATAGGCCCGGGCATTTTGGATTGAGCAGCCCTTGACATGTTAACCAGCCCTTTCCCCACTCTCCACCCTAACGGAACCCAGGAGAGGTGTGTGTGAGTGGGGAGGCGAGGGGGGGCCAGGAAAGAGCATGGGGATGTGGAGAGCACAGGGGGGTGGTGGAGATCATGGGGGGATGTGGAGCGCACAGGGGGTGGTGGAGAGCATGGGGGGATGTGGAGAGCACAGGGGGGGGTGGCGGAGAGCATGGGGGAATGGGGAGAGCACAGGGGGATGTGGAGAGCACAGGGGGGTGTGGAGAACACAGGGTGGTGGCGGAGAGCATGGGGGATGTGGAGAGCATAGGGGATGTGGAGAGCACAGGGGGATGTGGAGAGCACAGCGGGGGATGTGGAGAGCACAGGGGGGTATGTGAAGAGCACAGGTGGGTGGCGGAGAGCATGGGGGATGTGGAGATCACAGGGGGGGTGTGGAGAGCACAGGTGGGTGGCGGAGAGCATGGGGGATGTGGAGAGCACAGGGGGGGATGTGGAGAGCATAGGGGGGTGGCGGAGAGCATGGGGGGATGTGGAGATCACAGGGGGGTGGCAGAGAGCATGGGGGAGAGAGCATGGGGGAATGTGGAGAGCATGGGGGGATGTGGAGATCACAGGGGGTGGCAGAGAGCATGGGGGAGAGAGCATGGGGGAGAGAGCATGGGGGGAGTAGGAGAGCACAGGGGGGATGTGGAGATCACAGGGGGGTGGGAGAGAGCATGGGGGAATGTGGAGAGCATGGGGGGAGGAGGAGAGCACAGGGGGGATGTGGAGCGCACAGGGGGTGGCGGAGAGCATGGGGAGCAGCAGAAAGAAGCAGGACAGGAGGAGCAGTGGGGGCGGCTGCATATAGAACAATCATTCTCTCCATCTTCCTCCTGCAGTCTCGGAATGCCTGCGGGAAGTAGAGGAGAAGCTGGCATTCCGAGACTGCAGGAGGAAGATGGAGAGAATGATTCTTCTATATGCAGCCGCCCCCACTGCTCCTTCGATCCAGGTTACAGGGGGGCTGTACTCACGGTTTCTGTCATCTGGCGGCTCCAAGGTGTCTGCTCTAGCTCCTCACCTCTTTCTTAGTCACGCCCCCGGCACCGACGGCTGACCTATACGGGTGGCCGTAGGTGTCTCATCTAGCTCCTCCCCCTCATGTGTCCGTCCCCTAGATGAGCGGCGCGGGCTCAAAGAGCAGCCCAGCTGCCTTGGGCCCCACGAGGACTTGCGGCAAGTGCCCGGTTTGCCCTATGGCCAATCCGGACCTGCCTTAACATAATTAAGGAGGAACATTCATGTGATAATACTTCTTCAGACTAAGCACCAATCAGTTCATCTTTGCTCTTCTGTTTCTGTTTTGTCTTTTCCCTACCTGGATTACAAATTACACTGCAGTATAAACAACAGGCTAGCTGAAGATATCCGGAATTGAAGGAACATTTATCATTTTCCTCTATGCATTATGCATTACTGCTCTGCATTCTATTGCTAAATCGTTGAACTACAACCTAGGGGGAGCCATTCTGTGGGATATTATCCAATTTACATTGTGGTTACTGTACGATATGCTGCACACTGTTTGCTGGTCTGTGTGCTGAGGCCTCAGAGGAAAGGTATCCAATACATGTGTTAAAGGTGTTGGATATTTATTGGATTGGTCTTGTAGAGGTTTCAAGTTACACACCTTTGTATATCAGTATTGAGTGATATTCTCTGTCAAGCATAGGTTGTGTTTTACTCATACCATTTCTTGTGTTCATTTTTTATCTCAGTAAACATATCTGAGTGGTTCAGTGATACTGTGTGAGTTTTTGATTACTAAGCAACATTTCAGAATGGAACCCAAGGTGTCAGAGGTAAGAGAGGATTTGCAGAGTCGAGGTAACCGGTGGGGTATAGAGTCTATCAGCAGCCCCCACGCGGGTACCGCTACACAAAATACCAATTAAAAAAAGGATTTTTAATACAGAAATATTGGCTTACTGAAAAGTATGTTCATGTACATTATAGTATGCACTCAATACTTGGTCAGGGCTCCTTTTGCATGAATTACTGCATCAATGCAGCGCGGTATGGAGGCGATCAGCCTGTGGCACTGCTGAGGTGTTATGGAAGCCCAGGTTGCTTTGATAGCGACCTTCAGCTCGTCTGCATTGTTGGTCTGGTGTCTCTCTTCTTCCTATTGACAATACTCCACAGATTCTCTATGGGGTTTAGGTCAGGCGAGTTTACTGGCCAATCAAGCACAGTGATACCATGATCATTAAACCAGGTATTGGTAGTTTTGGCAGTGTGGGCAGGTGCCAAATCCTGCTGGAAAATTTAATCAGCATCTCCATAAAGCTGGTCAGCAGAGGGAAGCATTAGGTGCTCTAGAATTTCCTGATAGAGGGCTGTGCTGACTTTGGACTTCATAAAACACAGTGGACCAATACCAGCAGGTGACATGGCTCCCCAAATTATCAGTGACTGTGGAAAATTCACACTGGACCTCATGCCTCTCCACTCTTCTCCAGACTCTGGGACCTTGGTTTCCAAATTAAATGCAGAATTTACTTTCATCCAAAAAGAGGACTTTGAACCATTGAGCAGCAGTCCAGTCCTTTTTCTTCTTAGCCCAGGTAAGACGCTTCTTAAGTTGTCTCTGGTTCAGGAGTGGCTTTACACAAGGAATACGACAGTTGTAGCCCATGTCCTGGATATGTCTGTGTGTGGTGGCTTTCGAAGCACTGACTCCAGCCGTAGTCCACTACTTGTACATCTCCCCCAAATTCTTTAATGGCCTTTGCTTCACAATCCTCTCAAGGCTGCGGTTATCCCTGTTGCTTGTGCACCTTTTTCTACCACACTTTTCTTTTCCACTCAACTTACCATTAACCGCTTGCCGACCGCACTATAGCCAAATGACGGCTACAGTGCGGCTCGATAATTCTGGGAGGGCGTACATTGGCGTCCTCCCAGAATCGCGCTTCTGCGCGCCCCTTGGGGTGCGCACACGGGAGTATCCGTGATCGTCGGGTCCAGAGGACCCGGCGCATCACGGATCACAGTAAATGGCCGCTGATAGCCGCCATTTACCACATGATCGCTCCGTCAAATGACGGAGCGATCACTTGTAAACAGATCGGCGTGATGTCATGTTCCTCTCTCCCCTCTGTGTACCGATCGATACATTGTGAGAGGAGAGGGGGAGAGATCGATGGCAGCCACGCTGTGGGCTGGATGTGTAGTTCCCACAGCGCTGCTCTGTGACAATTGCAGTCACAGATCCAGCCATCCATCCATCCATGCTCAGCCATCCCTGACATACTCTGCAATACCCTGCCATACTCTGCAATACTCAGCCATACCCTGCCATACTCTGCAATACCCAGCCATACCCATGTAATACCCAACCATACTCTGCAATACCCAGCAATACTCTGCAATACCCAGGCCATACTCGGTGATACCCAGCCATACTCTGCAATACCCAGCCATACCCAGCCATACTCGGCGATACCAAGCCATACTCAGCCATACCCAGACATACCCGGCCATGCTCGGCCATACTCGGCCATGCTCAGGAATGGTCAGCCATACTCAGCCATACCCAGACATACCCGGCCATGCTCGGCCATACTCGGCCATGCTCAGGAATGGTCAGCCATACTCAGCCATGCTCAGCCATGCTCAGCCATGCTCAGCCATACTCAGCCATACTCGGCTGTACTCTGCCCCTGTATGTGGCCAGGCTGTGGAAGTCTCACACATGTGGTATTGCCGTATTCAGGAGGAGTAGGAGAATCTATTTTAGGGTGTCATTTTTGGTATGTACATGCTATGTGTTAGAAATATTGTATAAATGGACAACTTTGTGCGGGGATATCTGAATGATGTCTGCAGCTACAGGCGTCATTCAGATATTAGCTTTTTCAGCCAGCGATTCGCTACACCAGGGATATGCAATTAGCGGACCTGCAGCTGTTGCAAAACTACAAGTCCCATCATGCCTCTGCCTCTGGGTATCATGCTTGTGGCTGTCAGAGTCTCGCTGTGCCTCATGGGACTTGTAGTTCTGCAACAGCTGGAGGTCCGCTAATTGCATATCCCTGCCCTACACCATAAGAATGATCATAGCGGCTGTTCTGCCGCTTGATCGCTCTTACGGGAGGCGAGAGGGGACGTCCCCCCTCCCGCCGCCCTCTGGTGCTTCTACCGACTCACCGCTATGATCAGGATTCCCACCATAGAGGTGAGATGTGGGGTCTTATTGACCCCATATCTCACTGTAAAGAGGACCTGTCATGCCATATACCTATTACAAGGGATGTTTACATTCCTTGTAATAGGAATAAAAGTGATCAAAAAATTTATTTTTGGGAAAAAAGTGTCAAAATAAAATAAATAAAGTAAAATGAACAATAAAAAAAATATGTTTTTTAAAGCGTCCATGTCCCCGTGTGCTCGCATGCAGAAGCGAACGCATACGTAAGTCCCGCCCACATATGAAAAAGGTGTTCAAACCACACATGTAAGGTATCGCTCCGAACGTTAAACAGGGAGCAATAATTTTGGCCCTAGACCTTCTCTGTAACTCAAAACATGTAACCAGTAAAAAAATTTAAAGCGTCACCTATGGGGATTTTTAAGTAGCGAAGTTTGGCACCATTCCACCAGCGTGTTCAATTTTGAAGGGTGACATGTTAGGTATCTATTTACTCGGCGTAACTTCATCTTTCACATTATGCAAAAACATTGGGCTAACTTTACTGTTTTGTTTTTTTAAAAGCACAAAACTGTTTTTTTTTCCAAAAAAAACGCGTTCGAAAAATTGCTGCGCAAATACTGTGCAAGATAAAAAGTTGCAACGACCGCCATTGTATTCTCTAGGGTCTTTGCTAAAAAAAACATATATAATGTTTTGGGGTTCTATGTATTTTCTAGCAAATAAATTATGATTTTTACATGTAGGAGAGAAATGTCAGAATTGGCCTGGGTGCTCCAGAACGCCTGAAGGTGCTCCCTGCACGTTGGGACTCTGTATGTGGCCACGCTGTGTAAAAGTCTCACACATCATGTGGTATCGCCATACTTGGGAGTAATAGCAGAATGTGTTTTGGGGTGTAATTTGTGGTATGCATATGCTGTGTGTGAGAAATAATTAACCTGCTAATATGACAATTTTGTGAAAAGGAAAAAAAAATCTTGATTTTGCAAAGAATTGTGGGAAAAAATTACAACATCACAAAACTCACCATGCCTCTTTCTAAATACCTTGGAATGTCTTCTTTCCAAAAAGGGGTCATTTGGGGGGTATTTGTTACTTTTCTGGCATGTTAGGGTCTCAAGAAATTAGATAGGCCGTTAGTACTTCAGGTGTGATCAATTTTCAGATATTGTAACTTTCACAAAGACCAAATAATATGCACCGATTTGTACTTATTTTTTCCAAAGATATGTAGCAGTATAAATTTTGGCCAAAATTTATGAAGAAAAATTACTACCAGTAATTTGCTAAACAAAGAAAAATTATTTTTTTTTACAGAATTGTCAGTCTTTTTTCTTTTATAGCGCAAAAAAAAAAAAAACCCCAATGGTGATTAAATACCACCAAAAGAAAGCTCTATTTGTGTGAAAAAAGGACAAAAATGTCATATGGGTACAATGCTGTATGACTGAGTAATTGTTATTCAAAATGTGAGAGCACCGAAAGCTGAAAATTGGTCTGGTTAGAAAGGGGGTTTAAGTGCCCAATGGTCAAGTGGTTAATATGCTTGGATACAACACTCTGTGAACAGCCAGCTTCTTTAGCAATGACCTCTTGTAACTTACCCTCCTTGTAGAGGGTGTCCATGACTGTCTTCTGGACAACTGTCAAGTCAGCAGTCTTCCCCATGATTGTGTAAGCTACTGAACCAGACTGAGAGACCATTAAAAGGCTCAGGTTTTTTACAGGTGTGAGTTAATGAGCTGATTAGAATTTGACACCATGGGTTGATTTACTAAAGGAAAATAGACTGTGCACTATGCAAAGTGCACTTACACTCTGTAAGAGCAGTTGCTCCAGAGCTAAGTAAATGAGCAGAAGTTCTGCTGACTTCCATCATCCAATCATGTGCAAGAATTTTTTTTTTTTTTTTTTAATTTCCCTTGCATGTGATTGAGTACTCTTTGCAAAGTGAAGCTTTACCTCATTTACTAAAATCTGGAGCAACTGCACTTGCAGAGTGCAACTGCACTTTGAAAAGTGCACAGTCTATTTGCCTTTAGTAAAACAACCCCCATGAGTCTACAGTATTGAACTTTTTTATGATATTCTGATTTTCTAAAATACTGAATTTTAGTGTTTTTCACTAGCTGTAAACCATCATCAAATTAAAAGAAAGAAATGCCTGAAATATATCACACTATGTAATGAATCTCTATAATATACAAGTTACATTTTTTGAATTTTATTACTAAATAAAATTAACGTTTTGATGATATTTAAATTTTTGAGATGCACCTGTACAAGTGTAATCCACACTGCTATATCTAGGCATCTCTGATAAAGTGGTCCCTATTGCTTCACTATCTGAGTTCCCCAACTATGGGACATATATAGCAGTACACAAACAGAGAGCAGGCCCACCTGAAGGCAGCAACCCTTTTAGGAAGGAAAGCGCTGGTCTCAGGTGAGCCTTCTCTCTGTTGTTATAAATATCCCATAGTTGGGAAACTCAAGAGTGCTAAAGTGGATGTAAACCCGACATTTTTTTTTTGCTGTCACAATGTAGAGTATAAGATTCCTATCATTTGTGCCAGGTCTTGCCACAAAGAGTTAATCCAGCTCTGAGCAATCCTCTTTTATTGTTCAGTGAGATAAAACAGACAGAGTTACCTTTGTCCGTTCCGCCCCCTTGCTTTGAGTGACAGGTTATTTACATATCTCGCGCATTAGCTTTTCTGAAGTCATGTGGTTACTTTTCTGGATTTTGACTGGATGTTAGTGATCATAGCAGAAGGAATACACAGGAGAAAATGCATGTTGACAAGGGGAGTGTAGAGGTGGGCGGGGAGTCTACTGACATCATAACTCCACCCACCGAGCTCCAGACAACAGATCCACCCACAGAATCTGCAGTTTTTCAGGTCTCATAACAGACAGAGGGGAGACATTTGACAGGTAAGGTAGCGGGGTGTTCCCCTATATTGGGAAGAAACTACATTACCCATAACCCCATTCTTGTTGTGACGTTCCACCGCAGAGACTCATGGGAGGGGTTATAAAAGGAAGAGGCGGGGCCGGGCTCGGCCTCTTTGGCGACACGAGACTTCACGGACGGATCCTCCTGTGCGGATGTGTCGGAGGGGCAAGGCCTGAAGCCTGAGGCCTTGCTCTGCACCGAAGAGCCTTCCATCCTCCCCTCTGCGAGCCTGGGTGGCATCTGACTTTGTGAGCTACCGCCTTGTCGGATCGGGGACCCGATCGTTGGAGAGATCGAGAGTGTGTGACACGGCCGGTGGAGGTTTTCCCGGACTGGATCCGTAGTCCGGCGGGTGAGAGGGCATAAGCCCAGCTTAGATACTGTTGCTGTGTATAGGCCTATAGACTGCCGTGGCCTACAAGTTATTTTCATACCCCTTGGATTACAAAGTTATACTCTGTTTAAGTGCACCACCATTACAGACCTGCCGGTGAAGAAAGAAGGACTAAGCTAAATATTAGAACCAGGCCTGGTGGGGATTCTAGCGTGTTTGATTGCTGCGCCATAGGGCACTTAGTTAACGGTCGCCCGTATGGCGCACTTGTAGCGTGTGTTACTATATAGTGTGTTAGAGTGGCAGGACGCTGCCCTTAGGAGTGATTGTTTAGAACTGTGATTATTGTTACCCCTTTTATTCATATTGAGAATTGATGAGTAAAACACTTTACCTATTACAATTCATTACTGTGTCCTTGCTTAGTTATTCTATTGCATAGGACATATCATTGATTGTTAGTACTAGCTGTGCCAGAGGGGGATAGAGCCTATTGCCGGGGGTTGGCGGAGCTGCACTCAGGGCCCAAAATCTAATTCTGCGGCCTCCTTAGTTGGAGGTATCGCTACACGTGGGGGCTCGTCCGGGATCCTGATGCAGCAAGCGAACGCCAGAAGTGCCGGCATGGACCCCATGGATCCAAGAGCGGTAGAAGAGTGGTGCAAAGCCGCTAATACAGAGCCAAAACAGTCGATAGCCATTAGCCTTCCTGGCGAGAAATGGTCAAGTGAGACGGTAGAGGAACTGCTGAGTTCAGTGTCCCCAGATCACACACCGTGGGTGATAGACATGAAGACAGACCCAAACATCTCATATCAATACGCATTAGTGGAATATTGGGACGGGATGCCAGAGGCTTGTAAGCACAAGTGTCTGCGGACGCCAGACAACAGAACATTTAGGCTGGCGCACGCAATAACTGTAGAAAGGGAACCATCCCCTACGGGATCGCCACAGGCTGCGGCCCGAACTACACCTGAAAGAGAAGACAGGGAGCCACCTCCGGTGGCACCTGCATCGGCCACTGCTATATCACCAGAACTGATAAATGCAATAGGGGATTTGCTAGCCAAATGTCAGAAGACAAGTACGGTGCATGTGGAAACTAGCTACCGGAGACTAAAAATATTCTCAGGGAAGCTCCCTGTCCCGGCAGGGGAAGAAGATTTTGATACTTGGGTGGAACAGGCATTACAGGCAGTGGAGGCATGGGAGGTGCCGGAGGCACAGAAGAGGCAGCGAGTGTTAGAAAGCCTTAAAGGTGCAGCAGCAGAAGCAGTGAAAAGTTTCCGGTTTGGGAATGCAGGGTGCACGGCGCAGGATTGTCTAGCTATGCTGCAGGAAGAGTTTGGTCAATTAGACAAGGTGACAGAGACGGTCTACCAGTTTGAACACACTTTCCAAAAACCGGAGGAGAAACTTTCCGAGTATGTCAGAAGGCTAAACAGGCTGCTGTGCAAGATTGTGTTAAAGAAAGGGATGAAGCCCCAAGATGCCGATGCGGCAAGAATGAAGCAAGTCTTAAAGGGAGCGCTACGCTCCGATCCAGTCTGGCTGCACCTGAAAACCTTGGGAGGAGGAATGTTGCTGACTTATGCTGATTTAATAAAAATTATCAGAGATGAGGAGGCGCTGCAACGGGACCAGCAGAAGGATAAGACAAGTGTTGTACCCTCACAGGTGCTGGTCAATCCAGTGATGACCCCTGAAAGAGAGGCGGAGATAGACACCCTAAAAACTCAGATGTCCAAGGTATTAGAGATATTGACCTCTCTGATAGCAAAAGACACAGAGTGTCCCAAGAAGAAGGAAAGTCCAAGGAAGGAATTGTTCCCGATTGCCTCAGCACCCGAACCTTTACAAGAATGGGGAGATATAGTCTGCTTCAACTGTGGGGGAGTTGGCCACATTGCAGCCACATGTTCTAGTCTGAAGAAGAAGAGACCAGACAACCGCAAGCCGGCGGGAAACTTCAGAGGGCCCCGGTGAAGGAGTCAACCGGGTGCCCACCATCTTCAGTAAACTCCAAGCTGAATGCAAAGAAAAACAAAAAGAGAGATAGAACACCAAAGGGGAAACGTAATACCCCTCAACAAAGCTATACTCCAAGAAGAAGGGGGGAGACCCCTCAGGAGAGGCACGGCACCCCCCAAAGGAGGTGCCCACCCAAGCAAAATAATAGTACACCTCAGCGGGTTCCTACACCCATTAAAAGGAGGGAAGTCAGTGCATACCAGGCTCAAGAAAGGTTCAAGTCCAAAGGGAATAGGACAAGAGAGAGTCCAAAGGGAAAAAGTCTGAAGAAGGCAGCTCCTGCCGGACCATATCCAGAGAAGCTGGTAGGCCCATCCCCTATAGTGCCCATTCAAGTGGAGGGAGTCTACACCAGGGGCCTCCTGGACACCGGGGCACAAGTGACCCTACTATACCGGGACTTCTACGACAGGCACCTGAGTCATCTGCCTATCCAGAAGATAGAGGAGCTGGAAATATGGGGAATTGGAACCCAGAGTTTCCCTTACGACGGCTACCTTCCCGTCCAAATAACCTTTGACCCATCCGTGGCTGGGAAGGCCGAAGTGTTTGACACCCTGGCAGTTGTGTGTCCTAGGCCGCCTGGAGCCAACAAGAATTCCCTTATAATAGGGACGAACACGGACCTGGTCCGAAGACTCCTGACCCCTCTAGTGACGGAAGAAAGACAAGCAGCTACCAAGATCCATCCCATGCTGAAGACAGCCTACCAACGGCTGGTCCAAGAGCGGGAGACCCCTGGAGAGGAGATAGGGAAGTTGTGGAGACTTGGAAGAGAAGGGGTAGTGTTGCAGCCCGGTGAAGTAACCTGTCTCAGGGCCACTGTGAAGCTTACTTGGGAACAGCCTGGTCCCTTTGTCATGCTGGAGTCAGACCCAAGGGGTGAATCCTCAGGCCTGGAGGTGATACCGGAAGTGATTCCGCTGAAGGTCCTGAAGAAGGCCCATTATAGAGTTCCAGTGAGTGTTAGGAATACTACCAAAGACCCCATGGACATCCCAGCCAGAATGTTGCTAGGCCAGGTGAGCCCGGCGGCCCCTGTTACCCTGTCAGAAGTGAAGAGGACAGGTGAAGAAGCGGATGTTTGGGAGAAGCTGACCATGGAAAACCCGAATCTGTCCAGGGCTTGGAAAGAGAGAGCCAAGGCCCAGTTGAATAGATGGGAGAAGATCTTCTCTAGGGATGAATTTGATGTGGGGTGTGCAAGAAGTGCCACCCATCGGATCCGCCTCCAAGAAGATAAGCCCTTCCGAGAGAGAGTCAGGCGGGTCCCGCTAGCAGATCTGGAGGATCTGAGGGAACAACTTGCAGAACTCAAGAGGACTGGTGTGATACGGGAGTCCAGAAGCCCCTATGCCTCTCCCATAGTAGTGGTCCGAAAGAAGAATGGATCATTGAGGCTCTGTATAGACTACAGGACTCTCAACAGGAGAACCATACCTGACCAATACACCACTCCGAGGATAGAGGATGCCCTACAGAGCTTGTCTGGAGCCAAATGGTTCAGCGTTATGGATCTCAAGAGTGGGTACTATCAGATTCCGATGCACCCAGCAGACAAGGAGAAGACAGCTTTCATAACCCCAGTGGGGTTCTTCGAATTCGACCGGATGCCCCAAGGTCTGTCTGGAGCCCCAGCTACTTTCCAACGTCTCATGGAGAAGACAGTAGGGGACATGAACTTGATCGAAGTCCTTGTATACCTAGACGATGTCATTGTCTTTGGGAGAACCTTGGAGGAACATGAAGAGAGGCTGGAGAAAGTGTTGAGAAGACTCAGTGAGGAAGGACTTAAGCTTTCGCCTGAGAAGTGTCGGTTCTACCAGTCTTCTGTGAACTATCTGGGGCACATAGTATCTGAAGAAGGGGTGGCCACAGACCCTGAGAAATTGGAGGCAGTTACCTCCTGGCCACAGCCCACCACAGTAACAGAACTCAGATCCTTCTTGGGCTTCTGCTCCTACTATAGAAGGTTTGTGGAGGGATTTGCTCGAATTGCTAGACCATTGAATGAGTTGCTCAAGACTGAAGGAGAGGAGGATGGATCGGGGCCCAGGAGGCCAGGAGAGTCCATCAGAGATCAGTGGAATCAGAGGTGTGAAGAGGCTTTCCAGGAATTGAAGAGGAGCCTGACCACTGCACCAGTCTTGGCCTATGCAGACCCAACCAAACCCTATGAACTGCACGTGGATGCTAGTCACGACGGTCTGGGAGGAGTACTTTACCAAGAACATGAGGGGCAATTGCGGCCTGTTGCCTATGTGAGTAGAAGCCTGACCCCCTCTGAGAAGAACTACCCCACTCACAAGCTGGAGTTCCTGGCCCTCAAGTGGGCGGTAGTAGACAAGCTCAAAGACTACCTGTACGGAGCAGAGTTCACTGTGAAGACCGACAACAACCCCCTTACCTACCTGTTCACCACGGCCAAGCTGGATGCCACTGGACACAGGTGGCTAGCCGCACTGTCTGGATTCAACTTCAGCCTTAAGTATAGACCAGGAGTGGGGAATCGAGACGCAGACGCCTTGTCCAGAAGATCTCATTCCCCGACCATTGAAATAGAAGATTGGACCCAAGTGGCACCGGACGGGGTGCAGGCCCTTTGTCAAGGAGCTGCATTCCAAGCCTGAGGATGCTCCAGAGCAGAGGAAATAGGAGTTACCACGGTGGGAGTCCCCAAACACTACTGTGGAGTAGCTCAATTGGAAGAGGGCAACCTACCAAGATTGTCCAAAAAGGAATTAAGGTGTGACCAATTGGAAGACCCCATGGGGAGATTGGTCCTGGAGGCCTTGAAAAATCAGGATCCAAACATACTCATGCGTCAACCCTCCAAAGAAGCTCGCCTACTGAGGAAGGAGTGGGATAGGTTGCAGTTGCATCAGGGAGTGGTCTACCGAAGGGGCCCCTCTGATGATTCAGAAGATAAGTGGCAGATGTTCCTCCCAGAGAAACATCGGGAGACTGTTTTGATGGCCTTGCATGACAATCATGGCCACCTAGGGGCTGAAAGGACTTTTCAACTTGTCAGAAGTCGGTTCTATTGGCCCTGCATGAGGGCAGAGGTAGAGGAGTACTGCCACTCATGTGCGCGATGCATCCAGAGGAAGACTTTGCCCCATCAAGCTGCCCCAATGGGCCATCTACAGAGCCAAGGGCCTATGGACCTGGTGTGCATTGACTTTCTCTGCCTCGAACCCGACCTGAGTGGACTAGGAAATGTTCTGGTGATAACCGACCATTTCACCCGGTATGCCCAGGCCTTCCCCACCAAAGATCAGAAGGCCTCCACCGTGGCCAAGGTACTTATGGAAAAGTATTTTGTCCATTATGGGCTGCCACAGAGACTCCATTCAGATCAAGGGAGGGACTTCGAGAGTAAGCTGATCCGGAAGCTCTTGGATTCGTTGGGAATCAGGAAGACTCGAACTACACCTTACCATCCTCAGGGAGATGCTCAGCCGGAAAGGTTCAACCGAACCCTGCTCAACATGTTGGGGACTCTGGAAAGCGAGAAAAAGCAACATTGGAGCAAACACATAGCAGCCATGGTACATGCTTACAACTGCACCATCAGTGATGCTACAGGCTATTCCCCATATCGACTCATGTTTGGGAGAGAAGCGAGACTACCGGTGGACCTGGCTTTTGGCACCTCACTGGACCATTCCTCCGTCACCTCTCACAGAGGATATGTGGATAGGCTCAGACACAGCCTGAAAGTAGCCTATGAACAAGCTCAAGCGGCCTCAGATCAAAGGGGAGCTCGGAATAAAAAAAATTACGACCTGAAGGTCCGGGTACAAGACCTACAGCCCGGGGATCGAGTACTGTTGCGCAATCTGGGAGTCCCCGGAAAGCACAAGCTTGCAGACAGATGGAGATCTGAACCTTATGTCATCTGCAGGAAGTTGCCGGGCCTACCTGTCTACAAGGTGAAGCCAGAGGGAAAGGTAGGCCCACTGAAGACATGGCATCGAAACCAGCTGCTCCCACTGACGGAGGCAGTTAGAATACCTTCCGTGGGAGACTCCCCTGCACCGGCCTCTATCTTGGATACTCCTAGACCGCACACTCGGTCACAGACCTCCCGAGCTGGAAATGGAGAAGCCTCCCAACTTAGTGGAGATGAAGAAGGAGAGCTTGATTGGCTGTGGTCTTCCCCAACTCCAGGAACTTCTATCATAGATCTTCCAGTCACCCAAGATACCACAGATGAAACGCTGAACCCAGAGGCTACAGAATTCATCCCTTTCAGTCCTTCAACAGATTACTGGGAAGATGCCCATGATAGTTACTCCGAGGAAGAGGAGCCTGAGGCGCCAGAGCCAGAGATTCCAAGAGAGCACAGAGCTCGAAGAGTCATTCAACCTCCTAAGAAGCTGACCTACCCCCAGATGGGGAACAGTTCGGAAGACTCTGTGGTCACTGCTAGGAGAAATGCTGAGATTCCGGATCCCTCCACTGTCCATTTGGTGGAGGGCAACCCCAGCTCACTCTCTGGCACAGTTAGTCAGGCCACCCAAGATAATGTGACCTGTGGGCAAGGGAATTCAACCCCTCAGTTATGGTGGGAATCCCCTATCCCAACATCGTTTTCAGAATTGTCCAATGTTGTATATAGTTGTTGCTAAAATTTATCTTTGGGGACCAAAGAGTTTAAGTGGGGGGAGTGTGTAGCGGGGTGTTCCCCTATATTGGGAAGAAACTACATTACCCATAACCCCATTCTTGTTGTGACGTTCCACCGCAGAGACTCATGGGAGGGGTTATAAAAGGAAGAGGCGGGGCCGGGCTCGGCCTCTTTGGCGACACGAGACTTCACGGACGGATCCTCCTGTGCGGATGTGTCGGAGGGGCAAGGCCTGAAGCCTGAGGCCTTGCTCTGCACCGAAGAGCCTTCCATCCTCCCCTCTGCGAGCCTGGGTGGCATCTGACTTTGTGAGCTACCGCCTTGTCGGATCGGGGACCCGATCGTTGGAGAGATCGAGAGTGTGTGACACGGCCGGTGGAGGTTTTCCCGGACTGGATCCGTAGTCCGGCGGGTGAGAGGGCATAAGCCCAGCTTAGATACTGTTGCTGTGTATAGGCCTATAGACTGCCGTGGCCTACAAGTTATTTTCATACCCCTTGGATTACAAAGTTATACTCTGTTTAAGTGCACCACCATTACAGACCTGCCGGTGAAGAAAGAAGGACTAAGCTAAATATTAGAACCAGGCCTGGTGGGGATTCTAGCGTGTTTGATTGCTGCGCCATAGGGCACTTAGTTAACGGTCGCCCGTATGGCGCACTTGTAGCGTGTGTTACTATATAGTGTGTTAGAGTGGCAGGACGCTGCCCTTAGGAGTGATTGTTTAGAACTGTGATTATTGTTACCCCTTTTATTCATATTGAGAATTGATGAGTAAAACACTTTACCTATTACAATTCATTACTGTGTCCTTGCTTAGTTATTCTATTGCATAGGACATATCATTGATTGTTAGTACTAGCTGTGCCAGAGGGGGATAGAGCCTATTGCCGGGGGTTGGCGGAGCTGCACTCAGGGCCCAAAATCTAATTCTGCGGCCTCCTTAGTTGGAGGTATCGCTACAGATACATGCAGGAGGCATCTATATCCTTATAGATCAGCACTATGGCAGTAGTTTAGAAAGGATGAGAGTGGGTTTACATTCACTTTAAGGACCACACTTATCAGAGGTGCCTTGAAGCAGCAATGTGGCTTCCAAACATATTTGCAAATGTATGAGACTAAAGCCTCTGTTTTTAACCTTAGTAGTTAAACAGATTTGTTTTTTGCTGGCTTTTTTTGCTTTGAATGTGTGCTCTGGACCCCCATTTGTATTTGTGATTTATTCTCTTTCTGACCATAAAAATTAACACTTTAAAAATAAGAATAAGTTTGTCAATTGCTCACAGGATGTCAAGTTTACCTAAAGCCCCGTACACATGGTCGGACTTCCATCGGACTTTTCCGTGGATACACACGCTCGGTTTTTTATGCAAACTTTCTCAAAACTTTTTGCAACATCACGTGTTTTTTCTGCTCTTTTCTGCTCTTTACCGCCACCCTTTGGTCAACTTCTGCTATTGTTGGTTGATTTTAACATTAGTTGTTTTGTCCATCGGACAAAAGTCTGATGGTTTTCTGTACACACGGTCAGACTTTTCTCCATCGGACTTTTGTTGGGCAAAAGTTTGTCCGTTTGCAGACCCAACTTTTGTTCGATGAAAACAAGAAAAAAGCAAAAAAAGTTTGTCCGATGGAGCGTACACACGGTCGGATTGTTGGTTCAACTTGCTCAAAATGAAGTTTGTTGGCCAAAAGTCCGACCGTGTGTACGGGGCTTTAGTCTTACATTTTCCTGTATTTTATATTTAATGTTATTCAAGATCTGCAAAGAGAAGCTTCTTGTGTTTGCAGAATACATTGTGAAAGATTTCATAGCAGAAAGTTGGAGTCACAGTCATCTTGTAAACACGTGGCCAATTTTAGTTTCATGCCAGCTGGTTGGAAACTACAAAGGCCACGAAACAAACAGTGTCAGCTCAGAACATCCCTGCAAGTTTGAAGTTGTTTGAGACCCCTCAGGCAGTTATGAAGTTCAGGAAAATAATCTGAGCTGAGCTGCAGCTATGGTAACCTATGCTGTGCCAGTGGGATTTACAGCTCTGCTTTCATTACTTTGTATACCATTGTGGAGTGTTTTGCCCGTTTTATTGTAACACATTGAACTTTAGGGCTTTTTTTGCTAGGGAACTTTGGGGCTTTTGTGTATAATTACTGGGGATTAACATGAATCTTTCCTACTAATATTATTATTATTATACAGGATTTATATAGCGCCAACAGTTTGCGCAGCGCTTTACAACATCAGGGAAGACAGTACAGTCACAATACAATTCAATACAGAGGGATCAGAGGGCCCTGCTCGTTAGAGTTTACAGTCTAGAAGGGAAGGTCAAGTGAAACAAAGGGTAGTAGCTGTGCGGGATGATCAGGTGGACAAAATGAAAATACAGTTGTTAGGTGTGGGTAGGATAGGCTTCTCTGAAGAGGAGGGTTTTTAGGGATCCTCTAAAAGCTAATAGAGAAGGAGATAGATGGACAGATTGGGGTAAGGAGTTCCATAGGCTTGGAGAGGCTCTGGAAAAGTCCTGGAGACGAGCATGGGAGCAGGTGATTAGAGAGCTAGAGAGCAGGAGGTTTTGAGAAGAACGAAGAGAACGATTAGGTTGGTATTAGGTCAGTGATGTAGCTGGGGGCAGTGTTGTGGATGGCTTTGTAGGTAGTTGTTAGTATTTTAAATTTAATATAAACATTAACCTTGAGCTAAGGTTTCAAATAGGTAAGGTCTGCCTGTATATTCTGTTTAGCATGGGTGTAGCATAAGGGGTTGCAGGGGTTACAATCGCAACCCCACCCCTAGCTCCAGGGGGCCCCTGCAGCCTCCCTGTCATATTATCATGTCCTGCTTCGATCTTCCCAAGGGCGCCACAGCCATGCTCCAGTACTGGGCTTCCACTTTTCCTTCCACGGTCCACATTCCTCCGTTCTCATTGGCTGGGGACAAGCTGTGAGCCATTTCCTGAATGGAGAGGAGCACAGGGTGAGAACAGCCCAGGGGCCAGGTCAACTTTTGCATCAGGGCCCACAAGCTTCAAGCTACGCCTCTGCTGTTTAGGTTTCTTTATTCTTACTATCCTATCAAAGATTTCTAATTAAAAAAAAACACATGCATAATACTTCTAATTTTCATACTAGCATTGATTCTGTGTACATCTTGGTCTCCTGATAATAAAGTTGGGAGGAGGCCAAAGTACCGAGCCTTGGCTAGTGGTGGCGTGGCTCTGTAAAGCCCATGCTGCCTGGTGGCTGGAGAATGGTCTTTTTGTCCAACCACTGCAGCCTCAATGAGCCCAGATTGTCGGGTATAGGGATCAGGTTAAAGCAGAACTTCACCCAAAAGGCACATTATATTGGCATATTGTTTATTTTAATTGGTTTTGACAGGTACCTGCTCCCACTTCCCAGACAACCCGAGTGGTTACATTTTAAGCCTTGCTGGGGTAGAAGGGGGCATGAAGTCCTGCTGGAGGGACACAGGTGTGAAGTTCTGCTTTGGTGAAGGATGTAAAGTCCTATTGTTGGAGTTTATGAAGTTCTGCTTTGGTGGTATGTGAAGTCCTACACAGAAGACATATGAAGCATTTACTAATGAAGGCTGTGTCACTGGTTGTGCTTAATCCTTAGCAGATGGAGAATAAAGAGCCTATCGATTTCTAACCCTGCCCCTAAGATGGCCTCTTCATTTCTGGCTACACCTACAGTTTGCACACACTAGTGCTTCACTAGGTGCCCAGGAGTCTTGCGCGTCCCTTGTGGGCTGTCAATGCTCTTCCTTGTTAGGTGGAAAAGTAGCACTGTTCATAATGCAAACCCTACGCAAATTCTAGCAGTTTTTACTAATGTAATCACAGGACACAGAGGATGAAACTTGTGCAAAATTGTACAAAAACTTGTAAAAAAAAATCACTCAACTGTGGTTGGGCAACATGATGATGACCTGACAATAAGAGCCCTTTCACACTGAGCCGCCCCGAGCGTATTTTTAGAGGCGCTTTAACGTTGGATTTGCGGCGCTTTTCGGCCGCTAGCGGGGCGCTTTTAACCCCCGCTAGCGGCCGAAAAAGGGTTAAAACCTCCCGCAAAGTGCCACTACAGCGGCAATTTGCTGGCGGTACGGCGGCACTGCTTATTGATTTCAATGGGCAGGAACGCATTAGGAACGGTGAGTTCACCGCTCCTAATACGCTCCAAAGAAGCTGCTGGCAAGACTTTTTCTGACGCCCTGCCAGCGCCCCGCTCCAGTGTAAAAGCCCTCGGGCTTTCTCACCGGAGTGAATGGAGCAGCTGTTTTAGGGAGCTTTGCGGACGCTTTTTTTAATGCTATAGCGCCTGCAAAACGCCCCCAGTGTAAAAGAGGTCTTAGTCTACTTCAGTGTTCTAGTAAATTATTGGGTAAAAGTGGACATAGGCAACCTAAATAACTTTAAATCTATGAGTCCCGCCACCCTCTTCAAACAATGGCCCGCTGCAAGATTTTAACCGGCCCTCTGATGTAAGAGGGGACTCTGATAGAAACCTTGATGATGTTTCTTGTTTCTATTGTTTCTGATGTAAGGGGGGGGGGGGAACTCTGATTGGAACTCTCATGTATAGAGGGATTCTGATGTAAGGGGGACTAAGGTGTAAGGGGGGCTACAATGTACTGTAAGGGGGATTTTAATGGACTCAAGTTTATTTGGAATTTATTTGCTTTGTTTGCTGAATATATTTTTCTATATCATATCATGCTGAATACCAAAAAAAAAATACAAATAAAACATATTCATTTAATTAAATGTGTTTTTTTTTTTTTTTTTTGGCCCGCCAATATTTGTAAAATATATAATGTGCTCCTTGTGCTGAAAAGTTTGGAGACCCCTACTCTAGTCTATGATTATCAGTTCTTTACACATGCAAATGAAATTGACTTGAACATTAATATAAGATAGATACATAGATGAATATTTTCCAGTGCAATAAAATCGAATCTAGTTATAAAGGTAGGAAACAGAAAATCTATCATTTCTCATTTTTAAATCACTTATGAACAAAGCTGGAGGAGTCAATGGCTGAGTAATTCCGACAAGAACATTGTGTTGAAATCCATGTATTGTGAATCATTACAGACAGTTGGATACTTGTAAATGAAGTCAGGTAGATGACAGTATATAAATCACCCAGCAGCTTCTTCTGTTTCCTTGGGACTCCAATAGCGAGATTTTTACATCTGAACCCCCAACTCTGCCCACCCGTGCAGCAATTATCAGTACATCTCACCCTCTGTATTACATTGATTTTGCAGTCTACAAAATATGACAGAGGTTTTGCAATTCATTCTGCTGGACAAATAAAAAATACAAATGCAAAATGGTGCGCTGTTCCTTTGAAATGAAAGTGACAATCAACGTTAAATTGATCTGACAAAAAAAAATTCCATATAAAAAGCGACGAAGTGCAAATGCAATATGAAAAGCAATAAAGTGCAAAAGACACCATTTTTGGGGAAACGCGTCGCCTGGATACCACATGTGACGTCATCGCGGCTGAGTGGGCGGGTGACACCATGGCTGGCTTGTTTTTAATGCTTGATTTCTTTGCCTCACTAACGATTAATGTTTTGGAGATATGCTTTCTGTGAAGCTTCCACTGTGGAGATCGGGTGCTGGCTGTTTCTGATTCCTGTAATCTAGATCCATATGATTATTTGGTGTCGGGAATTATCACATTGTAAATTTTTTCATTTTATTTCTTTGTTTATATATGATTATATTTTCCAAATTTTTACCTATCACCAAGTAATGACATAACTGTTTATCTTCATGGCCACATGAAGTCAAAAGAATATTTGAATGTCACTTAAATACTGCATTTATTCAGCATTGTGAGCGCCATTCATTGTTTTTGTTTGTTTCACATTTGCACTTTACCGCTTGTCATATGGAATTGTTTTTTGTCGGATCAATTTAAGGTTGATTGTCACATTCATTTCAAAGGAATAGCGCACCATTTTGCAGTTGTATTTTTTATTTCTCAAGATTTCCAGAATTTGGGTTGCATAAGTTCACAATTTTCACAGGGGTCTAGCGTGAATTGTTTCTGTTTTTAAATTCATTCTGCTTCCATGGTGGTCTCACAGTTGGTAAAACTGTGCAAAGAAACTTTTTCCCATAGGAGAGGGCTGAGAATTTTGGCCTAAGAGGCAAACACAATCAAATAGCTCTTTTATGGTAGGGACAGACTACTGTAGGCTACAGAAATTGTACCACACATGGATTGGCGGACATGGTAAAGGTGGGTGTTACTAAAGGACATGATTTATTTTGACACACTCTCAGCATCTGCTCCCTTTGCAGTTCTCCACATTTGTGAACATGGTATCTTAGAGCCACAAAAGTAGGTTAGTACTTTAACACCTGCCCCTTGTCCGAAGTCATGGTCGCAAGTTTAAATGGTGAGCAGGTAGTCATATATTATTAAGTCACTGTCACTGACTGAGAATTTTGCTCAGATTGATGTCTGGATGGTAAATTATATCCACTTCACCTTCCAGCTAAACATATCTTATTTGTATGGGGAGAAGCCCCCCTACCCTTCAGGCTAGCCCTCCCCTGCTCCCCCACCACTCAGATTGCCACCAGCCCACCCAACATTCCTGTGTAATTGTCAACTTGTTAGGCCAATTTACATAGATACATGACAGCTCTCTGGTCTGGTCATTGGCTGCTCAGGCCCCAAATGCTGCACCATGGGAAAGGAAAAGAGAGTGTTGTGTATTTCTCCATTTGGTACCCCTGATGACGTCAGTTATGACAAAACGGTCGTAGGGTCGCCACGTACACCGCAAACCGGAACTATTTTGATACTAGCTGAGAGACGTTTTTATCCTCGCAAGGAGCTTTTATTTGTATGAGGACTTGGTCTCATCTTTTGTATCTTTTAATAAAACTTTGGAGGAACTTCTACACTATTGGATCTCTTTTTATTTTTTGTTTTGATCAACTTACTGGTTATCCACTGGACACCTGCCCCCGCACCCATGGAAGAGTATACACACTGATGCATATGGATTGCCTCTCGGATGTCTGCTTGTGATCACGGGCTCAACGCTTACAGTTGACAGCATGTGGAAGGAACATTCTATGATCCAGTGAGGACACCCCTCTGCTAGCCTTGTCTGACCCCCCTGAATGAGGGTGGTCGCAGGCTTTTTGGTAAGCCTTTATGTCTACCTGAGGTGACGGGCTGCACAAGATTTGATCAATTTCACATATGTCTCTACAGTGTTGTTCTTCACTGGACACTCACACTTGAACTGTTCATATATTTTACTAAGAACGTCATGTTATTTGGACTTTGCACAATATCTTAATTTTTGTATTTTTGCACACTTTATTATCCAGCGCTACACTTGTTTATATATAGTGTATTTCTCCTTTCCCAGAAATACTGCGGATCTCTTATGTGGGCTGGTGGTGGATCAGAGAAATGGTGGATTGAGTGGAAAATCTTTATCTGCTGCTGGAGAGTCCATGAGTAAAGTAAACCTGTTACTTTGCCCAGTATATTTAAAATATAGGTGAAATTATAAGGCCTTTTCCACACAGAGCGAACTATACCATACGTCCATTCAGGACCGTGTTTACCTGCACAGGGATGCACAGATGTTCTATACATTTCTGTTTAGGCAGTCCAATAGATGTCGATTGGGAAACAGTGGCTGCACAGATGTGTGGGTGTCAATGTGTGTCCCTGAACACAGATAGTGTAAATTTTGGGACAAGCACCTGTGCTAGGGTTGCCACCTTTTCTTCAAGTCAAACCCAAACACTTTAGTGGTGCACAGCAATCTTTTTTTATATATATTTTGCAATTAAATAACATTTCTAATCAAATGAAGTTAATCACAAGAGTCCCCACTTTTACTTCTGAACTCGCAGAGTTCCCTTTCACTGTAAGGGGGAACTCTGCAGACTCTGATTGTACGGGAGAACTCTGGGGACTCTAACATAAGGGATGCTCTGGGAACCCTGATCTAAGGGGGAAAACGGAGAACTCTGATGTACGGAGAGGACTCTGATGTAGGGGAGAACTCTGAGAACCCGGATTTGCCTTAGTGTACTCACTCAGGGGCAGGAGAGAGAAGGGGGTAAACTTCAGTCACAGACAGGGATGGATGGTGAGCTCACTTACCCCTTGGCAGTCAGCACCACTCATCCAGATGTAGCTGAGGCGAGGGGGGAGGGGTAATTGTTAGTGCTGGCTTTGGGCAGTGTGAAAGAGAGCGTAACAGACACTCTCGGCTTACACAACTGCAGCCAGAAACCCTGCTGGGAAGCCATAGTCTGGTCTGAGTAATGTGTCCGGGTTTCAGGAGGTCTGAAACCCGAACACATGATTCCAAACCCGAACTGTCCGGGTGAATCCTGGACAGGTGGCAACCCTAACCTGTGCCCACACAGATATCATATTGGGACACCACAGCTGTGTCTGTGCAGCTGGACAGGGGACATTATCTTTCTGAAAGAGGCCACTACTATCAGAGAATACCATTTCCATAGGGGTGTACTTGGTCAGCAACAATGTTTAGGTAGGAGGCACATGTCAATGTAACATCCACACAAATGGCAAGCCCCTAGGTTTCCCAGCAGACCATTGCCCTAAACATCACACTGCCCCCGTCAGCTGGCCTTCTTCCCATAGTTCATCCTGTTGTGGTTACATCCACATGATGTAAAAGAAAATGTGATTCATTAGACCAGGCCACCTTCTTCTTTTGCTCTGTTGTCCAATTCTGATGCTTACATGCTCATTGTCCATTTGGCTGTTGACAGCCATCATGGGCACCCTGACCAGTTTGTGACTATGCAGCCCCATGCACAACAAGCTGTGATGCACTGTGTGAATAAGTTATCAAAGTCTTGCGAGCTACCTTTACAAAACAAATTGCTTGTGAACTAACACTGTGTGTGCTATAGACACAATGGGGGTTATTTACTAAAGGTAAATCCACTTTGCACTACAAGTGCACTTGGAAGTGCACTTGGAAGATCAGTCGCTGTGGATCTGAGGGGGACATGCAAGGAAAATTAAAAACAGCATTTTTGCTTGCACATGATTGGATGATAAAATCAGCAGAGCTTCCCCTCATATCTACAGCGATCTACAGCGACTGCACTTCCAAGTGCACTTTCAAGTGCACTTGTAGTGCAGAGTGGATTTGCCTTTAGTAAATCAACCCCAATGTCTGTGTGAAAGGTAATCAGAGGACCGGCTGCTAACACTGATCACATCCCCATATTAATTTCCTTTAAGAAATACTTAATATAGAAAGTGCTGGGCTAAGTCATGATTTACAAAATGCATATATCAAAACAATCAATAAAGATCAAAACACATGCAAGATGCATGATAAATGTCCATGCAATATAGTGCAAAAAAGTCCATATATTGAAATGTTATCCATCCATCCACTTGTGGGACATTCATTTAATATTTCAATATATGGACTTTTTTGCACTATATTGCATGGATGAAAAACTTGATAATAATGAACGTCCAAACCACCAACGAATCACCTCACCCCCCAATGGGTATAGGCTCACCTCTAGGAGTGCAACCCCCCAGCTACAGTAAGCAGGGTCAAACAGTGCCTGTGAGTCACCCCAGGACTCAAAGGTGGCACATTTGGTATCAGAACCAGCATTAACCTTTTCAGCAATTTAAGCTACAGTAGCTCTTCTATTGGTTTGGACTATACAGGCCAGCCTTCGCTTCCCATGTGCATCAATCAGCCTTGGATGCCCATGACCCTGTCACCAATTTGCCAGTTTTCCTTCCTTGGACTACTTTTCGTAGGTCCCACAAGAGCTGACCCTGTCATTTAGCCATTACAATTTGATCCTTGTCAATGTTTCTCAAATCCTTACAAATGGTTTGCAGGGAAACAAAAAACGTCATATCCCTGCTGACAGAACAGAGCTCTGTATTGTTTACATTGACAGAGCTCTGTCCTGTCTTCCTCCTCGCCAATCAGCGGGTGTCGGTGGTCATCCACTGATTGGATTGGATTGTAATGTGACTAATCACAGCACAGCCACTGCGCAAGCACAGGGAATGGCTCAGTGGGCTGGTGGGAGGTCCGCGGCGTTCTAACCGTCAATCGCTGACAGCTGGCGCCTGACGGGTAGATCGAGATTTAGCCAGCATGCAGAGTAGCGCAGGAAGCATGTGTAATAAGTTCTCTCTCAAGTCACACTGTGGCTGCTCCCCACCCCCCCTCTCTTCTCGTCCATCCCCATTTGTGTGACATCATGTGGGATGGACGAGAAAAGGGGAGATGCCATTGGGGGGCGGGGAGTAGCTGCAGCGTGACATGGGAGAGAACTTATTACACACACTTCCTGCGCTACTCTGCTTGCTGGCTGGTAAACAAAGTGCCCCATAATGTGCAATGTGCCCTGATGTGCCATGTGCCTTGATGTACTATGTGCCCTGCTGTTCTATGTGCCCTGTGTCCTGATGTGCCCTGTGCACAGTGTCCTGATGTGCCCTGTGCCCTGATGTGCTATGTGCCCTGATGTGCCGTGTGTCCTGATGTGTCCTGATGTGCCCTGTGCTCCGTGTCCTGATGTGCTCCGTGCCCTGATGTGCTCCGTGCCCTGATGTGCTTTGTGCCCTGATGTGCTATGTGCCCTGATGTGCTATGTGCCCTGTGCTCCGTGCCCTGATGTGCTCCGTGCCCTGATGTGCTCCGTTCCCTGATGTGCTATGTGCCCTGATGTGCTATGTGCCCTGTGCCCTGCGTCCTGATGTGCCCTGTGCCCCGTGTCCTAATGTGCCCTGTGCTCCATGCCCTGATGTGCTCTGTGCCCTGATGTGCTCAGTGCCCTCATGTGCTATGTGCCCATGCCCTGATGTGCCCTGTGCCCTGATGTGCTATGTTCCCTGATGTGCTATGTGCCCTAATGTGCTATATGCCCTGTGCTCTGTGCCCTGATGTGCTATGTGCCCCCCATGCCCTGATGTGCCCTGTGCCCTGATGTGCTATGTGCCCTGATGTGCTATGTGCTATGTGCCCCGTGCCCTGATGTGCTATGTGCCCTGTGGTGCTATGTTCCCTGATGTGCTATGTGCCCCCTGTCCTGATGTGCTATGTGCCCTGATGTGCTATGTACCCCGTGCCCTGATGTGCTATGTGCCCTGATGTGCTATGTGCCCCGTGCCCTGATGTGCTATGTGCCCCATGCCCTGATGTTCTATATGCCCTGTGGTGCTATGTTCCCTGATGTGCTATGTGCCCCCTGTCCTGATGTGCTATGTGCCCTAATGTGCTATGTGCCCCATGCCCTGATGTGCTCTGTGCCCTGATGAGCTATGTGCCCCGTGCCCTGATGTGCTATGTGCCCCGTGCCCTGATGTGCTATGTGCCCTGTGGTGCTATGTTCCCAAATGTGCTATGTGCCCCCTGTCCTGATGTGCTATGTGCCCTGATGTGCTATGTGCCCCGTGCCCTGATGTGCCCCGTGCCCTGATGTGCCCCGTGCCCTGATGTGCTATGTGCCCTGATGTGCTATGTGCCCTGTGCCCTGATGTGCTATGTGCCCTGATGTGCTATGTGCCCCATGTCCTGATGTGCTATGTTCCCTGATGTGCTATGTGCCCCGTGCCCTGATGTGCCTCGTGCCCTGATGTGCTATGTGCCCTGATGTGCCCTGTGCCCTGATGTGTTATGTGCCCTAATGTGCTATGTGCCCTGTGCCCTGATGTGCTATGTGCCCTGATGTGCTATGTGCCCCGTGTCCTGATGTGCTATGTTCCCTGATGTACTATGTGCCCCGTGCCCTGATGTGCCTTGTGCCCTGATGTGCTATGTGCCCTGATGTGCCCTGTGCCCTGATGTGTTATGTGCCCTGATGTGATCTGATGTGCCCCGTGCCCTGATGTGCCCTGTGCCCTGATGTGCCCTGATGTGCCCCGTGCCCCGATGTCCTGTGCCTCAATGTGGTGTGCCCTGATGTGCCGTGATGGGCCCTTATGTGCTGTGCCCTGTACCCTGATGTGATGTGCCCTGATGTGCCCTGTACGTGTTGTGCCCTGATGTGCCCCGTGCCCTGATGTGCTGGGCTATGTACCCTGATGTGCTGTGCCCTGTACCCTGATGTGCTGTACCCTGATGTGCTGTGCCCTGTACCCTGATGTGCTGTGCCCTGATGTGCTGAGCTCTGTACCATGCCCTGATGTGCACTGTACCCTGATGTGTTGTGCCCTGGGCCGGTCTGGATGAAGTCCAGGGCCACATTTTTGTCCCAGTCCAGCCCTGCACATGCACCCCACCCAGAAGTGCTGTATCAGGTACTAGGTACGCAATCCGACACAGTTCTGACAGAAAGGGGCAAACAAGGATGTCCTCAGGCGCCCGATGTCCTCCTTATCAACCTATGACATTATCGGTTGTTAGAATGCTAGAAGCTGGCCTGCACAGTGCCCAATGCTACATAATTAAAGTGGAAGTAAACTCTTTTTTTCCACTCGTACCTACAGGTTAGCCTAAAATAAGGCTTACCTGTAGGTACCGTGAATATCTCCTAAACCTGCGCTGTTTAGGAGATACTCACACTGCATGCAACTGGTAATGTCACCTGCGCATGTGCTCTGAAGGAATGGCATACCTGTGCCGTCCCTTCAGAGCCCCGTGCCGCGATCCATGACTCCCACGTGCATGCGGTGGAGTAACGTCATCGCAGCACAGCCAATCAGATGGCCGGAGCACACAAACCCGGAAGGAAGACCGGGTGAAGATTGAAGCCCTCTCAGCAGGCACAGCTTGCTGCTAGAGGGCTTCGTTCTAAGGTAAGTATTTCACGATGTGCTAGTATGCTATGCATACTAGCACAATATGCTTTTACCTTGCAGGATTTAAAAAAAATGGTGTGGTTTACTATCGTTTTAAACCTGTGGCTTTATGTAACTAAAATAGAAAGGCTTGATCCACCTGTCGGCTTCTTGACAATTTTTGGGCAATTTGGGGCACCTTTTAGGCATTTTGCTCTGAAAGCAGCCCATGGTGCCATGGCACGTTTGTTGAAAAAGGCTGCCATAAGTGATTAACATTACCCAGCAGTTCTTCTTTGTCAGACTCATAATTCTGTTAAACCCTCGAAGTTGGTTTAACCAAGCGATACCCTGTCTGCTTAGTTCCATATCTGGATGTAACCACGGTTGCCAACCATCAGTAAATTTACTGACAGTGTGTAAAAATCTGTGATTTTCCGGGGCCTCACACTCGTGATTGGCTTTTCGCAGCATCGGGAGCTGTCCACTGCTGTCAATTACAGCCAGTGAGCCAATCAGAAACAGAGTTTGCCGGGTCAAGCCGCATCTCCATGTGTGAATGGACATACAGAGCCCCGGCTCGGGATCGTGCCTGTTTGGGTGCCCCCACAGCAAGCTGCTTGCTGTGGGGGCACCCAGCAGGAGGGAGAGGCCAAGAGCGCCGGCGAGGGACCCCATAAGAGGAGGATCCGGGCTTCTGCATAGAATGCATCAAGATAAAAACCTTCTGCCTTTAGAACTACTTTAAGCCGGGTTTCTTCCGCATGCAGAATTGAGTTTAGCTAAAAAATATATGGAAATGTAAGAAAATGGGATAAAGCAACTATGATGCACAGGGGGCACTGAATGGAAAATAAACATTTTGCCAGGTAAGGAGCAGCTGCTATAACTGGTTCAAAAATGGACCTTCCTTTTAGTCCCAAGAAAAAAAACTGTACTGAGGTCAATACTGTATGTTAAAGCAGCTCATAGCTATCTTCAATGGCAAAGTATAGAATCAATCCTGCACAATTTGTGTCATAATGCAAATAACAGACTTTAAGGACATTTTTTATTTCATAGCATCTTTTGTAAGCCAGCAGTTTCCAATGCAGTATAACAAGCTAGGAATTAATTATATGCTTGCTTGAACTTAGTGAGTCAACTCCCACACTGCTGGGGTCCAACCGACACAAAACTGCCAAAACTGCCCCATCCGGCAACTTTTCAGTGATGAGAATGCTTAGCCTATGTGGTCATGTGACCAGAAGGATTAGACGGCAAACAAATCAAATGGTGAGAGGGCCAGAAGAAGCCCAAATAGGATACGTCATTCATTTATTAAACTGGTGCACAATGTACTACACTTTCTTTAGATCCTTTACACATCTACCTCAAAAGACGGTCTGGTATAAGTATAATTTTCTTTAAAAGACAACTATTAAAGGGAAATTTTAATGGCCTGAAAATATATATAATGGATTAATAATTTATTTTTTTATTTTTTCGAATAAGTTTTTAATTTGACTTATATTTTATATATATAAAAAAAAAAAAACGTATTTAATTTTAATTTTATTTTTTATATGTTTACCATATCTGTTCTTATTTTCACATTACATGTTCAGGTTCTGCCTTCTGCTTTGTATGCTAAATATTAGTTTCTACGTTACTGCTCCTTTCCACAATGAAGGAATAATCAAAAACAATGTACTCCCTGACTTCTGTCACCTAAAGTCTCTAAGGGCTGCTCCCCTATCAACTGCCTGACCTCACACACAGGGGTTGATTTACTAAAGGCAAATAGACTGTGCACTTTTCAAAGTGCGGTTGCTCCAGAGCTTAGTAAATGAAGTAAAGCAGAGCTTCTGCTCATTTACTAAGCTCTGGAGCAACTGCTCTTGCCTTTAGTAAATCACCCCCAAACTCTCCTAGCTTTTCAATGTACAATGTGTGACGTGTGACGTGTGACGCATCCAGCCGGATCAGGAAGCGAAGGTTCCATACAGGGGAGGCGAGCGAGCGGTGAGAGAGTTCATTATAGAACTTATCCCTGCTGATTTTGGGTCCGCCGTGACCATCCTTCACTAGCTGTGGCATTCTGGATGTTTTTTGCTGTGCTGTGTTGCCCGAGTTTACGGTTTCTATGTGAGTGTAATGATTGAAGGTTTTAGCACTTTTTAGCACTTTTTATTAAAGCTGATTTTGCGGTATTACACTATTGTGCACTTTCTATTTTTATTACACATATGTGGAACTATCTGGAGGACACATTTTGAAGTGGAATTTTCGTTCACCTACCTGAGAGGTTGATTTATGTTTACACGCCAAACACGAGAGTGTGAGGCATATCATTGTGGTGAGTGTTACATCTGAGGGGGGAGGTCTCACTGAACACTTGGGTGCGGTGGAAGATAAGAAAATTAAGGACACACACTATATATGAATTTTATGTTTGGAACACCAGTTTGTCACTTTGTACACGGGTTCTTGTTTATTCATTGTGTTTTCAGGATTTAATTTGAATAAAAAAAAAAAAATTTGGAACACTTTATCTATGCGCCACTTATAATAATTTATTTACTTCTTTTAGTTTAGTAATTATTATACTTCATAAATGTCCATATTTGTCACAAAAACTTTCTCCTGTTAATTCCAATCCAGCAGTATACTGTACATAATCCTTTGGAAATGAAGAGGAAAAAGGAAACACTTCCTATATTAACCCCCCCCCCCCCCCCCCCTGGTTTTGGGTACACTTTTCAGTTTTCAATATTGAGAGGTCGAGTCAGGTTTTTATTTTTTCTATTTAAGATTATGAAGTTGGCCGCAGCTGTCAGACCTCAGATGATTAGTGTCAGGCTAAGATTGGGTAAAATAAATAAATAAATAAGAGAACAGATTTTAATATTTCATAATTTAAGATTATATTTTCAGATTCATGCAAAGACCAATCATAATTGATTCTCTGAAAGACTGGAACACTGCTTGTTTTGAAGGAGAATAGATTTTTCCCACTGTCCCGTTGTCAAGGGGAGAGTATATGTCATCACTTTTCATTCCATTAGAAGCTGCAGCCAATCTGCCAATCTGTGTGTTTTGCCAGCAGAGGAGTCCCTGTGTGGATGGGGGGAATCCGTACCCTTTTTTTTTTTTGATCAGCTCACTGGCTGATTGTGAAAAATGACCCATCTATGGGCAGGCTAAGTAAGAGAGACCTCGGGTGGACATCCTTAGAGCCTGTGCTGAAGATCAAACTTAGCGTCTGTGGGTTTTAGCAGATAAACAAAGTTACCACTAAAGCAGTTGGGAGGGGGTTGAAAAAGTAATAATGTCTTATCCTGGGTTGGATTGTGAGATCTTTGATAAACATGGCGGTCTTGCACTTGTGTCGGGTATCCAGAATTGACAGCCCAAGCCCAGAGAGGATTGTATCAAGGGATTGCTGAAAATGAGTGAAAGAGTTGCAGATCCACTTACCAGTGAACTTCATTGTGGGCAGTGGCGTATCCAGGGTATGGCACTCCATGGCAAGTGCCATGGGCGCCCTGGGGGGGGGGCGGCAAAATAAACTTAACGAAAAAAAAAAATTCCCATCCGCGCCTGTCCTCCTGCGGGCCGCCTCCTGCACTATAGCCCCCGGCGGTGGCACAGCACTTCACTCTTACTTGGCTGGATCTGGATGGCAGTGTTATGGAGAGTGACAGGCGCGGGCGCCCCCATGCTTATAGATGAGTGGGACCGTCCACTGCATCTCCAGACCGTCATTCGGCTAACTGGCGGAGGCGGAGCTTTCCTCCTCTGCGCTGGTGGACTGGGCGTGGGGATGGGTGGAGATTTCCCCCCAGGAAGCCTACCTTATTGATAAAACGGCCGCGCTGCCTTAGCCTGTGTTTACTTTTTTTTTTTTTCTGGCTGTGGCTGTGCAGTGCGGCGGTACTAGTTGCAAGTATTGTGAATGTGTATGCGGGGGGCGGGGCCGAGGGCGGGGGGGGTAGTACAGAGCGGCCTCCTCCATTAGCAGCCGACATATTCGACTGGCGGAGGCGGAGCCTATAGCTCCGCCCACCCTCTCCGTGCGGCTGTGGTCCACTGCATCCTCTCTTGGGGAGGGGTCTGTCTGATGACAGGAGGAGGAGGAGAGAGAAGCACGAGGAGAACCCCCTGGCAAGGTCAGAAGGTAAAATGTAATAAATTACTCTTATGATGATACACAGTAGTGATGAGCCGAACACCCCCGGGTTCGGTTCGCACCAGAACCCGCGAACGGACCGAAAGTTCGAACGAACATTAGAACCCTATTAAATACAATGGATGCGAACGTTCGAATTCTAAAGTGCTAATTATAAAAACTATTATGCATGTTATTGTCCTAAAAAGGGTTTGGGAACCCGGGTTCTGCACCAGGGGACATGTATCAATGCAAAAATAAGTTTTAAAAACGGTCGTTTTCCGGGAGCAGTCATTTTAATGATGCATAAAGTGAAAAAAAAAAAGTCAAATATTCCTTTAAATATCGTACCTGGGGGGTGTCTAAAGTATGCCTGTGAAGTGCCACGTGTTTCCCGTGTTTAGAACTGTCCCTGCACAAAATGACACTTCTAAAGGAAAAAAAAGCCATTTAAAACTGCTTGCGGCTTTAATGTAATGTCTGGTCCCGGTAATATGGATGAAAATCTTTAAGAAAAATGGCATAGCTACCCCATGACCCCCCCCCTACCCCAGCCCATTACCAGCCCCTTTGGGTCTTGTATGGATATTAAGGGGAACCCCGCACATAAAATAAAAAAGGCCCTATATACTCTGAACAGCCGTATACAGGCGGTGCATACAAGACAGGGACTGTAGGTTTGTTCTTATGTAGAATCTGTTTGTAATTTTGAACAGGTACATTGTTGAAGTGTAGCTCCAGACCAAAAATCTATTTTTAAACTTTTTGGAAAACATAGGTAAGGGTTATCACCCCTGTAACATTTGTTTTGCTGTCTGTGCCCCTGTTCAGAACATTTCACCTCACTTTCCGTCCTAATGACAACTGTTTTTGAAATGTGGTGTTTTTCTTGAAACAAGGATTGCTGATAAAGCATCAGTACAGAGGAGACACCTTTCTCCCATATTTATTCTTACAGGAGAGAATTTTCCTTCCTAGTGGTAGATTTCCTCTCACTTCCTGTTGTCTTCTTGCGTTTGCAAGTAGGAGTCGTTTGTAAGTTGGATGTTTGAAAGTAGGGACCTGCCGTATATACTCTGCAGAAATAGGCCCCTTAGTTGTTGGTGTTGGCACAACACTGTAAGCACTCACAGTTACTCTTGGTTGGTGCTGGAACGCCCTGCTGTCAACTATTATATCAGGAATTTTAATTACATATAATTGTTGAACAGTGGTAGTAAAAATTGGGCCTTTGATGGTGGTGCTGGTGCCACAACACTGTAAGCCCTGACAGTTACTCTTGGTGGGTGCAGCAATGGGCCCTGCTGTGAATTATTAGATCAAGAATTGTAATTACATGCCCCTGTTGAACAGGGGCTGAAAAATTGGGCCTTAGGCACTGGTGGCACAACACTGCAACCCTTCACAGATACTGTACTTGGAGCACAGCAATGAGCCCTGTTGCAAAGTATTGCTTCAAAAATTGTAATGACACGCCCCTGTTAAACAGGGGCTGAAAAATTGGGCCTTAGGCACTGGTGGCACAACACTGCAACTCCTCACAGATACTGTACTTGGAGCACAGCAATGAGCCCTGTTGCAAAGTATTGCTTCAAAAATTGTAATTACACGCCCCTGTTAAACAGGGGCTGAAAAATTGGGCGTTAGGCACTGGTGGCGGCACCCATAAACAAAAATGATCTTCCAAGCTATCATCATCAATCGTATCATTGAGGACTCGGAGGAGGAGGATAGCCAGTCAACATAACAGCACAGGCACTCAGCATCAGCATCAGTCTTGAAGGGATGTGACATTTTAAAATCAATTAGTCTGTTATATCAGCATCAGGTGTGTGGTAGCTGGTGGTGATCCAAGACTGGTTCATCTTGATGAAAGTCAGTCGATCAACCGAGTCGGTGGACAGGCGCACCCTGTGATCCGTGACAAATCCTCCAGCAGCACTGAATGTGCGTTCCGAAAGAACGCTGGATGCAGGACAGGCCAGTAGCTCAATTGCATACTGTGCAAGCTCTGGCCAGTGATCCATCCTCAAGACCCAGTAAGCCAGAGGATTTTCGGTGGGGAAGGTGTCCAAGTCTGACCTTGCCCCTAGATATTCCTGCACCATGTTTATCAGACGCTGGCGATGGTTGCTGGAACCGATCATACTTTGGGGCTGCGGACTAAAGAATTGTCTGAACGCATCGGTCAGACGGCCACCTTCCCCACCGCTCCTTCTTTGACTGGCCGAAGCCTCAGCAACTCGTTGTCCAGGACCAGGAGTTTGCAACCTCCCAGTCTCTGGGAACGCGTTGCACAGACCTTTCTGCAAGGCCTCCCGGAGTTGTCTCATCCTCTGCTCCCTCTGCGACGGTAACATAAGGTCCGCAACCTTACCCTTGTACCGTGGATCAAGGAGAGTGGCCAGCCAGTAATGGTCCCTCTCCTTGATCCGAAGAATACGAGGATCCTTCCGCAGACTTTGCAGGATCAGGGAGGCCATGCAGCGTAGGTTTGCTGAGGCATTCGCTCCGGAGTCCTCTGGGTCACTAAGGACGACATGATCCGCAGCCACCTCCTCCCAGCCACGTACAAGTCCACTGGTTTCTTGGGACTGTAAATCATCCCTAAAAGACTGCTGCTGATGATGCTGAGTGCCAGCCTCCACCTCCATGCTGACACAATCCTCCTCCTCCTCCTCCTCCTCCTCCTCCTCCTCTTCCTGTGCGATGGGTGGGACAGAAGGAACACTGTCTGGGTAAAGGGGGCCTTGAGAGGCAAGGAAGTCCTCCTCTTCCTGCCTCTGTTCTGCCTCAAGTGCCCTGTCCATTATTCCACGCAGCGTGTGCTCCAACAGGTGGACAAGAGGTACAGTGTCACTGATGCATGCACTGTCACTGCTCACCATCCTCGTGGCCTCCTCAAATGGTGCCAGGACAGTGCATGCATCCCTGATCATGCCCCACTGGCGTGGAGAAAAAAAACCAAGCTCCCCTGACCCTGTCCTGGTGCCGTAGTCGCACAGGTACTCATTGATGGCCCTCTGCTGCGTGTGCAGCCGCTGCAGCATGGCCAACGTTGAGTTCCACCTGGTGGGCATGTCACATATAAGGCGGTTCTTGGGCAGGTTCAACTCCTTTTGCAGCTCAGCCAGGCGAGCACTGGCATTATAAGATCTGCGGAAATGCACACAGACTTTCCTGGCCTGCCTCAGGACATCCTGTAAGCCCGGGTACCTGCCCAAGAAGCGCTGCACCACCAGGTTAAGGACGTGAGCCACACAGGGCACATGGGTCAGTTGTCCCTGTCGGAGGGCGGAGAGGAGGTTGGTGCCATTGTCGCAAACCACCATTCCTGGCTTAAGCTGGCGTGGCGTCAACCACCTCTCGGCCTGGCCCTGCAGAGCAGACAGGACCTCTGCCCCAGTGTGGCTTCTGTCCCCCAAACACACCAGCGCAAGCACGGCATGGCATCTTTTTGCCTGCGTACTTGCGTAGCCCCGTGAACGGCTACGGAGCACCGCTGGTTCATAGGACAAACCACAGGAAGAGGCCATGGAGGAAGAAGAAGAGGAGGGGGTGGAGGAGAGAGGTGTGTCACAACCAGTAGTAGCATTTTGGAGGCGTGGCGGTGGGACAACCTCCAACACTACTGCACCTTGTCCTGAATCCTTCCCAGCTGCCAAAAGAGTGACCCAATGGGCCGTGAAAGAAAGGTAACGTCCCTGTCCATGCCTGCTGGACCATGAGTCAGCGGTAATATGCACCTTACCGCTGACCGCCCTGTCCAGCGAGGCCAAGACATTGCCTTCCACATGCCGGTAGAGAGCCGGAATAGCCTTCCGTGAGAAAAAGTGGCGTTTGGGAACCTGCCACTGAGGAACCGCACATTGCACAAACTCACGGAAGGGGGCCGAGTCTACCAACTGAAAAGGCAGCAGTTGAAGCGCTAGCAATTTAGCCAAGCTAGCATTCAACCGCTGGGCATGTGGATGGCTGGGAGTGAACTTCTTTCGACGGTCCAGCAGCTGGGGCAGGGAAATTTGCCTGCTAGAATCGGACGTCGGTGTACTGCTAGCAGAGTGGGCGCAAGTACTTGGCTGTGACACACCTAATTCTACACCTTCATTCCTCTCAGTGCATGTTTCAGAGAGGACTGAAGTTATAGTGGGGTTGGAGATCCCAGCTGATGCGGTGCAAGGAGAGGTCCGCTTGGTTCTTTGGTGTGGGTCTTTGAGGTAGGCTTGCCAACGAGCTGCATGGCAGGTCAACATATGTCTGGTCAGGCATGTGGTACCCAAGCGGCTGATGTTTTGGCCACGCGATATACGCTTGAGACATATGTTGCAAACAGCAGCTGTGCGATCTGATGCACTAGCCTCAAAAAAGGCCCACACCAAAGAACTTTTTGAATGACGGGCAGAGGCAGCGCCCTGCACAGGCGGAGCTCTGCGGTGTGATTCCGTCGGTGTACTGCCCTTACGCTGGCCACCAAAGGGCATCCTGCCTCGTTGGAGATGTGCCTCCTCCTCATCCTCCTCCTCCTCCTCTCTCCTATTAGGCACCCACGTGGAGTCATTGACCTCATCATCCCCTCCCTCCTCATCACTGGAGCCAATCTGGCAGTATGCTGCAGCTGCTGGAACATGACTGCCAGATTGGTGTCCTTCTTGAGCATCCCCTCTGTCTGCTCTCACGCTACTGCCTTCCTCTAGCTGGGTTTCATCATCAGACCCTTCGAAACGCTGGGCATCCTCCTGGAGCATGTACCCAACACTGTGCTGAAACAGTTCGGGGGACTCCTCAGGAGGAGGACATGGTGGGTCTAGGGAAGGAGTGACTGATGATTTGTCTGACATTGATACCAGGGAAGACGACGCTTTGGCAGCTGCTTTTCCAGTACCCTGAGCCTGGGTGAGAGAGGATGAGGAGGAGGAGGAGGGCTTGGTCATCCACTCTACCAAGTCTTCGGCATGATGTGGCTCAACATGTCCAGCTGCCGAAAAGAAGGACAAGCGTGTCCCATGGCCATGTGCTGATGACAATGCACCGCGTCCACGACCAGCACTGTTGCCCCCAGACACAGAGCCTGCTTGCCCTCTTTTATTGCCTCCTGACTGTCTGCCTCTCCTTGTTTGCCTTCCAGACATTCTAATAGATGGCCTGCAGGGAGATGGGAAAAAAGCAATAAGGGCTACCTTCAGGTGTCCTTCTCTGTCCCTTGAAACAAGGACTTTCACAGTGAAAGAAACTGACACTGTCCCTACCTAGAGTTTTCTGTCCCTAGAATAAATGTTTTTTTTAATCACAATATAGCACAAGGACAATTCACTCAATGTCTCTCCAGGTCCCTGGAAACAAGGACTTGCAGAGTGAAAGAAACTGACACTGTCCCTACCTAGAGTTTTCTGTCCCTAGAATAAATGTTTTTTTTAAGCACAATATAGCACAAGGACAATTAACTCACTGTCCTTACAGGTCCCTGGAAACAAGGACTTGCAGAGTGAAAAAAAAAAAACACTCTCCCTACCTACAGTTTTCTGTCCCTAGAAAAAATGTTTTTTTTAAGCACAATATAGCACAAGGACAATTAACTCACTGTCCTTACAGGTCCCTGGAAACAAGGACTTGCAGAGTGAAAGAAAAAAAACACTCTCCCTACCTACAGTTTTCTGTCCCTAGAAAAAATGTTTTTTTTAATCACAATATAGCACAAGGAAAATTAACTCACTGTCCTTACAGGTCCCTGGAAACAAGGACTTGCAGAGTGAAAGAAACTGACACTGTCCCTACCTAGAGTTTTCTGTCCCTAGAATAAATGTTTTTTTTAATCACAATATAGCACAAGGACAATTAACTCACTGTCCTTACAGGTCCCTGGAAACAAGGACTTGCAGAGTGAAAGAAACTGACACTGTCCCTACCTAGAGTTTTCTGTCCCTAGAATAAATGTTTTTTTTAAGCACAATATAGCACAAGGACAATTAACTCACTGTCCTTACAGGTCCCTGGAAACAAGGACTTGCAGAGTGAAAGAAAAAAAACACTCTCCCTACCTACAGTTTTCTGTCCCTAGAAAAAATGTTTTTTTTAATCACAATATAGCACAAGGAAAATTAACTCACTGTCCTTACAGGTCCCTGGAAACAAGGACTTGCAGAGTGAAAGAAACTGACACTGTCCCTACCTAGAGTTTTCTGTCCCTAGAATAAATGTTTTTTTTAATCACAATATAGCACAAGGACAATTAACTCACTGTCCTTACAGGTCCCTGGAAACAAGGACTTGCAGAGTGAAAGAAACTGACACTGTCCCTACCTAGAGTTTTCTGTCCCTAGAATAAATGTTTTTTTTAAGCACAATATAGCACAAGGACAATTAACTCACTGTCCTTACAGGTCCCTGGAAACAAGGACTTGCAGAGTGAAAGAAACTGACACTGTCCCTACCTAGAGTTTTCTGTCCCTAGAATAAATGTTTTTTTTAAGCACACTATAGCAGAAGCACAAAACACACTGACACTCTCCCTACCTATCCTTCTCTTTCCCTAAACTAAAGGAATCCAGGTTAAGCAAGAAAGAAATAACAGTCACTGTCCCTGCCTATGCTACTCTATCCCTGCTCCGGAACACACTACACTAGGCCGCCGTGCTGGCGGCCTTTTATAGTGTGGGGCGTGTACTAAACACCCTCAGCAATAATTGGCCACAGGCATCCTGCCTGTGGCCAATCATTGCTCTCCTCGCTGCCGGCGCTGTGATTGGCCAAGCATGCGGGGTCACAGTGCATGCTTGGCCAATCACAGCGCCTGGATGACACTGCGATGGCGTAGTGCATTGTGGGCCGTTCGCGTCACTCGAATTTGGCGCGAACGGCCCAAATCGTTCGATCTTCGTCGAACGATCGAACAGCCAATGTTCGAGTCGAACGTATGTTCGACTCGAACACGAAGCTCATCCCTAATACACAGTCAGATCATGATTTTGCAATAAAGTGATCCATGTTGCAAACTCAACAGTCTCCCTTCAGCATGTTTTGCAAACTTTGCAGTACATGAACTTTCACTGAAGGTGGACTGTTTAATGAGTTTGCAGCATGAATCACTTTATTGCAAAATCATGATCTGTATATTAATGAACTTTCAAAGAATGTGGTCTGTTTAACGAGTTTGCATTGAGTTCAGCATGTGCAAAGTGTTCCATGTATGCTGAAATCAATGCAAACTCATTAAGGAGGTTGAGGCTGCACTCATTGCCACTGATTAGGCGGCACTCTTAGGGCTCTTTCACACGGGGCGGATCCGTGCAGATCCGCCCCGTGAAGCTCCGCTTGCTCAGCGGGGATCGCTCCGTTGATCCCCGCTGAGCCGACGGATGACTGGGCGGTCCCCGCACACTGTGCAGGGACCGCCCTGTCAGAGCGCCGCTCTCCCCTATGGGGAATCGGATGATGACGGACCGTAGAGTCCGTTGTCATCCGATCCGCTCCGCCGACGGAAGGAAAAATAGGGTTTTCCTCCGTCACACTTTGGCGGAGCGGATGTCAGCGGACATGTCTCCGCTGACATCCGTGCTTCCATAGGGGTACATGGAGGATCCGTTTCAGGTCCGCCTAAAAAACTGACAGGCGGACCTGAACGGACCTCCGTGTGAAAGGGGCCTAAGGCTACTTTCACACTGAGGCATCAGCGGTAAAGCACTACTATATTTAGCAGCGCTTTACTGTCGTTTTTATTTACTATTTGGCTGCTAGCAGGGTTTAACCCCCGCTAGCGGCCAAAAAAGTCTTAAAAGCGCCGATGCAGCGGCTCTTTGTTGGCGGCTCGGCAGTGCTGCCCATTGATTCCAATGGGCAGGGGCGCTGTAGGAGCGGTGTATACACCGCTCCTACAGCGCCTCAAAGATGCGGCTTGCAGGACTTTTTTTACCGTCCTGCCAGTGCACCGCTCCAGTGTGAAAGCCTTCGGGCTTTCACACTGGAGTGAAAGGAGAGGCTCTTTCAGGGCACTTTGCAGGCGCTATTTTTAGCACTATAGCACCTGCAAAGCGCCTCAGTGTGAAAGTAGCCTTAAGCTGCACTGATATGCTACACTGATGGGCACTGATGAGGCCGCACTGTTGGCCACTGATAAGCTGCACTGGTGAGGCTGCATTGTCGGGCACTGGTGAGGCTGTACTGATGGGTACTGGCGAGACTGCACTAATGGGCACTGGTGAGGCTGCATTGATGGGTACCAATGAGGCTGCATTGATGGGCATTGGTGAGGCTGCATTGATGGGCACTGGTGAGGCTGCATTGATGGGCACTCATGAGGCTGCATTGATGGGCACTGGTGAAGCTGCATTGATGGGCACTGATCAGCCTGCGTTGATGGGCACTGATCAGCCTGCGTTGATGGGCACTGATCAGTCTGCACCGATAGGCACTGTCTGCACTGGTGAGGCTGCATTGATGGGCTCTGATAAGGCTGCACTGATCAGGCTGCACTGATGGGCACTGTCTGCACTGGTGAGGCTGCACTGCTGGGCACTGTCTGCACTGGTGAGGCTGCACTGATGGGCACTGTCTGCACTGATCAGGCTGCACTGATGGGCACTGTCTGCACTGGTGAGGCTACGTTAATGGGCACTGATCAGGCTGCATTGATGGTTCAATGGGCCACTTGACTGGACTTGCCCCCCAGGCCTAAGGCTGCCAGCCCTCCCCTGGAGCCTGCTTCCATCTTCTCCCCGAGCGCGAGCGGGTCGGTGACGTCACGTGAGGTGAGGTCGCCGTCGCTGAGGAGGATCCCTTGATTGATTGCCGAGCTCCAGCACGTGTACATCTCCTGAGCCATGGGCCTCTGCTACAGCCTCCGACCATGGCTGTTCGGTGATTCTAGCGGCTCCATCTCCAACGCCCCCACCAACTCGGACACCGAGCAGCCCCCTGGAGCTGTTAGTGCCTATGAGAGCCAGGGACCTGAGGATCACAGCAGCAGCTCAGGGGGGGGGGGAGCTCTGTAAACCGACTAGAGAGGGGAAAGTTCCAGACGGGCTGCTTCTACTACTGCAGAACTGGGGAGATAGCACCAGCGGCACTGGGGACAGCAATAAGCAGCAGCACAAGCCCAGCAAGGGCCAGCAGGTGCACCATCAACAGCAACATTCTCTGCAGAAGGGATGGGACAAACTCTGACTGGAGGAGAAGGAGGCCAAGAAAGTCAGCAAGAGCATAGATCGGGTACTGAAGGAGCAGAAGAGGGAGTACAAGCAGACCCATAGACTGCTCCTCCTAGGTAAGTGCCTCTCCTTCCATTTCTACACTAACATGGGGGATAGGTGGCCGGCCATGCCTGCTGACACTGCCTGTCTGCTTTATGTTGTCCTTGACATTTTATGGTTGGCCTGCATCCTGGGCATGCCTCTGGACTCTACATGCTCTATATATATATATATATATATATATATATATATATATATATAAGGCTTCACTCCTGCCCAGCACACTAGCTGCATGGAGTTTGCATGTTCTCCCTGTGGGGTTCCTCTCCCACTCCAAACACATGCAGGTAGGTGAATTGTACCCTGTGTACAGACTGGCAGTGTACATGGCTGATCACATTCTACACTGACCCTACAATCCTAGAGGACCCTACACATATCTATGTATACTTCCATTCAGTCCTGTCCAGCTCTTGGCAGATTTTGGGCCAGAGATCATCTTAAATCATTTTTCGGACATGGGGGTGGCATGCAGAATGTGATTGGCCATATACATTGCCACTTCATACAGACAGGTGACCATCACCTACCAACATGGCTTTGGAATGTGCCAGGAAACTGGAGTACCTGGAGGATGCCCACACAAAGAGAACATGAAAACTCCATGCAGATAGCTTCCTGGCTCAGATTCAAACCAAGTGAGGCAAGTGCCAACCACTAACCTACTGTTCTCCCTATATAACTGTATATACTGACAGCATTATCTGAAAGTAGGGTTTCAAATGTTTTAAAAGGGGCGCATTTTCAGTGCTTGCCATAGGCGCCATTTTCGCTAGATACGCCTCTGATTGTGGGGTGTGATGATTTTAAGCCTGCCTGGGACATCAGAGAGAATTTGATCTGTTTGCTGACTAAAGCTTTAGGCAGGCCATAGATGAGTGAAAATCTGAAAGTTCTGTTGAGCGAAAAATGAAAATAGGTCATACGATTGTGTCATCACTTGTTTTGTTTTTCTAATAAAAATCCATTATGTTGGATCAGGCCCTTTCGATTGCGGGACGAAAATAGCGTGTCGCAGCTGGCACACTAATGATACTAAAAACAGATGATTAATCATTTTCGTTCGATTTCCACATCGTCTATGGCCTGCTTTAGTGGAGTTGGGAAATGTGAAGACGTCCAAGAAGAGTAATATCTGGTAGCCATCCGCTAAGAGGTGCTTCTGAGCTGTATATGCCATATGGATGTGAACTTTAGCATCATAGTCGTTTTGAGATGTGCTAGCCTGCAGAGGCTGAATTCTATGTGCTTCACAGGAGCAGGGGGACCCAGCGATATGGGTATGTCATGAGCGCAAAGCTTGTGGAAATCCGATAGGCCTAACCATTTTTGGAACACCCACCAAGCGAAGGCTAGTCTTCCATTATATGTTTTCAAGATCTTTAGTTTTCTCCATCGGTGCAACTTGTCACTTTTGTAACCATAAGGCTTTGGTTCTAGCTTTAATAGCAGTCAATTGTTCTCCGAAGTCTCACAGTTGTTGAGAGAAAAACTATTTTATGGAGGTGGTAAGGTCAGGTTTGAGGAGCGCTATGACCTCTGCCATTAGCAGTTTGTAATCGATAGATAGTGGAGCAGAGGTTTGGGGGGACTCCGGTTGTTCTTCCCCTTTAGTATCTTGTGATGCAGCATACTCATTGTCCGCCATCTTAGCTGAGGGCAGTTATTTGTCTTCAGGGAGATTAATTTTTGTAAAGACTTTTGGAAATAAATTTCTCTATAATGGAGCATAAGAGATATAAGGTTGTTGCGTCTGCCTCATGCCAATCCTGTCAGGGTCCAACTGGGCCATTTGAATTGGAGCAGGTTAGTGTCAGGCTGGAATTTCATTGTTCAACATCTAATCACATTGGGTGCTGGAACTGGAATTCATATTGCTCTGTTTTGTTCAGTACAGTTTTTTAGTGTACCAAGAGATTTAGGAGAGTGCATGGGGTGGTATTTTGATACAGTATCATGTGGTGTGGCATGAGTTTGTTTTAGACATTTAAAAAAAATTATTTGCACAAATAAATGTTTTTATTACAGGTACTTATACTGTATAGCACTGTCAATTTACGCACCCTTTACATATATATTATACATTCACATCAGTCCTTGGCCTCAAGAAGCTTGCAATCCAAGGTCTCTAACTCACATTCATACATACACAAACATAGACAGGAGCCAATTAACCTACCTGCATGTCTTTGGAGTGTTGGGGGAAATTGAGGAAACCCACACAGGTACAGGGGGAACATGCAAACTCATGGGAGGTAGTTTCATGATCAGGGATCTAACTGACGTCCCTAGTGCTGCTAGGAAGAAGAGCTAACTACATAGCTATTGGGCTGCCCACAAGTATTTTGTTGTTGCAGCATTCACTAACTACTCCTCAATACGTGCATTTATAATTTTGAGAAATTTATTTAATCTGTGATAAAAGGAGTTTCTAGATATTTAGAGAAGCCCGTAGTAAAAGATGCAGGAATAGGCACAGGGCTGGCATGACAGGGTAGCAGGGCAAGCAGGTTACTTAAGGGTTAACCTGGGGTTTAGTTGGTCAGTGTAGTGGGGCTGGCCAGTAAAGTTTCTGCAGTGTAGTCAGGGAGGGGCCAGTGTCCGGTGGTCAGTCGGAGGTCACCGGAGGAAGAACCAGCTCCCACCCTCCCGCCCTGTTTTGTTTGAGGAATGGACATCTGGCAGTGATTGTTTTACGTGGTGTAGCGGTTGGGATCTTTGGAGGCCTTCTAAATTAAGACCAATATGGCATAGTGGGGAACCATTTATGGTATGGGATCCTCGGTTAGATGCCAGTTAACAGAGGTTTAACTGGGCATTTGGATATGGGTATCAGCGTTGGAAGGTGGAGAGTTGGTACCATCCTCGAGTCTGTGTGCTGCGACTGGGGACCTTGTGTGGTCACGCTGATACTAAGTAAATTTGGGGTATTTTCAGTGTCCTCAAAGATCTACAACATGGTTACGATTTATCTGGGAAAGTATTGTTTGTAAATAAAATGTTTACGGTTAATTGTTAATAAAATGGCCGGTACAGCCAATTTTACTCCAAAAAGGGTGTCTGGTTATTTAATATGGTATATAATAGTAGGTTAGGTTTAGAGGTAATAAGGCCAGTTTGCATCTGCCTTACCATAGCCATGAATTTATGAATATATGTACCCAGTGACTCCAGATGGGTTTGGGGCTTTGCAGCTGCATTTGATGTTTTGGAAGATTTTTTTAAAAGTTATTTACAGTTTAACAAACGGCAAGCAGGCATGCATGAAAGATATTCTGTTGTATTAAAACCTGTTGAGATATTCGTTGAGCAGAATAAAATTCCTTTTGCAGATAAACCACGTGTCCACTTTTCTGTTCATGCTCACTGTCACCTGTCTCACACAAAAGCTGGGAACTGACATAATTTTGATTTGGCCATATACTTTGACAGTACCAGAGCATTTGGACCACAGATGTACTGTCGTCCCATGAAATGACAGCAAATGAATTTGGATTATTTTGGATGTATAGTATATCATGATTCAGCCCCCTGGTGCTGTAGGAACCCAAATGACTCTTTATTTCAAATGTTAAGTCCTATAGATGTTTTTTTTTTTAATCAAATCGTCTTTTTATTGTTTTCTTTCCTTTACATACATTACATACAAACAACAAAAACATCAAATACAACATACAACCCATGCCCGCATTGAGAGGAAAGAAAAAAAAATAATTACATCCCCCTTACCCCTAGCTCACATATTCTCACCCCTCCCTTGACTCCCCTCCCCCATCCCCCCTCCCCTCATACCTCCAAAATATCACACTACCCTCTCCATATTTTTTCAAATTTCTCTGGGGAACCTCTGCGTAAGAAAATATACTTTTCTTTAATTACCGTTTCCCTTACTTGTATTTTCCACTCTTCTACAGTGGGTGGGTATGGTGAAAGCCACTTTTGCGCAATAAGCTTACGAGCCTGGAAGAAACTTCTATTTATTGAAACGATATATTCCACTGGGATTATCGATTCATCCAGTATACCCAGAAGACATCCCCCAGGCTCCATGAGCATCCCACTCTCAAATACCCTATTAATCATAGATACCACCCCAGACCAATAGCGATGAAGTTTGGGGCATCTCCACATCATGTGTATTAGATTGGCTACTCTCCCTTTACATCTAGGGCATCGGTCTGTATCTCTACATTTCCATTTAAATAACTTCTCTGGTGTGTGGTGTGCCCTATGTAGAATAAATAGCTGTGTTAGATTTTGTGTTGGAGATAAAGAGGCCTGGGGTATTACTGATAATGCCTGTGCCCACTGTTCATCTGAAATTGTCCCAATATCCCCTGACCAAGCTAATGTTGCTGGTATATCCACAGTTTTTTTAAATTTATCAAATAATATATCATATAATTGTGATATCAGGCCCTTTTTTTTTGCCCTGTCTTATCCAACAAGGCTATCGCCACTGACTTATTAAACGTCAATTCCTGTGTGCGCCCCTGTGTTTTTATCGCATGCCTAAGCTGAAGGAATTGGAAAAATCTTTGATTTGGAATATTATATTCTTTGCTTAGTTCACTAAAGGTTTTCATCACATCTTCCTCAAATAGCTGTGACATATACCTTAGTCCTTTCTGCCTCCAAAACTCAAACCCCTCCAATTTCCCCAATTCCACATATCTACTATTATTCCAAATTGGCGTATATGAAGTAAATCCCTTTACTCCAGTAATTTTCCTAATTTCCTGCCATACCATGTCAAATAATTTACCCGTGTGGAAACGTTTATCACACAATTGATTTCTCGATTCTAATAAAGAAATTAGTGGATAAACCTCATATACTGGGAACTGACATCATTTTAATTTGGCCATATACTTTGACAGTTCCAGAGCATTTGGATCACAGATGTACTGTCGTCCCATGAAATGACAGCAAATGAATTTGGATTATTTTGGATGTATAGTATATCATGATTCAGCCCCCTAGTGCTGTAGGAACCCAAATGACTCCTTATTTCAAATGTTAAGTCCTATAGATGTTAAGTCCTATAGTTCTAAGACAAGCATAATTATGAAAAAATGCCATAATATATAGTGCTTGTTTTTATGTGATGTGATTTTCACTTTCTAAATGTTGGAAACATTGGCAGATAAACATTACAGTACTGAGCTCAAGGGTTTCTTGTTCTTCACTATACTGTATCTCCCTTGTGATTATATTTTCTTGCTGGTCTACAAACATTATTTTAAAAAAGCCACAGGTTAAATGAACTGCACTGGTGATGGCCAACAAGCCTGAAACAACTGTATGCTGTTAGGCAGAAAGCTGGAATTAATGAATTAATTATTAATACTAAATTAGGTGTTATCTTTACTGCAATCCAGTGGTTGTGGGTAGAGTAGGCCTTGGGGCATAATGGTATAATTTGTCCTGCACTGTTTTAAAATGATAAATCAGTTACCATTTGTGACGGGAGTCACTTTGGGTGGGGGAGAGAACCCAGCTTACCTTAGAGAGGTCAGGAAACTCCATTGTCGGTTCCCCATGCCCCTCTTATGTGTAAATTACCCTGTGTCTATTAGGGGCACAGGGTGACCGAGAAGCCCAGTCTGGTCTGCCTTAACTAGACTCACAGTACAACAACACCAGACTAAGCATTTATTTTTACCCCTGTTATCCTGGGTCTTATATGTATGTGGCTTGTACTGAAAGTTGGAGAGGCTCCTTCCCTTGGAACAGAAATATTTATCAACAATATCCCTCAAGAAATATATAAAGATACATTATTTTCAACTGTTCAGACTGCTGGAATATTGTAGGAGTTTGTCTCATAGACTGTTGCAGATAGGTTGAGGTGGGGTGGGGTGGGGTTTTTCTGCTAAGCATGTCTCTCTCATTATTAATTGCTAATTGGGCCACCTATTGTTTCTGACTGTCTTCTCATTTATGTATGTATTGTACAGTATTTTGTATTCTATACAGTATATATATTTGTGCCTGTGTTTCAGTAAACAGTTGATTTTTCCAAACCATCCTACGCTGTGTCCCGACAAGTGACTGGGTGGGCTAAGGGATCTTGGATCGTGCTGGTACTGGGCAAGGAAAGCTTATACAGCAGACATAATCCTCTTGAGTACCAGGGTCTATCACAGCATTAAACCATGTATTTTTGGGATTTCTGATAGAAGTGAGTGCAGATTCCTGCTGCGTTAACCCCTTGCCAGCATCTCCTGGTGGCCCATGAAGGTGGATTCAATGTTCAGGAGGCAGTGCTGCTTCCGTTTCATGTGACCGCTGCGATTGGCTCTCACAGGTTTAACTTCTGTAGTCGGGAAAGTATTTAAGAGTGTAATAAAAGACCACATAGAAAAGTTATTTCTAGAAAACAATATTTTAAGCAATAGACCGCGTGGATTCATAAAATACTGACGTTTTCAAACAAATCTGCTTTTTATGATGAGGTAAGCAAAAACTTAGACAAAGGGGTGGCTGTGGACGTGGTATTTTTGGATTTTGCAAAAGTGTTTGACACAGTTTCCCACACACGGCTAATGTGTAAGGTAAAGTCTACAGGCTTGGAAAAATCAGTTTGTAAATTAATAGAAAACTGGCTAAACTACCATATTTTAATTGGGCAACTATGTGGCACATGAAGTTTAATGTTGATAAATGTAAAGTTATGCACTTGGAGGCTAAAAATGTTCATGCTTCATACATTCTAGCTCCCGCTACTATCGATCTGCCCAGTGAGAAGGGAGTGACCCGGGAAGGCCAATGCTTCCATCAGTGCTGTCTTTAATGCAGGGCAAAAGGGACAGCTGCCCTGGGCACCATCATTGTTGTGGGGCCCAAAGCAGCTGCTTCATACTTGCCAACTATCCCAGTTTAAATTTCATTGTCCCTTGTAGTTTTAGTCCAGTACTGTGTCCCGATAGCTCAGTGGGAAATTCTGTTACCAATGCTGCCCAGCTCTGCCGTATTACTGTGTACAGGTGACTCACCTGCAGACCCTGTGTTTACATGTAAATAACATGCATTGATATGTAAATAGTGGCGGCATTAATATGTAAATAGCCACGGACCAGCGTCATTGATGTGTAAATATAGGCGGCATTAATATGTATATCATGCCCCCCTGAGGTTATATCTACCTCTGCTGAATGCTGCTCACTGGGGAGGTAAAGGGACATGCTTGAAAGTCCTGCCTACAACTGTGGTCATTGAGCCTAACATCAGCCTGTTCAGCAAAGGTAAGCAAATTGCCCCTTACATTGGTGGTCACTGTAATGAGACTGTAGGCCACACCCACCCAACTTTATAACTACCCAAGCATAACCCCATTAAGTAAGACACCAAACATTAAATATGGCAAAAATTTGCCATGGCACCTTTATTCGTTTAAAGACATATATCATTTATCACAATTTTATTATTATACAATAACATCATCGATTCAACAAATGTCAGTTTATTTTTTGCTCAGTTTTCGGAACGCGAGCAGCCGTCCAGAACATTCCCAGCTTTCCCATTGGTTCCTGCTAAAAACCTATACTCCTAAACCTTAAAGTGGCAGTATCCTTAAACCTATCACTCTACAACTAACTAACGTATAAATTTGGGGAGAGGCTGGGGTTTGGACTTTGGTGGTACCATATAGCAACTGATTTCCAGTCAAGTGTAGAAAAGTATAGAGAAAGTTTTATTACAAAAAACATTTACAGGTATTGCATATTCATAGAATAAGGTTATTTAGTCATAACAACTATAAATTGCCTAAAAAACATCCCATCATAATAGATAGAATATCAACACCATCCATTTTATATTGAAAGAAAGCTCAACATGTTTCGCGGTTTCTTATAAGATTTCTAAAAGAAGGGGTGGCTCATGGGATGAACGCCTTTCTATTTGATAGGTAATGATTTATACTCACACTGTGATAATGTTATTAATGTTGTTTTCTTTTTATTCATAGTCTCATGACAACTTTATATATACACCATCTGGCAATTGTATGTATAAGCAATGCTCCTGAAGAAGTGGGTGATATAAGAAACCGCGAAACATGTCAAGCTTTCTTTCAATATAATATGGATGGTGTTGATATTCTATCTATTATGATGGGATGTTTTTTAGGCACTTTATAGTTGTTATGACTAAATAACTTTATTCTATGAATATGCAATACCTGTAAATGTTTTTTGTAATAAAACTTTCTCTATACTTTTCTAAATTTGACTGGAAATCAGTTGATGTATGGTACCACCAAAGTCCAAACCCCAGCCTCTCCCCAAATTTATACTTAAAATTTGACGGGACGAAGGTACCGCTTATAAAAATAATCTATGCTCAGCACTTCTATATAGCTAACTAACGTAACCTAACTAACCCAGGGATGGGGTGGCCACAATCTCAGGCAAGTGGGCCCATAATGTGCCCCCTTTTACAATCCCTCCTTACATTGGTGGTTACTGTGAATGCTCCTATTACATTGGTGGTCAGTGTAAATCCCCATTACATTGGTGTTCAGTTTAAATCCCCCCTTTACATTGGTGGTCATTTTAAATTCCCCATTACATTGGTGGTCAGTGTAGAATCCACCACTATATATTTGCCAAAGATTTCCAGTTTTGCTCTACACATGATTCAGAATTTGCCAAAATTTGCCTCCTAACTAATCCCTCCCCCCCCCACTACTGCCACTGATCCCATCAACCCCCCAGCATTGCCACTGATCTCCCCTAGCATTGCCACTGTTCCAAGTAGTCCTAGGATCCCTAGGAGTTTTCTGTCTATTGGTGGGTCCTCTCACCTCTCCAGTCCATGGTGTGCAGGCAGTGAGGCGATGATGTGCTGTAACCTTTAGCAACCAATGAGTGAGCAGTAATGATATGCACTAACCTCTTGCAACCAATTAGTGAGTGGTAAGGATGTAAAGTAACCTCTAGCAACCAATCAGTGAGCAGTATTGATGTACAGTAATCTCTAGCAACCAATCAACAAGCAAAAGTCATATAATGTAACCTCTAGAAAATAATCAGTGAGGCATAATGTGTGCTGTAACCTCTAGCAGCCAGTTAGTGAGCGCTAATGATACACTGTAACCTCTGGCAACCAATCGCAATCGTGGCCTGATCTGATTCAGTAAACAGATTTTGTGTCTAGCTGCTAATAATTGTATGTCTCAGAGCAGGTGGAAAGCGAAATTGCATGAAGGGGGGTTGCAAGAAAATGTTTGCCCAGGGTCCAATCAATATTAAAGACAGCCCTGGCTCTCGTGCACAACGCTGGATCGAGATCAGGCTCAGATAAGAATAAGCCGGGGCTGGGGAGGATCCTGCAATAAAGAAGTTTTTTTTTTTACCTTAATGCATAGAATGCTTTAAGATAAAAAAGAAAAACGTAAGGCTTTAGAACCACTTTAATTAATAGCAAAAAATATATTTCAACAGAGTGAGCAGAGAAAAAGTACATGAAAATGGCTAAACAGTAAGAGAACTATACTGCACCAATTAAGCAATAGGAGTAATATGCTGCAGAAACAACTGTTATAAAGCGCAACCCCCTCCATATTTGGTGAAAGCCACATTCACTGCATATTCACTTAGGTCTATGGTTATGTGGCAGCTGTACGGACACATCAGTTTGTTCTAATGTGCCAGGTATGCAGGATTTTTGTTTTAGAACGCAGCCAGTCACCCACATGCCTGTCTGTACAGCTGCTACATGGGCTGCGTGCACGCAGCAACTGTCGGCTCCAGGCTCATCAAAAAATTCACAATGTATGGGTCTCCGTGCTCAAGTGAATGAGGCCTTATTATTTCCCTTAGTGTATTTTTGAGCTTTTTATTGCAGGGCTGAATAAATCTTTTAACCTAGGAGGTGCATTAACTTTGAGGAGGCCAGCACTGGTAGTAACTGTTTTGGGTTTTTGCTCACATGTGAGTGCAGCTTAGTCCAGGAGAAAGGCCTGCCACCCACCTCCCCCACACCACCTTCTATAAAGGGAAACCTCTATGATGTCACTAGATGTCTGCTAGAAGACTGCAAGAAAAGTTATGCACAGTTGATTTACAAAAAAAATAACTAGAGGGCTTCATGGTGGGCGGTGTGTTTTATGGAGTTCAACTTTAAAATACACACACACATATATATCCAAGAAAAAACAGAAAAATAGAAAATTCCCCTAGGAATTTCCCCAAGTACCTCCAAGGGTCAATGGGAAAAGGGAATTTTAATGTGGTGAAACACCAAAAAGTCTGAAAATTTTTATTCATGAAATAAAATCTTTACTTTTACATCAAAATCAGCAAAACCTAAAAACATATATCATCAGCTACAATGTGGTATAAGGGATATACACCTGGACAATCAGGAAAGAGGACAGGTGGACCTACTTGTTTCGCTTAAAAAGAGCTTCTTCAGGATCCACTACGTTGGTCACTCTTTGAAATAACATAGCCATAGCCAAACACCTGAATGCAGAGGACAAATATTCCAGAAGGATTCAACAAATGATGAATGTGTGTGTCTGTAACAACTATGATATTAGTGTTCTATATATCAGTATGGTTCATCAGCCCCCATATGGAGCCCCAAGTAATCACACCATACTGCAGATATGATGTTCAAGAAGATACACAAAAACAACAAGGTAAGCCGGACCCAACTTGTAACAAGTCAGTGTGTATAATACATTGATGCCAGAAAGTGAAGGATGAACCACAGATTAAATTATAGAACCCAACATAAAGAGTGTCTCTGTTAGCCAGCAGCAGATCAAGAGTGTGGTTTCTGTCTGCTCCTTTGTTCCTCTGCTATCAGCATGAATAACTTCTGACAAGTTTTCCTCACACCAATATAAAAAAAGGTGACAGGGGAGGGACCCTTCAGCTGATTGACAGCCTCAGCTCTGTTCCTGTGTCCTGTGTGAAGGGGGGAGCTCCTGACCGAGCTCTGCAGAGTGTCATTTCTGCCCTTCACCCCCTTTTTTCTGACATCTTAGACAGGCTTTATAAATTCTGCACTTTAAACGGATGTAAAGAAGAGAGAACTGCAGAGAAACAGATTTCCTCATTAGAGCCCTGATTCTGCAGCAGCTGATTGATAATTAGGAAACCACTCTCATTAGACTCATTGGGCACAGGGGCACAGAGGAACAAACAGGGATTTCTTCAGAATAACTAAAGGTAGGAATCTGCAACAAAGTTTTTTTAAATCCTTGTAATGTACATAGATCACCCAGAGGGGAATGTTTTTTCTGAACAAAAGAGTTACGCTTTAAAGAATGGCACAGATCTCATACTGTATAATTTATTTTATTTTGCATTAAGGTGTTAGCTTGCTGTGCTCTTGTTGCAAAATCTGAAGAAAACCCATGCCTAATGTGCTTTTTTTCTGTTCCACAGGTTATATTAGACCAATTCAACCCAAGCTTAAAGAACTTTGTGACGATGGGCAAACATTATGAAAAAGCACTTTCAGGTAATTTGGTTCTGTAGTATTTTAATGACATGTTTATATTTTTGTGCTACTATTGCACATTGATTTTGAAATATGATCATTGACGGATGTTTCAGGAAAAAACAAAAATTTTAAATAGAGAACTGTGAAGCAAAATAAGGGTCAGTACCCATCAATGCAGCCTAATCAGTGCCCATCTGCAGCCTCTCCATTGACATGAATGCAGCCTTACCATTTCCATGAATGCAGCCTCTCCACTGCCATGAATGCAGCCTCTCCACTGCCATGAATGCAGCCTCCCCATTGCCATGAATGCAGCCTCACCATTGCCACAATGCAGCCTCACCATTGCCATGAATGCAGCCTTACCATTGCAATCATTGTAGCCTCACCATTGCCATCAATGCAGCCTTACCATTGCCATGAATGCAGCCTTACCATTGCCATGATAGCAGCCTTACCATTGCCATTAATGCAGCCTCATATGTGCCATAAATGCAGCCTTACTGTTACCATCAGTGCAGCCTGATCGATGCCCATCTGCAGCCTCGGAGGGGACAGGGAGGGGGCTGGACGAGCGCCAAAAGATTACATACAAGAGAATCTCCTTTTTACACGGCAGCAACTGTGTGTGCTGTAATGGGTTATAGTAATATTAGCTACATTCAGTAAGCGGCGCTGTGTTTTGGCAGCAGTACAGATGACTTCTCGTCTGCTGGCTTATTTCGTTTTTTGGCTCTGCTGTACCCAACATAGTGGTTGATTCCTGCTGCCTGCCGTTGGAGGAAGCTTCCAGAAATAAAGTAGGAGGGTTAGCTACTGAATTATGAATTATTATCTGGCCTCAGCCAATCCCTGGAAGGTAGACCCAGAAGGTGTGGCCAGGGATAAGATAAATGTTTGGGATGGTCTGCTGTCTCTCTCCTTGAACTTCTCCACTGGGAGGCAGCCAGTGTTACTGAAGAGCTGTTGCTGTTAGGCCTCACCATGTGCTTGGATGAGGGCCTGAAGAAGCCTGAATTAAGGAGAACTTGCTAGAGGAAACTGCCTGTGGAAGCTTGGCTGGAGAGATGAGGGCCCTCTTGCCTGAAGCACAAGGCTGTGTTGGAATGACCAGAAGGCTCAGGTCTGGTACTCCCGAATGGTACTTGCAATCTGGGCACTGGATGACAAGCCATGAGAGGTATAGGTAATATGGTATTGTGTGTAGTGCCAGATGGGGGATGGGCCCTATGTAATTTCTTCAAATTGAACACCCTGTTGTAATTGTAGCCATCTAGGTTTCTCCGTATTTTACCTAGTTTCGTTTGGGTCAGTTATTCTTCATTTCTTTTGGTGTGTTTTTTAAGGGTTGAAAACCCTTAAGGTAAATGGTTGAAAACCCTTAAGGTAAATGAGGTGTAATTTGAGTTAAGGTCTGTAACAGCGATTTTATTTTGATGTTGAAAATCATGAAACTTCTGCTCTTGCTGTTTTATGATCACTTGCATCCATTTACGGGTGCAAAACTCGGATATTTGGAACCATTCCTTTTCTAAATTTGATGAAAGAAAAGAACATGTTTTTAATATCCTCAACTCCCTGGGGGAAATGGTGTGAGAGATGTAATATGACAAAAATAAATTGCCCCACAATTGGTGGTTGGCTGAAATAATAAATTTCTCTATTTTTCTAAACTTAATGCAGCACTCTTTATAGGCAGATTTGAGCAGAGAGTAGTCTTGCGGGAAAAAAACAGGGGGAAAACAAGTATATAATTCTTCAAGGGTCTCGTATTTGGCAGAGTTAATGTCATGTATGAGTTCCATGCATTGCATGAATCTATGTATTGTTGCCGGCGCCGCTGCCACCCACTATTCAGATGGTCGGCCCCCTGGCGAGCGCCGGCCATCTGAATAACAGCGGCTGGTTGATTTTTGGAAGTGTCTATCAGAGCCAGCGGCTCTGATAGGCTTCCTGATTACAGCCTGTTGGCTGTAATCGGCTTCCAAATAGTTAAGCAAGGGACGCACTCGGTGTGCGTTCCTTGGTTAACACTGACACGTGTCTCAGCCAATCAGGTTCACCGGGTCTGGTTACCGGTAACCTGATTGGCTGAAGCGACATCGAGGGTGGGAGAAGACATTGAGGGAACGTTGAGGGAGGATGGCTGACCCGAGAAAGGTAAGTGCCGGGCGGGGGGGGGGCAAACTGGCGGTATTTGAGGGGGCAATCTGGCGGCATTTGAGGGGGCAAACTGGCGGCATTTTACAGGGCAAACTGGCAGTATTTGAGGGGGCAAACTGGCGGCAATTGATGGGCACAGTGGCGACAATTGATGGACACAGTGGCGAGAATTGATGGCATGACACAATGGCGACAATTGATGGGCACGGTGGCGAAAATTGATGGGCACAGTGGCGAGAATTGATGGCACAGTGGCTGTGTTTGATGGCATGACACAGTGGCGACAATTGATGGGCACAGTGGCGACAATTGATGGGCACAGTGACTGCGTTTGATGGCACAGTGGCTGCGATTGATGGCACAGTGGCGACAATTGATGGCACAGTGGCGACAATTGATGGCATGGCACAGTGGTGACAATTGATGGCATGGCACAGTGGCGACAATTGATGGCACAGTGGTGACAATTGATGGCACAGTGGCTGCGTTTGATGGCACAGTGGCGACAATTGATGGCACAGTGGCGACAATTGATGGCACAGTGGCGACAATTGATGGGCACAGTGGCGACAATTGATGGACACAGTGGCGGCAAATGATGGGCACAGTAGCTGCGTTTGATGGGCACAGTGAGGCTGCAATTGATGATTTTTTTTTCTTTCGTTTGTTTGCCCCCCCAAAAAAATTCTGAACACCAGCCGCCACTGCATACAGGCATGTGCTGAAATGTCAATGTAAAACAAATACAGATATTATAAGCAGCAATATAAATGAATCCACACCCACAGGTGAATCAGGAAGAGAAAATTATTTGTGCACTTTCTAAACAGTATATAAAGCTGAAGACAGCAGATATACAGTATCTCACAAATGTAAGTACACCCCTCCCATTTTTGTAAATATTTTATTGTATCTTTTCATGTGAAAACAATGAAGAAATTTCATTTTGCTACAATGTAAAGTAGTGAGTGTACAGCTTGTACAACAGTGTAAATTTGCTGTCCCCTCAAAATAACTCAATACACAGCCATTAATGTCCAAACCGCAAAAGGGAATACAACCCAAAGTGAAAATGTCCAAATTGGGCCCAATTAGCCATTTTCCCTTCCCCGCTGTCATGTGACTTGTTTGTGTTACAAGGTCTCAGGTGTGAATGGGGAGCAGGTGTGTTAAATTTGGTGTTATTGCTCTCACTCATACTGGTCACTGGAAGTTCAACATGGCACCTCATGGCAAAGAACTCTCTGAGGATCCGAAAAAAATAATTATTGCTCTACATAAAGATGACCTAGGCTATAAGAAGATTGCCAAGACCCTGAAACTGAGCTGCAGCACGGTGGCCAAGACCATACAGCGGTTTAACAGGACAGGTTCCACTCAGAACAGGCCTCACCATGGCTCACAAAAGAAGTAGAGTGCACGTGCTCAGCGTCATATCCAGCGGTTGTCTTTAGGAAACAGACGTAAGAGTTCTGCCAGCATTGCTGCAGAGGTTGAAGGGGTGGGGGGTCAGCCTGTCAGTGCTCAGACCATACGCCACACACTATATCAAATTGGTCTGCATGGCTTTCATCCCAGAAGGAAGCTTCTTCTAAAGGTGATACACAAGAAAGCCTGCAAACAGTTTGCTGAAGACAAGCAGACTAAGGTCATGGATTACTGGAACCATGTCCTGTGGTCTGATGAGACGAAGATAAACTTATTTGGTTCAGATGGTGTCAAGCGTGTGTGGCGGCAACCAGGTGAGGAGTACAAAGACAAGTGTGTCTTTCCTACAGTCAAGCATGGTGGTGGGCGTGTCATGGTTTGGGGCTGCATGAGTGCTGTCGGCACTGGGGAGCTACAGTTCATTGAGAGAACCATGAATGCCAACATGTACTGTGACATACTGAAGCAGAGCATGATCCCCTTCCTTCGGAGACTGGGCCGCAGGGCAGTATTCCAACATAACAACCCCAAACACACCTCCAAGACGACCACTGCCTTGCTAAAGAAGCTGAGGGTAAAGGTGATGGACTGGCCAAGCATGTCTCCAGACCTAAACCCTATTGGGCATCTGTGGGGCATCCTAAAATGGAAGGTGGAGGAGCGCAAGGTCTCTAACATCCACCAGTCTGTGATGTCATCATGGGAGTGGAAGAGGACTCCAGTGGCAACCTGTGAATCTCTGGTGAACTCCATGCCCAAGAGGATTAAGGCAGTGCTGGAAAATAATGGCGGCCACACAAAATATTGACACTTTGGGCCCAATTTAGAAATTTTCACTTAGGGGTGTACTCACTTTTGTGCCAGCAGTGGCTGTGTGTTGAGTTATTTTGAGGGGACAGCAGATTTACACTGTTATACAAGCTGTACACTCACTACTTTACATTGTAGCAAAGTGTCATTTCGTCAGTGTTATCACATGAAAAGATATAATAAAATATTTACAAAAATGTAAGGGGTGTACTTACTTTTGGGAGATAATGTACATGTAAAACTAATGTAGGGAGAGTTGTTTCATCTCTGTGTATTATCTGAGGCTGTTCACTTCACTGGGTATATGTGAGGGTTTACATCCACTGAGATGAGATGGCTAAGATGTACATTTTTCGACTCTTGATTTATTTGTTTATTACAGGCAATTTACTCAGCACTTTACACACTCTACATCACATTTTTTTAAATTCTTCATTTAGGAACAGAGGCAGAGTTGTGCAATACAACAGTAAATTGGTGCTTACACAAGGAGAGTCTGCTGTTACAGGCACAATGTTATAACATAACGAGAAAGGCACATGTTTAGTGGTTTCCTCTGTTAGTGTGCCATAATCACCAGACTTTGCTAGATATTTTACTTCGACACTCAACTGTCAGTTGTTTCTGCAACTTTTTGCACTTTTAATTTGGCTCAAAGTACTCAGTCTGTTTGTTTACAGCTGTGTCATTATCTCAAGCTTCCGCTGTTCTTCCTGAGGTTTTAAAAACGCCCTACCAAAAGAGCTTTCTTTTGTGCAGACATAGTGATGCCAATAGCTACAATACAGAAATGAACGTCCTTTTTCCACTTACCCTTGCATTGAGAAAGTCTTGTGAGATCTCCAGAGACATTGACTGGCTGAGCTCTTTATTAGTTCATATACCTCTACGAGGTGCTCATTTGGAGGATCTCCTGGTCGGCGGAGGGCTACACCCTTGATGGGCATGGTAGAAAAAAGTGTAATAGAAGATACCCCTTGGTTTTAGCAATAAAGTGTTTTTTTGGACTTTGTTGTATACCTCTACATTAAAGGGTAAGGTCTGGTATAAGAACACAGCACATGTTCACGCTCCACACCAGCACACATGCAGTATGTCCACAATAAAGCATGCTGTGAACAAGCCCTAAGTTCACCAAAAACTGATGACTTTGTTTTGGTTAGACCTTGGTTGGCTCAGGAATCTGCCCTCTTGGTAAAAATCCCTAGGAACCCAGGAGGAAGATTCTGCCCTCCCTGAGGAATCTACCTTCAGATCTGCCATCATCAAGAGATAGCTGAGCAGTAGGGTTGTCAATTTGAGAAGGCTTTAAGATAGGGTGACCAGACATACCCAGTTTCAGGGGACAGTCCCCAGATTGAGGACACTGTCCCTGGACCAAATCTGTCCCCGGTTTTGTCCCCGGATTGTATTTGAACAGGGGCTGGGGCAATTTCAAAGACAGTCAGTGCAGAATAATAAAAAAATATATATGAATTACACACCCCTGCTCTGCCGCTCCTACTAGCTTAGGGGGGTGTATTTTTTTCCATTATCTGTGCCCCTTTCTGATGATCATGTGCTGGTCGGAGCTGAGGGAATATTTCTTAAGTTTCGGGTGCATGCCCATTTAGTTCCACTCGCATGTTCTTCTGCCTTGGCTCAAGTCCCGGCCAGCCGCCTGCCTGCTTATCTCCTTGCCTTCCCTGGTGGAGTGATCTTCCTCCGCTCCCCACCCGGTAGTAGCCGGGGCCCGGAGAGTAAGACTTGACAGGCTGTGAAGCGGGCGGCGGCGACGAGCAGAAAGTCGCTGATTGCCGCCATTACTAGTTAATAAAAAAAAAAATTAATTTAAAAAATCTGGTCACCTTACCTTAAGACCCCTTTCACACTGAGGCACTTTGCAGGCGCTATAATGCTAAAAATAGCGCCTGCAAAGTGCCCTGAAACAGCCGCTGCTGTCTCTCCAATGTGAAAGCCCCGAGGGCTTTCACACTGGAGCGGTGCACTAGCAGGACGGTAAAAAAGTCCTGCTAGCCGCATCTTTGGAGCGGTGAAGGAACGGTGTGTATACCGCTCCTTCACCGCTCCTGCCCATTGAAATCAATGGGCACCGCGGCTATACCGCCGGCAAAGTGCCTCTGCTGAGGCGCTTTGCAGTGGTTTTAACCCTTTCTCGGCCACTAGTGGTGGGGTAAAAGCACCGAATAGCGGCCGAATAGCGGCGCGAAATAGCAGCGGAAATTGGCGGTAAAGCGCCGCTAAAAATAGCGGCACTTTACCGCCGACGCACCCACCGCCCCATTGTGAAAGAGGCCTAACAGTTAAAGAATAGAAGATAGAGAGAGATAGAATATACTGTAGCTCTTCTCCTCTTTTTGCTTATCAGTGCATTTCACACCATGGACATGGTAGAACTATTTTCTGGTGTTTCATTACAGGGACATCGGAGAATTGTATGATGTAGGAAACAGCTAACAAATAGTTTTCACGTGGCAGCTATATGTGAATTCCATTGCTAGCAATTCAGATATTGGAAACTAAGAGAATGACAGACTATTTGGCAAAAGACAATCTAGTATTGTCCAAAAATGTTTAGAAACTTTGGAAGTGTATTAAAAACAAAAAAATAGAATTCCAGTGCGTTTTGGGGTGAGTTGTGATTTATCAAGCTAAGGTTAAAAGTCACATACTGAATAAATACAGTTTTTTCTAACTAAAATGGATCTAAACCAACCTTTTTAACATTGAGGAACCCTTGAAATGACTTTCTGGTCTTGGAGAACCCCTACTAACATATACTATATACACATCTGATGGTACATTAGTGTGATGGTGAGAAGAATGCTCTTTATATTTGTGGTCACTGGGAAAAATACATCCCATCCCATATACAGACAACATAAAAGACCATTGTCATCAGCGATTACTTATCTGCGAGAACCTCTAGCCACCTTGGGAGAAGCCCTGATTCAGAGGAGGGCTGGCGGCCTTAGGCCTGGGGGGCAAGTCCAGTCAAGTGGCCCATTGAACCGCCGAATCAGCTCACCATCCATGGCCCACCTGGTTTTTCAATGCAGCCTCACCAGTGCCCATCAGTGCAGCCAACTCCAGTGCCCATCAATGCAGCCTGATCACTGGGGCAGGTTACATGGGGTGTATGGGGGGTCAGCTAGGGGTGTCAGGGTCTCTCACCTCAGTGATCTCAGCTCAGCAGGTCTTTGCACGTCACGGGCTCCTGGGGGGGTAACGCTCCTGATCCTGGGGTCAAGTTGCAGCCAGCGCCCAGCCCTGCAGCCCTGCACACCGACTCCCTGGCACGCCCTGCCCCTGCCTGCTTCCAAGAATCCGGTCCCAGGGAGTTGTAGTTTCCTCTGCACTGCTGTGTTTTCCACCCACCAGAAGCTTGAGTGTGGACTACAACTCCCGGAATGCAACAGCTAGTGGTCGGCCACCATGGCCATGCCCCCCGGCCCGACTTCCTAGACCAGAATAAAAAAGAAAATGGTAGCCGGCAGCGGCTGACGGCTATTTTGAACATAAGTTAGGGTGGCCTGGGAGGCAATTGCCACCCTGCTCCCTGGCCCAGCCCTCCCCTGCCCTGATTGATAAACACTGATCTAAACTGTTAGGTCTCTATCCGACAGGCGGTGGATTGCTTTTGCCACCTCCTGTTGCCTTTTTTTTTGTTTATTTGCCTTTTTTCATTGTGGAAAGGTGACTTTACATTGCAGGACTGCCCTGTATCTGTGACCCAAGTGATTGGCTTGCAGTTGCAGACTTGCGGTGTAGCCCCATTGATTGCAATAGGTGAGTTTGACAGGCGGTGCCACCTTTTAAACTCTGCAGCCTGATTTAAAATTGCAGCAGCCATAGCATGTGTACAGCCTTTTCAGGATGTAATATTACAATTTGGGTTGATGGCTTGAGGGTGGTAAAAGAGAGGCTCAGCTGCCTGTTTTTACCACACCTACAAGGCCTTCAGCTACCCGTGTGAAAGAGCCTTTACAATATCCAGATGTGGACCGCAAAGTAATTTAAGTACAAATCCCTCAAATGACAGGAATATACACTCACTGGCCACATTAGGTACACTTTGCTAGTACCGGGTTGGACCCCCTTTTGCCTTAAAAACTGCCTTAATTCTTCGTGGCATAGATTCAACAAGGTGTTGGAAACGTTCCTCAAAGATTTTGGTCCATAGTGACATGATAGCATCACACAGTTGCAGCAGATTTGTCGGCTGCCCATCCATAATGCAAATCTCCCGTTTCACCACATCCCAAGGGTGCTCTATTGGATTAAGATCTGGTGACTGTGGGGGCCATTGGATTACAGTGACCTCATTGTCATGTTCAAGAAACCAGTGGTGAGATGATTTGAGCTTTGTGACATGGTGCATTATCCTGCTGGAAGGAGCCATCAGAAGATGGGGACACTGTAGTCATAAAGGGATGGACATGGTCAGCAACAATACTCAGGTAGGCCGTGGCATTTTAAATGATGCTCAATTGGTACTAAGGGGCCCAAAGTGTGCCAAGAAAATATCCCCCACACCATTACACCACCAGCATGAACCGTTGATATAAGGCAGGATGGATCCATGCTTTTATGTTGTTTTTGCCAAATTCTCACCCTACTATCTGAATGGCGCAGCTGAAATCGAGACTCAGACCAGGCAATGTTTCTCCAATCTTCTATTGTCCAATTTTGGTGAGCCTGTGTGAATTGTAGCCTCAGTTTCCTGTTCTTAGCTGACAGGAGTGCCACCCGGTGTGGTCTTCTGCTGCTGTAGCCCATCTGCTTCAAGGTTCAATGTGTTGTGCATTCAGAGATGGTATTCTGCATTCTTTGGTTGCAACGAGTGGTTATTTGAGTTACTGTTGCCTTTCTATCTTCACAGTCGGTTCCTTACTGCTTATGCATGAAGCGCGCCGCGCTTTCTAATTGGCCCGGCGGCGGAGGAAGGGGGGCTGAACTTCTGTGGCGCAGTCTCCCAGAAGTGGGGAAGGGTACCTGTCAAAAAACAAGTACCCGTTCCCCCCTCCCCCCTAAAAGCCAAATGTGGCACCAGAGGGGGAGAGGAAGCAGATAAGCGAGCTTCCACTTTTGGGTGGAACGCCGCTTTAACCCCTCCCCTTCTCCAGCAGCAGACACTCCCCTTTCCTGTGCTCTTTGTTTGCTACATTTGACTTTATCTATTCTAATGTTATTTTAACATTAGTTTATAAATGTAAATTCATAATTTATAAATAACTGAGTCAGTGGCATGAAAGAAGCATGTAGCCAGTGAAGCCTGAACTCGTGTTCGGAATACTTTCTCAGGGTCTGACTCCCTAGGTTTTGAATGCACAATGACAGCCTTGGAGAAAGAATCTCCAAAAGCAAGTCTACAATAGTGGCTCTCAAACTTCTATCCTCACATATCTCTTGATAACTCAGTAGCAGTGTGAATTGCGTGATAGAGCAAGTTGTGCAGTAATGCACAGATGTGGGTCACTGTTGTCGAATGTTAGCGGGCAGCAGGCTGCATTGTGAAGACATGAACCTGTAGTAAAAGTCCCAATCTGTATGTGAGAACCCCAGAGGTGACATTCCTTGATGTATATCACTTGACAAGGATCTCTGTAGGAGACAGGTAACAGGACAGCACAAGAATGTGTATGTTGTCACCGAGATTGTCAGCTTCCTGTGAACCTGTTTGGATCTGTCTTTATTGCTTTCACTAGGACTATACCTTGGGGGAGATTTTGTTGTATGAACAAGTGGAATGAAACATTAAAAAAAAAAATGTGTGCGTTGCCCATAGGAACAAGACAGAAGGGGGATTTATCAAAACCGGAGCAGAAAGAATCCGGAGCCGTTGTTCATGGCAACTAATCAGCTTCTATCTCCAGCTTGTTCACTAAACGTGGAACAAAACCCACCAATTTAAAGTCATACTAAAGGCTTACATTTTTTTTTAAAGAAATAACAAAACATATTATACTTACCTGCTCTGTCCAATGGTTTTACGCAAAGCAGCCCCAATCCTCCTATTCTCGGGTACCCCGCTCTGGGCTCCTCCCCCTGTTGAGTGCCCCCATAGCAAGCTGCTTGCTATGGGGGCACTTGTGTGTGTTTTCTCACAAGCCCCATTCTGTGTGTCCGAAAGACACACAGAATGGGGCTCAGCCCTGCCCCTGCTCCCTCTTCACTGGCTGTGATTGACAGCAGCAGGAGCTATTGGCTCCCTCTGTTGTCTCTGATTTTGCCACGATTTTACTGTGCTTATGGTGTGTTTTTCGTAGGTCATGTGACTTGAAAACGCATCAAAAAGGTAACACAGGTGCATTCTTGCTGCATTTTCAATGCATTTCAATGGGGAGGTGCGTTTAGTTTTTGGTCCTAAAATCCAGCAAGCAAGATTTTTAACACCACAAGGGAAGCGCAATGGACCAGTGTGAAGACATACATAGAATTTAAAGGGATGTATTTCTCTTGCACTTTTCTTGCGTTAAATGTGCCAATAATGGCCAACAATAAATTCATATTCATTTAAATTCATGATATTAGTAAAAAAGTCAAATATAATCCAATTATATATAAATATATATATATATATATATATATATATATATATATATATTTTTTTTAAATATGGAAGAAAATTACTGTGGAGGGGGACTTTGTAGGCACCAGTAACCATAACAATATATACAAAAATACTAATTTTATTGAGACATGTGTTTAAAAAACATCAAAGAACAAATAAAAGACAACACGTTAGATGTGTGAAAAGAACCTGACATATATAAATCTAGATCTGTCATCAGGGCACCGAGGCCCAATAGTCGCGTTTCAACTCGTAGAGTCTTCTTCAGGTTTTTTTTTTTTAGATAGAAATAGTAAGTGGGTTCTATAAAGAAGAATAACCATAAGTAGGAAACACAAAATTATCAATGATGGTTTTGAACCATCCATTGGAGCATGGGCTTCTAGATGCAGGGTTATAAGGTGCTCAATCTCCTGTTGACTTTTGTAAGTTGTAAATGTTTAAACCAATGCGAATTACGGTATATGTACCAGTAATTGTTTATGTTTATTCATTCCTTTGATCATTTTGTGTTTCCTACTCATGGTTATTTTTCTTTATAGAACCTACTACTATTTCTATCTAAAAAAAAAAAAACCTGAAGAAGACTCTACGAGTTGAAACGTGCATAGGGGTGACTATTAGGCCTTGGTGCCCTGATGACAGATCTAGATTTATATATGTCGGGTTCTTTTCACACATCTAATGTGTAGTCTTTTATTTGTTCTTTGATGTTTTTTAAACCAATGTCTCAATAAAATGTTGCCAATTGATTCTTAAGAGCCGGTTCACACCAGGGCGACTCGTCAGGCGACTCAGTCGCCTGACAAGTCGCGTCCCACGCTTTCCAATGGAACCGTTCTAAGTAAGAGCGACTCAGGTCGCTCCGACTTAGAAAAAGGTTCCTGTACTACTTTTGGGGGCGACCCAAGGCGACCTGCATTGACTTCTATACAGAAGTCTTATGCAAATCGCCTCGGCGGGCGTCTCAAGTCGTCTTGAGATCGCGCCGCCGAGGTCGCCCCCACAAGTCGTGCCGGGTCGCGCCGCCCTGGTGTGAACCAGGTCTAATTGGTTTTAAGAGGCCTAAAGTGTAGCAACAAAATATCCCCCACACCATTACACCCCCACTACCAGCCTGAACAGTTGATACTAGACATGTGCATCCTGTTTTGTTTCGAATAAATATTCGGATTAATTTTTCATTATTTGGAGATTTGATTACCGTATATACTCGAGTATAAGCCGAGATTTTCAGCCCTTTTTTTTGGGCTGAAAGTCCCCCCCTCGGCTTATACTCAAGTCAGCGAAATTTTACATTGTAAATTGTACCTGAAGGCTGCGGCGTCCATTGTTTAAAACTCACGGTCTCTTCCTGGTCCCTTCCGTGATAGGCGATTCTCAGCAGACACAGTTCCGCCTATCACGAACGTTCTCTCATTCTCAGTTTCCCAGCAGACGTCCGTGATTGGCGGAAACTGAACACAGTGTCTGCTGGGATGGGTGAGGATGAGAGAACGTTCGTGATAGGCGATTCTCAGCAGACACAGTTCCGCCTATCACGGAAGAGACCAGGAAGAGACCGCGAGTTTTAAACGATGGACGCCGCAGCCTTTAGGTACAATTTACAATGTTCAATTTTAATTCTAAGGGCACAGTGAGGATGGGAACAGTGAGGATGGGAACAGTAAGGTGGCAATGGGCTTAGTGAAGTTGCAATGGGCACAGTGAGGCGTGCAAATGGGCATTGTTGACCCTAGGCTTATACTCGAGTCAGTAAGTTTTCCCAGGTTTTTGTGGTAACATTAGGTACCTCGGCTTATACTCGGGTCGGCTTATACTCGAGTATATACGGTATATCCGAAGACCCAAATTACAGTATAAATGAAGTTGCTCCGAAAAACTAAACTAAATTTGTTCAAATGCAAAATGCAAATTTAAATTCAAATCAAATTTTACATGGAATTCCATTTGAATTCGAACTGTAAACATGTTTCTGAAATCAAAGACTGTGTGTTATTAGAGTACCATCTAATGCTGTTTTAGTCAAGCCAAAGGTGATTTAAACAGCCATTGTAATCATTTGATGAAGATTTTTCTTTTGTTTGTTCACTTTGCCACATTAGCATTGAAAAAAAAAAGTTTTCGATTCAGCAGATTCAAAAGGTATAGATTCGAACGTTTCGAATCAAAAAATAAATAAATCGGTAAATCCCCCAAAAATTTAAAAAAGACATAAAACGAATTCCGAATATGAATCCCGAATACGAATTGAACTAATCAGCCTAATTTAACAAAACAAAATAACTAGATTAACAAATCTAGACTAAACTATTTTTTCCATCATGCACATGTCTAGTTGATACAAGGCAGGATGGATCCATAATTTCATGTTGTTTACGCCAAATTCTGACCGATCATCTGAATGTCGCAGCTGAAATCGAGACTCATCAGACCAGACGTTTTTTCTGATCTTCTATTGTCCAATTTTGGTGAGCCTGTGTGAATTGTAGCTTCAGTTTCTTGTTCTTAGCTGACAGGAGTGGCACCCGGTGTGGTCTTCTGCTGCTGTAGCCCATCTGCTTCAAAGTTTGATGCGTTGTGCCTTCAGAGATGGTATTCTGTATACCTTGGTTATAATAAGTGGTTATTTGAGTTACTGTTGCCTTTCTATCATCTCAAACCAGTCTGCCCATTCTCCTCTGACATCAACAAGGCATTTTCATCCACACAACTGCCACTCACTGGATATTTTCTCTTCTTCAGACCATTCTCTGTAAACCCTAGAGATGGTTTTGCGTGAAAATCCCAGTAGATCCGCAGTTTTTGAAACAACCATGCCACGTTCAAAGGCACTTAAATCCCCTTTCCTCCCCATTCTGATGCTCGGTTTAAACTTCAACAAGCCGTCTTCACCACGTGTAGATGCATAAATGCATTAAGTTGCTGCCATGTGATTGGCTGATTAGCAATTTGTGTTACCAAGCAATTGAACAGGTGTACCTAATAAAGTGGCCGGTGAGTGTATATGATACATGTATTCACAGGAAGTTGTGGATTACTGCCATGTGGCTTGGAGCTTATGAATAATCATTTGATGCCTATTTGTCCAATTAGTCATTGCTACTTTTTCATATTATTTGCTCATGTTTTGCTCTTTGCTTTAGAATCACTTTTATTACAATGTGCACAAATGATATTTGTTTCACAGCATAATATACTGTATGTTTTCCAAAGAGAGAGCACAGCTAATCTGTTTGCTATCCACTCTGAACCAAACATGGCGTGTATGTGTGTTTTTGGTAATTGTATGCCTGTAAATATTTTTTTTTCTTAAACTGAGCAGCTAAGAATAGATAAGTAGACATGTAAAAAAAGGGAATCCAAAACTCCACCTGCTGGATAAAAAATGTATTGTCACTTCACTAGCAGGGCCACTATTTACAGGCCTCCAGGCCCTTTATTTTGACCTGTGGTGGGTGTTATCTATGCTGTATACCCTTTAGTGCAAAAAATCTGCACTATTACACTCCCATAAAAAATAGCTTATGTTGTGCAAGAGCTGCAGAATATGGAGATGTGATCTGGGTGATGCTGATCTGTTGCCTATGTGATTAACTGCTTCTGATCATCTTGATTATTTTAAGTGGTCCACCGCATCGGGTGAAAAGACACCTGATTGGGCACATGGGTGATATTCTTTGTTGGTAGTCTGTCGTGGAAGATTTCTGATACAGTGGAAGACCTTTATTGGAGGCACAATAACCGTGGTGGCTGTTTTTTTCTGTACGCTTACAACCAGATTGGATAATATGTGGGACTTCTTTCACGTTTTTTACTTTTTCATTTATTTACTGAACATGATATACAATATGGTATATTTTATTAAAACGTTCGTGTATATGCACCTTCTGAGTCAGTATTTGGTAGTTTTTTTTATGAAGGAGCACTTCACTGTTATTGGGTATACACTTTATATACCTTGTAGATATAGGCTGTGCTAAGAGGTGCAGACATTCCTGCAGTAATGTCACTTTACCTTATATAATTGCATCCAAAGTCAGTAACAACAAATTGCAGTTGCTTTTGTGAACTTTACTGAACAGTAAATGGTCTAAGTTTGGTTGCAGAATGTCTATCACATTCCACATAATTGGTAGTAACAAATCCCAAAACGGTTGGCCATAACATTCAGAAACAGGTCCATAAGGCGCAAACCTCCCGCTACTCAGGTGGGGCTGCCGCTTTTTGGATTATGGTCTAATTCAGCGGTTGGCAAACTGCAACCCCCCAGCTGGTATTTTTATTTATTTCAGGTACTTATTTAGCACTGTCAATTCACGCATCGCTTTACAAATATATTGTCCATTCACATCAGTCCCTGCCTGCAAGGAGCTTACAATCTAAGGCCCCTAACTCACATTCATACATACACATACTAAGCCAATTTAGACAGGAGTCAGTTAACCTACTACCAGTTTGTCTTTGGAGTGTGGGAGGAAATCGGAGTACCCAGAGGAAACCCACACAGGCACAGGGAGAACATGCAAACTTGAGGCTGGTAGCACCATGGTGGGGATTTGAACCAATGACCCTAGTGCTGCTGGGCAGAAGTGCTAACCACTTAGCCACTGTTATGGAACTACATACTTTGTAAAATATTCCAAGACTGACAGTCACAAGCAAATTCAACAAGAAAATTGTGGTTCTGCAACAACTGGAGGTCCAGAGTTGGCCTTCTGCTGGTCTAACTGGTTCTGGTTTTGGGATCTGAAAGAAGTCCAACAAAGACAAAAAAAATTGAAAAAAAAAGTACAATATTCCCTCAATTTCTGTTATAAAACATATCAAATAATTAGTCTTCATTCATAAATGTAATCATTGATTACATTTACTAGAAACATGGAATGACACCTTTCAGTGCCCTACAAAAGATGCTAAAACAGACAGGTGCTATGTGCTTATTCCCTGCACATATAAGTAGTGAAGTCGTTGATTTCCTGCACATACAGCAAGTACCAGTAAATCTCACTCTGCATTATCCAAATCACCAGTGAGATCCTTGATCCAATACAGACAGCTCATTATCAAGTAATAATGTCACCAGTGAGATGTGCACTCCATTACACAAGGCTCACTCTCTACCACTAACGAGATCTTCCCTAGGACACATACAGTAATTCACAACCCAGGATCCATCATGTCATCAATGAGACCTACAATCGTCAGCACTGTTCTGTTCTCTGACTCTCCAATATGATCTGAGAGGAGATCTGGCTGCTACGTACTGCTGTGTTTGCTTCCGGGCAGTAAGGCTCCTTTCACACTGGGGGCGTTTTTCAGGCGTTATAGCGCCTGAAAAACACCTGAAAAAATCCTGCCCTGCAGTCTTCAATGTGAAAGCCCAAAGGCATTCACACTGAAGCGGTGCGCTAGCAGGACCGCTCCAAAAGTCGGTGTGTTTACCGCTCCTTTACCGCTGCTGCCCATTGAAATCAATGGGACAGCGCGGCTATACCGTCCGCAATGCGCTGCTTCAGCAGCGCATTGCGGGCGGTTTTAACCCTTTCTCGGCCGCTAGCGGGGGTTAAAACCGCACCTCTAGCATCTGAATATCGTGGCAAAAACAACGGTATAACGGCGCTAAAAATAGCTAAAAATAGCGTCGCTATACCGCCAGCGCACCTCCCGCACCCAGTGTGAAAGGGGCCTAAGTATTTTTCAGCTTTCTGTAAAAGGCCAAGCTGTCCATCAAAAGAAGCAGTTAGAGGGTTGAAACAAACCATTTAACACTGATAGGGTTCCTCACAATGGTCAGCTTTTACTAAGACATTGCATAAAGTTTATCTCTAAACTACTTACATCCCTGTTGTCAATGTACATTACAGGCATACCCTACTTTAAGTACACTCACTTTACATACACTCGCAAGTAAGGACATACCCGTGAGTGTATGTAAAGTGTCTCTCAAGCTAAAGCTAAAGCTGAGTAATCCGTGCACGGATAGTTCAGATTCCCCGCTACTTGGAAACACATTCCCTGCCCCCCCCACTACAGTGCCTGACACCCCTCTACAGTCCCTGACACCCCTCTACAGCCCCTGACACCCCCACTATAGCCCCTGACACCCCCACTATAGCCCCTGACGCCCCAGAAGTGGAAAAAGGTATTGCTTCACTTTAAGTACATTTTCGTTTTACATACATGCTCTGGTCCCATTGTGTACTTAAAAGTGGGGTATGCCTGTAATGCATCAAGACAACATATAGCAGATTGCACATGACAATGTAAAGGTCAGGTAAAAACCTCCCAAATTCATAAGTCCACATATAAAAATGAGGGCTATACTTCAAGCAGACCATTTAGCCTAAAACATATGCAGAGTCAAGAAATTGAATCACATATGAGGCATGATCCATAATGGTACCAAAAGAATATAAACCAAATAACACAAGCATAAGCTCCAATGTTGAGTATTTAAATACATAGGAAAGATAACATACAGCTGAAGCATGGGGCCAGATTCAGTCTATTCATCTAATACCCAACAGCAATACATATGCAACTGATGCCTATGCCACAAAGCCAACAATTCACATAATCACATGTCGTAGATATAGCCTAGTCTCTGGATACTGATACATTATACATCTATCAGGTGGTGGAACCCAGGGAGCTCCAGGTGATAGAAGTCTAGGCCTAAGTACACCACTGGAGTGCATAGCAGATACTGGGAACCCATAATGAGTACGGCTTCCGCTCCTAGACATAACCAAATATTTAAGACAGAAGCAAATGTGAGTCTCCCTAATCTACAACATATTTGATCAATGTATATACACAGGGATTGCAGTACACCTAAATTGCTTTACATAGCCCACAGTAAGGTGGGGGTAGGGTTGCCACCTTTTCTTCAAGCTTTTCTTCTTTTCTTTATTTGTAGTATACTCTGTAGGATTAGTAAAAGACTTGGGACACCTTTGGGTGTGCCAATTGCCAATGAGAGTAATAATGTGTCAGGAGGGGAGGGGGGGGGGTGGACACAAGGGGGTCGTGGGTATGGGTAGTATAAATAGAAGGGGCTGCAAGGGGAGGGGTGACCTAGGACAGGAAGGTGGGGGGGTAGAGTTGCCACCTCATCCCTTTAAACCCGAACACATATGAATTACACAGGTTCTGAGGCTAATTTAATGCAGATAAGACACCAAATGAGTTTAATTACCACCTTAATCAGCCACAGAACCTGTGTAATCAATATGTGTTCAGTTTTAAAGGGATGAGGTGAGTGAGGGGGGGTGACTGGGGAAGGTAAGAGGGGATGCAGCAAAGATAGGTGGTGGAGTTTAGTGGAAATCAAACAAGGATGGGAAAGGGGGAAAGGAATGGAATGAGACTTGCAGAGAGAAGGGAGCTTGCTCTTTAAGGTGAGAAATGCAAATGGAGGTGAGCAAGGGGGCAATGATCAGGGGAGGACCAGAGTCGGTGGTGAGGGGAAGGAAGGGGCTGAATGAATGGAAGAGCGGCAGTTGAGATGCGGCATTGCTAGTGGGAGTGAGAGATCAAACAGCATGTAATGTGAATGTAAGGCAGTTAGGTTGTGTTACAGTGCAGGTGGACCAAAGCATGGATGGATGAGGAGCAGAAGAGGCTCAGGGAGAAGCCAAGTGAGAACGGAAACAGTGCAGGGGGGTAGAGTGTAAACTGAAGTGCCGATGGAGGGGGACAGCTGGGGGTGGTGAGAGGCCGAAGGTGCAGAGGAAGGGGAGAGCTGGTGGCGGTGAGCAGCAGAATATGCAGAGGGGGTAGCTGTTATAGGGGGAATCTTGATGAGATTAGGTCAGAACAATGTGTCCGGGTTTCAGGTGGACTGAAACCCGGACACATGATTCAAAACCCGAACTGTCCGGGTGATTCCCGGACAGATGGCAACCCTAGGTGTGGGACAGACAAAAATCTAGTGATAAATGAAAGCTGCTGACACCTTTGGAAGAGGTGGCAACCATAGCAGAGCAATCAGAACGCCAACACCTGCAGGCATTAACGAGCAATCATTAAACACAGGTTTGTCTATGCAACCCTTGCATAGAGGTTAAGCCCAGGAGCATGTCAATTAAATCAGTGGTTCTTAAGAACCCCCAACAGGCCTTCTGGTTTTCCTTTATCTTGCACAGGTGGTTTCAAACAGAGTAAATGGCTTGGTATTTTGGACAGCTATATTATCTAAGAGAAATTCCTAAAACATGGCCTGGTGGGGGTACTTGAGGACAGGGTTGAGAACCACTGAATTAAATGTTGCAGAATACACCTTTAATGTTTCTAGTTCAGCCTAGGGGTGGGTTAATACCCAAATGCAAGTACAGAAAGTATTTTTTTTTTTACCTAGCTGGAAAAAAAGGGGAGTGTAATTGATGGTAATGGAGTAAGCCGACCCCAGTAGCCCTACACAAGTGTATGTACAAAGGAGTTAACAGGTTGCAGCTTGTGCTAATCTCAGATTTTTGCCAGCACTCTGCTCTGCAGATTGACAAGCATTAGGGCCTCTGCCTACAAAATTACCACACTAAGCCCAGGTTCACACTGGGGCTGCGGGAGTGAAGCCGTTGCGAGTTCAGCTGAACTCGCACGATTTCACTCCTGCCTGTCAGTCCCGATTTCAGCTCGATTACAGAGACATCTGACACAAATGTCAATGTAAATCGTGGCTGAAATCGCAAAAAGTAGTACAGAAACTACTTTTTGAAATCGGTGCAGCGCCGCAGATGCGGCGTCGCACCGATTAGGACGGTGCCATTGCCCGCAATTTGCGGCAAATTTCGCAGATTTGACATGCGATTTGACATGTCAAATCGCATGTCAAATCGCACCAGTGTGAACCAGGGCTTATAGTGGACAGAACACAAAGCAAATTCACCATGTGTTTGTAGGAGGCAAGCAAACACCCATAGCAACCAATACCCAAAGAGAGGACATCTTCCTAGGGGTAACCCCACACTGTGCCTCCCCACAGTATGGGTATGTTAGGAAGGAGAGCTATAGAAAAAAAAAAAAAACTACCTTGGAGCCATCTGCCAGATTTATAGCAGGTGTCATGGCGGAATCAGACTGCATAGTGTAGCTTTGCTGACCAGATGAAGTCTGCTGAAATAGTCCTGGGAAGATCCAGGTCCACCTACTGCTCCATCCCCCACCTGTTTTCACTCCCTCCCTGGTGTCTGTGGATAATGGCACCAGGGTATGCTCATAACCCCACCATATTGCTATCCATTCAGGGGGACCTGCAGCATAGCAGGCCTCATTCTGTCCTCGCCTACACACAATAGCTTACCTGCCTCGGAAGACATGCGCCCTTCACATCTGGAAGTAATCAGGGACTTAGGAAGCCTAAACTTCATCCTCACTGATCCCTGGGGGGGGAGGGGGCTGCAGTTCTCCCTCCAAAATATTCGGGGAAGCCAGTGGCCATGATCCATCCATATCAATCAGCAGCAAACATCAGGAGCTCAGCCAGCAACCAAGGACATGGAGCTTGACCAAATGTGTGTAAGGGAGGGCTCCACTAGAGCCTTGGCGCCCACGGGGATAGCTGCTTCTCCTCTGGCGGAGAAGGTACCATGGGGAAAACCTAGAAGGTTATGGGGAGGGACGGTTCCACAGCTAGGATACTTACAAAAGCAGCCTAGAAAAAACCCTAGATACGCGACCCTTCCAAGACACTGTCTTGGAATCATGGCGAAGCATCTACAGGGAGGCCCCTGCAACTAGCACAAAGGCCTGAGGGAAAAACTAACAAACCATTTAGATGTACCTGCTAGGCCGGAGGGAACACAAATACTGAGGACACTAGGTGACTGTGCTCTTTTTATTTGATAGTGGATAAAGTGTTTCCTGTTTTAGGTAGGTGGAGCCACTCTCTCATGTGCTGTCCTGGAAGATGAAATGGGAAAAATAATTACATAACGCCTGTGGGCAGCAAGAGGTATTGGTATTAGTGGCAAGAATCATCTCCATTGTTGGTGTCAGTGGGAGGAATGGTGCCCCATCTATGGTTTCAGTGGGAGGAATAGTGCTCCATCATTGCTATTAGTGGGAGAAATAGTGCCCCATCATTGGTATCAGTGGCAAGAATTGTGCCCCATCATTGGTATCAGTGGAAGGAATAGTGCCCCATCTTTGGCATCAGTGGTCGGAATAGTGCCCCATCTATGGTGTCAGTAGGAGAAATAGTGCCCTATCATTGGTTTTAGTGGAATGAATAGTGCTCCATCTTTGTGTCAGTAGAAGGAATAGTGACCTATTGTTGCTGTCAGTGGGGGAATAATAGTGCCCTAAGGGCCAGATAAAAGCAAGCAAAGGGCCACATCTTGCCCATGGGCTGCAGTTTTGAGATCACTGCATTAGGCCAATGGTTGCAATCCTTTAGAAAACCATCACTTGCCCTAGTGATAGTGGTATTTATAACCAACTGGTTGGAGTAATACCTATGGAAAATGGTAAGTTGCCAGAAAAATAAAGTTGTCCTTTGTGTTGCAGGTGTTACAGTAGCAGCAAAGGGCTACTTTGATGCCCTTGTGAAACTTGGTGAACTTGCAAGCATCAGCCAAGGATCTAAAGAGCTTGGTAAGTTTTTATGTATTTATTAATTCATCTTTATATCCAATTCCCTCCCCCCAGCCTTGCACTTGGCTCCTTCATGCATTGAGTGTTTAGTGTCTAGGACCCTTCAAGATCAGGGATTCATTGCAAAGCTGATTAAACAGGAAGCTCTGCTTTCCTGCGGAGAGCCAGAAATTCCTGTTAACCCTCTCCTTCCACATACAATTGGTAAGACGTGAAATATGGTGTGGCTCCTGCAAGGGGAATGTAAAATGAACTAATCCTCAGATTCTGCTCTGTTCCTTCCTTGACATCGTTGCCAGCTCCCTGCTTTTCTGAAATTAAATTGCATTCCCCGTTTTGCTGTCCTGGCAACGTGCTCAGTTCTCCCTAACACTGACAGAATGGATGGGTGAGGTGCGCGGATAGTCAGTGCCTGGCTCTCCCATGGCCTCCCTCTTCATGCCAGGGTTACTTGTCTCCATTTACACCTTTTGTTGCCCAAGTGACCTTCAAAGTTATGCAAAACGGTTTGCTTTAAGTTAATGGCTGTTACACATTCCGTGAAACTGCTTTCTATGTCAGGAAAGCCCTGAACTCAATTCATAAGGGTTCAGCTCCATTCATTTTATTGCTGTTTCTGGGAGTAGAGGAAGTTATACTATATAAGCACCAAAATGCAGAATGGGGCTCTTTGTTATTCTCCCAAGTCATGGGAATAAATATTCCTTGATGGATAAGAACTAAAAGGTAACTAAGGAGTTTTAGTATCTTAAGGGAAATCTCTTGAAAGATAATTTACACTTGCACTTGGGGGGCGTTAAAGATAGGCAGTTAAGCTGTGTTTTATCACCACCCCCCCCCCCTCCACAACCACCCCCCTTTAAGCTGCAAAGGCAGCCTGATGGAGGTGTACACACACTGTGGTATGTCAAAAAAAATTCCTTCTTGTTGCATATGGGGTTGGTACTGTGAATGGTGGAATTAAGATGAATGGGGCCACAACACAATCAAAAGCCACAAACAAGGCTCACAGTTGTCACACAGTATTCTAATTCAAACAGCCTGTCTGTTTTTCCCCCAAAAAACAGACATTCAGGAGGCAGAAGTATCTCCTCCTGAATGCCTGACAACCACGCCTGCAACACTCTGTGATGAGCAATTCATCGCGGATCGCTCTTCACAGAGCAGCAGAGGTGTAAATGAGCCCATAAGGCCATTTCCATTTAATAGTGCACTTTATTGATTAGAGGTATTTATATAGCTGAAAATGTATGCAGCGCATCACATATATTCACATCAGTCCCTGCCTTCAAGGATCTTATAGCCTAAGGTCTCTAACTTGTACTCATGCATATACATACTAGGCTGTTTTAGACAGAAACCAATTAACCTACCAGCATGTCTTTGGAGGGTGGGAGGAAACCGGAGTACCCGGAGGAAACCCACATGCAAACTCCGGGCAGGTAGTGCTGTGGTTTTGATTCAGACCAACAACCCTAGAGCTGTAAGGTAATAATGCTAACCACTTAGCCACTGTGCACTTTCCATTATTACAGTCCTGTAAGATTCTGGTCATTGGCATCATTTTCCTTTTCTTTTCTTATGGCAATTGTGCATCTGCCTTATGAGAAATTCTCAAACCCGATATTGTCCCCCAGTGGAACTGATAAATGTGTCGCTAAGCTAAAAAAGCTGTCAACTGGTGGGGTGGGTCTCTAATAATATTACATTCATGACACTTGCATTTGAGAAATAGCTTTCTTTACCAGTTAACTTTATTAATCTGCACTTTTACTATTCCAGTTTTTTTTTTAAACTTGATATTTACCCAGCATGAGCACAAACTCTATTCCCATTGCTTATTTTAAGTGAACCCATGTCCAAACTATGCACACAAATTCTGAACAAGCAGGGAAAGTTATAATAGTAATTTAAAACAAGCTTTCATTTACCTCTGTAGCCATAGGCATTGTGGAGAAATCCATATTCAAAGCTCATAGCAGAGACTCAGAAATCTCTGCTACTTTTTATTACAGCAGAATCATGGCAATCTGTCAGCCCTCTAATGTAAATACACAGTAAGTGTTTCTTAGCCCCCTTTCACACTAGTGAGTCATGTGTATACATGTTATCACATTTCACTCATAGAGTAAACAAATTTGTTTCAAAAAATAAGAAAAACTTTCTGCCAAAATCAATGTAGTGTCATTTATTCACCCTTGCCATGATTATTTTATTATATTATAGATTCTTCTATTCCTTTTCCAACGACAACTGAAACTTTTCCCTCACTTACAGAGCCGGTGATAATATTCATCAGGATAAATAGAGGGGTTAAACCCCTAGAAGGGACACATACAGCAATAAAAACCTAAACAAGAGCACAAAGTAAAGTGTAGAAGAGTTGCTTTAGTAACAGAAACTGTTTGGTAATGCACTCAAAATTTAAAAACATAGGGGAGATTAAAGTGCTACTAAAACTAAAATAAAACTAAAATAAAAAAAAGAGCTAAAACCTGTTCAGGTTCAATGATATTGCACAGAAAGGTTGCTTACCTCTTCTTCTGACAGCCCCCGGTGGGTCTGTTGGCTCCTATCTCCTTTGAGTTCTTTCTGTAGCAAGCTGGGTGCTAAGGAGTTACCCATACTTGCATGATCCCATTGGGAGCCGGGCTGTGTGCATACATAGACACACACAGCCCTGATAAGCCACGCCCCTGCTCCTTTCTCAAAGATGTTTGACTAACAGCATCAGGAGCCTGTGAAAAAAAGGAAGTGAGGGGAGTGGTGCTGGAGACAGACTGTACTGGAACAGTGACATGGAGGCAGGCAAGGGTTTAGAGATAGGGGAGGATAGCTATTGGGGCGATTTTTACCTTAATGCAGAGAATGTATTATGGTAAAAAAAAGTTTAAGCTTTATTACCACTTTAAGGTTTACTCCTCCATTGCCGAAAAGCAGTCTGTGGTGCATGTGCATGCGGTGCAGTCTGTGGTGCATGACGTTTCACACAGGCCATGCTTCGCATTAACATTGAGGAAACTCTCTTGAACACAGTCCCTAAACATTTGAAGGTTTGGCAACCATTGGGAGATCATTTTTTACCTCCAGGTTTTGACTGTTTTGTTCTTGAACTGTGATTTTCCAATTGCCTGAGGGGACTGGACTACCCCAACCTGCTGAGGGCAGTACACGTCCTTCTTTCCCTCCTGCTCCCTTAACACAGCTTTTTTCCACTTTCTTTTCTCTACTCTTTGGCGTATGTTACTTAGTTTTTTGTGCTTTTTTTGCACCTCAGTTCCTCTGGATTTCCTGCTTTATAGATCTTTTTGTGCCCAGAATTTTATACCACTCTAACTACATCGGCCTGGTGCTCTGATCTCCACTCCTATTAGTAACTATCAGTCAATTTACGTGTTACTGGTATATGTTGTGTAACTGCTTTGTTACGATAAATATTGTACTTGCCGTGGCTGTTGAATCCCACTTTATTCTGTATTTAACTGTAACTCCACCAATGTTTGTATTCAGTTTGATTTTCAATAAAGAGATGGAACAAGAATAGAGGAGTACGCCAATTTGTTAATTTATCACATGGTGGTGTGCCAGATTTGAATGCACTTACTTCAGCGTGCGCCAAAGCTTTGGCACAAGTCTGAGGTCATTTTCTGCTGGGATTATTAAAAAAAAATTCCTTCTCCTCTCCTTGTTGCAGTGCCAATTGTCGCTGTCGGCCCCTCCTTAATACAATATTTATATCACTTTAGTAACGGTTTATATTTTAGAACTGTTTTTAAATTAAAACATTAGTACAAGTGCTTCATTATTATTATGCATGCGATCGCACAGTTTATTGGAACTTTAACTGTGATTTGGCGCAGCTGGTGCAAAATTATATTTTGTCTGAACAGTTGTTTAAGAATAAAGAATAATTGCACTGAGAACTCCATCTGGTTGCATGTCTAAAATTCTGTTTAGGAGGATAAGCACGGGTTAGGTCCAAACTGTTGGGCAATGTCATTGACCAAACATAACTACCGTATATACTCGAGTCACCTTTTTGCGCCTGATCTTCCGGACTTTGGGGAGCCGGTACCGGTCGGCCGTAGCTCCCCTGGACCCCAAACTTGGCACACATGTAGCCCCACTCTATACGTGTGCAAAGTTTCTTGTCCGTGGGACCTACGGTCGGGGAGCACCGATTTTTCAAAGCCGGGCACCCCTTCCATAGACTCTCATGTTAAACGGTAATTTCTGTGGTGAATTTGGGGACCCGGTACCGGCCGGTTGTAGGTTCTCTGGACTCCAACCTTGGCACACATGTAGCTCCACTCTTCCTCTACAGGTTTGCAAAGTTTCTTGTCTGGGGAACCTACGGCCGGGGAGCACTGATTTTTCAAAGCTGGGCACCCCTTCCATAGACTCCCATGTTAAATGTCAGTCTAGTCATGGACACAGTGAGGCATGGACACAGTGAGGCAAAGTGAGGCACACCCTAGGCTTATACTCGAGTCAATAAGTTTTCCCAGTTTTTGTGGTAAAATTAGGTGCCTCGGCTTATATTCGAGTCGGCTTATACTCGAGTATATACGGTATGTGGCCATATTAGGTCAATGATGTCACTCCTTTGTTAAGTGCAGCTGTGGGGTGGAGAATGCCCTGGGCAAACATGATTGGACGCTTATTTGGTGGGAGTGACAGCTTGCCTCTTGGTTTGGTCTGAGCCCAAGTTCGGACCTAACTCATGCTCGTCCCTAAGGCTCCTTTCTGCGACTTGGGATCCAACTTGTGAGACCCCAAGTCGTAGGACATGTGAAATTCAATGTGTGTCTATGAGAGCCTTTCCGACTGATACTACTGAAGTCACTGCAACCTCAGAAAAGGTTCCTGCACTACTTTGTTCTGACTTTTGATGCGACTTTGGTCCAGAGAATGTAAAATCTGATTAAAGTTGCACCAAAAGTCGCATCAAAGTCGCGCTGTAAAGTCACAATGAAAGAAGCCTAAGCCCTATAGTACTAGAACAAAAATAAAAAAACAAAATCATGTAACTATTACTTCAAAGTAAATGCTGAGAGTAATAACTCAACATACATACTCACTAAAAATACACTGTACGTTCTCTTGAACACCTGGATCACAACATTTTTTTACTGGGCAAAAAATCCTTTTATTTTTACGTTTTTAACATCACTTTGATATTTCTTCTGCCACAAGCAGGGGTTTAGCTGTCACATACATAGTTACATAGTTGGTCAGGTTGCAAAAAGACACAAGTCCATCTAGTTCAACCAAAAAATATATACAGTCAGGTCCATAAATATTGGGACATCAACACAATTCTAATCTTTTTGGCTCTATACACCACCACAATGGATTTGAAATGACACGAACAAGATGTGTTTTAACTGCAGACTTTCAGCTTTAATTTGAGGGTATTTACATCCAAATCAGGTGAACGGTGTAGGAAGCAAGTGTTGGAGACCCCTGATTTAGAGCAAGGTGGTCAGGGAGCGCTTCTGTTTAATCATCCTCTTTTAGGCCACTCCCACTTTTAGATGCAATCTGGTCATGTCCATTGCCCTCTTTGGCATGTATAACAGAACTTGTTTTTAAAGCGGAGGTCCACCCTAAAGAAAAGTTTAACATTAACACACTCCTTTAAATCTCTTAAAAAACATTTTTTACTTACCAGAAATGCCTGTTGCTAGGCAGTCGTCCTAATCTGCCACATCCTTCTCCGTTGAGCTCCTCGTTCTCGTCCTTGTTCTGTCTTCTGGGAAATGGGGTACGCTGTCAGTCCCAGAAGACAGGCTGCCATTCACTTGCGCATGTGCAGGAGGAAACGGGCAGTGAAGCCGCAAGTCTCCACTGCCTGTTTCCCGTAGTTCGAATGGCGGCGCTGGTACCCGATCCGATGGACGGATCGGCCTGAAGGGGGGCCCGAAATCGCGGGCTCCCTGGACAGGTAAGTGTCCTTATTAAAAGGCAGCAGCTACAGTGTTTGTAGCTGCTGACTTTAAAAAAAAAAATGTTTTGGGGTGGAACACCGCTTTAACCTGCATCCCAGGAGGTTGGCTGATAATTTGTCATGCTGTGTCGACTTTTTAAATGTAAACTCGGCCAAATACCTGTTATGCGTATTGTCAGTGTTTACAGTTTGTGTTTATACTGTTTAACCACTTGCTTACCGGGCACCTTAAACCTCCTTCCTGCCCAGACCAATTTTCAGCTTTCAGAGCTCTCACACTTTGAATGACAATTGCGTGGTCATGGAACGCTGTACCCAAGTTACATTTTTATCATTTTTTTCACACAAATAGAGCTTTCTTTTGGTGGTATTTAATCCATTTTAAATTTTTTGTAAAAAATAAAAAAAAAGACCAAAAGAAAAACAGTTTCATAGTTGGTTATAACATTTTGAAAACAGGTAATTTTTCTCCTTCATTAATGTGCGCTGATGAGGCTGCACTGATGGGCACTGATAGGTGGCACTGAGAGGTGGCACTGATGGGTGGCACTGATGGGCACTGATGGTTGGCACTAATGGGTGGCACTGATGGGCACTGGTAGGTGACACTGATAGGCAGCACTGATCAGTGGCACTGATGATGAGGCACTGATAGGCATTGATTGGCAGCACTGGTGAGCATTGATAGATGGCACTGTGGCCACTGGTAGGTGGCACTGTGGGCACTGGTGGGTACTGATAGGTGGCACTGGCAGGTGGCACTGGTGGGCACAGATGAGGCAGCCGTGGCTCTCTGTGTGAGGGACTGATGTCCCTCTACAGAAGCCGGTGATCGGCTTTTTTTCCCCTCACACTGACAGAAGGTCTTCTGTTTACATCACGTGATCAGCTGTCATTGGCTGGCTGCTGATCACGTGGTAAGGAGCCGGGATTGGCCCCTTACTCTAATCTGTGATCAGCCAAGTCTCATAGACCCTGTGATCACAGAGCGCGTTGCTCATGCATATGATGTCCTCCCGGCAATTAAGGCCCTCGCTGTAGCCGTCATTTGGCTATATCGCAGGTTGGAGGTGGTTAAATATTGTTTGTTTGTTTTAGTTTCTAATAGGAGTTCTGTAATTTTTTTAGGTTGCCAGTGATTTGTCAGTAAATGTTCCATGTGCCGTCAGTAAAAAAAGTTGTGTGAGCTTGGCAACCCTGCTGTACTGGATAGTAAGAATATGCAAAACATGGAAGGGAACACACATTGTCTTGATACTAGCAGGATACTTTGCATTATTCATGTTACAGAACCCCAGGGTTGATGCTGCAGGCACTGCTTAGCAGTGGCGGTGCGTCCATAGAGGGCGCCGGAGCGCCGCCCCCTCTCGCTCCCGCACCGCCACTGAAAGACAATACACAGATTCATGCATTGCATGAATCTATGTATTGTCACCGCTGCCGCGCTGCCCACTATTCATATGGCCGGCCTCCTGGTGAGCGCCGGCCATATGAATTAGAGCGGCGGCCGGCGGTGGGTGGAACTTGGAAGTGCCTATCCGAGCTGCTGGCTCTGATAGGCTTTCCGAATACAGCTCTCAGGCTGTATTCGGCTTCCAAAAACTCCTCCCAGGTACGCACGGGGGTGCGTTCCTGGAAGAAGACTGTGTGGAGGTTTCAGCCAATCAGGTTCACCGGATCTGGTTACCGGTAACCTGATTGGCTGAAGCGACATCGAGGGCGGGAGAACACATCGAGGACGGCGCGGACTGAGGAAGGTAAGTGCAGGGCTGAGGGGGGGGGGAACAGGCTGCATTTGGGGGACAAACTGGCTGAATATGGGGCACAAACTGGCTGAATATGGGGGACAAACTGGCTGAATATGGGGCACAAACTGGCTGCATTTGGAGGGAACTGGCTGAATATGGGGCACAAACTGGCTGCATTTGGGGGGAACTGGCTGAATATGGGGCACAAACTGGCTGCATTTGGGGGGAACTGGCTGTATATGGGGGGAACTGGCTGAATATGGGGGACAAACTGGATGAATATGGGGGGAACTGGCTGAATATGGGGGACAAACTGGCTGAATATGGGGGGAACTGGCTGTATATGGGGGACAAACTGGCTGAATATGGGGGGAACTGGCTGTATATGGGGGACACGCTGGCTGCATTTGGGGGAACTGGCTGTATATGGGGGACACGCTGGCTGCATTTGGGGGGAACTGGCTGTATATGGGGGACAAACTGGCTGCATTTGGGGGAACTGGCTGTATATGGGGGACAAACTAGCTGCATTTGGGGGGAACTGGCTGTATATGGGGGACAAACTGGCTGCATTTGGGGGGAACTGGCTGTATATGGGGACAAACTGGCTGTATATGGGGGCACACTGGCTATATATATGGGGGCACACTGGCTATATATATGGGGGCACACTGGCTATATATATGGGGACAAACTGGCTGTATATGGGGGCACACTGGCTATATATATATATATATATATATGGGGGCACACTGGCTGTATATGGGGGCACACTGGCTGTATATATATATGGGGGCACACTGGCTGTATATGGAAACAAACTGGCTGTATTTGAGGGGGCAAACTGGTGGCGTTTGGGCACAGTGGCTGCGTTTAATGGGCACAGTGGCGGCAATTGATTTTTTATTTTTTTTTCAGTTTGTTTGCGCCCCCCCCCCAAAAAATTTTGAGCACCAGCCGCCACTGCTGCTTAGTAGCATTAAAGTACTGACAGTTTTCTTAAAGTGATTAAGAATAGGGTTGAGCGAACCCGAACTGTAAAGTTCGGGTCCGTATTGAACATTAGAGTTTTTGGGCACCGGACCCGAACCCGAACAATTGCGTGTATGTTCGGGTTCGGGTCCGGTGTTCGGCGATGTAATGGCGCATTTAGAAAAGCTTCAGGGGGCAGCCAATCACCTTTTGTTTAGCTGGTGTGCCCTTAGAAGCCATCATAGCCATGCCTACTAATGGCATGGCTGTGATTGGCCAGTGCAGCATGTGACCCAGCTCAGTGCAGCATGTGACACAGCTTCTATATAAGATAGAGGCACACAGCACAGCACGTCACTCTGCTTTAGACAGGATAGGGAGAGGTTCCTAGCTGCTGTTGCTTATTAGGGAGAGATTGAAATACATGAGTTAGTCCTGATTCTGCAATCTGAGAGAAAAGATAGAGAGACAGTGTAGGGGAAGGTTCCTGATGGTGCTTTCAGGGAGAGAGATTTATATAGGAGTCCAGATTCAGAGATCTAATAACTCAGCGATCTGCATAGATTTACCTGTTTGTGTTGCAGTGCACAGTCTTTTTACACTGCCATGAGCCCAGTGTCAGAGAAAATCGAACTTTTATCTGCAAGCTCAGTGCACCAGCACTGCATATGTCTTGTTGAGAGATACACCGTTTCCATACTGTGGGTGTATTGTGCTCTTGCAAAAAGACCCATTTCGGACAAAAAATAAATAAAAAATTGCAGTTGTAGCGGGGCTCACCCCTCTCAACCCCTTCTTATTCCGGCTTGCTGTCTTGTCTAGGGGAACCTGGGGGGAGGGATGAGATCCACCACGGCCCATGTCCTCTTCTGGATAGAGGTGAAGGCCCGAACGTATTTTACCATTGGGTTGTGTGTATAACCCATCGTCAAGTCTTTCCTCTAACTGACCCCCCTTTGCTCCCAGTAACCAGAGTTCCACACCACTGAAAAGGTCCAACTCTTATTTATTCTTTAGCAGCAATAAATTGTCACTTAGCACAGACAGGTTGTGACCAACGAACAGTTCAGTACAGGTGGGGAGTAGGTCAAGGCACGATCCCTTAATCAAACTAAACCATTGAGATATCACCAACGGTTATGGCGCACAGTGGTTGTGAATGTACTTCTTTCTTTCTCTGAGTCTCTACCAGCAACTCTGATGAACATGAAATAGGAGTTACCTTCTTTAAGCTGTGGCCCCAGTCAGAGGGAAGTCATCCTTCCGAGAGAGTTACCGGAGGCCCCACCTTCACCGGCAAATGCTGCACCGGGCTGTTCAGAAGGGTTACACTCCCCGGCCTCCTCGTCTCAGATTCGGGCACCCAACACCTTAGGGCCCCTCGGACTCCTCCACCCTTGCGGAACCCAGTCAAAGGTACTGGGTCCCAGGCCTCCTCAATAGTACCTCACCCCAGGGCTAAAGGTGCCTGGGATGGACTCCATCTCCCGCTCCGGCCAGGCCAAGGGCCCCTGTGCCCGGAACTCCGGAACGCCCGCACCCAGGCCAAAGGTGCCTGGGCGCGGCGGTGTCCTCCGACTCTGAACCCCGTGCTCAGGGCGTACGCCCCCTTTATCTCCTCTCCCCAGCGTCACAGCAGGTTCCCCGCCCTGCTGCACAACCGCCGGAAAGGGACAAAAAGAGTACAACAGTCTTGCAGTGAGGGTTCAACCCCCGGCCCAGGGCAACAGCGCCACCCTCGGACCCCAGGGAACCTCACACCACCAGAGTCCTCCATAAACAATAATCAGTGCATCTGGGTTACACTACCACCCAGATGCTTCCCTTAAATTTAAATACCCGCCACACAGTGTTTTCTGCATATATGCAAGTGTGAGATTTACAAATTTATATATTTTTCTTGTGTTGTGCTATTCCAAAAAAAATAATTTAGGGCAAAAACTTTTTTTTAATAGCATTTTCTGTATTGCTGTAGGAGTGAGATACACCGTTTCCATACTGTGGGTGTATTGTGCTCTTGCAAAAAGACCCATTTAGGGCAAAAAAAAATAAAAAATTGCAGTGTTCTCTGCATATATGCAAGTGTGAGATTTACAAATTTATATATTTTTCTTGTATTGTACCATTCCCCAAAATTTTTTTTAGGGCAAAATTTTTTTTTTAATAGCATTTTCTGTATTGCTGTAGCTGTGAGATACACCGTTTCCATACTGTGGGTGTATTGTGCTCTTGCAAAAAGACCCATTTAGGGCAAAAAATATATTTTGCAGTGTTTTCTGCATATCTGGAGCTGTGTGAACTAAACAATTTCTATATATTTTTCTTCTACTGTGCTATCCTAAAAAAAATAACATTTTTTTTGAATAGCATTTTCTGCAGTTCTGTAGCTGTGAGATACAGCGTTTATGTACTGTGGGTGTGTTGTGCTCTTCCAAAAACACCCATTTAGGGCCACAAAAAATATTTTGCAGTGTTTTCTGCATATCTGGAGGTGTGTGAAATAAACAATTTATATATTTTTCTTCTACTGTGCTATCCTAAAAAAATAATTGTAGGACAAAATTTTTTTTTTTTAATAGCATTTTCTGCAGTTTTGTAGCTGTTAGATACAGCGTTTACGTAATGTGGGTGTGTTGTGCTCTTCCAAAAACACCCATTTAGGGCCACATAAAATATTTTGCAGTGTTTTCTGCATATCTGGAGCTGTGTGAACTAAACAATTTCTATATATTTTTCTTCTACTGTGCTATCCTAAAAAAATATAATAATAATTGAATAGCATTTTCTGCAGTTCTGTAGCTGTGAGATACAGCGTTTACTTACTGTGCTCTTCCAAAAACACCCATTTAGGGCAAGATCCTGAATTTGGAAAATATGAGGAGAACGTCAAAGGGACGTGGTGGCCCTGGTCGTGGTGCTGCTGGTGGAGCTCCTGTTGCAGGGAGAGGACGTGGTCGATCTGTGCCAGCTACACGCACAAGTGAAACACCTTCCTCAGGTGCGAGTAGGCGACCGAGCCTGTGGCGGTATTTTGTCGCGCCTAATGAGGCTGTATGAATGTTGAGGCCAGGACAAGTACAGGCAATAGTAGATTGGGTTGCTGACAGTGCCTCGGGTTCCTTCGCATTGTCTCTCACCCACTCTTCTGATGAAAGATCAGAGTTGGCACCTGAAGCCCATGTCCATCAGTCTTTCACCTCACCCCCTTGCAAATCAGCCAAGCAGTCTGAGCCCCAGATCATGCAGCAGTCTCTTCTGCTTTTCGATGACTCTGTTAGCAGGGTTTCCCAGGGCCATCCACCTAGCCCTGCCCCAGAAGTGGAAGAGATTGAGTGCACCAATGCAGAACCACTTATGTTTCATGATGAGTACATGGGAGGACCATCACTGCACGTCTCGGATGATGAAGAAACACAGGTGCCAACTGCTGCTGCTTTCGCAATTGTGCAGACAGACAAGGAGGGCAGGGGTGAAGACTGGGTGGAAGATGATGTGGAGGACGATGAGGTCCTCGACCCCGCATGGAATCAACGTTATGCAGGTGACCGGTGTAGTTCGGAGGAAGAGGCGGTGGTCGCACAGAGCCACCAGCACAGCAGAAGAGGGAGCAGGGTGCAAAAGCGGAGCGTCCCTCCCCTAGACAGTACGTCTGCTACTGCCCAACGCAGCAAGGGACCGAGCACACCAAAGCCAGGTCCAAGGAGTTCCCTAGCGTGGCAGTTCTTCACACAATGTGCTGATGACAAGACACGAGTGGTTTGCACGCTGTGCAATCAGAGCCTAAACCGAGGCATAAACGTTCTCAACCTGAGCACAACCTGCATGACCAGGCATCTAAGTGCAAAGCATGAGCTGCAGTGGAGTAGACACCTCCAAAACAAAGAAAGGTCTCTGGCTCCTCCTGCTTCCTCTTCTGCTGCAGTCTCGGCCTCTTCATCCACCTCTGTAGTGACAGTACCACCTGCCAACCCGCAAACAGAGCATCTGCCAGCAACACTACCACCTGGGTCACCAACCATCTCCACAATGACCAATGGAAGCGTTCAGCTCTCTATATCCCAAACACTGGAGCGGAAGAGGAAGTACCCCCTTAGCCACCCGCGATCCCTGGCCCTGAATGCCAGCATTTCAAAATTCCTCACCTTTGAAATGCTGTCATTCCGTCTGGTGGAGACGCAGAGTTTTAAAAGCCTGATGGCATTGGCTATCCCACAGTACGTCGTGCCCAGCCACCACTACTTTTCCAGACGAGCCATCCCTTCCATGCACAACCAAGTGGGGGACAAAATCAGGTGTGCACTGCTCAACGCCATCTGTGGCAAGGTCCACCTAACTACGGATGCGTGGACCAGTAAGCACGGTCAGGGATGTTATATCTCCCTAACAGCACACTGGGTAAATGCAGTGGCGGCTGGGCCTGAGGCAGATAGCAGTTTGGCGCATGTCCTTCCACCACCGAGGATTGCAGGGCGCTTCAGTTTGCCTCCTGTTGCTAACTCCTCCTACTCCGCTTCCTCATCCTCTACCGCCTCCTCATCCGGTCAGCGTAACACCTTCCCCACCAACTTCAGCACAGCCAGGGGTAAACAACAGTAGGCAGTTTTAAAACTTTTCTGTTTGGGGGAAAAACCCCACACCGCGCAGGAGTTGTGGAGGGACATGGAACAACAGACCGATGAGTGGTTGCTGTCAGTGAGCCTCAAGCCCGGCCTGGTGGTGTGCGATAATGGGCGAAATCTCATAGCAGCTCTGGGCCTAGCCGGTTTGACGCACATCCCTTGCCTGGTGCATGTGCTGAACTTGGTGGTCCAGAGGTTCCTGAAAAATTACCCCAATATGCCAGAGCTGCTGCAGAAAGTGCGGGCCGTCTGTGCACACTTTCGGCGTTCTCACCCTGCTGCTGCTCGCCTGTCAGCGCTGCAGCGTAACTTCGGCCTTCCCGCTCACCGCCTCATATGTGACGTGCCCACAAGGTGGAACTCCACCTTGCACATGCTGGCCAGACTGTGCGAGCAGCAGCAGGCGATAGTGGAGTTTCAGCTGCAGCAATCATGCATAAGTCGCTCTGCGGAACAGCACCACTTGACCACCAATAACTGGGCCTCCATGCGAGACCTGTGTGCCTTGTTGCGCTGTTTCGAGTACTCCACCAACATGGCCAGTGCCAATGACGCCGTTCTCAGTGTTACTATCCCAGTTCTATGCCTCCTTGAAAAAACTCTTCGGGCGATGATGGAAGAGGATGTGGCACAGGAGGAGGAGGAGGAGGCGGGATCATTTCAAAGGCTTTCAGGGCAGTCTTTCACGAGTGGCTACGAGGGTGGGTTCCTGAACCAACAAACGCCAGGTACACAATTGTCTGGCAGCAAGGGCACAGTTCTGGAGGATGACGAGGTGGAGGATGAGGAGGAGGAACCATGTTCACAGCAGGGTGGCACCCAGACCAGCTCATGGCCATCACTGGTGCGTGGCTGGGGGGATACAGAGGACACAGACGATACACCTCCCACAGAGGACAGCTTTTCTTTGCCTCTGGGCAGCCTGGCACACTTGAGCGATTACATGCTGCAGTGTTTCCGCAACGACCGCTGAGTTGCCCACATTTTAACTGGTGCTGATTACTGGGTGGCCACCCTGCTGGATCCCCGTTACAAGGATAACGTACCGTCCTTAATTCCCTCACTGGAGCAGGATCGTAAGATGCGTGAGTACAAGCGCACGCTGGTAGACGCGCTGCTGGTGGCATTCCCACCTGACAGCGGGCGTACGGTGGAAGCACAAGGTGAAGGCAGAGGAGGAGGAAGAGGTCGCCAACACAGCCGGGGCACCGCCAGCACCTCAGAAGGCAGGGTTAGCATGGCCGAAATGTGGAAAAGCTTTGTCAGCACGCCACAACAACCAGCACCACCAGCTGAGATGGAACGTCTTAGCAGGAGGCAGCATTTCACCAACTTGGTTGAGCAGTATGTGTGCACAGGCCTACACGTACTGGATGACGGGTCTGCCCACTTCAACTTCTGGGTCTCCAAATTGGGCACATGGCCTGAGCTTGCCCTTTACGCCTTGGAGGTGCTGGCCTGCCCTGCAGCCAGTTTATTATCTGAACGTGTATTTAGCACGGCAGGGGGCGTTATCACAGACAAGCGCAACCGCCTGTCCAGAGCCAATGTGGACAAGCTCACGTTCATTAAAATGAACCAGGCATGGATCCCACAGGACTTGCCCGTACCTTGTGCAGAATAGACATGTATACCGGTGTTCTGACAAAAACTGTCCGGCCATCGGATTGTGTCCTGCCCGTACTGCACAGGCGCAGCGCTTGCGCAGTACGGAGGACAAGGAGATTCACAAAATCTCTGAAGATGAATGGCGCCTGCGCAGTGAGTGCAGGTTCAAGCCTCACCATTCAAGTGGACATACGGTAGCACATAGTAACGGGGCCCCTCACGGGCTCGCTTCGATCGCCACGCTTCGGGCTCGGCCTCGCTTGGCTCGGCTTGAATCTCGGATGGTGTGGCTTGAACCTGGACTCACCACGCAGGCGCAGTTCGTCTTGTGAGATTTTCTAAATCCCCTTGTCCTACGTACTGAGCAAGTGCAGTACAGGGCGGACACTATCCGATGGGGGACAGAATTCGACACATCACCGGCCTTACCCAGCCATTGTTTTGTTTTTGAACCAGTGTTGGCTACCTCGTCCTCCTCCACCGCCGCTTCCACCTACACAGCCACATCCACCGCCACCTCAACCTCCTACTCCATATGGACCTCGTCCTCCTAGGTCAAAATTATAATTTTTACTTTATTTTTTTGTAGCGCACAGATCCTTTCCCCCTTACCTGCCTTTATGTTGTTGGCTCCTCGCAGGAGGAAGAAAGGCGCACCACACTACCAGCCCGTACCCTCCTGTATAAAGAGGTTGATCGGTGTACTTGACGGGCCGTGTCCACAGCCGGAGTCAAAATTCCTCCAGAGGATGATTTTCACCTCTACTGTAGGTAGAGGCAAGTCCTTGAATTCCCAGTAAAGTCTATGTCCACAGCTGAAACTACAACTCTGAGTTTATTCTCTCATGGCAAAATAAACTGTACTCGGATAGAAAAGGTTAGAGCAAAGAAACAGGACAGCTTAAGGTGTGGAGGAGGTCCAGGCACAAACTTAGCACATTCACTTCACTGCTTAGGTTTCTCAAACAGTTTTAGGCGCACGGTCTCTGCCACAGACCTTGAGGTTGGTCTATGCCACAGACCGGGTGTACAAGGCCCCTGCCACGGACCTGGAGAACTTTGGTCTCTGCCACAGACCAGGGTGTATAAGGCCCCTGCCACGGGCCGGGTGAATAAGGCCTCCGATACAGTCAGGATGACCTTGAGCTTCTCCTTCTAAGAACTAGCCTATATCAAGGGGAAGACATCTCTCCAGGGAGTCAACAGACCCTTCCTTCACCGTGCCTCCAGCATCGGGCCATCGGAAGGTTCCTCCCTTCCCTGGAACAGGGTCCCCTACACGAGGCGGCACCCAAATACTCCTCGACCCTTAGCGGACTCCAGACGAAGGCTCTGGACCCCAGGCTTTACTCCCGCCCCTAGGCCTCCATACCCAGGGCAGCAGGAACTCCAGGATAGTACCTCACCCCGGGCTAAAGGTGCCCGAGATGGAACAGGAACACGTGCACCCAGGCCGAAGGCACCTAGGCGCGGACCCCACTGGACATCAGCCCCCAGGCCAAAGGTGCCTGGGGCTCGGACCCCGATCAGGGGGCGTCTGCCCCTTTTATATCCTCTCCCGGCATGCACAGCAGGTTCCCCGCCCCGCTGTACTACTGCCAAGAGGGGACACAAAAGGCACAGCACTGTATCAGCGGTTCAACCCTAGCCTACCATGGCAGCGCCACCTGTAGGCCGCAGGGAACTGCACACCAATACTGTCCCCCGAGGACAAAATGGTCCATAAATCCTACAGAATTAGGGTGTTGGAGCCTATTTACCACTCAAACACTTCCCTTAAATTTAACACCCCGCTACATTTTTATTTCAAAGTATTTTATTTTCCCACTAGCTTATCCATTAAATTTAATAATTTTTTCCAGAAAGGGCGTATTCTGGGGCATTCCCACCATATGTGTGGCATTGTGACGTTGAGTTTCTGAGGTTCTTAATGACTTTCTGTACCTCTTCTGCTGAAAAGGGGGCCTCCAGCATATTTTTTTTTATTTTTTTTATGTTATTTTAAGTTATTTCCCTATCCACATTTGTTTGCAGAGCACTTCCCATGCTCTTAACAACATTTTGCTGCCATTTGCAACCCTCTAGCCCTTTCCATTACTTTTTTAGAGCCTTTTTAGTCCTCAGAAGTTCGGGTCCCCATTGACTTCAATGGGGTTTGGGTTCGGGGTCAACTTCGGGTCAAGTTCGGTCCCGAACTCAAACTTTTTTCCGAAGTTCGGCCGAACCCGTCGAACCCGAACATCCAGGTGTCCGCTCAACTCTAATCAAGAACCCTTAAGCTAAAAACACACTTCCAACCCAGCACCTCTCGATTTTAATCCACAGATTACTAATATTTTTACAGAATACTAATACTACTCACCTCATTGCGCTGTCCACAGAAGAGCTTTCCCCGCACTTATGCTTTCGAGGTACAAGCAGTGCACATGTACTATGGCCACTGCTGTGTAGAACATTGCACGTGAGTGCATTGTTCTACACGGACTAAATCTCCCAAGAATCATTGCACTTGCATATACCAGTGCGCATGCACAGCCATTAGCATTCATTTCCAGTTCCAGTACCTCCCAGGTCACCCAAGTAACCCATGGACTATACTGCATGGGTGGGGCTGCAATGAGCGTGCAAAGAGCTTTTACGTGCCGGTGCTGGATGCACTGACACATAGAATATCGGATCAGGAATACATTGAGGAGTGTGGCTACATTCCACACACAGTGGGGCCATGTAGAACCAGCATAGCCACCCTCATAAAGGAAGTGTGCTGAAACAATTTTTCACATACATATGTTGGCATGTAGAATCCAACATTGCTATTTATAGGTATTTAGATGACTGCTTATTAAGGTAAGGAGTATTATATTTGTTTTTTCGAACTGGGTTTAGTGACATTTTAAGCTCCTTTTAACTTCACCTCACAACTACAATGTGTGCGCCATGCTATGATTAATGCAGTCTGTCATCTATGCAGACACCAACTTCCATGACTGAGTATTCCAGCTATGCAGCTGCGTGATTAACAATGCGCTAGTTCTTTAGAACTAAATGATAATCTGAGTCACGTTGCCCTTCAAGAATGTGGTAATTAGGGTAAAATCAGTTGGAAACAATATTCATTCATATTGTAGCTTGTGAGGATGAGATATTTTTATGGTACAAACCCAGTGACATAACCAGAGGAATTCCTTCTAATGTAAACACCACAGTTTAGCTTATATTAATAGCTTATTAGACATTTACGTAAGGTGTATGTCCAACCAAAACATTTTATTATAGTTTTGGGTAAATTTGGGAAAGATTACATCCCTGGTTGGTTTTGAATTCTATATGGGGCTCCTTTAAAAAGTTTTCCCTTAATTGATGTCACAGTGATAAAAACAATATTATTATTATCCCTTAATATTAGGGATGCACCGATACCATTTTTTTCACAGTGAGTACGAGTACCGATACTTTTTCTCATGTACTCGCCAATACCAATTACCAATACCTTTTTTTTATTTTTTTGGGTGTGCGTGGTGCGGTGAGATTTGAGCCCATACAAAAATAAATGGGCTCAAATTGCGCTGCAAAGAATCGCATATGCAATTCCTGTCCGAATCACATGCGATTTCCCGCACCGCTCCCGTGTGAACTCAAGCTAAAGTCACTATGACAAGCCAGGGTTCACACAGGAGCGATGTGGGAAAACGCATGTGATTCAGACAGGCAATTCTTTTCAGTGCAATTTGAGCCCATTCATTTTGTATGGGCTTAAAGTGAATGTAAACCCACTCGCATCCTTTCTAAACTACTGCCATGGTGGTTATCTATAACGATATACATGCCTCCTGCATGTATCCTTACCTGTCAAATGTCTCCCCTCTGTCTGTTATGAGACCTGAAAAACTGCAGATTCTGTGGGTGGGTCTGTTGTCTGGAGCTCGGTGGGTGGAGTTGTGATGTCAGTAGACTCCCCGCCCACCTCTACACTCCCTTTGTCAATATGCACTTTCTCCTGTGTATTTCTTACACTGAACTTCTGCTATGATCACTAACATCCAGTCAAAACCCAGGAATGTCACCACATGACTTCAGCATGCCCAATCATGGCTGAGGGGTAGAGCAGCCAATCCTGGGAGAGCTGGAGAAGAAAGGAGGGGGGATGTGAAGTACACAGAATGTCTCTCACACTCCTGCATGAGATAAGGTAATCAACTGTCACTCACAGCAAGGGGGAGAAAAGGACTCTCTATTTTTCTATCTGTCCATTTTTTATCTCACCGAAAAAAGATAAGAGGATTGCTCAGAGCTGGATTAACTCTTCGTGGCAAGACTGGGCACAGATGATATGAAATCCTATACTCTATAATGTGCAAGCCTTAATTAAAAAATAAAAAAATTCAGGTTTACATTCACTTTAAATCGCACAGCACCGCATGAAAAAAGGTATCTTGATATTGGTGTCAGTGCAACCATAAATAATGTTATAAAGAATTTATATAGCGCCAAGAGTTTGTGCAATAATTGTTTTTAGGAGAAAATGGGGAAAATCTGCCCTAACCGTCCCCTGCTTTATAAAAGTTTAAGGTCTGTTTTATATTTTTCCTCACTTCCTATGGAGTGAAACCATTGTCAGCAGGGCAGTAAGTGAGAGAAAATCTCTCTAAAGTTGATCATTCGCTAATAGAATTCCTGACTTTATGCTGTCTGTTGAACAAATGAAATTCAACAGATTCCGTTATCCCACAAATAGCGTGGATGGATAAATCCCCCTGCCGGGCTAATGTATTTTCACAACCACTAGCAATGGCTGTCAGAATACCCAAACAGTGGCTGCAGCTGGCTTTCTGACAATGTTTGACCTGACTCCTTTGACCAAAGTTGATTAAGTAATTGACCAAAACGATGTAATATGAGAACCTACCTTAAAGTGGTTGTAAACCCGGTAAATTTTTTTTTTTTTCATAACAACCTGGAAGAGAAAGGCATAATGAGCTAATATGACTAGCATAATAGCTCATTATGCATCATTTACCTTAGGTCGGGGCCCCCGAAGCCGTCCTCGTCTCCCTCTTCAGCCGCATCCATCGCTGCGGCGATAGCCGGAAGGTTACTTCCGGTGTATCGCCGCACCAGCCAATCACAGCGCCGCTCCGGCGCTGTGATTGGCTGGAGCGGCGGAGACGTCACTCTGCGCATGCGCGCGAGAGCCGTCACAATCGGCTACGCCCAGCTATTGCTGGGAAGTAGCCGATTTTGTGAATGAGATTAACCTCATGAATGCGCCATTGTGTATGGCGCGCATGCGCCGTAGACAGCGGCGCCTGTCATTTTTAGTAAATATCTCCTTAACCGTGTAAGTTTAGGAGATATTTCTTGCACCTACAGGTAAGCCTTAATCTAGGCTTACCTGTAGGTGCAAGTTGAAAAAGTGGGTTTACAACCACTTTAAACTAGACAATTAACTAGACCCAAAGTGGAACTTCCGCTTATCTGTCTCCTCCCCCCTCTAGTGCCACATTTGGCACCCTTCGGGGGGGGGGCAACTTATTTTTGACAGGGACCCTGTCCCCACTTCTGTTGGACCTCGCCGCGGCGAGGTACATCAGAAGTCCGGGCCCCTCCTCCCCCCTCGTCCTTCCCATACTGTTGGGCCAGTAAGAGAGTGCAGCGCGCCTAGCGCATGCGCAGTAGGGACCCGGCAGTAAAGCTGAAAGGCTTCACTGCCAGGTTCCCTTACAGGCAATGGCGGCGGCAGCACCCGACAGAAAATGGAAACATTGACTGCGGTGCCAACATCGCTGGACTCCAGGACAGGTAAGTGTCCCAATATTAAAGTCAGCAGCTACAGTATGTGTTTTTTGAGGGGAAGGTGGAACTCCTGTTTACCTGACCTGGTGGTGGGTTCTGCTCATTTTAGATACTCACCCAGCCAGTGGATCCAACGTTGTGCAGTGGAGATCCTTTTCTCTTCTGGCAGCATTAGGTCCAATGCGCAACGTGATTGCAAGGCTGCCATCTATTCTGTTTTCAGCCGCCACACCTCCTGATGATGTGCCGCTAGGCCCAGTGGCGTAGCGTGGGTTGTCAGAGCCCGGGGAAAGGCAAGAAATTTGTGCCCCCCCAGCCTGCGGACTTTCCACTACACTACACACGACCACTAACCCGCACACCACTACCTTGCACACCTGACCTACGTGACCATTACACTGACCCACCTACTGACACCTACACTGACCCACCTACTGACACCTACACTGACCCACCTACTGACACCTACACTGACCCACCTACTGACACCTACACTGACTGACCCACCTACTGACACCTACACTGACTGACCCACCTACTGACACCTACACTGACTGACCCACCTACTGACACCTACACTGACTGACCCACCTACTGACACCTACACTGACTGACCCACCTACTGACACCTACACTGACTGACCCACCTACTGACACCTACACTGACCCACCTACTGACACCTACACTGACCCACCTACTGACACCTACCCTGACCCACCTACTGACCCCTACACTCACTGACACACACACACACACTGACACACACACACCTACATTGAAATATGTAAAATGAGGTGCAGCGCTAAATGAATAAATAAATGTCAATAGGTGTAATGTGAAAAATTGGTGAAAAGGAAAACTAATGCAGAGTCTCCCATTTCTTAAATTCATATGAGTCTAAGGCCCCTTTTACTCTGGGGCGGGCAGGTGCGGTGGCGGTATAGCAGCGCGATTTTCAGCGCTGCTATACCGTCGTTCTTACCGCGGTATGCGGCCGCTAGGGGGGTGAATTTAACTCCCGCTAGCGGCCGAAAAAGGGTTAATACCGCCCGCAAACCGCGGCTATTGCCGCGGTTTGCGGGCGGTATTACCGCGCTGTCCCATTGATTTCAAAGTGGATGACGGGTGGAGCCCTGGTGACGTCATCACGTTTTTCCTTTCCAGACAGCGGATTGACGATAGGGAGTAGAGAGAGGTTAATGGAGACGCCGCAGCTCCTTACATGACCGCATATGTGATTGCTGTTTCGCTGATATACCAACATCACGCTTGTAAGTGCAATAATTCTTATAATACATTTATTTGAGTTAACATACTGCACCATGAGAATATTTTTTACCTTCCATGTCTGCGAGTAACACCTCAATTACATGCCAAAAGCCCCCTCCAAGCCCCTCCCTCAGGAATTGGATTAATGATTTACTGAGCTTCATGACAGTATCCCTCAGAGCTTTCAGCATGTAAGGGGTTAAATGATCAATTCTGCTATATAATGCATTCCTCGGGTCATTCAACATGCCAAATACCTAGCAGGATTGATCATTCAACCCCTTACATGATGCTGAAAGCTCTGAGAGATACTGTCATGAAGCTCAGTAAATAATTATTTCCGATTCCTGAGGGGGGGGGCTTGGAGGGGGCTTTTGGCATGTAACTGTTTCTGTCTGTCTGTACTTAGGCCCGCAGGCATGCATGCATTAACACATGGTGGTGGCGTGACTCAACTCTCCTCTCCCTAACTGCTGCTGACCGGGCCCGGCGTCTGCTCCATCCATCTGAGATGGCTCCCTGCCTCACTCACCTCCATTTTTTGTTGTCGAGACACTGCCGCGTTACTTCCACTTCCTGGGTCCCAGATGAAGGCACTACACCACTTCCAGATCCGGTCAGGGAGGAAGGGTGGAGGAGAAGACGGCGGCTTACAGTAGCGCGGGCGGGCCTTCGCGCATGCGCCGCCCGCGTTCAAGGACTGGCCAGCCCTACCGGAGCACATGACCACATTCGCCCAATCACAGTGCACCAGCTGACGCAAGATGGCGGCCGGGCCCGGCCGTGACACAGTAAATAGAATTTAACGGGCCTTGAGAAAAGTGACACAAACGGTGCAGGAATTCGCCCCCCAAATATTGCGCCCGGTGCGACGGCCCCCCCTGCCCCCCCACGCTACGCATCTGGCTAGGCCTGCCCCGTCCTCCTTTGGTGAATGAAAGGCTATGCCTCCTTGGACATGTGACGTGTATATTCCAGGAAGTAAAGGTAGCATAGTGCATGTCCTTCGACTAGGCAAGTGATGTGCAAGGAAGTGGGGCCAGACAATTTATTTAAAAAAAAAAAGAAAAGAAAAGAAAAAAAAAGCACTTTCTGTGAAGAACCAGGAGGAGGGGTGAAGAGGAGGGATGATGATTTTGAAGGTGAAGATCCGCTTTAATATGTATCTAATCAGGCAAGCCCTTGAACTACATAGTCATTGGTAGATCTAAAGGAAATTTAGATCTACCAATGTGTGTGGTGAGCTACACACATACTCAGATAGTAAAAAAAAGAGAGGAGTTCAAAGTGAATTTTTGGTAAAATTAAACTAGTAAAATGACAACAAGCTTTAAACACCAATGTCCCATTTTCTTGATATGTGTCTGCTGTACTTGTATGAAAACGTATCCTTTTCTCTTTGGATTTCTTCCTTTATGTGAAATACCTGGTGATCCTGCCAGTATCCTTGCTTTTCTATTTCAAACTAACTATGCCAGGGCATGGAAGCACATCCATCGCAACATGGTCAGTTTTCTTCTTTGCATTCTAATTGGAGCACTGCCTGCCTGTCCTTTAATGATCAGACTTCTGCTGACATGCCACCCCCCACACATACACACATAGCTTTTCATTTTGAATATCAGTGTATTGCTGTTTCTTTGCCTCCTGCTGACACACACCCCTGAAGTCTCCACAACCAAATATCTAAGCCCCTAATGCAGCTGAGAACCGAGGTCATGTGATCACCTATGTGAAAAAATAAGATTTTATATATGGGGGGGGGTCAGCAGGAGACAGAGAAACAGCAATACACTGATATTCTAAATATATAAATATATATATATATATATATCTGTATATACTATGTATGTATATATATATATATATATATATATATTTATAAATTCATAAACATTTTGCCTTGCATTTCTTTTTTGCACTAAATGGGTTGTTTTACAAGGTTAGGGTTCACACACACCAATCAGCCGTAACGTTATGACCACAGACAGGTTAGGTGAATAACAATGATTACCTCATTACAATGGTATTTGGAAGTCAGTGGGATATATTAGGCAGCAAGTGAACATGTTATCCCTGAAGTTGATGTGTTGAAAGAAGAGATGGGCATCACAGTTTGTTGCATATGAGGCTGTGTAGCTACAGACCAATCAGGGTGCCCATGCTGACCTGTATCCACAGCAAAAAGTGCCTACAAGGAACACGTGAGCATAAGGACTGGACCACGGAGTAATGGAAGAAGATGGTCTGGTCTGATGAATCATGTTTTCTTTTACATTATGCGGATGGCTGGGTGCGTCGCTTACCTGGAGAGGAGATGGCACCAGGATGACGTATGGGAAGAAGGCAGGCTGGTGGAGGCAGTGTGATACTTTGAGCTGCTGGGAAACCTACCGTCCTGCCAATAATGTGGAGTTTACTTTGATCCGTACCACCTACCTTAACATTGTTGCTGACCAAGTACAAGTTTCCTTCATGGAAACAGTATTCCCTGAAGGCAGTGGCCTCTTCAAGCAGGATAATGCACCCTGCCACACTGCAAAAGTGGTTAAACACAACAACGAGTTTGAGGTGTTGACTTGGCCTCCAAGTTCTTCAGATCTTAATCCAATCAAGCATCTGTGGGATGTGCTGGAAAAACATGCCTGATCCATGTAGGCCCAACCTCGCAACTTACAGGACTTAATGGATCTGCCACTGATGGCTTGGTGCCAGATACCACAGCATACCTTCAGAGGTCTAGTGGATTCCATGCCTTGCCGGGCCAGGACTGTTTTGGCAGCAAAAGCAGGACCTACCCAATATAAGGTGGTCAGAAAGCTATACCTGATCGTTATATAAGTTAACGTATATTTAAATCCAACTTTTTTTTTCCATTCTGGAAAGAGTAGAAGGTGCGCAATGTTGTGTTCTGTACCGAGCGCATTTGGGATTTTTTCTTCATTGTAAATACAGATAGTTATACGTACAACGTGGGAGTGCCCAAACCAATTTAGAATCTACTAACTTGGAATTTGCTCCTCTTTGACTGAATACATCAGTGTGTGCCAGCTCAGTAATTACTAGCATGTGTATGTGTCTGTGGATTTAATGTTTTACAGTCGCTCTCTATTGATTTAGTTATTTAAGGCAAGCTATGTATGACTGTTGCACTGCTTCACCCATTTATTGCTGGATTCTTATTATTTTATAGATATTTAGTGCATTACCCTATGTGCATATACCTATTGGAATCATTGTCCCCTAATTTATGCTAACAAAGTGCACTGTACTTGATAAGAACTTGGGATGAGCTTCGAGTTCGAGTCAAACTCATGTTCGATTCGAACATTGCCTTTTCGCCCGTTCGCCGAACAGCGAACAATTTGGGGTGTTCGCGGCAATTTCGAAAAGCCGCGGAACACCCTGTAAAAGTCTATGGGAGAAATCTAAAGTGCTAATTTTAAAGGTTAATATGCAAGTTATTGTTAGAAAATGTGTTTGGGGACCCGGGTCCTGCCCCAGGGGACATGTATCAATGCAAAAAAAAGTTTTAAAAACTAACGTTTTTTCGGGAGCAGTGATTTTAATAATGCTTAAAGTGAAACAATAAAAGTGAAATATTCCTTTAAATTTCGTACCTAGGGGGATGTATAGTATGCCTGTAAAGTAGCGCTTGTTTCCCGTGCTTAGAACTGTCCCTGCACAAAGTGTCATTTCTGAAGGAAAAAAAGTAATTTAAAAGCACTCGCGGCTATAATGAATTGTCGGCTCCTGGCAATACAGAGAACAGTCATTGAAAGTCATTGATTAAAAATAAAAAAAATGCGTGGGGGTCCCCCCAAATTCATTTACCAGGCCCTTCAGGTCTGGTATGGATATTAAGGGGAACTCCACGCCAAATTAAAAAAAAAATGGCGTGGAGTTCCCCCCAAAAATCCATATCAGACACTTTATCCGAGCAAGCAACCTGGCAGGCCGCAGGAAAAGAGGGGGGGACGAGAGAGCGCCCCCCCATCTGAACCGTACCAGGCCACATGCCCTCAATATGGGGAGGATGTCCCCATGTTGATGGGGACAAGGGCCTCATCCCCACAACCCTTGCCCGGTGGTTGTGGGGGTCTGTGGGCGGGGGGGCTTATCGGAATCTGGACAACCAGATTCTGCCCCCCCCCATGTGAATTGGTAACGGGGACATTGTACCCCTACCATTTCACAAAGAAAGTGTAAAAAAATTGTTGAGGGCATGTGGCCTGGTACGGTTCAGATGGGGGGGGCGCTCTCTCGTCCCCCCCTCTTTTCCTGTGGCCTGCCAGGTTGCGTGCGCGTATAAAGGGTCTGGTATGGATTTTTGGGGGGAACTCCACGCCATTTTTTTAAAAAATTTGGCGTGGAGTTCCCCTTAAAATCCATACCAGACCTGAAGGGCCTGGTATGGATATTTGGGGGGAACCCCACGTCATTCTTTTTTTAAATTTGATGCAGGGTTCCCCTTAATATCCATACCAGACCTGAAGGGCCTGGTAAATGAATTTGGGGGGACCCCCACGCATTTTTTTTTTCAATGACTTTCAATGACTGGTCTCTGTATTGCCGGGAGCTGACAATTCATTATAGCCGCAAGTGCTTTTAAATGACCTTTTTTCCTTCAGAAATTACACTTTGTGCAGGGACAGTTTTAAGCACGGGAAACATGCGCTACTTTACAGGCATACTATACACACACCCTAGGTACGAAATTGAAAGGAATATTTCACTTTTATTGTTTCACTTTAAGCATTATTAAAATCACTGCTCCCGAAAAAACTGCAGTTTTTTAAACTTTTTTTTGCATTGATACATGTCCCCTGGGGCAGGACCCGGGTCCCCAAACACTTTTTATGACAATAACTTGCATATAAGCCTTTAAAATTAGCACTTTAGATTTTTCATGTTCGAGTCCCATAGACTTTAACGGTGTTCGGATGTTCGAACAAATTTATTGCCTGTTCGCATGTTCTGATGTGAACCGAACTGGGGGGTGTTCGGCTCATCCCTAATAAGAACCACTGAGTGGTGGTTCTAGTTTATTTTTGTTGCTTATATGAAAAATACACATTTTCCCGCTCTTCTTTTTTGGGGACTCTTCTGTTAATTGATCTTTTATGGGGTTTTGCAGCACATGGTATTTTATTTTAAGTTTTGGGGCAGATTACAGGCGTTTTTCTGCCTTTTACATTGGTGACCTGCACAAAATCGCGGCAAAAACACAGCATCATCGTGGTAAAAACGCGGCAAAATCACGGGAAGAAAATGCGCGACTTTGAAACGCTCAGGTGTGAATGCAGCCTGAATTGTGGATTCGATTTTCTGAGGGACAGTCATTAGAATAAAGGTATCTTTTTGATACCTTATCACTTTTCTTTGTTTATTTATTGACTCGGGGGAAACTGAAACTCTTTATACGTATGGTTTTATTAATTATGGTTTCAGAGTCAAGGTGGTTTCCTCTGTTCTTTCCCTTCTTGTTTTCCAGAGATTTTGCCTTATTTTTCAATAATTTGATTTGGATTGGGGTCTACTGTGTGGCAAATTGCCCAATTGAGAAATAAAAAATTTGATAGTAGTCTTAACCCCTCACCACTCTATCCAAATCGAAATAAATGTTTTGCCTCTTGTTAGCAGGCATGTAGAGGTGTCTGCACCTACCATTCATTTTATTCCAAAGAACATGGAAGCCTCCAAAATATAGGATGCTTAGTCTGCAGCTTCAAGGTGTCCCCTCCCTCCATCCACACCTCACTATTGGTCATCCTTAGTGATCAGCGGACTTGCTAACCAGTAGTGGGGTGTGAGGGAGTAGTGTGTCAAACTTTGTATCCAAAATCAAGAGTTGTATAATCGGGGACCCCTGGCAGTAGTGCAATAAAGCCATGTTTTTCTTGAGCAGTGCACCTTTCAGCAGAACTGGTATGACCAAAAGTATAGCGGGCAATAGCCAATTGTGGCCAAAATGTAGCCACTGTGTGTACTAAACTTTCAGCGGAGTGATCCCCACATATTTAGACCCTTCATTTAGGGATCCAGGAGATCCAGAGTACATTTTTGCTTCTTTTTTTCTGGGCACTTAGATTTCAGGAACAGGGTCGCTTTAACCACTTGCTGACCAGTCGCCGTCATTATAGGGCGGCAGGTCGGCTCATTCCTGCGAATCGCCGTAGCTGTACAGCGGTCCCTTTAACAGTGGGCATGCCGGGGGGAGCCGATGCACGTGGCTGGCCACCCACGATCGCTCCACAGAGAGCAAGAACGGGGATCTGTCAGTGTAAACAAACAGATCCTCGTTCTGACAGGGAAGTGCAGAGTGATCGTCTTTTCCTAGAGATTAGGAACAGCGATCTCTCTGTACTCCCAGTCAGTCACCCCACAGTTAGAAACACCTCCCAGGGAACATATTTAACCCCTTGATCGATCCCTAGTGTTAACCTCTTACCTGCCAGTGACATTTATACAGTAATCAGTGCATTTTTATAGCACTGATCGCTGTATAAATGTCAATGGTCCCAAAAAAAGTGTCAAAAGTGTCAGATCTGTTCGTCGTAATGTCGCAGTCCCGCTAAAAATTGCTGATCACCGCCATTACTAGTAAAAAAAAAAAAATAATAATAAAAATGCCATTAATCTTTTCCCTAATTTGTAGATGCTATAAGGTTTGTGCAAACCAATCAATATACGCTTCTTGCAATTTTTTTTTACCACAAATATGTAGTAGAATACATATTGGCCTAAACTGATGAAGAAATTTGTTTTTGTTTTTACATTTTTTTGGGGGATATTTATTATAGCAAAAAGTTAAAAATATATATATTTTTTGTTTATAGCGCAAAAAATAAAAACCATAGAGGTGATCAAATACCACCAAAAGAAAGCTCTATTTGTGGGGAAAAAAAGACATGAATTTTGTTTGGGTACAGCGTCGCACGACCACGCAATTGTCAGTTAAAGCGACGCAGTGCCGTATCGCAAAAAATGGCCTGGTCATTAAGGGGATAAATCTTCTGGTCCTTAAGTGGTTAACCACTTTACTTTTTGTCATTTGTGTCATTTTTTTGTCGTCACTTGTCATTTTACCTGCTCTCATTTTACTGGAATTAAAGTGTAACTAAAGGCAAAACTTTTTTTGTCTTTTTGAATGGAGTGTTATGACCCCTGTCAGTATTTTTTTTTGCCATCTGTGTCCTCTAGGGGAGATTTCCCTTCATTTTATGTCCCAAAACAGGAAGTGAGAAGAAATCCCTCCAAAGTGAGGGAAACCTGGGGTATTACCAAGGTCACCAGAGCTAGTGTCCCCATTGGAAGATTTCCCCTCTATTGCTGTTCTCATGGCAATCCAAAATTTGGGATTTTCTTTTGATAACGGTAAACCAGACAAATAGAGGGGGTGAATCTTCCTAAGAGGGGGCACAGTCAGCAATAATTAATGACAGGTGTTCTAATCCCTCCAGGCTCCAAAGCTAAAAAAAAAAAAAAAGTTTTGCCTTTAACCACTTCAGACCGGACCATTTTGGCTGGTTAAAGACCAGGCCACTTTTTGCGATTCGGCACAGCGTTGCTTTAACTGACAATTGCGCGGTCGTACGATGTGGCTCCCAAACAAAATTGATGTCCTTTTTTTCCCCCACAAATAGAGCTTTTATTTGGGGGTATTTGATCACCTCTGTGGTTTTTATTTTTTGCGCTATAAACAACAATAGATCGACAATTTAAAAAAAAAAACAATATTTTTTACTTTTTGCTATAATAAATTTCCCCCAAAAATATATAAAAAAATGTTTTTCCTCAGTCTAGGCCGATACGTATTCTTATACATATTTTTGGTAAAAAAAAATCTCAGTCAGCGTTTATTGATTGGTTTGCGCAAAAGTTATAGCGTTTACAAATAGGGGATAGTTTTATGACATTTTTATTATTTTTTTTTTTTTTACTAGTAATAGCGGCGATCAGTGATTTTTTTTGTGACTGCGACATTATGGCGGACACATCGGACACTTTTGACACATTTTTGGGACCATTGTATGTGGTCGCGTTGGGTGGGGGAATAAGAACTACATACATCAGATTAAAGCCACATTGATGCTTACGTTTATTGGCTTTCTCCTGGATTTTGGGAAGATTTGCCAAGGTCTGGCCTAAGAGTATCACATATCCCTATTTGGATAGCAGATAAACTTCAGTATTCTATAGCATCTAACCAACAGTTATCTCTAATGCATATCCAGATAGTCTAAGAAGTATGTCATAGCCAACAGTTTGTGATTTACTTGGTGTTAATTATATTTTTTGTGATTTATTTCTACAGGTGATACATTATTCCAAATGGCTGAAGTCCATCGACAAATTCAAGTGCAGCTGGAAGAAGTCGTAAGTAGACTTGTGCACAACGGAAAAATTCGTTCCGTTTCGGTTCGTTTCTTTCCGGTCCTGTTGATTCGTAATCATTCGTAATTTTGCTAGACGGGATTTTTCGTGTTCGGACTCATTCGTATTTTTGCAAGCGACATTTTTCGTTGAATTTTTTGTTGCTTTATAATTCGTACTTTCGGTAGAGTACGTTGTTTTTCGTTGATTCTGGACACAACTCCTACTTTCGTAACTTTTTTTGGGTTCGTACTTTCGGTAGAGTACGTTGTTTTTCGTTGATTCTGGACACAACTCCTACTTTCGTAACTTTTTTTGGGTTCGTTGATTCGTAATTTTCCGTGTCTCTCTCACAACGACGCTGCCTATTATGCCTAATGTGCTTCGAATGGATTTGTACTTTTCTAAATACATTGCGGTTATTTGTAACGATTCGAAATCTCGTATTTTACTTTCGTTTTTAACATGCGGCTATAGGCTCCGCCCCTGTACACCATTTTGAGAGGGTTCAGCACGGTGAGGGAGAAGCAGAGAGCAGAGCAGAGTGTTATTGTGCTTCGAATGGATTTGAAATCTCGTATTTTACTTTCGTTTTTTACATGCGGCTATAACCTCCGCCCCTGTACACCATTTTGAGAGGGAGTTCAGCACGGTGTGGGAGAAGCAGAGAGCAGAGCAGAGTGAGTGTTATTGTGCTTCGTATGGATTCGTACATTCGTAACTTTTTCATAACGAATTATGCCGAAGACATTCGGGCATTCGCTATTTGCGGTATAATTTATTTCGGATTCGGTCTTATTCGTAATTGCTTTGTTCGGAAATTCGAATGCTTCCGAATGTCCGAAAGTTGCTAAATTCGGACGAATTTCAATTCGTTACGAAACGAATTGCACAAGCCTAGTCGTAAGTAATAATTCTCAGTTATGGCCCAAACACTTTGGAACGTAGTGCGGGATACCCACATCAGGGGTGGATCCAGAGTATTTTCTCGGGAGGGGCACTGCCAAAAAATTATTTTTTTGTGGGAAATTTATCGGGGAAATGGTTGGTGTCGGCGCTTCAATCATCCCGGCACCATGGTTGTTATGGTGTCAGGATGATTGAAGCGCATTATTTCTATTATTACATTGTAATATGAAATTAAATAGTTCAATGCAGAATCAGTGGGAGCCCCGAGTGTGTCACTTGCCACCGTCGCCTGCAATTACTGGGAGCCCTGAGCCTGTCACTTGCCACACGTTGTGCATTGTCAGTTGCCACGTCACCTGCCACATCTTGTGGATTGTCACTTGCCACACCTTGTGGATTGTCACTTCCCACATCACCTGCCACACCTTGCGGATTGTCACTTGCCACGTCACCTGCCACACCTTGCTGATTGTCACTTGCCTGCCACCAGATGCAGATTGTCATTTGCCACGTCACCTGACACAATTTGCGGATTGTCACTTGCCACGTCGCCTGCCACACCTTGCGGATTGTCACTTACTTGCCTGCTAAAGTGTCGTTTTGGTTGTCTCTTGCTGTGTCCCAGACTCTCAGAGTCAGGCAGCAGAGAGATAATGTAATCCCTCTGCTGCCTGCACAGTGAGGGTGGAAGTCACTGCAGGAATGCAGGGCAGACACGGGCGGTAAGAGATGATCTCATCTCTCTGCTCCCCCGCTCCCGGCTAGCTGATTGGCCAGCTGCCACACTGAGCCTGCTCTCTCACTCTCACCTGTGCTGCCAACACACTGAGCAGCACGGTCTGCCCACGAACCGCGCCGCCCCCCGACAACAAACCGCGCCGCAAGCGGAGCCGCCCGCTTTCTTACCCGTCTGTGGAGCCGCACGCTATTGCACCTGCCCACAGAGCGGCCTGACGTGACTCACTGACGTCACTCGTTGCTAGACGCCAAGCGGCCCAGGCGTTAGCAGCGATTGCAGGGAAGAGGCTCCACCCACCTCCTCCTCCGCTCCTGGTATCCTGTCAGTGCGCCACGTAACTACATTAGACGAGTCTCTCTCTCGACGCCGCTGATCGGCTGATGTGAGAAACTGAGAGAGAGACTCAGAGAGGCAGCGACAGCCGCAGAACAAGTACTGTATATACTCGAGTATAAGCCGACCCGAATATAAGCCGAGGCACCTAATTTTACCCCAAAAAACTGGGAAAACTTATTGACTCAAGTATAAGCCTAGGGTGTCCTAGGCTTATACTTGCCTCACTTTGCCTCACTGTGCCCATGCCTCACTGTGCCCATGACTAGACTGATGTTTAACATGGAAGTCTATGGAAGGAGTGCCCGGCTTTGAAAAATCGGTTCTCCCAGACACCAAACTTTTCAAACTCATAGAGGAGACATGGGGCTACATGTGTGCCAAGTTTGGGGTCCAGAGGACCTACGACCGGCCGGTACTGGGTCCGCAAAATCACTGGAGAAATGACCGTTTAACATTGGAGTCTATGGAAGGGGTGCCCGGTTTTAAAAAATCAGTGCTCCACGGCCGTAGGTCTCCCAGACACCAAACTTTGCACACTTGTAGAGAAGACATGAGGCTACATGTGTGCCAAGTTTGGGTCCAGGGGATCTACGACCGGCCGGTACCGGGTCCGCAAAATCACCGGAGAAATTACCGTTTAACATTGGAGTCTATGGAAGGGGTGACCGGATTTAAAAAATCAGTGCTCCCCGGCTGTAGGTCCCCCAGACACCAAACTTTGCACACTTGTAGAGAAGACATTGGGCTACATGTGTGCCAAATTTGGGGTCCAGGGGTCCTACGGCGGGCCGGTACCGGGTCCCCAAAGTTCGGGAGATCAGGCGCAAAAAAAAAAAACAGAGCAAGCAAGTAAGTGTGACAGATGGTCTCGGGGGGGGGGGGGGGGGCAATTGCCCTGTTGCCCCCCCCTGGATCCGCCACTGACCCACATTCCGTGTTTTGTTTATCGCACAGCATTCCAATCACTATAGGTGTTTGATTTGCTGCAGGCACCCCAAATGCAGATTGCAAACCTTGCCTGCATCGGTACCATGCGATCTATTTGTAGTGCCTTTTAAAATTAGTGTATGTGCTACTTTTGAGTGCCATCCAGTGCTATTTCCTCCCATTCTAATGATTGAGCTGAAAGTTCCACTGAATCACACAGGAATTGCACAAGAATGTGAAGTGTGTTTCTGTGCAATTCTGGTGTGAGCCGGCAGTGAAAAAGGAACCCAAGGTCAATATTACACATCTTCACATCTTTTAACAACCACTCCATAAACTCCCCCATTGTAAAGTTGTACCATATGCAACTTGCAGAATAAATAAACCCCATTGACATATTTAAACATGAAATGCTCAAAGATGTTATCAAAGAGATGAAGGCCTTCTACTACGTAGAAACGCATAAAGCAACACACCGATCAGAATAGTAAGCATGTACTTGGGCTCTGTGGCCCACTATCCAGCACAGTTGGGTGGGAAAGGAATCAACAAAACATTTTATTTATTTTACAGAGATGTGGGTTCCTGTGACTACCTTCTTCTCTGAAGGCTCTTGGAGCACATTCACTGCATAATGCATATAACAGCATTTATTATAGTAGCTCATTGCCATACATTTTGATGTGCTCCATTGCTGTTTTGAAGGATCCTCTACGATCCTTCAACAGAGGGTCCATAGCTCTGCACTGGACTTTTGGACGCTGAGGGACAGTCCACCGCCATATCATGGGGGAGCACCACTTGTCAGGGGAGAGGAGGATCAAATAGGTAAAATGATTTCTCCTCTTCCCTAGACAAAATGAAAAATTAATACTTGAAGTGCAAGTCCTCCTTTTGGCCCCTTTCACACTAAAAATAGCGCCTAAAAAACGCCTGAAAAAGTCCTGCCCCTGCAGTCTCAATGTGAAAGCCAGAGTGCTTTCACACTGAAGCGATGCGCTGGCAGGACGAGAAAAAAAGTCCTGCAAGCAGCATCTTTGAGGCAGTGAAGCCCATTGAAATGAATGGGACACCGCGGCTATACCGCCCGCAAAGCGCCTCTGCAGAGTCGCTTTGCGATGGTTTTTAACCCCTTCTCGGTCGCTAGCGGGGGTTAAAACCGCACCACTAGTGGCCGAATAGCGCCTCAAAAATGACTGTATAGCGGCGCTATACCGCCAGCGCATCCAGCGCTTCAGTGTGAAAGCGGCCTTAAAACCTGTTTAATAACACCTAATAAAGTACATTCTCTGCCAACAAAGGTGTCCCTGGAGCTTTTTTGGGGAATGTTGGCAACTATGCCTCACATCAGGGCCAGATTAAAAGCAACATGGGCCTGGTGCTGAGGATTTTGGTGAGCCTTTTTTTAGGAATAAACTAAATGAAAAGACAAACAAACAATGTTTGCTAAAATAAATAAATTATTAAAACAAATTTTATTAAATAGAGATGGGGTAGAGGTGGGTGAGAGAGGGGGGTCAGAGAAAAGAGGGTAAAAGATGGGGAGAGAGAGGGTGCCTCTGGGTAGCTCAAAGAGGAAGTAAACCCTTCATCAAAAGTAAAGACATAATGTGCTAGTATTCATCGCATACTAGCACATATGTGACACCTGCAAATGAAGCCTGCACAGTCCCCGCTGCAGGCTGCATCCATCTTCGCTCCTCTTCCATGGGTTCCGGCTCTGTGACTGGCCGGAGGCGCGTGACGTCACTCCTGTGCATACTCGTGGGAGCTGCCGGTCATGGCACTCGCTACTGAAGAAATGGCACGGGTGCCCATTTCTTCAGAGCAAATGCGCCAATGACATCATCGGCACAGTATACTGTAAATATCTCCTAAACGGTGCATGATTAGGAGATATTTGTAGTACCTATAGGTAAGCCTTATTCTAGGCTTACCTATAGGTACAAAGTGTAAAGGGAGGTTTACCATCTCTAAGTAGAGTAGTAATTTGGCTCTTGTAGTGTGCCATGGCAAACTGTGGGTGGGTCCACAATGGGGTAAGAGTGGGAAGGGCTTAAACTGGCATAGTTAAACAAAACAAAAGCCTTCTTGTTCTCATAAAATATACAGAAATTGCCGTCCTGCGAGCCAGAGTTTCAGGGATATATACAAACCTCAGCACAATCATTATTTTAAAAATAAAACACTGCCATTACTTATGATTTTATGTACACTGAAAATAGAGAGCTAACACTCCAAACTGTAATCCTTTCTCTGTTACCTCTGGAAATCCCTCTTCCTCCATCTGCTCACCTTTGCAGTACAGGCTGATCGCAGGCTCAGTGACAGTGGCAGGCAGGGCATGTTTACATCCACAATGTCAGCAGCATTCAGCAGTGGTGATGATATACCCATGAATATGCCCTGCGATTTACCTATCAATGCCGCCTGCCGCCAGTGCTGAGACAAGGCCATCCAGTGCCCAAGGCAAAGACACCAAGCTGCACCCCCATATACGCACCTCAGAGGGAAAGGGGAAGGGTTGCCAAGTGAGTGTTGGGGTGGGGGGGGTGGTAAGGTGGGGTGTATGAGGTGGAAATTAGGTGCTGTGACCTGGAGGGTGAGAGATGCATGGCACAAAGGCAGTGTAATGGAACAGGGCTGGGGGAGATGGATAGGAGGGAAGTTCTGGAAGAGGTAAAAGATGGATAGACTGGAGGGAGCATAATGGAGGAGGAGAGGTTTGCATTCAGAGGTGCTGTGATCTGTAAAGTAAAGTAGTTGGTAGAGAGGCACAGTGATCAGTGAGAGGTGGGTGGGAGGTGCTGTAATTGTGTAGAGAAGATGAGTTGGTATGGCGGGGGGGTTTATGGTGGCAGGGAGTCGCTGTGACTAGGAGAGGGGGTGGACTGTAATGAAAATGGGGTTGGAGGGAGGTGTTGTGATTATGGGACCTTGTCAATGTTACCACTAGCTTCCTCCAGAGGTAGATTTTGCTCAGCAGGCTCCTGACTCAAGGAGCTCCTCTTCCAGATCCAGGGCTGCTGGTCCCGCTTTTCACAGAGAATTCCAGCTAATCCACTACCCTCTCCTGCAGTAATTAGTGCTTCTGCTCAGCCTGGACCAGTGGTAGAGCTTGCTGTTGTCCCACCTGCTGTGATACCACTACCTGCACTGTGGCTAAAGTGCAGGAAAGGGTTCAGTGTGTGTAGTGGTTTCATTTCTGGAGACGGGAGAGAGGGAGCCGCTCAGGTGTGGGAATCCCTGAAAATACCTCCTCCCAGCAGCCAAGGGTGCAGGCAAATGCAATTGCAATCAAAAGGAAAAGAAAGTGACTTCTAGAAGCAGCACTCCAATTAAAAAGCCTTTATTCCAAAAGGTTCAGGAAACAAAACACACTGCACGACACAGCAAACTGATCACATCTGGCTAACGCGTTTCACACTATTGTAGTGCTTACTCATAGCTGATTATTGTACAAATGTTACCTAAGATATACCCTGAAACAGGGGAAGTCATAGGATCCAACCCCAAGGTGAAAATAATTAATTAATTAAAGATTGATGGACGTGAGGTGATTCAGGTGAAATAGGTGTGGTTCACTAACCACAATGAAGGAAAAAACGAGAAAAGTGCCTCACCATGCATGCAATCTTATGGAAAATGTGTGTAAGGATGTATGCGTAAAGTATAAAGTGTGTGGTAGTGAACTGAAAAGATATCCAATAAAAACATGTATTAATTAATAAAAAGTATAAAAAATATATATTGAAAATTGTCAATAAAAAATGTGTATAGTGTGCTTGATTAATCTAGACCATTTAATTTGCATTAATATTGATTGGTCCATAGTTGTATATACACGTATCTTTTTATTTTAATTTCTATTTTATTTTTTATTTTTTGTTGTTTCTATTTTATTGGTGATTTGTGGGTAAAAATACTGTGAAGAAAAAACAAGTGTTTTAAATTAAACCAATATCTGAACAAATTGTATTTGTGTATGAGTGTATGTCTCTTTTGTCTGTTGGGATAAAGGTCATCCCGGGGGGGGGGGGGGGGGGGGGGGGTATGCGGTACATAACAGTGAGCTGTTGTATGAACATGCAGTAGATGGATATATACGAATAAACATAGCGCATGTGTAAAGATATATATATGTATATATATATGTTTTAAAATTGCACAAAGGTGCTCGATATATTCACCTCCCCTGGAGCCCTAAGTACAAAGTTTCTCAGCAAATATTCCAAACGGGAAATTTAAGACAAACTAGAATTATGTATAAATGCAAATATAAATATAAATATAGTATGGTGTAGAGGGACATAGAACCCATGCAACGTGCATAGTAAATGGGCACGCATGCATGGACAAATTAGTTTGGATTGGTTGTAATTAACCGATGTCCATAACCATAACCAATCTATATAAAACGTACATAAAAGGTCTAGATGGAATAATGTGTGGAATATTTCATGTAATTAAAGGTATGAGTATGCATTGACGAACTAGAAGAACTATAAGAACTATAAATGTGCCCATATGTATGAGTAATGAATAGTAGAGATAACAAGAGTGCGTGTGCATGTATGCCTGTCTGTTTCGGGACAAAGTGCATATGAATCCCAGACCAACAAGAATAACAGGAATATGTCATTATGAACATACAGATCAATGTGCACACATAGATAGTCCACTAAAAAGATGTGTCTATGTGTGTGATCGTTCCAAAATTGTGTGTATCGGTTGAGGTACACGTCCAACTATAGACACCTCGATGGAAATCAATATATCCAATCAGAGTGTGGAAAGATGCACAAAATGGTTCTGTGTGAGCAATTCACACTAGAGCAAATGTCTGTGTGAAAATGTTTGTTTAAAAATAATAACAGTAATAACAATAACATTGTGGGTGGATCCTAACTAGAATAAACATACATGATGCCGACATAAGTGTGGGCACTCAACAAATACCCATACAATGTTGCATCTGTGATATAGTTCAAAATACAATTTGAAATACAATTTTCCTGCATATATGTATGTTTTTGCTTCCAAAATGGAAGATTATGATTGTATTACCTACATATGCATAATTGTGTTTGTATAAATCCAAAACAGTACATACTATCGAAAATGGCATAACAATACCAACATGAGTTAAAAGAATAGAAAAAGAGACTATGGAACACTCAAAACAAAAAACAAAAAGGATGTGTGGAACATATATGACACAACCTAATCGTTACAATCTACCACTAGATGATAATTTGTGCAAATGAGAGACCAAGTCCATATTATTTCTTCAAAACCATATGAATAATGATTCAATGCTAAAAAAGGAGTAAAGGAGGAAAAAAAAAAGGGAAATTGGTCTCAATGAAATAGTAGAACTTTCATGTTACATGAATATTGTAAATTATGTTACAGAAACCATGAAGATTAAAACATGCAAAGAGCAATCAGTATCATGGTAACTGAATAAAATAAGATAAAATGAAATAGAATAGAAACCTCTGACAGCATTCCGAGTGTATAAATGCACGTCAATAGACGTGTCATATGCAGGGACAAAACACAGTAAAAACCTCAGCCAACATACATAGGTGACAGACGTTGAAAAGGACACCGTGCAGGACGTGAGAACTAGTCATAGTAGTGGGATACATCCCATTCAAAGTTAAGGCCCGCCGGTATCCTAGTATCCAACGAGAAGATCCAATAGACTTCACGCCTGCACAGTGTCCTGAACTTGTCTCCCCCTCTTGCAGGTGAACTGATTTTTTCTATGCCTTGTATAGAGAGGCATGAGACATTTTTCTGATGTACAGATGCCCAATGCCTAGCAACATTTATATTCCTGTCTTTCTGTATATCGTACAGGTGATCGTACAGTCTATCCTTAAGTCTCCTGGTTGTTCTTCCGACATATTGGATATCGCACTGTTCGCATTTAATCACATATACCAAAAACTTGGTATTGCAATTAATAAATTGCTTGATGTCAAAAGAATTTTGATTGGTGCTTTACTGAACTGTATCACCTGTTTTTATATGTTTACAGTAGTTGCAGTGAGGCATTCCACATCTAAAGGTGCCCTGAAAGTGCAACCAATTGGTGGCCGAAGATTTACTTGAGAAAAGGCTGGGGGAAAGGCGACTGCCCAAGGTGGGGGCTCTACGGGACACTGATTTAACCCCCCTAGAGAGTATTGTGTGATAGGCAGGGTCATTCAGTAAAATGGGAAGGTATTTCTCGATAGTAGATTTTATTTTACTAAATTCAAAACTGTACGGTGTGGAGAATACCGGAATTCCACTGAAAGACAATGCCACTTGGTTTTTACATTTATTCGGATGATTCCGAAGTAAAGTCTCTCTAGGGATGGCACTCGCAGCTTTGGAGGCTCTTGTTACAATGTTAGGGGTATAACCCCTGCTAATGAACCGTTGGGTCATGTTCGCAGCCTCAGTGGCAAAATCCTCAGGTCTGCTGCACAAACGACGGAGCCTGAGGAATTGTCCGACCGGGACCCCGCGAATGGTATGGCTGGGGTGACCCGAATCTGCTCTAAGGAGGGCATTGCCAGCTGTGGGTTTTCTGTAAATGCCTGTGACTACCACATCATTGGCAGCCGACAAATTAACGTCCAAAAAATCTATGGAAGTAATACCTAGTTTCCCCATGAAACGAAGATTCATGGAATTGTCATTGAAGTGATCCAACCAATCCTGTAAGTTTGTCTCCTCATGAGAGGAAACAAACAGGAGGTCATCAATGAACCTGCAAAAGAAAACCGTGTCTGAACGACGGGGGCTATCATGTCCAAAAATGCGGGACCTCTCCCAAAATCCCATATAGAGATTGGCCAGGGAGGGCGAGAATTTCGCTCCCATAGAGGCCCCGCATTTTTGGAGATAATATCCCCCGTCGAACATAAAAAAAATGCAAATTAAATGGTCTAGATTAATCAAGCACATTATACACATTGACAATTTTCAATATATATTTTTTATACTTTTTATTAATTAATACATGTTTTTATTGGATATCTTTTCAGTTCACTACCACACACTTTATACTTTACGCATACATCCTTACACACATTTTCCATAAGATTGCATGCATGGTGAGGCACTTTTCTCGTTTTTTCCTTCATTGTGGTTAGTGAACTACACCTATTTCACCTGAATCACCTCACGTCCATCAATCTTTAATTAATTAATTATTTTCACCTTGGGGTTGGATCCTATGACTTCCCCTGTTTCAGGGTATATCTTAGGTAACATTTGTACAATAATCAGCTATGAGTAAGCACTACAATAGTGTGAAACGCGTTAGCCAGATGTGATCAGTTTGCTGTGTCGTGCAGTGTGTTTTGTTTCCTGAACCTTTTGGAATAAAGGCTTTTTAATCGGAGTGCTGCTTCCAGAAGTCACTTTCTTTTCCTTTTGATTTCATTTCTGGAGAGCCAGTGACACTGTGCTGCCAGCTGCCTTTGTCGGGGAGCTTGCTTTCAGTAGACACCATCAACAAATTGTCTGTGGGGGCATAGTTCTCCTCCTTCTACAAATTGTCAGCACAATGCAGGGACTGATATTGCAGCAGGCAGCCTGCAGTAGTCATAGGACCCAATACAGAATGACAGGGCCCCCTCAGTTTATTGCCCTGTGGCTCCCCCCCTGCTTTGATTAGCTATGGTATATATACAGTGGGGAGAACAAGTATTTGATACACTTCCGATTTTGCAGGTTTTCCTACTTACAAAGCACGTAGAGGTCTGTAATTTTTATCATAGGTACTCTTCAACTGAGAGAGGGAATCTAAAACAAAAATACAGAAAATCACATTGTATGATTTTTTAAGTAATTAATTTGCATTTTATTGCATGACATAAGTATTTGATACACCAGAAAAGCAGAACTTAATATTTGGTACAGAAACCTTTGTTTGCAATTACAGAGATCATACGTTTCCTATAGTTCCTGACTAGGTTTGCACACACTGCAGCATGGATTTTGGCCCACTCCTTCATACAGAGCTTCTACAGATCCTTCAGGTTTCGGGGCTTTCGCTGGGCAATATGGACTTTCAGCCCCCTCCAAAGATTTTCTATTGGGTTCAGGTCTGGAGACTGGCTATGCCACTCCAGGACCTGTAGATGCTTCTTACGGAGCCACTCCTTAGTTGCCCTGGCTGTGTGTTTCGGGTCGTTGTCATGCTGGAAGACCCAGCAACGACCCATCTTCAATGCTCTTACTAAGGGAAGAAGGTTGTTGGCCAAGATCTCGCGATACATGGCCCCATCCATCCTCCCCTCAATACGGTGCAGTCGTCCTGTCCCCTTTGCAGAAAAGCATCCCCAAAGAATGATGTTTTCACCTCCATGCTTTACGGTTGGGATGGTGTTCTTGGGGTTGTACTCATCCTTCTTCTTCCTCCAAACACGGCGAATGGAGTTTAGACGAAAAAGCTCTATTTTTGTCTCATCAGACCACATGACCTTCTCCCATTCCTCCTCTGGATAATCCAGCTGGTCATTGGCAAACTTCAGACGGGCCTGGACATGCGCTGGCTTCAGCAGGGGGACCTTGCATGTGCTGCAGGATTTTAATCTATGATGGCGTAGTGTGTTACTAATGGTTTTCTTTGAGACTGTGGTCCCAGCTCTCTTCAGGTCATTGACCAGGTCCTGCCGTGTAGTTCTGGGCTGATCCCTCACCTTCCTCATGATCATTGATGCCCCATGAGGTGAGATCTTGCATGGAGCCCCAGACCGAGGGAGATTAACCGTCATCTTGAACTTCTTCCATTTTCTAACAATTGCGCCAACAGTTGTTGCCTTCTCACCAAGCTGCTTGCCTATTGTCCTGTAGCCCATCCCAGCCTTGTGCAGGTCTACAATTTTATCCCTGGTGTCCTTACACAGCTCTCTGGTCTTTGCCATTGTGGAGAGGTTGAAGTCTGTTTGATTGAGTGTGTGGACAGGTGTCTTTTATACTGGTAACGAGTTCAATTGGGTGCAGTTGATACAGGTAATGAGTGGAGAACAGGAGGGCTTCTTAGAGAAAAAATAACAGGTCTGCAAGAGACGGAATTCTTACTGGTTGGTAGGTGATCAAATACTTATGTCATGCAAAAAAATGCTAATTAATTATTTAAAAATCATACAATGAGATTTTCGGGATTTTTGTTTTAGATTTCGTCTCTCACAGTTGTAGTACCTACGATAAAAATTACAGACCTCTACGTGCTTTGTAAGTAGGAAAACCTGCAAAATCAGCAGTGTATCAAATACTTGTTCTCCCCACTGTAGCTATGGTTGGGGGGGGAGGTTTAGTTAAACCTGGCCGTACATGGATTGAAATTTGGCTTTGATTCATGTACAGGCTAGCTTGGTGTACACAAGTTGATCTATCGATCGTATATCGATCGATTGTATGCAACCAGCCTGTCAGGTTTTCCCCAAATGACCAGTGCTGCCAGCTATAGCCAGCAGCACTGATCATTGTATTCTGATGGCAGGGAAGGCTCTATAAAAGCACAGCAGCAGTGATTGTATGGATGGGGGAATTCAACACGTGGTTCATTGAAAAAAGAATGTCTGGCCTGCCTTAAACTCGCTATAAAGATCATCAATTCATTGGAAAGGAGGAAAATGTTGTCTTTGACACAGCTGCTAGCACTTGGGGTCCGTTCACACCAGTGGGCATGCGTTATGGTCCATTTGATGCGTGCGCTCTGTTGTGTGCAATTGGTAAAATGCTTTGCATTGTTTAATTTTTCCTTTTTTTTAAATCTAGTCAAAATTAATGAAAGACAAATCATTGCACTTTATGTGCCGTCGTGACGTGCGCTGTGCTGCAATAAAAATGCAGACATGTTTTCTCTTAAAAAAAAAAAATGCAGACTTGTTTTCTCACCAGCAAAAGACAAGTGTGGGTGCCCAGCAGTGCTGGGACAAGGCCATTTGGTGCTCAGGGCGAAGATGGAAAAATGATAACCCCCCCCCATTTTTAAGAAAGAATCAATGTTGTTTCAAAACAAGAATATACTTCTTAAAACAATACAAATTCAATTAGGTAGAAACAGAGTTCACTCACACATATCACCCCACACAGTATTGCCCCTTTACATATCACCCTACACAGTATTGCCCCATTCACATATCACCCCCACACAGTATTGCCCCTTCACATATCACCCCACACAGTATTGCCCCCTTCACATATCACCCCACACAGTATTGCCCCTTCACATATCACTCCACACAGTATTGCCCCCTTCACATATCACTCCACACAGTATTGCCCCCTTCACATATCACCCCACACAGTATTGCCCCTTTACATATCACCCCACACAGTATTGCCCCCTTCACATATCACTCCACACATTATTGCCTCTTTACATATCACCCTACACAGTATTGCCCCATTCACATATCACCCCACACAGTATTGCCCCTTCACATATCACCCCACACAGTATTGCCCCTTCACATATCACCTCCACACAGTATTGCCCCTTTACATATCACCCCACACAGTATTGCCCCCTTCACATATCACGCCACACAGTATTGCCCCTTCACATATCACCTGCATACAGTATTGCCCCTTCACATATCACCTCCACACAGTATTGCCCCTTCACATATCACTAACTCTAACTGCTTGTCATCTCTCTGGCTGGCTGCTCCCTCTCTCCCCAGACCGTATCCACTCCCTCACCTGCAGCTTGTAGCTTCCATCAGTCCGGAGGAGAGGGGGAGCCTGGAGGAGGTAAAGACAGCAGCGGTGGTCACAGCGAGGTGGAGGTGGAGGCGGAGGCGGGACACCAGGAGCAACCATGATCGCGGATAGGCCAGCCCCGCCGTGATTGCGGATAGGCCAGGCCTGCCACCATCGCGGATAGGCCAGCCTCGCCGCCATCGCGGATAGGCCAGCCCCGCCGCGATCACGGATATGCCAGCCGCATGACACCAGTCGTCGAGTCACAGGGCGCCAGCCGCTCAGGGGCACAGGAAGTAAACTATAGGGGGACACACACTGCCTGGCGCCCCCCTTTCTACAATAAATTGCTCCACCCAGGGCATCCGCCCCTTCTGCCTACCCCTTGTACCGGCCCTGGTGCCCAGCAAGTGAGACTGTCACTGTAGGGGCGGGAGTTAGGAGGAAATGGGTGGCCCAGGCTCACATATACATATACTAAGACCAGTTAACCTAACAGCATGTCTTTGAAGTGTGAGCAGAGCCCACACAAAAACATTCAGGTAGTATCGCAGTTCGTGTTCCAATCAATGACCCCAGAGCATAGCAAAATTGCTAACCACTAAGTCACTGTAATGACATTTCTGTTTTAATACATTGAGGTGATCAGAAGTGTGAAGGGACATTTAAGCACAAAGTGCATTTGCATACCTCCCAACTATTTGAGATGGGAATGAGGGACACCTATCAGCAAAAGTATTCTGGCATAGAACACACCCCTTGTCACACCCTCTTAAAGGAGAATTGTATAAAAAAAACAAGATTGCTTAAACCCACAAGTGTTTGTTTTTTTACCACTGCTATTTCTTTATATTGACTTTTGGAATTTACAAATGCAGCAATTTAGAAATCAGATGAAAGGTTTAGCACTGGGAAACACGTTTTAAAAGATAAAAAGTGCATTTTATATACAACTATATAGATCAGAGTAAAATGAGGGACAAATCAGGAGGAAAGAGGGTCATTGCTCCAAATCAGGGACAGTCCCTCAAAATCAGGGACTGTTGGGAGCTATGCATTTATTCTTTAAGAAAAGCCAGCATGCCTTAGTAATCAGGGTGAAAATATCCCTATGTTTCATATTGTTTTATATTGATATGCAGGTCACTTAGATAAGTGTGGCGTGTGGTGAAGTAAGCAGAATCTGCTTAGTGCTTTACAATAGAGACTTTTGTTAATGTTCATTCAGCTCAGTGTGAATTACTGTTGGCTTGAAGAAATAGGAACACCAAATGAGACTGGTTTTTGAATTGAAAATGTAATGTAACTGACACATTACATCTTAAATGTCTATAACGCAAACATTGGCTTCTGCAAATCTGATAAACTGTCTTGGCACCTCCCAGGTTAAAGCTCATATAGATTTCCAGAGACCCCCGGGGTGCACTGTTATGAAAATTCCAACCACAGCTTGAATTGTTGCACTTTGGCCCATCTCCTGCTGCCTTTCGGGACATTGTATTGGTCAGCAAGATCTTTTCATTTGGTGGCCAAAGAGAAGGCATGCATAACTGTCAACAGGGGAATGTTGTCTGAGGTTCGAGGAGTTAGGAACTCCTAGTTCAGGAGCGAGGGAAGGCATACACAAGATCAAAGCCCTACAGGATAGCCTAAGGAATTGCTGAGTGTCAAATGCCAGAAAAGGTAGTCAGCTGAAAGGACAGGGTGAAAATTGTGCACGTAATAAGAGACAAGTGAATAGACAGGTCATGTCACCAGCAGGTGGTAAGAGGCACGTAGTAAGGGTCAGGAACTGAGAATGCCTGGTCACCACTGGGGCTCCTGACTGTAGAGTCAGGGCAACAAAATGCCAAGCTGCAGCCAGCTTCAGGCATGGGCCCCCTGGAGCAGAGGAGAACTGGGGGGTGCTGCCGCTGCAAATTGAGAAGGGGGGCTGCCGCAAATTGATAACGGGGGGGGGGGGGGGTGCTGTCGCAGCGAATTGTTGAGGGGTCGGGGGGGGGGGCTTTGGGTGCTGACGAACAAAAAAAGAACAAAAAAAAATGTTTATAAAAAAAAAAAGGGGGGGTTGCCATCCGGGGCCCTGGGGACCTCCAGGCCTCTGGGGACCTCTGGGCCACTTACAAAAAAAGAAAAAGAGACATTTTTATTAAAAAAAAGGGGGGGGGGTTGCCATCTGGGACCATGGGGACCTCTGGGCCCCTTACAAAAAAAATTAAAATACAAATTAAAAAACAATAAAAAATAAAAGGGGGGTTGCAATCCGGGCCCCTGGGGACTTCCGGGCCCCTTACAGGTGTACTGCCTGTACCCCCCTGATGGCGGCCCTGGCTGCAGCTAACGAAGCTAGCAAAATACTCTCTTGCATTTAACAGGCATACATTGAACAGATAAATCAATATTTCTTCTCCTTTACAAAATACTGGTTTTGCCTCATCTTGATAATGCAGTTCAGTTTTTGTCACCAATAATCACATAAGACGTTGCTGAATTAGTAAGAGCATAAATAAGGGGGATGCAGGATCTTAGCTATGAGTATCGATTACATAGATTAAAGTTATTCACTGTAGAGAAGAGGCACTTAAAGCATTTGTTAACCTAAAAAAAAAAAAAAGGGTCCTGTCCCTTTAAGGCATCTATCATCTGAAATACCTGGCTGATCCTGACAGTTTCTGCTCTCCCCTCTGTAAACTGACCACGGTTCATCATGGCTGCTGAGACCTGGTCAGTTTACATACCTCCATCATCCGCTGTCCGCTATCTGCTCTCCTCTCTGCTCTCCGCCTCCCTGCCTGTCAGCTTATGACAGTACCCGCCCCCACCCCTCCTGTTGCTAAAATATCATGTATAATGTCATACTATCCGCTCTGTGTCCTAATGCTGTGTCCCCCCTGTGTGTGTGTGATTTATAAAAAAAGCTGATTATACCGCATTTCAGAGTGGCGCTCTGCGCTCACGTGACCGGCCAGCTCTCTCCTCCTCTCCTCCCGCCTGACGTCAGCGGGAAATCTTGGCCCCGCTTGCTGCAGCTGTCAGACAGGGAGAGGAGAGAGCCGGCCAGCCACGTGAGCACCGGGAGATGCTCTGAGATGAGGTATAATTGGCATTTTCTTTTATAAATCACATACACGGGGGACACAGCATTAGGGCACAGAGTGGATAGTATAAATTCGTCGGAGTGGCTTAACAACCACTTTAATAGGTGATATGATTACAATGTACAAATATATCAAAGGTGACTCCAGTAACTGGTATAAACTGTTTACTGTAAGGTTCCTAAAGAGGGCACAGTCAAGATTTTAGGTTAGAAGAAAGGAGGTTTAATCTTAGATTGCGGAAAGGGTTCTGTAATGTTAGAGCAGTAAAAATGTTGAGCTCCCACCCCCAGGAAGGGGTACTAGCTGAAAGTGTTGACAAGATTTAGATGTCTTTCCCAGAAAGCAAAAAATAAAGGGTTATGAGAATTGTTAGCGAATAAAAATCACACACTAACACACAGGTTGAACTGGATGGACCTGCATCTTTTTTCAACCTCATAAACTATAAATTATGAACTTTGACATTTCAGACGGACATGTGCAGTATGATTATTCACATTTCCCCATGTCTTATTCACTAAACCCTACTGTAGGCCGGCAACACACAGCATTGTGTCAGGCATGCCCAGAGTGGTGTCAGGCATGCCCAGAGTGGTGTCAGGCATGCCCAGATGTCTTTTCATAAACTACTGTACTCCCACTCTCAAACTTCCATTCCCAAGATAAGAACTAGGAGGGCAAATTAGGCTGCTGTAGATATCAGTGGAGTTTGCACAAGACACATGGCAACTCTAAATTCTGGACTTGATGAACAAGTATTCATTGTATTTATCAAACAGAAGAAAATGTTTTCATTATCCTTATTAAACATAGCAAAAGAAGTCTATTATTAGGGTTTTACATACACTTGAAACATAGAGCACCATTTAAAAAAACCATAAACCATTTATTGAAACAAATGTATTGCTATTGAACATTGGCTGCAATCGTTGGTGGAATGACTGCCTGAATGTTGGTTAAAGGAGTAGTAAAGGTACATGTTTTTTCACCTTAATGCATCCTATGCATTAAGGTGAAAAAACATTCGACAATACCGCCCCCCCCCGAGCCCCCGTTTTACTTACCTGGCCCCTCGAAAGTCCCGCGCTCATCCTCTTCGGTTCTCAGCCTGGCCGCCGATTGGCTACACTGGATGGATTGAAAGCAGTGCAGCCATTGGTTGGCGCTGCTGTCAATCACATCCAATGACGCGGCGCGCCGGGGGGCGGGGCCGAGTGATACAGTCGGCGGCTATGGCCGCCGCTGTATCACGGGAGCGCGCCCGCAATAACTCCACATTATGCTCGCTCGCTCGCATTATGGTGTGGAGTCCTTGCGGGGAGAAGCCAAGACAGCCGCCGAGGGACCCCAGAAGACCAGGATCGGGGCCACTGTGTGCAAAACGAGCTGCACAGTGGAGGTAAGTATAAACTGTTTGGTTTTTTTTTGCAAAAAAAAAGGAAGCTTTAGTGTCCCTTTAAGGGCTTGTGTCAGCAGTCTTTGGGCTTATAATAATGGAATAAGTTTGGAGTCAGTTTGAGATGCTTTTGAGATCATTCAGAATTTATTGACAGCTGCATTAAACCTGCAGTTGACCTGCTTCTGGCATGCATTTGACCTGCTTTATGTGGGTTTTGGAAAACCCACTCAAAGTTTAAAAAAGCCTCTTAACATACACCCAAAGAGATTTGCTCAACTGCTCTAACCATTGGCTTTTGGTTCTGCTCTGGTTATGTTTCCATGTTGTAGTTTGAGGCTGGTTTTCTAGTGGTATAAACAAGACCAAGGATAAATCCAAGGAAAAATCCAAGCTTTACTCACCGGCCAGCCCGCTGACAACCGAATCAACCTATCTAACAGTATGTGTTAAAGCAGGGGTTTAGTTTGCACACATTTGAAAATACATGCGTAAGCCACAGAGCCTCGTCACGGCACCCTGGTATCTGTGGTCCTATCTCTAGCTTATGAGAGACTCCACAATGGAAGCACATGCATTCTGGTGGATAGGTGGAGGTCAGGTGGACTGAAGGGAGCCCACCCCTTCTTAAAGATACAGGAGCACACTGAACACCCAGCAAATCGCACAATGGCTGCAAAGGTGTCAGTGCGCTGCCTGACCAATATAGCAGTTATACTACAACAAAAAACGGTGTCCACCACCCCCACCTATAACTGGCCTTTGCAGCAAGTAGCATAGGAAGGCAACATATGATATAAACAAGACCAAGGATAAATCCAAGGAAAAATCCAAACTTTACTCACCGGACAGCCCGCTGACAACCGAATCAACCTATCTAACAGTATGTGTTAAAACAGGGGTTTAGTCTGCACACATTTGCAAATACATGCGTAAGCCACTAGTGGTAAGACTGAACAACTACCTCCTATTACGTGGATATTGCCTTCTTGTGTGCTCTGTGACAAGGACTGACAGTCAGGGGCTGGCATATGTAGCGGGTGGTTACATTTAGGGGAGGCATCTGAGTGATAAATGGCTCAGATGCAGCAATTGTTAGGGTTCATGGACCAATTTATGCCAGTGGAGGATACAAGGGTGTCCAGTTCCCTGCGGCCTGTAGGTGGCGCTGTCGCCATAGGCCGGGGTTGAACCACCATTGTAAGTCTGTACCCTTTTTGTCCTCTCGCAGCAGTAGTACAGCGGGGCAGGGAACCTGCTGTGCATTCTGGGAGAGGGGATAAAAGGGGCGGACATCTTCCGCTCGGGGTCCACGCCCAGGCACCTTCAGCCTGGGGGTGTGTGCTGGTGAGCTCCGGGCGCCCTCGGCCCAGGGACGGAGCTGCGATTCCACCCCAGACACCTTAGGTCTGGGGTGAGGTACTCTCTGGAGCCCTGGGGCCCAGTACCTTCGACTGGGTCCCGCATATGACGGAGGATTCCTAGGGTGTCCTCCGGTTTTTGGACACCCGAATCTAGGGCGCGGGGGACCAGAGAAGTGACCTTCCCGGAGATCCAGCGCAGCATTGGCTGGTGACGGCCGAGGCCTCTGGTGACCGTCCAGATGGATGACTCCCCTGACAGGGGCCACATCTCAAGAAGGTAGTTCATGTTCTCATGGTCGGTGGCAGCGACCCAACTGAAACCCAGGTCGGTGGCAGAGGCCTAAATCCTATTTCACCCGGTCGGTGGCAGCGACCACCCTCACGGTCGGTGGCAGCGACTGTGCGCCAAGCCTGTTTGCGCATACTGAAACAGGAGAGTAATAAGTTTATGTTTGTGCCTGGACCTTCCTCTTCACCTTGCCTGTTCATTGTCTAACCAGTCTGCTTGCAAAGGACTATTTATTGCTCTACAAGAATAAATAGGTGTTGGACTTTCAATGGTGTGGAACTTGGCTTTCTGGGAGTTAAAGGATCATCCTCAAGGGGAGCTTTGGCTCTGGACAGGGGCACAGACCCGAAGGTAATTGGGTATAGCTCACACCTCTACACACTAGAGGGTACGAGCTGGTGGTGCATCACACTCTCCTCCCTGGTCCCCTAGACGAGAGCCATTGACATTGATAGAGAAGGAGGGAGTGAGAGGTGAGGTCGCTACACATACAATAACAAAAGGTAAAGCTAGGCAAGAATAAACTAGAAGCAAAGGAGGAACACAAATGTTAATAATGGGAACAGGACTGGGGAGGGGGCTTAGGAATGAATTAGAGGTATATCTAAATCCAAAAACACTGGGGAAAATTAGTGCAGCTGCTCTTGCAGAGTGCATCGTCTATTTGCCTTTAGTAAATCCACCCCACTGTCTCAGTTGTAACATATAAGCATTATGCCATATTACGGTAAACCTGTAAGTCTTATGTAATTGCTATATCTGTGGCTACCATGTCAGTCCAGTGGATTCAGGAATTTCTGACTAACTGATCTAGGTACCTGTATGCAAATCCAGAATTCTGGCTAATCCCCCATCTCTATTTTCTGCATACTTGTCTCAGGTCAGTGGTTCAGAAAATACTGAGGTCAGAGACAGACAGCCAACTAGGATATCTATAAATGGATAAAAATGGCAGTTTCTATATTTTCTTAGTATAACTTTTCTTAAAAAAGAATGCAACCAGTGAAGTCAGAGCTCCTGATCTGTATTCTTAGACCTTGTTCACACAAATGTACTATAGTACACACTGTCTGCGTTCAGGGCTGTGCACCCTCACTCGCATAGCTGTCAAATTGGGAGCAGTGGCCATGCAGCAGCTGTGTTACAATTTACATGAGATTGACTTCCTGCACAGGGATGCAGGGAAGAGACAACCAGGCAACTAGCATTTTCAAACACTTAAGCATCAATAAGGTATAAGAGAGCTTTTGTCTTTGTAGGTTTAAATAGCTAGTCTAGGAAACCAGAAAAAACAGACATAACTAGCCAAGCAGCAAACTCTGAAATGGTACCTAACCTTTTCGTAATCAGAGGCCATTGAAGCCTAGATGTCAATGTCAAATTTAGCAGCATCAGTATGCATCGGCTATTTTGACTATAACTCTATGAACAATTTCCTACCTGAATAATTTTATCTTTACATATATTTATTTTTATTATTTATTATAGACTGCTAAATGAACAACAATGTAAAACAAATATATAATTAATATTATATACAAATTATTATATAATAATATGATATGATGTTTAGGCATTTTTTACATTATTGCATTGTTTAATACTGTAATTGTATCTTACAATTACACTATTATACAACTACACATTACTATCTTCAGGCTGCCATAGCTTATGCAGCCTGAAGGTTACTTTAATGCAACTGGGGAGTGGCACATCCCTTCCCTCTCCAGCTTACATTGTCACAGATAGTGATGAGCCGAACACCCCCGGGTTCGGTTCGCACCAGAACCCGTGAACGGACCGAAAGTTCGAACGAACATTAGAACCCTATTAAATACAATGGATGCGAACGTTCGAATTCTAAAGTGCTAATTATAACAACTATTATGCATGTTATTGTCATAAATAGGGTTTGGGAACCCGGGTTGTGCACCAGGGGACATGTATCAATGCAAAAAGAAGTTTTAAAAACGGTCGTTTTTCGGGAGCAGTCATTTTAATGATGCATAAAGTGAAAAAAAAAAAGTCAAATATTCCTTTAAATATCGTACCTGGGGGGTGTCTAAAGTATGCCTGTGAAGTGCCACGTGTTTCCCGTGTTTAGAACTGTCCCTGCATAAAATGACACTTCTAAAGGAAAAAAAAGCCATTTAAAACTGCTTGCGGCTTTAATGTAATGTCTGGTCCCGGTAATATGGATGAAATTCTTTAAGAAAAATGGCATAGCTACCCCATGACCCCCCCCCCTACCCCAGCCCATTACCAGCCCCTTTGGGTCTTGTATGGATATTAAGGGGAACCCCGCACATAAAATAAAAAAGGCCCTATATACTCTGAACAGCCGTATACAGGCGGTGCATACAAGACAGGGACTGTAGGTTTGTTCTTATGTAGAATGTGTTTGTAATTTTGAACAGGTACATTGTTGAAGTGTAGCTCCAGCCCAAAAATCTATTTTTAAACTTTTTGGGAAACATAGGTAAGGGTTATCACCCCTGTAACATTTGTTTTGCTGTCTGTGCCCCTGTTCAGAACATTTCACCTCACTTTCCGTCCCAATGACAACTGTTTTTGAAATGTGGTGTTTTTCTTGAAACAAGGATTGCTGATAAAGCATCAGTACAGATGAGACCCCTTTCTCCCATATTTATTCTTACAGGAGAGAATTTTCCTTTCTAGGGGTAGATTTCCTCTCACTTCCTGTTGTCTTCTTTCGTTTGCAAGTAGGAGTCGTTTGTAAGTTGGATGTTTGAAAGTAGGGACCTGCCGTATATACTCTGCAGAAATAGGCCCCTTAGTTGTTGGTGTTGGCACAACACTGTAAGCACTCAGTTACTCTTGGTTGGTGCTGGAACGCCCTGCTGTCAACTATTATATCAGGAATTTTAATTACATATAATTGTTGAACAGTGGTAGTAAAAATTGGGGCTTTGATGGTGGTGCTGGTGCCACAACACTGTAAGCCCTGACAGTTACTCTTGGTGGGTGCAGCAATGGGCCCTGCTGTGAATTATTAGATCAAGAATTGTAATTACATGCCCCTTTTGAACAGGGGCTGAAAAATTGGGCCTTTCGTGGTGGTGGTGGTGGTGGCGTTGCCACAAGACTGTAAGCCCTCAGAGTTACTCTTGGTGGGTGCAGCAATGGACCCTGCTGTGAATTATTAGATCAAGAATTGTAATTGCATGCCCCTGTTGAACAGGGGCTGAAAAATTGGGCCTTAGGCACTGGTGGCACAACACTACAACCCCTCACAGATACTGTACTTGGAGCACAGCAATGAGCCCTGTTGCAAAGTATTGCTTCAAAAATTGTAATGACACGCCCCTGTTAAACAGGGGCTGAAAAATTGGGCCTTAGGCACTGGTGCCACAACACTCCAACCCCTCACAGATACTGTACTTGGAGCACAGCAATGAGCCCTATGGCAAATTATTGCTAAAAAAATTGTAATTACACGCCCCTGTAAAACAGGGGCTGAAAAATTGGGCCTTAGCCACTGGTGGCGGCACCCATAAACAAAAATGATCTTCCAAGCTATCATCATCAATGGTATCATTGAGGACTCGGAGGAGGAGGATAGCCAGTCAACATAACAGCACAGACACTCAGCATCAGCATCAGTCTTGAAGGGATGTGACATGTTAAAATCAATTAGTCTGTTATATCAGCATCAGGTGTGTGGTAGCTGGTGGTGATCCAAGACTGGTTCATCTTGATGAAAGTCAGTCGATCAACCGAGTCGGTGGACAGGCGCACCCTGTGATCCGTGACAAATCCTCCAGCAGCACTGAATGTGCGTTCCGAAAGAACGCTGGATGCAGGACAGGCCAGTAGCTCAATTGCATACTGTGCAAGCTCTGGCCAGTGATCCATCCTCAAGACCCAGTAAGCCAGAGGATTTTCGGTGGGGAAGGTGTCCAAGTCTGACCTTGCCCCTAGATATTCCTGCACCATGTTTATCAGACGCTGGCGATGGTTGCTGGAACCGATCATACTTTGGGGCTGCGGACTAAAGAATTGTCTGAACGCATCGGTCAGACGGCCACCTTCCCCACCGCTCCTTCTTTGACTGGCCGAAGCCTCAGCAACTCGTTGTCCAGGACCAGGAGTTTGTAACCTCCCAGTCTCTGGGAACGCGTTGCACAGACCTTTCTGCAAGGCCTCCCGGAGTTGTCTCATCCTCTGCTCCCTCTGCGAAGGTAACATAAGGTCCGCAACCTTACCCTTGTACCGTGGATCAAGGAGAGTGGCCAGCCAGTAATGGTCCCTCTCCTTGATCCGAAGAATACGAGGATCCTTCCGCAGACTTTGCAGGATCAGGGAGGCCATGCAGCGTAGGTTTGCTGAGGCATTCGCTCCGGAGTCCTCTGGGTCACTAAGGACGACATGATCCGCAGCCACCTCCTCCCAGCCACGTACAAGTCCACTGGTTTCTTGGGACTGTAAATCATCCCTAAAAGACTGCTGCTGATGATGCTGAGTGCCAGCCTCCACCTCCATGCTGACACAATCCTCCTCCTCCTCCTCCTCCTCCTCCTCCTCTTCCTCTTCCTGTGCGATGGGTGGGACAGAAAGAACACTGTCTGGGTAAAGGGGGCCTTGAGAGGCAAGGAAGTCCTCCTCTTCCTGCCTCTGTTCTGCCTCAAGTGCCCTGTCCATTATTCCACGCAGCGTGTGCTCCAACAGGTGGACAAGAGGTACAGTGTCACTGATGCATGCACTGTCACTGCTCACCATCCTCGTGGCCTCCTCAAATGGTGCCAGGACAGTGCATGCATCCCTGATCATGCCCCACTGGCGTGGAGAAAAAAAAACAAGCTCCCCTGACCCTGTCCTGGTGCCGTAGTCGCACAGGTACTCATTGATGGCCCTCTGCTGCGTGTGCAGCCGCTGCAGCATGGCCAACGTTGAGTTCCACCTGGTGGGCATGTCACATATAAGGCGGTTCTTGGGCAGGTTCAACTCCTTTTGCAGCTCAGCCAGGCGAGCACTGGCATTATAAGATCTGCGGAAATGCACACAGACTTTCCTGGCCTGCCTCAGGACATCCTGTAAGCCCGGGTACCTGCCCAAGAACCGCTGCACCACCAGGTTAAGGACGTGAGCCACACAGGGCACATGGGTCAGTTGTCCCTGTCGGAGGGCGGAGAGGAGGTTGGTGCCATTGTCGCAAACCACCATTCCTGGCTTAAGCTGGCGTGGCGTCAACCACCTCTCGGCCTGGCCCTGCAGAGCAGACAGGACCTCTGCCCCAGTGTGGCTTCTGTCCCCCAAACACACCAGCGCAAGCACGGCATGGCATCTTTTTGCCTGCGTACTTGCGTAGCCCTGTGAACGGCTACGGAGCACCGCTGGTTCATAGGACAAACCACAGGAAGAGGCCATGGAGGAAGAAGAAGAGGAGGGGGTGGAGGAGAGAGGTGTGTCACAACCAGTAGTAGCATTTTGGAGGCGTGGCGGTGGGACAACCTCCAACACTACTGCACCTTGTCCTGCATCCTTCCCAGCTGCCAAAAGAGTGACCCAATGGGCCGTGAAAGAAAGGTAACGTCCCTGTCCATGCCTGCTGGACCATGAGTCAGCGGTAATATGCACCTTACCGCTGACCGCCCTGTCCAGCGAGGCCAAGACATTGCCTTCCACATGCCGGTAGAGAGCCGGAATAGCCTTCCGTGAGAAAAAGTGGCGTTTGGGAACCTGCCACTGAGGAACCGCACATTGCACAAACTCACGGAAGGGGGCCGAGTCTACCAACTGAAAAGGCAGCAGTTGAAGCGCTAGCAATTTAGCCAAGCTAGCATTCAACCGCTGGGCATGTGGATGGCTGGGAGTGAACTTCTTTCGACGGTCCAGCAGCTGGGGCAGGGAAATTTGCCTGCTAGAATCGGACGTCGGTGTACTGCTAGCAGAGTGGCCGCAAGTACTTGGCTGTGACACACCTAATTCTACACCTTCATTCCTCTCAGTGCATGTTTCAGAGAGGACTGAAGTTATAGTGGGGTTGGAGATCCCAGCTGATGCGGTGCAAGGAGAGGTCCGCTTTGTTCTTTGGTGTGGGTCTTTGAGGTAGGCTTGCCAACGAGCTGCATGGCAGGTCAACATATGTCTGGTCAGGCATGTGGTACCCAAGCGGCTGATGTTTTGGCCACGCGATATACGCTTGAGACATATGTTGCAAACAGCAGCTGTGCGATCTGATGCACTAGCCTCAAAAAAGGCCCACACCAAAGAACTTTTTGAATGACGGGCAGAGGCAGCGCCCTGCACAGGCGGAGCTCTGCGGTGTGATTCCGTCGGTGTACTGCCCTTACGCTGGCCACCAAAGGGCATCCTGCCTCGTTGGAGATGTGCCTCCTCCTCATCCTCCTCCTCCTCCTCTCTCCTATTAGGCACCCACGTGGAGTCAGTGACCTCATCATCCCCTCCCTCCTCATCACTGGAGCCAATCTGGCAGTATGCTGCAGCTGCTGGAACATGACTGCCAGATTGGTGTCCTTCTTGAGCATCCCCTCTGTCTGCTCTCACGCTACTGCCTTCCTCTAGCTGGGTTTCATCATCAGACCCTTCGAAACGCTGGGCATCCTCCTGGAGCATGTACCCAACACTGTGCTGAAACAGTTCGGGGGACTCCTCAGGAGGAGGACATGGTGGGTCTAGGGAAGGAGTGACTGATGATTTGTCTGACATTGATACCAGGGAAGACGACGCTTTGGCAGCTGCTTTTCCAGTACCCTGAGCCTGGGTGAGAGAGGATGAGGAGGAGGAGGAGGGCTTGGTCATCCACTCTACCAAGTCTTCGGCATGATGTGGCTCAACATGTCCAGCTGCCGAAAAGAAGGACAAGCGTGTCCCATGGCCATGTGCTGATGACAATGCACCGCGTCCACGACCAGCACTGTTGCCCCCAGACACAGAGCCTGCTTGCCCTCTTTTATTGCCTCCTGACTGTCTGCCTCTCCTTGTTTGCCTTCCAGACATTCTAATAGATGGCCTGCAGGGAGATGGGAAAAAAGCAATAAGGGCTACCTTCAGGTGTCCTTCTCTGTCCCTTGAAACAAGGACTTTCACAGTGAAAGAAACTGACACTCTCCCTACCTACAGTTTTCTGTCCCTAGAATAAATGTTTTTTTTAAGCACAATATAGCACAAGGACAATTCACTCACTGTCCTTACAGGTCCCTGGAAACAAGGACTTGCAGAGTGAAAGAAAAAAAACACTCTCCCTACCTACAGTTTTCTGTCCCTAGAAAAAATGTTTTTTTTAATCACAATATAGCACAAGGACAATTCACTCACTGTCCTTACAGGTCCCTGGAAACAAGGACTTGCAGAGTGAAATAAACTGACACTCTCCCTACCTACAGTTTTCTGTCCCTAGAATAAATGTTTTTTTTAATCACAATATAGCACAAGGACAATTCACTCACTGTCCTTACAGGTCCCTGGAAACAAGGACTTGCAGAGTGAAAGAAAATAAACACTCTCCCTACCTACAGTTTTCTGTCCCTAGAATAAATGTTTTTTTTAAGCACAATATAGCACAAGGACAATTCACTCACTGTCCTTACAGGTCCCTGGAAACAAGGACTTGCAGAGTGAAATAAACTGACACTCTCCCTACCTACAGTTTTCTGTCCCTAGAATAAATGTTTTTTTTAAGCACAATATAGCACAAGGACAATTCACTCACTGTCCTTACAGGTCCCTGGAAACAAGGACTTGCAGAGTGAAAGAAAAAAAAACACTCTCCCTACCTACAGTTTTCTGTCCCTAGAAAAAATGTTTTTTTTAATCACAATATAGCACAAGAACAATTCACTCACTGTCCTTACAGGTCCCTGGAAACAAGGACTTGCAGAGTGAAATAAACTGACACTCTCCCTACCTACAGTTTTCTGTCCCTAGAAAAAATGTTTTTTTTAATCACAATATAGCACAAGAACAATTCACTCACTGTCCTTACAGGTCCCTGGAAACAAGGACTTGCAGAGTGAAATAAACTGACACTCTCCCTACCTACAGTTTTCTGTCCCTAGAATAAATGTTTTTTTTAAGCACAATATAGCACAAGGACAATTCACTCACTGTCCTTACAGGTCCCTGGAAACAAGGACTTGCAGAGTGAAAGAAAAAAAACACTCTCCCTACCTACAGTTTTCTGTCCCTAGAAAAAATGTTTTTTTTAATCACAATATAGCACAAGGACAATTCACTCACTGTCCTTACAGGTCCCTGGAAACAAGGACTTGCAGAGTGAAATAAACTGACACTCTCCCTACCTACAGTTTTCTGTCCCTAGAATAAATGTTTTTTTTAATCACAATATAGCACAAGGACAATTCACTCACTGTCCTTACAGGTCCCTGGAAACAAGGACTTGCAGAGTGAAAGAAAATAAACACTCTCCCTACCTACAGTTTTCTGTCCCTAGAATAAATGTTTTTTTTAATCACAATATAGCACAAGGACAATTCACTCACTGTCCTTACAGGTCCCTGGAAACAAGGACTTGCAGAGTGAAATAAACTGACACTCTCCCTACCTACAGTTTTCTGTCCCTAGAATAAATGTTTTTTTTAAGCACAATATAGCACAAGGACAATTCACTCACTGTCCTTCCAGGTCCCTGGAAACAAGGACTTGCAGAGTGAAAGAAAAAAAACACTCTCCCTACCTACAGTTTTCTGTCCCTAGAAAAAATGTTTTTTTTAATCACAATATAGCACAAGGACAATTCACTCACTGTCCTTACAGGTCCCTGGAAACAAGGACTTGCAGAGTGAAAGAAAAAAAACACTCTCCCTACCTACAGTTTTCTGTCCCTAGAAAAAATGTTTTTTTTAATCACAATATAGCACAAGGACAATTCACTCACTGTCCTTACAGGTTCCTGGAAACAAGGACTTGCAGAGTGAAATAAACTGACACTCTCCCTACCTACAGTTTTCTGTCCCTAGAATAAATGTTTTTTTTAAGCACAATATAGCACAAGGACAATTCACTCACTGTCCTTCCAGGTCCCTGGAAACAAGGACTTGCAGAGTGAAAGAAAAAAAACACTCTCCCTACCTACAGTTTTCTGTCCCTAGAAAAAATGTTTTTTTTAATCACAATATAGCACAAGGACAATTCACTCACTGTCCTTACAGGTCCCTGGAAACAAGGACTTGCAGAGTGAAATAAACTGACACTCTCCCTACCTACAGTTTTCTGTCCCTAGAATAAATGTTTTTTTTAAGCACAATATAGCACAAGGACAATTCACTCACTGTCCTTCCAGGTCCCTGGAAACAAGGACTTGCAGAGTGAAAGAAAAAAAACACTCTCCCTACCTACAGTTTTCTGTCCCTAGAAAAAATGTTTTTTTTAATCACAATATAGCACAAGGACAATTCACTCACTGTCCTTACAGGTCCCTGGAAACAAGGACTTGCAGAGTGAAAGAAAAAAAACACTCTCCCTACCTACAGTTTTCTGTCCCTAGAAAAAATGTTTTTTTTAATCACAATATAGCACAAGGACAATTCACTCACTGTCCTTACAGGTCCCTGGAAACAAGGACTTGCAGAGTGAAATAAACTGACACTCTCCCTACCTACAGTTTTCTGTCCCTAGAATAAATGTTTTCTTTAAGCACAATATAGCACAAGGACAATTCACTCACTGTCCTTACAGGTCCCTGGAAACAAGGACTTGCAGAGTGAAAGAAAAAAAACACTCTCCCTACCTACAGTTTTCTGTCCCTAGAAAAAATGTTTTTTTTAATCACAATATAGCACAAGGACAATTCACTCACTGTCCTTACAGGTCCCTGGAAACAAGGACTTGCAGAGTGAAATAAACTGACACTCTCCCTACCTACAGTTTTCTGTCCCTAGAATAAATGTTTTTTTTAAGCACAATATAGCACAAGGACAATTCACTCACTGTCCTTACAGGTCCCTGGAAACAAGGACTTGCAGAGTGAAAAAAAAAAAAACACTCTCCCTACCTACAGTTTTCTGTCCCTAGAAAAAATGTTTTTTTTTAAGCACAATATAGCACAAGGACAATTCACTCACTGTCCTTCCAGGTCCCTGGAAACAAGGACTTGCAGAGTGAAAGAAAAAAAACACTCTCCCTACCTACAGTTTTCTGTCCCTAGAAAAAATGTTTTTTTTAATCACAATATAGCACAAGGACAATTCACTCACTGTCCTTACAGGTCCCTGGAAACAAGGACTTGCAGAGTGAAAGAAACTGACACTCTCCCTACCTACAGTTTTCTGTCCCTAGAATAAATGTTTTTTTAAGCACAATATAGCACAAGGACAATTCACTCACTGTCCTTCCAGGTCCCTGGAAACAAGGACTTGCAGAGTGAAAGAAACTGACACTGTCCCTACCTACAGTTTTCTGTCCCTAGAATAAATGTTTTTTTTAAGCACACTATAGCACAAGCACAAAACACACTGACACTCTCCCTACCTATCCTTCTCTTTCCCTAAACTAAAGGAATCCAGGTTAAGCAAGAAAGAAATAACAGTCACTGTCCCTGCCTATGCTGCTCTATCCCTGCTCCGGAACACACTACACTAGGCCGCCGTGCTGGCGGCCTTTTATAGTGTGGGGCGTGTACTAAACACCCTCAGCAATAATTGGCCACAGGCATCCTGCCTGTGGCCAATCATTGCTCTCCTCGCTGCCGGCGCTGTGATTGGCCAAGCATGCGGGGTCACAGTGCATGCTTGGCCAATCACAGCGCCTGGATGACACTGCGATGGCGTAGTGCATTGTGGGCCGTTCGCGTCACTCGAATTTGGCGCGAACGGCCCAAATCGTTCGATCTTCGTCGAACGATCGAACAGCCGATGTTCGAGTCGAACGTATGTTCGACTCGAACACGAAGCTCATCCCTAGTCACAGATGATGTTTTTCATTAGAGACAGCTATAAAGTGAGAATACACTTTCTTCATAGAAAAAACCTTTAAGTAATCTTTATTTGTAAAACAAAGATTTTTACATCTCTTTTTAAAAAACAAACAAACAAAGATTTTATTAAATTAATTAAAAGAAATTATCAGAAATTATTACAACTGCCTTTTTCATTGGAAAAACACTAATTTTACCCTGCGTTGACAGACATTTGTTTTCATTACATGGGTTTTGCAATACCATACAAGTTCAAATTCACATTTGAAGGAATTCTGAATGATCTCAAAAGCATCTCAAAGTAATGTTCAACTGATGTCATAAGGACAAGCCCTAAGTCTGTCAACACAGGCCTTGGCATTAACAGTAGTGTGCAGAACTTTTCGGCAGGTGTGAAGAAATGCTGTAAAGTAAGAATGCTTTCAAAAATATATGTTTTAATTGTTTAATTTTATCAATTTACAAAATGCAAAGTGAGAAAACAGAAGAGAAATCTAAATTAAATCAATTTGGTATGACTACACTTTAGCTTCAAATCAGCATCAACTGTTACACTTTCGCATTTTGTACACTTGCACAAAGTCAGGTGTATGATTAACCAATTATACCAAGCAGGTGCTAAGGGACATTGATTTCATATGTAGGTTAAAACACAGTCATTAGCTGAAACAGAAACAGCTGTTTAGGAGGCTTTAAACTGGACGAGGAACAGCCAAACTCTGCTACTAAAGTGAGGTTGTGGAAGACAGTTTCATGTCACAGGTCATACACCATGGCAAGACTGAGCACAGCAATAAGACTCAATGTAGTTTTACTGCATCAGCAAGGTCTCTCCCAGGCAGAGATTTCAAAGCAGACTGGGGGTTTCAAGATATGCTGTTCAAGCTATTTTGAAGAAGCACAAAAAAACAGGTAGCGCTGAGGACTGTAGACATAGTGGTCAGCAAATTTACATTATGCTTACTTCCCTTCTATGTCAGAAGACGTCCAGCAGTGTCATCATCACAGAACTGTCGGAAAGCAGTGGGACCCAGGTACACCCATCTACTGTCTGGAGAAGTCTGGCCAGAAGTGGTCATTAATGGAAGAATTGAGGCTAAAAAAGCCATACCTCCGACATGGAAACAAGACTAAGCGGCTCAACTATGCACAAAAACGTAGGAACTGGGGTGCAGAAAATGGCAGCAGGTGCTCTGGACTGATAAATACATTTTAAATATTTTGCTATAGCAGGAGGCAGTTTGTTTGCCGAAGGGCTGGAGAGCGATACAATAATGAGTGTCTGCAGACAACAGTAAAGCATGGCGGAGAGTTGGAGATTTGGTCAGGATCTATGGTGTCCTCAATGCTGATAAATACAGGCAGATATTTATCCATCATGCCATACCATCAGGGAGGCATGTGATTGGTCCCGAAATTTATTCTGCAGCAGGACAACAAGCCCAAACATACAGCCAATATCATTAAGAACTATATTCAGCACAAAGAACAAAGAGTCTTGGAAGTGATGGTTTGACCCCCACAGAGCCTTGATCTTAACATCATCGTGTCTGTCTGGGATTACGTAAAGAGACAGAATGATTTGAGGCAGCCTACATCCACAGAAGATCTGTGATTAGTTCTTCAAGATGTTTAGAACAACCTACCTGCTGAGTTCCTTCAAAAACTGTGTACAAGGGTACCTAGGAGAATTGATGCTGTTTTGAATGCAAACAAAAAAAAATATTGATTTAATTTGGATTTCTCTTCTGTTCATTTACTTTCCATTTTTTAAATTGATAAAAAAAACTAACACTTCTATTTCTGAAAGCATTCTTATTATTTTTTATACAAAAATCATTTATAGCATTTTCAAACCTGCCTTTTGCACAGTTGTGTATGTATATTAAAAATGTATTTAGCTGTTGATTAAAGATAAAGTTTATTTGATCATTTGATCACTAGTCTCAGCTAATAATTAATACTTGTACCTGCTTGTAGCTGCTATATATCCAAAAGCACAAATCCTGTATAATACAGCATTTCCTTCTAAGTGGATGCTTGGAATCTTCCCGTAGAATCAATAAATTAGAATACATATAATACTGCATACTCAAGAGTATCTGTTAGATGATGTTTTCCAGATTTTAGCAGTATTTGTAAATGAGTAGTTAATTAAACCTTATACTGTTTATTTAATCTGTTGCCTTTTTGCAAAGCAATTCATTATAACATGAATTACAGTGTTGTCTACCCAAGTACATTGTAATTATCCTGTTCCTTTTGTGTTGCTAATACTTGTCCAATAAATTAGCTGTTGTCAACTGAAAGTCAAATGCACAGCATGTATTTTCCTGTACAATCAACAGCAAATATAAGGAGACACAATCTATTCTGTCTGTCTTTACTATATGCAGTTGTTAGAGTGTAGTTTAAAAGGACTCTATCCTCACCCAAAAAAAATCTAAAATGCACCCTGTAATTATCACCTGTCCATGCCACTGATCTACTACTGCCAAAGAATCTTCCGCATCCAACGCACATCTGGGTTTGTCAATTGCCTTGTTTCCTGCTGCAGCCTGTGGTTTCATCCACAACTTTAGATAAGTAGCCGTGGTTGGGGAAACTGCCCCAGTGCCAGAAATAACAGATATGCCAGTGGGCTTGTAAGAATTGAATTGAATGGATTCTAATTTGTAAAATGCATGGAAAAATGTAAAGGTAATAAATGGGTACCTCAGGAACCAGAAGTTAGTCTGGTAAAACCCAATTTTCGGGATACCATAAACTACTGTATCATGTATAGAAAGAAATGGGAGAAAGTTGTGGAGCAGATGGTGGTCCCCCAGTCTCACACAAGGATGGTACTGGATGTGTTGGATGGTCATTTAGAGTTAGAAAAAAAAAAAAAAAGGTTTGAGCAGGAGTAAGTCTTGCCCTGAGTGTCAAATGATTGCACCAACCACATTTTAGAAGTCTGCTGGTACCCTTGACCATAATTTAGATCCCTTTTAAGAGGGTTACTGTGGATTGGAACTGATTAATATAACAAATGTGCAGAGCTTAAATAGCTATACTCCTAATAAGCATATACTGTATGAGTATAAAAATCCTATATTGCAAATAACAAAACAAAATAAAATAAATAAAATATAAAATCTAAACCTAGTCGACTTCATATCATGTTTCCTGATACACCAGAACATTGCTGGTGATGTGGTGCAAATAGAGGGACTATTCTACATATATTTTGGACATGCTCTAAACTGACTGCTTTTTGGACAATGGTTTGGAATATTTCTCAGAAATTTACTAACTTTCAAATTCCGAATGATCCGGCGCTTTTTTTATTGCATGTCTCTACTCTGTCAATAAAAAATTATGGAAAGTCCATCCTATGCCACCTACTAAATGCAGCTAAATCCTGCATTCCTCTGTTGTGGAAACAACAGACTGCACCAACCACAGCAATGTGGCTGAGGAAGGTGGAAGATATTAGAAGGATGGAAGATTTGATTTTGACATCAACTGATAGACAGGCGGTATATAGAAAGATATGGACGCCTTGGAATTTTTTTATTCACTCGGAAGAGGGTAAATCCCTCTTATGCCCTGTACACACGATCAGATTTCCGATGGTATAAAATCTGATGGACTTCCATCAGTCTTGCCTACACACCATCAGTCAAAAATCCGACCGTCCCAAACGCCGTGACGTAAAACACTCTGAAGAGCCGAGAAAAATTAAGTTCAATACTTCTGAGCATGCGTCGACTTGATTCTGAGCATGCGTGGGTTTTTTCTCCGATGGAGTTCCCCACAGACGATCGGAATTTGCTATTGTTTTTTTTTCCATCGGTAAAATTTAAAACATGTTCTATTTTCTTATACAGATGGAAAAAAGACCGATGGGGCCCACACACGATCGGTTTGTCCGATGAAAAAAGTATTTTTTCATCAGAAAAAACGATCGTGTGTACGCGGCATTAGGGCTATAAAGCATTTATATAAAACTGAAGTTAGGAGAAGTGGTGGATGCGTGGTTTGACAGCAGGATATATCCCCGGGGCCATCCTTGAATACTGCCCTCTTCCCTTCCTGAATCTTTCTGTAGGAGAGGTCTTTTCCTCTCCCTACTTCCTTCGCCTTTTTTTCCTTTCTTTCCCTCTCCCCACCCCTCTTCTTTTTTTTTTTTTTGTTTACATTTTTTTTTTTTTTTGCTTTTGTTTGTTTTGTTTTTTCCTTTTTTTTGTTTTTTTTTTGTTTTGGGGACTGGTTTTTGTTTTTCTTAAAATTAAAGTATATGTAATGGAGCAGTGGAGCTTCATTATATAAGGTGATATGAAGTAGGAGACACAGGTTAAGGTAGCAGTGTGACAAAATGTTATGTTATATGTTTAGCTTAATTTAGCTTAATTTATGCTAGATACCTCTGTTTACTACTTTAAAGAAGCAATAACCACATATTTTGTAAATGTTGTTATATTTGTTGACCCTGCTCATTTCTGAAAAAATTCAATAAAAATCTATATTTGAAAAACAAAAAAGTGCACATGCTCCGTAAGTTGCACACGGATACTCAATATGCTGGGTGCGGAGATAAAGTGTCCAAGTCAATACTAATAAAGTGCACATGCTCCGTGTACAGTATTGCACAGATAATCCTCAGTAATAAAAAATCAAACAATCCATTCAAAAGCATAAACGTGATGATAGTAGTGATAGTGACGTAATCTTCATGCAGTGTGCACACACCCCATCAGATGTACCCTCACCTGAGGCTGGGTTCACACTAGTGTGACACGACAGCCGTCCTTCTTTGGATCCGACTTTGCCCTGCGACATGAAGCCGACATGTGTCCGACTTTCAATGAACGGGGATCCGACTCGGATCCCCACCAATAGCAGGCACTGTGTTTGGTATGAATCTTGAGGGGGAACTCCAGGCCAAATTTTAAATAAAAAACCGGCATGGGTTCCCCCTCCAGGGGCATACCAGGCCCTTGGGTCTGGTCTGGATTTGAAGGGGAACTCCTACGCCGAAAAAACGGCGTGGGGGTCCCCCCCAAAATCCAAACCGCTCCGAATTAATATAGGCTTCTCATGACGTCACAGTCACATGCTCCGGTGGCCCCGGAGCATGTGACTGTGACGTCATGGGAGCATGTGACTGTGACGTCATGAGAAGCCTATATTAATTCGGAGCAGAGCGAACAGCCAGCATTACAGCGGAAGGAAGTGACGCGTCAACATCGAGGAGAAGAGAGAAGAAGATGGCGACGGCGACGGGAAGACCGGCCCCTCCACTAGCAAAAGAGCTGGAAGAAGATAGTGGAGGGGCCGGCAGAAGGACAACGGAGAGCCGGACGAGACAACGGGAAGACCGGGCCTCCGCTAGCAAAAGAGCTGGAAGAAGATAGCGGAGGCCCGGCGGAAGAAAGAACCGGAGAGCGGGAGAAGAACCGGAGAGCGGGAGAAGAAGAAGGCGACGGAGAAGACCGGGCCCCGCTAGCAAAAGAGCTGGAAGAAGATAGCGGAGGCCTGGCAGAAGAAAGAAGAAGAAGACCCCGGAGCTGTGCAATAAATTAATTTAAAAAGCTGTGTTGTGTTTTTTCTTGACATTTTTTTTCCACCAGGTGAATGGGTAGGGGTACGATGTACCCCATACTCATTCACATAGGATGGGGGGCCGGGATCTGGGGGCCCCCTTATCAAGGGGGGGGGCTCCCGGATTCCGATAAGCCCCCCGCCCGCAGACCCCGACAACCAACGGCCAGGGTTGTCGGGAAGAGGCCCTGTCCTCATCAACATGGGGACAGGGTGCTTTGGGGTGGGGGGCCGCAGGTCGCCCCCCTGCCCCAGAGCACCAAACCCCCCATGTTGAGGGCATGTGGCCTGGTACGGTTCAGGCGGGAGGGGGGCCGCTCTCTCGTCCCCCCCTCTTCCCCTGCGGCCTGCCAAGTTGCATGCTCGGATAAGGGTCTGGTTTGGATTTTGGGGGGGACCCTCACACCGTTTTTTCGGCGTAGGGGTTCCCCTTCAAATCCAGACCAGACCCAAGGGCCTGGTATGCTCCTGAGGGGGGAACCCATGCCGGTTTTTTATTAAAAATTTGGCGTGGAGTTCCCCCTCAAGAGCAGCAGAGCACAAGTCGCATGCCAAAGTCGGATCATGCAAGACTGCGGTCCGACTTTGATCCGACTTCAATGATAGTCAATGGGCTGAAGTCGGATCAAAGTCGGACCGAAGTAGTACAGGGAGCATTTTCAAAGTCGGACCGACATGTGTCGGACCAGTTAAGACGGCTCCCATAGGGAACCATTGATTTTCACACGTCATGCGACATGAGCTCCCAATGTCGGAGCGTTTGTCGCCCCAGTGTGAACCCGGCCTCAAGGGCTTTATATAAAAGCCTGTGATAAATATAATTATCAGCTGGACAAGAACCTCCTGTGTTTCCTCTTTCTTGTAGTAAGTAACTATACCCTAAATGCTGATACAGGCATCACTCCTTCCTCCAGATCACAAAGTGCAGATCAAAAGCCACTATTTCCTTCTGACTATCAGCAGTCTCCTCATATATAATGCATGTGGGAAACAATAAAAAGCTTGCAATAGTGTAATAACGTTTAAAACTGATTTATTGCAACTTTAAAATCCACATCAATATACACTCACATTTTGCATAAACACAACACACCTTGGTATACTTATAGACAAAGGGGGGGGGGTGATAGCATCACCTGGAAACTGAATCTGCAGCCATGGATCCTAGCGTCCACCCTACCCTAAGCCTGTGCTCCTTGCTAGCTTCCTCGTCAGCCGATCAAGCGGTGTCAGTAAATTTTGGGTGTTGTCAATAAATTTCAATCTGGTAGGTTGGCAACACTATATTGTACTCGATTTCTAATGTAAAAAAACAATGCTTTGGCCAAATTGAGAAGGTAGTTAGTTAAATAATTTTCTTAGCTATGTAGTGGTATGTCCAAAATATATAATAAACAGCATTCTGGTGTAACAGCTATATTCATTTTAGAGATTGAAGTAATCAATTTTTCACACGGCTCCAAAATGGTACAATCAATGGGCACGTCCACCAAATATGGTAGGAGGAGCCACGTTCTTGCTGACATCTTCACCATAAAGATGGTACCTTTTTTATTTGTAGTAGTAGTAGTAGTAGTATACCACTTGGTTAAAAGTTTATAAGAGGTTTCTCCTTGTAATCGAGTGCTGATAGAGCATTTATGTGCTAAAATGTAAGCTCTTTCCCCATGTTTTTTAGAATATGTTACCTTACATACTTACATAGTTAGTGAGGTTAAAAAAAGACACAAGTCCATCAAGTCAAACCTGTGTGTGTGCTTTTATGTCAGTATTACATTGTATATTCCAAATGTTCTGGTCATTCAGGTGCCTATCTAATAGTTTTTTGAAATTATCAATGCTCCCCGCTGAAACCACTGCCTGCGGAAGAGAATACCACATCCTTACCGCTCTTACAGTAAAGAACCCTCTATGCAGTTTAAGTTTGAACCGCTTCTCTTCTAATTTTAATGAATGGCTGCGTGTCTTTTTAAATTCCCTTTTGCAGAAAAGTTATATCCCTATTGTGGGGTCACCAGTACGGTATTTGTACATTGAAATCATATCCCCTCTCAAGCGTCTCTTCTCCAGAGAGAATAATTTCCGTGCTCGTAATCTTTCCTCATAACTAAGGTCCTCCGGTCCATTTATTAGCTTTGTTGCCCTTCTCTGAACTCTCTCCAGTTCCAGCACATCCTTCCTGAGGACTGGTGCCCAGAACTGGATGGCATACTACAGGTGCACCCGGACCAGAGTCTTGTAGATTGGGAGAATTATCATTTTATCTCTGGAGTTAATCCCCTTTTTAATGCATGCCAATATTCTATTTGCTCTGCTTGTAGCAGCTTGGCATTGCATGCCGTTGTTGAGCCTGTCATCTACTAGGATCCCCAGGTCCTTTTCCATCCTAGATTCCCCTAGAGCAGTGATGGCAAACCTTGGCACCCCAGATGTTTTGGAACTACATTTCCCATGATGCTCATGCACTCTGCAGTGTAGTGGAGCATCATGGGAAATGTAGTTTCAAAACATCTGGGGTGCCAAGGTTTGTCATCACTGCCCTAGAGGTTCTCCCCCTAGAGTGTAGATTGCATTCATATTTTTGCTCCCCAAATGCATAATTTTACATTTTTCCTACATTAAACATAAATTGCCATGTAGTTGCCCACCACAATAATTTGTTCAGATCTTTTTGCAAGGTTTCCACATCCTGCAGAGAAATTATTGCCCTACCTAGCTCAGTATCGTCTGCAAATACTGAGATTGAGCTGTTTATCCCACCCTCCAGGTCGTTTATGAATAAATTAAGAAGGATTGGTCCCAGGACAGAACCCTGGGGGTCCCAGCTTTCCACACTGGACCATTCCGAGTACTCCCTATTTATCACTACTCTCTGAACTCGCCCATGTAGCCAGTTTTCAATCCATGTACTCACCCTTTGGTCCATGCCGACAGACCTTAGTTTGTACAGTAAATGGGGAACTGGATCAAATGCTTTTACAAAATCTAGATACACCACGTGTACAGGCCTTCCTTTAGCTAGATGGCAGCTCCTCATAGAAGGTTAGTAGGTTGGTTTGGCAAGAACGATTCTTCATGAATCCATGCTGATTACTACTAATTATACAGTTTTCATTACTAAAATCTTGTATATAGTCCCTTATCATCCCCTCCAAGAGCTTGCATACTATTGATGCTAGGCTAACTGGTCTGTAATTCCAAGGGATGTGTCTTGGCCCTTTTTTAAATATTGGTGCTACATTGGCTTTTCTCCAATCAGCTGGTACCATTTCAGTCAGTAGACTGCTCGTAAAAATTAGGAACAATGGTCTGGCAATTACTTGACTTAGTTCCTTAAGGACCCTTGGGTGCAAGCCACCCTGTAGGGCATCGTCACATAAATTCTTATGTTTATTTGGTTCCTATGTTTGATATCATAGAATAGACTATATTTATATGAGATTAAATGTGTAAAAGTAATTCCTTGAACACAGATATTTTCAAGCTCAGTGAAAAATTGTGTACATTTTTCTGATTATTGATAAAGTTACAAATTTGGAAATATATCCAATTAGGTATATTGCCACCTTGTATATCTTGTAAGTTCTGTCTTAGTTTTAAATTTGTCAATATTAAATTCCATGGCCAATATAGGATTATCATTTGAATGAAGGGGAATGATTGGTTATTAATGCTAGGCAGGAATTCAGGACTATTAATCCAGGTAGTTAGAGGGCCCAGCTAAGTAGATATTTATATTGAGAAGCAGCTAGTCGGAATGCTGCTAGAGTAGGTCCTAGTAAAGGATGTTGTTTAAGCAAAAGAGGTATATGTGACCAAGTTATCCAAGGAAGATATTTGAGAGTAGACATGTGCAGAACGGAAACATTTGTTTTGTTTAGTTCCAGGTAGATTTGTTATGCCACTAATTTCGATCATTGACTCATTTCGAAATTTGTTTACCGGTAGTTTAGTTTAGTTTAATTTTGTTTTGTTTATTCATTTTCTAGGGAATTACAAATTTTCTGAACGATTCGAATTAGGATCAGTCGAAAAATGATTGACCGATTCAAATTCTGTGTGATGAATAGCTGGTTGTTAAGGAGTGGGCCGGTAAGCCGGCCGCCGAGTCCTTAACAACCGATGAGTCATCAGCTGTCAGCTTGGGATATTTTTTTATAACCTAATCCTTCTAATTCTAATAACCATTTTATTGAAGTTTTTAAACATATGGTTTTAAAGGATATTGAAGAACTCCCGATAAAAAAGAAGGATATTAACCCTGAATATATTAAAGAAGGTGTCAAAAGTTTAGAAAAAAAGAAGGATATCATTATCCGCCCGGCGGATAAAGGAGGAGGAGTGGTAATAATGGACAAATTGATGTACCATAAACAACTGATGGATCTATTGGATGATCAGATCACATATAAAAAGCTACGCTCTGACCCAACAGAAACATATAGAACACAGTTGGTGTCCTTGGTTGAATGGGGATATATGACCAATGCCTTAAATTTAAAAGAAAAAAGATACTTGGTCCCCTCAGCTTGCAGAATTCCGGTGATTTACACACTGCCGAAAATGCATAAAAATGCTCTGAACCCTCCAGCACGACCAATAGTGAATGGAATAGGGTCTGTAACCTCCAGACTGGGGGAATATTTAGATAAATTTTTACAACCCAGCGTGAAAGATACAAAGGCCTATTTGAAGGACACAGCTGACTTATTACGTCTGTTATAAAAAGTGGAAATTAATATGGATTCTGAGACGTATTTAGTTACAGCTGATGTGTCAGCACTATACACTGTTATTCAGCATGAAGATGCTGCATTAGCACTGAATTGGGCTTTAAGTAAGAGGGACGATATTCCGGATATGCAGAAACGCTTTTTAGGACATATATTGGACTTTTGTATGAGCCATAACTATTTTTGGTACCACGACTGCTTCTTCTCACAACAGGTTGGCGTGGCGATGGGGGCTAAGTTTGCCCCCAGTCTCGCCAACCTGTTTATGGCCGAGTGGGAGGATAAACACATTTTCAGGAATAAAAAACCACAATTACGTTTTTATCGACGATTTATTGATGACCTCCTATTTATCTGGGAGGGATCGAAAGAATCGGCGGTTGAGTTCTTAGAAATATTAAATAATAATAATAACAACATAAAGTTGGACTATCAGATCAGTAATGAGGAGATAAATTTTCTCGATGTCACTATTATGAAGGGAGTAGGATGCTTGAATACCCGGGTATACTTTAAGCCCACGGACAGAAATAGTTATATTTCAATTAGAAGTGGGCATCATCCAGCCTGGATACGAAATATTCCAAAAGGTCAGATACTCCGGGTGCGCCGTAACTGCACTAGTCAGGAGGACTTTGTGATTCAGGCAAATATGTTGAAAGACAAATTTATACATAAAGGATATCGAGAGGAACCTCTTCAAAATTTAATACATGAAATAGGTGAAGCCCCAAGGAGCCAGTGCTTTGTAAATAAATCAACTCAGATTAATGATGGACAACATCAATGGGGCTTTATAACAGGTTTCCATCATCAATACAAAGAAATTGAGACCATCATTAGAAAGCATTGGCACATTTTGGGACGTGACAGACATCTGGGGGAGGCTCTACCCAATACACCAAAATTTATATATAGAAGAGCCCCGAGTTTTGGTGACAGGGTGGTTAATAAAATTTTGGATCCCCCAAATGAACGTAATTTGCGGTTTGATCTGAAAGGATTTTACTCATGTAGAAGATGCAAATGCTGCAGAACAGTAAAAGTACAGAATAGAGGGATAATGAGTGTTACCAATAATGACCAGGAAACATTTGATATTAAAGAATTTATATCTTGTAATTCATCTTATGTGGTATACCTCATGTGGTGCCCTTGTGGGCTTTATTACGTGGGTAGAACTAAGAGATTGCTCAAGACACGTATAGGTGAACATCTTACAAATATAAAAAATGGCTTTAGATACCATAGCGTGTCGTTACATTTTAAGGAGAAACACCAACAAGATCCCTCTTTAATACAATTCTGTGGTATAGATTTTGTGCATCCATCGTGGAGGGGCTCAAATCGTGTGAGAGATTTATCACAAAGAGAGACAAAGTGGATATTTCTTTTAAAAAGTCTTTACCCTAGGGGCCTCAATATTGAATTGGATTTGAACTGTTTTATTAACAACTTTTAAATGATTTTAAATAATTTTAAATAATTTTAAACAATTTTTAAATTATTTTAAATAATTATAGTTGGTTGTGATATAGTTTAACAATTTTAGATATTTGTGGGTCTAAAATATTTATTTAATAGCTTTCCATCACGGTCTAGGTCTGCTAACACATTCAATCAGTGAATGTATGTTACGGACATATTATTATTAACATTATTGTTTTTTTCTAGTAATAGTTTCCTGTAATGTACACATAGGTATGGTGATGTGTATTAGGTGTATATATATACCATGTGTAAGATAGGATAACTGTCTATGAGTTAAAAAAATTCGCAGCACGTATATATATATATATACTAATTGGTTTTTTTCTTTAGGTTAAACAAAAATATCTAATATTTACCACTTATATATATATATTTTTTTGTTCAGAATACTTGATGTTTTTTGATCCCGCAACTGAGTATATCTGTATCACATTAAATACAGAGTGGTAATAATAAGATTAAGATCTCATGGTGCTACTAGTGGTTTTAAAATATTGATAATTTTTTCTATGATATTTAGCATATGCGCTATATATTATTGTTAATGTTTTTAATGTTTGATAACACTGAACTACATCCCCAAGTAGATATGTGCCACACGACTGCTAATATGGTATAGGATATTTGAGTTGAAATATAGATGGACACCAATAGCGAGTGTATGTGGGCAGCGGGGACACTCGCTTTGTGTCAATGGAAGTTATATCCGGCTTCCGCCCATGGTGCATATAACGGATGACGCACTTCCGCCCTCAGATGGGCTGGGAAGGTGGGCGGTATGGAAAGTCGTATGGGAACGATGCATATCCGCCCAAAGCGGATGGAGGAGAGATTGTACTTCCGCCCATAAGTTAAGAGAAATAAAAGGTGGAGCTGGTATGCCGCACAGCCAATCCCATGAATAAGTCTATTCGACGAAACATGTCGGGGCGTGGCTATGCGGTAACCGTCTGACGGATTATTCGACGTCACAGGATCGAATTGAGCAGCGAAGGAGTAGTGAGTGGCAGCGGGAAGGTGGTGAGATCTGACTGGTTTATTGAGGGTCCGCCGCGACCTGTACACTCGCTGTTCGGTGCACTTTTGCCTTTGGAGTTGCAGTGGTTTTATACGCTTATTTAAATTGTGTTTTAGGTAATTGCAGTATTTTAAGTGCGTGTTTGGTGTGTAATTAAACTGATTTTACGTTATCACACTATTTGGAGCTTTCTTTTACATTTGCATATGGATTACAACTTTAAAAACACTTGATTTGAATTGGGAGGATCGCCCGCAAAGCTGTATAAGATCTTTGCACACGTCTTTAAGCCAAACACGAAAGTGTGAGGCAACTTGCTGTGGTGAGTGTCCATCTGATGGGAGCGGGATCACGAAAACACTAAACACTGTGTGTGGTGGAGAATTTGGAAGAAGATTGTCTCACATTTGGATTGAATTTGTGTGGACTTTATTTAGTTTACTTGTGCACATTATTCACTTATGTCACAGGGTGTATATATTTAATTGATTAACAGTAACCTTCTCTCAGTCCAATCACACGGACACAGGAGGGGGAGGGTATCGTTTTTTAGCGCCGCTGTGTGAGGTTATTTTTGATTTTACACTATTTTGTTCATATTTTTTATTTAAAGTGGCTGCTGCATATTTGGTATAGGTTTAGTTTTAACCCTTAAGCGCGGTGGTGGTATATATGGGAAGGGCGCAACTTAATATTACCAGTTTTACACTATAACCTAATCCTGCTTTGAAATTCTCCACAACTTTATCCCTGACCTGTCTGGTGTGTTCCTTGGCCTTCATGGTGCTGTTTGCTTACTAAGGTTCTCTAACAAGCCTCTGAGGGCTTCACATAACAGCTGTCTTTATACTGAGATTAAATTACACACAGGTGGACTCTATTTACTAATTAGGTGACTTCTGAAGGCAATTGGTTCCTTTAGATTTTAGTTAGGGCTATTAGAGTAAAGGGGGATGAATACAAATGCACGCCACACTTTTCACATATTTATTTGTAAAACATTTTGAAAACCATTTATCATTTTCCTTCCACTTCACAATTATGTGCCACTTTGTGTTGGTCTATCACATAAAATCCCAATAAAATCCATTTACGTTTCTGGTTGTAACATGACAAAATGTGGACATTTTCAAGGGGTATTAATACTTTTTCAAGGCACTGTAAGCATTAACTGCAATGTGAATAATAATACTATAACTAGTCTAGAGTGCACTCTAGGAGAAAGGTTAGAATATGGTGCAATGTCCCCTGAGAGGTACCTCTTAGCATAAGCAATAGGTGAAGGTCTCTGTGTAGCAGCTGTAAAAGGACAGTCTTTAGTCCTAACTCTTAAGCCAGCTAGTGTTGGGGTCCAGTTGTACCATTGGCACACATGAGAATTGTCTCAGTCAGGCCTGCAGGCAGCAGTAAGGCTACTAGATAGCTGTATGGTCAGTTCCTAAAGGGCTCAGTCTCTCTAGCAGCAGATAGTAAATCCCCACAACAGCAGCTCACCAGTCCCAGTGATATTGCAGCTTACCATCTGATCACACACACAGTGATTAGTCCACCCTCGCTCTGCACCCAGGTGACTCTGGCTGTTAGTACACCTGAACTCAGCACTCCAGGTCCTGCTCAGGCCACTGGTATGCAGCAGTGGTGGTGCACACTAGACAGCAATTTGCACTCACTGGGCTCCCTCATAGTAAGAGGAAGCTGTCTCCTCTACAGTCTGAGCAAATGCACCGCTCTCCCTCCTCTTGGCAATCTCCCTCTGGGAAATGCAGTTCAAAAGCTCTTGATTAGAGTAGAGTTTCTATCCTCCTGACTACAGTTCCCACAGTACAGTGCTGCCTTATTCAGTCTATTGAGCTTTTCCTGCTTGGCATCTCCATCCTGTTGCTGATATACTGTAGCTGTTAACCAGTTCATCACCACAGGGCAGCAGCTACAGAGAGCAGCTGCAGCCAGTGTTTCACTCTCTCTTAGTCAAGCACCTGGCTACATAGGTATACAGGGTTATTATAATTAGTTTTAAGATACAGGAAGAGGTGGGCACTGTAGTGAATATTATGTCCTTATTTTAATGACAAGTAAGTACATTAGAATACTAATTTAAGGATGAAAAACATGTTTCTCTTTATTTTTCAGTTAAAGCTTTTCCACTCTGAACTCCTGGCTCAACTTGAACACAAGCTGGAATTAGACATCAAGTATTTAACTGTGGGTACTTTAGTTTCCGCTACTTTACAATCTCCACTGTGATAATTTGTTCTGCCTTATTTATATTAGGGGTTTGACGCTTAGTAACTGATAGTGTTTCCTTCGCTATTCCCAGGCAACACTGAAGAAATACCAGGTTGAGCATCGTTCCAAGTCTGAGTCAATTGAAAAATGCCAATCTGAACTTAAGAAGCTCAGAAAAAAGTGTCAGAACAGCAAGAACCCCCAGAAATATGGAGACAAAGAAGTGCAGGTAGAGTTGTTGCAGTACTGCATTGGAGCAAACTTAAGAATTAAAAAACGTGTTTTAATTTAATGGTATACCAGATCTTACTTGCATGTAAGTTCCCATTCACACTTGTGCGACTTCAAAACCCTTGCGATTTTCATTGCGACTTTACAGTGTGCCGTGTTGCGACTGTGATGTGACTTTGGATGAGTCTGACTTTGTTATGACTTTGGCTTTGACCAGGCTGATTGCTTTGTTTGTGCTCTACAAAGTCGCTAGACATGTGCAGAATGAAAAAAAAATTGTTTTGTTTAGTTTATTCATTTTCAAACTAATTGCAAATTTTCAGAACAATTCAAGGTCAGGAAAGGGGGGACAAGCGAGCGTCCCCCCTCCTGAACCATACCTGGCCACATGGGGGGATGCTTTTGGGCAGGGGCCACTCTGCCCACCCCCCCAAAGCACCTTTTCCCCATGTTGATGGGGCAAGGGCTTATCGGAATCTGGAAGCCCCCTTTAATAAGGGGGCTCCCCAGATCCCACCCTCTCCTATGTGAATGAGTATAGGGTACATTGTACCCCTACTCATTTACCAAAAAAAGTGTCAAAAAGAAATAGGCCATAGACTGTGCAAATTTATTTTCTGCAGCCAGGTTGCAGGAAATAAATTTGCACAATTCCCCCATCAGCACAGACAGTGCTGACAGGGGCATCCCTTCTGCCGGGCCATTGTCTTCTCCCGGGAGGTCGGGAGCTGGCAGGTAAAGCTGTCCCCGCCAGGAAAAGACAGTGATTATCGCTAGCAGCTATAGCAGCCCCTTGCAAGAAACAAATCTGGCAGGCTGGTTGATCTAACAATTAACTTGGTACATTAAGCCTGCCCATTAATGTTTCGAATCCCCTGATGACGTCAGATGTGACGAAACATGCCAGAAGCAGCTACGTACGCACACTTCCATGCATGCACCATCACAAGTCGGCCATCTTTGCTACTGAAAAACCCAATTTTACAAGACTTGTGAGTGTATCTCCTCTTGTTTTAATGAAGGCATATGGTTTTTAGCAATATTACATTATTGCAGTGCTTTTGTTTTCATGTAATCCAGGCCCGCTCTGGAATGAGTTTTAAACTCCATCTGGGTGCTGGATTGGTTCGTGACCTGCCTGTCTAAAAGTGATTCCCTTGTCTGTCGGGAATGCTGGATCATTCTTTATACTAAAGCGCTTTTTGACCACTCTAACAAGGGGGTCACACGCTGTCTGGTAAGCAGAGCATGAGAGTGTGAGGTGTAACCTGGCTTTTCTAAAGGATCCTTACTATCATCATGGGACTATCCTTACTATCATCGTAGCATCGTGGGACTATTGCATCTACTATTTTTCTTTTACTGGGACTTTTTGTTTAATCACATATATACAACTTAATTTGAGGTTTATAGTGGAAATAAGAGAATGGGAAAGAAGTGGCACACAGCACTGATGTGGAGAGTTCAGAATGCTAAATAGCAGCCTTGAGAGTGATGAGGAGTGAACAAGGCAAGCGTAGTATATTGCGAAGGAACAGCAGAATGGGCACACAAGAGGGTTGCCATGAAAAAGTAAGTGACATAAGGGGACAGATTGGAAAGGCAAAGCATGAATACTGCGGACAAGGAACACAGGAAAGTGGAGTGCAGAAAACGATAGGTAAATCACCGACAGCGAGAAGAGGGCCTGATAAACAAAAAAGCATGGAGCATAAAAAGAGCACAAACAGGGAAAACAATCACATTGAAATGGAATAAAGACTCAGAGAAGGAAGACAACACAGAGTACAACACAAATGAGGACAAAGGATGCAGAGCAAGGTAGATGAGGTCATATGGAAGAGCAGAAAGGGAACACTGAGAGCAGAACAAGTAAGGAAAACTGGAGACACCATGAAGAAGGTAGCTGGGTGAAATTGCACCACAGCAAAGGAAAGTGAAGAACAGGGAGTTGAGAAAGTGTGGAAACTGGCCACAGGAGAAGGAGGTGGTGAATGTTCATGAATGTGACAGCCATCCACTAACACTTACATGAAGTGCCCTGCTGTCTTCATATAATAGAAGATAAAATGCATAATTCAGTCACATTGCAAAACCACTTATTCAGCAATGTGCTTGTTATTAGAAAACACATATGTATAACTGTTTACAAAGCAGTTTTAGATAGTCAGCAAGTATATAAGAGCCAAAACACTGTTGTACTAGACTCCAATATGAGGCTGTCTTTATGTTCAACACATGTCCCATAAACCAGGCAAATCCCATTAGCGATAGAAAAGGCTTTGTAATTCATTGAAATCCTCTGCCTGTTCTAGGCGGTGGTGCATACCAATGGTTAACTCTTTAATGGAATGGCATGAATTGAAATCCAGTGATGGGCTGAGCAGGCAAGTGGAGCACCAGTGTCTGTTACAATAACAAGATATAAATACCAGGCACACAAAGACCTGGAATCAAGGAGCTGCACTTGTAGGGCTCAGATATTTTCACATTGAAGTTTTGGTTTGTGGGAATTTACTGAATGAATGAACAAGTGGATTTACCAACAGTTGACTACTAAACATTTTTATTTGCACTTCAGTTAACTTTCAGGACAAGCGTCCAATAGATCTACTATCTTCAGGAGACCAAAACAGTACTGACCTCTTGAAGAAAGTATTGGGGTGAAAAAAGTGAATTTGTTAAAAGTTGTCCTGAAAAATAAATTGTTTGTCTAAATTTTCAAAAAGGTGCACTAAAATGGATACAATCACCTTGACTTTCCAAGGACTAAGTATATTAGAAGAAGATAAAGGGTGAGGAATGCCAAATCAAATGTTCACAGCAAAATAGATTTGTGTGAACTTTCACTTGAAAGTGTATCTTAGCACCAAAACCTCTACATTTTAGAGTAGGCAATGGTTAAGATTTTTTATAGCTGTTTACCAATGAGGAGATTTCCTGTCCACTTTGTCTCAAAAACACAACCAGCCTCGTACATACGACCTGTTTTCTCGGCAAGAAAACTGCTGGGAGAGCTTTTTGCCGTGAAAACCGTTCGTGTGTATGGTTTCTCGACAGGAAAACTTCCGGGAATCTCGACGAGAAAAATAGAGAACCTGCTCTCTACTTTTCTCGTCGTGATTCTCGGCAGAGTGTTTCCTGCCGAGAAAACTGGTCGTCTGTATGCCCGCCTGTCCAAGGTAAACCCGCGCATGCTTGAAAAGACTTTGACGCATGCGCGGTAGCATACAAGGTTAGTGTGGGGTGTAGCAAGATGACGGCGACGGCATTGAATGTGACAAGCGCCGGCTCGTCGTAGTCGATGACGTCACTGCGTTCTTGCCATTCAAAAGAATGGCGTTTTTTGGAGTGCCCATCTGTACACATGGCTTGGCAAGACAAGCTTGCCAGGAATCCCGTCAGGAAAACCGACGGTTTTCAAATAGACGGGATTCCCGCTCGTGTGTACAGGGCTTAAGTCTGGGTTCACACTGCAGTAGTGAACGGCTCACAGCAAAGGCTCGGTGAGTCCCCATTCACAGTTTCAGGTCCGATTTCGGTCTGAATTTTTGGCTGCATTCGGACCTGAAACAGACCAGATGTGTGAAACGGCTCCATTGAGAGTCAGTCGCAATCTCCTGACATGCGAATTGGATGTGGAAAACTCCACATCCAATTCGCAATCATGTAAACCCAGCCTCAATCTCTTCAAAATTAATTGTCATCAGAACAGGTGTCTCCACTGGAAGGTTTCCTCTAACCTTTTTCTGTGAAACTTAAAATGTTTTGGACAAAAGGAAGAAAACACAGTGCCTCTAAGTGCAATATTAAGGATCCATTTAATGGTAAAAACAGTAAACAGCGTACTCACAGACAAAGTATAGATACATGCATTGTGATCAGCAGTAATCCTGCAGTGTGATCCAGAGGAGGTCTCTCTTTGTGCCCGTGTTTCCAGGGGCCAGCTGGCGGCTCGCACAGGTGGTTTCCGGCAATCGCAGCCAATTCTGAACAGCGGGGAACGCTGGAGACTCAGCGTTCAGAGCATGCATGCTCCTTCGAGATGCTGTGTTTTCTTCCTTTTGTGCATTGCAGAGACTGCTTCTAGCTCTTTTACACTGGCTGCCCTTAGTGCTGGATCATGGATTCCCCTACTTTTTAAAGTCTTTTAAAGATTTTTACTATGGACATTGTCCCTCTTACTGAGAGACTTTATTAATTCCAATTGTCTCCCTAACCTACTTCCTGGGTCTGTGTACACCTCCAGGGTCCCGTTTCCATACGAGCGCTGAGTTATTTTTTGTTTAAAATGTTTTGGGTTTCCCATCACATTCCTTACTGGAGATTATGGTCACCAAGACACATAGAGAGATATCTGTTCCCAGTGTTCCAGTGAGGAAGGAGACAAGCAATAAAAACCTAACAGGGTTGATAACCCTTGCACACTCTATCTGAAACAAAAAAAAATACTTTACATACAGTTTAATCAAATGTGATCAGAGAGGTGTACAGAAAATGTAAACAAATCACAGAACATTTTCTAAATCTGCGGTTCACTGTTTGAACTGTTCAAGTGAATGATAGCTATTCAACAGACATACAGACAACATGACTAAAGCCTCGTACGCACAGTCTGACTTTTTGCCAACAAACTTATTTTGAGCAAGTTTGACAAAAAATCTGACCGTGTGTACGCTCCATCAGACAAACTTTTTTGGTTTTCATCGGACAAAAGTTTGGTCTGCAAACGGACAAACTTTTGGCCAACAAAAGTCAGATGAAGCAAAGTCCGACCATGTGTGCAGAAAACCATTGGACTTTTGTCCGATGGACAAAACAAATAATGTTAAAATCAACCAACAATAGCAGAAGTTGACCAAAGGGCGGCGGTAAAGAGCAGAAACCAGCAGAAAAACCTTGTGATGTTGGAAAAAGTTTTGGGAAAGTTTGCAGAAAAGTCCTGTGGTGTGTATGCTATGGATGTGCCCGGCCAACTCTGTTCGGACAAAAATCCACGGAAAAGTCAGATGAAAGTCCGACCGTGTGTACGAGGCTTTAAGCTGTACGTAGATATTAGAGGGTGACTCAATTGGGTTGATTTAGTAAACCTGGAGTGCAAAATCTGGTGCAGCTGTGCATGGTAGCCAATCAGTTTCTAACAGCAGCTTGTTCAATTAAGCTTTGACAAAAAAAAGCTGAATCATTTCTATCCAGAGCTGTGCCAGGTTTTGCACTTTTAAATTTTAGTAAATCAATCCCAATGTGCATATGTTTGTTTAGGGTCAGTGACCTTCTGGTCCATCCATCTTGCCTTCAGTCCCAGTTCTGGAAAATTATTATTATGCAGAATTTATATAGCACCAGCAGTTTACACACAACCTTATAATATAAAGGGAGACATTACAGTAACAACCCAATTCAATACAAAAGGGTTATGAGGGCCTGCTTCTGAGAGCTTACAATCGAATAGGAAGGGGCAAGTGGAACAAAAGGTAATAACAGTAAGGGGTGAGCTGATAAAAGATTCATTGTTAGATAAAGACAGGATGAGTTTTCAGGGATTGCATAAATGTGGACAGAGTAGGAGAAAGCTGCACAGATTGGGGTGGAGAGTTCTAGAGCAGTCTTTTTCAAACAGGGTGCCCTGGCACCCTGGGGTGCCTTGAGGTTTCTTCAGCGGTGCCTTGGCAAAATGCCCAAAATTGATAAAAAAATGTATACAAGCCAGCAGGTGGATCAAGCCTGCCTTACTTAGTTACACAAAGCTAAGGGTTTTCATTATGCACCATTACGACTTTCTAGACACTGGCATCCTAACAACCAATGACATCATCAGTTAAACCCCTGTAACAACGCTGGGGCCATTTTCAGGTGCTTTAGCGCTGGAAATAGCCTCTGCTAAGCGACTGAAAACCGCCTCCCATTCATTCAAGTGGGACGTTCCGAAAAGTCCTGCAAGCAGCATCTTGGGGGCGGGTTGGGAGCCCTGTATTTAGTGCTCCCAAAACGCCCTGCCCATTGGAATGAATGAGCAGCGCTTCCAAATCGCCTGAAAAGCGCCTTTAAAAGCACCCCGCTAGCGACCAAAAAGCGCCGCTTAAACAGCGCTAAAGCACCGCTAAAACGAGCGGCGGTGCTTTCAGTGTGAAAGCAGTCTTTATAAGGAGAATGTCTGTTGCCTCCAAAGCATCCTTGTTTAACCCTCCTGTGCCCCTCTCCCTCAGCACTGGGGTGAAATTAGCTGACTGAAAGAGAGAAATTGAGGGGGAAGAGAAACATTGGAATACTAGTAAGTACCAGTGTTCAAAAGTGTATTTGCTTTGGAAGAATACATCACCTCTAACGTTGGGCACCCTATGTGTGGATGTTGCTGCATTATGTAAAGTTATTCGAATATTTCTTTACATTTTAGAATGGGGTGCCTCAAGACTGTCCATGATTTTAAAGGGTGCCTTGAGATTATCTATCATTTTAAAGGGTGCCTTGACTGAAAAAGGTTGAGAAACACTTTTCTAGAGAATAGGAGAAGCTCTGGGGAAGTCCTGGAGACGAGCATGGGAGGAGGAGACAAGGAAGCTAGAAAGTAGTAGGTCTTGGCAGTAGCAGAGAGGATGGTGTGGATGATATATTGAGACAAGATTGGTGATGTAGTTTGGGGCAGAGTTGTAAATGGCTTTGTATGTTGTTGGTATTATATTGAATTTTATTCCTTTGGGAATCGTAAGCCAGTGGAGGAATTGGCAGAGCGGGTGGAGGACACTGAGAGCTTTAGGTAAGGTAGATGAGTCTGGCGGCAGCATTCATGATAGACTGAAAATGGGATAGCTGCATAGAGGTAGGCCTTTGAGAAGGGAGTTACAATAGTCATGGGAGGGAAATAACTACTTAGTGGTTTCATTGGTTAAAAAGTGGTGTATTTTGAAAAAAACTCTTATTTACAAGCAAATGAATGTGCCACCCCACACAGCTATGTTTCCATCAAAGCCTTCCTGCACATCTATGTATATGTCCCCATAAGAGCCTCCCCATACATCTGTGTCCCTATCAGAGCCTTCCCTCACATATGTGTCCCAATGAGAGCATCCTCACACATTTGTGTCCCCATCAGAGCCTTCCCTCACATCTGTGTCCCCATCAGAGTCTTCCCCGCTTCTGTTCCCCCATCATAGTCTCCTTGCACATATGTGCCCCCCATCAGAGCCTTTCTGCAATCTGTTTACCCACCAGAGCCTTTCCACACATCTGTGTCCCCATCAGAGCCTTTCTACACATCTGTGTCCCCATCAGAGCCTTCCCTCACATATGTGTCTCAATGAGAGCTTCCTCACACATCTGTGTCCCCATCAGAGCCTTCCCTCACATCATAGTTACATAGTTAGTCAGGTTGAAAAAAGACACAAGTCCATCTAGTTCAACCATAAAAAAATAAAAAATAAAAATAAAAAATATCGTACAATTCCATATACCCAATTTTATACCCACAGTTGATCCAGAGGAAGGCAAAAAACCCCAGCAGATTATGATCCAATTTGCTACAGCAGGGGAAAAAATTCCTTCCTGATCCCCCGAGAGGCAATCGGATTTTCCCTGTATCAACTTTACCTATAAAATGTTAGTACCCAGTTATATTATGTATATTTAGGAAAGTATCCAGGCCTTTCTTAAAACAATCTACTGAGCTAGCCAGAACCACCTCTGGAGGGAGTCTATTCCACATTTTCACAGCTCTTACTGTGAAGAAACCTTTCCGTATTTGGAGATGAAATCTCTTTTCCTCTAGACGTAAAGAGTGCCCCCGTGTCCTCTGTGTTGACCGTAAAGTGAATAATTCAACACCAAGTTCACTATATGGACCCCTTATATATTTGTACATGTTGATCATATCCCCCCTTATTCTCCTCTTCTCAAGAGTGAATAAATTCAGTTCCTCTAATCTTTCCTCATAGCTGAGTTCCTCCATCCCTCTTATCAGTTTGGTTGCCCTTCTCTGCACTTTCTCCAGTTCCCCCATATCCTTTTTTAGAACTGGTGCCCAAAACTGAACTGCATATTCCAGATGAGGTCTTACTAATGATTTGAACAGGGGCAAAATGATATCTCTCTCTCTGGAGTCCATACTTCTCCTAATACAAGAAAGGTCTTTGCTCGCTTTTGAAACCGCAGCTTGGCATTGCATGCCATTATTGAGCTTATGATCTACCAAAACCCCCAGATCCTTCTCCACTATGAATTCCCCCAGTTGTACTCCCCCTAGCATGTATGATGCATTCATATTCTTAGCCCCCAATTGCATAACTTTACATTGATCAACATTAAACCTCATCTGCCACATAGTCGCCCAATTAGACAGAGCATTGAGGTTGACTTGTAAATTGGAGACATCCTGTAAGGACGTTATTCCACTGCATAGCTTGGTGTCATCTGCAAAGACAGAAATGTTACTTTTGATCCCAGACCCAATATCATTTATAAAGATATTAAAAAGTAAGGGCCCCAGCACTGAACCTTGGGGTACACCACTGATAACCTTGGACCATTCAGAGTAAGAATCATTAACCACTACTCTCTTAATTCTGTCTTTTAGCCAGTTTTCTATCCATTTACAAACTGATATTTCCAAGCCTGTAGACTTTACCTTACACATGAGCCGCGTGTGCAGAACTGTATCGAACGCTTTTGCAAAATCCAAGTATACCACGTCCACCGCCACCCCTCTGTCCAAGGTTTTATTTACCTTTTCATAAAAAGAAATCAGGTTTGTCTGACAACTTCTGTCTTTCATGAATCCATGCTGTCTGTTGCTTAAAATGTTTTTTTCCAGCAAGAACGCATCTATGTGGTCTTTTATTAAACTCTCCAGTATCTTCCCAACTATAGAAGTTAAACTAACAGGTCTATAGTTACTTGGTAAAGACTTTGTTCCCTTTTTAAATATAGGCACCACGTTCACTCTGCACCAATCCAGTGGTACTATTCCTGTCATTAATGAGTCCCTAAAAACATCTGTGTCTCCATCAGAATCTCCCCCACATCTATGCTCCCATCATAGTCTCCTTGCACATCTGTGCTTCCAATTAGAGCATTTCTGCACATCTGTTTACCTATGAAAGCCTTTTTACACATCAGTGTCCAAATCAGAGCCTGTCCACACATTTGTGTCTCCATCGGAGCCTTTCCACACATCTATGTCCAAATCAGACCGTTTCTGCACATCTGTGTCCCCATCAAAGCATTCCACACATCTGTGTCCCCATCAGAGTCTCCTTACACATCTGTGTCCCCTTCAGAGCCTTTCTGCACATCTGTGTCCCCATCAGAGCTTTACCCACATATGTGTTTCCATCAGAGTCTCCCCCACATCTATGCCCCCATCATAGTCTCCTTGTACATGTGTGCTCCCCATTAGAGCCTTTCTGCACATCTTTTTACCTATCAAAGCCTTTTCACACATCTGTGTCCAAATCAGAGCCTTTCTATACGTCTGTGTCCCCATCAGAGTCTTTCCACACATCTGTGTCTCCATCATAGCCTTTCACACATCTGTGTCCCTATCAGAGTCTCCTTACACATCTGTGTCCCCTTCAGAGCCATTCTGCACATCTGTGTCCCCATCAGAGCTTTACACACATCTGTGTCCCCACCGAAGCCTTTCTGCACATCTGTGTCCCAATCAGAGCCCTTCTGCACACCTGTGTCCCATTCAGATCCTTGCTGCACATCTGTGTCCCCTTCAGAGCTTTTCTGTACATTTGTGTCCCCTTCAGAGTCTTCCCCATGTCTGTGTCCCCATCAGACCTTTCTGCACACCTGTGTCCCCATCAGAGCCTTTCTGTACATTTGTGTCCCCTTCAGAGTCTTCCCCATATCTGTGTCCCCATCAGAGTCTCCTGGATATTTGTGTCCTCATAGCACATTTATGTCCAGCACATTGCCCCCATTTGCCTCTAACATTGCTGTCACAATAACAGCACAGTACAGGTCTCCTGCACCTCCTGCCTCTTGCCCGCTGCTACACAAGCAGGCTGAATGCAGAAAGATCTCAAATTAAAAAAAACAGCAGGCGGGAGGTGCTACACTGATGACGTAATTGATTGCTAGGACAGAGGCGGTCCTAGCAACCAATCCACAGCACGCGTGGCAGACCTTATCCAATCATATGCATCCAAAAATGCACTTTTTAAATATTCTTTGCATGTGATTGGGTCTTCTTAGCAAAGTGAACCTTCATCTCATTTACTAAGCTTTGAAGCAATTGCACTTGCAGAGTGCAACTGCACTTTGCAAAGTGCACATTCTATTTGCCGTTAGTAAATCAACCCAACTGTGTCTATACCATTCATGCTTGTATGGCATTAGTAGATGCATAAATTATGACAAATGCAATGCAAAAAACAATATTTTACAACAAAAGACAAAACTTGTAGTACGTCTTGTTTCTTTGATGTATCGACAAAGGAAAATAAAATAAAATGAATCCAATATGCATGATCCCAGCCTGTTATAACCACTATACTGCAGTTCAAATTTTAGGTGAAGGTATGTGCTGACCTCCCTGCCTCGAGAGATCACATTAAAGCCCATTGTAAACACATGAAACTGGTCATGCAGATAAAAATCACCATTGTAGCTTATGCCTATGTAGCGCCCTCCCCACAAGGTTGGGACGCTATTTAAAATATAGAGGGATGTCTGAGCCAGTAGTTGGGCTCAGACGGTTGAATTACATTGAAATTTACCTCTGTTCTAGCTGTGGTTTGCCCGATAGCATTTTCCCTTATTGCCTGTAGGTGGCGTTACCACCTCAGGCACCTGTTGGAACACGGGTAAACCATGGTGCATTGAGTGACCCTTCTCAGCAGCGGTGCAGTGGGAGTGGTCAACCCGCTGTGCCTGCTGGGAGGGGATACTTAAGGGGCAGACGCCATTGATCGGGGGGTCCGTCTTCGCCTCGCGGCCCTCTGGGCACAAGGTATGTGTGTGTGGTTCTGGTCTCTGGGCCACGTTGGCCCGAGGCTGCATCGCTATCTAGTAGGCCCAGCTAGTCTGGCTGGGGCCTGCATACTGACAAGGGATCCCAAGCTGTCTGTCCAAATACGGAGGAAGCTGTCTTAATGAAGGAGACCGGGGGAGGACCTGCCCTGGAGGAGCCTGGCAAAGTGCTGACGTCTTGGGTGAGGCTCGGTAACTTTATTGAGGAGGGATCCATTATACTACAAGCCCTGCAGTTCGCTGGATTGGCTTAAAGGCTCTTTAACTGTATGGCTGGAAGTTTGGGACATTGAAATCCTGTGGCAGAGGATTCCTGGACTATCCATTTGTTCACTTCAAAAGGTCTGTGGCAGGGACTTTGTTCACTTCAAAAGGTCTGTGGCAGAGACTTTGTTCACTTCAAAAGGTCTGTGGCAGAGACCCATTTCATCTTGGGCAGTCTGTGGCAGGGACTGCCCTGTTGCTGATTTGTGTGTCATCCCGGCTGCTAGGCCATGTGAGAGGGGACTTTGTTCACAGGGCACACAGTGGTGTAGTGGTTAGCACTTTCACCTAGCAGCAAAAGGGTCGCTGGTCCAAATCCCGACCACGACACCATCTGCCTGGAGTTTGCATGTTCTCCCTGTGTCTGCGTGGGTTTCCTCCGGGTACTCCGGTTTCCTCCCACACTCCAAAGACATGCTGGTAGGTTAATTGGATGTTGTCCAAATTGGCCCAGTATATATGTGTGTACGACTGTGTGTCCCAAGCGTGTCGAGATCCTACGGGGTAAAATGCCTGCACCAGCCAAGCAGACACTGGCTGCAAAAAGCGCCTAGAGGCGATTCAGTTCGCATGTGAGCGCTATACAAGTCATTCATTCATTCATTCACTTCAAAGGGTCTGTGGCAGAGACCCATTTCATCTTGGGCAGTCTGTGGCAGGGACAGTCCTGTTGCTGATTCGTGTGTCATCCTGGGTGCTAGGCCATGTGAGAGGGGACTATCGGGGTGACCAATACCCACTCTAACATTGAGAGTGGTGAGTGACTTTGAACTGATACCTTTGCAAGTTTTGTGGCGAGTGCCTGAACCTTCCCCTGCTCTTCTATACCTTCTACTTTCTCAACGTTTACTGCATAAGAAAATAAAGCCTAACTGTTGAAGGTTTTACATCTGTGTGGACAATGCATTACTACAGAATTTCCTACCCGGACAACGAAGCTGAAGAGGTAACGTGCAAAACCCATAACTAATCAGCAGCTCCTACGGGGGTAGTGCTACACCTATCATAGTAAAGTTTCATTTATAGAGGTTGTCTGCCTCTGTTATGTGATTTCTCGTTCGTTCAATGTCTGCCAAAGGAGATCTCCACTAATTTAAGATCAAAGTATGCTTCAAAGAATTCAAGATGTATTGTTATTAGTGCAATTGTTCCTGCAGGCCACAAGGTCACTCCCAGGAAAGTGTCAAGCCTAATTGTATTCCTGTCAAAACATGTTAACCTTTTACTGTAGACTAGTCCTTCTATAGAGTAGGGAAGGGTTAAAAAACCTTGGGAGACTTAACCTTTCTTTGTGTCCTAGAGAATAATGTGATCAGAACAGAAAGTGATGGGAAATCCAAAATGTTATGGCTGTCAGCAAAACATGAGGTTAGAGGAAATCTTTCAATGCTGACAACTGTCTAACAGGGGATTTACCTAAAAATATGGAAAACCTCCCCAGTGATACACACTATATATATATATATGTAGCGCTACCCCCAATTAAGAGAGCCGCTGGATTTTGTTTCGGGCCCTGTGTACAGCATCGCCAACCCCCGGCAATCTACTCGACCCACTCTGGCACAGCTAGTCTAGGGATTGTTCTGATATCACAGTCTAACAGTATTGCAAGGGTAACCTCTTTCAATGAATATAACACACTAGTAGCAAGTGATAAAGTGTAACGTTTCTTTACTTTATATTAAAGGGCACGAAGTTAACACATAACACACATATGTCTGCAGAGCCCTGCAGCAGAAAGTATAATACAGGCGATTGTCTGCCAAGCGCAGCTATCTCTATCTATGCGCCCTTATGGCGCAGCAAGAAATTCTACCTACGGATCAGGCCTGATCCAGATTTTAAACTCAGTCTCTAGAAGAACAGTCTCTTCGCATGCAACTTGACTGGTGGTGCACAACAGGAACAGTAATTTGTAATCCAAAGGGTTGAACAATAAAAGGGCAGAATGAACCACTCACAGGAGACTACTCAACTCAGTTCCGCCACTAGTCTCCTGTGGGACTGTAAAATAGAACCAGGAGGGCCAAGGCAGTCTCTAGGCCTAATCAATGTACGGTCTATATGAATGAGCAGGTGCTCGCTCACCACTCCGGACGCGATCCCAGTCCGGGACTTCCACCTACTGTGTCTCCGCACACAGTGTCTGCAACGGCCGGGTCTCCGGTCCAACTGATGTCCAAACTCGAGAAAGTCAGGTGCCACCCAGGCTCCGCAGTGGGGTGAAAGGCTCTCTGGAAAGTTGTGCAAGGCCCTGGCTTCAGGCCCTGCACTGCAGCAGATCCGCACAGGAAGACCTGTTGATTGCAGCGCGGCGTCCAAAGAGGCCGAGCCCAGCCTCGGCCTTTTCTTATATAGCCCCTCCCATGAGTCTCTGCGGTGGCTAAATGCACCATGGGTGCCAAACGGGGTTCTGGGTAGCGTAGTCCCGGGGCCTTAAAGGAGACCCCGCTACATATATATATATATATATATATATATATATATATATATACCATAACCGGCCATTATATTAGGTACACCTTGCTAGTAGTGGTCCCCCTTTTGCCCTCAGAACTGCTTTAATTCTTTGTGGCATAGATTTAACAAGGCGTTGGAAACATTCCTCAGAGATTTTGGTCCATGTTGACATGATAGCCGGTTTGAGATGATTTGAGCTTTGTGACATGGTGCATTATCTTGCTGGAAGTAGCCATCAGAAGTGCAAACGCACATATCTGCATTCTGCACCCTGTAAAACGCACATATCTGCATTCTGCACCCTGTAAAACGCACATATCTGCATTCTGCACCCTGTAAATCGCACATATCTGCATTCTGCACCCTGTAAATAGCGCATATCTGCATTCTGCACCCTGAAAAACGCACATATCTGCATTCTGCAAAACGCACATATCTGCATTCTGCACCCCGTAAAACGCACATATCTGCATTCTGCACCCTGTAAATAGCACATAGCTGCATTCTGCATCCTGTAAATCGCACATATCTGCATTCTGCACCCTGTAAATAGCGCATATCTGCATTCTGCAACCTGTAAATAGAACATATCTGCATTCTGCACCCTGTAAATAGAACATATCTGCATTCTGCACCCTGCAAAACGCACATATCTGCATTCTGCACCCTGTAAAATGCACAAAACTGCATTCTGCACCTTGTAAATCGCACATATCTGCATTCTGCACCTTGTAAAACGCACATATCTGCATTCTGCACCCTGTAAATCGCACATATCTACATTCTGCACCCTGTAAATCGCACATATCTGCATTCTGCACCCTGTAAATCGCACATATCTACATTCTGCACCCTGTAAATTGCACATATCTGCATTCTGCACCCTGTAAATCGCACATATCTGCATTCTGCACCCTGTAAATCGCACATATCTACATTCTGCACCCTGTAAATTGCACATATCTGCATTCTGCACCCTGTAAATCGCACATATCTACATTCTGCACACTGTAAATTGCACATATCTGCATTCTGCACCCTGTAAATCGCACATATCTGCATTCTGCACCCTGTAAAACGCACATATCTGCATTCTGCACCCTGTAAATCGCACATATCTGCATTCTGCACCCTGAAAAACGCACATATCTGCATTCTGCAAAACGCACATATCTGCATTCTGCACCCTGTAAAACGCACATATCTGCATTCTGAACCTTGTAAAACGCACATATCTGCATTCTGCACCTTGTAAATAGAACATATCTGCATTCTGCACCCTGTAAAACGCACATATCTGCATTCTGCACCCTGTAAATCGCACATATCTGCGTTCTGCAACATATAAATAGCACATATCAGCATTCTGCAACCTGTAAATAGAACATATCTGCATTCTGCACCCTGGAAAACGCACATATCTGCATTCTTCACCCTGTAAAATGCACATATCTGCATTCTGCAAAACGCACATATCTGCATTCTGCACCCTGTAAAACGCACATATCTGCATTCTGCACCCTGTAAAACACACATATCTGCATTCTGCACCCTGTAAATAGCACATATCTGCATTCTGCACCTTGTAAATCGCACATATCTGCATTCTGCACCCTGGAAAACGCACATATCTGCATTCTGCACCCTGTAAAACGCACATGTCTACATTCTGCACCCTGTAAAATGCACATATCTGCATTCTGCACCTTGTGAAACGCACATATCTGCATTCTGCACCCTGTAAAATGCACATATCTGCATTCTGCACCCTGTAAATCGCACATATCTGCGTTCTGCAACATATAAATAGCACATATCAGCATTCTGCAACCTGTAAATAGAACATATCTGCATTCTTCACCCTGTAAAACGCACATATCTGCATTCTGCACCCTGTAAAACGCACATATATGCGTTCTGCACCTTGTGAAACGCACATATCTGCATTCTGCACCCTGTAAATAGCACAAATCTGCATTCTGCACCCTGTAAATAACATATATCTGCACTGTGCAAACTGTAAATTGCACGTATCTGCATTGTGCAACCCCCCCAATCAGGTCAGCTACAGTGCTACACTATACACATGGCAGGGGGGGTGGTGGACACAGCAATCAACCCCCCCCCCTTCAGACCAGCACCGGGTGGCAGGGCAGACAGACACTCATCCTCCATGGAGTGGATGCCTAAAAAATGTTCCGATATCACTGTGCATCTTTATAGGGTGGTGGGAGATTGACATGACTCTGAGAATAATCCCCTAAACATTGCATTAAAAAAATAACAACTGGACAGTCCCAGATAAAATAAGTTGAACTGAACCAAGAACAGAGAGGTCACTGAGACAGTTTTGCTGGCAGAAGACAGTACTAGACAAAGATGGTTACAGTACCAATGAGCTGTTGGAAAATAGCAGCAGTCTGGATGACCACATAAATGACAACTATACTGTATGTCATCTTCTGCATTCTCAAAGCTCGACTGAAAAGCCTACTTTCTTCTTCCACCTAAATATTTACAGCCACAGCGTCTCCTTACCTGCTTGACTGCAGCTCCGCTCGGGCCATGCAAACAACGGAGCTGCCGACGTGACGTCACTTCCGGTTTTCGTCTGTCCCACGAAACCCGGAAGTAACAGTTTTGAAATGCTCCCGCCCGGCGCCCATAGTGTTTCTACGGGCGGAAGCTAATCAGCGCTTTACATTGCGCCGCAAGGCGGGATAAAAGCCCGCAAATGAAGCGCCATGTCTGCAATCTCGTGATTGCATTGACGTGGCGCTTCCCATAGGGCATGGGTGTCCGGCGCTCAAGGGCACTTACTTAAAGGACATTTTTTTTTTATTTTTTTTTTCTTAAAGGGGCCATTTAAAAAAAAAAAAATTATTTATTTTTTTGACTACAGGGGGGGGGGGGGGGCGGCGCCCGGGCGCCACCTATGGACGGGCCGCCACTGGGGTTGATTAACTAAAGGCAATTACACTGTGTTCTTTGCAAAGTGCAGGTGCGCTCTGCAGGAGAAGTTGCTCCAGAGCTTAGTAAATTAGCAAAAGAACTGCTGAATTCCATCATCCAATCATGTGCGAGCAAAAATTCTTTTTTTTTCCTTGCACGTGATTGGGTACTTTTTGCAAAGTTTTACCTCATTTACTAAGCTCTGGAGCAACTGCAAAGTGCACAATCTTTTTGCCTTTAACCTGTCTGGCGGTATTCCCGAATGTGGCTCAGGGTGAATTTTCAGTACCAAAAGCGGTAACCCCGAGCCACACTTGGGATTGCCTCGCAGGATCCATGTGGAGGTTACTTACCTTGTCTCATGGATCCTGCGATGTCTCTCCGCTGTGTCTGTGAGCCGCCGTGTCTCGCTCGATTCACAGTGCCGAGCTCCGTTCCCTGCGAGCGTTGCGACACACGGGGACGGAGTTCGGCGCCAGATTCAAAAAGTAAGAAACACAGTATAGATACAGTATTATATCAAATAATTACACACCCCCTTTGTCCTTAGTGGTCTGTCCAGTGTCCTGCATGCAGTTTTACATTATAAATACTTTTCTTTCTGCCTAGAAACTGGAGATTGTCCATAGCAACCAAAAAGTGTCCCTTTACATCAAAAGTGGTTTTAGACCAGCTAGAAAACAGCGATAATAAATTAGAATCACTTGCAGAATTGAGCGATAGTGATTTGTGGGAAAATTCGTCATCAAACACTCAAAAACACCTTTATTATTATCATATTATTATTTGTTATAATTATTTTATAGTTATTTATTATATTATAATTTATGATTCCGTATTTCAAACTTTATCATACCCATGATGTCTGCTAGACTCCTGTTTGGACAGATTTAAGTGAGTTATTCCTAAGAATTACAGGCCTACAATATAAAACGCAAAATTTCCATGCAAAATAATGGAACTGCTTTCAGCACCTAAAATCTGAAATAATCATAATGTCAGGGAGGTTAATAAATCAACCCCTATGTCTCATTGAGTCCCGTCAGTGAAGAGAGAGAGAGAGTGTGCTGAATCAAGATTGGGCTCAGAACAGTATTTGGGGGGGCTGCACATAAAAGATTTTTACCTTAATGCAGAGAATGCATGAAGGTAAAAAATAAAAACCTGAAGCCTTTACAACTACTTTAACCACTTAAGCCCCAGACCATTTGGTAGCTAAAGGACCAGAGGTGATTTCAGAAATTTGCACTGCGCTGCTTTAACTGTAAATTGTGCAGACATGCAATGTTGTACCCAAACAAAATTTGCGTCCTTTTCTTCCCACAAATAGAGCTTTCTTTTAATGGTATTTGATTGCCTCTGCGATTTTTATTTTTTGCTATATTATCGGAAAAAGACAGAAAATTTTGAAAAAAAAATGATATTTTCTACTTTTTGTTATAAGAAAAATCGAATAAACTCAATTTTAGTCATACATTTAGGCCAAAATGTTTTCAGCCACATGTCTTTAGTAAAAAAAATGTCAATAAGCGTATATTTATTAGTTTGCGCAAAAGTTATAGCGTTTACAAACTAGGGTACATTTTCTGGAATTTACACAGCTTTTAATTTATGACTGCCTATCTCATTTCTTGAGGTGCTAAAATGGCAGGGCAGTACAAACCCCCCCCCCCCAAATGACCCCATTTTGGAAAGTAGACATCCCAAGGAAATTGCTGAGAGGCATGTTGAGCCCATTGAATATTTTTTTTTTTTGTCTCAAGTGATTGAATAATGACTAAAAAAAAAATAAAAAAATTACAAAAAGTTGTCACTAAATGATATATTGCTCACACATGCCATGGTTATATGTGGAATTGCACCCCAAAATACATTTTGCTGCTTCTCCTGAGTACGGGGATACCACATGTGTGGGACTTTTTGGGAGCCTAGCCGCGTACGGGCCCCCGGAAACCAAGCACCGCCTTCAGGATTTCTAAGGGCGCAAATTTTTGATTTCACTCCTCAATACCTATCACAGTTTTGAAGGCCATAAAATGCAAAATAGCACAAAACCCCCCCAAATGACCCCATTTTAGAAAGTAGACACCCCAAGGAAATTGCTGAGAGGCCTGTTGAGCCCATTGAATATTTTTTTTTTTTGTCCCAAGTGATTGAATAATGACAAAAAAAAAAATTACAAAAAGTTGGCACTAAATGATATATTGCTCACACATGCCATGGTTATATGCGGAATTGCACCCCAAAATACATTTTGCTGCTTCTCCTGAGTACGGGGATACCACATGTGTGGGACTTTTTAGGAGCCTAGCCGCGTACGGGGCCCCAAAAACCAAGCACCGCCTTCAGGATTTCTAGGCACAAATTTTTGATTTCACTCCTCACTACCTATCACAGTTTCGAAGGCCATAAAATTCCAAAATAGCACAAAACCCCCCCAAATGACCCCATTTTGGAAAGTAGACACCCCAAGCTATTTGCTGAGAGGCATGGTGAGTATTTTACAGCTCTCATTTGTTTTTGAAAATGAAGAAAGAAAATATTTTTTTTTTATTTTTATTTTTTTCAATTTTCAAAACTTTGTGACAAAAAGCGAGATCTGCAAAATACTCACAATACCTCTCAGCAAATAGCTTGGGGTGTCTACTTTCCAAAATGGTGTCATTTGGGGGGGGGGGGGGGTTTGTGCCATCTGGGCATTCCATGGCCTCCGAAACTGTGATAGGCAGTGAGAAGTGATATCAAAAATTTACACCCTTAGAAAGCCTGAAGGCGGTGCTTGGGTTTTGGGGTCCCGTACGCGGCTAGGCTCCCAAAAAGTCTCACACATGTGGTATCCCCGTACTCAGGAGAAGCAACAGAATGTATTTTGGGGTGTAATTCCACATATGCCCATGGCATGTTTGAGCAATATATCATTTAGTGACAACTTTGTGCAAAAAAAAATAAAAAAAATTATTTTTCCGCAACTTGTGTCAACATATAAAATATTCCATGGACTCGACATGCCTCTCAGTATATAGCTTGGGGTGTCTACTTTCCAAAATGGGGTCATTTGGGGGGGTTTTGAACTGTTCTGGCATTTTATACACAACATTAGGAAGCTTACATCCACTCTTCTAACCACTTGAAGACAAAGCCCTTTTTGACACTTTTTGTTTACATGAAAACATATTTTTTTTTGCAAGAAAATTATGTTGAACCCCCAAACATTATATATATCTTTAAAGCAAAGGCCCTACAGATTAAAATGGTGGGTGTTGCCTTTTTTTTTTCTACACAGTATTTGCGCAGCGATTTTTCAAACACATTTTTTGGGGAAAAAATACACTTTTTTTAATTTTAATGCACTAAAACACACTATATTGCCCAAATATTTGATGAAATAAAAAAGATGATCTTAGGCCGAGAGCATAGATACCAAACACGACATGCTTTAAAATTTCGCACAAACGCGCATTGGCGACAAACTACATATATTTTTAAAAGCATTTAAAAGCCTTTACAGGTTACCCCGTTAGATTTACAGAGGAGGTCTACTGCTAAAATTACTGCCCTCGATCTGACCTTCGCGGTGATACCTCACATGCATGGTGCAATTGCTGTTTACATATGACGCCAGACCGACGCTTGCGTTCGCCATTGGGCAAGAGCACGGCAGGACAGAGGTGCTTTTTTTTTCTTTTTTTTTTTTATTATTAATTTTGCTTTTTTATTTTATTTTTAAATTGTTCCTTCCATATTTTTTTTTTTTTTTTATCATTTTTATTGTTATCTCAGGGAATGTAAATATCCCCTATGATAGCAATAGGTAGTGACAGGTACTCTTTTTAAAAAAAAAACTGGGGTCTTCTAGACCCTAGATCTTTCCTCTGCCCTCAAAGCATCTGACCACACCAAGATCGGTGTGATAAAATGCTTTCCCAATTTCCCAATGGCGCTTTTTATATCCGGGGGTGGACATTCCCTCCCACTGCTTGTAAAAGCAGTCCAGAGGCTAATTAGCCACTAGGATTGCTTTTACATGAAAGCCGGCCGCTGGCTGAAAAGAATGATACCAAGATGATACCTAAACCCGCAGGCATCATTCTGGTATAAACATTCAAAGTCCAGCAACATATCAGTACGTTGCTGGTCCTTGTTGGACATGTATTGTAATCTTTTTTTTTCATGCAGCCAGTTGGCTGAATGAAAAAAGAGATTGATCGGTGGGTATGCCCACCATTAGAATACCGCCCTTCATCCACCCACTTCTAATGATGGGCATACATGCACCATTTATATATGCCGAAGCATGGGGGCATCCTCCCGCAAAAAAGTTATGCCGCACACACATGGTCTGACTTTTCCACGGGCAAGCCTCCGTCGGAATTTCGACCGTATGTACGCGGCATTAGGAGCAAAATCGCTCCTCCGCTCCTCCGCCCCTGATGCCGCAATGCTTCGGCATATATGCTTTTTTTTTTAACTGTGGTGGTGAAATCACCTCCTACAGCACTGGAGTCGCAGGGATCAGGCCTGTCTCTGCGAACGCTGCAGTTATGTGTGTTTTGTTTTGTAAGTGACAGTGATCAATCGATACTGCACTTGGGTGGCCTGGGCTGGACGGAGGGGCAAAACGCAGGTGCTAGCAGGTATCTGGGCTGATCCCGCTAACACTGCATTTTTGGGAACCCTAAACTGCTGGGGACGCTAGTATAGATCTGATCAGATCAGATATTGATCTGTTCAGATACTATACCACTAAGGGGGGTGTATGCTTCACGCGTGGGTGTTGGCGTTACTGGCACTAACCTGACGCTGCCTGGGGTGTGACGCAGACCCTCTCTGATGCTAAAACCTAATTGATATCACCCGCCGGGCGATCAGGGGGTTAAACCTTTATTGGGTTATATATACGGCGGGTGCCCTGACACTATAAAAAGCAAACTAACTAACCAGCGTCACCCGTAACACTTATATGGTGATCTCTGGTGAAAGGGTTAACTAGGGGCAATTAGGGGGTTAAACCTTTATTAGATAATATATGGGGGTACCTGACGCTATAAAAACCTGCGGCGAACCTAAAAAAAATTACTGGCTACCAATCTGCATCACCGACACTAAGACAGCGATCAGAAAAACGATCGCTTAGTGACAGTGGTGATAGGGGGTGAAAGGGTTACCTGGGGGGCGATCAAGGGGGTTAAACCTTTATTAGATAATTTATGGGGGTACCTGAAGCTATAAAAAACTGCGGCGAACCTAAAAAAAATTACTGGCTACCGATCTGCATCACCGACGCCAAGACAGCGATCAGAAAAATGATCGCTTAGCGACAGTGGTGATAGGGGGTGAAAGGGTTACCTGGGGGGCGATCAAGGGGGGTTAAACCTTTATTAGGTAATATATGGGGGTACCCGACGCTATAAAAACCTGCGGCGATCCTAAAAAAAATTACTCGCTACCGATCTGCATCACCGACGCTAAGGCGGCGATCAGAAAAATGATCACTTAGCGACGGCGGTGCTAGGGGGTGAAAGGGTTATCTGGGGGGTGATCAGGGGGTTAAACCTTTATTAGGGGGGGTTAGGGGGCTACACTGGACCTAAAACTAAATGTAGTGACACTTTTACAGTCACAAATGTCACTGATTGCAGTGATCAGTAAATAAATGGTCACTGCAATCAGTGACACTGTGACTGGGGGCTGGGGGTGATCTGGGGGGGCCTGGGGGGGAACATTTGTGTGCCTATGTGTCCTGGTGTCAGTGTAGTGTTAGTGTACTGACCTGTGTGTATTCTCTTGTACGGCGCTCGGTATATGTGAGCGCCGCATGAGAGATGACATCACTTCCTCCTGCTTCCTCTGCCTGTGTTTACATTACACAGCAGAGGAAGCATTTTCATTCGCCGGGAGCGATCGTGGGGGGGTGGCCGGAATCGAACGGCCGTCCCCTCATGTCGGATCGCTCCCCAACGAATACCGACTGCTCACTGTATAGGAGGGGGGTCCGATCGGACCCCCAACTGTACAAAGGCAATCACGTACACTGTAAAGAGTAACTCCACTTTTGTTGAGAAAAAAAACATTCCCCTCTGGGTGATCTATGTACATTACAAGGATTTTAACAAGCTTTGTTGCGGATTCCTACCTTTAGTTATTCTGAAGAAATCACTGTGTTTGTCTGTGTCCATGTGCACAGTGAGTCTAATGGGAGTGGTTTCATCATTATCAATCAGCTGCAGCTACTGCAGAGCACTAATGAGGAAATCTGCTGGGCTTGCATCCATGAAGACGTGTTCATATTGGGAGTATCTCACCAAAAAGGAAATTTTTGTTGCAGGAGATGCCTGAACTCTGACTTGTATCTTAGGGCAGACTTCTGTAAAAATCAGTGAGCCAATCACATAAGCAGGAAATTATGTTTCTGGGTGTGGCCAGTACACATTCTGTGTACAGAACACCTCCAGGTAGCCAGGTTGCATTGTACTTTACAGAAAATTACAGAGCTAAAGATTGAAAATAAAATATATATTTTAATACCATTCAAATACAATATGACTTGTGTCACAATTGTATGCTATATTATTATTATCGTTTTGCTATTTTTTTCCTCATGAAAGGGGAGTTACCCTTTCGATGTTAAGTCTGCATGAATATATTCCTGATCCTATCACAATATACAGCAACAGTATCACTTTTTTTTTCTTCAAAAAGCTGTGGCTTTTATTATTTAAATACAATAATTGAGCTTTTGAGATTGTGTCATTAGTCTGCTACAGGCATTTCCTTAATTTTCCCTGCCCCATCCATCAGAATGCAGCGTCATAACAGCAATGGGAGAGGCTGAAGCAAAGAGCTGATCTAGATCAGAAATTTGCAATCAGAGCCAAGAACTGTACAAGCATCCGAATTTACCTTCTTGTGTCATCTCTGAGTCAGCAGTCTGGGATGTAGACATGTTCCCTGAATGATGACTAAACAAAGATGGCGCCATCCTTCTTGAGAAAGGTCAGATGAAAGCATTGTCAGGGAGAGTACGGTTATCTCTGTGAGAGGTAATAAAGACATGGAAGTGTAAGTGTGTGTGAGTGTTTCATTATCAGGTAGGTCATAGGTCAGACAAGTTCTAGTAGAAAGATATGAGAATTGCTAGAGAAGTCCTTCTGATGATATAGGAATTACATATATTAGAGAAAATAAGTTGATTTCCATACTAAATGTGTGGATGTTTGTCAAACTGCGACACAATCTATCAACTGGCACTACACTGCAGCCAATAGAACTTTGATAAAATGTGATATTTTAACCACTTCAGCCCCGGACCATTTTGCTGGTCAAAGACCAGGCCACTTTTTACGATTCGGCACTGCGTCGATTTAACTGACAATTGCGCGGTCAAGCGACGTGGCTCCCAAACAAAAATTACGTCTTTTTTTTTCCCCACAAATATAGCTTTCTTTTGGTGGTATTTGATCACCTCTGCGTTTTGTTTTTTTTGCGCTATAAACAAAAATAAAGCGACAATTTTGAAAAAAAATGCAATATTTTTTTCCTCAGTTTAGGCCGATACGTATTCTTCTACATATTTTTGGTAAAAAAAAATTGCAATCAGCGTTTATTGATTGGTTTGCGCAAAAGTTATAGCGTTTACAAAATAGGGGATATGGTGTGCCTTAGGCTGGCCACAATAAAAGGCCTCTCTAAAATGTCCACCAGAGGTGTTGCCCTTGAATTTCATGTTCAAAGGCGTTTCAGAGAATTTGGCAGTACATCCAACCGGCCTCACAACCGCAGACAACGTGTAACCACACCAGCCCAGGACCTCCACATCCAACATCTTCACCTCCACAGCTGCTGCAACAATCGGTTTGCATAACCAAAGAACTTCTGCACAAACTGTCAGAAATCATCTCAGGGAAGCTAATCTGCATGCTCGTCGTCCTCATCGGGGTCTCGACCTGACTGCAGTTCGTCGTCGTAACCGACTTGAGTGGGCAAATGCTCACATTCGATGGCGTCTGGCACTTTGGAGAGGTGTTCTCTTCACGGATGAATCCTGGTTTTTACTGTACAGGGTAGATGGCAGACAGCCTGTATGGTGTTGTGTGGGTGAGCGGTTTGCTAATGTCAACGTTGTGGATCGAGTGGCCCATAGTGGAGGTGGGGTTATAGTATGGGCAGGCGTATGCTATGGACAACGAACACAGGTGCATTTTATTGATGGCATTTTGAATGCACAGAGATACCGTGATGAGATCCTGAGGCCCATTGTTGTGTCATTCATCCACGACATCACCCAGAGGCGTAGCGTGGGGGGGGGCAGGGGGGCCGTCGCACCGGGCGCAATATTTGGGGGGGCGAATTCCTGCACCGTTTGTGTCACTTTTCTCAAGGCCCGTTAAATTCTATTTACTGTGTCACGGCCGGGCCCGGCCGCCATCTTGCGCCAGCTGGCGCCCTGTGATTGGGCGAATGTGGTCATGTGCTCCGGCAGGGCTGGCCAGTCCTTGAACGCGGGCGGCGCATGCGCGAAGGCCCGCCCGTGCTACTGTAAGCCACCGTCTTCTCCTCCACCCTTCCTCCCTGACCGGATCTGGAAGTGGTGTAGTGCCTTCATCTGGGACCCAGGAAGTGGAAGTAACGCGGCAGTGTCTCGATTGGTGGACAACAAAAAATGGAGGTGAGTGAGGCAGGGAGCCATCTCAGATGGATGGAGCAGACGCCCGGCCCGGTCAGCAGCAGTTAGGGAGAGGAGAGTTGAGTCACGCCACCACCATGTGTTAATGCATGCATGCCTGCGGGCCTAAGTACAGACAGACAGAAACAGTTACATGCCAAAAGCCCCCTCCAAGCCCCCCCCCCTCAGGAATCGGATTAATTATTTACTGAGCTTCATGACAGTATCTCTCAGAGATTTCAGCATCATGTAAGGGGTTGAATGATCAATCCTGCTAGGTATTTGGCATGTTGAATGACCTGAGGAATGCATTATATAGCAGAATTGATCATTTAACCCCTTACATGCTGAAAGCTCTGAGGGATACTGTCATGAAGCTCAGTAAATCATTAATCCGATTCCTGAGGGAGGGGCTTGGAGGGGGCTTTTGGCATGTAATTGAGGTGTTACTCGCAGACATGGAAGGTAAAAAATATTCTCATTGTGCAGTATGTTAACTCAAATAAATGTATTATAAGAATTATTGCACTTACAAGCGTGATGTTGGTATATCAGCGAAACAGCAATCACATATGCGGTCATGTAAGGAGCTGCGGCGTCTCCATTAACCTCTCTCTACTCCCTATCGTCAATCCGCTGTCTGGAAAGGAAAAACGTGATGACGTCACCAGGGCTCCACCCGTCATCCACTTTGAAATCAATGGGACAGCGCGGTAATACCGCCCACAAACCGCGGCAATAGCCGCGGTTTGCGGGCGGTATTAACCCTTTTTCGGCCGCTAGCGGGAGTTAAATTCACCCCCCTAGCGGCCGCATACCGCGGTAAGAACGACGGTATAGCAGCGCTGAAAATCGCGCTGCTATACCGCCACCGCACCTGCCCGCCCCAGAGTAAAAGGGGCCTTAGACTCATATCAATTTAAGAAATGGGAGACTCTGCATTAGTTTTCCTTTTCACCAATTTTTCACATTACACCTATTGACATTTATTTATTCATTTAGCGCTGCACCTCATTTTACATATTTCAGTGTGTGTGTGTGTGTGTGTGTGTGTGTGTGTAAGTGAGTGTAGGGGTCAGTGTAGGTGTCAGTAGGTGGGTCAGTGTAGGTGTCAGTAGGTGGGTCAGTGTAGGTGTCAGTAGGTGGGTCAGTGTAGGTGTCAGTAGGTGGGTCAGTGTAGGTGTCAATAGGTGGGTCAGTGTGTGGGTCAGTGTAGGTGGGTCAGTGTAGGTGTCAATAGGTGGGTCAGTGTGTGGGTCAGTGTAGGTGTCAGTGTGTGGGTCAGTGTAGGTGTCAGTAGGTGGGTCAGTGTAGGTGTCAGTAGGTGGGTCAGTGTAGGTGTCAGTAGGTGGGTCAGTGTGTGGGTCAGTGTAGGTGTCAGTGTGTGGGTCAGTGTAGGTGTCAGTAGGTGGGTCAGTGTAGGTGTCAGTAGGTGGGTCAGTGTAGGTGTCAGTAGGTGGGTCAGTGTAGGTGTCAGTAGGTGGGTCAGTAGGTGGGTCAGTGTAGGTGTCAGTAGGTGGGTCAGTGTAGGTGTCAGTGTGTGGGTCAGTGTAGGTGTCAGTAGGTGGGTCAGTGTAGGTGTCAGTAGGTGGGTCAGTGTAGGTGTCAGTAGGTGGGTCAGTGTAGGTGTCAGTAGGTGGGTCAGTAGGTGGGTCAGTGTAGGTGTCAGTAGGTGGGTCAGTGTAGGTGTCAATAGGTGGGTCAGTGTGTGGGTGAGTGTATGTGTCAGTGTGTGGGTCAGTGTAGGTGTCAGTAGGTGGGTCAGTGTAGGTGTCAGTAGGTGGGTCAGTGTAATGGTCACGTAGGTCAGGTGTGCAAGGTAGTGGTGTGCGGGTTAGTGGTCGTGTGTAGTGTAGTGGAAAGTCCGCAGGCTGGGGGGCACAAATTTCTTGCCTTGCCCCGGGCGCTGACAACCCACGCTACGCCACTGACATCACCTTATGTTGCAGCATAGGTGTGCACAGCCTATTGCATTAGGGTGTGCACCCCAAAGCTCAAACACACACTACCAAGCACTCAGAAAGGGAAGGGGCCTGTACCTGCCCCTTCCCCCTCTCATCCTCAAACATCCCCGCAACAACAGCTGGTGGAAGAGGAGAGGAGGGAAGCGCTCCAGGGGGGAAGGGGGGAGCAAGGGCAGTAGGTGGAATCTTTGCTACACAAGGTAATTAGGGTGTGCCTGGGCACATCTGGCACACCCTGTGCGCACGCCTATGTGTTGCAACATGATAATACACGGCTCCATGTTGCAAGGATCTGTACACAATTCCTGGAAGCTGAAAACATCCCAGTTCTTGCATGGCCAGCATCAGCATACTCACTGGACATGTCACCCATTGAGCATGTTTGGGATGCTCTGGATCGGCGTATACGACAGCATGTTCCAGTTCCTGCCAATATCCAGCAACTTCGCACAGCCATTGAAGAGGAATGGACCAACATTCCACAGGCCACAATCAACAACCTGATCAACTCTATGCGAAGGAGATGTGATGCACTGCATGGGAAAAATGGTGGTCACACCAGATACTGACTGGTTTTTAGACCCCCAATACAGTAAAACTGCACATTTTATAGTGGCCTTTTATTGTGGCCAGCCTACGGCACACCTGTGCAATAATCATGCTGTCTAATCAGCATCTTAATATGCCACACCTGTGAGGTAGATGGATTGTCTCGGCAAAGGAGAAGTGCTCACTAACACAGATATAGACAGATTTGTGAACAATATTTATGAGAAATATGCCTTTTGTGTACATAGAAAAAGTCGTAGATCTTTCAGTTCAGCTCATAATAAATAGGGGCAAACACAAAAATGTTGCGTTTATAGTTTTGATCAGTATATTATACATGTATATTATACATATACATATATATATATATATATATATATATATATATATACATATATATATATATATATATATATTTAACCTTTACCCCTCATTCACCATAATCTACCAGCAAACTTGTAGTATAGAACAATAGAATTTGAGCCTTTCTGAATTCCTTCAAAAAGCAACAAGAAACATGACACATCTGCCCAGGAAACTCTGCAGTGCTCATCTGGACAATGTATCACTTCTAAGGACTGCAAACAATATATAACAGGTTTACACAACTTCCCCTCTTCATAGTACTGTAGCAGTAAACATTCCTTGTGTGACACATAGAAGAGAGTAAAGTAGTAAAGTTTGCATTCCTGAATGGATATGTAAGTAGCAGTCAACAGTGTTTAGGAATTCGGTCATCTGCAATTCAATAAATTAGCAGTATTTAAAGATTTGGGTTCACGTTGGAATTTTTTCCACACAATGTACCTGCCATTAAATAAGTCTTTAAAGTGGAGGTTCACCCCAATAACAATATTAACCTATATGCATTATTGTACAACGTAGAGATACAATTGCCCCAAAATTATTATTTTTTGTCATTTAAATACCTTTATATTGCACTCTTCCGTGTTTCCCCTCCCACGGGAGTAGGCGTCTCCCAGGCGCCGCACTCTATACTGGGAGCACAGTCTCACGCTTCCCACGATACAATGTGGAACACCGTCCATCGAAATCCCGCAAGATTTTCAAGCAGGAATTGACACGTGACGAGGGCGTATCTGATAGCGCCATTTTAGAAAAGGGCATACACGTTCTGAGCAGTCACAGTTGTGAATGCCATCACAACGGGGCGTGAACTTTCAGTGACGTCGCCCGTTGTGATGGCAACCAGAAAGTTTACGGCGCTGGACGCCGTAAACACTGCTCATGCGTGGGAGAGAGCGGTGAATGCCGGGAGATGAGCATTCACCGCTTCCCGGAAGGCAGTGCTTGTGGGCTTCACAAAAATGTTTTTATTTATGTCCACTGAACGATTTATCGGTCATTACATGATGGCACTATCGCTTGTGCTCACGAATGAACTTTCATTTTTCGAAAGTTCGTTCGGACGATTTTTCGTATAGTGTATGGCCAGCATAAGTTTGCTTTTTAAAAAAACATGTCCGATCATGACATGTTACATGTTACACCCTGAATAGGGATGTAACATGTAACATGTTCCGAAAGGTGAACTTTTCCTTTAAGGGCTCTTTCACACATGCTTGACAATAGGCTGTTGGGTTGCATTTTTAACGCTTCCCGAAAGCCTATAAATGCCAAACAGAATTACTGGCATACCCCACTTTTAAGTACACAATGTTTTTTTTTTACTAAAGCTGGAAAGCGCAAAATCTGTCTCACTTCTGCATAAAAAACAATGAGCTTCCAGGTTTTATTACCAGGCTTAATTGAACAAGCTGGGGTTAGAAGCTCATTGATTTCTATGCAGAAATTAGCCTGATTTTGGGCTTTCCAGCTTTAGTAAATAAAACCCATTGTGTACTTATGTAGCGGGGTGTTCCCCTATAATGGGAAGAGACTACATCACCCATAACCCCATTCTTCACATGTTCCACCGCAGAGACTCATGGGAGGGGTTATAAAAGGAGGAGGCGAGGCTGGGCTCGGCCTCTTTGGGACACGAGACTTCACAGACGGATCCTCCTGTGCGGATGTGTTGGAGTGCGAGGCCTGAAGCCTGAGGCCTTGCTCTGCATCAAAGAGCCTTCCACCCCCCTCTGCGAGCCTGGGTGGCATCTGACTTTGTGCGCTACAGCCTTGTCGGATCGGGGGCCCGATCGTTGGAGAGATCGTGTGTGTGTGACACGGCCGGCGGAGGTTTCCCGGACTGGATCCGTAGTCCGGCGGGTGAGAGGGCATAAGCCCAGCTAAGATACTGTTACTGTATATAGGCCTATAGACTGCCGTGGCCTACAAGTTATTTTGATACCCCTATTGAAGAGCCTTGTCAGAACTGAGCCTGCGGCTTTATTTAACCAAGTTCTATACCCCTTGGATTACAAAGTTATACTCTGTTTAAAGTGCACCACCATTACAGACCTGCCGGTGAAGAAAGGAGGACTAAGTTAAATATTAGAACCAGGCCTGGTGGGGATTCTAGCGTGTTTGATTACTGCGCCATAGGGCACTTAGTTAACGGTCGCCCGTATGGCGCACCTGTAGCGTGTGTTACTACATAGTGTGTTAGATTGGCAGGACGCTGCCCTTAGGAGTGATTATCTTGAACTGTGATTACTGTTACCCCCTTTTTCCATATTGAGAAACTAAGTAAAACACTTTATCTATTACAATTCATTACGGTGTCCTGGCTTAGTTATTATATTGCATAGGATATATCATTGATTATTAGTACTAGCTGTGCCAGAGGGGGGTAGAGCCTATTGCCGGGGGTTGGCGGAGCTGCACTCAAGGCCCAAACCTAATTCTGCGGCCTCCTTAGTTGGAGGTATCGCTACACGTGGGGGTTCTCGTCCGGGATCCTGCTGCAGCAAGCGAACGCCAGAAGTGCCGGCATGGATCCAAGAGCGGTAGAAGAGTGGTGCAAAGCCGCTAATACAGAGCCAAAACAGTCGATAGCCATTAGCCTCCCTGGGGAGAAATGGTCGAGTGAGACGGTAGAGGAACTAATGAGTTCAGTGTCCCCAGATCACACACCGTGGGTGATAGACATGAAGACAGACCCAGACATCTCATATCAATACGCATTAGTGGAATATTGGGACAGGATGCCAGAGGCCTGTAAGCACAAGTGTCTGCGGACGCCAGACAACAGAACATTTAGGCTGGCGCACGCAATAACTGTAGAAAGGGAACCATCCCCTACGGGATCGCCACAGGCTGCGGCCCGAACTCCACCTGAAAGAGAAGACAGGGCGACACCCCCGGTGGCACCTGCACTGGCCACTGCTATATCACCAGAACTGATAAATGCAATAGGGGATTTGTTAGCCAAATGTCAGAAGACAAGTACGGTGCATGTGAAAACTAGCTACCGGAGACTAAAAATATTCTCAGGGAAGCTCCCTGTCCCGGCAGGGGAAGAAGATTTTGATACCTGGGTGGAGCAGGCATTACAGGCGGTGGAGGCATGGGAGGTGCCTGAAGCACAGAAGAGGCAGCGAGTGTTAGAAAGCCTTAAAGGTGCAGCAGCAGAAGCAGTGAAAAGTTTCCGGTTTGGGAATGCAGGGTGCACGGCGCAGGACTGTCTAGCTATGCTGCAGGAAGAGTTTGGTCAATTAGACAAGGTGACAGAGATGGTCTACCAGTTTGAACACACTTTCCAAAAACCGGAGGAGAAACTTTCCGAGTATGTCAGAAGGCTAAACAGGCTGCTGTGCAAGATTGTGTTAAAGAAAGGGATGAAGCCCCAAGATGCCGATGCGGCAAGAATGAAGCAAGTCTTAAAGGGAGCGCTACGCTCCGATCCAGTCTGGCTGCACCTGAAAACCTTGGGAGGAGGAATGTTGCTGACTTATGCTGATTTAATAAAAATCATCAGAGATGAGGAGGCGCTGCAACAGGACCAGCAGAAGGATAAGACAAGTGTTGTACCCGCACAGGTGCTGGTCAATCCAGTAATGACCCCTGAAAGAGAGGCGGAGATAGACACCCTAAAAACTCAGATGTCCAAGGTGTTAGAGATATTGACCTCTCTGATAGCAAAAGACACAGAGTGTCCCAAGAAGAAGGAAAGTCCAAGGAAGGAATTGTTCCCGATTGCCTCAGCACCCGAACCTTTACAAGAATGGGGAGATATAGTCTGCTTCAACTGTGGGGGAGTTGGCCACATTGCAGCCACATGTTCTAGTCCGAAGAAGAAGAGACCAGACAACCGCAAGCGGGCGGGAAACTCCAGAGGGCCCCGGTGAAGGAGTCAACCGGGTGCCCATCATCTTCAGTAAACTCCAAGCTGAATGCGAAGAAAAACAAAAAGAGAGATAGAACACCAAAGGGGAAACGCAATACCCCTCAACAAAGCTATACTCCAGGAGGAAGGGGGGAGACCCCTCAGGAGAGGCACAGCACTCCCCAAAGGGGGTGCCCACCCAAGAAAAATAATAGTACCCCTCAGCGGGTTCCTACACCCATTAAAAGGAGGGAAGTCAGTGCATACCAGGCTCAAGAAAGGTTCAAGTCCAAAGGGAATAGGACAAGAGAGAGTCCAAAGGGAAAAGGTCTGAAGAAGGCGGCTCCTGTCGGACCATATCCAGAGAAGCTGGTAGGCCCATCCCCTATAGTGCCCATTCAAGTGGAGGGAGTCTACACCAGGGGCCTCCTGGATACCGGGGCACAAGTGACCCTACTATACCGGGACTTCTACGACAGGCACCTGAGTCATCTGCCTATCCAGAAGATAGAAGAGCTGGAAATATGGGGAATTGGAACCCAGAGTTTCCCTTACGACGGCTACCTTCCCATCAAAATGACCTTTGACCCATCCGTGGCTGGGAAGGCCGAAGTGTTTGACACCCTGGCAGTTGTGTGCCCTAGGCCGCCTGGAGCCAACAAGAATTCCCTTATAATAGGGACGAACACGGACCTGGTCCGAAGACTCCTGACCCCTCTCGTGACAGAAGAAAGACAAGCAGCTACCAAGATCCATCCCATGCTGAAGACAGCCTACCAACGGCTGGTCCAAGAGCGGGAGACCCCTGGAGAGGAGATAGGGAAGGTGTGGAGACTTGGAAGAGAAGGGGTCGTGTTGCAGCCCGGTGAAGTAACCTGTCTCAGGGCCACTGTGAAGCTTACTTGGGAGCAGCCTGGTCCCTTTGTCATGCTGGAGTCAGACCCAAGGGGTGAGTCCTCAGGCCTGGAGGTGATACCGGAAGTGATTCCGCTGAAGGTCCTGAAGAAGGCCCATTATAGAGTTCCAGTGAGTGTTAGGAATACTACCAAAGACCCCATGGGGAGATTGGTCCTGGAGGCCTTGAAAAATCAGGATCCAAACAGACTCATGCGTCAACCTTCAAAAGAAGCTCGCCTGCTGAGGAAGGAGTGGGATAGGTTGCAGTTACATCAGGGAGTGGTCTACCGAAGGGGCCCCTCTGATGACTCAGAAGATAAGTGGCAGCTGTTCCTCCCAGAGAAACATCGGGAGACTGTTCTGATTGCCCTGCATGACAATCATGGCCACCTAGGGGCTGAAAGGACCTTTCAACTTGTCAGAAGTCGGTTCTATTGGCCCTGCATGAGGGCAGAGGTAGAGGAGTACTGCCACTCATGTGCGCGATGCATCCAGAGGAAGACTTTGCCCCATCAAGCTGCCCCAATGGGCCATCTACAGAGCCAAGGGCCCATGGACCTGGTGTGCATTGACTTTCTCTGCCTCGAACCCGACCTGAGTGGACTAGGAAATGTTCTGGTGATAACCGACCATTTCACCCGGTATGCCCAGGCTTTCCCCACCAAAGACCAGAAGGCCTCCACCGTGGCCAAGGTACTTATGGAGAAGTACTTTGTCCATTATGGGCTGCCACAGAGACTCCATTCAGACCAAGGGAGGGACTTCGAGAGTAAGCTGATCCGGAAGCTCTTGAATTCTTTGGGAATTAAGAAGACTCGGACTACACCTTACCATCCTCAGGGAGATGCTCAGCCGGAAAGGTTCAACCGAACCTTGCTCAACATGTTGGGGACTCTGGAAAGCGAGAAAAAGCAACATTGGAGCCAACACATAGCAGCCATAGTACATGCTTACAACTGCACCATCAGTGATGCTACAGGCTACTCCCCATATCGACTCATGTTTGGGAGAGAAGCGAGACTACCGGTGGACCTGGCTTTTGGCACCTCACTGGACCATTCCTCAGCCACATCCCGCAAAGGATATGTGGACAGGCTCAGACACAGCCTGAAAGTAGCCTATGAACAAGCTCAAGCGGCCTCAGATCAAAGGGGAGCTCGGAATAAAAGAAATTTCGACTTGAAGGTCCGGGTACAAGACCTACAGCCCGGGGATCGAGTACTGTTGTGCAATCTGGGAGTCCCCGGAAAGCACAAACTTGCAGACAGATGGAGATCTGAACCCTATGTCATCTGCAGGAAGTTGCCGGGCCTACCTGTCTACAAGGTGAAGCCAGAGGGAAAGGTAGGCCCACTGAAGACATGGCATCGAAACCACCTGCTCCCACTTGCGGAGGCAGTTAGAACACCTTCCGTGGGAGACTCCCCTGAACCGGCCTCTATCTTGGATACTCCTAGGCCGAACACTCGGTCACAGACCTCCCGAGCTGAAAATGGAGAAGCCTCCCAACTTAGTGGAGATGAAGAGGGAGAACTTGATTGGCTGTGGTCTTCCCCAACTCCAGGAACTTCTATCATAGATCTTCCAGTCACCCAAGATACCACAGATGAAACACTGAACCCAGAGGCTACAGAGTTCATCCCCTTTAGTCCTTCAGCAGATTACTGGGAAGATGCCCATGATAGTTGCTCCGAGGAAGAGGAGCCTGTGGCGCCAGAGCCAGAGAGTCCAGGAGAGCAAAGAGCTCGAAGAGTCATTCGACCTCCTAAGAAGCTGACCTACCCTCAGATGGGGAACAGTTCGGAAGACTCTGTAGTCACTGCTAGGAGAAATGCTGAGATTCCGGATCCCTCCACTGTCCATTTGGTGGAGGGCAACCCCAGCTCACTCTCTGGCACAGTTAGGCAGGCCACCCATGATAATGTGACCTGTGGGCAAGGGAATTCTACCCCTCAGTTATGGTGGGAATGCCCTATCCCAACATCGTTTTCAGAATTTGTCCAGTGTTATATATAGTTGTTGTTAAAATTTATCTTTGGGGACCAAAGAGTTTAAGTGGGGGGAGTGTGTAGCGGGGTGTTCCCCTATAATGGGAAGAGACTACATCACCCATAACCCCATTCTTCACATGTTCCACCGCATAGACTCATGGGAGGGGTTATAAAAGGAGGAGGCGAGGCCGGGCTCGGCCTCTTTGGGACACGAGACTTCACAGACGGATCCTCCTGTGCGGATGTGTCGGAGTGTGAGGCCTGAAGCCTGAGGCCTTGCTCTGCATCAAAGAGCCTTCCACCCCCCTCTGCGAGCCTGGGTGGCATCTGACTTTGTGCGCTACAGCCTTGTCGGATCGGGGGCCCGATCGTTGGAGAGATCGTGTGTGTGTGACACGGCCGGTGGAGGTTTCCCGGACTGGATCCGTAGTCCGGCGGGTGAGAGGGCATAAGCCCAGCTAAGATACTGTTACTGTATATAGGCCTATAGACTTCCGTGGCCTACAAGTTATTTTGATACCCCTATTGAAGAGCCTTGTCAGAACTGAGCCTGCGGCTTTATTTAACCAAGTTCTATACCCCTTGGATTACAAAGTTATACTCTGTTTAAAGTGCACCACCATTACAGACCTGCCGGTGAAGAAAGGAGGACTAAGTTAAATATTAGAACCAGGCCTGGTGGGGATTCTAGCGTGTTTGATTACTGCGCCATAGGGCACTTAGTTAACGGTCGCCCGTATGGCGCACCTGTAGCGTGTGTTACTACATAGTGTGTTAGATTGGCAGGACGCTGCCCTTAGGAGTGATTATCTTGAACTGTGATTACTGTTACCCCCTTTTTCCATATTGAGGAACTAAGTAAAACACTTTATCTATTACAATTCATTACGGTGTCCTGGCTTAGTTATTATATTGCATAGGATATATCATTGATTATTAGTACTAGCTGTGCCAAAGGGGGGTAGAGCCTATTGCCGGGGGTTGGCGGAGCTGCACTCAGGGCCCAAACCTAATTCTGCGGCCTCCTTAGTTGGAGGTATCGCTACACTTAAAAGTGGGGTATGCCTGTATTACAATAGGGAGCGGATGGAGGTGCAGCGTTAGCATTGCGGCAAGGCAGAAATATTGCTGCCTGCAGAGTTTAGCATGCATTGACGCTTTGCAACTGCCTCCATTCACTTCTATTGAAATGCACTACAACCACACCTTAGACACCCTGTAAGGGCTCTTTTTGGCATTTACAGTGCGTTTACATTGCGTTCGCAAAGCGTCAAAAGCAATCTCCCATTTTAGCCTTGGAAAAAAAACAAAACAGACACACAGGGCATTTGAGAAGCGTTACAGTACATTTACAGGGAGCGTACTTTGGTTGCCTTCTCATTTGTTCATATGAGTTAGGGTAGCAGCTTTCCATGGGGTCTTCTACATATATTCTATATTCTTCTTTTCCATGCGCCTGGTTTTATGTTTTTTCTTTTTTTTGCAGTTTGTTTCCTGACACAACATGAACGCCTGTACAACACATCCAAAATGCTCATTAACGCTATAGGTGTGTTAATGCGCTTTTAGGCTGCTTTAAAATTTAACGCAAGTGTGAAAAATTGTGTGTCCCTGCATAGAGACGAGATCTAGGAAAGGTAACAAATCTGTCTGTGCCAATTTAGGTAATTAATCCTTGTTAGCCCAGCAGCTGCATTGCAAATACCAGAAAGGTATTTATTACTTGTATAAAAAATATGTAAAGCGCTATTCAAAACTTACATCATTTACTAAGTTCCAACTTTTTGTGCTAAAAAAACGAATTATTTATATATTTTCTTTTTCTTTTTTTTTTTTTTTTGCACAAAAAGTTGGAACTAGTGTAGCTTTGACTAGTGCTGCAGTATATATATATATATTTTATACAAATAGAGATGCAACCATTGTGCTGTTTACTGCAGACTTTGATAATTAAGGAAAAAAAAAATGTGGTTATGTATTAATGTAGGCAAGAGTTACAACCCATGTTGTATTATTATTGCTGTCTGTGTCCCCACTGAATAGTTTTCTCCTCACTTCCTATCCCAGTAGCATTTAAAGTGAAGTTCCACCCTGATTTCTTTTTTTCCCTAAAATCTCAAAAAAATAATTGGAATTTTTTTTTTTTTTTATACTCACCAGAAAGGGCGGTTGCTATGCGGAACTAGCTCTTCTGCCTCTTCCTCCACCGCGGTGGTTTTCTTCCTCGTCCTCTGTCACGGTGAATGGGTCGCGCTGCCTTCTGGGAACTGTGTGTATCCCAGGAGGCAGCCGCCCATTCACAAAGCGCCGTGCGAGTCGCGCATGCACAGTAGGAAACGGGCAGTGAAGCCGTAAGGCTTCACTGCCTGTTTCCCTTAGTCAGGATGGAGGCGTCGGGACCTGCCAGGACCGAGCGATCGCCATCGGGGGCCCGATATCGCGGGCACCTAGGACAGGTAAGTGTCCTTATTAAAAGTCAGCAGCTACAGTGTTAGTAGCTGCTGACTTTAAAAAAAAAAAATCACGGGTGGAGCTCCGCTTTAAGTTGAAATCCCATCAGTGGTCATTAGAACAGGAATTGATGAGAAATCAGTCAATAGGCACCCATGTCCAGATGACAGCTGTCAAAATTGGGATTTTTGACTTGCTTTAGGGGGAATTCCATTCACTTCCTGTCGAGGCAATAGCCAAGGAAGTGGGGGGGGGGATTTACTTGGGGTGGGTTCCCAGTACCCGCAGAAAAAAATGTTAGTGATTGTGCTGGGAAGGCTTTATTTGTACAATGCAAGACCCTGCCCCCCCTTTTTTCTTAATGTTGTGTTACACTATGTGATTATTCTTGCTCTGTGTCTTTAAGATCTGTCCCCTTCTTTCTAGCTGAACTCTCTCTCTCACCGTAGTTCTTTATATATCTCCTCCACTTCCTGATTCTGGTCATTACTCCTGTATATCTTCCATGCTAACATCTTACATGTGGCTTACAACTGCAACGTTTTTCTACCTATGAATATCCATCATTAAACGGAACATTCGAAAGGATTCATCGTCTGTCGTCCTAACTGTGAGTTTATTCATTGAGTTAAACTGCCTGTATCGATGCAAGGGATGAATATCAAACCAGCTTGAGTAAGGCCTACTTAAACCTGGAGATGAACTTTATTGCTTTGTAGTTGAGACAGAACAGTAGAAAAACGGAGTTTCACAGCCTAATTACAAGATTTCTGCATGTCAGTACTGAAACAGACAAGATTTACTGCCCTCATAGCAAGACGGAAGGGACAGAGCAGCACATGACAGCCTTATAGCCTGAGACAATCTGCACAGTGTCATATTTCAGCACACAGATGCTTTCACAGTCAGTCTGCTATCATGAGTGACCAAGCTTCTGCATGTGAACTCACATCTACCTCCCCACAAGTTCCTGAAGAAACTGAGTTACCCAAACGCTCAGTTAAACCCACTTGGAAAGTAATGGAGAATTATGAAGCTTCAAGGACTGAATTGTCAAATAGCTTGGAATTAGTCTGGGAGAAAATCCTTGCTGAAGCCAATACAGTGTCTGTTGAACGTGAACTACTGACACTAGAGGGCGCCATTAAACAACTTTCTGCCTCATATGAGCTTTATCAGCTTACCAGCAGCAAATTCACTAATGTCTTACAAAACATGAATACAGAAAGTGCGATGACACAATTAAAGCGCGTCAATGCTCTCAATATTGAAAGAGACAGTTTTATCCAGCAAACCAGATTAAAGGTTTAAAAACTCGTCAAGATCCCATAGTTCAAGATACTCAACACTCAGTGAGCGACTTATTAATGCCTGCGCTGAAGTGGAAGCCAGCAAAGTGCAGGTGGCATATGCAGAAAAAAGAGCAGAGTTGGACGCTCAAAGGACAGAGTTGGAAGCGCAGTCAACACGTCAAAGGGCAGAGTTGGAAGCGCAGTCAGCACGTCAAAGGGCAGAGTTGGAAGTGCAGTCAGCACGTCAAAGAGCAACAATGGAAACCTTAAATGAACAGTGTAAACATGACGCAGCTATGGCAAAGCTAAGGGTCCTACAGCAAGCTATCAGTGCAGACGAAGGTGCAAGTGAGAAAGACAGCATTAACCTAAACATAGCAGATATGGAAGACCCCCTCAAACGCACTTAAGACTATGTCCTAAGCCACTGCAGTGCACACTCCATTGTCTCCAATGCTCCCGACTACATAGAGACTCCTTCACAGCTTCAAGTTAAAGAGGTTCCAGCAACTTCCTGCACTCAAAATCACTCCACTGCATTTCCTACCTGCCTACCTTGCCTGCCTTCATACGTCACAGAGCATCAGCGCAAGCTTCAAGCAAGTCATCAATCTCCAGTCATCGGTACAGCCTTGAATCAACGTACCATTGGAACAACTGACTTCAAGCAAGCAACTCACCTGGATGCATCTGCTGCACCATATTTCCCTGTGTCCTTTAACAACAATGTCAAAGATAACGCAATCAGCACCATACAGCCAACAGCATCACACATAAAGGCGGAGACAACTGAGACAGAAGAGTTTGTGAGGTACATGCTTCGCAGGGAGCTCACAAAGACTGGTCTTACAAGTTTTGATGACCAACCTGAGAACTACAGAAGTTGGAAATGTGCCTTCAGAACTACAATCAGCAATATTGGCATTACAGCTGATCAAGAATTGAATCTGCTGATCAAATGGCTTGGTCCTCTATCTGCTGCACGTGTTAAGCCATTAAGATCGGTTTTCATGGACAATCCTACTGCAGGCCTCACAGCTGCATGGGAGCGACTAGAGCAAAGTTATGGCAGTCCAGAAGCTATAGAAAATGCTTTGTTCATGCGTCTGGAAACTTTCCCAAAGATATCCGGTAAGGACAACAAGGAGTTCCAGAGACTGAGTGACCTTCTCCTTGAGCTTCAGCTAGCCAAGACAGACCCAAAACTACCTGGACTCAGTTACCTTGACACTCCAAGAGGGGCAAACCCAATTGTCTCCAAGCTCCCGTATGGTTTGCAAGAGAAATGGACTGCACTAGGGTCATCATACAAAAGAGAGAACAAGGTTTCCTTCCCTCCATTCTCTTTCTTCTGTGAATTCATCAGGGAAATTGCAGAGACCAAGAACGATCCAAGTTTTTCCTACGGTGAGTACAGTCTCTTCTCACCCTTTCCTAAGAGTACCAGTCTTCAGGGCAACTACAGAAACCATAGAGGCCCAGTGTCCGTGAAAAAGACTGACATCCTTCCCACTCCTACCACAGTTCTGGCCACGAACAGAGTAGGAAGATTGAAAACCCTAACAGAGAGTGTCCCATACACAAGAAGCCACACCCCCTCAATAAATGTATCGGCTTTAGGAAAAAGCCTCTGGAAGAGCGCAAGGAGCTTTTAAAGACATTTAGGGTATGTTTCAGGTGCTGTGCTTCTACAGAACATTTTGCAAGGGACTGTAATGTGTCCATCAAGTGCATAGAGTGTGGCTCTGAAGAACATGTGCAAGCCCTCCATCCTCTTGAGCCCAGCTCTGCACAACCTGCCAACACTCCTCCCAGGTTAACGCATGGCGGGGAGAATACAGACCAAGTGCCTAATTCTACCATCATTTCTTCATCCTGCACTGAAGTTTGTGGAGAAGACCACTGTGGTAAGTCCTGTGCTAAGATATGCTTGGTGAACATATACCACAAGGATCAACCAGAAAAGTCTCTAAAGGCATATGCTATCTTAGACGATCAGAGCAATCGATCACTTGCAAAATCGGAATTGTTCAATCTATTTGAAATAAAAGGCGAAGCTCATCCTTACACCTTGGGTACCTGTAGTGGAACTATAGAGGTTTCTGGAAGAAGGGCTCATGGACTCATGGTATCTTCTCTAAAAGGTAACTTGCAATTACCCTTACCTACACTTGTTGAGTGCAATCAGATACCTGCTAGCAGGGAAGAAATCCCTACTCCAGCTGCTGCTTTCCATCACCCTCACCTCAAGGTAATAGCAAATGAGATACCGCCGCTTGACAAAGATGCTCAGATCCTTCTTCTGTTAGGAAGAGACACAAGGTACACAGACAAGTCAGTGGACCCCCAGATGCCCCATTTGCCCAGCGCACGGATCTAGGATGGGTCATCATAGGCAATGTCTGCATAGGCAAAATGAAAAGACCTACCAACATTTCGTCATTCAAGACAAATGTTCTGCCAAATGGCCGAAACACTTACTTTGAGCCATGCCCACATCACTACTGGGTGAAAGAGAAGATAATGAGAAAAAGGAATAAAACTGCGCTAAACAAGCTAATTTGAGAGAAAAGCCCCAGATGCTCAATCTAATAGCTTAGTGTATATTGGGAGCTGCGATTTAAATTGTGAACTACCATACAAGGTGAAATTAGAAAAAATTGGGGGAAAATCGCGCTGACCCGTGACCAAACACTATGACAGTGATGAAATGAAATGACCAAAAGAACATAAGATCTACTAAATAAACAATAAAATCAAATGTATACAAAAGAGATTAAATGATGTGCTGTGATCTATATCAAATAAAGGGATTTTTATAACAGCTTACCTGTAAAATCCTTTTCTTGGAGTACATCACGGGACACAGAGCGGCATAGTCATTACTAATGGGTTATATAGATACCTTCAGGTGCTGGCACTGGCAACTTCCAAAACCGGAAGTACCCTCCCCTATATAAGCCCCTCCCATCCGGGAGCACCTCAGTTTTGTAGCAAAGCAATAAGTGTCCCAAAAAGAGGGGTGGGAGCTCTGTGTCCCGTGATGTACTCCAAGAAAAGGATTTTACAGGTAAGCTGTTATAAAAATCCCTTTTTCTTTTTCGTACATCACGGGACACAGAGCGGCATAGTCATTACTAATGGGACGTCCCAAAGCAATGCCAAATGAGGGGAGGGATACACTATACATAAGCTGGGCGCCATCAGGCATGAGGCTCTTTTGCGGCCTGCAACACACTGCGCCCAAAGGCGACATCCTCCTGACTTCTAACGTCTACCTGGTAGAATCTAGTAAACGTGTGTACTAAGGACCATGTTGTGGCCTTACAGACTTGAGCCAGGGAGGCTTGGTGATGCACTGCCCATGAAGTTCCAACTGCTCTTGTGGAGTGCGCCCTAACTTTGAACGGAGGCGGTCTCCTTTTCAAGCCATAGGCTTGTATTATGACCTGTCGAATCCACTTGGCTAAAGTAGATTTTTGATGCTGCCTGACCCTTTCTGGGGCCTTCCGGCAGAACAAACAAAGTATCCATTCTACGAATCTGAGCAGTGGCTTTAAGATAAGCTTTAACTGCTCTTACTACATCCAAAGAATGCAATAACTTTTCCTCTACCGAGCTAGGTTTGGGGAAAAAGGAAGGAAGAACCACATCTTGGTTCAAATGGAACCTCGATACCACCTTAGGAAGAAAGGCTGGATGAGGACGTAATACTACTCTGTCCTTATGGACAACCAGATATGGCTCCTTACAGGACAAGGCGGCTAATTCCGATACTCTTTTAGCCGAACAAATGGCTACTAAGAAAATCAATTTCCTGGTGAGAAGAACCAAGGAAATGTGCCGCAATGGTTCAAATGGTTGTTTCTGTAGAACCGACAGAACCAGGTTTAAGTCCCATGGACATATGGGAATACTAACCGGAGGGCTAATACGCTTCACTCCTTGTATGAAAGCTTTGACTAATGAATGCAAAGCCAAGGGCCTTTGAAAAAATATTGACAAGGCCGTCTGACCCTTGATAGTACTCAAGGCAAGCTTCCTATGTACAGCCCACTGTAGGAAGTCCAGAATCCTACCTATTACGTACTTACGTGGATGCCATTTCTTGGCCTCACACCACGTGATGTACGCCTTCTAGATCCTATAATAGATCTGCCTGGATACCGGCTTCCTGGCATTGATCATGGTAGATACCACAGGATTAGAGAGCCCTCTCTTTTTTAGAATGTGGGCTTCAATAGCCAGGCCGTCAAACCTAGGGCTGGTAAGGAAGGGTAGTATATCGGTCCTTGCGAAAGCAGGTCCGGACGATGTGGGAGGGTCCAAGGACTTCCCACTGACATTTTTACAATCTCCGCGTACCATGCCCTTCGGGGCCACGCTGGAACCACCAGAATCACTGGTTTCTTTTCTACCCTGATTCTGCGGATTAATCGCGGTGGGAATGCATATATCAGCTTGAACTGATCCCAAGGGAACACTAGGGCATCCGAACCGCAAGCTAGGGGATCCCTTGTGCGAGACACAAATCTGTCCACCTTTGCGTTGAATCTGGATGCTAGCAGATCTACATCCGGTGTTCCCCACCGCTGGCATATTGCCTGGAAAACCTCGGGGTGAAGAGACCATTCCCCCGGGCATAATTGCTGGCGACTTAAAAAGTCTGCTCTCCAATTTTCCACTCCTGGGATGAAAACCGCGGACATGGCTGGGACATATCTTTCTGCCCATTCCAGGATGCAATTCGCTTCCTTCTGGGCTGCACGACTCCTGGTGCCACCCTGGTGATTGATATATGCCACTGCTGTGGCATTGTCTGATTGAATTCTGACAGGGGACCCTTGGAGTTTGGATGTCCATGCTACTAGGGCATACCGGGCTGCTCGTATCTCTAAGAGATTGATGGGCAGGGCCTTCTCTGCTTCTGACCACTTGCCCTGGAGAGACCATTGCTCCAGTACTACCCCCCAGCCTATGAGGCTGGCATCTGTAGTGACCACCTTCCAAGAAACCGGACTGAAGGGTTTCCCTTTTTCCAGATTCTGGGGCACCAACCACCAATGGAGGCTCTTGCGAACGGAAGGGGACAGGGACATTGGTAAGTCTAAAGCCTGAACTTTTTTGTTCCAGGCTGACAGTATGGCCCTCTGCAAGTTCCTTGAATGGAATTGACCGTAGGGTACTGCTTCGAATGAAGTCACCATTTTTCCCAGCAGCCTCATACACAGGCGTATGGATGGTTTTCTTTTTTGTACCCACTAAGTGGGTCAAATCTTTCAAAGACGACACCTTCTCTGGAGGTAAGAAAATCTTTCTCTGATTTGAATCCAGTCTTAGCCCCCAAGTATTCCAGACTTTTGACTGGTTTTAGGGCTGACTTGTCTCGGTTGATAATGCAACCGTGAGATTCCAGATACTTGATTGTCTTGTGAACGACCACTTCTAGTTTTTTTCACTGAGTGGTCTATCAGCAACAAGTCGTCTAGATATGTCATTATCGTTACACCTTGTGTTCCTAGTTTGGCCAATCGTAGGGCCAGAATTTTTGTGAACACTCGTGGTGCTGTGGCCAGACCGAAAGGTAAGGCTCTGAACTGAAAATGGCGCCCTTCTACTGCAAAACGTAGAAATTTCTGGTGGGCCGGACAGATGGGAATATGCAAATAAGCATCCCTTATGTCGATCGAGGCTAACCATTCCTGCCCTTGTAGGGCGGTGGCCACCGATCGGATCGTCTCCATCCGAAAAAGTCCTGATATGTAGGAACTTGTTTAGCCCTTTTATATTTAATATGGGCCTCACGTCCCCATTTGGTTTGGGGACTGTGACAAGGTTCGAGTAAAACCCGAACCCGCTTTCTTCCAAGGGAACCTTCATGATTACCCTTGGAGCAATAGTTGTTCTAGTGCCAGAAGGAGGGATCCTCTCTTCTGGGGATCGCTTGGCACGTTTGACCTCATAAAATGGGCAGGAGGAATGTCTTTTAACTCCAGCCTGTATCCCAGACTTACTGCGGAGATCACCCATCTGTCTCTGATGGTGTCCCGCCAGGTCTCTGTGAACAACTGAAGTCTTCCCCTCACCCGATTGAGTGGGGGCAACCCTTCATGACTTGGGGGGAGGTTTTGTACCTCTCTTGACCCAGGGTTTCCTGTTACCCTGTGATTGTCCCTGATTTCTGCCCCCTGGATTTGACCGCGGAGGCCGTCGGAACTGTTTCACAGCCGATGTGCCAGGGACTGGAGAAGTAGGCCTCTTAAAAGAAGGACTTCTACCCTTGTTCTTAACCGGCAAGAGTGTACTTTTACCGGCAAAAGTTTTCTGGATATATTTGTCCAGATCTTCTCCAGATAAGCGTTCTCCATGAAATGGGAAGCTGATCAGCAATTTCTTACAGGGAGCTTCAGCAGACCAGTTTTTGAGCCATAGAAGCCTACGCATATGTCTACAGACAGCGTAAAGCGGGAGGCCTGTTGGATTGTATCCTTTATGGCGTCCACCGCAACACAAGGCTCTAGGTAGGTCAGCTAGGGCAAGAGCCTGCTGATCTGGTAAGTCCCTTAAGACTTGTTTCAACTGATCTTTCCTTGCTTGGCAGACTCCAATCGCTGCTACTGCAGGTTGTGTCACCATGCTTGCTGTAGAGAAAGCAGATTTTAGTAAAGACTCCAATTTTTTATCTATTGGGTCTTTGAACATTGGAACATTATCTACTGGACATGTCAGTGATTTATTTACACAAGAGATGGCTGTGTCCACTGTAGGGACCCTCCATTTTTTATGAACTTATCCTCCATGGGATAGATCACTGGAAATCTATTGGGGGGAGTAAATATTTTAACAGGATGCTCCCAATCCTGGTAAATAAGCCCTTCCAATAAAGGGTGGATTGGGAAGGAACAGACAGTCTGGGGAGCTTTCAGCGACCCCAGCGAGGAAACAGTAGTGGTTGATGGTTCCGCCAGAGGCATTTTAAATGCTGCTCGGACCATGTTAGTCAGAGACTGAGCCCATAATCTTTCAGCCTGAGATGCTGAGAAAGGTTCTTCCACTGTTGATTCCTCTATAACTGAATCAACCTCATCCTGATCCCCTTCAGGTAGGTCGATCTCTGTGTGGGACTGTTCCTCCACTAACAGGCACTCTGCAGGAGGAGACGGAGATCGGACGCGCTTTCCCTGTGACAGGGAAGCAGCGATCAATGCTGTTAATCTCTCTTCCAATCCTCCCAGAGTTGAGGATAAAACCTCCTCTGTTATATATACAGGAGCAGGTGGACTGGGGACAGCCGCAGTACCAGGTACTCCTGCGGGGTTCCTACGGCTACTGACCTCTGAAATTTCAGGGGAGATTGGCGCAGTACAAGCATGCCCAAAATCCTCAGAGCCCGATGGAGACCCCTTTCGCTTCTTGGAAGACTTATTTCCAGAGCGTCTGGACGACATATCCTATAAGCACAAAGCTGAGGTATTCCCGTCGTCATACACCAATTTTGCTGGTAATAGTCTAACACAGTTGCTGCTATATACCAGCTGGTGTCCACTAAAGTGCCTTTCTATGGGGATGCCTGCATCAACCGCCTCTGTGTGCCACCGTTTTGTTGCTAGCTCTGTTTGCATCCAGCTGACACTTGTACTGTGTCTTTTATACATGCTGGGATGCCTGCACATGCGCAGAAGCGCCGCGGCGCGCATCGAGCGTCATCCACCCGCCCCGCCCCTTTTTTTTCATAGGAGGCGCGTGCACGCGCCCGCGCGCGCCCGTGCGCCATTGGCGCCCTTTTCGAAACCAAGCAGGGACTAGGAGCCAGGGCCCTTTTTGCCGGAGGGCCTGTGCGGTGGATGAGCGCAGCAACAGGGCAGAGGAAGTGGATTCCCACAGAGAACTTACCAACTGCCTGGATCTTTTGACTTGAGAAAACCAAAGATCCACATGACAAGAAAAAATGGACCACAGCGGCCTCTAGTGGTTTAACACAGGTACCGCGGTCCTCCTTTTTTTTTTTTTTTCTTGACTACTATTAAAATTTTACATTTTCCAGTAGTTACAGGCATACACAGATATTAGCGGGAATACCGTTAGGTAACAGACAGAAAGACAAATTAGGCTTGGGGGTCCCCCAATAGAACCAAGTTCCTGGGGGCCCCCACTTACCTGTTCCCCGCCGCAGGACTCTGTTTGGTCCACAGAAGCCCAAACTTCACCTATCACGGCAGGCAGGGACCGGGTTCCCAAGGATTCCACTCCCCTGGACCTGTATAGCACCCTGCACAGAAAACATCTTGGTCGTGGGTATGACCAGAGCTCTGGATCCCAGGGTCCAGCCCTCCTAAGAGAGGCATTACAGGCAAAACCTTGCTCTTCTGTTGCAAGGCCCGGGTACCGACCGTTTAGCTATGAAGCTTTTTTGGTGGGATCCGGAACAGCTTACTAAGGCCCGTAAAAGAACCTGTACGCAAGCCCAGTGAAAACACATGTTACTCTTTGGCCAACACCTTAGACACTGGCAAAAAACTGAGGTGCTCCCGGATGGGAGGGGCTTATATAGGGGAGGGTACTTCCGGTTTTGGAAGTTGCCAGTGCCAGCACCTGAAGGTATCTATATAACCCATTAGTAATGACTATGCCGCTCTGTGTCCCGTGATGTACGAAAAAGAAAAGTATAATCCATATAGTATAAATTAGTCCATCACAAATATCCTTAAATAAATCCTTATAAGTGACACCAGTGCTCCGTGAAAATTCATATAAGTTGTTGTGTCCGCATACATCTGTGACTTTCCACCACCAAATAGCAGGATTTCTCCTTACCAGCTGTATATGCCCCCCCTGACAGAGGGTCAATTTAGGCAGAAATCAAAATGTATCTCCCACGAATCACCGCAGCACACAACACATAGGATTCCTAGGATGGCGTCCTCCGATTTCCATCAATGGACACGTGAATATAAAAAGAATGGAACACACTCCACATAGTGCGTTAAACTTTCTAAAATTTATTCCATTAAAATAAAGATACACTTACAATTGTGCAGTTCAAAAATTTGCCTGTATTACGTCTGGTGTGCCGGACTAATTTATACTATATGGATTATACTTATTTGATATAGATCACAGCACATCATTTAATCTCTTTTGTATACATTTGATTTTATTGTTTATTTAGTAGATCTTATGTTCTTTTGGTCATTTCATCACTGTCATAGTGTTTGGTCATGGGTCAGCGCGATTTTCCCCCATTTTTTTCTGAAAGAGAAGATAGCCAGCCACAAATGGCAACATGGTATCTCAGGTGACACAAGCCCTTTCTCCTGCCATGATGGCGACTTCGGGTCTACAGTGTTTAATGCAACCAGTGAAGATGACATACTGGCTCCTTCAATGTAAGACAAAGAATTCATCAAGGTAATGGACAATGAGTTCTTTCAAGATGACTCCAATAACTGGGTAGCACCCCTACCCTTTCGTCTCCCAAGAGAGAGATTGCCCAACAACTTACAGCAGGCCATCAGTAGATTCTCCTCCTTAAAGCGAAACTTAAGCAGGAAACCAGAGATGCAAAAGCACTTTGTGGACTTTATGCAAAATGTATTTGACAGAGATCATGCAGAGCCTGCTCCCCCACTAAAGGAGGGAGAAGAATGCTGGTACCTTCCATCCTTTAGCGTGTATCACCCACGCAAACCAGACCAAATCAGAGTTGTCTTTGATTCCAGTGCTCAGCACGAAGGTGTTTCTCTTAACAACATGCTCCTTACGGGACCCAACTTGAACAACAGTCTAACAGGAGTCTTGATTTGTTTCAGACAAGAGCCTGTAGCAGTAATGGCCGACATTCAACAGATGTTTCACTGCTTCATCGTCAGAGAAGACAACAGAAACTACCTCAGGTTTCTATGGCACAAGGACAATGACCTCAACAAGGAAGTTATAGATTATCGCATGAAGGTACATGTCTTCGGTAACAGTCCTTCCCCAGCAGTGGCAACTTATGGGCTAAGGAGAACAGCTCAGACTGGAGAAGTTGAATATGGATCTGATGCCCGTCAATTTGTTGAAAGAAACTTCTACGTTGACGACGCACTTAAGTCCTTTCCAACTGCTAAAGAAGCAATTGATCTTCTCACCAGAACAAAGGAGATGCTGTCTGTAGCAAACCTTAGACTGCACAAGATTATATACAACAGCCAGGAACTTATGAATGCCTTTCACTCTGAGGACTATGCCACTAGTCTAAAAAACCTTGACTTAGGTACAGATGTGCCTCCTGTACAGCGAAGTCTGGGTTTGTTGTGGAACATCAAGCAAGACAAATTCACCTTCCAAGTGTCAACTTGTGACAAACCCTTCACTAAGAGAGGAGTCCTGTCCGTGGTGAATAGCATCTATGACCCACTGGGTTTCCTTGCTCCAGTTACCATTCAAGGTAAGATTTTACTAAGACAGTTGTCTACTGAGAACATAGACTGGGATACTCCCTTGCCTAGTGAGAATCAACACAAGTGGGAAAGGTGGAGATATTCTTTGAAGTCACTAGAAAAACTTCAGATTCCCCGTTGCTATGTTCCAGGATCCACTTCAACTGCTAACCGGAGAGAGATTCATATTTTCTCTGATGCATCAGTTGAAGCTATTGCTGCAGTAGCCTATTTGAAGACCTCTGAACTGAATGGAGAATCACACTGTAGTTTTGTCCTAGGCAAGGCAAAACTCACACCCAAGCCTGCACATACCATACCAAGACTTGAACTTTGTGCAGCCGTGCTAGCAGTAGAAATTGCCAAGGTCATACGAAGTGAAATGGACACTAGAATTGATTCTTTCACCTTCTATACAGACAGTAAGGTAGTACTTGGTTACATAAACAACCAAACAAAACAATTTTATGTGTACGTCAGCAACAGGGTTGAACGTATCAAGAGATTCTCTCTACCAAGTCAATGGCATCACGTTCCCACTGAACTCAACCCAGCTGACTGTGGGACCAGAGCCGTGTCACCTGCCGCTCTTCAGGACAGCTTATGGCTGTCCCCTCCAAGGTTTCTGCGTGAGGACTCTTACTTACTCCCTATTGACACCACCTATGGGCTAGTAAACCCTGAAGATGATAAGAAAATAAGAACTGTGAACACCTCACTCCACACTTCTGTAAGTACAAAACAGAAGCTGCGGTCACACCATTACAGGCATCAATGGAAGCAGGTGCAGCATCTAGCCAATGTGTTCTGGCATCGCTGGAAGAAAAAGTATCTTCATCACCTTCAAGGTCGTAACAAATGGCAAGCATCTAAGCCGAATCTTAAGGTTAGAGACCTCATCCTTCTAAAAGACAAGGAAGTTTGTCGGAATGAGTGGCCTATGGGTCTTATTACTAAAAGTTATGCCCAGCGACGATAACAAAGTCCGGAAGGTAGAAGTCAAGGTAACCAAGGGAGGATCGACACGAACCTTTAGTCGACCAATTACAGAGTTAGTACTCCTTTTGCCAGGTGAGTGACTTGTGCAAGGACTAGCCATGCTGTTGGCATGGCGGGGAGTACATTGCTGCCATCTACAGATCAGAACTTTGGAATTATTTGAAGACATCATACTGTGACTTTATGTTCTTCATCCTGTTGAACTTACGTTTATTATTTGCTTGTTGCATGTTTTTCATTACAGGTTCCAGGACATTCGTCAGTATTGGACTTTTTGAAAATATATATTTTAGTTTAAGGTTATGAAATCTAAAGATTTCAGACGGGGAGTGTTGTGTTACACTATGTGATTATTCTTGCTCTGTGTCTTTAAGATCTGTCCCCTTCTTTCTAGCTGAACTCTCTCTCTCACCGTAGTTCTTTATATATCTCCTCCACTTCCTGATTCTGGTCATTACTCCTGTATATCTTCCATGCTAACATCTTACATGTGGCTTACAACTGCAACGTTTTTCTACCTATGAATATCCATCATTAAACGGAACATTCGAAAGGATTCATCGTCTGTCGTCCTAACTGTGAGTTTATTCATTGAGTTAAACTGCCTGTATCGATGCAAGGGATGAATATCAAACCAGCTTGAGTAAGGCCTACTTAAACCTGGAGATGAACTTTATTGCTTTGTAGTTGAGACAGAACACTTAATTTTATTAGGTTGTCACAGAGGGGGGGATTTACTAAAACTGGAGAGTACAAAATCTGGTGCAGCTCTCCATAGAAAGCAATCAGCTTCCAGGTTTTATTATCAAAGCGTAATTAAACAAGTTGAAGTTAGAAGCTGATTGGCTACCATGCAGAGCTGCACCAGGTTTTACACTCTCCAGTTTTAGTAAAGCAACCCCAATGTGACATTCAATTAACCACTTCAGCCCTGGAAGGATTTACCCCCTTAACCACTTTCATACAGGGCACTTATACACCTTCCTGCCCAGACCAATTTTCAGCTTTCAGCGCTGTTGCACTTTGAATGACAATTGCGCGGTCATGCTACACTGTACCCAAACTAAATTTTTATCATTTTGTTCCCACAAATAGAGCTTTCTTTTGGTGGTATTTTTTATTTATTTTTAAAGGTAAATTTTTATTAAGTTTTTTTTCAAAACAAGACATACAATAGACAACAAACAGACACACATGGAGCGAACATCGCCCAATCCAGTACAGTGCAAAAAATGTCTTTTAGAAAGCTGGTAAACAATTGGCATATATCAGGAAGACAATATTCAGTCCAATTTTTAAGGAGCAGGAGAGACAGTGCTCTCAGAATCAACCCAGTAGCCCCAAACCTTCCTGAATTTTTTTCGGACACCCTCTAGCCTCATATGTCAGTTTGTATAATGATACAGCATGGTTAATATCTGTGAGCCAGAAGGCAATAGTGGGTAAGGATGGAGACTTCCAATGGAAGGTTATTGCTTTCTTAGCATAAAACAATACTATTCTCAGAAATGTTTGTGTATTCTCGGATATACTATCATCATCAATATAGCCCAGTAAACACCTTAGAGGATTACATACATTAGGTAATTGTGTCAATGAACTAATGAAGGCCGTGACCTCCGACCAGAACTGCCTGATCGGAACACACTCCCACATTAAATGAAAGAACGTGCCATCAGCCATGCCGCAACGAGAGCACAATGCAGCTTTTGGTGGTATTTGATCACCTCTGCGATTTTTTTTTTCTGCTAAAAAAAATAAAAAAATACCGAAAATTTTGAAAAAAAAACGTTTTTTTTTGTATCAGTTACAAAACTTTGTAAATAAGTAAGTTTTCTCTTTCACTGATGGGCACTGATGGGGCTGCACTGACGGGCACCGATGAGGCGGCACTGATGGGCACCGATGAGGCGGCACTGATGGGCACCGATAGGCGGCACGGATGGGCACCGATAGGCGGCACGGATGGGCACTGATAGGTGGCACGGATGAGCACTGGTAGGCGGCATGGATGGGCACGGATGGGCACAGATAGGCGGCATGGATAGGCACAGATCGGCGGCACGGATAGGCGACACGGATGGGCACTGATAGGTGGCATGGATGGGCATGGATGGGCACTGATAGGTGGCATGGATGGGCACTGATAGGTGGCACTGTACTGTAATGTGTTGTACTAATGGATGCCAGTCAGTGCCAAACAATAATGCCTGCCAATCAGTGGTGCCCATTGTGGGCACTGATTGGCATCCATTGTGAGCACTGATTGGCATCCATTAGGCATTTCTAAGTGGCATCCCTGGTGGTCTAGGGTGGCATACCTTATGGTGGGCATCCCTGGTGGTCTGGTGGCATCCCTGGTGGTCCAGTGTGGGCATCCTCGGGGGGCTGCGCTGATAATCGATCAGCACAAACCCCCCCTGTCAGAGGAGCAGCCGATCTGACAGACGCGAGTGAGGAAAAGCCGATCACTGGCTTTTCCTGTTTACATCGTGATCAGCCGTGATTGGACACGGCTGATCACGTGGTAAAGAGTCTCCGTCGGAGACTCTTTACCTAGTTCGATGTTGCGGGATGTCAGACTGACATCCCGCAACAATGACCGCCGCGATGCGCACCCCCCAGGGGCACGCAGCGGCTCAATATCCTGATGACGTCATATGACGTCCAGTCAGGATATTGAAACCACTTTGCCGCCGTCCTTTTGCAATAGGGCGGGCGGCAAGTGGTTAATGACCAGGCCATTCCTTGCGACACAGCACTGCGACGCTTTAACTGACAATTGTGCGATCGTGTGATGCTATACCCAAACAAAATTGACATCCTTGTTTTGTCATAAATAGAGCTTTCTTTTGGTGGTATTTGATCACCTCTGCAATTTTTATTTTTTGCGCTATAAACAAACAAACAAAAAAACAACTTAAAAAAAAACAACTATTTTTTACTTTCTGCTATAATACATATCCAAAAAAATAATATATAAAAAAACAAATTTCATTCATAAGTTTAGGCCAATATGTATCCTTCTACATATTCTTGTAAAAAAATTAACAATAAGCATATATTGATTGGTTTGCACAAAAGTTATAGCGTCAACAAAGTAGGGGATATGAAAAAAAGTTGCCTGTGCGCCTACCACTAGGTATTGCTACACTAAAATAATAATAAGTGCAAAGTGCTAAAATATATAAGAGACATACAGCAGCTAACTTCTAGAATGCAACCAACATACACAAATAAATTCAAAATATTGAAGCAGCGCTAAATGTCAATAAATGTGGTAAAAGTGCTACAAATGTGCTAAAACAGCAAATAATACAAAAAATAAAATAAAGGTGCTAATTTAAACTATAATATGTATTAATTATTATATATTAATAATAAAGTGCAAAATGCAAATCTTGATAAGTCCCAAAAATAATTGCGCAAAAAAGTCCAAACAATCACTGGATAAGTAAAGTGCTAATTTTCCAAAAATATCAGCAGCCAAAAGCAGGGAGGGAGAAAAAAAGACAGGTGTGGGAATCCAACTCGTCACATCAGAAACAAGGGTGGTCAGTAGGGAATCGATAAGCATACACAATCCTCCCCCATAGACGCTAGCCTCTCACCTTACTGCTGGACCCCAAGGGGTCAGATACAGCCTCAAAGGATCTCCACTGCTCCGGATAATAACTTCCAATCCTTTTGTATGGACAGGGACCACTGCAGAACTCTCCACCACTTCCAGTCGTTGTTCCTTAAGGTAAATCTGTACTGAAGTTTTCAAGCTACAGGACCATTGGCATCTTTATTTTTTTCGGACTTCATGAAAGGAACCTTCTAAGCCTTAATTTCCAGTCATCTTCCACAGTCAATATAATCATTTAAATTTGCCATATAAACTTTTTAATTGGAATGGCAGCTCCTGTCACTGAGGCTCAGTGTACAGAGGCCCTCCAAGCTGCCATCTTGCAAGGAAAACATCTTTTTTTTTTTTCCTGACGGTTTTGAAAAATGACAGGAGCTGCCATTCCAATTAAAAAGTTTAACAGCGATTTACATAGCCGAGCCACCTTGCCGCAGTACATCTGCGGCGAGTGGTCGGCAAGTAGTAGGGCTGCAGAGCAGTGTGGAAAAATGCAGACATGTTGCAGCTTTCTACATAAAAACAAAGACACAGGTTTGGCACTGGAGTTTACCATAAATAAGTGTCCTCTTGCTTCCTGATGGAATGGTGGCATACCTGTGTGCTGCCTGCCATCACCTAGCTGCACTTTTAGATAAAACAGTTATGATAAAATATGTATTCATTTTGTTTTGAGAATTGTTGGCCTCTACATACAGATGATAAAAAATGAACATTATTAGGACCTGTCAAAATCAATGAGTGGTGGTTGTAGAGTTGCACAGAGCCATGTTTGTGCGCAGATAGCTCCTTTCTTAAGCCCCGTACACACGATCCGAATATCGTACGAAAAATGTCGTCCGAGGAAGAATCGTACGATAATCGGATCGTTAGTACAGAGCTTCGAGAGCCGATCATGACAGTTCATCCGATATTATTTAATCGGACATGCACGAAAATTTTCCTCGTACGATAACAAATCGTACGATTTTCGTTTAGTCAGTCCAGTTGTCGTCCGAAAATACAATACAAATACATTACAACACATGACATCACTTCCGATTTTTTTTTCTGTCGTACGAAATTTTCGTGACTTTAATAACCTATTTAATTTTACTTGCGACTATTAAGCGAAAAAAGTCGTACGATCTGTCGTACGATATTCGGATCGTGTATACGAGGCATTAATGCAGCTTTTTGATTTGGAACTATAATAAGAACCTAAATCAATGATTTTCAGCTGTGAATTACTTTGCAACAGCAATATAAACTGGAGAAAAAAATATTTTTACATTTTTCTCAATGTTCTTTAATACAAAGAAGGTTGATTATTAAGGCATGGATCAGTATCTTGAACCAACCAATCAAAATGAATATTTTCAGTGATTTGTCTATAAAGAAAAAGTAAAACAAATATGTTACAATGTTTAAACTTGTTCCAATAAATTAGCTTATTATTTAGCTTTATTTATAAAGATTGTTTTTACTAAGCTTTATTTATAATGTTTGTACACAATATAAAGTTAAAATTTATAACAGATTGACCTAGGTTACATACACTTCCTATGTAAGTCATCCAGTTCCTGTCATTGAACTTCTTCATTCTATTGTTTGCTGTCAGAAAGGAAAGAGACACTTGTCTGAAGCTAGCAAATAGTTCCACATAAAAGATCTTCTCTGGGCATTTCCTACAGCACAATAATCACACTGAATGCTGCAAAAAGCAGCGCATTGTATGTACAATTTATAGGCATCAGTATTGTTCAAACTTTTGTATTTGTTGTTGAAGATGATGATGATGATGATGATTGAATAAGGCATGGTACAACATTACAAGTGCACCGTTATTTACAAATGATATTAGAGATAAGGAGTATTTCTGTTGGACAGTGACCTCACCGCACTCCTTATTGCACAGAAGCCCTGGGCACTTTGAAATATTGCGATGGGACATTTACATAGCCTTTGACAGTTCACCTGATCAAAGAAAGGCATGCAACATTGCCTATGGACAGAGATCAGTTGAATTGTATAACTTTTCCACTTTTAAGCAGGCCATACACGATCGAATTTCGAACAAATTTTCTTTTCAAAGTCAGAAAGTTTGTTTTTTCATTGATTTTCGAAATTCGGCCGGGAATATCCTTTTCTCTCCGGGAATTTTCTTTTCTTGCACATGCGCATTTTTTTTTCTATTACATTTCTCGCACGATTCTCCCATCATTGATTAGAAAATCGTTTGTTTTTCCAAAAATTTCCAACATGTCCGATTCCTCAAATTTGAATGCCGCACGAAAATCGGCTGTTGCTGCAGCCCACTAACGGTGTGAAATTAGTCCGAAATTTTTTTGATACGATTATCGAAAGAAAATTCTTTCAAAATTCGAACCGTGTATGGCCGGCTTTAGGCCCCTTTCACACTGAGGCGTTGCAATAACGCGCTAAAAACTATTAGTGTTTTTACCGCGTAGCGTTAAAAATAGCGTTAATGCCTATGCGTTTTTACTGCGTTAGCGCTATTTTTAGCGCTGACGCCGTAAAAACGCATAGGCGTTAGAGCTATTTTTAATGCCTATGCGTTTTTACCGCTTTTTTACCTCAGTTTTACATCGGTACTCCTTCATTTCAATGGGGATAGGCGATTTTACAGCACTATTTTATGCACCCCAAAGATGCTCCAAAAAAACTGTTTGCAGGATTTTTTCCAACGCAGAGCCAGCACAACGCCTCAGTGTGAAAGCCCTCAGGGCTTTCACATTGAGAATGCTGGGGCAGGATTATTTCAGGCGTTTTTACAGCGCTATTTTTAGCACTAAAACGCCTGAGAAACGCCTCAGTGTGAAAGGGGCCTTAAGGTACGCATAGACCGGAGATGATAATCCGTTATTCTTGTGCAAAGATAGTGCAGCGTTAAAACCTGAATAAAAAACAAACACATGAATTTAAATGCCTAAAAAGTGTCAATAATAACAAGTGATACATGAAAAAAAATGGTGATCCAAAGAACAGAGAAAATGAATCACTAAGGCCCCTTTCACACTGAGGCGTTGCAATAACGCGCTAAAAATGAGTAGCGTTATTACCGCGTTGGCGCTAAAAAATAGCTCTAACGCCTATGCATTTTTACCGCGTTAGTGTCAGCTAATAACCCTACCCCCTTACATCACATCCTGTGCACTTCCTGGTTTTTCATAGCTTCTGGGCGTTTTTTAAAGCGGTATTACCGCGGTTTTACAGCGGTACTTATTCATTTCAATGGGGATAGGCGTTTTTACAGCGCTATTTTATGTGCCCCAAAGATGCTCCAAAAAAGCTGTTTCAAGGGTTTTTTCCAACGCACAGCCAGCACAACGCCTCGGTGTGAAAGCCCTCAGGGCTTTCACATTGAGAATGCTGGGGCAGGATTATTTCAGGCGTTTTTACAGCGCTATTTTTTAGCGCTAAAACGTCTGAAAAACGCCTCAGTGTGAAAGGGGCCTTAGTCCATCATTGAAGTCCACCATAAACAGAAAAGGTCATCTCCATCAAAAACAGTGATGAGAAACACTTGTGATCCATGATGCTAAACAAAAACAGATGATGTGCAGTGATGCCCAAACAAATTGTATTACAGCTGCTTTCTGGATGGTATTGACCACGGAATTATAGGTGGTCAAATAGCACATAGAGGATTAAGGTCTCCCTCTGACCCTTCCGTATCCAAGTAACTCCAACAATGCTCAATGATAAAACAGAGCGCTCTTATGCCCTGTACACACGATCGGTTTTACAGATGAAAACAGTCCGATGGACTTTTTTCATCGGACAAACCGATCGTGTATGGGCCCTATCGGTCTTTTTTCCATCGGTGAGAAAAAATAGAACATGTTTTAAATTCACTCGATGAAAAAAAAAACAATAGCAAATTCCGATCGTCTGTGTGGAACTCCATCGGAGAAAAAACCCACGCATGCTCAGAATCAAGTGGACACATGCTCAGAAGCATTGAACTTCATTTTTCTCGGCTCGTCTAAGTGTTTTACGTCACGGCGTTTGGGACGGTCGGATTTTTGACTGATGGTGTGTAGGCAAGACTGATGGAAGTCAGCTTCATCGGAATTCCGATGGAAAAATCCATCGGATTTGAATCCATAGGAAATCCGATCATGTGTACAGGGCTTTATAGTGTATTAGTGTATTAATTGGCCCTAGTATGTATGAATGTGAATTAGGGACCTTAGATTGTAAGCTCCCTGAGGGCAGGGACTGATGTGAATGTACAATGTATATGTAAAGTGCTGCGTAAATTGACGGCGCTATATAAGTACCTGAAATAAATAAATAAATACATTTAAAGTCTTAAATATAAGGGATAAAATATTGCACTCACAGACTAGTAGAATGAAAGCGGCTTTGCGAACAGCCGAATGGCGTTTCTACGGGTTCCACTCTGGGCATGAATCCAACGAACCAATCGGATCCAAGTAGCGTGATGACGTTACTGTCAAAGGCCCTACTCGATGTGCTTCATCCTAGATGACATTGTCTGGGGACTGGCTGGATAATCTGTTATTCTTGGCAAATATATTTATTGCCTTCTGAATGTTCTTGAAGAGAACAGTTTTATCTGAGTGGTTTCCACAGCTCTTTTTCTCATGTTGAAGGGTAAGGGTATAGAGTGTACCACTATGTCTTAACACCCACTTATATCTATGGCTAGCCTGAGTAAAATATGTTCCCCCCAGTATCATGCCTTGACCTTTTTTTGTCTCAATAAAGAAACATTTTGATGTTAAAAAAAAGAAATATGTTTCCCCTAAATTCTCACATATTTATTTTTTATTTATTACAGGTACTTATATAGCACTGTAAATTTACACAGCACTTTACATATATATTGCACATTCACATCACCCCCTGCCCTCAAAAAGCTTACAATCTAAGGTCCCTAACTCACATTCATACATACACATACTAGGGCCAATTTACACAGGAGCCAATTAACCTACCAGCATGTCTTTGCAGTGTACATACGCAATTACATGCTAGACCTAGACATGTGCACGAAAAATTTGTTCGTTTTCGTTTTATTCGGGTTTTTTTTCAGGGTCATTCATTATGATCGAAATTCGTTATTTCGAATAAATTCGTAACTTCGGAAAAATTTTATATAGTTATGTTCCATCAGTTTAGTTGCGGTATTCGGAAATTCGGAAATTCAAAAAGTCGGAAATCCTAAAATTCAGAAATTTGGGAATTTGAAAATCCGAAAATTTGAAAATTCGACAAATCGAAAAACCTAAATAATAACTAACCAATAATATCTAACTATTAAATTATAGGTACCGTATTTATCGGCGTATAACACGCACTTTTTTCCCCTGAAAATCAGGGGAAAATCGTGGGTGCGTGTTATACGTCGATATCCACATCCCTGAGCTGTCTCCGCTGACTGGGAGCGGAGCGGAGCGAGATACACATAGCCGAATGTACTCGGCTATACTCGGCTTTTCTCGGCTCCGCTCACAGTCACGCCCAGTCCCGCCATTGGACCTGTGTTATGTCCATCATAGGGCGGGACTCGGTGTGACTGTGAGCGGAGCCGAGAAAAGCCGAGTATAGCCGAGTACACTCGGCTATGTGTATCTCGGCGGCGGCTCCGCCCAGTCCCTGCGTCCCTGCGTCCCCGGCGTTCTCTGCGCCAATTTTAAAATGCTGCACGGCGACTCTGGGGCAAGGCTGCACAGCGACTCTGGGGCAAGGCTGCACGGCGACTCTGGGGCAAGGCTGCACGGCGACTCTGGGGCAAGGCTGCAATGGACACTGACAAGGCTGCACTGTGACAAGGCTGCAATGGACACTGACAAGGCTGCACTGTGACAAGGCTGCAATGGACACTGACAAGGCTGCATTTAAATGTAAGTTATTTTTTCCTTAAACTTCCCTCCTAAAAGTTTTTTTCCCTAAAATTTCCTCCTAAACTTGGGGTGCGTGTTATACGCCGGTGCGTGTTATACGCCGATAAATACGGTATTTGGAATTTTCCTTTCAAATTCGGCTGTTTAACGAATCAGAATTTAACCTAAGTCACAAATTATCTGAAATAACGGATGCTGCATCTAAATGAATGGAACGTAATAAATTGATAAAATAAATAATAATAATAATTAGGGTTGAGCGGACCCGAACTGCAAAGTTCGGGTCTGTACCGAACTTTTGGCTTTTTGGGTCCCAGACCCGAACCCGAACAATTGACTGTACAGGTCCTTCTCAAAAAATTAGCATATTGTGATAAAGTTCATTATTTTCTGTAATGTACTGATAAACATTAGACTTTCATATATTTTAGATTCATTACACACAACTGAAGTAGTTCAAGCCTTTTCTTGTTTTAATATTGATGATTTTGGCATACAGCTCATGAAAACCCAAAAATCCTATCTCAAAAAATTAGCATATTTCATCCGACCAATAAAAGAAAAGTGTTTTTAATACAAAAAAAGTCAACCTTCAAATAATTATGTTCAGTTATGCACTCAATACTTGGTCGGGAATCCTTTTGCAGAAATGACTGCTTCAATGCGGCGTGGCATGGAGGCAACCAGCCTGTGGCACTGCTGAGGTGTTATGGAGGCCCAGGATGCTTCGATAGCGGCCTTAAGCTCATCCAGAGTGTTGGGTCTTGCGTCTCTCAACTTTCTCTTCCCAATATCCCACAGATTCTCTATGGGGTTCAGGTCAGGAGAGTTGGCAGGCCAATTGAGCACAGTAATACCATGGTCAGTAAACCATTTACCAGTGGTTTTGGCACTGTGAGCAGGTGCCAGGTCGTGCTGAAAAATGAAATCTTCATCTCCATAAAGCTTTTCAGCAGATGGAAGCATGAAGTGCTCCAAAATCTCCTGATAGCTAGCTGCATTGACCCTGCCCTTGATAAAACACAGTGGACCAACACCAGCAGCTGACATGGCACCCCAGACCATCACTGACTGTGGGTACTTGACACTGGACTTCAGGCATTTTGGCATTTCCCTCTCCCCAGTCTTCCTCCAGACTCTGGCACCTTGATTTCCGAATGTACTTTGGACCACTGAGCAACAGTCCAGTGCTGCTTCTCTGTAGCCCAGGTCAGGCGCTTCTGCCGCTGTTTCTGGTTCAAAAGTGGCTTGACCTGGGAAAAGCGGCACCTGTAGCCCATTTCCTGCACACGCCTGTTCACGGTGGCTCTGGATGTTTCTACTCCAGACTCAGTCCACTGCTTCCGCAGGTCCTCCAAGGTCTGGAATCGGTCCTTCTCCACAATCTTCTTCAGGGTCCGGTCACTTCTTCTCGTTGTGCAGCGTTTTCTGCCACACTTTTTCCTTCCCACAGACTTCCCACTGAGGTGCCTTGATACAGCACTCTGGGAACAGCCTATTCGTTCAGAAATTTCTTTCTGTGTCTTATCCTCTTGCTTGAGGGTGTCAATGATGGCCTTCTGGACAGCAGTCAGGTCGGCAGTCTTACCCATGATTGCGGTTTTGAGTAATGAACCAGGCTGGGAGTTTTTAAAAGCCTCAGGAATCTTTTGCAGGTGTTTAGAGTTAATTAGTTGATTCAGATGATTAGGTTAATAGCTCGTTTAGAGAACCTTTTCATGATATGCTAATTTTTTGAGATAGGAATTTTGGGTTGTCATGAGCTGTATGCCAAAATCATCAATATTAAAACAAGAAAAGGCTTGAACTACTTCAGTTGTGTGTAATGAATCTAAAATATATGAAAGTCTAATGTTTATCAGTACATTACAGAAAATAATGAACTTTATCACAATATGCTAATTTTTTGAGAAGGACCTGTATGTTCGGGTTCAGGTCCGGTGTTCGACGATGTAATGGCGCATTTTTAAAAGCTGCAGGGCAGCCAATCAACTTTTGTTTTGGAATTTTCTGTATATTGTTTCCGTGTGTGTAAAGTATGCCTGTAAAGTTGCGCCTGTTTCCCGTGCTTAGAACTGTCCCTTCACCAAGTGTCATTTCTGAAGTAAAAAAAGTAATTTAAAACTCACTCGCGGCTATAATGAATTGTCGGCTCCCGGCAATACATAAAAAAGTCATTGATAAAAAAAAAATGCGTGGGGGTTCCCCCAAATTCAATTACCAGGCCCTTCAGGTCTGGTATGGATATTAAGGGGAACCCTGGCGCAAATTAAAACAAAAAAAAATGCGTGCGGTTCCCCCCAAATATCCATACCAGGACCGTGGAGTTCCCCCAAAAATCCAGACCAGACCCTTTATCCGAGCACGCAACCTGGCAGGCCGCAGGAAAAGAGGGGGGATGAGAGAGCGCCCCCCCCTCCTGAACCGTACCAGGCCACATGCCCTCAACATTGGGAGGATGCTTTGGGGTCTGTGACCCCTCAAAGCACCATGTCCCCATGTTGATGGGGACAAGGGCCTCATCCCCACAACTCTTGCCCGGTGGTTGTGGGGGTCTGCTGGGCGGGGGGCTTATCGAAATCTGGAAGACCCCTTTAACAAAGGGGACCCCCAGATCCCGCCCCCCCTAGGTGAATTGGTAATGGGGTACATTGTACCCCTACCATTTCACAAAGAAAGTGAAAAAAATAAATAAAAAAAAATACACAGACACTGTTGGGAAAGTCCTTTATTAAAAATAAAAAAATAAAAAATAAAAAAAAACATTCCAGCAATGAAAACCAGTGTCCCACGGTGATCCGCTGTCCACACAAAACGTCATTGGCTGAGCCTGAGCGGACCTGATGGGGAACTTCCTCCGCAGTGTAATAAATGAATAGACCCGCCCCTTCTAAAGTTCCCCATCAGGTCCGCTCAGCCAATGACGTAGGTGTCAAAAAGACCTCAGATCTCATATTTAGACTAAAGTGCAATCGAGAAAAAAAAAATTGTCATTTGAGAAAATGACAAAAAAAAATGGCCCTTTAAGATGTATGGGCGGAGCTGACGTTTTGACGTTGCTTCCGCCCTGCTATGGTATGGAGATGGGTGGGGGCCATCTTGCCCTCACTCGTATTCATACCCAGCCACGGATAGGACCCGATCGCCTCCGCCGCTATCGACGGCTCCGGTAAGCGGCAGAGGGCGCGGGAGGGGGTGATCTTGCGAGTCCGCCGCAGAGACCACCATTATCACCATTATCATTAACGGGACCGCCGCCTGAAGAGGTGGATACCTCGGCTGTGGCAGCAGCTGCTGCCGTTACAGAGATATCCCTCTTCAAAGTCAGGACGTATATAGTCGGTCGGTAAGTGGTTAACCCCTTGAAGCCGAAGCCTTTTCTTACACTTGTTGCTTACAAGTTAAAATCAGTATTTTTTGCTAGAAAAATATTTAGAATCCCCAAAACATTATATACATTTTTTAGTAGAGACCCTAGAGAATAAAAAGGCGGTCGTTGCAATATTTTATGTCACATTGTATTTGCGCAGCGGTCTTTCAAACACAATTTTTTTTGGAAGAAATACACTTTCACAAATGAAATAAAAATAAAACAGTAAAGTTAGCCCAATTTTTTTGTATAATGCGGTACTTCTCCATAGATGACGCTAGAATTTTTTGCTTTAGCTGTAACAATCGCAATGTGTTGTTGGAACACTGTTTAAATTTGCGGGCGCGACTTACGTATGCGTTCGCACGGCTAATATTATTACAGGTACTTAGCACTTTACATATATACTATACACTTACATCAGTGCCTGCCTTCAGGGACCTTACTATCTTGTTAATGACTAAGTGCTAATATTTGCGCGAAACACGTCTTTCCTTTTTGTCCCCTGCTCCATCTATCAACCACTTGTCATATGAAGCTTCAATAAAAGGATTTTTGGAAGTGAAGCCACCCGGAATCATTTCCTTAGCTTACAATCTACGTTTGTTTAAAAAAAAAAAGACACTTGAGGGTGTTTTAAACTGTTCTAGGGAGAAAAATGATGTGGAATATAAACTCGATGGATGAGGTTTTTTTTTTTCACTATAATTCTGCCACTCAGTAGGGCATTGCCCATACTTACATTTCCAGAGGGCTCCTTCAATATAAATGTTGATGATGGCATTGTGGAAAAAAAAAAGATGGATCTATCCTGAAAAGTGAATGAACACATCAACAAAACGTTCTTTATTGAGAACAATAGTGACTCTCCATTCTTGGCATTTAGGGGATCATTATCCATGAGACCCACGTTGTCCCGTGTCTTGGTTGGAATGCCACATTAATAAAAGTAATTGAGCAGCTAGAGATGTATAGAAAACACATATTAAAAGCTTCTTCCATCATTCTATGGCTCGGGCCTTTGATTTGCTGTGTGCTTGGATCTACATTGTCTCAGCTCTCGGGCCCATTTTTCATTAGTATGTCAGCTGTGTAGGAGGCTGGGGGAGGAGGTTGGAGGGAGGAACAGCATTTGGCTCCGGTGATTTAGAAAGGCTTGGGCATTATCTCTGCATCCCTTTTGTAAACATGGTCACCACAGCAACCATTACTTTTGGATCATGGCTTGCCTACTTGAGGCCAGTCTGGTAGGGGAGTGCTATGGGGGGGAGGTTAACTGAGGAGGGAAGATGAAGCTGGTGGTGGAGGCAGAGAGGAGGGGAGAGGGCAATGAATAGTGACTGTTTCCTATAAAGAATCTAAGGATGCCCCCCATCCACTCTTTCCCAACGTAATGCTTTGGTGCCATCCTGTTTATTCAGCTATAGATCAGGAGGCCAAAGACCTTGTGGTAACCCTTTCTGTGTCAGAATGTTCCTCATGCTGATACATCCTTTTTAGTAATTCTTGCCCTAGTCGTAGTCATTGCTTGACTCACAGAGGGATGTTTTGACATCTTTAGTATTTGGCTTAAGTTTAAATTGACTCTGATAAGCTGTGGGGTGAATTGCAGGTCCACCAGATGTTTTCTAATTGTTCTGAGGAGAAGGGAAAGATTCTGGTGTAAATAAGCATCTGTCAAGAACTATCAACAGTTAAGTTAAAGCAATCTGCATTTTGTCTGGTCAACTGATAGCTTGACAGTTCTTATCATAATTTTTTTCCTCAGTGAATGCTTTGAAGTGGATCCCTAAGAGTTAACACCTAAATGAAAGACAGAAATGGGTTTATTTACTAAAACTGGAGAGAGCTTCTAACTTCAGCTTGTTCAATTAAAGCGGAAGTAAACCCATCTATTTTATAGTTTCAAAAAACAGTTAACATTCCCGGCATGCCGGAAATGCTAGCTGTCACATTGGTTGTGCTCTCAACCAAACTGTCAAACCATCCAATGGCCGGTGTCATAATGGATCACATGTGCAGCATTATGGCAGTTGTAGATTAAACAGAGGCCAAGATGGCAGCTTCCTTGGCTGAAAACAATAGGAGGGTTTACTTCCACTTTAAGCTTGGAAACTGGAAACTGATTGGTTTTTATGCAGAGCTGCATTGCACTTGCACTCTCCAGTCTTAGTAAATCAACCCCAAAGTGTTATTCAGAGTCCAAAGATCAGTGGCATCACTAGGGTTAAGCCCTGTACACACGATCGGATAACCTATGGATTTTCGTCCGATGGATTTGTCCATCGGAAATCCGATGAAACTGTTTTTCATCAGTCTTGCCCACACACCATCAGTCAAAAAACCGACCGTTCCAAACGCGGTGACGTAAAACACTCCGATGAGCCAAGAAAAATTAAGTTTAACTACTTCCCACCCGGCCACTGTACATATACAGCCGGGTGGGTGCTCTCTCCTTCTGAGTGGACGTTCCGGAACGTCCCTCAGAAGGAGGGGGATCGCGCGCGCGTGCGCGCCGCCGCGTTCCCAAGGACCCGGTGTGCGTGCCCGGCGGCCGCGATTGCCGCCGGGCACCCGCGATTGCCCGGGAAACGAGCAGGAAAGTGGATCTGTGTGTGTAAACACACAGATCCATGTCCTGTGAGGGAGAGGGGACCGATGGTGTGTCCCTTGTACATAGGGACAACCATCGGTCACCTCCCCCAGTCAGTCCCCTCCCCCCACAGTTAGAACACATTGAGGGAACATATTTAACCCCTTCCCGCCCCCTAGTGGTTAACCCCTTCCCTGCCAGTCACATTTATACAGTAATCAATGCATTTTTATAGCAGGGATCGCTGTATAAATGTGAATGGTACCAAAAATTTGTCAAAAGTGCCCGATGTGTCCGCCACAATATCGCAGTCACAATAAAAATCGCAGATCGCCGCCATTAGTAATAAAAAAAAAAAAATGCTATAAATCTATCCCCTATTTTGTAGACGCTATAACTTTTGCGCAAACCAATCAATACGCGCTTATTGCGATTTTCTTTATACCAAAAATATGTAGAAGAATACGTATCGGCCTAAACTGAGGAAAATTTTAATTGAAAAAAAAAATGGGTATTTATTATAGCAAAAAGTAAAAAATATTGTGTTTTTTTTCCAAACTGGACGCTCTTCTTTTGTTTATAGCGCAAAAAATAAAAACCGCAGAGGTGATTAAATACCACCAAAAGAAAGCTCTATTTGTGGGAAAAAAAGGACACAAATTTTGTTTGGGAGCCACGTCGCACGACCGCGCAATTGTCATTCAAAGTGTGACAGCGCTGAAAGCTGAAAAATGGCTTGGGCAGGAAGGGGGTTTTAGTGCACAGTAGGGAGGTGGTTAATGCTTCTGAGCATGCGTTGACTTGATTCTGAGCATGCGTGGGTTTTTGATCCGATGGACTTGCCCATAGACAATCAGAGTTTTCGATCGTTTTTTTATCCATCGGTTTTAAAAAATAGAACATGTTTTAAATTTTTCCGATGGATAAAAAAACGAAAAAAGACCGAATGGTCCCATACACGATCGGTTGGTCTGATGAAAACCATCCATCGGACTGTTTTCATCAGTCAAACCGATCGTGTGTACAGGGCTTTAGTGTCACCTGGTAGTGTAAAACATGGCGTCACCGACCCCCCCCCCCATAATTTATTTTCCCAAATAACACTGCATATAATGGCAATAGTAGTGCCGTTAACAACTATTAACCACTTGAGACCCGCGCTATAGACGAAAGACGTCTGCAGCACGGCTCTCAAGTGCTGAGTGGACGTCCATGGACGTCCTGCTATGTTTACATCGAACAGCTGTGCCCGCCGCGTCACGTGATGCTGACGCGTGTGCCTGGTGGCCGCGATGTCCGCCAGGTACACGCGATCGGCAGTTACAGAGGCAGGACGTGGATCTCTGTGTGTAAACTCAGAGATCCACGTCCTGTCAGGGAGAGAGGAGACTGATGCTGTGTCCCTTGTACATAGGGACACAGATCGGTCTCCTCCCCCAGTCAGTCCCCTCCCCCACACAGTAAGAATCACTAATAGGGAACATATTTAACCCCTTGATCGCCCCCTAGTGTTAACCCCTTCCCTGCCAGTCACATTTATACAGTAATCAACGCATATTTATAGCACTGTTCGCTGTATAAATGTGAATGGTCCCAAAATAGTGTCAAAAGTGTCCGATATGTCCGCCGCAATATCGCAGGCCTGACAAAAATCGCAGATCGTCGCCATTACTAGTAAAAAAAATATATATATAATAAAAATGTCATAATTCTATCCACTATTTTGTAGGCGCTATAACTTTTGCGCAAACCAATAACTATACGCTTATTGCAATTTTTTTTTACCAAAAATATATAGAAGAATACGTATCGGCCTAAACTGAGAAAAAAAATTGTTTTTAAAAAAAATTGGGATATTATTATAACAAAAAGTAAAAAAATATTGTGTTTTTTTTCAAAATTTTTTGTCTTTTTTTGTTTTTAGCAGAAAAAAAAAAACGCAGAGGTGATCAAATACCCCCCAAAGACAGCTCTATTTGTGGGAAAAAAATGATAAAAATATCATTTGGGTACAGCGTTGTATGACCGCGCAATTGTCATTCAAAGTGCGTCAGCGCTGAAAGCTGAAAATTGGTCTGGGTACGAAGGGGGTTTAAGTGCCCAGTAAGCAAGTGGTTAAGCAACTAGCAAATCTGGATAACAATATCATATGAAAATAATAGAACACAAAGTTTACACTTTTTGTGCAGAGTGACAGCAGGAGCAGGGCAGAGCAGTAGACACTGGGCAGGCTGGTGCATTGGACTCTCTCCTGTCTAGCTTGCCACAGTGCCCTGCAGGGCGCTGGGCAGGCTAGTTTTAGGCCGGCAGTGCACTGTCACGGGCACTGTGCCCCTGTTGGTGCCGACACGCAGATCCGTGTGCTGTCATGGATAGGGGTGACACCATTGTGGCCGGATATCACTTCCTACTTGATAGTGTCACCCCTCTGATGGGTGTCATCAGGGTGCAGTCCACACCCCCATAGTGACACCACTGTCAAAGAGCAACTGGAAAAAGTGGAGTGACCTATAGAAATCCGTTATAGGATCAGAATATTGGCTAGTGGGGTTGATTGCTATGAGTTACTGCACTTTGTATATTACCATCATATAGGGTTGATCTGTATTTTAATTTATTAATAAGGCAGAGTAATAGGCAAGATGAAGTGTCCTTTAGACAGCATCTTACATTGATCTTATTGTTTGATATTGAACATGTTCACACCATCAACATCAACTGTCTTCACGTTTTCTGGTTTCAATGTTTTTATAAAATTTTTCAACATAAAAAAAAGGGGGTATAAATAACATTATATAAAAAAACGCATTAGAAATAGTACAAGAAATTCCATGTTCAGAATAATATTCATAAATATAAAGTGTATTAAATATATATTATGAGCAAGTAAAACATAGAATGTATTGAAAAATAAAATATACAGAACTAAATAAAATAAATTAAACAAGGTAATCTAAATATCTCATGTGATAATGTAGTATATATTAAAATAAATAAAAGGGAATAAGGTCAAATAAGGGGAAGAGTGGATAATTGTACAAATAATAAAATATTAATTATATTAAGATTACTATTAGTATAAACATCCCCAAATCAAGTTAAGGAATAAAAGAGGTTAGGGTACGATATTCTGAAGAATTTGTAAATTGTATCCAGGTAGCCCAAGTTTTATTGAATTTAAAAGGTGTGTCATTGACCTGTTGTATTAAATCTTCCATTTCAGCAATAGTTTGGACTTTTTTTAACCATTCAGATACACATGGGGGTGAAACATCCCTCCAATGAATAGGTATACACAGTTTAGCCGCATTAATAAGATGCATAACAAGAGATTTTTTGTAAAGTGAAATAGGTAAGGACGTGTGGTGTAACAAGTATTGAGCAGGAGTAAAATCAAGTTTATATGTTGTTATGTGGAATATAAGGCGATGTATTTCCTTCCAAAAGTCTTCACGTTTTCTACCTGTAATCGTATGCACTTATGCTACGTACAGTGTAGGTTGTATGCAGCACAACACCTGTAGAATTTCACATGTTCCAAATGTGCTGTTACTGATTTGAATAAAAATAAGAAAGCTTAGCACTAGTGTGTGATATTCTATTTGTACTTCTGCTGACTACATGGCAGTGAAAGAGGTCCAGCAGCAGAAGAAGCTTTTTGAGAAACAAGCCTAACTTGTGAGCAGGTGACACTCAGATCTATCTACAAGTGACTAAAAAATTCCCATGCAATAAAAAACAACTGGGCACTGACCAGTCCTGCATCTGTGCACTTCTGTCCACCACAGCACTGACCTGTACTTCTTCACTGACCACCACTGCATGACAGGTACTTTTGCACTTCCCACCAGCCGCTGCACCAACATGTATTTATGTATCTAATGCCACTGTAACAACCTACACAGCATACTTCTTCACTTAATGCCACTGCACCCATGTACTCCTACACTAACTGCCACTTCCACACTGCGCTTCTAACCACCACAACTACCAACCACCACTGCACTCATGTACCTCTACATTGACTGCTACTGCACTGATTTGTACTTTTCCATGAATCAGCATTGCACCTATGCACTTCACCACTAACTGCCACTACACACATCTTCACTAACCGCCACTGCACCCATGCACATCTCCACCATCCCCCACTGCACCCATGCACATCTCAACCAACTGTCACTACACCAACTAACCAACACTGCACCAATGCACTTCACCACTGGCTGCCACTGTACCCACATACATCTCTGCTAACTGTCACTGCATCCATGCACATCTCCATCAACCATTACTGCACCAATGCCCTTCTCAACTAACCGCCACTTCACCAATGAACTTCACCACTAAATATCACTGCACCATGTACTTCTCCACTAACCACCACTGCATTCAGACACTTCTCTATTGACTGCAGCTGCTTTGATGTGTACTTCTCCACTTACCAATACTGCACCTATGCACTCCTTCACTAACTACCACTGTACCTACACACATTTCTACTAACCACAGCTGCACCAAAGCACTTCTCAACTAACTGCCATTGCAATAATGTACTTCTCCTCTAACCACCATTACACCTAAGCACTTCTCAATTGACTGCAGCTGATTTGATGCGTATTTCTCCAGTGACTGTCACTGCATTTAAGCACTTCTCCACTAATTGCCTTAACCGCTGAACTCTTTATACAGTATTATATTGTACTTTTTGAAATTTTGTAAGAATTCTGTATTTATCCCACTCAACCAATGTGTACACTTTTGCTAGTTTTGATTTATTTTAATGTGATCTGCTTTGTGTTGCTGTTGTCTGTGGAAGAAAGGTTCCCTCCTAAAACTCACTTATTTGTGTATTTCTGCACCAGAATAAAAAAGTATACTCTGCTTCTTCTGCATTCCAGTTGTTTTCTGTTTCATGGGGGCAAGGTGGATTTGCTCCAACGATCTCTTTTCATGCTAACAGTTGGAGCGACCTTGAGTGGTGATTTTCAAGTGAGATCAGTCAAGCAACGTGAAAATGCTACATTATGCCAGAAATAATTCAACTGCCAGAAAGTTCACGTTGTTTACCTTAATCTGAGATTTCTGTTATCCAGTGCAACTAGATTCCAAGATCCATTCACCTGCTTTTCTTACTTAAAGTGGAAGTAAACCCTTCTATCATTTTCAGCCAAGGAAGCTGCCATCTTGGCCTCTGTTTAATGTTCAACTGCCATGATGCTGCACATGTGATCAGTTATGACACCAGCCATGGGATGGTGTGACAGTTTGGTTGAGAGCACAACCAATGTGACAGTTAGCATTTCCAGCATGCCGGGAATGTAATTGTTTTTTGAAACTATTAAATCATTGGGTTTACTTCCACTTTAACTGCAGCAGAGAAAAATCAGGTCTCTCCCTCCTGTAGACAGGGCTGTGCTGTGTGATAGGGGCTGTGTACTATATGTATGCCTTGGTAAAAAGCAATACTCAGTGTCTTTAATCTGCATTTCACAGCCCTGTTTTCAGATTTGACTCAAGTGTATCTTTGATTAATGCTTTAAAGACTAAGTTAATTTTTTTTATTTTTTAAGCAACATACTTACATTTATTGAGATATGAACCTTGTGCTGGTGATGGCTGTCCTAGTTGTCATCTTCCATCCCCAGTCCCACAACCCTGCAGTGGTAATCTTCTGGTGCTAATACAGCCACTGGACCTGTCATAGGCACTCATCTAAACCTCCAACTATGCTTCTCCTTTCCACCCCCTCCTCCAATCAAAAAAACTGTACTAAAGTTTTCATAAATAAAATTTACTCTACGAATGAAGAGGAGACTGACCTTTCTTTAATCGGCCTATCCTCCAGTCATTTTAATTGACGGAAGATATAGTACAGCTATGAATGGAGGACAGAGTGGAAAGGGCAGGCTTTGTCGGCACTCTTGATGAGTGCCTATGACAGGTCCAGTGGCTGTAGTAACTGTAACTCTCTCTACAACACCAGAAGTTTGGCACTGTGGGGGGGGGGGGGGGGGGCAGGGGATGGAATATTACAACTAGGACAGCTGGCACCAGCACAAAGGCCACTTTTCATTAAATGTCAATACTGTCCCCAGTGCTGATTTAAAAATAACTATACTTAGGCCCTTAGCTAGGAGCTCCTGGAGTAGCTTTTGAAATTGCACTTGGAAGTGCAGTAGCTGTAAATCTGAGGGGTAGATCTGAAATGAGGGGAAGCTCTGCTGATTTAATTATCCAATCATGTGCAAGCTAAAATGCTGTTTTTTATTTTCCTTGCATGTCACCCTCGGATCTACAGCGACTGCACTTTGCACTTGTAGTGCAAAGTGGATTTCCCTTTAGTAAATAACCCCCATTGAGTTACATCTTTCCGGTGGTATGAAGTTGAAGGAAGAAGTAAAGGAGGGCTGGAATTTAAGCCGCTGTGTAAAGGCGGTGATCAAGATCTGGATTACACATTGGCAAAGCTGTATCATCATTGTATTTTGCTTATTTCTTTTATTATTATGACAACTATTTAATAGGTACCCTGTTTTATTTTTGCAGTATGTTGAAATTATGAGCACCAAGCAGTGTGAATTGGATCAATTTGTGGCGGATGGCTATAAAGCAGCTCTAACAGAAGAACGGCGGAGATATTCCTTTCTGGTGGATCGGCAATGTGCGGTGTCCAAGCACTTCAGTGCCTACCACAGCAAGGTACAGCACAAAGTTTACCAGTATTGGCGCTGGACTTTTAAACTTCATCACTACTGATAAAAATACAGTATACATAGCTGCTTTAACCTCCCTGGCGGTATGATTCTGTCAGATTTTAGGTGCTGAAAGCGGGTACCATTATTCTGCATGGAAATTTGGCGTTTTATATTGCAGGCCTGTAATTCTTAGGAATAACTCACTTAAATCTGTCCAAACCAGAGTCTAGTAGACATCCCGGGTATGATAAAGTTCAAAAAACTAAATTATACATTATAATAAAATAAATAACTATAAAATAATTATAACAAATAATAATATAATAATAATAAAAGTGTTTTTCAGTGTTTGATGACGAATTTCCCCACAAATCGCTATTGCTTAATTCTGCGAGTGATTCTAATTTATTATCGCTGTTTTTTAGCTGGTCTAAAACCACTTTTGACATAAAGGGACACTTTTTGGTTGCTATGGACAATCTCCAGTTTCCAGGCAGAAAAAAAAAGTTTTTATTATATAAAAGTGCATGCAGGACACTGGGCAGACCACTAGGGACAATGGGGGTGTGTAATTATTACATACAGTACTGTAATCTGTAAGATTACAGTGTACTGTATGTATACTGTGTTTTAACTTTTTTGAATTTGGCGCCGATCTCCGTCCCCGTGCGTCGTAACGTCGCAGGGAACGGAGCTCGGCGGCATTCGGCAGTGTGTGAATCGAGCGAGGAGACAGCTCGATCACACAGCGGAGAGGTATCGCAGGATCCAGGGGACAAGGTAAGTAACTCTGCCTGGATCACTGGGATGCAGCCCGAGTCTGGCTCGGGGTTACCGCTTTTGGTGCTGAAATTTAACCCTGAGCCAGACTCGGGAATACCGCTAGGAAGGTTAATATAGAATTTGTTCCAAGGCCATGTAGCACGTAAGCCTAAACGAAGGCCAAAAGATATTGCTAAGATACATGATGTAGATCAGGGGTGCCCAACCAGTGGCCCGGGGGCCACATGTGGCCCGCGGAGCCATCTGTTGTGGCCCGCGACCTCCTGCTCTGGGATGGAATAGAATACTGTTATTAAAGGTCAGTTTATTACTAAAATCAGTGTATATATGGGCATATCTGTTCTGCAGTGGTTACTGTGCTGTTTTCAATCTAATCCGCAGATGAAGACCAGCGCGCCTGTGGGTTACCTGCACTGAGCCATAGACTTCTGTTATTACCTGCAGGTTTGGTGAGCTTTCTGAAAGTGCACCAAACCTGCAGAATATAATAGAAATCTATTGATTGCAAAGTGCAGAAAAGCCAAAGGTACACTGCGCTGCACCCGGTGCGGGTAAACCACAGCGCATCAGTGTGAAAGCAGCCATGGGCCCCTTTCACGCGGTCAGTCCGACCCAATTGGACCCTCCATTCACCTCCCAAGGAGTGGCAGATGTAAACCGACTTGTGTCCTACCTCCAATCCGATCCGGCTGTGTCCGTGTCCGCTCTGCATATGCAGAACGGACACGGACCTGCCATCCGCCCCCTCAGTTGATTGTGGCCCGCGACCAGTTACCAAGTCACTTAAGTGGCCCTCGCGCTTCAAACGGTTGGGCACCCCTGATTGTAGATGAAAGAAGAGGTCACAGCTAATTGTAGTAACAGTATAACTAAACTGCCCTAGGCCCACTTGTTTGGTTTTGAAAGTAGGAGGAAATTCTGACAGCTCACAATACTCAACTGAGCACATTTCAGTTATAATATTATTAGTTTATTATTTTAGTTTTGATGTGATTTAAGATAACATATACTGTATATAAATTCCTTTACAATTATTATTTTTTATAACAAGTACAGTTTTTTTTCTATGTACGTCTACTACTGTTTGAATATAAATTGCTATTCCTAGCAAGACATAAGTGGAATTTCTTTTTTAATTTTACATCATAAAGAGACCCTTCATCCTCAATGAAAAAATACTAACCCTCTTGTATTGCATTGTATTGTAACTGTATTGCCTCCCTTTATAATGTAAAGCACTGTGCAAACTGTTGGCACTATATAATAATAATAATTATTATTATAACAATAATAATAATAACAATTATTATTATTATTATTATTATTATTGTTGTTGTTGTTGTTATGATGATTATTATAATAATAATAATATACCACCTTTTTCTAGATACTGTTATAAATTATTACTATTCTTTCTCCAAGTTTTTTGTGAAGATAGATTGTCTAGCTTCTAACTTTTTAGTGTGTGTGATACAAGAACTGGATCAAGCAAACTCAGATTCAAGCTGAACTTGCACAATTTTATACCCGCATGTCAGTCCGACTTCAGGGGCGATTTCAGAGACTAATTGGATGCCATGGGCTTCATAATCAAGTTCCTATAAAACAGTATTATTGATTCTAAAGATTTAAAATGGTTGCATCTTGTCTCTAATCGTCTTAGTGGGTTTAATAGACAACATTGTTTGCCAACAGTTTTGAAGATGTTTTTAGGTGAGTTATACATGAATGTATATGTAGAAAGTAATTTAAATAAAAGGCAAAAGTTAGGCAAAGCTATGTTAACTTTGGAGTAGGGACGGGTTATAACATCTATCAGATTTTTATTGCCATTTGTGTCTATACTGGGGAGTTTTATCTTTACTTCCTGTCCAGAAGACCTAAGAGGAAGTAATGATATTTTTTGGTCTGTTATATATACGAGTCACACCGTTTTGTTATATATGTTCAATACGTGTAATTACAACAATACCTGCTGATCTTCCCAGAAAACAAGTTTGTCCTATACACTAGCATTGTTACCTTCCTGCCTAGGTTACCCTTGTGGGAAAGTGGGGGGGTCATTAGTAGTAAAATACTTCCTGTCCATAGGTACAGTACAATGAGAGGAAAAATGAAGTAAGTTTAGAAATTAGTTTACATACACTTTAAACCTATTTAAAGTAGAACTGTAGGAATTTTTGGATAACTGACAGGGAAGGTTATAACCCCTGTCAGTTTTTTTCTTCTTTTTTTTTCTATCTGTGTCCTATTAGCAAGATTTCCCTTCACTTCCTGTCCTATAGCCAAAACAGGAAGTGAGAGGAAATCCCCCCTCCAGGTCACTAGAACCAGTGTCCCCATTGAAAGGTTTCCCCTCTATTACTGTTCTAGTGACAACTCAAAATTTGTGATTTTCTTTCAATGATAAATAAACAGGACAAGTAGAGAGGGTGAATCTCCCTAGCTGCTGCAGAAGTAGCAATAAAAACCTGACGGGTGCTCTAAATCATCTCCACTCTGTCCAAAACAAAAAATGATATTATAAATGATATTTTAACTAGTCACTGCCTTATAACTAGTATGTAGCAAGTCAATCAGTAATGGCCAGTTCACACCAGAACAGGGTGCAGGAAACCAGCGTTCTGTGCTCGTTTCCCGCATCACATTCAAAATGCACTACAGATATGATCTGCATCTCAATGTTAAGTTAATGACACGCCAAACACAGGTCACAACGCATTGCGCTTGCCCTGCGATGTGCGCTTGCCCAAAGCAGATCGCAGTGTTGCAGTGAGTTTCCAAAAGTAGCGCATGCACTACTTTTGGTGCCGTGCGATTCAAGCTCATTTTGAATGGGCTGAAATTCTACCACACAGAACGGAATGTGAATCGCACAGGAACACACAGCATTTTTTTCAGGTGTTCCCACTGAAGTTGACTGGGTCCAAAATCTCTTGATGTTTGTTGCGCAAAAGAAGCTCATGTACTTTTTTGAACTTCAAGCTTCAAGCAACACTACGATCAGGAGTGAACAGGCACAGATTAAAACAATGGAATTCGTGATATTGAGCGTTTTGGAGCTTTAAGTTACAAAATGCTCAAGTGTGAATGGGAATTCAATGATTGCTTTCCCAAAAATCTAATCACATGTGTCTTCCTTTGTGATAGGCTCTTCTTAAAGTGGAACTAAACCTAATGATTTATTTGTTTCCCAAAATATGCTCAAAAATGTTAAATGAATATTATCCTTGAAGGCCAACCCAAGGCACAGCAGTATGTTTTTGTATCTTTAATTTTCTCATGAATACTGTATTTTATTTTATTACCGTATATACTCAAGTATAAGCCGAGTTTTTAAGCACAATTTTCTGTGCTGAAAATGCCCCCCCCCCCCCCTCGGCTTATACTCGAGTCACCTTTTTGCGCCTGATCTCCCAAACTTTGGGGAACCAGTACCGGTCGGCCGTAGGTCCCCTGGACCCCAAAATTGGCACACATGTAGCCCCACTCTTCCTCTACACATGTGCAAAGTTTCTTGTCCGGGGAACCTACGGCCGGGGAGCACCGATTTTTCAAAACTGGGCACTCCTTCCATAGACTCCAATGTTAAACGTCAGTCTAGTCATGGACACAGTGAGGCAAAGTGAGGCACACCCTAGGCTTATACTCGAGTCAATAAGTTTTTCCAGTTTTTGTGGTAAAATTAGGTGCCTCGGCTTATATTCGGGTCGGCTTATACTCGAGTATATACGGTACTTCAGGAGCTCTCTAAGCTACTCTATGTGAGTGAGGGAGCAGAGGCACAGCCTTGAAAATGGTGTCCGTAGACCCACAGAGGAGATTACAGTGCTCCAGAAATAATAACAAAATGACAGTATTATTGGGAAAAATAAAGATTTAAAAAAATCATTAAAAATATCTAGGCCCGGAGTTGGTTTTTAATCAAAAATACCAATGTAGTTTTCATTTCCATTTTGTGTTTTAGCGTATGTGCAGTGAATGCTACATTTAAGGCATTGCCCCTGGTAATAACTGTCACAGTTGTCAGTGTGATTATGTCAGCTCTCAACCAAGCTTTTAAGCCCTCTATGGCTGGTATCATAGCTCGCCATGTGTGCAGCACCATGGCAAATACAGATCTAAATAGAAGCTAAGATGGCACTGTCTTCAACAGATAGGAGGATTTAGTCTGCTTTAAGCAACTGCTTACCATGTTTATTAAAGGAGAAGTATGACCAACGCTTTTTTGGCCAAACTTCTCCTATGGATCTAAGGGGTGCCGTTCGTTCAGCACTCCTGTGATCTGTTTTCAGCTGACAGCAGGCTGAAGCCCGCTGTCGGCTGATGTCACAGAGCCAGTCCAGGCTCTGAAAAGATCCCGACCATATGGTTGGTATCCGCCCAGAAGCTTGAATTGGCACCTTGCTTAGCCTCTCAGCTAACTGCTGAGAGGCTGAGCCAGCCCCTCCGTCCCCTCTACAGCCGAGCACTCCAGTGAGTACTGGAGGAGAGAGCAGAGAGCTGCTGACTGACAGTTACGGCTCTCTGCTCAGAGTGGAGGGTGAGAACTGAGCGATCATCGGTGTTCTCACTACAGAAGCTGTGGGGGACAGATGCAGCATCAAATTGATGCTGCATCTACCTAGGTGAGTATAAATGTTTGTTTGTTTAAAACCCTGAACTTCTCTTTTAAAACTCAATTTTTTCTATATTTTTATAGGTGAAGGAACTGTTAAGTGCCAAGCTACCGTCATGGCAGCAGTCATGTACTCAGCCCACAAAACTTCCAGAACGTGCACTGATGCTTGTGAAACAAACTGCTAATGCTTCGACTGAGCTTGTCATCTCAGATCCGGTGCCAAGCACCAAACCGCTAGATGTCCCTCCTGAACTAGTTTCGCTTTTAGGTGGGGGACTCTCTTTAAACCATGTAAGGACCTCCTAACTTTCTTGTGTTGAATTTTATTATAACTGTACTGTCTACCTTTATTTTATAAAGCCATGCACAAACTGTTGGTGCTATATAAATCCTGAATAATAATAATGTAAGTGCATATTAATTGCTTTCTCTTAACCTGCTTGCCGATCGCCCGCCACAGTTTTACTGCGGCAGGTTGGCTCGACTGCGCGAAATCACGCAATATAACGTGATTCCGCTCTTTGGCCACTAGGTGCGTGGGCGCGCCACCAGAGGTGCGTGCACGTACGCCCCCTGCTCGCCCCTGGTGCCGATGCGAGTGCCCGGCAGGGGCGCAATGACCGCCAGGCACCAGCAATCACTCGTGACAGAGCGAGAACCGGGAGCTGTGTGTGTAAACACACAGCTCCCGGTTCTTTCAGGGGGAGAAATGACTGATCGAACAGTGATATGTCATTTCCCCTAGTCAGTCCCATCCCCCCTCAGTTAGAAGACACTTTATGGAACATAATTAACCCCTTGATCATCCCCTAGTGTTAACCCCTTTCCTGCCAGTGACATTTTTACAGTAATTAGTGCATTTTTATAGCACTGATCGCTGAAAAAATGCCAATGGTCCCAAAAATGTGTCAAAAATGTCCGATATGTCTGCCATAATGTCGCAGTCACGATAAAAATCGCAGATCGCCGCCATTACTAGTAAAAAAAAAATTATAATTAAAAATTCCATAAAACCATCACCTACTGTATTTTGTAGACGCTATAACGTTTGCGCAAACCAATCAGTAAATGCTTATTGCGATTTTTTTTTTTTACCAATAATATGTAGAAGAATACGTATCGGCCTAAACTGAGGAAAAAATAAATTTTTTTATATATTTTTTGGGAATATTTATTATAGCAAAAAATAAAAAATATTGAATTTTTTTTTAAAATAGCCGCTCTATTTTTGTTTATAGCGCAAAAAATAAAAACCGCAGAGGAGATCAAATACCACCAAAAGAAAGCTCTATTTATGGGAAAAAAAGGACGTCAATTTTGTTTGGGAGCCACTTCACACGACAGCGCAATTGTCAGTTAAAGTGACACAGTGCCGAATCGCAAAAAGTGGCCTGGTCTTTGGTCAGCGAAATGGTCCGGGGCTTAAGCGGTTAATTGTGTAAAATCTTACACAAGGTATTTTATCTAGTCAAACAAAAACAGGCCTCTACAATTTAGTGTACCTTCTTAAAGCTAAAGTTTATCTAAATAATTACAAAAAATGTACAAAACAAAAACAAAAATCCATAACGTTTTAATCACATAATTTTACAGTACCTATACCAAAAGATGCCTCACGTTCTGCAGGCAGCTGGATCCTGCCTGTAGAAAGCTTCAGTACCAGGATGGCGGTCCTCTTCCTGTCTTTGAACCTCTGACACTGCAATGGTTAAAGAGGAGCTTCAGCCCCCCCCCCCCAATTTTTTTTTTTAAATCAGCAGCTACAAATACTGTAGCTGCAGACTTTTAATATTAGGGCACTTACCTGTCCATGCATCTAGCAGTGTCCTCACTCGAGGCAATTCTTTAATCGGCTTTTAGCCGCCATCTTGACTAAGAGAAACTGACAATGAAGCTGTGTTCCTACTGTGGGTGGGCGAAGTGTGCGGTGCTCTGTGAATGGGCTGCAGTCTTCTGGAACCTGTAAAACGTCCCAGAAGGCTGCAGGGGAAGGATGGGGGGCCGAACTTCTGTCTCAGTTCGCCTGTCAAAACCAGGTAACCACCCCCCCCCAAAAGGTGCCAAATGTGGGGGGGGGGGGCAGACAAGAGCTTCCCCTTTTGGATGGGCCTTCAGGCAAAACAGCAGTAAAGATGGCCCCACGTGGACATGCCCCTTCTTTCCTTCTCCTTCATTGAGAAGTTATTTATTGAGTACACTGCTTGTTGCATGATCTCAGAATGGGGGAGAGTCTGATCAATCACATGATTCTCTCCCCAATTCACAGATCATTTTACAAGCAGTGGAACCAATGAAAAAACATTTCTTAATGGAGGAGGAGGAAGCAGAGGCCGTGTCCCTATTGGTCCATTTATACTGTTGTTTTGCCTGAACACCCCAAGTTGTTAACTATTGCAGCGCCAAAAGTTCAGAGATAAGAAGAGGGCGGGCATCCCTGCAGTAAGGATTTCTCCAGGATCCACGTGACTGTAAGATGTGGGGCATACTTCTTTATAGATAAGTGATATGACTAAAACTGTAGGGAAGTTTTTTTTTTTTTTTTTCATATACTTACTTCCATTTTGAATGGGATAGTGGACAGAGCCATGTAAATCATTCCATTTGGAATTGCTGGTTTACAGCTTAAAAGCAGACTAAGGGCTCTTTCACACGGGACGGATCCGTGAAGATCCGCCCCGTGAAGCTCCGCTTTCTCAGCGGGGATCGCTCCGTTGATCCCCGCTGAGCCGGCGGATGACTGGGCGGTCCCCGCACACTCCGCAGGGACCGCCCTGTCAGAGCGCCGCTCTCCCCTATGGGGGATCGGATGACGACGGACCGTAGAGTCCGTTGTCATCCGATCCGCAGACGGATGGAAAAATAGGCTTTTCCTCCGTCACACTTTTGCGGATCGGAGCGGGTCGGATGTCAGCGGACATGTCACCGCTGACATCCGTGGCTCCATAGGGCTACATGGAGCGTCCGTCCAGGTCCGCCTAAAAAACTGACAGGCGGACCTGAACGGACCCTCCGTGTGAAAGAGCCCTAATATCATAAAGACAATTACTCCAACCTGTATACAGCTGTTTCAGACCTGTTGGCCATCATCAATGCAGCATATGCAAACCATGTCTTTTATGTAGCAGGGTTTGTGGTCCAGTGACAAAGTACAAGGGCTCGTGCACACTGCAGCTAAAAAAAAAGCTGCTTTTGCAGGTGTTTGAGCTTTTATTTCTCTGAAAGATTATAGTGAAGTGGGGTGGGCTAAAAATAACCGAAAAGCCTTCCACTAAACAGTACATTGGTGCACAAGCACACTGTCATTTTCGGAATTGTCTATTCAAACCGGCATTTTTTACAGTTTGATTTTGAGAGCCCGCACCCAACAGCAAATCATGCTAACCGCATGGCTGCTGGTGCATTCTGTGAGGCACAGTGTCAATGCACCATTCTCGTTTTACTTTTATTTGACAGAACTTTCTTGAAATGTCACAGGTGACATTTCAATAGTGTTCTGTTAACCACAGAGGCCTTGCGCTCCCAACCCACTGGACTGAAAAAAGTACTGCATGTTGTTCTTTTCTCAGCACGCACCACAGCAACACTGATGTGAACTTGCACCATAGAAGGAAAGGCATATTGCCTTGTGTATGTGCTGTCCATCTGTTAGGTCACACCTAGTCCTGCCCAGTGATATCTGGATTGGCAGCAAGGCCTCTATTACAGAAAGCCTCACACTGAGCTGCAGTGTCTGGGAGGGGGACCATGTGAAACAGGTTAAGAAGTATTTGGCTCAGTCAGGGAAGGTAAATTAAGTTTGTCACTTTATGAAGCTTGTACAGTACATCATAACCTCTAGGTGTACTTTAACTTTTCCACTATTTTGTTACTTCTATTTCTAAAAAATTTCAGAGAATGTCTGTTCAAGAAGTTCTCCCAATTCCCAATGGAGAAAGTCTTCATCGCACACGAGGGTCTCGTGATATGGGAAACCCTGTTATTATAGACCCATTATCCACCAATCAACTGGTCCCTCCAGTTCCTTCAACGCCAGCTTCTCCCACACCGCCAACCCCCAAGGCCAATGAAATGTATTCATGCACCTTACCCATACCACGCAAACCAGCCTCAGAGAACAGACTGGCCACTCTGGGTAAGTATTATTGTCATAATGGCCCCATATTTATGAAGAATGTCAGTGCTGGAGTTTTAACAGGTATTTTTTTTTCTTTGATTAGTGGAAAATAAAACCCTACCTCGGATCAGCCCCCTCTCTGTCTTACCTCCTCGTGTGGAGCGACGTAGAGTTCAAGCCATCTTCTCACACACGGCTTCAGAGAACAGCACCTTATTAAACTTCGAGGAAGGGGATATCATCCTTCTACTTGTGCCAGAGGCCAGAGATGGCTGGCACTATGGAGAAAATGAAGCCACCAAGATGTAAGTTATTGCTGTGTAGTAGCCATGGTGATTTCACTGACTCACTTATCCTTGTAGGGTGTGTGTTGTGTAATAAGCTCGCTGATTGGAAGCAGTCCCACCAAAATCCATTTTACTAATGTAATTTAATATAAATAATAGTTTATATTTAACCACTTGCTTACTGGGCACATATACCCCCTTCCTGCCCAGGCGAAATTTCAGCTTTCGGCACTGTCACTCTTTGAATGACAATTGTTTGGTCGTGCGACGTGGCTCCCAAACAAAATTTACGTCCTTTTTTTCCCACAAATAGAGCTTTCTTTTGGTGGTATTTGATCACCTCTGAGGTTTTTATTTTTTGCGCTATAAACAAAGAAAGAGCGACAATTTTAAAAAAAACAATATTTTTTGATTTTTGCTATAATAAATATCCCAATTTTTAAAAAAAATAAATATTTTTTTCCTCAGTTTAGGCTGATACGTATTCTTCTACATAGTTTTGGTAAAAAAAAATCACAAACGGCGTTTATTGATTGGTTTGCACAAAAGTTATAGCGTTTACAAAATAGGGGGTAGTTTTATGTCATTTTTATAATTTTTTTTTTTACTAGTAATGGCGGCGATCAGTGATTTTTTTCGTGACTGCGACATTATGGCGGACACAGCGGACACTTTTGACACTATTTTGGGACCATTCACATTTATACAGCGGACAGTGCTATAAATATGCACTGATTACTGTATAAATGTGACTGGCAGGGAAGGGGTTAACACTAGGGGGCGAGGAAGGGGTTAAATGTATGCCCTGGGAGTGATTACTACTGTGGGGGGAGGGGACTGACTGGGGGAGGTGACCGATCTGTGTCCCTATGTACAAGGGACACAGTATCGGTCTCCTCTCCCTGACAGGACGTGGATCTCTGTGCTTACACACAGAGATCCAAATCCCTTGTCTGTGTAACGGCCGATCGCGGGCACTTGGCGGACATCGCGGCCGTCAGGCACGCGCATCGGCATTACAGTGACGCGCCGGGCACGTGCGCGCGCCGCCGGCGGCGCTCGCGCGCCCCCCAGTGGCCAGAGGAGCGGAGGCCGTAAAAAGACGGCCTCCCGGCATTTAAGAACCACCTTGCGGCCGTACATAGTCATACGGCGGGCGGGAGGTGGTTAAACACGATAAGTGATCTGTTGGTGGCCACTGGTCAGTAGGGATGGGCCGAACGACCCCCTGTTCGGTTTGCACCAGAACTTTCGAACATCACGAAAGTTCGGAACCGAATTACGAACCCATTGAAGTCTATGGGACCCGAATGTGAAAAATTGAAAGTGCACATTTTGAAGGCTTATATGCAAGTAATTTGGCATACAATGGTTATGGGGGTCCAGATCCTGCCCTGGAGGACATGTATCAATACAAAAAAAGTTTGTAAAAAACTTCATTTTTAAATGAGCAGTGATTTATTGATGCTTAAAATGAAAGCATAAAAATGTAAAATTACTTTTAATATAGTGCCTGGGGGGTCCCCTTAGTCCCCCTGTAAAGTGGCATATCTGCACTGCGTATAGAAGCAGCTGCAGCAATAACTGCATTTATAAAGCCCATAAAATGAAATTTTTCCTGCAAGCTTTCTTTATTTTGTAAGCAACGGCTTGGGGAGCCAGTCTGTATGATGAGACCACACTGTAGTGCACTTGGAACAAGATTAGAGTTTTTGGGATAAATTCTGGTGTCTCTACCACAGACTTTGGATAGAAGTAACGGGTGCGGGAAAATTGGTCTTTGGGTGTAAGTGGCGCCTTCACACCGTAACCCTATAGAGGTACTCTTAAAGAAAGCAAGAATTGGCCTTGCTGTCAAAAATTGCAATGATACGCACCTGTCATACAGGTGCGGAAAAATTAGTCTTTGGGTGTTGGTGGCGCCTTCACACCATAACCCTTTTGAGGTACTCTTGATGTAAGCAAGAATTTGCCTTGCTGTTAAAAATTGCAATGATATGCACCTGTCAAACAGGTGCGTAAAAATTGGCCTTTGGGTGTTAATTGTGCTTATGAAACCTACACCAAAAACATTCTTCCAGATGAAGTCAACACCCACAACACTAGGCAGCCTTGAAGTCCTGCAGAGATTCCACATCCCAAAAACACTTAATCTGCATCAGGGGCTTCATAGCTGCTGGTAATCCAGGACTGATTCATTTTGATAAAAGTCAGACAGTCCATGGAGTCTGTGGACAGACGTGTTCTATGATCAGTAACAAAACCTCCAGCAGCACTGAATGCCCATTCAGAAAGCACGCTGGATGCAGGGCAGCCCAGCAGCTCAATAGCATACTGGGCAAGTTCTGGCCAGTGGTGTATTTTCATGACCCAGTAAGCCAGTGGATTGTCGACTGGAAAGCTCTACATCTCTGTTTTTGCCCCTAGATAATCATCCACCATGTGATGCAGACGCTGCCGATGGGATGTGGAAGCTGACAGCTCTGTGAGGCGAGGACTAAAAAAATTCAGAAATGCATCACTTAGGCAGCCGCCTTCTCCACCACACCTCTCTTGACCAACAGAAGCCTCAAAACTAAGTTTTCCATGACACTGTAAGATACCAGAGTCAGGAAAAGCATTCGATAAACTCCTCTTTAAGGTGTCCTCAAGGGATTTAATCTTCTGCACTCTCTGTGGGGGCGGGATGAGTTCTGAGACTTTCCCCTTAAAACAGTGGTCAAGGAGGGTTGCCAACCAATAGTTATCCTTTTCCTTTACGCCACTTATTCTTGGGTCCTTTCGCAGGCTTTGAAACATGAGGGAGCCCATGCACCGCAAACTTGCGGGGGCATGAGAAGCAGACTCCTCGGGGTCACTGAGCATTATAGTATCTGTAACTGCTTCCTCCCAGCCACGTACTACTCCCAAGGGTTCTGGGGATGGAAAACCATCTCTTACTGTTTGACGTATGTCTTCCTTTGCGTCAATGCCTCTGAAACTACCAGAATCCTCCTCCTCCTCCCCCATGCATGTGTCAACTTTCCCTGTCTATGACCGGACAGGAGGTTTGTGCCATTATCACACACCATCATTCCTGGCTCCAGCTGGCATGGCGTGAACAACCACTGGGCCTGTCTCTGCAGAGCTGCAAGAATCTCTGCTCCGGTGTAGTTTCTGTCCGCTAGACACACCACCTGAAGCACTGCATGGCACCTTTTAGCTTGACTCATTGAATAGCCCTTTGAATGCTTAGAGTGTACTTGAGGTTCATAGGACTATTCAGCAGAGGAGGGCATGGAGGAGGAGGAGGAGGAGGGGGTAGAGATGAAAAATCCTGCATCATCACCAACTGTATGGAGACGTGGGGGCACAACAAGCTGCAACACTGAGCCCTGTCCTGCATCCTTCCTAGTTGCAAGCAGAGTTACCCAGTGTGATGTGTTAATTTGTTCATAAACGACCTGGAGGATGGGGTAAACTGCTCAATCTCTGTATTTGTGGACGATACTAAGCTAAGCAGGGCAATAACTTCTCCGCAGGATATGGAAACCTTGCAAGAAGATCTGAACAAATTATTGGGGTGGGCAACTACATGGCAAATGAGGTTCAATGTGGAAAAATTCAAAATAATGCATTTGGGTGGCAAAAATATGAATGCAATCTACTCACTGGTCGGGAGAACCTCTCTGGGAAACAGGGATGGAAAAGGACTTTGGGGTCGCCTTCTCCACCGTTCCTCTCTTGACCAACAGAAGCGTCAAAACTACGTTTTCCATGACACTGCAAGCTACCAGAGTCAGGAAAAGCGTTCAATAAACTCCTCTTTAAGGTGTCCTCAAGATATTTCATCTTCTGCACTCTCTGTGGGGACGGGATGAGTTCTGAGACTTTCCCCTTATAACGGTGGTCAAGGAGGGTTGACAACCAATAGTGATCCTTTTCGCCACGTATTCTTGGGTCCTTTCGCAGGCTTTGAAACATGAGAGAGCCCATGTTTTACAAACTTGCAGGGCCTGAGAAGCAGACTCCTCTGGGTCACTGAGCATTATAGCATATAGAGCATTATAGTATCTGTAACTGCCTCCTTCAAGCCACGTACTACTCCCAAGGGTTCTGGGGATGGAAAACCATCTCTTACTGTTTGACGTATGTCTTTCTTTGCTTGAATGCCTCTGAAACTGCCAGAATCCTCTTCCTTCTCCTCTCTCTCTCTCCTCTTGTGTGTTCTGTGGCATAGGAAAAATGTTTTCTGCATAAAGTGGGACTTGAGAGGAAAGGAAGTCCTTCTCTTCATCCCGAGTCCATGGGTGATCCCTCCTTAACACTACGGGGAGAGGTCACCGGAATTGTGTCCCATCCCTTCTTGACAAACATTTCATCTATTTCAAAGTCATCACCAATGTCAGAGGAAGAGTCTATGTCCGAGGTGTCATACTCCTCTGCTGGCAGGTAAACTCTCGTAGACACAGAGTCACTAGCCTTCAAAAGTTCCCGTAGGTCAGGTACCCAAGCATTCCCAATGGAACAAACACTGAGTTTCTTTCCTTTCTCCAGCAAACCCTTTACTGAAGTGTCCCCAGCCTCCGTACCTTCCCTCTCCGTGGATCGCAGAGATCCCTCCGACTGGACGATCCGGTTCAGGTAGGCGCTGGGGTGGGCCTTGACCGCGGCCGCGGGAAGCCTTTATGTATCCCACCTTCCTTTTAGCAGGTGGAAGGGAGGATCCCATTGCAACAGAGGCAGCATCCGCTGGGTTTTCTGCCTCAAGCTCCTTAATGGCCGGAACTTCAGTTTTTACATCCACTATCTCCGCAGTAGTGCACGTGGGCATGGCTGTGGGAGCACATATTTCCTCCTCAGGAGCAACAGTACCTGAGATACAGTTCACACGGTAGACTTTCGGCACCACCGTTGGCTGTTCTACCTCAAAGAGGAACTCCCCACAGCGGGTACATCTCCCGAAAGGGCGAAGCTTTACGACCAGTACCTGGCACTTCGAACAGATCATGCCCAAGGCCTCTGCATCTCTGCACGTATAGAGGGCAAAGCGACCTCGGGGCTTCAGCCGGATCCCTGTATCCGTCAGGGAGGCCACAACAGGGGCAACGTCCATTATTGAGCCGGGCAAAGGAACACGAGATACCGGGGGAAACAGACATCCATGGAGCAGTAGACATGTTGCCTCGTCAATGGTTCAATCAGCACTGTCCCTTTGGCGCCAACCGTACCACGTGGAACACACACTTGGCGGGGCTCCTCCCCTCTTTTCCTTGCTGCACGCAACTCGCAGGCTTTTCCAGACCTTGAGACACGCCCACGAACTACGCAGCTGGAAATACCGCCAGGCCTGTACTTCCCTTTCTCTCACTTGTGGCGCAGTCCAATTTTTCCAAAAATGGCCGACCTCCAAAGAGCCATTCGGGAAAAGTAAAGTCCAGCTCCCAGAAACAGCTGCAGAATCCCGGACGAGCCCCACGTGTAGCACACAGATCTTTTTCCCCCTCTTACCTTCCTTTTAGGGGGGATCAGACACACCATGCCACATGCCCGCGTCCTCTGAGTTAAAGGTCAGGCGGTGTTATGTATTTGGGTCCCACAGCGAGTTGCTTCCTTCCACTGGTTCTCCCCTCTAGACTATAGAGGCAAGTCTTTACCTTTCCCAAAGAAGGTCAATGTCCACACAACACTTCAACTCCAACAAGAGTTTATTTTCTCTTTTTGCTTCAGTAACCAGAAAGTTGAAGAGAGGAAAGGGGTAAGCAGAATAGGATAGATTCAGGCACACACTTGGCTTCGTTGCCACTCGGTCCCAAGTGGGTACAGCTCCCCCGGATAGTCACTCAAGGGCACTATCAGCCGGCATGAAGCTTGAACAGTGACTTAGTCCCCTCCAAGGACAAAGTCAAGGAGATCCCTCCTTTAGTAACAACGCTCCGCAAAGGCAGTCTGCGAAGCAAGGTATCCTTCCCTCCGACAGGTCACCAGGCCTCTCCCGAGACAGCAATCTTGTATTACTCGTCTCCTCCCCCGGTTTCCTCTCAGTCAGAGCGGTCGCCCTCACCTGGGCTCCCTGGGTTTCCTTTTTTGGTTGTAGACCCAGTTAAAGATACTGGGCCTACCTGGAACTCCGCAGCCTCGGGCTGAAGGTGCCCGAGACTCCTTAGTCAAAATTGGGCGCACCCCCCCTAGAGGGGCACACTCCTCCGGGTACAGGTCCCCGGGTACTCCTCGTGAACAATGGCGTCTGCCCCTTATATACCCTCTCCCGGCATGCACAGCAGGCCGGAACCGCCCACCGCACGGCAGCCGAAAGAGGACATCCAATAGCCACTCCATCACCTGTGGTTCAACCCCGGGTATAAGTGACAGCACCACCTATACGCCTAAAGGGGAACTGCATGCCAGGTGACACAGCAGCAAGGCAGAGTCCAAACAATTAGAAGACCCAAGCCAACTACCGCTCAGGTCACCCCTAAATTTAAGCATAGCGACCCCCCTAAGTAGGGGTCCGCTACACACGGAAGGGAGTTTAATAAGACACGTGGCCACTCATTAAAATTAGAAGAAAAGAGTTTTAACCTTAAACTGCGTAAAGGGTTCTTTACTGTATAAGCGGCAAAGATGTGGAATTCCCTTCCACAGGAGGTGGTTTTAGCGGGGAGCATCGATAGTTTCAAAAAACTATTAGATAACCACCTGAACGACCACAACATACAGGGACATACAATGTAATACTGACATATAATCACACACATAGGTTAGACTTGAGGGACTTGTGTCTTTTTTTCACCTCACCTACTATGTAACTATGTGAACAAAATATATTGTCCCTGCCCATGCTTGATGGACCACATGTCAGCAGTAGCGTGGACTTTTAAAACTCCTTACTCCCTTTCTCACACCTTTCCTCCCAATACAACCTACCCAACCATTTCCTATTCAGATATCTTCAACTGTCCCTTGCATTTGCGGCGCAATTTTCGCAATCTTCGTGCATTATGGCCCAGTCGGAACTGGAGAAGACACTTAGATTGAGTTGTGAAGAAAAGCCCACCTTGCATCTTTATTCGTACTTGATCTTTGTGTCTCTTCCACCTCTGGACAAACTCTGGAATAAGTGGCAGTCTGATATCCCCACGTTGGATAATGATGACTGGGACGATGTGTGGGACCTCCCCTTCAACTCCCTAGTCTCCATGCGTGACAGGTTAGTGCAATACAAGATAGTTCATAGGGCTTATTTCACCCCACACAGACTTCATAGGATGGACCCTGCTCATTCCTCAGAGTGTTGGAGATGCGGCGCCTCACCGGGCGACTTCTCCCATATCTTCTGGCGTTGTTCAGGGGTTCAGCAATATTGGGTAAGGGTGCTCGATTTGGTTAACAGAGTTGCTTAGTCGCTGTGCCTTTGACAATGGAGGTGTGCCTTTTGGGGCTCATTGAGACCATTGTACCGTCCTCTGCCAAGCGCACGCTAATTACCTTGCTGCTCTTCTATGCCCGTAAGAATATTGCTATGCAGTGGAGGAAGCCTGCCCCCCCCCCTCTTTGGCGCAATGGAAACACTTAGTGAACAGCAGCCTTCCTCTATACAAAGATACTTATGCTAATCGGGGCTGCTCACTGAAGTATGACAAGGTCTGGTGCAATTGGTTGGATGAGCCTGAAACAGCTTAGTGAGTTGAGGGTGAACCAGGTCATTGTGTCAAGGTCTTGCCTTGCTCTTCTACCTGCCTTTTCCTCCGATAACTTCTGATTTATCTTTATTGACTAGTGGGTTTTATCATATTGGATGCCCTCCTAGATTTTATTTGGGCGATGCTGCTGTACCCTTTCATGGCTATGCATTATATCGCTGGGTTCACATTGCAAATTGTATTTTCTTCTGTACATGCTCTTTTCCTATGACTGTAGGTGCTTAAGCTGTATGTGTTGTATGTGTTGAAAAACGTCAATAAAAAATAATTATAAAAAAAAAAAAAAAAGGGTATGCCACTGCAACGATGGCTCAACCCCGGACCCAAAGTGACAGCGCCACCCACTGGGCCCCAGGGAACCACACATCACAGATCTCCCACCAAAATCGAACATGATAGAAAAGCATATACCCGCTACATACCTTTAAAAAAAATTTTTTTTAAATACGGCAACTAGTATGCAGGATTTGGCTGGCAAAAGTCAGCACCAAGATCCATTATAAAAAGTGCTTTGTGCGCTGTATGCATGTAAAGCCTGAGTATCCTCCATTGCTAGGAATAGGGCATCTATTGCTGCTTAGCATCCTTTGTTGCTAGGATGCAGGCGGCTCTTGCACTCCAATAGAGTACATTTGCGCTTTATGCTGTACTCATGTAAATGTTAGTACAAATGTTTACATGTGTACAACATAAAATAAATTTTATATGCATATTTTTCAATTTTTTTTCCTGGATCTGAATTCAGTGAAAGTTTACTGAGTTTTACCCAACTGTGTGCTTGGACCCATAGAAAACAACCCACCTGTGTTTAGAGCCCAAAAAAAAGTTTACTGATAAAAACAATGTGCTTTTCATGGCTGTGTACATGAGCCCTTTATTGCAATGGGAGTGTTTTTACTGAAAATTTGGCTTTACTCATTTGTGTTGCTGAACTTCAGAAGTGAAGTTTGTAAAGAGTCACTTTCTGTATAAGTATCAATAATCAGTTGGTGCCCTCTAGTGTTTTGTAGTGGTGATAGCAACCAAACGTATTATATTCTGAAATGGGATGTTTTGTTTTTGAACCAAAATGCATTTTATTGTTAACTAACCTAACAGTAACTATTCCATAATTGGCACAACTCAATATGTTTAGCCTACACTATACAGGAATATCACGAGTTAGAATGTACTCTTTTGACACCACATTGTGACAATTTTTCTTAAATTTTGACATGACATCAAGATGCATTAATTCCCATTCAACGCATTCATTGCAATTTTACTGTCTATACAAGTTTGTAAATCCAAAATGCTGAATGACATTTCTTAAAGTGTATTGCTACATTTGGTTTTTATAAAGCTGGTGGCTGCATATGAGCAAATAAAAAAAAATACCTTGTTCTGCTTTAAAGGAGAAGTATGGTCAAAGCTCTTTTGGTCATACTTCTCCTGTGGGTCACAGGAATGCACCTAATTCTGCACTCCTGTGACCCAGATTCAGCTAATATCGGGCTAAAGTCCACCATCAGCTGACATCACAGAGCCACTCCAGGCTCTGCGGGGATTCTGACAATAATGTCGGGATATGCCTAGATGCCTGACCAACAGCTGGCTCAGCCTCTCAGTGTGTCTCTCCCACCCCCTCCACAGCCCGGCGCTCCAGTAAGTACTGGAGGGGCAGGGCACAGAGCAGTGAGTGACAGTCCGTTACAGCGTGACGAATGTGCTATCTCCATTACGAACTCTAGTTTTACCAGAACGAGCGCTCCCGTCTCATCACTTGCTTCTGAGCATGCGTGTTTTTTTCACATCGTTAAAGCCTACACACGGCCGTTTTTCATGACAAGAAAAACGATGATGTGAAAAACGACGAGAAAAATTAGAGCATGTTCCAAATTTTTAATGGCCATTTTTCACGTCATGAAAAATGCTCTGGAGCCTACACACCATCGTTTTTAATGACCAAATTAAAAAATTGCATTTTTATCGCCATGAAAAACGGTCGTGTGTACGCGGCATAACACTTCCTTAATGTGCTACTGTGTATATGCTTGTGTCCCTACTACCTCTGCAAACATAGGAATAATGTGAAAAATCCACATGGCTGCCCAAATCTATACATTGCAACTCAACTCTAGCCCTAATTCTAGAGAGGTAAATATTTAAAACCTTTGTCAGGATTATATTGCTGTCTTTGTCCCCATTAGGGACATTAACTCTCACTTATTTTACACATGGTGAGGGAGTATGAACCTCTTATACCATGACAGTGGCGGCTGGTGGCTTCTCTTTTTTGGAGGGGAGGGCGGCAAATGAGCCACCCCCTGACGGCACCCACCCACGGGCAGCATACACACACACCCCCTGGGTGGGTTGGTCAGTCAGCCATTCGGGGCCCCGCACTTACCCCATCTCATGGGCAGTGCTGCAGGTCAGCTTCTCTCCTCCGGGCTGTTTTCTCCAGCTGCTTCTCCTCCCTCCTCCTCCTGGCGGCCAATCCAATCGGATCTCCTTTTGACCAATCGGGTGATGGGTCTCACGACCTGCTTCCTGATTAGCCAAAGAGAATCAGTGTTACAATTTGCTATTGTCACACAACTAGGTGGACTTTGGGTGCAGTGCTCTGCGCCCCCGAGCCCACCCTTTTTTTCCTTGTCAAAGTATTTTATTGGACATATATATTAGTCACATACAGATCATATGTAATACATGTTGTTGATATTTGTCCAATTATTACAAATATAGAAAAATAACAAATAATAGGGTCTACAGAATATATCCTAATGAAAGTTATAAGGATTTAAATGAGATAGAAAGTATATAAATCCTTGTACTAATATATTCAAGACTGTAGTTGAAAGAAATATTTAACATATTAATTATAAATTGATCTGTATCTTCGAAAAAAGTAATGTAGAGTAATACTTTGTTGTAGCTTCAATAAGGTGCGTTATGAAGTAAGAATAATAGAGAAAAGAAAAGAGAAAAAGAAGTAAAGATATCAAAATAAAATAGGATAAAATAAAATTAGATAGATAATATAAAATATATTAGATGGGATAGAATAGTAGGAAACCAGAGGGAGGGGGGGAGTGTAGGAGTCTACCTGAATGGCCTGAATGAATCGGTCCGCGGCTTGAGGGTTTAAGTAAAACACAGTGTTCACTATATTGAGCAGGGTAGCTCCCAAGCTTCAGAAATTTGGTTTAGTAGATAGTTTAACCGATTGAGTCCTCCGGCTACCATGGCATGAGAATCGAGTTGTCACTAATAGAAGGTAGGTGAAATTTAATCCAAGGATCCCAGATCTTTTCAAAGATTGGAATTTGATTTCTTTCTTTAGCTAGCATTTTGGCGCCCACCCTTTTTTTAATCCCTCTGGCTCTAATCATGTGCTTCAAAAAAAAAAGAAAAACCCTGACAGTCTGGGTTTTGAATCATGTGTCTGGGTTTCAGGCAGACTGAAACCCGGACACATTACTCAGACCGGGCTGTGGCATCACACACATATCTTTTGTCGTTGGGAGCTGCGGGCGGCTGTCTGGGGGAGTTTGACATCACTGGGGGGCAGGTTGATGATGTCAGCAGGAGCAATTTGGCTACAACGAATGCTTACTGCGGCAAGCTATGCCCACCTCATTAATACTCTCCTTAGGGCACCCAAAGGTTTCCCAGGCCACTAATGTGTTCGGGTTTGGCTTGAGGAAAAGGTGGCAACCCTAGGGGCGGCATCCATGTGCCCCTAATGGACGGGCTGCCACTGTACCATGATCTCCTAGGTGGCTCCTTTGGAAGCTGTAGTAGTTGGCCTATGAAAACTTTGGAATCCTCCAAGAAGAGCAGGAGACAATAGGAAGTCTGTGCCTACCTGTGAAGTGTGCTCCCACTACAGATTTAAGCTGTAGAATTGTTATTAGTAATAGGTTTTTATTTTTATTATTTCTTTTTATAGGAAAGGCTGGTTTCCATTTTCCTATACTCGTCCCCTTCCACCGTCAGAGTCTTCAGACAAACTAGGCTTACAGTGAGTAACGCTGCTTATTATTTTATGTCTTATGATCGCTTTTGGATACTTTTAAACTTGCCAGAGTATGTTGTGTCAACCTATAAAGTGTTATGCCAAGCCTTAAAGTGGTTGTAAACCTCAGACGTGAAATATGAACAAATCATATTCCTCTATAGTGTGTACCTGTCTTAATTAGGAGCACTAAGTGTAATTTCTGTCTGCTGCTTTTTTCCTCTGCCAAAAGCATAAATCACTTCTGACAATTTTTCATGACACCTAGAGAAAAAAGGTGACAGGGGAGGGAACTCTAGCTGATGGACCACCTCAGCTCTGTTCCTGTGTGCTGTGTGAAGGCTGTTGTGTTCCTTCCGTCCAATCAACTCTCAGAGCTCTCCTTACTCCAGCTCTCCGCCCCTTGTTTTTGAACGCTCAGACAAGCTTTATAAATTCTGGACTTTGAATGGAAGCATAGAAAAGAAGACTGCAGATAAACAGGTACAACTTATGTAGGAGGATTTGTTTCAGCTCTGTGTATCACATGAGGCCAGTCACTTCACTGGGTATATGTAAGGGTTTACAACCACTTTAAGGAATTGCAGGTCGCATATATAAATAACTCTGGTAGACAAGTTTACCATAATGAAAATACATTCGACAGTACGGCTGACCATTACCATGTTTGTCAGAACTGTTATAGTTTAATGGTGTCTATATATACAGTGGGGAAAATAATTATTTGATCCCCTGCAGATTTTGTAAGTTTGTCCACTTACAAAAAAATGAAGGGACTATAATTTTTATCATAGGTGTATTTTAAATGATAGAGACAGAATATCAACCAAAAATCCAGAAAAAACACATGATACTAATGTTATAAATTGAGATGTAGTTCAGTGAGTGAAATAAGTATTTGATCCCCAAGCAAAACAGGACTTAGTACTTGGTGGCGAGCACAGAGGTAAGACGTTTATTGTAGTTGGTTACCAGGTTTGCGCACATCTCAGGAGGGATTTTTGTCCACTCTTTTCCATAGATCTTCTCTAAATCCTTAAGGTTTCTTGGCTGTCACTTGGCAACCCGAAGTTTATGCTTCCTCTGTAAATTTTCTATAGGATTATGGTCTGAAGACTGGCTAGACCACTCCATGGCGTTAATGTGCTTCTTCTTGAGCCACTCATTTGTTGCCTTGGCGGTATGTTTTGGGTCATTGTCATGCTAAAAGACCCATCCAAATCTGCCTGGGTTCAATTCACAGATTTGTGAACATTGAAAGTTTGAAGTTTGTGAACTTTGCTGCAAACCCCACTGAAGTTTATGGGTGGGGGGCAAATATTGTTGTTCAATTCTGGCCATTTGTGAGGCTAATAAATAACTCAGGGACTGCAATGAGGGATGTATGCCAATGCTTAAATTAAGAAAAGAAAAATGAAATAAAAAAATAAATGAAAAAAAATTCTATATATACAGGATATATACAGTTGTGCTCATAGGTTTACATTCCCTGGCAGAATTTATGATTTGCCATTTTTCAGAGAATATGAATGATAAATCAAAAACTTTTCTTTCACTCATGGTTAGTGTTTGGCTGAAGCCATTTATTATCAATCAACTGTGTTTACTTTTTTTAAATCATTATGGCAACAGAAACTACCCTATAGACTTGTGCACAACGGAAAAATTTGTTTAGTTTCGGTTTGTTTCTTTTCGGTCCTGTTGATTCGTAATCATTCGTAATTTTGCTAGACTGGATTTTTCGTGTTCGGACTAATTCGTATTTTCGCAAGCGACATTTTTCGTTGAATTTTTAGTTGATTTATAATTCCTACTTTCGGTAGGGTACATTGTTTTTCGTTGATTCTGGACACAACTCCTACTTTCGTAACTTTTTTTGGGTTCGTTGATTCGTAATTTTCAGTGTCTCTCTCACAACGACGTTGCCTATAATGCCTAATGTGCTTCGAATGGATTTGTACTTTTCTAAATACATAGCGGTTATTTGTAACGATTCGAAATCTCGTATTTTACTTTCGTTTTTTACATGCGGCTATAACCTCCGCCCCTGTACACCATTTTGAGAGGGAGTTCAGCACGGTGAGGGAGAAGCAAAGAGCAGAGCAGAGTGAGTGTTATTGTGCTTCGTATGGATTTGTACATTCGTAACTTTTTTCATAACGAATTATGCCGAAGACATTCGGGCATTCTCTATTTGCGGTATAATTTATTTCGGATTCGGTTTTATTCGTAATTGCTTTGTTCGGAAATTCAAATGCTTCCGATTGTCCGAAAGTTGCTAAATTCGGACTAAATTTTGATTCGTTACGAAACGAATTGCACAAGCCTACTACCCAAATGACCCTGATCAAAAGTTTACATACCCCAGTTCTTAATACCGTGTATTGCCCCCTTCAACATCAATGACAGCTTGAAGTCTTTTGTGGTATTTGTGGATGAGGCTCGTTATCTTCTCAGATGGTAAAGCTGCCCATTCCTCTTGGCAAAAAGCCTCCAGTTCCTGTAAATTCTTGGGCTGTTATGCATGAACTGCATGTTTGAGATCTCCTCAGAGTGGATCAATGATATTGAGGTCAGGAAACTGAGATGGCCACTCCAGAACCTTCCCTTTATTCTGCTGTAGCCAATGAAAGGTCGACTTGGCCTTGTGTTTTGGATCATTGTCATGTTGGAATGTCCAAGTACATCCCATGCGCAGCCTCCTGGCTGATGAATGCAAGTGTTCCTCCAGTATTTTTTGATAACATACGCATTCATCTTGCCAACAATTTTGACCAAATTTCCTGTTCCTTTGTAGCTCACACATCCCCAAAACATCAGTGATCCACCTCCGTGTTTCACAGTAGGCAGGGTCTCATTTGGTCTCTTCACTCCAAATGACTTAGTGCCAGAAGGTTTTAGGCTTGTCTCTGTGCCTCCTTATTGTGCATCTTAAAACAGCCACACCACATGTTTTCAGAGAGTCCTGTATTTGACCTGAAGTTATTTGTGGGGTTTTCTTTGCATCCCGAACAATTTTCCTGGCAGCTGTGGCTGAAATTTAAGTTGGTCTACCTGACTGTAGTTTGGTTTCAACAGAACCCCTCATTTTCCACTTCTTGATTAGAGATTGAACACTGCTGATTGGCATTCTCAATTCCTTGGATATCTTTGTATACCCCTTTCCAGTTTTATACAGTTCAACTACCTTTTCCCGCAGACCCTTTTGACAATTCTTTTGCTTTCCCCATGACTCAGAAGTCCAGAGACTCATTGACCTTTTATACACACACACACACTAATTACAAGCAAACAGATCACAGGTGAGGATGGTTACCTTTAACCACTTAAGCCCCGGACCATTTTGTAGCTTAAGGACCAGGCCCCTTTTTGGGATTCGGCACTGCGTCGCTTTACCTGACAATTGCGCGGTCGTGCGACATGGCTCACACAAATTTGGCTTCCTTTTTTCCCCACAAATACAGCTTTCTTTTGGTGGTATTTGATCACCTCTGCGGTTTTTATTTTTTGCGCTATAAACAAAAATAGAGCGACAATTTTGAAAAAAATGCAATATTTTTTACTTTTTGCTATAATAAATATCCCCAAAAAATATATAAAATGTTATTTTTTTTTCCACAGTTTAGGCCGATACGTATTCTTTTACATATTTTTGGTAAAAAAAATTAGCAATAAGCGTTTATTGATTGGTTTGCGCAAAAGTTATAGCTTCTACAAAATAGGGGACTGTTTTATATCATTTTTATTAATAATTATTTTTTTACTAGTTATGGAGGCGATCAGTGATTTTTATCTTGACTGTGACATTATGGCGGACACATCGAACACTTTTGACACCATTTTGGGACCATTGTCATTTTTACAGCGATCAGTGCTATAAAAATGCACTGATTACTGTAAAAATGACACTGGCAGTGAAGGGGTTAACCACTAGGTGGCGCTGCAGGGGTTAAGTGTTTCCTAGGGAGTGATTGTTACTGTAAGGGGGCGTGGCTACACGTGACACGTCACTGATGACCGTTCCCGATCACGGGGAACGGTCATCAGTGACAGTGTCACTAGGCAGAATAGGGGAATGCCTTGTTTACAAAGGCATTCCTCTGTTCTGCTCTTTCTGACCACAATCGCGGGACTCCCAGTAACATCGAGTTCCCAGGACCCGCGGCCGCACTCACGAGGGCAGCAGATTTAAAGGGACGTACCTGTACGCCCATATGCCAGCCCGTGCCATTCTGCAGACGTACATCGGCGTGCAGCGGACGGCAAGTGGTTTATAGCCATTCAAACCCCTTTGTGTCAACTTGTGTGCATGTTATCAGGCCAAAATCACCAGAGTATGTAAACTTTTGATCAGGGTCATTTGGGCAGTTGCTGTTGAAATTATGATTTGAAAAGAGTAAACACAGTTGAATTTCTAAATTGCTGCATTTGTAAAGAGCCAAAAGAGCCAACTTTTCTAAACTGCGCTCAATGGTGCAGGATATTAAGTGGGACCAAATCTTGAAAACAACAAAACAAAGAGGATAAATGGGAATGCTTTAGAACCATATTAAATAAATGTGTCACCAAGTGCATTCCAAGGGGTAATAAATATAGAAGAATGGAGGTTAAACCTGGGTCGCTGAACCATAACGTAAAATGTCATATTAAGGACAAAAAAATGGCCTTTACAAAGTACAAAGCGGAGGGGTCATTGTCAGCATTCCAACAGATCAAGGAATGCAATGTAAGGTGTAAGAAGGCAATCAGGGTGGCTAAAAAAGGCTACGAGAGACACATACCGGAGGAGAGTAAAAAAAAGTTCTTTAAATATATTAACAGTAAAAAGGCTAGGTCAGAACACATAGGCCCCATAAAGGACTCGGAAGTGAAGATGGTTACATATGACAAGGAGAAGGCAGCTGTACTAAAGCTTTATTCTCCTCAGTCTCCACAAAGGAAAGGGAGGGGTATACCGACCACAACAGTTTTGTTAGCAACACGCCACATGATCTTCCCTTGTGGCTAACAGAGACCGGAGCCTGGAAAGGATTAGAGAAGCTTAACATACATAAATCACCAGGACCAGATGGCCTACACCCGAGGGTCCTTAAAGAACTCAGTCAGGTTATTGCCAGACCACTATTCCTAATCTTCAAGGACAGCATACTGACAGGATTGGTACCAGCTGATTGGCAAAAAGCCCACATGGTACCAATATTCAAAAAAGGGCAGAGATCTATTCCTGGGAACTATAGGCCTGTCAGTCTTACGTCGGTAGTTTGTAAACTATTGGGGATAGAGGGGATGATAAGGGACCATATCCAAGAATTTTCTAAAAAAACTGTATACATAGCGGTAATAAGCATGGGTTTACGAAAGGTCGCTCTTGCCAAACCAACCTATTAACATTCTATGAGGAAGTGAGCTGCCATTTGGACAAAGTTAGGCCGGTGGATGTGGTGTACTTGGATTTTGCTAAAGCATTTGATACAGTCCCCCACAAATGCTTAATCTACATGCTGAGGTCTGTAGGCATGGACCATAAGGTTTGTTCTTGGATAGAAAACTGGCTATGGGGACGTGTCAAAAGGGTTGTGATAAATAATGTATACTCAGAATGGTCTAGAGTAGTTAGTGGGGTTCCCCAAGGCTCTGTCCTGGGACCAATTCTGTTTAATTTATTTATAAATGATAAAGAGGATGGGATAAATAGCTCGATCTCAGTGTTTGCTGATGACACAAAAATATGCAGGGCAACAACAACACAGCAGGATATAGAAACTTTACAAGAGGACCTGAATAAATGAATGGAGTGGGCTACTGCATGGCAAATGAAATTTAAAGCGTCACTCCACCCGCAATTTTTTTTTTTTAAAGTCAGCAGCTACAAACACTGTAGCTGCTGACTTTTAATAAGGACACTTACATGTCCTACTCGCCTGTGATGTCGCCCCCCCCCCCCCCGAGGCCGATCTCTCGATCCTGGCAGCTCCCGGCGCCGCCATCCTTACTATGGGAAACAGGCAGTGAAGCCTTGCGGCCTGTTTCCTACTGCGCATGTGCGAGTCTCGCAGTGTTTTCTGAATGGGCGGCTGCTCTCTGGGATACACACAGTTCCCAGAAGGCAGCGCGCCCCATTCCCCAGAAGACACCGTGAGTAGGACGGAGGAAGAAGACCTGCCGAGGACTAGGAAGAGGCAGATTAGGAACATCCGCATAGCAACCGCCTTTTCCGGTGAGTAAAACATTTTTCTTTTCTATTTATTTGCAGCATTTTTGTGTATTTTTTATTTTTAGGGTGGAACTCCACTTTAACATTTAAAAATGTAAGGTAATGCACTTGGGAGGTAAAAATATAAATGCAATTACTCACTAGGGGGAGAACCCCTATGGGCTTCCAAGATGGAGAAGGATCTAGATGTCCTAGACTGAGCAGACTGAGCAATACCATGCAGTGTCAAGCTGCGGCTACCCAAGCCAGCAGAATATTAGCATGCATAAAAAAGGGAATTTACCCCAGAGACAAAGCGATTTATTCTGCCACTTTACAAAACTCTGGTTCGGCCTTATCTGGAGTATTCCATCCAGTTCTGGTCACCAATACTCAGAATGGATGTGCTGGAGCTGGAGAGAGTCCAGAGAAGGGCAACTAAATTAATATGGGGACTGGAGGACCTTAATTATGAAGAACGACTACAAGCGCTAAATTTATTCGCCCTGGAGAAGAGACTTTGAGAGGAGATATGATAGCATTTTACAAATATCTCAACGGAGATCCCAGCATAAGTATGAAACTTTTCAGTCCCAGGGAGTGTAAGAGGACACGGCGCCATATGAAGAGACTGGAAGAGAAGCAGTTTAACCTTAAAGCGGAGTTCCGCCCACCCCCTTTAAAAGTTAACTGCCAGCAGCTACACATACTGTAGCTGCTGACTTTTAATATTAGGACACTTACCTGTCCTGGAGTCCAGCGATGTCAGCACCGCAGCTAAAGTTTCCTGCCGCCGCTATTGCCGGTAAGGGAACCCGGCAGTGAAGCATTGTGGCTTCACGGCCGGGTCCCTACTACACATGCGCGAAGCATGCTGCGCTCTTTTACTGGCCCAGCGGCAAAAAGAGGAGGGAGCTGGACCTCTGACATACCTCGCTGTGGCGAGGTCCAGCGGAAGTGGGGACAGAGTACCTGTCAAAAACAGGTACCCCGCTCCCCCCCCCGAAAGGTGCTGAGTGTGGCACCGAAGGGGGGAAACAGATGAGTGGAAGTGAGTAGAAGTTCCACTTTTGGGTGGAATTTTGCTTTAAGCTGCCTAGGGGGTTTTTCACTGTCAAGGCGGAAAGGATGTGGAACTCTCTCAGTGGTGTCGGCAGGAAGCATCAATAGATTTAAAAGACTCTTGGACGGGCATCTTAGTGAAAACAATATATGGGGTAATGGGAAATAATTTTTCTACACACACACCTACACAGGTGTCTTTATTTAACTTTACCAACTATGTAACTATATAATGCTCCTAGAGGTTTTACAGCACTTTAGAGGATATTCTTGCATAGTAATGACCTTTTCCAATGCTTTCAATGGTCATTATCACTCCTGAGCTCGCATCTCAATGGCCTGATGTCTGCAAGCAAGTGATGATTGATATAGGGCATATTAGGGGAAGAATTTATCAACCTGGCTGTATTTTTCTAGCTGATGATTAATGTTCCATTGAGATAACAGGCTGCAAGAGTGAGTTATGCCTTGTACACACTAGCGGAATTTCCGTCGGAATAAACTCCGACGGGTTTTTCCGACGGAGTTCCAACGGAATTCCGCTCAAGCTGTCTTTCATACACACAATCACACTAAAATCCGACCGTCAAGAACGCGGTGACGTAAAACACTACGACGAGCTGAGAAAATTAAGTTCTATGCTTCCGAGCATGCGTCAAATTGTTTCCGAGCATGCGTGGTTTTTAGTCCGTCGGAATTGCATCCAGACAAACGGAATTTTTTTCATCGGAAAAATTGAGAACATGTTCTCTATCTAATTCCGTTGGAATTTCCGACGGAAAAAGTCACATGGTCGGAATATCCGATGAAAAAATCCCGTCTGACTTTTTCCATCGGAAATTCCGAGCGTGTGTACGTGGCATTAGTTGCTGCATCTTCCAATCATCACCAAATTTCTCTGGTCATGTATGGGCAATTTTTCCACTGAGAACAAAGCTTGGTCAGAAATCTTTATACTTGCATAATAATTACCTTTTCCAATGCTTGCAATGGTCATTATCACTCCTGAGCTTGTACCTACATGGTCCGATGTCTGCAAGCAAGTGATGATTGATACGGGGACATAGCTTAAACATAATGCATTTATTGATGATTCTAGTGAGCATATTTCTTGCTTGGTAAGAACTCTCTGTGGCAATATATTATGTAACCCTATACCCCATAATTATTTGTTTTTTCAGTTTTCCGTTCAGTAAATTAAACAGTAGCAGTACTGGAAATCTGGACAAAGTTGGTATTACAATCCCAGATTCTGAAAATCTTCGTCTAGAAGCAGTAAGATATACACCTTCACCACGTACAAGCACCTTCCGGCAGCGGCCATACAGCATGATCAGCCCGGACCTGGTGCAGGTATGTTTTCCACCAGTAGGCATCAATTAAAAGGTCAATCCAGACAAAAGTGACATTTCATTCACAGATGAAGTGTCGTAGGCTTATTCATGCTTTGTTTGTCGGTGAAGGTTCTCAGTTCGCCAGGTCAAGGTATAGATAGTTTGTAATAATAAAAGCATGACAGCTCTCATCCAAGCCGCTTTTTCAGTTTTGGGTATGTCCCTGACACTCAAGAACTGGAGAACCTGGATGGATGAGCAGCAAAATGTCTTCATCATTATAGTCCAATTTAAATGTGACTACTATTACTATTAGTACTCACCCACATACCTTTGTATCTCACAATGGTGTTAATAGGGTGTTCCCATTCCTCCTATTGTTATGCCCTCTGAGTGAGTGCAGGTGTTTAAGCCTAGCCAAAAAATGTTTTTGTTTTGTTTTTTGCGCCATTTCTTATTGCCTCTGAACCTATTGAGGTGATTTTTTTTTTCTTACTTCCTGTCCCTGTGACATCAGAACAAAAAATGAGCAAAAAAAATCCAATCATTTCTTTTTGTTAGTGTCAACTGCAGTTAATACAGATTTTTTACTTCTTTTATTTTTTAGTTACAAAAAAGTATTTGAAAAAATTTGCACTGTAGCTGGTGTTTTACAAACAACAAAATTATATTTGATTTTCTATTTCAGTTAGCAAATCAATTTGGAAGCCCCGGAGCATCTCCTTCCAGGTAAGCGCAAACAAGCATTTAAGTTGAAATAGCAGCACGTGTAGTGAGCCCCCCCCCCCCCCCCCCAAAAAGAAAAAAAACTGCACTTACGCAAATTAAATTAAAAGGTTTTAATAGTGGCACATAGTGCACCACAGAGAAAAACAGGGAAAAACAGGGACCAGTGGTGGTCTGTCCATAGCGGGCCGCCCCATCCATACATCTGGCCCCCTACTCTACATGCAGGGCGCTGGACACATGGATTTCAATAGGTTTTTTTTTTTAAGCACATGATTAGAGCCTGAGGCCTCGTACACACGACCAGTCGTGTGTATGTTTTCTTGTCGTGAAAACTGCCGGGAATCTCGACAAGAAAAATAGAGAACCTGCTCTTTATTTTCTCGTCGGCCTGTTTCCCGACGAGAAAACTGTGTGTGTGTATGCGGCAACAAGCTTACCTTACCGGTAAGCCCGCGCATGCTCGAAATGACTTTGACGCATGCGCGGTAGCTTCCTAGGCATAGGTAGGATGTAGCAAGATGGCGGCGACGGCATCGAATGTGACGAGTGCATGCTCGTCATAGTCAATGACGTCGCCGCGTTCGTTCCATTCAAAAGAACGGCGGTTCTTTGGAATGGAGTGTGTGTGCACTCGGCCGGCACAAGATTCTTGTCAAAAACCCGTCGTTTTTCCTGACAAGAATCTCGGCCGTGTGTACTAGGCTTGAGGTTTTTATTGGCTTAAAAAAAGAGTGGACTCAGAGCACCCTGTCCATCTCCCTAGGGGGGCGTGCCGCATTCCTGTCATTCTCCCATGGGGGGATCACCGCATTCCCACCCGTCTCCCATGCGAGAGGGGGGGGTTGGCATTGGCTTGCCCGCTCCCCCCAAAATATTGAGCACCAGCAGCCACTGACAGGGACAGTAATGGCATGCTAAGTAACATAAAATTCAAGGGTTTAATAGTGGTGCACTTTGCGCACCATGACAAAACATGAGGATAATAGTGGCGTGCTTTGATAGTGACAGGGACTAAATGATAGTAAAATGATCATCTGCAATACATACTCATAAAATGGCTAGCCAGAAAACAAAGTTGGCTCCATATGGACAATTGTACATAATACACATCAGCAATCAGTCAACTGTTACAATATGTAGGCAGCAAATAGGCAATCATTGTAATATGCATGCAAAAAACAGCCTATTATAAAAATATGAGCAATTGTGACAATCTACAGATAACAAATGGGCTTTCATAACTAAATGCAGACACTAAATGCGGACACTAAATGGGCGAATGTGACCATATATGGCCAAATGTTTTTCTTTTCTCCCCCACAAGCAAAAATTGCCCCCCCCCCTCCACTTCCTATTCATTCGCCATCTAAATCCCCAACCAGCAGAAAAAAAACAAAACATTCCTCCAGCAGAAACCTCCACCAGCAAAAATCTCCCTCCCTAAGAAAAACCTCCCACCAAAAAAAACCTCCTCCTCCTACCCCAGAACCCCCCCCCCCCCCCCAGCAAACTCCCTCGTCAGCAAAACTTTCCCTACCTCAGCAAACCCCCTTTCCCTAGCAAATGTCCTCCTTCCATTAAAATACTTACTAAACCTTGGATAGAACTGCACCCAGCAAATTAAGTTCTCTTGAATGTGTCATGTAACACATAAGAGCCAAAGAGTTCCTTGGAAGGCTTTCTTCAATTCTGTGCTGCCTCTGTATCTGTGGTCTGACAGAGCTGCTGGGGGTTTTCCCGTAGAACCACATTCAACACAGTATTGTGCATCTGAAAGGGGGTGCTGTACTAAAGTACCCCCAACATGCAGTAGAGTATTTAGGTTTTGTGCTGCCCTAGGCCTAACTAAACTCGTGCACCCCCTAATTTAAATATGGCCCACCCCTTCCTCTCAAGGCCACACCCCTTTCTGTTTAAGACCCGCCCTGAAATTTTTGAGTGGGGACACTAGTTCTGAGGGCCTGGGGGGAAATGGATTCCCTTAATTTGCATAGATTTCCTCTCACTTCCTGTTTGGCTATGGGGCGGGCGGGAAGTGAAGGGAAATCTCTGAAATGGGACAGGGATGGTAAAAAATAAACTGACAGGGGCTATAACCCTCCCTTACTCTATCCAAAAGGAAAAAAAAAATGTTGCCTATAGTTCTACTTTAAGCACAAATTTCTGATAATTTGATTGAGAGGACTAAGAAGATATAACCATGCCAATGGTGCAGCAGAAAACATATAGCACAGTGAGGAAGGTTTGTGGTCCAGGATGATAGGACAGTCAAAATTAGAAGCAGCCCTCCCCCCCCACAGTTACGGAATGCCGGCCGCCTGCACACCGGAAGCAGTGAGGCCGCTTTATGGGGGCGCTAGACTAATTTGCCTCTTAGCCCAGTATGCCCCATAAGACTGGCGCTACACTAACAGTGTAGCGCAAGCCGGCGGGGACTCTTTTCATGCTTCCCCCCTGCAAAGTGCTGCCCTAGGCCTGGGCCTTGTTGGCCTAGGCCAGGATACAGCATTGCCAACATGGCTGTACCTGGGTTGGACCACAATGTATTTTCCCCCAGTACTGCCACTGCCACCATGTTAGATTTCTGCTGCAAGCTTCAAGCTGTATATTTAAAAAATGTATAGCCGTTCATTGTATTTAGTCTACAACCTTTTTCTTTTTTTCTTTTTAAAGAAGCAACCCATTTGCTCATGTTAAACTGAAGAGGACAGTTACCAATGATCGCTCAGCTCCTGTCATCCAATGACCTTGTGACATCCTTCAAGGGGAAAGTGACTCAAGACCTGTCCTTGAAGGAAAAAAAATCCTTTGACATCTCATCTCTATGAGAGCTAATAAACTGATGTAATAAATTGTGAACTGGTCTCAGTGTAAACCAGCAACTTTAAATCATGTACCCAGTTCAGTTTACAGCATTCTTGAGAAAATTGCCTGCAATGTCTTCGTTGACCTGATTGTCAGATTCCCAGTAGCCCTGTGTGACTGTGGACACATATGGTCAGCTATAGGCTGCTGGTGCCAGGTTCTGATTAAAGTATTTACATATGACCTCAACAGTATTATAGAAAAGGTGACCCTTCTCCAGTCACATGGTGAACAAAAGAGAGAAAAGCAGCCATGTGTTCTAAGATCACGTTGCAAGAAAACATGATCAAAGATGTTACCATTATTATAAATGTAAATTGTAATGAAATATAAGTTTTAAATTTAAAGATTAAACACTAAGTCTAAGTTATGTGATCATTATACTTAGGTCCAGTGGCAGAACTAATGCCTTGTACACACGATTGGATTTCCGATGGAATAAAATCCGATGGACTTGTTTCATCGGAAATTCCGATCGTGTGTGGGCCCCATCAGACTTTTTTCCATCGGAGTAAAAAAATAGAACATGTTTTAAATTTTTCCGATGGGAAATTCCGAAAATCCACGCATGCTCAGAATCAAGTTGACGCATGCTCGGAAGCATTGAACTTAATTTTTCTCGGCTTGTCGTAGTGTTTTATGTCACCGCGTTTTGGACGGTCGGAATTTAGTCCGACAGTGTGTATGCAAGACTGATGGAAGTCAGCTTCATCGGAATTCCGACGGAAAATTCTATCGGATTTTATTCCATTGGAAATCCGATCGTGTGTACAAGGCATAAAAGCCTTGGAGCCCTGGTGTAAAAACTGAATACCTTCTAATATCTCAGACTAAAGTCTAATACTCATTTTATTTAAACCTAATAAGCCTATTGCATACTCAAACGGCAGATAAATGAATGGAAAAAGGGAAGCATAAGAAAGGTGATATGTATGATATATTTATTTAATACTGTATATCTGCATATACAATATGTAATGGGATGACACACCAGCTGACCTCATTGGCCTGGTAGCAGCCATGCCCCCCGAAGTTACCCCAAGGATAGGCCCAAATCTGTATGACAATTACAAATTGTTGTGCCAAATTTTGACAGTACTCACAGAGCAAAAGTATTACTAGTAAAATTGTTATTGCTTTAAATTCAGAATGCTGTATACAGTACTCCATTTTACAGAAGTCAAAGCAATGTCTGTATTATCCATAGAAGAATAAGAAATGTTACCAAATACTTTGGCATACAGTTGTGATGGCTTCAGTGTCCTCTTCCGATGCCACCTAGAAGACACTTACTTGAGGAGTTCAATCACTTCCAAATGAGAGGCGACCACCAGGTAGACTAGACTGGAGTTGGAAAGATTATACATTTCAGCTGGATATATCTAGTAGTATTTAGTCACGATCAACTGTACTTGTTCCATAATGTTGAAGAAGTTTTGTAACTTTTCCAAGCTATGAAACATCTTTAACATTACAGAACTAGTCCAGTTAAATGTGTCTTTTACTAGATATACTAAGACCTGGATAAATGAGAGACTTCACAGACAATATGGGGTTTATTTACTAAAGACAAATCCACTTTGCACTACAAGTGCACTGCTAATGCACTTGGAAGTGCAGTCGCTGTAGATCCAAGGGGGACATGCAAGGAAAATAAAAAACAGCATTTTTGCTTGTACATGATTGAATGAAAGAAATCAGCAGAGCTTCACCTCATTATAGATCTTCCCCTCAGATCTACAGTGACTGCACTTCCAAGTGCATTAGCAGTGCACTTGTAGTGCAAAGTGGATTTGCCCTTAGTAAGTAACCCCCAATATGTCTCAACCTAATAATTTCTCAGCAGAAGACCCTGATTCTATGGCGAAGCAAAGTAAAGACTTGGCTGAAATGCCCTGATTCAACCAACTATTACTAACGACCCCGCTAGGAGACATAGGATAGAAATATGTACAACAGCTGCATACCGGATTAATTTATTTTATGTATTGAAATAACACTAGTGTTATGAACATAACACAGGTGAACAGATGTTACTGAAAAGAAAACGAAAGTTGAAAAATGATTGTGGTAGGATGTGCTATGAGGGAATATTCTAGGCTAGGGCTAGAGGGAATGTGCATGGGAAGTGAAGTCAATGGGAAAAAAGATTGATGAGGCTTGAATGAGTAGGCATCCTTGCATATTTGCAATCAGATGCCTATGAATACATACAGGATAAAAGTAACACACCTATTTTTTTTACTAGCTGTCATTATAAATCTATTCTGACAATTCAGTCCATCACCTAAAGCATATCAATGTACAGTATACTAAAGGTAGATGTTGGCCAGCTATTTACCAGAGTAAAAATAGAATTAATATAGAAGTAAAATAAATAATTTGATACAAAAATAGAGCTGAAAAGAGAAATATTAAAAGAGGGCTCTATTCCCGTTCTGCCTAGGGCCCTACCCTGTCATATGGTAAAACACGGGTTAAACCCTCCACACAAAACCTTGAGTTGCAGTTCCTGGTCATGGAGAGTTGGGCTATGTTGGGTACTGGGTACTCTGCTTTGCAGCTTCTGATGGCATTATATTTTTTGTTATTCTTGATATTGGATTTGATTAGGCATTTGTGCAAAGTGTATGGAAAGTGTGACTATGATAGTATATAGTACCTGTACATGCATTCTCTGTGTGAAGGGACGGCAGAATACTGTCCTTGATAAGAGAAAGCAGCATCCAGTGCAAATCTGCTGTTTGGGAAAAACCGTGACCATGCTGACAATCTGTAGCTCCCACTCGGGAAGAGAACCCAGTCCCATGGTCTGTTTGCAGCTTAGTCTGTAGTCGGCAATAGCTGGAGAGCCACAGTTTAAAGTGGTTGTAAACCCACTTATGCAACTTGCACCTACCCGGTAAGCCTAGATGAAGGCTTACCTGTAGGTGCAAGAAATATCTCCTAAACCTACACGGTTTAGGAGATATTTGCAAAAAATGGTGCATTCACAGGGTTAATCCCATTCACAAATCCGGTTTTGACGGATTTGTTGGCTCCCGTGCGCATGCGCGGAGTGACGTCTTCGGCGCTCCGGCCAATCACAGTGCCGGAGCGGCACTGTAATTGGCTGGAGCGGCGATACCCAGAAGTAACCTTCCGGGTATGTGTGGAGCGATGGCTGTGGCTGGACGGGGAGACGAGGACGGCTTTGGGGGCCCCGATCTAAGGTAAGTGATGCATAATGAGCTATTATGCTAGTCATACTAGCTCATTATGGCTTTTTCTTGCAGGTGGTTATTTTTTTCTATTTTTTTTCAGGGTTTACAACCACTTTAATATATTTATATGAAATAAGACTGGATTTCTAAGCAATGACACGTAAAAGTAGAGAAGAGCTAATTACTTACAACATGGCTCTATTCTTCTGGTAAATTCAATAAAAATTGCAAATGGCTTTTATCACATACTTTCAGTTATAACTGTTCAGACTGCTGAATTATCTACTGTGTCTATTGGGAAACATTTGAAGTGGCTGTCATAAGAAACTATAGACAGATATGTGAGCTTTTCTCAGACGATATAAGATACTTCTGTACAGGTATAATAGAACACGATTGGGATGAATACTGCAAAACTAAATATTTTAGGCTCCATTCACACTTGTGTGACTTTGGGATCTTCGGATATCAAAGTTACATGAAAAGTTGTTCCCCATGTTTTCCAACGATAACTGTTCATATATGTCTGACTTAAAGTTGCAGCATCTTCAAAGTAGTTAATGCACTACTTCTGGTCTGACTTTCATACAGCTTGAGAGCCATAGACTTCAATGTTAACCCTCAAAGGTTGCATGAAAGTCGTACCTGAATGACTTACAATGCAACAGTTGTGCAACAGTTGTCCATTATCACTGGTCAAAGCCAAAGTCTTATCCAAGTTACACCCTTCCAAAGTTACATCAAAGTTGCGTCTAAGTTGCATCAAAGTTGCACTCCAAAGTCGGTGCAACTTTGGAGTCCTACAAGTGTCAATGGAGCCCCACTGTCCTGTCTTACAATATCAATTTTATAAGGAAACTGAAGGCTATGCTTAAATGAAATTTGTCATGAAAGAAGATTGGGTCTGTCATAGGTAATCCCATTCTGGAAAAAAAGCTCTCTGAATGAAATGTTGATCTTCTGTTTGAAATCACTGATCTGAAAGAAGTGTACATCGCTGGGGTTCTTCACTACCTGCACATTTGTTGTAGATAAGTGACTCAGAATAGACTAAAGCCCCATATACACGGGCCAAACGTCGGGAGACATCGGCCGGTTTGAAATCAAATGCTGGCACTTGGCCCGTGTGTATGCTACCCTGTCCAACAGAAGCCGGCCTCTGTCGGACGAACATGCTGGAAAACCAGCAGCCTACAGACTCCTGATCAGTGCTTTCAGCCAAATGGCAACAGCTTAGCAGGGGAGATCGATGTACTAACTTTGCATAGTTAGTACAGCAACTCTGACCAGAGCTGACAGTTTTGTTTTTTTCAACCCGCTGGGTTGAACGAAAATAAAACTCAGTGTGTACCAGGCTTAAAGCGAGAAGATCAGCATTGCTCCAGACTGCATTTATAAAGGAGATTAGGAGTTGCAATCTCTGAATTTCTTGGGTTTGTGTTGTTGGTTCCTTTATCACTACTTGGGAACATAGCAGGAACATTTCATGTCAAGGAGTCCTCATGATTGTCGTTTGCTGGAAAATGTTTATGTTGTATAGTCTGTATGAACACAAAACAAGACTTATGGGTGCTCAACCTGTGGCCCTCCAGCTGTTGCGGAACTACAAGTCCCATTATGCATTTGCCTTTGGGAGTCATGCTTGTAACTGTCAGCCTTGCAATTCCTCATGGGACTTGTAGTTCCGCAACAGCTGGAGGGCCACAGGTTGAGCACCCAGCCATTGGACAAAGAATATTTTTTCTTGCAAAGTTCTGCAGGCACTATGTAGCACTGTTCAAATCTACATACCTTCTGACCGGCACAGGATGTTGTTACTCAGAAATGGTGTTGAATCATAAAATGTCTTTGTGATCACACCCCAGTGATATTGTCTATGTATAAGTACTTTCTATAATGTGTATATTTTAGCTGAAATATATAATGCCAACAATTAATGCTGCAGTGCCTGTTACCTTTTTGTAACACAATGTAACATTGTAACATACATTGTAATATGTCTATGGACTTTTTCACTAATTCAGCAAATAGATATTGCTTTAATCCACTTTGTGGTCTGATGTCTTTTTGTATTCTTTGGATCAGGGGTCTCCAAACATTCTAAACAAAGGGCTGGTTTATTGTCCTTCAGACTCTTGGAGGGCTGGACTTTGGCCAACGGGGGGTGGAAAATTTCCTAGCATCAGTGGGACTAAACATATGGTATTAGGGGGAGAAATAGTGCCCCATTGTTGGTATCATAGGGAGGAATAGTGCCCCATTAGTGGTGTCAGTGGGTGAAATGTTGCTCCACTGTCGGTGTCAGATGTCAAAATAGTGTCTCGCATCAGTGGGAGGGATATTGGCCCAAGGGCCCGATAAAAGCAAGTAAAGGGCCACATCCAGCCCTCGGGCCGCAGTTTGGAGACCACTGCTTTGGATCATAGCCATCCCCATGTATGGTGTTATATGAAGACTATCCTAGGAGAAATAAAGTCATTGTTGAATTTTTTCTGAACATTTTTGTTATCTGACTGTTTTGCTGACCCTGTGTCCTTGTTCTGGGATAGTGACTCAGCATGACAGCCAGGCAACAAGCATTTTCATTATGTGAAATCAGAAATGACAGACTCCAGATTTCTATGGGGGGAGAGCCTAGAGCTTTTTAATATTTTTTACATAACCATATAGACATGGACAGATAAAGCGTTTTATTAAAGTGTACTTTTAAAATCAAATTTTCTATGTATCATTTGCAACACATTTTATGTGTGCAACTGTATTTGTCCTTTACAGTAGAAGAGTTTTCTCTTATCTTACTGATAAGGCACAGACTTCTCAGATGATGTCATACACCCACATTGCACACAGTAGTGAGAGGCCATGTAATCTTTACTTAGACTTTGTGAAAAAATAAACACTCGCGCCTTGAAAATGAATATCTAAAATATTGGTGCAGCAGCTGTTTCAAATCATATGATTAATAGTGAAGAATAATATCAGAGAAATGCCATGAACAAACAGCGCATGCAGTTAGCAACTTGTACATCCATAAATAGTGCAATCATGGAAATTGTGTAATATACGTACAAGAACTATACTAAAATAAAAGTCCATAACTAAAACGGTGAATAAACTCCTTAGAACAAATATGTATGTGTGTGCTCTTCGTTGAAATCCCACACACTAATGATATAAAGTTGAAAAGGTGTCCCCAATCGACTGGTAAGTGAAGTAAAGGTCCCTACTCACCAAAAGATGTTGACCCTCGTTATCATACGATAAGAGAGGTCCAACGAGCTTAAGCGGTCTCTGTGACCAAGGAATCCCCAGGACAGGCTCCGATCAATGTCTCCTTGCTGCGGTCCATAATCCAGGGGTTAACCTTGTGGCAATCAAAAATAAAACGGGCTCCTCATAGCGTAAAAAAGTTTTCCTTCTTTATTCAAAACTTATTAACAGTTACAGTTGCCAAACAGGATTGAATCCTTAATGTAACAAACATTGAGGCATCAGGTAAACCTCACAAAGGCTAAAATGGGCTCAGGTATATTGCTGCGTATCACCTAGACTAGAGCCTTACACACCACACCATGCGTCCAAAGTTAGGACGCGCAGTGTGGTGTGTAAGGCTTTAGGTCAGGGGTCTCAAACTGGCGGCCCTCCAGCTGTTGTGAAACTACAAGTCCCATCATGCCTCTGCCTGTGGGAGTCATGCTTGTAACTGTTAGCCTTGCAATGCCTCATGGGACTTGTAGTTTTACAACAGCTGGAGGGCCGCCAGTTTGAGACCCCTGCTTTAGGTGATATGCAGCAATATACCTAAGCCCAATTTAGCCTTATGAGGTTTACCGGATCCCTCAATGTTTGTTACATTAAATTGGATTCCAACCACCATTCTTTTTTTTTTTTTAAAGTCAGCAGCTACAAACACTGTAGCTGCTGACCTTTAATAGGGCACTTACCTGTCCTAGGTGCCCGCAATGTCAGCCCCCCCCCCTCCCGAGGCCGACCCCTCGATCGTGGAGGGTCCCGGCGCCTAGCGGCTTCACTGCCCATTTCCTACTGCGCATGCGTGAGTCTCACGCTGAATTGTGAATGGGCGGCTGCTTTCTGGGATACACACAGTTCCCAGAAGACAGCGTGCCACATTCCACAGAAGACACCGCAACTGAGGACGAGGAAGAAGACCTGCCGCGGTGGTTGAAGAGGCAGACTAGCTAGTTCCGCATAGCAACCGGCCTTCTCTTTTTGTTTTCTATTTATTTAAAGTATTTTCGTGTATTTATTTTTTTTAGGGTGGAACACCACTTTAAGGATTTAATCCTGTTTGGCAACTGAAATTGTTAATACATTTTAAATAAAGAATAAAAAAAAAAATTACGCTATGAGGAGCCCGTTTTCTTTTTGATTGCCACGAGGTTAACCCTTGGATTACGGACCGCAGCAAAGAGGCATTGATCGGAGCCTGTCTTGGGGATTCCTTGGCCACGGAGACCAATTAAGCTTGTTGTACCTCTCTTATCATACGATAACGAGGGTCAACATCTTTTGGTGAGTTGGGACCTTTACTTCACTTACCAGTGGATTTGGGACATCTTTTCAACTTTATATCATTAGCGTGTGGGATTTCAATGAAGAGCACACACATACATATTTGTTCTAAGGAGTTTATTTACCGTTTTAGTTTTACTTAGACTTTACCTGACACCATGGAACCCAGAGTAGCACCTTTTATCACCGAATAGGGGCAATGTTTTAAACAAAAATACAGTATAATATTTTTTGGTAATGCCAACAAATACTTTGTTGATTTGTAAAAAGTGAGATTTTTTCCTGTGTACACTTACCTCATTTAATACTGTGCTCCTTCTTCTCGGCCATGTTGATGAATCATTTCCTAACCCCAGACAATTAAAGCAGTGTTTATTACAGTAGAAGACATTAAAAATTCATGAAAAGTTGAGGTCGCATGACAGTTTTGTTCTTCTTCTCCCCATAATCGCATCTGTATAGAGGCCACATGTCACATAAGATGTTCTGCCTTTTACAGCTCACTGTGCGACACAGTGAGCGTCAGACTGTGTAAGGAAAACCCATTAGCAGCGTTAGGCGGCCGGTTATATAATCCCAGTATATACAATAGTGGGGGAGCCTGAACACAATTGGGAAAACAGTACCGAAATGGTTGTGTGACCACAGAGTATACCTAAACACAGAGGAGTATACCTAAACCCATGGAAAGGAGAAATTGAGAAACTGGAGCTCTGCTATAACGGTATGTTGACATCAGAAAAATATATGTAGCACAACTACCAAATTTCCAATATGCTAGATAGTATGCTTCATGCACAAATTAACAGAGAAAAAATGAATAAAACTTGAATTTCTTGATACAAATTCAATACCAACACACTATGGATTATATCAAATAGCAGTGCCACACCATGACCCGATAAGTCAGTAATTCTATTAACATAAAAAGTGCACAAAGAAAAAGATAACTTTATTCAAGCAGAAAATTAAAGTGCACTCCCAAACAGCTGGAATTAAGCATTTGGCAGTGATTGCAAAGGCACCCCCTGCTTGTGATTTACCCATACATTGTTGAGAGCGGTGGAGTTGACAGCTGGATGATGGGTGATTGTTGGGATCAGTGCGAACCATGACCTGTTTAAAAAGATATTGGTGACATCCACATTGCCAAAAGGTTTTTCATAGTATCCCCTCTCAGGTAGTTGCTATGGCAAAGTGTTTGGCAAGCCTCTAGGCTTTCCTAAACTTCTAGGATTGACAAAGGGGGGAACCCCCCAAAACACTTCACAGCAATGATGACCTTGAAGTTGGAGGAGATATTTTACAACCCTCTTGGCGAGACTGACTCCGTGTCATCTATTTGAGCAGGTCAGGGTCCTGCCAATACTAACATCCAATTATCATATGGCTGTCAACCGTAACACTGTCCAAGGTATGTGGGCCAATCACAAGCAGAGGATGTCTACATGTCCTCTGCAAAAAACCTACTGTAATTCCAGCTCAGTTTGTGAGTGCATTTTTATTTTCTGCTATAATAAAGTTGTTCATTTTATTGCTTGAAACAGTGTGTTCTTTCTACTTTTTGTGTGACTGCAATTACTGGTTTCCTGGTCATGGTGTGGAGCTGCAAGATCAGTGTATTAAATTGTTATATGTCATCATGTCACACAATCGGGTGAGTAATGCATATTTTTGCCAGCAAACCATGGGTCATCAAGTGTTGTCCGAAGCTTTTATTGAAGAATGATCACATCACAAAAGACCATGTGCAATGTTTTGGAGCCACACAGGACCCCTTTGTCAAGCATGTGATAAAGCGTCAGGCATGCCTGACAAAGGGGTCCTGTGCGGATCTGGCATTTTGCACCAGGTCCTATGTGATGTGATCATTTTTCAATAAAAGCTTGGAAAGACACTTTATGATCCGTAGTGTGCTGGCAAATATGTGCATTGATCTATGATGTTTCAGTCTCCAGCTGATTGATGCTACAGCACCCATTAAGTTTAAGCCCATTCCAGGAATGTGTGCGATGGGAATATCGACAATATGATTGGGTAAATGATGTCACTGTACCCCTGGGTCACAGTCTATCTCAGTGCCAGCTCTAGAAGAACAAGAAGCTGTGGGAGTGTAGGTAAGGTGAGTTTATGGTGATCGGGGAATGTCCGTTCCAGAAACATTGCATAGGCAAAGTGACAATTTAGAAGAAAGTCAGAAGCACCTCTGAAGGAACTTCGAAACATCTAAAAACGATCTTAAGCGAAAGGTAAATGCATCTGAAAGCATGCTACATGTGCGTATTTACAAACACCCTACAGAATGTGGAATTTGGCTTCTAAGCTGGGGTTACTTGAACCATCTGAAATGCTTTTGGTCTGTTTAATGCAGCCAGTGTTGTCTCCAGGTAGAATTGTGCTTGATTTTTGGAAAATACATGGATGGATTTTCCTTTGTTCACAATTATAGGCAAATGCACTGACCAGATTTTATAAGTACAGGAGCTGACGTATAAAACTCCATATACCCACTTCTTTTAAAGCCCCTGACTGCAATTCTGTTTAACATTTTACAGAAATCCTTTACAGTATGAATAATAAAATATCATATCATCTGTGCAAAAAAGAGAAATGCTCAGTCATTCAAACAGAAACAGCCAGTCAGTATAAGATCTTATTTTAATGTTTTTCCCTTTTTGGCAAACATTGTTTTGGCGAACAAACACCATTTTGAATGAAAAATTCAGTTTTCAATTTGCACTTAAGAACAGCAAATGTATCCTATTTACAGACAAAATTGTCAAAATACATCACATTTTAACCATGTAAAAATAATGTGAGTTTCTGAGAGATAATACTGCGGTCTTTATGGTTTCTCATATATATATATATATATGTATATATTTATACTCTTATAACCCATTTTATACATATTGGAAGGAGCAGCGATGCCTTAAGTCTCCCTTGATCTTAAAAGGGAAATCCATTCAAAACTAAGGTTTTTAGTTTTAAGTGAAGTCTCTTTTAATCCTATGTTATCCTACTTGGTTGCATTATAAATCAATAGGAATATTAGTGAAAAAAATCACACTGTGCCTGTGTCCCCAGATATCACCGAGTATCTATAAGTCTGATGAGTGTTGATGTTACTTTCTAATGTTTGGACAAAATTAGTAATATATTAGAATTAATGTTTCACCTTTGAAGACTATTACCTGGATGAATGTTCCCTAAATACCTCCAGTAAATATGTGAATGTCTAGATAATGCTATAAAATTTCTGGCAGGAATTCTGAACAGCTTACATTGGAACCTATTGTAACTTACTTGAGCTGATAAAGAATATCATGCATTTCTTCCAACTAAGGGGTTTTGAGGATGGCCTCACACCTACGTATTGTGGTAATGTGCAATAAAACATGCATTTTACTGCATGCCACTGCAACGCAGGTGAATACACAGTATTATGTGCATTGCATTGCAGTGAGGTTCATTAAGACTCAACGCACATGTACAGTAGCTGCCAATACACCTGTAGTACAGCATACCAAAACACACATTGTAAGCATTAATTTGCACTGTACTACAAAAAGCTGATAAACCCTAATTTTTTTTAAAGAAAATAACAAATACGGCTATACTTACCTGCTCTGTGCAATCGTTTTGCACAGAGCAGCCTTAATCCTCTTCTTCTGGGGTGCCCCGCTGGATCAGATCGGACTCAAGTAAGAAAAAGGGGGGCTCTGAGGGGAGGCTGCAGCACAGAAGGTTAGAATGCATTAAGGTGAAAAACCTTGAGGCTTTACAACCACTTTAAGGCCAGCCATAGATGGAGCGATCTTCTTTCCTGTAGCCACTGGTTGCAGGAAAGAAAATCACTTGATTCCCCCATCAACACAATTTGTGTTGATGGAGGAATCCCTCCCATGGAGCCATTGTCTTCTCTTGGCAGGGGGGCCGGGAAGCCTGTAGAATAAGACTAGTTTAAAATGGACCTGCAATAATTGTACCACTGCCTGCATATAAGCTCTCTTTTGCTATTAACTAAACCTTGGGGTTTGGGGTACCTTCAGTGGTTAGCCACCATGCAGTAGCAGTGGCACTGTAGGAATTTTCAAATCACTTTGGGTTACTTTCAAAAGTATCCTTTAATCTGACTGGGTTTCTAGTGTGCAAACAATAACTAGGCTATATTTTACAATAAGGAATAATCCCCTTATAAAAAAAAATATTAAAGGGATTGTAGCATTCCGAAAATGCTTAGCATGTTCCATTAAGCTTGTTTTATATTGTCTTCAACAGCTCAGCACTGGCATTTTGAAGCTTTGTGACACCAAGAACATATCCAAATCATGCAGCTCATCTAAATGCTCCTATGTTGTCAACTGTTCTTAACATTTAGGCTCCATGCACACTGGCTTAAAAAACGTTGCTTCTACATGAGTTTTGTGTTCTGCCTGTAGAAGTAGCTCAATGATATCCTATGTGCCCATGCACATTTGGACGTTAAAAGGCATATTTTGAGTTTAACGTTTAGATGCAGAAAAAATAAAATTTTGGTTCGTGTTTCTAATTGGAGCTTGGAGGCAGAAAAAAAACTAAAACTCTCCTAAACTCATCTAAACTTTATACAAAAAATGCTCTATATGAGCATTTTTTACTCCTGAGAGAACAGACTTTTTTTTAAGCCCAGTGTGCATGGAGCCTAAAGCACACCTTAAATTCATTTCTACTTCCCTGCCAGAAAGTTGAACCTAGGCCAGCCTTTCTCATCCAAGGTTCCATGGAGCCTTAATGTTCATTTACAGGTTGTTAGGGGTTCATTGAACAATGAGCAATTTCTACCTCTTAAATAAGTAAACCTTGGCACCTATGATCTTTTGAGTTCTCTATAAGGGGGGATTTTTTGCAATGACTACAAATGTAAGGAGACAAATTCCCAGTGATCATCACACTGCTGTACCATAAGCTGTAGATATAGTAATAATTAGCAGGGGTTCTCTGAGACCAGAAAATTATTTAACGTTGAAAGGTTAAAAAAAGGCTTCTCTAGACAGTGTGTTTTCTCTAAGCCTCAGTTCACACTGATGTGATTCGGGAAACGCATCCCATCCCATTGAAATCGCATGGTGTCCATGCGATCTGCTGTGTGCGTTAACAACACCCTAAAACAGCTTGCAAAATGCAGCGCAAGAATCCACTCGCATGAGTGTGTCATGCGATTTAGGTGCGGCCAAAAAAAAAGGTCCTGTACCATTTTGGTGCGGATCCAATTTGAGCTATACAAAATGAATGGCTCAAATCGCACCGCGCACACATCGCATGTGATTTGTACAGGAATGCGGTGTGATTCCTGTGCAAATCACATGCCGTGTCCCGCACCGCACAAATGTGAACTCAGGCTTAGTCATCAAAAATTCACCCCTAACTAAATCCAACACCCTAAAACATAACATTCCTTATCCCTGACCCTAACACTAATCTGACCCCTGAATAAAGCACTTTCTGTTCCATATACTGTACTCACCTCATCATTCCCCAGGAGCAGCCATGCTAAATTTTGTATGACATACCTGCAGCATCATGTAATATCTGTGTAAGCACTTTGAGAAGGTGAAGAAGGGGAGATTCACTAGAGAAAGGAGCATGTGCATGTGAGAAGAACTCTAAAGATCTACCCTGTTGGTTTAGCTTGGAGCTCTCCAAGTAGGTAGTTGTTCAGGGGTATGCATTAGGGCACAAAGGCCCCAAACACAAGGGCAACTTTGCTCATACATGCAAATCTAAAGAGCATCGGCATGGCCAAGCTTTTTTATAGCATTCATCAAGCTGCAAGCAGCTTTCTTGAAGTTTATGTCAGGGCAAAATAAAATAAATATTCAGTACATCTCTGAAATATATGCAAATTTCCCCATGTTTTGCCTCAACACTGCATTCTACGCTCGTCTGGAAACTGCTCACCCCTCCTATGGTCTCTGGATGGAAGGCAGCGATTAATGGGGCGCTTCTCTTATATAAGCTTACTTATGCGAGTAGGAACTGCCCTGCCAAATTCGACAAAATCTGGAAAAGGTGAATAGATACATATGGCCTCACTATTTGCTATAGTTCTGTTCAAATGTTGTTTTTGATGTTCCCTGAGTACCGAATTTTTCCATGTGATATATTTACCTTCCCCCCCTCCCCCCTCCAATCCCTCTCCTCTCCACCGATGCCATGAACTCGGTATACTGGACATGGCAGTACGTTATTTCTCATCTTTGACTACGGTATGTCCTTAGCTGGATTACCCCCAGACTTCATCCTATCGGTTGTAGCAGGAGCAGTGTTGTCATTTCTATTCTGCATGTACCTCTCTGTAAACTAATCACTTAGTTGTATTACTTTGTACCTCTGTTTTTATGTACTGTATTCAATAAATGCAACTGTTGAAAAAAAAACAAAAAAAAACACTGCAAGTACAGAAAATTACCTGTTAATTCTACCAGAAATCCAAGTAGTATTATCAGCCCTGCCTTAGTTATACCTTGCTGGACTATAGAACACTGTAGTTCAGGAGGAGAGAATTGGCCATGCCTGAAAACACTGCTTGGGATTTCAGTGCAGTGGATGCATTGTGTAGTCAGATGAAACTGCAAGTAAGGAGCACACTGGATTTCTAGCAGATCAACAGGAATCTTTCTGGACGTTTGTAAAATAAAGGAAGAAAACATGGAGAAATGCATGTGTACTGCACAGACGTACTGAAGTCATGTCCAGTGCTGTTGAATACAGATCTTAAAAAAATTGTTGACTGTAGCTTTAAACAAATGATTAACAGGATTAAACACATGTTAGTACTGCTTAAGCTTCCAACAGACTTCAGCAAGCTTCAGCATTACTTAAAGATTTCTAAATCCTGCTAAACGTTGCACTCCCAATAAATTCTGTATTCGGCATTCCAGGCTAAAGCTGAAGGGAACTTTAAGGGATTTTTTAAACTGATTGAAGTGTAGGTGCTTTGTAAATCAAATTCTCTACAGACTATTATTTGCAATCTAAAAAATAAAATAGGTTTAGGTCCTAAAATTGTTTTTTTTTGTTTTTAGTTTTAAATAGATACAACATTTTAAAAAAATAATACTCTTTACAGTCTCTTTAGGTGACAACAAAAACATCTGGACCAGTTTGACTTTAATCACTATAACAATTTAAAGAAGCAGTACTAGATGATAGTATTTTCCTATATACCGTATTTATCGGCGTATAACACGCACAGGCGTATAACACACACCCCAACTTTAAGAGGGAAGTTTCAGGAAAATAACTTTCCACAGCCCCCTGTGTATAACATGCAGGCACAGTTTACCCTCTATTTTCAGGGTAAAAAGGTGAGTGTTATACGCCAATAAATACAGTGATTTTGGGGGGTTTATTAAATAATTGCTACTGTGCATGTCTGTAAACTGTAATTATACATATACATGCATATAATATATTTATATATATATACACATATATACAGTATATATACATAGTATACAAACCTGGGACATTGCATGTCAATGAAATACCTAAATGTCTAAAAATATACGTATCTGAAGGGAAGAACAAAAACCCTCTTATAAAAGAAAACTAGTAGGGTACCATAAGGTTAGGTTCCAAGTTTAGGATAAAGTCATCTTAGGCCTCAATATAAAGGCCACTTCAGTGTGGTACAGTGTTCTACTTGTCACTAAATTGCCCACTGAGTAACTTTTCCAATATTGCTCCTAAATGCAATGTTTGCAGTGAAATGATTGTTTTTCCATTACGGAGTGGTCTGAGAGATTTTACAGAATTCAGGAAAATCTCACATTCTGCTACTAATAAACAGCACGGTTATCACCAGTGATGGTCTATCTGGTCATAATCATAACATAAAAAGCCGCATTTCCACCAAATACTTATTTTTCCTACTAAAAATTACATAACCTTTTTCCATCTTGTACTAAAAATAAATCAAAGGCCTCCTTGCCAAACCCTGTTTCTCCGCTAAAGCATTTCACCCTGGGCGGGGCTTAGTGATAGCTTCCGGGAATAGATGAGATTTAATCACCTCTATGGTGGAACACATTCGTGGACAAGAAGCAGGTTATAGCGAGGAGGGATTTGATGCATCTTCAGTACAAGATGCAATAAAGTTTGTTGAATTGTTACACAAGCAAGAATTGAGCAAGTGTGGCGGCTTATATTCAGAAAGGAGATGGATCCCATGAGTTCTATCACCATGGCTGGTGGTCAAATCGAAAGTCCCTCTCAAGTGGCTCTATTTGCAGTTATGATTAACTGGTCTTACTGCCAGCAAAATTGTGCAGTGCCATTTACATTCTAATTGTCTTAAGCATGAAATTGGGGTAGGGCGGTTCTACTCATAAATATTTTAACATTTAACATTGGAGACAGAGATCATAAACATAAAAAAAAAAAAAAATGAACATTACTTTTAAAGAACACCTTCATTCCTCCAAACAAATGTAAAAAAATTGCCATCCTGCTAACATTCAACCAGCAGTTCATTCCCCTAGCTTAGGTAGACATATTCTTAAAATGAAACTAAAATATTTAAAAATTCCAAAGAAAAGTTTCTGCTTAGAATGTTTGTTGTAAGAGACATTTTGATTTAAATTGCCCAATCTAGTACTGCTTCTTTAAAGAGTAAAGGGAGCATATTACCTGTCATACTACCTGTCACTTATTTCCTTGGGCTATGGTACTTATTAAAAAAGAATAAAAAAGAAACATGGATGATTATAAAAGAAAATAGAAACCAACATACAAACACACATTCATGAAGCCTGGATTCCCATGATGCATCTTGAAAAGCCTCATAAACCATGTAAGAGTCAATATGATGTGCTGCTGGAAAGTAGCTCTCCATAGTTTGGAGAACACATGGCATTTGTCTTAGGAATGCAGTCAGTTGAGTTTGATAAGAAGCAGAGATCTCAATAATGTTTTTTTTTTTCAAAGAGTAAATCCAGTATGAAGTTAAAAAATATCCCGACAGTCACAATTATGAATTCCTTCAAAATGAGGCAAGATTGTTTTTTATGATTAGCGGATACGTTTTGCCATACATTTACTGTTCTAGCTGTTAGAAAATGGTCAACACGACCTGTTTTTTGTTTTTCTTCTTCTAAAAAAAAGTTTGATCCTGCAGTGCAAGCCATGTGATGCCAAGAAACTGTAGATATTTTTGTGGACTTCTTTCAAAATTTCTCACCAACAAGTTACTTAAATCCACTTCCCGTAAGCTTTATGTCAGCAGATAAGAGATTGGTGAACTTAGTCAAGCAGCCACTGGTACATCAGTTATGAACCATATCCATCTTCATGGGACACCTTTAGCACAAATCATTTCACAGTAAAGTTCCAATTGCACATCAGCCGTTTTGTGCATCTAGTGCACTATTCCTAGTCCAGGAACAAAAAGTTGAATAGTTGCAGTTTGTTGTACAATTTGAATTTATAATTAATATATTTTAATTCACCAAAAGTCACTGTGTCATTGCTTCAACCAGTAAGGCTCCCCATTGGGTTCATTTGGCACTAGGAGTAAACCAAGTCAGCAAGCAGCAGGTTTACATTCTGAAGTTATTTTGCAGGGAAAAAAACAGCTTTGCATTAAAAGGCAAAGCGGAGAAAAATAATGAAAACAGGCATAAACTTTGAACACAAAGGCACTGATTTATGAAAACCGAGAAAAAATTCAGGGAAAATTGGGGCTACTGCTCGTAGCAACCACATTTCAAATAAAGAATTGGATTGCTATGGTAACAGTTCCATGTTTATTCCAATTTTCATAAATCACCCTCAGAGTCCAAATTTAAAACTCCATTGAGTCAGCAAACAATCGCAAAGAATGATATGTCTTCATTTTATATTTAGAATATCAATGCTTATCACCTCTGTGCCATCAGGCAAACAAAACATATTTTTGTTCACAGTTTTCATTTGGAGAAAAGTAAAAGTGGAATTATTAGGGCAATCAGCCACACTCCAGCATTTTTGCAAAACAGGGGAGAACATAAAAACAGGAGTCTGATGGTTTCTGATGGGCAGATGCCTCCACTTTTACTTTCATCCATGTTTTAATCTCCTAAACATCTACACACAGAAATTGCTATTGCCATGTTTGTCTTAACCTGTACTAAATAAAAAATAAAATAAAAAAACAGTTCATAAATACTTATTATACATACATTGCTTAAAACACATCTTCCCCCACTGCATCTGTTCTTGGAATATGCGTCATTCACCAACACTCAGTTATTAAGGATTCTCAGCTAAACACCTATGTTATATTTCTACTAAATATATTTCTTCAGTCTTTCCTTGCCCAGAGCTGGAGAAGATGATGTGAAGGTGAAAATTCTTCTATTTTTTAACAATTTAATTGCCAGGTGTCTTGGCCCAGTCACCCCAAAAGTGATATTTTATTGTTTGGGAGATGCTAGAGAATCACACTTACTAACAGTTTATTTAATCTTTTGAGGACTTTCAATTGGGAACCCCTTGTACTAGAGTTCTGAGCTTTGTGTTTACTGCACACCCGTCTTGTCCATTATGAGGGGATCCATATTCCCTTTTGAATGTTCCATTTTTTCTATATTAATATCGATAAATTCAGCCTAAATTGCCCCCCTAAAGGTGTTTAGAACATCAACACTCTAGGGAAGTGGTCTCCAAACTGCGGCCCGGGGGGCTGGATGCAGTCCCTTGCTTGCCTTTATCTGGCCCTTGGGACGCTATTACTCCCATGGAATTAGGCACTATTCCTCCCACTAATGCCAATGATGGGGAACTATTCCCTTACTGACACCAATAACGAGGCATTATTTATCCACTGACACCGAAGATGGAACATTATTCTTCTCAATAACACCATTGATGGGGCACTATTATTTTTATTGATACCATTTTCTACTCCCATGGGCCAAAGTCCGGCCCCCCTAAGGTCTAAAGAGCAGTTAACTGGACCTTTGCTTACAAAGTTTGGAGACCCCTGCTCTAGGGTTTATGGAAACATATCCAGCAACTATGATGGAGGTTTTGAAGAGATAAAAGAAGCCAGTGAGATGTCACCTATGTATAAGATATCACTTTTGGGAAGGTTGAACCTTTAAAAAGCACCATGTGACCATATAAATATATTACAATAACCCACTTAGCCTCAAGCGGGTGGCAGACTACACTATGAGGCTGATGTATGAATACCGCAGTATTTGATGGAATTGTACTTAAGTAAAAATATGGGCCAATGGTAAATAGATCAGATCCCAGGTTTCAGTTTATAATCTGCACAAAAAAAAAATGCAAGCGGAAGTCTTCTTGGCTGTGAGGGATAGAACCTTACTCTTTATCTGTAAAAATGTGGCCTGTAAGGCAGGAAAGTAAGACATTCTGCTATCTCTTTTTCCATATTTATGGCTAGGCACCATTATAATTATCAAGTAGCTCATGGCTACTATAAGCTTATGAAACCTGCAAAATGTATTTTCATTTCTAGTACAGCTCCCTTTTCAGATAAACGATTACTGACCGGTTCCTGTGGTGGCTTTGTTACTAGTCCTTCATTCTGATGGGTAGCTGCTCTAACTAATCTTGAAGCAGGGGAGGAAGAAGAGGGCCAGTGACCACAAGAGCTGGTCACTGATTGCATATCAAAGCATTATCAAGACAAGGGTTCGAAGAAAAAATTAAAAACAATTTGCACCTGTGGAAACCAGATTGAGATAATGTTATGAGCACAATCATATTAGTGCTTAACTGGTGAAGCTTTGGACAAAATAGGTGTTTAAAGCAAACCTGTCAAAAATCCAGACAATTTAAAATAAGCATATATTGACAAAATACTAAGGCCAGGTTCACTTATGTGCGGCTGCGGGTTCGTGTCTGAGGTCTGGTGCGTGTCTGTTCACCAGTTCAGGTGCGATTCAGGTACGAATTTATGTCTGAATTCGCACCTGAACCGAACCCAAATATGCACAGGACCCTTTTGCAATCCGCTCCGTGGCCACCCTAGGCCTGTGTGAACCAGGTCACTCTTGCATGTAATGCGAATTGGATGCTGGGATTAGAAAATTCAGAGATGTAGGCAGCTGAATTTATATGCAAATCTCAACTTCCAATTGGGTGGCCTAGAACTTGGAAGGTGCATAGCCAAATTTGACTTTTAGCTGCCTATATTTCTAGATCTTCATTTAAGGTACCGTCATCTATTTTTATCATATGCTTATTTTGAATTGGCCAGAATTGTGCAAGTTTATTTTAGTGCTCCCAAACCTTTCAGACTTAAAACCTTGATTTAAAACAAATGGTCCTATTCAAAAACAAATGCTGATGATCAGTGCATTTATCATTCACATACAAGACCTCGCCAACCTGCAATTCCTCAACTGATAGACCCCTTATGAACAAATAGAGACGTAAGTTAACACAGTGTGGGTGAGCACAGGCTTGGGCTTTAGAAGTCAAAAAATGTAAGAGGTGAAGTGCCTGTGTACACCAATGTCCACTCCTGTGTTTGTGTGCGTTGTGGTAATTGACAGCTCTCGTTATCCCCAGAAATATAGGCAAACTGTCACAGTTAGAGCAAAGCCCATCCACTCACTAAAGCTAGCCATACACTAGTAGAAAATTCTCAGTACATTTGATGACTTTACTGTTAGAAATGCGTTTGTCCGAGCAAAATTTTCTATCCTGCTCCATTCAATTTTCTCGTCAAAAATAAGCATCGATTTGTCCCGACTAACAATTATAGAATCAAGCAAATGGAATTCTGCTAACAAATGGCCAGCTTAAGGAAGCGCCAGGAGGGTTGCTGTGTCTGTAAGATAAGTTGTCATAAGAGATGCAGCTCACTGCCTGCTACTCTGTTCATTATCAGCTCAGACAGGATCGCTATTGCAGCTATTACACATCTTTATGGTGAATGCACAAGCTGTACTGATCACACATTAATACACTTTGGCAGTCACAAGGACACATCTTCGTGTAGTTTTGGCTCACAGATGTGCGTTGCGCCACTCTCTATACGCTGCTTGAGCATGGCAGTCTGTGCTCCACACAGAGGTGAGTGTTACCAACTTGCATGGACAAATGTATATCAGTGAACTGGGCATAGCGTTCTATTTATTTGACATATTTACCTTTATATATAGTGCCTTAGTAACCCATCACATATGATCTTTCATTAGTATAACTGCACTCAAGTGCCATCAATCAACAGATTTCATAAACACTGCGGTCAGCTTCACTGCAGAGCACAAAATGCGGACATACCAATTTCTAACTACTGCTGGAACTAGACATCATTTAAAATGGAGTCAGTTTGGCACATTTAGATATGAAGAAAATCTTCCTGCTTGATCATCCAGGATATCTGATGCAAGTTCCTTTGCTGGCATAGACACAAATCTCAATTACAGAACAGTTAGAAATACCGTAGAATGGAATGTGTGGTGCTGGGTATGCCTGAATTTTACTAAAAAAAGAATATCAGCGAAGACGCTAAGGGAGGAAACAGAAATGCGTTTAGTGGCTTCAGTGACTCTTGTGGCACAACAGACTCTCCTCAAAGGCAAAACCCTCAGTTTTCAATAGTGCCTGGAATGACAAAAATATAAATTATTTTTAGTCACCAAAAGACAGACTGTTTTTTTTTAACAAAACAAAAAAAATATTTAAAGTGTTTGTGAAGTCTAAATTGCAAGTAACTGCCAGACCCTCTATTAGAGCCTGGCATACCACACTAGGGAAGTTATTTTTAAAAAAACGAGCGTTCTAAATACCTATTTACAGCTGTCTTCAGACAGGTCCCATGACTTGCGGCCGCTTTACAGCTACGAGACAGGGCTTCTGCGGGAGGAACCGTGATCTCCCTCTGACGTTAGCTGGGGAGATCACGTGGCCGCTTGGCTCCTCCCACAGAAGCCCTGTCACGTAACAGGGATTCCTGTTCTAAAGCCCCGTACACACGGTCGGACTTTTGCCCAACAAACTTTGTTTTAAGCAAGTTGGACCAACAATCCGACCGTGTGTACGCTCCATCGGACAAACTTTTTTTCGTTTGGTATTGTTTTCATCGGACAAAAGTTGGGTCTGCAAACGGACAAACTTTTGCCCAACAAAAGTCCGATGGAGCAAAGTCCGACCATGTGTACAGAAAACCATCGGACTTTTGTCCGATGGACAAAACAACTAATGTTAAAATCAACCAACAATAGCAGAAGTTGACCAAAGGGTGGCGGTAAAGAGCAGAAAAGAGCAGAAAAACCACGTGATGTTGCAAAAAGTTTTGGGAAAGTTTGCAGAAAAGTCCGAGCGTGTGTATGCTATGGGTGTTCCCGACCAACTCTGTTCGAACAAAAATCCACGGAAAAGTCCGATGGAAGTCCGACCGTGTGTACGAGGCTTTAGAGTGCTGTTTCTTTGGCACTAATGAGCTCTATAATTTGAGATCATTCGGTTCTGGTAAGGAGCTGCAATTACTGCATGGGCACTTTTGGAGCACCTTTGTTATTTTAATGTTTACTGAAAGCACTGGGCACTTTTCAGCACATATACAGTATCTCACAAAAGTGAGTACACCCCTCACATTTTTGTAAATATTTTATTATATCTTTCATGTGATAACACGGAAGAAATTATACTTTGCTACAATGTAAAGTAGTGAGTGTGCAGCTTGTATAACAGTGTAAATTTGCTGTCCCCTCAAAATAACTCAATACACAGTCATTAATGTCTAAACCACTGGCAACAAAAGTGAGTACACCCCTAATGCCGCGTACACACGATCATTATTCACGGCGGTTAAAAAAACGCCGTGAATAATGTCATTAAAAACGAGGGAACGGCTTGTTCCCCACACACGGTTGTTTTTCACGTCGTTTTCTCTCTTGTCGAGAAAAACGACCGTCTGTGGGCTCCGCGGCAGTGTTTCCCTATGGGAAACACTGCCGCAGAAAACATGTCGAAAAAAACGACGAGAAAAATTAGAACATGTTCTAATTTTTCTCGTCGTTTTTAATGCCGTTTTTCTCGTCGAAAAAAACGACAGATAGCCCACAGACTATCGTTTTTCTCGTCGAATGGGAAAAATGTTGTTTTTCTCGACGAGAAAAACGGCCGTGTGTACGCGGCATTAGTGTCAATATTTTGTGTGCCCACCATTATCCTCCAGAACTGCCTTAACCCTCTTGGGCATGGAGTTCACCAGAGCTTCACAGGTTGCCACTGGATTCCTCTTCCACACCTCCATGATGAAATCACAGAGCTGGTGGATGTTAGAGACCTTACACTCCTCCTCTTTCCTTTTGAGGATGCCCCACACATGCTCAATAGAGTTTAGGTCTGGAGACATGCTTGGCCAGTCCATCACCTTTACCCTCAGCTTTTTTTACCAAGGCAGTGGTCGTCTTGGAGGTGTGTTTGGGGTCATTATCATGTTGGAATACTGCCCTGCTGCCCAGTCTCCGAAGGGAGGGGATCATGCTCTGCTTCAGTATGTCACAGTACATGTTGGTATTCATGGTTCCCCCCAGTGCCGGCAGCACTCATGCAGCCCCAGACCATGACACTCCCACCACCATGCTTAACTGTAGGCAAGACACACTTGTCTTTGTATTCCTCACCTGGTTGCCGTCACACACACTTGATACCATCTGAACCAAATAAGTTTATCTTGGTCTCTTCAGACCACAGGACATGGTTCCAGTAATCCATGACCTTAGTCTGTTTGTCTTCAGCAAACTATTTGCTGGCTTTCTTGTGCATCATCTTTAGAAGAGGCTTCCTTCTGGGATGACAACCATGCAGACCAATTTGATGCAGTGTGCAGCGTATGGTTTGAGCACTGACAGGCTGACCCCCCACCCCTTCAACCTCTGCAGCAATGCTGGCAGCGCTTATACGTTTATTTCTCAAAGACAACCTCTGGATATGACGCTGAGCACGTGCACTTTTTTTGGTTGACCATGGCGAGGCCTGTCCTGAGTGGAACCTGTCCTGTTAAACTGCTGTATGGTCTTGGTCATCGTGCTGCAACTCAGTTTTAGGGTCTTGGCAATCATCTTATAGTCTAGGCAATCTTTATGTAGAGCAACAATTCTTTTTTTCAGATCCCCAGAGAGTTCTTTGCCATGAGGAGCCATGTTGAACATGCAGTGACCAGTATGAGAGTGAAAGCGATAACACCAAATTTAACACAATGCTGCCTATTCACACCTGAGACCTTGTAACACTAACGAGTCACATGACACCGGGGAGGTAAAATGGCTAACTGGGCCCAATTTGGACATTTTCACTTAGTGGTGTACTCACTTTTGTTGCCAGCGGTTTAGACATTAATGGCTATGTGTTGAGTTATTTTGAGGGGACAGCAAATTAACACTGTTATACAAGCTGTACACTCACTACTTAACATTGTAGCAAAGTGTAATTTCTTCAGTGTTGTCACATGAAAACATATAATAAAATATTTACAAAAATGTGGGTGGTGTACTCATTTTTATGAGATACTATATATGGACTATATGCTTGATGAACTTTTTACACTTATTTGTATGAATTCTCGATTTACGCTGTTTTATTTGATTACGCTTTTAGTCATTTAATATTGTGCACTTTGAATTAATAGTGGTGTGTCATGTGATGTGTGCCAATAATGAAATTTTTATGATCGATTAAATATGCATGTGATTCATATTTTTTAATTACTGTTTATATCATATCACTTTGCACATATTTGCAAGCAGCACACCTTTCTTTTGTTTTAAAACGGAAGAAATGTGGATTAAAAAAACCTTAAGTTTAAAGGAAACCTGAAAATACAAAGGCTGCCATTGCTAAAAGGATCTCCTTCTGAAAATGCGAACTCCCTGGTTTTCATACCATCCTTTGGTTTTCTGGTTTCAATGCTTTCTGAGTCAGTGACCCAAAAGAAGAACGTAGGGCAGGTGCTCTTACTTGCTGAATGGCCATGGCAGGAAATTGGCTTAAAAACAGTTAAAGCCCAGGAACAGCCAGGATGAGGAATGGTATATATAGTGCAGGACCATTATGAAAAATTGAAAAAGCGTTGGGTTATTTGGAACAACTTTACTACAGCAGAAGTATACAAGGAAATTATGGGTGGTTCTTAAAGGCTAACTCCTCCTTTAGTAACAAGTTACACCCATATTTAGGGTGTAATATGTAACATATTGCTAAGCAAATTTTACACCTCCAAAGTGGCCTTCACTTGTGATAGTATGTTTGAAATAGGCATGGCTGTGTAGGTGGAGTGAATGAATGAACTTCAAGTCCCTTCTTCCACTGTGGCAGGTGAACTTGTAGTTGTCAATGGAATACAAGTGATAATCAGCACACCCCTAGTCCACTGACACGTCCTCTAGCTCTCTAACGGAAAGCCCATGCACAGCTATGGTCAGAGAGCTGCAGGAAGAGTCTGCAGAGAGAGGGAATACAAGAGTGCAAGATCCCAGTTAAAAAGGCTGTGTACGTTTATTGCCGACATTCGGTCCATGTGTATGTCAGTCGGTCCGACAGAAGCCAGGCCTTTTGCCTGGCTTCTGTTGCATGAGCATGCTGGAAAACCAGCAGCCGACCGGCTACCTATCAGCGCTTTCAGCCAGTGGTGGTGTTCTGGCGAGGGGGTCATCCCAGCGGGGGAGATCGCTGTACTAATGTTAGTAAAGTGGCTCCGACCGGAGCAGTCAGTTTTTTCCCTTCAATCAAACTGTTAGTGTGTACCAGGCTTAAAGTGGAAGTCCATGCAAAATTTAAAATCCCCGAATCTATAGACACCAGGGATCTAACACTAACCTCTCTATCCCTGTGAAGAAAACATGAGTATACATACCTTTTTGGAAGCCGATCTGATCCGCTCCGACACGATCTGCAGCGGTCGAAGCTCTGCAGAGGACACAGCTGACAATGGCTGTGAAATGAATGGGAAGTGACGTCCTCCATAGAGTTACTATGGGGCTTCCGTTGTCGTCCGTCTCCTCTGCACCCGCCTCTACAGTGAAGCCACGGCTGACATCTCAGCATAGGATCGGGTTGGAGCGGGTCGGATCGGCTTCCAAAAAGGTATGTATACTCATTTTTTCTTTACAGTGGTATAGAGGTTAGTGTTAGATCTGTGGTGTCTATAGATGCAGGGATTTTAAATTTTGCATGGACTTCCACTTTAAGGCTCTCTGTAGGGCACCCTCTTTTTCTCTGTATAACTCAATAAAACAGATTCTGGAGGAAAAAAAAAAAGCAGGAACAGCCAGGCAGCTAACCTTTTCAGCAAAGACAGCCATTATACTTCTCTTATAACAGAGTACATTTAAAGCAGAAGTCTGTCCTATACACAGACACACACACCAACTGAAAAAAAAATATATATTCTGAGAACAGGCCGAGTGATGATGCTGTCCCAGAATGTGGTTGTGATAGATTGGACTCCTAGGAAGTGGGCTGAATGATACTGGCTGTCATTGAATTCGGAAGACTGAGGGCATCTTGTGGCACTAAGAAATTACAGCTCTGCACAGCTCCAGATTAAAGTGAGTATTGCAGCAATGCTGCTTTTTTGGCTGGAGTTGCAGTGAAACACATCAATTTACATGAGGGAGCTCTGAAAATCACTGTCTCTCACAAGAGACAGGATATCTGAGTCAGTACAGATGCTGACTGTCACAGAACAACAGCACTGTCAATACAGTGATCCAGCAGCTAGCGGAGGACCAAAAAACCAAATTACACACCCCAAGTGCTGCTGTAATTTTGAATTTAAAAAAAGTTTTCCAAAGGTGGCAAGATTACCTTACAGTGGTTTATAGGCTAAATTATAACACTAGGTTTACAGGAAATAGACATGTACACTACCACATGAATTACTGTCATTAGATAAATACAGAGGCTGCCATCGCCTACTTCTTTCTAAGGATGTGAGTTGCCTGGCTGTATAGGGTGACAGCACTTCTGAGCCACAGAACCTGAACAAGCTTGGGAAATATGGAAGACAAATAATCAATATGACAGTTCGGAAACCAACATTTTCAGAAAAGATGTATTTTATGACAGGTGAACTTGAAGAATCTCTCCTCCTCTCACAAATTAAAATGGAAATGAATAAAGTGGTTACAGCTTTTGCTTTAATAGCTGATACATCATGCTGTGTTATGAATTGTACTAACCTGCAGGCGGCGCTACTTCAGTTTCACACAGTGGAACATGTGGGTCTACAGCAGGCGAGACAGTAAAACGAGTGAATCGCAGTGAGTCCATCAGATTTCCTTCCACTCTTTTCCCAGGGAGTGGAGGAGGTGACGGCATAGTAGGACTTATCGGTGACTTGAGAGCGGCTCCCTCTGCTGCCATGGGAAGGAACGTGGAGTTCTGTGTCATCAGAGGAAAGTCATCATCCCACTCAAAACTTCCACCTAAAAAACAACAAACAGAAAAGTTTATTTTACCTGCAAGTTTGAAATACAACATCTCTCAGTACCCTATATATATATATATATACCGTATATACTCGAGTATAAGCCGAGTTTTTCAGCACATTTTTTTGTGCTGAAAATGCCCCCCTCGGCTTGTACTCGAGTCTGTGTCCATCTTCAAATTTGTGCGCCTGATTCAGGCCAGCCGTAGGTCCCCTGGACCCCCAAACTTGGCACACATGTAGCCCCACTCTTCCTCTACAAGTGTGCAAAGTTTGTTGTCCAGGGGACCTACGGCCGTGGAGCACCAATTTTTGAAACCCGGGCACCCCTTCCATAGACTCCCATGTTAAACTGTAATTTCTCTGGTGAATTTGGGGACCCAGGTACCGGCTGGCCCTAAGTCCCCTGGACCCCAAACTTGGCACACATGTAGCTCCACTCTTCATTTACAAGTGTGCCAAGTTTGTTGTCCAGGGGACCTACGGCCAGAAGCACCGATTTTTCAAAGCCGGGCACCCCTTCCATAGACTCTCATGTTAAACGTCAGTCTAGTCACACAGCGCCAGAGATCAGGTAGGGAGATTGGGCACAGTGAGGCATGGGCACAGTGAGGCATGGACACAGTGAGGCATGGGCACAGTAAAGCACAGTGAGGCATGGACACAGTGAGGCACAGTGAGGCATGCACATGGACACAGTGAGGCACAGTGAGGCACGCAGATGGACACCCTAGGCTTATACTCGAGTCAATAAGTTTTCCCATTTTTTGTGGTAAAATTAGGTGCCTCAGCTTATATTCGGGTCGTCTTATACTCGAGTATATACGGTACACTATCACAAGCAGTACCCTATACGTATACAATATTCTATTACATGCCCTATGCATATAGAGTAGACTATTTCAATCAGTAACCTATACATATACAATATTCCAATCAGTACCCTATACATATATGATATTCCAATCAGTACCCTATACATATATGATATTCCAATCAGTACCCTATAGATATATGATATTCCAATCAGTACCCTATACATATACACTATTACAAGCAGTACCCTATACATATGCAATATTCTGATTCGTGCCCTATGCATATAACATTTTTCAATCAGTACCCTATACATATATGGTATTACAAACCGTGCCCTTATACATATAAAGTATTAAAATCTATCTCTAAAGTATAATGGTTTATGTCTATATACGATATTCCAATTAGTACCCAATACATACAGCACTGTGCAAAACTTTTAGGCAGGTGTGAAAAAATGCTGTAAATTAGGAATGCAGAAATAGAAGTGTTAATAGTTAATTTTTATCAATTAACAAAATGGAAAGTAAATGAACAGAAGAGAAATCCAAATCAAATCAACATTTGGTGTGACCACCCTTTGCCTTCGAAACAGCGTCAATTCTTCTAGGTACACTTGCACACAGTTTTTGAAGGAATTCGGCAGGTAGGTTGTTTTAAACATCTTGGAGAACTAACCACAGATCTTCTATGGATGTAGGCTTCCTCAAATCCTTCTGTCGCTTCATGAAATCCCAGACAGACTCCATGATGTTAAGATCAGGGCTCTGTGAGGCCCATCACTTCCAGGACTCCTTGTTCTTCCTTATGCTGAGGATAGTTCTTAATGACATTGGCTGTATTTTTGGGGTTGTTGTTCTGCTGCAGAATAGATTTGGGGTGAATCACACAACTGCCTGATGGTATGGCATGATGAATAAATATCTTCCTGTATTTCTCAGCACTGAGGACACAATTGATCCTGACCAAATTTCCAACACCATTTGCAGAAACGCAGCCCCAAACTTACAAGGAATCTCCATCATGCTTTAATGTTGCCTGCAGACACTCATTATTGTATCGCTCTCAAGCCCTTCGACAAACAAACTGCCTCCTGCTACAGCCAAATATTTCAAATTTTGACTCATCAGTCCAGAACACCTGCTGCTATTTTTCTGCATTCCAGTTCTTACATTTTAATGCATGGTTGAGTCGCTTAGCCTTAGCCTATCTATTTTCATGTCGGAGGTATGGCTTTTTGGTTGCAATTCTTCCATGAATACCACTTCTGGCCAGACTTCTCTGGACAGTAGATGGGTGTACCTGGGTACCACTGGTTTCCACCGGTTCTGTGCTGATGGCACTGCTGGACATCTTCTGACATCAAAGGGAAGTAAATATGATGTGTCTTTCATCTGCTGCATTAAGTTTCCTTGGCTGACCACTGCATGTACGGTCCTCAATTTTGACTGATCAATGGTGTCTTTAAAGCGGAGTTCCACCCAAAAATGGAACTTCCGCTTATCCGGTCCCCCCCCCTCCGGTGTCACATTTGGCACCTTTCAGGGGGAGGGGAGGCAGATACCTGTCCAATACAGGTATTTGCTCCCACTTCTGGCGATAGATCGCCGCAGAATCTGCAGCGGTGATCTACGCCGTGTCCGGTCCCTCCTCTGTCCCACCCGCTGTCTTCTGGGAGACACACAGGTCCCAGAAGACAGCAGGGACCAGTCAGGATGCGCAGCGCGACTCGTGCATACGCAGTAGGGAACCAGGCTGTGAAGCCGCAATGCTTCACTTCCTGATTCCCTTACTGAAGATGCTGGTGCCTCCACCCGGGAGCCCGAGGAACGGGTCTGCTTTGGGTGAGGACATTGCGGGCGCCCTGGACAGGCAAGTGTTTTTCTTTTAAAAGTTAGAAGCTGCAGTATTTGTAGCTGCTGACTTTAAAAAAAATTGTCGGAACTCCGCTTTAATAATGAGAATTATAGTCAGATACTTATACATCATGCCATACCATCAGGGAGGCGTGTGATTGGCCCCAAATTAATTCTGCAGCAGGACAACGACCCCAAACAGAAAGCCATGGTCATTAAAAACTATCTTCAGCATAAATAAAAAGTGATGGTTTGGCTCCCACAGAGCCCTGATTTCAACATCATCGAGTCTGTCTGGGATTACACAAAGAGAAAGAAGGATTTGAAGCAGCCTACATCCATAGAAGATCTGTGGTTAGTTCTCCAAGAGGGTTGGAACAACCTACCTGCCGAGTTCCTTCAAAAACTGTGTGCAAGTGTACCCAGATAAATTGATGCTTCTTCTGTTTGCTCACTTTGCATTTTGTAAATTGATAAAAATAAACAATTAACTACTTACAGCCGGTTCACACCAGGGCGACTCAGGATCCGACTTTAGGTCGCCCCGAGACGCCCCAAGTCGCCCCAAGTCGCGCTCTAATGTTGGTCTATGGAGTCGTCTTTATGCACACTACTGATGTCGCTCCGACTTCAGAAAAGGTTCCTGTACTACTTCAAGGCGACTTCTAGGCGACTTGTACCCATTGATTTCAATGGAAGTCGCCTCCAAAGTCGGATCAGTGTCTTAACTGAAGCAACTTTACAGGAGGGGAAAATAGTTTTCTCAGGCAAACCCCTCCCTCCCACAGAGCTGATTATTATTTGATTGGCCACTGGCAAAGTCGCCTGTCCTGGAGGAAACTTGAAGTTGCCTCGGAGTTGCCTCAAAGTTGCCTTGAAGTTGCCTCGGAGTTGCCTTGAAGTTGCCTTGTAAAGTCACGGGCTGGAAGTCGTGTTGCCCCAGTGTGAACCGGCTCTTAAGGGCAAAGTCTGTTTTTCAGACTCGGTGTTTACATGTTAAAAATACGTTTTTTTGCTAGAAAATTACTTAGAACCCCCAAACATTATACATTTTTTTCTAACACCCTAGAGAATAAAATGGCGGTCATTGCAATACTTTTTGTCACACCGTATTTGCGCAGCGGTCTTACAAGCACACTTTTTTGGGAAAAAATTCACTTTTTTTAATTAAAAAATAAGACAACAGTAAAGTTAGCACAATTTTTTTTTATATTGTGAAAGATAATGTTACGCTGAGTAAATTGATACCCAACATGTCACGCTTCAAAATCACGCCCGCTCGTGGAATAGCGTCAAACTTTTACCCTTAAAAATCTCCATAGGCGACGTTTAAAAAATTCTACAGGTTGCATGTTTTAAGTTACAGAGGAGGTCTAGGGAAAGAATTATTGCTCTCGCTCTGACGATCATGGCGATACCTCACATGTGTGGTTTTAACACCATTTTCATATGAGGGCGCTGCTCACGTATGCATTTGCTTCTGCACGAGAGCTCGTCGGGAAATTTTTCTTATTTATTTTTCTTTATTTTATTGATTTTAAAACTGTTTTTTTTTTTTTTTTAAATGGGTCACTTTTATTCCTATTACAAGGAATGTAAACATCCCTTGTAATAGAAAAAAGCATGACAGGTCCTCTTAAATATGAGATCTGGGGTCAAAAAGACCTCAGATCTCATATTTGGACTTAAATGCAATAAAAAAAAAAAGTGACGCTTTCGCCCTGCTGTGATATGGAGACGGGTGGGGGTCATCTTCCCTTCACTTGTCTCCATACACAGCAGGACCGGATCGCCTCTGCCGCTGCCGACGGCTCCGGTAAGCGGCGGTGGGCACCTGAGAGCGGCGGGAGGGGGGGGGGCCCTCTCTTGCCGCCGATAAAAGTGATATTGCGGTGCAGAAACCACTTTTATCTTGTAGCGGACCGCCCGCTAAAGAAGAGGATACCGGGGTTATGGTAGCTAGCTTCAAACAGAGGACGTAAAACTGCGGCGGGCGGTCCGTAAGGTTAAAATATATATATTTTTAAAGCTTTCTTACTTTACAGCATTTCATCACACCCGCCTAAAACTTTTGCTCAGTGCTGTATATAATAATATATTATAATAATAATATAATATAATTTAAATTAGAACCCTATAAATATACAATATTTCAGTTAATATCCTATACATATGTAGCGGGGTGTTCCCCTTTAATGCAGAGAGACAAGAAGTTCCAGGGGAGAGGTGAGTCGGGAGGAAGTAAAGAGACATTATGGAAGTGAAAGCAGAGGAGAGAGAGACTACATCTCCCAGTACATCTTGCAGCACCCAGGGTGCATTGCTCCAGAACAGAGACTGCTGGGGCAGACTTTATAAAGGGGAGGCGGAGTTTTGGTCGGCCTCTTTGGACTCCCCTCTCCTAGCAAGAGGATGTCTGTGCTGAACTGCTGTGTGCACAAGGCCTGAAGCCCGGGCCGTGTGCTCCTTTCCAAAGAGCCCTCTGCCAGCCTAGCAGAGCCTTAGAGACATCTAATCCTCCTTGCTGCAGTACACCAGAAGGATTGAAGACTTGGATGTCGGTGGATTCCTGTTCCTAGACGAATCGATGGAGGAAAGGGACTTGGACTTGTCCAGGTGGTGAGAGCTGTTTAAAGACAGATACTTTATCTTTACTATTCGTTGGGATTACAAAGTTGTTCTTCAAGTGCACCACCGAGAGATTGCTAGCGAATATTGTTTCACTGAACTTCCATTTAGATCAGTCAGGCCTGACTGCATAGGTAGACATTGCTGGGTGTTAGTCTACCCATGAGGGGAAGTAGCTGTAAAAGGGCAGCGCTAGAGTTGCATAGCAATACTTTATTATTCTGATTACTCTGTTTATCTTTATTACTGTTTATTGCAGGGATCTGCAACTTGTTATACTGTTGTTTATTACTTGCCCATTAGCCTCAGTAAAATATCTGGGTAAAGTACATTTGGTGTCAGTTCCGCTTACTTTAATAGGAGTTTTAAAGTATATTCTGTGTATGTTTGTTATAGGACTGCGTCACCAACAGTTGCGATCACGCGGTCCTATCTCTCTATCACCAGCTGTGCCACGGGAGGTTAGAGCCGATTGCCGGGGGTTGACAGCGGTGCACTGCAGGGCCCAAATCAATATCAGCGGCTCTCTTAACTGAGGGTAGCGCTACATGTGGGGGCTCGAGTCCGGGATCCTTGTACGTTGCACGCTGCAATCAAGCCGGTCAAAAGTACCAGCATGGACCCGCTGGCAATGTCACAGTGGTGCGCAGCGATTGGCGCCGATCCAACCGCGGCGGTAGTCATTGTACTCCCGGGGGAAAGATGGAAGGAAGAGGAGATAAAACAGCTCGTATTGTTACTGTCTCCGAGCCACAAAGCATGGGTGATGGATTTTAGGCCAGATCCAGTGATCTCGTTTACATACGCACTGGTAGAATGGAAAAACGAAATCCCAGAGCATTTTAAAAGTCAGAGTATACAAGCCATAAATAATCAGATCTATCACTTGATACATACGCTGCCAGTGAAGGAAGAATGGTTTCAGACACCAAAGCCATCACTCCCACAATTATCTCCACCACTATCCCCTAAAGCAGAAAAGCTTAAGGAACTATTAAGCCCGGGATCACCGCTGGCCGCTATAGGGCCTGAATTGTTGAATGCTCTAGGAGACCTTGTAATTAAGTGCCAGAAAAGCAGTACGGTGCATGTGGAGGCCGGTTACCGGAAGCTTAGCACCTTCTCAGGGAAGCTCCCCGTCCCTGCGGGGGAGGAAGATTTTGACACTTGGGTGGAACAGGCATTGCAGGCAGTAGAAGCATGGGAGGTGCCTGAGGCACAGAAGAGACAGCGAGTCTTAGAAAGTCTGAAAGGTGCCGCGGCAGAAGCGGTGAAGAGCTTCCGGTTTGGAAATGAAAACTGTACAGCTCAAGATTGCCTGGCCATGCTGCAGGAAGAGTTTGGTCAGCTGGAGAAGGTGTCAGAGATGATTTATCAAATTGAACACACTCTCCAGCAGCCGAATGAGAAACTGTCAGAATATGTTAGAAGGCTGAACAGGCAGTTATGCAAGATTGTACTGAAGAAGGGAATGCTGCCCAAAGATGCAGATGAAGCACGCATGAAGCAGATCATGAGGGGAGCGCGGCGCTCAGACCCGGTCTGGCTGCACCTGAAAACCTCAAGAGGAGGAATGTCACTAACCTACTCTGATCTAATAAAAATTATTAGGGACGAAGAGGCGCTGCAGGAAGATCAGCAGGTGGCCAAGGCGAATGTCACACCTGTACCAGTGTTGGTCCATTCGGTCAAGAGCCCAGAAAGAGATGCGGAGGTTGACACTCTGAAATCGCAAATGGCCCAAGTGTTGGAGATGCTGACCTCTTTGATGGAGAAAGATCAGAGAAAACGAGAGAAACCAAGCCCAAGAAAGGAGTTGTTCCCGAACACCTCAGCACCGGCCTCCCTACAGGACCGAGAAGAGGTGATTTGCTATAACTGCGGAGGGAGTGGCCACTTTGCTAACGTATGCTCCAGCCCAAAGAAGAAGAGAACAGATAATTGCAAGCCGGCGGGAAACTCCAAAGGGCCCCGGTGAAGGAGTCAACCGGGTGCCCATCATCTTCAGTGCGCTCCAAACTAAAAAAAAAGGCCAAGAATGGAGGAGACAAAACTCCTAGGAGGAGGTATAGTACACCCCCACCAAGATGTACCCCAGAGGGAGGGGGCAAGACCCCTCAGTGGAAGTACAGCACCTCAAAGAAGGAACATCCACCTAAAAGGAACAATAACATCCCTCAGCGGGTTTGTGCCCCCATTGAGAGGGAGAAAGTCAATGCATGCCAGGCTCAGGAAAAATTAAAGTCCAAAAGGAGCAGGGCAAGGGTCGAAAGCCAAAAAAAAAGAGGTGACCCCAGTCCGGCCATACCCAAAGGAACTGGTGGGCCCGTCTCCTACTGTGCCCATTCAAGTGGAAGGAGTCTATACTAAAGCTCTTTTGGACACCGGAGCACAGGTGATTTTACTATACCGGGACTTCTATGATAGGCACTTGAGTCATCTGCCTATCCAGAAGATAGAAGAGCTGGAGATATGGGGACTTGGAACCCAGAGTTTCCCTTATGATGGGTACCTGCCCATAAAGATGACTTTCGACCCATCCGTGGCTGGGAAGGCTGAAGTGTTTGACACCCTGGCAGTTGTGTGTCCCCGGCCGCCTGGAGCCAGCAAGATTTCCCTGATCATTGGGACAAACACGGATCTAGTCAGGAGACTCCTGACCCCTCTAGTGAAAGAGAGAAACCATTCAGCCACCAAAATCCATCCCATGCTAAAGACGGCCTACCAACGACTGGTCTTAGAGCAGAAGACCCCGGGAGAGGGGATAGGGAAGGTGTGGAGACTTGGCAGAGAAAGAGTAGTGCTACAGCCCGGAGAAGTAACCTGTCTTAGGGCCACTGTGAAGCTTTCGTGGGAACAACCTGGCCCCTTTGTCATGCTGGAATCAGACCCAAGGGAAGAGTCCTCAGGCCTGGAAGTGATACCAGAAGTGATTCCGTTCAAGGCCCTGAAGAAGGCCCATGGCAGAGTTCCGGTGAGTGTTAGGAACACTACGGGAGGACCCATGGAGATCCCTGCCAGAGTGTTGCTTGGTCAGGTGAGCCCTGCTGCCCCGGTCACTTGGTCCGAAGTCAAGGGGACGGGTGACGGAGGAGATGTTTGGGAGAAACTGTCCGTGGAAAACCCGAACCTACCCAGGGCTTGGAAAGAAAGAGCCAAGGCCCAGCTGACCAGGTGGGAGAAGATCTTTTCCGAAGATGAATTCGATGTGGGGTGTGCAAGAAGTGCCACCCATCGGATCCGCCTCCAAGAAGATAAGCCCTTCCGAGAGAGGGTCAGGCGGGTCCCCCTGGCAGATCTGGAGGATCTGAGGGAACAACTTGTAGAACTAAAGAAGACTGGTGTGATCCGGGAGTCTAGAAGTCCCTATGCCTCCCCAATCGTGGTGGTCAGAAAGAAGAATGGGTCGTTGAGGCTTTGTATCGATTACAGGACTCTCAACAGGAGAACCATCCCTGACCAATACACCACGCCAAGGATAGAAGATGCCCTACAAAGTTTGTCTGGAGCCAAATGGTTCAGTGTGATGGACCTCAAGAGTGGGTACTATCAAATCCCTATGCACCCAGAAGACAGGGAGAAGACAGCCTTCATAACCCCGGTGGGATTCTTCGAATTCAATAGGATGCCTCAGGGTCTGTCTGGAGCTCCTGCTACCTTTCAACGCCTTATGGAGAAGACTGTTGGAGACATGAATCTTATAGAAGTCCTTGTGTACTTGGACGATGTCATTGTCTTTGGAAGAACCTTGGAAGAACATGAAGCCAGGTTGGAGAAAGTATTGAGAAGACTCAGCGAAGAGGGACTTAAGCTTTCCCCCGAGAAGTGTCGGTTCTACCAGTCTTCTGTGAACTATCTGGGGCACATAGTGTCTGAAGAAGGGGTGGCCACAGATCCTGAGAAGTTGGAAGCAGTCACTTCCTGGCCACGACCCACCACAGTAACAGAGCTCAGATCCTTCCTGGGGTTCTGCTCCTATTATAGGAGGTTTGTGGAGGGGTTTGCTCGGATTGCCCGCCCGTTGAATGAATTGCTAAAGGCAGAAGGGGAAGAGGATGACTCAGGGCCCAGGAGGCCTGGTGAGTCAGTTCAAGATCAGTGGAACCCAAGGTGTGAAGAGGCCTTTCATGCTCTGAAGAGGAGCTTAACCACTGCCCCAGTCCTGGCCTACGCCGACCCTACCAGACCTTATGAATTACATGTGGATGCCAGCCATGAGGGTCTAGGTGGTGTACTCTACCAAGAACATGAAGGACAACTGCGACCAGTGGCCTATGTGAGCAGGAGCCTGACCCCCTCAGAAAATAAATACCCCACTCATAAGCTGGAATTCCTGGCCCTCAAATGGGCGGTAGTAGACAAGCTAAAAGACTACTTGTATGGGGCAGAGTTTACTGTGAAGACAGACAACAACCCCCTGACCTACCTCTTCACCACCGCGAAACTAGATGCCACCGGACACAGGTGGTTGGCCGCATTGTCTGGATTCAACTTCAGTCTGAAGTACAGACCAGGAGCCGGAAATAGGGATGCAGATGCCCTGTCCCGGAGGTCTCATGCCACGACAAATGACTGGGAAGATTGGACCCAAGTGGCACCGGACGGGGTGCGGGCCCTTTGTCAAGGGGCTGAATTCCAAGCCAGAGGAGGCTCCAGAGCAGAAGAAATAGGGGTTACCATGGTAGGAGTCCCCAAACACTATTGTGGGGTAACTCAACTGGAGGAAGACAACCTACCGAGACTGTCCAAGAAGGAGTTGAGGTGTGACCAATTGGAAGACCCCATGGGGAGATTGGTCCTCGAAGCCCTGGAGAATCAGGATCCCAACAAATTCCTACATCACCCCTCAAAGGAGGCTCGCCTGTTGAGGAAGGAATTGGACAGGCTACAGGTACATCAGGGAGTGGTCTACCGAAGGGGCCCCTCTGATGACTCAGAAGATAAGTGGCAGTTATTTCTTCCAGAGAAGCACCGAGAGACTGTACTAATTGCCCTGCATGACCATCATGGTCACCTAGGGGCAGAAAGGACCTTCCAGCTTGTCAGAAATCGGTTCTATTGGCCCTGCATGAGGGCAGAAGTAGAGGAGTATTGCCATTCCTGTGCACGATGCATTCAGAGAAAGACCCTACCCCATCAAGCTGCCCCAATGGGCCACTTACAGAGTCAAGGCCCAATGGATCTCGTATGCATTGACTTTCTCTGCCTCGAACCCGACCTGAGTGGATTGGGGAATGTTCTGGTAATAACCGACCATTTCACCCGCTATGCTCAAGCTTTCCCAACCAAAGACCAGAAGGCATCCACCGTGGCCAAGATACTTATGGAGAAGTATTTTGTCCATTACGGACTACCACAGAGACTCCACTCAGATCAAGGAAGGGACTTTGAGAGTCGGCTGATCCGAAGACTTTTGGATTCATTAGGAATAAAGAAGACCAGAACCACGCCTTACCACCCACAAGGAGATGCTCAGCCGGAGAGATTTAACCGGACCCTGCTCAACATGTTGGGAACCTTAGAAACAGAGAAGAAGCAACACTGGAGTCAGCACATATCAGCCCTAGTACATGCCTATAACTGTACCACAAGTGACGCCACTGGCTACTCCCCTTATCGACTTATGTTTGGGAGAGAAGCAAGGCTACCTGTGGACCTGGCCTTTGGCACTTCTATAGACAATACCTCAGCTACATCCCACAAGGGATACGTGGACAGACTTAGACGTAGCTTGCAGGTGGCCTATGAACAAGCCCAGGCGGCTTCGGATCAAAGGGGGGCCCGCAACAAGAGAAATTTTGATCTGAAGGTTCGAGTGCAAGATCTGCAGCCCGGGGACCGAGTACTGCTACGCAATCTGGGGGTCCCTGGAAAACACAAGCTTGCCGACAGGTGGAGATCTGAGCCCTATGTTGTCTGTAGGAAGTTGCCCGGTTTGCCTGTCTACAAACTAAAGCCAGAAGGAAAGGTGGGTCCACTGAAGACGTGGCATCGGAACCACCTGCTCCCACTTGCTGAGGCAGTCAGAATACCTCCCGTGAGAGACTCCCCTGAACCGGCCTCTATCCTGGATATTCCTAGGCCGAACACTCGGTCCCAGACCTCTCGAGCCAAAGATGGGGAGGCCTCCCAATTGAGTACAGAAGAAGGTGGAGAACTGGACTGGCTGTGGCCTCCCTCGACTCTGGGAACGTCCGCCATAGATCTCCCAAATGGAGGGGATACCCCAGATGCAACACTGAATCCGGAGGCTACTGAATTCATACCCTTCAGTCCCTCAGCTGATTACTGGGAAGATGTTCCTGACACTTGCGCAGAGGAGGACTCTAGAGATTCCATACGTCAGTCGACTTCTGAATCAGAGGTTCCAGAACCAGCAATGTTACCTGAACTTACTCCTGAAGAAGAGCCTGTGGTGCCAGAGTCAGAAGCACCAAGAGAGCAGAGGGCTCGCAGAGTCATCAGGCCTCCCAAGAAACTAACTTACCCCCAAATGGGGACGAGCTCAGAGGACTCTGTTGTAACGGCTAGGAGAAGTGTTGAACAACCTGATCCTTCCACCGTCCATTTGGTGGAGGGCAACCCCAGCTCACTCTCTGGCACAGTTAGGCAGGCCACTCATGGTAGTGTGACCTGTGGGCAAGAGAGTTCCATCCCAAAGTTTTGGTGGGAATTCCCTATGCCAACATCATGCTCGACATTGTCCAAAATGGTAAACAGTATTTGTTGAAGTTTATCTTTGGGGACCAAAGAGTTCAAGTGGGGGGAGTGTGTAGCGGGGTGTTCCCCTTTAATGCAGAGAGACAAGAAGTTCCAGGGGAGAGGTGAGTCGGGAGGAAGTAAAGAGACATTATGGAAGTGAAAGCAGAGGAGAGAGAGACTACATCTCCCAGTACATCTTGCAGCACCCAGAGTGCATTGCTCCAGAACAGAGACTGCTGGGGCAGACTTTATAAAGGGGAGGCGGAGTTTTGGTCGGCCTCTTTGGACTCCCCTCTCCTAGCAAGAGGATGTCTGTGCTGAACTGCTGTGTGCACAAGGCCTGAAGCCCGGGCCGTGTGCTCCTTTCCAAAGAGCCCTCTGCCAGCCTAGCAGAGCCTTAGAGACATCTAATCCTCCTTGCTGCAGTACACCAGAAGGATTGAAGACTTGGATGTCGGTGGATTCCTGTTCCTAGACGAATCGATGGAGGAAAGGGACTTGGACTTGTCCAGGTGGTGAGAGCTGTTTAAAGACAGATACTTTATCTTTACTATTCGTTGGGATTACAAAGTTGTTCTTCAAGTGCACCACCGAGAGATTGCTAGCGAATATTGTTTCACTGAACTTCCATTTAGATCAGTCAGGCCTGACTGCATAGGTAGACATTGCTGGGTGTTAGTCTACCCATGAGGGGAAGTAGCTGTAAAAGGGCAGCGCTAGAGTTGCATAGCAATACTTTATTATTCTGATTACTCTGTTTATCTTTATTACTGTTTATTGCAGGGATCTGCAACTTGTTATACTGTTGTTTATTACTTGCCCATTAGCCTCAGTAAAATATCTGGGTAAAGTACATTTGGTGTCAGTTCCGCTTACTTTAATAGGAGTTTTAAAGTATATTCTGTGTATGTTTGTTATAGGACTGCGTCACCAACAGTTGCGATCACGCGGTCCTATCTCTCTATCACCAGCTGTGCCACGGGAGGTTAGAGCCGATTGCCGGGGGTTGACAGCGGTGCACTGCAGGGCCCAAATCAATATCAGCGGCTCTCTTAACTGGGGGTAGTGCTACACATATATAATATTCTAATTTACTGAACAACTACACCCTTTCATGGAAATGGAATTCCCTGGTGGCAGTGGCCTCATTCAGCAGGATAATGCACCCTGCCACACTGCAAAAATGGTTAAATAATGGTTTGAGGAACACAACAATGAGTTTGAGGTGTTGACGTGGCCTCCAAATTCTCCAGATCTCAATCTATCAAGCACCTGTGGGATGTGCTGAAAAAACAAGTCCGATCCATGGAGGCCCCAACCTTGGAGGTTTACAACCTATTTAAAGGATCTGCTACTGATGGCTTGGTGCCAGATACCACAGCATGTCTTTGGAGGTTTAGTGGCATGAATGCCGGGATGGGTCAGGGTGGTTTTGGCAGCAAAAGGGGGACCTACTTAATATTAGCTGGGTCATCATAATGTCATGGATGATTAGTGTGAATGGTGATATAAATGTTGAGGTATGTTCTTGACACACTGCTATGTCCTCAAAACCTGCTTGCCCCCTACTACTACTATACTCTCATTTTACACTCATCTATCATAGTACTTTTTTCGGAGGGTGATAATCTTCAGAAAGTTGGTATGTGCATAGCAAATTCTATGGAGTCTGACAGCGCTGGTAGATGAATTATTTTGACTAAAACAATTATGATTGGACTCTACTATATGCCTGCTATTCAACACTTAGTTTAACCTCCCTGGCGGTTTTCCTGAGTGTGGCTCGGGGTTAAATTTCAGCACCATTAGCGGTAACTCCGAGCCACACTCGGGATTGCATTGCAGGATCCTGGTGCAGGTTACTTACCTGGTCCCCAGGATCCTGCGATGTCCCCCCGCTGTGTCCGCGGGCTGTGTCCTCTGCCCGATGCCTCTGTGTGCCAGGCTCCGTTCCCTGTGAGCGTCGCGACGCACGGGGGCGGAGCCTGGTGTTAAATTAAAAAATTACAAAATTCATAATACATTCTTACAGATTACATTACTGTATGAAATTATTTCATATCCCATTTGTCCAGTGCCCTGCATTCAGTTTTATATTATATATACTGTTTATTCTGCCTGGAAACTGGAGATTGTCCATAGCAACCAAAAAGTGTCCCTTTATGTCAAAAGTGGTTTGAGACCAGCTAGAAAACAGCGATAATAAATAAGAACACTTGCAGAATTGAGCAATAGTGAATAGTGGGAAAATTCATTTTATTATAATTATTATATTATTATTTTTGATAATTATTTATAGTTATTATATTATAATTTATGATTTTGTGTTTCAAACTTTATCATACCCGGGATGTCTACTAGACTCTTGTTTGAACAGATTTAAGTGAGTTATTCCTAAGAATTGCAGGCCTACAATATAAAACGCCAAATTTCTATGCAAAACAATTGTACCGCTTTGAGAAGCAAAGCTCTGACAGAATCATACCGCCAGGGTGGCTACACTTTATATGGATATTGTTATCACCAGCACATAAACTCTTTCAATGCAGACAATGTAGCTGCACACTAGATAAAATCCTGAACTAGTACAAGGTAACAAACCATGTAATACATACGATTTATACATTTCACTATCCTACTGGCTTATCAGACATTATCATGTTTATTAGGTTTGTGCAATTCGTTTCGTAACGAATTGAAATTCGTCCGAATTTAGCAACTTTCGGACATTCGGAAGCATTCGAATTTCCGAACAAAGCAATTACGAATAAAACCGAATCCGAAATAAATTATATCGCAAATAGCGAATGCCCGAATGTCTTCGGCATAATTCATTATGAAAAAAGTTACGAATGTACGAATCCATACGAAGCACAATAACACTCTGCTCTGCTCTCTGCTTCTCCCTCACCGTGCTGAACTCCCTCTCAAAATGGTGTACAGGGGCGGAGGCTATAGCCGCATGTAAAAAACGAAAGTAAAATACGAGATTTCGAATCGTTACAAATAACCGCTATGTATTTAGAAAAGTACAAATCCATTCGAAGCACATTAGGCATAATAGGCAGCGTCGTTGTGAGAGAGACACGGAAAATTACGAATCAACGAACAAAAAAAAAGTTACGAAAGTAGGAGTTGTGTCCAGAATCAACGAAAAACAATGTACTCTACCAAAAGTACGAATTATAAATCAACTAAAAATAAGGCTTACATTAATACAAATCATTCCGATTAAACGATAAATGTCGCTTGCGAAAATACGAATTAGTCTGAACACGAAAAATCCCGTCTAGCAAAATTACGAACGATTACGAATCAACAGGACCGAAAAGAAACGAACCGAAACTAAATTAATTTTTCCGTTGTGCACAAGAAACGAACCCAAACTAAACGAATTTTTCCGTTGTGCACAAGTCTAATGTTTATCACAAAAATTTGGAAAAAACATTATTTTGCTATATTTAATTTTGTGCTTGGACACATCATTTTCTGTTTAAAAAATGCAAAAGGTCAGAAAATCTGAACAGCCTTAAAATTGTCTAAATAGATGACCTTGAAAATTGCTATGCATTTGTAATGGACAATTCTATTACACTTTACCTCCAATGCTGAAACATTGGAATAAATGACTTTAGCTAGAAATTGAATAAAAAAATATGTCTTACTGAAGCCATCCGCTGATGAAAAGGCATCCATACTTGATTCTAGTGAAGAATTCTGGGGAATAAGATCATTCTCTGCTGCATTATTATTACCTAATTCATTTGTAGGTGTTTCCTAGGATGAACAATAATAAATCAGTACATCACTATAACAGTCGGGATTTGATTAGCGCTAACATTTTAAGATGTTTCCCTTGACAGAAAAGAAAGCCAACATGTAAATCAACACTGTATCTGAAGCCAAAAAAAAAAGAAGAAAAAAATTATTTTCTCGGTTATTAGTAAATTACAGCCCAAAGTGAAAACAGACATTATTTAAATTATTTAAACACAAGCAACATCTTACAGGTTACGCTTATCTTGCATCTCTCTAGAAGTAAAAGCAGCAGCAAATGTCACTTCCAAGTTAAAATTAGAAAAAAATAAAAGTATTTTTACATCTCTGTTCCCATATTGCTAATTTAAGTATCAGGTCAGTATGCTATGAGAATCATAAGTGTGCGCAGCCTATTGCATTAGGGTGTACACCCCAAAGCTCAAACACACACTACTGATCACTCACCATGTTCATTCAGAAAGGGAAGGGGCTGATAAATACATATTTACCGGCCCCTTCCCTCACTCATCCTAAAACATCTCTGCAGCAACAGCCAGCAGGAGAGGAGAGGAGAGGTGGGAAACCGGAGGTGCTGCAGGGGGAAGGAGTGGGGAGCCAGGGCATTGGGGGAATCTGTGCTGCACAGAATGATTAGGGTGTGCCTGGGCACATCCGGCACACCCCGTGCGCACGCCTATGATGAGAATACCCTAGTTTGTATATCATCATGAAAATGCAGATAAAATCGTATGCCCAGGCTGCTTATCTAACAGCTGTACCGTGATGCTAAGGTCAGAAAAATCGAACATATGGAAATAGGATACACTGTCTAGACTTACCTACCGCTAAACCCCAAAAGTGGTAAAATTACAATGAATCAGTCCTTAGATACATAGCTCCACACTGTCCCTGGTTTCGAGGGACTGTCCCTGATGTGGAGTAATATCCCTCTGTTCCTCTTCCCCTTCATTTGTCCCTCATTTTGGTCGGATCTTTGTAGTTGTATAAAAAATTCACTTTTTATCTTTCAAAAAGGGTTTCCCAGTGCTAAACCTTTCATCCAAATTCTAAATTGCTGCATTTGTAAAATGTAAAAGGCAATATAAAGGAATAGTAGTGGTAAAAAAAAAAAGCCTTTGTGGATTTAATTAACCTTTTTTTGATTAATTCTCCTTTAAGGGGGTGTGATAGGAGCATGTCCTATGCCTACATACGTTTGCTAGTAGCTGTCCCTCATTTCCATCTCAAAATGTTGGGAGGTATATTAGATATGCTGGCTGCAGTAGTTTCCTTTTTTTCCAGGTCTTTTCACTTTTTTTTTCACCTGGTAATTGTCCTTGGGTGGCTACATTTACTCCTCACTCTGTCTATGGAGGGAGCTATGGCAGCCACGTAGGCAGGACTTGAAACATGTCTGCCTTTACTCATTTTCCTTACACAGGGGGGTGGTGGGATTAATAGTTTACACAAGGAAGATAACATTTGTTTTTGCTGCCAGTTCATGTGACCGGAAGTAAGAAGAACACTGCATTTCTGGCAAGATCAACATGTATTTTCTGCACCCCCATCGCAGCATTGTGCAGGTTTCAGATTTCAGCAGGGGGGCAAATTTGTACTGGGAGGAGGGGGGATTTATGCTTAGGGGGTAAGCATGTGGATTAGTGCTTAGTGTTTTTGTGGGGAGATTTTTTCTGCCACATACGACTCATATATCTTGGGGGTGGGGCAGTTTGACATTTTCACCCTGGGCTCTAGGTGACCTTGCCCCAGTGTTCTGCCAAAAGAGCCAACTCATCAAAATCTACAATTAGGTAACTTCCGGGGATCCTCCAGCAGCAGTAATTGCAGATTTCGATGACTTGGCTGTTTTCACACAACACCGGTAGCCCTTTTAAGTACGGTACAAGATGAGTTGGTTGTTTTGACAGAACACCGGCTAAGGAGTAAAAAAGTTGTCGCTGCCTTGAAGGCGGCCATGTTGTTGGTTAGTAGCGGGCAGACTAACAATGTCCACTCATTATATAGTGTACCATAGTGTATGCGATGCCGGTGTTATGTAAAAACAGGTGACTCATCAAAATCTACGATTACTGTTGCTGGAGTGTCATCGGAAGTGACGTAATTGGAGATTTTGACGAGTTGGCTCTTTTGACAGAACACCGGCACTGCTTGCAGATAATGTTTTTAGAATTAAAAGTGAAAACTAAAGCAGCCACCACATCTAGGGACTGGCAAGCTACAATATGTTCATTTTTGGGGGTTTAGATCGGCTTTAATGATCTTGAAAACATGAGCATTTAAATCTATTACCTGGTCAAAAAGATATACGGTTACATCGTCAAAGAAGGATACCATCTTCCTCTTCCGATCAAAGTCATCATCCGCTTCATCAGCTGATTTTGGGGATTTTAGCAGACTACGCAAATTACGCCCATCATCTGTCTCAGATACTACAATTGGGATCCCAGTCACCTCTCCTTCAGACTCTGAGCCTGTTCTCTGTGATTCTTGAAGTCCAAACCCATCATCGTCCTCATCCTCATCTTCCTTATTGAAATGTGAATCTCTTTTTTCTTCTTCATTGTCCCACAATGGCTTTCGCCCAGAGGAGCTCTGGAATGTTTGAAGGTTCAGTGGTGGAAGAGATAAAGAAAGCCTGGCAACTTTTGCTGTTAGGATAAAAAAGAACATTTTCTTTCAGTTAATGCAGTTGCCAAAATACAGTAATGCCGCGTACACACGACCGTTTTTAATGTCATTGAAAAAAACGTTGTTTTTCTCGACGTGATTCTTCTCAAGCCTGCCTTGCCTACACACTATCATGAAAAAAAATGCTTGAGCAAAGCGTGGTGACGTAAAACTAGGATGTGAAAAACAACGAGAAAAAATAGAGCATGTTCCAAATTTTTAATGCCCATTTTTCACGTCGTGAAAAATGCTCTGGAGCCCACACACCATCGTTTTTAATGACCAAATAAAAAAATGGCATTTTTCTCGTCATGAAAAACGGTCGTGTGTACGCGGCATATTACTCAGGGTCAGATGTAGTCCTTCTTACTCCCTGAGTTTGAGCAGCCTATCTTTGTAAATATCTGTTTGAAGTCATGAGAACGCCAGGGCTGTATGATTGGTCTGCTTCTCTCTCTTGAAAGGACAGGTCTAAAAGCACAAGAAGACCCTAATTTGCTACGATTAGGCTACAGTTGTGTTTCTCAACTCAGCAGGATATGTTTTCTTATTTTCTTTCCATTTCCACAGGCAATTGAATGACTGGAGATGATTTACTAAAGGCAAATGTTTGCTTCGCAAAAGGGAATTTTCCCCAATCACATGCAAAAATAAAAAAAACAGCATTTTTGCTTGCAAACGATTTGACAATGGAAGTCAGCAGAGCTTCACCACATTCACTAAGCTCTGGGGAAAATTTCCTTTGCAAAGTGAATATACTATTTGCCTTTAGTATATCAACTCCAGTATTGCTGTCTCAGTAATTACCAGCAGATAATTAACCACTTGACCTCCGGAAGATTTACCCCCCCCCCCCCCCCTACATGACCGGGCCATTTTTTGCAATACGCCACTGCGTTACTTTATTTTATGATTGCGCGGGCCCGCCGCGCTGTACACAAACAAAATGTATGTCCTTTTTTTCCCCACAAATAGAGCTTTCTTTTAGTGGTAATTTGATTTTGCACTATAAACAACTACATTTTTTACCTTCTGCTATAATATATGTCCAATAAAAAAAAAAAAAAATTGAATTTCTTCATAAATTTAGGCCAATATGTATACTGCTACATATTTTTGGTAAAAAAAAATCCCAATAAGCGTACAGTATATTGATTGGTTTGCGCAAAAGTTATAGTGTCTACAAACTATTGCATAGTTTTATTTATTAAAATATTTATTTTTTTACTAGTAATGGCAGCGATCGGCGATCAGCGACTTATAGCGGGACTGTGATATTGCGGCAGACATTCTGACACTAACTCTTTTTTGGGGACCAGTGACAAAAGTTCCATCCCTTCCCTCCAGTCAGAATGGTGCTCTGCCTTGTTTCCATAGGCAGATCGCCATTCTGCCTCTCTGCCTAATGATTGTGTCGGAAAACATTGGGTACCGTGCATCCCCTGATCGGCTTCTGCTTTGTGTAATCACAGTGGAAGCAAGCCGCCGGCGGCGTTCATGCGTGCCCCCACCCGGACGTGTCAGATCATGCATAGATATGTAATCTGGGGCACAGGTGCCACCCTGTAGCAGTAAAACTGCTATTGGGTGGACCTGAACTGGTTAATCTGTGTAAAATCCTAAAAATTATTAATTAGTGGTGGAGTTTGAGGGTACTTGAGGACTGCAGTTGATAAATGGCCTATGGTATGTATTTAGATAAGTCCCTTTGCACAGTAGCAACAGAATTAGCTAAGGATTACACTCTGATATGTGTGGAAACAGTGGCGTCACTAGGGTTGGTGTCACCCGGTGCGGTAAAATATGGTGTCACCTCCCCCCCGTCTAGGCTGCCCAGCACCATGCAGGCAGCACACAGTCACGGGGCGCACCCCAAACCAGCCCCTGTAAATGATAGTTTAGGGCGGTATAGTGGCAGGTTAGGGTAGTATAGGGTGGTATAGTGGCAGGTTGGGGTGGTATATGGCAGGTTAGGGTGTTACAGGGCAGGTTAAGGCGGTATGGAGCAGGTTGGGGTGGTATAGGGAAAGTTAGGGTGGTACAGGAAAATTAGGGTGGGAAAGGGCATGTTGGGGTGGTATAGGACTGGTTGGGGTGGTATAGGGCAGGTTGGGGTAGCATGGGGCAAGATGGGGTGGTATACGGCAGGCTGGGGTGGCACAGGGCAGGCTGGTGTGGTACAGGGCAGGCTGGTGTGGCACAGGGCAGGCTGGGGTGGTATAGGGCAGGCTGGGGGGGTATGGGGCAGGCTGGGGTGGCACAGGGCAGGCTGGGGGGTATGGGGCAGGCTGGGGTGGCACAGGGAAGGCTGGGGTGATATAGGGCAGGCTGGGGTGGCACAGGGCAGGCTGGCATGGCACAGGGCAGACTGGGGTGGTATACAGCAGGCTGGGGTGGTATGGGGCAGCACAGGGCAGGCTGGGGTGGTACAGGGCAGGCTGGCATGGCACAGGGCAGGCTGCGGGGGTATGGGGCAGGCTGGGGTGGCACAGGGCTGGCTGGGGTTGTATACAGCAGGCTGGGGTGGCACAGGGCAGGCTGGGGTGGTACAGGGCAGGCTGGCGTTGTATACAGCAGGCTGGGGTGGTATATTAGATGTATTAGGCACAGTAGCTGAGTGTACTGGTCTGGTGGGGGGAGGGGGGCGGCTGGACACAGCTATATTATATATAGCTGTGTCTAGCAGACCACCTTGCACCCCCCCTCCCTCGTTATCAGACTAGCACAGCACAGGGCGCCAGACACTGTCTGAGAGTCCTCCCACACTAGCTCTCAGGTGGCCTGCCGGTACCATGGAAACCCCCCCACCTACACCTCACCTTGGGCTCAGCGATGGACACCAGGACACCCCCTCGCAAGCCGAGTGTCACCCTTCACTCGTTCACTTCCCTCCCGCCTGTACTGTATTCACCTCTTCCGGCCGGGAGTCTGGAGAAGAGACGGGGACAGCGCCACAGCATGCAGCCGCGCCGCCCCGGGCAGTGTGAGATGTGACAGGCACACGCTCACTGGCTCAGTAGGGAGGACCCAGAGGAGGAAGTAGGAGAAGCACGCACACCAGGCGTGGCCGCGGTGCTGGAGGTGTTCTTCCAGCAGGGTGACCGGGGTCAGGCTGAAAAAAAAAATACCAGGTTTTTCCTCACCCTCGGGAGAGTCGGGATGGTGTCACCCCTCTAGCGGGTGTCACCCGGGTGCAGACCGCACCCCCCGCACCCCCCTAGCAACGCCTCTGTGTGGAAATATATGATTTTTGTAGTCATATCCCAGTCTAGGACATTCAGCATCATACCCAATAAAATGATTTGCTTCACACCCAGTGCGATTGATTAAATAAAGAAAGACTTAGCAAAGCCCAAAAAAATATTTTTAAAATTTTTTGGATAGCATAGGGAAGGGTTAACAGTTCAATTTATGTCCCTGTGACAATTGGATTTGAAAGTTTTTGGGTTTCCATGGAAACAAGGATTGGCAGCGGAGACACCTTTCTCCCATTGTAACTCTTATGCCGCGTACAGACAATCGGAAATTCCGACAACAAAACCGTGGATTTTCCAACGGATGTTGGCTCAAACTTGTCTTGCATACACAAGGTCCCACAAATGTTGTCGGAAATTCCGAACGCCAAGAACGCGGTGACTACAAGACGTACGACGGCACTATTAAAGGGAAGTTCAATACCAGTCGTGTTAGTAAAGGTTTGGTGAGAGACGATTTGCGCTTTTCAGCCTCGTGCTTTTCAGTCCGTTACAGTGTGACGAATGTGCTATCTCCATTACGAACGCTAGTTTTACCAGACCGAGCGCTTCCAGCTCGTACTTGATTCAAAGTATGCGCGGAATTTTGTGCGGCGAAATTGTCTACACACGATTGTAATTTACAAGAACAGATTTTGTTGTCGGAAAATTCGAGAACCACCTCTCATATTTTTGTTGTCGGTAACTCCGACAGCAAATGTCCGATGGAGCCTACACACGGTCGGAATTTCCGACAACAAGCTCCCATCGAACATTTGTTGTCGGAAATTCCGATCGTCTGTACGCGGCATTACAGGAGTGAATTTCCATCTCTAGGGGTAGATTTCCTCTCACTTCCTGTTGTCACCCTCCGTTTGTAAGTATGAGTCTTATGTAAGTTGAATGTTTGTAACTTGAGGATTGCCTGTACTGATTTCACTCTAAACATGTGCAAACAAAAATCCTGATTTATTTTTTGTTCTCCCCTTGCACATGATTGGGTATACTTTGCAAAGTTCACCACATTCACTGAGCTGATTGAAAGTTCCCTTGTAAAGTGATAGTTCTCTATATCCTTTACTAACTCCACTCCACTCCAGGGCTCTTTATAATAAACATATGAAGTTAAAATCAAGCCTTTTATTTAATTTAACCACTATAACCCCTTTCACACTGGGGCGCTAGCAGGACCGCTCCAAAAGTCCTGCTAGCCGCATCTTTGGAGCGGTGAAGGAGCGGTGTGTATACCGCTCCTCCACCGCTCCTGCCCATTGAAAGCAATGGGACACCGCGGCTATACCGCTGGCATAGCGCCTCTGTAGAGGCGCTTTGTGGTTGTTTTTAACCCTTTTTCGGCCACTAGCGGTGTGGCACTTTACCGCCACCGCCGCTCCCGCCCCAGTGTGAAAGGGGCCTATATGTTAGTTGGCAAGCACCTAGGACATCTATGAAAAAAGCTAACCAAAGCCACGTAAAAGGACTGCCATGCACATCTGTAGACAAAGGTTACAAAGCAATGGAGCACAGATGGTAGCATGCAGTAAAAAAATACTTTACTGAATGCAGGAATAAAAAAATTATCTATTTAAAGATTAAACTCTGTGAATGCAGCCAAATAACACCTAGGCATGCTGTTCAATTGGTGTGATTTATGTTTAAAAATAAAACTTGTAAAGAAAACTTGAGGCGTTTCCCCTTCAGAAATAAATGTTATACCTTTTATCGCTTCACTCCCGGGATTTGTAACTGATCCAAAATCTAGAAAGAGTTTTGATTGTTCTGGTTCATCTGCTTGTCCAGTAGAATTGTCTCCTGGGTTCTTCTCACCGTTGTCAAGGGTTTGTTCTAATGACAAAGAAGTGGTGTCTTCAATGGATTCATGTTTACAATCTTCTTTTCCATCCACTAATTCATCTTCAACCTTGTGTGTTTCTGGTTCGTTGTTTTGACATTCACCTTGATCCTCATTCAGCTTCATTATAAAGGATTCTTCAGTGGAATTAATGCCCAGAGTGAGATCACTTATTGAACACTTGCTATCCCCAGACCCAGTGAGTTCAGATGATTCTTTGCACAAAAGTTCACTTTTTAATATTTCTTGAGTAGATGGATTTGCTTTGGGCTCCATAGACCACAACTTTAAAACGGCTTGGTCTTTCAAAACACATGAATTTACAGTTCCTGACTCAAAGGTAGAAAGAACATTCCTAGTCACATTTTCTCTCAGGGAGACAAGTAGCTGTTCTTTGCAGACCTGAACAACAAAGCCACTTTCTGGTTGTTTTTTTAGCATGTTTTCATATGAATTTTTCTGATCTATAATGGGAAAATGGTCTTTATTTGTTTCCCGAAAGTCAACAGAGAATTTTTCAGAGACAATATGACTTATATCTTCCTCTGGTACTGTGTTCGTTCCACCATTACAGTTCAAAATCTTTTCTCCATCTCCATTAACATTATCTTCTAGCAAATCTGTCTTATGATTATTTTGTTCTTTATTTTCTGCTTTGGAACATTCTTCAAGTGTATCCTCAACAGATTCTTTGTGTGGACTGGGTTCCTCTGTGCTTTTAACTTCATTAGTCTGATCTTCGTCTGCTGTTGATATAACAACAGATATTTCCTCTGTACACATCCCATTTGTATCACCGCCATCAAGCTTCTGACACGCGGCTCTGCCATGTTTGTCTGTTTCGTTGTCATAATCAGAAAAGTAAGCAGAATCTCGGTGAGGTGTTGCAAGATTTAATGTTCTAAGAGAGGCTTCTTCTTCCATAGGAGTAGCTTGTTGTTCAGAAAAATCTTCTGTCAAAGTCAAGTCACTAGTTGACTCTGATATAGGAGTCAAGGGCAACTTCAAGTCATTAAGAACCATGTCTTCCTCCTTTTCCTCTTTAACATCTTTAAGGATGAACTCTGGAGAAAATGTATTTTCTGTATCATAGCCACTGTCTCCAAACTTTTGCCCAGGAGATGAAAAGTGAGATGATGGACTACATACATCTGATGAGCTGGTGTTGGAAGGAATGTCCAATGAATCAACAGAATCTAATGTTGCCCTAGAGTCCTGTGGTGTCTTTACTGGGTTTAGCGTGTTATGGTTCACTGGAAATCTTTTAAGGACATCTGGAGCAATCTCAATTGTCTCTTCTTCTTCTATGCTTTCTGCAAGTGTGGAAAGAGGTGGGATTTCAATGGGGACAATTACACTGCAATTGGCCATTGAGTTGGAAATTCCTATGAAAGGGGAAGGAGGGTGGTTGGTAATACTCTTTTGTAATGATTCATAAGTCTTTAATTGACTACGGTTACGATAGTCTTGAATATCATAGCTTTTTACTGCTGCTCCCATTAAAGGATCATAAAACTCTTGGTGTTCTACAGCACAAAGACTGTCTCCAAAGGGTCCAGCATAGAGATCTCCATCACCAAAAGTTCGAGCTGGTATAGAACACTCAGAAAGAGAACCTTGCTCAACTTTTAAAGAAGAATCATCATCTAAGCCATAATGGTCCTGATGCATGGCAACATGTGTGGTCCAGTCAATTACCACATCTCCACGCAACATAGAGCAAGAGCATCTCTGCAAACTGCCCATCACACCTCTACTACACAAAGGACAAGAGGGCATGTTGCGGTGACTGCTATTGTCTGTACTACTGCTGCTGCTTTCTGTGCTCTGATCTTCCATTAGTGAGGGCTCACAATCCCAAGGTGAAGATCGATCATCCAAAAACTCTGCCAGAGATTCTGGGTCTCCAGCAAGGGTTTCCCCAGCACCCCTCTCTTCAAGAGTATCTGAATCCCAGCTCCTTCTATGATCTTCAATGTCTCTGTAAACATTCAGAATTGAATCAGAGGAAAAGACATCAGGCAAAGATGACTCCATTAAGGAGGTCTCCTGTACCTGTCTTGACAAGTCTCTCTCAACTGAGCCACGGAAAGGGTTTACATAACGAGGCAGGTCTCTTCCTACATTTATAAAGGGATTATTGTTACTAGGTGTCCATCTATCTATAAGTTTAGGAACTTCATGTAATATTAGATGAGCAGGAGGATCTTCTGGACTGGTTCTACCACTTTCAAGTGGGTCCCAGTCTGAAGAAAAGAGTGGTTCAATTGGGGAAGCTGGGCTCCCAAGAGACAACCTCTGATGAAGTGTTCTTTGATCCTGCATATCATACTTTCTCTCATAGATCGGACTAGGTGCGCAGACAGTACAGTCCACACCACTCCCTCTGTCTGCATGTTCCTCCAAGCGAATGTAATATTCACTGCTTACTGAAGGACTACGAGCGCTAATAACTGGAACCACACTCGGAGTCTCCAAGCTCTGACGTGAATGTTGATGGCTAGAGTCATAAAATGGATTAGCAGGCACAGTCAAACTCCCATTACTTGGTGGGTAATCTTGGCATTGTGAGTTTGACTTCCATCGTCCTAGTCTGGCTTTCTCCCACATATATTCAAAGTTAAGTCCACGGCTGCTTTCTGTTACAGTCAAGATGTCATCCATATCTGCATGGAATCCATCCCCACCGTTAAAGTTATCTAGTAGTGGAAATGCGGAAATCTCATCTGAGTGACGCAAAGGCCCCATCGAAGATTTACTTGGTTTAAGCGCATTCCATCGCCACTCAAAACTTTCCTCTGTCTGGTTGGAGCATTCATTTAACAAATATGTGAGCTGTAGATGAAGTTCTTCGACTGTAGGTCTTTGTTCAACAGAGAGCCAGCAGGACTGCATCACTTCATACCTAAAAAATAACAGATACATATATTAATATAAATAAGGAGAAAGCTTTACCATTATAGAAAATATAAATCATATCATGCAGGATAGCAAGAGATGTCAATAGTTAATTTCTTCATAACATGATAACACTGGGAAAATGATAGAAGGCTGTTGAAATAAAAATTTGTCCAGGGATAGACCTATGGACATAATCAGTTAGAGAAATCTGGCATGCCCAATAGTTTTGCCCATGCCCTGCTTTTAGTTATCTTGGTAAAAATAATGTTTGGTTAGTTACCACATATCCTTGCAAAATAGCACACATCACACAAAATAGGGTCCATCTAGAGACGTTAGATGACAGAAAACAAAAACTCCTGCACACAAGTGGAATACCAGACAGTCTGTAAGTCAAAATGGTGAATGTCACTTGGCCTTGCTGCCCTCACGGATAGGGGTATCCTTTTTTCTTTTTTCTCTTTTGCATCTAGAGACGCTCCGTCCATTTTAGAAAACCTTGGTTAGCTTATATTACAGTAAAAGCAATGACAACAGTATGCCTCTGTATATGGTCAGTTGGGGGCTACAGACTGAGCACATGCGATACATGCAAGCTATGAAACATGTCTCAAAAACAGAAAGCAAATAATTAACAGACAAATAGTTTCTACAGTACCTTTGATAAGATAACCAAGTTCTAAAAAAAATGGTACACTGACACAGGTCAGTGAATTTTGCACTGTGCTAACAAACAATAGGCGCTGGGAGTTGCAGCTTTTCTTCCAGGTCTTTTCATCCTGCACCCCTGCCTACCACTGTAATGGGCAGGATATAAACTTTTCCTCTACTAGGTCAACTACTTTCTGCCACTCTTTCCCCTATCTCCAAATACTTACACTGTATACAGAACCAGAACTAACAAGCCTAGACTTATAATATTGTAACAACAGAAAGATCATGATAATACTTACAGTGTGTGAATTAATATAAAATTATCCCAATTACAACCAGAAACATGTTCACAGCGGCTGCATATTTACTGTTCTGCTACAAATCAGTTCTTTACTGATACTACTAGAAACATGTCCATAGGGGTACAGTCAGTACCATACTGATATTACCAAAAACAAGTCAGCAGAAACACAATCAGTACCATACTGGCCCCCAAATACCTCTCCATAGAGACACAGTCAGTACCATACTGACACCACCAAATACCTGTCTATAGAGACACAATCAGTACTGTACTGACACCACCAGAAACATGTCTATAGAGACACAATCCATACTGTACTGACACCACCAGAAACATGTCAATAGAGACATAGTCAGTATTGTACTGACACCCCCATAAACATGTCCATAGAGATAAAATCTGTACTGTACTGACACCGCCAGAAACATGTCCATAGAGACACTATGAGTACTGTAGTACTGATACCACCAGAAACATGTCCACAGAGATACAATCTGTACTGTACTGACACCGCCAGAAACATGTCCATAGAGACACAATTAGTACTGTGCTGACAAAACCAGAAACATGTCCATAGAGATACAATCAGTACTGTACTGACATCACCAGAAACATGTCAATAGAGATACAATTAGTACTTTACTGATACCCCAGAAACATGTCTATAGAGACACAAACAGTACTGTACTGACACCACCAGAAACATGTCCATAGAGACACAATCAGTAGTGTACTGACACCACCAGAAACATGTCCATAGAGACACAATCAGTAGTGTACTGACACCACCAGAAACATGTCCATAGAGACACAATCAGTAGTGTACTGACACCACCAGAAACATGTCCATAGAGACACAATCAGTACTGTGCTGATACATCAGAAACATGTCCATAGAGACACAATCAGTACTGTGCTGATACATCAGAAACATGTCCATAGAGACACAATCAGTACTGTGCTGACACCACCAGAAACATGTCAATAGAGATACAATTAGTACTTTACTGATACCCCAGAAACATGTCCATAGAGACACAATAAGTACTGTACTGACACCACCAGAAACATGTCCATAGAGACACAATCAGTAGTGTACTGACACCACCAGAAACATGTCCATAGAGACACAATCAGTAGTGTACTGACACCACCAGAAACATGTCCATAGGGACACAATCAGTAGTGTACTGACACCACCAGAAACATGTTCATAGAGACACAATCAGTAGTGTACTGACACCACCAGAAACATGTTCATAGAGACACAATCAGTAGTGTACTGACACCACCAGAAACATGTCCATAGAGACACAATCAGTACTGTGCTGATACATCAGAAACATGTCCATAGAGACACAATCAGTACTGTGCTGACACCACCAGAAACATGTCAATAGAGATACAATTAGTACTTTACTGATACCCCAGAAACATGTCCATAGAGACACAATAAGTACTGTACTGACACCACCAGAAACATGTCCATAGAGACACAATCAGTAGTGTACTGACACCACCAGAAACATGTCCATAGAGACACAATCAGTAGTGTACTGACACCACCAGAAACATGTCCATAGGGACACAATCAGTAGTGTACTGACACCACCAGAAACATGTTCATAGAGACACAATCAGTAGTGTACTGACACCACCAGAAACATGTCCATAGAGACACAATCAGTACTGTGCTGATACATCAGAAACATGTCCATAGAGACACAATCAGTACTGTGCTGATACATCAGAAACATGTCCATAGAGACACAATCAGTACTGTGCTGACACCACCAGAAACATGTCAATAGAGATACAATTAGTACTTTACTGATACCCCAGAAACATGTCCATAGAGACACAATAAGTACTGTACTGACACCACCAGAAACATGTGCATAGAGACACAATCAGTACTGTGCTGATACATCAGAAACATGTCCATAGAGACACTATCAGTACAGTACTGATATACCAGAAGCATAGAACCCATTTAAGAGCTATAATCTCTTGGACGTCCAGATGTGCTCCAAACAGATGGTCAGAAATAGAGATGGGAATTACAGTCCCTGCTCACCCTTGTTCTATGTTATGGCCCTCATCCGATAAATTTACTCCTCAACTACGTAAAGTCTGTCTGAATCCCATGTTATTTACACTTTTAATTTGGAAACTCTGTTCTGGTAAATTTTCTTTGTCATCCCCATGCTCTCCCCTAGTAAACGTTCTCTTCAATCCAGAAATTCCTGACAAACTATCCTATGATTCTATGCTCCCCTGGACCCAAGCGGGAATATTCCAACTACGTCATTTAGTGCATCCCGTGACGCGTAAAATACTCACTTTTTCTGATTTGCAATCAAAATACCATATTCCGAAAACTCTTTTTTATTCCTTCCTTCAGATTAAGCACTTCTTCGCTTCTAAATCCCCCCAATTGACCCTGAATACCCCTACTGACTTTGAATTGTTGTGCTCCAGAGGATCATATGAACCGCGTCAGATTTCCTCTATCTACAAAATTCTACACACAGCCCTCCCCCTCACTGAACATACCTATTTATATATGAGAAAATGGTCCCACATACTACATAGGTCTATCTCATTGGGTGATTGGGGACTGATTTGTGACACCGCCTCCAAGGTCTCCAGGTGTGTAGCTCAGAGAGAGACCACGTATAAAATACTTATGTTCTGGTATCGAACCCCTGAATTTTTAGCAGCACGAAAACTGACCCCACATAACTATTGTTGGAGATGTGGCTCCTCCATTGGTACTCACTTCCACATATTTTGGGATTGCCCTGTATTAATCCAATTTTGGTCACAGGTACATGACCTCCTGCAGAAAACCCTGGAGATTTCCGTCCCCTTTCAACCCATATCTTTTACTAGGCCTACCTCTCGCGAAAATTTCTAAAAATCTTTCTAAGCTGATGGCCTTTATTTTATCAGCAGCCAAACGTGTTATACCTCAGTGTTGGAGATCTACTTCTCCTCCCACCTTTGCGCAATTTTTATCAACAATTGCTGACATTTGAAGAATGGAACGCCTTACAGCTGTCATAGACGACTCACTTCCCAAATTTGAAAGTATCTGGGAGAAATGGGACTCTTCTGACTATAACATTGAGTCTCATCCCATCCCATCATGATTGATTACCCGGTGTCCCTGTTCTTATAGTATTGTATTAGTTGACTCTCCTTTAGCTCGTAACTGATTGTTTATACAGTATCCTAGCCAGCAGAACCATGATATGTTAAAAATATTTGACTCTTCACTTATTCTTTGTTTTGTGATATGAATACTTTGTTTACGCCCAGACATCTATGTGTCATGTTGGTATCATTTCTGTTTGCCTCTCATATCATTTTCGAATGTCTGGTCTGTATGATTCTTTTGTTTGCATTAAAATTTTATAAACAAACAATAAAAAGAAAATAAAAAAAGAAACATGTCCATAGAGATACAATCAGTACTGTACTGATACACCAGAAACATTTCCACAGTACCATCCCTGCCCACAAAGCAAAGGACAAGGATACTATATAAACCATGTGATTGGAATCTGTAATATATCATTTCAGTTACCGTATATACTCGAGTATAAGCCGACCCAAATATAAGCAGAGGACCTAATTTTACCACAAAAAACTGGGAAAATATATTGACTCGTGTATAAGCCGAGGGTGAGAATGCAGCAGCTACTGTAAGCAGAAAAGAGGGTCAACAATGCCCATTTGCACGCCTCACTGTGCCCATTCCAACCTCACTGTGCCCATTGCAGTCTCACTGTGCCATACCTCACTGTGCCATACCTCATTGTGCCCATTGCAACCTCACTGTGCCCGAGTACCTGAATTCTTGACAGGCGTCCATTTTTTTTAAAGTCGCGGCTTTCTCCTGGCATTCCGTGATTTGACACTGTGTTCTGCCTATCACTGAGGTCCTCTCATCTTCGGACTCAGTTTCCCAGCAGACACTGTGTTCAGTGTTCCGCCAATCACGGACATGGGATTGCCTGTAGCCCACTCCCCAAATCACTTACCAAATATTATACCTAAAAACGTAACGCCTAAATAAAAAACACACGAAAAAACATATTGGCATAAAAATAATGGCCGTGGCACTTTATTGGTATAAAATTAATTATTATTAAAATCTTTATTAAATAAATTCATTAAATCAGAAAACCAATAAATATATATAAGCTCAGTTATTGGAACTCGAGCCGAAATAAATTAATTTAACATTAACACCCCCCCCCCCCCCCAGAAATCCAGGGTGATTTAAACCACATAAATGCCAATGACAAGGGTGGATAGGGTGGGTAGCTCTTTTACCCAGGCTTGATCAACTGTGAGAGAAAACCCCTAGAAAACCCCCTTATATAGGGGTACCTTCCAGAAGCTTCCACAGCCCCTAATTGGTCAATTAACCCTCCATCTCCAATCCTTAAAGGGACAGTACCCCAATTACTATTCAATTACCACATAACCTAATATGAATTTTAGAGGCAGGAAAAAAGAAGGGGGGGCGGGTCCGCAGCAAGCCCATGAAGGCGGGCCCAAATGCTTGTTCCCTCATTTAACATTCTTTCATCCTCGGACAAGAGAAGGTCCGTGATTGGCGGAACAATGAACACAGTGTCTGCTGGGAAACTGTTTGAGGATGAGAGGACCTCCGTGATAGGCAGAACACAGTGTCAAATGCCTATCATGGAACGGAACGCCAGGAGAAAGACGCAACTTTTAAAAAAAATGGACGCCTGTCAAGAATTCAGGTACAAAAAAACACTGACTTGAGTATAAGCCGAGGGGGGCATTTTCAGCCCTGAAAAAAGAGCTGGAAAACTTGGCTTATACTCGAGTATATACGGTATATATAACCTCTTCCTGACTTTAACAGAATCTTGAAATTTACAGAGTTTTACAAGTTTATTCAGTATTATAAAGTTTTCATTGAAGTCAAAACATCCAAATGAAATAAAGCACAATTTGTAATAAGAATTGGTTTCAGTTTATTGGTCTAGAGATGATTTTACCAGTAATCCGAATGGGGTAGCTTAAGTCGAGGCTTGGCCAGTTTCATTTGCTGCTCCTTGATCACAAAGGTCAGCACTTCCTCATCTGACAGGTGACGATATGGCTGACTTCCAAATTCAAAGAGTTCCCATACTGCAACTCCTAGAGACCTTTAAAAGAGCATCAGACAATATAGTAAAGCAATACGGACAGGCACTGCAGCCAAGCCTTTATGGTTTAATTTATGGTTAGTCCCTCTCTAGTGTACATGTGAACCCTCTGCTGAATTATAACTTTTTAGCATGAAATTAATTAGAACAAAATATCCATATTAGCCTTAAGCCCCGTACACACGGTCAGACTTTTGGCCAACAAACTTCATTTTGAGCAAGTTGGACCAACAATCCGACCGTGTGTACGCTCCATCGGACAAACTTTTTTTGCTTTTTTTTTATTTTCATTGGACAAAAGTTGGGTCTGCAAACAGACAAACTTTTGCCCAACAAAAGTCCGATGGAGCAAAGTCCGACCGTGTGTACAGAAAACCATTGGACTTTTGTCCGATGGACAAAACAACTAATGTTAAAATCAACCAACAATAGCAGAAGTTGACCTAAGGGTGGCGGTAAAGAGCAGAAAAGAGCAGAAAAACCACGTGATGTTGCAAAAAGTTTTGGGAAAGTTTGCAGAAAAGTCAGAGCGTGTGTATGGTATGGGTGTTCCAGACCAACTCCGTTCGGACAAAAAAACACGGAAAAGTCTGATGGAAGTCTGACCGTGTGTATGGGGCTTTACCCTTAAGCCTCGTACACACGGCCGGTTTTCTCGTCAAGAAACAACAAGAAAAATGCCGGGAGAGCTTTCTTGCCGAGAAAACCGGCCGTGTGTACGAGGCTTTCAGGTTTCTCGTCAAGAAAACTGGGCAGAATCTCGACAAGAAAAATAGAGAACCTGCGCTCTCTCGTGGTAGCTGTAGCTTCCTAGGCATAGGTAGGGTGTAGCAAGATGGCGGCGGCGGCATCGAATGTGACGAGCGCACGCTCGTCGTAGTCGATGACGCGTTTGTTCCATTCAAAAGAACGGCGGTTCTTTTGAAACGAGCGTGTGTACACTCGGCTGGGACAAGATTCTTGTCAAGAATCTCGTCAGGAAAAACAACATGTTTTTTCCTGACGAGATTCTCGGCCGTGTGTACGAGGCTTAAGTCGAAACATACATACATCAAGGTGAGCTAAAAAGTTGTGTTGGGGTTCCGTTCAAAATAATGTAACCTGATTAACTATAAAACTGTCTAAATTCTGATTGGTTAAAATTGTCAATTGCATATTGTTTAGGAATAAAGCTATATCCACACCAAATGCAATAGGTTCTAATAAAAACAATATATTTCTATTGTCTATGTATTTTGCCTGCAAAAATACGCGATGTGGCGGCTGTGAGTAAGCACAAACTGAAATGATATATAAAAAGGCTGGAAGTCTTACTCTCCTGATACATTTAATCCATTAAAATGTGAAATCTGCAGATCTGTGTGTTAAACTACAAGTCAAGCTTATTTTTTATACTGTCTACTATTTCAGAAATCACGACAGTTCTAGGCCAGTGAAAATAATAAATATGCGCGGTGTGATGTGTCATGTTTTAAATAATGCATTACACTATGTAGACTGCTTGTATAAAAATAAACAGATCAGCTGCCTCTGGAGAAACACAAAAAAAAGCAAATCTAGTACAGGATAAAGGTGATGAAGAAGACACTCACCAGACATTGCTTTCCTTGCTCTGGTCTACCACAACTAAGTTTCCATGAACTTCATCTAAAAGTTCTGGAGCAACCCAACGTAATGGGATCCAGAGTCGATCTGGAGTAATGTAGTAATCCTCCTGGATATAAAAAATTAAATAGTTATTTCTGGATCGTCACCTTTGCAGTTTACATTAAATTATGGCCACTAGGGGGCAGGGTATGAGGCGGCGGAGCAGGATCTTCACTGCCCACTAGCAGCCTTCTCTATTTTCCTGGATCGGGAGCCCCTCTTATTGTGATTGTACTAGTGACATACCTCCTACTAATCCATGTATCAATGTACAGTATAACTGAACCATGCAGACATTGTATATGAGTTAACATTAACAGAAATAGTAGAGTTAAAGTGGTTGAAAACCCTTGCATATACCCAGTGAAGTGGCCAGTCTCAGGTAATAAGCATAGATAAAACAATTCATCCTACATAAGTTGTACCTGTTTATCTGCAGCCATTTCTTCTGTAGACCATTCTAAAAACACACAGATCAAAGGATGTTTTCTAAGCCCTAGCAGCAGGGGGGAGGGATCTGAAGTTCTTATGCCGCGTACACACGATCGGACATTCCGACAACAAAACCGTGGATTTTTTTTCCGACGGATGTTCGCTCAAACTTGTCTTGCATACACACGGTTACACAAATGTTGTCGGAAATTCCGATCGCCAAGAACGCGGGGACGTACAACACTACAAGGAGCCGAGAAAAATGAAGTTGAGTGATTCCGAGCATGCGTCTAATTGATTCCGAGCATGCGTAGGATTTTTGTGCATCGGAATTGGATACACACGATCGGAATTTCCGACAAGAACTTTTGTTGCCGGAAAAATTGAGAACCTGCTCTCAATCATTTGTTGTCGGAAATTCTGACAGCAAATGTCCGATGGAGCCTACACACGGTCGGAATATCCGACCAAAAGCTCACATCGAACATTTGTTGTCGGAAATTCCGATCGTGTGTACGCGGCATTGCAGTGCAGATCTCAGTGAGGGGGACTTTGATTGGAGGGAAGGGACACACCCCCTCCACACAGTACAGGAGAACATGCAGAGCTGTGGATATCACTCACAGGCTGTGTGCGAGAGCTCTCCTCGCCATCACCTTTTTAACTCTTGGTGTCAGGAAAAGCTGCCAGAAGTGACTCATGTAAATAATAGAGGAATAAGGCAACAGAGAGAAATCACACTCAGTGCTTTGGATAGAGGTAAAGCACACAGTATACAGAATATGCTTTGTTCATATTTCATGTCTGAGGTTTACAAGTGCATTACACAGTTTTACTTACACCTTAAGATCTAAACCTCTTAGTAAAACATAATTGTAGGAAGTCCCATGATGACGGATCACATTTACTGTATACAGTGCCTTGAAAAAGTATTCCTACCCCTTGAAATTTTCCACATTTTGTCATGTTACAACCAAAAACATAAATGTATTTTATTGGGATTTTATGTGATAGACCAACACAAAGTGGCACATAATTGTGAAGTGGAAAGAAACTGATAAATGGTTTTCAATTTTTTTTTACAAATACAGTAGATATGTGAAAAGTGTGGCGTGCATTTGTATTCAGCCCCCCTGAGTCAATACTTTTTAGAACCACATTTCACTGCATTTAGAGCTGCAAGTCTTTTTGGGGATGTCTCTACCAGCTTTGCACATCTAGAGAGTGAACATTTTGCCCATTCTTCTTTGCAAAATAGCTCAAGCTCTGTCAGATTGGATGGAGAGCGTCTGTGAACAGCAATTTTCAAATCTTGTCACAGATTTTCAATTAGATTTAGGTCTGGACTTTGACTGGGCCATTATAATACATGAATATGCTAAACCATTCCATTGTAGCTCTGGCTACATGTTAAGAGTCGTTGTCCTGCTGGAAGGTGAACCTCTGCCCCAGTCTCAAGTCTTTTGCAGACTCTAATGCGGCGTACACACGACCGGATTTTCCGTCGGAAAAACCTTGGATGGTTTTTCCGACGGAATTCCGCTCAAGCTTGGCTTGCATACACACGGTCACACAAAAGTTTGCGCGTCGGAATTGCTACAGACGTTCGGAATTTCCGATAGGAATTTTTTCCCTCTGAAGATTTGAGAACCAGCTCTCAAACTTCCGACAGCAAAAGTCCAAAAGCTTGCATCGGACTTTTGTTGTTGGAATTTCCGATCGTGTGTACACGGCACAACAGGTTTTCTTCTAAGATTGTCCTGCATTTGGCTCCATCCATCTTCCCATTAACTCTGACCAGCTTCCCTGTCCCTGCTGAAGAAAAGCATCCCCACAACATGATGCTGCCGCCACCATGTTTCACTGTGTGTATAGTGTGTTCAGGGTGATGTGCAGTGTTAGTTTTCTGACACACATATCGTTTTGCTTTTAGGCCAAAAAGTTCAATTTTGGTCTCATCTGACCAGAGCACCTTCTTCCACATGTTTGCTGTGTCTCCCACATGGCTTCTCACAAACTGCAAACAGGACTTCTTATGGCTTTCTTTCAACAATGGCTTTCTTCTTGCCACTCTTCCATAAAGGCCAGATTTGTGGAGTGCACGAATAATAGTTGTCCTGTGGACAGATTCTCCCACCTGAGCTGTGGATCTCTGCAGCTCCTCCAGAGTTACCATGGGCCTCTTGGTTGCTTCTCTGATTAATGCTCTCCTTGCCCGGCCTTTCAGTTTAGGTGGGTGGCCATGTCTTGGTAGGTTTGCAGATATGCCATACTCTTTCCATTTTCAGATGATGGATTGAACAATGCTCTGTGAGATGTTCAAAGCTTGGGATATTATTATTTTTTTAACCTAACCCTGCTTTAAACTTCTCCACAACTTTATCTCTGACCTGTCTGGTGTGTTCTTTGGCCTTCATGATGCTGTTTGTTCACTAAGGTTCTCTAACAAACCTAGAGGGCTTCACAGAACATCTGTATTTATACTGAGATTAAACACACAAGTGGACTCTATTTACTAATTAAGTGATTTCTGATAGCAATTGGTTCCACTAGATTTTAATTAGGGGTATCCGAGTAAAGAGGGCTGAATACAAATGCATGCCACACTTTTCAGATATTTATTTGTAAAAAAAAATAAAAACCATGTATTATTTTCCTTCCACTTCACAACTATGTGCCACTTTGTGTTGGTCTATCACATAAAATCCCAATAAAATACATTTACTTTTTGATTGTAACATGACAAATGTGGAAAATTTCAAGGGGTATGAATACTTTTTCAAGGCACTGAATAAGGTATATACTATATAAGGTACTTTGGATCAGTGCTTAGGGATAAAAAAGTAAACACATCATATACAATGTATTTGTTTTCTTCTTTATTTTTCTGTTGTCTAGCTCCTGGTGGACACTAAGGGGGAAATTCCTCAACAGAACTGAGGAAGAGGTTAACACTAGGTTTGCATATAAAGCAGACAATACAGAGGAACTATCATGTAGACATGTGCGATTAGTTTCGTACGAATTGAAAATTTGTACGAATTTTTCGAAATTCGTACATTTGTACGAATCCGAATTACGAATTTTTATGGATACGAATTCTGTACGAAATACGAAGTTTCGTTTACGAAGTTTCGTTTACGAATTTCGGCTCCAATTTGAAAAGATTCGACATTATAGAGAGAAAAGATTCGACAGAGAGAAAAGATTCGACATTATAGAGAGAAAAGATTCGACATAGAGAGAAAAGATTCGACATTATAGAGAGAAAAGATTCGACATAGAGAGAAAAGATTCGACATTATAGAGAGAAAAGATTCGACATTATAGAGAGAAAAGATTCGACATTATAGAGAGAAGATTGCTGCTGGAATTGGGTGGGGAAGTACATTTCCGGTCAAATCATTTGTTCGTTCCGGTCGAATCGTTCGTTATACGCGTCGTACGAAATTCGTATTTCGTACGAATCCGAATTGAATTCCGTACACGAATTACGATTTTTTTTTAATACGGAACGAAACAAATTTTTCGACGGCTCCCATGTCTACTATTATGCATTAGTAAGAGAAGATTGGAAATTCTAATTTCAATAAAGCACTGATCCTTCCTTTGCAGTATCAACCACATAGATCTCACCATCCATTTGGCAATGGGGTTGATCCATCCATCGTGATTACAAGGGGGGCATGTGCCTCTGTTGCCATGACAATGGGGCTAATTCTTCTATCCCTATAGCTTTCCATTACCATGGGAACAGGGGTGATGCCATCGTGGCAGCATTGTAAATCCTTCCATTGCCCATCAACATGGAAAAAGGGTATTTCTCATTGACTTAATATACCATGTGGTCATATTAGGTCAATGATGTTACAAGCATCCTCATCCCTTTCTATATATGTAGCTGTGGGGCAGCGAATGCCCTGGCCACATTTGATTGGGTGGCAGTGGGCAGAAGTGTCAGCTTCGCTCCAGGTTTGGTCCGAGACCAAGTTTGGATCAAACCTGAACTTATCCTTACTCTTCATCACAATGACCATGCAAGCATAATCCCTTTTGAAATGGGGCGGGGGCACATCCTTTCATCCCCATTACAACTGGACTATGGCAATGAGGCAGTGGAGCTGATTCCTCTGTTGCCAAGGCAGCACTTCATAATCCTCTATTTCCTTGGAGATAAGGCAGATGTAGCTAACACTAAAGAGACCAACCCCTGTGTCATCATGGCCATGGTACGAGACCTTTCATTGGCATGGCAAATGTGTTAGACCTTCTGTCAACGTGACAATTGGATGGAATGTCTTTTTGTTACAATAATATTGAGGGGATCAACCCTATTTCCATGGCGATGGAAAGGGTCTCCCCCTTTGCTAAGGTAGCTGAGTATTTGCCCCTGTTGCCATGGCAATGTTCCATGTTCAGCTGTCATCACTCTCTTGCCTCAACTTCTTCCTATGATCAGCTCCTGCTCTCCCTTTCTATGCCTTCTTGATCCACAGGCAGTTAAAAAAAACAAAAACATTATCTATACCCCCTCCTGGCCCATGATCACCTTAAGCAGGCCATACACGAATTTTTTTTTCAAAATCATGGATTTTCGAAATTCGGCCGACCAAACCTTCATGTTGCCGGGAATATTCGTTTCTCTCCAGGAATATTCTTTTCTTGCACATGCGCATTTTCTTTTCTATTACATTTCTCGCACGATTCTCCCATCATTGATCAGAAAATCGTTCGTTTTTCAAAAAATTTTCAACATGTCGGATTCTTCAAATTTGATTGCCGCACGAAAATCGGCTGTTGCTGCAGCCCACTAACAGTGCGAAATTCGTATGAAAATTCTTTGATACGATTTTCGAAAGAAAATTCTTTCGAAATTCGAACCGTGTATGGCCGCCCTTACTTTCCACAGTCAGCTACCACTTTGTTTTCCCAAGAAATCCTCTACCCCCTTGCTACCACCAAGATCACTTTCCACTCTATCTTCCCCCGCAATCTTTTTTCTTTTTTAAGTGAGATGGCACACCTAAACAAACATGTCTTCAATTAAAATATTGACTGATTAGTCAGTATTGGCCAGTAGGTTATGAATCAACCTTGCCAAAAAACACCAGCCTAATTTAACCCATTCAGAAAAATGAGCGTGTTCGCTAGTTACTTTAAAGTTTTCTTAGCTATTCATAAAAAAGAAAAAGATAAAAATTCAACTTATAGAGTCAGTCCACTCAAAATTAATATTTTACTGTTTATTGGATGCTAGAGTACTGTTGTTAGCTCTGGTACTGAGATCTCCACACTTAGGTTTCCAGGTGTCCACACTTACTACGGCCATTACAACTGGATTCCACTCTTTTCGAATTTTTCATTTAATATCCAGCATACTATGAAGCATGCAACAATGGGAGTGAGTACAGACTGTGGTGAATGGGAAGAAGGAATAGAGCCAAAATTATGGCTGGGAGATCTAATTTCTGGAGCTCCCTGGAAGATACATATAAGATTCTAAACCACGACCTGTACCTAAACCCTAAACCAAAAATGTATTATATCTCCAACAGAGAAGACCTGTTTCCGCTCCAGATTGCAGAGTAAAGCCTCGTACACACGGCCGAGATTCTCGTCGAAAAAAACATGTCGTTTTTTTCGATGAGATTCTTGGACAAGAAACTTGTCCCGGCCGAGTGTACACACGCTCCTTTCAAAGAACCCGCGGTTCTTTGAATGGAGCGAACGCGGTGACGTCATCGAATACGACGAGCATGCGCTCGTCACATTCGATGCCGTCGCCGCCATCTTGGTTCACCCTACCTATGCCTAGGAAGCTACCGCGAATGCGTCAAAGTCATTTCGAGCATGCGCGGGCTTCCTGGCGAAAAGGTAAGTGTACACACACACAATTTTCTCGTCGAGAAAAAGGCTGACGAGAATCTCGACGAGAAAATAGAGAGCAGGTTCTCTATTTTCTCGTCGAGATTCTTGTTGCTTTTCTTGACGAGAAACCATACACACGAACAAATTTCTCGGCAAAAAATCTCTGCCAGCAAGTTTCTTGCTGGTTTTTGCCGAGAAACTCGTTCGTGTGTATGAGGCTTCACTCTGCAACCTGGAGAGGAAACAGGTCTTCTCTGTTGGAGATAAAGTATTACGCTATGTGCCTTCTTTTCTTCTCCCATTCTTCCATTTAACATCTGGTTCAACATTTTGGTACCACCTGAGTTATTGCCCATAAGAACACAATACCAGGAAAGCCTCTCTTCATTTGTTCGATTTGCCAGATATCTGTTTGGAATGCAGCTGAGGATTCAGCTTTTAACAGTGATTTTACATCATGCTCAGTTGACCCTTTGAACGTATGTTATTTAGGGTTCACTGTTTCCAGTAAAGCCTCATACACACGACCGGTTTTCTCGGCAAGAAACGACAAGAAAGCTCTCACAGCAGTTTTCTTGCCGTTTCTTGCCGAGAAAACCTTTCGTGTGTATGGTTTCTTGTCGAGAAAACTGCCAGGAGTCTCGACGAGAAAAATAGAGAACCTGCTCTCTATTTTCTCGTCAGAATTCTCGTTTTTCTCGTCAGGATTCTCGTCGGCCTGTTTCCCGATGAGAAAACCGGTCGCGTGTATGCTTTTCCGAGTCTTAAAAAACCGCACATGCTCAGAATCAAGTATGAGACGGGAGCGCTCCTTCTGGTAAAACTAGCGTTCGTAATGGAGATAGCACATTCGTCACGCTGTAACGGAATGAAAAGCACGAAGACTGAAAAGCGCGAAACGTCTCTCACCAAACTTTTACTAACAAGCGGTAACACAAGATCAACAAAAGCAGCCCAAGGGGTGGCGCCATTGGAATCGAACTTCCCCTTTATACTGCCGTCGTACGTGTTGTACGTCACCGTGCTTTACAACGACGAGATTTTGGATTGACAGTGTGTATGCAAGGAAAGCTTGACAAGAATCCCGTCAAGCTTGACAAGAATCTCGTCGAGAAAACTGTCGTTTTTTTTACAAAGGGATTCTCGGCCGTGTGTGCGAGGCTTAAGCCTCTTAAGCCGCGTACACACGATCGGTTTTACCGATGAAAACAGTCCAATGGATTTTTTTAATCGGACAAACCGATCGTGTATGGGTCCCATCCATCTTTTTTCCATCGGTGTCAAAAAATAGAACATGTTTTAAATTTTTCCAATGGATAAAAAAACCGATAGCAAATTCCGAACGTCTATGGGCAAGTCCATTGGTTAAAAAACCCACACATGCTCAGAATCAAGTCGACGCATTCTCAGAAGCATTGAACTTAATTTTTCTCGGCTCATCGGAGTGTTTTACGTCACCGCGATGGAACGGTCGGTTTTTTGACTGATGGTGTGTAGGCAAGACTGATGGAAGTCAGCTTCATCGGTTTTCCGATGGAAAAATCCATTGGTTTAAAAACCATAGGAAATCCGATCGTGTGTACAGGGCTTTACTCTCAATTACCCTCTTACTCTCAATATTCACATTTGAGAATATCATCATCTTTTGAACTTTTATTTACTCATCAATATCAGAGACTTCTTTTCAGTGCACTTATTTCTGGTTCATTCACAGATATTTGTTCATTGTTTGTTTGTTCACCCAGTTTTGCTTCATTTATTCATTTATATATTGATTAATATTTTTTTGGCACTGTGTTCACTCACCACCAGGTGCACTCTTATTTATGCTTAGCGCTACACTTTTATGTAATAACATGCTAATACCAGTTCTAGAAGTTCAATCAGTTATTAAGTGGAGGGCTGTGTGCATGCTTGCTACCAGCATTGCTATTGGAGCAGCTATTAGTCTTGGGCCTCCTACCAATGACAGTTTGATGGAGGGAAGAAAAATGAACAAACAACTCTATTGAAATAAACACACTGCCTTCTTTCCATCTTGGGTTATTCTAAAACCTTTTGATTCCCTAGGTTGCTCATACCTTGTAATTATTGTGTGAAATGCCGTAGTCTCCAATTCGGACAGTCAGATCAGAGGTAAGAAGGCAGTTTCTTAGGGCAAGATCACTACAAATACATAAAAAAGAAAACTCAGTAAGAAAATAGACTGTGCCTACCAAAATAGAAAAAAATCTGAAAAATGTATTACCGTAAAGGGAGCGCTTTAGAATGCATGCAGCTTCTCACTTTGCAGAGCTCAAGGCACAAACATCGCACGTCTAGAATATTATACCTGCAGTTGATCACTGCACACAGGTTATTGCTTTTGAGGGTGCAGCCAATCAACTGTGTTGTATTTTTCTGGCCAGTTGTTATTGTTCCTTTAAGACAGGGGTCTCCAAACTTTCTAAAAAAAATCCTTCAGACTTTAGGGGGGGCCAGACTAGAGCCATTGGGAGTAGAAAATGTCCAGTGGGAGTAAATAATACCATTACTTTGGTGTCAGTGGGAGGACTAGTGCCCCATCGTTGGTGTCAAGGGAAAGAATTGATGGTGTCAGATGGAGGAATAGTGCCTCAATGGTGTCAGCAACAAGAATTATGCCCAATTGGAGTTGGATGGAATATTGCCCCAAGGGCCGCATTAAGGCAAGCAAAGGGCCGCATCTGGCCCCAGGTCCGCCGTTCGGAGACCCCTGCTTTAAAATAATACTCAATGGGGGTGTCAAATCCATACATAAGTGCGTTCTCTGATACGGACATTCGTGTTATCCGTAAGTAATGGAATTCTGCATGGTTTTATCTAGCTTTAGATATTCTATCAGTGACAGAGGGTACTATTTATTCCATCAACAGATCCTTAATTATGTAGCTGAGAGAGATGCATCATTTTGTGAAGATTTCTTATCTACCTTTGTACATTCTACCTCAGTTCTACCCACACACCTAATAATCACTATGATATTAAAATTAAGAGAGATATTTATAATGGCAACACAGGGTATTGTAATGTCCTCCTGTAACCATCATAGTGTATGAAAACCCCAACCTTGAAGCTTTCCTATTTGCTCCCTTTTGGTCTGTTTACTATACCATTGGAAGCATTTTACTCTATCTGCTTGATAAGTACATGGAACGCTGAGCGACTCTTAAGCCCTCTGTATTTTGGACTACAGAAATGTTAGCCATAATGTTCTAGAGATCAGTGAATGGGAGTAGCTGAGTAGTGTAGCGAAAGACACTGGGAAGGGTAAACAACACTCAGTTCCCCAAAATGCTGTGTGTTGTCCACCCACAACAGGGCTTAAGAACTGAGTGTGTTATTGGCAGGTCAAGAAGTACATTTCTGCACTTGAAGGTTCTTCAAAGGGAAAATCAAGTATGTATTGTAGCGATAACCTGCATAGCTGCGGGTGTGTACTGGGAGAACATGCACCAATCCTGGTGTATCACACTATTTCGTTTTTTTTTTTCCTGCTTACTTTTTTCTACTTTTTCTGCTTTGAGTGAGTCCTAAGTAATATACTGTATATTTAGGAGCGTGGTACATAACAGGAGTGCCTGACAGAAGTTAGATGGTGGATGCACATTTGACCTGTCTATGAAATCTATGTGTACATAGCAGTCAACTGGATTTTCAAACTGACAGTAATATGACAGTAATATGACAGTTGGAATTGGTTTCTAAAGAGAATGTGGAGATATTTTTAGGCATTCTTTTAAATAAATGAAGCACATTAGAGCTTTATTTGTAAAAGTTTTTGTGATTTCTGCTACATGGAGAGGAATTAGAAAGAGTGATAAACTGTACTGTGTTCTGAAACATTAGTGTAGCGCCCTTACCCGCCTTCTCCCCTCTCTTTATGGCTGTATAACTCGTCTAGGGGTATCTGGGAGAAGGGGGAAGATGTACACCACCAGCTCGGCTCTCTGATGTAGGATGCAGAGATATGAGCTAACCGTTTACCTTCGGGTCTGTGTTTTAGGCCGGAGCCTCAGCTTCTCCTGTGGAGGATGATTGTCACTGTCACTGACAGGGACACTTAGCTTCCAGTAACACGAGTTCCACATCATAAAAAGTCCAACACTGTTTTATTTGCTTTGATCAATAGGTAGGCTGGTTGAACTTTAAAAGAACAGACAAGGTGTGGGAAAGAGTAGGTCCAGGCACACTCAATGAATAAAGTCTCTCCTGTTCCATTTAGTGCAAACAGGCTTGGCGCACAGTCGCTGCCACGGACCGTGAATTTGGTCCCTGCCACTGACCTGGGTGAACGTTGAGGCCTCTGCCACAGGCCTTAGAGGAGGCCTGCCACTGACCTGATGAAGATGGGTCTCTGCCACAGACCATAAGAACATGAAATACCTCCGTTAGGACAAACGACCCCTGTCAGAGGAAGACATCCAACCAGACGGTCACCAGAGGGCTCCACCAGCACCGGCCAAATGCTGCACCGGCTCTACGGGAGGGTCACGTCTCTGGTCCCTTACGCCCTGGATTCAGGCACCCAATACCGGGGGCACCTTAGGAATGCTTCTCCCTTGCGGACCCAGTTGAAGGTACTGGGCCCCAGGTCTCCTTGTAAAGTACCTCACCCCAGGCTGAAGGTGCCTGGGATGGAACTCGACTCCATGCGCCCAGGCCAAGGGCACCTGGGCACAGACGAACCGCAGCAGCCCCCAGGCTGAAGGTGCCTGGGGAATAGACCTCGTGCGCAAGATGTCCGCCCCCTTTATATCCTCTCCCAGCAGGCACAGCGGGTTCCCCGCCCCGCTGTACCACTGCCGCGAGAGGAAACAAAGGGCACGGCGCTAGAATGGCAGTTCAACCCCGGTCCCAGGTGACAGCGCCACCTAGGGACTGCAGGGAACATGACACCATTCATACCTCCCACACTCCAAAGTGTCCATAAATTCAAAAAAATCAATGTATCTGGGCCATTTATTGCCCATATACGCCCCTCTAAATTTGACACCCGCTACACTAGCTATAGGACTATCTGGACAAAACAGTTCTCCTGGAATCTTAGGTTTATAAATATTGCTGTACAAAGTTGGATCATTGCCCAGTGTCCACACACCCTCTGGAGATATCCCTGAATGTGAAGTACAGTACCTATACGCCTACTACATTTAGCGTTTACTAAGTATTTTCCACATACCCAACATTGTCCATGTCTTCCCCACAGACAATGCTCACTAATCAGAGTCCACATCCCCATCCGTGTCCATGTCTTCCCCACATACAATGCTCACTAATCAGAGTCCACATCCCCAGCAGTGTCCATGTCTTCCCCACATACAATGCTCACTAATCAGAGTCCACATCCCCATCAGTGTCCATGTCTTCCCCACAGACAATGCTCACTAATCAGAGTCCACATCCCCATCAGTGTCCATGTCTTCCCAACAGACAATGCTCACTAATCAGAGTCCACATCCCCAGCAGTGTTCATGTTCTCCTTACAAACATTCCTCACTAATCAGAGTCCACATCCCCAGCAGTGTCCATGTCTTCCCCACAGACAATCCTCACTAATCAGAGTCCACATCTCCAGCAGTGTCCATGTCCAAGCCATAGGCATGCTTTCAAAGCAGTGTCCACATTTCCAGCAGTTTCCTTGTGCCACCCAAAGACATTGCTCACTAATCAGTGTCCACATTCCTGGCAGTGTCCATGACCATGTCCTAGCCACAGACAATCCCCACTAATCAGTGTCCACATCCCTGTCAGTGTCCATGTCCTAGCCACAGACATAGCTCACTAATCAGTGTCTATATGCCCAGTGGTGTCCATTGCCTCACTACAGCCATGTTTACTTAGCAGTTTCTATGTCCCCAGCAGTTTCTATGTCCTAGCAAAAGACATTTTTCACTAATCAGTGTCCCCATCCTGAGCAGTGTCTGTGTCTTCCCCCCAGACACTGCTCACTAATCCATGTACACATCCCCATAATCATTCATGTCTCTTCACAGAATATGCTTACTAAGCAGTTTCCACCTCTACGGCAGTGTTTTTGTCCTCTGCACAGACATTACCCACAGTCAATAAACAGGACATAGCTAAGCATGAGGTGCAGGCATACAAAGGTATGATAACCTGACTGGTCTAGGGACACTTAAAAGGACAATGGTCTCTTACTGAACCTATTGGTAATATGCTTGTGTAAAACCTACACATTCTCCAATTAAACAACACTCAAAAATCATGTTGTATCTGCTGCATTAATTTATGGTTTTATTTTAACCGTACATGAATTTCACTTTTAAGATTGTCTTTTATTTCATTTAAGAAATGGAATAATTTGCTTATGATATGGTGCAGTGGTGGTATTGTGGTGTTCAAGCATATGGCTTCAAGCATAGGCCTGTTTCTATGATCGTATGCACAATCGCTCAGTCACCACACGCCCTATAGTTCCATACTCTACACACCACTGTTTCTGAGGTGTCCCTCTACTGGCAGCACTCAGTTTGTCACAGCTTTCTTCCCCCACTGACTTGGATCTATACTGGCTGCATTGTACCCTGCTCCTCATTCTGCTCACTCCACCTTCATGGCTCCATCTGCTCCCCCATTTCGGAATTGACATATGGCATTGTATAGAAGCCTCCATTGACTGTCCTACTACCTAATATTACAGTATATAATCTGTCACATCAAGTATTACACTGACTATTGTCACGTGTATAATTTATTGCTAAGTTTCACAAAAACTGTCACCGTGCAGAACATGTACATACAATTTTAAAGATCATGAAAAAGATAAACAGCCACCCAGTTAGATTTTTATACCCATTTATGACTCTCTTGAACATTTTAATGAGTTCTAAGGACGTGTTATAAGGACATTTCACACTCCTTGATTTCTTGCTTGGATGAATGTTTTATAATCTCCTTTCTGCTGTTTCATTTACAGTAATATTCCATTTCACGTAGGTCAGGGATTTCCGGCCCCAATTCCCTTCTCTGTGAATTTTGGCTACAATAATCATCTCATGAAACACATTTAGTCCATAAAGCTAATGTAAAGAAGTAGTTTATCATTAAAGAACATGCTAAAGCATTGAATGGTGTGTGTACTGTAGAGAACAAAAAATAAGGCAGTGGTGTACCTGTGGATATAATTATTTTTATGAAGGTGCATGAGTCCAAGTGTAATTTCATATGCCATTCTCTGTAAGGTTGTTAGATCGCAGGTCAAAAGATCTGGTGTCATGCCATCTGCCTTCCTCTGGGCTCTCAGATAACGTTTCAGGTCCCCCTAAAGTGAGAAAAAGAAGGTCATTAATCTGTAGCAGCTTGAGAATGTGCAGAAGCAAGAAACAAAATTAACAATACTATTCCTCATCTGTAGCCCTTTGGAATGCATCATGTCTCAACAGCTGCCATTTTGTTTTAATTGGGATGGGACCCTCATTCCAGCTATCAGTAGGCAGAAAATGTCAACAGAGTTTACAAATATGTAAAAGACTTAATTCTTGTCTACCTTTATTTAACTCCTTCCCGCTGTCGCTTCCCAGCCCTTGAAAGGCTCTAAATGCCGGGAGGTGGGCATTCGATCATGTGATCGCTGTGATTGGCTGTCAAAGTGGTCACATGATTGGAAATCTCCCGATCGCAAGTAGGCATCTAAGTTCGCTCTCATCACAGAAATATTTATATTTAGGGTGCATATATGTGGCCTCTCGGCTTTAAAGCCCACCTGACGAAGGGCCTAGGTGAATGACTTGCACAGTACTCGCTGTGTCTCCTGGGATATGCGTGCCACATATCCCAATAGACATAGCACTTCATTACAAAAGGAGGAGGGGGGCGTGCCTAGCGCCACATCATTGGGGCAGCCGAACCCGGAAGAACCGACGGGCCTCTCAATGACGTCACAAGCAACGTGGCGGTGCAGGATCGAACAGAGGAAGAAGATAAGAGAATCCCAGCGGTACAATGCTGGATCCTCTAGGTGGGTGAGTATCTGAAATGTGCACAACAGACCACCTGGTAAGCAGATGTAAAAAAATATATGGGGTGTTGGGCAAAGATCTGCTTTACAGTGGAACTTAAAGATAAGTTCACCTTTAGGAACATGTTACATGTTACACCAGTTTTTAGGGTGTACCTGCCTGCCTCACTCCCTGAGTCCCTTCCTGTTAAAGCAAGCAGGGGTTCTGCAGTCGGTGTCACATTTAAAATCAGAGATCTGTGAAATAATAAACTACAAGTCACCGCGGCAGACAGGCTTGTAGCTCTCAATGGACTACGTGTGTGCTAATCAGTGCACTTTTGATTAATTTAATCTTTCTCCAGCTTTCTGACTGAAAACATGTAAGGAGGTACGGGCAGAAAGCTGGAAGGAGAATATGCAGGAGCCTGACATTGCACCCGCAATACACTGATTGCAATCCACTGGGTGCAATACTTTACAGGCTCCTGTGAAAAAAAATTATAAATACACTTTTTTACCTGCAAAAATATGTGCATTTATTTGTCTTTTTACTTAAATTTGAACTTAGCCTTTAAGCCTTAAATGAGAAGACAGACCATGCATTATATATATTTTTTCATTCCACCAGCAGGTAGAATGAAAAATAAATTTGCAGATTCCCGCACCACACATTCAAGATATTCTGTTCTGTCAGCAGGGCGCCTTCTCTGCCAGCAGAATACAATAATCAGTGCTGCCAGCACTGATTGTTCAGGAAAAAAACAATCAGGCTGGTTATACACAAGAGCAACAAGTGCACATCCAGCTAGCCCATACATGGATTGAAATTCGGACAGTTCCTGTTGAACTGGACAAATTTTGATCCATGTATGGCTGGCCTAATAGGATGCACTGATCCCTAATGTAAGAGGGGGCACTAATCACTAACATAAGAGGGAGCACTGACCACTAACATAGGAGGGAGTACTGACCACTAACGTAAGAGGGAGCTGTGATCACTAACATAAAAGGGAGCACTGATCACTTACGCGAGAGGGAGTACTGACCACTAACGTAAGAGGGAGCACTGATCACTAACAAAAGAGGGAGCACTGATCACTAACAAAAGAGGGAGCACTGATCACTAACATAAGAGGGAGCACTGATAAGGGAACACTGATCACTAATGTAAGAGGGAGCACTGATCACTAACAAAAGAGGGAGCACTGATCACTAACAAAAGAGGGAGCACTGATCACTAACATAAGAGGGAGCACTGATAAGGGAACACTGATCACTAATGTAAGAGGGAGCACTGATCACTAACAAAAGAGGGAGCACTGATCACTAACAAAAGAGGGAGCACTGATCACTAACATAAGAGGGAGCACTGATAAGGGAACACTGATCACTAATGTAAGAGGGAGCACTGACCACCAGTATAAGAGGGAGCACTCATTACTAATGTAAGGGGTAACACTGACCACCAACATAAAGAGCACAGAGCACCAGTATAAGAGGGTACACTGAACATCGACTGCCAATATAAGAGGAAGCACTGACCACTAATGTAAGGGGCCACACTGAGAAACTAATGTATATAATCCTGACCCCCACACTCTACAGTATATGCTACATACTCCTAACCTTATCATTCTATATGCTATGTTGAATGTTACAAAATGAAGGGGGCACACCAACCACACAGTCCTGAAATCTATACTCAGTATGCTATGTTGTATGTTACATAGTCCTAACAGCTACACCACATACACTATATTACCAAAAGTATTGGGACGCCTACCTTTACACGCACCTGAACTTTAATGGCATGGCATCACAGTCTTAGTCCGTAGGGTTCAATATTGAGTTGGCCCACTCTTTGCCGCTATAACAGCTTCAACTCCTCTGGGAAGGCTGTCCACAAGGTTTAGGAGTGTCTATAAGAATGTTTGACCATTCTTTCAGAAGAACATTTAAGAGGCCAGGCACTGATGTTGGACGAGAAGGCCTGGCTTGCAGTCTCTGCTCTAATTCATCCCAAAGGTGTTCTATCTGGTTTGAGATTTTGAGTGATATTTATTGATGACACTACTGTGCTGCTTACTGTTCCCATGAAGGCTTGTTGGAAAGAAATCAGTACCTGCAGTGCAAGGATCTCCCTGCTTCTGATGCATTTATTTTGTGTATCTGTACTTTCTATAGCTTTCCTGCTGCCTTATAAATATTTTGTATCAGTATTTAGATCACCAGTCATCAGAGGATGGCTCTGACATGAAGAATCAAAGTCCAGCACCTCTAACAAGATGGCCAGTTCCTCAGAGAGTTGCATGGTAAGTCAGTAATAGGGGTGCAAGGAGCCTGCAGACAATGCTGGTGACTAGTCCCTTGCCCTCGTTTTGCCTTATTTGGACACAGCTTCCATAGTTCTGGTCTTTTTTTAATTAAAAAAATGGTATTATTTAAAGCAGAAGTTTACCCATGACAACTTGATAACAAAAAATGTTTTCTAGTAAGGAACATCCATTCCACAGTAAAAATTATGCTATTAAAATGTGTGTTGTAAATTGTCTACAGCATAGCTCCCGTTTCTTATTGTTGTAGGCTGTCATTTTGCTGAAGTCTAGAGCCATTGAGCAGCAGTAAATCTTTAGGCTGTCAGCATGACGGCCTCTAGTGACTCTGATTTTCAGAACAGTGCCAAGAACAGAGAACAACTGAGACTGTGCAGAGCAGGAGCAGCATGAAACTTTGAACTGTCTTATACTGTAGTTAGCTACCTTATAGTTAAAGATCTATAATACTTGCCTGCCAGGTGCCTGTTTGTTGTTAACCCGGATTGACCTAATTACTGTCTTACTTGCTGCCTGCCAAGAATGCTGCTTGGACCTGACTACCTCTTGTTTGCTGCCTGCCCAGACCTCTGTTTGGATCTGACTAAGTTTTTGCTTGTTGCTTGGCTGGACTGCTGCTGGGACTATTCCCTCATATGTCACCTTTTCCCACCCCTGCCTGGATTCGACTGCTTTCTTGTATGTAGCCCTGTGAACAGCTTCGGCACTGTAGCCTTTCCATTCCAGCCACCCTCTTAGCGTGGTGATCTTGAGGACCATGATGGTGTCAGTTTGCAGCAAAGTAAACCAGGTCCAATAGGGTCCCCGACCCTTCTCCACTATCAAGAGCTCTGATGCAGGCCAACTGCTTTTAGATTCCATGCCTTGAGTAAGTCTGCGTCACCTGCCAGGGGGGCACTAAAACAACGAGCTAAAATAATTCACCTGGAACCACACATGGTCAGTCATGGTCATGAGCCTATCTCATCTCCTCAAGTCCTATCTGATGGCTGACCCAGCTAGATTCTGCGCAAAAATAGAAATACTGTGGCTGGGGTGGGGCACATATTGGTGAAAGGTGGAGCCCAGGAGTATAATGACTGGGGATAGGAGTAATGATTATACAGCCTTTTCAAAACAGTATTTAAATATACGTCCACTGTTGTTAAAAAAAAATACATATCGATGGTTACCAATTAATCCATAAACTATAGAATCAGGCTTTTATATATTCATGCATCTCTTCTGTGATTTATAAAATTATTTTGTGAAAATTGAATTACAAAAGCAATGGCAGACAGCTGGTGATATAAAAAAGTATCAGAACATACCTCTCTTTTGATTAGGGAGAGCTGGTGTGTGCCTAATCTCTGTTATGTGGGAGTAGAAAAACAGTAGGCTCTAGGTAGCAATGGAGGGGCAATTCTACAGAGAGAATAGCAAGACAGTTTATGCTACTGCTGCTGGTTTGGTGGTTTTCTTTTATTTTCCAGATTACCTTAAAGGATTTAACACTTTCAGACATATTGACACCAAGCAGTGCACGTGTGCCCTTTTCTCAAGCACAAGCACAAGCACCACCCACAGTGATGAAGGTCCTGGCACCATGGTTCAGGTCACCTACTGTACTGATCTGATTTGTAGTGGGGGGGGGGTTAATGGCATGAGGAAGTTGAGGGAGAGCAGTTAAGGTTAAAGTATTATGCCCTGTACACATGATCGGTTTTTCCGATGAAAAAAGTCCGATGGACTTTTTTCATCGGAAAAAACGATCGTGTGTGGGCCCCATCAGACTTTTTTCCATCAGTGTTAAAAAATAGAACATGTTTAAAAAATTTCCGATGGAAAAAAAAACGATAGGACATTCCGATCGTCTGTGTGGAACTCCAACGGAGAAAAAACCCACGCATGCTCAGAATCAAGTCGACACATGCTCAGAAGCACTGAACTTCATTTTTCTCGGCTCGTCTGAGTGTTTTAAGTTTACGTGTTTACATTTTGGACAGTCGGAATTTTGTCTGATGGTGTGTAGGCAAGACTGATGAAAGTCAGCTTCATCGGAATTCCGACGGAAAATTCCATCGGAAATCCGATCGTGTGTACAGGGCATTAGAGTCCACATGTAAAATGCAGTCACAGTTTAACTCCCAAAAGGTCACTGACTCTCCAACCATTTAGAATAAATCTATGCTTTGGGCTTACCAGTTGACAGAACTCCATGATAAGGAGAAAGGGTATGGTCTCTGTGCATAGCCCCAGGCATTGCAGAATGTTTGGATGTTGGAGGCTTCTGAAAAACATAAAAACATACAACTCTCTATGTCTTATTCGTTTTATAAAACAATATGAAAATATTTTATGACATACTCTTGTAAATCCGGAAATGTTGAAAAAAACAGTACATAAATCATTACAGTACATCACAAATATATGCTAGCTTATCTTAAAGGGAAAATAGTTTTGGGCCAAATTTAGTTTTATGCATTGTTTTAAACGTAATGCATTTTGAACTAATAAACATCTATTTTTTATTTAGACCAATTTTGTGCTTTTCTTTTTGAATGTTGATGGGTGGAAAACTCCACGTCAGTTATCTTACCACAAAACCACTATAGAACCTCTGTGCTTAGTATAAAAAATCTAAAATTACACCAAACCCAATATGTAACCAATTTAGTGTAGAAAGCTGCAAAGCTGTTAAGTGCGTGAATACTCAAGCACAACATTTACTCCAAAGATAAACAGATGCGCTATTTCATATAAAGTGCAACATCAAATTTACTAGCTTAAATTTGTGCAAATAGTCGTGAAAAAAAAGTGTTAAAGTGCATAGATAAAATTATACATGTACAAATAAATTGAATTATCGTATATACTCGAGTATAAGCCCAGTTTTTCAGCACTTTTTTTGTGCTGAAAATGCCCCCCTCGGCTTATACTCAAGTCACCTTTTTGCGCCTGATCTCCCGGACTTTGGGGAACCGGTACTGGCCAGCCGTAGGTCCCCTGGACCCCAAACTTGGCACACATGTAGCCTCTCCCTCTACAAGAGTGCAAAGTTTGTTGTCCGGGGGACCTACGGCCGGGGAGCATCGATTTTTCAAAGCCGGGCACCCCTTCCATAGACTCCAATGTTAAACGGTAATTTTTCTAGTGACTTTGGGGACCCGGTACCAGCCGGTCGTAGGTCCACTGGATCCGGAGCTTGGCACACATGTAGCCCCATTTCTCCTCTATAAGTGTGCAAAGTTTGTTGTCTGGGGGACCTACAGCCGGGGAGCACCGATTTTTCAAACCCAGGCACCCCTTCCATAGACTCCTATGTTAAACGCCAGTCTAGTCATGGACACAGTGAGGCATGGGCACAGTGAGGCATGGGCACAGTGAGGCATAGACACAGTGATGCATAGACACAGTGAGGCATAGACACAGTGAGGCATGGGCACAGTGAGGCATGTACACGGTGAGGCATTTACATGGACACAGTGAGGCACAGTGAGGCATGCAGATGGACACCCTAGGCTTATACTCGAGTCAATACGTTTTCCCATTTTTTGTGGTAAAATTAGGTGCCTCGGCTTATATTCGGGTCAACTTATACTCGAGTATATACGGTAATAGCATAAAAGTTTGTAACATATTCAAGGCAGCAGTATATCCGCTTGCACATTGAATATGTTATGAACTTTTTTACTATTCATTTATTTTATTTGTACATACATTGAATATGTTATGAATTCTTTTGCTATTAATTCATTTCATTTCTATATGTATAAATGTATCTATGCACTTAAGCACCTTTTTTTTCACAGCTATTTGCATGAATTTCAACTGGTAAATTAGATTTTTTACTTTATAGGAGATAGCGCATCTGTTCATCTTAGGAGAAAATACCTTGCCAGCATGTTTTTGAATGTGAGAGAAAACGAGAGGATCAGGAGGAAACCCACATAAACATGGAGAACATATGAATGCCATGTCCATTGAATCTCTGGTAAAAAGTGAGCCCTGGATCCCAGCACTACAACTCAACTGTGATAACCACTAAAACCATATACTACCCATAGTACAGAACAATGGCTCTTCTAATACATCAGATACACTTTTATGCAAAGTGCCCATGACGATTAAAGCAGAATTCATGAGATTTCAAAGTTCATTCCTATGGTTACTTTGGATTGCTGACCTTCACACATGTAGCCAAGTGCTTGGGCTTCTCTGCTGCTGTTGGAATGGCTGTGTATAATCCTCACTTCATCCCCCCACATCCCCCCACCCCTGATCCACAGTGCTGGCATTACCCACAAGGTTTAAGGACTAGATGATGCAGCCATGTTAAACTTTGGGAAATGCAGTCTCTCTGGGGGACTTTGCCATGAGAGAGGTTGAGGCTGTGAACTACAAGGCCCACAAAACACACTGTATAAGGAGGAAAGAGGAGCAAATTTCCTGGGTTTTTGAGAGAGAAATAGAGAGAGAGAGAGAGAGAAAGATCTCTTGCTGCTGGGGACCGAAGTGGTGCACTCGTCGTTCCCTCTGTGTGCACATACAGACTACAATTATAGCTTAAGGACCAGAGTTTGGGACTGAGCTACTGAGAACTGGAGATCTAGTGTGTGTTGCCAAGACTGGTGAGCCACAGCTGTGATGCTACTTACAGATCAGGACAGGGGACTAATCTCCACTAGGAGCCTTAACTATTGTATGCAGAACCATAAAGGGACAATAATTAAGTGCACCACCGTACATACTGGGCCCCACCATTTACCAGGCTGAAGTTTGCAGGTCAGGTGCTAGATCCTTTACAACTGTCTCCTAAAAGTATCCCTCTCGGAAGAAATAGAAACTAAATTCATAGGGAAACAGACACAGAGTGCACTCTGAGACACCTGTAGAGGAGCTACAGTGGATTTTCTTTTTTACTTTTGATCTTATTCACTGACTGTTTATCCTGATTGCCTGCTACCATTTAAAACTGATGATATTAACGCAGTGATTTAGACTAAATGAATAGGCTATCACCTAGTCCTAGGTCAGTCAGTTTACTGCATGCAGTTTCTCTACTTGCTCACTGATATTGGCTTATTGCCATTTACATTGCCTTGTGACATTATATTTGCTTTACTTAAAATTAATTAGACTGAGCTGATGGAGGAAATTGAGACAGGGTTGGTGTGATAAGGAAATATGGAAATACCTCAGTGTCCCAAAACCCCCAAAGATATCAGAACTCCCCTGTATTCTGACAGAAGTTCCTAAATGTCAGAGGCAGCTGGAGCTTGGGGAGGTTCATATACACAAACAAAGTTGTTGTTAAAAAGGCTGGACACAGGGATCAGGGGTGTTCTATTAACATTTGGGGCCCTGACAGGAAGATGGTGATAGCACCTGACCTGGATTTTTACAGATACATTGTTGTGGTTTTTTTTTTCTTTCTCTTTGTTTTTTGTTTTTTTTGTTCTTTTTGCCCATCCTTCTGTTGTTCATGCTCTAACTGGCTATTATTACAGTTTGGTGGTCATCATTAAAATTCAAGTTTAAGAACTGAACTATTGCCTTAAGCAGGGGAAAACTTGTAAATAATGGGCCATGTATTGCTCACATTATGCTAGATCTGCAGAGGGGACCCTCTGCTCTGTTACTGACTGCTGGACCTGTACAGTAAAATCATTGATTGCATTTGATTTTTTCAATTTTTTCACAATGTTTTTTTCTTTAATAAAGGAGCCTCGTCAAAACATTGTGGCTAAGAACATTGGGGCCTGTTGGACTTTGGTGCTATCAGCCAAAACAATACTTCAAGGTGGTGCACACAAGCTAAAACCTATTGAGTTTTGGTATACAGAGCCTGTGAGAAAAAAAAAGAGTGAAAATACCCTCTCTTTCTCTGCAATGTTTGTTTTCTTGACTGTTTAGAATAGATGATTGTCATTATTTAGTTTAGATAAGATGTGTTTCTGTTCTGGGCAGTGGAGACTATCCTGAAACGTTATATCTTAGGGTTATATGATGGTTAGACACCATTGATGCATTGGAGGATGATCTTTTCTGAGTTGATGCTTCAAATCTCGGATTGTGTTTTGTTCTTTTGCAGGGGGAATAACGGCGAATGATCTACACTCAAAGGGAATTTATTGCACTAACTTGTTTATTGATTCACTGACTACTTATGGTTGGTCAGTGGTAGGGCTCTACTTCAGATACACTGTTTATAACATTTTACTCTGTAACATAGTGTCACGTGGTGTCACCTGGTGGCCTAGCGATAGTCTCAACTGCACTTTGTTACTATTATTGCAATTTCAAAATGTATTTGGAATGCCACATATATTGCTGTATTGACTATGGTTACTGTTAACCCTATGTACCCTACTCATCCATTGTAACAGGATACTTTGCTCTTGGGCTCAAGAGCATTTTTTTTTGCCCATGAGGATATGGCCAGTTTTATAGGGGGGAAGGGAGTGGATGTAGCGCCCTGCCCTAGTCAGGCTAAATTTAGTTTTTGGAGTGGTGATCTGTTTTTTGGTCTGTTCATGTTTTCCTGGGGTGAGTGATTGATTGTTCCTGTCTGCCTCTGGAAAAAGCTTCCAGAACATAGAATTGGAGGACCAACCACTGATTTATGAATATTTATCAGAACCCAACCAATCCATGAGGAGGGGGTGTCCAGAGGGTGGCTGAAAAGGTGATAAATGTTTGGGAGTCCTATTCAAAGTGTATTTGTCCTGGGGCTGTGGCCCCTGGGATGCAGCCTGTGTACTGGAATTGTGTTGTCCTCAGCAGGTGTTGGGCTGAGGGACTGGAGAACTTAAGTGAAGTCTGAGAGAAGCAGAGCACACAACGAGAAACACCCAATCTGATTGCAAGATCCACACATAGGTGCCTGGGCTCAGTGGGTCCTTACACAACAGGACACATTAATGGATTTAGCCGGAAACATTGCAGTCCATTTAACAAGTTACAAAGGAGTGACAATACGCCGAAACATGTCAGATTCTTTCTATTGTCACATTCTTTGTTTTATTGTCACTCCTTTGTAACCAGTCACCAATAAATTGTTGTACGGACTACAGTGTTGCTGGCTCAATCCATCCATTTGACTGGAGAACTTATGCTAAAAGGATTTATGCTGGAGGGCATCATCTTGAAGTCCAGTCTGGATGAAGAATCTTTGTCTCCCACATTGAACAGTGTCTCATGGAAGCTGGGAGGCAGACAGCTGTCCTAGGACATTGTGAGTAAGACGTGGTTTTGGACTATCAAGTGTGCATGTGCTAGATGGATTTGACAGCCAGAGGTTACTGGATGGAATGGCTCTGCCATTACAGGTAACTAGAGATACTGACCATTACCTCCAGTCAAGGCTGTTTCAAAAGGATTTTTTAGGATTGTTCTACCATTCATTTCTGCTATATTTTTGGAGTATCCTGAACCCTTAAAGCCCCTCCTGTTCAAGTTTATGCAAATAAAATCCACAAAAAGATACCCCTGTGAGCCTGTGTTGTCGGTCTGCTTGGAAATGTGACTGTGGCAGGTAGCCTCTGTACTACCAAGGGAAACCTGGGCACAATCCCAGCAGCCCCTTTGGGGGAGAGCACTACACACATAATCACAGCTCTTGGCATTACTCTAATGAACAAACTGTTATAGTTACATGCTGTGGCAAAGGTCAGGAAACTCAATTGTTAACTGGTAAATTAAACGACTGCCATGATTACAGAAAATAAATGTTATTTTCCCTGTTCTTTCAATATTTTCATCTACTCCTGAGCAAAACAAGTCTGCCGGCAAAGATCTAGGTCACTCTTCCATTATGAGTTGGAACACCACTGATTAGTGTTTGGGTTTGTGCATGAATTGCCTTAAAAATTGAATGACATTTTATAAGAATGTAAATTAATCTTAAATTGGCCCAAATACACTTTTTATGGCTTTAGAGTAGTTCAAGTTCATCCAAAACCTGGATTTTTTGTCCCTTTGTCTACCTGTATAAATGAAGACAGAAAAAGTAGAGCAGTTGATGGAGGAAACAAGCCCTTCTTACCCTAGTGTATATACTTTGCTTTCATGTCACCTGATGACACCAATTCCAATAAGACATATGTCAAGGCAAAAAAATAAACACATGCAATAAATCTCTGCAATATATACAGATTTGCCCGTGTTTTTTCTATTTTACAGAAAAATACCAGTTGATTTGCCAGAAAGGCACCCAGCTCTTAATATCCTATTGTGAGCTAAAAACACACAAAATGTTTGTGGATGAGTGCTGTTAGTCCCATCCATTGCTAAACTACTCACCCACACCCACTGTCTTCATATCCACAGCATAATGACTAATGCCCTGTACACACGATCAGCTTTCCGATGGAATAAAACCCGATGGAATTTTCCGTCGGAATTCCGATGAAGCTGACTTTCATCATTCTTGCCTACAGACCATCAGACAAAATTCCGACCGTCCAAAACGCCATGACGTACAACACGTACGACGGCACTAAAAATGGGAAGTTCAAATCCAATGGCGCCACCCTTTGGGCTGCTTTTGCTGATTTCGTGTTACCGCGTCTTAGTAAAAGTTTGGTGTTAGCCGATTCGCGCTTTTCATTCTCCGTGCTTTTCAGTCCGTTACAGCATCACGAATGTGCTATCTCCATTAAGAACGCTAGTTTTACCAGAACGAGCGCTCCCGTCTTGCAATTTAGTCTAAGCATGCATGGATTTTTCTCGAATGGAGTTCCACACAGACAATCGGAATTTCCTATCGGTTTTTTTTCCATCGGAAAAATTTAAAACATGTTCTATTTTTTAACACTGATGGAAAAAAGTCAGATGGGGCCCACACATGATCGTTTTTCCGATAAAAAAAGTCCATCGGACTTTTTTCATCGGAAAAACCGACCGTGTGTACAGGGCATAATTGACTTGTAGTCCAAGATAAGAACAATGTGGGCAAAATAGTCTATCTGAGACAACAGAGGGAGAGAGCTAGGGACATAGGAGAACTCTGAATTTCTGACAAGATGAATAGTTTTTTAGCACTTATAAAACAGATATATCAAAATGCTTCCAATGGTATATTTAACAGGAAATAGTATAGTTAAACAAAGGGTATATGGAATGGCATATTTAACAAAAGAAGCAAATAGAAGAAGTTCCTTATTAGGGTTTACATACATTTTAAAAACAGGAGACATACAGCCACATTTATGAAAGTGCCAGCTTTTCTTAAAGGATAGGATCACCTTTTGGAGCATGTTATACTTAATACCCATATTTAGGGTGTAAAGTGTAACATGCTCCAGGTAGTTGGTACAAATATTGGTGTGCAGAGCATAGAGGCACTGGGTGCCTCTATAAATCTCTGAATATAGATTGTGCTGGATAATTTTTATTTTAGTGAAAATATGAAACAATTATTGGAGATATTATCAACTTTGTTTATATACTCCAAAGACATGCTGGTAGGTAACTGGCTCCTGTCTAAATTGGCCCTAGTATGTGTATGTATGAATGTGAGTTAGGGACATTAGATTGTAAGCTCCTTGAGGGCAGAGACTGATGTGAATGTGCAATATCTATGTAAAGCAGAGCTTACAGTATCTCACAAAAGTGAGTACACCCCTCACATTTTTGGAAATATTTTATTGTATCTTTTCATGTGACAACACTGAAGAAATTACACTTTGCTAGAATGTAAAGTAGTTAGTGTACAGCTTGTATAACAATGTAAATATGCTGTCCTCTCAAAATAACTCAACACACAGCCATTCATGTCTAAACCGCTGGCAACGAAAGTGAGTACACCCCTAAATGAAAATGTCCAAATTGAGCCCAAAGTGTCAATATTTTGTGTGACGGCTATTGTTTTCCAGCACTGCCTTAAAGTGGTTGCAAACTCTTTTGTGTGACTTCTACCTATAGGTAAGCCTAGAATAAGGCTTACCTATAGGTAGTGGAAATATCTCTTAACCGTGTGCCGTTTAGGAGATATTTTACTTGTAGTGAGCCATTGCTGTCATCGGCGCATGCGCTGTTAAGAAACGGACCTCCGTGCCATTTCTTTCTCAGCGTGTGCCGTGATGTCACGCAGCTCCGGCCGAACACAGAGCCAGAGTCCATGGCCCTGGAAGGAAGAGGGGTGAAGATGGACGCGGCCTGCACAGGGGACAGCGCGGGCTTCGTTTGTAGGTAAGTGTCACATAATGGGCTAGTATGTAATGCATACTAGCCCATTATGCTTTTAATTTGCAGGGTTTGCAGGGAGCAAAAGAGGAAGTAAAACCCATCAGGGTTTACTTCCTCTTTAACCCTCTTGGGCATGGAGTTCACCAGAGCTTCACAGGTTGCCACTTCCACTCGGAGCCCACACTCCTCCACCTTCCGTTTGAGGATGCCCCACAGATGCTCAAGAGGGTTTAGGTCTGGAGACATGCTTGGCCAGTCCATCAGCTTTACCCTCAGCTTCTTTAGCAAGGCAGTGGTCATTTTGGAGGTGTGTTTGGGGTCGTTATCATGTTGGAATACTGCCCTGCGGCCCAGTCTCCGAAGGGAGGGGATCATGCTCTGCTTCAGTATGTCACAGTACATGTTGGCATTCATGGTTTCCTCAATGAACTGTAGCTCCCTAGTGCCCTCAGCACTCATGCAGCCCCAGACCATGACACTCCCACCACCATGCTTGACTGTAGGCAAGACAAACTTGTCTTTGTACTCCTCACCTGGTTATTGCCCTACACTCTTGACACCATCTAAATCAAATAATTGTATCTTGGTCTCAGCAGACCACAGAACATGGTTCCAGTAATCCATGTCCTTTGTCTGCTTGTCTATAGCAAACTGTTTGCAGGCTTTCTTGTGCATCATCTTTAGAAGAGGCTTCCTTCTGGTACAACAGCCATGCAGACTAATTTGATGCAGCGTGCGGCCTATGGTCTGAGCACTGACAGTCTGACCCTCCCCCTTCAACCTCTGCAGCAATGCTGGCAGCACTTATACATCTATTTCCCAAAGACAACCTCTGGATATGACGCTGAGCACGTGCACTCAACTTCTTTGGTCGGCCTTGGCGAGGCCTGTTCTGAGTGGAACCTATCCTGTTAAACCGCTGTATGGTCTTGGCCACCGTGCTGCAGCTCAGTTTCAGGGTCTTGGCAATCTTCTTATAGCCTAGACCAGTGGTGGCGAACCTTGGCACCCCAGATGTTTTGGAACTATGTTTCCCATGATGCTCATGCACTCTGTAGTGTGGTTGAGCATTATGGGAAATGTAGTTCCAAAACATCTCGGGTGCCAAGGTTCGCCATCACTGGCCTAGGCCATCTTTATGTAGAGCAACAATTGTTTTTTTCAGGTCCTCAGAGAGTTCTTTGCCATGAGGTGCCATGTTAAACTTCCAGTGACCAGTATGAGAGAGTGAGAGCGATAACATCAAATTTAACACACCTGCTCCCCATTCACACCTGAGACCTTGTAACACTAATGAGTCACATGACGCCGGGGATGGAAAATGGCTAATTGGGCCCAATTTGGACATTTTCACTTAGTGGTGTACTCACTTTTGTTGCCAGTGGTTTAGACATTAATGGCTGTGTGTTGAGTTATTTTGAGGGGACAGCAAATTTACACTGTTATACTGTACACTCACTACTGACTACTTTACATTGTAGCAAAGTGTAATTTCTTCATTGATGTCACATGAAAAGATACAATAAAATATTTACATAAATGTGAGGGGTGTATTTACTTTTGGGAGATACTGTATGTTGCCAGTGCTATATAAGTACAATACCTCTAATAAATATATTATAAATAGTACTTATTTTTGCCTTCCAAGGCTGCTTACCAGTCCCTGCGAATGAGATCTTATATCATACAGAGCACCCCCAAAAATGGAATTTTATGCATGTGTGATTGGCTCATCGATTTTCCTAGAAGTCTGCACTAAGATACAAGTCAAAAAACATTTTGTAATTGCTTTTGGTGAGACACTCCCAAGGGGTTAGATGCTTCTAAAGGGATGCAGACCCTGCATTTTCCTTTTAGGAACACTGCAAGTGCATCAGCTGTTTACGTTGTAATAATGCAAAATTTGTTCCCATTCACTTTGCAGACAACAATCAGCTTCTTCTTCAAAGCAGAAACATGTAGGCATCTATAACAAAGTTTGTTAAAATCCTTGCAATGTACATCGATCACCCAGAGGGCATTGTTTTTTTATCAACAAAAGTGGAGTTATTCTTAAGGCTGGGTTCACACTAGTGCGACACGACATCTGTCCTACTTTGGATCCGACTTTGCCCTGCGACATGAAGCCGACATATGTCCGACTTTCAATGAACGGGGATCCGACTTGGATCCCCGCCAATATCAGGCACTGTGTTTGGTATGAATCTTGAGGGGGAACTCCAGGCCAAATTTTAAATTAAAAAAACGGCGCGGGTTCCCCTCCAGGAGCATACCAGGCCCTTGGGTCTGGTCTGGATTTGAACAGGCGCCCCTACGCCGAAAAAACGGCGTGGGGGGTCCCCCAAAAATCCAAACCAGACCCTTATCCGAGCACACAACCTGGCAGGTCGCAGGGGAAGAGGGGGGGACGAGAGAGCGGCCCCCCTCCCTCCTGAACCGTACCAGGCCGCATGCCCTCAACATGGGGGGGTTTGGTGCTCTGGGGCAGGGGGGCGACCTGCGGCCCCCCCACCCCAGAGCACCCTGCCCCCATGTTGATGAGGACAGGGCCTCTTCCCGACAACCCTGGCCGTTGGTTGTCGGGGTCTGCGGGCGGGGGGCTTATCGGAATCCGGGAGCCCCCTTCAATAAGGGGGCCCCCAGATACCGGCCCCCCCACCCTATGTGAATGAGTATGGGGTACATCGTACCCCTACCCATTCACCTGGTGGAAAAAAATTGCAATAAAAAAACACTACACAGGTTTTTAAAGTAATTTATTACACAGCTCCGGGGGTCTTCTTACGACTCCGGGGGCCTTCTTCCGACTTCCGGGGGTCTTTTCCGACTTCGGGGTCTCCGGTGTCGTCTCCGAGCTCTCCGGTTCTTTCTTCCGCCGGGCCTCCGCTAACTTCTTTTTAGCTCTCTTGCTAACAGAGGCCCGGTCTTCCCGTTGTCTCGTCCGGCTCTCCGTTGTCCTTCTGCCGGCCCCTCCACTAACTTCTTCGTAGCTCTTTCGCTAGTGGAGGAGCCGGGCTTCCCGTCGCTGTCGCCGTCGGCTTCTTCTTCCCTCTTCTCCTCCTCGATGTTGACGCGTCGCTTCCTCTCGCTGTAATACTGTCTCTCCGCTCCGCTCCGCATTAATATAGGCTTCTCATGACGTCACAGTCACATGTTCCCATGACGTCACAGTCACATGCTCCGGGGCCATGTGCCCCGGAACATGTGACTGTGACGTCATGAGAAGCCTATATTAATGCGGAGCGGAGCGGAGAGACAGTATTACAGCGAGAGGAAGCGACGCGTCAACATCGAGGAGGAGAAGAGGGAAGAAGAAGCCGACGGCGACAGTGACGGGAAGCCCGGCCCCTCCACTAGCGAAAGAGCTACGAAGAAGTTAGTGGAGGGGCCGGCAGAAGGACAACGGAGAGCCGGACGAGACAACGGGAAGACCGGGCCTCTGTTAGCAAGAGAGCTAAAAAGAAGTTAGCGGAGGCCCGGCGGAAGAAAGAACCGGAGAGCGCGGAGACGACACCGGAGACCCCCGAAGTCGAAAAAGACCCCCGGAAGTCGGAAGAAGAGCGCCGGAGTCGTAAGAAGACCCCTGGAGCTGTGTAATAAATTACTTTAAAAACCTGTGTAGTGTTTTTTTATTGCAATTTTTTTCCACCAGGTGAATGGGTAGGGGTACGATGTACCCCATACTCATTCACATATGGTGGGGGGGCCGGGGGCCCCCTTATTGAAGGGGGCTCCCGGATTCTGATAAGCCCCCCACCCGCAGACCCCGACAACCAACGGCCAGGGTTGTCGGGAAGAGGCCCTGTCCTCATCAACATGGGGGCAGGGTGCTTTGGGGTGGGGGGGCCGCAGGTCGCCCCCCTGCCCCAGAGCACCAAACCCCCCCATGTTGAGGGCATGCGGCCTGGTATGGTTCAGGAGGGAGGGGGCCGCTCTCTCATCCCCCCTCTTCCCCTGCGGCCGGCCAGGTTGTGTGCTCGGATAAGGGTCTGGTTTGGATTTTGGGGGGACCCCCACGCCGTTTTTTTCGGCGTAGGGGCGCCTGTTCAAATCCAGACCAGACCCAAGGGCCTGGTATGCTCCTGGAGGGGGAACCCATTCCGGTTTTTTATTTAAAATTTGGCCTGGAGTTCCCCCTCAAGAGCAGTACAGCACAAGTTGCATGCCAAAGTCGGACCATGCAAGACTGCAGTCCGACTTTGATCCGACTTCAATGATAGTCAATGGGCTGAAGTCGGATCAAAGTCGGACCAAAGTAGTACAGGGAGCATTCTCAAAGTCGGACCGACATGTGTCGGACCAGTTAAGACGGCTCCCATAGGGAAACATTGATTTTCACACGTCATGCGACATGAGCTCCCAATGTCGGAGCGTTTGTCGCCCCAGTGTGAACCCGGCCTTAAACCTATCATATTATAAGACCAAAAGGGAGACTCAGAAGATGGAAGAGCTGACATTTGAATTAATATGTTTGTGACAGGTTTACTTTAATTGTTAATTCCCAGAATACCATAGGTCTGTTGTACCTAACTGTAGAAAAGAACAATCCACAGATATCAATGACAATTTATACTGCATTGCTGCTAGTTCTTTTAATTGATGAACCTCATAATCTGATTGGCAGCTAATCTAGATACGGCATTCTGAGCATCACCAAATTTCTTGGCACTGATATAACTCTATATAATACCTTAGGTGTTTTCATGCTAAATAACTGCTGCTTTGTTATAGTTCAAGCTTTTGCTGGGCTACCAGCAGTCATACCCTATGCACCAAACCTATGATGTGCTATTTCTTTCTAAGAGCATGCCCCATATATATATATATATATATATATATATATATATATATATATTAGAAGCCTGCTTTGACCTCAGTCTCATGAAGCAAGGTTGAGACGGGATTAGAATGGCTTTTCAGATTACACTCATGTACTACTGCACAGGTGGATTTGGGCTGTTCTGGTTCTAGCATTTTGCTACTAAATTAGTAAGTAAATGATGTATTTATTACTTTGTGCTGTTTTCTATCTCTTTAAAAATAATCATTATTAATACCTTACAAGTACCATACACTGTTACACAAATACACAAAAGCAAGATTATTAGGAAAAATATAAAACTTTCAATTAAGGTAGATCAAACTAAAAGGTAAATAAATCACACACATACTGTATATATTAAAAATATAAGATGAAAATATATATCTAAATATCAAGCCATCTGTACACTTAAAGCGGATCTAAACCCATCGATTTAACAGTTTTAAAAAAAACTGTTCTTTCCCAGCATGCCTCATTCACCTCATTTACTAACCTAAGTGAATATTCACTTTACAAATTATTCAGCCTCAGCACTCTGCTAAGTTTTCTGTTGTATAATTCTGCTCTGTCACATAATTCTGGAACATCGTTTTTATGTGACAGACATCAGGATACCTGACCTGCATCTTTTAGCAGGTAATCAGGAGAATTTGTTAAAATCATTTTTAGGAAGGAAGGCAAAGTGAAGGTGGATTTTAGTGTTTACCTAAACAAAGGAAGGGTACATTTAAAAATATCACTGTTCACACTTACCGGTTTGGCAAGCACCGATTGGGTTGTTCAATACCAAGCATTTGCACGAGTACTTGTACTCGTGCAAATGCTTTGATGCTTGATCTGATACCTGGGCAGTCAGGGGTGATCAGTGCGGTGGTGGGGGGAGTCACAAGCACTGATCTCCCTGTATAGATTTCAATAAAGCAGCTGCGAGATGCTTTTCCTCCTCTCCCTTCCGTGGCTCTCAGCTGCTTTATTAAAATTTATACAAGGAGATCAGCGCTTGCAACTCCCCCCACTGCCACACCGATCACCCTTGACTCCCCTGTGTCCTCCTCCAGTCCCCCTCCGTGCTCCTCTGGCCCCCTTCTGTATGCTCCTCCTCCGGTCCCCCTCCGTGTGCTCCTTAAGTCCCCTTCTGTGCTCCTCCTCCAGTCCCCCCTCCATGTGCTCCTCCAGTCCCCCTCTGTGCTCCTCCTCCAGTCCCCCTCCATGTGCTCCTCCGGTCCCCCTCCATGTGCTCCTCCTCCAGTCGCCCTCTGTGTGCTCCTCCAGTCCCCCTTTGTGTCCTCCTCTGTGCTCCTCTGGTCCCCCTTTTTGTCCTCCTCCGTGCTCCTCTGGTCCCCCTTCGTGTGCTCCTCCGGTCCCCCTCTGTGCTCCTCCTCCGATCCCCCTCCATGTGCTCCTCCTCCAGTCCCCCTCTGTGTGCTCCTCCAGTCCCCCTTCGTGTCCTCCTCCGTGCTCCTCTGGTCCCCCTTTGTGTGCTCCTCCGGTCCCCCTCTGTGCTCCTCCTCCAGTCCCTCTCCATGTCCTCCTGCGTGCTCCTCCGGTCCCTCTCCGTTTCCTCCTCCGGTCCCCCTCTGTGCTCCTCCGACCCCTCAGTCCTCCTCCGGTCCCCCCTGTCCCAAATCCGTCAGGATGAAGAGCGGAGGAAGGAGGCGGTAAATATGTCATTTACTAGCTCCTTCCTTTTCTGAATAAACAGAGTCAGTTATCACTGAGTCTGTCCATTCATAACTGAGCATAGTAAACTGTGTTTACGATGCTTCAGTTTATTAATGAACAGGAGTAGTGATGAGCCGAACACCCCCGGGTTCGGTTCGCACCAGAACCCGCGAACGGACCGAAAGTTCGCACAAACTTTAGAACCCTATTAAATACAATGGATGCGAACGTTCGAAATCTAAAGTGCTAATTATAACGACTATTATGCATGTTATTGTCCTAAAATGGGTTTGGGAACCCGGGTTCTGCACCAGGGGACATGTATCAATGCAAAAAGAAGTTTTAAAAACTGCAGTTTTTCTGGAGCAGTCATTTTAATGATGCATAAAGTGAAAAAAAAAAAGTCAAATATTCCTTTAAATATCGTACCTGGGGGGTGTCTAAAGTATGCCTGTGAAGTGCCACGTGTTTCCCGTGTTTAGAACTGTCCCTGCACAAAATGACATTTCTAAAGGAAAAAAAGCCATTTAAAACTGCTTGCGGCTTTAATGTAATGTCTGGTCCCGGTAATATGGATGAAAATCTTTAAGAAAAATGGCATAGCTACCCCATCACACACCCCCCCCCCTACCCCAGCCCATTACCAGCCCCTTTGGGTCTTGTATGGATATTAAGGTAGGGTGACCAGACATCCCCGGTTTCAGGGGACAGTCCCCGGATTGAGGACACTGTCCCCGGACCAAGTCTGTCCCCGGTTTTGTCCCCGGATTGGATTTGAACAGGGGCTGGGGCAATTTCAAAGACAGTCAGTGCAGAATTAAAATATAATATTTCTGAATTACACACCCCCGCTCCGACGCTCCTACTAGCTTAGGGGGGTGTATTTTTTCCCATTATCTGTGTCCCTTTCTGATGATCATGTGCTGGTCGGAGTGGAGGGACCATTTCTTCAGTTTCTGGTGCATGCCCATTCAGCTCCGCTCGCATGTTCTTCTGCCTTGGCTCAAGACCCGGCCAGCCACCTGCCTGCTTATCTCCTTGCCTTCCCTGGCGGAGTGATCTTCCTCCACACCCAGTAGTAGCCGGGGCCCGGAAAGTGAGTCTTGACTGGCAGTGAGGCGGGCGGAGGCGGCGACGGGCAGAGAGTCGAATGATTGCCGCCATTACTAGTAAAAAAAAAAATATGTCCCCGGATTTCATTTTAAAAATCTGGTCACCTTATATTAAGGGGAACCCCGCACACAAAATAAAAAAGGCCCTATATACTCTGAACAGCCGTATACAGGCGGTGCATACAAGACAGGGACTGTAGGTTTGTTCTTATGTAGAATCTGTTTGTAATTTTGAACAGGTACATTGTTTAAGTGTAGCTCCAGCCAAAAAATATATTTTTAAGCTTTTTGGAAAACATAGGGAAGGGTTATCACCCCTGTAACATTTGTTTTGCTGTCTGTGCAGTGTGCACCTGTTCAGAACAGTTCACCTCACTTTCGGTCCTAATGACAAATGTTTTTTGAAAATTTGGGGTTTTTATTGAAACAAGAATTGGTGATAAAGAATCAGTGGAGAGGAGACACTTTTTTTTCCATATTAACTCTTACAGGAGAGAATTTGCCTTCCTAGGGGTAGATTTCCTCTCACTTCCTGTTGTATCCTTCCGTTTGCAAGGAGGAGTCGTTTGTAAGTTGGATGTTTGAAAGTAGGGGCCTGCCGTATATACTCAGCTGAAATTTGCCCCTTACATGTTGGTGTTGCCACAACACTGTGAGCCCTCACAGTTACTCTTGGTGGGCCCATGAATGGGCCCTGCTGTGAATTATTAGATCAAGAATTGTAATTGCATGCCCCTGTTGAACAGGGGCTGAAAAATTGGGCCTTTGGTGGTGGTGGTGGTGGTGGTGTTGACACAACACTGTAAGGCCTCACAGTTAGTCTTGGTGGGCGCAGGAATGGGCCCTGCTGTGAATTATTAGATCAAGAATTGTAATTACATGCCCCTGTTAAACAGGGGCAGAAAAATTGAGCCTTAGGCACTGGTGCCACAACACTGCAACTCCTCACAGATACTGTACTTGGAGCACAGCAATGAGCCCTGTTGCAAAGTATTGCATCAAAAATTGTAATTACACGCCCCTGTTAAACAGGGGCTGAAAAATTGGGCCTTAGCCACTGGTGCTGGTGCCACGACACTGCAACCACTCCCAGATACTCTAGTTGGAGTGCAGGAATGAGCCCTGCTGCAAAGCATTGCATAAAAAATTGTAATAACACACCCCTGTTAAACAGGGGCTGAAAAATTGGGCCTTAGCCACTGGTGGCGGCACCCAGAAACAAAAATGTTCTTCCAAGCTATCATCGTCGATCGGATCATTGAGGAGGAGGAGGATAGTCAGTCAACATAACAGGACAGTCTCTCAGCATCAGCATCAGTCTTGAAGGGATGTGACATTTGAAAATAAATTAGTCTGTTATATCAGCTTCAGGTGTTTGGTAGCTGGTGGTGATCCAAGACTGGTTCATCTTTATGAAGGTCAGTCGATCAACAGAGTCGGTGGACAGGCGCACCCTGTGATCCGTGACAAATCCTCCAGCAGCACTGAATGTGCGTTCTGAAAGAATGCTGGATGCAGGACAGGCCAGTAGCTCAGTTGCATACTGTGCAAGCTCTGGCCAGTGATCCATCCTCAAGACCCAGTAAGCCAGAGGATTTTCGGTGGGGAAGGTGTCCAAGTCTGACCTTGCACCTAGGTATTCCTGCACCATGTATATCAGACACTGGCGATGGTTGCTGGAACCGATCATACCTTGGGGCTGCGGACTAAAGAATTGTCTGAACGCTTCGGTCAGACGGCCACCTTCCGCACCGCTCCTTCTTTGACTGACCGAAGCCTCAGCAACTCATTGTCCAGGACCAGGAGTTTGTAACCTCCCAGTCTCTGGGAACGCGTTGCACAGACCTTTCTGCAAGGCCTCCCGGAGTTGTCTCATCCTCTGCTCCCTCTGCGACGGTAACATAAGGTCCGCAACCTTACCCTTGTACCGTGGATCAAGGAGAGTGGCCAGCCAGTAATGGTCCCTCTCCTTGATCCGAAGAATACGAGGATCCTTCCGCAGACTTTGCAGGATCAGGGAGGCCATGCAGCGTAGGTTAGCTGAGGCATTCAGTCGGGAGTCCTCTGGGTCACTAAGGACGACATGATCCGCAGCCACCTCCTCCCAGCCACGTACAAGTCCACTGGTTTCTTGGGACTGTAAATCATCCCTAAAAGACTGCTGCTGATGATGCTGAGTGCCAGGCTCCACCTCCATGCTGACACAATCCTCCTCCTCCTCCTCTTCTTCCTGTGCGATGGGTGGGACAGAAGGAACACTGTCTCGGTAAAGGGGGCCTTGAGAGGCAAGGAAGTCCTCCTCTTCCTGCCTCTGTTCTGCCTCAAGTGCCCTGTCCATTATTCCATGCAGCGTATGTTCCAATAGGTGGACAAGAGGTACAGTGTCACTGATGCATGCACTGTCACTGCTCACCATCCTCGTGGCCTCCTCAAATGGTGCCAGGACAGTGCATGCATCCCTGATCATGCCCCACTGGCGTGGTGAAAAAAACCCGAGCTCCCCTGACCCTGTCCTGGTGCCGTAGTCGCACAGGTACTCATTGATGGCCCTCTGCTGCGTGTGCAGCCGCTGCAGCATGGCCAACGTTGAGTTCCACCTGGTGGGCATGTCACATATAAGGCGGTTCTTGGGCAGGTTCAACTCCTTTTGCAGCTCAGCCAGGCGAGCACTGGCATTATAAGATCTGCGGAAATGCACACAGACTTTCCTGGAGAGGAGGTTGGTGCCATTGTCGCAAACTACCATTCCTGGCTTAAGCTGGCGTGGCGTCAACCACCTCTCGGCCTGCCCCTGCAGAGCAGACAGAACCTCTGCCCCAGTGTGGCTCCTGTCCCCCAAACACACCAGCGCAAGCACGGCATGGCATCTTTTTGCCTGCGTACTTGCGTAGCCCCTTGAACGCCTACGGAGCACCGTTGTTTCCGAGGACAAAGCACAGGAAGAGGCCACGGAGGAAGAAGAAGAGGAGGGAGTGGAGGACAGAGGTGTGTCACAACCAGTAGTAGCATTTTGGAGGTGTGGCGGTGGAACAACCTCCAACACTACTGCACCTTGTCCTGCATCCTTCCCAGCTGCCAAAAGAGTGACCCAATGGGCCGGGAAAGAAAGGTAACGTCCCTGTCCATGCCTGCTGGACCATGAGTCAGCGGTAATATGCACCTTACCGCTGACCGCCCTGTCCAGCGAGGCCAAGACATTGCCTTCCACATGCCGGTAGAGAGCCGGAATCGCCTTCCGTGAGAAAAAGTGGCGTTTGGGAACCTGCCACTGAGGAACCGCACATTGCACAAACTCACGGAAGGGGGCCGAGTCTACCAACTGAAAAGGCAGCAGTTGAAGCGCTAGCAATTTAGCCAAGCTAGCATTCAACCGCTGGGCATGTGGATGGCTGGGAGTGAACTTCTTTCGACGGTCCAGCAGCTGGGGCAGGGAAATTTGCCTGCTAGAATCGGACGTTGGTGTACTGCTAGCAGAGTGCCCGCAAGTACTTGGCTGTGACACACCTAATTCTACACCTTCATTCCTCTCAGAGCAGGTTTCAGAGAGGACTGAAGGTATAGTGAGGTTGGAGATCCCAGCTGATGCGGTGCAAGAAGAGGTCAGCTTTGTTCTTTGGTGTGGGTCTTTAAGGTAGGCTTGCCAACGAGCTGCATGGCAGGTCAACATATGTCTGGTCAAGCATGTGGTGCCCAAGCGGGTGATGTTTTGGCCACGCGATATACGCTTGAGACATATGTTGCAAACAGCAGCTGTGCGATCTGATGCACTCGACTCAAAAAAGGCCCACACCAAAGAACTTTTTGAATAACGGGCAGAGGCAGCGCCCTGCACAGGCGGAGCTCTGCGGTGTGATTCCGTCGGTGTGCTGCCCTTACGCTGGCCCCCCGAGGGCATCCTGCCTCGTTGGAGATGTGCCTCCTCCTCATCCTCCTCCTCCTCTCTCCTATTAGGCACCCACGTGGAGTCAGTGACCTCATCATCCCCTCCCTCCTCATCACTGGAGCCAATCTGGCAGTATGCTCTAGCTGCTGGAACATGACTGCCAGATTGGTGTCCTTCTTGAGCATCCCCTCTCTCTGCTCTCACGCTACTGCCTTCCTCTAGCTGGGTATCATCATCAGACCCTTCGAAACGCTGGGCATCCTCCTGGAGCATGTACCCAACACTGTGCTCAAACAGTTCGGGGGACTCCTCAGGAGGACATGGTTGGTCTAGGGAAGGAGTGACTGATGATGACATTGATACCAGGGAAGACGACGCTTTGGCAGCTGCTTTGCCAGTACCCTGAGCCTGGGTGAGAGAGGATGAGGAGGATGAGGAGGGCTTGGTCATCCACTCTACCAAGTCTTCGGCATGATGCGGCTCAACACGTCCAGCTGCCGAAAAGAAGGACAAGCTTGCCATGGCGACGTGCTGATGGCGATGCACCGCGTCCACTACCAGCACTGTTGTCTCTAGACACAGAGCCTGCTTGCCCTCTTTTATTGGCTCCTGACTGTCTGCCTCTCCTTGTTTGCCTTCCAGACATTCTAATGGCCTGCAGGGAAATGGGAAAAGCAGCAATACAGGCTAAGTTAAGGAATAATATGGTCAGGAGGCACACTCCGCCCGCTGTAAGTGCGGCAAAATCCTGTTGGTGTAACACACCAGGAAAAAGCAACAATACAGGCTAAGTTAAGGTGTAATATGGTCAGGAGGCACACTCCGCCCGCTGTAAGTGCCGCAAAATCCTGTTGGTGTAACACACCAGGAAAAAGCAGCAATACAGGCTAAGTTAAGGTGTAATATGGTCAGGAGGCACACTCCGCCCGCTGTAAGTGCCGCAAAATCCTGTTGGTGTAACACACCAGGAAAAAGCAGCAATACAGGCTAAGTTAAGGTGTAATATGGTCAGGAGGCACACTCCGCCCGCTGTAAGTGCCGCAAAATCCTGTTGGTGTAACACACCAGGAAAAAGCAGCAATACAGGCTAAGTTAAGGTGTAATATGGTCAGGAGGCACACTCCGCCCGCTGTAAGTGCCGCAAAATCCTGTTGGTGTAACACACCAGGAAAAAGCAGCAATACAGGCTAAGTTAAGGTGTAATATGGTCAGGAGGCACACTTCGCCCGCTGTAAGTGCCGCAAAATCCTGTTGGTGTAACACACCAGGAAAAAGCAGCAATACAGGCTAAGTTAAGGTGTAATATGGTCAGGAGGCACACTCCGCCCGCTGTAAGTGCCGCAAAATCCTGTTGGTGTAACACACCAGGAAAAAGCAGCAATACAGGCTAAGTTAAGGTGTAATATGGTCAGGAGGCACACTCCGCCCGCTGTAAGTGCCGCAAAATCCTGTTGGTGTAACACACCAGGAAAAAGCAGCAATACAGGCTAAGTTAAGGTGTAATATGGTCAGGAGGCACACTCCGCCCGCTGTAAGTGCCACAAAATCCTGTTGGTGTAACACACCAGGAAAAAGCAGCAATACAGGCTAAGTTAAGGTGTAATATGGTCAGGAGGCACACTCCGCCCGCTGTAAGTGCCGCAAAATCCTGTTGGTGTAACACACCAGGAAAAAGCAGCAATACAGGCTAAGTTAAGGTGTAATATCGTCAGGAGGTACACTCCGCCCGCTGTAAGTGCCACAAAATCCTGTTGGTGTAACACACCAGGAAAAAGCAGCAATACAGGCTAAGTTAAGGTGTAATATGGTCAGGAGGCACACTCCGCCCGCTGTAAGTGCCGCAAAATCCTGTTGATGTAACACACCAGGAAAAAGCAGCAATACAGGCTAAGTTAAGGTCTAATATGGTCAGGAGGTACACTCCGCCCGCTGTAAGTGCCGCAAAATCCTGTTGGTGTAACACACCAGGAAAAAGCAGCAATACGGGCTAACTTCAGGTGTATAATGTGCAGGAGGCTTAGCAACAATGACACTGACACTGTCCCCTGCCTATCCTTCTCTCTCCCTGCACACAAGGTTTATCAAAGTATATGACACTGACACTCTCCCTGCCTATCCTTCTCTCTCCCTGCACACAAGGTTTAGCAAAGAATATGACACTGACACTGTCCCCTGCCTATCCTTCTCTCTCCCTGCACACAAGGTTTATCAAAGTATTTGACACTGACACTCTCCCTGCCTATCCTTCTCTCTCCCTACACACAAGGTTTAGCAAAGAATATGACACTGACACTCTCCCTGCCTATCCTTCTCTGTCCCTACACACAAGGTTTAGCAAAGAATAGATTTGACACGATTTGACACTGTCCCTGCCTATCCTTCACTTTCCCTGCTCCGGAACACACTACACAAGGCCGCCGCGCTGGCGGCCTTTTATAGTGTGGGGCGTGTACTAAACCCCCTCAGCTATAATTGGCCACAGGCATCCTGCCTGTGGCCAATCATTGCTCTCCTCGCTGCCGGCGCTGTGATTGGCCAAGCATGCAGGGTCACAGTGCATGCTTGGCCAATCACAGCGCCGGGATTACACTGCGATGGCGCAGTGTATTGTGGGCTGTTCGCGTCACTCGAATTTGGCGCGAACGGCCCAAATCGTTCGTTGTTCGCCGAACGCGCAAACAGCCGATGTTCGAGTCGAACCTATGTTCGACTCGAACACCGAGCTCATCCCTAATCAGGAGCCTCTGTCTCCTGTCCATTTATCTTCAATGCAGCTGAGGCCGCAGAGAAAGGGACTGGGGAATCTGTGTCCTCAGTCTCTTTCCCTGTCTCAATTGGCAGATACAGGGGTTTGTTTAGACCCCTGATATTTCACCAAAGTCCCCCCCCCAACAGTACTTGTACTCGGTCTTAAAAAAGTGGTATCGGCCCAATGACACACCATTCAAATTCCATAAAACTTGGGCTGACTGGATACAATTTACTAATTCTTCAGAATATCGTACCCTAACCTCTTTTATTCCTTAACTTGACTTGGGAATGTTCACTTTAATAGAAATGCTAATATTGTTAATATTTTATTTATGATGACAATTGTCCTCTCTTCCCCTTGTTTGACCTCATTCCCCTTTTTATTATTTTATATATACTACATTGTAACATGTGATATCTTTATTATTTTGTTTAGTTTATTTTATTTAGTTCTATATATTTTATTTTTTGATACATTCTATGTTCTACCTGCTCATAATATATATATACTACACTTTATATTTATGAATATTATTCTGAACATGGAATTCCTTGTACTATTTATAATGCATTTTATTGTATAACGTTATTTATAATCCTTTGTTTTCTATGAAAAAATAATAATAAAAACATTGAAACGAAAAAAAGTGGTATCGGTGCAACCCTAGTTTAAACAATTACAAAAATCACAATTAATGCACTAAAAACTAAATACCACATACATTTTGCTTCAGTGAATTAACCCTAATTAACATAATATAATGTAATATAAGGAATTACAGTAAATCAGACTATTTGCAGGTCCTTTTATATGAAGGTGTGAGTACTTTTACTATAATGTCATATACCTGAATTTTGTAATATTTTACAATGACATGTGTTAATGTGAATACAGAATACATATTTTTTTAGCTGAAAAAAAATGTATGTCTACATAACATAATTTAGAGAACAGACAGATTATTCACATTGCTCAGTAATGTAAACATTACTAGTATATATGGTTGATCCTGACCTGCTGCTATGTGTCCTTGTATAAAGCACATTCTTTGGTTATCTTATATATCTGTTAGCAAAAAACCATTTCTATCACAAGGTCACATTTAATTTCTTTCCATTGTAAGTCATTTGATAAAGTATTTTATATAACCTTCTATACACTGAACTGAGATGGAGCACTTGGATAGGGTAAGGTAATGTTGAAACTAACCCTTCCTGCCATATGTACACATTTATGTGGCCTCAAAGAAGCAGGTCCTTTTCTGTTAGGCTGCATACAGACATGGCCGAAATTGTTGGCACCCCAGAAATTTTTCCAGAAAATCAAGTATTTCTCTCAAAAAAGTATTGCAGTAACACATGTTTTGCTATACACATGTTTATTCCCTTTGTGTGTATCGGAACAAAACAAAAAAAGGGAGGAAAAAAAAGCAAATTGGACATAATGTCACACAAAACTCCAAAAATGGGCTGTTTAAAATTCTTGCCACCCTTTCAAAATTGTGGATAAGTAAGATTGTTTCAAGCATGTGATGCTCCTTTAAACTCACCTGGGGCGGTTGTGTATGCTCCCCCCCCCCCGTCACGGTAGCAATCTTCACAGATTTAAGTGTACAATTTGCCACCTTTCCAACTTTGGCTACCCTTATAGTGGGGGACATCAATTCAGTGCTAGATCCTGGAAGGACCGCCTGAAACCTCTCCAGCATGACTCTAGGCTGTTTGGTCAGTGGTGTGCTTCCTTTGGCTATGTGGACCTCTGGTGACAAAAACATCCTATGGTAAGGGAATACTCTTGTCAGTCTTGGACGTACCATACTCTTTCCAGGCTGGACTATGCCCTGGGGACTCCTGACCTAGTCTCCTGTATCCAGGCGGTCACTTACATACCTCAGACCATCTCTGACCACTCCGCCCTATCTGTGGAAATGCTATTAGGCCATAGACCCTCTTTGTGGTTGTGGAGGCTCAGTCCCCTCTGGATCTCCACCTCTGAATTCCAGGAGCCTGTCCTTCAGGACATGTCCCACTACTGGGGGGATAATGCCGGTTCCGCTTCCTTTGGCCCCATGTGGGATGCCTTTAAGGCGTCGGTGCGAGGTTCCTATATCTCTAATATTGCCCAGCATCGGAAGTCCTCTCGGGCTGCCCTCTTGGCCTTGGAGTCCTCCCTGAAGCAAGCCAGGGCCCAATACTCTGCGCTTCCCACTCCGGACTCCCATGGGGTCCTGGTGGGGGCGCATAGGGCTCTGGACCCCCATAGGGTGGACGCAACGCAGAAACAGCAAAGGTACTTGTCGGCCAGGTTGTTTGAACACAGCGGTAAGAATGGTAAGATTATGGCCTTTCTCTCCCGCACGGATTACATTGACAGTACTATACCACACATTCAGTTACCTGACGGCTCAGTCACATCTGACCCCCTGCTTATTAATCAGACATTTAAGTCCTTTTATGAGAACCTCTATTCTGCCCCATCCCCCTGGATGAACTCGAGATGCTGGATGAATCTCATAACCTTATATTAGACAAACCCCTGATGATTGAGAAAGTCACGGAGGCCATATGCTCTCTTCCCCCTAATAAAGCCCTTGGATTGGACAGTTTGCCCGCAGAATGGTACAGAAACTATGCTGAAGACCTGGCACAGAAATTACACTCACTGTTTGGCCGTGCACTGAAGGAGGGTGAGCTTCCCTCCTCCATGTGTGAAGCCCTGATTGCTGTACTGCCTAAACCTGATAAAGACAAACTGTTGTGTGGGTCTTACCGTCCAATCTCACTACTGAATAGTGACGTCAAAATTCTAGCCCTACGACTACAAAAGGTCATTCTCCATCTCATTCATAGGGATCAGACTGGGTTCATGCCTGGGAAGAGTACGTATGACAACATTTGCAGGCTCTATCTGCACATTCACAGGGCTGCCACTGACCAAAAGAGTGGCTTGGTGTTATCATTGGATGGGCTCAAAGCCTTTGATACAGTTAACTGGTCCTTCCTTTGGGAAACCATGCATCGTATGGGCTTCAGCTCCCAATTTATTAAGTGGGTCCATTTGCTTTATACCAACCCTAGGGCTAGGATAAGTACTAATAAGGATGTCTCTGATGTCTTTACTTTGCAGAGGGGAAACAGGCAGGGCTGCCCGTTCTCGCCGCTTCTGTTTGCTCTGGCCATAGAGCCTCTTGCTCTGGCAGTGCGGCAGACGGCGACGGTAGGTGGCATTTGCTATGGGGACCTGACTGAAAAGATTTCCCTCTATGCAGATGATGCCCTAATCTACCTGGATGGGACTGAGCAGTCGTTTGTTTCGCTACTGGGTGTTGTGGAGGAGTTTGGGAAGGTCTCTGGGTTACGAGTTGGGTGGGATAAATCGGTGGCATTCCCTATAGGCCCTGAACTAGATTACGCCTACCTGTCTACATCCAAATTGACCGTCCAACACACGTTTAAGTATCTGGGGATACATATTAATGCTGACCTATCTTCGTTTGAAAACCTTAATGTTACCCCGATTATAACACACATGGAGACCAGGCTGCGTACCTGGGCCTCCTTATCACTTAATCTGATAGGTCGTGTGAATATCTTTAAAATTATATATATATACCTAAATTCCTATATGTTTTTCGGGCATCCCCAATCTTTTTGTTTAAAAAAACTCTTTAACAGGATTAACTCGCTCCTCTCCACCTTCCTCTGGCAGGGGTCGACCCTGCGAATAGCTAGGGCCTCGCTTCAAGCTGCTAAACTTGATGGCGGATTGGCCTGCCCTAATCTGCGACACAATTTTATAGCGTTACAGCTAGCTTATGTTTATGACTGGTTCCTAGAGGCCTCCTCATCCTGTTCCACTGCTCTATTGACTGCACTGGTGGGTTCTAGGGCCTCACTTGTGGACGATTTACACAGATCTGTACCCAGGCGTTGTTCTCAAGGCTCCCCGTTAGAAATTAACTGGTTAGCCTGGCATGAAGGTAACAAGGTGCTTGCGAACTCAGATGGGATGTCTCCCAGGTCCCCCTTGTGGCGGGAACCCAAATTTCGCTGAGCTTCTGGGTCACCCGGACTCCTTGTGGTGGACACGACTCGGGGTCACGCAAGTCTCCCACATTTTTGTTAATGATACATTTATCTCCTTTGAGGATTTGAATGTACGGTGTGGGGTGATGGATAAATTCTACTATAAGTATTTGTTACTACGTCATGCCGTTCGGGCACAATTTACTGGGTTGACCCTCATTGAATCGCCTTTGGAGACGCTGCTGTCGTACCAGGATATTGAAAAGCTGGTTACAACTATTTACTCCCGCCTGCAGTCTGCTGGGGTTAATCCCTTTCAGATTGCTCAGCGGAAATGGGAGGTGGACATTCCGGGGCTGTCCGAGGAGGGGTGGGAGGAGGCCTCAGAGGTTTGCTTTCAGGACCTTGTTGGGTCTAATGATCTGTACGTACAGTTTAAATTTATACACCAATTGCATTATACTCCTGCCAGGCTGGCTCACATGGGTTTTGCCTCTGCTGCTTCTTGTTCTAGGTGTGACTCCACTGATGCTGGATACATACATATGTTTTGGTCTTGTTCTGCTTTTTTCAAGGACACCTTACATTTACCAATACCTTGTACACCGGAGGTTGGACTGTTGGGAGTTCTCAATGAGTTCGTACCCAGGACCCATGCTCGAATTCTGGTGTGCACTATTCTTTTTTACGCTAGGAAATTAATTCTGTTACAATGGAAGAGTGCCTCTGCCCCAGATGTTCAAAGGTTGTACCGAATGATAAATAAGGTTATACCCATTTTTAAATGCATCTACAAGGGTAGGACCTGTCCTGCCAAGTTTACCAAGATTTGGCAGCCCTGGCTTGACATTGCAGATTCCTTTTGGAAGGACACCCCGCTCTTCCAACCCTAATGGGTATTGCCCTGGGTTGGCTTGCTAAGGCTACAGCCTGCTGGGGACAATGTTGTTGGTTTGGTGCTCTCGGGTTCTGGTTGGAGGTGTGGTGGGCGGAGAGGTGTGTATGGCTGGGTGTGTGCATGTGTGTGTGTGTGTGTGTGTGTGTGTGTGTGTATATGTAGGGGTTGACTGTACTTGGTTATATCTCCACTGCTTACTATACTATGATTTCCCATAGTGGGGCCCTACGTGGCCCACTTTGGTCAACCTACTTATTTTGTTTTTTTAGTTTTCCGGGGTTCACAATATTTTTGATAATACCATATAGCCCTGTGGTGCTATCATTAATGTGCAATGTTATATACATGTGATGTAACCATTTGCGAGACTGTTTGCTTTGTACATGGAAAAAAACTCAATAAATAAATCTTAAAAAAAAAAAAACTCACCTGGGGCAAGTAACAGGTGTGGGCAATATAAAAAATCAAAAATGGACTTTAAACGGCACATAGATAGATATTGTAAAAATTCTAAGGGTTTTATTGTTGGTAGAAAAATATAATTGAATGTAGGTAAAAAGTACGTTAATACAAAACAATGACATTATGTAACAGTCATCAATAATTAGTATAGGGTCCCATTTACAAGACTCAACACATCTCCCAGAAATTACATTAACATGTAAAATACACAAAGTAGAATAGGATAATGTATAGCCAACAAACACAAATGAGGAGTTGGACGGTATGCACGAGAGATGACTGGTCTTATTGATAGGTCCGGTAAATTCAAAGATAAAGATCTTGCTTTCGCTCGACTAGTTTCGCGTTCCAAAACGCTTCGTCGGGAGCATAGTATTGAACAGGGCCGTGTTAAGTAGTGAAACCGGCCTAGGTATTTTGACCTGGCAGTCCGTGTATCACAGGGTGCCAGTATTATATAAACACATTCATGGTAAACAATCATGCGTGATTTAAGTAAAAGAGTAACTATGCACAGGCTACTGATAGGTAGGGAACGTAAATCCAGGTGTAACAAACCAGACAATACTGTAGAGGAGTGTGTCAGTCAGAAACACTTGCTCGAGCCACACAGTGGTAGTCTGTTTGGGTGACCCCTAGTGATGGACTGACCCAGCTTATAGCTTGACACGGATTATGTGCTGGTGGACCTGGATGGAACCTCTCCTGTGGACTAATATTCTCCCATTGATTATCGGGACGTTGGCGCATTTATACTAGGTGCATCCACAGTGTCACCCTGTGGTGATGCACAATTTAGCAATTTCCTTCTAAATATAAAAAATCACACCTGAAAGCAGATAAAAAGGAGAGAAGTTCACTTAGTCTTTGCATTGTGTGTCTGTGTGTGACACACTAAGCATGGACAACAGAAAGAGGAGAAGAGAACTGTCTGAGGACTTGAGAACCAAAATTGTGGAAAAATATCAACAATCTCAAGGTTATCTCAAGTCCATCTCCAGAGATCTAGATTTGCCTTTGTCCACAGTGCGCAACATTATCAAGAAGTTTGCAACCCATGGCACTGTAGCTAATCTCTCTGGGCGTGGACAGGGCGTGGACAGAAGAGAAAAATTTATGAAAGGTTGCAACACTGGATAGTCCGGATGGTGGATAAGCAGCCCCAAACAAGTTTCAAAGAAATTCAAGCTGTCCTGCAGGCTCAGGGAGCATCAGTGTCAGTGCGAACTATCTGTCAACATTTAAATGAAATGAAACGCTATGGCAGGAGACCCAGGAGGACCCCACTGCTGACACAGAGACATAAAAAAGCAAGACTACAGTTTGCCAAAATGTACTTGAGTAAGCCAAAATCCTTCTGGGAAAACGTCTTGTGGACAGATGAGACCAAGATAGAGCTTTTTGGTAAAGCACATCATTCTACTGTTTGCCAAAAACGGAATGAGGCCTACAATGAAAAGAACACAGTACCTACAGTGAAATATGGTGGCGATTCAATGATGTTTTGGGGTTATTTTGCTGCCTCTGGCACTGGGTGCCTTGAATGTGTGCAAGGCATCATGAAATCTGAGGATTACCAAAGGATTTTGGGTCGCACTGTAGAGCCCAATGTCAGAAAGCTGGGTTTGCGTCCGAGATCTTGGGTCTTCCAGCAGGACAATGACCCCAAACATACGTCAAAAAGCACCCAGAAATGGATGGCAACAAAGCGCTGGAGAGTTCTAAAGTGGCCAGCAATGAGTCCAGATCTAAATCCCATTGAACACCTGTGGAGCAGTGGTGGTGCGTCCATAGAGGGCGCCGGAGCGCCGCCCCCTCTCGCTCCCGCACCGCCACTGAAAGACAATACACAGATTCATGCATTGCATGAATCTGTGTATTGTCACCGCTGCCGTGCTGCCCACTATACATATGGCCGGCCTCCTGGTGAGCGCCGGCCATATGAATTAGAGCGGCGGCCGGCGGTGGGTGTAACTTGGAAGTGCCTATTAGAGCCAGCGGCTCTCACGCTGTATTCGGCTTCCAAAAACTCCTCCCGGGTACGCACGGGGGTGCGTTCCTGGAAGAAGAATGTGTGGAGGTTTCAGCCAATCAGGTTCACCGGATCTGGTTACCGGTAACCTGATTGGCTGAAGCGACATCGAGGGCGGGAGAACACATCGAGGACGGCGCGGACCGAGGAAGGTAAGTGCAGGGCTGGGGGGGAACAGGCTGCATTTGGGGGACAAACTGGCTGAATATGGGGGACAAACTGGCTGAATATAAGGGAAAAACTGGCTGCATTTGGGGGGAACTGGCTGTATATGGGGGACAAACTGGCTGAATATGGGGGACAAACTGGCTGCATTTGGGGGGAACTGGCTGAATATGGGGGACAAACTGGCTGAATATGGGGGAACTGGCTGTATATGGGGGACAAACTGGCTGAATATGGGGGACAAACTAGCTGAATATGGGGGGAACTGGCTGAATATGGGGGACAAACTGGCTGAATATGGGGGGAACTGGCTGTATATGGGGGACACGCTGGCTGCATTTGGGGGGAACTGGCTGTATATGGGGGACAAACTGGCTGCATTTGGGGGGAACTGGCTGTATATGGGGGCCAAACTGGCTGCATTTGGGGGGAACTGGCTGTATATGGGGGCCAAACTGGCTGCATTTGGGGGGAACTGGCTGTATATGGGGGACAAACTGGCTGCATTTGGGGGGAACTGGCTGTATATGGGGACAAACTGGCTGCATATGGGGGCACACTGGCTATATATATGGGGACACACTGGCTGTATATGGTGGCACACTGGCTATATATATGGGGACAAACTGGCTGTATATGGGGGCACACTGGCTATATATATATGGGGGCACACTGGCTGTATATGGGGGCACACTGACTGTATATGGGGGCACACTGGCTGTATATGGGGGCACACTGGCTGTATATATGGGGGCACACTGGTTATATATATGGGGGCACACTGGCTGTATATGGAAACAAACTGGCTGTATTTGAGGGGGCAAACTGGTGGCGTTTGGGCACAGTGGCTGTGTTTAATGGGCACAGTGGCGGCAATTGATTTTTTTTTTTCAGTTTGTTTGCGCCCCCCCCAAAAATTTTGAGCACCAGCCGCCACTGCTGTGGAGAGATCTTAAAATTGCTGTTGGGAAAAGGCACCCTTCCAATAAGAGAGACCTGGAGCAGTTTTCAAAGGAGGAGTGGTCCAAAATTCCGGGTGATAGGTGTAAGAAGCTTATTGATGGTTATAGGAAGCGACTGATTTTAGTTATTTTTCCCAATAGGTGTGCAACCAAATATTAAGTTAAGGGTGCCATGAATTTTAACCAGCCCATTTTTGGAGTTTTGTGTGACATTGTGTCCAATTTGCTATTTTTCCTCCCTTTTTTTGTTTTTTTCCAATACACACAAAGGGAATAAACATGTGTATAGCAAAACATGTGTTACTGCAATACTTTTCTGTGAGAAATACTTGATTTTCTGGAAAAAATTTCTGAGGTGCCAAAAATTTCGGCCATGACATGTGTACAAGTGTTTGTGCTGGGAGTGTGTTCCCAGCACAGGTAGCGGCTCTCACCGAGAGGTCTGTGCCCCATGCTAAAGATGGAGAACCGGGAAGCCCAGTTCCTGATAACTGTGATAGCCTTTGATTGGCTATCGCAGCGATCAGTCACCGTGGAGCCCACCTCTGTGTTTTTCCCCCTTTTGAATAGAGGGAAAGATACATTCTATATTTATCACCTGCTAGAGAAAAAAATGTAAATAAGAAAAAAGAAAGGAAGAAAAATGGTGGATCAGGGCTAGATCTAGGTCAGTGACAGGGTCAGAGTTAGGGTCAAGGTCAGCGTCAAAGTTCTAGGTCGGATCAAAGGTCAGGGTCAGTGTGATTTAAGTAGAATTAAAAAAGCAAAATATGCACTATTGTTTTTGGGCCCTACTAGGGTTACAAACAACACATAACATACACATATATGGGTTTTTCTTTGATGGTAGGTTATTGTAATATCATAAAATGTAAATCTTTAAAAATAAACCAAAAAATCAGGAGATATCCATTACCAGTTAATACCAAATGAAAACCTAATTTGTCCTGAAAAAAAAAACAAGGTACAATGCACCAGGATACACAAACTAGTTGCAATGATATGTACAGTTTTACTAACACATGTCAAAGTTGCAAAACTGTGTGTATGGCCCGTGGGGTCGCTGCGTGTTTCAACATCCACACATTTCACCCTGCTGGTCAGACATCTATTTTGGCACACTTTCCCAGACAATGAACAGTCTCCTGCTTGTTTTTGTTGTTTTTATTAGGGGATTAACTTGAATGGGGAAAAGGGATGCCCAGATAATGAACACTTCTTAATAGAATAAAAGTAGTTGCTTCTACACTACTTAAAGCGGAGCTACGCCGTAAAAAAAAATATTAAAAGCCAGCAGCTACAAATACTGCAGCTGCTGACTTTTAATAAATGGACACTTACCTGTCCTGGAGTCCAGCGACGTCGGCAGCAGAAGACGAGCAATCGCTCGTCTCTCGGCTGCCCCCACCGCCATCATCGGTGAGGGAATCAGGAAGTGAAGCGTTGCGGCTTCACTGCCCGGTTCCCTACTGCGCATGCGCCGTTATCACTGGTCCCCGCTGTGTTCTGGGAGCTGTGTGTTTCCCAGAACACAATGGTGGGGGGGCGGGGGGGGGGGGGGGGGAGTGGCGTACTGTCCGCAGGTCCCTGCAGAGTCTATGTCTGGAAGTGCGTGCAAATACCTAGGAATGCCCGGAATCTGCACCCCCCTCCTCCCTGAAAGGTGCCAATTGTGGCACTTTAGGGTGGAGCTCCGCTTTAATAGAATAAAAGTAGTTGCGTCTGGATCTGACAGTCTCTTCCTCTGCACATCTCCACCAGCACAATACTTGAGATCACTTGCTTCACTTCACTGTCCAAATCTAGATTCCTGTCACATTAGCACATGGCTAGGCCTCACTCTGAATAAGTCCTAGTGTTTTTCTGATAGCCCATTACAGGCAGGGTTTTGCAGTCCCCTTTTAGGTAGCAACTGTTTTAGAAGAGAAGAATAAATGTGCTAACTGACACTTGGTGGACTACTGATCTCAGCATGTCCGATGCAAATCCTGCCAACTTGACTTCACAACATCCTCACAGTCTCTCCCTCTGGCTCCACATCCAACTCCTGGCATGTCTCTTCCAGAACTTTCCACTGTGCTTTTCACTCACCGACCCCAGCATGGATCCCTCCTGAAATGACTTACTCCAGACGTGCTTCCCAACTGTCCTCTTTCCTGCTCCTGTTCCAGGACACCTCTCAATGACCATGTAAGGAGAGGCTCCCTCCCAGCTCCTGAGCTCCCGGCCTGAGGTACACCCCCCCCAGAAAGGGGGTTCCCTCAGACCAAGACAGTCTAACACTCCATCATTCAGTTAATCCACCCAACAACTCCTCCCACAGCAGGCTGACCATGGGTATATGTAGGAGGCCTGCCCCCTGCCAATCTTAGTTGGGGATTGGTTAGGGCTCCCACATGCACCCCATGTCATTCCAGCTCTCTGCCCTGCCCCTTTTCCATAACTTTTTCCCTGGAAACAGAGGAGGCGCTCAAGAGCTGAAACACATGTCAGTCACCTGCTGCTACACTAAAACCACTCCCCTGCCCCCAGATCAAAACAAACAGGCCTACCTCACAGCATAGGCCTGCCTAAATTTACCTGCGCTGGCAGCTTACACAAAAACCTACACTAGCACCTACCTACTTAAGGTAGAGTGTGCTACATGTGTATGGGCATTAGGATTTGTTTTACCCTCACCATGAAAGAGTTAAAGAGACTATCATGGGGTAAAGGGGAGTGGGCAAGCCTAGACATTGGAAATGTCCAATAATCCCCCCTGCACACATTCTTATTCGCCCATCACTATAAGTGACAACTTCACTTGCCAATAGAAAAGTGCAGGAAGTACCTCTAGGTGCCTTTACTTTATACTTTACCACCCCCAGTTACAGAGTCTCTTTAAAGTGTAAAAATCAATTTTTTTTGAATATTTAACATCAAGCCTCACAGTATAAGCTTAGAATAATTGTAAATATTTTTTTTTAGTTTTAACAGAATAAGCTTGCCAGAATTCCTTCCAGTAACAGCACTTTCTATCTCAGGCTGACAGTGCTAAACTGCCTATGAGGTGTTGGGCTGCTAATCAGGACCAGGGATATGCATGGACTAAGGCTGTGGCGGACATTTTTCAAAGTACAGACCTTAGTGAAGGACAGCAAGGTACATTTCCAATTAAAACCATCAAAAAACAAACACTGTCTGCCAGGGCCGCCATCAGGAATTTTGGGGCCCCTTACACAGCTTCAGGCATGGGCCCCCTGGAGCAGAGAACCGGGGGGGGGGGGTGGTTCTGCCGATGCAAATTGAGAAGCGGGAGGGGGGTGCCACGAATTGAGAAGCGGGGGGGGGGGGGGGCGGCCATCTGGGCCCCTACAAAAAATAAAAATAAAACAAATAAAAAATAATTAAGGAAATAAAATAAAAAATACATACATTTAATTTTTTTTATATAAAAAATTAAAGGGCCCTGGGGACCTCAGGGCCCCTGGGCCCCTTACAAAAAAAAGTGGGGGTTGCCATCTGGGCCTCTGGGGCCCTGGGGACCTCCGGGCTTCTGGGCCCCTTACAAAAAAATATATATATTTTTTTTTTAAAAAGGGGAGGTTGCCATCTGGGCCTTCGGGGACCTCTGGGCCCCTTACAAAAAATTAAAATAAAATAATAAATAAAAAAAGAATAAAAAAAAAGGGGGGTTGCCATCTGGGGACCTGCGGGCTCCTTACAAAAAAAAAAAAAAGTAAAACCTCCGGGCCCCTTACAGGTGTACTGCCTGTACCCCCCTGATGGTGGCTCTGATGTCTACTCTCTGGCCTAGTTCTACAAGTACAAATACGTTTAGAATAACATTTATATAAAGACTGTTGTGGTATATCGTTTTAAAATACATAAAGATATAAAGTAACATGCTTTTTCTTTGTGCTTGTAACAAAAAATGGTGCAGGTGTTCCACTCTTGTTGCTGCATGTGACATAAGGGGAGCACAGAGTGGAACACCTGCACCATTTTTTGTTACAAGCACAAAGAAAGAGCACCTGTCACTTTATATCTTTATATATTTTTAAACTATATTTTTATTCTATTCAATTTCTGGGTTATATACTTATGGACTGATCAACTATATTAGAACCACTATTGGATATTATACTTGTTGCTTATTGATTTCTTTACCACCACAGTTTTTCATGTTTATTATTTAAGGTCCATAAAAGCATTGTCACTTTACCATACTGTATATGTAAATTAAGTTTGCACATACCAAAGAACATTTATTCACCTGGAAATCGAGAACATGCCACTTTAGCATATAATTGATTATATTTATGTATTTGTCTATGAAGAAACACCAAGCACTAAACATTTTCTAACAATTAATTTAGAATAATACTCAACACAAACAGAGCAGGGCCCTGCTAGTTGAACAGATGAATTCATTCAGGAAAACATGGAGTGCTGGCTACTGCATGACATTCACTAGTGCAGAAGCTGCAGGTCTGTTTAATGCAGTGCCAAGCAGTGCCAAGCAAAGCAAATGCTTCACTGAAAAGTAGCACGCAGCAGGACTAGTGGGCGGTGCCGCACGCTGGCCGGATCTACATCACAGACACTCCACTACACACGTACAAGTGGAGAGAGCAGTGAGTCAACTAAAGAATCAAGTTTTCATTTTTTTTAAAGTCTGCGGTGGCCGCAGACACTGCAAGGAATGCTCACAGACACCTTACCGATCTCTGATCAGATCTGCGCATGTCACCTGCCAATTGAAGTAGCACAAATGGCAGGTTATAATGTTATTAATTGAGAAGCAGTGGCTTAGCATTTTCAGCCCGAAACGATTTTTACCTGGCGAACTTACCAGGAGCAGCACTGCCTGTTTCAGGCTGAAAACATTCACATTAGACAAAAAAATAGGTACAGTAAAACCTTGGATTGCGAGCATAATTCGTTCCGGAAGCATGCCTGTAATCCAAAGCACTTGTATATCAAAGCAAATTTTCCCATAAGAAATAATGGAAACTCAAATGATTCGTTCCACAACTATTTATTCATAAGTCAATCAGTTTATAATCCATATAAAAAGATTATAGCAATGTGATAAGTTGTGTAACCATAAAATGCCCATCCACAAATGGCAGCCTCCCAAAGGGGATTAGAAGCAAAATCCAGCAGGAGCTACAGAGTATAAAAGAGAAGAGAGGCGCCTCTAAGTGTAGCAATATGGTTACATTTAATGAAGGTACAACATTTAGCAACTCGCATGGTTGATGATTAAAGAGGCACATCTAAGTATGCGGGCATCTGGGGTAAAGCGATCCACATAGACCATCCTCCTCACCGCCGGCTCTCACCGCTGTCAGTCTGCAATGGTGATCGGGAAGACTACCCTGCAGTAGAGCGATCTGAAAGCGAGGCTTGAACCGCTCGTGGAAGGGACAACATCAATGGCGGTGAGGAGAATGGTCTATGTGGACAGCTTTACCCTGGATGCCTGCATACTTAGATGTGTCTGTTTTAATCATCAACCATGTGAGTTTCTAAATCCTGTACCTTCATTAAATATAACCACATTGCTACACTTAGAGGCGCCTCTCTTCTATTTTATACTCCGTTGTGACATGACGTTACTCTTATATCAAGACATCGCTTGTATATCAAGTCAAAATTTATTTAAAAAAAATTATTGTCTTGCAAAACGCTCTCAAACCAAGTTACGCTCAAACCAAGGTTTTACTGTATACTCTTTAACATGTTACTAAACTACTCCTACTACTCTGCAATCATAGGTGGATACTTCGTCTTTACAAGGCATATATGCTACATCTACTCTCTCCTCTGTCAACGATCAGCATGTAAATGTATTAAAAGAGCACAGTGGACATTATAAAAGCAGGACTAGGCACTGAGGAGTAAATAGGGAAATAAACATTTTACAAAAGTACACTTCCCCAGAACAAAAAATTCTGGGGAATCCAAAAATGTACAATTGATAACAAAAAACATTTAATATATAAATCCTGAATAATAATCATAATACTAATATTAATAAAGAAATAGGGGGAAACCTTTGAGTGGGGACACAAATAACTGTCTGAGGGGATTCCCCCTCAATATAGAGAGATTTACTTTTAATTGAGTTTTTAAAACAGGAACTGTAGGGAAAAAAAAGAAAAATAGAAACCTGGGAAAATTTTTAACCATTACCTCCTCTTTCCAAACACAAAAACTGCTGATCCTGTTATTTTACTACTTTGTGTTACTAAACCAGAACACGTATGCAGATCATGAGTTTTGAATTAAATTGATAATACTTGATTATCTTACTCTATAAAATAATGTGCTTTTAAAATCCATTCAGATTAAGTTGAATTGAAACAATGAACTGTGGATACTTTGACACTACTACTACACTACTACTAGCCCAAAAGCCTTATGAAACAAATAACTGAATACTCCTTATGTTATTACTCCATCCTTATACACAAATGGTCCTCCATTAGCAATCACCAGCTTGTTAATATGAAAAGTTAATTCTGGCAAATCCTACCTTCTGTCCAGTACTGTGCTGCAATCCGCTCTCTGCTGTACACCCACTGTAAAATAGGAAAGTGCCACCTACACACTGCGTTGTGTTTGTAATGGGGCAAAGGACACTACTCTGGGGGGCAAAGAAAACTGCTATGGGGGCCAGAAAACACTGCTTTGAGGGGAGGGCCAGAGAACACTCCATCGTGGGGGTGTGAAGGGATCAGAGGACACTGCTATGGGGGGTGGAGGGGCGGAGGCCCCTACTGTGGGGGGGAGGTCAGAGGTCACTACTATGGGGGGTGTGGGCAGGGGACACTACAGTGGGGGTTGATGTGAAGGGGGGCAGAGGACACCACAGTGGGAAGGGGGACGGAGGGGCAGAAAACACTGCTGTGGGGGAGAGTGATGTGACAGGGGGCAGGGGACACTACTGTGTGGGGGGGGAAGAGGACACTACTGTGGGGGGAGGGGGAGAGGACACTACTGTGGGTGATGTGAAGTGATGTGGAGAATGGCAGAAGATACTACCATTGGGGGAACCGATATGAAGGGGGGCAGAGGATACTACTGTGACACTCTATGCCAATCCTCCTCCTTCTAACCATCAGCACCCCAACACTTTTTCTCCAGAGCACCGGCAGTCCAACTCTCCTTCTCATCCCAAACACCTTGACCTTACTATTCTTCTTTTTCCTGCAAGCATCCCAACCCTCTTATTTATATTTCTCCTCTGCCTCCTGCTGCCTCATGGCATCCACATGCTGGTGAAGGGCAAATATGTCTTTCTTTGCAAAGTAATCTCATCTGGTATATGGCAATCGGCGTACTTGAAACTGTGGTGTAGCTAAAGCCTCGCAAGAAAGATTAACCTGGGTGTTAGGTAAAGCTGGTATTAGGCTGGGAAGAAGGGTGATTTGGGGATTTTTTTTCTTCTGCTTCCACAGCAGCCAGGCAGAAGTGCAAAAGTCTATGGAATGGCCCTGGGGATAGTAGCTACAAACATTTCTGCCAACTCCTCAAAGCCAGTTGGCAAGGATATGGCCAAAATAAATAGCTGCTATGCACACTTAAGGAGGAGGAATGGGAAAATGATGCATTATCAGGCCCAAAATAAATGACTGGTTTGAGCTCTTGAGAGGGGAGGAGTAAGAGAAGGAATGGATGTGTTAATAGGCCCAAAATACATGGATGCTATGTACCCTTAAGGAAGGGAGGAGATAAAGGGCCAGAAACGTCACTACATTAAACGAGAGGGATTGCAGTGCATATAAAAAAAAATCACACTTGAGTAGGAGGAGGAGGAGGAAAGGGGCACACTAGCTGGTCAAAAAATAGCGATGCTATGTGCCCAAGAGGAGAAGGAAAAGACCACATTATGAGTTCATAGAAATAAGTGGCTGGATTTAAAAGATAATTTTTTTTTCAGCTACATCACTAGTCTTGTGTCAGTCACCACTGGAAGGGTAAAAAAGCCAGCTCCCCAGAGCCGCTATACACTGCCTGTCTGATATATTTGAAACCATTGAAGGAAGATTTGGGGAAGGATGGACAACCTACAGCCGTAGGATCATACACTTCATTTTTACTGCTGCTTGTCCTTTTTTCTAACCATAGAATTTCTCCCGCCAATTGCTGCTGCGTACCTTTCCCCCTACATTAAGGAAAGGCAGGCAGCCTTTTTATCTTAAGACAAGGTAGTGTATAATCCTACGACATTATTTTTTTGTTAACCACTTAAGCCCCGGACCTTTTTGCAGCTAAAGGACCAGGTCCCTTTTTGCGATTCGGCACTGCTTCGCTTTAACTGACAATTGCGCAGTCGTGCGACGTGGCTCCCAAACAAAATTGGCGTCTTTTTTTTCCCCACAAATAGAGCTTTCTTTTGGTGGTATTTGATCACTTCTGCGGTTTTTATTTTTTGCGCTATAAACAAAAATAAAGCGACAATTTTGAAAAAAATGCAATATTTTTTACTTTTTGCAATAATAAATATCCCCCAAAAATATATTAATTTTTTTTCCCCTCAGTTTAGGCCGATAAGTATTCTTCTACACATTTTTGGTAAAAAAATCGCAAGAAGCGTTTATTGATTGGTTTGCGCAAAAGTCACATGACACTGATCTTCGCTCCGAGTACACGGAGCGAAGATCCGTGTCATTGTCACTAGGCAGAGCGGGGAGATGCTTGTTTACACAAGCATCTCCCCGCTCTATACCTCCGTGAGACGGTCGTGGGGATCCCCGCGGTCCGACTCACGGGGAAGGCGACAGGGTCGCGAGCGCGACCACACGGCAGGCATTTAAAGGGAAACGTACAGGTACGTGATTATGCCTGTCCGTGCCATTCTGCCGACGTAAATCTACATGGGCCGGTCCTTAAAGCGGAGCTCCGCCGGAAAAAAAAAATATTAAAAGCCAGCAGCTACAGCTACAGCAGCTGCTGGCTTTTAATATTTGGACACTTACCTGTCCTGGAGTCCAGCGACGTCCGCAGCAGAGGACGAGCGATCGCTCGTCGCTCTGCTGCTCCCTCCGCCATCCTCGCTGAGGGAACCAGGAAGTGAAGCCCTGCGGCTTCATGCCCGGTTCCCTACGGCGCATGCGCGAGCCGCGCTGCGCCGTTCTGATTGGTGCTCCTGTGTTCTGGGAGCCGAGTGTCTCCCAGAACACCAAGGGAAGTCTGCGGGAAGTGACGTAACTCCCGCAGATTCCCGGAGAGAGGACTCCCGGATGTGGGTGAAAATACCTGTCTTAGACAGGTATCTTCACCCCCCTCCCCCCTGAAAGGTGTCAATTGTGACACCGGAGGGGGGAGGGTTCCAAATAGCAAAAGTTGCTATTTAGGGTGGAGCTCCACTTTAAGTGGTTAAAGAAGTATTCAAACCAGTCTGTTAGCTTGGAGAGGGGAGGAAAGAGGAGGAGGGAGAAGCAGGAAAGTGTCTTGCTATCCTAGGCTACAGGGCAGTGTGTTTCTATTGATGCACACAGTGTAGTAAGAAAACGCTCTAGCCGGCCATGCAACAGTGGTTCCACAGGACTCTGCAAGTGAAAGGAGCCACCATAAAACAGAAAATCTAAGATCATAGCACCAGATTAAACAGGAAAATAGGCAAGGATTGAAAGGTGAAGAAGCTGCATACTCAGCAATTAAATCAGTTGCTAAAAGTGCTTAACAAACTGAGAGTTTTATATCACTTTAAGAGAGTGCCAAGGTTGCATTGTCATATCTGCCCATTTAACCCCTTCAGCCCGGAAGGATTTACCCCCTCAATGACCAGACCATTTTTTGCGATACGGCACTGTGTCACTTTAACTGACAATTGCGTGGTTGTGCGAGGTTGTACCCAAACAAAATTGATTTTTCTTTTTTCCCCACAAATAGAGCTTTCTTTTGGTGGTATTTGATCACCTCTGCGTTTTTATTTTTTGTGCTATAAACAAAAAAAGACTGACAATTTTGACTATAATAAATATCCCTCAAAAAAACGTAAAAAAAACTAATTTCTTCATCAGTTTAGGCCGATATGTATTCTTCTACATATTTTTGGTAAAAAAAATCGCAATAAGCGTATATTGATTGGTTTGCACAAAAGTTATTGCATCTACAAAATAGGGGATAGATTTATGGCATTTTTATTATTATTATTTTTTTTTTACTAGTAATGGCGGTGATCAGTGGTTTTTTGCGGGACTGTGACATTGCGGTGGACAGGTCGGACACTTTTGACACTTTTTTGGGACCATTTATACAGCGATCAGTGCTATAAAAATGCACTGATTACTGTATAAATGACACTGGCAGGGAAGGGGCAAACACTAGGGGGCGATCAAGGGGTTAAGTGTGTCCTAGGGAGGTGTTTTCAACTGTGGAGGGAGTGGACTGACTGGGAGTAGAGATCGATCGCTGTTCCTGATCACTAGGAACAGACGATCTCTCTCTACTGCCCTGTCAGAATGGGGATCTGTTTGTTTACATTGACAGATCCCCATTCTGGCTCTCTGTGGAGCGACCGCGTGTGCGTGCACGCGCCCACTGTATCTTTTACACGAATCGCCGTACCGGTATGGCGATTCGCGCAAACGAGCCAACCTGCCGCAGTATAAGTGCGGCGGCTGGTCGGCAAGTGGTTAATACAGCTAATACGCTGCATGCAGAGGCTGCAGACTACAATGGCGCTGTTGGCAGCAGATACGTTAAAAAGGGCCCAGGCTGCAGAACTTTTTCTATATGCTGCCTATTTAAGTGCTCACAAACTGCCCTGATGCTGGCCAATTTGTCCCAAAAGCACACCTGAAGTCTATTTTTCTTTACATTTTGGAATTAATTGGTGTCGTGGACAAAACTATCTAAAAAATACTTTTATCCACGTTTTAGTGCAACAGATTGCTGTGCTGCTGCTGTATTTTAACTAAGCAATAATGTAAAATGTAAAAAATCAATTACACATTTAAAATATGCAATGCCAGAGTGTGATTGAATATGTGGCTGACATCATATTATACCACTCAATCACCGCACTACGTGACTCAAAAGGATTACGGTAAGCACTTCCACACACTAACAATAAAGTCAAAACAATAAAACAATTAAATGATACATGGAATTATTACAATAGTCTTTACAAATGTCACTGGTCCCAAAAAAGTGTCAAAAGTGTCCGATCTGTCCGCCGCAATGTCGCAGTCCCGCTAAAAATCGCTAATCACCGCCATTACTACTAAAAAAAAAAAAATAATAATAAAAATGTCATAAATCTATCCCCTATTTTGTGGACACAATAACTTTTGCGTAAACCAAACATTTAAAGAGAGTCCATAGATTGGGAGGCGCAGGATATATTAACAGAAAAAAAGTGTTCAACAAAAAAGGTGTGTGCAAGCTGATGCTTTCAAATCTCAAGAAATCTATACGTGCAGATTTAAACCTCCACAAATCACCCTTAGGGCTTCACCACAAGCACATAGTGGGGGTGACTCACCAGACATTTTAGCCTTGCATTAAAGCTTGGCAAACTCAGCTTCATTAATCATACACCTCCTGGTATGCAGCTTGGCTCACAGGTGATCCACTTGTTTAGGTCATGAAATCTCTCAAATATCAAAAAGGAAAATTCCCGTAGTTCATTACCGCAAGATTATTTAAAATGTATTCATAATAAAAAAATACTACTACTTACAAAAAGCTTAAAAACACAGGCTTATTTGTCCAAACAGGCTGCAACATCCCTGTTGTTAACATTCATCACCACATTTCCAAGTGTCACACAGCTCTGGTTGTCGCACCCAGAATTATACAGAATTTCAGACACTGAGATGACGCATGATGTCATGAAATGTCACTGTGCGGTTTCGCTCTGATGCAATGTTTCGTCCAACTAACTTTTTCAAGGGGCCACCACCGTTTGGAGAATCATACTGTTTTGTAAGAGCACATACAGTATCTCTCAAGCATGTAATTGAAAAGATTGTTTTTTCCCAAGTTGCCCTCGAAGCCACAAGTACCTTGTCCCTGCTGTGCAGAACTTACTTGTTTTTTTATTTTTATTTTTAGCACTGGTACATGCCTTTCTGGGCACTGCCCACGTTCCCATGTCTTTTGATTGACAATATCTTGCCTGTAAGTCTTGAAAATGGCCGGATTTTATTTTTAAAACTTGATTCCCACATAGCCTTCAATGGAGTTTAGATTAAAGTTCATAATTTTTGGACTTTAGGGTTGGTTCACTGAACAAATCATGGCTTGAACCAAGGCAATTTCTCTCATCTCTACTGGCAGGCTGCCAAGTCAGTTTTGGTGGTGGTGGCATTGGGGGGTAGTAAATGAGCTACTGAGAGAAATGATAGTAAGTTTTTAGGTATGAAATTTGAGGATGCATTAGTCCACAGTGCCTGTTACTACATATGTCTGGGAGGATTTGTTTTAGAGCTTGTTTTCAGCTTGTTTAGAACATGTAAATATTTAAATGTCCGTAGCCTGGCCACATTTCTACGTTCTACAACCTGAATCCTAATAGGAATGAAGCACACCTCCAGTTAATTTCGGTACCCATCTAATACCTGTAAGGCTGGGCTTCTGACAGGAACTTCCGCTGCTCCAAAGGGCTGGCATTCACTCTGAGTTCTTTAACTACCACTTGCGCAGGAGTATAATCTGAGAATATCTCCCCCAATATCACCTGTTACAAAGGATCAGAAAAATGTGGTTGTTCACTTTAAATGTAGCATTTTCTTAAATCATTTACTAACGTAAATCTGCCATATAGTTTAAAGATTTATAAGTAAAAGCCCTGCCTCAAAGAAGATGCTACTGGATGCCTTCTATTTCCTTTATTAGCTCAAAAGCCCTTTAAGTTAATAGTTTAACTTGATTCCTGCAGTCTGATTTCCCTAACCTCAGAAGTAAGCCATTTCTACCAAAAACATGATAATATTCAATAACAGTGCTATTGACCTATAAGGGAACTCTCAAAGAACAGAGACATAACTGTTGGCAGGGCTTAGGCCAAATATCTGGAAAGTTAGACTTTAGTCACAGAGTTTAAGGGAGGTACACAGAGAATCATGAACTGTCTACTAAAGTAACAAAGATCATCTTGTAGTGACTGCTCTTGGGCATGATTTTAAACATGCACTAGCCTGATAGTTATGCTTTAAAGCAGGGGTCTCCAAACTTTCCAAAGAAAGGGCCAGTTTACTGTCCTTCAGACTTTAGGGGGGGCCGGACTGTGCCCAGTGGGCGTAAACAATGCCCAATCTTTGGTATATGGGGGAGAAATAGTTGGTGTCAGTGGGAGGAATGGTGCCCCATTGTTGGTGTCAGTGGCAGAAATGATGCCCCAGTGTTGGTGTAAGTGGCAGGAAGAATGCCTCAGGGGCCAGATAAAGGCACGCATCTGGCCCCAGGGCCACAGTTTGGAGACCACTGCTTTAAAGTGATCCTGCTGTGAAATTTAAAAAGAACAAACAGGGTTCCCCTCTAAAGAACAGATGTTATCATTACCTATCCCACCAGCTTACGGTGCCTATAGCATTTTCCTGACCTGACTACCTTCTGAGGGTGTCAGTTTCCTGGTACCCAGTGTAGAGCTGGTGGTTCCATCCGCAGGCCACTATGACACTATGGTGTCTTACAGTAATGTAAGCCGTAGAGGAAGGAACCATAGAACTTGGCAGGGGGCCAGAACTCCGAAAGTCCTGGAAGTGTGTCGGCTTAAGACTGCACTTTATCTGTTGAAAGGAAGAAAGATTGGCAGTGCAGGAGGCTGTAAAGGTACTTATATTATCTCTTATATAAAGTGGATTCTTATTTGCTCATTTTTAATTTTGCAACAGGGTCACTTTAAGTAAGAAGTAACAAATGATTCATGCTAATTTAGACTTACCTTTCCAAACCAGCCATTTCCAATCTCTTGAAGATAGCTTAGGTCCTGGCGGCTAAATCCAGTCTGTTTTACTAGTAAAAGAAAAAACTTGTTAATAACAGATACTTTAATGCACCTGCCATTTTTAAATTGCGGAATATTCTACCATAGAATGTGGAGCCCTAACAAAACCTTATATTAAAGTAAACCTTTGTCAGTTTGATTATAATCTTATAAAGAAAGCATCATTTTATTGTAAAATTGTAAGGAGAATTGTGTTCCAATTCTTACAAATTGGTTCTTATGACTAATTAATATTGGTAGTAAACAAGCCAATTTGACCAATATTGTTGCTGACTGTCATTCAAGTTCCAGTTGTTCACTGCACAGCAAAAGTTATAACTCTTATGAGAGTTAGTGAACAGTGAAACCCTTTGAGGTGTTTACTGTCAGAGACCATGGATGGCCTTTCTAGGTATATAGTGGGCGGAATACTAAAGGCATTTTTAATTTATGTTTGTTAAGGCTCGGTTCACATTGCTGCGACATGACATGTCAAATTCAATGTTTCCCTATGAGAGCCGTCTTGCACTACTTTGGTCTAACTTGGGTGCATTTTCAGCCTTTGTACAGGCTTCCAAATAGCTTCCAAATTGGATCAAGTCAGAAGGAAGTTGCAGGGTAAAGTCACACAACTTTGCCGTCACAGCAGAGTGAATAAGCTAAAGACTGGGCAGCTCTCCTCTTATGGACATAGGATGAAAATGAGGAAGACGTTGGAGATTTCTTCTTGCACACATTTAGTATAATTTCATTTTTTATTTTATTTTATGTATACATTTCCAAATATTTCTTATACAGTACCATGTACCCTGGATTTCACATTATACTTTTTGCATACCAGGTATGACATGCATCTCCTTTATGCATGTAATTTCTACCAGTTATATAGTAATGTATCTTTTTATTTACAACATTTAAGTGCAGTGGTGTGGTGTTTTTTTTTTTTTTTTTACATTATTTACTATTTTGTGGGGCGCGTTTTCATTTTTACTCCATCACATATGGATCCCATTCCAGGATTAAAAAAGTATTCCTTTGATATTCATGCCTTATTTTCCAACTAGAGTGTCAGATCTGCTTACTACACATTTATGTGAAGTTATTGCACACTATTTGATTTATACTATCTACATAGGATGCCTCCATAGATCACATATCTCCTCATCAATTCCTCTAGAGAACACTACATCCTTTTTCATCTATCTGAGGACCCAATTTCTAAATATATCACCTCGTCAAACTGATCTTTACTTGCCACTTAGGTTCCCCTCAGTAAACCTATATAAAAACTACCACAGCTCGAAGTAGCTTATTACATTTTTCTAAGAACACCTTTTTGAGAAAATCTATTATCTATCTGAGAATTAGAAAATCTTTAGAAATGCTATCCTTTAAAACTATATTCTTCTTGTCTGACTACAGTAAATATTTCCTCATACCTTATTGCTCTCTTCATTTCTCTGGTCATCTTCCTCTAATAAGGCATTGACCCCATTGAAATATAAAGCACCCTACAAACTAAAACGGCATCAAATATCAAAATTAAACCAAAAATCCAACGTGTTTCACTACATTAATTGTGGCATCATCAGGGGTAACATAAAGCAAAATCATGTGCTCTGTGCAAAGTGCTCAAAACAAAATCAAAATGGGGTCTCCACCATGTGCCAAAGAATCTTATAACGTATAGGTTCCCCTGGGCTCCAATTTGTTCTGCCATTTATTTACATCATTGTGTCATGACGCACATACAGTACACGCCAAGGTATATTTATGTCCGATGTCATTACGTCACGTACGTGACGTCTTCACGCACCGCAGCACGAGGTCATCAGCTTTTTTCATACATGATGTCATCATGCTCAAGCAGAAGGCCACAATTGGCGCCTTCTAGTGTTATTTTTCTATACTACAACCACTATTGCACGCACATATCTAAGAACATATTTTTCCATATAAATACTTCATTCTCTTTTCATTAGAGGGAAAAAGGTCAGACATATGTCAACTATATTTACACAACCTTTGCTCTCCATATGTGACCATTTACAAAACTTTATACTAATGGGGTATAGATGAAGCCTTCATTAATGCCATTTGGACTCATGGAACCCAAAGCAAAGATCCACTTTTCTTCTCTCTGTAATAAGCGATCATTCAAGTCCAATTTTCTTGGTCCTAATTTTACCATTTCAAGCCCCCAAAATTGCAGTTCATCTGTTTTACTGCCATGTTTTTCCCACATGTGTCATGGGATTGGTTTCAATATGGTTCAATATTTTTTTCCATAGTGGTCTTATTAACTTACCCACATAGAGTAAACTATATGGGCATCTTGCCAAGTACACCAATCTCGATGAGCTGCAGTTCAAGAAGGTATCATTTGTTATTCTTTCTCTGTTTTTTAGATTTACTAAATCATTCATAGTGGACATGAATTTACAGGCTTTATATTTGCCACAATTATAGGAACTCTTTGGTGGACTTAGCAGCCAATTCCTACTCTGCTGTTTCTTCCTAACACTTTGCATTTTCCCAAGATGACAATGTACCAGTCTATCCTGTAAATGTATGTATTCACTGGTTTCTCATCCAGACATTCTTTCAGTTCTTTGTTCTGTGTCAGGATTGGTCAGTATTTATAGAAAATTCTATAAATACTATTGGACTGTGCTGAGAAACTTTCAATTACCTGGACTACATCTCTGCGGTCTGCTGGAATATTAAGGCATGCATTCCATAGGGAATGCTTTTGGGATTCATATGTTATGGAGTAAAAATGAAAAGTACCCCTCAAATTTGTAAATATTGTGAACAAAAAAACACTACAGCACTGCACTTCACTGCTAAAAAATTAAAGACACATTACTATATTACTCTGACAGGCAAGACATGTATGAAGGGGATGCATGTCATACCTGGTATGTAAAAAGTATAATGGCACACACTTGGGCAGTATAGAAAGTTTGTGTAGAAAGATGTGTGTGGGGTTTTTGGATCTGTGCATTGCTGTAACAATGGAATAGAATTCCATAGAATTTGTAGTTTAATAGAAAAGTTAATCAGTCAAATGATCACAAAGGGAATAACTGTTTCATGCAGTTTACTAAACAGATGCAAAGCAATATTGCAAAACAGGTTCAAGATGGCAAAAGAAGATGCACACACTGCAGAATAATGAAAAACAGAAGATCATGCATAAACTGCAGAGTCTGATTGTCAAATCTACACAAACATGGGCTCCAGAGGGATCCAAGACCTAAGGACACAGGGCTACCCAACTGGAACTGGAGCACTCTGGTAGCAATTGGGGATGGGCTTCCCACTGTAGCTAGGTCCTCTGAAGAAGCTGTGTATGGTTCCAGCAATTTAGCCTTTGTGTTGGTTCAGACAGAGAAAGCGCTCCCACCTGGCTGCAGGTCACTTACCTAGCTACCCCTGCCCCTTCAGAAGTGGCCACTTTAAGCTGCAAAGGGAGAGATGCCGAGGAACTTATACTCCTTGGGCATATCCAGGAACCCAGAAAGTTGTGGTTAATAGAGTTAAGCCTAGGTTCACATCTGTGCAGTTTGGGAACACGTACATAATCACACGCGTTCCTAACCGACAGGATATGCAAATGCATAAAGGTGAATATAATTCTTAATAGCACCCCCATGCATTGGAAAATGCAGCACATTTTTGCTTGTGTGAAACCGCATGGTGCTGCAGCACCATGAAGGTCCATGCGGCGCGTTTTTTTCAAGAAAGGGTTGGGAAATTCTTTGTCTGCGCTTTTCTTGGGTACAGCAGAGCATTTAAATGAATAGGCTTCTGTACTCATTATGTACCAGTACAAACACGCATGCTGGATCCATATTAATGTGAGCCTACTTAAAAGGGGTCTAAGCCTACATCTGTGCATGATAAGAAAAAGGGTGCTCTGTTACACTAGTATTTTCATCTTTGAAATTGTGATGCTCTATATACAGTGTAAAGAATTGATAAGAGGTGATTAAAGGCCAAGTTCAGACAAGATCAGCTACTTTCCAAAACTAGCAATTTGGGAGTCCACATATTCCTCATTTGAATGTTATAACATATCTTGGAATACTGTATTACCAGTTAATATGTAGATTCCTACAGGTTGTAGGGTGCACATTTTGTAAACTTGCAATTACCTGTTTTAGGAGCCTGTGTATTGGGGACAGGCAAGGACACCTCAGACAGTGGCAGGATGTATACATCAGGGATAGACTGAGAAGAGGAAGTTTCCTCAGCAGGCGGTGTGTACTCCCCTGAAAACTCTTCTCCATCTGGATTCTCAAACTCCTATAAGACATGGTGATATTTAAAGTGTAAACAACATCTACATTTTTTCATATAATATGCCAAGAAGTTAAACAGGAGATAATAAAGTTTCTACAACAGTGATAGAAATGTCTTACATGGTGTGACAGCAGGAAGGTAAAGTCACCTGGTTGCATCCAGGGGGGTAGATATATTTCGCCCAGATTCAGGCTTTACGCCGACTTATACAACTAGGTGGAGAGTTGTATAAGCCCAGCTAAGGCTAGTGGGCTCATGGATGACTCATACCTCTAGGGAGAGTGTGGGGCGTCGTGCAGACAGAGATGAGGAGACCAGCTGAACCTTGTCAGCTCATTTAGGCCTCTATAAGAACTCCCAGCTTCATTAGATGTTAGCTCATGCCTGGAACCAGACCTGTGTGGACTGTCTAGGGAGAGTGAACCCCTGTGCGGTGAGAAAAAGCCTGTGTGGCTATTTGCTTGGACATTTAAAACCAGGGACTTAGGGACTAGGACAGCACTAGGCTGATCCCAGTTGTTAGTTAGGAAACCTGTATGTTTAGTCAGAGGTCAAGTTGACCAGGATTTATTTTGTTTATATGTTTCTTTTGGCTTTGCTGTGTTTTGTCACTGTAAATAGAAAATAAACCGCACCTTTTTTTTTGATTTTGAAAACCACAACCTCCGTTTGCTGGGCCTGTTTTTGTGTGGGGAGCCCATCCCGGGGGTCACACACACCCGCTGCCGAGCTAACCCCCTCACAGTTGGTGGAGAATGCGGGCAGTTTTTTTTAAGCCAGCATGGAGGAGATACTGAAGCAGCTGGCTCTAGCAAATGCCAATCAACAGCAGACAAATGCAGGTTTGCAAAAGAGCCTTGCAGCTCAACAACAGAACTTCGCAGCCCAGCAGCAAGCTCATCAACAGAGCCTTGCAGCCCAGCAACAAGCCCAGCAGCAATCTGAGGCCCGCTTCATAGACCTGTTACAGAAGCAAGAGCAGAGACTACAACAAATGGAAGCAGTAATGCAGCAACGTCCGCAGACCAGTGAGGAAAGCCGTCCCACTAATACCGCGTCCTTTGGGGTGAGTCGTTTATTGACAAAAATGACTGGAGAGGATGATCCAGAGGTATTTTTGACCACATTTGAAAGGACTGCTGAAAGAGAAAAGTGGCCTGAGGAGCAGTGGGCTGGACTGGTGGCTCCTCTGTTAACTGGTGAATCGCAGAAGGCTTACTATGACCTAGAGCCTGACCAAGCAAAAGACTATGTGATGCTAAAAGCTGAGATATTGGCAAGGCTGGGTGTCACCCAGGCTGTCCGGGCTCAGCGTGTGCATAACTGGACTTTCCAGCTTGGAAAACCCCCCAGGTCTCAAATGTATGATCTCATTCACCTGAGCAGAAAGTGGCTACAGCCAGAGACTTTGTCCGCACCAAAGATTGTGGAACGTGTTGTAATGGATCGGTTTTTGAGAGCTCTTCCTACTGCCATCCAAAACTGGGTAAGCCATGGAGACCCAGAGACGGCCGATGGTCTTGTGGATCGTGTGGAGAAATACTTGGCTACAGAGAACCTGACGGCCTCTTCCAGAGACACTCGGACTTTCCACCCTAAGACCAGACCATCCCCAGGGGCGGATAAGAGGATTCCAAGGGGTAAGGGTGGAGAGAGTGAGAGGGTGGGAGCTCTACCCCAAGTTTGGCGAGAACAGCCTGGGAAATCAGCGGCTCAAGAGGCGGCAAGAAGGATCGTTTGCTACCGCTGCCGGCAAGCGGGACATATTGCAGCCAATTGCCCGGTTGTGGAGGAACCCATGCAGTGTGACTTTCTGACGGGCAGACGTCAGTCGCTGTGTGCGACAGTCGCATGCACTGCCATTCGAGGAATTGAGAAACATTTATGCAAAATGTGTGTTAATGGTAGAAATGTTGTGGTATTGCTGGATTCAGGTAGCCTTGTGACCCTGATAAAGGCTGAGTTAGTTAAAACAGAGGTCTCTGGGAATAGCAAGGTAGCTGTTATTTGTGTGCATGGGGACACCCGAGAGTATCCAGTGACTACAGTGTGTTTCGAGACCCCCAAAGGTACCCTCTCTCATCCAGTGGGCTTAGTATCTCAGTTACCGTATGACGCCATTGTGGGAAGGGATTTTCCGAAGTTCTGGGAACTGTGGGATGATCCTGAGCCCCCCACTGGTGCCCCTATGTACCAGGAATGTGATAGCCAGAACTCCCCTGAGAGTGGTGAGGACTCTCCGGAATTTCCCTTATCAGTATTGGCAGGGGAGACTCAAGAAACTGGAGAGGAGCCCACCTCCTCAGACGAAAACCTACCGTCTGTGGAGTTTTCTGATCTTGAGGTTCACAGGGAAAACTTTGCCACAGAACAGTTGAAAGACCCCGCCCTAATAAAGGCACGCGAAAACGTAGTGAAAATAGATGGCGAGTTAGTGAACCCAGATAATACCTGCACTTACCCATACTTCAGCGTAGAGAAGGACCTACTGTATCGGGTGGCAAAAAGGGCAGAAGAAACCGTTGAGCAGCTTGTGGTGCCCAAACCTTACAGGAAGTTGGTGTTGGAGTTGGCCCATGGGCACATTCTTGGAGGTCATCTGGGGACAGAGAAAACCCGAGAGAGGGTATTACAGAGATTCTATTGGCCGGGGGTGATGAAGGACATAGAAAATTATTGTTCCTCCTGCCCTGTGTGTCAGAGGTCGGCCCCGATGCCACATTTCCGTAGCCCGCTGGTCCCTCTACCCATCATTGAGGTCCCGTTTGAGAGGATCGCCATGGATTTGGTAGGTCCTATAATCAAGTCCGCTAGGGGGCACCAGTACATATTAGTTATAATGGACTATGCCACCCGTTATCCAGAAGCGATCCCTCTCCGAAATACCTCGGCCAAAACCATAGCCAAAGAGCTATCTCTTGTGTTTAGCCGGGTGGGTATTTGTAAAGAACTGCTTACGGACCAAGGTACACCCTTTATGTCCCGGGTTATGAAGGAGCTGTGTAAATTGTTCAAAGTGACGCAATTACGTACATCTGTGTATCACCCCCAAACCGATGGGCTGGTTGAAAGATTCAACAAAACCCTAAAACAAATGTTGAAGAAAGTGGTGGATAGAGATGGAAAGGATTGGGACTGTCTACTTCCTTATCTGATGTTTGCTATTAGGGAGGTGCCCCAATCCTCTACGGGATTCTCCCCCTTTGAGTTACTGTATGGGAGACACCCAAGAGGGCTGTTGGATATTGCCAAGGAAACTTGGGAAAGTGAGAGTTCTCCCCACAGGAGTGTGATTGAGCATGTCGCCCTGATGCAAGACCGAATTGCACAGGTAATGCCCATCGTGAAGGAACATTTGGCCCAAGCGCAGTTAGCACAGCAGAGAGTGTACAACCGTGGAGCCAAGACCCGTACCTTTTCCCCGGGGGATAGGATACTGGTACTTGTCCCTACGGTTGAAAGTAAATTCCTTGCCAAATGGCAAGGCCCCTACGAGATAATGGAAAAAGTGAGTGAAGTGAATTACAAGGTCAGACAACCAGGAAGGCGGAAGCCCGAACAGATCTATCACGTTAATCTGTTGAAAGCCTGGAGGGATAGAGAGTCCCTAGTCGCAGACACTTGGTCACCAGCTCAAACTGGTTGCGTGATTCCTGAGGTTGGAATAGCAGCCACCTTGTCACAACCCCAACAACAGGAGGTTAAGGAGTTTGTGCTTCGCAACAAGGAGGTATTCTCTGAGCTGCCGGGACAAACATTTGGGGTAGAGCATGACATCATTACCCCGCCCGGTGAAAGGGTGAAGTTAAAACCCTATCGGATCCCAGAGGCCCGACGGGAGGCAATACGGGAGGAAGTACAGAAAATGCTGAACTTAGGGGTGATAGAGGAGTCCCAAAGTGATTGGTCTAGTCCCATTGTGTTGGTGCCTAAACCGGATGGGAGCTGGCGATTTTGTAACGATTTTCGTCAGTTGAACAAAGTTACAAAATTTGACACCTACCCCATGCCACGTATAGATGAGTTGATCGACCGGCTGGGAACAGCCCGATACATGACGACTCTTGACCTCACAAAAGGGTATTGGCAAATCCCCCTGGCCAAATTGGCCAAAGAGAAAACCGCATTTGTAACCCCAGACGGGGCGTTCCAATATAAAAGAATGCCGTTCGGGTTACAGAATTCGCCGGCCACATTCCAGCGGAAAATGGACCAGATGCTGAGGCCCCATCGGAAGTATGCTGCGGCTTACCTGGATGACGTAATTGTCCATAGCACAGATTGGGCCTCACATCTGCCAAAAGTGCAAGCAGTCCTGGACTCTGTTCGGGAAGCGGGGTTTACGGCTAACCCCAAGAAGTTTACCATTGGGCAGGAGGAGGCCAAATATCTTGGGTACACCATTGGGAGGGGAGTAATAAAACCCCAACTCAACAAAGTCGAGGCCATCCAGAGTTGGCCACGTCCCAACAGCAAGAAGCAGGTACGAGCCTTTCTGGGAATCGCTGGGTATTATCGGCGATTCATTCCCCACTTTGCTTCTAAGGCTGTGCCCCTAACCAACCTGACGAAGGGGAAAGGGTCGGTCATGATTAAATGGACCCCCGAGGCTGAGGCAGCATTCCAATTCTTGAAACAAGCCTTATGTAGCCAGCCAGTGTTGTACTCACCCGACTTCTCTAAAGACTTTGTCGTACAAAGTGATGCGTCAGATGTGGGGTTAGGAGCAGTATTGTCCCAGGTCTGGAACGGGGAAGAGCACCCAGTCATTTACCTCAGCAGGAAGTTGAAGTCCCATGAGGTAAATTACGCCACCGTTGAAAAGGAGTGTTTAGCGGTGAAGTGGGCTCTAGATTCCCTTCGGTACTACCTGCTAGGTAGGCACTTTGACATGGTTACGGATCACGCTCCGTTAAAGTGGATGGCTCAAAACAAGGAAACAAATAGAAGAGTGAATAGGTGGTTCCTGGCCCTCCAGGAATTCAACTTCACAGTAAAGCATCGCCCTGGCGTTCAAATGGGGAATGTGGATGCTTTGTCTCGAGTACATGAATGCCTGATTGCTGGTGTTCCAACCCCGAGGTTAAAACAAGAGGGGGGGGTATGTGACAGCAGGAAGGTAAAGTCACCTGGTTGCATCCAGGGGGGTAGATATATTTCGCCCAGATTCAGGCTTTACGCCGACTTATACAACTAGGTGGAGAGTTGTATAAGCCCAGCTAAGGCTAGTGGGCTCATGGATGACTCATACCTCTAGGGAGAGTGTGGGGCGTCGTGCAGACAGAGATGAGGAGACCAGCTGAACCTTGTCAGCTCATTTAGGCCTCTATAAGAACTCCCAGCTTCATTAGATGTTAGCTCATGCCTGGAACCAGACCTGTGTGGACTGTTTAGGGAGAGTGAACCCCTGTGCGGTGAGAAAAAGCCTGTGTGGCTATTTGCTTGGACATTTAAAACCAGGGACTTAGGGACTAGGACAGCACTAGGCTGATCCCAGTTGTTAGTTAGGAAACCTGTATGTTTAGTCAGAGGTCAAGTTGACCAGGATTTATTTTGTTTATATGTTTCTTTTGGCTTTGCTGTGTTTTGTCACTGTAAATAGAAAATAAACCGCACCTTTTTTTTTGATTTTGAAAACCACAACCTCCGTTTGCTGGGCCTGTTTTTGTGTGGGGAGCCCATCCCGGGGGTCACACACACCCGCTGCCGAGCTAACCCCCTCACAATGGGTTACACAAAATTGGTGTCACTCCATTAGATCTCACTAAGAGGCGACAAAAGCCAAAACCTTGTTTGCTATGGATAATAGGGCAGATTATAAAAAAGATATGGGAGATCGTTTTTATTCGAAGGCAAGAAAACACTGGCTAGTAAATATCTGAGGAGACCCTACAGAATAGTATGCATGGCATCATCGGCTGTATGCTCAGTTTGCAGAAATTAATCATATTTTTTTTTGTATTGACCCATCAAAATGTTTGAAGTGCTCTTTTGAGGAAAGCTTATTTGTCCTATAGTCAAACTGTTCTCAAGAGAACTGTAATCAGTTCGGATTGCTAAACAATTTGAGGCAACAACATTTTAGTTGTTACTTCACCCCTGCATTCACCTACTACATTCTTTTAAAATAAATTGTTTTAGTGTCTCTAGAAGTGATTGAAAATCAATCATGGCATCCAGCAAGGTAATCCATGCCAATCCTGGTGTCCAGCAGTGTAAATCCAGTGCCATTGGCGATGACCAGCTGCCTGCCGATGTGTATTCGCCACAGTCCTCTTGCAATGATAGATTCCCGGCTGGGGTAATGTAAATTGATGTGGATTATCTTGATAAATGCTTTAATTGATGTGAAATTACTTCTGGAGACATTATTAAAATGAATTTTAAAAACAGGCATGTGTTTGTGTTTTATTGTATTTAAAGGACTCTTAATTTTGGTGTTTTATTTTAATTTTTTCTATAGTCCTTTTATTTATATAAAGGATAGATGTAATACTAGTAGAAAACATTAAATGATGAGTTGATGAGTAAAACTGGCCAGCAGCAGGACAATAATTGGTTGAACAAGGCTGGGCCCAAATTTACCAGAGACAAAGATCACAGGTAGGGGTTTTATCACAAGAATTAAGATACTGCAGAGGATATAGCAGTGTAAAATTGGCCAGCAGCAGGACATAATAGGGTACCTGCCACTGTGCTTTAGCAGTGTCCAGTGTGCACCACCACTGAGGCCTGAGCGGGATCCAAAGTGCTGAGTTAGGCGTGTCGACTGACAGAGTCACCTGGATGCAGAGCAGAGAGTGGACTAATCACTGTGTGAGACCAGAGGATGAGCTGCAATATCTCTGGAACTGGTGAACTGCTGCTGTGGGGATTTACTTTCTTCTGCTAGAGAAACTCCTTTAGGAACTGACCATACAGCCACGTAGTAGCCTTATTGCTACTTACTGGGGCTATTATCATGTGCACCAACAGTACATCTGGGTCCCAACGCTGGCCGGAGGAAGAGTTAGAACTTAAGACTACCCCTTTACAGCTGCTACACAGAAACCTGTACCTTTACTCTCAGGGGACATTGCTCCATATCCTAGCTCAGGGTTTCTCAACCTTTTTTCAGTCAAGGCAATCTTGAAAAGTATTTTCAGTCTTGAGGCACCCCAATCTAAGGCTTGGTTCACATTACTGTGTGTTGTGGAATGCATGCAAAACCGCACATGCGTTCCTGACATGCAAACAAATGCACAGATGCGCAGAAATGCCATTAATTCTTAACAGTACTCTTACGTATTGGTAAATGCAGCGTGTTTTTAGTGTTGCACGATTTAAAAAAAAGTTCAGGGACTTCTTTCCCTGTGTTTCAGAGGGTAGGGCAGCCAATTGAAAGAAATGGGATGCCTCACATGCAGAACACAACAGCACAAATGTGAACCAAGGGCTCGTTCACATGTGAGGTTGGGGGTGGTAAAACCATGTGGCTGAGCCCTTTTAACTACCCCCAACTGCTCCCCCTTTTACTGCAGAGGCAGCAGCTGGGGGTGTACACATGATGTGGCAACAGGAGGAACTATACCCCCAGGTGAATGGGGCTGCAACTGTGTGCATTGCAGTTGCAGCGTGGTAATGCTGATTTTAGGGGGTTTAATAGGCAGTGAACAGGTGACATATTGCCTCTTTACCATCTGTCAAATGCCTCTGAAAAATGATCTTAGCGTGAATCGCTTTTCAGAGGAGTGGATGTTCTTGCTGCTATTACGAAGAAGCCCTAAAAAAAGGCGCTTCTGATTGTACAGGAATAGGGGGTCAGGATTAAAAGTAACTCACACACACATATAAACACATACATACATACACACATATAAACACACATACACAGAAACACACATTCACATTCCATCACACATAGCCTTTTTTCAAAATCCGAGTAAGACAAGCAAGTCCTGCTGCTCCAGGTGAGCCAGCAAGGCTGCAATCCAAGTAAATGATCTGTAGAGTAGGGTGCATGCCCTGTCAATGCTGCAGAAATCAGGATAAACAAAGAAATCGGATGGCTGCACTCCCACAAACGATGCAATTCAATTTTATTAGGAAGATCAATAAAAGCATAACATGATAGGCATACTAGCAGGGGAGGAACAGGTTGATGCGTTTCACATGATGAACTTGCTTTGACAAAACCACACAGGCTACAACCACTACCCACATTTATATATGAAGTTTCACAGGATAACACAGATGTAGTTCATTAAGTTATTGGACCCGTCATTACAAAATCTGTTCCCATTTGAGATCAAACAGACCACAAATATAATGGTATGTATCTAAATACCAATCAACACATTTTTTTTCTAAAAACTTTTTTTTCTTTTAGAATTTTTTTTTGTTGATTGGTATTTAGATACATACCATTATATTTGTGGACTGTTTGATCTCAAATGGTTGTTGGTGGTTGTATCCTGTGTGGTTTTGACAAAGAATGTTTATCGTATGAAACACATCAACCTGTTCCTCCCCTGCCTGTATGTCTATCATGTTATGCTTTTCTTGATCTTCTTAATAAAATTGAATTGCATCAGTGCAGCCAGGGCCAATCCCAGACGGGGTTCGAGGGGTGCAGTTCACCCAGGCGCCACAGAGGTGGGGGTGCTCGAGCGCCAGAGTGCTCCCCTCCCTCCTCCTCCTCATTGTTGGTATACAGAGGGCATCACTAAATGGCGGACCGCGGGCCAAATGCGGGCCGCCTCACTCTCCTGTGCGGCCTGCCACGGTACCGCCATTTAGCAGCTATTTCTTGCCCCTGCGGTCTCTGTAATCCTCACACAGAGCCAACAGAGGGAGGCGGGACAGTTCTGGATGGAGGGCGGAGCTGCCGGAGGTTAACAAGCAGGTGATTGGCTGCTAGGATGAAGGGCGGTCTTAGCAACCAATCACCATCTTGCAACACCAGCCCTCCATCCGAGACATGCCATGCCTCCCTCTGATCTTCAGTCTGTGCAAGGTGAGTGAGGGAGGGGGCGAAGTTACAGGGAGTGAGGACACTAGTCTGAAAAGGAGGAAAGTGTGTGCTGATTTGCTGAGGACATTAAAGTGGAGTTGTTAAAGGCTGTGATGTGGTGGGCTGAGGACATCAGGGAGGGGGGGGGGGACTGAGCGGACTGTGATGTATTGGGGAGTCTGAGATGTAGACATTACAGTGGGGGAGCTGTGGATATATTACAGTGGGGGAGATGTGGATATATTACAGTGGGGAGATGTGGATATATTACAGTGGGGGAGATGTGGATATATTACAGTGGGGGAGATGTGGATATATTACAGTGGGGGGATGTGGATATATTACAGTGGGGGAGATGTGGATATATTACAGTGGGGAGATGTGGATATATTAGAGTGGGGGGATGTGGATATATTAGAGTGGGGAGAGATGTGGATATATTACAGTGGGGAGATGTGGATATATTACAGTGGGGGAGATGTGGATATATTACAGTGGGGGAGATGTGGATATATTACAGTGGGGGAGATGTGGATATATTACAGTGGGAGAGATGTGGATATATTACAGTGGAGGAGATATGGATATTACAGTGGGGGAGATGTGGATATTACAGTGGGGAGATGTGGATATTACAGTGGGGGAGATGTGGACATTACAGTGGGGGAGATGTGGACATTACAGTGGGGGAGATGTGGATATTACAGTGAGCATCTCTGTGTTTGGGTCGTTGCCATAGAAACATGTGTAAAGGGGAGGAGTTTGTAAGATGACCACACCCACGTGGGGGCGCCAGAAATATTTCTGCACCCAGGCGTCTGTGACCCTAGGATCCGCCCTGAGTGCAGCCATCCGATTTCTTTGTTTAGCCTTTTTTTAAACTGTAGTACTTTACCTTCGCTTACACAGCCAATTACTGCACTGTAGGGGGAGGAAGAGAGCACAGCACTCAGGAAGACACCTTCCCCACCCACTACTTTCACTCCCCTAAGTGTCTGTCTGACGGAGCTCCCTGGATGCCCATTTACAGTTTTGGCAGGGGATCTGGAGCTCAGTCTCATCTGACAGCCTTTCTCTACCAGGATGATGTAGCACTCCTGACATCCTCAGGTGGCACCCTAGGGTGCCACTGCACCCCCGGTTGGGAAAGGCTGTCCTAGCCATTCTTCTACAGTGTACTCTAGACTAGTTATAATATTATTATTCACATTGCAGTTAATGCGTATACTGTATGCACTGCTTATTGCTGACCAAAGCCACAATTACTGGCCATTTGAACCCTACTGATCACAGTTGAAATGTTAGGTAGGGCAGTATGGGCACTTTAACCTTGAACCCCTCAGGCTTGCCCCAAACACACCGTGGGCGAATTCAAATTTCATCCCAAACTAGAAGACTTTGGAGAAAAAATGTAAAGGAGACTTTTAGTCAGATATTACATTAAGCAGACAATCTTGCCAACTTGAGCACAGCTTGACTTGAATCACTAACACATACATTTTCAAATATAAACCTTTGACTCACTGGATGTCCTATTCCGTCTCACAGGTTTAGTGACAGACACTGAGCTTACCTTAAACCCAACATCTCCTCTCTTGCAGCACAGGCAAGTGAGGAGCAGAAAGATGAAGGCTAGCAGTCCAGAGCAGGAGATAAGTACCACTGCATAGGGTGGAGCGAGAGGAGCTCTCTGAGAGGAGCCATCTGCAAGGAGATATGGGAAGACAAGAAAAGGCTTCATAATGGAAATACTGTTGACAAATAAATTCATTTACATTATGGATTTCCAGCACTCCCCAGAGAACAAGTCAGGCACTGGTATTGTTCAGCAGCTTGAAATCAGCCTTCCATCCTTTACAAGACAGAATCAATTGTGGAATGTTATATAGCACCAAGCAATTTCAAACCTAAAAGGTACAGGAAGCCTGCAGCACAGTGCAGCAGAGCTTTTCCAGTCTTGAGTCAATGTGGGGGGGCACTTTTATGTCAAATTACTTATTTTTATTAGTATTTATTACATAGAAACAGCTACATGTAAAAATGTTGAGTATAATGATTTAAAGACAATGCTAAAATATGAAGATGATTTTTTGCCTTTTATAATCTATTTTCAGTTAAATGAATGATTGATAGTGATTTGTTTATCTATATTGTATACAGTATCTCACAAAAGTGAGTACACCCCTCACATTTTTTGCAAAAATTTAATTATATCTTTTCATGTGACAACACTGAAGAAATTACACTTTGCTACAACGTAAAGTAGTGAGTGTACAGCTTGTATAACAGTGTAAATTTGCTGTCCCCTCAAAATAATTCAGCACACAACCATTAATAAGAACGTGCAGTTGCGCTGCAAAATATCAACGCATAAATTTAGGCAATAAGGAATACTACCTTAATAAAACCAGTGAAAAATGCATGATAAATAGTGAACAGTATTCCGAAATTATACAATAGGTGACTATGGTGACATGTGACAATCTTATATCTTCCGTACAATATCCACAATGTAATAAACAAAAATGAGGGAAATCATATGAGGAAAGTTCCACGATAACACTGTAGCAAAAAGCTCTCTCGTGCAAGTTGATATTCGTGACTTCACACTCTTAAGCACCCGAGGGAAAAGTGCAGTGATGGTAAAGACAAAGATCCTCCACCTTCAATATCAGATCTGCTTACCAGCTCCTATGGATCTCAAATGAACAGATCACAACCGCCTGTGGCTTTTTCCCCCGCCAAGGGTCTTTAAATTAATTAAAGATTCTTGCATACAGCAAACGGCTTTACATTTCAAAATGTAAAGCCATTTGCTGTATGCAAGAATCTTCCAAAGCATGATGTCAATACTCAAACAGGCCCTTATGTTTTTTTGGGGATTACACTCCCGGGAGTCATACTGAGGTGCCACAGTGTTGAGGAAGATATCATCCTGCATGCTGGTTTGCAATTTAAAGACTCTTGGCGGGGGAAAAAGCCACATGCGGTTGTGATCTCTTCATTTGAGATCCATAGGAGCTGGTAAGCAGATCTGATATTGAAGGTGGAGGATCTTTGTCTTTACCATCACTGCACTTTTCCCTCGGGTGCTTAAGAGTGTGAAGTCACGAATAACAACTTGCACGAGAGAGCTTTTTGCTACAGTGTTATCGTGGAACTTTCCTCATATGATTTCCCTAATTTTTGTTTATTACATTGTGGATATTGTACGGAAGATATAAGACTGTCACATGTCACCATAGTCACCTATTGGATAATTTCTGAATACTGTTCACTATTTGTCATGCATTTTTCACTGGTTTTATTAAGGTAGTATTCCTTATTGCCTAAATTTATGCGTTGATATTTTGCAGCGAACTGCACGTTCTTAATATTGTTATTGTGTGTATCCACATTTTCAGTTGCAGCAGCGGTTATTAATTTTACCACCCAAGTTTGGCAATTTATACTTTTGACATGCGCAGTAGTTTCCTTTACCAACACAACCATTAATGGCTAAACCTCTGGCAACAAAAGTGAGTACACCCCTAAGTGAAAATGTTTAAATTGGGCCCAAAGTGTCAATATTTTGTGTGGCCACAATTATTTTCCAGCACTGTCTTAACCCTCTTGGGCATGGAGTTCACCAGAGCTTCACAGGTTGCCACTGGAGTCCTCTTCCACTCCTCCATGACGACATCACGGAGCTGGTGGATGTTAGAGACCTTGCACTCCTCCACCTTCCATTTTAGGATGCCCCACAGATGCTCAAGAGGGTTTAGGTCTGGAGACATGCTGGACCAGTCTATCACCTTTACCCTCAGCTTCTTTACCAAGGCAGTGGTCGTCTTGGAGGTGTGTTTGGGGTCGTTATCATGTTGGAATACTGCCCTGTGGCCCAGTCTCCGAAGGGAGGGGATCATGCTCTGCTTCAGTATGTCACAGTACATGTTGGTATTCATGGTTCCCTCAATGAACTGTAGCTCCCCAGTGCCGGCAGCACTCATGCAGCCCCAGACCATGACACTCCCACCACCATGTTTGACTGTAGGCAAGACACACTTGTCTTTGTACTCCTCACCTGGTTGCCGCCACACACGCTTGACACCATCTGAACAAAATACGTTTATCTTGGTCTCATCAGACCACAGGACATGGTTCCAGTAATCCATGTCCTTAATCTGCTTGTCTTCAACAAACTGTTTGCGGGCTTTCTTGTGCATCATCTTTAGAAGAGGCTTCCTTCTGGGATGACAGCCATGCAGACCAATTTGATGCAGTGTTCGGCGTATGGTCTGAGCACTGACAGGCTGACCCCCCACCCCTTCAAACTCTGCAGCAATGCTGGCAGCACTCATACGTCTATTCTCCAAAGACAACCTCTGGATTTGACGCTGAGCACGTGCACTCAACTTCTTTGGTCGACCATGGCGAGGCCTGTTCTGAGTGGAACCTGTCCTGTTGAACCACTGTGTGGTCTTGGCCACTGTGCTGCAGCTCAGATTCAGGGTCTTGGCAATCTTCTTATAGCCTAGGTCATCTTTATGTAGAGCAACAATTATTTTTTTCAGATCCTCAGAGAGTTCTTTTCCATGAGGTTGCATGTTGAACTTCCAGTGACCAGTATGAGAGAGTAAGAGCGATAATACCAAATTTAACACACCTGCTCCCCATTCACACCTGAGACCTTGTAACACTAATGAGTCACATGACATCTGGGAGGGAAAATGGCTAACTGGACCCAATTTGGACATTTTCACTTAGGGGTGTACTTACTTTTGTTGCTAGTGGTTAAGACATTAATGGCTGTGTGTTGAGTTATTTTGAGGGGACAGCAAATTTACACTGTTATACAAGCTGTACACTTACTCCTATACATTGTAGCAAAGTGTCATTTCTTCAGTGTTGTCACATGAAAAGATATAATAAAATATTGACAAAAATGTGAGGGGTGTATTCACTTTTGTGAGATATTGTATATACTGTAGGTTGATTTACAGGTAAATTGTTCACTTGCAAGTGCAGTTGCCACAGAACTTAGTAAATAATTAAGACTCTACTGACTTTCATTATCTGATCAGGTGCAAGAAAAATGCATTTTTCTTTATTTTCCTTGCATGTGATTGTGTATTCTTCATAAAGTAAAGCTTTACTAAACTCTGCAACAACTGTACTTGCTAAGTGCACAGTCTACTTGCCATTAGTAAATCAACCCCAACCTATTTAATAAATCATTCAGAGAATTGATAAGGACACATTGGGGGAGATTTAGTAAACCTTGAGCACTCAGAATCTGGTGCAGCTGTGCATGGTAGCCAATCAGCTTCTAACTTTAGCTTGTGCAATTAAGCTTTGACAATACAACTGATTGGGTTCTATGCAGAGCTGCACTGGATTTTGCAATCTCCAGTTTTAGTGAATAACCCTCCCCATTAGGCCCCTTTCACACTGGGGTGGGGGCTGCATCGGCAGTAATAGCGGCGATTTACCGTCAATTTCGCAGCGGTGTTTTGCCGCTAGCGGGGAGCTTTTACCCCCCCCGCTAGCGGCCAAGAAAGGGTTGAAATCACAGCAAAGTGCCTCTGCAGAGGCGCTATGCCAGCGGTATAGCCGCAGTGCCCCATTGATTTCAATGGGCAGGAGCGGTGGAGGAGCAGTATACACACCGCTCCTTCACCGCTCCAAAGATGCTGCTAGCAGGACTTTTTTTACCGTCCTGCTAGCGCACCGCTCCAGTGTGAAAGCCCTCAGGGTTTTCACATTGGAGAGACAGCAGCGGCTGTTTCAGGTCACTTTGCAGGCTCTATTTTTAGCGTTATAGCACCTGCAAAGCGACCCAGTGTGAAAGAGCTCTTAGGAGTTGGGAGTGAAAAGGCATGAAATCACAACAGCAAAGAGAGATCAATTCTACAAAATAGGCAAAAGAGAAAAAATATTGCACGGTCAGGTGTTACAGAATGCCAGAGCAGACATTATATTATTGCAGGGCCAACCAGATGGTATGTAAACACTAATGCTGTAACTGAAATTAAGTAGAGGAAGGCTGTGCAAACCATTGGTAGACATGGAGAAGCTTCTGCTTAAAACGGGGGTCACCTAAAATCTCTTCAGCCAAAGTGACAATGTTTGGAGGCTTCCAGAATCTAGCAGTGGTAGTTTCATGGATCACAGTTTAGTCAGTATTGGAAGCCCAGCTTCAACTGACCACTCATTGTAATTCTGTACCTAGTGGAAATAGTACTATGTACTGTAAAACATAACATGATTTCTACTATTACTTCATTTTTGTATTAGATGTGAGAGCAGATAACTACAACTAGTTGCTAGTTATATTCAAAACTGTAGATCTCCTCTCTTATTTACAAATTAGCTCTAGTTCTCAATGGACAAAAAATATAGAATAAATTGGATTAGAAAAAATGAGTCTCTAGTTGTCAAAGTTACGTGCTGCACATAGGTTTCCACTTAGCTTATATCTTTGAAGAATTGACACAATTAATACAGCTGGGGCACCTGGTTATCTTGGAACCTTCTTCTTGCCTATATGTAATACAGGAGATGGTTTTTTTTTTTTCAAATTTCTTCTTCTTGTTATTAATCACATAAAAAAGCCTCACATATCCAAGTAATAGCAGCAAGTTTGGTGACGTTGCTTCATTACAGCTACCAGTAAGATTCAGCCCTGCCTTGGATCGTTGTTCTAAGTTACCACTGGCATGTCAAACGGAAAGAGATAGGGAGGAAGTTACACAGAAGAGATACAGGAAGCAGATCCACCCACCAATCTAATTGTGAATTACATAGAACTCAGGCTAAGGTATTGTACAATCACTGTAAAGCATTAGCAGTAGGGATGAGCAAATGTACCTGAGTTTGGTTGGCAGCAGGTTCATAGAACATGACTCAAATTTTGGGTGCTGAATCTGAACCCCACTGAAGTCAATGAGAGCTGAATGTTAAAAAATAGGAATAAACTAAAAGGGAAGGGACTGTCAAACTGTCAAACCAATGGAATTGGGGTCTGGACAAAACAACGAAAAAGGTCTGTTTGGTGAAGATAATGCTCTAAAGGAGAAGTATAGCCAAAGTTTGTTTTGGCTAAACTTCTCCTATTGATCACAGGACTGCAGTTACTTCTGCACTCTTGTGTCCCATTTTCTGATGTCATAAACCCGGTCCAGTCCCTCAAAAGATCCCAACTATATGGTCAGGATGCATCCAGAAGCCTGGACTGGCAGCTAGCTCAGCCTCTCAGTGAGCAGCTGAAAGCCTGGACCAGGTGCTAAAGCCCCCTGCACAGCCCAGCACTACAGTGAGCAATGGAGGGACAAGAGCAGAGAGCTGGTGATTGCCAATCACCAGCTCTCTGCAGGCTGAAGACTGAGAGCTGAGCGATCAGCAGTGTTTGATCGCTCAGTTCTCAGTCTTAGAGGCAGCGGTGGACAGCTGCAGCTGAGATCAGTGCTGCAGCCATCTAGGTATGTACGATTGTTTTCTTTTTATAATCCCATACTTCTCTTTTAGGGTCAACATTAACAAATTCAAAAGTCTGTGAGGTAGCACATCTATAGGACTACAGCAAAACTGATATTTACAAAGAAAGGAAATGCTGTTTTAATTGCCAGCAAATGGGGAGGGATTCTATTTAAAAATACAGTGTCTTGAAAAAGTATTCAAACCCCTTAAAATGTTCCACATTTTGTCATGTTACAACCAACAACTTAAATGTATTTTATTGGGATTTTATGTGATAGAACAACAAAGTGGCACATAATTGTGAAGTGGAAGGAAAATGATAAAGGGTTTTCATTTTTTTTACAAATAAAAATGTGAAAAGTGTAGCATGCATTTGTATTCAGCCCCCCTGAGTCAATACTTTGTAGAACCACTTTTCGTTGCAATTAAAACTCCAAGTTTTTTGGGGGATGTCTCTACCAGCTTTGCACATCTAGAGAGTAACATTTTTGCCCATTCTTCTGTGCAAAAAAAAGCAAGCTCTGTCAGATTGCAGACGCTAACAGGTTTTCTTCTAAGATTGCCTTGCATTTGGCTCCATTCATCTTTCCATCAACTCTGACCAGTTTCCCTGTCCCTACAGAAGAAAAGCATCCCCATAACATGATGCTGCCACCACCATGTTTCACAGTGGGGATGGTGTGTTCAGGGTGATGTGCAGTGTTAGTTTTCTGCCACACATAGCTTTTAGGCCAACAAGTTACATTTTTGTCTCATCTGACCAGAGCACGTTCTTCCACATGTTTGCTGTGTCCCCCAAATGGCTTCTCGCAAACTGAAAACAGGACTTCTTATGGCTTTCTTTCAACAATGGCTTTCTTCTTGCCACTCTTCCATAAAAGCCAGATTTGTGGAGTGCACGACTAATAGTTGTCCTGTGGACAGATTCTCCCACCTGAGCTGTGGATCTCTGCAGCTCGTCCAGAGTTACCATGAGCCTCTTGGCTGCTACTCTGATTGATGCTCTCCTTGCCCGGCCTCACAGTTTAGGTGGACCGCCATGTATTGGTAGGTTTGCAGTTGTGCCATACTCTTTCCATTTTCAGATGATGGATTTACACAGTGCTCCGTGAGATGTTCAAACTTTGGAATAATTTTTTATAACCTAACCCTGCTTTAAACTTCTCCACAACTTTACCTGCCTGACCTGTCTGGTGTGTTCCTTGGCCTTCATGATGCTGTTTGTTCACTAAGGTTTCCTAACAAACCTCTGAGGGCTTCACAGAACAGTTGTATTTATACTGAGATTAAATTACACACAGGTGGACTCTATTTACTAATTAGGTGACTTCTGAAGACAATTGGTTCCACTAGATTTTAGTTAGGGGTATCAGAGTAAAGGGGGCTGAATACAAATGCACGCCACACTTTTCAGATATTTATTTGTAAAAAAAATTGAAAACCATTTATCAATTTCCTGCCACTTTGTGTTGGTCTATAACATAAAATCCCAATAAAATTTCAAGTTGTATGAATACTTTTTCAAGGCACTGTACATACAAGAAGTTTACCTTTGATGATGGTCTGGTATTGATGTCATAGTTCCATACCAGGGTCTGGTTTGAATTTTAAGGGGGAACTTGATGCTACAAATAAAAAAATAAAAAACCTTGGGTTCCCATTCCCCCCAAAAAATACATACCAGAACCTTATCTGAGCATGTAGAGAACTGGATCCTTCTTCATGCCAAGTCATCCTGTTCTGCTGAGACCTGCAAATCCAATATGGCAGTAATGGCCGTACCACTCCAGCAGCCACACTCCAGCTTTGTCTGATCTCTACTCATAGACTTCCTACCCCTCTGTAGAGGTGGACATGAGATCCAGAATGCCCTCACCAGAATCCCACCATGAGTATGAAGATTGGATTAAAGATAATAAAGTGAAGCTCTCTTAAATAAAAAAATACTTTAAAATTGATAGAAAAAATATATATGAATACATATATATTATCAAAGAGTGTTGCGCTAATCATAAAAACATAAATACATATGTAGCGGTCTCACCCGCTCTCTCCCTTCTTCTTCTCGGCTGGTTTACTCGTCTAGGGGAACCAGGGGGGAGGGGTGAGATGCTGCCACCAGCTCGCCCCTCTTAGGTGTGTAGAGGTTTGAGCTATGATCTTTAACTTCGGGTCTGTGTCCCTGTCCAGAGATTCCACTTCAAAAATGACCAGTAGATAGGTGAATGTAGAACACTTTGCTCCCAGAAAAGTAAGTCCACACCAGGTGACAGTACAACATCTATATTTATTTCCGCAGAGATAAATATGCCTCTTTGCAAGCAGACAGGTTGATACAAACACAACTTGGTGGGGAGAGGGTTCAGGCACAATCCTTTCGGATCAGAGAAGCTGTTAGGAGTTCACAACAACTTTTGGCGCACGATCGAGGTTGGTCCCTGCCACAGACTGGGTGAACGATGAGGTCTCTGCCACAGACCTTAGGGTAGGCCTCTGCCTCCGACCTGATGTAGCTGGGTCTCTGCAAAGACCATAGAACATGAACTACATTCTAATGGCGACCCCTGTTAGGGAGATGATCCATCCGGACGGTCCCCAGAGACCTGCACTGTCACCAGCCAATGCTGCGCTGGATCTTCAGGCCAGGTCACCTCCCTGGATCTCTTCGGCCGAGACTCGGGTCCCCTCACTCGGCGGGCCCCCTAGGTATCTTCTCCCATGCGGGACCCAGTCGAAGGTACTGGGCCCCAGGCCTCGGATAGTACCTCACCCCAGGCTTAAGGTGCCTGGGATGGAACTCAAACCCCCTCGCACCCAGGCCGAGGGCACCTGGGCGCGAACGACAGAACAGCAGCCCCCAGGCTGAAGGTGCCTGGGGCTTGGACCTCGTGCGCAAGATGTCCGCCCCCTTTATACCCTCTCCCAGCAGACACAGCGGGTTCCCCGCCCCGCCGTACTACCACCACGAGAGGACACAAAGGGCACGGCCCTACAATGATGGTTCAACCCAAGGCGACAGCGCCACCCAGGGGCCGCAGGGAACTGAGCACCATTATATCCTCCACAAATCAAATTGGCCATAGATTCCTAACAATTAACGTATCTGGGCCATGCTACCACCCAGAGACTCCCCCTAAATGTTAACCCCCACTACACATACATTCTTACCCTGATGAAGCCAGGTGGGATAGAGGCTTACCGTGTAGGGTGAAGCTAGGTGATGTCACTGCGGGTCTGAAGCTAAAATGCCAGAAGTCTATATATATTGTGCTGGTAATGACTCATATACATATGTGAATGCATTTCTGATTGCTTTGCTTATCTGATATAAATAAAAATCACTACACTATTGGGGGCTTTCTCTCTTTGCTCTATCAGCTATATGGAGAACATTTAAAGGGGACCCGCTGGTGCTTTTAAGAGAACCTGTCTCACCATTACTTTTGAGAGCCGTGGATGGATGGATTCAACAGTAGATGTGGTATAAAGAGTGTTTTGTGACCTGTATACCTTTATAGGTCCACAAGCATTTCTATTGTTGGTGGAGAACTTCAGTTTGTAGTAGAGCATGGATTTCAGAATTTATTTACGCAAGGATTATTGAAAAGATTTTTTTCACAGTGGATATTTATTTGTTGTTATTTATTATTAATAACATATGGTTGGTGGAATATTTTAGCTGATATGAACATTTATTTACATGTGGACTATTGGAAACATTGTCACATTGGATGTATATTTTATTTTTTATTTTTTTTAATGTTGGTTGAACTGCATGGACTATGTAACTATGTAATCACATATAATGGTATATGTTTAGTTTTATGTGTTTATGGGCAAATTATTTTAAGTTTTTATGTTTTTATGAGCAACGTAACATATTTTGATACTATTTTTTTTTTGGCGTAGGAACATATTTTGTGTTTGCTGTAGCTCTGAATATTTTTTTAAATTACATTTTTAGTTAATTTATTCATTTGTGGGGTTTTTTCCGTAGTGCACAGAGATTTTTTTTTATATAGTTTTCTCTTATGAAAACATATAATACCCCAATCTTAGATGTGTAAATGAATAATAAAATTGCTACCTTCTAGGTGAATCAATTGCATAGATAAATAAAATAAGTACATAATAAAGTACAAATTATGATCCAGTTTAAATATACTCCTCATTCCATAAAAACATGTTTTATATGCTTACAATATACAACTATATTATTAACAGTCCCCTTTAACCTCCCTGGCGGTATGATTCTGTCAGATTTTAGGTGCTGAAAGCGGTACAATTATTTTGCATGGAAATTTGGCATTTTATATTGTAGGGCTGCAATTCTTAGGAATAACTCACTTAAATCTGTCCAAACCAGAGTCTGGTAGACATCCCGGGTATGATAAAAGTTTGAAACACAAAATCATAAATTATAATATAATAAATAACTATAAATAATTATAACACATAATAATATAATAATAATAAAAAATATTCAATAATGTAATCAAATCAAAAACACTGAAATTTTCTCAGTTGCAGAATTGTCGCTGTCATTAGATTTAGTGTTTGATGACGAATTTCCCCACAATTCGCTATCGCTCAATTCTGCGAGTGATCCTAATTTATTATCGCTGTTTTCTAGCTGGTCTAAAACCACTTTTGACATAAGGGGACACTTTTTGGTTGCTATGGACAATCTCCAATATTCAGGCAGAAAAATATATTTATAATATAAAAGTGCATTCAAGGCACTGGACAGACCACTAGGGACAAAGGGGATGTGTAAATTTTTTATACAGTACTGTAATCTGTGCCCCGCAAATGTCCCAGTCCAGCATGAGATCCCTTGGGATCATTAGGGAGCTCATGCTGGACTGGGACCTCCAATCCAGGTGTAGCACCTTTTTTGGGCCGTTTCTGTTTGTCGATCTGTCCGCTCTCAACCCCCTAAGCAACACCCTAAGCAACATCTCTGGAGTGGAACCACCAAAAGCCCCAGGCGGGGCATTTGCACAGAGCTGGCCAGGACCCCTCTATGGGCTTTTCTGAACATGAACATTTGATTGATGAAGGAATATACACCCCAGTCCCATTGTCCGCAGGAGCTCCCATTGTGGTTATATAATTAAATGATAGGAAGCAGGCACTTTATAACGTTCTTATCTGTATGCCATACAACCTTTTTTTCCCCCCTTACAGGAGTTTTGGCACTCATTGGATTTAGTTGAGTGGAGGGATTGCACAGTGACTAGGGAGGAGCCGTTCCCAATGCATCAATCTCCATGCTTCATCATGAGTTGGATTTTTACTGTCTCTGCAAATACAATTAAAGTGTTTTTTGCGTCCAGTCCTGAAGAAGCCTCATAGGCAAAACTGTTGAAAATATGAATATCAATCTGTATATGAATGCAGTGCTTTATTGTCATCTGTTAGGTAGTAGGTGTACGCCTGCGACTTTAAATGAACTGTATCCGTTACTTTTAAAATGTTGTTATCAATAAATATTTTTCAATTTTTTTATATTTCTTGTTGAGTGAGTTTTCATATATAGCAATACATATAAATATATTAAAATCCCATATCCTGTATATTAACTCTTATACAATATGTAGGTCTATGTAGGTCTATAAGCGCTGTTAAAGATATCCTCCTACTCTTCCTCTCTTACCAAACAGAATGGATCACCCAGGGTTAATATATTCTTCACTGTTCCCAGGGGAAAAAACAGCCAGGTTCCTTTCCTTTCCTCTCCTCATACAATACCCAGTACAGACACAAACAATAAAGGGATCTCCATCGTTTACCAACATTTGATTTAAAATAATAAAAAATATACAGTGCTGTGAAAAAAGTATTTGCCCCCTTCCTTATTTTTATGTTTTTGCATATTTCTCACACTTAAATGATTCAGATCATCAAACAAATTTTAATATTACACAAAGATAACCCAAGTAAATTCAAGATGCAATTTTTAAATTATTATTCCATTTATTTGTTCAAACCTGCCTGGCCCTATGTGAAAAATGAATTGCCCCCTCCCATGCTAAATCATAAATGAACTGTGATTAACCACAATTTTTTGTAAAGCTGAGTTAAATTTCACTTGCCACACCCAGACCTGATTACTGCCAGACCTGTTGAATCAAGAAATCACATAAATAGAAGCTGTCTGACAAAGTGAAGCATGCTAACAGATTACAAAAAGCCACACATCATGCCACAATCTAAAAAAATTCAGGAACAGATTAGAAACAAACATGTATCGGTCTAGGAAGGGTTTCAAAGCCATTTCTAAGGCTTTGGAACTCTAGTGAACCACTGGGAGAGTCATTATACACAAATGTAGATAACTTGGATCAGTGGTGACCCTTCCCAGGAGTGGCCGGCCTACACAAATTACATGACGACGACTCATCCAGGAGGTCATAAAAGAACCCAGAACAACATCTAAAGAAATGCAGGCCTCACTTGCCTCAGGTAAGATCAGTGTTCATGTTTCAACAATAAGAAAGAGACTGGTAAAAAATGGCATCCATGGGAAAGTTCCATGGCCAAAGCCACTGCTGACCAAAAAGAACACAAAGGTTCATCTCACATTTTGGACTTTTAGGCAAATATTCTGTGGACTGATGAGACAAAAATGTAACTTTTTGGAAGGTGTGCGTCCCGTTACATCTGGCATAAAACGAATACAGCATTTCATAACAAGAACATCATACAAACAGTCAGACATGGTGGGTGGTGGTAGCGTGATGGTCTGTGGCTGCTTTGCAGCTTCAGGACCTGGACGACTTACCATAATTGATGGAAACATTAATTCTGTGCTCTACCAGAAAATCCTAAAGAAGAATGTCTGGCCATCAGTTCATGCCCTCAAGCTGAAGTGCACTTGGGTTATGCAGCAGGACAATGATCTGAAACGCAACAGCAAGTCCACCTCCAAATGGTTCAAACAAAGCAACATTTAGGTTTTGGAGTGGCCTATTCAAAGCCTGGACTTAAATCCAATTGAGATGCTGAATCATGACCTTACACAGGTCGTTCATGCTGGAAACCCCACAATGTGGCTGAATTTAAACAACTCTGCAAAGAAGAGTGGGCCAAAATTGCTCCACAGCAATGTGAATGACCTATTGCCAGTTATGATCTGAGTTAGGATCTGAGTTATTTAAGTTTGACATATATGCAAAAAAAAAACAGAAATGGGGCAAATACTTTTTCACAGCATTGTATATGCACTCACATAGTAATGTGCCACGCTTGGATAGACAAGCAAATTCACTGTAAGGATGCGCCACTCTACTGGCTCCATCCTTGATGTGAGAATGCGCTCCAACTGGTGGAAGCAGTCATAGCCGTGCCTCTACGTGTTCTGTCTACCAGGACATCTTCAGGAAAGCTTCACTTCTATACTTGTACACATAAACCTTCTCTTTGTGCGAATTACCTCGTACTACACATAGAGATGGAAAGGCCTGGAATTTTTATTTTTTTATTTGGAAAAAACATGTTTTCTTTTTAAAGCCAGTTTTTGTTTTCTTCCCATAAAAACAAAACAAAAACAGAAGTGTGGAATGATAAAAAATAAATGTATGGCGTGGTATTCAAACTATTTAAAATGAAGACCTTAATGAAAAATTTCTGAGACGTTATGTAAAGTTACAAATTATTGCAAGTTCTCTCAGCTAAAGACAAGTAAATCCTGATATACAATTCAAGTAACACTGTACTTCTCAATGCCATTCTCAAGCAAGAGAAATATGCATTTCTGCCAGTAGGGGGCACTGCTGGGGAAAGGTTCCAGTTTAGTTTGCTTGTGGGTTCCATTTTGTACCTCCTACAGTTGGGTGATTGTTGGGATACAATAGATGATGTTTCTGTCCTCTCAGGTAAAAATTGACAGGTAAGAGGGTAAATTTGTCTGACAAATTACTGTATCTTATTTAACCTTTAAATGATTCCTATTAATTTTCTCCACCGTCACAGCATACAGTTTTCCTATAGTCTGGTCAATACATTTTTTTTTTATTTTCCTCTTCTCAGTAAAATGGTGAGACCAACATCTAGAGTTTGGGAACATTTCCACAGTGCAATTTCTGCTGAGAGCAAATTTGCAATTTGCAAATATTGTGAGAAGAAATATTATTTTCCAAATGCTACAAGGATGACAAAACACATCCTGGCATGCCAGAGGTGCCCTAAAGACATAAAAATATTTCATAAAATTAAATGATGAGGACAAGAATGAGAGTGCAAGTAGCTTTTCTCTCATTCCAGAAACTCTGCTGCTTCTGGAACATAACAAAGTGTTTCTTCACCAGCAGCATCCTCAAGTTAGGAACTGTTGCAAATCACATCCTCCCAAAAATACACAATACCCTCATTTTTTTAGAGACAATGATACCTAAAATTTAGGAGAACATTGATCAAGCTCATGCAAGAGCAATATATGCTTCTGGATCAGTATTATCAATAACTGAAAATGCATATTGAAAGGAAGCTTTTAAATTATTATGAGGGAATGCTTGTACGGTCATGCATGCTTGAAATGTTCTTAACAAATACAGTCCTTGTCATTCCAAAAAATACAATTTTAAAAGGCAAGCTTTGTTTATTTACTGAATAAGCTGTACTTTTATTTCACGCATAATACTTTTATATGCACTGCATTTCACCTTCCCAGTGTAACAAAATGACTTTCAGTTTGTAAAACTACTCCACACTGAATTTTTTTTCAATTTTTCCAGAAATTTAATTTTTCCCAGGGAAATGTATTTTTGTATTTTTCCCATGGATTCAAAATTCCTCGAAATTTTACATCTCAAACTATGCATAACATCTCAGAAAACTCTCATACTTTAAACGAGTTCTCTAGATTTGGGGCACTGAGCAACTTCTAGGCAAACAGGTAAATTCCATTTCTTTCCTTACACCCTATCATTCTTACTAAACTTGAAATCTCCTTCCCCTTCAAATAGCAATGTAAAGCATTTGTTTATCTGGGTGTCCTAATACCAGCGGGCTTAAAAACATGTTCCATTCAAATGTTGGGTAACCCACTGAACATATTCTAAATGACCTGTCTAATTGGCATACACCACCTTCTCTTGGCTGGGACAGTCAACAAAATCAACATACATCCCTGGCTTCTATACAGATTTTAAGCAATTCCAATAAGCTTGCCACAGTCTTACTTTAATCAACTCTAAAGCTCTCTATAGCTATCATATTTATTTTATTATTTCACCACCAAATGTGGGTATCAAAACTTTAACTAAACCCAAGAAGATGAGAGGAGTTGGCTTCTCCTACTTCACTTTATATCATTAAGCAGAGAAGACCAAAGTTGGAGTCATCTTGAAGTAAGATATTTTCCCTAATCTTTAAAAATGCTAGTTTGGTTGGCACCATCTCATAAACCCCCAACTAATTCCCTTTATTTTTTATCTTTCCCTTTACTTGGTTGTTAGGTGTTTGTTTACTTTTGCTTACTTTTGCTTTTCTTCCAGCTAAGGCATACCGGACCCCATCCTCATTATACACTCTGTCTTATCTTTAAACCAGACTCTTATGCCCTGTACACACGTACAGAATTCCGATGGGCTAAAATCTGATGGAATTTTTCATTGGAATTCCGTTCAAAGCTGTCTTGCATACACACTATCAGACCAAATTCCCACCGTCCAAAACGCGGTGACGTACAACACGCACAACGTCACTAGAAAGGGGAAGTTCGAATCCAACGGCGCCACCCTTTGGGCTGCTTTTGCTGATTTCGTGTTACCGCATGTTAGTAAAAGTTTGGTGTTAGCCGATTCACGCTTAAAATAAATATTAAGATATTTTGGAGACCTGGCTTTAAAATAAAATACTGTGACAGCAGGAAGGTAAAGTCACCTGGTTGCATCCAGGGGGGTAGATATATTTCGCCCAGATTCAGGCTTTACGCCGACTTATACAGCTAGGTGGAGAGTTGTATAAGCCCAGCTGAGACTAGTGGGCTCATGGATGACTCATACCTCTAGGGAGAGGGCTGGGCGTCGTGCAGACAGGGAGTTGATGAGACCAGCTGAACCTTGTCAGCTCATTTAGGCCTCTATAAGAAACTCCCAGATTCATTAGATGTTAGCTCATGCCTGGAAGCAGACCTGTGTGGACTGTCTAGGGAGAGTGAACCCCTGTGCGGTGAGAGAAAGCCTGTGTGGCTATATATTTGCTTGGACGTTTAAAACCAGGGACTTAGGGACTAGGACAGCACTAGGCTGGTCCCAGTTGTTAGTTAGGAAACCTGTATGTTTAGTCAGAGGTCAAGTTGACCAGGATTTATTTTGTTTATGTTTTTTTTTGCCTTGCTGTGTTTTTGTCACTGTAAATAGAAAATAAACCGCACCTTTTTGATTTTGAAAACCACAACCTCCGTCTGCTGGGCCTGTTTTTGGGTGGGGAGCCCATCCCGGGGGTCACACACACCCGCTGCCGAGCTAACCCCCTCACAGTTGGTGGAGAATGCGGGCAGTTTTTTTTTAAGCCAGCATGGAGGAGATACTGAAACAGCTGGCTCTAGCAAATGCCAATCAACAGCAGACAAATGCAGGTTTGCAAAGGAGCCTTGCAGCCCAGCAGCAAGCTCATCAACAGAGCCTTGCAACTTTACAACAGAGTCTGGAGGCTCAGCAACAAGCCCAACAGCAATCTGAGGCCCGCTTCATAGACCTGTTGCAGAAGCAAGAGCAGAGACTACAACAACAGATGGAAGCAGTAATGCAGCAACGTCCGCAGACCAGTGAGGAAAGCCGTCCCACTAATACCGCGTCCTTTGGGGTGAGTCGTTTATTGACAAAAATGACTGGAGAGGATGATCCAGAGGTATTTTTGACCACATTTGAAAGGACCGCTGAAAGAGAAAAGTGGCCTGAGGAGCAGTGGGCTGGACTAGTGGCTCCTCTGTTAACTGGTGAATCGCAGAAAGCTTACTATGACCTAGAGCCTAACCAAGCAAAAGACTATGTGATGCTAAAAGCTGAAATATTGGCAAGGCTGGGTGTCACCCTGGCTGTCCGGGCTCAGCGTGTGCATAACTGGACTTTCCAGCTTGGAAAACCCCCCAGGTCTCAAATGTATGATCTCATTCACCTGAGCAGAAAGTGGCTACAGCCAGAGACTTTGTCCGCACCAAAGATTGTGGAACGTGTTGTAATGGATCGGTTTTTGAGAGCTCTTCCTACTGCCATCCAAAAGTGGGTAAGCCATGGAGACCCAGAGACGGCCGATGGTCTTGTGGATCGTGTGGAGAAATACTTGGCTACAGAGAACCTGACGGCCTCTTCCAGAGACACTCGGACTTTCCACCCTAAGACCAGACCATCCCCAGGGGCGGATAAGAGGATTCCAAGGGGTGAGGGTGGAGAGAGTGAGAGGGTGGGAGCTCTACCCCAAGTTTGGCGAGAACAGCCTGGGAAATCAGCGGCTCAAGAGGCCGCAAGAAGGATCGTTTGCTACCGCTGCCGGCAAGCGGGACATATTGCAGCAAATTGCCCGGTTGTGGAGGAACCCATGCAGTGTGACTTTCTGACGGGCAGACGTCAGTCGCTGTGTGCGACAGTCGCATGCACTGCCATTCGGGGAACTGAGAAACATTTATGCAAAATGTGTATTAATGGTAGAAATGTTGTGGTATTGCTGGATTCAGGTAGCCTTGTGACCCTGATAAAGGCTGAGTTAGTTAAAACAGAGGTCTCTGGGAATAGCAAGGTAGCCGTTATTTGTGTGCATGGGGACACCCGAGAGTATCCAGTGACTACAGTGTGTTTCGAGACCCCCAGAGGTACCCTCTCTCATCCAGTGGGCTTAGTATCTCAGTTACCGCATGACGCCATTGTGGGAAGGGATTTTCCGAAGTTCTGGGAACTGTGGGATGATCCTGAGCCCCCCACTGGTGCCCCTATGTACCAGGAATGTGATAGCCAGAACTCCCCTGAGAGTGGTGAGGACTCTCCGGAATTTCCCTTGTCAGTATTGGCAGGGGAGACTCAAGAAACTGGAGAGGAGCCCACCTCCTCAGACGAAAACCTACCGTCTGTGGAGTTTTCTGATCTTGAGGTTCACAGGGAAAACTTTGCCACAGAACAGTTGAAAGACCCCGCCCTAATAAAGGCACGGGAAAACGTAGTGAAAATAGATGGCGAGTTAGTGAACCCAGATAATACCGGCACTTACCCATACTTCAGCGTAGAGAAGGACCTACTGTATCGGGTGGCAAAAAGGGCAGAAGAAACCGTTGAGCAGCTTGTGGTGCCCAAACCTTACAGGAAGTTGGTGTTGGAGTTGGCCCATGGGCACATTCTTGGAGGTCATCTGGGGACAGAGAAAACCCGAGAGAGGGTATTACAGAGATTCTATTGGCCTGGGGTGATGAAGGACATAGAAAATTATTGTTCCTCCTGCCCTGTGTGTCAGAGGTCGGCCCCGATGCCACATTTCCGTAGCCCGCTGGTCCCTCTACCCATCATTGAGGTCCCGTTTGAGAGAATCGCAATGGATTTGGTAGGTCCTATAATCAAGTCCGCTAGGGGGCACCAGTACATATTGGTTATAATGGACTATGCCACCCGTTATCCAGAAGCGATCCCTCTCAGAAATACCTCGGCCAAAACCATAGCCAAAGAGCTATCTCTTGTTTTTAGCCGGGTGGGTATTTGTAAAGAACTGCTTACGGACCAAGGTACACCCTTTATGTCCCGGGTTATGAAAGAGCTGTGTAAATTGTTCAAAGTGACGCAATTGCGTACATCTGTGTATCACCCCCAAACCGATGGGCTGGTTGAAAGATTCAACAAAACCCTAAAACAAATGTTGAAGAAAGTGGTGGATAGAGATGGAAAGGATTGGGACTGTCTACTTCCTTATTTGATGTTTGCTATTAGGGAGGTGCCCCAATCCTCTACGGGATTCTCCCCCTTTGAGTTACTGTATGGGAGACACCCAAGAGGGCTGTTGGATATTGCCAAGGAAACTTGGGAAAGTGAGAGTTCTCCCCACAGGAGTGTGATTGAGCATGTCGCCCTGATGCAAGATCGAATTGCACAGGTAATGCCCATCGTGAAGGAACATTTGGCCCAAGCGCAGTTGGCACAGCAGAGAGTGTACAACCGTGGAGCCAAGACCCGTACCTTTTCCCCGGGGGATAGGATATTGGTACTTGTCCCTACGGTTGAAAGTAAATTCCTTGCCAAATGGCAAGGCCCCTACGAGATAATGGAAAAAGTGAGCGAAGTGAATTACAAGGTCAGACAACCAGGAAGGCGAAAGCCCGAACAGATCTATCACGTTAATCTGTTGAAAGCCTGGAGGGATAGAGAGTCCCTAGTCGCAGACACTTGGTCACCAGCTCAAACTGGTTGCGTGATTCCTGAGGTTGGAATCGCAGCCACCTTGTCACAACCCCAACAACAGGAGGTTAAGGAGTTTGTGCTTCGCAACAAGGAGGTATTCTCTGAGCTGCCGGGACAAACATCTGGGGTAGAGCATGACATTATTACCCCGCCCGGTGAAAGGGTGAAGTTAAAACCCTATCGGATCCCAGAGGCCCGACGGGAGGCAATACGGGAGGAAGTACAAAAAATGCTGAACTTAGGGGTGATAGAGGAGTCCCAAAGTGATTGGTCTAGTCCCATTGTGTTGGTGCCTAAACCGGATGGGAGCTGGCGATTTTGTAACGATTTTCGTCAGTTGAACAAAGTTACAAAATTTGACACCTACCCCATGCCACGTATAGATGAGTTGATCGACCGGCTGGGAACAGCCCGATACATGACGACTCTTGACCTCACAAAAGGGTATTGGCAAATCCCCCTGGCCAAGTCGGCCAAAGAGAAAACCGCATTTGTAACCCCAGACGGGGCGTTCCAATATAAAAGAATGCCGTTCGGGTTACAGAATGCGCCGGCCACATTCCAGCGGAAAATGGACCAGATGCTGAGGCCCCATCGGAAGTATGCTGCGGCTTACCTGGATGACATAATTGTCCATAGCACAGATTGGGCCTCACATCTGCCAAAAGTGCAAGCAGTCCTGGACTCTGTTCGGGAAGCAGGGTTTACGGCTAACCCCAAGAAGTGTACCATTGGGCAGGAGGAGGCCAAATATCTTGGGTACACCATTGGGAGGGGAGTAATAAAACCCCAACTCAACAAAGTCGAGGCCATCCAGAGTTGGCCACGTCCCAACAGCAAGAAGCAGGTACGAGCCTTTCTGGGAATCGCTGGGTATTATCGGCGATTCATTCCCCATTTTGCTTCTAAGGCTGTGCCCCTAACCAACCTGACGAAGGGGAAAGGGTCGGTCATGATTAAATGGACCCCCGAGGCTGAGGCAGCATTCCAATTCTTGAAACAAGCCTTATGTAGCCAGCCAGTGTTGTACTCACCCGACTTCTCTAGAGACTTTGTCGTACAAAGTGATGCGTCAGATGTGGGGTTAGGAGCAGTATTGTCCCAGGTCTGGAACGGGGAAGAGCACCCAGTCATTTACCTCAGCAGGAAGTTGAAGTCCCATGAGGTAAATTACGCCACCGTTGAAAAGGAGTGTTTAGCGGTGAAGTGGGCTCTAGATTCCCTTCGGTACTACCTGCTAGGTAGGCACTTTGACATGGTTACGGATCACGCTCCGTTAAAGTGGATGGCTCAAAACAAGGAAACAAATAGAAGAGTGAATAGGTGGTTCCTGGCCCTCCAGGAATTCAACTTCACAGTAAAGCATCGCCCTGGCGTTCAAATGGGGAATGTGGATGCTTTGTCTCGAGTACATGAATGCCTGATTGCTGGTGTTCCAACCCCGAGGTTAAAACAAGAGGGGGGGGTATGTGACAGCAGGAAGGTAAAGTCACCTGGTTGCATCCAGGGGGGTAGATATATTTCGCCCAGATTCAGGCTTTACGCCGACTTATACAGCTAGGTGGAGAGTTGTATAAGCCCAGCTGAGACTAGTGGGCTCATGGATGACTCATACCTCTAGGGAGAGGGCTGGGCGTCGTGCAGACAGGGAGTTGATGAGACCAGCTGAACCTTGTCAGCTCATTTAGGCCTCTATAAGAAACTCCCAGATTCATTAGATGTTAGCTCATGCCTGGAAGCAGACCTGTGTGGACTGTCTAGGGAGAGTGAACCCCTGTGCGGTGAGAGAAAGCCTGTGTGGCTATATATTTGCTTGGACGTTTAAAACCAGGGACTTAGGGACTAGGACAGCACTAGGCTGGTCCCAGTTGTTAGTTAGGAAACCTGTATGTTTAGTCAGAGGTCAAGTTGACCAGGATTTATTTTGTTTATGTTTTTTTTTGCCTTGCTGTGTTTTTGTCACTGTAAATAGAAAATAAACCGCACCTTTTTGATTTTGAAAACCACAACCTCCGTCTGCTGGGCCTGTTTTTGGGTGGGGAGCCCATCCCGGGGGTCACACACACCCGCTGCCGAGCTAACCCCCTCACAATACGAAGAGAGATTACAAGAAATGAGATCACAAGAAACAAAGAAATACGTTTGTCAGAACTCGGTTTGAATATCCTCAGCGAAAAATAAAATTTGTTCTAGCATTAGAAAGAAGAAAAGAATGCGCTACATTTAACGATGCAATAATTTGCAGCATGACGAATGTGCTATCTCCATTACGAACGTTAGTTTTACCAGAACGAGCGCTCCGTCTCCTAATTTAGTCTGAGCACGTGTGGATTTTTCTCCGATGGAGTTCCACACAGACGATCGGAATTTCCTATCGTTTTTCTTTCCATCGGAAAAATTTTAAACATGTTCTATTTTTTTGCACCGATGGAAAAAAGTCAGATGGGGCCCACACACGATCGGTTTGTCCGATGAAACAAGTCCATCTGACTTTTTTCATCGGAAATTCTGATCGTGTGTATAGGGCAATAAACCAACAGGATGGACTGGTGCCATGCCAGTTAATTGTCACTTTTTGTAAGATCCCTAAAACTTACAACATTTACACAGTCTGAGCAGCTCCAAACTGTATACAGCCTTAGGAAGCATATGCTACAAAGGTAGGAAACCAATGGAGAAGTCAAGTGAGACAGAAATTTGTAGCAGTTTCTTATAGAAGGAATGAATTAAAGTGTTCACACTAATTTATACCTTTCATATATCTAATCCCTACCAGGAGAACAACTACAAAATAATATCACGGTGGTACAGGTGCCTTGTCACCTTAAAGCATATGTTTTCCTGCTCCAGCATTTGCTTGAGTCGTCTGCGGTTAAAGTGGTTGTAAACCCACTTTTTCAACTTGCACCTACAGGTAAGCCTAGATTAAGGCTTACCTGTAGGTGCAAGAAATATCTCCTAAACCTACACGGTTTAGGAGATATTTACTAAAATGTCAAGCGCCGCTATCTACGGCGCATGCGCGCCGTAGACAACGGCGCATTTATGGGGTTAATCCCATTCACATACTCGGCTACTTCCCAGCAATCGCTGGGCGTAGCCGAGTGGGACGCCTCCCGGGCGCATGCGCAGAGTGACGTCTCCGCCACTCCGGCCAATCACAGCGCCGGAGCGGCGCTGTGATTGGCTGGTGCGGCGATACCCGGAAGTAACATTCCGGCTATCACCGCAGTGATGTCTGCGGCTGGACAGAGGGACGAGGACGGCTTCGGGGGCCCCGATCTAAGGTAAGTGGAACATAATGAGCTATTATGCTAGTCATAATAGCTCATTATGCCTTTCTCTTGCAGGTGGGCCAAAAAAAAAAAAGTGGGTTTACAACCACTTTAAGGGGAACTCATTTACATACTTGCTAGAGCTGTGATAAGATACTATTTTTTTTTTAAAAAATACAATCTACAGATATTGATTTACCTGAAATATCCATATTCCCATACTCCAAAAAATACATCAAGATTAATATTCTCATGCATTGCCTGAATGCAGCCCACAGAACCTTTTCTATAGGCTAAAAATCCACAGAGACGTCATCCCTCTTTGCATGGGCTGCAGTGCTAAATAATAAAATACACATAGAGAGCTTGGTTGCAGGGGATACCAATAACATGATTCCTCTTATATGCACATATTCAGTCTAGATAACATATCACACAACAAATGCCTTTATATCTTTTAAAAAAAAATCCCAATAAGCGTATATGGATTGGTTTACGCAAAAGTTATAGCGTCTACAAACTATGGGATAAATTTATGGAATATTTATTTATTTTTAATTTTTTTACTAGTAATGGTGACGATCTGTGACTTATAGCAAGACTGCGATATTGCAGCAGACAAATCTGACACTAATTTACACTTTTGACACTTATTTGGGAGCCAGTGACACAAATACAGCGATCAGTGCTAAAAATATGCACTGTCACTGTACTAATGACACTGGCTGGGAAGGGGCTAACATCAGCGGCGATCAAAGGGTTAACTGTGTTCCTAGCCTGTGTTTGTGTACTGTGTGGGAGGTGCTTTTACTATGGGAATACATGGATCCTTGTCCCTGCTTTGCAGGAACACAGGATCTATGCCTTCCCTACTGACAGAGAGGCAATCTGTCTTGTTTACATAGGCAAACTGCCATTCTGCCTCTGTAACAAATGATCAGTGGGTGCCAGCATACATGGACTCTGTGGAACCCACTGATCGTCTCCCACTGTGCATAATCACAGCGTGATTCAATCACATAGTGCGGGATCACACATATATATATATATATATATATATATTTACGTGATCCGACGCACAGCGGCCACCCTGTAGCAGTAAAACTGCTATAGGGCATTCGTCAAGTGGTCAATTGATTATATTAAATTGAAGCTCCAGCCCCCCCCCTTCAAAAATTAAAAGTCAGCAGCTACAAATAATGTAGCTGCTGACTTTTAATATTAGGACACTTACCTGTCCAGGAGTCCCACGATGTTGGCACCCCAGCCAATTTTTCAGTCAGCTCTCAGGTGCTGCAGTCGCCATTCCTTCTAAGGGAAACAGGCAGCGAAGCCTTGTGGCTTCACAGCCGGTTCCCTACTGTGCTGTGCTTTTTGGTGGTGGTGGAAGGAGGAGGGGAGCCGAACTTCCAGGCGATCTCCCCGCGGGGAGGTCTCCCAGAAGTGGGGACGTCTTGCAGAAGTGGGGACGAGTACCTGTAAAATACAGGTAACCGCTCCCCCTTCCTCCCCAAAAGGTGCCAATTATGGCAGCGGAGGGAGGGAGAAAGCAAACAAGCGTTGCTTGTTTAAAGCTCCGCTTTAAGTACGTTAGATGGCTGAAACAACATTTAGGTCAATAATTTGGTGTTTATTTTTAAACTTATTACTAACAATAGAAACATATTTACTTAGAAAATAAAGTAAAAACTAGATTTATTTCCTGTCTTTAAACTGGGTCTTTTACCCATGATTATTTCACAATTGTGATTAAAGTTGTGTGCACTGTGTATGAAAAATGAATCAACAGTTCAGAAGAGCCATGAATGAACTAACTGGAAACAATCAGATTGGGAATCAACACTTGTAAAAGGATATGTATGATTACATGAGATGAACAAAAAAGGTGCTAAGAGCTAAGCTTAATGGAGTAAACATGAAACTTAATTATACAGGTGAAACTCAAAAAATTTGAATATTGTGCAAAAGTTTATTTCACTAATGCAACTTAAAAGGTGAAACTAATATATTAGATAGACTCATTACATGTAAAGCAAGATAGTTCAAGCCGTGATTTGTCATAATTGTGATGATTATCGCTTACAGCTCATGAAAACCCCAAATCCACAATCTCAGAAAATTTGAATATTGTGGAAAAGGTGCAATATTCTAGGCTCAAAGTGTCCCACTCTAATCAGCTAATTAAGCCATAACACCTGCAAAGGGTTCCTGAGCCTTTAAATTGTCTCTCAGTCTGGTTCAGTAGGAATCACAATCATGGGAAAGACTGCTGACCTGACAGTTGTGCAGAAAACCATCATTGACACCCTCCATAAGGAGGGAAAGCCTCAAAAGGTAATTGCAAAAAAAAAGTTGGTTGTTCCCAAAGTGCTGTATCAAAGCACATTAATAGAAAGTTATGTGGAAGGGAAAAGTGTGGAAGAAAAAGGTGCACAAGCAGCAGGGATGACCGCAGCCTGGAGAGGATTGTCAGGAAAAGGCCATTCAAAAGTGTTGGGGACTTTCACAAGGAGTGGACTGAGGCTGGAGTCAGTGCATCAAGAGCCACCACACACAGAGGGATTCTGGACATGGGCTTCAAGTGTCGTATTCCTCTTGTCAAGCCACTCCTGAACAACAAACAACGTCAGAAGCGTCTTACCTGGGCTAATGAAAAACAGACCTGGTCTGTTCCTCAGTGGTCCAAAGTCCTCTTTTCTGATTAGAGCAAATTTTGCATCTCATTTGGAAACCAAGGACCCAGAGTATGGAGGAAGAATGGAGAGGCACACACTGCAAGATGCTTGAAGTCCAGTGTGAAGTTTCCACAGTCTGTGTTGATTTGGGGAGCCATGTCATATGTTGGTGTTGGTCCACTGTGCTTCATTAAAGTGGTTGTAAACCCTGCTGTGCTTTTTTTTATATACTACCTGCAAAACAAAGACATAATGAGCTAGTATGCATAGCATACTAGCTCATTATGAATCACTTACCTGAGATCGAAGCCCCCGCAGGGGTGCTCGGACACCTCCGTCGCCGCCGCCATCTTGCTCCCCTCTGCCTTCCGTGTATCGCCGCTCCGGTGCTGTGATTGGCCCCAGAGCGGCGATGACGTCACACAAATGCGCGCTCGGGCTGGCTAACTCCATTCAGAAATCCGGCTACTAAGCCGGCCCGCTAATGCGCATGCGCGTGACGTCAGCGGCGCCGGTTTTAAATGCAAATATCTCCTTAACCGTGTAGGTTAAGGAGATATTTCATGCACCTACAGGTAAGCCTTAATCTAGGCTTACCTGTAGGTGTTTGTTTACAAAGTGGGTTTACAACCACTTTAAGTCCAGGGTCATTGCAGCCGGCGTCTACAAGGAGAATTTGGAGCACTTCATGCTTTCTTCCGCAGGCGAGCTCTATAGGGATGCTGACTTCATTTTCCAGCAGGACTTGGCACCTGCCCACACTGCCAAAAGCACCAAAACCTGGTTCAATAACCAAGCTCATATCTAACTTGTACTATATTCTCCGACTTCACAGGACACATAGGGTCTCCCAGACAGCTAAAATAACATGGGAACAGAATGTGGGACCTATTGACAACTCGGACTGGGAGGAAATTCTGGAGGGGGTCAAGACAGCATTCCCTAAGCTCTCGGACAGGTTGACACAATTGTATATTGTTCATCGCGCGTACCTTACGCCCCTGAAACTGGTGAAGTTTCAGCCCACGAGAAGCCCCCTGTGTCCCATGTGCTCATTGGCTCCTGGCACGTTTTGGGATTACTGTGCTTGATTTGGCCAGCAAACTCGCCTGACCTGAACCCCATGGGGGATTGCCAAGAGGCTAATAGCTTCCATGCCAGGCCGCATTGAGGCAGTAATTGCTGCAAAAGGGGCCCAAACCAAGTACTGAGTACATATGCATGCTTATACTTTTCAGAGGTCCGATATTGTTCTATGTATAATCCTTGTTTTATTGTTTTATTGATTGCATGTAATATTCAAATTTTCTGAGATTGTGGATTTGGTGTTTTCATGAGCTGTAAGCCATAATCATCACAATTATGACAAATCACGGCTTGAACTATCTTGCTTTGCATGTAATGAGTCTATCACATATATTAGTTTCACCTTTTAAGTTGCATTAGTGAAATAAATGAACTTTTGCACGATATTTAATCTAATTTTTAGATTTCCACCTGTACATGATAAGAAGAATGAAGACTATAGCTGACATTCAGCACATTTCACATTTCATTTAGTTTATACCAGCAAATAGGGCATACGAAATGTAATATTTTAGAAAGTGGAACTATCATCCTTACAAAAAACACCCTCAAAAGGTTAATAATAAAGTCACATGGAATGGCCCGTACGGTACTCATGTGTATTTACACAGAAAAGTCCCTACTGTCCCTTTGTGAACAAAAACACAATACCGTCTTGTGCTTGTTTTCTGGCATGGTGAAACTCCAATCACAACAGTTCTCAATGCAATTTTATGATCCTGATTCAAAACAAATTCTCACCAACAAGTGCCACTATGCAAGAAGTCTAGAGCTGCAGTCCAGGTAAGACGTATTAGCTGTTGTAGGTCAGACTATTACAAGATCATCTGTGCTACCAAAGTACCACTACAAAGTTAAATATATACAGCAGGGTATCAAATGTAGTAGTAACACACTGTTCAGTGTTCACTATGTCAGGCTTATATGTTTAAAAGCATTTATAATAGTCACACCATCAGGGTACCATTGTGATTTTTCCAAGACAATTTATATCAGTTTAATTCGGTGTGAACACCTTCTGACAGTTTAGTCTGTTTTACAAGCTACCACGGCATCTATGAAATTAAAAGACATATCTGTTTTTCGAGAGGCAATAGCCTAATATTACCAAAAGTAAGCTCAATATGCAAAATTTTCAGGCATTTACCACCAGTGGACTAGATCTTACCATCTTCATGTATTACTAAAGCCACAGTTTTTATAACAGATGTTGTAATCTTATATAATAGCTGTGCTTTCTGCCGTAATGATCTCACTGTACCTAACATGGTTAGTTAGGTTCTTTTTGGAAGAAAACACAGACAGGTATACTATCTACTTACGAAAATCAAAGGGTAATTGCAAATAAGGCCTGTAAAGCTGGCACAAAGAAAACAGACTATGGTTTTCCTATTTAAAGTAGAACTATAGGCAAAACTTTTTTTCCTTTTGGATAGAGTAAGGGAGGGTTATAGCCCCATGTCGGATTTTTTTCCGCCATCTGTGTCCCATTGCAGAGATTTCCCTTCACTTCCTGTCTCATAGCCAAACAGGAAGTGAGAGGAAATCCCTGCAAATTAAGGGAATTCTTTGGGGACCCCCAGGTCATCAGAACCAGTGTACCCATTTGAAGATTTCCCCTCTATTAGTTTCCTGGGGACAACTCCAAATTTTGGATTTTCATTGACTTTTACTTTCAATGATAATGGTAAACAGGACAAATAAAGAGCGTGAATCTTCTTAACGGGGGGCACAGAGAGCAATAAAAACTGACAGGGGTAATAATCATTCTCCACTCTATCCAAAACAAAAAAAGTTTTGCCTTTAGTTATACTTTAAAGCTTAAAGCGTTTGTTACATATTCCTGATATGTGCCTGCTGCACCATGTATGAGAATGTATCCTGTTCTCTTTGTATTGCTTCCTTTATGTGAAATTTCTGGTGATCCTGCTAGTTCCCTTGCTTTTCCATTAAAAACTGACAACACTAAGCAGGTGAGCACATTGTGGTCAGTTCTCTAGCTATACTGGGAAATCAGTTTGCTCTCCGCCAATGATCAGACCTGTTCTGACAACCCCTTGCTGCACAGCCATATACTGGGAAGCTCGGTGTGATGCTGCTTCTCCTCCCCCCAGCTCTAATTCAGCTGATAACAAAGGGAATGTGACCACTTATAAAAAAGGTGAAAGAATGTATTTATAATTTTTTCTTTATATCTATACACAAATGTTATGTCTTTTATTTCTATTTTAAACTGAATGGGTTGTTTTACAAGGTGATAGTTTAAAATCACTTTAACATGAACATTTGCTTTAGAAATGAAGAGCCTGAGAGGCTGAGTGAAGTGGCAGGAAGGCACGGGAAAAGCACGGGAAGGACGAATATGTGCAGCTGGTGTGGGCAGGATTTAAGTGAACATGTTGCTTTTCCCTGCAAGGCACAATTAGGTAATTGGCTAAATACATAACGTATCACTTGCACCAACCTGCTCCAAACATGCCGATAGGACAATGAAGGAGCAGAATCATGTATACACTGAAGAGGTCATTACTCTGCTCTCTCCTTCCTGTAAGCATGATTTCAGTGTTAGACTGACAACATTAATTTGAAGGAGTTTACAGTGATGTCTTGCTGAGCATGGGCTTTTTTTTATTAATTGGTACATATTAGTACAATTAGTACATATCTAAATTAATGGTAGTCATTATTATCTGCCTGGACATTTGCTCAATATCTTGCAGTACAGGCTCATAGAATAAAGAAATAGTTACTCTTGGAAAACAGCCCTAGTTTTCTATATCTACAAAAAGTAATCTCTGTATAAGATATTTGCCAGAAAATAGAAAAAAAACTAACAATATGAGGGCATTGTCATAGAATTCATTATTTCACAGCAAACTGAGTCTTAAGTAATTTTCATAAACCAGATTCACAAATAAGGTTTAGCTAATTAAAGATCAGTTAATTCACAATTCAAATTTTTACTATTTATTTTAAATAAAAACAAAGGAAATAAAATATATTTGTTAACAGAACCTCTTTGGTAAAAATAATAGCAACATTTTTTTTACAATCCATTCATAAACCTAGCATTGTTTTTGGCCTTGGGGGAGGAGCAATAACAAAGTATTTTACGAAATATTGCAGACTTATCAACCATGATGCTTCAGCAGTTTTATTCTCCTGCAGAATACTGAGAGTTATGACTGTTGAGTAACATAATTTAAATAGTGGCATAATTCCTATGTACACTGACAGATCACCCAAAGACTACAGAGATAGGTACCTATAGCTGAGCAGGTTTTCAGGGGTCTAGGTTTGGTATCTGCAGTGTACAATGAATGGCCTTATACTCCCATGCTCTAATCTGGGGGTCTCAAAACGATGACCTGAATACTTAATTTGGCCCTATAAAGCTCTTTATCTGGCCCTTAGCTAGGGTCATTGATGTGTACTCAATGTGCACAGCTTTAGGATTCAGGTCAGCAGAGACTGCCATAGTCTCCACTTAACCCCCATCCCAGGACTGGCACCATCCTAGTACTCAGAGGCGCGTTTGCCCCAAAATTCACAACACCTCCCGACTCCCGCTCTGCTGATGAAAGGGGAACTATAATGAGGAATCTAGGGTACTGAGCAGATTCTATACCGCAGGGAATAATTTCCAACCTATGGTTAGGGTTTCTACTGTTCTTACATAAGCATTACAGAAGGTGACATGCTTATAGCTATTAAAGCAAAACTCTGGCCCACCCTCTGAAAGCACACTTTATTTACAGTGTATTGGTCCAGAGAAAAGCTCTAGAGCCATTCTGTAAGCCTGAAAAAAAAAAGGCAAAGAGGAACAGGACCTCACAGCATCATGTTATTGGCTTGAAAACTTTGGAAAAGTTATATATAAAAACACAAAAAGCTTATAATACTGTAGCTAAGGTCCTAAAGGGTGGAGCAAGGAGCCAGGAGTTAGGCTTTAAGGTATAAGGGATACAATAAGTGGATGTGGTTACAGTCTTTTAAGGCAGCGTTTCTGTTATTTATTTCAGTATGTACTGTTTTCTGAAAATCAGTGTGTGCCAAGTATTTCTTGGGGGGGTGTTGCCTATTCTCAATTATTAATTCACAGTAGTTCCTTTATCACCAGTTACATTTACTCAAGGTAACTAAATAACCCATCAGAAGTACACCCTGGGGAACATATAACACTAGTCAAAGGGTGAAATGCAAAAAAGCTAACAATATATTAGGGTACAAAGAATGATACATATATAGTAGAGATTACAATCTGTTATCTCCTAAGTAATGAGCAGAGGTAGACAAGTTTGCAATCTATTATTTTATAAGGAATGATACAGAAGGAGAAAGCTTGCAAATCTATTTTTTATGAATGATACATGAATGGAAGTGATTAAAACATATTTTAAGGAATGATACAGAGATTAAAGTTCTTACAATTATTTCAAAAGGAATGATATATGGAAGGAAGAGATTACAATACATTATACGGAATGATACAGGGATGGAAAAGCGTGCAATCTATTAAGCTGTAAAAATGATAGAGGTGGGAGAAATAGCCAGAGGTAAAAATAAATAAAAATCATCCATTAAGTTAGAATGGAACAAACAATACAGTGCTTGAAAAGCTTGAAATATATTAGAGAAAAGGAACTGGCACATGAGGTAGAGAAGCTTACTGGCTTTTTCCCAGAAGGAGAGAGTGCTTAGAATCTATCTGAATAATAGAGTGTAGGAGATTGTTACAGAGTTTAGAACCAATGTTGGTATTAACCACAATTGCGCGGTTGTGCAACGCTGTACCCAAATAAAATTGATGTCTTTTTTTATTTTGCCTAATATTTTTGGTAAAGAAATAGCAATAAGTGTATATTGATTGATTTGCGCAAAAGTTATCTTGTCTACAAACTATGGGATATTGTTATGGCATTTTTATTTATTTATTTTAATTAGTAGTAATGGCAGCGATCAGTGATTTTTTAGCGGGACTGCGACATTGCTGCTGACAAGTTGGACACCTAACTGCCACGTTTGCCACTTTTTTGGAAACCAGTGACATCATTACAGTGACCAGTGCTAAAAATATGTACTGTTACTATACTAATGACAGTGGCAGGGAAGGGGTTAATACCAGGGTTGATCAAAGGGTTAACTGTGTGCCTAGCTAGTGCTTGCTAACTGTGTGGGAGTTGCTCTGACTGTATTAAGACAGAGATCCGTATTTTTGCTTAGCTTAGTTCTCTATCTTCCACCCTGTCAGAACGGCGATCTGCCTTGTTTACATAAGCAGATCACCATTCTGCCTCTCTGGGCAATATTCACGGGTGTTCCCCTTTGGGTATACTTTAACCACTTGCCGACCGCCTACTGTAGATGTACTGCAGCAGGTCGGCTCTACATTTGGGATTTCTTTTACTTTCACTTTCAATGATATTGGTAAACAGGAGAAATAGAGAGGGTGAATCTTCTTAACAGGAGCACAGACAGCGATAAAAACTGACATGTGTTCTAATCTCTCTCCACTCTGTCCAAAAAAAAAAAAAACATAAAAATTGTCTTTGGTTATACTTTATAACCACTTGCGGACTGCCTACCGCAGATGTACTGCAGCAGGTCGGCTCTATTGCGCGAAACGACGTACCTGTACGTCATTTCGTGCAATAGACACTGGGGGGTGTGCGCACTACCGGAGGTGCGATCGCGCTCTGATTGGACACAGGGGATGCCAATCATTGGGTCCGGTAGGTAGTTACTCGCTACTTAATAAAAGTCAGCAGCTGCAGTATTTGTAGCTGCTGGCTTTTAATATTTTTTTTTTCCGCAGGACCTCCGCTTTAATTTGCAGGGATTTCCTCTCACGTCCTGTTTGGCTATGGGACAGAAAGTGAAGGGAAATCTCTGCAATGGGACACAGATTACAAAAAAAAAATCTGACAAGGGTATTCTTATTTCCTTGCTCTATCCAAAAAAAAAATTGCCTATAGTTCTATTTTAGAAGGGGTACAGACAGTAGAAGACAGTAAAGTCTATTTAAGTATCAGGGAATGCTATAAAAGCAGAAAAGCGTACAGTCTATTTGAATATAAGACAGGAATAGAGGAGGTGTCAGCATTTACAATGTATTAGAGTGTGAGGATTTACAGGGAATGTGGAAGAGAATATATTCATCTATGTGATACAGATACATTTGTGGAGTTAAAAAGGTTTCAGCTTTGTTTTGAAAAGGTCTGGAACCTCTGGATTAGATGACTTCAGTCCCCGTAGGGGGAGGGGCTGGTGTTCTGGAGCGTGGAGATTGGTGGTAAATCTTCTTTCTTCTCTTTTTCATCCTTCTTTTTCATTTAACTTCTACTATGAGTTACAATTTTGACCTGATCTTTCCCCCTTTATTTTTATTATTTCTCTTTATGTCTCAGAAAGGGCTTTAGGGTTGTTTTTAACCTGGCCCATGATTGGAAATGTGGTGTTCTTTGGATTGCCATAGGCAAATTTTGGCCATTTTCACCCTTCGTAGGGGCCGAATATGAATATTATTTCTAAGTTGGTATATATGTTGATACTTAACATATTTTGCTTACAGTGTACAGATTACTTTGACTGTTGCACAGTGTGTTTTATAGCATTCACCTAGGCCCCTCGGGACCAAAAGGCTGCAGACAGTAGTTATGATATCATATAGTTCTATCGCCACTAGAGTGTGCGGAATTTGATAATTCTCATTGTAACACCATGGTTTTATATATACCTGTACTATTTTGTATCTCATTGTTTACCTAAATACTTTTCAATAAAAATGATTGAAAAAGAAAAAGGTTTCAGTTTAACTTTTAACTGGTAAGGATCACCCTGTTACACAGAGATTTGCCAACAAACTGGATGATCATTGTGTGATTATCTGATGAAATGCTAATTTCGCCCACTTTGGTAGTTAAAAATATCCCAATTCTCATACAAGTGTCCATTTGGGCTTTCAGATTGGGGACAGAATTGGACTGCTAATGGCCCCACTAAGAGCCAGAGTCCTTGTGGCAAAGATTCCAAACTGTAAAGCTCTCTGAGTGGTGGCAAGGTAATTATTAAAACGACCTTTGTGCTTCCATTCTTTATGTGCAAACTTTGGCTGGCAGAGTGCTTTTAGCCCATGCACATTGCTCTGCAAGCTGCCTGAATAAGTAGTCTGGGAAATTTGCTGATAACTGACAGCCTGTATAGGGGCACCTGGAGAGAAAAACATGTAGGTTGCTAAAGTTTGCATTTTAAGATGTCTAGTTTGAAGGAACAGAGGTAGTTATAGTACATACACTTACTTTGCCCCAACTACAGATATTTATAACCGGGAAACCTTTGACTGACCTGTTAAGCCCTGTGGGTGTTAATTGTCGCTAAAATTGTAAAATTTGAATTTTTTAAATCCTGAGAGCAAACGTGAGGTTCGTTCAGCAGAGAAGAGAGAAGAAAAAGGGATTAGAAGATAAATGTTATTCTGTATATTATAGAATATAATATACTGCAGTGTCAGCACACTAACGTTTTATAATTGGAAGATGCAGAAATGGCTGTGCCACACTGACCTCAATGATCATTGTATTGTTTTCAGGTACACTCTAGACTGTACTGGATACAATATTATGGAACATCTGCATCAGTGAATGAAGCCCTTTTACCCTCTTATTACTAGACTTAATTAGAAATAGTAATAGCAGCAGAAAACATATTGTTCTTTGCTCCTTTTGCAGACCTATTTTGTCATAGCGAACTACAGTAATTGCAAATGAACAATAATTTGCTATGTTATGATACTTGAGCACTTGGAAAATAAGGTATATTGTATAACCTGGCAACTATACAATTTACTTATGTTGCTTGTTTTGTTGTCTTGCTGTTTACTGTTACTGACTCATTTCACAATTCTAACTAATGGTGTTGTCAGTGAAGGGTATCTATGCAAAATGAATCAATCAATCAATGATTGATCAATCAACAATCGTAGCATTAATCAATGAGTTTTTAGGTCCGATAGACACATGGGATATATACAGTATATATATACTGTATATATATATATATATATATATATATATATATATATATATATATATATATATATAATAAATAAAATAAGATGCGCTGCAAATAAATGTGAAAAAATGACACATAAACATGAATTCAATGTGCATACATGAACCAATTGAAGTCCAAAAAGCCTGGACAAAGTCCAAAACGATAAAAAAATATAAAATATAAGATACTGGACCCAGATGATGGAAATTGATTCACATACAACCACGGTAAGTCCCTTTGAGGTGCTCAAATCACTATCAATGACAACCCCAAGATAATAAGCTCCCCCACCACAAGGTCACAGGACACAGTTCCAAGGCATACACATCTTCAGTGAAAATATCCACGGTGACTTGAAATCAATTAACACCAAAGGAAGAGTGATGATTTAGAGTAAAAAAGAATCCCCCACCTGTAACATCAATGCCGCTTACCAGATAAATAGATCTCTTTTTAAGCAGATCACAACCACTTGTGGCTAATTACCCCAGCCATGGGTCTCTGTATTACACAGTAAGCTCTCCTGAATCCTCTGCACCAGGAATCCTCAGAATATTCCGTGATTATTGGTACCCCATGCAGGTTAGAAAAACTCTCATAGTGTAAAATTGTATTCAACAGATTTATTAAAAACATAGATGTACACTTACAGTTACGTAGAAAGTTAAAAGCATGTCATAAAATTTTTCGAGCCGGCCGGCTCTCGATATCTGCCCTTTCCTTCCGGGACTTAGCGTTTGTTTACGGTGACGTCAGCACGCCGCTTCTCCCTACGCCGTTTCGTCACAGATGACGTCTTCCAAGGGCACGAGTGGCGTGCTGATTTACCGCTGTTTATATTCTACAAGGTAATGGGAACACCCAGCTCAGAGCTCCGGGAATCCCCAACATGATGCTACCATTTTGAAATGGGGCAATTTGCCAATACTAAATTATTGTATGTACCAAACAGCAATTAACCGTGGTAACTGCTAGATATTTGATCCATTGAAATCTATCTGTAAAACACAGTTACGGGTAAGCTGATATTATAGTGAGATGAACTCAAAAGTAAACCTGTCGGGTCACATGACAACCCTATCTCGGAACTCCCAAAGCCATCTCTCAGCTTCCCCTGCACGAAACAAAAAATGCCAATAATAAAAAAGCCTGATGTTCCACAGGGCCTATATCAGATAATAAAGGAACCTAGTGTTCCAAGGGCTAAGTGTCTATTGAAAATAAAATTTTTATTATTTCAACTTCACCGAATGTCATATTAAACCATTAAGAGGAGTAACAAGCGATCACAGGATGCACCAGCCACTGATGCACCCATTCATAGAATTGGCCACCCAGCGGTTCCTGAGAAACCCCTCAGGTAAATAACACTACACTCAAAGCGGTATGTTGGTACTTGACAGCCCAAATCTGGAAAAACTATATTGTGCCTAAAAAGAGAAAAAATGTTGTAAACAAATTTATAAAAATGAGAAAAAAGACAAAAGGGACAATATATTAATAGTGTGTGACCTATCCCTCACTTATAATGTGGGCAAAGGCACAAACTAAAGGAACAGAACTAAATTAAAGCTATGAGATGGCACACATATGCCAGCCATCTGCGAACCAATGCATCCAATCAAGGAGATACACTTTATTGACCCAATGTAGTGGATCCACCAACGAAAAAGGTTTCCTTTTTCCAGAACCTCTCGGGGTACCATCAGTGTCGCAAATGTCAAGTTTGTAAACTTAATAAGATTAAAGCGAGGAAGACAGAAACCTTTTTTTCCACTAGTACATCTAAAGAACACACTATTGAGCCCTTCATCACCTGTAGTTCAACGGGCATTGTGTATCTATTACAGTGCCCGTGCGGGCTTCAATATATAGGTCGGACTAAATGATCCATGCAGGTCAGATTGGAAGAACACATCACCAACATCAAAACAGGTTTTAAATATCACTCTGTTTCTAAATATTACGATATTTTTCATAACCGTGATCCAGCCAACACATTATTCTTGGGAATTTATAAATTTAGCGCCCATTGGAGGGGCAACTCGTTAGTTAGGGAGCTTTCAAGACTTGAGGTGGCATGGATCCATAGAGTAAGGTGCTACACTCCGCATGGCCTGAACATAGACACAGACGTCAACGCCTTCATAGATAATGGTTGATCACTGATGATATGAACACGTTGTCTAGTTGATGATATTGATTATGAACCAGCTCAGAATTCTGGGCAGATCCTTAGATCCTGATTAATTTCATCCCTGTTTCCATTTCACCTTCCTTTGGGAGTGGTAGACATGATTTCCAATCAATCATTTATGGATCTAGGATTTTGGGTTCTTATTGCCCTCTACAAGTAGGGTTGGGTCAATAAAGTGTATCTCCTTGATTGGATGCATTGGTTCGCAGATGGCTGGCATATGTGTGCCATCTCATAGCTTTAATTTAGTTCTGTTCCTTTAGTGTGTGCCTTTGCCCACTTTATAAGTGAGGGATAGGTCACACACTATTAATATATTGTCCCTTTTGTCTTTTTTATAATTTTTATAAATTAGTTTACAAAATTTTTTCTCTTTTTAGGCACAATATAGTTTTTCCAGATTTGGGCTGTCAAGTACCAACATATCGCTTTGAGTGTAGTGTTATTTACCTGAGGGGTTTCTCAGGAACCGCTGGGTGGCCAATTCTATGAATGGGTGCATCAGTGGCTGGTGCATCCTGTGATAGCTTGTTACTCCTCTTAATGGTTTAATTTGACATTCAGTGAAGTTGAAATAATAAAATTTTTATTTTCAATAGACACTTAGCCCTTGGAACACTAGGTTCCTTTGTTATCTGATATAGGCCCTGTGGAACATCAGGCTTTTTTACTATTGGCATTTTTTGTTTTGTGCAGGGGAAGCTGAGAGATGGCTTCGGGAGTCCCGAGATAGGGTTGTCATGTGACCCGACAGGTTTACTTTTGAGTTCATGTCACTATAATATCAGCTTATCCATAACTGTGTTTTACAGATAGATCTCAATGGATCAAATATCTAGCAGTTACCACGGTTAATTGCCGTTTGGTACGTACAATAATTTAGTATTGGCAAATTGCCCCATTTCAAAATGGTAGCATCATGTTGGGGATTCCCGGAGCTCTGAGCTGCGCGTTCCCATTACCTTGTAGAATATAAACAGCGGTGAGTCAGCACGCCACTCGTGCCCTTGGAAGACGTCATCTGTGACAAAACGGTGTAGGGAGGAGCGGCGTGCTGACGTCGCCGTAAACAAATGCTAAGTCCTGGAAGAAACAGGCGGATATCGAGAGCCGGCCGGCTCAAAAAATTTTATGACATGCTTTTAACTTTCTACGTAACTGTAAGTGTACATCTATGTTTTTAATAAATCTGTTGAATACAGTTTTACACTATGAGAGTTTTTTGTAACTGCATGGGGAAGCGATAATCACGGAATATCCCGAGGATTCCTGGTGCAGAGGATTCAGGAGAGCTTACTGTGTAATACAGAGACCCATGGCTGGGGTAATTAGCCACAAGCGTTTGTGATCTCCTTAAAAAGAGATCTATTTATCCGGTAAGCGGCATTGATGTTACAGGTGGAGGATTCTTTTCTACTCTAAATCATCACTCTTCCTTTGGTGTTACTTGATTTGAAGTCACCGTGGATATTTTCACTGAAGATGTGTATGCCTTGGAACTGTGTCCTGTGACCTTGTGGTGGGGGAGCTTATTATCTTGGGTTGTCATTGATAGTGATTTGAGCACCTCAAAGGGACTTATCCTGGTTGTATGTGAATCAATTTCCATCATCTGGGTCCAGTATCTTATATTTTTTTATCGTTTTGGACTTTGTCCAGGCTTTTTGGACTTCAATTGGTTCATGTATGCACATTGAATTCATGTTTATATGTCATTTTTTCACATTTATTTGCAGCGCAGCTTATTTTATTTATTGTTTCTCAGTGTGTGTATCTAGCATTCTGGTTGCAGCGGCATAATTTATTCTATTCACTCTTGGATTCATTTACACAGACAGCACAGTAATTCACCTTTAACTACGGTATATATATATATATATATATATATATATATATATTGTGAGGGGGTTAACTCGGTAGCGGGTGTGTGTGACCCCCTGGTTGGGCTCCCCACACAAAAACAGGGCCAGCAGACGGAGGTTGTGGTTTTCAAAATCAAAAGGTGCGGTTTATTTCTCTATGTACAGTGACAAAAACACAGCAAAGCCAAAAAGAAACAAACAAAATAAATCCTGGTCAGTTTGACCTCTGACTAAACATGCAGGTTTCCTAAACTAACAACTGGGATCAGCCTGGTGCTGTCCTAGTCCCTAAGTCCCTGGTTTAGTAAAAGTCCAAACAAATAGCCACACAGGCTTTGCCTCACCGCACAGGGGTTCACTCTCCCTAGACAGTCCACACAGGTCTGGTTCCAGGCATGAGCTAACACCTAATGAATCTGGGAGTTCTTATAGAGGCCTAAATGAGCTGACAAGCTTCAGCTGGCCTCATCAACTCCCTGTCTGTACGACGCCCCACACTCTCCCTAGAGGTATGAGTCATCCATGAGCCCACTAGCCTCAGCTGGGCTTCATCAACTCCCTAGTTGTATAAGTCGGCATAAAGCCTGAATCTGGGAGAAATATATCTACCCCCCTGGATGCAACCAGGTGACTTTACCTTCCTGCTGTCACATACCCCCCCCCTCTTGTTTTAACCTCGGGGTTGGAACACCAGCAATCAGGCATTCATGTACTCGAGACAAAGCATCCACATTCCCCATTTGAACGCCAGGGCGATGCTTTACTGTGAAGTTGAATTCCTGTAGGGCCAGGAACCACCTATTCACTCTTCTATTTGTCTCCTTGTTTTGAGCCATCCACTTTAACGGAGCGTGATCCGTAACCATGTCAAAGTGCCTACCTAGCAGATAGTACCGAAGGGAATCTAGAGCCCACTTCACCGCTAAACACTCCTTTTCAACCGTGGCGTAATTTACCTCATGGGACTTCAACTTCCTGCTGAGGTAAATGACTGGGTGCTCTTCCCCGTTCCAGACCTGGGACAATACTGCTCCTAACCCCACATCTGACGCATCACTTTGTACGACAAAGTCTTTAGAGAAGTCGGGTGAGTACAACACTGGCTGGCTACATAAGGCTTGTTTCAAGAATTGGAATGCTGCCTCAGCCTCGGTGGTCCATTTAATCATGACCGACCCTTTCCCTTTCGTCAGGTTGGTTAGGGGCACAGCCTTAGAAGCAAAGTGGGGAATGAAGCGCCGATAATAACCCGCGATTCCCAGAAAGGCTCGTACCTGCTTCTTGCTGTTGGGACGTGGCCAACTCTGGATGGCCTCGACTTTGTTGAGTTGGGGTTTTATTACTCCCCTGCCAATGGTGTACCCAAGATATTTGGCCTCCTCCTGCCCAATGGTACACTTCTTGGGGTTAGCCGTAAACCCCGCTTCCCGGATAGAGTCTAGGACTGCTTGCACTTTTGGCAGATGTGAGGCCCAATCTGTGCTATGGACAATTACGTCATCCAGGTAAGCCGCAGCATACTTCCGATGGGGCCTCAGTATCTGGTCCATTTTCCGCTGGAATGTGGCCGGCGCATTCTGTAACCCGAACGGCATTCTCTTATATTGGAACGCCCCGTCTGAGGTTACAAATGTGGTTTTCTCTTTGGCCGACTTGGCCAGGGGAATTTGCCAATACCCTTTTGTGAGGTCAAGAGTCGTCATGTATCGGGCTGTTCCCAGCCGGTCGATCAACTCATCTATACGTGGCATGGGGTAGGTGTCAAATTTTGTAACTTTGTTCAACTGACGAAAATCGTTACAAAATCGCCAGCTCCCATCTGGTTTAGGCACCAACACAATGGGACTAGACCAATCACTTTGGGACTCCTCTATCACCCCTAAGTTCAGCATTTTCTGTACTTCCTCCCGTATTGCCTCCCGTCGGGCCTCTGGGATCCGATAGGGTTTTAACTTCACCCTTTCACCGGGCGGGGTAATAATATCATGCTCTACCCCAGATGTTTGTCCCGGCAGCTCAGAGAACACCTCCTTGTTGCGAAGCACAAACTCCTTAACCTCCTGTTGTTGGGGTTGTGACAAGGTGGCTGCTATTCCAACCTCCGGAATCACGCAACCAGTTTGAGCTGGTGACCAAGTTTCTGCGACTAGGGACTCTCTATCCCTCCAGGCTTTCAACAGATTAACGTGATATATCTGTTCGGGCTTTCGCCTTCCTGGTTGTCTGACCTTGTAATTCACTTCGCTCACTTTTTCCATTATCTCGTAGGGGCCTTGCCATTTGGCAAGGAATTTACTTTCAACCGTAGGGACAAGTACCAATATCCTATCCCCCGGGGAAAAGGTACGGGTCTTTGCTCCACGGTTGTACACTCTCTGCTGTGCCAACTGCGCTTGGGCCAAATGTTCCTTCACGATGGGCATTACCTGTGCAATTCGATCTTGCATCAGGGCGACATGCTCAATCACACTCCTGTGGGGAGAACTCTCACTTTCCCAAGTTTCCTTGGCAATATCCAACAGCCCTCTTGGGTGTCTCCCATACAGTAACTCAAAGGGGGAGAATCCCGTAGAGGATTGGGGCACCTCCCTAATAGCAAACATCAAATAAGGAAGTAGACAGTCCCAATCCTTTCCATCTCTATCCACCACTTTCTTCAACATTTGTTTTAGGGTTTTGTTGAATCTTTCAACCAGCCCATCGGTTTGGGGGTGATACACAGATGTACGCAATTGCGTCACTTTGAGCAATTTACACAGCTCTTTCATAACCCGGGACATAAAGGGTGTACCTTGGTCCGTAAGCAGTTCTTTACAAATACCCACCCGGCTAAAAACAAGAGATAGCTCTTTGGCTATGGTTTTGGCCGAGGTATTTCTGAGAGGGATCGCTTCTGGATAACGGGTGGCATAGTCCATTATAACCAATATGTACTGGTGCCCCCTAGCGGACTTGATTATAGGACCTACCAAATCCATTGCGATTCTCTCAAACGGGACCTCAATGATGGGTAGAGGGACCAGCGGGCTACGGAAATGTGGCATCGGGGCCGACCTCTGACACACAGGGCAGGAGGAACAATAATTTTCTATGTCCTTCATCACCCCAGGCCAATAGAATCTCTGTAATACCCTCTCTCGGGTTTTCTCTGTCCCCAGATGACCTCCAAGAATGTGCCCATGGGCCAACTCCAACACCAACTTCCTGTAAGGTTTGGGCACCACCAGCTGCTCAACGGTTTCTTCTGCCCTTTTTGCCACCCGATACAGTAGGTCCTTCTCTACGCTGAAGTATGGGTAAGTGCAGGTATTATCTGGGTTCACTAACTCGCCATCTATTTCCACTACGTTTTCCCGTGCCTTTATTAGGGCGGGGTCTTTTAACTGTTCTGTGGCAAAATTTTCCCTGTGAACCTCCAGATCAGAAAACTCCACAGACGGTAGGTTTTCGTCTGAGGAGGTGGGCTCCTCTCCAGTTTCTTGAGTCTCCCCTGCAAATACTGACAAGGGAAATTCTGGAGAGTCCTCACCACTCTCAGAGGAGTTCTGGCTATCACATTCCTGGTACATAGGGGCACCAGTGGGGGGCTCAGGATCATCCCACAGTTCCCAGAACTTCGGAAAATCCCTTCCCACAATGGCGTCATGCGGTAACTGAGATACTAAGCCCACTGGATGAGAGAGGGTACCTTTGGGGGTCTCGAAACACACTGTAGTCACTGGATACTCTCGGGTGTCCCCATGCACACAAATAACAGCTACCTTGCTATTCCCAGAGACCTCTGTTTTAACTAATTCAGCCTTTATCAGGGTCACAAGGCTACCTGAATCCAGTAATACCACAACATTTCTACCATTAATACACATCTTGCATAAATGTTTCTCAGTTCCTCGAATGGCAGTGCATGCGACTGTCGCACACAGCGACTGACGTCTGCCCGTCAGAAAGTCACACTGCATGGGTTCCTCCACAACCGGGCAATTGGCTGCAATATGTCCCGCTTGCCGGCAGCGGTAGCAAACGATCCTTCTTGCGGCCTCTTGAGCCGCTGATTTCCCAGGCTGTTCTCGCCAAACTTGGGGTAGAGCTCCCACCCTCTCACTCTCTCCACCCTCACCCCTTGGAATCCTCTTATCCGCCCCTGGGGATGGTCTGGTCTTAGGGTGGAAAGTCCGAGTGTCTCTGGAAGAGGCCGTCAGGTTCTCTGTAGCCAAGTATTTCTCTACACGATCCACAAGACCACCGGCCGTCTCTGGGTCTCCATGGCTTACCCACTTTTGGATGGCAGTAGGAAGAGCTCTCAAAAACCGATCCATTACAACACGTTCCACAATCTCTGGTGCGGACAAAGTCTCTGGCTGTAGCCACTTCCTGCTCAGGTGAATGAGATCATACATTTGAGACCTGGGGGGTTTTCCAAGCTGGAAAGTCCAGTTATGCACACGCTGAGCCCGGACAGCCAGGGTGACACCCAGCCTTGCCAATATTTCAGCTTTTAGCATCACATAGTCTTTTGCTTGGTCAGGCTCTAGGTCATAGTAAGCCTTCTGCGATTCACCAGTTAACAGAGGAGCCACCAGTCCAGCCCACTGCTCCTCAGGCCACTTTTCTCTTTCAGCAGTCCTTTCAAATGTGGTCAAAAATACCTCTGGATCATCCTCTCCAGTCATTTTTGTCAATAAACGACTCACCCCAAAGGACGCGGTATTAGTGGGACGGCTTTCCTCACTGGTCTGCGGACGTTGCTGCATTACTGCTTCCATTTGTTGTAGTCTCTGCTCTTGCTTCTGTAACAGGTCTATGAAGCGGGCCTCAGATTGCTGCTGGGCTTGTTGATGAGCTTGCTGCTGGGCTGCAAGGCTCCTTTGCAAACCTGCATTTGTCTGCTGTTGATTGGCATTTGCTAGAGCCAGCTGTTTCAGTATCTCCTCCATGCTGGCTTAAAAAAAACTGCCACTGGTTCTCCACCAACTGTGAGGGGGTTAACTCGGTAGCGGGTGTGTGTGACCCCCTGGTTGGGCTCCCCACACAAAAACAGGGCCAGCAGACGGAGGTTGTGGTTTTCAAAATCAAAAGGTGCGGTTTATTTCTCTATGTACAGTGACAAAAACACAGCAAAGCCAAAAAGAAACAAACAAAATAAATCCTGGTCAGTTTGACCTCTGACTAAACATGCAGGTTTCCTAAACTAACAACTGGGATCAGCCTGGTGCTGTCCTAGTCCCTAAGTCCCTGGTTTAGTAAAAGTCCAAACAAATAGCCACACAGGCTTTGCCTCACCGCACAGGGGTTCACTCTCCCTAGACAGTCCACACAGGTCTGGTTCCAGGCATGAGCTAACACCTAATGAATCTGGGAGTTCTTATAGAGGCCTAAATGAGCTGACAAGCTTCAGCTGGCCTCATCAACTCCCTGTCTGTACGACGCCCCACACTCTCCCTAGAGGTATGAGTCATCCATGAGCCCACTAGCCTCAGCTGGGCTTCATCAACTCCCTAGTTGTATAAGTCGGCATAAAGCCTGAATCTGGGAGAAATATATCTACCCCCCTGGATGCAACCAGGTGACTTTACCTTCCTGCTGTCACAATATATATATATATATATATAAAACAATATGCACCCAGGAACACCCATAGCTAGAAAAAGTCTCACTACTTGAATTATATAGAGAGAATAGGTAATATATGTGGTTTAATGGGAGAACATCTTGACCCAACTAATTTTTTTACTCCTGTTAAATACTAAATAATCAGGAGGTATTTATCTCTAGAGAGTAAGGGCAAAAAAATTATGCCCTGTGAGCATCTATCAGTCTTCCCAATTGTATTTTATAAAGAAAAAGCTGTTTTATCACCGTGCTATTTTCAATATATAGGTTAGTATGTTTGGACAATCCAAATTGCTTATAGGTGGAACTGCACATGGGTGTAAGAACTACAAAGGTAATCATTGCACAGATTGAAAGGGCTGCAAGGGCTGGGACAGTGATAATAATGGGGGATTTTAACTACCTTGAAATTGACTGGAATAATGGCCCTGCAGGAACAGTTAAAGGGCAAAAAATTATACACCAATAACAAGACAATGTTATAGTCTAGTTCATAGAAGCCCCCCGGATAGGAATGATGCTCTGCTGCACCTGGTAATCTCAAACCATGCAGAGCTTATTACCAATATTCATATAAAAAAAAAAAACATCTGGGTAGCAGTGACCATAACACAATTTCATTAAGACCCCTTTCAGAAAAGCGCCTGTAAACTGCCTCTTCTGCAGCCCCAGTGTGAAAGCCCAAATGCTTTCACACTGGGGCAGTGCCCTTGCAGGACAGGAAAAAAAGTCCTGCAAGCAGCATCTATGGGGCAGTGCAGGAGCAGTGTATACACCGCTCCTCCATCGACCCTGCCAATTGAAATGAATGGGCACAAAGCGCCTGCAATGCGTTTCGGCAGCAACGCTTTTTGGGTGCTATTAACCTTTTACTCGGCTGATAACGGGGGTTAAAAGCTCCCTGTTAGTGGCCGAATAGTGCCGCTATAACAGCGGTAAAGCGCAGCTAAAACTAATGTTAGCTGTAAGCAACAAACACATACGGGAAAAGTAAAAACACTTAAAGTAATTGTAAACCTTTGTTTTTTTTTGTTTTAAATAACATACATATCATACTTACCTCCACTGTGCAGTTCGTTTTGCACAGTGTGGCCCCGAACCTTGTCTTCTGGGGTCCCCTGGCGGTGCTCATGGCTCCTCCTCGCATCCGTAAAGAAGCGCTCTCCCAGGGGGTTACCTTGAGGGCGCACTCCTGACTCCAGCATTTGCGTGCATAGATACAGAATGCCGGACTCGGTCCTGCTCCCGGCGCCCGCGTCATTGGATTTGATTGCCAGCAGCGGGAGCCAATGGCTGCGCTGCTATCAATCTATCCAATTAAGAGCCGAGAACCCCGGGCAGAGAGATCCAGCGTGTCCCTGCAGAGGGAATGAATGGGCTCAGGTGGGTTAAACAGGGGGGCTGGTCAGTGTCAGAAATGTTTTCACCTTAATGCATAGGTTTTTCAGCTCTTTAGCGCCACCCTTTGGGCAACTTCTGCTAATGTTGTGTTATGGTGAGCATTGCTTCCGAGCATGTGTGTTTGTACGTTGGATTTTTTTTTCGAAGGACTTCTGTACACACGATCTGATAATCCGACAACACACATTTGTTGTCGGAAAATTTTAAAGCATGCTATCCAACATTTGTTGGCAGGAAAATGTGACAACAATTGTCCGATGGAGCATACAAACGGTCGGATTTTCCGACAACAGCCTGCCATCACACAATTCCCGTCGGAAGATCCGATCGTGTGTATGAGGCTTAAGACTGGGAGGGAATATTGGCATTGATGAACACAGGACAGAAATGGGGATTCTTCAAAAAGACTGTATGTGACCACACTGCAAAATATATTCACATTGGCAATAAGTTTAAAAGGCTAAAAATAAAACCTATGTGGCTCACGGTCAAAGTTAAAAAAGCTATAAATAATAAGAAAAGAGCTTTTAAAAATATAAATGAAGTGAAATAAAGAAACACTATCCTCGTTTAAATGTTACAAAGAATATAACAAAATACCGTATATACTTGAGTATAAGCTGACCCGAATATAAGCCGAGGCACCTAATTTTACCACAAAAAACTGGGAAAACGTATTGACTCGAGAATAAGCCTAGGGTGTCCATCTGCATGCCTCACTTTGCCTCACTGTGCCCATGACTAGACTAACGTTTACCATGGGAGTCTATGGAAGGGGTGCCCGGGTTTGAAAAATCGGTGCTCCCCGGCCGTAGGTTTTCTGGACAACAAACTTTGCACACTTGTAGATGAAGAGTGGGGCTACATGTGTACAATGTTTGGGGTCCAGGGAACCTACGACTGGCCAGTACCGGGTCCCCACATTCACCAGTGAAATTACCATTTAACATGGGAGTCTATGGAAGGAGTGCCCGGCTTTGAAAAATCGGTGCTCCACGGCTGCAGGTCCCCCAGACAAAAAACTTTGCACACTTGTAGTGAAAGAGTGGGGCTACATGTGTGCCAAGTTTGGGGTCCACAGGGCCTATGGCTGGCCGGTACCAGGTCCCCAAATTCCGGGAGATCAGGCACAAAAAAGGTGACTCGAGCATAAGCCGAGGGGGGCATTTTCAGCACAAAAAAATGTGCTGAAAAACTCGGCTTATACTCGAGTATATACGGTATGTAGGGATGAGCTTGGAGTTCGAGTCAAACTCATGTTCGACTCGAACATTGCCTGTTCGCCCGTTCGCCGAACAGCGAACACATTGGGGTGTTCGCGGCAAATTCGAAAAAATCTATGGGAGAAATCTAAAGTGTTAATTATAAAGGCTAATATGCAAGTTATTGTCCTAAAAAGTGTTTGGGGACCCGGGTCCTGCCCCAGGGGACATGTATCAATGCAAAAAGAAGTTTTAAAAACGGCTGTTTTTTCGGGAGCAGTGATTTTAATAATGCTTAAAATGAAAAAATAAAAGTGAAATATTCCTTTAAATTTCGTACCTGGGGGGTGTGTATGATATGCATGTAAAGTGGCGCATGTTTCCCGTGCTTAGAACTGTCCCTGCAAAAAATGTCATTTTTGAAAGAAAAAACGTCTTTTAAAACTGACTTGCGGCTATTAATGAATTGTCGGCTCCCGGCAATACATACAAAAGTCATTGATAAAAAAAAAAAAAAAAAGCGTGGGGGTTCCCCAGAATTCAATTACCAGGCCCTTCAGGTCTGGAATGGATATTAAGGGGAACCCCGCCGCAAATTAAAAAAAAATTGACGTGGGGTTCCCCCAAATATCCATTCCAGGCCCTTCAGATCTGGCATGGATTTTAAGGGGAACTCCACCCCAAATTTAAAAAAAAAATGGCGTGGAGTCCCCCTAAAAATCCATACCAGACCCCTTATCCGAGCACGCAACCTGGCCGGCCGCAGGGGAAAAGGGGGGGACGAGAGAGTGGCCCCCCTCCCTCCTGAACCGTACCAAGCCACATGCCCTCAACATGGGGAGGATGTCCCCATGTTGATGGGGACAAGGGCCTCATCCCCACAACCCTTGCCCGGTGGTTGTGGAGGTCTGCGGGCGGGGGGCTTATCGGAATCTGGAAGACCCCTTTAACAAAGGGGACCCCCAGATCCCGGCCCCCCCCATGTGAATTGGTAAGGGGTACGTTGTACCCCTACCATTTCACGAAGAAAGCGTAAAAAAATGTTTAAAAAAACACACAAACACCTTGAAAAAGTCCTTTATTAAAAAAAAAAAAAAAACATTCCAGCGGTGAAATCCAGTGTCCCGCGGCGATCCCGATGTCCAGCGCTGTCCTTCATTGGTTGTGCCTGAGCGGACCTGATGGGGAACTCCCTCTCAGTATTTTAAATGTATAGACCCGCCCCTTCTAAAGTTCCCCATCAGGTCCGCTCCCTCGGTATGTCGGACCCGCCTACGTCATTGGCTTGAGCGGGGAACTTCCTTCACTGTGTAATTTAAATTTACATAGTGAAGGAAGTTCCCCGCTCAAGCCAATGACGTAGGCGGGTCTGACATACCGAGGGGGCGGACCTGATGGGGGACTGCTCTCACTTTGGTAATACATGTATAGACCCGCCCCTTCTCATGTTCCGCATCTGGTCCGCTGAGCGGACCTGATGGGGAACTTTAGAAGGGGCGGGTCTATACATTTAAAATACTGAGAGGGAGTTCCCCATCAGGTCCGCTCAGGCACAACCAATGAAGGACAGCGCTGGACATCGGGATCGCCGCGGGACACTGGATTTCACCGCTGGAATGTTTTTTTTTTTTTTTAAATAAAGGACTTTTTCAAGGTGTTTGTGTGTTTTTTTTAAACATTTTTTTACGCTTTCTTCGTGAAATGGTAGGGGTACAATGTACCCCTTACCAATTCACATAGGGGGGGGCCGGGATCTGGTCTTCCAGATTCCGATAAGCCCCCCGCCCGCAGACCCCCACAACCACCGGGCAAGGGTTGTGGGGATGAGGCCCTTGTCCCCATCAACATGGGGACATCCTCCCCATGTTGAGGGCATGTGGCCTGGTACGGTTCAGGAGGGAGGGGGGGCCGCTCTCTCTTCCCCCCCTTTTCCCCTGCGGCCGGCCAGGTTGCGTGCTCGGATAAGGGGTCTGGTATGGATTTTTAGGGGGACTCCACGCCATTTTTTTTTTAAATTTGGGGTGGAGTTCCCCTTAAAATCCATGCCAGATCTGAAGGGCCTGGAATGGATATTTGGGGGAACCCCACGTCAATTTTTTTTTTAAATTTGCGGCAGGGTTCCCCTTAATATCCATTCCAGACCTGAAGGGCCTGGTAATTGAATTCTGGGGAACCCCCACGCTTTTTTTTTTTTTTTTATCAATGACTTTTGTATGTATTGCCAGGAGCCGACATTTCATTAATAGCCGCAAGTCAGTTTTAAATGCATTTTTTTCTTTCAAAAATGACATTTTTTGCAGGGACAGTTCTAAGCACGGGAAACATGCGCCACTTCACATGCATATCATACACCCCCCCCAGGTACGAAATTTAAAGGAATATTTCACTTTTATTTTTTTCATTTTAAGCATTATTAAAATCACTGCTCCCAAAAAAACGGCCGTTTTTAAAACTTCTTTTTGCATTGATACATGTCCCCTGGGGCAGGACCCGGGTCCCCAAACACTTTTTAGGACAATAACTTGCATATTAGCCTTTATAATTAACACTTTAGATTTCGAACGTTCGAGTCCATTGTATTTAATAGGGTTCTAAAGTTTACACGAACATTTTGTCTGTTCGCAGGTTCTGGTGCGAACCGAACAGGGGGGTGTTCGGCTCATCCCTGACGGTATGTAAAAAGGAAATCAAAGCTGCAAAAATTTAAAAACAAACAACAGATTGCAATGGATAGTATGACAAACCTCCCAAAAATTCTTCAAATATATTAATAGTAAAAAGGTCAGGTCTGAGCATGTAGGCCAGTGGTTCTCAACTCCTGTCCTCAGGACCCACTAACAGGCCAGATTTTAAGTATTACCTTGGTGAGATGCAGACTAGAATACTGCAATCCCTGAGCAGCAAATTATATCACCTGTGATGCATTTCAGTTATCTTGCAAACCTGGCCTGTTGGTGGGCCCTGAGGACTGGAGTTGAGAACCACTGATGTAGGCCCTTTACTGGGGAGAAAGAGAATGCAGAGTTATTTAATATCTTCTTCAGCTCTGTGTATGCAAATGAGCATGGGGGAGCTCAAGTCCATAATGAGGATGGTATGGTTCCAAAAATATTTAGACAGCATAAAGAGGAATAAAGCACCTGGACCAGATGGTATATACCCATGTGTCTTAAAAGAATTGAGCTCTGTCATTTCAAAGCCATTGTTTCTCATTTATAGGGACTCTTTGATGATCGAATCATACCACTGGCTTGGCATAGGGCCAATGTGGTGTCTATATTTAAAAAGGGAACAAAGTCTTTACCAAGTAACTATAGACCTGTTAGTTTAGCTTCTATTTTTGGGAAGATACTGGAGAGATTAATAAAAGACCACATAGATGAGTTCTTGCTGTAAAAAAAAAATTTAAGCAACAGACAGCATGGATTCATGAAAGACAGAAGTTGTCAGACAATTTTTTTTTCTTATGAGGACGTAAGCAAAGCCTTATGCCCCGTACACACGATCGTTTTTAATGTCATTTTTTAAACCGACGTTTTTCTCCTCGTTTTTTTTCATGTTTCCTCTCAAGCCTGCCTTGCGTACACACTATCATTAAAAAAAACGATCAAGCAAAGCGCAGTGACGTTCAACATGTACGACGGCACTATAAAGGGGAAGTTCCGTTCAAATGGCGCCACCCTTCATGTTAGTAAAGTTTGTTGAGCGACGATTCGCGCTTTTCAGTCCGTTACTGTGTAATGAATGTGCTATCTCCATTACGAACGCTAGTTTTACCAGAACGAGCGCTCCCGTCTCATACTTGATTCTGAGCATGCGCGTTTTTTTTCACGTCGTGAAAGCATACACACTATCGTTTTTCACGTCGTTAAAAAAAACGACATGAAAAACGACGTGAAAAAAGAGAGCATGTCCGGAATTTTTAATGGCCGTTTTTCACGTCGTTAAAAATGCTCTGGAGCCTACACACGATCATTTTTAATGGCCATTTTTTAAAATGGCATTTTTAACGGCATGAAAAATGATCGTGTGTATGGGGCATTACACAAAGGACTGGCTGTGGACATAATATACTTGGATTTTGAAAAAGCATCTACAGTCTTGAAAAAATCAGTTTGTACTTGGATAGATAACTGGCCAAAAGATCAGAGAGTAATGGTTAATGATTCATACTCTGAATGATCTAGGGTTGTTAATGGTGTACCCCAAGGTTCAGCATTGGGACCCTTACTTTTTAATATATTTTTTGAATTATATTGGGTCTGGGATTAAAAGTACCATTTCAGTCTTTGCAGATGACATCCAGCTATGCAGTGGAATAACGTCCTTACAGGATGTCTCCAAATCACAATCTGACCTCAATGCTCTGTCTAATTGGGCAAACTATGTGGCAAATAAGGTTTGATGTTGATAAATGTAAAGTTTTGCACTTGGGGGCTAATATGCATGGATCATACATTCTAGGGGGAAGTACAACCTTCTTGTATTAAGAGAAGTGTAAACTCCAGAGAGAGATATATCATTTTACCCCTGTACAAATCATTAGTAAGACCTCATGTGAACACAGTTCAGTTTTGGGCACAAGTTCACAAAAAGTATTTTGATGACCCGGAGAAAGTGCAGGGAAGGGCAACCAAACTGATAAGCGGCATGGAAAACCTCAGCTATGAGTAAAGATTAGAGGAACTAAATTTATTCTCTCTTGACAAGAAGAGATTGAGGGGGGATATGATCTTATGTATAAATATATAAGTGGTCCATATAGTCAACTTGATGTTGAGTTATTCACTTTAAGGTCATCACAGAGGACAAGGGGGCACTCTTTACCTCTGGAGGAAAAGAGATTTATTCTCCAAATAGGGAAAGGTTTCTTTACAGTAAGTGCTGTGAATAAGTTGAATAGACTCCCTCAAGAGCTGGTACTGTCCAGCTCAGTAGATTGCTTTCAAAAAGGCCTGGATTCTTTCCTAAATGTACATAATACAATAACTGGATACTAACATTTATAGGTAAAATTTATTCTGAGGAATATCTGATTGTCTCTTGGGGATCAGGAAGGATTGTTTCCCCCTGCTGGAGCAAATTGGATCATGCTCTGCTGTTTTTTTTTCGCCTTCCTCTGGATCAACTATGGGTATAGGATTGTAAATATAGGATTGTAAAAAATGTTATCCCCTTTTTGGGTTGAACTAGATGGACTCTTTCAACCAGACTATGTAACTATGATACAATATGACATTTTTTTTATATTGATTGAAGTTATTACATTCATGCATAGTTATTTAGATTTATTCAAAAGAGTCCATAGACAAGTGTCTAAAAAGTACAGGGTCCCATGCTGTGTTCTTGAATATGGTTAATTTAAATTATTAGATTACTGTTTTTCTAGAGAATGAGGATTTATAGTTGATATGTTGTGGTACCCTAACTATCTGTGATACATACCCACAGATGAAATGCTAAAGGGGGACACAGCACATCAGACTCTGCATACAACCAAAATATTACTTTTGGATGGACTAAGCTTTTAATCATGTAAAAAATATTTTACTTGGTTGCCACCAATGCAATATAATAAAATGTTTGTGCCACCCATAGAAATAATATTTGCCTTTTAAAAAGATACATATCTTAATTTTTCAAAGCACAATGGCTGGAACAGATGTTGTGGATCAGTCACAATGACCTCTTATCCAGTCCACATGTAACATGTAACAAGGTGCTCAATCATGTCAGTGTTTTTCTCTTTCTCTGGCCCTAGTATATTGTATCTGAAAATTTACGTTAAAATGTAAATCTTCAGAAGGGCAACATATTTGCCATATTTCATATCCTTGAAACACACTAGTACATCCTGACAGGCAGAACCAATTATATACGGTATTTCTGTAATCAAACAATTAACTTTTCTTATTAAAATTAACCCCTTAACGACCGCTCACGGCATATATACATCGGCAGAATGGCTCCTACAGGCACAATCACGTATTTGTACGTGGCCCTTTAACTGCCTGGCGTGTGGTCGCGCGCGCGCCGCTGGCGGCACGCTCGCGACCCTGCAGTCATCCCCGTGAGTCGGACCGTGGGTCCCGCGGACTCAATTGCCACGGGGATCCCCGCGATCGTCTCACGGAGGGATGGAGCGGGGAGATGTTAGTGTAAACACAACATCTCCCCGCTCGCCTACTGACACTGTCACCGATCTCCGCTCTGTGTAATCAGAGCGGAGATCGGTGACGTGTCACTCGTAGCCACACCCCCTAACAGTAGTAGTCACTCCCTTAGGCACACTTAACCCCTTCAGCGCCCCTAGTGGTTAACCCCTTCACTGCCAGTGTCATTTTTACAGTAACCGGTGCATTTTTATAGCACTGATCGCTGTAAAAATTACAATGGTCCCAAAAATGTGTCAAATGTGTCCGATGTGTCCGCCATAATGTCGACAGTCACGAAAAAAATCGCTGATCGCCGCCATTACTAGTAAAAAAAAATTTTTTTTTATAAAAATGCCATAAGACTACCCCCTATTTTGTAAACGCTATAACTTTTGCGCAAACCAATCAATAAACGGCGATTGCGATTTTTTTTACCAAAAATATGTAGAAGAATACGTATCGGCCTAAACTGAGGGAAAACATTTTTTTTATATATTTTTTGGGGATATTTATTATAGCAAAAATTAAAAAATATTGAATTTTTTTCAAAATTGTCGCTCTATTTTTGTTTATAGCGCAAAAAATAAAAACCGCAGAGGTGATCAAATACCACCAAAAGAAAGCTCTATTTGTGGGAAAAAAAGGACGTCGATTTTGTTTGGGAAACAAACCGCGCAATTGTCAGTTAAAGCGACGCAGTGCCGAATCGCAAAAAGGGGCCTGGTCTTTATGCTGCGCATTGGTCTGGGGCTTAAGTGGTTAATGTTGACTGATTTTAAAATTGAAATCTGTTTCTGTTGATTAGTCCAATAGTTTGACACCTAAGCTTAAAACCAAGGATATGAAAAACTGTCCTGTTCATTCACTGAGTTTGAATTCTCCTTCAACAATACCAATAATCTCCTATGCATGAGTAAGATCAGGGCTTTTTTTCTCAGAGAATATGTGCAGGAACTCAACCTCCCTGGCCAAGTCCCCAACCCCACCATTCCTAAGGGGAAAGAAGTAAAGTGGTGCCAAATAATGGGTATGTCTAAGGCTCAAAACTGTGTATCACACAAGGCATAAGGTTTACAAATGTGAAACACACAAAGTGCAAGACTTTGGAGTGTATAGCCTGCAGGGTACAGGGCTCAGGAGTGTGTATTGTGCATATCACACAAGGCACAGAAAAAAAATCGCCACAAGGGACAGTACTTACCATGGGCGTCCGCTGAACTTTTTTCAGGGGGTAGGGGGGGGCATCATTTTAAAGTCATCCACGCTCAGTCCCTTTTTGACAATGTCATGAAGGGGATATTTTGATCTTTATGAAAACAGCCTATACTGCAATACAAAAAGATGTGCATTCTCTAATCTCTAGGCTATATTTATATGGGCTGATGGGCATCATGGACTGGTATGCCTGAGAGTAAGAGACTGAGTAACTTCCAGTTCCATACAAAGTGACTTTTGACTGCCCAGAACGCGGTGACGTAAAAGACTACGACAAGCCAAGAAAATGAAGTTCTATGCTTCCGAGCATGCGTCGATTTGTTTAGGAGCATGCGTCGGAATTTAGCGTGTCGAGATTTGTACACACGATCGGAAATTCCGATCAGTTTTTTTCCTGACGGGAAAATAGAGAACATGCTCTCTATCTTTTTCCAGCAGTTATTCCGTTGGAAAAAGTCTGATGGAGCATACACATGGTGAGGATTCCCGACCAAAAGCTCTCATCAGACTTTTTCCAACAGGAAAACCGATCACGTGTACGGGGCATAAGAGGCATGTAACAAATAGCACAGTATACTGGGTATACAGTTCTGAGTATGTAGTAGTATACAAGGCATGTTACAAAATCCTGACCACTGCACTCTGAATGTCGTGCCATATATTCCTTTCTATTGCTCACTGAACTCTGTATACTTTGTGTCCTCCAGAAAACTTTCCTTGTCCTCCCGAAGCACAAATCACCCTTCACCCAAATTATACCCCCCCCCATTCCCCCAAAGTAACCATCTATTGCTCACTTCTACATCATCCCATCCATAGCTCACCTCTCTGCAACTCTTGTTCACAGCTCACCTATGCACCCCACCATCCATATCTCACCTCATTTTTCCCTGTCTGCAACATATTTCTGCACCCAAATCAGCTTATTTCTACCCCCTCCACATTTCACTTCTGCACCTCCATCTATCTTTTACCTCTGCACCCCCCCCCCCAGCTTTAATTATTTTTGCTCTAATTTTCTCTCATCCTCCATCTCCCCCCACCTTCCCCAGCTCCCATCTCTGCACAACCCCCCCCCCCTTTCCAGCTCTCATTTCTGAACAAATCCCCCCTTCCTAGCTCTCATCTCTACACAATCCCCCCTTTTCCCACCCTTCCCAGCTCTCATCTCTACACAACCCCCCCCCCCTCCTTTCCCAGCTCTCCTCCATGCACAAATCCCCCCTCCCAGCTCTCATCTCTGCACAAATCACAAAAATGTGAGGGGTGTACTCACTTTTGTGAGATACTGTACATCAGGCTGTATTTGGGCATCATGCTATTCTAGCTACATCTGAACAAGTACATATTTTTTATCCTTGGTACATCTTTTGTACAAGTTCCGCCCCATCAAGCAAATGTTTTATCAAACAAAATTGCTAGAATCTGGTATTGGCAGATGCAAGCCAACTATTTTTTTAACTGAACGGATCAACAGACAAGAGGAAAGGGAAATTATTTCATGTTCCTGGAATTAGATTGACTCTTCCTATATGACTCTTCCTGAACTTCTATAGTGCATTTGCTTTAAGTAAATCTTTCATTGTTTTGACCCCATTCTGCAAATGCTTGTTGTCTGGCTTTAATGCTCAACAAGAACAAGCATGCAGATTAGGAAAGTCAGAGTAACATCAGAACTCTTTATTTGCATATAGGGGTTAGGAAAGGAAGAAGGTCAACATGACAGCCAGGCAACCATCACTTATGAAACGGACAGAAAATGTCCATTCAAGGAAATATTAGAGGGATGCTAAACAAGAAAACGTAGACGTTTATACATTTTGAGGCTTCTTGTTGCCCCCCCCCCCCTTACCTTGCTGTCCTGGGCATTGGCCCATACCTGTCAGTATGGTAGCTATAGCTCTGTATATACACTGTCCAGTTACCAAACCACTTAGACAAAAAAAATCAGCAAATAATCTCCTGTTTGGGGACATGATTTTCTCAACGCATTTGTAGGAAGGTACAGTCTACTTTCTCAGCAGGTATCGCTTTTCTACAGCGACCCTGTTGCTGGAGAGGAAGTCAGGAGGAACAAGGTTGCCCTATAGTTTCCAGGGCCACTGTGGAAGCAATCCTATCGAATGCTGCTACCCCACGTGACTCAAGCAGCCATTTTGGGTCAGACAGGGCCCTTTTAATAAAGATAATAAAGCTGCGCAAATAGTGAAAAATGGTATATGAGCACCACCTTAAAACATAAGTGAAAGATATATATTGAATGAAAAAATAATGATGATTAAATAAATTAATATAATTGGACTGGAACTTATTTGCCAATGTGACAAATAGAACTGAAGAAAGTCCCAACTGTCAATCAGACACCCACATCACATTCAGCAAAAGTCTTGTGTAGTGAAAGAATTGATGTTGAATAGTAACTGTGTGAATAGTACAGTCCAGATAGCCAAAACTGCAACGAAGTGTAGATATGGATCTTCTCGTTAGGCTAATTGGTGACTTCAAACACACAACACCCAATGAAAAGTGCCAAACACTGGATAGATGTAGATTCCACCACCATCAGTTCACACTGCCGCTTACCAGAAATGGTGATCTCCACAGAGATCGATACAAGCAGATGGCTATTCCCCAGCCAGGGTCTCTAGATAGTATCAGTTTAACTCCCGAATTTCACGCCACTCCTCTCCACATATCGCAAAGTAAATATGCAAATGGAAAGAAAGCCACCATAGCGTGAAACCGATAAAACAATTTATTGTAAAAAAGTAATGCACTTACATGAAACGCAAGTTATTATGGCGTGTAGTATATTTAGCCGGCCGGCTAAGACTGCCCGTTCCTTCCGGGACTCGTTGGTATGTCGGTGACGTCGAATGCTGCTACCCCACGTGACTCAAGCAGCCATTTTGGGTCAGACAGGGCCCTTTTAAGACCTTGGCTCCTGGGTTTTGTGAGTGGACGGAGCAGGGGAGGGCTGGCGGCCTTAGGCCTGGGGGGCAAGTCCAGTTAAGTGGCCCATTGAACCGCTGAATCAGCTCACCATCCATGGCCCACCTGGTTTTTCAATGCAGCCTCACCAGTGCCCATCAGTGCAGCCAACTCCAGTGCCCATCAATGCAGCCTGATTACTGGGGCAGGTTACATGGGGTGTATGGGGGGAGCTGGGGGGTCAGCTAGGGGTGTCAGGGTCTCTCACCTCATCGATCTCAGCTCAGCAAGTCCTTGCACGCCACGGTTTCCTGGGGGGGTAACGTTCCTGATCCTGGGGTCAAGTTGCAGCCAGCGCCCAGCCCTGCAGCCCGAGTTGTAGTTTCCTCTGCGCTGCTGTGTTTTCCACCCACCAGAAGCTTGAGTGCAGACTACAACTCCCGGAATGCAACAGCTAGTGGTTGGCCGCCATGGCCATGCCCCCGGCCCGACTTCCTAGACCAGAATAAAAAATAAAATGATAGCGGGCAGCTGCTGCCTGCCATTTTGAACATAAGTTAGGGCGGCCTGGGAGGCAATTGCCACCCTGGCCCAGCCCTCCCCTGGGACAGAGTAGGGACAGGTACCCACTACCCAGTATGTGAGGGACAGTAACACTGTTAGGGAAAGGTTCCTGGCAAGGAGGGTAAGCGTAGGGCCTCAACTTTTTGGACATTCTCCCGATTGGGAACCAGACGACCAGGCCGCATTCAGTCCCCACACAACAGATGCTGTCATTCAGGCTAGAATATACTCCTTTCATTGTACTTAACTGTGAGTGTGCCAAGCTGGGTGTCTTTCCGAACAGAGTTGTTGTGAACTGTTATTGCATTTCTTCAATACAAATTTATTATACCTGCCTGTGTGAATTATTGACTCTGCACTATGCTGCACCCCACCTACACTTGGCGTAGTTGGCAGGATATGTCCTAGGCAGCGAGAGCGGAAGGAAGATCAGGTTACAAAATGGCTCCATTAGGATCACCCTTAGCCCTAATAACAAAATTGAATGGCTTCAACATCTCGCTAGCAGAATGAAAGGAGAGGACAAAGAGCTCTGCATGGCTGTACCAAATCCCGGCCCGGGTAGTGGCGGAGCTGGCCATTAACGCTTTGGAGGCTGATGCTTAGCATGTGGTGATGGCACTCCCGAACACAAGCAGGCACTTTGGAACAGATTGTGGGGCATATTTGGGGAGAAACTACCACTGCCGGAGCTGCGACACAATTTTTTCCTAAGGAAACAGCAGGAGGATGAGAACCTCAGAAGCTGTGGAATCGCCTGTGTAATCAAACTTCGCACACTCCGCTTGAGTGCTTTCGTCATACACTGCTTCCTTCTAGACATGTGCATTTGTTTTCAACCGAATGCATTTTCATCTGAATTTTGTGTATTTTCGTTATCGTTTTACCAAACGAAAACGAACACGCAGAATCCGAAATTCGAAAGATCCGACATAAAAAAATGCTTTATTTTCATTTTTGTTGCTACAACAGTTCGATATAGGTAGGAGATTCGACATGATGCTGACAATAGCGATCTGTGTCTATCGAACCTGTGGTCGAATGTGCCTTACCTTAACTCTATTAGTCCAAGATTATTCTACATAGAGAGGAAAGATTCGACATAGAGAGAAAAGATTTGACATTATAGAGACAGTGTTGGGGTAGACCATTCAACATGAACGACGGAGATTCGACGAAGCAGCGAAAAACATACAAACGTCGAATCTGTCATTGAAGGCTTATGGTGTCTGTCGAAAGTTCTAAGAAGATTCGACAAGCAGCTAAACTGTACGACGCCGCAATCGTACATTTCCGGTCAAATGCTCGGCCCATAGGCTATAGAAGAATTTGAATGTTGGTTGACTAGTAATAATAGTTTATGAATATAATTATTACTAGTGTCATACAACATTAGAATTCTTCTATAGCTTTTAGGCGGAAAATTCGACCGGAAATGTACGATTGCGGCGTCGTACAGTTTAGCTGCTCCGTCGAATCTTCTTAGAACATTCGACAGACACCATAAGCCTTCAATGACAGATTCGCCCTTAATTAATTTGGTTTTTCGGACGAATGCATTTTTTAACAAAACAAAATAAATAAAAACTAATTTTGGGAGTAACTAAATAAATGTATTTTTCGGACGAAAACGAAATTCCGAAACAAAATATTTCAGTGTGCACATGTCTACTTCCTTCTAGTCTGAATATAGATTTAAGATCTTCCAACCGCTTGCAACCACATACTAGGCAGTACTCGTTTTGGCTGCTGACCATGAAGTGTTTATTGAAACACAGGTACACAGAGGTAACATTCGGGACAATCCCCTCCCACCCTTTGCAATTAGGGCAGAGTAGACTGTCCAATCAGCAGGGAGAGCTGTTGGAGGAATTCACCCCTCCCTCCTCACAGCAAATACACATACACATTCCATAATACCCAAGGCAGACAGACACAATAGAACAATGGAATATAGCCACACCCCAAATGACCCAGCAAAGAGTCCACAACAGTATGAGACAATATACAATATATATATATATATATATACTGTATTGACAACATTCTAATGTGGTCTTACAGTGAGATCTAATAGTACAGATCAGACTGGGGTTCTCGGTCACCATGTGCCCCTAATAGACACAGGGTAACTTACACATAGGAGGGGCCGGGGGAGCTGGGCAAGGAGCTTCCAGTGCTCTCCAAGGTAAAGTGGGTTCCACAAGCCCCCCGCCCAAAGTGACACCTGTCACAGCTTGGAAATACATTTTAGACTGCGTACCTCAAGGAGTAAGCCCTGGCACCTTCACCCCAGTCAGCCATGCAAAAAGCCCTGACAAAAATGACTCCTTGAAACAGGAGGTAACCTCTTCTAAGAAGGACTCACCCTAACCCCAGAGGGGTGAGAATCCTTTGCTGCAGGGACCCGGAAGAAGGCAGGAAGTGCTGACGGTGAGGTCAGTATGGATTCATATCCAGAAATTGTGGATGGTCTCGACCCAGGAGTCCTCCTGGCCATCGTTTGACTACTAACTCTCAGGGTAGAGGGACAAACCCCGGGACAGGCAACACAAAGTCACAACAGGTCTAAAGGAATGGTAGCCCCAAGTCCAGTGGTTCCCGCCCTAGTTAATGGACAGGAGGTTCCTTGTCTGATTGACACTGGGTCAGAAGTCATCGTCATGGAATATAACTTCTCTATACAACGGTTTGTAACCTCTGTTGGCTGTCCCTTAAAGTGGCCAACAATCTACCTACTGTATATGGGTTAAAGGCATCACTTGGATGAGGATTAAAATCGAGGACCAAGTGGTGGAACAGGTCAGAGTAGTTCTGACTCATGGCCCTGTTAACCCTGCAAGGCTCGTGATGCTAGGCATGAACATCCTGAAAGACTTAAACCTGCCCTTCTTGTTAGCTAAATATTAACAGCTGGGCTTTTCGGGCCCACGGCTGTGGCCTGTGAGCAGTATGCCTCAGAGTACTCCAAGCTGTTGAGGTACGGGTACAGATTTGCCAGGAAAAAGCCTGAGCGAGTGGGGGTGGTCCGCACCCCCCCTCCCCCGAAGTAAAGTTATTCTTGGCACCACTACAGGAGGTGGTCTGGTCCCTGCCAGAAGGGGGCCCACAAGAAGCTGCATGGAACCACCAATATGGTAGAGCCCCACAAGGACCTGTGATGCCAGGGGAATGGTTGGTGGGTCATACCTTGTCGAAGGTCTACCACGGAAGGGTGCTGGTTCAGCTCATCAATTTGGGAACCACATCAATCGCTCTGCCCAGCCATGCTGCACTGGCTGACATATACTCTGTGCCTCACCATTGCATCTCCGGGGGCCCAGCCAGGGGTTGAGGGCAGTACGTGCCCCCTAACAGGCGGCCATGGCCTCTTGCAACAACATCCAATACAAGTCCCTCTGAGAGCAGCTGGACATTACTTTTAGGGAATTTTCCTTGCCGTAGCAGAAATTGCTCCATCAGCTACTGGAAAATCACAGACTATAGATTCACGGCAGCCATTGACTATCCTATTCATACAGGGGACACACCGCCCATTTGCGAACAGTACCATCACATTCCCAAACACTGTGCCAAGAGGTTAAAGAGTTGCTTTGCAGCATCCTGCAAGGTGGAGTGTTCCAGGAAAGTCGAAGCCTAGAAAGAAGGCAGCCTACGATTCTGTGTGGACTATTGCAAATAGGAATGCTAGCGCCCACAGGGATGCCTAATCCCTAATGGCCCTGGGGCAAGCCAAGTTCTTCTCCACTCTGGATCTGAACAGTGGCTGAAAGCAGGTACTTGTACAAGAACAAGAATCGGGGGAAGACTGCCTTTATCACACTCCTGGGCCTCTTTGAGTTCAATCATATGCCTTTCAGCCTCAGCAATGCCCCTACCACCTTTCAGCGCCTAATGGAAAGATGTCTGGGGGATTTCAGCTTTGAGACTGTGCTAGTGTACCTCATCAACATTATGATCTTCTCAAAGACATTCAAGAAACACATGCAACATCTGGAGTGGGTGTTGGTCAAAAACACCAAGCAGGCTAGAAGGAGCAAGCTGGAACCCAAATGCACCCCATACCGAATAGTGGTTCAGCCCTTCACACCTACTCTAGTCCTACAACTTTCTGAGAGGGCCCGATCCCCTTAAAAGGAGGCTACATCGGACCATGCTGAGGCCTTCTGTGTTGGGCGGCAGCTGCCCCCAAAGACCCACTGATGACCAGGAGGCGTTTGATGCTGCAGATCTTCCCCTGGTATGTGAAACACCAACAAACTGGTTTCTACCACCTATTATACAAGAGTGTCCGGCCTCCTAGGTCCCAGCACCTGAGGACTTTGCTGATGGTAGCCCAGAGGGCTCATCCACGCCATCCAATTCCACGGACTGTACTGACTCGGTAGAGGATTCTCCTGTGGGTTCAGGTGAAGAGAGAATAGAAGACACACCTGGTCTCTTGCCTCCTGAGGGCCCTGAACCACTGCCTGCTGATGAACTTTTGCTAAGAGACTCCAACGAGAGTCAGGAGACCCAGCGCCCTTTGAGGTCTAACCGTGGGATACTCCCTGCAAGATATTAAAACTACAGTATGTGGTTTGAGACTGTCTCATTGTCTTGCCTAACATGCTTCATTGTGTTGCCAGTATTGCTGTTGTTTCATGTTGTTGTGATGCTGAGGATGGCATCTGTTAAAAAGGGGGGGGTGGAGGCGTGTAGTCAGGTGCAGTCTATTTTCTCCACAGCAGTTGGTGCTCAGACTTTGTGACACTATTGTTGGAGAGAAAGTCAGGAGGAACAAGGTTTCCTATGTTTCCTGGGTCACTGGGGAAATTATACTATCGGATGCTGCTGCTCTACTAGACTCAAGCATCTATCATGGGTCAGGCAGAGCCTTTTTAAGGCCCTGGTTCCTGGGTTTTGGCACGCTTTGGCGAGTGGACAGAGTAGGGACGGGTACCCCGTCTGTGAGGGACAGTAAAGCCCTGTACACACGATTGGATATCCTATGGATTCTAATCCGATGGATTTTTCCATCCGAAATCCGATGAAACTGTTTTCCATCAGTCTTGCCCACACACCATCAGTCAAAAAACCGACCGCACCAAAACGCTGTGACGTACAACACGTACAACGGCACTATAAAGGGTAAGTTCAAATCTAATGGCGCCACCCTTTGGGCTGCTTTTGCTGATTTCGTGTTACCGCGTGTTAGTAAAAGTTTGGTGAGAGCCGATTCGCGCTTTTCAGTCTCCGTGCTTTTCTGTCCGTTACAGCATGACGAATGTGCTCTCTCCATTAGGAACGCTAGTTTTACCAGAACAACCGCTCCCGTCTCATAATTCAGTCTGAGCATGCGTGGGTTTTTTATCCGATGGACTTGCCCATGGACTTGCCGATCGGATAAATTTAAAATATGTTCTATTTTTTCACACTGATGGAAAAAAGACCAATGGGGTCCATATACGATCGGTTTGTCCGATGAAAAAAGTCCATCGGACTGTTTTCATCCGTAAAACCGATCGTGTGTACAGGGCTTAACAGTGTTAGGGGAAAGGTTCCTAACGAGGAGGGTAGGAGTAGGGCCTCATCTCTTCTGGACATTCTCCTGATTGGGGTCCAGATGGCCAGGCCACATTCAGTCCCCTCGCAACAGGCGCTGTCATTCAGGCTACTCCTGTCACGCTACTGAACTGTTAGTGTGCCCGCTGGGTGGCTATGAAACTGGGGTTGTTGTGAACTGTTGCTGCATTTCTTCAATACAAGTTTTTTGTACCTGCCTGTGTGATTTATTGACTCCACAGCACGCTGCATCCCACCTACACAATTACTAATGTTCAACAACATCTTAATATAAACTAATCAATTACACTGCAGTATTCCCAAATTGTTACCATATACTCAATATCCGGCTTATTTAAAAATGCATTACAGCACCCAATCAAATGTAATGTGTTTTGAATGGTTGCTATGGGTTACTGCACTGGTGGTGCAGCATTTACGGGCCTAAAACAGACAAACAGGCAGTGAGGAACTATGATATCTCCTCCTCGCCACCTGTCAAATGCCTCTGAAAAGCAATCCGCTTTTAGAGGTGTGGCAATGTTGCTGCACATCTAAACCTAACTTAAAGTGGTTACACCACTTGTACCTACAGATAAGCCTATAATAAGGCTTACCTGTAGGTACTGTAAATATCTTCTAAACCTGCACGCTTTAGGAGATATTTACCATATACGCTTGCGCAGACGTCATCGGCGCATGCGCTGTGAAGAAACGGCCCTCCGTGACGTTTCTTCACAAATGCCTCAAATTATTGGCACTACCAAGATGTGCACAGGCCCCAGGATTTACATGACTGTGCCATTTCTGATACAAAATCTCAGTCTATGGAATAGATACTGACCTTGGATTTTGCCAGAACCAAGATGACTTTATAAAGAGATCATAAGTAATAGGCAATTATAACAAAGAGGTTGCTCTGGATGTACTTGTAGCATAGCTGGACTTTGCTAAAGCATTTGACAGGTTCTCCATATACTGCTAATGTACAAGTTGAGATTTACATCCCAAATAGATGACTTTGCAAAAACCCTGTACAGTATATCACACAATGTATCACAAGCAATTGTAATGCGTACACCACTTTCGTCTTTAATTGTATCTTACTACTTCTGATCTCCTCCAACCTCTTTCAGCCACTTCCTTCCATGCACTTGCTTCAGCATTGGCTGCACATCATTGCTCTGCTCCCACGTCCTGATAGTGACAAAGGTAGACCATGCCGCAACAATGTGTGTTGGCACAGCCAACTTTAGTCTCACAAAGAGCACATGTGGCAGGGGACGACATAGCAGCACTATTTGAAGACACCATATAACCTATGGAAATATACACAATCAACCATAGCTTTACGGCCGCCCACCTAATATTGAGTAGTTCTATCTTTTGCCTCCCAAACAGCCCTGACCCCTTAAGGCACAGGTGGCAAACACAAGGCCCGCCAGGCCTTGTCATGTGGCCCACACAGCAGCCTCCGGGCGCTACCTCTTTTTCTCACAGCTTATTTTTTATCTGCCAAGTATCCCAGGCAACAAGGGAAAACATCCCCCCCTCAGTCCCTCGAGCGGCGCGGCATTGTATTAGTGCATGCCCGGCCGGTCAGTCTCCATGAGAACAAGAGTAAACATCTCCCCCTCTGCGCTGTCTCCACCCCCACCTCCCCTCTGTCTCCACCCCGCCTCAGCTTTGTCTCAGCATCTGATGCCACTCTGTCTCTGCCTCCATCCCTGCCTCCACTCTGTCTCCCTCCCCGTCTCAGCTTTGTCTCAGCCTCCGATACAGCTCTATCTCCGCCTCCACCTCTGCCCTGTCTCCGCCACGGCTCTGTCTCGAGCCTCCACCCCGCCTCCGCTCTCTCGCCTCCCCAGTCCCTCCAGCGACGCCGACATGAAGGTACTAACTATAGCCCAATACAAAGGGAGGGAGCCGCCTATATGGGGAGGTACCAGAGCTGGGCCAGATAGGAAGGTAGGAGAGAGTACAGATGTGAGGAAACTTGGGGCGCAATCCTGACCTCTCCACTCTATACGTAGCGCAATCCTGACCCCTCCACTCTATACGTAGCGCAATCCTGACCCCGCCACTTTGTACGTAGCGCAATCCTGACCCCTCCACTCTAAACCCGGCCCTTTGAGGGCAACCATACTGCTGATGCGCCCCCCGATAAATTTGAGTTTGACACCCTTGCCTTAAGGCATGGATGCCACTAGACCTCTTGAAGGTATGCTTTGGTATCTGACACCAAGCTGTCAGTAGCAGAATCTTAAAGCCCTGTAAGTTGTGAAGTGGGGCCTGCATGGATCCGATTTGTTTTTCCAGCACATCCCACAGATGCTCGATTAGATTGAAATATGGAGAATTTGGAAGTCAACACCTCAAACTTGTTGAAGGTTAAGAAAGGATTCCCTGTAGCCGCACACCGATGCTGTCCTTAACCACTTAAGCCCCGGACCATTTCGGGCCATTAGGACCAAGCCTGTTTTTGGGATTCGGCACTGCGCTGCTTTAACTGTAAATTGTGCGGACATGCAATGTTGTACCCAAATGAAATTTGCGTCCTTTTCTTCCCACAAATAGAGCTTTCTTTTAATGGTATTTGATTGCCTCTGCGATTTTTATTTTTTGCGATATAAATGGAAAAAGAACGAAAATTTTGAAAAAAAAAGATATTTTCTACTTTTTGTTATAAGAAAAATCGAATAAACTCAATTTTAGTCATACATTTAGGCCAAAATGTATTCAGCCACATGTCTTTAGTAAAAAAAATGTCAATAAGCGTATATTTATTGGTTTGCGCAAAAGTTATAGCGTTTACAAACTAGGGTACATTTTCTGAAATTTACACAGCTTTAAATTTATGACTGCCTATCTCATTTCTTGAGGTGCTAAAATGGCAGGGCAGTACAAAACCCCCCCAAATGACCCCATTTTGGAAAGTAGACACCCCAGGGAAATTGCTGAGAGGCATGTTGAGCCCATTGAATATTTTTTTTTTTGTCCCAAGTGATTGAATAATGACAAAAAAAAAAAAAAAAAAAAATTACAAAAAGTTGTCACTAAATGATATATTGCTCACACATGCCATGGTTATATGTGGAATTGCACCCCAAAATACATTCTGCTGCTTCTCCTGAGTACGGGGATACCACATGTGTGGGACTTTTTAGGAGCCTAGCCACGTACGGGACCCCGGAAACCAAGCACCGCCTTCAGGATTTCTAAGGGCGCAAATTTTTGATTTCACTCCTCACTACCTATCACAGTTTCGAAGGCCATAAAATGCCAAAATAGCACAAAACCCCCCCAAATGACCCCATTTTGGAAAGTAGACACCCCAAGCTATTTACTGAGAGGCATGTTCAGTCCATGGAATATTTTATATTTTGCCACAAGTTGCGGGAATATGACAAACTTTTTTTTTTTTGCACAAAGTTGTCACTAAATGATATATTGCTCACACATGCCATGGGCATATGTGAAATTACACCCCAAAATACATTCTGCTGCCTCTCCTGAGTACGGGGATACCACATGTGTGGGACTTATTGGGAGCCTAGCCGCGTACGGGACCCCAAAAACCAAGCACCGCCTTCAAGGTTTCTAAGGGCATACATTTTTGATTTCACTCCTCACTACCTATCACAGTTTTGAAGGCCATAAAATGCCAAGATGGCACAAAACCCCCCCAAATGACCCCATTTTGGAAAGTAGACACCCCAAGCTATTTGCTGAGAGGCATGTTGACCCCATTGAATATTTTTTTTTTTGTCCCAAATGATTGAATAATGACAAAAAGAAAAAAAAAATGTACAAAAAGTTGTCACTAAATGATATATTACTCACACATGCCATGGTTATATGTGGAATTGCACCCCAAAATACATTCTGCTGCTTTTCCTGAGTACGGGGATACCACATGTGTGGGACTTTTTGGGAGCCTAGCCGCGTACAGGGCCCCAAAAACCAAGCACTGCGAACGCTGCAGTTATGTGTGTTGTGTTTGGTAAGTGACAGTGATCGATCGATACTGCACTTGGGTGGGCTGGGCTGGGCTGGGCGGAGGGGCTAAACGCAGGCGCTAGCAGGTATCTGGGCTGATCCCGCTAACACTGCGTTTTTGGGAACCCTAAACCGCTGGGGATGCTAGTATAGATCTGATCAGATCTGATCAGATACTATACCACTAAGGGGGGTGTATGCTTTGCGCGTGGGTGTTAGCGTTACTGTCACTAACCTAACACTGCCTGGGGCGACGCAGACCCTCTCTGGTGCTAAAACCTAATTGATCTCACCCGCCGGGCGATCAGGGGGGTTAAACCTTTATTGGGTTATATACGGCGGGTGCCCTGATGCTATAAAAAGCAAACTAATCAACCAGCGTCACCCGTAACCTTTATATGGTGATCACTGGTGAAAGGGTTAACTAGGGGCAATCAGGGGGTTAAAATCTTTATTAGGTTAAATATGGGGGTACCTGACACTATATAAAAACCTGACGGGTAACCTAAATAACTAAATAACTTACTGGCTAACCAGTGACACCAGTGACGCTTATACGGCGATCACTGGTGAAAGGGTTAACTCTAGGGGCAATCAGGGGGTTAAAATAATATATGGGGGTACCTGACACTAATAAAAACCTGCGGCGAACCTAAAAAAAAATAACTGCCTATCTAAAACACCAGCGACACGAATACAGCGATCGGAAAAACAATCGCTTAGTGACGCTGAAGTTAGGGGGTGAAAGGGTTACCTGGGGGGTGATCAAGGGGTTAAACCTTTATTAGGGGGGGTTAGGGGGCTACCCTGGACCTAAAGGGGCCTAATCCTAACTGCCCTGCAACTTTTTACAATCACAGATGACACTAAATGCAGTGATCAGTAAAATAAATGATCACTGCAATCAGTGACACTGTGATTGGGGGCTTTGGGGTGACCTGGGGGGTGATCTGGGGGTGACTGGGGGGTGATTTGTGTGCCTATGTGTACCTACGTGTCAGTGGACTGTTAGTGCACTAACCTGCTTCCTCTCTGCTCGGCGCCGGGAACGGAAAGACCGCGGCGAGGGAGATGACATCACTTCCTCCAGCCTTGTTTACATCACATGGCGGAGGAAGCATTTTCATTGGCCGGGAGCGATCGCGAGGGGGGGGGGGGCGTAATCGAGCGCCCCCCCCCTCATGCCTGATCGCTCCCGAACACTTAACGGCCGCTCACTGCAGTGAAGGGGGGTCCGGATGGACCCCCCAACTGCACAAATGCGATCACGTAGATCTACGTGATTCTGCCTGTCCGTGCCATTCTGCCGACGTAAATCGGCGGTGGGCGGTCGTTAAGTGGTTAAGATGGCAATCTTAAGTAAGTCGCACGTAAGTGGCAATCACAGCCTGGACTCCAGCCAGGCCATGCCCCTAATGCCTTTTGCTCCACCCCTCGGAGCTTAGTCATGGGGAACCATGGGAATGGGAACAGTTGAATACAATTGCTGGTGTTCTGATACAAATACAGGCAGGGAGCTGCAGTATTTTGCTTTAGTGTGCTTTGCACAGTGTGCACCTAAAGGTTACCTGAATACAATTCCTGGTGTTCTCATACTAATACCACAGGCAGGGAGTTCAAAATTACAAACAGATTCTACGTAACAACAAACCTACAGTCCCTGTCTTGTTTGCACCACCTGTATACTGCTGTACAGAGTATATAGGGCCTGGGGGCCCTACGCCTTTCCTTTTTTAATTTGGTTGCGGGATTCCCCTAATATCCATACAAGACCCAAAGGGGCTGGTAATGGGCTGGGGGGGTACCCATGCCATTTTTCTCAATGATTTTCATCCATATTGCCGGGACCAAACATTACATTAAAGGGGTTGTAAAGGTTCGTTTTTTATTTTCTAAATAGGTTCCTTTAAGGTAGTGCATTGTTGGTTCACTTACTTTTTCCTTCGATTTCCCTTCTAAATGTTTTTTTTCTTTTGTCTGAATTTCTCACCTCCTGTTTCTCCTCAGTAAACTTCACACCATCATCCGAGCGGTGTTTAGTCAGCCAGAACAGCTTATTGAACAGCTTACTGAGGAGGAACAGGAAGTGAGAAATTCAGACAAAGAAAACAAAGAAAAAAAAACATTTAGAAGGGAAATCGAAGGAAAAGGTAAGTGAACCAGCAATGCACTAGCTTAAAGGAACCTATTTAGAAAATAAAAAATGAACCTTTACAACCCCTTTAAAGCCGCAAGCAGTTTTAAATTACTTTTTTTCCTTTAGAAATGTCATTTTGTGCAGGGACAGTTCTAAACACGGGAAACACATGCCACTTCACAGGCATACTTTAGACACCCCCCAGGTACGAAATTTAAAGGAATATTTCACTTTTTTTTTTCACTTTATGCATCATTAAAATCACTTCTCCCGAAAAAACGGACGTTTTTAAAACTTCTTTTTGCATTGATAGATGTCCCCTGGGGCAGGACCCGGGTCCCCAAACCCTTTTTGTGACAATAACTTGCATATTAGCCTTTATAATTAGCACTTTTGATTTCGAACGTTCACGTCCATTGTATTTAATAGGGTTCTAAAGTTCGTGCGAACCAGTTCACAAAAAAGCTATTGCAGAACCAGAAAGAGTGCGGAAAAGGGCAACTAAGTTATCAGGGGGGCATCGGTGAGGTTTTTTTTTTTTTTTCTTGAGAAGAAGAGATGGTTAAGGGTAGATATAATTGCACAAATTGTGTATACAGTAAACTTGGTGTAAAGCTGTTCACTGTAAGGTCATTGCAAAAGACAAGGGAATACTCTTAAGCCCTGTACACATGATCGGATTTCCTATGGATTCTAATCCGATGTATTTTTCCATCGGAAATCCAATGAAGCTGACTTCCATCAGTCTTGCCTACACACCATCAGTCAAAAAAACGATCGTCCCAAACGCCGTGACGTACGACGGCACTATAAAGGGAAAGTTCAAATCCAATGGCGCCACCCTTTGGTCTGCTTTTGCTGATTTCGTGTTACCGCGTGTTAATAAAAGTTTGGTGAGAGCCGATTCGCGCTTTTCAGTCTCCGTGCTTTTCAGTCCGTTACAGCATGATGAATGTTCTATCTCCATTACGAACGCTAGTTTTACCAGAACGAGCGCTGCTGTCTCATAATTCAGTCTGAGCATGCGTGGGTTTTTTATCCGATGGAGTTCCACACAGACGATCGGATTTTGCTATCGTTTTTTTTCCAATCGGAAAAATGTAAAACATGTTCTATTTTTTAACACCGATGGAAAAACGACTGATGGGGCCCATACACGATTGGTTTGTCCGATGAAAACAGTCCATCGGACTGTTTTCATCTGTGAAACCGATCGTGTGTACACGGCTTTAGTGTCTGAAGGAAATCTAGAAGTATTGGATCTTACTATCTGTAGCTCCCTCAACCAACTGCTATGTCATGTCTCCTGCTGACACTGTAAGTACTGAGACTGACATAAGGGAGCCATTTGTAGATAGTTTAATATCATGCAGCCTTGACAGCTCCAGAGAGACCCACTTTGTAGCTTTTGGACCGCATGATGAAAAACTGTTTATCAAAGTGATTGCCAAGCGTTATTTTTTTTTTATTAAAACAATAAACATGTCATGCTTACCTGCTCTGTGCAATGGTTTTGAATAAAGCAGCTCCAATCCTCTTCTTTTGGGGTCCCCCGCCGGAGCTCCTGGCTCCTCCTTTCCAGCGAGTTCCCCCAGAAAAAGCCGCTTTCAATGAGTGCACTTGCTCATTCTCGATCCTGAGCCACACTGCCTGTGTCTATAGACACAGACAGCACAGCTTGGCCACTTCCTCATTACAGAATTTTATTGACAGCAGTGGTAGCCAATGGCTGGATGTGTCAGATTCTTTAGGTGGCGGTTTCCACTCAATACAGAGATGTTAGACAGGTACTTATTAACATTCATCTTCATTGTAGAGGACATTTTTTATCTTAGATAAATATATAAACATCCATGGTGTGCTGGTGAACATGTGTATTTATCTGTGATATATCCAGTGTCCAGCTGGTGATTGCTTTCACACCCACTACAGAGGAGCCTTTAATCCAGAAACATGTGCGATGGGAATATAGACAAGGCTTTTTTATCTTAGTTATTTTAGGTATCATTCCCCTTTCCACATTCTGAAGAAACAATCACTTTACTCAGCATAGCTGAAAGAATAAAGAGATCTGAGTCAAAAAAATATACAACATGTAGGATGTCTCATTCATGCGTACAGATCTCCTTATGGACCAACCAACCATACTTATCTGAATAAAGCTGTACACTTCAACTCATGAAGGGTCTCAGGCTTTGCAGCCATTTTTTGGGGGGGATGGAGTTCTTAGCCCAATGCCCAACCCCTAAACTGTAGGATACATATTTTTGTCTGGGTCATGTTTCGAGACATTCTTAGAATGGGTGGTCCTACTGATAGTTATGCCTACCATGGATATAGCTCTCAGAATATTTTGATAATGCAAGTCCCACCACTACATCAAAGCAGAGATAATTTCAGGGGGCTATAGCCAACTCTAATGCCCTGTACACACAACCAGTTTTCCCGTCGGATAAAAAACCGATGGTTTTCCCGACGGAATTCCTGTCAAGCCTGCCTTGCATACACACAGTCACACAAAAGTCCAGTGAACTTTTGACTGCCAAGAACGCGGTGACGTAAAAGACTAAGACGAGCCGAGAAAATTAAGTTCTATGCTTCTGAGCATGCGTTGATTTGTTTCCGAGCATACACATTTTTTTTACCCGTCGGAAAAGCATACAGACGAACGGTTTTCATGCTAGGATTTCTTCCTGACGGGAAAAAAGAGATCCTGCTCTCTTTTTTTTTCCGGCAGTTTTCCCGTCGGAAAAACTGCTAGGGAGCATACACACGGTCAGAATTCCCGGCCAAAAGCTCTCATCGCAGTTTTTCCGATGGGAAAACCGGTCGTGTGTACAGGGCATAAGTCTGCTAAATAAGAACTGCCAAACCCTTTCTAACCTGTACATAAAATCAGGCAGCCATGAGATACACTAAGGCCGGTTTGACACTGGGGCGGTGGGTGCGGTGGCGGTATAGCGCCGCTAATTTTAGCGGCGCTATACCGTCGGGATTGCTGAGGTATTCGGCGGCTAGCGGTGCGATTTTAACCCCCGCTAGCGGCCGAAAAAGCAGCCGCGGTTTGCGGGCGGTATTACCGCGGTGTCCCATTCATTTCAATGGGAAGGAGCGGTGGAGGAGCGGTAAACACACCGCTCCTCTCACCGCTCCAAAGATGCGGCTAGCAGGACTTTTTTTCACGTCCTGCTAGCGCACTGCTCCAGTGTGAAAGCCCTCGGGGCTTTCACATTGGAGAGACAGCAGCCGCTGTTTAGGCTCAGTTTGCAGGCGCTATTTTTAGCAAAATAGCGCCTGCAAACCGCCTCAGTGTGAAAGGGGCCTTATTAAAGAATAAAAAATTCTAAGCCTCAATGAACCATTCAAATATAGTTTCAGCAAACGTTTAACAATAATGGCCTATTTCCAGTGGAAAATCCCATAGGATTATTAAAGAAAACCTGTACTGACAAAAATAAGGGCTGTCACTGATGACCTTTCCTCTGAGCTGCCAGGCTGTTATATTAGTCCAATAACATCAATACCTAAATTACTGACCTTGAATAATTTTATTTTTTTGATCAAATGTTCTAACTTTACCCTGACTCCACTTGCTCTATGCTTGTTCTGGGTAAGTGACTCAGACAATATAAGTCATAAACAGCCAAGCATCAATAATTTTCAGACGTGGGTCTTCAAAAGAAACCTACATACCGTAGTTCTATTAATAATAATTCCATTATTGCTGACGTTTAACCTGCCTATAATTTGCTTTCCCTGGTTCCTTCTTTTCCTCCTTAGCAACACGCTAATTATTTGTATAATAAAACCGCTTTCTGTTTTCTTTACATACCTTATTTTAGATCCAGTGATGTCATCACTGGGTCTCTGTGCTAAACTAGCTGGTGGGCAGGGCGCTTTACATAGCTTCCGATAACCATGCCTTAGCACCCTGCCTCAGTATTCATCTCAAGATCTCTTAGCACTGATGCAAGCAGTGGGCTGACTCTGAGGTGTTATGTAAATATCTGTAGCCATCTTGTACTTCAAGCGTTTCTAGTAAATTTACCTTTCCTGAATAGTGGTTTGTTCAGGACAATTTGTAGTTTTTTATCATTTGGTTTCTCCCCTATGTTTGAGATTGCTGCAGTACCCCATTGCCACCACTGAATGTCAGTGGCACTCAGGGCAATAGTTATGGCCTGGTAGCAAATCTTGATGGCTACCACTAGAAGGTTTATGCCAGCGGTGCATGTTGGGAAAGGTTATAAAAGCTTGGGGAGTGGTCTAGTGTGCTCTCATTCCCACAGGCTGTAGCTTGGGGAAGGTGTGTGTTTTTGCTGTGTAGGCCCGAGTCCTATGGGGCCTACCACAGAACTATTCAAGCTGCCCTGCTTGGTCGAGGAGGGTATGGCTTTCAAGGTGGTAGAGCCTGAAGGATGTCCTGCTGGAGGGAGATCGGTGTCTACCCTCCGAGGGTCCTGGCAATCCCTTGGTCTCATGGAGTCTAGAAGCCCTCGTTGCCATTGGAAACCTAAACCTATCTCCCTGTGAAACTGGAGCAATAAAACTTTGAAAAGACTAGTGCTCTTTATTGTCAAGTGATGCTCTCTACTGTGGCCATGAATCCCCCTGGGGTAAATGTTAGCCTTCTCCCTTCTGTAGGTGAGTCTACTCCTCTATCCTCATGCAGGAGGGGTGCTACATATCAAAATACTTTGATGGGTTTGACCACAGTGAGAAAACCAGGGATAATTTTTTTAACAGCTCAAAGCAGTGCAATATAATTCATGGCTTATGTTTTGTGGTGTGTTGCATGCTACTGTACAGAATCCCTATGCCAAATATGAGCAATAAAATAGTGCACTATTGATGTTCAAAATACAGAATCCCAGACATATCAATTTTTAGATCAGTTTGGTTATTTCAGATTAGTCATTAGATCAAGAGTTTAATCACTAACCTGAAGTCTTATATTGCAAAGATCGTTTATGTGCTCTAATCCTGGGAAGCCAATTAGAAATCACTATTGGCATTTAAGTATAGTTAACAAATGAGAGCTGCTTCTTGATTGGTTGCTGTGGACTGCTGCACATGTTTGCACCATTTCAGTACAGTTGGCTCTAGCAGGCTTATTCAATAAAGGAGCACAAAGTCAGGCCGCGTACACACGACCGGTTTTCTCGGCAAAAAACGACAAGAAAACTGCCGGGAGAGCTTTCTTGCCGAGAAAACCATCTGTGTGTACGCCGGGTTTCAGTTTTCTCGTCAAGAAAACTGCCCAGATTCCCCGACAAGAAAAAAGACGACCTGCGGTCTTTTTTCTCGTCGAGAATCTCGTCGGCCTGTTTCTCGACGAGAAACCCGAGCGTGTGTACACTTACCTGTCGCCGTGGAAACCCGCGCATGCTCGAAATGACCTTTGCGCATGCGCGGTAGCTTCCTAGGCATAGGGTGTAGCAAGATGGCGGCGATGGCATCGAATGTGACAATCGCACGCTCGTCGTAGTCGATGACGTCACCGCGTTCGTGCTATTCAAAAGAACGGCGGTTCTTTTGAATCGTACGTGTGTACACTCGGCCGGGACAAGTTTCTTGTCAAAATTCTCGTCAGGAAAAACAACGTTTTTTTCCTGACGAGAATCTCGGCCATATGTACAAGGCTTCACTCCTGCAGCAGGTTGGATACCTGTAAGTTATATAAAATGTGTTAAATAAGTGGTTCTTACCCACCAGGTTATGGGCTGCTGGCAGCCGTGACTTCCCTCCTTCCGGACCTCCAGTCAACTGCAGATCTCCAACCTCCTAGTGGCCTGCAGTGCCTCTCAACCTCCCACAGTGCCTCAGCCTCCCAGAAAACCCTCAGATCCCACAGTGCCCCCTAACCTCCCACAATACCACTCAGTGTTATGCAGTGTAACTCCTAGCCTGCAGCAGAGCCTTCATCTTCCCTTAGTGCCCCCAACCTCCAACTAGGGTGACCACATTTCCAAACTACTATTCAGGGACACCCCCCCTTCCCAAAAATCAGCTTGTGCTGTAAAGAATCACAGCACAGTGATTGGACACAAGAGGCGGGATTTATGATTTCTCCAATCACAAGCAGGGGGCGGGACTGTGCTCCTCCAGGCATTCCCGGCCAGGACAAGTACCGTCAGTGAGTAAAGCGGTGATGTGGCAGCCTTTTTTGGGGGCATCAGATTGGCCCGGTGGATGGCTGTGTCAGTTTCATTCCAGGACACTGTATTGTCCTGGAATAATTGTGCCCAGGACAGACCTGCAAAATGCGGGACTGTCCCGGGCAATCCGGGACATGTGGTCACCCTACCTCCAACAGTGTCATCCATCCCCTGCAGGACCCTCCAATCTCTCACAATGCCCTACAAAGCCCCCAACTTCCTGGAGAGACCACATACCCCAAAGTTGCTCCCTCCTGAAACCTCATGCTCTACACGGCCACCAAGTCTGCTACAAAGTCCCCTAACTCCTTCTTCTCTTTTTCATTTTTTTAATATTAGGGCATGGACGGTTTTGCAAGAATTTACTAGGCCCTGGTCTATAACATTGAGAACCACTGCATTAGATGAATCAGGCCGCAGGTTGAATTGTGGTACAACACACTGCTTTTGGCCATTGAGGATAGTGTCTTGGTTTCGAATTACTTAACATGCAGAGCATGAAGCGGAACTATAACATGACAGTCTCTTGCAACAAGCATCTCACTGTAATATGATAATCTCTTGTTCCATGCAGCATTTTTTTGTGACATGGCTGTCTCTCAACATCTGGCAACGGTGAAGGTGGCCTTCAGGTAGATTTTGTTGGCAACAACTTAGCTAATTTGGTTGGTTTGGAAATATACTTGAGTTGTTATTAGGGTTCAGGTTTATGGCAGGAGGCCTTTGCAGGTCTCTAGTGCAGAGCACTGATTAGGTACAAAGCACAGTGACCAATCCAAAATGACTTTACTAAGGAATACTGCAAGATTAATCCTGATTCATGCCATAAATTACAGCACTTAGCATACTCAACCTTTCCAAGGCCATAGTGCTAAGGAACTACAATTCCCAGCAGTGACTGGCATAACATGCTAGGATACGTAAAGAGGGTTTCAAGCAGTCCAGTCCTGCCAATGTTGTCCATTCTCCTACCGCGCAATCTCATATTCTGTGTATACAAAGCATAATCACACCCATGTTTACCCTAGGGAGCCTTTGAGGGAAAAACCTGACACGTCCATTGGGACTGAGCAGGGAGAAGTGCAAATGCTGAAACACGTTTTACTGTAACAAATTTAGCAGCGAAAACAAGCTTCGTTTCATTGTCTCTTCATCTCATTTATGAGACCGCACCAGTTAACCCTTTCACAACCAGAGAGCTGTAACAAATTGAATAATATTTAATAAGACAAGAAATAAAGACCAGTAGACCACAGCGTAGAATAAGAAACCATGTCTGACTGCTCTGATCAATAAACCGCCTGGTTACTAGGAATTACTCTACTTTTTTCATCATCATCGCTTTTAGCCAAACCTTATAAAATAAGCCTGCATGTGTCTCAATACATCATTAAGATTTCTAATCCCACAAAAGAAAGGATTTACAATCTGGAAAGCCTGTCATTAAAACGCCTATCTTGGTTAATAAAACCCTTCTGCCTAACGGGTTAAAGGTCTGCTGTCACAAGCCATTAAGATTTTATTACGACTGGCTAGAAATTGTATGCTATCGGCAACAATCTTCCGAAAAGGCCATGGTTAATAAACCAAGGATGTTAAGGGTTAAAAATGGTTGAGGCAAGGATAAATATACAGCAACCGATGAGATAACCGAGACGCTGTGTGCAAAATGGGTGAAAGGCGCTACTGCATAGTAGAACGGTTGACAAAATCAAAGAATGGTCTGCCAATGCTTCTCATCGGCATAATAGTCCAGGTGAAATAGCAGCACATGCAGCCTGTATGGAATAAAATGGATAGCAATAAGACAGAGGACAAAAGGAAAAAAAGGGGGGGGGGGTTGGGTAGCTCACCGCTTTCTGCCGGGGCTGCTAAGGCCTTTTCGGGGTTGAAATACGACATGGAAACCACCAGGATAAACAGGGGGTCCAGTCTCAGCATCTTAGGGGGACAGATTCCTGGTTCTTGGAGAGATCAGACTCTGCTACAGCACAACATGAAAAAAAAAAAAAAAAGCACAAACAGAATTCAGTGGACATCATGAATGCAGATTGCATGCAATGCTTTAACCATCATAACATAAGAGAACAAAGTATGCGTGTTTAAAATCCCCAGCAAACTAATGGGCACAGCTGAGGGATGCAGCATCTGTGTGTATTAATGATGTCAGTGTCCCTATTGTGCATGCTTAAAATCATCAATAGAGATGGAGGTTAAAAAAGGGCCAATCACTTGCCCATGCCTTACCTGTTTCCCCATTGGTATGATGGCATTGCAGACTGCAGGTCTCCAGGTCTCATATCAAGAAAAAAAAAAAAAAAAAACCTCGCTTGTCAGAAGGATAGAAGGAAAACATACATACACAGATGGATCACAGGAAAAAAAATCCTTTCTGGGGAAGCAGGCAGAGGTAACGTGAGTAGGGATGATTTTATGTAGTAGTATTATTTCTGCCTGCTATGTGGTCTAGAAAAATGCTCACAGCAATAGAGACACAGAGGAGGCAAATCTCTTGCATGGATGTGCGGATGATTACAAAAAGAATTGCAGGATTCAAATGATGTATTAAAAAAAATATAATGATGCTGAGATTGATATTTTTCTGCTCTGTATGTTGCAAGGGCCCCCTTCTATGTGATGGATAGGAGACCTTCCTTTTGTCCCACCTCCATGTCTTTAGATCTAGACATAGACATTGGCTGCCAGCGATGTCATTTAGGATCCCTAGTAAAGGAGATGCTGTAAAGAGGAGGGAGAGAAGTGTCGTCATGGAGACCTTCGTGGTAGCAGCCTCAGCAGCAGCCTCAGCAGCAGCAGCACTAACCGGGGAAACTGCAGGAGAACGGCACAAGCTAATTTGGTGGAAAGGCAGAGATGACATAACCTCCATTGTGGTGATGGCTAAAACAGTTTAGAGGGACGGAAAAGATATGTAGGATTTATCAGGACCTTCATGTGATTCCCACATCCTAAGAAGTGACATTGGAAACTAGGATATCTACAAGGGGTATCAAGTGTCTGCCGGTCAATTTATTGGCCACCTTTATATAGCTGCTGGGCAAACACTACCAGTCTTAACACATTAACCACTTCAATACAGGGCATTTTCACCCCCTTCCTGCCCAGACCAATTTTTAGTTTTCAGCGCTGTTGCACTTTGAATGACAATTGCGCGGTCATGCAACACTGTACCCAAATGAAATCTGCATGTTTTTTTTCCCCCACAAATAGAGCTTTCGTTTGGTGGTATTTGATCATCTCTGCGGTTTTAATTTTTTGCGCTATAAACAAAAGAAGAGCGACAATTTTGAAAAAAAACAATATTTTTTACTTTTTGATTTAAAAAATATCACAATTTAAAAAAACAAAACAAGTTTTTTCCTCAGTTTAGACCGATATGTATTCTTCTACATATTTTTTGGTAAAAAAAAAATCACAATAAGCGTACATTAATTGGTTTGCGCAAAAGTTATAGTCCTCAATCTGTATTTACTACAAGGAAACTAGACACATGCTTTAGGATAGCCATCAGCTTCAGATGGCAAACCTGGACACAATCTGGCTGACAAATGTTTTTTTTTTTTTTTTCAGTTCTTGCATTTTTCATTTCCCCCCTTTAATTTACTCTATTTTACATGTCACATAAAAGAATGAAAAAAGGAAACTAAAAATTGCAAATATTCCGATTGAAAATAAATCGTTATACAAATTAACTAAAAAAAAGAACTTAATTTATACAAAAATTGCAAATATTCAAATTGGAAAAAAAATCAGTATACTAATTAGCTAAAAAAAAACACAAAAAATCAGAATATTAAACTGAAGGGGACACCTTACTGTGTCTTGTACATAATCCTAGCTATATCTCTGTCTCCACATTATTTTCATAATTTCTTTTTTCTAATTATAGTTTGTCTTTAAAAAGCACTTTTATTACCTATAAAAGCTAATTTTAAACACCTGGAATATATAAAGAAAACCACTTTAATATTATGGCTTTCCTATCCTGAAAAAAAAAGATGAGAAACCAGAGTTTGCAATAGATATAAAAAAAAATCAACATTTAAAGTTGAACTGTAAAGTTAAAGTATAAGAAAAACAGCAATTAATACAGTGATGTATTTATTAAAAATATTAAATTCATTTAAAATTAGCGGGTATCACTTCTGCCTTGCAGCACTGGGGTCCCGGGTTCAAGTCCTGGTAATAACCATGTCTGCATGGAGTTTGCATGCCCGCCCTGTGCTTGAGTGCGTTTCCTCCAGATAATACGGTTTCTTCCCACACTCCAAAAACATGCTGGGAGGTTAACTGGCTCTTGTCTAAATTAGCCCTAGTGTGCGTGTATGTGAGAGAGGGACCTTAGACTGCAAGCTCCTGAGGGTAGGGACTGCTGTGAATGTACAATATGTAAAGCACTGCATAAATTGTAAGTGCTATGTAAATACCAGTAATAAATAATAATAATTCAACTAGAGTAGGTACCTGATTATTAAGGGGTGCCTCTATGGTTTAGTGAAAGTAGGGGTGGGTACCATCATCCCAAAGTAGTTGAAGAGAGGGAGGTGGAGATATATAAGGGACTACTCCTAGAACCCTAATCGCCAAGGATGGTGGGGCTATTGCGGTACCCAGAATCAGACAGTTTTAAAAAAAATATATAAACATTTTATTACAAAATTCTACAATACACAGTAGAAAAATTGGTCACACTAGGTGACAATACATAGTATATGTTAAGAACATAAGTCACAAACTCCACAGATCGGTAGAGATGTAGTGTTGATGTACATTACGACGTATCCCCGACATGTTCGCGAGAAAAACCGCTTCCTCAAGAGGCGTCTTATCTATAACAATGCTTAAGCAATTTAAAACCTATTTGTTTATAGCCCTATGTGCTCTATATAAACAAATGTTGACATTGTATTCATGATAGTATATGTCTTTTTAGATGTTGTAGATAAGACGCCTCTTGAGGAAGTGTTTTTTTCCGCGAAACATGTCGGGGATATGTCGTACAAGTCCATGGGTGTCTTGGGACCGTAATTGATCCCTTGAAGACTGCTGCTGATGCTGAGTGCTATGCTCCACCTCCATGCTGACACAATCCTCCTCCTCCTCGTCCTCTTCCTGTGTGATAGGCGGGCCAGCAGGAACACTGTCTGGATAAAGAGGGCCTTGAGAGGTAAGGAAGTCCTCCTCTTCCTCCCTCTGTTCTGCCTCAAGTGCCCTGTCCATTATTCCATGCAGCGTGTGCTCCAACAGGTGGACAAGAGGGACAGTGTCACTGATGCATGCACTGTCACTGCTCACCATCCTCGTGGACTCCTCAAATGGTGCCAGGACAGTGCATGCATCCCTGATCATGGCCCACTGGTGTGGGGAAAAAAATCCAAGCTCCCCTGACCCTGTCCTGGTGCCATATTGCAACAGATACTCATTGATGGCCCTCTACTGCGTGTGCAGCCGCTGCAGCATGGCCAACGTAGAGTTCTACCTGGTGGGCATGTCACAGATTAGGCGGTTCTTGGACAGGTTGTAATCCTTTTGCAGGTCAGCCAGCCGAGCACTGGCATTATATGACCGGCGGAAATGCCCACAGAGTTTCCTTACCTGCTTCAGGACCTCCTGTAAGCCAGGGTACCTGCACAAGAACCGCTGCACCACCAAGTTAAAGACGTGAGCCAAACAGGGCACATGGGTCAGTTGTCCCTGTCGGAGGGCGGAGAGGAGGTTGGTGCCATTGTCGCAAACCACCTTTCCTGGCTTAAGCTGGCGTGGCGTCAACCACCTCTGAGCTTACCCCTGCAGAGTTGACAGAATCTCTGCCCCAGTGTGGCTCCTGTCCCCCAAGCACACCAGCTCAAGCACCGCATGGCATCTTTCTGCCTGCGTACTTGCGTAGCCCTTTCAATGCCTACGGAGCACCGCTGGTTCCGAGGACAAAGCACAGGTAGAGGCCATGGAGAAAGAAGAAGAGGAGGGGGTAGAGGAGAGAGGTGTGTCAGAATCACCAGTAGTAACATTTTGGAGGCGTGGTGGCGGAACAACCTCCAACACTACTGCACCTTGTCCTGCATCCTTCCCAGCTGCCAACAGAGTCACCCAATGCGCCGTGAAAGATAGGTAACGTCCCTGTCCATGCCTGCTGGACCATGAGTCAGCGGTAATATGCACCTTACCACTGACCGCCCTGTCCAGCGAGGCCAAGACATTGCCTTCCACATGCTGGTAGAGAGCCGGAATCGCCTTCTGTGAAAAAAAGTGGCGTTTTGGAACCTACCACTGAGGAACCTTACATTCCACAAACTCACGGAAGGGGGCAGAGTCTACCAACTGAAAAGGCAGCAGTTGAAGTGCTAGCAATTCAGCCAAGCTAGCATTCAACCGCTGGACATGTGGATGGCTGGGAGGGAACTTCTTTCGGCGGTGCAGCAGCTAGGGCAGGGAAATTTGCCTAGTACAATCGGACGTCGGTGTACCGATAGCAGATTGCCCGCAAGTACTTGGCTGTGACACACCTAATTCTACACCTTCATTCCTCTCAGTGCAGGTTTCAGAGAGGACTGAAGGTATAGTGGGGTTGGAGATCCCAGCTGATGAGGGACAAGGAGAGGTCCGCTTTGTTTTTGGTGTGGGTCTTTTAGGTAGGCTTGCCAACGAACTGCATGGCAGGTCGACATATGTCTGGTCACGCACGTGGTGCCCAAGCAACTGATGTTTAGGCCACGCGAGATACGCTTTAGACATATGTTGCAAATGGCAACGGTGCGATCTGCTGCACATGTCTGAAAAAAGGCCCACACCAAAGAACTTTTGGAATAACGTGCAGAGACAGCAGCACCCTGCACATGCGGAGCTCTGCGGTGTGATGCAGTTGGTGTGCTGCCCTTAAGCTGGCCCCTGGAGGGCAACCTGCCTCGTTGGAGATGTGCCTCCTCCTCCTCCTCCTCCTCTCTCCTAACAGGCACCCACGTGGAGTCAGTGACCTCATCATCCCCTCTCTCATCACTGAAGCAAATCTGGCAGTATGCTGCAGCTGGGGGAACATGACTGTCAGATAGCTGTCCTTGTTGGGCACACCCTCTCTCTGGGCTCACGTTACTACCCCCTCTCTCTGGGCTCACGTTACTGCCTTCCTCCAGCTGGGTTCCATCATCGGAGCCTTCAAAACGCTGGGCATCCTCCTGGAGCATGTACCCAACACTGTGGTCAAACAGTTCGGGGGACTCCTCAGGAGGACATGGTGGGGCTAGGGAAGGAGTGACTGATGCCATTGAGCCGAGGGAAGAGGTCGCTTTGGCAGCTGCTTTGCCAGACAAAGTACCCTGAGTCTGGGTGAGAGAGGATGAGGATGAGGATGGCTTGGTCATCCACTCTACCAAGTCTTGGGCATGTTGGGGCTCAACATGGCCAGCTGCCGAAAAGAAGGACAAGCTTGTCCCACGGCCACGTGCTGATGAGGATGCACCGTGTCCATGACCAGCACTGTTGCCTCTAGACACAGAGCCTGCTTGCCCTCTTATTGCCTCGTGACTGTCTGCTTCTCCTTGTTTGCCTTCCAGACATACTAATGGCCTGCAGTGAGAAGTAGCTGCACAAAGGTGGGATGTATATATATATATATATATATATATATATGTCTCTGTACTGATAATGCAGCTATCAGAATCAACTGCCTGCTGTGGTATTAGTATGAGAAAAGCAATTGTCTTCAGTTTTAGGTGAACACTGTGCAGAGGACACAGTGAACTAACTGAAAATACTTGCAGCTCTCTGCCTATGGTTTTATTATGAGAACACCACAAATGGTATTCAGGTTCCTTTAACCACCTGCCGACCGCCTCCTGTAGATATACGTCGGCAGAGTGGCACATCAACGTACCTGTACATCCCCTTTAAGTGCCTGTCCAAGTGGTCGCATGCACGCCGCCGCTGGCGTGTTTGCGACCCTGCCGCCATCCCCGTGAGTCGGACCGCTGGTCCCGTGGACTCGATCGCCGTGGGGATTCTCACGATCGTCTCACGGAGGTATAGAGCAGGGAGATGCTTGTGTAAACAATGACACAGATCTCGGCTCCGTGTACTCGGAGCAGAAATCGGTGTCATATAACACAGAGCCCAACCCCCCCCCCCCTCAGTTAGAAACACAATGCAGGGGACACTTAACCCCTACAGCGTCACCTATTGGTTAACCCCTTCACTGCCAGTGTCATTTTCACAGTAACCATTGCATTTTTATAGCACTGATCGCTGTGAAAATTACAATAGTCCCAAAAATGTGTCAAAAGTGTCCGATGTGTCCGCCATAATGTCGCAGTCACGAAAAAAATCACTGATCGCCGCCATTACTAAAAAAAAAAATTTGTAAAAATGGCATAAAACTATCCCCTATTTTGTAAACGCTATAACTTTTGCGCAAACCGATCAACAAACGTCGATTGCGGGTTTTTTTTACCAAAAATATGTAGAAGAATACGTATCGGCCTAAACTGAGGAAAAAAAATGTTTTTTTATATATTTTTTGGGGATATTTATTATAGCAAAAAGTTAAAAATATTGATTTTTTTTCAAAATTGTCGCTATATTTTTGTTTATAGAGCAAAAAATCAAAACCGCAGAAGTGACCAAATACCACCAAAAGAAAGCTCTATTTGTGGGAAAAAAAGGATGTCAATTTTGTTTGGGAGCCACGTCGCACGACCGCGCAATTGTCAGTTAAAGCGACGCAGTGCCGAATCGCAATAAGGGGCCTGGTCTTTAACCAGCCAAAATGGTCCGGAGCTTAAGTGGTTAAGTGAACGCTGTGCAAAGGACAGAAGTACACTACATGAAATTAATGCAGCTCCCTGCCTGAGGTTTTATTATGAGAACACCACTAACTGTATTCAGGTAAGCTTTAGGTGAACGCTATGCAAAGCACACAGTACCCTAAGTGAAACACTGACTGCAGCTATCACAATCACCTGCCTGCCTGTCACAGTATAGAAAATAACAGGAACGGATCTAGCTAAACTGAATACAGTATATAAATATATATACAACACGTAGGATGCATATATATCCTCTACACACTGTAACTGCAGCTAACTGACTCGCCTGCCTGCTCTAACTCGATATAAATGACACTGTCTCTCTGTAAGCTTTCTCTTTAACCAACGCCAACACACTACACAAGGCCGCCAAGCTGGCGGCCTTATATAGTGTGGGGCGTGTACCTACTCCTCTGAGCCATGATTGGCCAAAGCCACCCTGGCTTTGGCCAATTATGGCTCTCCATTCTTACAGCGCTGTGATTGGCCAAAGAATGCGGGTCATAGTGCATGCTTGGCCAATCATCAGCCAGCAATGCACTGTGATGCCGCAGTGAATTATGGGCCGTGACGCTCCACTCAAATTTGGCGCGAATGGCCCATAATGTTCGAAATTCGGCGAACAGCCGAACAGGCGATGTTCCAATCGAACATGGGTTTGACTCGAACTCGAAGCTCATCCCTACATCCCAGATTTGTGTATATATATATATATATATATATATATATATATATATATGTATTGTGAGGGGGTTAGCTCGGTAGCGGGTGTGTGTGACCCCCTGGATGGGCTCCCCACACAAAAACAGGCCCAGCAGACGGAGGTTGTGGTTTTCAAGATCAAAAGGTGCGGTTTATTTCTCTATTTACAGTGACAAAAACACAGCAAAGCAAAAAGAAACATAAACAAAATAAATCCTGGTCAGCTTGACCTCTGACTAAACATGCAGGTTTCCCTAACTAACAACTGGGATCAGCCTGGTGCTGTCCTAGTCCCTAAGTCCCTGGTTTAGTAAATGTCCGAACAAATAGCCACACAGGCTTTGTCTCACCGCACAGGGGTTCACTCTCCCTAGACAGTCCACACAGGTCTGGTTCCAGGCATGAGCAAACACCTAATGAAGCTGGGAGTTTTTATAGAGGCCTTAAACGAGCTGACAAGCTTCAGCTGGTCTCATCAACTCCCTGCCTGCACGACGCCCAGCACTCTCCCTAGAGGTATGAATCATCCATGAGCCCACTAGCCTCAGCTGGGCTTCATCAACTCTCTCCCTAGTTGTATAAGTCGGCATAAAGCCTGAATCTGGGAGAAATATACCTACCCCCCTGGATGCAACCAGGTGAGTTTACCTTCCTGCTGTCACAGTATACACTGTATCATGTGCAGCTAGATCTCACTGCAGGCCATTCCTGGTGCACCTATTCAAATACATTACAAATACATCAAATACAGTATGTCTGGAAGGCCAACACTAAAAGAGGGCAAGCAGGCTCTGTGTCTAGAGCCAACAGTGCTGGTCATGGACACGGTGCATCCTCAGCACGTGGCCGTGGGGCACGCTTGTCCTTTTTTCCGGCAGCTGGTTGTGTTGAGCCACAACATGCAGAAGGGTTGGTAGAGTGGATGACTAAGCCGTCTTCATCCTCCTCATCCTCTGTCACCCAGGCTCAAAGTACCTTGGCTACCAATGCAGGTGCCAAAGCGGCCTATTCCATCGGCTCAAAGTCATTAGTTACTCCTTCCCTAGCCCCACCATCATGCACGGAGGAGTCCACTGAACTGTTCGACCACAGTGTTGGGTACATGCTGCAGGAGGATGTGCAGCATTTTGAAGGCTCCGATGATGCTACCCAGCTTTAGGAAGGCAGTAACGTGAGCCCAGAGAGAGGGGGTGCTCAAGAAGGACAACAAACTGGCAGTCATGTTCCCCCAGCTGCAGCATACTGCCAGGTTTGCTCCAGTGACGAGGAGGGAGGGGATGATGAGGTCACTGACTCTACGTGGGTGCCTGATAGGAGAGAGGAGGAGGAGAAGGCACATCTCCAACAAGGCAGGATTCCCTCCAGGGGCCAGCTTAAGAGCAGCCAACCGACTGCAACACACCGCAGAGCTCCGCATGTGCAGGGCGCCGCTGACTGCGTTTTTTCAAAAGTTCTTTGGTGTGGGCCTTTTTTGAGATGTGTGCAGCAGATTGCACTGTTGCTGTTTGCAACATATGTCTGAAGCGTATCAAGCGTGGCCAAAACAGCAGCCGTTTGGGCACCACATGCTTGACCAGACATATGTCGACCTGCCATGCAGTGCGTTGGCAAGCGTACTTAAAAGACCCACACCAAAGAACAAAGTTGACCTCTCCTTGCTCCTCATCAGCTGGGATCTCCAACCCCACTATACCTTCAGTCCTCTCAAAAACCTGGAGGAATGAAGGTGTAGAATTAGGTGAGCCACTGCCAAATACTTGCGGGCAATCTGCTATCGCTACACTAACGTCCGATTGTAGCAGTCAAATTTCCCTACCCCAGTTGCTAAACCAGTGAAAGAAATTCACTCCCAGCCATCCACATGCCCAGCGGTTGAATGCTATCTTGGCTAAATTGCTAGCACTCCAACTGCTGCCTTTTTAGCTGGTAGACTCTGCCCCCTTTTGTGAATTTGTGGAATGTGCGGTACCTCAGTGGCAGGTTCCCAAACGCCACTTTTTTCATGGAAGGCGATTCCGGCTCTCTACCGGCATGTGGAAGGCAATGTCTTGGCCTCACTGGACAGGGTGGTCAGCGGTAAGGAATTACCGCTGACTCATAGTCCAGCAGGCATAGACAGGGACGTTACCTATCTTTCATGGCGCACTGGGTGACTCTGCTGGCAGCTGGGAAGGATGCAGGACAGGGTGCAGTATTGTTGGAGCTTGTTCTGCCACCACGCCTCCAAAATGCTACTAGTGGTGATTCTGACACACCTCTCTCCTCCACCCCTCCTCTTCTTCTTCCTCCATGGCCTCTTCCTCTATAGATTTGTCCCCGGAACCAGCGGTGCTCCGTAGGCGTTCAAGGGGCTACGCAAGCACTAAGGCAATAAAATGCCATGCGGTACTTGAGCTGGTGTGCTTAGGGGACAGGAGCCACACTGGGGCAGAGATTCTGTCAGCTCTGCAGGGGCAGGCTCAGAGGTGGTTGATGGCACGCCAGCTTCAGCCAGGAATGGTGGTTTGCGATAATGGCACCAACCTCCTCTCCACCCTCCGACAGGGACACCTGACCCATGTGCCCTGTTTGGCTCACGTCCTTAATTTGGGGGTGCAGCAGTTCTTGTGCAGGTACACAGGCTTACAGGATCTCCTGAGGCAGGCCAGGAAAGTCTGTGTGCATTTCTGCCGGTCATATAATGCCAGTGCTCGGTTGGCTGACCTCCAAAAGGAACACATCCTGCCCAAGAACCGCCTAATCTGTGACATGCCCACCAGATGGAACTCAATGTTGGCCATGCTGCAGCGGCTGCACACACAGCAGAGGGCCATCAATGAGCACCTGTGCGACTATGGCACCAGGACAGGGTCAGGGGAGCTTGGCTTTTTTCGCCACACCAGTGGGCCATGATCAAGAATGCATCCACTGTCCTGTCACCATTTGAAAAGGCCCACGAGGATGGTGAGCAGTGACAGTGCATGCATCAGTGATACTGTTGCTCTTATCTACCTGTTGAAGCACACGCTGCGTGGAATAATGAATAATGGACAGGGCACTTGAGGCAGAACAGAGGGAGGAAGAGGAGGACTTCCTTACATTTCAAGGCCCCCTTTATCCAGACAGTGTTCCTGCAGGTACGCTGATCACACAGGAAGAGGATGAGGAGGAGGATTGTGTCAGCATGGAGGTGGAACCTAGCACTCAGCATCAGCAGCAGTCTTCAAGGGATCGTTTACAGTCCCCAGAAACCCATGGACTTGTACGTGGATGGGAGGAGGTGGCTGCAGATCATGTCGTCCTGAGTGACCCAGAGGACTCCGGACCGAATGCCTCAGCAAACCTACGCTGCATGGCCTTCCTGATCCTGCAAAGCCTGCGAAAGGACCCTCGGATTCGTGGTATCAAGGAGAGTGATCATTACTGGCTGGCAACCCTCCTTGATCCACGTTACAAGGGTAAGGTTCCGGAACTTATCCAGTTGTCGCAGAGGGAGCAGAGGTTGAAACATCTCCGGGAGGCCATGCAGAAAGGTTTGTGCAACGCGTTTTCCAGAGCCTGGGAGGTTACAAATTCCTGGTCCTGGACAACGTGTTGCTAAGGCTTCGGTCAGTCACAGAAGGAGCGGTGGAGAAGGTGGCCATCTGACCGATGCGTTCAGACAATTTTTTAGTCCGCAGCCCCAAGTTCTGATCGGTTCCATGAACCATCGCCAGCGTCTGATTTACATGGTGCAGGAATACCTAGGGGCAAGATCAGACTTGCAGACCTTTCTAACCGAAAATCCTCTGGGTTACTGGGTCTTGAGGATGGATCACTGGCCAGAGCTTGCACAGTATGCAATTGAGCTACTGGCCTGTTCTGCATCCAGCGTTCTTTCGGAACGCACATTCAGTGCTGCTGGAGGCTTTGTAACCGATCACAGGGTGCGCCTGTCCACTGACTCGGTCGATCAGCTTACCTTCATAAAAATTAATCAGTCTTGGATCACCAGCTACCTGATGCTGATGTAACCGAATAATTTTCTTTGAAATGTCAGATCCCTGGGGGCGCATGCGCGGCGCGAAACTGGCAGGAAGCTAGGTGAAGGAGCTCCGTGTGTCAGTCAGGAAATCTTGCACTCCTCTGGGTCATTTCACACAATATTTCTACCTGAATAGCTTGACCCCCCCGCGGGACTTGTAGTGCATGCCGTCGGCGAAGAAACACAAACCGAAAACCGCGCATCTTCTAAGAGTCCGTGAGCAGACGGAGATGTCCCAAGATGGCTACCTTCCTAGGCCTGACACGCCTGAAATTTTGGACCCGGCAGCTTCCCCTACGGCTTCCTCGGAGCGAGTGAGTTCTCCCCACATCTCACAAAGGCAGACCTGGACAGCAGCCTTTCCTCGATGTACGAAAAGTTGGCCCGCAAGTTCCAAGCAGAACTCCACAAATCGACCAACACTCTCTCGCTGGAGATTGCGACGCTGGGCGGAAGGACGGACGTCCTGGAGGTGAAACACGACGAACTACAACTAGCCTATGTCGACCTCCGTAAAGACCATGAGATGCTATCGGACATGGTCTTACAACTCCAAAACAACCTCGAGGACTTGGACATTCGAAATAGAAGGAACAACATTCGGGTGAGGGGCCTTCCAGAGACGGTCACGGATCTCCCCGAAGCTATTCGTAAATTATTCCAGTCGCTCCTCCCGGAACTACCGAATAAGTCGTTCATCCACGACAGACCCAAGCTGCCGCCTGAGAAGCCTCCTAGGGATGTCGTCATGTGCCTCAAGGACTTCTTGATTAAAGAAGAGATCCTCCGTGCCTCACGCAACACCCCACGGATCCAGCTCGATGGGACCACGCTTCAGATTTACCCCGACATATCTCCGGCGACCCTCTAGAAACGAAGACAGATGAAGGAGGTCACGTCGGTACTTCAAGAAGCGAGGATTCGCTACAGATGGGGCTTCCTGTTCAAGCTCTCAATTCCCCACAATGGATCAACTTACACAGCCACGAACATAGCGGAAGGGAAGTCCATCCTGGTGAAGCTGGGTCTTCTGGAACCACAACAGGTACCGAGACGCCCCTCCACGCCCCGGCCATCCCCTATCTGGGCCACCCCATCTCCCAATCGTGGCCGCGGGCCTCGCCATCCTCCCGACCGATGATCGAACCCAGTCGTTGTTCCCTGCTTTTGTACGCCACGCATTGCGGACCCTGAATGAGGAGTCCCCGCCACTGCCCTGTCCCTTTTTCTATACGGTGCGTTACTGAGGGCCACCCCAGCTGAATTATTTACAGTTTGTTTGAGTTACTTTTGCTGGGGGGTCCTTCTTCTTTACCGTGAGTGTTCACAGATTCGGACTAGGATTTGAAGAAGACTCCGACACCCTACGACAAGTTACGAATCGTCCCGGTGAGCATTCGTTGCAAGGCATTTCTTTTAGCTACCTGATTTCCTGACCACGGTGAGCTGTCAGTTTTTCTCTACCGCTTGTTTGCCCCCTTCCACGTTTGAACTCATTTTACGGAGCATCTCTCTCCCACCTGTTTTTTCTATTTGGGAGAGAGCTGATTTTTGTCCCTCGCTCCTTCTCTCCCCCCCCCCGGACCTGGGGGAGGTTGAGTACACGTGGAGGACTGGTTGCACCAGTCCATTGAATATGGATATGCTGGTCTGGTTGGTTCCCCCATCCAGACCCCTCAAGGTTTATTGTCTTTCCTTATCCTGGATAAGTTTCTGTTGTTATGTCTTATATTTTATTGTTTTCGATTATTATTACCGTTATTTTACTGCTTTTGCAAGATTCACTGTATCTTATGCTATTTGTCTGACCCCTCTGGCTGCGGAGGGTTGGCATTTCCCAGATGTCTACACACCAGGCCCAATATCACCCCCTGACCTGCTTCCTCCCAACCTAAGTCAATGGGTCTGAATGTCATTTCACATAATGAGAGGGGCTTTAACTCCCCCCAAAAGAGGAGGAAAGCATTCCAAAACTACAAACGTTTGGGGGCGGATATATTACTCTTACAAGAGACTCATTTCTCTGCTACGTCCCACCCTAAATTCTTTGATAAATCATATGGAACTCACCAGTTCACCACATACGAATCCAAAGCCAGAGGGGTTGCCATCTTTATCAATAATAATGTACATTTTGAGGTGAGACACATGTATAGGGATCCTGCTAGCAGATTTTTGATCCTACAGGGGGAGATACACGGGAAGACTTTGACTATAGCAAATGTCTATGCCCCTAACGCAGCTCAGAGCTCCTTCTTCAGGTCATTCTTACACACTCTGGAGAGGTACACATCATCCCATATGATAGTAGGGGGGGACTTCAACTTAGTTGCCCACTCCTCCCTTGATAGAAGCAGGGTTTCCCATTCATCCCAAGCTTTCCCCAAATCGCTTTTGAGGTCACTTGAATCTCATCAGCTCATTGATTCTTGGAGGGCCCTTAACATGGGTGCCAGGGAGTATACTCACTATTCATGCCCATATGACAGCTATGCTAGGCTAGACTATGTCTTTAGCTCACCAATATTGTTGGCTAATTCCTCTTCGCGTTAAATACACCCTTGCCCCTGGTCGGACCATAAGATAGTCTCCTTCTCTACATCCCATATTGGCCTAGCCCCTATGACAGCCACACGGAGGCTGAATGACTCACTGTTATCGAACCCTGAGGTAATGGGACTGGTGTCAGACCAATTGACGGAATATTTCCGATTAAATGATGTGGAGGACATCTCCCCGCCAATTTTATGGGCAGTGTTACGGGGCCGTCTGATAGAATTAGCCACAATTTTTAAGAGAAGGAAGCTTGCACTAATTAGGACCCTCACAGTAGACCTGAATAGGCTATACCATGCACACTCCCTGACCCACTCCATCCCCAGATATTCTAAAACAAATCGATCTGAAAAGAGTCAAATTAGACACCATTCTTTCTGAACGCACTGAAAAATCTGTTAGATGGTCTAGAGCGAAGTTCCTGCTACACAGCAATTCCGCCTCAGCCATGTTCACTCGTAAGTTACACCAATCCCTTCAACCTTCCCACGTATATAAGTTGAGGAATTCCTCAGGCCAGATGGTTTCCCACCCCAAAGAGGTACTCAGTATTTTTACTTCTTTCTATGGCTCCAGATGGAGTGGAGGCTTGGCTTGATTCGTTGTGTCTCCCCTCCCTAACGCAGGATCAATTGACTAGCCTAAACGCCCCTTGAACAAAACAAGAGGTTCTCACGGTTATTAAATCCCTGAAAACTTCCACAGCTCCGGGCCCAGACAGCTATACTACCACATACTATAAAAAATTTGCCAACACGCTGGCCCCCAGACTGACAAAGGTTTTCAATCATGTCCTACAGGGCCATACTCTCCCAATGGACATACTCTCTGCTAACATGACTTTAATCCCCAAACCCAATAAGGACCATTCCTTGCCACAGAATTACAGGCCGATCTCAGTTCTCAATAACGACATTAAAATCTTAGGTAGAGTCCTAGCGGATAGGCTGGCCCCACTGATCACTACCCTTATAGGCCCTGAGCAAACAGGCTTTATCCCCTCGAGACAGATCACAGATAATATCCACCTGGCATCAAACATTATCCAAGATGCTGACATATTCGAACGCAGTGTATTGGTGCTAGGCCTAGATATACACAAGACATTTGACAGTGTCTTGTGGCCCTATATGGATGTGGTATTGTCTAAATTTGGTTTCACGGGGGAATTTGTAAATGGTTTTAAAGCGCTGTATCATGACCCACACACACGTGTAAAACTTCCCGGCTGCACCACTGAGTACTTTTCCCTCAGACGGGGTACACGCCAGGGTTGTCCCCTGTCCCCCCTGATGTTTGCTTTTGCCATCGAGCCGTTGGCCAGAGCGATCATCGCTAACCCTGACATTAGGGGATATCGCAAGGGGGATGAGGAACATAAATTGAGCTTATATGCTGATGATGTACTCATATTTCTCCCCGACCCCGTAGTTTCCATTCCCAACCTCCTCACCACCCTTCGATCCTTCCACTCATTTTCTGGTCTAGGAGTTAACCTAGCTAAATGCTCGGCACTCCCTATCAACATGTCGCCACAGGTCACCTCAAACCTTAAGACGGCCTTTGGCTTTTCTATGTCAGGAAATACACTTCAATACTTAGGGATACGTCTAGCCCCCTCCCTTAGATCAATGTATAACGCCAATTATCCTCAAGCCTTCGGGAAGGTTAGGCAGTGGCTCCGGATTTGGTCCTCATTCCATATCACACTCCTGGGTAGAGTAACGGCTATCAAAATGTCTATCCTACCAAAATTCCTACATTTCTTTAGGGCCCTACCCCTATATATATCCCGTCAAACTCTGCTACAAATCCAGAGGGAAATTAACCAGTTTGTCTGGAATAAGAAACACTCCAGATTTGGAAACCTTCTTACACATAGGCCCATGTCTCAGGGAGGTTTGGGTCTTCCAGATATTTGGCTATACTATCTGTCCTCTAGGCTGGCCCAGACGGCCCAGTGGCACGCCCCGATGGATAAAATTCCCTGGCTTAGATTCTAAATGTCCTCTATCCGCCCACACTATGTCCCAGGCCAGTTATGGCGTTCGGACCTGAAACCCAGAGAGTTGGGAGCTCTTGATAGCATTGTCGGACAGACCATTCATCTATGGACCTTATACCAGCACAAGTTCAAGCTTAGATCTAATAGGCCTCCCCTGACCTCCTTTTTGGCCGATCCAAGATTCCCTCCGGCTTACAACTCCCCAGTGGATTTCTCTTGGTGGATACAACATTCCCTCACTTCCTTGATGGCCCTCACACATAATTCATATTTTTACTCCTTCTCACAACTCCAAAAGAAATTTGATATCCCTCGCTCTGAGTTTTACAGATTTTTGCAAATTAGACACTTCTTTGACTCCCTGGGTACACCTGATGCCCCCCACACCAAGACCACTTATGAGTCGATATGTAAGGGCCTATCGAGAGATAGGGGCACTATTTCTGCCATATACCGATTCCTTAACGAGCTTCCCCTCCACGAGAAATCCACGGCCATGATCAAATGGGAATCCGACTTGGGCGCGGAGTTCTCCGTGGAGGAATGGGGGGACATGCTATTAAATATGCATAGGTGCACGCGCTCTATAGCGACAAAGGAAACGGTTGTGAAGCTACACACGCGATGTTACCTCACCCCGGACAGGGTACATAGATTCTACCCTGGTGTTCCGGAGATATGTTGGAGATGCAGTCAGTCCCCAGGCACCTTGCTCTATACATTTTGGAGCTGCCCCCTTCTGCGTCTCCTTTGGGGTCAGGTTGCCTCTAGGGTGGCGCAGATCACTAACACTATCTTAGATTTGACTCCCTCAATGTGCCTTCTTTTCACCCCTATTCCAACACTGACACCACCCCAACAAAAACTGGTCAATACTCTATTTTGCGCGGTCCATTGGGCCATAGCCTTGAACTGGAGATCCCAGTCGGTCCCCTGGCCACAGGTCCTCCAGAGGATGGAAACGATCCGTCTTATGGAACGGATTCACCATACTATCATGGATTCCATGCACATTTTCCATGCCAAATGGTCCCCTTCTGGAACGATCCCTTAGAGTGATGCCTATAATCTACAGCACTTAGTGACTATTTTATTTTTACCTATCGGAACTCAGGGGTATATGCATCTAGGACTGTTCTTACATTAGAATTGTTCTATTACCGACTCTGGAAATGTCGAACTTTCTGATTCTTATGCAGTGAAGTTGTCAATTGAATAAAATGTCCTATAATTTTTTGTTCCTTTTCTCTTTCTCTCTTTTTTAATTTTGTTTCACTTTTAGTTCTCTCTTTTTCTTTTGTCCCCCTTTTTTTTTTCTAATTATGATATATGTACTTATGACTGGGCTGCGTCCCTACTTTATCTGTACTTTTTCATTCACCATACCTAATAAAAAACGTTTGTATTAAAAAAAAGAAATGTCAGATCCCTTCAAGACTGCCTATGCTGATGCTGAGTGACTATCCTGTTATGCTGAGTGACTATACTATTCCTCCTCAATGTTCATGTTGATAGCTTGTAAGAACATTTTTGGTTCTGGGCACCACCACCAGTGTCTAAGGTCCAATTTTTCTGCATCTGTTTAACAAGGGCGTGTAATTACAATTTTTGCTGTAATATTTTGCAGCAGGGCTCATTCCTGCGCTCAACTAGAGTATCTGTGAGGGGTTGCAGTGTTGTGCCACCAGCACCAGTGCCTAAGGCCCTATTTTTCTGCCCCTGTTTACCAGGGGAGTTTAATTACAATCTTTGCTGTAATATTTTGCAGCAGGGCTCATTCCTGCGCTCCAACTAGAGTATCTGTGAGGGGTTGCAGTGTTGTGGCACCACCACCACTGCCTAAGGGACAATTTTTCTGCCCATGTTCAACAGGGGCGTAGAATTAAAATTTTTAATCTAATATTTCACAGCACCTGCGCCCTGCGCCCACGAAGAGTAACTGTGGGGGCTTACAGTGTTGTGGCAACACCACCACACCACCACCAAAGGCCCAATTTTTCTGACCCTGTTCAACAGGGGCATGTAATTACAATTCTTGATACAATATTTCACAGCAGGGCCCATTCCAGCTCCCACCAAGAGTGACTGTGAGGGCTTACCGTGTTCTGGTACCACCAACACCTAAGGCCCAAATTTCTGCAGAGTATATAGGGCAGGCCCCTACTTTCAAACATCCGACTTACAAACGACTCCTACTTACAAACGGAGGGAGACAACAGGAAGTGAGAGGAAATCTACCCCTAGTAAGGGAAATTCTCTTCTGTAAGAGTTAATATGGGAAAAACGTGTCTCCTCTCCACTAATGCTTTATCACCAATCGTTGTTTCCCTAAAAACCTCAAATTTTCTAAATCCAATTGTCATTGGGACAGAAAGGGAGGTGAAATCTTCTGAACAGGTGCACAGACAGCAAAACAAATGTTACAGGGGTGATAACCCTTCCCTATGTTTTCCAAAAAGCTTAAAAATTGATTTTTTGGCTGGAGCTACACTTAAAAAATGTACCTGTTCCAAATTACAAACAGATTCTACTTAAGAACAAACCTACAGTCCCTGTCTAGTTTTCACCGCCTGTATACTGCTGTTCAGAGTATATAGGGCCTGGGGGCCCCACGCCTTTTCTTTTTTTTTATTTGGGTGCAGGGTTTCCCTTAATATCCATACAAGACCCAAAGGGGCTGGTAATGGGCTGGATGGGTACCCTCATGCCCTTTTTCTCATTGATTTTCATCCATATTGCCGGGACCAGACATTACATTAAAGCCACAAGCAGTTTTAAATGACTTTTTTTCCTTAATGCCGCGTACACACAATCGATTTTTTTGACGGTGAAAACACCGTCGAGAAAATCGACGTGAAAAACGAGGAACAGCTTGTTCCCCCCCACACACGGCCGTTTTAAATGACATGTTTTTTTTGGTCGAAAACGACCGTGTGTGGGCTCCCCGGCAATGTTTCCCTATGGGAAAACTGCCACGGAAAAAAATGACGGGAATCACGACGAGAAAAATTAGAACATGTTCTAATTTTTCTCGTCGTGATTAATGCCGTATTTCCTGTCGGGAAAAATGACAAAAAGCCCACAGACGATTGTTTTTCTAGTCCAAAGGAAAAAAAAATATTTTTCCCGACGGGAAAAATGATCGTGTGTACGCGGCATTAGAAATGTCATTTTGTGCAGGTACTGTTCTAAACACGGGAAACACGCGCCACTTTACAGGCATACTATAGACACCTCCCAGGTATGATATTTAAAGAAATATTTCACTTTTATTTTTTCACTTTAAGCATCATTAAAATCACTGTTACCGGAAAAAACTGAAGTTTTTAAAACTTTTTTTTTGCAATGATACATGTCCCCTGGGGCAGGCCCGGGTCCCCAAACCCTTTTTAGGACAATAACTTGCATATTAGCCTTTAAAATTCGCACTTTTGATTTCTCACTTTCGAGTCCCATAGACTTTAACGGTGTTCGAAAGTTCGCACAAACTTTCGGTCCGTTCACATGTTCTGGCTGCGAACCGAACCGGGAGGTGTTCGGCTCATCCCTACTTGCCAACTGCCTCCTGAAACTTTACTGCTACAGGGCAGCTCGGCTGTGCAGAATCATGTAAATATACAGCCTCGGCTGTTCTGTCATTCGCTACAGCACAAGCCAATCAGCGGGTCCTGGCCAATGATTTATGGCCAGAAACCGCTGATCAGCTGAGCAAGTTACAGAAGAGAGCCCTGTGTAGGTAAACAACAGACCCTAAATGTTGACCTCTTCCCAGCCAGTGTCATTAGTACAGTGACAGTGTATATTATTAGCATTGATCACTGTATTAGTGTCACTGGTGATGTCAGTGGCAGTTAGTCAGTTCCCCCCAGCATCAGTTAGTGTCAGATTGTCTGCTGCACTATCGCAGTTCCATTGTAATTTGCTGATCGCCGCCATTAGTAGTATATAAAAAAAATATAAAAAAAATTCAAATTCCAGTATACTGTATGTACCATAGTTTGTAGACGCTATAACTTTCACGCAAACCAATCAATATACATTTATTGGGATTTTTTTTTACCAAAGACATGTAACAGAATACATTTTGGCCTAAATGTATGAAGAAATTGTATTTTTAAAAAAAAATATTGGACATGTTTTATAGCAGAAAGTAAAAAATATTGTTTTTTTTATTTTGAATTTTTCGGTATTTTTTCGGTTATATAATAAAAAACCCAGTGGTGATCAAATACCACCAAAAGAAAGAGTTAGTAACAGCTAGCTATCATTTTATACTTTACGCTCTAGCCCCTACTGATAGAATTATTGCATCCTATGCATTAAGGTGCAAAAACACCTTGCAGTGTCCGGCCCCCCCGTTTTACTTACCTGAGCCCCAAATTTCCATGGGCACAATTCCACGTCGCTCTCTCCACGGCTTCTCGGCTCTTCATTGAATAGATTGATAGCAGCGCAGCCATTGGCTCCCGCTGCTGTCAATCAAATCCAATGATGTGGGTGACGGGGGGCGGGGCCGAGTCATACACACGGCGGCTATGGACGGCGAGTGTATGACACGGGAGCGTGCCCGCAAGGTAACCCCCATGGGAGAGAGCTTCCCGGAGGGGGTTATCTATTGCGGGAAGGAACCCAGAACAGAAGAATCGGGGCCACTCTGTGCAAAACGAACTGCACAGTGGAGGTAAGTATGACATGTTTGTTATTTAAAAAAAAAAACGGAACCTTTAGTGTCACTTTGAAAGCGCTGGCCATTCATTTCAATGGGCAGGGGCGTTTTGGGAGCACTATTTATAGCGCTCCCAAGCCGCCCCAAAAATGCTGCTTGCAGGATTTTTTTCTAACATCCCGCAAGCGCATGGCGTGAAAGCACACATTGCAATGAATGGGAGGCAGTTTTCAGGCACTTTTCAGAGGCGCCTGAAAACTGCCTCAGTGTGAAAGGGGTCTAATGCCCCGTACACACGATCGGAAATTCCCACAGCAAAAGTCAGATGGGAGCTTTTGGTCAGAAATTCCGACCGTGTGTATGCTCCATCGGACTTTTGCTGTCGGAATTTCCGCTAGCAAAAGATTGAGAGCAGGTTCTCTATTTTTTCGACAGATAAAATTCCGATCGGACATTCAGATCGTCTGTAGCAATTCCGACGCGCAAAATTCCGACGCATGCTCGGAAACAATTCGACTCATGCTCGGAAGCATTAAACTTAATTTTCTCAGCTCGTCGTGTTGTACATCACCGCGTTCTTGACGGTCGAAAGTTCCGAGAACTTTTGTGTGACCGTGTGTATGCAAGCCAAGCTTGAGCGGAATTCCGTCGGAAAAACCATCCAAGTTTTTTCCGACGGAAAATTTGATCGTGTGTATGCGGGGACCTAACGTCCTCATAAGAGTTTTCATTCATGGCATGCCTCAAAAAGTAACTGTTTTTGGAAACAGTTAAATCAGTGGGTTTAGTTCTACTTTCGGTGAATAAAAGCATTAGCCTTTCATTCAGGGTATACACAATGTCATCACAAGAATGAAGCTTGGATGCATATATGGCACATTCTTTCCATTCAATAAGTTAAAGCTATAGGTGTTGCTAGGATTTCAGTTTAGCTGGAGCACCCCTCGACACCCAGGCAGCAAAAGGAGGGTGTCACTAGTTTACCTTCTACAGCCACATGCAGGCAATAATAATCCCAATGCCCTAGTACATACCCACTCTATACTGACACTCTCAAAGAGATAACCCCCCTATTATGCCACCCAGCAGCCCTGATGCCACAAACCTATGACAATACTTTAGCTGTCAGCACCATAACAATGCGGTAAAGAATTACTGCTAGTAATTCAGGATTGAACATGAGGTTAAATAAATGAAAAGCAATTTCTAGTTATAAAGAAAGAAAAACTGGTACAGAAATGTGGGTACCTTTAGAAATACTTATTTGGTAAAAGCAGATTGCTGAAAATCAGATGTAGCAAAGTCCTGAGCCTGTTTAGGCATAATAGTTACCTCCAGAGTTAGGGAGAGCTGACATCCTTCAGTGTAGAGTGGGTTACAAGGCATGGTGGGTGTAATGCAAGATGAACAGGTGGGCGCCAGACACTTTTTGAATGCAAGGAGATTTATTGTCTCTTAAACAGAACTGTGGGAACTGTGGGACAGAGGGTTAGGGCCAGGACACCCTTAGGTAGATGCAAAGATAATTAGTAGACCGCAAGACTTTTATAAGTAGACAGAAAGAGGGGGAGCAGGCAGTGAAGTCTGTCAGCCAGGAAGGGGAGCACATGGGGATGTCTGTGAGTGTCAGGAAAGCCAAAATATTACCAGGCACATAGTTATGCCCAGATGGAGAATTTTTATTAGCCAGACCCGTTGTGAGTGTAGCGGAGCCTCCCTCTCCCTCTCGTTTGATTGGCTTGTGTCTACGGGTTCCTGGGAGAGGAGAGTGCAGGAACACTACGCCAAGCTCTCCCCTCGTATGTGTATGAGATTTGAGCAGAGTTACTTGAATTACCTCCGTGTCTGTTCACTGCATAAAAAGCCTCAGTTGTTCCATGGAGATGTGTCTGCCAATAACATAGAGCCCCACACCAATCGAAAGTCCAACACTCCTTTATTTCTTTACTTTCAGGGTGAACACAATCAGTTGAACTTTCAGTAACAGACAGACAGGGGTGTGGATACGAGTAGGCCCAGGCACAACTGAACTCTCCTATTCTTTTGCTAGCGAATAGGCCTGGCGCACGGTCTCTGCCACCGACCGTGAGTTTTGGTCGCTGCCACCGACCGGATGAACCGTTGAGGCCCCTGCCACAGGCCTAATAGCAGGCCTCTGCCACTGACCTGAGTTGAATAGCTGGACCGCTGCCACCGGTCAATGAACATGAACCACCTTCCTCTCTGAACTTGGCCCCTGTTCGGGAAAGATATCCCTCCGGGCGGTCTCCAGAGGTTCACCCGGCACTGGCAATCTGCTGCACCAGGTCTTCGGATGAGTCCCTCCTCCGGTCCCTTACGCCTCTGGATTCGGGTGCCCCACTCCCGGGGCCCCCTAGGACAATCCCTCCCTCGCGGGACCCAGCGGAAGGTACTGGGCTCCAGGCCTCCGGCTGAGTACCTCACCCCAGACTGAAGGTGTCTGGGATGGAACACGAACTCCAGGTGTCCAGGCCTAGGCCGCCTGGACCCCGACCAGCAGCCCTCAGGCTGAAGGTGCCTGGGACTCGAACCTTGTGGCGAAGATGTCCACCCCCTTTATACCCTCACCCAGCATGCATGGCGGGTTCCCCACCCCGCCGTACAACCGCTGCGAGAGGTCACAAAGGGTACGGCACTGCAGCGATGGTTCAACTCTGGCCCAAAGTGACAGCGCCACCTGCTGGGCCGCAGGGAACTAGGCATCACTGGTGTCTTCACCAGTTTTAAAAGTATATACCCGCTACACTCTCCCCCCGGTTATTGGACACTGGTCCCCAGTGTCTGGAGCAACCCATGCCCAAAGGGGCCATCATAGCCTGATCCAGAAACCGACTAACAATTTTAAAAAAATACAAAAGTTTTGAAAACTACCAAACAGTTGTGCCTGAACCTGACATGAAAGGGGAGGGAAGGAAAACAAACAACACATAACAACATTATTTGAAACACATATTCACATCAACATTCCTTCCCACCCATCCTGACTAAGACCCACCCCATTCTCAGTGGTCTTGATGAGATGTTCTCCTGCAGAGGGGAAAAGAAACGCTAAACACACATATCCCTGACACATATGTTCGTGTGAGAACGAAAGAACCTCTCCGCAGAGAAACCCTTTCCTTCTATAAGTGTGTAAGTGAACAGTGAATATCGGTGCGCAACACTGCCACCTGGTGACAGTGCCGCGGTAACTGCACTGGTTGAAGATATTCTCTTTTCTTTTCCCTGCAACTCTAGCTACCCCAAAGTCCATAATCACTTTGTGGGATGGAAGAATGAAGAACAAACGGCAACAGTCCTTCAATTACTCCAGAGAGCACAAACACCCATCAACACGGGCACAGTCACTGGGTTTTCCCGGGAAACAACCCCCGTAAAGTTCAGCAGCAACAAGGCAAAACAAGAACGGAGTCCTTTTTCTCCTACAAATAGAACTTTGGGTGCGGCAAGACAAGGGGTTTCAAGTGCTGGTCCATTGTCTCTACATGGTATTCGACATCCTTCCCCTCTTTGGGCCGAATTAACACCTTATCTGCGTGGATGTGCCGACCCAGCATCCATTCTGACTTGCAGTCCTTGAACCGTTGAGAGGCTTTAGGGGAACACGCAAGGTACCTGCGGGCATGTGGGACCTGAAGGTGCGTCCACACAAAATCGTTGTACCAGCGTTCCCGGCAGACTTCCACTTCATATAGAAGCTCCTTAGGTAAGTACGGGTACTCCCACCCGTACTCGTTAGCAACCTTTTGGCCAAAGAGGCGCTGTAGTCTCACCAGCGGAGGCATAGAGGCCCGGTCTACCTCACCCAGTTGGACGATGGCGTCCGGGTGACGAGGTGCCTTGATCACCTCCATTCTAGGCATAGGCGCCCGCAGCAACAGTCTCTTTTCCCCGGTGCCAGATGCAGGAGGCACCGGAGGTAGAAGGGCAGACAGGGAACGGGATCCCTCCTCAGGCGCTGGTGCCTCCACCCGGGGTGTACTATCCCCTGTAGACATGGGTGGATCCCTGACTCTGCGGGACGAGGAGAGAGGCATCTTGTCCCAGCCCTTCTTTGTGAAAAGTTCATCTATGATGAAGTCGTCTCCCGGATCAGAGAGCGACTCTAGGTCGGAGGTGTCACACTCCTCCACGGGCTGGTAGCTTGTAGTAGAGGCTGAATTGCTACCCCCCGCGGGCACACAGGGCCGTGAATCCCCGACACCTCAGCCCCAACACCAAGTCCCTCCGCCCAGCTTACCTCGGCCCAAAGTAGAGAAGGGATGTCCGGGACTCTTCCGACCGGATCCATCCGGGGCGGGCGTAGGCGAGCAGAGTGATCCACCGCAACCGCTGGACGGGACAACCAAGCCGGTCTTCCTCTTTGGCAGTGGACGCTGGGAAACAGTGGTGACCGAGTCAGCATCCTCAGATTTCTCCCGTACCTCTGTGATTGCGACCTCCCCTGCATTCGCTGCAGTGCGCACAGGGATGGCTGTAAAAGCAGCGATTCCTCCTTCTTGAGTGGTGTGGCCTGTTGCGCGGTTGAGGTGGATGGTTCTGGGTTTCTCAATAGGTGGTTCCACCTCAAATAGGAACTCTCCGCAGGCCTCGCAGCGCCCGAACGGCTTCAGCTGACACACCAGTCCCGAACAGCCAGGTCAAATCAAACCCAGGGCCTCAACGTCCATGCATGAGTACAGGGCGAATCATCCCCGGGGCTTTAGCCGAATCCCCGTATCCGTTATCGGAGCAGCAGTAGTCAGACTCGTGGTAGTAAGATGAATAGGAATCCACAATGCATTGGTGAACATGGCGACTCTCTGCTGATCCATTGCGCACTGCATTGTTGGCGCCAAAGTCCCCGCGTGTAGTCCTTCACGCGATTGGACTCCTCCCCTCTTGCACTCCAGTTCGCGGGCTTTCTCCTTCCCTGGGTCACGCCCACGTACTGAGCAGGGAGGGTGTGCCTCATGGTGCAGTGGCCAATATGGGCGACCTACTCGGGACTCTTTCGGGCAGAGACTTTCAAATTCCAACAACTCCAGCTCCATTGTAGCACAAACACATCCTGGACCAGAGCCCCCACGTGTAGCGGAGCCTCCCTCTCCCTCTCGTTTGATTGGCTTGTGTCTAGGGGTACCTGGGAGAGGAGAGTGCAGGAACACAACGCCAAGCTCTCCCCTTGTATGTGTATGAGGGTTGAGCAGAGTTACTTGAATTACCTCCGGGTCTGTTCACTGTATACGAAGCCTCAGTTGTTCCATGGAGATGTGTCTGCCAATAACATAGAGCCCCACACCAATCGAAAGTCCAACACTCCTTTATTTCTTTACTTTCAGGGTGAACACAATCAGTTGGACTTTCAGTAACAGACAGACAGGGGTGTGGATACGAGTAGGCCCAGGCACAACTGAATTCTCCTATTCCTTTTCTAGCGAATAGGCCTGGCGCACGGTTTCTGCCACCGACCGTGAGTTTTGGTCGCTGCCACCAACCGGATGAACCGTTGAGGTCCCTGCCACAGGCCTAATAGCAGGCCTCTGCCACTGACCTGAGTTGAATAGCTGGACCGCTGCCACCGGTCATTGAACATGAACCACCTTCCTCTCTGAACTTGGCCCCTGTTCGGGAAAGATATCCCTCCGGGCGGTCTCCAGAGGTTCACCCGGCACTGGCAATCTGCTGCACCAGGTCTTCGGATGAGTCCCTCCTCCGGTCCCTTACGCCTCTGGATTTGGGTGCCCCACTCCCGGGGCCCCCTAGGACAATCCCTCCCTCGCGGGACCCAGCAGAAGGTACTGGGCCCCAGGCCTCCGGCTGAGTACCACACCCCAGACTGAAGGTGTCTGGGATGGAACAGGAACTCCAGGTGTCCAGGCCTAGGCCGCCTGGACCCCGACCGCGAGCAGCAGCCCTCAGGCTGAAGGTGCCTGGGACTCGAACCTCATGGCGAAGATGTCCGCCCCCTTTATACCCTCTCCCAGCATGCACCGCGGGTTCCTCGCCCCGCCGTACAACCGCTGCGAGAGGTCACAAAGGGTACGGCACTGCAGCGATGGTTCAACCCTGGCCCAAAGTGATAGCGCCACCTGCTGGGCCGCAGGGAACTATGCATCACTGGTGTCTTCACCAGTTTTAAAAGTATATACCCGCTACATGAGGAAAGACCAAATGTGAATAGACACATATTCTGTAGATTGGCGCCAAGTGGGGTCTTTAAACACCTCTGCTACACTAGGACCTTTGCCTTATGGTCTACAGTGTTTTGCAACCTGCTACTTGTTCCTGTGCCTGATCTCCTGTTGCCGTTCTGCTATCTGACCATGCTAGAACAATGCCTGAACCGACCTTTGGTTTGCTCTTCGACCACATCCCTGCCTGATCCTTCTGCCTATCTGCTTACTAATGCCAATTCCAGTCTGAACCTGACTACTCTTCTGCCTACTGCTCTGTTCCTGACATGCCTGCTATTTACTGACCAAGCTTGCCTGACCCTGCTCTGTGTCCAGGCCGTGGAGGCCATCCCTACTCCTGCAGCCTGCCATGTACTTGCTGTCTGTTACCTGCCGGCCTTCTAAATGCTTGCTGCCTGTGACCTAGCAGCTGCCAAGTGCCTGCTGACTGTCTTCCATCCTGCTGTGCTTTCTGCTCTGTGTCATGATCCAGCCTGCATAAAAAAGTGTACGCAGACCTCTCATCTGCAGCCACTATCACTAGAACTGCCAGGCACTCCTATCATTCCAGGCTCTTGTGCCTCCTGTTACCTTATCAGGGGTACCGAGCCAGGAAGTGTAAGAGATCCCCCTCCTCTCCACGTCAGGCTCCATCACCAGATACGTGACAGTGAGTGTGTGTATGTGTGTGTGTATGGGGGGGGGGGAGTGTTAATCTGGGGGTCTGGGAGGGATGACTGAACAGCCGGGGGGGGGCAATGGGGCAGGATGTCTATCAACTGAAATGGCACTCCATGGTCCATGTTCCAAGTTCCCTTAGGAACTTATCATGGGTGTCTGAGAGGATAGCAGTCAGCTTTTCGTTAACCATTATGTCGTCCATGCTGTTTTTAACTGCCTCAAAGCTTAGTGCTGGTGCCCTCCATGCCCTTGCTATCGTCAGTTTAGTTGCAATAAAGAGGTGCAGAGCCAGTTGCGTTCCGGGCGAAGTAGTTCTGCGATCGGGTTACAGAGAAGAGCTTTGTATGTTTGTTTTTTTAGGTCAGCATGGAGTATGTTTCGAAGGAGGGAGTAGACTCTGATCCATAATCTGCGTAACCTCGGACAGGTCCACCAACTGTGCGTCACAGTGCCCTCCTGGGAGCACCCTCGGAAACACAGGGGAGAGTAGGCTGGAATGAAACGGGCTAGTCTAGCTGGTGTGTAATACCACCTGTAAAGCACCTTGTATGCATTTTCTAAAAAGAGAACATTCTTTGAGCATTTGGATTTCACTAAAGTCATGACCTGCCAGTCCTCCGGATCAAGCTGTCTTCCCATGTCCCTTTCCCATTGGAGGTGATACAGTCTTGTCGGTGGCTTTTTAGTGGTAATAATAGAGGAATAGATCAGTGATATTAAACCCGAGGTTTGGGGATGAGCTCTGCAGAAGCTCTCAAAGGGGGTCAGGGTGTAAGGGGTCGGTCTAGATTTAATAAGCCCCTGGAGGAAATGTGAGGTCTGTAGATAGCTATAGTGTTCTTGTAAAGGGATTTTGTGGGAGGAGCGTAAGGTCTCGAATGATATTATCCTGGTGGGAGTAAACAAGGAGTGAATGTCCGTAAAACCGTTTGTCTTCCACCAGGAGAACTGCTGGGCGTTTACGCACCTTGGTGGGAACAATGGGCAATGGAGGATTTTGAGTAGGGGTAGATGAGGGGAAATCAGACCCACGAGTACTTGACCGAGTCCCAAAGAAGAAGGGAATGAGCCAGACATGGTCCCATCACGGGAGGGCGATGTGTAGAGGGGAGCCAGGGCACAGAAGAGATAGGTGTCGGATGTGAATCCACTAGGTCCATAGTGGCCCATAGCCGCATTTGGTATTTTTCGTGGAGATGGGATAGTTGGGCTATGTTCGCAGCTATATAGTAGGCTTGCAGATTAGGGACTGAGAGTCCTCCATTGATCCTGTGGGCATATAATATGTTTATTGACCCTGGGTCGGGTGGAACCCCACACAAAATTCAGGATTTTGCGTTAATGTATTTGCAAGATATGTAAAGGAATCGGGACCGGTAGGACTCCCATGGTTATTTCTTAGCATCAAATGATAAGAAATGCTTTTGCCTGGCATAAGGAAACAAATAGAAATTGTGAATTCATACATATTACAAACATTATGGGTATTATTCATTACACTTATGCGGATGAGACATTCACAAAGATTTTTTTTTATAAATAGACCCCTAAGTCACTAAGCACCAGCACTGTCTGATGGAAGGAAGAAGACTAAGTCACATGCTCCCTATACCCAGAACTACCAGGTATTACTCTTTATCCCTGTAGACAAACAGAGTGGTAGGGACAGTGTCTGGTGACTGGTTTCTTATTGGCCAGTCCATTAAAACTGCGAAATAAAACCAAAGAAAATTCCCAGCTCAACTTACCGACCAGTCTGCAACCAATCAAATTATCCTGTCTAACAGTATGTGTTAAAAACAGGGGTTTAGTTTGCATACATTTGCAAATACATGAGTAAGCTGCAGAGCCCCTTCACAGCACCCCAGTATTTTCTGTAGTTCTAACTCTAATGCCGCATACACACGACCGTTTTTCATGATGAGAAAAATGGCATTTTTTAAAATGGTCATTAAAAACGATTGTGTGTGGGCTTCAGAGCATTTTTCACAACGTGAAAAATGGGCATGAAAGAATTGGAACATGCTCTGATTTTTCTCGTTGTTTTTCTCGTCATGAAAAACGGGCGTGTGTGGGCTTTAACGGCGTGAAAAAAAATGAGCATGCTCAGAATCAAGTATGAGACGGGAGCGCTCGTTCTGGTAAAATTAGCGTTCGTAATGGAGATAGCACATTCGTCATTCTGTAACGGACTGAAAAGCACGAGGCTTAAAAGCGCGAATTGGCTCTCACCAAACTTTACTAACACGAGGATCAGCAAAAGCAGCCCAAAGGGTGGCGCCATCCGAATGAAACATCCCCTTTATAGTGCCGTCGTACGTGTTGTACGTCACCGCGCTTTACTCAAGCATTTTTTTCCACGATAGTGTGTAGGCAAGGCAGGCTTGAGAAGAATCACGTAGAGAAAAACGTTGTTTTTTTCAATGACATTAAAAACGGTCGTGTGTACACGGCATTAATGTTGAGAGCCTCCACAGTGGAAGCACATGCATTATAATGGCTAGACAGAGGGCAGGTGAGCCTGGAGGGAGTCCACCCCTCCTTAAAGGCACGGGGGCACACTGGACACCCAGCATATATAACAATGGTAGCGAAAGTGTCCAATGCGTCCCCTCCAACAGTACAAACAAATGGCCATTGCTCCCACCTATAACTGTGCTTCCACTGTGGACCCTCTCAAAATTTAGACTCTAGATAATAATGGGGTGCCGTGAAGTGGCTCTGTAGCTTACTCATGTGTTTGCAAATGTGTGCAAACTAAACCCCTATTTTTAGGCATACTGTTAGACAGGATAATTTGGTTAGTTGCAGACTGGTTGGTGAGTTGAGCTGGGAATTTCCTTTAGTTTTGTTTGACATTCTTCACTATTCCATGTGCTCCTTGTTGCAAAGGCCAGTTATAGGCGTGACAGTATATGTTAGGGGGGCTCGCAAATGGCTAGTAATGGGGCCAAGAGCACAAGTTCCTGTCCCGTTTCCTCCCCTCCAGAACAACGCCTGCTTCAGGCTTCAACCCTCCTCCATCTTGTGCCCCTCTCTGTGCCAGAGGCCTCCTCCTGATATTCTTGGGCATTAACCTTTATATCCCCAAAGAAGCAATGTCCACACAAAAATAAGTATTATTGCACTTTATTGATGTTGCTTTAATGATGACTTTCACAGTCACATCACACCGACATACTACCCAGGGTCACATGACAGTACATTGTCAATCACATATAGTGGACGGTCTAAAGTAGTCACATTAACAAGCCATCTTTTTGATTGTCTCTCTGTCCCCCTGGGGTCATCAGTACTCACTCAAAAGGTCCTGGCTTGCCTTAGGCTGTCTGTGTCCAGCTTGATACTCCTTGCAGGTCTTTCTGAGACAGAATGACTGCAGTAACCCCTGACTTGGGTACATTTCTCCTAGGTCCTCTGAGGGGGTAGCCTCACTCCAGGGAACGCTTTGACCTGGCCTAAAAGGCCTTTTGCTACCTGCTCTAGCCTCCTCCACTGTAAGTGTCAGGATGTCTACAGCTAGCTCTTCTGGATGCAATACTGCCTCTCCCTATCTTCCAGTTCTGTCCAGGGCCTCTGTTAGCTGACTACAGCTGCCTGATGGTGGGGTCTCTAGCTCCCATGCACCAACTGAACTAGGGCTCCTCGCAATCAGGCTTATATGTGAGCACAAAGTCCTCCATCGCTAGCTTAATTTTTTTTATTTTTTTTTATTATCTTTTTTATTAATTTTCCAAAAACATATATAACACACATTACAACACATAAAACACATTTACAGTCTCAATATTTCCCATAAAAAAAAATAAAAAAAAGGGGGGGGGAGAAAAGAGGGAAAGATGGGGAAATGGGGAAATGGAGCGAGAGAGAGAGAGAGAGAAGGAAAAAAAAAAAAAAAGGGGGGGAGGGAGTGAGGATGATTTTAGAAGAGGGGGGATGGGGGAATACAATCCCTCATACTCTCCCCCAAATATATTATGTGCTATCACTCTAGTGTTAATGTCTTCTAAAGTGAAATTAAATAATAAAGGGAAACAAAAGTGGTTCCGAAAACTACTATAAAAAAAAAATAATAATTAACCCCCAGGAGTTAAATCTAAAAATAGACAATATAAAGAACTAGGGGATAAATTTATGAGTGGCAGTGCTGATAGAGTGACAAAACATGTATATAAAGAGAAAAGTGAGGGGTAAAGTTATCGTCACCTGTGCCAAAAAAAAAATAATTATAAAATAATAAAAAAAAAGAAAAAAAAAGGGGGGGGGGGAAGGGGGGGGAGTGGGAAGGATTTTAGAAAGGGGGGGATGGGGGAATACGATCCCCCATACTCTCCCCCAGATATATTATGTGCTATCACTCTAGTGTTGATGTCTTCTAACGTAAAATTAATTAAAAAAAGAGTGTAAAAAAAAAAAAAGTGATTTCAAAAACTACTACAAACTAAAAGACAAGTGTTAAAATCTAAAAGTGGACTATATAAAAGACTAAGGGATGAATTTGCAAGTGACTACACTGATGAAGTGACAAAACATATATATAGAGAGAAAAATAACAGGTAAAATTATCGTCACCTGTGCCCAAAAAAATAAATAAATAAATAAATAAATAAAAAGGGGGGGAGGAGGGGGAAGGTATGGGGAGCCTCAACGAAGAACAAAATCTAATCCCCCTCTCTCACTCTCTCCGGGAAAAGGAAGAAAACATAATTAGGGGTATAAAAAAGAAAGCTAGCTTAAATGAACTTAGCCCCTGATTACACTATTCTCTGTAACCACAGACTACTGGTGCAAAGCCACCTAGTGGTGGACTAGCTAACTGTACCTGCTTACATCCTTGTCTTATCTGCATATCACTACATATCATAAACATCCTAATTAATCCTAATAGAGGTGTTTTTTTTTTGGATAATGTACATAAGGAAAGCCACATCACCTTAAAGGGGTTGTAAACCCTCGCGTTTTTTCACCTTAATGCATCCTATGCATTAAGGTGAAAAAACTTCTGTCACTGACCAGCCCCCCAGTTTTACTCACCTAAGTCCATTCGTTCCCTCGCCGGAGACACACTCTACCTCTCTGGCCCCGTGTTCTCGGCTCCTAATTGGATAGATTGATAGCAGCACAGCCATTGGCTCCAGCTGCTGTCAATCAAATCCAATGACGCGGGAGCTGGGGCCGAGTCCGGCATTCTGTGTCTATGGACGTAAATGCTGGACTCCGGAGCGTGCCCACGTGGTAACCCCCAGGGAGAGCTTCTCGATGTGGGGAGTAGCCGCAAGCGCCGTTGGGGGACCCCAGGAGACGGTGATTGGGGCCACTCTGTGCAAAACAAACTGCACAGTGGAGGTTAGTATATGTTTGTAATTTAAATAAAATAAAAAAACAAGGTTATACAACCCCTTTAACAAGTACAGGTGAAACTCGAAAAATTAGAATATCTTGCAAACGTTCATTTATTTCACTAATGCAACTTAAAATGTGATAGACTCATTACATGCAAAGCAAGATAGTTCAAGCCGTGATTTGTCATAATTGTGATGATTATGGCTTACAGCTCATGAAAACCCCAAATCCACAATCTCAGAAAATTTTAATATTACATGAAATCAATAAAACAAGGATTGTACATAGAACAATATCGGACCTCTGAAAAGTATAAGCATGCATATGTACTCAGTACTTGGTTTGGGCCCCTTTTGCAGCAATTATTGCCTCAATGCGGTGTGGCATGGAAGCTATCAACCTGTGGCACTGCTGAGGTGTTATGGAAGACCAGGATGCTTCAATAGCGGCCTTCAGCTCTTCTGCATTGTTCGGTCTCCTGTCTCTCATCTTTCTCTTGGCAATGCCCTATAGATTCTCTATGGGGTTCAAGTCAGGCGAGTTTTCTGGCCAATCAAGCACAGTAATCCCACGGTTATTGAACCAGGTTTTGGTGCTTTTGGCAATGTGGGCAGGTGCCAAGTCCTGCTGGAAAATGAAGTCAGCATCCCCATAGAGCTCATCTGTGGAAGGAAGCATGAAGTGCTCAAAAATCTCCTGGTAGACGGCTGCGTTGACCCTGGACTTCATGAAACACAGTGGACCAACACCAGCAGATGACATGGCTCCCCAAATCAACAGACTGTGGAAACTTCACACTGGACTTCAAGCATCTTGCAGTGTGTGCCTCTCCATTCTTCCTCCATACTTTGGGTCCTTGGTTTCCAAATGAAATGCAAAATTTGCTCTCATCAGAAAAGAGGACTTTGGACCACTGAGCAACAGACCGGGTCTGTTTTTCTTTAGCCCAGGAAAGACGCTTCAGTTGTTTGTTGTTTAGGAGTAGTGATGAGCCGAACACCCCCGGGTTCGGTTCGCACCAGAACCCGTGAACGGACCGAAAGTTTGCACGAACTTTAGAACCCTATTAAATACAATGGATGCGAACGTTCGAAATCTAAAGTGCTAATTATAACGACTATTATGCATGTTATTGTCCTAAAAAGGGTTTGGGGACCCGGGTTCTGCCCCAGGGATCATGTATCAATGCAAAAATAAGTTTTAAAAACGGCCGTTTTTCTGGAGCAGTCATTTTAATGATGCATAAAGTGAAAAAAAAAAAGTCAAATATTCCTTTAAATATCGTACCTGGGGGGTGTCTAAAGTATGCCTGTGAAGTGCCACGTGTTTCCCGTGTTTAGAACTGTCCCTGCACAAAATTACATTTCTAAAGGAAAAAAAGCCATTTAAAACTGCTTGTGGCTTTAATGTAATGTCTGGTACCAGTAATATGGATGAAAATCTTTAAGAAAAATGGCATAGCTACCCCATCACACACCCCCCCCTACCCCAGCCCATTACCAGCCCCTTTGGGTCTTGTATGGATATTAAGGGGAACCCCGCACACAAAATAAAAAAGGCCCTATATACTCTGAACAGCCGTATACAGGCGGTGCATACAAGACAGGGACTGTAGGTTTGTTCTTATGTAGAATCTGTTTGTTATTTTGAACAGGTACATTGTTTAAGTGTAGCTCCAGCCAAAATATATTTTTAAGCTTTTTGGAAAACATAGGGAAGGGTTATCGCCCCTGTAACATTTGTTTTGCTGTCTGTGCAGTGTGCACCTGTTCAGAACAGTTCACCTCACTTTCCGTCCTATTGACAAATGTTTTTTGAAAATGTGGGGTTTTTATTGAAACAAGAATTGGTGATAAAGAATCAGTGGAGAGGAGACACTTTTTTTCCCATATTAACTCTTACAGGAGAGAATTTGCCTTCCTAGGGGTAGATTTCCTCTCACTTCCTGTTGTATCCTTCCGTTTGCAAGGAGGAGTCGTTTGTAAGTTGGATGTTTGAAAGTAGGGGCCTGCCGTATATACTCAGCTGAAATTTGCCCCTTACATGTTGGTGTTGCCACAACACTGTGAGCCCTCACAGTTACTCTTGGTGGGCGCATGAATGGGCCCTGCTGTGAATTATTAGATCAAGAATTGTAATTGCATGCCCCTGTTGAACAGGGGCTGAAAAATTGGGCCTTTGGTGGTGGTGGTGGTGGTGGTGTTGACACAACACTGTAAGGCCTCACAGTTACTCTTGGTGGGCGCAGGAATGGGCCCTGCTGTGAATTATTAGATCAAGAATTGTAATTACATGCCCCTGTTAAACAGGGGCAGAAAAATTGAGCCTTAGGCACTGGTGCCACAACACTGCAACCCCTCACAGATACTGTACTTGGAGCACAGCAATGAGCCCTGTTGCAAAGTATTGCATCAAAAATTGTAATTGCACGCCCCTGTTAAACAGGGGCTGAAAAATTGGGCCTTAGCCACTGGTGCTGGTGCCACGACACTCCAACCACTCCCAGATACTCTAGTTGGAGTGCAGGAATGAGCCCTGCTGCAAAGCATTGCATAAAAAATTGTAATAACACACCCCTGTTAAACAGGGGCTGAAAAATTGGGCCTTAGCCACTGGTGGCAGCACCCATAAACAAAAATGTTCTTCCAAGCTATCATCGTCAATCGGATCATTGAGAAGGAGGAGGATAGTCAGTCAACATAACAGGACAAACTCTCAGCATCAGCATCAGTCTTGAAGGGATGTGACATTTGAAAATAAATTAGTCTGTTATATCAGCTTCAGGTGTTTGGTAGCTGGTGGTGATCCAAGACTGGTTCATCTTTATGAAGGTCAGTCGATCAACAGAGTCGGTGGACAGGCGCACCCTGTGATCCGTGACAAATCCTCCAGCAGCACTGAATGTGCGTTCTGAAAGAACGCTGGATGCAGGACAGGCCAGTAGCTCAATTGCATACTGTGCAAGCTCTGGCCAGTGATCCATCCTCAAGACCCAGTAAGCCAGAGGATTTTCGGTGGGGAAGGTGTCCAAGTCTGACCTTGCCCCTAGGTATTCCTGCACCATGTATATCAGACGCTGGCGATGGTTGCTGGAACCGATCATACCTTGGGGCTGCGGACTAAAGAATTGTCTGAACGCTTCGGTCAGACGGCCACCTTCCCCACCGCTCCTTCTTTGACTGACCGAAGCCTCAGCAACTCGTTGTCCAAGACCAGGAGTATGTAACCTCCCAGTCTCTGGGAACGCGTTGCACAGACCTTTCTGCAAGGCCTCCCGGAGTTGTCTCATCCTCTGCTCCCTCTGCGACGGTAAGATAAGGTCCGCAACCTTACCCTTGTACCATGGATCAAGGAGAGTGGCCAGCCAGTAATGGTCCCTCTCCTTGATTCGAAGAATATGAGGATCCTTCCGCAGACTTTGCAGGATCAGGGAGGCCATGCAGCATAGGTTAGCTGAGACATTCAGTCCGGAGTCCTCTGGGTCACTAAGGACGACATGATCCGCAGCCACCTCCTCCCAGCCACGTACAAGTCCACTGGTTTCTTGGGACTGTAAATCATCCCTAAAAGACTGCTGCTGATGATGCTGAGTGCCAGGCTCCACCTCCATGCTGACACAATCCTCCTCCTCCTCCTCTTCTTCCTGTGCGATGGGTGGGACAGAAGGAACACTGTCTGGGTAAAGGGGGCCTTGAGAGGCAAGGAAGTCCTCCTCTTCCTGCCTCTGTTCTGCCTCAAGTGCCCTGTTTTTATTATTCCACGCAGCGTATGTTCCAACAGGTGGACAAGAGGTACAGTGTCACTGATGCATGCACTGTCACTGCTCACCATCCTCGTGGCCTCCTCAAATGGTGCCAGGACAGTGCATGCATCCCTGATCATGCCCCACTGGCGTGGTGAAAAAAACCTGAGATCCCCTGACCCTGTCCTGGTGCCGTAGTCGCACAGGTACTCATTGATGGCCCTCTGCTGCGTGTGCAGCCGCTGCAGCATGGCCAACATTGAGTTCCACCTGGTGGGCATGTCACATATAAGGCGGTTCTTGGGCAGGTTCAACTCCTTTTGCAGCTCAGCCAGGCGAGCACTGGCATTATAAGATCTGCAGAAATGCACACAGACTTTCCTGGCCTGCCTCAGGACAACCTGTAAGCCCGGGTACCTGCCCAAGAACCGCTGCACCACCAGGTTAAGGACGTGAGCCACACAGGGCACATGGGTCAGTTGTCCCTGTCGGAGAGCGGAGAGGAGGTTGGTGCCATTGTCGCAAACTACCATTCCTGGCTTAAGCTGGCGTGGTGTCAACCACCTCTCGGCCTGCCCCTGCAGAGCAGACAGAACCTCTGCCCCAGTGTGGCTCCTGTCCCCCAAACACACCAGTGCAAGCACGGCATGGCATCTTTTTGCCTGCGTACTTGCGTAGCCCCTTGAACGCCTACGGAGCACCACTGGTTCCGAGGACAAAGCACAGGAAGAGGCCACGGAGGAAGAAGAAGAGGAGGGGGTGGAGGACAGAGGTGTGTCACAACCAGTAGTAGCATTTTGGAGGCGTGGCGGTGGAACAACCTCCAACACTACTGCACCTTGTCCTGCATCCTTCCCAGCTGCCAAAAGAGTGACCCAATGGGCCGTGAAAGAAAGGTAACGTCCCTGTCCATGCCTGCTGGACCATGAGTCAGCGGTAATATGCACCTTACCGCTGACCGCCCTGTCCAGCGAGGCCAAGACATTGCCTTCCACATGCCGGTAGAGAGCCGGAATCGCCTTCCGTAAGAAAAAGTGGCGTTTGGGAACCTGCCACTGAGGAACCGCACATTGCACAAACTCACGGAAGGGGGCCGAGTCTAACAACTGAAAAGGCAGCAGTTGAAGCGCTAGCAATTTAGCCAAGCTAGCATTCAACCGCTGGGCATGTGGATGGCTGGGAGTGAACTTCTTTCGACGGTCCAGCAGCTGGGGCAGGGAAATTTGCCTGCTAGAATCGGACGTTGGTGTACTGCTAGCAGAGTGCCCGCAAGTACTTGGCTGTGACACACCTAATTCTACACCTTCATTCCTCTCAGAGCAGGTTTCAGAGAGGACTGAAGGTATAGTGGGGTTTGAGATCCCAGCTGATGCGGTGCAAGAAGAGGTCAGCTTTTTTCTTTGGTGTGGGTCTTTAAGGTAGGCTTGCCAACGAGCTGCATGGCAGGTCAACATATGTCTGGTCAAGCATGTGGTGCCCAAGCGTGTGATGTTTTGGCCACACGATATACGCTTGAGACATATGTTGCAAACAGCAGCTGTGCGATCTGATGCACTCGACTCAAAAAAGGCCCACACCAAAGAACTTTTTGAATAACGGGCAGAGGAAGCGCCTTGCACAGGCGGAGCTCTGCGGTGTGATTCCGTCGGTGTGCTGCCCTTACGCTGGCCCCCCGAGGGCATCCTGCCTCGTTGGAGATGTGCCTCCTCCTTATCCTCCTCCTCCTCCTCCTCCTCTCTCCTATTAGGCACCCACGTGGAGTCAGTGACCTCATCATCCCCTCCCTCCTCATCACTGGAGCCAATCTGGCAGTATGCTGTAGCTGCTGGAACATGACTGCCAGATTGGTGTCCTTCTTGAGCATCCCCTCTCTCTGCTCTCATGCTACTGCCTTCCTCTAGCTGGGTATCATCATCAGACCCTTCGAAACGCTGGGCATCCTCCTGGAGCATGTACCCAACACTGTGCTCAAACAGTTCGGGGGACTCCTCAGGAGGACATGGTTGGTCTAGCGAAGGAGTGACTGATGATGACATTGATACCAGGGAAGAGGACGCTTTGGCAGCTGCTTTGCCAGTACCCTGAGCCTGGGTGAGAGAGGATGAGGAGGATGAGGAGGGCTTGGTCATCCACTCTACCAAGTCTTCGGCATGATGCGGCTCAACACGTCCAGCTGCCGAAAAGAAGGACAAGCGTGTCCCATGGCCACGTGCTGATGGCGATGCACCGCGTCCACGACCAGCACTGTTGTCTCTAGACACAGAGCCTGCTTGCCCTCTTTTTTTGGCTCCTGACTGTCTGCCTCTCCTTGTTTGCCTTCCAGACATTCTAATGGCCTGCAGGAAAATGGGAAAAGCAGCAATACAGGCTAAGTTAAGGTTTAATATGGTCAGGAGGCACACTCCGCCCGCTGTAAGTGCCGCAAAATCCTGTTTGTGTAACACACCAGGAAAAAGCAGCAATACAGGCTAAGTTAAGGTGTAATATGGTCAGGAGGCACACTCTGCCCGCTGTAAGTGCCGCAAAATCCTGTTTGTGTAACACACCAGGAAAAAGCAGCAATACAGGCTAAGTTAAGGTGTAATATGGTCAGGAGGCACACTCCGCCCGCTGTAAGTGCCGAAAAATCCTGTTTGTGTAACACACCAGGAAAAAGCAGCAATACAGGCTAAGTTAAGGTGTAATATGGTCAGGAGGCACACTCCGCCCGCTGTAAGTGCCGCAAAATCCTGTTTGTGTAACACACCAGGAAAAAGCAGCAATACAGGCTAAGTTAAGGTGTAATATGGTCAGGAGGTACACTCCGCCTGCTGTAAGTGCCGCAAAATCCTGTTGGTGTAACACACCAGGAAAAAGCAGCAATACAGGCTAAGTTAAGGTGTAATATGGTCAGGAGGTACACTCCGTCCGCTGTAAGTGCCGCAAAATCCTGTTGGTGTAACACACCAGGAAAAAGCAGCAATACGGGCTAACTTCAGGTGTATAATGTGCAGGAGGCTTAGCAACAATGACACTGACACTGTCCCCTGCCTATCCTTCTCTCTCCCTGCACACAAGGTTTATCAAAGTATATGACACTGACACTCTCCCTGCCTATCCTTCTCTCTCCCTGCACACAAGGTTTAGCAAAGAATATGACACTGACACTGTCCCCTGCCTATCCTTCTCTCTCCCTGTACACAAGGTTTATCAAAGTATATGACACTGACACTCTCCCTGCCTATCCTTCTCTCTCCCTGCACACAAGGTTTAGCAAAGAATATGACACTGACACTGTCCCCTGCCTATCCTTCTCTCTCCCTGTACACAAGGTTTATCAAAGTATATGACACTGACACTCTCCCTGCCTATCCTTCTCTCTCCCTACACACAAGGTTTAGCAAAGAATATGACACTGACACTCTCCCTGCCTATCCTTCTCTCTCCCTACACACAAGGTTTAGCAAAGAATAGATTTGACAAGATTTGACACTGTCCCTGCCTATCCTTCACTTTCCCTGCTCCTGAACACACTACACAAGGCCGCCGCGCTGGCGGCCTTTTATAGTGTGGGGCGTGTACTAAACCCCCTCAGCTATAATTGGCCACAGGCATCCTGCCTGTGGCCAATCATTGCTCTCCTCGCTGCCGGCGCTGTGATTGGCCAAGCATGCAGGGTCACAGTGCATGCTTGGCCAATCACAGCGCCGGGATTACACTGCGATGGCGCAGTGTATTGTGGGCCATTCGCGTCACTCGAATTTAGCGCGAACGGCCCAAATCGTTCGTTGTTCGCCGAACGCGCGAACAGCCGATGTTCGACTCGAACACCGAGCTCATCCCTATTTAGGAGTGGCTTGACAAGAGGAATACGACATTTGAAGCCCATGTCCAGGATCCGTCTGTGTGTGGTGGCTCTTGTGAAAGTCCCCAACACTTTTGAATGGCCTTTTCCTGACAATCCTCTCCAGGCTGCGGTCATCCCTGCTGCTTGTGCACCTTTTTCTTCCACATAACTTTCTATTAATGTGCTTTGATACAGCACTTTGGGAACATCCAACTTCTTTTGCAATTACTTTTTGAGACTTACCCTCCTTATGGAGGGTGTCAATGATGTTTTTTTGCACAACTGTCAGGTCAGCAGCCTTTCCCATGATTGTGATTCCTACTGAACCAGATTTAGAGACCATTTAAAGGCTCAGGAACCCTTTGCAGGTGTTATGGCTTAATTAGCTGATTAGACAGGGAGACTTTGGGGTTGATTTACTAAAACTAAAGAGTGCAAAATCTGGTGCAGCTCTGCAAAGAAACCAATCAGCTTCCAGGTTTTTTGGCAGAGCTTTATTGAACAAGCTGAAGTTAGAAGCTGATTGGCTACCATGCACAGCTGCACCAGATTGTGCACACTCCAGTTTTAGTAAATCAACCCCTTTGAGTCTAGAATATTGCACCTTTTCACAATATTCAAATTTTCTGAGATTGTGGATTTGGGGTTTTCATGAGCTGTAAGCCATAATCATCACAATTATGACAAATCACGGCTTGAACTATCTTGCTTTGCATGTAATGAGTCTATCTCGTATATTAGTTTCACCATTTACGTTGCATTAGTGAAATAAATGAACTTTTGCACGATATTCAAATTTTTCGAGTTTCACCTGTATACACACATAAACATAAATTGTGTATTATTATGGAATTTGAGTGAGTGATCCAGCACTTGGAAAACAAATTAACAAAAATGTTAAAGCTGAACTCCGGCCACAAAAACTTTCATTTGAATTTCTTAGTAGCCTCAAAGGATATAAATCCACTTTGCATGCACCAAATACTTTTGGAAACCCAGATATTACATTGTAAAAGCAGCTGTGACATCATCACTAAGCAGCACATAGCTAGTGCAGACAGCAAAGCTGTGGGAGGGGCCCGGCAGATCCTCCCAATACTGGATGCCTGGAAAAGGACAGAAGGGGTGTTTACAAGACCGGTCACCCTGAACAAAGAGAGAGGGCAGAAGTGACTGGTCTTTGTTTTGTTAGACGAAGTTCCTGCACAGAGGCAAAGGTTCACATTGGATTACTGCACAGATCTGGAAGAAATACACAAAACACAGCAACGTTAAAGTAAGGATACACATGCCTCTTATGATTAGACTATATATGCTTATACTGGAATTCAGTTTTAAACAGGATCAGTTAAAATGTGGTTCACTACATGTATAATGCTGAAAATATATGGAATGTTTAACTACATTTGTTTTAATGTCACAACTGCATACCGTGGGGTTGTAATGAGGTTTACTATAGTTTTGCGTTTATTTGCAAAAAGCCAATTGTTGTTCAGATTTTAATTAACCATTACAACCATCCAAGTTTACGTGTTTTGCACAACCATATGTTTAAGCACTTGCTAGTCACAATAGTTTACATAGTACAATCACAGCAAAATATGTTATAAATGCAAATTAAACAATTATACAAAGCTGCATTAAAAAAAAAGACAATACAAGAGGTAAGGATGGGTGAATAAAGCAATGCAATTACAAACCCAGTAAAGCAATACTTTTTTAAATGCATATTTGTAAAGTTAAACAAAAACATAATTATAGAGGACCTAGCAACAGATATTTTCATCATGGCAAAGTGATCCTGTATGAAAAAAAAAATCTTTCTACAAATAAAATAAAAAAAAGTAAGTACTCAAATCCATCCAACAAAGAAATCGCACTCAAAAAATAGGCGAAGCAGCAGCTAGCACATCAATCAATATCAATTGATCTACATAAATATAAACACACGGTGTAGTGCTAATGATATTAGTACTGCTCTGTATGTTTATTTTAAAGTAAATACTCACCTCTTCAATGCCTGTGCTGCCAAACACCACTCTCTATTAGGGCTCATTTACACTTGCTTTGGCTTCAACACACATTAAAGTGCCTACCGCTTCAACATGCTTTTATGGTGTGTTTTGATGCTTCGGTGGTGCTTTGATGAAGCTTCGGTGGTGCTTCGGTGAGCATTGGTGATGCTTTGATAAAGTGTCGGTGATGCTTCCGTGATGCTCTTTTGAAGCTTTGTTGAAGCTTGACAGATGCCCTGTGTGTGTGAGATAAAGCTGAATATGTAAAACCTTGGCACCTATGGGTAATGAAACTGATCAATTAACATCAGCTGAAGAAAAAAACTTGCTAAATGGCAAAAAAAACTGTAATAAAGAGATTTCTGCGCTTGATGTTGATCAGCTAAAGTATAAATATGCAGGACAAACAGAGAAATCAATAAAACAGTGAATCACAAAAGTCCCATTGAGGTGGAAAAATATATATGTGTAATATATATAGATCAAAAAAGTCCCATTAAGATGAGAAAGTGCTTGTGCTCAGTAGAGGTCTCCTATGCAATTGTGCTCAGACTGGGTTCCCCACATAGATGTACACTCACCCCTCGGTGTTGACCACATATCTCTAGTATGGCCTCTTAAGCATGTGGGGATACCCCGGTGGAAGTTCTTTAGGATGGCGTCACTATGTTGAAATACACATCATAGGAATGGATAGGAATTAAAAAAGGAGAATCCTCATTGCGCAGTGCCGTTTGAGAAAATGTATTTTATACACAATAAAAATAATGGTTTCACTCACATTTAAAAGTGCCTAAATGTCCTGGCACTCGGCGTGTATAGCAGGCGTTTGGTGTGGGTAATCGGCCCTTGGATAGAATACCACTGTAAACAGCGTTTTGGTGGTCGATTCCCGGGTAGTGTTAGTTTGGGCAGAAGTGTCGCGATGACGCAGTAAAACCTCTTTCAATCTTTTTGCTTTTTTTGTGTTTTTTGGAATTGCACAATAGTGATTATCACATTATTTTATTTTTGAATGTACCGTATATGCACTAAGTTATCACTGATATAACACTGGTATTAACAATTTTTTTCACAGCATTTTTGTAGAATTTTTTGTGCGATTTTTTTGTGCGATTTCTTTTGGTGAATTCTGTTTCTGGCATTGCACAATAGTGATTATTACAGTGGGTGTAATCTTTATTATCTAGCACATGCTAATTTTCAGATGTATGTAGTTTAATTAGTGTAGCACACCCCCGCAGGAGCTGCTGGATTTATTTTGGGCCTTGCACGTTACCTCTGTATTCGTTGTCTAGGGGAAGAAAGTCTGTAGAAACTCCAATGTCCACACAAGATGTAAAACCCTCTGCAGTTATGTTTTATGCAAAAAGGAAAATAAAACCTATGAAGAATAGTAGAAGGGTGAAGGGAAGGGGTAGGTTCAGGTACACAGTACAGATCACTGGGGAAAACTTCTCAAGTACAAAGTTAGTCACCACTCCTCCCTGAGTGGGTATTGCTCACTCAGGTTGGCCCCTCTCACCTGGCCTCGCAGCCGGTATGTCGCACAAATAATAATCAGGACCAGTCTCTGCCAGAGATCGGCAGAGCACAGAATTAGATAGTCTGGGATCCTCTGCCACAGGACTTAACCCCAGAACTTCCAGCCAAACAGTCTAGAGCCTTTAAGCCAACCCGGCAGACTGTATGGTAAATTTTAGTTGCGGTGCATCCTCCAATAGAATTACCAGGCCCTCCTCAAGACACCAGCCTTCCGCTTGGTCTTTTCCAGGACAGGTCCTCCCCTGGTTTCCTCCATTGACTGGCTTCCTCCCTCGGGACAGTAACGCCACCTACAGGCAAACAGTGGGAAGTCTGCCCAACACAGCCATAGCCGGAACAGAGGCTAACTTAGCATAATTATATACCTACCAGTTCAGACACCGACTAAATTTGACATAGCGCCCAGTCATTGGGAGCAGGGCGCTACATACTCCCCCTGCTACCAAAAAGACACTGTCCCCAGTGTCTGGGGAAAAAAACAACACCTCAAGCCTGAGGGTTTGTTACCTGAATCCAAAAAACTTGGATGGGGACGGGAAGAAAGGAAAGAGACAAGATATGACTATGACATAAAATTTCAATAAGATAAGAGCACAATATACATTATACATTACACACTACCACCCATCACTACCTATCTAGCCCTCCCCATTCTCCGGAGGTCTTGAAAGAAGTTTTGGTTGCCTAAAAGAGAAAAACAAGACACAGATATATACAGCAAAATAACTGTAACCATCCTAAAATATTTCTATAGAAGCAGAGCTACACCTCCCTCAGAGGTGGAACTTTCCTTCTTGAATTTTAAAGCATATAAACGTAGAAAGTCTTTCCCCACTCTATCGACCACTGCCACCTAGTGTCAGAGGCAACACACAAAAGTTCTTTAAGCAGGTGCTGTAACAGTTGACATCTTGATCCCGACGTCCTCAGCAACCCTATTCGTAACTGTCTAACTTCCCAAAAGTCCAGTTAGCATAGCAAAGATGAGAAGGCAAACAAAAAAAAAGTTTTTCTTCTTTTTTTTTCTTGACAAAAAGAAAAAATTTAACTAAAGACAAAAGAGTTACTTTGAATCCTCATAATTAAAACCTGGGGTCCGGCAAAGTAAGAGGTTTTCCTTGATTGTCCAGGGTGGTGATAAAATAAGTGTCATTGTCCTTCCCTGGTCTGCAAATGACTATCCGGTCGGCGTGGATATGCTGCCCATAGCTCCAATCTAGCTGGCATCCTTTGAACCAATCAGCCATAATGAATGAATAGTCCAGATTCCGGAATGGCTTTGGTACTTCTAAATAGTCCCAAATGGCTCCACTGCACCATTGCTCCCTGTTAGCTTCAATCTCCCGCATTATTTCTTTCGGCACATATGGGAACTCCAGGCCGTACTCCGTGGCTACCCTCTTCATTATCACTCGTTGTAGACGGGCGAGTCTAGGCAATGTCCGAGAACTCCCCGTCCCTGGCAACACACAAGGTTTTTGAACAGTCCTCTTAACTGGCAAAGTTATTTTAGCAATATCCGGGGTTCCCTCCATAGGGGTAGTTTCCCCCGGAGTCCATATCTGCCCACTCTAAACAGCTATGAGTGGAGGCAACATCTCCCATGTTGTTCCATAGTAATTCTCTAGGCTTTGGCTCAAATAAATAGTCATCACCAGCATCCGACAAAGAGTCTAGATCAGAGTCTGTTAACTCTTCTGCCAATAAAAAATTTACCAAAGTCCCGGTCACTTTTCCCCCAGATTTCTTACCAGCTCCTGACGTGGACAACCCAGGATTATCATCGCTCACAGGGTCCGGTTCCGGTAAACACTGGGGTAGGCCTCGGCCGCGGGAAGCCTTTACGTATGCCACCTTCCATTTCACGGATGGGGCGGAGACACATGCTGTGGACGTGGTATCCGCTGCGATGTCCGCTGGTACCTCTGTATAGGTAGCGACATCTCTTTCAGGCTCACTTTCTGCAGCAGAAGTAGTGCGCACAGGCTGAACCGCAGGGGCGAAGGCGACATCTTCCAACATAGCGGTGCCTGTGTTCCAGTCTAAGCGCGAGGTAGAGGTGCGGGGCAATGGAGTGGGTTGCTCCACCTCAAATAAGTATTCCCCGCAGGATGGGCACCGGGCAAATGGATGTAACTGAACTGCCAGTCCCTCATATCCAGGGCACAGCATGCCCAGCACCTCTACATCTCCACTTGTGTACAGCACGAAGTGTCCGCGAGGCTTCAATCGGATCCCCGTATCTGTGAGCAAGGCTCCGGATGGCGTAGCACCCACAGCGGCAGGCATGGGGGACATTCTAGGCCCTGGCCTAGGTGGTGCCCACAAAATTACCGACATGCTGCTTTCCGATCCACTCACTTGATCTGCAGCTTCTAGTCTTTGGCGCCAAACACACCCACGTGTAGCACACAGTTGGCGGGAACTCCTCCCCCTTTAGGTTCTTTTTGCGCGTAGCTCATGGGCTTTTTCTCTCTTGGCTCCACCCACGGCCTACACAGTTAACAAAGTGATCTTTACCTTTACCCCTTTGGTTTCAATTCAAGCAGTCCAACACCTTCTTGTAGACTTTCAATAAAGCAAATATCCTTTTTACAGTTGCGAGAAGTAATGGCAAATCCCGGACTCGAGCCCCCACGTGTAGCACACACCCGCAGGAGCTGCTGGTTTCATTTTGCACGTTACCTTGGTATTCGTTGTCTAGGAGAAGAAAGTCTGTAGAAACTCCAATGTCCACACAAGATGTAAAACCTTAAGCAGTTATGTTTTATGCAAAAAGGAAAATAAAACTTATGAAGAAAAGTAGAAGGGTGAAGGGAAGGGGTAGGTTCAGGTACACAGTACAGATCATTGGGGAAAATTTCTCAAGTACAAAGTTCGTCACCACTCCTCCCTGAGTGGGTATTGCTCACCCGGATAGGCCCCCTCACCTGGCCTAGCAGCCGGTATGTCGCACGAATAATAATCAGGACCAGTCTCTGTCACAGACCGGCGGTGCACAGAATTAGATAGTCCAGGATCCTCTGCCACAGAACTTAACCCCCGAACTTCCAGCCAAACAGTCTAGAGCTATTAAGCCAACCCGGCAGACTGTAAGGTGAACTTTAGTTGTGGTGCATCCGCTTGGTCTTTTCCAGGACAGGTCCTTCCCTGGTTTCCTCCATTGAGTGGCTTCCTCCCTCGGGACGGACAGCACAGGATCACCTTCAAAGTGCAGGCCCAGTCAGCATAACTGGGCCTACCTGTCAGAGTTTCAGCCTCGGACCAGCATGGTTCCGAGGCCAAAAATCACACAATACACCCCTCACGCCAGGAGGGCCGCGAGGGGACGAAGGACACCAAAAGATGGCGTCTGCCCCTTAAGTACCCTTCCCCAGCATGATCACCGGGTAGACCACGCCCACTGAACTGTTCCCGGGGGAAGGTACACAATACACTCTGGCCTGTCAGTCTTCCACATTGGCCTCAGGTCGTAACGCCACCTACAGGCAAACAGTGGGAAGTCTGCCCCACACAGCCATAGCCGGAACAGAGGCTAATTTAGCATAATTATATACAGAGTCTGAGCCAACTACCAGCTCAGACACCCACTAAATTTGACATAGCGCCCAGTCATTGGGAGCAGGGCACTACATTAGCTACTTTATATTTTTTGTTTGATTTATTACTGTGATTCACACTTAAAGGGGCAGCTGTTACACATATTTACAGAGGGTTGGCGCCTTTTTATATTTTGAAATTACTGTATATATTAATGATCTTGCATTTAAACCTACATGTAATTTATAATCATTCCTTGGTAGTTTACTATAATTGTAAATGTCCGGTGAATTGTTGCATATATCCATGATTTGCTAAAATTATTATTAATACATGTACTGTATATATATTTGCTAAGCATTTATGTTGGTTCAATTATTACATCTATAAGCCCACTTCTTGCAGCCACCCAGGACATTTACCTGGTCCAGCTTTTGGTATAGTCATGGGGGAGCCATTACTGGCTCATGCCCTGGTCCACATATAAGCTTAGTGCCATTTCTGGGCCAGTGCTCTTTCTTTACAGCCATCTGATATGATTTTGCCACTCTATCCTATGAGGACATGACCTGGAGCTCCAACAGCTGTGATTAATGGCAGTGGACTTGTGACATGAAACTAATCCTCAATGATCCGTACACCTTCTCCTCAGCACCAAACCCAGATCCTGCTGCAAGCTTCTGGTGGCCAAAGCAAAAAATATTTTACTAAAGTATGTATTGCGTTTTCTTTTAGTTATGCTGTTATGTAAATTTAGCTTTTTTCTTTATTGTAGTGAATGGAATATTGATTGATTGTATTGGTCTATTCAGGGTTTCCTGAGATGAGAGTTTGATTGCTCCCACCTGCGTCTAAAAGAAGTTTCTGGAGCATAGGGGAGGGAGCTTCAGATGATCAGTATAAATATTTGCCATGCTCCAGCGAACCTCTGGAATCGTCTAGAAGGTGGCTGGGGAAGTGATAAATATTTAAGAGACCTTCTTCAAGAAGGGTTCCAGTCACAGGGGGGGGTGCTGCCCCTCTGTATTAGTGAGAGATACAAAAAAATGCCATTGGGGGGTAATCAGGAGCCTGTCTGGGTGCCTAGAGAATATTGCTAAAGGATTTTTTGCTGGAGGGCACTGTCTCTGAGTCCTGTCTCTGAGTCCTGGTCTGGAGAAGTCTCTTTTTATATCTCCCTCACTGAGAATCTATAGTGCCACATTTTGTCATTGGGATTTTATGTGATAGACCAACACAAAGTGGCATGTAATTGTGAAGTGGAAGGAAAATCATAAATGGTTTTCATTTTTTTACAAATAAATATATGAAAATTGTGGCGAGCATTTGTATTCAGCCCCCTTTACTCTGATACCCCTAACCAAAATCCAGTGAAACCAATTGCCTTCAAATGTCACCTAGTAAAGTATCATTGGCCCAAGCTGTCCAATAAAAATGCTGCAGTGGAGTTTGTCCTCTCACTGCAGTGTCAAAGAAGGGGGCATATGTCTAAAAGACAAATGCTCCCTTCCAGCCCAGCCCTCTTAATTAGAATACAAATTGGCCTAAATTGTCGGTCATTTTTTGTTTATAGCGCAAAAAATAAAAAAGGTGATCAAATACCACCAAAAGAAAGCTCTATTTGTGGGGGAAAATAGGACGTCAATTTTGTTTGGGTACAGCGTCGTACGATCATGCAATTGTCAGTTAAAACGACGCAGTGCCATATCGCAAAAAATGGCCTGGTTAGGAAGTGGGTAAATCCTTCCGGGGCTGAAGTGGTCAATTTAGTGGCTACCTTGTTGGGTAGCAGTTTTTAATCCAAAATCATTTTAGAACATTGGTAGCAATTGGAATCAGAGAGGTCGTCATTGCTTCCCGGCTTCCTGTGATTGATGTTCCCCATCTTGGGCAGGTGTCACTTGCACTGCCTAGATTTCAAGTGTGATCTATTTGGCAGTAGCAGCTTGGATAAGAACTTCTTCATCGATGAAAAGAAAGCTTTGAAAAGAGAGTATAAAGGCCAGTACACACGATCTGACTTTTTGACAACAAATGTCAGACGAACCTGTTTGATCGGACAATCCAACTGTGTGCACTCTGCTGGGGGGGTGTTACAAGAGGAGAAAAGAGAATACTGTGTTAGGGGAAGCCAGAGAGGGAGCCACACTGTACCCGCACCACCATAGAGCCACGCTGTACCCACACCACCAGACAGCCACGCTGTACCCGCACCACCAGAGAGCCACTCTGTACCTGCACCACCAGAGAGCCACGCTGTACCCGCACCACCAGAGAGTCACGCTGTACCCACACCACCAGAGAGGGTGCCACGCTGTACCCGCACCACCAGAGAGCCACGCTGTACCCACAACACCAGAGAGCCACGCTGTACCTACACCACCAGAGACCAACGCTCTACCTGCACCACCATAGAGCCACGCTGTACCCACACCACCATAGAGCCACGCTGTACCCGCACCACCAGAGAGCCACGCTGTATCTGCACCACCAGAGAGCCACTCTGTACCCGCACCACCAGAGAGCCACGCTGTACCTGCACCACCATAGAGCCACGCTGTACCCGCACCACCAGAGAGCCACGCTGTACCCACACCACCAGAGAGCCACACTGTACCCGCACCACCAGAGAGGGAGCCACGCTGTACCCGCACCACCAGAGAGGGAGCCACGCTGTACCCGCAAGACCAGAGAGGGAGAAAGACCAAGCCACTGCCAGGGTACAGGCATGCTACACTACTGACTAGAGTCACCCCGGGCAACCCAGAGTGAGCGAACATCCAGCCAGAGGGATCACTGTTGCGGTTTTACCAGATCTGGTAAGAGGGCCTGTTGGCCATTATCCATTACTGTTCCTAGGGACTGAGCCATCAGGAAGTGTCTAACCTGATATTCTCCCATCTATGCTGGGGGCAATTATTGCAGAAAATGACACCAAATGCTGGGGGGTTTTTAGTGCGGAAACTGACACCAGTGCTTTGGGTCATTATTATGTACACTGTCTGGTACAGAAGCTGAAGTTTTTATTCTAGAAATCTGCACCGATGTGGGGGGTTATAATTGTTGCTACTGACACCAACGCCGGCGATTTTTATTGCGGAAACTGACAGCAAAGCTGGGGATTGTTATTGCAGAAACTGACACTGATCCTGGGGGTTTTTATTTCCTTGGGGGGAACTCCATTTTTTATGATATTGTTATTCAAAGTTGCTAGTTGCTTGATAGTTGCATCAGGTTTCTCAAACCTTTGCATGCCTGTGCTTTATGTGATAATGACTAAGCCCCTCCCTTTCATGACATTGTCAAAAAGGGACCGAGCATGGATGACCTTAAAATGATGCCCCCCTTGAAAAAAGTTCAGTGGACGCCCATGACTGGCTAGGTAAGTATTTTACCAATTTGACTAGAATAATAACTTGACCATTATTCACTGTAATGTAGGGCCTCAGTCACTTGACCATCATTCCCATTAAATACTTTTTCTCTTCTTCCAAGGCCACAAACTACCAAGATGCACTATTGGTCGTATCAGTGCTGATATGCTGCAGGCATTGATTGAGCTCGAGAAAATAAAGGAGGCTGCCACTGGTTTACAGAAACAAATCCAGGATTATGTAGACATGTTAGCCAAATTTAAAAAAAAATCTGACCTTTAGTATCCTTCAATTTGTTGCATCCTGTCTTTTTGTGTTTTTTTGGCATCTTTTTTGACTACTTTGAAGCACAGGCTCAGATTGATGCTACTTTGAAATCGCGCTATTTCCTTAGAACTACCGCGATTTCAAAGTAGCAAGGAACACTGCCATTGCCTACAATAGGCTGTGACTTGTCATGCGATTTGACCTCTCAAATCGCATGACAAATCTCACAAAATGTGAACCTGTGCTTTTTTAGTGTCTGAGGTCAGTGTTTGTCCACTCCCCTTCTCTAAGTGCACAACCACGTCCTGTTTTATTTATTTTAGGCAGTATAAAAAAGACTGTGTCAATTAATTACCTAAAAAATGACCACATCACCTGTGGCAAAAGTTACAAATAGAAAAACAGAAACTGGTAATGCATCTGGAGAAGGAGAGTTGAGAAACACTGCCCTAAGTATAATGGTTGGTTTTTACTTGATGTGTTTTTTGTATTTGTAAAGCCAAAATTTGAAGAAGCACACAAATTGGGACCCCAACATTAAATTTCCCTCATGATCACATGTCTAAATTATGTGACTTTCCCTACATGGAGTTTGCAAAAGCCACAAAACACACAGTGGGGGTTATTTACGAAAGGATAATCAACTTTGCGCTACAAGTGCACTACAAGTGAAGTGGAAAGTGCACTTCTAGTACAAATCGGATTTCCATTTTTGAAATAACCCCCACTGTGACAACATGTGCTATCTCCCATCATGTGGTATCAATGGACGTGTTTCAGGGATCAAACCCTTCCTCTCACCTACTTTAGTTTTGAGGAAGGGGTTGCACCCCCAAAACGCATACATTGATATCCCGTGATGGGAGATAGCACATGTTGACACACTGTGTTTTGTCGTTTTTGCAAATAACCTGTTTGTACGTACACACATTTTAGGCAGGGTATCATAGGCAGTGTTGCCAACCCCCTGAAGTGAAATTTACTGGCAAGGATGCCAAAATTTCTGTACGGCACCAATTTCTTACTGGCAAAAATAATGAAGATTACTGGCAGAGCCGCATTTTTTACTGACGCTGCAAAAAAGTACCTAAAATTACAGTTTTTACTGCTAAACAGTGCAAATATCATTATTTCAACTATAAACACACAACTAATGCTAATATCAATGTGTTTCAGTTAAACAAAAGTAAAAAAACATATTTCTCAATTCACATGAAGGTTATGATACTATAACGCAGCCAGCACAGAGTTCCCTCTTACATCAGAGTCTGCAGGATGTCCCCTTACAGCGCAAGGGAACTCTTATGTAAAGGGGAATGCTGCAGATCATGATGTAAGGGGGAACTCTGATGTGGAGGGGGGCTCTGGTGAATAGAGACCACCTTCCACAGAGTGAATACACTAAGGTAAGGGGGGGGTACTAATATAGGGGGGACCTTTTATATCAGTGCCCCCTTACATTATTGTATTTACTCCCCTCCTTAGATCAGTGCCCCCCCCCCACAGACTGGCCTGGCGGCGCTGTCACTGACCTGCTCTCAGGTCCACAGTGCAGGGCTCAGTCAGACGGCTCCAGCTTGGCGGCTCTGACCTCCTCTCCACAGTCCACACGTCCGTTTCTTCCCATAACCCCCATCACGGCGCTCCCACTCTTGACATCTTTCTAGGATCCCCTCAGAGACTGCAGACATAAAAGACAGGAGATGGTCAGAGGCTGCGGACACGATACAGGAGGTGGACAGAGGCTGCGGACATGACACAGGAGGGGGACAGAGGCTGCGGACATGACACAGGAGGGGTGACAGAGGCTGCGGACATGACACAGGAGGGGTGACAGAGGCTGCGGACATGACACAGGAGGGGGACAGAGGCTGCGGACATGACACAGGAGGGGTGACAGAGGCTGCGGACATGACACAGGAGGGGGACAGAGGCTGCGAACATGATAGGGTCCTCCTTACCCCCTCACAGTGGCCTCCTCCTCTGTCCACCATCATATAACTTCTCCTCCACATCATCAGTATGCTGTGTCCTCCTTCTGTGCCCCTTTCACCTCTCCACAGGTCAGGGCAGCTCTGACATGTGAAGAGGTGAAAAGGGCACAGAAGGAGGACACAGCATACTGATGATGTGGAGGAGAAGTTATATGATGGTGGACAGAGAGAGCACATCAGTCTCTGTCCCTCCCCTGCATGCCATGGCCGCTTCACCCTCCGGGCTCCCGCTCCCAGCGCATTCCTCCTCTTACTTTAAATCCCCCCCTCCTCCTCCTCCTCACCCCTGCTCGGCCGAGTCCTCTCCTCCTACAGCGTTGGCGACTGTGAGACACTGTAGCCCGCCCCACGAGCACTCCTGAGTCCCGTCCAGGCTGAAACTCTATTCAAAAATGGCGCCGGGCGGCGCCATTACGTTACTGCGCATGCGCCGCTCGGCCGAACGCATACGAGCTTTCCCGAGTCCGGCCGGCTTCGCAACGGCGCATGCGCAGTTTCATGGTCGGCTCGCGGCCATCTTTTTTATGGGCAGCCGATGCCCACAACGGACTTTACGTACACCCGAAAAAGGGGGTTAAATTTACGTGCTGTACGTAAATTAACGTACGGTTGGCAACACTGATCATAGGGACATTTAACAGTTATTCCTCTTCAAAATTTGGCTTTGAAAGGGGTGAGCTTATCCCACGTGAGGAAGGCAAGATATTCACAACTTGAGAATACTGATATTAATGTCTCATATGGCCTTCAAATTCAAAAAGTTGAACTTTGTAAGTTCCAGCATTGGGGGATGTGAATGCTCTGCTTTCAAACATGCCTGTTTAGCCACTACAAATGTTAAAGAAGGGCAAATATACATGTTATACACAAATAACGATGTTGGTTTGTTCTAAAACCATAAAACGCACATGTGAATGTGCTTGTAGTAAAAATATTTTGGCTAAACAATGTATGGATTCTTATTTCAATGCTTAATACCAGTGTATTTGTTAAGTTGTTGTTGTTACATTGACAGTAGACATGTGCAAAAGGAAAAAAATTGTTTAGTTTTGTTTCGTTTTAATTTGTTAATTAATTAATTTTGTTTAGTTAGATTCGTTAAATTCGTTTTCGGATTTAGTTCCGTTTTCGACCGAATTCGTAAAATCGTTTGCATTCGAAAATATTTCGACCGGATTCGAAATTATTTCGACCGGATTCGAAATTATTTCGACCGAATTCAAAATTATTTCTACCGGATTCGAAACTATTTCAACCGGATTCTAAACTATTTCTACCGAATTCGACAAAATTACAACCGGATTCGATAATATTTCAACCGGATTCGAAATTATTCTAACCGAATATAAAAGACCATGTTCCGACATTCGAATTTCGTATAGAATGAATTAAAATTCCAATTAGAAAAGATTAGAATAGAAATAGAAAATAGACTAGAAATAGACTAGACTACGGAAATGGTCTTTTCTATTTGGTTGGAATAATTTTGAATCCGGTTGAAATATTATCGAATCCGGTTGTAATTCTGTTGAATTTGGTTGAAATATTTTCGAATGCGACCGACTTTTCGAATTCCAATTAGAAAAGATTAGAATATAAATAGAAAATAGACTAGAATATATATTGTATTTTATTCTATTCTGTGTTCTATTGTTTTTCTATTCGATTCTTTCCAATATTTTCGATTCTATTCTAATTGTTTTCAAATTCGATTAGACTAAAACTCGATTCAAATTTCGTCCGTGGTTTTTCGATTCGAAACGTTCGGATTCGGTTGAATTTGTTAGCATTTGTAATTCGTTAATTCGGATGCATCCGAACGTCCGAATAATGAAAATTTGTCCGAATTTTGATTCGGAACTAAACTAAATGCACGTGCCTAATTGACGGTGTACTCTAAAATGTGTGTTGCAGAGCCACAGCACAACATAATAGTTAGCTCAAGGCGAGATTGTCACCTCATGTTGCACATAATAAAAGGTAGGTTTGCACTAGTGGAGAAAATGACAAAGATTAATGCCAGTTGCAAACCTTGTAAACACAGACAACAGTAGTTCAAATTAAATAGTATTTTATGAACAATTAAAAGATTTAGGCATGATCAATAAAATCTTCCTGCCAAGGCACTGCCCCACTACCCAAAAAGTAGTCCATATATTGTTACCGTACAAGACGGGAATTCTGGGAGGGCAAACCAGCATGTGCACTTTCGAGAGCTGGCATCACTGCCTCTTGAGCTGGGCGTGAAACAGAAGGGTCATCTGTTTGCCCTGAGGCAATGTAGCTGCTAGCATTCCTCCTTAAAAAATTGTGGAGGATGCAGCAGCACAACACAACATGGTTGAGTTTATACTCGGCCAAGTTTAGGGCTAATAAAAACAGCCTAAAGTGACTGGAGAGGACGCCAAAGGCGTTTTCCACCACCCTTCTGGCACGAGAGAGCCGATAATTAAAAATGCGTTGCTCTGGGGTGAGGTTCCTCATAGGAAAGGGCTTTAGAGGATGTTCCCCCAGAGCAAAGGCCTTATTTGCCACAAAAACAAAATTGAGGCCCTCGACATTGTCCTGAGCATGTGGCAAACGTAAGGTGCCAATCTGTAGCCGACGGTAGACCTCGGTATGCATCATGACACCTCCATTCGAGTGGCGGCCATTCTTCCCAACGTCCACGTACAGGAACTCGTAGGTTGCAGACACAACAGCAAGCAGAACTATGCTGCAAAAGCCTTCATAATTGTAGTAATACGATCCTGAGTTGGGTGGTGGGACAATCCTCACATGCTTCCCATCAATGGCACCCCCACAGTTGGGGAAATTCCACAAATTGGTAAACTGGGCCACCACATCCTGCCATTGGTGGGGGTTTGAAGGAAACTGGGGAGTCAAACAAAGCTAAAATAATTACTACTTGAGCACATAAAATTGCAAGCATATTTGACACAAACATTCTTGATTAACATAAAAGTAAACCATTTAAAGCAGAGGTCCACACAAAAATGGAACCTCCGCTTTTCGGAACCCTCCCTCACCTCCGGTGTCACATTTGGCACCTTTCAGGGGGAGGGGGTGCAGATACCTGTATAATACAGATATTTGCACCCACTTCCAGGCATAGACTCCTGCGGGAGCTACGCCCCTTCCTGCCCCCCCAGCTGTCTTCTGGGAAACACACAGGTCCCAGAAGATAGCCGGGACCAGTGAGGATGTGCAGCGCGACTCGCACATGCGCAGTAGGGAACCGGGAATTGAAGTCGCAACGCTTCACTTCCTGATTCCCTCACCGAGGATGGCAGCGGGGGCAGCCGAGAGCCGAGCGATTGATCTGCTTCTGCTGCCGACATCGCGGGCACTCTGGACAAGTAAGTGTCCATTTATTAAAAGTCAGCAGCTGCAGTATTTGTAGCTGCTGGCTTTTAATATTTTTTTTTAGGCGGACCTCCGTTTTAAATGAGTATTTCCAATAAAAAGGGTAAGTTCTACTTATGTGATTCCTCACCCCCTCTGGTGGCACATTCCAAAAATGTTATGGGGGGGGGGGCATGAATGGGTAGATGTTTTGGACAGGTAACCCTCTCCAATTCCATGAGAGCTAAATGCATCAAAAATGAAGGTTAATTTGGCCAGCCCCTCCGTCTTTTCAAGATTGGCAGCCCAGTGGACAGATAAGAAGTGTCATAATCCAAAAAGAAGAATACACACTGTCCAAATAGAAGCACATTTTGACATACATAACTTACCATTAACAAGATAATAGGAGACCAAAAATTAATAGTGTACAATTTGAAGGTACTCAGGCAGGCCCTTGCACTACATGCTTTGGAGAATTCATGCAGAAATCTTAACACAAAAGAGGTATACTGTGTATGGGTTTTGCAAAGTCAGCAGATAGAGTAGTTGTATCGGTTGACTCTGCATTTTTTTTTTGGGGGGGGGGGGAGGGAGGGTTACAAAAGAGTTTGTGGACCCAAAAAAAGGGACTCTTGCACTAATAATCATTAGGATTATTCTCCTGGAGCTCCCGCAGCAAAGGCATATGACAAAATTGGTCGCGATTAAGCAAACAATTTTTGGTCCAACAACTCCTCCTCCTCCTGTTCCTGGACGGGGCAAGAGTTAAAGCAAAAACTCCAAGCCCATAAATAGCACGCTCTCTCACAGGATTGCGCAACATGGCTGGATGACGAACGACCGTTCAGTAACTAACTGAAAAGCACGAAACTGAAAAGCGCAAATCAACACTGACCAAACTTCTACTAACTCGAGATTAGCAGAATAAGCCCAAAGGGTGACGCCGGAGAATTGAACTTCCTCTTTTGAAATGTCGTAAGTACGTTGAAACGTCACTACATTTGTGTTTGTTGGCTGAAATGTCCTATCGTGTGTATTCATACCAAGTTCACGGACAACGCCCTTCGGACAGAAATCCACAGAAAAGTCAGATGGAAGTCCAATTGTGTGTACGAGGCTTTAGGCTACATTTTCATGGCCACACATTGGTGAACAGAGCCTCCAACTGACCGTAGATTCGGACAGTATGCATCCAGGGTTGGATTTTCTGCAGAGTTTCTGGCTGCACACAAACTGGCCAAAGCTAATCCAGATGCACCATCAGTCTAAAGCATCGTACACACGATCGGATTTCCATCGGACAAATCTGTGGAATTTTGTGCGAAGGGCGTTGGCCGTGAACTTGGTATGCATACAGACGTCAGAACTTTTTTAGCCAACATACACAAAACGACGTGGTTTTTCAGCTCTTTAGCGCCGCCCTTTGGGCAACTTCTGCTAATGTTGACTTATGGTTAGCATTGGTTCGGAGCATGCGTGTTTGTACTTTGGATTTTTTCCGACGGACTTCTGTACACACGATCTGATAATCCGACAACACACATTTGTTGTCGGACAGTTTTAAAGCATGCTATAAAACATTTGTTGTCGGAAAATCCGACAACAATTGTCCGATGGAGCGACAATACCCTGCCATCACACATTTGTTATTGGAAAATCCGATCGTGCGTACGAGGCTTTATGCTACATTCCCACAGGAAATAGGGTGCAGATAGTCTGCTAAAATCAGAGGTGGCTAAACCCTGCCTTTGGACGCAGCTGCATTCTGCGCTATGGCTGCACACAAACTGGCCACAGCTAACTTAACACAGCGAACTCCCGGGACCCCATCGACCATGTAAACGTAGCCTTAGGCCCCTTTCACACGGAGGTCCGTTCAGGTCCGCCTGTCAGTTTTTTTAGGCGGACCTGAACGGATGCTCCATGTACCCCTATGGAGGCACGGATGTCAGCGGAGACATGTCCTCTGACATCCGCTCCGCCAAAGTGTGACGGAGGAAAACCCTATTTTTCATTCCGTCGGCGGAGCGGATCGGATGACAACGGACTCTACGGTCCGTCGTCATCCGATTCCCCATAGGGGAGAGCGGCGCTCTGACAGGGCGGTCCCTGCACAGTGTGCGGGGACCGCCCAGTCATCCGTCGGCTCAGCGGGGATCAACGGAGCGATCCCCGCTGAGCAAGCGGAGCTTCACGGGGCGGATCTGCACGGATCCGCCCCGTGTGAAAGGACCCTTAGTCCAAAGTTGCAGCTGGACGAACGGAACTGAACAATGTTGTTGATACTTACAGAACCAGTATCCTGCTAAGCATTTATGTAAAAATCCTCTGAGTGGGGAGGCAGTTGAGGTTTTCTGTTTTCTAATGTTTAGCTTCTTTGAGTGTTTGCCTTCCCCGGAATGTTGTTGTTGTAACGCACAAGTGAGATTTCATTTTCCATTCTATACAAATACGCTGTGACTAGCAAAGCACATCTGGGGTGACTACAGCTGTATGAATTGAAGGTAATGACATGAGGATGATGGTGGGTTTTATTTGTCTGGCTCGCTGCAGATGGATAAAAAGCACCTGCACTAAATTTATGGTCGTCTAATTAGATGATCGTTTCCTGTACACTTACTGAGTTACTATACATGTCCTCAGGCAGGGCTTCTGTACATCAGAAAGAAAAAAAGGAATTAACTTGTGCAGCCTGTTAATAATTCTAAACTACATGGCAACATAGTAAATCAGGACAAGGAGGAATTTCATTATTTGGAAATCTTCATACCTTTAGAATAGTTTGTCTTCATTTGCAGTGTGTTTCCTTTATTCATTGCATGTTAGGAAATGAATTACCATCTATGTGGCATTATTGGGGAATGTATTGTTTATTTTTTAGACACCTCTTTATATTGGAAAAGGTGAAAGAATATACCACCATAATTCATAGCTAATGACGTCTGTTTTCTGTGGTTCCAAAATGGTTCACATTCTATGCACAAGAGTATCTTGTGACTGCATAAAAAACACTTATATTTAGAGTTTTAGGTCATTGATTAAGACCCCATTCACACAGGGGCGACTCGTCAGGCGACTCAGCCGCCTGACAAGTCGCGTCCTATTCTGTACAATGGAACCGTTCTAATAGGAGCGACTCAAGTCGCTCCGACTTAGAAATAGGTTCCTGTACTACTTCAAGACGACTTCAGGGCGACTTCCATTGACTTCAATACAGAAGTCATTTTTGCAAGTCACCTTTGAAGTCGTGTTAAGATCGCCCGGCACAGTCGCGGGACAAGTCGTGCCGCCCCTGTGTGAATGGGCTCTAATGCCGCGTACACACGACCGTTTTTCATGTCGTGAAAAATGCCATTTTTTAATTGGTCATTAAAAACGACCGTGTATAGGCTCCAGAGCATTTTTAACGACGTGTAAAATGGGCTAAAAAAAAATAGAACCTGCTTTATTTTTTCACGTCGTTTTTCACGTCGTTCTTTTTAACGTCGTGAAAAACGGTAGTGTGTATGCTTTTACGAGGGGAAAAAAATGCGCATGCTCAGAATCAAGTATGAGACGGGAGCGCTCCTTCTGGTAAAACTAACGTTCGTAATGGAGATAGCACATTCGTCACGCTGTAACGGACTGAAGAGCATGAGGCTGAAAAGCGCGAATCGGCTCTCACCATACTTTACTAATACGAGGATCAGCAAAAGCAGCCCACAGGGTGGCGCCATCCGAATAGAACTTCCCCTTTATAGTGCCGTCGTACGTGTTGTACGTCACCACGCTTTGCTCAAGCATTTTTTTTCATGATCGTGTGTAGGCCAGGCAGGCTTGAGAGGAAACACGAAAAATCACGTTGAGAAAAACGTAGTTTTTTTCAATGACATTAAAAACGGCCGTGTACGCGGCATCAGACGTATCCATGTTGAATGCCTTCTAAATGTCTTTGTTTTTCTATTAAAATAGACTGATGCATTTTTAATGATTGCCATACATTTCCTAAGCAATGTACTTTATAGTTTCTTATACTTGATTTTTTTTATAGTAACACTTTTTAACACTTTTTATCTGAAAAATGTTGCTTTCTGACTGTTGTACTGACCAACTGTCTTCAATGCTTGCTGAGCCACTGATTAGGAACTAATACAGTATATACTGTAGATCAGCGAAACCATAGTCCTGGTCTTTATATTAGCATTTTCAGCATAAAGTCATCATTGCCAATATCTTTTTGTGTAAGGGTTAAACTCCTGTCAGGTTTTTATTGCTGTGTGCCATCTGGGAGACCACCTTCACTATTCGTCTTAGTGACAACTGTCTCAGGTACAGAAATCCAACATTTTTGTATTATTACAGAAACATGAGGTAAGGGGAAAATTTCCAATGAATAAACCTGTTCTGTTGACAACTGACTAAGCCCTTTCACTGCCTTCCCTGAAACCGTGTGTTACATTGAGGCATTTAGGTATTAAAGAAACATCTTTGGCCACAACAGCATAGTTGCCAACATTGCAAAAAAACCATCTGTGACACTTTTTTTGTATTGAGGCGGAGCCTTGCTATAATCACGGGGCGGGGCATTCATTTGTAGGCGTGTCATGGCGGAGTGAAAAATGCGGCGCGCAAAGAAAGAAGCCAGATCCTACACCACAATAGTAATGTGTAACAAAATTGGCAGATAAGGATACTCCAAAACACCTGTTGGCGCTTCAATCATCCCGGCACCATGGTTGTTACGGTGTCAGGATGATTGAAGTGCATTATTTCTATTTTTACATTGTAATATAAAATTAAATCATTCAACACACCATAATGCCGAATCAGTGGAAGCCCTGAGCGTGTTACCTGCCACGTCGCCTGCCACCAGATGGCCTCCCCAGCAGTCCGTCCTTGCATCAGGTGCCTCCCCAGCAGTCCGTCCTTGCATCAGGTGCCTCCCCAGCAGTCCGTCCTTGCATCAGGTGCCTCCCCAGCAGTCCGTCCTTGCATCAGGTGCCTCCCCAGCAGAGCCCCCTCCACACTTGTGGACAAGGGTCCAAAAATCGTGCTTGTCCCGGGAAATTCGGGACTGTTGGTAACTATGCAGGCGTCCCCAGTGGAGTCCCCCCTTACATCAGGCGTCCCCAGCGGAGTCCCCCCTTACCTCAGCCGTCCACAGCGGAGTCCTCCCTTACCACAGGCGTTCCCAGCGGAGTCCCCCCTTACCACAGGCATCCCCAGCGGAGTCCCCCCTTAACCACAGGCGTCTCCTGTCTCGGCCGCCATTATTGTTTCCCCTTCCCCGAAGGGGAACAAAATAGAGGCGGAGCCGACAGTGTGGCTGAAAAAAAAAAAATTAAGCTGTGGCGCTGCCGACCCCCGCCCCTTTCCATTACAGACAGACCTGCAGCGGGGCGGGGCGGGGCGGGGGGGTGGCCTGCCGGCCAGCCAAAACACAGATGTAGTACAATAGAAGATAAAGCTGCTGCGGCGCCGCCCACCCCCGGGGAGGTGCGGGGTGTGGGCGGCGCCGCAGCGGCTTTATTTTCTATTGTACTACATCCGTGTTTTGGTCTTCTTGAACAAGGCGGCCGGCCGAGACATTGTCTCCGCCAGCCGTGGACCTCTAGCGGCGGCGGCCTGCGGCGTCCAAATTCGGGGAAAACGGGAAAAATCGGATTGGCCGGGACATTGGCCGGGACAAAATAAATCCGGGAAAAGGGTTTGAATCCCAGGAACGTCCCGGCCAATCCGTGACTGTTGGCAACTATGCACCCACTACACTGATTACCCTGCCACGCACTACACTAATTTCTACACTACACTGCATTCCAGGCAGCATAAATTGCAGGACTATAGAGTGAGCGATCTGCAGCTAGATGTGCGATGAGCTGCAGTGCTGCTGGACTTACTTTGTGCTGTGCTTGTCGTAGGTTCCTCCTGAGTCCTCCCCTAACCTGAGGTGACTCTGAGGACATCCGACACAGCAGGTGGCAAGGTAAAGACAGCCCCGGCTGTGCCATGGTGGGCGGGTGCAGCGCAGGCATTGCTAGGCAGTTATGTTTGGGAGGGGAAGAACTTTTCCATCACCTCCAGCAGCGATCGGTGGCGGCGGCGGCAGGGTTAAGGGTCACTGTGTGAAGGGAGGGGCCACCGAAGAGAGAGAGACGCGATTGGCTGCCCCTCCCCTCACACTAGAGGTCAGTGAAACTAACACTTGTGGCGGCGACGGCGGCCATTTTGGTGTAGCCGTCGCCGTTTTAAGCCCTAAACATTCCCAAATTTACCGGGACAAAACGGGACAAAAAGAATTGGGCTTGTCCCGAATCGGGACAAGCCCAATTCGGGACAAGGGTCCAAAAATCGTGCTTGTCCCGGGAAATTCGGGACTGTTGGCAACTATGCAACAGCAACTTAAGGTTTGTTCTCTGCAAATCAGCAGGCTTGCAATCCATATGCAGATTTGGTCCAAGTGGCAGCAACTCAATCACTTCTACATATTGGTTGTTTGGTGGTTATATAGTTCCTAGCTACTCTCCCGCTCCACAGGTTCACCTGGCTCCTCTGTTCAGGCATAACCATTGAAGGATGCAGGGCTTTTAGGGAAACCAAGCAGGTGGAAGAGATTAGGGAACATACACTATATTGTCAAAAGTATTTTGTCTTTTTAGCACCCTGATGTTTAGGCAGGGTTGCTATTACATTTATTTGCCAAGTGATAGTTGCCTTGGCCAATTCATAGGAGGTCAGTTGATTTCTCCCCAATTCTGGAATTGCTGCACTTCTTTCTTCTGTCACTAGATGGCCAGGTATCTGGTGGCATTAGATAAGACAAGGGCATTGCAAGGACAGATTAGGAATGAATGGGGTGTCCCAGCCAATGTTCAGGGATTTTCTTGAGTCCCTTGGCCTGCTGGAAAGCCTATTTATTTGGGTGGAGTCTGGTGATCGGGGTTCTGTGCCACCTGGACGACTGTCTGGGTGGATGTGTGTCGTATTGCCCTGGGCTGCTAGGCCAGAGACCTAAGGCTGCTAGGCTATCTTAGAGCCTATCCAGAGGTAGTGCAGGGTTGGGACTGCAGGATGTAGTCCAACCAGAAGTAACGGTTCCGCCTGCCAGGGAACATGTCTTGGTCAGAGGTAGAGGGGAAGCTGGCCCCACAAAGGGACCACCCACCTTGCTACCGGAGATCACAGTGAGTGAGCTGAGGCCAGTACCAGAGCAGAGTTCTCGCCAACTGGGGACGGTGAAGAAGTGGGAAAGCATCAGCAAGTGCCAAGTCAGGGACCCAGCGGGACAGCAGAGGTGACGCTTGTGGAGTGCCAAGCCAGGGACTTGTGTCTGCAGGGGTGAAGCTTGAGGAGTATCTGTGAGTGCCAAGCCAGGGACCCAGCAGTGTAGCAGGGGTGATGCTTGAGGAAGATACTGAGTGCTACAGTGAAATAGCTCAGGGGATCCAGTGGTTAGTGGATCTGAAGTCTAGTGAGAGAGACTGGGAGCTCATTGAGTGAATATCAACAGTGAGTAAGTGTGGGGTAAAGAGAACTGCTCGTATTGCAGAAAGTTTAACACCATTACCGTTAGTAACAGCTACAAGATTGTTGCCATAAGAGACAGCGGTCCTACCTATACAGAAGTGGTGTCCGGCTGGAGGCCTTCACCTATATAGCTGTCTACCTATAGAAGTCTCGGAGTCTGCCAATTAACATTGTATCTACCTGGCCCTAGCCCTGGTGTCCTGGCCCTAATCCTCTCTCCCACAGTTCTGTTTAAGAGACAATCAATCTCTTTGCATTCAAAAAGTATCTGGGGCCCACCTGTTCATCTTGCATTACACCCACCATGTCTGGTAACCCACTCTTCACTAGGGATGAGCTCGATGTTCGAGTCGAACGCATGTTCGACTCGAACATCGCCTGTTCGTCTGTTCGCCGAATTGCAAACATTATGGGCCGTTCGTGCCAAATTCGTGTGACGCGAACGGGCCACAATGCACTGCGCCATCGCACTGCATTTCCGGTGCTGCGATTGGCCAAGCATGCACTGTGATCCCGCATGCTTGGCCAATCACAGCGCCGACAGCGAGGAGAGCCATAATTGGCCACAGGCAGGATGCCTGTGGCCAATCATAGCTCAGGGGGGTTTAGTACACGCCCCACACTATAAAAGGCCGCCAGCGCGGCGGCCTCATGCAGTGTGTTCCGGCATGCAGGGAAAGAGATACATAGGCAGGGACAGTGTGTTCTATGTTCTATTAGTTTCTCAGGCATCTGCAGGAGTTAGTGGGTGTTGTGTGCCTCCAGCACAGTATACACCTGGATCTACACTTTATTTCTGTTCTCTTCGCTAGATAGGCAGGTAGGGAAAGAGATACATAGGCAGGGACAGTGTGTTCTATGTTCTAGTCTTTTCTCAGGCATCTGCAGGAGTTAGTGGGTGTTGTGTGCCCCCAGCACAGTATAAACCTGTATATAGCCGTCATTGCTGTTCTCTAATACAGGCATCTGCAGGAGTTAGTGGCACAGTATACACCTGTATATACCCGCCATTGCTGTTCTCTAATACAGGCATCTGCAGGAGTTAGTGGCACAGTGTACACCTGTTTATACCCGTCATTGCTGTTCTCTAAGACAGGCATCTGCAGGAGTTAGTGGCACAGTATACACCTGTATATACCTGTCATTGCTGTTCTCTAATACAGGCATCTGCAGGAGTTCGTGGCACAGTATACACCTGTATATACCCGTCATTGCTGTTCTCTAATACAGGCATCTGCAGGAGTTAGTGGCACAGTGTACACCTGTATATACCCGTCATTGCTGTTCTCTAATACAGGCATCTGCAGGAGTTAGTGGCACAGTATACACCTGTATATATCCGTCATTGCTGTTCTCTAATACAGGCATCTGCAGGAGTTAGTGGCACAGTGTACACCTGTATATACCCGTAATTGCTGTTCTCTAATACAGGCATCTGCAGGAGTTAGTGGCACAGTGTACACCTGTATATACCCCTCATTGCTGTTCACTAATACAGGCATCTGCAGGAGTTAGTGGCACAGTATACACCTGTATATACCCGTCATTGCTGTTCTCTAATACAGGCATCTGCAGGAGTTAGTGGCACAGTGTACACCTGTATATACCCGTCATTGCTGTTCTCTAATACAGCCATCTGCAGGAGTTAGTGGCACAGTGTACACCTGTATATACCCGTCATTGCTGTTCTCTAATATAGGCATCTGCAGGAGTTAGTGGCACAGTATACACCTGTATATACCCGTCATTGCTGTTCTATAATACAGGCATCTGCAGGAGTTAGTGGCACAGTATACACCTGTATATACCCGTCATTGCTGTTCTCTAATACAGGCATCTGCAGGAGTTAGTGGCACAGTGTACACCTGTATATACCCGTAATTGCTGTTCTATAATACAGGCATCTGCAGGAGTTAGTGGCACAGTATACACCTGTATATACCCGTCATTGCTGTTCTCTAATACAGGCATCTGCAGGAGTTAGTGGCACAGTGTACACCTGTATATACCCGTCATTGCTGTTCTCTAATACAGGCATCTGCAGGAGTTAGTGGCACAGTAGACACCTGTATATACCCGTCATTGCTGTTCTCTAATAAAGGCATCTGCTGGAGTTAGTGGGTGTTGTGTGCCTCCAGCACAATATACACTACCCAATTGCTGGTTTTCCCATCTCCCTGCAGGCCATTACTATGTCTGGAAGGCCAACAAAGAGAGGCAGACAGTCACGAGCCAATAAAAGAGGGCAAGCAGGCTCTGTGTCTGGGGGCAACAGTGCTGGTTGTGGACGCGGTGCATTGTCATCAGCACGTGGCCATGGGACACGCTTGTCCTTTTTTTCAGCAGCTTGACGTGTTGAGCCGCATCATGCCGAAGACTTGGTAGAGTGGATGACCAAGCCCTCCTCATCCTCCTCATCCTCTCTCACCCAGGCTCAGGGTACTGGCAAAGCAGCTGCCAAAGCGTCCTCTTCCCTCATATCAATGTCATCATCAGTCACTCCTTCCCTAGACCCACCATGTCCTCCTGAGGAGTCCCCCGAACTGTTTGAGCACAGTGTTGGGTACATGCTCCAGGAGGATGCCCAGCGTTTCGAAGGGTCTGATGATGATACCCAGCTAGAGGAAGGCAGTAGCGTGAGAGCAGAGAGAGGGGATGCTCAAGAAGGACAGCAATCTGGCAATCATGTTCCAGCAGCTGCAGCATACTGCCAGATTGGCTCCAGTGATGAGGAGGGAGGGGATGATGAGGTCACTGACTCCACGTGGGTGCCTGATAGGAGAGAGGAGGAGGAGGAGGAGGATGAGGAGGAGGCACATCTCCAACGAGGCAGGATGCCCTCCGGGGGCCAGCGTAAGGGCAGCACACCGACTGAATCACACCGCAGAGCTACGCCTGTGCAGAGCGCTGCCTCTGCCCGTTATTTCAAAAGTTCTTTGGTGTGGGCCTTTTTTGAGTCGAGTGCATTAGATCGCACCACTGCTATTTGCAACATATGTCTCAAGCGTATCTCGCGTGGCCAAAACATCAGCCGCTTGGGCACCACTTGCTTGACCAGACATATGTTGACCTGCCATGCAGCTCGTTGGCAAGCGTACCTTAAAGACCCACACCAAAGAACATGCTCCTCATCAGCTGGGATCTCCAACCCCACTATACCTTCAGTCCTCTCTGAAACCTGCACTGAGAGGAATGAAGGTGTAGAATTAGGTGTGTCACAGCCAAGTACTTGCGGGCACTCTGCTAGCAGTACACCGACGTCCGATTGTAGCAGGCAAATTTCCCTGCCCCAGCTGCTGGACCGTCGAAAGAAGTTCACTCCCAGCCATCCACATGCCCAGCGGTTGAATGCTAGCTTGGCTAAATTGCTAGCAATTCAACTGCTGCCTTTTCAGTTGGTAGACTCGGCCCCCTTCCATGAGTTTATGCAATGTGCGGTTCCTCAGTGGCAGGTTCCCAAACGCCACTTTTTCTCGCGGAAGGCGATTCCGGCTCTCTACCGGCATGTGGAAGGCAATGTCTTGGCCTCGCTGGACAGGGCGGTCAGCGGTAAGGTGCATATTACCGCTGACTCATGGTCCAGCAGGCATGGACAGGGACGTTACCTTTCTTTCACGGCCCATTGGGTCACTCTTTTGGCAGCTGGGAAGGATGCAGGACAAGGTGCAGTAGTGTTGGAGGTTGTTCCGCCACCACGCCTCCAAAATGCTACTACTGGTTGTGACACACCTCTCTCCTCCACCCCCTCCTCTTCTTCTTCCTCCATGGCCTCTTCCTGTGCTTTGTCTCCGGAACCAATGGCACCAACTTCCTCTCCGCCCTCCAACAGGGACAACTGACCCATGTGCCCTGTGTGGCTCACGTCCTTAACCTGGTGGTGCAGCGGTTCTTGGGCAGGTACCCGGGCTTACAGGATGTCCTGAGGCAGGCCAGGAAAGTCTGTGTGCATTTCCGCAGATCATATAATGCCAGTGCTTGGCTGGCTGAGCTGCAAAAGGAGTTGAACCTGCCCAAGAACCGCCTTATATGTGACATGCCCACCAGGTGGAACTCAACGTTGGCCATGCTGCAGCGGCTGCACACGCAGCAGAGGGCCATCAATGAGTACCTGTGCGACTACGGCACCAGGACAGGGTCAGGGGAGCTTGGTTTTTTTTCACCACGCCAGTGGGGCATGATCAGGGATGCATGCACTGTCCTGGCACCATTTGAGGAGGCCACGAGGATGGTGAGCAGTGACAGTGCATGCATCAGTGACACTGTACCTCTTGTCCACCTGTTGGAGCATACGCTGCGTGGAATAATGGACAGGGCACTTGAGGCAGAACAGAGGCAGGAAGAGGAGGACTTCCTTGCCTCTCAAGGCCCCCTTTACCCAGACAGTGTTCCTTGTGTCCCACCCATCACACAGGAAGAGGAGGAAGAGGAGGATTGTGTCAGTATGGAGGTGGAGCATGGCACTCAGCATCAACAGCAGCAGTCTTTTAGGGATGATTTACAGTCCCAACAAACCCGTGGACTTGTACGTGGCTGGGAGGAGGTGGCTGAGGATCATGTCGTCCTTAGTGACCCAGAGGACTCCGGACCGAATGCCTCAGCTAACCTACGCTGCATGGCCTCCCTGATCCTGCAAAGTCTGCGGAAGGATCCTCGTATTCTTCGGATCAAGGAGAGGGACCATTACTGGCTGGCCACTCTCCTTGATCCACGGTACAAGGGTAAGGTTGCGGACCTTATCTTGCCGTCGCAGAGGGAGCAGATGATGAGACAACTCCGGGAGGCCTTGCAGAAAGGTCTGTGCAACGCGTTCCCAGAGACTGGGAGGTTACAAACTCCTGGTCCTGGACAACGAGTTGCTGAGGCTTCGGTCAGTAGCAGAAGGAGTGGTGGAGAAGGTGGGCGTCAGACCGATGCGTTCAGACATTTTTTTAGTCCGCAGCCCCAAGGTATGATCGGTTCCAGCAACCATCGCCAGCGTCTGATATACATGGTGCAGGAATACCTAGGGGCAAGGTCAGACTTGGACACCTTTCCCACCGAAAATCTTCTGGCTTACTGGGTCTTGAGGATGGATCACTGGCCAGAGCTTGCACAGTATGCAATTGAGCTACTGGCCTGTCCTGCATCCAGCGTTCTTTCGGAACACACATTCAGTGCTGCTGGAGGCTTTGTCACGGATCACAGGGTGCGCCTGTCCACCGACTCGGTTGATCGACTGACCTTCATAAAGATGAACCAGTCTTGGATCACCACCAGCTACCAGGCACCTGAAGCTGATATAACAGAATAATTTATTTTCAAATGTCACATCCCTTCAAGACTGATGCTGATGCTGAGTGACTGTCCTGTTATGTTGACTGACTATCCTCCTCCTCCTCAATGATCCGATTCTTGATGATAGCTTGGAAGAACTTTTTTGTTTCTGGGTGCCGTCACCAGTGGCTAAGGCCCAATTTTTCAGCCCCTGTTTAACAGGGGCGTGTAATTAAAATTTTTGATGCAATACTTTGCAACAGGGCTCATTGCTGTGCTCCAAGTACAGTATCTGTGAGGGGTTGCAGTGTTGTGGCACCAGTGCCTAAGGCCCAATTTTTCTGCCCCTGTTCAACAGGAGCATGTAATTACAATTCTTGATCTAAAAATTCACAGTAGGGCCCATTCCTGCGCCCACCAAGAGTAACTGTGAGGGCTTACAGCGTTGTGGCAACACCACCACCACCACCAAAGGCCCAATTTTTCTGCCCCTCTTCAACAGGGGCATGCAATTACAATTCTTGATCTAATAATTTACAGTAGGACCCATTCATGCGCCCACGAAGAGTAACTGTGAGGGCTGACAGTGTTGTAGCACCAGCAACACTACCAAAGGCCCAATTTTTCCTACCACTGTTCAAAAATGGCATGTAATTACAATTTCTGATATAATAGTTCACAGAAAGGGCATTCCAGTGCCCACCAAGAGTAACTGCGAGGGCTTACAGTGTTGTGGCAACACCGACACCTAAGGGGCAAATTTCTGCAGAGTATATACGGCATGCTCCTACTTTCAAACATCCAACTTACAAATGACTCCTACGGAAGGAGACAACAGGAAGTGAGAGGAAATCTACCCCTAGGAAGGGAAATTCTCTCCTGTAAGAGTTAATATGGGAAAAAGGTGTCTCCTCTCTACTGATGCTTTATCACCAATCCTTGTTTCAATAAAAACCCCACTTTTCCAAAAACATTTGTCATTGGGACGGAAAGTGAGGTGAAATCTTCTGAACAGGTGCACAGACAACAAAACAAATGTTACAGGGGTGATAACCCTTCCCTATGTTTTCCAAAAAGCTTAAAAATATATTTTTTGGCTGAAGCTACACTTAAACAGTGTACCTGTTCAAAATTACAAACAGATTCTACTTAAGAACAACCCTACATTTCCTGTCTTGTTTACACCGCCTGTATACTGCTGTTCAGAGTATATAGGGCCTTTTTTTATTTTGGGTGCGGGGTTCCCCTTAATATCCATACAAGACCCAAAGGGGCTGGTAATGGGCTGGGGTGGGGGGGGGTGATGGGGTAGCTATGCCATTTTTCTTAAAGGTTTTCATCCATATTACCGGGACCAGACATTACATTAAAGCCGCAAGCAGTTTTAAATGGCTTTTTTTCCTTTAGAAATGTAATTTTGTGCAGGGACAGTTCTAAACACGGGAAACACGTGGCACTTCACAGGCATACTTTAGACACCCCACAGGTACGATATTTAAAGGAATATTTGACTTTTTTTTTTTCACTTTATGCATCATTTAAATGACTGCTCCCGAAAAACGTCCGTTTTTAAAACTTCTTTTTGCATTGATACATGTCCCCTGGTGCAGAACCCGGGTTCCCAAACCCTTTTTAGGACAATAACATGCATAATAGTCATTATAATTAGCACTTTAGATTTCGAACGTTCGCATCCATTGTATTTAATAGGGTTCTAACGTTCGTGCGAACTTTCGGTCCGTTCGCGGGTTCTGGTGCGAACCGAACCCGGGGGTGTTCGGCTCATCCCTACTCCTGAACCGTACCAGGCCACATGCCCTCAACATGGGGAGGATGTCCCCATGTTGATGGGGACAAGGGCCTCATCCCCACAACCCTTGCCCGGTGGTTGTGGGGGTCTGCGGGCGGGGGGCTTATCGGAATCTGGAAGACCCCTTTAACAAAGGGGACCCCCAGATCCCACCCCCCCTATGTGAAATGGTAATGGGGTACATTGTACCCCTACCATTTCACAAAGAAAGTGTAAAAAATGTAAAAAATGACAAGAGCCGGTTTTTGACAATTCCTTTATTAATGTCTTCTCTTTTCTTCCATCTTCTTCCATCTTCTTCTTCCACCTTCTTCTTTTCTCCATTCGGGTCTCTTCCTCCATCTTGTTCTTCATCTTCATCTTCCTCTTCCTCTTTATCTTCATCTTCATCTTCCTTCTGTCTTCTCGTCCGCATCTTGCTCCGGCTTCTTGCAGTTGCAGGCATCATTCAGATATCATTCTTTTCAGCCGGCGATTCTGTGCACGCTAAAAACGATCATAGCGGCAGTTCCGCCGCTTGATTGTTCTTATAGGCGGCGGGAGGGGACGTCCCCCCCTCCCGCCGCCATCCGGTGCTTCTCCGGGCTCTCCCGTGCCATCTTGGGCTCAGAGAACAATTTGGCTAGCGCCGGATGGGAAGCATAGAGATGACTGGTGACCAGATGGTCACCAGTCATCTCTATGACCGTCGGAGGCCCGGGCGCGACGTTATGACATCACGCCGGGTTCCCGTATGTAAACCAAGCTGTGATCTCGGCTGTCAGCATGAGATTGGTGAATTTTTTTGACCGATCTCATGCTTTCCACCCTGGAGGAGAGATGCGGGGTCTTATTGACCCTGCATCTCTCCATAAAGAGGACCTGTCACAATAGATTCCTATTACAAGGGATGTTTACATTCCTTGTAATAGGAATAAAAGTGATCCAAAAAAACAAAAAAAGTTAAAAAAAGAGTAAGAACTACAAAAAAGTCAAAAACAAAAAAAAATAATCAAAATAAAGAAAAAGCGCCCATGTGCCCGGTAGCTCACGCTCAGAAGCGAACACACACGTAAGTCCCGCCCACATATGTAAACGCCTTTCAAACCACACATGTGAGGTATTGCTGCGTGCGTTAAAACGAGTGCAACTATTCTAGCACTAGACCTCCTCTGTAATGAGAAAATGGTAATGTGTAAAAAAATTTAAAGCATCGACTAGGGAGATTTTTAAGTACTGAAGTTTGGTGTCATTCCATGAGTGTGCGCAATTTTAAAGCGTGACATGTTAGGTATCTATTTACTCATCATAACAACATCTTTCACGTTATCCCCAAAAATTGGGCTAACTTTACTGTTTTGTAATTTTTTTACATTCATGAAACCATTTTTTTACTCAAAAAAAGGCTTTTGAAAATTTATTGCGCAAATACCGAGCGAGATAAAAATTTGCAATGACCACCATCTTATTCCCTAGGGTGTCTGCTAAAAAAACATATATAATGTTTGGGGTTTTGAAGTAATTTTATAGCCATAAATGTATGATTTTTACATGAAGGAGAGAAGTGGCAGAATAGGCCCAGTGCTGAAGTGGTTAAAATATCATTTTTTTTTTTTTTTTTTAACTCAGTCTTTTGTATTTAAAACAAAAAAACGCAGAGGTGATCAAATAGCACCAAAAGAAAGCTCTATTTGTGTGCCAAAAAATAATACATTTTCATTGGGTTACAGTGTTGTATGAGCGTGCAATTGACATTCAAAGTGCATCATCGCAGAAATGTGAAAATTGGTCTGGGCAGGAAGGGGGTTTAAGTGGCCAGTGCGCAAGTGGTTAATATAAGGCTACATGCACACGGATGTTTTTCCAGCCGCTTGTTTGAGCGTTTTTTGCAGCTTAAAAACGCCTCTCCATGTTAGCCTATGGCCTCATGGCCACCATGGCGTTTTTGAGCTGTAAATGGCATAGGCGTTTTTAGGCCCCACGTACACGGGACGCTGGTGCAAAGTCTTCAGAACGAAGGTTGAAAGCGGCGTTTAGAAAGGCGCGTTTTGTCGCGTTTGCATGCCGCGTTTTACCACATTTGCGTCTATATGCGTTTAGTTAGGAAACATGATAAGGAGCCACCCTAAGCTCCAAAAACAGTATTATTAACGATTTCAGCTATTTTGTGAGACCAGAGTGAGTATCAGCAGCTGAGAGAGCAGCAGTGTAGTTGTATTTAGCGTGTCACTTGCCACGTCAGCTGCCCCAAGTTGTGGATTGTCCACTTGCCACGTCAGCTGCCCCAAGTTGTGGATTGTTCACTTGTCAGGTCAGCTGCCCCAAGTTGTGGATTGTCCACTTGCCACGTCAGCTGCCCCAAGTTGTGGATTGTTCACTTGCCACGTCAGCTGCCCCAAGTTGTGGATTGTTCACTTGCCACGTCAGCTGCCCCAAGTTGTGGATTGTCCACTTGCCACGTCAGCTGCCCCAAGTTGTGGATTGTTCACTTGCCACATCAGCTGCCCCAAGTTGTGGATTGTCCACTTGCCCCGTCAGCTGCCCCAAGTTGTGGATTGTCCACTTGCCACGTCAGCTGCCCCAAGTTGTGGATTGTCCACAATGCAATGGAAGCAATTTCATTTATTTTTTGATAGATTTATATATATTTTTTATGTTTTTTCCTAAATTGCCATAATTTTTGAGTTTATCAATGTAAAAAAATAGGTCACCTTTAAAAACGCTTCTAAACTAAAATGCGGCTAAACGCCGGTACCGCGTCTGAAACGTGGAAATCTTTGGCGTCTGAAGGCATTTTTAGGCTTTGTGAAAAACGAGTTTAAACGCAACTGCAGATTTTTTTTGCCAGGCCAAAAACAGTGTTTTGGATGTAAGAGAATTCAATGGACCCGCATCCAAAACGCAAGTACCGCGAATTTGTGGCAATTTTTAATTTTTTTTAACCTGTTTATAGCTAGTTGTTAAAGGAAATGTAATAAAAATAAACATTGCCGGCTCTAAAAAAAAAAAAAAAAAGAGAAAAAAAGCAGCGTGGGGTCACCCCCCAGGTCCATACCAGGCCCTTGAGTCTAGTATGGATTCAAAGGGGACCCCCCCACCAAACTTAAAAAAAAATGGTGGCCCTTCAGGTCTGGTATGGATTTTAAGGGGAACCCCACGCCAAACTTAAAAAAAAAATAGTGTGGGGGTCCCCCTAAAAATCCATACCAGGCCCTTCAGGTCTGGTATGGATTTTAAGGAGAACCCCGCGCCAAACTTAAAAAAAATAGCGTGGGGGTCCCTAAAATGCACACCAAACCCTTTATCCGAGCACGCAACCTGGCAGTCCGCAGGGGAAGAGGGGGGGACGAGAGCGGCCCCACCTCTCTCCTGAACCGTACCAGGCCACATGCCCTCAACATGGGGAGGATGTCCCCATGTTGATGGGGACAAGGGCCTCTTCCCGACAACCCTGGCCGTTGGTTGTCGGGGTCTGCGGGCGGGGGGCTTATCGGAATCCGGGAGCCCCCAGATACCGGCCCCCCACCCTATGTGAATGAGTATGGGGTACATCGTACCCCTACCCATTCACCTGGTGGCAAAAAAAAGTTAATAAAAAACACAACACAGGTTTTTAAAGTAATTTATTAGGCAGCTCCGGGGGTCTTCCTGCCGGGCGCCCCGCTATCTTCTTCCAGCTCTTTTGCTAGCGGGGTCCCGGGCTTCAGCGTCGTCTTCTTCCGACTTCGGGGGTCTTCCTGCCGGGCGCCCCGCTATCTTCTTCCGACTTCGGGGGTCTCTTGTTCTGTTCTCCGGTGTCATCTCCGTGCTCTCCGGTTCTTCTCCCGTTCTCCGGTGCCTTCTCCACGATCTCCGGTTCTTTCTGCCTTCTGCCGAGCGCCCCACTATCTTCTTCCACCTTTTTTGCTAGCGGGGTCCCGGGCTTCAGCGTTGTCTTCTTACCTTTTCTCTCCGCCCGATGTTGCCTCGTCGCTGTCCGCCGTTACAATGCTCTTGCCGCGGAGCACACCCACTTATATTGGCATGGGGCGTGGTCACGGGGTGATGCCACCGCTGACCCCGCCCCCGTAGCCCGGGACCCCGCTAGCAAAATAGCTGGAAGAAGATAGCGGGGCGCCCGGCAGGAAGACCCCCGAAGTCGGAAGAAGATGACGAGGAAGCCCGGGACCCCGCTAGCAAAAGAGCTGGAAGATGATAGCGGGGCGCCCGGCAGGAAGACCCCCGGAGCTGCCTAATAAATTACTTTAAAAACCTGTGTTGTGTTTTTTATTAACTTTCTTTGCCACCTGGTGAATGGGTAGGGGTACGATGTACCCCATACTCATTCACATAGGGTGGGGGGTCAGTATCTGGGGGCCCCCTTATTAAAGGGGGCTCACAGATTCCGAAAAGCCCACCACCCGCAGACCCCGACAACCAACGGCCAGGGTTGTCGGGAAGAGGCCCTTGTCCCCATCAACATGGGGGCAGGGTGCTGTGGGGTGGGGGGGCCGCAGGTCGCCCCCCTGCCCCAAAGCACCCACCCGCCCATGTTGAGGGCATGCGGCCTGGTACGGTTCAGGAGGGAGGGGGCCGCTCTCGTCCCCCCCTCTTCCCCTGCAGCCTGCCAGGTTGCGTGCTCGGATAAGGGTCTGGTATGGATTTTGGGGGAACCCCCACGCCGTTTTTTCGGCTTAGGGGTTCCCTTTGAAATCCTTTCCAGACCTAAGTGCCCTGATATGGATCTTTGGGGGAATCCCCACGCCGTTTTTTCGGCTTGGGGGTTCCCCTTAAAATCCATACCAGACCTAAGGGCCTGGTATGCTCCTGGAGGGGAACCCATGCCAGTTTTTTCATTAAAATTTGGCCTGGAGTTCCCCTTCATGATTCATACCAAACACGGGACAGCGAGGCTGCCGAGAACCAGCGCGATGCCATCGTGCTGGAGACATTCTCGGCCAGTTAGTCGCCTCTAGTACACGACTTGAGCGACTGCTTCACGCTCAGGTCGTATCCAAGTTGCCTCGCAACGTCGCGCTGTCCCTGTGTCAGCCGGCACACGAGTCGCCCCGTGAGTCGGATCGGCTTCATCCGACTTCCCGGCCGACCTCTATTCAAATCAATGGGCTCCCATAGGGAACCATTCATTTTCAATAGAGCGCCGCTGACATTTGTATTTACTATAACAGTGCGCCGCTGGTTCCTGCGCCCAATGAAGGAGTTATCCGGCGCACCAATTAAGGGATCAACCAGCGCAGCGCACTGTTATTAGTAAATCACCCCCTGTGTATACTAAAGCGAGAATAAATCTTAAGTTAGAGCTTCAGCTGGTGTGGACATTCATGTTACTGGGGAAGTTAAGGACTTGCCTTTACTCACGGTAGAGGCGAGAATTATTCTCGGGAGAATTCTGACCTGGCTGCAGACAAGACCCAACAATAACACCACTCAACCTTTTGCACAAAAGGGTACGGGCTGGTAGCGCGGTGTGCCTTTCTCCCCCCTGCGAGGAGCCGAGTTAAATGCAGGAGGGGGATGGGTGGGTGCGCTAGACGGGCTTTTGAAATTAATAAATGCAACAAATTATGCTGACAGAATGAACAGTTAGGAAGGTAGTAAAATAAATACCAGTATACTAGGAATGATCTAGGAGTCACTCCAGGGGTCTTTTGCCTGTGTCTTTTGCCTTTTTCCTCACCTCTCTCCCTTTCTTTATCGGTTATATGGCTGTCGTCTAGGGGTACCTGGAAGAGAGAGATGATACACACCACGGCCCATGTCCTCCGTAACTGGGAGGTGAAGGCCAGAGATTGGGCTTTTGTGTAGGTGTCCTAGAGTCAAGTCCAGTCCTTCGTCCCTGACTTCTTTGGTTTAGTAACCCAAGTTCCACACAGTGAATAGGTAAAACTCAGTTTTATTCTTCTTGCCAAGCAATAAAACAATCTTTCTCCTTTGGAAAATGGGGACAGGTCGAGGTACAATCCTTTCCCTTCTTTCTGCTGCCCACTGTGCTGTCACCAGTGGTGAATAGTCACTGCCACTGACTAGGTAATATAGAACGTGAATTACCTTCGCTCACTTTGCCCCTGTCAGAGGAAGAAATCCGTCCAAGGGAGAAGTGGAGGCCTCTCCGTCACCAGCGATGCTGCGCCGGGCTCTTCAGAGAAGTTACTGCACACCAGTCCTCACGAACTCAGACACGGGCACCCAAGGAGTTAGGGCCCCCTCGGATTCCTCCACCCTCGCGGAACTCAGTCGAAGGTACTGAGCCCCAGGCATCCGCCATAGTACCTCACCCCAGGCTAAAGGTGCCTGAGATGGACTCCATCCCTGCTCCAGCCAGGCCAAGGGCGCCTAGGCCTGGAACACCGGAACGCCAGCACCCAAGCTGAAGGTGCCTGGGTGCGGCCGCGTCCTCCGACTCTCTTCCCAAATCAGGGCGTCCGTGCCTTTTATGCCCTCTCCCTTTGCGCCACAGTGGGTTCCCCGCCCCGCTGTACCAGCTCCAGGGGAGGACAAAAAGGCACGGTTCGTGGTGTGAGTTCAACTCCGGCCCCAGGCAACAGCGCCACCCGGGGACCCCAAGGAACCTCGCACCACCAGAGTCCTCACATAATTCAAATACCCGCTACACCTGTGTTGTGCTCCACAGTAAAGGCAGGTGAGCTGTTGTCCTTAAATGTGACTTACTGTGAGAATATTAATTAACCTTACAAAGGGAACTACAAACTTGCAACTGTGTGTTTGTATTTCTCTAACTCAAATATCTGACATCTTTGGGTTAGCTAGCATGTCGCTGCTCCAGAACTGCCTTTACTGGCTTTGAAGATGCAGCATGTTGGCATGGCAGCCTCTAGTGTGGGCAATGTTGTACTGCAGAGTTTGGGGCGACCGAGAATTGGAATACCGCAAAGGATTTTTTAAGGATGGACAGAACTCCTGTAGTGTACATCTGCTCCAGTTACCCTAGTCATCAAATTTAAATCTTTTATGAGAGAATGTTAGGGTTTTCCACCACTGACTCTTGCTGAAAGTGCCAACTGCCTGGTTGTTACGGTTGGTATGGTTGTTAATAGAGAGCTGCAACTATTTGAATAGTGACAAGGAGTAGTTTTAGGGGACCGGTTAAACAGAATCGAGGAAGCCTACAGGAGCGAGAAATAATAATAATAAATAAAAGTATTTTACCTTTTTTTCAATCCCCCTGGACCAGGGGTCTCCAAACTTTGTAAACAAAGGGCCAGTTTACTGACCTTCAGACTTTAGGGAGCCCAGACTCTATCGGGAGTACAAAATGTCCCAGCATCAGTGGGAGCAAACAATCCCCCATCATTCAATATAATCAACAAAAGTGCAGCACTAAGATGTATATGTATATAATAGAAAGTCCATAAGTAAAAAATAGTCCCAGGTGAATCAATAATGCAAAAAGATTCCCAGGACTCCGTTATGACGGTGCAATGTGAACTCACCAGAAAGTGAAAATGTATGTGTCTGAATTCCAAATTGTTCCCCAGTGCTCCTTAGTGACGGTATCCCTCCACCAATCTATGCACTCTTTAGAGAAAAAGCCTTAGAAAGCCTGTGGACATTATTGTGAAGCTTGGCATCACCTCATCCAGAATGATGGGCGAATTAAGAAGAGAACATCACAGGAGACCCAGCACTAAGTAAAAAAGCTCACGCAAAGGCAGATCCCTTGAGAACGGACTCTTGCACGAAACGCGTCAATGCCTACACACTGATGGCATTACCACTGGGCCCCCGTGCACAGGGGCGGCAACCATCTTCTTTGTATGTTTTTTGGACATTTTATGTTTTTATGCTGCAGCAAGAATTTTAATAAATACACTATACAAGCTTTTTTTGGGCTTCTTTATGTGAGCTTTTTTACTTAGTGCTGGGTCTCCTGTGATGTTCTCCTCATTCGCCCATCATTCTGGATGAGGTGATGCCAAGACTTTTTCTCTGGTGAGTGCATAGATTGGTGGAGGGATATTGTCACTAAGGAGCACTGGGGAACATTTTGGAATTCAGGCCCATCAATTTTCACTTTCTGGTGAATGCACATTGCACCGTCATAACGGAGTTCTGGAAATCTCTTTGCATTATTGATTTACTTGGGACTTTTTTACTTATGGACTTTCTATTATATATAAATATATATATTTTCTTAGCACTTTTTTTGATTACCGTATATACTCGAGTATAAGCCGAGTTTTTCAGCACATTTTTTTGTGCAGAAAATGCCCCCCTCGGTTTATACTCGAGTCACCTTTTTGCTCCTGATTGGCCTTAGGTCCCCTGGACCCCAAACTTGGTACATATGTAGCCACACTTTTTCTCTACAAGTGTGCAAAGTTTGTTGTCCAGGGGACCTACGGCCGGGGAGAACCGATTTTTCAAACCCGGGCACCCCTTCCATAGACTCCCATGTTAAACGGTCATTTCTTTGGTGAATTTGGGGACCCGGAACCGGCTGGTCGTAGGTCCCCTGGTGCCGAAACTTGGCACACATATAGCCCCATTTCTCCTCTATAAGCCAGGCACCCCTTCCATAGACTCCCATGTTAAACGTCAGTCTAGTCATGGACACAGTGAGGCATGGGCACAGTGAGGCATGGGCACAGTGAGGCATGCACATGGAAACAGTGAGGCAAAGTGAGGCACAGTGAGGCATGCAGATGGACACCCTAGGCTTATACTCGAGTCAATACGTTTTCCCATTTTTGTGGTAAAATTAGGTGCCTCGGCTTATATTCGGGTCGGATTATACTCGAGTATAAACGGTAATGCTTCATTTTAAATAAACAGTTTTCTAAGGGTACAGCTAAACACCACTGAAAATATTATTGTGATATGTTCACTAGTTTAGAAGTTAAACAACTGATTAAGCCCATCATTTCCCCAGAGTTCCTAGCTATGAGTCATTTAGTTAATCATTAAAAGTATGTCACTGCTGAATCTACAGAGCTGATGCACTGCAAAATATAACTCATGCAGACAGTGCCTCATAACTGCCATTCTGGAAACCATGAGCTCACATTACCTTGTGATCTCACATATTCTGCACCAATAAAGTAAAGCACAATGGAAATATATACAAAAAAAGGCACTACCAGATACATATTTAAAGTAAAAATTAGGGTTGTCCCGATACCACTTTTTTAAGACCGAGTACAAGTACCGATACTTTTTTTCAAGTACTCGCCGATACCGAATACCGATACTTTTTTTTAATCTCATGTGTCAGTATTTTTTTTTTTTTACATTTTTTTTTTTTTTTTTTTTACAATTTATTTTATTTTTTTTTTTTTTACAATGCTTTATTTTTTTAACCACTTAACGACCGCCCACCGCCGATTTACGTCGGCAGAATGGCACCGACAGGCAGAATCACGTAGATCTACGTGATCGCCTTTGTGCAGTTGGGGGGTCCATCCGGACCCCCCTTCACTGCAGTGAGCGGCCGTTAAGTGTTCGGGAGCGATCAGGCATGAGGGGGCGGCCGCTCGATTCCGCCCCCCCCTCGCGATCGCTCCCGGCCAATGAAAATGCTTCCTCCGCCATGTGATGTAAACACAGGCTGGAGGAAGTGATGTCATCTCCCTCGCCGCGGTCTTTTCGTTCCCGGCGCCGAGGAGAGAAGACAGAGGTTAGTGCTCCAACAGTCCACTGACACGTAGGTACACATAGGCACACAAATCACCCCCCAGTCACCCCCAGATCACCCCCCAGGTCACCCCAAAGCCCCCAATCACAGTGTCACTGATTGCAGTGATCATTTATTTTACTGATCACTGCATTTAGCGTCATCTGTGATTGTAAAAAGTTGCAGGGCAGTTAGGATTAGGCCCCTTTAGGTCCAGGGTAGCCCCCTAACCCCCCCTAATAAAGGTTTAACCCCTTGATCACCCCCCAGGTAACCCTTTCACCCCCTAACTTCAGCGTCACTAAGCGATTGTTTTTCCGATCGCTGTATTCGTGTCGCTGGTGTTTTAGATAGGCAGTTATTTTTTTTTAGGTTCGCCGCAGGTTTTTATTAGTGTCAGGTACCCCCATATATTATTTTAACCCCCTGATTGCCCCTAGAGTTAACCCTTTCACCAGTGATCGCCGTATAAGCGTCACTGGTGTCACTGGTTAGCCAGTAAGTTATTTAGTTATTTAGGTTACCCGTCAGGTTTTTATATAGCGTCGGGTACCCCCATATTTAACCTAATAAAGGTTTTAACCCCCTGATTGCCCCTAGTTAACCCTTTCACCAGTGATCACCATATAAAGGTTACGGGTGACGCTGGTTGATTAGTTTGCTTTTTATAGCATCAGGGCACCCGCCGTATATAACCCAATAAAGGTTTAACCCCCCTGATCGCCCGGCGGGTGAGATCAATTAGGTTTTAGCGCCAGAGAGGGTCTGCGTCGCCCCAGGCAGTGTTAGGTTAGTGCCAGTAACGCTAACACCCACGCGCAAAGCATACACCCCCCTTAGTGGTATAGTATCTGATCAGATCTATACTAGCATCCCCAGCGGTTTAGGGTTCCCAAAAACGCAGTGTTAGCAGGATCAGCCCAGATACCTGCTAGCGCCTGCGTTTAGCCCCTCCGCCCAGCCCAGCCCAGCCCACCCAAGTGCAGTATCGATCGATCACTGTCACTTACCAAACACAACACACATAACTGCAGCGTTCGCAGAGACAGGCCTGATCCCTGCGATCGCTAACAGTTTTTTTGTAGCGTTTGATATATTTGCTGACGACAGTCAGGTGCTTTTTTTCCTGTGAATCTTACTAGTGTACCCCTAAATTTAGAGCCCAAAATGGCAAGACGAAGGTACACTAGTAAAGAGGCCTACGAGATTCTGAGCATGACAGATAGTGAAGAGGAGGTCACGTATCTGTCAGATTCAGGCTCAGAATATCTTCCCGTAGAAGACAGTGACGTCAACGGCCCCACGTCAGATAGCTCTGACGACGAAGTTGAGGTCCCTGCTAAGGTCAGGTGTACCCGATCCCGATCTTCTGAGGTTGTTGAGGAGCAAGAACCGCAGGTCTCTCGTATCATGGAGCAGAGTAGTACTAGCGCCGCTATTCCTTCTGGTGAACTGGCAAGCACCAGCGGCCTAGTACAGCCTGGACGTACATCCAGCACTGCAGTAACACTTGGTGACGTGGCGAGTCCCATAAGTGCAGTTCAAGCTGGCGAGGTGGCAAGCACAAGTAGTGTCCCTCTGCCACCAAGAAGACAAAGGCAGGCCCGTCGTGCCCATACTGCCCTTCCTGCAGAATTTGCCTATCCTGATTGGGTCCCCACCACTTCTGCAGAACCCGTACTCCCCCCATTCACTGCCCAACCCGGTATTCAGGTGGAAACAGCTGATTTTATTCCAATTGATTTTTATTCGCTGTTTTTCACGGAAGATCTCTATAGATCTATTGTGGACCAGAGTAATTTATATGCTGGTCAATTTATCGCCGCTAACCCCCAGTTGCCTAAAATTGCCAGAAATTGGAAACCAATTACGGTTTCCGAATTTAAGACCTTTCTGGGCCTTTCCCTCAACATGGGCACACATAAATTTCCGTCATTGCGTGCTTATTGGTCCACGCACCCAATTGACCACATGCCCGTGTTCTCTGCCTCCATGTCCAGGGCACGATACGAGCAGATTTTGCGGTTCATGCACTTCAACGACAATGAACTTTGTCGTCCACGTGGGGACCCTGAATACGACCGGCTCTATAAAATTCGGCCCCTCATAAACCACTTCAACGACCGTTTTGCAGCCTTGTTTACTCCCGATCAAGTTGTCTGCGTTGATGAGTCCCTGATTAAATTTTCTGGCCGCTTGTCTTTCAAGCAGTACCTTCCCAGCAAGCGTGCCAGATACGGGGTCAAGCTCTACAAGTTCTGTGACAGGGCAACAGGCTATGTAGTGAACTTTACGGTTTATGAGGGAAAAGATAGTCAGATTGAGTCGGTCAACTGCCCGGATTACATAGGGAGCGCTGGCAAGATAGTGTGGAACTTGGTGTCACCCTTATTCGGAAAGGGGTACCACTTGTATGTGGACAATTATTACACGAGCGTGCCACTGTTTAGTCACTTGTTTGATCATCAGATTGGAGCATGTGGCACCGTGCGACCTAATCGCCGGGGCTTTCCCCAGCGGCTTGTAGATGCCCATCTTAGGCTGGGGGAGAGAGCCTGCTTGAAGTGTAATAACTTGCTCGCTATGAAGTGGAGGGACAATAAGAATGTTTTCCTTCTTACCTCCCTTCATGCAGACACGACAGTCCAAATTCGTACGGCGACTGGTGTTGTGGAGAAACCCCTCTGTGTCCACGAATATAACCAAAATATGGGAGGGGTGGACCTCAACGACCAGTTGATGGCGCCGTATCTAATTGACCGTAAGGCGAGACGCTGGTACAAAAAAGTGTCTCTATCATTATTCCAATTGGCTTTGCTGAACGCTCATGTGCTATACAGAGCTTCAGGCGGGACGCTATCTCTTCTAAAATTCCAGAATGAGATAGTCACAGAACTCCTGTATCCAGGCGGTTCTGCACCTCACCATCCCCAACCAAATGCAGTAAGCCGGCTGCATGAGAGGCATTATTCGTATGTCCTCCCGAGTACCCCTCCCCAAAGCCACCCCCAAAAAAGATGTCGTGTCTGTAGCAAGCGCGGATTTAGGCGTGACACCCGTAGTTTTTGTCCACTCTGTCCTGACAAGCCTGGTCTTTGCCAAGGTGAATGTTTTGAACGCTACCACTCAAAAGTGAAGTTTTAGCGTAGGGTACAGCATTTCACAGACAAGGACACACTTACACAGGGTCTCCCAAGATGCCATTACATTTTGAGAGACCCGAACCATTACAGTTGTAAAGTTACAAAAAAAAGTGTAAAAAAGAAAAAAAAAACGTAAAAAACAAAACAAAAAAAAAATATAAAATAAAAAAACCAAAAATAGTTGTCGTTTTATTGTTCTCTCTCTCTCTATTTTCTCTCTATTGTTCTGCTCTTTTTTACTGTATTCTATTCTGCAATGTTTTATCATGCTTGCTTTTCAGGTATGTAATTTTTTGTTTTCAGGTGCGCCATTCAACTGCAGCGCGGAATTATTTATCTTGACAGCAACAGCGTTTGCTCCCACGATACATAAAGCCGTGACTCCAGTGCTGTAGGAGGTGATTTCACCACCACAGTTAAAAAAAAGAGCATATATGCCGAAGCATGGGGGCAGCAGGGGCGGAGGAGCGATTTTGCTCCTAATGCCGCGTACATACGGTCGAAATTCCGACGGAGGCCTGCCCGTGGAAAATTCCGACCGTGTGTACGCGGCATAACTTTTTTGCGGGAGGATGCCCCCATGCTTCGGCATATATATATTTTAGGCACAGGTTGCGTTAAAACATTTTTTTATTTTTAACTAGGTTTTGTTTTTGTATTTGCTTTGCAGGTATGGCATGGTAAGGTCTTACTGTTGTACTGTAATGTTACTTTGTTTTAATGTTAACCACCATTTGCTTAGCAGGTACGCCATTCAGTTGCAGCGCGGATCTATTTATCTTGACAGCAACAGCGTTTGCTCCCACGATACATAAAGCCGTGACTCCAACGCTGTAGGAGGTGATTTCACCACCACAGTTAAAAAAAAGAGCATATATGCCGAAGCATGGGGGCAGCAGGGGCGGAGGAGCGATTTTGCTCCTAATGCCGCGTATATACGGTCGAAATTCCAACGGAGGCTTGCCCGTGGAAAAGTCCGACCGTGTGTACGCGGCATAACCTTTTATGCCGCGTACATACGGTCGAAATTCCGACTAAGGCTTGACCGTGTGTACGCGGCATAACTTTTTTGCGGGAGGATGCCCCCATGCTTCGGCATATATGCCCATCGTTAGAAGTGGGTGGATGAAGGGAGGTATTCTAATGGTGGGCATACCCACCAATCAATCTCTTTTTTTCGTTCAGCCAATAGGCTGTATGAAAAAAAAGATTACAATACATGTCCAACAAGGACCAGCAACGTACTGGTATGTTGCTGGACTTTGAATGTTTATACCAGAATGATGCCTGCGGGTTTAGGTATCATCTTGGTATCATTCTTTTCAGCCAGCAGCCGGCTTTCATGTAAAAGCAATTCTAGCAGATAATTAGCCTCTAGACTGCTTTTACAAGCAGTGGGAGGGAATGTCCCCCCCCCCGGATATAAAAAGCGCAATTGGGAAATTGAGAAAGCATTTTATCACACCGATCTTGGTGTGGTCAGATGCTTTGAGGGCAGAGGAAAGATCTAGGGTCTAACCCCCCAATTTTTTTCAAAAAAAAGAGTACCTGTCACTACTTATTGCTATCATAGGGGATATTTACATTCCCTGAGATAACGATAAAAATGGTAAAAAAATAAAATATGGAAGGCACAGTTTAAAAATAAAATAAAAAAGCCAAATAAATAATAAAAAAAAAGCACCGCTGTCCCCCCCTGCTCTTGCGCAAAGGCGAACGCAAGCGTCGGTCTAGCGTCATATGTAAACAGCAATTGCATCATGCATGTGAGGTATCACCGCGAAGGTCAGATCGAGGGCAGTCATTTTAGCAGTAGACCTCCTCTGTAAATCTAACGTGGTAACCTGTAAAGGCTTTTAAATGCTTTTAAAAATGAATGTAGTTTGTCGCCGCTGCGCGTTTGTGCGCAATTTTAAAGCATGTCGTGTTTGGTATCCATGTACTCGGCCTATGATCATCTTTTTTATTTCATCAAACATTTGGGCAATATAGTGTTTTTTAGTGCATTAAAAATAAAAAAAGTGTGTTTTTTCCCCAAAAAATGCGTTTGAAAAATCGCTGCGCAAATACTGTGTGGAAAAAAAAAATGCAACACCCACTATTTTAATCTGTAGGGCCTTTGCTTTAAAAAAATATATAATGTTTGGGGGTTCAACATAATTTTCTTGCAAAAATTTTTTTTTTTTCATGTAAACAAAAAGTGTCAGAAAGGGCTTTGTCTTCAAGTGGTTAGAAGAGTGGATGATGTGTGACATAAGCTTCCTAATGTTGTGCATAAAATGCCAGGACAGTTCAAAACCCCCCCAAATGACCCCATTTTGTAAAGTAGACACCTCAAGCTATTTGCTGAGAGGCATGTTGAGCCCATTGAATATTTTTTTTTTTTTTGTCCCAAGTGATTGAATAATGACCAAAAAAAAAAAAAATGTACAAAAAGTTGTCACTAAATTATATATTGCTCAAACATGCCATGGGCATATGTGGAATTACACCCCAAAATACATTCTGTTGCTTCTCCTGAGTACGGGGATACCACATGTGTGGGACTTTTTGGGAGCCTAGTCGCGTACGGGACCCCAAAAAACCAAGCACTGCCTTCAGGATTTCTATGGGTGTAAATTTTTGATTTCACTCCTCACTGCCTATCACAGTTTCGGAGGCCATGGAATGCCCAGATGGCACAAAACCCCCCCAAATGACCCCATTTTGGAAAGTAGACACCCCAAGCTATTTGCTGAGAGGTATGTTGAGTATTTTGCAGATCTCGCTTTTTGTCACAAAGTTTTGAAAATGTAAAAAAAGAAAAAAAAAAAGAAAAAAAAATGTCTTTCTTAATTTTCAAAAACAAATGAGAGCTGTAAAATACTCACCATGCCTCTCAGCAAATAGCTTGGGGTGTCTACTTTCCAAAATGGGGTCATTTGTGGGGGTTTTGGGCTATTTTGACATTTTATGGCCTTCAAAACTGTGATAGGTAGTGAGGAGTGAAATCAAAAATTTATGCCCTTAGAAACCTTGAAGGCGGTGCTTGGTTTTTGGGGTCCCGTACGCGGCTAGGCTCCCAAAAAGTCCCACACATGTGGTATCCCCGTACTCAGGAGAAGCAGCAGAATGTATTTTGGGGTGTAATTTCACATATAACCATGGCATGTGTGAGCAATATATCATTTAGTGACAACTTTTTGTACATTTTTTTTTCTTTTTGTCATTATTCAATCATTTGGGACAAAAAAAATATTCAATGGGCTCAACATGCCTCTCAGCAAATAGCTTGGGGTGTCTACTTTCCAAAATGGGGTCATTTGGGGGGGTTTTGTGCCATCTTGGCATTTTATGGCCTTCAAAACTGTGATAGGTAGTGAGGAGCGAAATCAAAAATGTATGCCCTTAGAAACCTTGAAGGCGGTGCTTGGTTTTTGGGGTCCCGTACGCGGCTAGGCTCCCAAAAAGTCCCACACATGTGGTATCCCCGTACTCAGGAGAAGCAGCAGAATGTATTTTGGGGTGTAATTTCACATATGCCCATGGCATGTGTGAGCAATATATCATTTAGTGACAACTTTGTGCAAAAAAAAAAAGTTTGTCATATTCCCGCAACCTGTGGCAAAATATAAAATATTCCATGGACTCAACATGCCTCTCAGCAAATAGCTTGGGGTGTCTACTTTCCAAAATGGGGTAATTTGGGGGGGTTTTGTGCTATTTTGGCATTTTATGGCCTTCGAAACTGTGATAGGTAGTGAGGAGTGAAATCAAAAATTTACGCCCTTAGAAATCCTGAAGGCGGTGCTTGGTTTTTGGGGCCCTGTACGCGGCTAGGCTCCCAAAAAGTCCCACACATGTGGTATCCCCATACTCAGGAAAAGCAGCAGAATGTATTTTGGGGTGCAATTCCACATATAACCATGGCATGTGTGAGCAATATATCATTTAGTGACAACTTTTTGTACATTTTTTTTTTCTTTTTGTCATTATTCAATCATTTGGGACAAAAAAAAAAAATATTCAATGGGGTCAACATGCCTCTCAGAAAATAGCTTGGGGTGTCTACTTTCCAAAATGGGGTCATTTGGGGGGGTTTTGTGCCATCTTGGCATTTTATGGCCTTCAAAACTGTGATAGGTAGTGAGGAGTGAAATCAAAAATTTATGCCCTTAGAAACCTTGAAGGCGGTGCTTGGTTTTTGGGGTCCCGTACGCGGCTAGGCTCCCAAAAAGTCCCACACATGTGGTATCCCCGTACTCAGGAGAAGCAGCAGAATGTATTTTGGGGTGTAATTTCACATATGCCCATGGCATGTGTGAGCAATATATCATTTAGTGACAACTTTGTGCAAAAAAAAAAAAGTTTGTCATATTCCCGCAACTTGTGGCAAAATATAAAATATTCCATGGACTGAACATGCCTCTCAGTAAATAGCTTGGGGTGTCTACTTTCCAAAATGGGGTAATTTGGGGGGGTTTTGTGCTATTTTGGCATTTTATGGCCTTCGAAACTGTGATAGGTAGTGAGGAGTGAAATCAAACATTTGCGCCCTTAGAAATCCTGAAGGCGGTGCTTGGTTTCCGGGGTCCCGTACGTGGCTAGGCTCCTAAAAAGTCCCACACATGTGGTATCCCCGTACTCAGGAGAAGCAGCAGAATGTATTTTGGGGTGCAATTCCACATATAACCATGGCATGTGTGAGCAATATATCATTTAGTGACAACTTTTTGTAATTTTTTTTTTTTTTTTGTCATTATTCAATCACTTGGGACAAAAAAAAAATATTCAATGGGCTCAACATGCCTCTCAGCAATTTCCTTGGGGTGTCTACTTTCCAAAATGGGGTCATTTGGGGGGGGTTTGTACTGCCCTGCCATTTTAGCACCTCAAGAAATGAGATAGGCAGTCATAAATTTAAAGCTGTGTAAATTTCAGAAAATGTACCCTAGTTTGTAAACGCTATAACTTTTGCGCAAACCAATAAATATACGCTTATTGACATTTTTTTTACTAAAGACATGTGGCTGAATACATTTTGGCCTAAATGTATGACTAAAATTGAGTTTATTCGATTTTTCTTATAACAAAAAGTAGAAAATATCATTTTTTTTCAAAATTTTCGGTCTTTTTCTGTTTATATCGCAAAAAATAAAAATCGCAGAGGCAATCAAATACCATTAAAAGAAAGCTCTATTTGTGGGAAGAAAAGGACGCAAATTTCATTTGGGTACAACATTGCATGTCCGCACAATTTACAGTTAAAGCAGCGCAGTGCCGAATCCCAAAAACAGGCCTGGTCCTAATGGCCCGAAATGGTCCGGGGCTTAAGTGGTTAAGGGGGGGGGGGGTCAGTGTCAGTGTGTGTGTTTTTATTTTTTATTTTTTTTACAATAAATTTCTATTTTATTTTTTTATTTTATTTTTTATCAGCCTTGTTGTGGGGGGCTTTGGTGAGATATCAGGTGTCTTAACAGACCTCTGACATCTCCCCTTTGAGACAGGGAAAGGGTCTAGGGACACATATTCCCCAGTCCCTTTCTCAGCAGCCTCAGCTGCGCTGAAAATGAATGGAGAGAAGACAGCGGCTCCTCTCCATTCATAAACTGAAACATTGTAAACACAGTTTACGATGTTTCAGTTATGTGAATGGACAGAGTCAGTGATGACTCTGTACATTCCGACAAGTAAGGAGCCGGGTTTACCGGCTCCTACCTCCGCTCTCCATCCTGAGATACCGAGGGGGTGGAGGAGGAGCACGGAGGGGCACGGCGGCATTGAGGTGAAGGGGGCACGGAGGTGAAGGGGGCACAGCGGCACGGAGGTGAAGGGGGCACAGCGGCACGGAGGTGAAGGGGGCACAGCGGCACGGAGGTGAAGGGGGCACAGCGGCACGGAGGTGACGGGGGCACAGCGGCACGGAGGTGAAGGGGGCACAGCGGCACGGAGGTGAAGGGGGCACAGCGGCACGGAGGTGAAGGGGGCACAGCGGCATGGAGGTGAAGGGGGAACAGCTCCGGGAGCATTTGAGCAGCAGACAGGCAATTGGATCAGATTCATTTTACTTACCTGCCTGAAGACTCGCTCTGGTCTCTGCCACGGTCTCCGCCTTGGTCTCCACCCCCCGCCCCGCTCTCCGCCCTGGTCTCCGCCCCCCGCCGCACACTTTCTGTCCTGCTCTCGGCCCTGGTCTCCGCCCCCGCCACGCTCTCCGCCCTGGTATCCGCCCTGGTATCCGCCCCCCGCCGCACACTCTCCATCCCACTCTCCGCCCCCCACTCTGAGAAAAAAAAAGTATCGGACTGGGCATCGGGAGCATTTGCGCGAGTACAAGTACTCGCGCAAATGCGTTGTATCGGTACCGATACCGATACTAGTATCGGTATCGGGACAACCCTAGTAAAAATAATCCTCATAATACTTTATATTGTATTATTTATATGAGACTGTGATTGCCATCAGAAGCACCAAGTAACAGCAAAGGACAAAATGGTGAAAACAGTACACTGGAAAACATAAAACATAGCAAAATTTTTATTTATTTTTTTACATAAAACATGTCTATACTTGTCTGCTCTGTGAAGTGGTTTTGCACAGAGCGGCCCTGATCCTCCTCCTCTCTGGTCCCCTGCCGGCGCTCGTGGCTCCTCCTCTCTTACTGGTGGCTCCAATAGGAAGCCGATTTTCATGGGGGCACTCCCGAGCCCCGCTGCTGCATCCATTGACACAAAGAGCGGGACTCAACCTTGCCCCCCTCATTGGTGTTGATTGACAGGAACGGAGCCAATGAGGAGAGAGACAGTGGCGAGAGCTGCTGCTCTCGTGCACCTCACTGGATCGGGTTTAGGCAGTGCCGGCCCAAGACATTGTGCTGCCTGGTACCAAGAATGAAATGCTGCCCCCCCCCAAAAGAAAAATCACGCCCACCAAAATGGCCGCGATGTCAGCTGGCCACCCGCGATCGCTCCATAGAGCCAGAACGGGGAAATGTCAATGTAAACAGACAGATCCCCATTCTGACAGGAGAGGAGAGACAGATCTGCTGTTCCTAGTGATTAGGAACAGAGATCTCTCTCCTCCTCCAGTCAGTCCCCATCCCCCCAGTTAGAAACACCTCCCAGGGAACACATTTAACCCCTTTCCTGACAGTGACATTTACACAGTAATCAGTGCATTTTTATAGCACAGATCGCTGTATAAATGTCACTGGTCCCAAAAAAGTGTCAAGTGTCAAGTGTCCAATCTGTCCACCGCAATGTCACAGTTTCGCTAAAAATCGCAGATCACCGCCATTACTAGTAAAAAAAAAATATAATAATAATAAAAATGCCATAAATCTATCCTCTATTTGGTAGACGCAATAACTTTTGTGCAAACTAATCAATATACACTTATTGCGTTTTTTTTTTTACCAAACATATGTAGAAGAATACATATCGACCTAAACTGATGAAGAAATTTTTATTTTTTTGGATGTTTATTATAGCAAAAGTTAAAATAAAAAACAATTTTCAAAGTTGTCGCTATTTTTGTTTATAGCACAAAAAATAAAAACCGCAGAAGTTATCAAATACCACCAAAAGAAAGCTCTATTTGTTTAGGTACAACGTCACACAACCGCGCAATTGTCAGTTAAATCGATGCAGTGCCGAATCGCCAAAAAATGATTGAAGTGCATTATTTCTATTGTTATATAAAATAAAATAGATCAACTCACCATAATGCAGAATCAGTGGGAGCCCTGAGTGTGTCACTTGCCGCGTCACCTGCCACCAGATGCAGATTGTCACTTGTTGCTAGGGATGAGCTTCGAGTTCGAGTCAAACTCATGTTCGACTCGAACATTGCCTGTTCGCCCGTTCGCCGAACAGCGAACAAATTGGGGTGTTCGCGGCAAATTCGAAAAATCTATGGGAGAAATCTAAAGTGCTAATTATAAAGGCTTATATGCAAGTTATTGTCCTAAAAAGTGTTTGGGGACCCGGGTCCTGCCCCAGGGGACATGTATCAATGCAAAAAGAAGTTTTAAAAACGGCCGTTTTTTCGGGAGCAGTGATTTTAATAATGCTTAAAATGAAAAAATAAAAGTGAAATATTCCTTTAAATTTCGTACCTGGGGGGTGTGTATGATATGCATGTGAAGTGGCGCATGTTTCCCGTGCTTAGAACTGTCCCTGCAAAAAATGTCATTTTTGAAAGAAAAAAAGTCTTTTAAAACTGACTCGCGGCTATTAATGAATTGTCGGCTCCCGGGAATACATACTGTACAAAAGTCATTGATAAAAAAAAAAAAAAAAAGCGTGGGGGTTCCCCAGAATTCAATTACCAGGCCCTTCAGGTCTGGAATGGATATTAAGGGGAACCCCGCCGCAAATTAAAAAAAAAATTGACGTGGGGTTCCCCCAAATATCCATTCCAGGCCCTTCAGATCTGGCATGGATTTTAAGGGGAACTCCACCCCAAATTTTAAAAAAATGGCGTGGAGTCCCCCTAAAAATCCATACCAGACTCCTTATCCGAGCACGCAACCTGGCCGGCCGCAGGGGAAGAGGGGGGGACGAGAGAGCGGCCCCCCCTCCCTCCTGAACCGTACCAAGCCACATGCCCTCAACATGGGGAGGATGTCCCCATGTTGATGGGGACAAGGGCCTCATCCCCACAACCCTTGCCCAGTGGTTGTGGGGGTCTGCGGGCGGGGGGCTTATCGGAATCTGGAAGACCCCTTTAACAAAGGGGACCCCCAGATCCCGGCCCCCCCCTATGTGAATTGGTAAGGGGTACATTGTACTTGCTACACATTGCAGATTGTCACTTGCCACGACATCACCTGCTACACGTAGCGGATTGTCACTTGCCACTTCACCTGCCACACGTAGTGGATTGTCCCTTGCCATGACGTCACCTGCCACACGTCTGACAGAGAGGAGGGGGTCTGACAGAGAGGAGGAGGGGGGTCTGACAGAGAGGAGGAGGGGGGTCTGACAGAGAGGAGGAGGGGGGTCTGACAGAGAGGAGGAGGGGGGTGGCGGCTGATAGAGAGGAAGAGGGGGTGGCGGCTGATAGAGAGGAAGAGGGGGGCGGCTGATAGAGAGGAAGAGGGGGGCGGCTGACAGAGAGGAGGGGGGTGGCAGCAAATAGAGAGGAGGGGGGCGGCTGATAGAGAGGAAAGGGGGCTGATAGAGAGGAGGGAGGGGCGGCTGACAGAGCAGATGAGAGAGACGGACCTCAGGAGGGGGGGCGAGGAGGGGGGTGGCTGATAGAGAGGAGGGGGGCCGCGGGTGGCTGATAGGGCAGATGAGAGAGACGGACCTCAGGAGGGGGGCGGCTGATAGAGAGGAGGGGGGGTGGCTGATAGAGAGGAGGGGGGGCTGATAGAGAGGAGGGGGGGCGGCTGACAGAGCAGATGAGAGAGACGGACCTCAGAAGAGGGGGTGGCTGATAGAGAGGAGGGGGGGTCGTGGGCAGCTGACAGGGAGATGAGAGAGACAGACCTAAGGAGGGGGGGGCGGCTGATAGAGAGGAGGGGGGGCAGTGGGCGGCTGACAGGGCAGATGAGAGAGACAGACCTCAAAAGGGGGGCGGCTGATAGAGAGAGGGGGGGGCCGCGGGCAGCTGACAGGGCAGATGAGAGAGACAGACCTCAAGAGGGGGGGGCGGCTGATAGAGGGGGGGCCGCGGGCAGCTGATAGAGAGAGGGGGGCCGCGGGCAGCTGACAGGGCAGATGAGAGAGACAGACCTCAGGAGGGGGGGCGGCTGATAGAGAGAGGGGGGGCCGCGGGCAGCTGACAGGGAGATGAGAGAGACAGACCTCAGGAGAGGGGGGGCAGCTGATAGATAGAGGGGGGGCCGCGGGCAGCTGACAGGGAGATGAGAGAGACAGACCTCAGGGGGGGGCGGCTGATAGAGAGAGGGGGGCAGCGGGCAGCTGACAGGGAGATGAGAGAGACAGACCTCAGGAGGGGGGGTGGGGGCGGCTGATAGAGAGGGGGGGCCACGGGCAGCTGACAGGGAGATGAGAGAGACAGACCTCAGGAGGGGGGGCGGCTGATAGAGGGGGGGCCGCGGGCGGCTGATAGAGAGAGGGGGGGCCGCGGGCAGCTGACAGGGAGATGAGAGAGACAGACCTCAGGAGGGGGGGGGGCGGCTGATAGAGAGGGGGGGGCGCGGGCAGCTGACAGGGAGATGAGAGAGACAGACCTCAGGAGGGGGGGGCAGCTGATAGAGAGAGGGGGGGCCGCGGGCAGCTGACAGGGAGATGAGAGAGACAGACCTCAGGAGGGGGGGGGCGGCTGATAGAGAGGGGGGCCACAGGCAGCTGACAGGGAGATGAGAGAGACAGACCTCAGGGGGGGGCAGCTGATAGAGAGAGGGGGGGCCGCGGGCAGCTGACAGGGAGATGAGAGAGACAGACCTCAGGAGGGGGGGGCGGCTGATAGAGAGAGGGGGGGCCGCGGGCAGCTGACAGGGAGATGAGAGAGACAGACCTCAGGAGGGGGGGGGCAGCTGATAGAGAGAGGGGGGCCGCGGGCAGCTGGCAGGGAGATGAGAGAGACAGACCTCAGGAGAGGGGGGGGCGGCTGATAGAGAGAGGGGGGGCCGCGGGCAGCTGACAGGGAGATGAGAGAGACAGACCTCAGGAGGGGGGGGCAAGCTGATAGAGAGAGGGGGGGCCGCGGGCAGCTGACAGGGAGATGAGAGAGACAGACCTCAGGAGGGGGGGCGGCTGATAGAGAGAGGGGGGGCCGCGGGCAGCTGACAGGGAGATGAGAGAGACAGACCTCAGGAGGGGGGGGCGGCTGATAGAGAGAGGGGGGGCCGCGGGCAGCTGACAGGGAGATGAGAGAGACAGACCTCAGGAGGGGGGGCGGCTGATAGAGAGAGGGGGGGCCGCGGGCAGCTGACAGGGAGATGAGAGAGACAGACCTCAGGAGGGGGGGGGCGGCTGATAGAGAGAGGGGGGGCCGTGGGCAGCTGACAGGGAGATGAGAGAGACAGACCTCAGGAGGGGGGGGGCGGCTGATAGAGAGAGGGGGGGCCACGGGCAGCTGACAGGGAGATGAGAGACAGACCTCAGGTCTCCTGTGACACACAGGGCTAGTTAGGACTCCGGGAGCATGCAGGGCTGGCGCGATTACCCACAGTCCAGCTCCTCCGCTCCTCTAGGCGAATCACAAGCCTCATGTCTGCCGTCCGTCCCTCCCACATAACCTGCTCGGCCAATCACAGGACACCCGCCGCTGCCCATTGCTGAGCTTGGCTCAAACACAGAGAGATTTTTAGGCAGCAGTTTGAACATTGATTTGCCGCTCCCCTGAAAGTGCCGCCTGGGACCATGGTACCATCGGGTCCCATGGTAGGGCCGGCCCTGGGTTTAGGTAAGAATAATGGGGAGCTGGGAGGGGGATCCTGCAGCATAGATGTTTTTTTTACCTTAATGCATAGAATGTATTAAGGTAAAAAAAAAACTTGAGGCTTTAGAACCACTTTAAAGTTCAGATATACTATAATAAGGGGAATGGAGAACCTCAGCTACATAGCTGAGGTTCTCCATTCCCCATGTAGCACTTACCACCATTTTAGAGGCCGTTTCGGGCCTGCAGCAATTACCTCTCTAGAGTGGATCCTTTTTCTCCGTTGTCTAGGTAAAAATCTCTTGGAATAAGGCCAATGTCCACACAGGAGTAAAAACCTAATCAGCAAGGTTATTCTTTATCTTTGAGTTAAACTTGAAGAGAGAGAGTAGGAAGTTGAGAGAAGTTGGGGAAGGGTTCAGGCACGCAACACTTAAAGCTCAATGTCAATCTTTTGTCGCCACTCAAGCCTGAGTGGGTATTGCTCACCCGGATAGTCCCTATGAGAGCGGTACTAGCAGCCGAGATGGAGCACGAATCAATCTTTTTCTTTTCCTAAGTATCTAGGGATACGATCGGGGAATCCTCTGCCACAGAATCCAAGTCCTGAACCTCCCAGTCAAACAATACTGAACAAGAACCTCTGTGCCAGACCAGCGCATTGCAGGTTTTGTAACTGTTGAAGATGGATCCCTCCTTAGGCGAGTTTCCAGGCCTCTTCCCAAGACAGCAGTACCGTCGCTAGTCTCCTCTGGGACTGATCCTCCCCTGGTCTCATTTCCTAAAGTTAGGCCCCCTAGAAGTGGGCAGCCTGGGATCCCTCTCTGAGGTGTAGGCCCTTGCCAGCGGAGCCGGGCCTACCTTGAAACGAAGCAGCCTCGCACCTCGTGCCATACGGGCCACGAGGCACAATGGGTCCCCTGGAACTCCCCTTTACCTAATGGCGTCTGTCCCTTATGTACCCTCTCCCAGCATGCACAGCAGATACCAGAAGAGGACACCCAAGGTGTTGTGATACCCCCCGTAGTTCAACCTATGCCGGCGGTGACAGTGCCACCTACCGGCAACAGAGAACTCTACTGCCAGGCAGTATCACACCAGAGTAGAAGCAATATTGAACCATTGATTGGTCTGAGCCCAACTACCGGCTCAGACTACCCCTAAATTTCCACATAGCGCCCCCAAATATTGGGAGGGCGCTACACACACCGCCTCCTTGAAGAGACATTGTCCCCAGTGGCTAGGGAAATCAAAAACCCTTCAGTCCTGAAGGCTGTTGATTTACTCAATAAACTTACAAAACAAAAAAATATATATTTGAACAGGTGCCTGAACCAAAAATTTTGGGAAGGGAGAAAGAAGAGAGAAAAAAAAGAAGCACACAGATAACATTACATCTCCAGATACTGACATTTCTTAAAATATACATTCCACCCATTACTAACTATCTATCCCACCCCATTCTCCGGTGGTGTTGATAGTCGCTCCAATACCTGCAAGAAATCACAACATGCATAGAAAAACATCCTATCACTACTCACATTCTATCCTACAAAAGAAGCAGACCATTTCCCAAAGAGGAAACAGTTTCCTTCTTTAAGTTTTATTATGCTAAGCCTAGCATAAAATAGCATAAAGACAAAAAAAAAAAAAAAAAAATAATCCTAACTAATTTCCTATTATTGCAGTTTTTTTTTTTTTTTTAGCAGACCACTGCCACCTAGTGTTAGCAGAACTTCAACATTCCATAGTAGTTACTCTTGGGACTGCAACACAACATACTGAACATCCCACATCTTGACCATGGCGTCTTCCTACCATGACATACTGACTAACTACCCCAAGTTCAGTTAGAGGAAACTGTCCTTTGTTTGGAGAGAGAAGGAGAGAAAAAAATAAAACAAGCTCTCCGCCTTTTCCTCTTCTTTTTTTTCAGCAGGGGCAAAGTCACTTTGATCCAGGGCACGGTTTATCTGTGCAGAGACAGGATATGAAGGCAAACAAGTTCCTGTCTAAAAGTTTCAGAGATAAAACGTTGGGTCTGGAAGGGCAACTAATCTTCCACACTTATCCCGGGTGGTGATGGAATGTATAACATCCTCTTCCCATTCGCTACGGATAACCACCCGGTCAGCATAGATATGCCGTTTTAGCTCCAGATCCGCCGAAACACGTGAAACTCCTCTGTTATAAGAAAAAGTTATTTTCCGCGGTGGGTGTCTGGGTTAGCCAAGTAATCCCAAATAGCTTCATCGTACCATTGTCCCCTAATGTCCTCAATTTCTTCCATAACACTGAAGCACATAGGGGAATTCAAAGCCAAAGCCATACTCCTTAGTCACACGGTCCATCAATATTCTCTGTAACCGGGCAAGTTTTGGCAATGTCTTCCGGTCTCCCGTTCCGGGCAACACACACGAGTCGGGTGATCGTCTTGCTACAGACCTGACAGATTTAGAGGAAGTTCCTTTCTTTCCTGCCAAAGTACATTTAATATCACCCGGGGCCCTTACTCGTGTTGTCGCTCCTACAGAGTCCTTAACTCCCAACTCTTTGTAGCGGCAAGTAAGAGCAACAACCGCACACTGGTCCTGCAAGAGTTCCCGGGCCTCGGCTTCAGCCTCACTCCCTTTATTACAGGGCATTGGCTTCTTCCCTCTGCCCGATAAACCGACAGGAACGGTCCGAAACACTTGTCTTCCAGCCTCCTTACCGTCACCTGTCGTGGACTTCTCGGGCATCCTCCCGCTCTCGAGGTTCGGTTACGGCAGGCGCAGGAGGCCTTAACATATCCCACCTTTCGTTTCACTGGCGGGACATGAACTTCGGTAGTGGCAGAGGCAGCATCTGCTGCAGTGTCCGCCGATAGCTCCGCAGTCTCAGGGGCAGACAACTCCGCAGACAACGGCGCAGGCACACTAGCGGGCCAGCTTCTTGCCGGTTTTCTGAATGGGATCTTGCCGACCCGAGCGCGCATGCGTGTGACGTCATCGCCGCTCCGGCCAATCACAGCGCCGGAGTGGCGATAACAGGAAGGGACATCAAGGCAAGATGGCAGCGGCGGCAGAGGGGAACGAGGAGCAGTTCGAGGGCTTCGATCTCAGGTAAGTCATTCATAATGAGCTAGAATGCTATGAATAGGGATGAGCTTCGTGTTCGAGTCGAACATACATTCGACTCGAACATCGGCTGTTCGATCGTTCGACGAAGATCGAACGATTTGGGCCGTTCGCGCCAAATTCGAGTGACGCGAACGGCCCACAATGCACTACGCCATCGCAGTGTCATCCAGGCGCTGTGATTGGCCAAGCATGCACTGTGACCCCGCATGCTTGGCCAATCACAGCGCCGGCAGCGAGGAGAGCAATGATTGGCCACAGGCAGGATGCCTGTGGCCAATTATTGCTGAGGGTGTTTAGTACACGCCCCACACTATAAAAGGCCGCCAGCACGGCGGCCTAGTGTAGTGTGTTCCGGAGCAGGGAAAGAGAAGCATAGGCAGGGACAATGACATTTTTTTTTCTTGCTTAACCTGGATTCCTTTAGTTTAGGGAAAGAGAAGGATAGGTAGGGAGAGTGTCAGTCTGTTTTACTGTGCTAAACCTTGTTTGTAGGGACAGGGAAGGACAGTGAGGGAAATTCTCATTGTGCTATACTGTGCTAAAGCATTCCTCATCAACCATCTTTAAAAAAAAATTTTTATAGGGACAGAAAACTATAGGTAGGGAGAGTGTCAGTGTGTTTTACTGTGCTAAACCTTGTTTGTAGGGACAGGGAAGGACAGTGAGGGAAATTCTCATTGTGCTATACTGTGCTAAAGCATTCCTCATCAACCATCTTTAAAAAAACATTTTTTATAGGGACAGAAAACTATAGGTAGGGAGAGTGTCAGTGTGTTTTACTGTGCTAAACCTTGTTTGTAGGGACAGGGAAGGACAGTGAGGGAAATTCTCATTGTGCTATACTGTGCTAAAGCATTCCTCATCAACCATCTTTAAAAAAAAAAAAAATTATAGGGACAGAAAACTATAGGTAGGGAGAGTGTCAGTGTGTTTTACTGTGCTGAACCTTGTTTGTAGGGACAGGGAAGGACAGTGAGGGAAATTCTCATTGTGCTATACTGTGCTAAAGCATTCCTCATCAACCATCTTTAAAAAAAAAAAATTATAGGGACAGAAAACTATAGGTAGGGAGAGTGTCAGTGTGTTTTACTGTGCTAAACCTTGTTTGTAGGGACAGGGAAGGACAGTGAGGGAAATTTTCATTGTGCTATACTGTGCTAAAGCATTCCTCATCAACCATCTTTAAAAAAAAAAAAATTATAGGGACAGAAAACTATAGGTAGGGAGAGTGTCAGTGTGTTTTACTGTGCTAAACCTTGTTTGTAGGGACAAGGAAGGGCAGTGAGGGAAATTCTCATTGTGCTATACTGTGCTAAAGCATTCCTCATCAACCATCTTTAAAAAAAAAAATTTTTTATAGGGACAGAAAACTATAGGTAGGGAGAGTGTCAGTGTGTTTTACTGTGCTAAACCTTGTTTGTAGGGACAGGGAAGGACAGTGAGGGAAATTCTCATTGTGCTATACTGTGCTAAAGCATTCCTCATCAACCATCTTTAAAAAAAAAAATTTTTATAGGGACAGAAAACTATAGGTAGGGAGAGTGTCAGTGTGTTTTACTGTGCTAAACCTTGTTTGTAGGGACAGGGAAGGACAGTGAGGGAAATTCTCCTTGTGCTATACTGTGCTAAAGCATTCCTCATCAACCATCTTTAAAAAAAAAAAAATTATAGGGACAGAAAACTATAGGTAGGGAGAGTGTCAGTGTGTTTTACTGTGCTAAACCTTGTTTGTAGGGACAGGGAAGGACAGTGAGGGAAATTCTCATTGTGCTATACTGTGCTAAAGCATTCCTCATCAACCATCTTTGAAATCCTTGTTTTTTGGACAGTCAGGGAAATTGTCATTGTGCTATTCTGTGCGAAAGCAATCATCCTCAATAGGGATGAGCTCGGTGTTCGAGTCGAACATACGTTCGACTCGAACATCGGCTGTTCGATCGTTCGACGAAGATCGAACGATTTGGGCCGTTCGCGCCTAATTCGAGTGACGCGAACGGCCCACAATGCACTACGCCATCGCAGTGTCATCCAGGCGCTGTGATTGGCCAAGCATGCACTGTGACCCCGCATGCTTGGCCAATCACAGCGCCGGCAGCGAGGAGAGCAATGATTGGCCACAGGCAGGATGCCTGTGGCCAATTATTGCTGAGGGTGTTTAGTACACACCCCACACTATAAAAGGCCGCCAGCACGGCGGCCTAGTGTAGTGTGTTCCGGAGCAGGGAAAGAGAAGCATAGGCAGGGACAGTGACATTTATTTTTTCTTGCTTAACCTGGATTCCTTTAGTTTAGGGAAAGAGAAGGATAGGTAGGGAGAGTGTCAGTGTGTTTTACTGTGCGAATCCTTGTTTCTAGGGACAGGGAAGGACAGTGAGGGAAATTATCCTTGTGCTATAGTGTGCTTTAAAAAAACATTTTTTCTAGGGACAGAAAACTATAGGTAGGAAGAGTGTCAGTTTCTTTCACTGTGATAATCCTTGTTTCTAGGGACAGGGAAGGACAGTGAGGGAAATTCTCCTTGTGCTATAGTGTGCTTTAAAAAAACATTTTTTCTAGGGACAGAAAACTATAGGTAGGAAGAGTGTCAGTTTCTTTCACTGTGATAATCCTTGTTTCTAGGGACAGGGAAGGACAGTGAGGGAAATTCTCCTTGTGCTATAGTGTGCTTTAAAAAAACATTTTTTCTAGGGACAGAAAACTATAGGTAGGAAGAGTGTCAGTTTCTTTCACTGTGATAATCCTTGTTTCTAGGGACAGGGAAGGACAGTGAGGGAAATTCTCCTTGTGCTATAGTGTGCTTTAAAAAAACATTTTTTCTAGGGACAGAAAACTATAGGTAGGAAGAGTGTCAGTTTCTTTCACTGTGATAATCCTTGTTTCTAGGGACAGGGAAGGACAGTGAGGGAAATTCTCCTTGTGCTATAGTGTGCTTTAAAAAAACATTTTTTCTAGGGACAGAAAACTATAGGTAGGAAGAGTGTCAGTTTCTTTCACTGTGATAATCCTTGTTTCTAGGGACAGGGAAGGACAGTGAGGGAAATTCTCCTTGTGCTATAGTGTGCTTTAAAAAAACATTTTTTCTAGGGACAGAAAACTATAGGTAGGAAGAGTGTCAGTTTCTTTCACTGTGATAATCCTTGTTTCTAGGGACAGGGAAGGACAGTGAGGGAAATTCTCCTTGTGCTATAGTGTGCTTTAAAAAAAATTTTTTTCTAGGGACAGAAAACTATAGGTAGGAAGAGTGTCAGTTTCTTTCACTGTGATAATCCTTGTTTCTAGGGACAGGGAAGCACAGTGAGGGAAATTCTCCTTGTGCTATAGTGTGCTTTAAAAAAACATTTTTTCTAGGGACAGAAAACTATAGGTAGGAAGAGTGTCAGTTTCTTTCACTGTGATAATCCTTGTTTCTAGGGACAGGGAAGGACAGTGAGGGAAATTCTCCTTGTGCTATAGTGTGCTTTAAAAAAACATTTTTTCTAGGGACAGAAAACTATAGGTAGGAAGAGTGTCCGTTTCTTTCACTGTGATAATCCTTGTTTCTAGGGACAGGGAAGGACAGTGAGGGAAATTCTCCTTGTGCTATAGTGTGCTTTAAAAAAAAAAATTTCTAGGGACAGAAAACTATAGGTAGGAAGAGTGTCAGTTTCTTTCACTGTGATAATCCTTGTTTCTAGGGACAGGGAAGGACAGTGAGGGAAATTCTCCTTGTGCTATAGTGTGCTTTAAAAAAACATTTTTTCTAGGGACAGAAAACTATAGGTAGGAAGAGTGTCAGTTTCTTTCACTGTGATAATCCTTGTTTCTAGGGACAGGGAAGGACAGTGAGGGAAATTCTCCTTGTGCTATAGTGTACTTTCAAAAAACATTTTTTCTAGGGACAGAAAACTATAGGTAGGAAGAGTGTCAGTTTCTTTCACTGTGATAATCCTTGTTTCTAGGGACAGGGAAGGACAGTGAGGGAAATTCTCCTTGTGCTATAGTGTGCTAAAGCATTCCTCATCAACCATCTTTGAAATCCTTGTTTTTTGGACAGTCAGGGAAATTGTCGTTGTGCTATTCTGTGCAAAAGCAATCATCCTCAACCATATTTAGAAATCCTTAAGTAAAGGGACAGAGAAGGACACCTGAAGGTAGCCCTTATTGCTTTTTTCCCATCTCCCTGCAGGCCATCTATTAGAATGTCTGGAAGGCAAACAAGGAGAGGCAGACAGTCAGGAGGCAATAAAAGAGGGCAAGCAGGCTCTGTGTCTGGGGGCAACAGTGCTGGTCGTGGACGTGGTGCATTGTCATCAGCACATGGCCATGGGACACGCTTGTCCTTCTTTTCGGCAGATGGACATGTTGAGCCACATCATGCCGAAGACTTGGTAGAGTGGATGACGAAGCCCTCCTCCTCCTCCTCATCCTCTCTCACCCACGCTCAGGGTACTGGCAAAGCAGCTGCCAAAGCGTCCTCTTCCCTGGTATCAATGTCAGACTCATCATCAGTCACTCCTTCCCTAGACCCACCATGTCCTCCTCCTGAGGAGTCCCCCGAACTGTTTGAGCACAGTGTTGGGTACATGCTCCAGGAGGATGCCCAGCGTTTCGAAGGGTCTGATGATGAAACCCAGCTACAGGAAGGCAGTAGCGTGAGAGCAGACAGAGGGGATGCTCAAGAAGGACACCAATCTGGCAGTCATGTTCCAGCAGCTGCAGCATACTGCCAGATTGGCTCCAGTGATGAGGAGGGAGGGGATGATGAGGTCACTGACTCCACGTGGGTGCCTAATAGGAGAGAGGAGGAGGAGGAGGATGAGGAGGAGGCACATCTCCAACGAGGCAGGATGCCCTTTGGTGGCCAGCGTAAGGGCAGTACACCGACGGAATCACACCGCAGAGCTCCGCCTGTGCAGGGCGCTGCCTCTGCCCGTCATTCAAAAAGTTCTTTGGTGTGGGCCTTTTTTGAGGCTAGTGCATCAGATCGCACAGCTGCTGTTTGCAACATATGTCTCAAGCGTATATCGCGTGGCCAAAACATCAGCCGCTTGGGTACCACATGCCTGACCAGACATATGTTGACCTGCCATGCAGCTCGTTGGCAAGCCTACCTCAAAGACCCACACCAAAGAACAAAGCGGACCTCTCCTTGCACCGCATCAGCTGGGATCTCCAACCCCACTATAACTTCAGTCCTCTCTGAAACATGCACTGAGAGGAATGAAGGTGTAGAATTAGGTGTGTCACAGCCAAGTACTTGCGGCCACTCTGCTAGCAGTACACCGACGTCCGATTCTAGCAGGCAAATTTCCCTGCCCCAGCTGCTGGACCGTCGAAAGAAGTTCACTCCCAGCCATCCACATGGCCAGCGGTTGAATGCTAGCTTGGCTAAATTGCTAGCGCTTCAACTGCTGCCTTTTCAGTTGGTAGACTCGGCCCCCTTCCGTGAGTTTGTGCAATGTGCGGTTCCTCAGTGGCAGGTTCCCAAACGCCACTTTTTCTCACGGAAGGCTATTCCGGCTCTCTACCGGCATGTGGAAGGCAATGTCTTGGCCTCGCTGGACAGGGCGGTCAGCGGTAAGGTGCATATTACCGCTGACTCATGGTCCAGCAGGCATGGACAGGGACGTTACCTTTCTTTCACGGCCCATTGGGTCACTCTTTTGGCAGCTGGGAAGGATGCAGGACAAGGTGCAGTAGTGTTGGAGGTTGTTCCACCGCCACGCCTCCAAAATGCTACTACTGGTTGTGACACACCTCTCTCCTCCACCCCCTCCTCTTCTTCTTCCTCCATGGCCTCTTCCTGTGGTTTGTCCTATGAACCAGCGGTGCTCCGTAGCCGTTCAAGGGGCTACGCAAGTACGCAGGCAAAAAGATGCCATGCCGTGCTTGCGCTGGTGTGTTTGGGGGACAGAAGCCACACTGGGGCAGAGGTCCTGTCTGCTCTGCAGGGCCAGGCCGAGAGGTGGTTGACGCCACGCCAGCTTAAGCCAGGAATGGTGGTTTGCGACAATGGCACCAACCTCCTCTCCGCCCTCCGACAGGGACAACTGACCCATGTGCCCTGTGTGGCTCACGTCCTTAACCTGGTGGTGCAGCGGTTCTTGGGCAGGTACCCGGGCTTACAGGATGTCCTGAGGCAGGCCAGGAAAGTCTGTGTGCATTTCCGCAGATCTTATAATGCCAGTGCTCGCCTGGCTGAGCTGCAAAAGGAGTTGAACCTGCCCAAGAACCGCCTTATATGTGACATGCCCACCAGGTGGAACTCAACGTTGGCCATGCTGCAGCGGCTGCACACGCAGCAGAGGGCCATCAATGAGTACCTGTGCGACTACGGCACCAGGACAGGGTCAGGGGAGCTTGGTTTTTTTTCTCCACGCCAGTGGGGCATGATCAGGGATGCATGCACTGTCCTGGCACCATTTGAGGAGGCCACGAGGATGGTGAGCAGTGACAGTGCATGCATCAGTGACACTGTACCTCTTGTCCACCTGTTGGAGCACACGCTGCGTGGAATAATGGACAGGGCACTTGAGGCAGAACAGAGGCAGGAAGAGGAGGACTTCCTTGCCTCTCAAGGCCCCCTTTACCCAGACAGTGTTCCTTCTGTCCCACCCATCGCACAGGAAGAGGAGGAGGAGGAGGAGGAGGAGGAGGAGGAGGATTGTGTCAGCATGGAGGTGGAGGCTGGCACTCAGCATCATCAGCAGCAGTCTTTTAGGGATGATTTACAGTCCCAAGAAACCAGTGGACTTGTACGTGGCTGGGAGGAGGTGGCTGCGGATCATGTCGTCCTTAGTGACCCAGAGGACTCCGGAGCGAATGCCTCAGCAAACCTACGCTGCATGGCCTCCCTGATCCTTCAAAGTCTGCGGAAGGATCCTCGTATTCTTCGGATCAAGGAGAGGGACCATTACTGGCTGGCCACTCTCCTTGATCCACGGTACAAGGGTAAGGTTGCGGACCTTATGTTACCGTCGCAGAGGGAGCAGAGGATGAGACAACTCCGGGAGGCCTTGCAGAAAGGTCTGTGCAACGCGTTCCCAGAGACTGGGAGGTTACAAACTCCTGGTCCTGGACAACGAGTTGCTGAGGCTTCGGCCAGTCAAAGAAGGAGCGGTGGGGAAGGTGGCCGTCTGACCGATGCGTTCAGACAATTCTTTAGTCCGCAGCCCCAAAGTATGATCGGTTCCAGCAACCATCGCCAGCGTCTGATAAACATGGTGCAGGAATATCTAGGGGCAAGGTCAGACTTGGACACCTTCCCCACCGAAAATCCTCTGGCTTACTGGGTCTTGAGGATGGATCACTTGCCAGAGCTTGCACAGTATGCAATTGAGCTACTGGCCTGTCCTGCATCCAGCGTTCTTTCGGAACGCACATTCAGTGCTGCTGGAGGATTTGTCACGGATCACAGGGTGCGCCTGTCCACCGACTCGGTTGATCGACTGACTTTCATCAAGATGAACCAGTCTTGGATCACCACCAGCTACCACACACCTGATGCTGATATAACAGACTAATTGATTTTAACATGTCACATCCCTTCAAGACTGATGCTGATGCTGAGTGCCTGTGCTGTTATGTTGACTGGCTATCCTCCTCCTCCGAGTCCTCAATGATACGATTGATGATGATAGCTTGGAAGATCATTTTTGTTTATGGGTGCCGCCACCAGTGGCTAAGGCCCAATTTTTCAGCCCCTGTTTTACAGGGGCGTGTAATTACAATTTTTTTAGCAATAATTTGCCATAGGGCTCATTGCTGTGCTCCAAGTACAGTATCTGTGAGGGGTTGGAGTGTTGTGGCACCAGTGCCTAAGGCCCAATTTTTCAAGCCCCTGTTTAACAGGGGCGTGTCATTACAATTTTTGAAGCAATACTTTGCAACAGGGCTCATTGCTGTGCTCCAAGTACAGTATCTGTGAGGGGTTGTAGTGTTGTGCCACCAGTGCCTAAGGCCCAATTTTTCAGCCCCTGTTCAACAGGGGCATGTAATTACAATTCTTGATCTAATAATTCACAGCAGGGCCCATTGCTGCACCCACCAAGAGTAACTCTGAGGGCTTACAGTGTTGTGGCAACGCCACCACCACCACCACCACGAAAGGCCCAATTTTTCAGCCCCTGTTCAAAAGGGGCATGTAATTACAATTCTTGATCTAATAATTCACAGCAGGGCCCATTCCTGCACCCACCAAGAGTAACTTTGAGGGCTTACAGTGTTGTGGCAACGCCACCACCACCACCACCACGAAAGGCCCAATTTTTCAGCCCCTGTTCAAAAGGGGCATGTAATTACAATTCTTGATCTAATAATTCACAGCAGGGCCCATTCCTGCACCCACCAAGAGTAACTCTGAGGGCTTGCAGTGTTGTGGCAACGCCACCACCACCACCACCACGAAAGGCCCAATTTTTCAGCCCCTGTTCAAAAGGGGCATGTAATTACAATTCTTGATCTAATAATTCACAGCAGGGCCCATTCCTGCACCCACCAAGAGTAACTCTGAGGGCTTACAGTGTTGTGGCAACGCCACCACCACCACCACCATGAAAGGCCCAATTTTTCAGCCCCTGTTCAAAAGGGGCATGTAATTACAATTCTTGATCTAATAATTCACAGCAGGGCCCATTCCTGCACCCACCAAGAGTAACTCTGAGGGCTTACAGTGTTGTGGCAACGCCACCACCACCACCACCACGAAAGGCCCAATTTTTCAGCCCCTGTTCAACAGGGGCATGCAATTACAATTCTTGATCTAAAAATTCACAGCAGGGCCCATTGCTGCACCCACCAAGAGTAACTGTCAGGGCTTACAGTGTTGTGGCACCAGCACCACCATCAAAGGCCCAATTTTTACTACCACTGTTCAACAATTATATGTAATTAAAATTCCTGATATAATAGTTGACAGCAGGGCGTTCCAGCACCAACCAAGAGTAACTGTGAGTGCTTACAGTGTTGTGCCAACACCAACAACTAAGGGGCCTATTTCTGCAGAGTATATACGGCAGGTCCCTACTTTCAAACATCCAACTTACAAACGACTCCTACTTGCAAACGCAAGAAGACAACAGGAAGTGAGAGGAAATCTACCCCTTGGAAGGAAAATTCTCTCCTGTAAGAATTAATATGGGAGAAAGGTGTCTCCTCTGTACTGATGCTTTATCAGCAATCCTTGTTTCAATAAAACCACCACATTTCAAAAACAGTTGTCATTGGGACGGAAAGTGAGGTGAAATGTTCTGAACAGGGGCACAGACAGCAAAACAAATGTTACAGGGGTGATAACCCTTACCTATGTTTTCCAAAAAGTTTAAAAATAGATTTTTGGGCTGGAGCTACACTTAAACAATGTACCTGTTCAAAATTACAAACAGATTCTACATAAGAACAAACCTACAGTCCCTGTCTTGTATGCACCGCCTGTATACGGCTGTTCAGAGTATATAGGGCCTTTTTTATTTTATGTGCGGGGTTCCCCTTAATATCCATACAAGACCCAAAGGGGCTGGTAATGGGCTGGGGTAGGGGGGGGGTCATGGGGTAGCTATGCCATTTTTCTTAAAGATTTTCATCCATATTACCGGGACCAGACATTACATTAAAGCCGCAAGCAGTTTTAAATGGCTTTTTTTTCCTTTAGAAGTGTCATTTTGTGCAGGGACAGTTCTAAACACGGGAAACACGTGGCACTTCACAGGCATACTTTAGACACCCCCCAGGTACGATATTTAAAGGAATATTTGACTTTTTTTTTTTCACTTTATGCATCATTAAAATGACTGCTCCCGAAAAACGACCGTTTTTAAAACTTCTTTTTGCATTGATACATGTCCCCTGGTGCACAACCCGGGTTCCCAAACCCTTTTTAGGACAATAACATGCATAATAGTTGTTATAATTAGCACTTTAGAATTCGAACGTTCGCATCCATTGTATTTAATAGGGTTCTAATGTTCGTACGAACTTTCGGTCCGTTCACGGGTTCTGGTGCGAACCGAACCCGGGGGTGTTCGGCTCATCACTAATCCTCAACCAGATTTAGAAATCCTTAAGTAAAGGGACAGAGAAGGACACCTGAAGGTAGCCCTTATTGCTTTTTTTCCCATCTCCCTGCAGGCCATCCATTACAATGTCTGGAAGGCAAACAAGGAGAGGCAGACAGTCAGGAGGCAATAAAAGAGGGCAAGCAGGCTCTGTGTCTGGGGGCAACAGTGCTGGTCGTGGACGCGGTGCATTGTCATCAGCACATGGCCATGGGACGCGCTTGTCCTTCTTTTCGGCAGCTGGACATGTTGAGCCACATCATGCCGAAGACTTGGTAGAGTGGATGACCAAGCCCTCCTCCTCCTCCTCATCCTCTCTCACCCAGGCTCAGGGTACTGGCAAAGCAGCTGCCAAAGCGTCCTCTTCCCTGGTATCAATGTCAGACTCATCATCAGTCACTCCTTCCCTAGACCCACCATGTCCTCCTCCTGAGGAGTCCCCCGAACTGTTTGAGCACAGTGTTGGGTACATGCTCCAGGAGGATGCCCAGCGTTTCGAAGGGTCTGATGATGAAACCCAGCTAGAGGAAGGCAGTAGCGTGAGAGCAGACAGAGGGGATGCTCAAGTAGGACACCAATCTGGCAGTCATGTTCCAGCAGCTACAGCATACTGCCAGATTGGCTCCAGTGATGAGGAGGGAGGGGATGATGAGGTCACTGACTCCACGTGGGTGCCTAATAGGAGAGAGGAGGAGGAGGAGGATGAGGAGGAGGCACATCTCCAACGAGGCAGGATGCCCTTTGGTGGCCAGCGTAAGGGCAGTACACCAACGGAATCACACCGCAGAGCTCCGCCTGTGCAGGGCGCTGCCTCTGCCCGTCATTCAAAAAGTTCTTTGGTGTGGGCCTTTTTTGAGGCTAGTGCATCAGATCGCACAGCTGCTGTTTGCAACATATGTCTCAAGCGTATATCGCGTGGCCAAAACATCAGCCGCTTGGGTACCACATGCCTGACCAGACATATGTTGACCTGCCATGCAGCTCGTTGGCAAGCCTACCTCAAAGACCCACACCAAAGAACAAAGCGGACCTCTCCTTGCACCGCATCAGCTGGGATCTCCAACCCCACTATAACTTCAGTCCTCTCTGAAACATGCACTGAGAGGAATGAAGGTGTAGAATTAGGTGTGTCACAGCCAAGTACTTGCGGCCACTCTGCTAGCAGTACACCGACGTCCGATTCTAGCAGGCAAATTTCCCTGCCCCAGCTGCTGGACCGTCGAAAGAAGTTCACTCCCAGCCATCCACATGGCCAGCGGTTGAATGCTAGCTTGGCTAAATTGCTAGCGCTTCAACTGCTGCCTTTTCAGTTGGTAGACTCGGCCCCCTTCCGTGAGTTTGTGCAATGTGCGGTTCCTCAGTGGCAGGTTCCCAAGCGCCACTTTTTCTCATGGAAGGCTATTCCGGCTCTCTACCGACATGTGGAAGGCAATGTCTTGGCCTCGCTGGACAGGGCGGTCAGCGGTAAGGTGCATATTACCGCTGACTCATGGTCCAGCAGCCATGGACAGGGACGTTACCTTTCTTTCACGGCCCATTGGGTCACTCTTTTGGCAGCTGGGAAGGATGCAGGACAAGGTGCAGTAGTGTTGGAGGTTGTTCCACCGCCACGCCTCCAAAATGCTACTACTGGTTGTGACACACCTCTCTCCTCCACCCCCTCCTCTTCTTCTTCCTCCATGGCCTCTTCCTGTGCTTTGTCCTCTGAACCAGCGGTGCTCCGTAGGCGTTCAAGGGGCTACGCAAGTACGCAGGCAAAAAGATGCCATGCCGTGCTTGCGCTGGTGTGTTTGGGGGACAGAAGCCACACTGGGGCAGAGGTCCTGTCTGCTCTGCAGGGCCAGGCCGAGAGGTGGTTGACGCCACGCCAGCTTAAGCCAGGAATGGTGGTTTGCGACAATGGCACCAACCTCCTCTCCGCCCTCCGACAGGGACAACTGACCCATGTGCCCTGCGTGGCTCACGTCCTTAACCTGGTGGTGCAGCGGTTCTTGGGCAGGTACCCGGGCTTACAGGATGTCCTGAGGCAGGCCAGGAAAGTCTGTGTGCATTTCCGCAGATCTTATAATGCCAGTGCTCGCCTGGCTGAGCTGCAAAAGGAGTTGAACCTGCCCAAGAACCGCCTTATATGTGACATGCCCACCAGGTGGAACTCAACGTTGGCCATGCTGCAGCGGCTGCACACGCAGCAGAGGGCCATCAATGAGTACCTGTGCGACTACGGCACCAGGACAGGGTCAGGGGAGCTTGGTTTTTTTTCTCCACGCCAGTGGGGCATGATCAGGGATGCATGCACTGTCCTGGCACCATTTGAGGAGGCCACGAGGATGGTGAGCAGTGACAGTGCATGCATCAGTGACACTGTACCTCTTGTCCACCTGTTGGAGCACACGCTGCGTGGAATAATGGACAGGGCACTTGAGGCAGAACAGAGGCAGGAAGAGGAGGACTTCCTTGCCTCTCAAGGCCCCCTTTACCCAGACAGTGTTCCTTCTGTCCCACCCATCGCACAGGAAGAGGACGAGGAGGAGGAGGAGGATTGTGTCAGCATGGAGGTGGAGCCTGGCACTCAGCAGCATCAACAGCAGCAGTCTTTTAGGGATGATTTACAGTCCCAAGAAACCCGTGGACTTGTACGTGGCTGGGAGGAGGTGGCTGCGGATCATGTCGTCCTTAGTGACCCAGAGGACTCCGGACCGAATGCCTCAGCTAACCTACGCTGCATGGCCTCCCTGATCCTGCAAAGTCTGCGGAAGGATCCTCGTATTCTTCGGATCAAGGAGAGGGACCATTACTGGCTGGCCACTCTCCTTGATCCACGGTACAAGGGTAAGGTTGCAGAACTTATGTTACCGTCGCAGAGGGAGCAGAGGATGAGACAACTCCGGGAGGCCTTGCAGAAAGGTCTGTGCAACGCGTTCCCAGAGACTGGGAGGTTACAAACTCCTGGTCCTGGACAACGAGTTGCTGAGGCTTCGGCCAGTCAAAGAAGGAGCGGTGGGGAAAGTGGCCGTCTGACCGATGCGTTCAGACAATTCTTTAGTCCGCAGCCCCAAAGTATGATCGGTTCCAGCAACCATCGCCAGCGTCTGATAAACATGGTGCAGGAATATCTAGGGGCAAGGTCAGACTTGGACACCTTCCCCACCGAAAATCCTCTGGCTTACTGGGTCTTGAGGATGGATCACTGGCCAGAGCTTGCACAGTATGCAATTGAGCTACTGGCCTGTCCTGCATCCAGCGTTCTTTCGGAACGCACATTCAGTGCTGCTGGAGGATTTGTCACGGATCACAGGGTGCGCCTGTCCACCGACTCGGTTGATCGACTGACTTTCATCAAGATGAACCAGTCTTGGATCACCACCAGCTACCACACACCTGATGCTGATATAACAGACTAATTGATTTTAACATGTCACATCCCTTCAAGACTGATGCTGATGCTGAGTGCCTGTGCTGTTATGTTGACTGGCTATCCTCCTCCTCCGAGTCCTCAATGATACGATTGATGATGATAGCTTGGAAGATCATTTTTGTTTATGGGTGCCGCCACCAGTGCCTAACACCCAATTTTTCAGCCCCTGTTTAACAGGGGCGTGTAATTACAATTTTTGAAGCAATACTTTGCAACAGGGCTCATTGCTGTGCTCCAAGTACAGTATCTGTGAGGGGTTGCAGTGTTGTGCCACCAGTGCCTAAGGCCCAATTTTTCAGCCCCTGTTTAACAGGGGCGTGTAATTACAATTTTTGAAGCAATACTTTGCAACAGGGCTCATTGCTGTGCTCCAAGTACAGTATCTGTGAGGCGTTGCAGTGTTGTGCCACCAGTGCCTAAGGCCCAATTTTTCAGCCCCTGTTCAACAGGGGCATGTAATTACAATTCTTGATCTAATAATTCACAGCAGGGCCCATTGCTGCACCCACCAAGAGTAACTCTGAGGGCTTACAGTGTTGTGGCAACGCCACCACCACCACCACCACGAAAGGCCCAATTTTTCAGCCCCTGTTCAAAAGGGGCATGTAATTACAATTCTTGATCTAATAATTCACAGCAGGGCCCATTCCTGCACCCACCAAGAGTAACTCTGAGGGCTTACAGTGTTGTGGCAACACCACCACCACCACCACCACCACGAAAGGCCCAATTTTTCAGCCCCTGTTCAAAAGGGGCATGTAATTACAATTCTTGATCTAATAATTCACAGCAGGGCCCATTGCTGCACCCACCAAGAGTAACTCTGAGGGCTTACAGTGTTGTGGCAACGCCACCACCACCACCACCACGAAAGGCCCAATTTTTCAGCCCCTGTTCAACAGGGGCATGCAATTACAATTCTTGATCTAATAATTCACAGCAGGGCCCATTGCTGCACCCACCAAGAGTAACTGTCAGGGCTTACAGTGTTGTGGCACCAGCACCACCATCAAAGGCCCAATTTTTACTACCACTGTTCAACAATTATATGTAATTACAATTCCTGATATAATAGTTGACAGCAGGGCGTTCCAGCACCAACCAAGAGTAACTGTGAGTGCTTACAGTGTTGTGCCAACACCAACAACTAAGGGGCCTATTTCTGCAGAGTATATACGGCAGGTCCCTACTTTCAAACATCCAACTTACAAACGACTCCTACTTGCAAACGCAAGAAGACAACAGGAAGTGAGAGGAAATCTACCCCTAGGAAGGAAAATTCTCTCCTGTAAGAATTAATATGGGAGAAAGGTGTCTCCTCTGTACTGATGCTTTATCACCAATCCTTGTTTCAATAAAAACACCACATTTCAAAAACAGTTGTCATTGGGACGGAAAGTGAGGTGAAATGTTCTGAACAGGGGCACAGACAGCAAAACAAATGTTACAGGGGTGATAACCCTTACCTATGTTTTCCAAAAAGTTTAAAAATAGATTTTTGGGCTGGAGCTACACTTAAACAATGTACCTGTTCAAAATTACAAACAGATTCTACATAAGAACAAACCTACAGTCCCTGTCTTGTATGCACCGCCTGTATACGGCTGTTCAGAGTATATAGGGCCTTTTTTATTTTATGTGCGGGGTTCCCCTTAATATCCATACAAGACCCAAAGGGGCTGGTAATGGGCTGGGGTAGGGGGGGGGGGGGGTCATGGGGTAGCTATGCCATTTTTCTTAAAGATTTTCATCCATATTACCGGGACCAGACATTACATTAAAGCCGCAAGCAGTTTTAAATGGCTTTTTTTTCCTTTAGAAGTGTCATTTTGTGCAGGGACAGTTCTAAACACGGGAAACACGTGGCACTTCACAGGCATACTTTAGACACCCCCCAGGTACGATATTTAAAGGAATATTTGACTTTTTTTTTTTCACTTTATGCATCATTAAAATGACTGCTCCCGAAAAACGACCGTTTTTAAAACTTCTTTTTGCATTGATACATGTCCCCTGGTGCAGAACCCGGGTTCCCAAACCCTTTTTAGGACAATAACATGCATAATAGTCGTTATAATTAGCACTTTAGAATTCGAACGTTCGCATCCATTGTATTTAATAGGGTTCTAATGTTCGTACGAACTTTCGGTCCGTTCGCGGGTTCTGGTGCGAACCGAACCCGGGGGTGTTCGGCTCATCACTAGCTATGAATACTAGCTCATTATGCCTTTCTTTTGCAGGTTTTTTTTTCTTTTTTTTTAAATCAAGGGTTTACTTCCTCTTTAAGAAACACTTAAAAAAAGAAAGAAAACTGTAGTTAGTTGCAACTGTTTTTGAAGATCAAGTAGAGGACAAAAATATTGAATCACTCAATTCTGAGAAAAATATTATGGAATCACCATGTACTTTGCAGTTCTAAAACAAACATCTGCATCAGATTACATTCTGAAAAATTATGTCATTACCAAACATCCTTTCAATAGATGGAATAAGAAAAGTGCCCAAAATCTCAATATAAATACGGTATATATTGGTGAGGATGACATCATTTTTTAGGATGTATTTTGATGCAGATGTTTGCTTTAGAACTGCAAAGTATATGGTGATTCCATAATATTTTCCTCAGAATTGAGTGATTTCATATTTTTTTTCCCTCTGCTTGATCTGCAAAAACAGTTGCAGCTGGCTACAGTTTTCTCTCTTTTTTTTCCCCTTTTTTTTAACTGTTTCTTAAAGCCAGAATGTTAAATGAAATTAGTTTTGAGGCATGTCTGTGAATATTATTTTTTCTACACATTTAAACAATTGAATGAACATTTCCAAGAGTGGTGATTCCATACTTTTTGCCAGGGTTGTAAATGGCTATATGTGCGTTAATTAGGTGAACAAGTAATTGTAGGAAATAATTTTGGAGTACAATGATCCAGGGAGACTTTTGGTGGATTGGGATGTAATTTTGACCACGCTGTATACCTTTTTTTGCCTTTCTCTTAGTCATCGGTTTCATTAAAAATGGAAAGGTGAACTAACACCTTACACCCTTCTCATTTCCTGGTCCCCATTGCACTTACCTCCATGACTGATGAGGGGTCAGTGCTCACAATTGGAGTCGCTTTGATATGTCTCACCATCAACACCGGCTACATGGGCACTGACTGCTCAGCACCCACAAAGGTAAGTACACTAATGAACTGAGGTGGTGGGGAGGCTGTAGGGTATTAATTCACCTTTTCATTTTTCCTAAAAAGGTTAACTAATCCATTAAGTACTTCATTTTTTAGGACATTTATGTACATATTTATTTTATATTTATTTCTAAAGTGTTCTAAAATGTATCTATGGTCAAAATTGAAAGGCATATATTAATTTCCACATTGTATTTCAGTTATTTATAGCCTACTCCTATTACTCTGTAAATCATGAAGTTTGTAAGTAACTTTGTGAAGATCCGGACACATTTACTTGAATTCTGTGATGCGTATTCACCATGTCCTGTGAGTAGGCACTGCTGTGTCACACATTTCACGGGGCCTGCCTTCTGAACTACAGATTTGCTGAGAGGAGGAGTTTCAGGAGTCAGAGTCAGTGCAGGAATCACTGCTTGCAGACAGCAAGGTAAACAACAATTGGGTGATATGGCGCACTCTGGTTATGGCTCAATGCAATAAGAACGGATGGGGGAGAAGGAACCAGGGTAATAATAACAGTACTGTAAGGGGGTATTAATCCATGTAAGGTCAAAGGTCAAAGGTAAAATAGATAAGGTCAAAGGTAAAATAGATGACTGTTCAAAAGAAGGCTGCCAGTTCAAAAGTCACCCGTCCACTACAGCGACGCCGGACTTGCTCTCTCCCTCTCCTCTAACCCGGAAGTTGGAGCGGATGATCTCTACCATGCCTGTTTTCACCAAAATCCTGTGAGTGTAATCATTTTTATTGTTCTTCAATAAAACATATTTTACTGCACATAGAGGGCGCTGTTCTCTCTTCCTTTTTGTATTGCAGACAGCAAGGTACCATGGGATATGTAGTCCTTAGAAATCAAATCTAAACAGCAAAGGAGAAACTGCAAAGATACAGGGAATCCAGGAAGTTGTGGAAAGAGATGACCAGGAGACAGGCAGAATTTACAACATGAAATTACATTTTTCAAATAGGTTTATATTGGTTTGTCAATAATAAATATTGTTTGTATTGTTATTATAATGCTGATGTTCTAAAATGAAATTGTATACTGTGACCATAGAACTCCTTTAAATATATTGGAGATTTTTAACATATTTTGTTACTTTTTGTATGGTGAAAATAGCTGGAGATCTTTTGTGCAATACCAAGAAAGAGCTGATGAGAGAGATAATCGGAGACTACAGAGGAGGTGATGACGTTCACTCATATTGCCTGGCAGTGAATATCTACCAAACCCCAAGAGATGGTGAGATGTACTCCCATGTCTCTCGTTTTCTGGAACATGTTGAACTATTTTTAAAGAGCAGTTTACTAAATCCATGGTATGTGCTTGTCTCCTGGTTAGCTATACACTAAGGCAAAGGTGTGCATGTTCTGTACAAATGTCAAGTACATAAGAAAGGAATGTGGGACTTTAAATGAGGCAATTGACTTGTGGAGGTAGAGTGGTTAGTAAACATTATTTATTTGTAACAATGGTATGAAACAAGTAAAAAAGTATTTTCATATATATACATACTAGTGATGAGCCGAACACCCCCGGGTTCGGTTCGCACCAGAACCCGCGAACGGACCGAAAGTTCGCACGAACATTAGAACCCTATTAAATACAATGGATGCGAACGTTCGGATTCTAAAGTGCTAATTATAATGACTGTTATCCATGTTATTGTCCGAAACAGAGTTTGGGAACCCGGGTTCTGCACCAGGGGACATGTATCAATGCAAAAAGAAGTTTTAAAAACGGACGTTTTCCGGGAGCAGTCATTTTAATGATGCATAAAGTGAAAAAAAAAAAGTCAAATATTCCTTTAAATATTGTACCTGGGGGGTGTCTAAAGTATGCCTGTGAAGTGCCACGTGTTTCCCGTGTTTAGAACTGTCCCTGCACAAAATAACATTTCTAAAGGAAAAAAAGCCATTAAAAACTGCTTGCGGCTTTAATGCAATGTCTGGTCCCGGTAATATGGATGAAAATCTTTAGGAAAAATGGCATAGCTACCCCATCAACCCCCCCCCCCCACCCCAGCCCATTACCAGCCCCTTTGGGTCTTGTATGGATATTAAGGGGAACCCCGCACACAAAATAAAAAAGGCCCTATATACTCTGAACAGCCGTATACAGGCGGTGCATACAAGACAGGGACTGTAGGTTTGTTCTTATGTAGAATCTGTTTGTAATTTTGAACAGCTGCATTGTTTAAGTTTAGCTCCATGCCAAATTCCTTTTTTTTAGCTTTTTGGAAAACATAGGGAACGGTTATCACCCCTGTCACATTTTTTTTGCTGTCTGTGCCCCTGTTCAGAACATTTCACCTCACTTTGCGTCCCAATGACAACTGTTTTTGAAATGTGGTGTTTGTATTGAAAAAAGGATTGGTGATAAAGCATCAGTAGAGAGGAGACACCTTTCTCCCATATTAATTCTTACAGGAGAGAATTTTCCTTCCAAGGGGTAGATTTCCTCTCACTTCCTGTTGTCTTCTTCCGTTTGCAAGTAGTAGTCGTTTGTAAGTTGGATGTTTGAAAGTAGGGACCTGCCGTATATACTCTGCAGAAATTGGCCCCTTAGGTGTTGGTGTTGGCACAACACTGAAAGCACTCACAGTTATTCTTGGTGGGTGCTGGAACGCCCTGCTGTCAACTATTATATCAGGAATTGTAATAACATATAATTGTTGATCAGTGGTACTAAAAATTGGGCCTTTGATGGTGGTGCTGGTGCCACAACACTGTAAGGCCTGACAGTTACTCTTGGTGGGCGCAGCAATGGGCCCTGCTGTGAATTATTAGATCAATAATTATAATTGCATGCCCCTGTTGAACAGGGGCTGAAAAATTGGGCCTTTGGTGGTGGTGGTGGTGGTGATGGTGGTGCTGGTGCCACAACACTGTAAGGCCTGACAGTTACTCTTGGTGGGCGCAGCAATGGGCCCTGCTGTGAATTATTAGATCAATAATTATAATTGCATGCCCCTGTTGAACAGGGGCTGAAAAATTGGTCCTTAGGCACTGGTGGCACAACACTGCAACCCCTCACAGATACTGTACTTGGAGCACAGCAATGAGGCCTGTTGCAAAGTATTGCATCCAAAATTTTAATTACACGCCCCTGTTAAACAGGGGCTTAAAAATTGGGCCTTAGCCACTGGTGGCGTCACCCATAAACCAAAATGATCTTCCAAGCTCTCATCATTAATCATATCATTGAGGAGGAGGAGGAGGATAGCCAGTCAACATAACAGCACAGGCACTCAGCATCAGCATCAGTCTTGAAGGGATGTGACATTTTAAAATCAATTAGTCTGTTATATCAGCATCAGGTGTGTGGTAGCTGGTGGTGATCCAAGACTGGTTCATCTTGATGAAAGTCAGTCGATCAACCGAGTCGGTGGACAGGCGCACCCTGTGATCCGTGACAAATCCTCCAGCAGCACTGAATGTGCGTTCTGAAAGAACGCTGGATGCAGGACAGGCCAGTAGCTCAATTGCATACTGTGCAAGCTCTGGCCAGTGATCCATCCTCAAGACCCAGTAAGCCAGAGGATTTTCGGTGGGGAAGGTGTCCAAGTCTGACCTTGCCCCTAGATATTCCTGGACCATGTATATCAGACGCTGGCGATGGTTGCTGGAACCGATCATACTTTGGGGCTGCGGACTAAAGAATTGTCTGAACGCATCGGTCAGACGGCCACCTTCCCCACCGCTCCTTCTTTGACTGCCCGAAGCCTCAGCAACTCGTTGTCCAGGACCAGGAGTTTGTAACCTCCCAGTCTCTGGGAACGCGTTGCACAGACCTTTCTGCAAGGCCTCCCGGAGTTGTCTCATCCTCTGCTCCCTCTGTGACGGTAAGATAAGGTCCGCAACCTTACCCTTGTACCGTAGATCAAGGAGAGTGGCCAGCCAGTAATGGTCCCTCTCCTTGATCCGAAGAATACGAGGATCCTTCCGCAGACTTTGCAGGATCAGGGAGGCCATGCAGTGTAGGTTAGCTGAGGCATTCAGTCCGGAGTCCTCTGGGTCACTAAGGACGACATGATCCGCAGCCACCTCCTCCCAGCCACGTACAAGTCCACTGGTTTCTTGGGACTGTAAATCATCCCTAAAAGACTGCTGCTGATGATGCTGAGTGCCAGCCTCCACCTCCATGCTGACACAATCCTCCTCCTCCTCCTCCTCCTCCTCCTCTTCCTGTGCGATGGGTGGGACAGAAGGAACACTGTCTGGGTAAAGGGGGCCTTGAGAGGCAAGGAAGTCCTCCTCTTCCTGCCTCTGTTCTGCCTCAAGTGCCCTGTCCATTATTCCACGCAGCGTGTGCTCCAACAGGTGGACAAGAGGTACAGTGTCACTGATGCATGCACTGTCACTGCTCACCATCCTCGTGGCCTCCTCAAATGGTGCCAGGACAGTGCATGCATCCCTGATCATGCCCCACTGGCGTGGTGAAAAAAACCAGAGCTCCCCTGACCCTGTCCTGGTGCCGTAGTCGCACAGGTACTCATTGATGGCCCTCTGCTGCGTGTGCAGCCGCTGCAGCATGGCCAACGTTGAGTTCCACCTGGTGGGCATGTCACATATAAGGCGGTTCTTGGGCAGGTTCAACTCCTTTTGCAGCTCAGCCAGGTGAGCACTGGCATTATAAGATCTGCGGAAATGCACACAGACTTTCCTGGCCTGCCTCAGGACATCCTGTAAGCCCGGGTACCTGCCCAAGAACCGCTACACCACCAGGTTAAGGACGTGAGCCATACAGGGCACATGGGTCAGTTGTCCCTGTCGGAGGGCGGAGAGGAGGTTGGTGCCATTGTCGCAAACCACCATTCCTGGCTTAAGCTGGCGTGGCGTCAACCACCTCTCGGCCTGCCCCTGCAGAGCAGACAGGACCTCTGCCCCAGTGTGGCTCCTGTCCCCCAAACACACCAGCGCAAGCACGGCATGGCATCTTTTTGCCTGCGTACTTGCGTAGCCCCTTGAACGCCTACGGAGCACCGCTGGTTCCGAGGACAAACCACAGGAAGAGGCCATGGAGGAAGAAGAAGAGGAGGGGGTGGAGGAGAGAGGTGTGTCACAACCAGTAGTAGCATTTTGGAGGCGTGGCGGTGGAACAACCTCCAACACTACTGCACCTTGTCCTGCATCCTTCCCAGCTGCCAAAAGAGTGACCCAATGGGCCGTGAAAGAAAGGTAACGTCCCTGTCCATGCCTGCTGGACCATGAGTCAGCGGTAATATGCACCTTACCGCTGACCGCCCTGTCCAGCGAGGCCAAGACATTGCCTTCCACATGCCTGTAGAGAGCCGGAATCGCCTTCCGTGCGAAAAAGTGGCGTTTGCGAACCTGCCACTGAGGAACCGCACATTGCACAAACTCACGGAAGGGGGCCGAGTCTACCAACTGAAAAGGCAGCAGTTGAAGCGCTAGCAATTTAGCCAAGCTAGCATTCAACCGCTGGGCATGTGGATGGCTGGGAGTGAACTTCTTTCGACGGTCCAGCAGCTGGGGCAGGGAAATTTGCCTGCTAGAATCGGACGTTGGTGTACTGCTAGCAGAGTGCCCGCAAGTGCTTGGCTGTGACACACCTAATTCTACACCTTCATTCCTCTCAGTGCAGGTTTCAGAGAGGACTGAAGGTATACTGGGGTTGGAGATCCCAGCTGATGTGGTGCAAGAAGAGGTCAGCTTTGTTCTTTGGTGTGGGTCTTTAAGGTAGGCTTGCCAACGAGCTGCATGGCAGGTCAACATATGTCTGATCAAGCATGTGGTGCCCAAGCGGCTGATGTTTTGGCCACGCGATATACGCTTGAGACATATGTTGCAAACAGCAGCTGTGCGATCTGATGCACTCGCCTCAAAAAAGGCCCACACCAAAGAACTTTTTGAATGACGGGCAGAGGCAGCGCCCTGCACAGGCGGAGCTCTGCGGTGTGATTCCGTCGGTGTGCTGCCCATACGCTGGCCACTCAAGGGCATCCTGCCTCGTTGGAGATGTGCCTCCTCCTCATCCTCCTCCTCCTCCTCTCTCCTATTAGGCACCCACGTGGAGTCAGTGACCTCATCATCCCCTCCCTCCTCATCACTGGAGCCAATCTGGCAGTATGCTGCAGCTGCTGGAGCATGACTGCCAGATTGGTGTCCTTCTTGAGCATCCCCTCTCTCTGCTCTCACGCTACTGCCTTCCTCTAGCTGGGTATCATCATCAGATCCTTCAAAACGCTGGGCATCCTCCTGGAGCATGTACCCAACACTGTGCTCAAACAGTTCGGGGGACTCCTCAGGAGGAGGACATGGTGGGTCTAGGGAAGGATTGACTAATGAAGATAATGATACCAGAGAAGAGGACGCTTTGGCAGCTGCTTTGCCAGTACCCTGAGCCTGGGTGAGAGAGGATGAGGAGGATGAGGTGGGCTTGGTCATCCACTCTACCAAGTCTTCGGCATGATGTGGCTCAACATGTCCAGCTGCCGAAAAGAAGGAAAAGCGTGTCCCATGGCCATGTGCTGATGACAATGCACCGCGTCCACGACCAGCACTGTTGCCCCCAGACACAGAGCCTGCTTGCCCTCTTTTTTTGCCTCCTGACTGTCTGCCTCTCCTTGTTTGCCTTCCAGACATTTTAATGGATGGCCTGCAGGGAGATGGGAAAAAGAGCAATAAGGGCTACCTTCAGGTGTATACTGTGCAGGAGGCTTAGCAACAATGACACTGACACTGTCCCCTGCCTATCCTTCTCTGTCCCTAAACACAAGGATTTGCAATATGCTTCAGCAAGATTGGTTTAGCACAGAACAGCACACTGACAGTTTCCCTCACTGTCCTTCTCTGTCCCTACAAACAAGATTTAGCACAGAATAGCACACTGAGAGTTTCCACGAGTGTCCTTCTCTGTCCCTAAACTCAAGGATTTCAAATATGGAACAGCAAAATTGGTTTAGAACAGAATAGCACACTGACACTTTCCCTCACTGTACCTCTCTGTCCCTAAACTCAAGGATTTCAAATATGGTTCAGCAAAATTGGTTTAGAACAGAATAGCACACTGACACTTTCCCTCACTGTCCTACTCTGTCCCTCCCTACAAACAAGATTTAGCACAGAATAGCACACTGATAGTTTCCACGAGTGTCCTTCTCTGTCCCTAAACTCAAGGATTTCAAATATGGAACAGCAAAATTGGTTTAGAACAGAATAGCACACTGTCAGTTTCACTCACTGTACCTCTCTGTCCCTAAACTCAAGGATTTCAAATATGGTTCAGCAAAATTGGTTTAGAACAGAATAGCACACTGACACTTTCCCTCACTGTCCTACTCTGTCCCTCCCTACAAACAAGATTTAGCACAGAATAGCACACTGATAGTTTCCACGAGTGTCCTTCTCTGTCCCTAAACTCAAGGATTTCAAATATGGAACAGCAAAATTGGTTTAGAACAGAATAGCACACTGACACTTTCCCTCACTGTCCTACTCTGTCCCTCCCTACAAACAAGATTTAGCACAGAATAGCACACTGATAGTTTCCTCGAGTGTCCTTCTCTGTCCCTAAACTCAAGGATTTCAAATATGGAACAGCAAAATTGGTTTAGAACAGAATAGCACACTGACACTTTCCCTCAATGTCCTACTCTGTCCCTCCCTACAAACAAGATTTAGCACAAAATAGCACACTGATAGTTTCCACGAGTGTCCTTCTCTGTCTCTAAACTCAAGGATTTCAAATATGGAACAGCAAAATAGGTTTAGAACAGAATAGCACACTGACACTTTCCCTCACTGTCCTACTCTGTCCCTCCCTACAAACAAGATTTAGCACAGAATAGCACACTGATAGTTTCCACGAGTGTCCTTCTCTGTCCCTAAACTCAAGGATTTCAAATATGGAACAGCAAAATTGGTTTAGAACAGAATAGCACACTGACACTTTCCCTCACTGTCCTACTCTGTCCCTCCCTACAAACAAGATTTAGCACAGAATAGCACACTGATAGTTTCCACGAGTGTCCTTCTCTGTCCCTAAACTCAAGGATTTCAAATATGGAACAGCAAAATAGGTTTAGAACAGAATAGCACACTGACACTTTCCCTCACTGTCCTACTCTGTCCCTCCCTACAAACAAGATTTAGCACAGAATAGCACACTGATAGTTTCCACGAGTGTCCTTCTCTGTCCCTAAACTCAAGGATTCCAAATATGGAACAGCAAAATTGGTTTAGAACAGAATAGCACACTGTCAGTTTCACTCACTGTAACTCTCTGTCCCTAAACTCAAGGATTTCAAATATGGTTCAGCAAAATAGGTTTAGAACAGAATAGCACACTGACACTTTCCCTCACTGTCCTACTCTGTCCCTCCCTACAAACAAGATTTAGCACAGAATAGCACACTGATAGTTTCCACGAGTGTCCTTCTCTGTCCCTAAACTCAAGGATTTCAAATATGGAACAGCAAAATTGGTTTAGAACAGAATAGCACACTGTCAGTTTCACTCACTGTACCTCTCTGTCCCTAAACTCAAGGATTTCAAATATGGTTCAGCAAAATTGGTTTAGAACAGAATAGCACACTGACACTTTCCCTCACTGTACCTCTCTGTCCCTACAAACAAGGTTTAGCACAGAATAACACACTGACACTCTCCCTACCTATCCTTATTTGTCCCTAAACACAAGGAATCCAGGATTAGTAAAGGAAAAAAAATGACACTGTCCCTGCCTATGCTTCTCTTTCCCTGCTCCGGAACACACTACACAAGGCCGCCGCGCTGGCGGCCTTTTATAGTGTGGGGCGTGTACTAAACCCCCATAGCAATAATTGGCCACAGGCATCCTGCCTGTGGCCAATCATTGCTCTCCTCGCTGCCGGCGCTGTGATTGGCCAAGCATGCGGGGTCACAGTGCATGCTTGGCCAATCACAGCGCCTGGATGACACTGCGATGGCGTAGTGCATTGTGGGCCGTTCGCGTCACTCGAATTTGGCGCGAACGGCCCAAATCGTTCGATCTTCGTCGAACGATCGAACAGCCGATGTTCGAGTCAAACGTATGTTCGACTCGAACATGAAGCTCATCCCTAATACATACACATGCACACATGGCATGAACATAATGGATACATATATGTCAGCTTGGCAGCACATGAGAGATAATGAATATTGATAAAATGTAATACAAAGTATTTCCTATTAGCAGGCATTGGTACACCATATGCAACAGAGCTGCTGTAAAGACAAAAAAAGGATAGATACACAATAATAGTTACATAGAACTCAATGAATTTTGAATGTATAAAATATATATATGGGCCAGTGAATAGGTAATGAGCCAGATTTGACTGAGCACCCTATGAAAACTTGACGCGTTTCATGGCTATATGCCATTCATCAGGAGTTGGGTACAGAAATAAACTGTAAATACAAATGGATATGTAGTATTAGTTAATATGTTCTACCCCTGAGGGGAGAAAGGACCTCATGGGAGAGAAAAATCTATACTCACAGGCCGGCAAAAGCACTGTGCTTGGCTAGCATTGAGAAAGATGGGACCCCAAATGGGTTGTCTGTTCTGCAGCTGAGGCAAGGAACCCCGCCCCAGCCAAGAAAACATCCACATAGCATGCCTGATCCCCACAACACATCCCACATGTGTGGGGATGATTGCAAATATGGTGTTCTGGAAAAAATGAATAAAGATATGTGAAAAATATGTTTGGAAAAGTGAAAAAAGTGAGAAAATTTGAAAAATGAAAAAAACATGAGTGTTTGGAAGAAAAAAAAAGTATATATCTATATATATCTATATATATATAGATATATATTTTTAATGAGTGTTATGTATGTACTGTATGTATATATATATATATATATATATATATATACACATACACACATATATACACACCAATATAAATGGGTATGTTGCATGTGTCAAAAAAAGAGAGTGCTGAGAAAAAATGTGCATAACTTACGTGTGTGGGTATCCAGTGAATGGGCTGTGTGTGCTACCTCCCTGGTGTAAAACACATAGTGAAATCAAGCTTACCTGCTTATGTAATCCAGGTATGGGCCGGGTCCCCAACCAACGTCCTGCACAACTTCGAATGAGAATAGGAGTTGACAGTGAAATCCACCACCAGCGCAAGCGCCAAAGTGGAGCCACTCCTACCCCATTTCCGGCGTGAGATGGACAAAGGACGTCCCTGTATTGCGGCGTCAAAAGACGCCACAAACAGGTTGTAACATGATACCGAAGCGTAGGAGGGCCCCCCTGCCAATATGTCAAGAGAGATTCAGAAGGGAGGCACTGCTACGCATCGCAGCTGCGGAATCAAGACAAGGAACAGGGGGCGCCCCCAGCCCCAACTCAAACCAGCCTCAGTGTGGATGGAGTCATATAGAACAACAGAGGCCCAGTAAGAAACTATTTTGATGTATAATTAAATTGTAGTTAGAAAAAAGGGAGCATGGTATCAAATGGTATAAAGGCGTTGGCAGGTAGCTATATAGAAACAGGTGTCTTCCACCCTAGATTTGGTGAAGAAAAAGAGATATGACCTGCCAAACACCATAATGACAGAACCTCCATCCATATTGTATATATATATATATATATATATATATATATATATATATATATATACACATACACACACACACATACACATATACATATATATGCAAAAAATGAAATTGGTGGAGTTATGAATGAAGAACGTCATTAATACAGATATTTGCATATGTCATTATTATATAAATGTTTTGTTAATCAAATGCAAATATACTTGTAGTACAATGTCAAATATACCGCCAGGTGCCATAGACATGGCATTGTAGATGTCTCGGGTGTGTGGACCCTAAATAAGGTACACTAACAACCAAGACAGACCTCTCACATGGACGGCAGGGGAACACTGCCAATCCCAAAAAATCTAATTTTATCTATATTCATTATCTCTCATGTGCTGCCAAGCTGACATATATATATATCTATTATGTTCATGCCATGTGCATGTAATATATATATATATACACATATATACACACACACACACATACATTATATATATATGAAAATACTTTTTTACTTGTTTCATAACAGTGTTACAAATAAATAATGTTTACTAACCACTCTACCTCCACAAGTCAACAAGCCTCATTTAAAGTCCCACATTCCTTTCTTACGTACTTGAACCCGGGATGGAGGTACATTTATTGTGCCTCATTTAAAGGGGTGTTCCACCCATGATTTTTATTTATTTTTTAAAAGTCAGCAGCTACCAACACTGTAGCTGCTGACTTTTAATAAGGACACTTACCTGTCCTACTCGCCCGCGATGTCAGCCCCCCCTGAGACCGATCCCTCGGCGCTGGCAGCCACCGGCGCCGCCATCCTCAGTAAGGGGAACAGGCAGTGAAGCCGTGCGGTTTCACTGCCCGTTTTCTACTGCGCATGCGTGAGTAGTGCGGCGCTTTGTGAATGGGACGGCTGCTCTCTGCGATACACTCGTGCCCCATTCACAAGAAGAATCCGAGTGTAGGACGAGGAAGAAGATCCACCGCGGAGGATGAAGAGGCAGATTAGGGACTTCCGCATAGCAACCGCTATTTCTGGTAAGTAAAAAAAAAAATTTTAATTTTTTTTTATTTATTTGTAGATTTTTGGTGCAAAATTTTTATTCAGGGTGGAACTCCACTTTAAAGTCCCAAACTCCCCCCTCTGGACTATGTACAAACGTCAATGTCTTTTAGTGAAAAGTCAAACCTCAAAGGCTCAGGCTGTTCCAAGGTTAAAGAGCTAAAAACATTCATCTTAAAGTGGTTGTAAACCCACTCTGATAACTTGCAGGTACAGGTAAGACTAGATTAAGGCTAGATTAAGGCTTAGAAGGAAAAGATTACCGCTCCAGGTGAGTGAGCTCTATTGATCCTTCAACAATCAGGAAGCTGTGGGTGCTGGCAATGCACAAGGCAAACGGAAACAGCAGAAAAAAAGGAATGGACAGCACTCCAAAAACCGTTACGGTTGCTTTATTGTAAAAGTGGATGAACAAAATGCACCACAGGTCACAGCAAGGCAGGGATCAGCTGACGCGTTTCACACTACAGGTATTAGTGCTTACTCATAGCTATGTGGCTGTCCATTCCTTTTTTTCTGCTGTTTCCATTAGATTAAGGCTTACCTGTAGGTGCAAGAAATATCTCCTTAACCTACACGGTTAAGGAGATATTTGCAGAAAACACTGCACCGATGTCTACGGCGCATGCACGCTGTAGACAATGGCGCATTGAGCGTGCCGGTTTTCTGAATGGGATAATGCCGGAACCCCGCGCATGTGCGGGGATCTGCCTGTCCCGCGCACATGTGCGGGAGTGACATCATCGTTGCTCCGGCCAATCACAGCGCCGGAGCGGCGATACACGGAAGATGCTCGGAGGGGACATGGCGGCGGCGGTGGAGGGGAACGAGGAGCACTTCGGGGGCTTAGATCTCAGGTAAGTGCCACATAATAAGCTAGTATGCTATGCATACTAGCTTATTATGCCTTTCTCTTGCAGGGTTTTTTTTTTTGCAGGAAAAACAAAAACAGGTTTACTTCCTCTTTAAATACAAGAAACACAAATGTTCAAAACCAGACAGAGCATTAATCCAAAAAGAAGAGTCAAATCACATAAAGCCATACATATCTTTTCTGACACTGGAGTCTTTGTGTGTGTTAAGCCCCATACACACGGTCGGACTTCCATCGGACTTTTCCCTGGATTTTTGTCTGAACGGAGTTGGTCAGGAACACCCATAGCATACACACCACAGGACTTTTCTGCAAACTTTCCCAAAACTTTTTGAAACATCACGTAGTTTTTCTGCTCTTTTCTGCTCTTTACCGCCACCCTTTGGTCAACTTCTGCTATTATTGATTGATTTTAACATTGGTTGTTTTGTCCATCGGACAAAAGTCCGATGGTTTTCTGTACGAACGGTCAGACTTTGCTCCATCGGACTTTTGTTGGCCAAAAGTGTGTCCGTTTGCAGACCCAACTTTTGTCCGATGAAAACCAAAAAAAAAAAAAAGTTTGTCCGATGGAGCGTACACACGGTCGGATTGTTGGTCCAACTTGCTCAAAATGAAGCTTATTGGCCAAAAGTCCGACCGTGTGTACGGGGCTTAAGATTGAAAAGGGAAGCCCAAGCAAAAAGCCACACCAAAGATGGAAGTTCTCAAACCCACACTTGCTACTTTTTTGTCTTTGAATTTTTACAGTCCCAGGATTAACGCCCAAGTTTGGACAAAACATTTATTTTGCTATGGCTAGAGCAGGGGAAGGTAAGAGCCTCTGTCAGTTTTTTTTGCCATCTGTGACCCTATTGGGGAAACTTTCTCTTACGAGCTGTCAGGGCAGGAAATGATGGAAAATCTCTCCAACAGGGACATAAAAAAACATGTTTTAGTAGATTTAGGAGACGTTAGAACTTTTGACAATATTTTTATTCCTGCCTGTGCCTTCATTTACTGTGACAACGACTCCCCTAAAATACTTGGTGCAACAGGAAGAGAGGGAAAAGTTCTCCCCAGTCTATCCAAAACTAATAAATAATCTGGCTAAAATGTTGGTTTAAACTTAAAGCTGACTTGCAGGTATTATCTAATTGCATATATTCATCCGTCCAGCTTGAACCAATTTTAGTATGTATATCTTATACCTGTAGGACTGCTGCGGAGGCTAAAGCCTGGTACACACTGTCATTTTTTTGTTTTTTTCCAGCAGGTTGAATGAAAAAAAAAAAACTGAAAGATCGATGTACCAACAACGTGCTACTCTTCCCTGCTCCTCCCTCCTCCATGACCAATAGGATCGCTTCTCCTTTCGGACAATCAGGAAACGGGTCTGAAGACCGGCTTCCTGATTGGCCGACAGGAGAATCAGTGTGACAATAGCGAATATTCGTTCGCTATTGTCACATAACGGGGTGGGCACAGGGCGCAGTGCTCTGCACCCCGAGCCCACCCTTTTTTAAAGCCTATTTCAGCGCACACACGACCATTTTTCGTGACGAGAAAAATGCCATTTTTAAAAATGGTCGTGAAGAACGGTGGTGTGTATGCTCCAGAGCATTTTTCTCGACGAGAAAAATGCCAGAAAAAAAATTAGAACCTGCTCTATTTTTTCTCGTCGTTTTTCACGTCGTTCTTTTTAATGTCGTGAAAAACGGTAGTGTGTATGCTTTTACGAGGAGAAAAAAAATGCGCATGCTCAGAATCAAGTATGAGACGGGAGCGCTCGTTCTGGTAAAACTAGCGTTCATAATGGTAATGGAGATAGCACATTTGTCACGCTGTAATGGACTGAAAAGCACAAATCGTGTATATGCAAGGCAGACTTGAGAGGAAACACGAAAAATTACGTCGAGAAAAACTTTGTTTCTTTCCATGATATGAATAACGGTCGTGTGTACGCGGCATATGGCTCTAATCACATGTGTAGCGGGGTGTTCCCCTTTAACGCAGAGAGACTACATTACCCAGAACCCCGTTCGGCAATGTTTCCGCTGCAGAGACTCATGGGAGGGGTTATAAAAGGAGGAGGCGAGGCTGGGCTCGGCCTCTTTGGGACACGAGACTTCAGAGACTGATCCTCCTGTGCGGATGTGTCGGAGTGCAAGGCCTGAAGCCTGAGGTCTTGCGCAGCACCAAAGAGCCTTCCACCCCTCTGCGAGCCTGGGTGGCATCGTACTTCGCTCTATTACAGCATTGGTTGGATCGGGGACCCGATCGCTGGAGAGACTGTGTGTGTGTGTGTGACACAGTCGGTGGAAGTTCCCGGACTGGGACCGCAGTCCGGTTGGGTGAGAGGGCGTATGCCCAAACCATATACTGTTACTGTTAATAGGCCTATAGACTGCCGTGGCCCACAAGTTGTTCCTGATACTCTCATTGAAGAACCTTATCAGAGCTGAACTCAGTTCGCATAGCAAAGTGTTTATCCCATCTTTACCTTTCCCATTGGATTACAAATTATACTCTGTTAATGTGCACCACCGTTAAAGACCTGCCGGTGAAGAAAAGAACATCATCCCCTATAGACTAAGTTTTAGCTGTTTGGACCAGGCCTGGTGGGGTTTTCTAATTTGTATGGTTACTGCGCCACAGGGCGCCTAACTAACGGTCGCCCGTGTGGCGCACTTATTGCTGTTAGCTTTATATTCATAGTGTGTTAGTGTTGCAGGGCTCTGCTATATATATATATTGTAAACTGTAATAACTGTTAACCCCTTTTCCTAACTAAAGCTTGAGTAAATTCTATACCTATTTCACTTTAGTATTGTCTCGGTGCTTAATTACTCATACAGTATAAGATAGACATTTTGCTGTCAGAACTAGCTGTGCCAGTAGGGGGTCGAGTGTATTTCCGGGGGTTTGGCGGAGCTGTCTTCAGGGCCCAAACTAAATCTGCGGCCTTCTTAGTTGGAGGTATCGCTACACGTGGGGGTTCTCGTCCGGGATCCTGATGCAGCAGGTGAACGCCAGAAGTGCCGGCATGGACCCACAAACAGTAGAAGCGTGGTGCAAAGCCTCTAACGCAGAGCCAAACCAGTCGATAGTCATCAGCCTCCCTGGGGAGGAATGGTCGACTGAAACGGTAGAGGAGTTAATGAAGTCAGTGTCCCCAGATCACACACCGTGGGTGACGGAGATAAAGTCAGACCCAGACACCTCATATCAGTATGCATTAGTGGAGTACTGGGACGGGATGCCAGAGGCCTGTAAGCGCAAGTGTGTGCGGACGCCAGACAACAGAACCTATAGGTTGGCGCACGCAGTAACTGAAAAAAAGGAACCATCACCAACGGGCTCACCGCAGGCTACGGCCCGTACCCCACCGGAAAAAGGAGGCAGGGCGACGCCTCCGGTGGCGCCTGCACCTGTCACTGCTATTTCACCAGAACTGATAGGTGCGATAGGGGATCTGCTAACCAAGTGTCAAAAGGCAAGCACGGTGCATGTAGAGACTAGCTACCGGAGACTAAAGACATTCTCAGGGAAGCTCTAGACATGGGAGCTGTCAAAAAATGTGTTTTGTTTCGTTCTGTTCCGTTTCGTATTTAAAAAAATTCGTAATTCGTAATTCGTGTACGGAATTTAATTCGGATTTATACGAAATACGAATTTCGTGCGAATCGTTAATTTTGATAACGAATAGCGACACTCTACGAATAATAACAAATGATTCGGAATTTCTGAAAGCCTTATTTTTAGTTGATTTATAATTCGTAATTTCGGTAGAGTACATTGTTTTCGTTGATTCTGGACACAACTCCTACTTTCGTAACTTTTTTTTTTGTTTGTTTATTCGTAATTTTCCGTGTCTCTTACAATGGCGCTGCCTAACGTGCTTCGAATGGATTCGTAAATTCGTTACTTTTTTTTGTTTGTTGATTTGTAATTTTACGTGTCTCTTACAATGGCGCTGTCTAACGTGCTTCGAATGGATTCGTAACTTTTTTTTGGTTCGTTGATTCGTAAATTTACATGTCTGACAGTGGCGCTGCGTGCTTCGAATGGATTCATACTTTTCTAATACATTGCGGTTATTCGTAATTTTTCGAAATCTCGATTTTTTTTTTTCGTTTTTGACATGTGGCACTGGCTATAGTCTCCGCCCCTGTATGTCATGGCACAGAGACAGAACGTCCCACCTGCTGCTCATGTACACTGCTCATAGCTCTCCCTCTCCCAGCAGCACTCTTGCTGCTTTTTTGGCCTTGTTTGCTGCTCATTTTTCCTTTAAAAGTTAGAAAAATATAGACAAAAAAAAATATGATTTTGATCGCAGCAAACCAACACCAAAATCACCAAATGTACAAAAAAAATAAGTAGACCAACAGAAAATATCAAAATATTAACTAAATGAAACAAGAAATAAAAAAAGAAAATTATCTCTCAAAATCAACCAAAAAACTAATAAAACCAGAAACTAAACACTAACAGATGATACACTCGCACACTACAAGAGATATAAACTAAAATGAACAACGAAAATCGAAGGATTGCAAAGATATTCGCTCAGATGCACAGACAAATAATTGTGTGATCTGCTCCACTACACTAACTAACCCACAAAGGGAAGTCACATGATCGGGCCTGCCCTGTAGGCCTCAGCATCAGAAAAAAACCTCTGATTGGTCAACCAACAGTCACATGTTTCTGTAGTAAAGAAATTTGGACCGAAAACGAATTCGTTATTATTCGTAGAGTGTCGATATTCGTTATACTGAATCTCGAATTCATTCGAATCATTCGTTATATCCGCTATAATTTCTTTCATATTAGTTGAAATTCCTTATTTGGTAGTTTGGATTTGGATAATTTGGAGCCGAAATTCGTAAACGAAATTTCGTATTTCGTACAGAATTCGTATTCGTAAATATTCGTAATTCGGATTCGTAAAAATGTACGAATTTCGAAAAATTCGTACGAATTTCCGATTTGTACGAAACTAATCGCACATGTCTAGGAAGCTCCCTGTCCCCGCAGGGGAAGAAGACTTTGACACCTGGGTGGAGCAGGCATTGCAGGCAGTAGAGGCATGGGAGGTGCCTGAAGCACAGAAGAGGCAACGAGTGATGGAAAGCCTTAAAGGCGCAGCAGCAGAAGCAGTGAAAAGTTTTCGGTTTGGGAATGCAGATTGCACGGCTCAAGAATGTCTAGCCATGCTGCAAGAAGAGTTTGGTCAATTGGAAAAGGTGACAGAGATGGTCTACCAATTTGAACATACTTTCCAACAACCAGAGGAGAAACTTTCCGAGTATGTTAGGAGACTGAACAGGTTGTTGTGCAAGATTGTGTTGAAGAAGGGGATGAAGCCCCAAGATACAGATGCGGCAAGAATGAAGCAAGTCTTAAAGGGAGCGTTACGCTCGGATCCAGTCTGGCTGCACCTGAAAACCTCAGGAGGAGGAACGTTGCTGACTTATGCTGACTTGATAAAAATCATCAGAGATGAGGAGGCGCTGCAACAGGACCAGCAGATGATTAAGGTAAATGTTGTACCCGCACAGGTGCTAGTCAATCCAGTAATGACCCCTGAAAGAGATTCGTAGATAGACACCCTGAAAGCTCAAATGTCCAAGGTGTTAGAGATGTTGACCTCTCTGATGGAAAAAAACACAGAGGGTCCCAAGAGAGAAGTACCAAGGAAGGAATTATTCCCAGTTGCCTCAGCACCCGCATCTTTACAAGAATGGGGAGATATAGTCTGCTTTAACTGTGGAGGAATTGGACATATTGCGGCTACATGCTCCAGTCCCAAGAAGAAGAAAATAGACAACCGCAAGCTGGCGGGAAACTTCAGAGGGCCCCGGTGAAGGAGTCAACCGGGTGCCCATCACCTTCAGTGAGCTCCAAGCTGAAAGTAAAGCAGAAGATAACAGGAGATAAAACGCCTCGGGGGAAACACAACATTCCTCAACAGAGATACACCCCAGAGAAAGGGGGTAAGACCCCTCAGAAGAGGCACAGCACTCCCCAGAGGGGGTGCACACCTAAGAAAAACAATAGTATCCCTCAGCGGGTCCCTACACCCAGTAAAAGAAGGGAAGTCAATGCATACCAGACTCAAGAAAGACTGAAGTCCAAAGGGGATTGGACGAGAGGAGGTTCAAAGAGAAAAAGTCTGAAGAAAGCGACCCCTGCCGGGCCATATCTGGAGAAGCTGGTAGGCCCATCTCCTATAGTGTCCATTCAAGTGGAGGGAGTCTACACCAGAGCAATCTTGGATACTGGGGCGCAAGTGACCCTGCTATACAGACACTTTTACGATAAGCACTTGAGTCACCTACCCATCCGGAAGATAGAGGGACTAGAGATATGTGGGATTGGAACCCAGAACTTCCCCTACGATGGCTATCTGCCTGTCAGGATGACCTTTGACCCATCTGTGGCTGGAAAAGCCGAAGTGTTTGACACCCTGGCAGTTGTGTGCCCTCGGCCACCAGGAGCCAACAAGAGTTCCCTGATAATAGGGACAAACACGGACCTGGTCCGAAGACTTCTGACCCCTCTAGTGAAAGAGAAAGGGGCAGCGGTCACCAAGATCCACCCCATGCTGAAGACAGCTTACCAAAGGCTTGTCTTAGAGCAGAAGACCCCGGGAGAGGGGATAGGGAAGGTGTGGAGACTTGGAAGAGGAGGGATAGTGCTGCAGCCCGGCGAAGTAACCTGTCTCAGAGGCCCTGTGAAGCTTACTTGGGAGCAGCCTGGACCCTTTGTCATGTTGGAATCTGATCCAAGGGAGGGTCCCACGGTCTGGAAGTGATACCAGAAGTGATTCCGCTGAAGGCCCTAAAGAAGGCCCATTGTAGAGTCCCAGTGAGTGTTAGGAACAATACAGATGGCCCGATGGAAATCCCAGCCAGGATGCTGCTGGGCCAGGTGAGCCCTGTTGCCCCTGTCAACCTGTCAGAGGTGGGCGAAGGAGGAGATGCTTGGAAGAAGATATCCATGGAAAACCCGAATCTGCCCAGGGCTTGGAAAGAGAGAGCCAAGGCCCAGCTGAACAGATGGGAGAAGATCTTCTCTAAAGATGAGTTCGATGTGGGGTGTGCAAGGAGTGCCACCCATCGGATCCGCCTCCAGGAAGATAAGCCCTTCAGAGAGAGAGTCAGGCGGGTCCCACTAGCAGATCTGGAGGATCTAAGGGAACAACTTTCAGAACTCAAGAGGACTGGTGTGATACGGGAATCTAGAAGCCCCTATGCATCCCCGATAGTGGTGGTCAGGAAGAAGAATGGGTCATTGAGGCTCTGTATCGACTACAGGACTCTCAACAGGAGAACCATACCCGACCAATATACCACTCCAAGGATAGAGGATGCTCTACAGAGCTTGTCTGGAGCCAAGTGGTCCAGCGTTATGGATCTCAAGAGCGGGTACTATCAGATCCCTATGCACCCAGAAGACAGCTTTCATAACCCCAGTGGGGTTCTTTGAATTCGACCGGATGCCCCAAGGTCTGTCTGGAGCCCCAGCTACTTTCCAGCGTCTCATGGAGAAGACTGTAGGAGACATGAACCTTATTGAAGTCCTTGTATACCTGGACGATGTCATAGTCTTTGGAAGAACCCTGGAGGAACATGAGGAGAGGCTGGAAAAAGTTTTGAGGAGACTCAGTGAGGAGGGACTCAAACTTTCGCCTGAAAAGTGTCGGTTCTACCAGTCTTCTGTGAACTATCTGGGGCACATAGTGTCCGAAGAAGGGGTGGCCACAGACCCCGAGAAATTGGAGGCAGTTACCTCCTGGATACGGCCCCCCACAGTGACAGAACTCAGATCCTTCTTGGGTTTCTGCTCCTACTATAGGAGGTTTGTGGAGGGATTCGCCTGAATTGCTAGACCATTGAATGAACTGCTCAAGACTGAGGGAGAAGAGGATGACTCAGGGCCCAGGAAGCCAGGAGAGTCCATCAGAGATCAGTGGAATCAGAAGTATGAAGAGGCCTTCCAGGCATTGAAGAAGAGCCTGACCACTGCTCCAGTCTTGGCCTACGCAGACCCAACCAAGCCCTATGAACTACACGTAGATGCTAGTCATGACGGTCTGGGAGGAGTACTTTATCAAGAACACGAAGGGCAACAACGGCCTGTTGCCTATGTGAGCAGGAGCCTGACCCCCTCTGAGAAGAACTACCCCACTCACAAGCTGGAGTTCCTGGCCCTTAAGTGGGTGGTAGTAGACAAGCTCAAAGACTACCTGTATGGGGCGGAGTTCACTGTGAAGACCGACAACAACCCCCTTACCTATCTTTTCACCACGGCCAAGCTGGACGCCACTGGACACAGGTGGCTGGCCGCACTGTCTGGATTTAACTTCAGCCTAAAGTATAGGCCAGGGGCTGGGAATAGAGATGCAGACGCTCTGTCCAGGAGATCTCATGCCCCCACCAGTGATGTAGAAGATTGGACCCAAGTGGCACCGGACGGGGTGCGGGCCCTTTGTTCATTCAATGGTCTAGCAATTTCTTGCGGAGTCCCTCAAGGATCACCCCTTTCACCCGTGCTCTTCAACATCTACCTCCGCCCCCTCCTTAAAATCATCAGCAAACAGGATCTGCGCTACCATTCATATGCTGACGACACCCAACTCTACTTTCGTATCAAAAGACCAATATCGCGGACTGGAAGAGTGCCTCACATTGATCGATGATTGGATGACTGAGAGTTCCCTCAAACTCAATGGATCCAAAACAGAACTTCTTCTCCTCCACGCAAACCAAAAAACAAAGACGTCTTGGACACCACCCACCATTCTTGGACAGACCATTACCCCGAGCACAAAAGTCAAAAGTCTCGGAGTCATCTTTGACTCAGAGATGTCGATGGATGCACAAATAGGATCAGTAGTCAGCAGATCACACCATCTCCTCCGTCTATTACGGAGACTCATCCCCTTCATCCGGAAGAGGACACAGCAGTAGTAGTTGGTACAATCATCAACTCCCGACTCGACTATGCAAACTCCCTCTACATAGGAATACCTAAATATCAGATCTCGCGCCTACAAGTCATCCAGAACACGGCAGCTAGACTGGTAACAGGGAAAAAACCTTGGGAATCCATCACCCCTTCACTGAGGACCCTGCATTGGCTAACCGTAAAGGATCGGGTCACATTCAAGATCCTCTGCCTCACCCACAAGTGCACACAAGGAAACGCACCGCAATATTTATGCGAGAAAATTAAACACTACTCCCCCAAATGCATTCTCCGGTCAACCAATCAAAACCTCCTCCACATCCCCAAATCCCGTTACAAATGGAAGGGAGATCAAAGATTTGCAGTCCAAGGACCGCGGCTATGGAACGCTCTACCCACTGATATCCGCATGGAAGAAAACCATCGAGCTTTCAGGAAAAAACTTAAGACCCACCTCTTCTAATGGAACAGGACGTCACTGGATGCAAGCGCCTTGAGGCGATTCAGTTCGCATTTGTAGCGCTATACAAGTAATCAATCAATCAAGGAGCTGAATTCCAGGCCAGAGGAGGCTCCAGAGCAGACGAAATAGGAGTTACCATGGTGGGAGTCCCAAAACACTACTGTGGAGTGACTCAATTGGACGAAGACAACCTGCCGAGATTGTCCAAGAAGGAGTTGAGGTGTGACCAATTGGAAGACCCCATGGGGAGATTGGTCCTGGAGGCCCTGGAGAATCAGGATCCAAACAGACTCCTGCGTCATCCCTCAAAGGAAGCTCACCTGTTGAGGAAAGAATGGGACAGGTTGCAGGTACATCAGGGAGTGGTCTACCGAAGGGGCCCCTCTGATGACTTAGAAGATAAGTGGCAACTGTTCCTCCCAGAGAAGCATCGAGAGACTGTTCTGATTTCCCTGCATGACAATCATGGCCTCCTAGGGGCTGAAAGGACCTTTCAACTTGTCCAAAGGTCGATTCTATTGGCCCTGCATGAGGGCAGAGGTAGAGGAGTACTGCCACTCATGTGCACGATGCATCCAGAGGAAGACTTTACCCCATCAAGATGCCCCAATGGGCCATCTACAAAGTCAAGGCCCAATGGATCTGGTATGCATTGATTTTCTCTGCCTCAAACCCGACCTGAGTGGACTAGGAAATGTTCTGGTGATAACCGACCATTTCACCCGGTATGCCCAAGCTTTCCCAACCAAAGATCAGAAGGCCTCCACCATAGCCAAGGTACTTATGGAGAAGTACTTTGTCCATTATGGGCTGCCACAGCGACTTCATTCAGATCAAGGAAGGGACTTTGAGAGTAAACTGATCCGGAAACTCCTGGATTCGTTGGGAATCTAGAAGACTCGAACTACACCTTACCACCCACAAGGAGATGCTCAGCCGGAAAGGTTTAACCGAACCTTGCTCAACATGTTGGGGACTCTGGAAAGTGAGAAAAAGCAACATTGGAGCAAACACATAGCAGCCCTAGTACATGCTTACAACTGCACCATCAGTGATGCTACAGGCTACTCCCCATATCGACTCATGTTTGGGAGAGAAGCGAGACTACCTGTGGACTTGGCCTTTGGCACCTCTCTGGACCATTCCTCAGCCACATCCCACAAAGGATATGTGGACAGGCTCAGACACAGCCTGAAAGTAGCCTATGAACAAGCTCAAGCGGCCTCAGATCAAAGGGGAGCTTGAAACAAAAGAAACTTCGACTTGAAGGTCCGGGTACAAGACCTACAGCTCGGAGATAGAGTACTGTTACGCAATCTGGGGGTCCCCGGGAAGCACAAACTTGTAGATAGATGGAGATCTGAACCTTATGTCATCTGTAGGAAGTTGCCGAGCCTGCCTGTCTACAAGTTGAAGCCGGAAGGAAAGGTGGGCCCCCTGAAGACGTGGCATCGAAACCACCTGCTCCCACTTGCTGAGGCAGTCAGAATACCTCCCGTGAGAGACTCCCCTGAACCGGCCTCTATCCTGGATACTCCTAGGCCGAACACTCGGTCGCAGACCTCCCGAGCCAAAGATGGAGAGGCCTCTCAACTTAGTGAAAATGAAGAAGGAGAACTTGATTGGTTGTGGCCTTCCCCAACTCCAGGAACTTCCACTATAGATCTTCCAACCACTGAAGACACTCCAGATGGAACACTGAACCCAGAAGCCACAGAGTTCATCCCATCTAGTCCTTCAGCAGATTACTGGGAAGATTCCCATGATAGTTGCTCAGAGGAAGAGGAGCCTGTGGCACCAGAGCCAGAAATCCCAAGAGAGCAAAGGGCTCGAAGAGTCATCCGGCCTCCTAGGAAGCTGACCTACCCACAAATGGGAAATAGCTCAGAGGACTCTGTAGTTACCGCTAGGAGGAATGCTGAAAATCCGGATCCCTCCACTGTCCATTTAGTGGAGGGCAACCCCAGCTCCCTCTCTGGCACAGCTAGGCAGGCCACCCATGATAATGTGACCTGTGGGCAAGGGAATTCTACCCCTCAGTTTTGGTGGGAATTCCCTATGCCAACATCGTTTGCAGAATTAACTAGAGTTGTACATAGTCTTTGTTAAGGTTTATCTTTGGGGACCAAAGAGTTTAAGTGGGGGGAGTGTGTAGCGGGGTGTTCCCCTTTAACGCAGAGAGACTACATTACCCAGAACCCCGTTCGGCAATGTTTCCGCCGCAGAGACTCATTGGAGGGGTTATAAAAGGAGGAGGCGAGGCTGGGCTTGGCCTTTTTGGGACACGAGACTTCAGAGACTGATCCTCCTGTGCGGATGTGTCGGAGTGCAAGGCCTGAAGCCTGAGGTCTTGCGCAGCACCAAAGAGCCTTCCACCCCTCTGCGAGCCTGGGTGGCATCGGACTTCGCTCTATTACAGCATTGGTTGGATCGGGGACCCGATCGCTGGAGAGACTGTGTGTGTGTGTGTGACACAGTCGGTGGAAGTTCCCGGACTGGGACCGCAGTCCGGTTGTGTGAGAGGGCGTATGCCCAAACCATATACTGTTACTGTTAATAGGCCTATAGACTGCCGTGGCCCACAAGTTGTTCCTGATACTCTCATTGAAGAACCTTATCAGAGCTGAACTCAGTTCGCATAGCAAAGTGTTTATCCCATCTTTACCTTTCCCATTGGATTACAAACTATACTCTGTTAATGTGCACCACCGTTAAAGACCTGCCGGTGAAGAAAAGAACATCATCCCCTATAGCAGGGATATGCAATTAGCGGACCTCCAGCTGTTACCAAACTACAGGTCCCATGAGGCATAGCGAGACTCTGACAGCAGCAAGCATGACACCCAGAGGCAGAGGCATGATGGGACTTGTAGTTTTGCAACAGCTGGAGGTCCGCTAATTGCATATCCATGCCCTATAGACTAAGTTTTAGCTGTTTGGACCAGGCCTGGTGGGGTTTTCTAATTTGTATGGTTACTGCGCTAGAGGGCGCCTAACTAACGGTCGCCCGTGTGGCGCACTTATTGCTGTTAGCTTTATATTCATAGTGTGTTAGTGTTGCAGGGCTCTGCTATATATATATATTGTAAACTGTAATAACTGTTAACCCCTTTTCCTAACTAAAGCTTGAGTAAATTCTATACCTATTTCACTTTAGTATTGTCTCGGTGCTTAATTACTCATACAGTATAAGATAGACATTTTGCTGTCAGAACTAGCTGTGCCAGTAGGGGGTCGAGTGTATTTCCGGGGGTTGGCGGAGCTGTCTTCAGGGCCCAAACTAAATCTGCGGCCTTCTTAGTTGGAGGTATCGCTACACATGGTTAAAAAAAAAAAAAAGAAAACCCATTGGAATCCATGCATCCAGCGCCCCGCATGTAGATTAGGGTGCCAGACGCATGGATAAGGGGGCAGGGCCCCTGCACCCCTAATGGACGGGCCGCCACTGATTGTTAGTATCAACGTATGTGACAAACAAATGTAGTTCTTATTTGTGACACTTTTATTGTCTGTCACTATTGTTGTGACAAATTCATAAAGGAATACCACCATACTGGTGATAAGGAAAGTGGAGGTAAATAAGACCTCTGCCATGTTTGACTAAATTGTGTGGCATGTATACACTCACGACCACTTTATTAGGTACACCTGTTTTATTGCTGGGTAACACAAATTGCTAGTCAGCCAATCACATGTCAGCAACTCAATGCATTTAGGCATCTAGACATGGTGTAGACGACTTGCTGAAGTTCAAACCGAGCATCAGAATGGGGAAGAAAAGGGTCTGCGTATTTCACAAACTGGTGATCTACTGGGATTTTCACGCACAACCATCTCTAGGGTTTACAAAGAATGGTCCGAAAAAGAGAAAATATCCAGTGAGCGGCTGTTGTGTGGAAGAAAATGCCTTGTTGATGTCAGAGGTCAGAGGAGAATGGGCTGAGATGATAGAAAAGCAACAAAAACTCAAATGACCACTCGTTACAAACAAGGTATGCAGAATACCATCTCTGAATGAACAACACATTGCACCTTGAAGCAGATGGGCTACAACAGCAGAAGATCACCCCGATGCCACTCCTGTCAGCTAAGAACAGGAAACTGAGACTACAATTCACACAGGCTCACCAAAATTGGACAATAGAAGATTGGAAAAAAGTTGCCTGGTCTGATGATTCTCGATTGCAGCTGCGACATTCAGATGGTCGGTCAGAATTTGGCGTAAACAACATGAAAGCATGGATCCATCCTGCCTTGTATCAATGGTTCAGGGTGGTGGTGGTAATAGTGTAATCGTGTAATGGTGTGGGGGATATTTTCTTGGCACACTTTGAGCCCCTTAGTACCAATTGAACATTGTTTAAATGCCACGGCCTACCTGAGTATTGTTGCTGACCATGTCTATCCCTTTATGATTACAGTGTACCCATCTTCTGATGGCTCCTTCCAGCAGGATAATGCACCATGTCACAAAGCTCAAATCATCTCACCACTGGTTTCATGAACATGACAATGAGTTCAAAGAAAAAGAACATGAGCTCAGTTCAAATCCCTAACACCACATCCCAAATACAAGTACAAACAACAAGGGGAAAAAAGGGGGTGGGACTTTAAAGATACTTCCTCTTAGAATGATAATCCGAACACAGACATAAGTTAAAAGGGTAATTTTACTGTTACAAAATTAATTAAAAAATTTATGTTGGGGATACATATCCCTTAAAAACCAAAGATGTCTATCTCAAATTCTTTACCAGCTCATATTTCAAATATCAACACCCCTGAAGGTATGTGTAAACAGTGTTATCAAGATATAAAATGATCAAAACAATCTGCACTGAGGTATCACATTAGGGAGGGTAGTCAAAACTGGCGCGTTTCGCCTTGTCGGCTTTTTCAAGGGCTCAGAAAAGTGTGGCAAGAAAGAATTGAATGATCATGAGATAGAATATATCCCAGGAGGAACCAGAAAGATCTCTCCTACTGCGGTCATAGACCAGATAGGCACGAGATCGAAGTCACCAGATAAATGCACAATAGGGTACAAACCCCCAAACTCACCTCAGAGGAGGCTACAGACACAGTCCCAAATGAGAGAAGTGGGGTCATAAACATATGGTTCAAGAAAGGGTATGTAATATACCACTAAGCACACATCCAATACCAGGGCAAATGGGCTACTCTGAAGGCATGATGATCTGTGGAAAAGCTCCAATGGTCTCCTGCCTCAGAGAAACTCCAAACAAAGCCTCCATCCAGTTGCCTTCAACCGGATGGAGGCTTTGTTTGGAGTTTCTCTGAGGCAGGAGACCATTGGAGCTTTTCAACAGACCATCAAGTTCTAACTTCAACCAGATGGAGGCTTTGTTTGGAGTTTCCCTGAGGCAGGATACCATTGGAGCTTTTCTACAGACCATCATGCCTTCAGATTAGCCCTATTGGATGTGCACTTAGTAGTACTTTACATAACCTTTCTTGAACCATATGTTTATGACTCCACTCCTCTCATTTGGGACTGTGTCTGGGGCCCCCTCTGAGGTGCGTGTGGGGGTTTGTCCCCTATTGGACCCAAAAAAAAATTAAAAAGAAAGAAAATACTCCGCCTCCATGGGAGGCGTCCCGCCAACTGCTGTGCCTGAGCTCCTCCCCCTCTGAGGTAACCCCCCCCCCAAAAGGGGGTTCCCTCAGACACGACAGTCTTACACTCCATCATCCAGTTCACCCAGCCAAACCCCCCCCCACCCCCCTGCAGGCTGACCATGGGTATATGTAGGAGGTCTGCCCCCTGCCAATCCTAGTTGGGGATTGGTCAGGGCTCTCACATGCACTCCATGTCACTCCAGCTCTCTTCCCTGCCCATTTTCCAGAACCTTCTCCCTGGAAACAGAGGAGGCGCCCAAGAGCTGAAGTACATGTCAGTCACCTACTGCTATAATAAACCTGCCCCCAGATCAAAAAAAATAGGCCTAGCTCACAGCATAGGCCTGCTTAAATTTTCCTGCGCTGGCAGGTATACATATATTAATACACTGCCTGCACTGTATTTATAGTCTTGACTACACTGTGTATATATAGTTAGTGGCGTGCAGGCAATTTAGTGTGTATATATATATATATATATATATATATATATATATATATATATATATATACATATACACAGACACTAAACCGCCTGCACGCCACTAACTAGCCTGCCTCTAGCTAACTTCTCTCATTCATTACACAATATACGGCAGCCGTGTAAGCAGCCTTATATAATGTGTGGCGTGGACCTAGCCCCCTGAGCTATGATTGGCTAAAGGCACCCTGCCTTTGGCCAATCATGGCTCTGACAGCAGAGCGCGCTATGATTGGCCAATGCATGCAGGTCAGGTGCATGCTTTGGCCAATTATCAGACTTTAATGCACTACGATCTCGCAGTGCATTACGGGGCGTTCCACGGTGCTCACATTTGCTACGAATGCCCCATAATGTTCGGTATTCAGTAACTTACCTTCAACTCGAACATCGGGACCATCCCTAATGACTGCAGTAGGAGAGATCTTTATGGTTCCTCCTGGGTAATATTCTCATATTCATTCAAGTTTTTTCTTATCACACACCTCTGAGCATTTGAAGAAGCCGACAAGGCGAAACACGTCGGTAATGTCTGTATTATGACTACCCTTCCTAATGTGATACCTCAGTGCTGATTGTTTTGATTGTTTTATATCTTGATAACACTATTTACACATAGTGGGAGGGACCCACCTTCAGGGGTGTTGAGTTTTGAAATATGAGCTGGTAAAGAATTTGAGATAGACATCTTTGGTTTTTAAGGGATATGTATCCCTAACATAAATTTTTAATGAATTTTGTAACAATAAAATAACCTTTTTAACTTATGTCTGTGTTCGGATTATCATTCTGAGAGGAGGTTCTCTACACATTACAATGAGTTCACTGTACTCCAATGGCCTCCACAGTCACCAGATGTCAATCCAATAGAGAACCTTTGGATGTGGTGGAATGGGAGATTCGCATCATGGATGTGCAGCCGACAAATCTGCAACAACGGCGTGATGCTATCTTGTTAATATGGACCAAAATCTCTGTGGAATGTTTCTATCACCTTGTTGAATCTATGCCACAAAGAATTAAGGCAGTTCTGAAGACAAAAAGGGGTCCAACTAGCAAGGTGTACCTAATAATATGGCCTGAGAGTGTAAGTATTGTGTAGCAGACAAAATTCTGCCTGATGCACTTCTAATGCCCCGTACACACGATCGGTTTTCCTGTTGAAAAAAAGTCTGATGAGAGCTTTTGGTCGGGAATCCCGACTGTGTGTATGCTCCATCGGACTTTTTCCAACAGGAAAACTGCCAAAACCGGCCGTCAAAAGATAGAGAGCTGGTTCTCTTTTTTCCCGTCAGGAAAAAAAAGTGATCGGAATTTCCGATCGCGTGTACAAATCCCGACGCGCTAAATTCCGACGCATGCTCAGAAACAAATCGACGCATGCTCGGAAGCATAGAACTTAATTTTCTCGGCTCGTCGTAGTCTTTTACGTCACTGCGTTCTTGGCAGTCAAAAGTTCACCTGAACTTTTGTGTGACCGTGTGTATGCAAGGCAGGCTTGAGAGGAATTCCGTCAGAAAAACCATCCAACTTTTTTCAGACGGGAAAACCGATCATGTGTACGGGGCATAAGACATTTATAATCACCTTACTGGCATGAACATGAATCTGATGCAATTTGTGCCAGTTTTTACACTACTACCACACAGATTTCTAATAGTGTCTATTAACGCTCTTAATGAATTTTACAGTCTGAACTGCTATATGGGGCATGCAACACCCATATGCACAGCTGTATTGACTATTCTTGAAGTGCAGCTGGAGAGTGTAGCCTCTAGCAACCAAACAATTGCTTTCATTTGCCTAATTAGCACCAGACTGATCAAAGTTTCTGGCAGGATGCTGTAAAATAAACCATTTGCATGCAATTAGATGATGATAACAAAAAGGTCAATACATGGGTTTCGTGGAGAGCGGTAAGTGTTTTAAAAAAATAAATAAACGAGCTTCAAGTCTGAAGCTGGCAATAGACATAATGGTGAACAAGAGAAATCAATCAATCCCCCATCCACGCTAAACAGCATGGATGGAGGAAATTCTACTGCTGACTATTGTACCGTGTTAGTCAGCACCTGCAAGTGTCAGAATACCTAAACAATGACTTCATCTCACTGGATGCAGATACTGTTTTGCCAGGAATTTCAATGAATGAAATTCAATAGGCATTCAATCAGTGTATGGCCAAATTTATTCTATTTGCTCCAGTATCCTATTGCGGTCTAAAGCGAAACTTCACCCTAAGGAAGTTTCACTTTAACTCCTCCTTCACCCCCTTGCACCCACTTCTTCTCTTATTGCCTAGGCCGCCTCTCTCTTGCCCGCAACCTTTTGGGACAGGTCAAAGGTCTCCGAAGTCTGCGGGTCCATTCACAAAGCGCAATGTGGCTGTGGGAGGCTGGCTGTAAAGCCGCAAGGAGTCACAGCTGGCTTCCCCTACTAAACATGCCAGTGACGGGGACCCAAAGACCGGTGAAGAACTGGCCTGGGTGAGGACGGTGCTGGATACTTAGATAGCTAAGTGTCTATTTTCTAAAGGCAGAAGCTGCAGTATTTGCAGTATTTGCTGACTTTAAGTTTTCTTTAGGACTGAAGACCCTCTTTAATGCTCTTGCCTCTCCCAAAAGGTCTAATGCCGTGTACACGCGACCGTTTTTCATGACGAGAAAAATGCCATTTTTAAAAATGGTCGTGAAAAACGGTGGTGTGTATGCTCCAGAGCATTTTTCTCGACGAGAAAAGTGCCTGAAAAAAAATTAGAACCTGCTCAATTTTTTCTCGTCGTTCTTTTTAACGTCGTGAAAAACGGTCGTGCGTATGCTTTTACGAACGGGAAAAAAATACACATGCTCAGAATCAAGTGTAGCGGGTATGTACTTTTCAGAATGTTTAATTCAGGTGAAGACATCAGTGATGTCTAGTTCCCTGCGACCCAGCAGGTGGCGCTGTCACTTTGGGCCGGGGTTGAACCATCTCTGCAGTGCCGTACCCTTTGTGACCTCTCACAGCAGTTGTACGGTGGGGCGGGGAACCCGCCGTGCTTGCTGGGAGAGGGTATAAAGGGGGCGGACATCTTCGCCACGGGGTCCGAGCCCCAGGCACCTTCAGCCTGAGGGCTGCTGTCCGCGGTCAGTGTCCAGGTGGCCTAGGCCTGGACACGTGGAGTTCGGGAGTCACCCCAGACACCCTCAGTCTGGGGTGAGGTACATCATTCAGGCCTGGGGCCCAGCTTCTTCCACTGGGTCCCGCCCGGGAGGAATCGTCCTAATGTGCCCACAGTATCAGGTACCTGAATCCAGGCGTAATGGACCGTGCAGGTGACCTTCCCGTAGATCTGGTGCAGCATATTGCCAGTGTCGGGACAGGGCCTCTGGAGACCATCGGGATGGATGTCCTTTCCAAACAGGGGCTGTATTCACACGGATGGTGGTCCATGTTCTAAGGTCGGTGGCAGAGACCGTTACATCCAGGCCTGTGGCAGGGGCTGCAACAGTTCACTCGGGTAGGTAGGAGGTGTGTGACCACAGGATTTTGGATTCTGGTTGGCATAGGGGGTATAAAAGTCAGGTACACTCATGGCTAGGCCCTTGCGAATGATGTCTTGATGCAGACGACATGGTGACGTAGTAAGCTCTCTCTGTCTCTCTCTCCCTCTCTCTCCCTCTCTCTCTCTCCCTCTCTCTCTCCCTCTCTCCCTCTGTCTCCCTCTGTCTCTCTCTCTCTCTCTCTCTGTCTCTCTCTGTCTCTCTCCCGGTCTCTCTCTCTCTCTCCCATTTTTAAGAAGATTAAACTTACTTCTCTTTTGCTCTCTTGTTCTTATTGGTATTATTGTGAATCATTTATGTTATGGCAATGTTCCTATTTGTATTACCGGTATCATCTTTGTTTTAAAGGTGATATCATTTATGTTATCGGATTAATACAAGTATCGTTTCTTTAAATAAATGTAATTGTTTTCTCTTTTCCCACCGCTATCGTTTGATTTCATTTTATATAGACAAAAGGTTTTTAATCACTTATTTTAAGCATTTAAGCGAAGGAGAAATAGGTCCGTAACAGATGTTGCCCGGCGTGTGAGGAAGTTCAAAGTTGGGTGAGTATTATTTCTCGTATGGTAGACAGAGCTGGTCCTAACGCCAGAAATGCTAAGCGTTTTCTTATGTCTTTTTAACCTGTCTGAACACCTAACAAAAACTTCTCAGAACTTAACTTTTTACCTTTTTGTCTAGGCGAATATTTTGATGAGACTGATTTTTGAATAATGTATGTATATAGAATGAAATTGCAGCAGGGTGTCGGTATGAATGATAAGGGCTCTGTTTGGAATCAATTTCAGTTGACCCTTTAAATAAGATTAGGCCAATCTTTGGGATTGAAACAAACCTGTGCGTATAGGGCTGCGTTTCCACTGGCGCAACTCCAATGTCGTGTGACGTTGAAATGCAGCTTTAGTGCGACTGTGGTGTGGCTTTGAATGCGATTTTGATAGAGTCACTGCAGCTTTGAGTCACATAGATTGGAATGGGTGCTATTGAAATCAATGGGAAGCGATTTGTAATGTGACTTTGTGCCCAAAGTCGCATGGCGAATTGCATCAGTGGAAACGGAGACTAAATCACACTGAATTATCTGGATGTATGGGAATCTATCTTTCTGTGTAAACTACTAACGGGGGGATTGTAAGCTTTTAGGGCAGATTTTGATGTTTGGTGCGAATGGAGTAGTGCGTTTTTTTCTGTGTTGCAATCTGGGGGAGACTATTTTTGTTTTCCTTTGTGTGTGGGAACCCATGGGGAATGTCCCATGCTGGTTTTGGCCGGAAAATTGGGTGGTCATCCACCATTTTGTCGTTGTCCATGAGATGTGCGGTGGTCATCCATAATTTTGTTGTGGCCTGGCTTGTCGGCCATCTTGAGAGGCATCTACACATTGAGATGGGAAGTTACTGATCTCATCTTGTGATTGGCCGGATCTATACCTTTGCATGGGACTATTAATCCATCATGTAGTTCTATAAATCAGGTCAGGTCTGTAAACACTGGCTATATTGTAACTGCTAAAAACCATGTTGCAATTAGGTGGGCATCAGTTAAACTGCCTCCTGCACTACAAGCAATCATATGGTCTAATCAAGCTTAACGCTTGGGAAGCCCAGTGATACAGTCATTTTTTTTTTTGGAATACTTTGGAGAAGTCCACGGGGAGATTAAACTATTTATTTAGTTGGGAAGATTTCCAGGCTAATTTTTTGAAGGACTATAGTCAGAGCAGTGGTTGTTCTGGCAGAGTAGTGAAAAAAGGTTCGCAACGGCGACAGGGGCGGTACCTGTCGAACCCAATCATTGGTCAGAGAGTAGCTAACTCTGAGGAAAAAAGCAACCTATAAGAGGTTTGCGGGATCAGTTCAAGGTCTTTCGTCCGTAAAGGATGGGTAATAAAATCGCTTCAAAGAGGGAGTCTAACCGTGGGGAACCGTACCACTTGACCACGAAGGAAGACAGGATTGGTATATGGGCCTTGGGTGGGGAAATATGCAATGTTGGGGATCGCTGGACTGGGAAACTGTATTTTAAAAAAATGGTACGGTCAAGACAAATGATTGGGAAAGAGATGCTTATTGTGCATGGATGGTAGAAAAATGATGAACAGGTGGACAAGGAGGAACCATACCAAACAGATGTTATGGGTTTAAGAAGTACAGGTCATGATAGAAAAGATGCTGATTTTTGTGATGTCTAGAGGTCATCTTTGACCAAGTGTGTGAATATGTGTGTGACTGGGGAATATGCAAGATGTGTCGTGCTGATCTGTGATATGTTATGTTTTCAGCTGCTGACAGCCCAAAATGACCCCCCTTTCTTTCCAACCAGATCTGTGAGAATGTAAAACGAATTGTATTGACATGCAAATGACCTGAGCCAGGCTGTAATCGTTTTTTGAAAAGGTGCATTTACTAAAATGTGTTTGTGTTACAGAAGACAATTCAGCAAGGGATTTTGTGGTGAAGTATTATGATTGGTTGATAAATGGTACTGTTAAAAAGTTTAAGACAAGTTGCTAATTTTTTTTCTCACCATGGTGAATACATTTTTTGGGGGAATTATTGATATACCATAAAACAAAAATCCACGTGGTATTAATGTGTATTATGTAATACATATTAATTAAAAGTTGAGCTCAACAATTTTTGGTATTTTAAAAAAAGTGTACGGTTTATATAATGTAAAGTAATGTATATTTGTGTTTCATATGCTAATGTCTTGTTACTGGAATTGTTTTTTGTAAATTGCGAAAAATGGAATGTTTATCACTAACTTTTATTGGAATTTTATCCCTCAGAGTCGATAATTGGGTTTTCTGGCTTTCAGAACAAGAGGAAATCGTAGCCTCCAGAGGACAACGTGATAAAAAATTATTTTTTCCTGGTTGGTCGGGTTTCACATGTAAATGTTTTAGGTTGTCGCCACCGTTATCTAGTTGGAATGTCTAGTTGTCAGTCCATTCGATTGTGTTTTGGACCACCCAGTGTGTGTTGTATGTTCTGATCTACTGAGTAGCTGAGTAAGCATGCCGGGGATAATTGGCACTCTAACACATATGTGAGGCTAAGGAGCATTATAAATCTCTGCCAGGGGTACTGCACTTAGTGGTAAAAGGGTAATGGTCTGATGTTACTTTGGGCGAACTTGTGTTCAGGAGTAGGACTGCTTACACCCCCCCTCGCTGTTATTGTAATTAGGTACATGCCCAACCATACCTGGCTGTACAAGTTTGGCTCATTGCCTGAAGCTAAGGTATGCTAATGTCCCTAGCTATCTGTGTGTCCCCAAATGTAGTTCAAACCTGTTTCCTACCGTGTCACCAAGCAATCCCATCTCTCTGAAATAGGGCAAACCAACCCTTCTCATAGATTCCTGCTGGGACTGTTTATGTGGCTATTTGTTACCAATTGCCTAATAAATATCTGTGTGTTTCAAGGCACACCGGTCGGGTCGGGTACCCCCTACTGTTCAGTGGTCCCAGCGCCTCAGTGCTGCAAGGGATTTGTCTTAGTCTGCTGGTCAGGTGTGTCTGGTAGCAGCAGTTTCTCAAGCTGGATACACATTATGCAATTTTGTTTTCCCATTTATTTTAGATTTACCTGCAGATGTGTGGTATGAGGGCCTGCCTGATTGCATACAAGTTGAGGGGGTATAGGTCTGGCCTCATATTGTATAGTTTTGGTTGAGTCTGGGGAAAAATTGTGCAGGAAGGTTGTATGGGGTGTTACCAGCGCTTGGCTGTTCCAAGAGCCCTCACGTCCGAGGTATGTGTGGGCATGCCGTATTCTCCTCAGTTTACACCCATAGGTGTCCTTCCTGTCCTAGAGTCCTTGTGTACCCTAACTAGTTGTCTGTGTCTTGCAGGCCAAGAAGACCAGTGCCCCAGTGTGGCTCTAGGCTCCTGTCATTCATGTGAGTCCTGTCTGAATAGTGTAGGCAGCTTGTGTTGTAGGGGTGAAGTATAACATTGTCTGAATACGGAATTGAAAGAGGAGGGAGAAGGTGAGCAGTCTATATGAGGGATTGGGTGTACCTGGTGGCAGTTGGTTTTCAATCCGGGTATCCAGACCATATCCCATAACTTAGGAAAAAGAGAGGCTTGATGGCGACTGTCTTTGGAGCGGGAGGCGGGTCACTGGGTACCATAAACACTAGGGAGCTGGAGATAATCAGGAACACATTGGGAGGTCCTGGGCTACATATCAGGGAAAGGGTAGGAAATTCAACTTGCTCTGGCCAGAATTCAAAACCTCGGAGAGGTGACTGACTCTTACTTAGTGGGACAAGTTCCACTCTGCAAAGACAGGCAGGTGGGGTAGTATCTGAATTGACTATGAGTCCCATGGAGTGGTGGATGACTCAGTTCCAGGGTTGTCAAAATGTAACAAGTACTATTCTCATCCCTAATGACAGGGATGGAACATTGTACATATATCACGGTCAATTTGGGTACTATCCTATCACTCTACTGGGGTACACACTGGAGTCCATCTTGTTCTGAGGGGTTGAGTCCGAACAGGAATGGAAAGGAAGAAATGTTTTTTAATAGGGGACATGTGGGACACTGAATATGGTGCAGGTATCTACAGTATTCCATCACCACATGGCGCTCCAGCATCTCATAGTGGTTGATAAAAACCTATTATCCTATATGTGCTGAATACACACTGAATCAAGTGCGGCCATGGTACCAGTGGCTTGCTCCCAGAGATGTGCGGACACAGGGTGAGGTTCATGCAGGACGCTTATCTCTGAGGAGTAGCCGGAAGAGGAGGGATGTATTCAGCACTATATGGGGGGGGAATAGGACCCAGTGTAAAGGGGCTCAAGATTTTGTCAGCCATGGTGAGAGGTTGGTAGAAAGTATGGGATGGTACAGGGCAGATATATGTCAGTGGCACTGGTGTGCACACATGGACGGGTGGAGTTATCAACCAACATCAAGCTGTTTGTACAAATCTCTCTATGAGGGGCAGTGGCCTGATGAGTTAGCATCACCACTCAGTAAGACTGTGCCAAAACACGTCGCCTACACTAATCCAAAGTGGTAGTCGAATGCCTGGATGGGCTGTACTGGTTTGGATTGTGAAAGGTGTTACAGAAATGCAGACTCGGTCTGTAGATTTGAGGGCACCAGTGGCTTACTGACTGGGGATTCTATCTTGTTGCATTTGTGGCTAAGTGACCCACATGTGATCGGAGGGTACGGAAGCTGGGGGCAGGTTGATATTTCCCTCTGTCAGAAGTGTGACCACCATGTCCCTTGCACGGCCAATACACAGTGGTGAATGTATTTCACTCTGTGTTCTGGATGGGGAGATCATTGCTGGGAAGGAAGCACCTGGGTATTATTCTGATGTGGCGTTAGTCATGGAACGAGGGTGTTTCTTGAACCTAACAGTAGGTAGGGGTGCATGATATACCCTGGGCATGGTCACTGGGATAGAATTTTGTGGGTGTTTGTCATTGCTTCGATGGTGTAGGTGTTAGACTCAATACCCGATGCTGGGGTACTGATGCTGATATCACATGGCTAATGATACACTGTTTTCAGCATCAGGTTGAATTGTACTCAGCAGGGTACACTACCTCGGGGAGTCTATTGTATCTACACTCTTGTCCTTGGGAGGGATATAGAAGGAATCCCGGGTTGCACCCCGATAGCCCCGAAAGAACGTTTTTTTTATAAAACCTGCCATCCCCTTACACTTAGTGAAACTTCCGTTGGGATTCGGGGAGGAGTTAAAAGATGGGTAGTTAAACTTTGGGCAACAGGATTTAATTGGTGCCAACAGTTTGGGCAAGGCATGAATAAAAAGGCCCTGCTTTAGGGGTTGATAATCTAAGGGGAGGGGGTGGAACAAAAATAATAGCCACTGGAAATTATCTGATATGGAGCGGGCTGAGGTAACATTTTAGGTGGAGGCGGGGTAGGCTTCCTGGAATAAAAGAGTATTTAGGTGTGGAAAGGGGAGCGCCTGGCTGGGCGTATGGTTTTAAAGGTGGGGAGTTCCAGAGGCTCTGGAGCAGTCCTGAGGTGGAGCATGGGAGGAGATAACAAGGGAGATGGAAATCAGGATGTTCTGGGGCCAAAACTTTAGTAAACTCCACCCTGTTGCGGTCCCAATGCGGGTCACTATTAAGAGACCGATTTAGAGTAGCTTGCGCATTTAAGAGAGGACCCTAGAACTATATTTTTCTTGTTTTTGTTCTAGGGATAAGCCTGTTCAATCTGTAATATTAAAGGACAGTCGGGGTGACTAAATTCTAAAAATGTTTTTTGGCAGCCATTTTTTTGTTTTTCTACCCGACTTGTAAATTATTAGTGACAGTGATCCTGTTCACCTGTTGATCACTAATAGGGGAGAAGAGTTATCTATTTTTTTTTTTTTTTTTGTTCCTCCTTTATTTTATTTTTATTTATTTATTTATTTTTTTCTGCCAAGTTGCTGCTGCAACAGCCACAATATATTATTTTTCGAGGCACTGTTTCAGGACAGTTATATATTGTTTGTTTGTTTTTATGAATGCAGAGTCAGTGCTCTTTGACATAAAGGGAAATGGGTGACAAACGGTCTGGGTCGAAGCAACATTGAACCTGTATGTTTTGTTGCTTATTGTATTTTTTTTCTCTTTCTTTTCTCTTTCCTACTTTCTTTGGTTCATATTCTGCTTTATCTTGGAAAATAAATGTATTCATCTTCTGGAACTTTTGTTTGAATATCAGAGATGAGCTGTGAATTGTAAGGGTTTACCGTCTCTGCCTGACTCCATTTTTAAGAGTCCAGTGGGTTCCATAGAATGGGTTCCTGAAACATACAAATACCATATTTCACAAAGTATCCCTGGACATCCAGGTCCTATGTCTTAATGTAATTTTACCTCCCCTAATCTGCCCAATGCTTTAACCTGAGCCCCGTGAACAGGTGTGGTGAACCCAGGGACCTGACAATAGCAGACAGTGTTAACTATCCCTACCATCAAGGGCAATGGATGATACTGGCCGTGGCGCGGTCTCGGTACCCTGTGGGGATCCCACCTTACTTGTCCACATTGCACCCCTCATAGATATTTAGTCTTAGTGACCACGCCACTACTCTTGTCTGACATTCCGCCAATAACTCCTGTCTGACATTCTCCTTTTTTGTTCTTGTTTTTTTGTATTCATGCACGACTGTCCGGAGGCCCGCTCAACCACCACCTGAAGAAGCAACGCATCTCTTAAGAAAAATGTGCCACGAATAAGACTCTTCTGAAACTTTCCTTCACCATGCTGAAAAGTGCTGTCTCGCGGTCCGATCCAATCGTGACAATCATAACACCATATTTCCAAGCTACAGGACTAAATATGCAAGGATCCCACCAGTAATGTTTGAATTCCGCTCTCCCAATGCAGAGGGGCGATGAAGCATTGCAGTACAGACTCTCATGGGTCGGATGTGAAGTCTCAAAGGCACCAGGACTGTCTCAAGTCTACCTTGATGGGTTACGGTGGGTTCAAGAAAGGAAGAGGCCGCAGTGGTGGTGGGGGAAGGGTCGGAGGGCTTCTGGGCCGTTGTGGGTGGGTACAAGATCATTGAAGGAGGTCATAAGTTCAATAATGAACTTGAGGGGGTACTGTGGTGGATATTTTGACTATTTCATATAGTGGACTCTAAATAACCCACCATGCCCCCAACGGACACCTGTATATATGTATCTATGTAGCACTACCCCCGTAGGAGCTGTTGGTTTCACTGAATTTAGACATTGGGAACAGGGCGCTGCATGTGTATGTATATGTATGTATGTATGTATGTATGTATATATATATATATATATATATATATATATATATATGTAGGTGGACTGGTAAAATCTGTTTATGAGTTTACTGAAATATATATTATCTGTGAGGGAGAGCCCCCCCTCATATTGTTTTCAAAGGTCTGATCATCTCCTACCAGTTGAGAACCCAAATTAGGTTTCAGGGGATACTTAAATATGTTAAATATCCTTTGTCTTGAAGGGGCCAGTCACCGCAGGGGCCCTTAGCACATATTGTTTTCAAAGGTCTGATCATCTCCTACCAGTTGAGAACCCAAATTAGGTTTCAGGGGATACTTAAATATGTTAAATATCCTTTGTCTTGAAGGGGCCAGTCACCGCAGGGGCCCTTAGCACATATTGTTTTCAAAGGTCTGATCATCTCCTACCAGTTGAGAACCCAAATTAGGTTTCAGGGGATACTTAAATATGTTAAATATCCTTTGTCTTGAAGGGGCCAGTCACCGCCGGGGCCCTTAGCATATATTGTTTTCAACGGTCTGATCATCTCCTACCAGTGGAGAACCCAAATTGGGTTTCAGGGGATACTTAAATATGTTAAATATCCTTTGTCTTGAAAGGGCCAGTCACCGCAGGGGCCCTTAGCACGCTAATGGGGGCTGAAGGTAGATCTGAATTTGCTAAGCGAAAATGGCTTGAGATTTCAACCAATCAGGTGGTCAGCTTTAAACCAATGAGACCACAGGATTTTGGATTCTGGTTGGCATAGGGGGTATAAAAGTCAGGTACACTCATGGCTAGGCCCTTGCGAATGATGTCTTGACGCAGACGACATGGTGACGTAGTAAGCTCTCTCTGTCTCTCTCTCCCTCTCTCTCCCTCTCTCTCTCTCTCTCCCTCTCTCTCTCTCTCTCTGTTTCTCTCTCTCTCTCCCGGTCTCTCTCTCTCTCCCATTTTTAAGAAGATTAATCTTACTTCTCTTTTGCTCTCTTGTTCTTATTGGTATTATTGTGTATCATTTATGTTATGGCAATGTTCCTATTTGTATTACCGGTATCATCTTTGTTTTAAAGGTGATATCATTTATGTTATCGGATTAATACAAGTATCGTTTCTTTATAAATAAATGTAATTGTTTTCTCTTTTCCCACCGTTATCGTTTGATTTCATTTTATATAGACAAAAGGTTTTTAATCACTTATTTTAAGCATTTAAGCGAAGGAGAAATAGGTCCGTAACAGGTGGCAGCTACCAACTTCACGGTCGGTGGCAGAGACCGTGCGCCCAGCCTATTCGCACAAAAATGGAATAGGAGAGTTAATTTGTGCCTGGGCCTACTCGCATCCACACCCCTGTCTGTCTGTTAGAACAGTTCAACTGATTATGTTCATCCTGGCAAATGGAGAAATAAAAGAGTGTTGGACTTTTAATGGTGTGGGGCTCTATTACTGGTAGACACATCTCCATGGAAGAAACAGAGGCTCCGTATGCAGAGAACAGACCCGGAGGTAATTTAAGTGACTTTGCTCAACCCTCATACACATACGAGGTGAGAGCTTGGCGTAGTGTTCCTGCACTCTCTCTCCCAGGTACCCCTAGACAACAGCCGTTTAACTGATAAAGAGAGAGAGAGTGAGGCCGCTACACAAGTATGAGACGGGAGCGCTCGTTCTGGTAAAACTAGCGTTCATAATGGAGATAGCACATTCGTCACGCTGTAACGGACTGAAAAGCACGAATTGTCTCTCGCCAAACTTTATTAACTCGAGGATCAGCAAAAGCGTCCCAAAGGGTGGCGCCATTCGAATGGAACTTCCCCTTTATAGTGCCGTCGTACGTGTTGTACGTCACCGCGCTTTGCTCAAGCATTTTTTTTTTTACGAACGTCTGTATGCAAGGCAGGCTTGAGAGGAAACACAAAAAATCACGTCGAGAAAAACATTGTTTTTTTTCCATGACATGAATAATGGTTGTGTGTATGCGGCATGAGAGCCTTTATGAGTGTTGGAACATGTTATCTTTTGCTGTACTGCGTTAAAAAAGGTCTTGTCAATTTTTTTGCACATTAAAGAATATGTAAACCCAACATTTCATATTCCCAATATGTCTATGTTGTACCATGTACTTGTATGAAAAAGTATCCTGTCCTCTTTGTATTGCTTACTTTCCGTGAAATCCCTGGTGTTCCTGGCAGTCCCTTTGCTTTCTTATTAAAAACTGACCAGACTAGGCAGGAGAACACACCGTGGCCAGTTCTCTAGCTATGCTGGGAACTCAGTCTGTTCTCCTCTCTTTTAATGATCAAATTTGTCCTGACACCCCCTTCCCTCAGCAGAGCCTTTCACTGGGAAGATCGGTATAATGCTGTTTCTCCTTCCCCAGCTCTTATGCAGCTGAGAACAGAGGATATGTGATCACTTATAAAAAAAAAATGATATCTATAATAAAATATATATTTATACACAAATTGGGTAAAAAGATATTTAGACATCTTTGCCATTGTTTCTCAGTATGCAGTACTCCCCCCCAAGCCTCCAGGAAGCTTTGATGTGGGTATATGTATTTCCATACAATCTTTTATCAATATACATTCTGATAATATTATTATTTAGGATTTATATGGCGCCAACAGTTTGCATGGAAAAATTAAAGTGGATTGTAAAGTCACAACACAATTCATTACAATGACGACTTATTTCTGATAATGAAATGCGTAGAGTGAAGCTTTGGCACGTGACATCATCACGTACCGTAACAGAGCGGGGTCATCTTCTTAGTTCGAAACTTTACTATTTAGACATTATGTTGTTTTATTCCGGATCTATGTGAATGTTAGTTTTTTACTTGTAATAAAACCAACGTTTATAAGCTTACTACACCATTAAAGAGGGCTTCTTTTTCTTCACCTGAGATAAATCTGTTGTGAAACCAACCTTGTATACCATCAATTGGGAAATTATCTTTGTACCCCATCTGACCATTCCATTTTGGAAGGGTTCAAAGCTGAGTAAATTAGCTGGTGGATTGGATCGTTTGTGTGAGCCATCCCTAGAGCAATATTGTGCTTTTTGGCCACTTGTATTTAGGTGGTCAATTCCATTTGGTAAGAGGCTGTGTGTGTTCCTGTTGGAGGTGGTGGACTTTTCCTTGGGTCACATCCCTATTCACCCTATGAAGCACTGTTTGTGGATAAGGAATGGGCTTTCCATTCACTATGGTGTTATTTTTTTTAAGGAGTGCTACACTTACCTGTTTTTATTCAATACAAGAGGAATCAGAGGATTGTTAGAGCATGCAATCTAAAAGGGAAGATCAAGTGATACAAAAGGTAATAACTGTGGGGGTGAGCTGATGGAGAAAGTAAAATTTCAGTTTTTAAGTAGAGGCAGGATAGGCTCTGAAAAAGACCTGGAGGTGGACATGGAAGGAGGTGACTAGAGAGCTAGGGAGCAGGAGATCTTGGGAGGAGCAAAGAGAACAGTTTGGTTGGTATTTTGAGATGAGGTTGGTGATGTAGGCTTTGTAGGTTGTTGTTAGTATTTAATATTATTTTTGGGTGAATGTCAGCCAATGGAGGGATTGACAAAGAGGAGTAGAAGACACTGAGCATCTGGTAAGGTGGATGAGTCTGGCAGCAGCATTCATAATGGACTGAAGAGGGGATATTCTATGTAAAGTAGGCTGACCAGACGTCCTTGGTTCCTGGGGACAGTCCCCGCATTGAAGACACTGTCCCCGGACCGAAAATGTCCATGGATCTGCCCCTGAATTCAGGGGCAGCGCTTATACCCATTGCTGACAGCCTAGCTCTAGCAGGACATGCAGCAGTGAGAATATACATTTCACACAGCAGGCATTGGTGGACAACTCAGGACGTATATGGCCACAAGTGAGTGGAGCTGTCAAATCAGAGCTCTGATGTCGGGTGGGTGGGGCTGTTTTAAGGAGCTCTGCCCCCTTTGCCAGACAACCTGTGCACATACAAACAGCTGGTGGTTATACATTGGTGGGCAGGGAGGAAGGTGGCAGGGGGTGGGCACCAATTGTAACTACTGTATGTGTACCAGCAGCAGTGTATAATTCAGGTTTATTATACACCATTGTGGGTACACATACAGTAGTTACAATTGGTCCCACCCCCTGCCACCTTCCTTCCCGCCCACCGATGTATAAACATTGTTTGTCAATTCAGGGTTGTCGGACAAAGGGGCGGAGCTCCCCATATCATCCCTGCCCAACCCCGACATCAGAGGTTGGACGTGACAGCTCCACTGGCTCTCATTGCTCAGGTCACTGCCTTAGGGCATCAGAATGAGGGGGAAGTACGATCGAAAACCCTGGGGGTGTGTTAGGACATCCATATTGGAGATCAGCATCTCCGTCTAGCATCCTTCCCTGGGGAGCTACCGACCCCCCTCTACAGAGCAGCACATACAGAGAGATCACTGACCAGCTGTAAGAGAGGAGAGAGAAGAGTGCAGCCGGCAGATCCAGAAAGATGGAGCGGCACTGCCTCAGAGTCACCAAGCAGACACACCTTCTGAAAATAGCAGGTTTGCTCACTCTTCTATCAGCACTCCATCTCAACTATCTGCTGCTGCACCGGCCTCTTCTGCCCCCTGCAGAGTCTTCATGATCTCCGGAGCACACACTGCGCTGCACTTATGAGATATGGTGGGCTCTCACTCAGCCCATAGTGCGTTTGCGGGAACTGCAGGAAAATCACATGGTCAAATAGACCGTGCTTTTTCCCTGACACTGGCACTTTTTTTTGCAGGAAAACGCAGGCATGGCAGCCCATTCAAATGAATGGTCTACCCTACCCACACAAGTGTGAATCAGGGCTAAAGGACATGTATGGTCAAAGTTAATTTAGCTGTACTTCTATAGATCACATGAGTGCAGGGACTCCTGTGCCAGGAGATGTAGCAGCAGTTCTGGATGGGGGAGATGAGTGAGAGGTATGCACAGGTTCTTAGAAGCTAAAAACATGGCAGAGTAAAGTGGAGAGGACCGCCAGTTTAGTAGAGCAGAACCACCTCAAAAGTAGTGAAACAGGGGCGACAGGACCGGGAAGGAGAGTGGCGGGTCGGCAGCCTTTGCAGGGAGAGTGAAGAGTCTGGGGAGCAGCAGTAGTGTCATGGTCCCCGGGCCAGGAGATTTGCCATCAGCTCATGAAATCGGGTCAGAACAGGGCATACTCACTGCTGCTTGCTGCAGAGCACACTGCTGTGACAGGAAGAGGATTGCCAGACAGAACAGCAGCAACTAGCCGATAAGGAAATGGATGAGACCGTTCCTTTGCAGAGAGGCAGCAGAGCTCAAAAATTAGATGTCTATGCTGTCAGGGCTTTGGGGGGACTCAACAGAAATCTGGGACTGAAATCCTTGCACCGTCCCTGGCCGCACACCCACGGCTTGCCCACCAATCCCTGGCTGTGCTGGATGGATGTTCAGTTCACACTGCTGCATATCTTACTAGGCTGCACTCATTTATTATCCATCTGATGCCTGCCTTTTTGCGTCGGCTCCTGTATGCTGGTAATCAAGATTTTAGACGAGAAGTGTGCAATGTTTAATTAATTGGTGTCTTTACAGTTTAACTAATTCCTGAACCTTGCACTCTGTGCAAAGCACTCCTAAACCTTGCACTCTGTACAATGCACTCCTGAACCTTGCACTCTGTACAACGCACTCCTAAACCTTGCACTCTGTACAATGCACTCCTGAACCTTGCACTCTGTACAATGCACTCCTGAACCTTGCACTAGGTACAACGCACTCCTGAACCTTGCACTAGGTACAACGCACTCCTGAACCTTGCACTAGGTACAACGCACTCCTGAACCTTGCACTCTGTAAAACGCACTCCTGAACCTTGCACTCTGTACAATGCACCCCTGAACCTTGCACTCTGTACAATGCACTCCTAAACCTTGCACTCTGTACAATGCACTCCTAAACCTTGCACTCTGTACAAAGCACTCCTGAACCTTGCACTCTGTACAATGCATTCCTGAACCTTGCACTCTGTACAATGCACTCCTAAACCTTGCAATGTGTACAAGGCACTCCTGAACCTTGCACTCTGTACAAGGCACTCCTGAACCTTGCACTCTGTACAATGCACTCCTGAACCTTGCACTTTGTACAATGCATTCCTGAAACTTGCGCTCTGTACGTAGCATTCTCCTGAGACCTGCACTCTGCATGCAGCATCCTCCTGAGCCCTGCGCGTAACATCCTCCTGAGCCCTGCGCGTACCATCCTCCTGAGCCCTGCGCATAGCATCCTCCTGAGCCCTGCGCATAGCATCCTCCTGAGCCCTGCGCGTACCATCCTCCTGAGCCCTGCGCGTACCATCCTCCTGAGCCCTGCCCGTACCATCCTCCTGAGCCCTGCCCGTACCATCCTCCTGAGCCCTGCCCGTACCATCCTCCTGAGCCCTGTGCGTAGCATCCTCCTGAGCCCTGCGCGTAGCATCCTCCTGAGCCCTGCACGTAGCATCCTCCTGAGCCCTGCACGAAGCATCCTCCTGAGCCCTGCACGAAGCATCCTCCTGAGCCCTGCACGAAGCATCCTCCTGAGCTCTGCACGTAGCATCCTCCTGCACCCTGCACATACCACCAGCATGTAGGGGGCACACTGACCACCAATATGCAGGGCCAGTAGCTGCCAGTATACAGTGGACATAACAAATCAAGTAAAACAACTACCGTGCAACTAAAAAAATCTCAAAAGCAATAAACGAATCTTGTTAGCGGGTTCCCTCATCTAACGCAAATCAATAAAAAGCAAAAAATGCAGCGTTGCCCTACACTTTATCTATACAATTGTACAAATGGACTCATAGATGCAATGGTAAAACCTATAAATAAATATCAATAACCAATGTATTGCAATATAGTAGTGATGGTGTCACCCCATCTGAAAAAGGTAGAAAATATTGCAGAGCTGCAATGTGCAAATAGTGGTGAACCCCCTATATATAATCAGAATAAAATGTAAAATATGTACATCAATTGTACATTGTATTATGATTATATATGGGGGGTTTCACCACTATTTGCACATTGCAGCTCTGGAATATTCCCTACCTTTTGCAGAGGATGACACCATCACTCCTATGTCCTAATACACTAGTTGATTTGCATGTCTTTTATCATTATTGTATGTAGGGGGTTTCACCATTATTTTCACTTTGAAGCTCTGCAATTTCTCTAAATATTTTTGCAGAGGGGTTGACACCATCACTACTATATTGCAATACATTGGTTGATTTGTACAGGATATTCATTTATAGGTTTTAACATTGCACTTATAAATCCATTTGTAGAATTGCATAAAGGAAGTGTAGGGTTTTGCTGCAAAGATTATAAATCCATCTTATGCTTACTGTATCTGGAATGAGAAAGGTTAGCCATTGATGGAAAGATTTATTTACCTGACACTGCCACTGATTAGTTGTGTGTGCGAACGCAGTCATGTTGTCTGATGCAGAGAATTAGGGCATTGCTGTGTAGCTTAGGAATCTGCACAAATTTTGCTGCATCACTAATATAAATGAGCAGAATGAAGAATGAATTTCAAGAAGATTATTCAACTTGTGAATAGCTTTCATTTGCATTTTTCTTTGAACTTTGTTATAATTTTGCAGTTGTTTGATGTGCTATGTAACGGTATCAGCCAAATGATCAAACAGTAGTGCGCGAGTTGAAGTGTACTGTATGGATGTAAGATCGACAATGCCAATAAAATGGTAAAGAATTTTAAAGAGTAATGCAAGAAACATATAAAGACAAACAGGCAGTGCAACTATCGCATTACAGGGGTGCTTAAAGCGGAGAAAAAAAATAATTAAAGTCAGCAGCTACAAATACTGCAGCTGCTGACTTTTAAAATAAGGACACTTACCTGTCAAGGGCGCCCGCAATGTCCTCACCCGAAGCCTACCATCCCTTGGTTCCCGGGTGGAGGCACCAGCATCTTCAGTAAGGGAATCAGGAAGTGAAGCCTTGCGGCTTCACAGCCTGGTTCCCTACTGCGCATGCGCAAGTCGCACTTGCGCGTTCTGAGTGGTCCCTGCTGTCTTCTGGGACCTGTGTGTCTCCCAGAAGACAGCGGGGGGGGACGAAGGAGGGGCCGGACATGGCATAGATCGCCGCAGATTCTGCTGCGATCTATCGCAAGAAGTGGGAGCAAATACCTGTATTAAACATGTATCTGCTACACCTTGAAAGGTACCAAATGTGACATCAGAGGGGAGGGAGGAAACGGATAAGCGGAAGTTCCATTTTTGTGTGGAACTCCGCTTTAAAGAACTTTGCCACAAAGGCCACTAGGTGGCAGCACAATACCGAATAACAGTATCTAAAGCCCCATACACACGGTCGGACTTCCATCGGACTTTTCCCTGGATTTTTGTCCGAACGGAGTTGGCCGGGCGCACCCATAGCATACACACCACAGGACTTTTCTGCAAACTTTCCTAAAACTTTTTGCAACATCACGTGGTTTTTCTGCTCTTTTCTGCTCTTTAACGCCACCCTTTGGTCAACTTCTGCTATTTTTGGTTGATTTTAACATTAGTTGTTTTGTCCATCGGACAAAAGTCCTGTGGTTTTCTGTACACACGGTCGGACTTTGCTCCATCGGACTTTTGTTGGCCAAAAGTTTGTCCGTTTGCAGACCCAACTTTTGTCCAATGAAAAAAAAAAAACGCAAAAAAGTTTGTCCGATGGAGCGTACACACGGTCGGATTGTTGGTCCAACTTGCTCAAAATGAAGTTTGTTGGCCAAAAGTCCTACTGTGTGTATGGGGCTTAAGAGAACAGATTATATGAACAAATCACTAGTAATAAACAGCACTCTACAGTTCAGTTTAATTCAAACACAGTTACTTGTGGTTCCCTGGAAGATGAGGTAGCACTTCTCTCACATGGAGCCTAGTTGTATCTGGTAGCCCAGGTGGTTGACCACAGGGACCTCCAGGCAGGTTCCACAGGGGAGAGGCAAGAGGAGTCTCTGGTCTGGATATTCAGCAAACAGCAAAAGTCCCAGGGATGGGGGTACACAGAGTCAGCTGAAGATACAGGGCCACCCCACGGTCATTGGATGACAGCTCACATTCCCAGTCTCTGCTGTGTCAACAGATGCAGTCTCTCTGAGAAATTGAGGGTAGGAGACAGTTTCACTTATATCTTCTGGGCATGCCCAGGAGTCATAGAGATTGTGGGAGCTCAGAGGATCGTGATAAAAGAAATTAAATGAGCCTGCACCAGCTGCTTAAAAAGGTGGGTGAAGATGGACCACTACACTATGGATGTACCAGATGAATAATGCCACGTACACGCGATAATTTTTCCCATCAAGAAAAATTGAATTCTTTCCTTTGGACGAGAAAAACGATCGTCTGTGGGCTTTTTGTCGTTTTTCTCGACGGGAAAAACGGCATTAATCACGATGAGAAAAATTAGAACATGCTCTAATTTTTCTTGTCGTGATTCCCGTCGTTTTTTTCCGCGGTAGTTTTCCCATAGGGAAACACTGCCGGGGAGCCCACACAGGGTCGTTTTTTTCGACCAAAAAAAAAAATGTCATTTAAAACGGCCATGTGTGGGGGGAACAAGCTGTTCCTCGTTTTTCAATCGATCGTGTGTATGCGGCATAAGTGTCCCATTTATGGCCAGCCTAAGAGTTTTGAGTGCTGTAGGGACATGCACTCTGTGAAGCACTACAGTATAAAAAATATCCGTTATAAAATGAAAGAAAATAAACAGACAAGTGAGAGAATTTAGACACATCAAAATAGGTTTGGAAGGAATTTAGAGATTTGGAGTGCAGGTCATTCAGGATGATGTGATGGATTGTGTAATCAGGACCGTTTGGAGGAATTTGGGGGCCCCAAGCAGATTGAGAATTTGGGGGGGGCGCCAATCACGGGAGGGGGGGCTGCCAAATCGCGGGAGGAGGGGGCCGCCAATCGCGGGAGGGGGGCCGCCAAATCGCGGGAGGAGGGGGCCGCCAATCGCAGGTGGGGGGGGCGCCAATCGTGGGTGGGGGCTGCCAATCGCGGGAGGAGGGGCCGCCAAATCGCGGGAGGAGGGGGCCGCCAATCGCGGGTGGGGGGGCGCCAATCGCGGGAGGGGAGCCGCCAATCGCGGAAGAGGAGGCAGCTCTGCTGGGGCTCCAGGCCAGCTGGGGGCCCCAAGTAGTTGCTTGGTTTGCCTGTCCTGTTCCGACGGCCCTGGGTGTAATACAGGGGTGCCCAACCTTTTGAAGAGTGAGGGCCACTTAAGCGACTTGGTAACCGGTCGTGGGCCACAATGAGCAGAGCTGATGGACGGGATGTCCGTGTCCAGTGGACACGGACACAGCCCACAGCCCACTATACTTTCTTTTTTATCGGATTGGAGGAAGGACACAAGTCGGCAGGGCCGCCATCAGGGGGGTACAGGCAGTTCCCCAGGGCCCCGAATGTCAACCCCCCCTTTTTTTTTTTGTAAGGGGCCCAGAGGTCCCCAGAGGCCCAGAGGTCCCCAGGGCCCCGGATGGCAACCTCCCCTTTTTTTTAAATAAAAATTATTATTATTTTTCTATTTTTTATTTTTATAATTTTTTTTGTTATTTTTTTTTGTAAGGGGCCCAGAGGTCCCCAGAGGCCTGGAGGTCCCCAGGGCCCTGGATGGCAACCTCCCTTTTCTTTTCTTTTTTTATAAAAAATTATTATTTATTTATTTTTTATTTTTATTTAAAAAAATATATAATTTTTTTGTAAGGGGCCCAGAGGTCCCCAGGGCCCCCCGGATGGCAACCCTCCTTTTTTGTTCTCAACAATTTGCGGCGGCAGCACCCCCCCGCTTCTCAATTCGTGGCACCCCCCCGCTTCTAAATTTGCCGGCAGCCCCCCCAACTTCTCAATTCGCGGCGGCAGCACCCCCCGGTTCTCCTCTGCTCCAGGGGGCCCATGCCTGAAGCTGTGTAAGGGGCCCCAAAATTCCTAATGGGGGCCCTGCAAGTCGGTTTATGTCTGCCACTCCTTTGAGGTGCATGGAGGGTCGAATTGGGTTGGACTGACCGTGTGAAAGGGGGCCAAGGCTGCTTTCACACTGATGTGCTGCAGTTTTTCCTGCACCATGGGTGCAACACAGTGTACCTTTGGCTTTCCTGCACTTTGCGATAGATTTCTAATATATTCTGCAGGTTTGGTGCACTTTCAGAAAGCTCACCAAACTCGCAGGTAATAACAGAAGTCTATGGCTCAGTGCAGGTAACCCGCAGGTAAACTGCTCTGCACCTGCAGATCAGTTTGAAAGCAGCCCAGTAACCACTGCAGAACAGATATGCCCATATATACACTGTGATTTTAGTAATAAAATGGCCTTTAATAACAGTATTTTATTCTATTCCATCCCAGAGCAGGAGGTCGCGGGCCACATCAGAGGGCTCCGCGGGCCACATGTGGCCCCTGGGCCACTGGTTGGGCACCCCTGGTGTAATAGATTGCCTAGTATGCTTGCCTATTTTTTGCTATGGGAAAAGGGGACACTTTAGCACAGAATATTTAGGCAAAGAAAGGCCTCTTCCTACTTTCCTGATCACACAGTCCATAATGTATTAAAGCACAAGAACGAGCACTGAAACCCCCTGAGGGTTTTTCCACTTGTTCTTTTTCTTTAAATTAACATTTTAAAATAATGAAAGCAATAATCTGAAGCATGAATAAAATGTTAAAGCGTGTCTAAACCAAAATGCAAATATTTCATCTATTGCAGGTTCCCAATGCTTTAAGTAGGAGCAAAGGCTAGCTAGCAAACTGACATGGAAATATTCGCTATGCTTTTCTCCCCATGGCCCTGTATGTATCACAAATCTAAAATACCCTTTCTTAGTGTTTTTTACATGCAATCACATAACCATTCCTCTCCCCTTCTGGGAAGGCTGCTGTGGCTGGTGGGAGGGACTCTTCTTCCACTCAACAACGGATAAAGCAATGGACTGTACTAAACACTTCATCCCCATTGGCCCTTTGATGATCTGGCCAGCAGCACACTTCCAGTGTCAGATGATCATAGGCGAGGCTTTAGCAGGAACTGGCCGAGATTCGTACCATGTATAGGCAGGCTAAATGTACCCAATTTGATAGATCGACGAACTTGGGTACAACCAGCCTGTCGGATTTTACATGCAATTATTGCTAGCGGCTGTTATAGCCATTAGCAATATTCACTGTGCCCCTGGTGGCGACCCCCCCACCCCCAACTGGGAAAGCACAATGGCTCTGCGAGAGGGATTCTCTCATCAACACTGACTGCAAAGATGGGAGAATCGAGCAACCTTGGTTGCCAGAAGGAAAATTGCTCCAAGCAAACTATAGCCAAGGCATGAAAAACTCACCTTAACATTGCGTAAACTAAGAATAGAATTACCAGAGCCATGATACACGCCACGTTCAAAGCAATCCTGCTAGATAGAGTTAAGAAATATGAGCGCATGTGGAAACCCTGGGTGGCTCATTACCTCCCAGTTGACTTTGAAAACGTTTTTTCTTAGTTTCTGTCAGTAAATTTTGTAAATAAATAATTTTTCTTCTTCATTCATGGGCGCTTATGAGGCTGCACTGATGGGCACTGATAGGCTGCACTGATGGGCACTGATGAGGTGGCACTTATGGGCACTGATGAGGGGGCACTTATGGGCACTGATGAGGGGGCACTAATATGCCACACTTATGGGCACTGATAGGTGGCACTGATGAGCACTGATAAGGCAGCACTAATGGGTGGCACTGGTGGCCACTGATAGGTTTCACTGATAGGCAGCACTGATGGGCATTGATGGGTGGCACTGGGCATTGATAGACAGCACTGATGGGCATTGATGGGCAGCACTGATAGGCAGCACTGATGGGCACTGAAAGCCAACACTGAGGCCTGGTTCACACTGGGGCGACAAACGCTCCGACATTAGGAGCTCATGTCGCATGACGTGTGAAAATCAATGTTTCCCTATGAGAGCCGTCTTAACTGGTCCGACACATGTCGGTCCGACATTAAAAATGCTCCCTGTACTACTTCTGTCCGACTTTGATCCGACTTCAGCCCATTGAATATCATTAATGTCGGATCAAAGTAGGATCCTTGTCCTAACCATCCGACATTTGACATCCGACATGTGATTACAGCAGCAGTAAAAGGAATTTATCTCACCCTGGGATTGTTTTGATTGGTCAAAGGACAAGTCAGACTAGCACAATGTCGGATCAAAGTAGTATCCTGTTCATGAATGTCGGACCAATGTCGGACCAATGTCGGACCAATGTCGGACCAATGTAGGACAGATGTCGCAGAGCAAAGTAGGATGAAAGTCGTGTCGTATAGTGTGAACCCAGCCTGACAGGTATCACTAATGGGCACTAATTGCTGGCACTGGTGCGCACTGATTGCTGACACTGGTGGGCACTGATTGCTGGCACTGCTGGCGCTTTATTGTAATCAGGGCACTGATGACCTGTCTTGCTGCTGCTGATCGGCTCTCCTAACCGCACACTCTGTCAGTGTCAGGCAATGAGAGCCGAATACCAACACTTCCTTTATTTACATGTGACTGGCTGTGATTGGACACAGCCAATCGCAAGGTTAAAAAGCCGCGTCATTTGCCCTTTACAGAAATCGGGGTTGTGCCATGTCCTAGCAAGAGTGGCCATTCTGGTTCAACGTCATATGATGTTGGACGGGCGGCAAGTGATTAACCTTTAGATAGAAAGGTGAGGGGTAAGAACCACTGTTATGCCTTGTACACATGATCGGATTTTCTGTCGGGATAAACTCAGACGGATTTTTCAGACGGAACTCCCGAGGGGGGGGGGGGGGGAATCTGTCAGGATGAAGAGCGGAGAAAGGACCCAAATACCGGCCGGTTTCTTTTCTGAATGGGACACAGAGCGTTCGTTACCGATCGCTCTGTGTCCTGTGATAACTGAGCAGAGTAACCTGTGTGTTACTCTGCTTCAGTTTATGAATCGCCAAAGCCCCCAACAGGGCTGATAAAAAAAAAACAAAAGGAGAGGAGGGGAGGGGGATGTGAATTGTGAACTTTTTACACAGGATGTGCCTCTCTCAGGCTAGTGCACGAGATATGTAAATAACCTGTCACTCACAGCAAGGGGGCGGATTTGACAAAAGTTTTCTCCTGTTTGTCAAGATTTATCTCACTGAACAATAAAAGAGGATTGCTCAGAGTTGGATTAACTCTGTGTGGCAAGACTGGGCACAGACGATAGGAAATCTTATACTCTACATTGTGACATCCAATTTTTTTTTTTTTTTTTTGGGGTTTACATCCACTTTAAGAGGGCCCAGCTCATAAGAGCTTACAATCTATCTTTACCACAGACGTTTAGCATGGACATTTGACACGGATTGAGTGGTTTGATGCCAAATGGGGGACAGTTGGGGCTACGCTTTGCGGATATATTCTTGAAGAGGTTGTAAACCCTCATGTATTTTCACCTTGATGCATCCTATGCATTAAGGTGAAAAAACTTCTGTCACTAAACAGCCCCCCCTCCCCTGTTTTACTCACCCAAGTCCTGTATTCCCCACTGGAGACATGCTCTTCCTCCCTGCCCGGGGTTCTTGGCTCTTGATTGGATAGATTGATAGCAGCGCAGCCATTGGTTCCCACCGCGGGCGCTGGGGGCAGGGCCGAGTCCTACATTCGGCGTCTATGGACGCCGAATGCTGGACTCGGGAGCGCGCCCACAAGGTAACCCCCCGGAAGAACGATTCTCCTAGGGGGTTATACAATGCGGGGAGGAGCTACCAGCACCGTCGGGGGAGCCCAGAAATCGAGGATTGGGGCTACTCTGTGCAAAACAAACTGCACAGTGGAGGTAGGTATGATATGTCTGTTATTTTAAAAAAATAAAAAAGGAAGCCTTACAATCACTTTAACCTCCCTGGTGGTAATCCCGAATCAGGCCCGGGGTGAGATTTCAGTACCAAAAGTGGTAACCCCGAAACGGACTCGGGCTGCATCGCAGGATACAGGGAGAGTTACTTACCTTGTCCCCTGGATCCTGCGATGTCTCCCCGCTGTGTGTGCGAGCTGTCTCCTCGCTCGATTCACACAGTGCCCGAGTGCCGCCGAGCTCCGTTCCCTGCGACGTTGCGGCGCACGGGGGCGGAGATTGGCATCAAATTCAAAAAAGTAAAAACACAATACACATACAGTACGCTGTAGTCTTACAGATTACAGTACTGTATAAAATAATTACACATCCCCTTTGTCCCTAGTGGTCTGTCCAGTGTCCTGCATGCACTTTTATATTATAAAAACAGTTTTTTCTGCCTGGAAACTGGAGATTGTCCATAGCAACCAAAAAGTGTCCCTTTATGTCAAAAGTGGTTTTAGACCAGCTAGAAAACAGAAATAATAAATTAGAATCACTTGCAGAATTGAGCGATATTGATTTGTGGAGAAATTTGTCATCAAACACTAAATCTAATGACAACGACAATTCTGCAACTGAGCAAATTTCTGTGTTTTTGATTTGATTACATTATTGAATAATTTTTATTATTATTATATTATTATTTGTTATAATTATTTATAGTTATTTATTATATTATAATTAATGATTTTGTGTTTCAAACTTTATCATACCCGGGATGTCTACTAGACTCTGGTTTGGACAGATTTAAGTGAGTTATTCCAAAGAATTACAGGCCTACAATATAAAACGCCAAATTTCCATGTAAAATAATTGTACCGCTTTCAGCACCTAAAATCTGACAGAATCATACCGCCAGGGAGGTTAAGTTAATAATGATATTTGAATTGGTAGACCAGCATCAGATGAGATTCTGGTTTGTTTGTCTTCTAAGCATGAAATGCCTTTGTTCAAGAAGTATAAAAATGTTTTTGCAAGTGTTGAGCAACACAGTTCTGTGTGCTTATCTAGCCATTCCAACATTATTCTGTGTCCGCCTGCCAAATTTCTCAAGATTACCTAGCTGGAGCAGTGTGGGCATTGGAGGGGTGTCTGCTGATGGAAGGCTGAATAATTCGTATGGCTCCACCCTAGCCCCCTCTGTGCTCACCTCTTTCTGTTGGGAGGGTGAGCAGTCTCCTTCCACTTGTTAGAGGCTTGGTCACATAGAGGAGGGGGCTCTAATACTTTGTCTGCTCTTCATCCAAACACTTGATAACAGAATTCCAGACTGCAAAACGGAAGCCTAGCCAGCTAGAGACGTGCATGCGGTGAGTACAGTGTAGCAATTGTCTACTTATTATAGAAATGATAAAACAACTATTTACTGGGTGACCAAAATGGTTCTGTTTTTGTTGAGGAACAATATAAATCGACAGACACAATGGACTGTTTGAACTTTCTTTGTTTCATTGCTTTGATACAAAGATGACTTCTCTGCTGCGCTACAGTGCAGTTCACACATTTGTATTTTAACGTTTGCGTCTGAACGCACTACGGCGCACTAAAAGGCAATGCTGTAGATAGAGCCTGTTCACATCTGTGCGCTGCAGAACTTTTTGGAAAATAGTCCAGGGCTAGGTTTTGGTCCACTTTCATGCGTTTTAAGGGAAATAGTATTGTGCGCAATGTGTATCAAAAATTGCTTTAAAAAACACATGAAAACAAAATGCAAACCTAGCCTTAGTCCACTTTTTACCAAGTGGTAGTGAATCGGATTGAGTGTGATAAATGTGAGCAGTTAGCGGTGCATAATTGTTTACACTATAGCAGCACCTTATAACATGTATTACATATTATATTCTGTATTATTTGCTATAAAGCCCAAGATATATTTGGAATTAGTAAGGTTTCCATGAAAGCACTATAAGGAAAATGCCTGGGTAGTAAAACATTGCATTTAACATTTTTTAATATTGATGTGATTTTTGAGTTATTTATGTTTTTGAATTAAAGTGATATATAGGTTATACAAAGTTCTTCAGGCTCAAGCATGCTTTAAGCTGGGTACACACTATAAGAAAATCAGGGGAATGATCGCCTGGTTTTCTTCAATGTTTCACAGCAAGTTAAAACTGAGGATGGTACTAACTGTACAGAAAATCCCACATTGTTATTGTTTCTGATCATGCACAGTCTTTTGTATCCAACTTTTCTCATATGAAAACCGCACACATTAAACGAAAACCGTTAGTTCTGTTTATGTACGAGAAATTTTTGGGAGTTAGTCCCTTCAGAAATTTTCATTTGGAAAGTCTGAATCAGATGTCGAAAGTTGTATACACACTATACGAAAATCAAACAATCGTACCTCGTACGGAAATTTTCTCCCGATTTTCTTATAGTGTGCACCTACCTTTACGGTAGTGAGGTGGTGTATGATTTAATGAAAAGTGATAAGCAACCCCATAAAGTAACAGAAATTGTGTCAGTCGCAGAATTGTACCAGAGTGCTGGATTGATTTGCATCATGATGTGATCTGTTCAGGAGAACACATTTTGGAAAGATATTTTTGATTAAAAAATAAGGCTACTCATAAATAAACAGAATATGAGATATACCTGTCATCTCAGATATGGCCAAACAATTGTATTAAGCATAATATTTTATTCAAACTGGGCTGTTATGAGCACTGGCAAACACAGCAAAAGGATAACCCCTTTTATGAAGCAAGACGTATGGTCACTCAATCAGCAAGTTGGGAAATCCCTGGGGACAATTTATTTCTGCAGCCTTTTATGGAATACCTAGACTAGTCACATTGGTTTCTGCTCCAAAGGAGCTTACAATCTAATACATGTACAAAATATACAATGGTCAAATTTCTTATAATCCACCATTATGTTTTCTGTCATGTAAGAAATTCATACAAAACAATCCAAACCCAAAGAGAACCTGCAGGTGTTCATAGATTGTTTCAAGAATGGACATCTCTTGAAACAATCCTAAATATTTCATAATTACACCTTTAGTAATGATTTATGTATTTTATTGTATGAATATATGTTAGCAAAATCTTCCCAACACATAGGCAGATCAGGATGGAGCGATATGAAACTGGTTTGGCATCTACAGTGATGGCTAATGCCGCGTACACACGGCCGTTTTTAATGTCATTGAAAAAAACAACGTTTTTCTCGACGTGATTCTTCTCAAGCCTGCCTTGCCTACACACGTATCGTGAAAAAAAATGCTTGAGCAAAGCGCGGTGACGTACAACACGTACAACGGCACTATAAAGGGGAAGTTCCATTCAGATGGCGCCATCCTTTGGGCTGCTTTTGCTGATCCTCGTAAAGTTTGGTGAGAGCCGAATCACGCTTTTCAGCCTCGTGCTCTTCAGTCCGTTACAGTGTGACGAATGTGCTATCTCCATAACAAACGCTAGTTTTACCAGAACAAGCGCTCCCGTCTCATAACTTGATTCTGAGCAATGCGCTTTTTTTTCCCCTCGTAAAAGCATACACACTACCGTTTTTCACGACATTAAAAAGAACGACGTGAAAAACGACGTGAGAAAATAGAGCAGGTTCTAATATTTTTTTAGGCCATTTTTCACGTCGTTAAAAATGCTCTGGAGCCTACACACGATCGTTTTTAATGACCAATTTAAAAAATTTAATTTTTCTCGTCATGAAAAACGGTCGTGTGTACGCCGCATAAGGCCGGCCATACATGGAGCAAATTTCTTTCCTACAACCATGGGTTGCAGGAAAGAAATTTGCTCGATTCCCCCATCAACCCAGACATTGTTGATGTGGGAATGTCTCCCCGTGGGGGAGGGTGGGGGAAGCTGTCCCCACTTAGAGAATGCAGTGATTATCACTAGTGGCTATAGCAGCCGCTAGCAATAATACCAAGAGAATCCGGCAGGCTGGTTGTACCCAAGTTGATCGTTTGATCAACTTGGTACAATCAGCCTGCCCATTAACAGTTCGATTCAGTCGGTTCATCGGGAACTGGCCGAGATTTGAACCGTGTATGGCTGGCCTAAATCTACCAGATGTGAATGGTACGGAATGATATCAACTGCTCAAGGGGGTATGGATAATATTGTGCAAGAGCTGCATAAGTTAGATATATGAGTCTATGTGAACGTCAAAGGAATACATCTCCCATGTCTTCTGGTAATTGAGCAGGTATTTCAGCCTCAAAAGTTGTTGCTGGTCCCTTTGCTGGCTTAACATTGCTAGAAAAAACGAGAACTTTTGTATGCCAATATTCTGTACATGTATGGGCACCTTAACAAGAGAAAGGCCCCTAATCAAAGGTTGTTACATATTAACATTACATTTTATATCACTTTAATCTCTGAAAACTTTCTAAAGCCACTCGCAGATGGATTGAAATTCAGCCGGTTCAGCAGAAACTGGCCGAGTTCCAATCCGTCTATAGGCCTGCTGGTTGTACTTAAGTCGACTGATGGATCTGAAAACACGAAAACAACCTGCAAACAAGAGAAAGGCCACTAATCCTAGGTAGTTACATATTAACATTACATTTATATCACTTTTATCTCTGAAAGTTAGAGACATTTCTAAAGCTGGCCATAGACAGATCGAAATTCGACCAGTTCACCAGGTACCAGCCGGATTTCGATTTGTCTATTAGCAGGCTGGTTGTACTGAAGTCGATCCATCTATCGACTTCGGTACAACCAGCCTTGTCAAGTTTATTTATTTATTTATATTTATAACAGGGACGGGGCCCACACAGCCCGACATGGTACAAAATAATACATATGATAAAATAATAGCACATTTAAAGATCATGGTATATAATATCATGGCAAACAAAACAACAGTTCTAACCAAAAGCCACGTCATGGTGGGTACAAACAGTACAACATGTCCGTGAGGTGTCTCATGCGCCCCTGGCAAATGCCAGGGCGTCTTGTCAGGTTTATTTTGCCCGATCACCTCTATTGTATTTTGCCGGTGGGCAAGGCTCCCCGTGCTCCACAATCGGCAGAACCCCTTAGCGCTGCGGGAGGGATTCCCCCATCAACACTGACTGTGTTGATGGGGGAATCAAGCAATTTTCTTTCTTTTATCCCATGGCTGAAGGAAAGAAAATTGCATAATGTATGGCCTGCCTAAAGCCTCGTACACACGGTCGGACTTCAAACAAACTTTTCCGTAGTATTTTGTCCGAAGGGAGTTGGCCGGGAACACCCATAGCATACACACGGCAGGACTTTTCTGCAAAATTTCCCAAAACTTTCCCAACATCATGTGGTTTTTCTGCTCTTTACCGCCACCCTTTGGTCAACTTCTGCTATTGTTGGTTGATTTTAACATTGGTTCTCGGCATGCGTGTTTGTACTTCGGACAAAAGTCCGATGGATTTCTGTACACACGATAGGACTTTGTACCGTAGGACTTTTGTTGCCGAAAAGTTTGTCCGTTTGCAGAGCGAACTTTTGTCTGATGAAAACCGAAAAAGTTTGCCCGATGGAGCGTACACACGGTAGGATTTTTTTGAAAACTTTTCGGTAGGATTTTTTTGAAGTTTGTTGTCAAAAAGTCCTACCGTGAGTATGGGGCTTTAAACTGACCCAATATCAATGATTTGATGACAATTGGATAAAAATTTATGATAATTGCAAATTTTCATGGAAACAGACAGAGATATTTTCAAATGATTTTTCAAGCTGGGAAGCTATTTGATTTTTTATTTTTTTTTTGTTTCCAAACATTTTATTAACGTGCTAAACAAGGAGTATACATGTAAAAAAAAATCCAAAAATATTTGCAGAGACTCTTGGGATGGATGGTATTGACACAGATTAAGATGCACCAGTTGTTTGTATATAAATCATTATATGTGTGCAGTAACCTGGAATACCAGTTACTGGATAGGGTAACACGCACTTGTGTATGGGTGTACAGCCACATTGCAAGCAATTCCATGGTTGGGAAAGCAATTGAACAGGTTACGAAACGTACTGGTCAGTATCATTCATTCAATAAGACGAGATGTTTTACCCTGGATAATCAGATGGGGCCTGCACATCCCTTCACCGATCCCCCATCCTCCCATCCCCCCAGTTGATGGGAGATTAAAAGATCATCACAAACATATGGAACTTATGCAAACCTAGACCATAAAGTGTGCTCTCTTTGTTTTATGTGTAATTTTTTTTAAGTTTTTTTTTTTAAAATGTGAGGATGGAGTATGGCAATGGCTATGCAGTAATTTTTTTTACATAAATTATTTTTTATTTTTTTTTCCCAAACTTCTTTTATTGAGTAAAAGGAAAGAAAGATTACAAGAATACTTTTAATTAAAATAATTTAGGTCCAATCCATACTGATGCACTGCAGCAACACATGGTAAAATAAAAATGTATCCAAACATTAACATGCATTCATTTTGAATGAACCTCAATCCATCTTATCAGCGAACCTCAATGCATGTGCATCTCAATGCACCATAATGCACAAATGTTAAGCGTTGTGGTGCATTGAAAGAAAAAGTTCATATGTGTTTTTTAGTGTTTTAAGGGGCACTGCCAGTTCTTTCAAATGAATAGGCTGCTTTAAATCATCACTTCTTAATACACTATAACATGTTGCATTAACGCATAAAACTAAGTCAAAATGGTAGTTTCCTTATTTAAATTCCCATCTTTTTTTTTTAATACTAAATATAAAAAATAAAAAAAATGTGTCCCATGGCACTGTTGATCAGCCAAATATCTTTTTGCATGGCCAAACTGGAGGCTTATGTGTGCAGCCTTTTACAAGCAATGACACACAAGACAACACAGTACAAAAACATTTAATTACTCCAACCTTGGATTGCTCTGGTTAAACATTAAGAGATCAGTTTGAGTTTCTTTAACTGTAGAAGAGTGTTGTCCCCTGTATTCCATTAATGTCAATAGAAAGTTTGGAATTTAAAAGGAATGTAGCTGCTTTGAGCATATTTAAAGGGACACTAAAGGTTCCCGTTTTTTTTTTTTTTTTTAAATAACAAACATGTCATAGTTACCTCCACTGTGCAGCTCGTTTTGCACAGAGTGGCCCCGATCCTGGTCTTCTGGGGTCCCTCGGCGGCTTTCCTGGGTCCTCCCCGCATCAGCTAACCCCCCCTCATGGGAAGCTCTCTCCAAAGGGGGTTAGCTTGCGGACGTGCTCCCATGATACAGCCGGTGACTATAGCCGCCGATTGTATCACTTAGCCCCGCCTCCCGGCGCGCCGCGTCATTGATTTGATTGACAGCAGTGGGAGCCAATGGCTGCGCTGCTATCAATCAACCAATGAATGAGCAGAGAAGCCCAGCTGAGAAGCCAGCGTGTTCACGGCGCGGGACTTTCGAGGGGTCAGGTAAGTAAACGGGGGGGGGGGGCTGGGGGGCCGCTAATTCTCAGATGTTTTTTCACCTTAGAATGCATTAAGATGAAAAAACATGAACCTTTACAACCCCTTTAATGTCCTTTTGTATTTTATGGTCAGCGCTAATAGGACTAAATCTAATATTTTATTTAAATGTAAAGTATTGCATATACAAATTGGCATGCTGCTTCTTAGACAATACAGCTCTTTTTTGAAGTTTACAGTTTTCTCTCTGCTTCTCTCCATGTAAAGCCTGTTGTATACCAAACTCAATAGCTAAAGTGTCTTTGTCAAAGCAGCTGTATATATAGTTCTGTTACCCAACCACCCTTCTCCACAGCAGACATACTGTACATAGTGTTCTGCCCACACACACATACAGTCATGCTCGAAATTGTTGGCACCCCAGAAATTTTTCCAGAAAATCCAGTATTTCTCACAGAAAAGTATTGCAGTAACACATGTTTTGCTATACACATGTTTATTCCCTTTGTGTGTATTGGAACAAATCCAACAAAGGGAGGAAAAAAAGCAAATTGGACATAATGTCACACAAAACTTCAAAAATGGGCTGCTCAAAATTGTTGGCACCCTTTAAAAATTGTGGATAAATAAGATTGTTTCAAGCATGTGATGCTCTTTTAAACTCACCTGGGGCAAGTAACAGGTGTGGGCAATATAAAAAAAACACCTGAAAGCAGATAAAAAGGAGAGAAGTTCACTTAGTCTTTGCATTGTGTGTCTGTGTGTGCCACACCAAGCATGGACAACAGAAAACAGGAGAAGAGAACTGTCTGAGGACTTGAGAACCAAAATTGTGGAAAATTATCAACAATCTCAAGGTTACAAGTCCATCTCCAGAGATCTAGATTTGCCTTTGTCCACAGTGCGCAACATTATCAAGAAGTTTGCAACCCATGGCACTGTAGCTAATCTCTCTGGGCGTGGACGGAAGAGAACAATTGATGAAAGGTTGCAACGCAGGATAGTCGGGATGGTGGATAAGCAGCCCCAAACAAGTTCCAAAGAAATTCAAGCTGTCCTGCAGGCTCAGGGAACATCAGTGTCAGCGCAAGCTATCCGTCGACATTTAAATGAAATGAAAGGCTATGGCAGGATACCCAGGAGGACCCCACTACTGACACAGAGACATAAAAAAGCAAGACTACAGTTTGCCAAAATGTACTTGAGTAAGCCAAAATCCTTCTGGGAAAACGTCTTGTGGACAGATGAGACCAAGATAGAGCTTTTTGGTAAAGCACATCATTCTACTGTTTACCGAAAATGGAATGAGGCCTACAAAGAAAAGAACACAGTACCTACAGTGAAATATGGTGGAGGTTCAATGATGTTTTGGGGTTGTTTTTCTGCCTCTGGCACTGGGTGCCTTTAATGTGTGCAAGGCATCATGAAATCTGAGGATTAATAAAGGATTTTGGGTCGCACTGTAGAGCCCAGTGTCAGAAAGCTGGGTTTGCGTCCGAGATCTTGCGTCTTCCAGCAGGAAAATGACCCCAAACATATGTCAAAAAGCACCCAGAAATGGATGGCAACAAAGCGATGGAGAGCTCTAAAGTGGCCAGCAATGAGTCCAGATCTAAATCCCATTGAACACCTGTGGAGAGATCTTAAAATTGCTGTTGGGAAAAGGCGCCCTTCCAATAAGAGAGACCTGGAGCAGTTTGCAAAGGAAGAGTGGTCCAAAATTCCGGGTGAGAGGTGTAAGAAGCTTATTGATGGTTATAGGAAGCGACTGATTTCAGTTATTTTTTCCAAAGGGTGTGCAACCAAATATTAAGTTAAGGGTGCCAAGAATTTTGAGCAGCCCATTTTTGAAGTTTTGTGTGACATTATGTCCAATTTGCTTTTTTTCCAATACACACAAAGGGAATAAACATGTGTATAGCAAAACATGTGTTACTGCAATACTTTTCTGTGAGAAATACTTGATTTTCTGGAAAAATTTCTGGGGTGCCAACAATTTCGAGCATGACTGTACATATATACTTCAGTTGTATATAACATATACATTCCTTATAATCTCATCCTTCTAACAGCCATACATGCTCCTTAATCCCTGACTTGAGTGTCATGGTTGGTGGTACCATGTTTAATGATTACTGCAAAGCCTTACAGTGACCACACATAGTAGTAATCATTAAAAGCTTCCTCACTCAGACCTATTTGTCATCAAAGAGACGACCTGCCACATTATGCAAACTGCCTATTTCCCCTGCGCTCTGTGAAGGGAAAGTGCAGCACACAGAGGAATGTGGGTTCCACTTGTTGGCGGTGGGCACAGGCAATCAGGTCATCTGTTTGACGAGACGTCATCCTTGATGAAGGAGCTTATGTCTGGGATTTCTTGGTCAACAGTAGACTTTATTCCATCTCTTTGGGGACCTTGTGAATAGAATTTGTCTAGCCCTAATGTAAATGTCAAATTAACATATTTAATTCAGATGAAATTCAAAAAATGTTCTCCCAATGTTTCACCAAAATCAAATACCGTGGTGTGCATTAATGCATGTGTGCTTGGATGACGAAGGCAATTGATCACAAATAAAGGAAGCTCAAAGGCAGTTTAAATTGACCCAAAACGTTTTTTTCCCTGGAAACAACTGAAAGCATAATACATCAGTCTGTATCCTTCTACGCTGAACCTTATTCCGGGTTCAAATATTTTTATTAGTAAACTGTGCTGTCATTTATTATGAATGGCTCCTTAATGGCTCACAAGAGATCAGAGTTAAGTGCACCGCAATTCACACATTTGTTCAAATCTGTGGATTGTGGTGTGCTGTAAAAATGTGCAGATGAGTATTTCAGTCTATTATGATGTGTTGGCGGCCCATTCCAAATTAATAGGCTGCCTTAAAGCACTGCACACAGTTTGGAGCAAAATTGTGTTGAGGCTCACTAGAGTTATTTTCAACCTTACAGGATTAGAATATCACATACCAGCGTTTCTCAACTCCAGTCCTCAAGGCGCCCCAACAGGTCATGTTTTCAGGCTTTCCATTATTTTACACAGGTGATTTGATCAGTTTCACTGCCTTAGTAATTACCACAGCCATTGCATCTGAGGGAAATCCTGAAAACATGACCTATTGGGGCGCCTTGAGGACTGGAGTTGAGAAACACTGTCATATACTAATGTGATATACCAAGGAGGTAGAAAACATTATCAGCAGATGCCAATGAGTGCTGTTATCAAAAGCATCAGGCAACAGGTCAAGTCCTTCTGGTTAGGTCACATACAAGGTGATTTCTCATGTCCTTAGCTAGTTAAAGGCTGGATTCACATCTATGCATTTTTAGTGCTACAGTATTTACATTTTGCAGATTTGCACTATAGAACGTGTTCCATAGGAAACCATGTTAGATGGACTGTAGTGCTAATCTGCAAAATGCAAAAAGCACTAAAACTGCATAGGTGGGAATCCAGCCTAAAGCCTAAAGCAACTTGTTTGTACAGCACCTAAAAAGGGTTTTGTAGAGAAGACATTAAATTTGCTGGTAACCTAGGCATTGTAAAAATAAACAGTTCAATAGCCTAGGCATATTGTAAGACACTTTGAATTTTCTGCTATGTTCAACGTATACAACAGTACAGTCGGCAGATATCGTTATTGTAGATGTTTTAATCCGAAAGCTAGAGCAATGTTCAGTGGTGATTGTCATTAATTAAAAATATTGATAATCATAGAGACTTAAAATTCATTTTCCTATTTTAGATCCAACAAGGCAAACTATAGTCCGAAATATGCCAAAACTATTAGTATTATGCTGAGAAGTTATGGAGATATTACTTGTCCATTAAAGATACTCAAGTATATGCTGATGGCTTATGCATATGGCTACAGCGTATTGCCCTGAATGTACCACTCTCACATTTGGGGAAATACGACGCATGCACAAGCGCAGGTTTTGTATGAGTACGCCCGTGTACAGCCATTCACTTGTGGCACCTGCAGCTCTTCGGGCATGGGAAAGAGCCAGGGATTTTACACTAGGGGGCTCTGAAAACTCTAAAGCCCTGTACACACGATCGGATTTCCTATGGTTTTTTAACCAATGGATTTTTCCATCGGAAAACCGATGAAGCTGACTTCCATCAGTCTTGCCTACACACCATCAGTCAAAAACCCGACCGTTCCAAACGCGGTGACGTAAAACACTCCGATGAGCCGAGAAAAATTAAGTTCAATGCTTCTGAGCATGCGTCGACTTGATTCTGAGCATGCGTGGGTTTTTTAACCGATGGACTTGCCCATAGACGTTCGGAATTTGCTATCGGTTTTTTATCCATCGGAAAAATTTAAAACATGTTCTATTTTTTGACACCAATGGAAAAAAGACCGATGGGGCCCATACACGATTGGTTTGTCCGATGAAAAAAAATCCATCGGACTGTTTTTATCGGTAAAACCGATCGTGTGTACGCGGCTTAAATGTCTGTGTGCATGAGACCCTAGTAATTCATACAGTGGTGCTTAATAAAAATAAATAAAAAAAGTTTCAATAGCAAAGGACAGCATGGCGTCTTATTGGTTAGCAGTCTTGTTTTTCAGCTCTTTTTTGTTCATCTAGTACACCGTTTGCATGCTGTGTGTATGTGATTGTAGGTTAATTGTCTTCTTCTAAATTGGTCCTATTGTATGTGTGCTTGTGTGTTTGGTAGGGGGTGGGGATATTAGATTGTCAGCTCTTTAAGCAGAGCGTTGTATAGCAAAACAAACACAGCAATAACAAAATATAACAGGAGTAGGGATGAGCTTCGAGTTCGAGTCGAACTCATGTTCGACTCGAACATTGCCTGTTCGCCCGTTCGCCGAACAGCGAACAAATTGGGGTGTTCGCGGCAAATTCGAAAAGTCTATGGGAGAAATCTAAAGTGCTAATTATAAAGGCTTATATGCAAGTTATTGTCCTAAAAAGTGTTTGGGGACCCGGGTCCTGCCCCAGGGGACATGTATCCATGCAAAAAAAAGTTTTAAAAACGGACGTTTTTTTAGGAGCAGTGATTTTAATAATGCTTAAAGTGAAACAATAAAAGTGAAATATATCTTTAAATTTCGTACCTGGGGGGTGTGTATGATATGCATGTAAAGTCGCGCATGTTTCCCGTGCTTAGAACTGTCCCTGCACAAAGTGTAATTTTTGAAGGAAAAAAAGTCATTTAAGGCCCCATGCACACGAGACGCAGGTGCAAACTCTGCTGAACACACGTTTTTAAACTCTGAAACCGGCGTTTAAAAACGCGCGTTTGGCCGCGTTTGCAGCCGCGTTTATTGGCGTTTAGCGGCGTTTTACCGCGTTTGCATTTATAAGCGTTTCATCATAAGACCCTCCCTAAGCTCAAAAAACAGTAAATTTTAACCATTTCAGCCAGTTTGTGAGACCAGAGTGAGTAGCAGCAGCTGAGAGAGCCGCAGTGTACTTGTATTTAGCGTATCACCTGCCACGTCACCTGGCCACGTCACCTGGCCACGTTACCTGCCATGTCACCTAGCCACGTCACCTGCCACAAGTTGTGGATTGTCCACTTGCCACGTCACCTGGCCACGTCACCTGGCCACGTTACCTGCCACGTCACCTAGCCACTTCACCTGCCACAAGTTGTGGATTGTCCATTAGCCACGTCACCTGGCCACGTCACCTAGCCACGTCACCTGCCACAAGTTGTGGATTGTCCACTTGCCATGTCACCTGCCACGTCACCTGGCCACATCACCTGGCCACGTTACCTAGCCACGTCACCTGCCACAAGTTGTGGATTGTCCACTTGCCACGTCACCTGACCACATCACGTGTCACCTGGCCACGTCACCTGCCACAAGTTGTGGATTGTCCACTTGCCACGTCACCTGGCCATGTTACCTGCCACGTCACCTGGCCACGTCACCTGCCACGTCACCTGGCCACGTTACCTGCCACATCACCTGGCCACGTCACCTGCCACAAGTTGTGGATTGTCCACTTGCCACGTCACCTGGCCACGTCACCTGGCCACGTTACCTGCCACGTCACCTAGCCACTTCACCTGCCACAAGTTGTGGATTGTCCATTAGCCACGTCACCTGGCCACGTCACCTAGCCACGTCACCTGCCACAAGTTGTGGATTGTCCACTTGCCACGTCACCTGCCACGTCACCTGGCCACGTCACCTGCCACGTCACCTGGCCACGTCACCTGCCACAAGTTGTTGACTGTCCACTTGCCACGTTACCTGCCACAAGCTGTGGATTGTCCACTTGCCACATCACCTGGCCACGTCACCTGCCACAAGTTGTGGATTGTCCACTTGCCACATCACATGCCACATGCCACGTCACCTGGCCACGTTACCTGCCACGTCACCTAGCCACGTCACCTGCCACAAGTTGTGGATTGTCCACTTGCCACGTCACCTGGCCACATCACGTGCCACGTCACCTGGCCACGTTACCTGCCACGTCACCTGGCCATGTCACCTGCCACAAGTTGTGGATTGTCCACTGACCACGTCACCTGGCCACGTCACCTGGCCACGTCACCTGACACAAGTTGTTGATTGTCCACTGGCCACGTTACCTGCCACAAGCTGTGGATTGTCCACTTGCCACGTTACCTGCCACAAGTTGTGGATTGTCCACAATGCAATGCAAGCAATTACAGTTTTCTTTTATATTTTTTAATAGTTTTTCATCATTTGCCATCATTTTTGAGATTTCTAATGTTAAAAAATAGGTCACCTTTAAAAACGCTTATAAACGCAAACGCGGAAAAACGCCGGTACCGTGTTTAGCCGCGTTTAGCAGCGTTTAGCGTCTGAAACGTGGAAAACTTTTGCGTCTGAACCCATTTTTTTGCTTCTGAAAAAACGAGGTTAAACGCAACTGCTTGTAAACGCCAAAAAACGAGAGTGTGTGCATGGACACATAGGATAACATTGAATGGGTTCAGGGGCAGTTGAAAAAAGCGTCCAACTGCCTCTGAACGCGCGTTCAACAGCAAATAACAGCGTCTCGTGTGCATGGGGCCTTAAACTCACTCGCGGCTATTATTGAATTGTCGGCTTTTATCAATACATAGAAAAGTCATTGATTAAAAAAAAAAAAGCGTGGGGGTTCCCCCAAATTCAATTACCAGACCCTTCAGGTCTGGAATGAATATTAAGGGGAACCCCGCCGCAAATTAAAAAATAAAATGGCGTGGGGTTCCCCCTAAATATCCATACCAGGCCCTTGAGATCTGGCATGGATTTTAAGGGGAACTCCACCCCAAATTTAAAAAAAAATGGCGTGGAGTCCCCCCAAAAATCCATACCAGACCCTTATCCGAGCACGCAACCTGGCCGGCAGCAGGGGAAGAGGGGGGGATGAGAGAGCGTCCCCCCCTCCCTCCTGAACCATACCAGGCCACATGCCCTCAACATGGGGAGGATGTCCCCATGTTGATGGGGACAAGGGCCTCATCCCCACAACCCTTGCCCGGTGGTTGTGGGGGTCTGCGGGCGGGGGGCTTATCGGAATCTGGAAGACCCCTTTAACAAAGGGGACCCCCAGATCCCACCCCCCCTATGTGAATTGGTAAGGGGTACATTGTACCCCTACCATTTCACGAAGAAAGTGTCAAAAAATGTAAATAAAAACACACAAACACCTTGGAAAAGTCCTTTATTAAAAAAACAAAACAAAACATTCCAGCGATGAAATCCAGTGTCCCGCGGCGATCCCGATGTCCAGCGCTGTCCGTCATTAGTTGTGCCTGTGCGGACCTGATGGGGAACTTCCTCCGCTGTGTTTTAAATGTATAGACCCGCCCCTTCTAAAGTTCCCCATCAGGTCCGCTCAGCGGACCAGATGCGGAACGCGAGAAGGGGCGGGTCTATTCATGTATTACACAGCGAACGAAGTTCCCCATCAGGTCCGCCCCCTCGGTATGTCCGACCCGCCTACGTCATTGGCCTGAGCGGGGAACTTCCTTCACTGTGTAATTTAAATTTACACAGTGAAGGAAGTTTCCCGCTCAGGCCAATGACGTAGGCGGGGTCTGACATACCGAGGGGGCGGACCTGATGGGGAACTTCTCGCACTTTGTAATACATGTATAGACCCGCCCCTTCTTAAGTTCCCCATCAGGTCCGCTCAGCCAATGACTAGGTGTAAGGCTGAGGACCTGATGCGGAACATGAGAAGGGGCGGGTCTATACATGTATTACAAAGTGCGAGAAGTTCCCCATCAGGTCCGCCCCCTCGGTATGTCAGACCCCGCCTACGTCATTGGCCTGAGCGGGAAACTTCCTTCACTGTGTAAATTTAAATTACACAGTGAAGGAAGTTCCCCGCTCAGGCCAATGACGTAGGCGGGTCGGACATACCGAGGGGGCGGACCTGATGGGGAACTTCGTTCGCTGTGTAATACATGAATAGACCCGCCCCTTCTCGCGTTCCGCATCTGGTCCGCTGAGCGGACCTGATGGGGAACTTTAGAAGGGGCGGGTCTATACATTTAAAACACAGCGGAGGAAGTTCCCCATCAGGTCCGCACAGGCACAACCAATGACGGACAGCGCTGGACATCGGGATCACCGCGGGACACTGGATTTTATCGCTGGAATGTTTTTTTTTTTATTATTTTTTTAATAAAGGACTTTTCCAAGGTGTTTGTGTGTTTTTATTTACATTTTTTGACACTTTCTTCGTGAAATGGTAGGGGTACAATGTTCCTCTTACCAATTCACATAGGGGGGGCCAGGATCTGGGGGTCCCCTTTGTTAAAGGGGTCTTCCAGATTCCGATAAGCCCCCCGCCCGCAGACCCCCACAACCACCGGGCAAGGGTTGTGGGGATGAGGCCCTTGTCCCCATCAACATGGGGACATCCTCCCCATGTTGAGGGCATGTGGCCTGGTACGGTTCAGGAGGGAGGGGGGCCACTCTCTCGTCCCCCCCCTCTTCCCCTGCGGCCTGCCAGGTTGCGTGCTCAGATAAGGGTCTGGTATGGATTTTTGGGGGCACTCCACGCCATTTTTTTTTAAATTTGGGGTGGAGTTCCCCTTAAAATCCATGCCAGATCTCAAGGGCCTGGTATGGATATCTAGGGGGAACCCCACGCCATTTTTTTTTAATTTGCGGCGTGGTTCCCATTAATATCCATTCCAGACCTGAAGGGCCTGGTAATTGAATTTGAGGGAACCCCCACGCTTTTTTTTTTTTATCAATGACTTTTCTATGTATTGATAAAAGCCGACAATTCATTATAGCCACGAGTGAGTTTTAAATGACTTTTTTTCCTTCAAAAATGACACTTTGTGCAGGGACAGTTCTAAGCATGGGAAACATGCGCGACTTTACATGCATATCATACACTCCCCCCAGGTACGAAATTTAAAGGAATATTTCACTTTTATTTTTTCATTTTAAGCATTATTAAAATCACTGCTCCCGTAAAAACGTCTATTTTTTAAACCTTTTTTTGCTTTGATACATGTCCCCTGGGGCAGGACCCGGGTCCCCAAACACTTTTTAGGACAATAAATTGCATATTAGCCTTTATAATTAGCACTTTAGATTTCGAACGTTCGAGTCCATTGTATTTAATAGGGTTCTAAAGTTCACACGAACATTCTGTCTGTTCGCAGGTTCTGGTGCGAACCGAACAGGGGGGTGTTCGGCTCATCCCTGAACAGGAGACAGCCCACCCTGTTTGAGCTTAATAGAAGACAAGGCATCATCTAATGTCTATGGACTCTTGAAGGGAATGTGTCAATCAAAACTTAAAATGAAGCCTTGATCTGCATATAATAGTGTACATGGTACATCAATGTTGTATTCAGTCATGATTTCTATGCACCAACCCACCCAAGTCCCTGTTAGCTGACAATGTGATGATCTATGCTTCATTTTTGTTATATAGACAGAAAGTCTTATAGAAACATTAATTATTATTAATAAGTTGGGCACAGCCACCAGTCTGATTCAAACTCACCATGGAAGTTTACTCATGCTTCAAGAAGAATAATCTGAGTACACCCTAAAGTAAGGTGACCAGATTTTTAAAATGAAATCCAGGGACATTTTTTACTAGTAATGGCGGCAATCAGCGACTCTCTGCCCGTCGCCGCCCGCCTCACAGCCTGTCAATTCTTACTCTCCGGGCCCCGGGTACTACTGGGTGGGGAGCGGAGAAAGATCACTCCGCCAGGGAAGGCAAGGAGATAAGCAGGCAGGCGGCTGGTCGGGACTTGAGCCAAGGCAGAAGAACATGCGAGCGGAGCAGGATGGGCATGCCCCCGAAACTGAAGAAATATTCCCTCCACCCCGACCAGCACATAATCATCAGAAAGGGGCACAGATACTGGAAAAAAAACACCCCCTAAGCTAGTAGGAGCGGCAGAGTGGGGGGGGGGTGTAAATCCGATTTTTTTTTATTCTGCACTGACTGTCTTTGAAATTGCCCAGGCCCCTGTTCAAATCCAATCCAGGGACAAAATCAGGGACAGACTTGGTCCGGGGATAGTGTCCTCAATCCGGGCACTGTCCCCGGAAACCGGGGATGTCTGGTCACCCTACCCTAAAGAGCTGCATGAATGCCAGGGAATAACAGACAGCTCAGAATAAAGTGGATCTCAAGGCAAAAGCCTTTTTTTAGTTTTGGATAGAGTGGTAGAGGGTTAGACTCTTCGATAAGTTTGTAGTACTGTTTGAATCCACCCCTCTATTTGTACTTATGGTTGCTGTCATCTAGAAAATAATGGGAAATCCAAATTTTGAGAGTTGTCCCCAAAACAAGAGGTAAGGAGAAATCTTCTTGGGTAACCTGATCTGGGGACAGCTGTCTAAGCGGAGAATTCCCATCGCTTTGGGAGATTTCCTCTAACTTCCTATCACATCTTTGATTCAGCAAGTGAACAGAAATGTCTTTATTGGTGCACAGACACCAATAATAAACTAGCTATGATTTTAACTTTTCCATACTCTACCCAAAACTAAAAGAAAAGTTTGGGCTATACATACTCTTTAACATACACCTACAGTGTTTGCCATTTACCATTAGTAGCATAAGCCATTGGTGAACATGATCTGACACCTGAATAGTCAAAGTTTTTTGTTTACTCTTGTATTACCAGATCATGTATTTTCATGCAATAGTCAGTCCTGATGCTAGCCTTTTCTAGAAGCAGTTGGCTTCAAGAATGGATGTCTGGATGAATCTACAAAGATACAGAAGTTGTCTAAGGCCAGGTTCACACTATTTCATATTGGACGCGATATCCCCACATCCAATTCGCAATAGCAGGAGATTGTGACAGACTCTCTATGGAGCCGGTTCACACATCTCCGATGCGGCTCCAGTTTTGAATTTGCACAGGAGCCCTATGCGTCTTTGGTCCATTTCAGGTCCGAATTCAGCCCAAAATTTGGCCTGAAATCGGACCTGAAACAGTGAACCAGGACGCACATGACCCCTGCAGGGAGCCGTATCGGCATTAGGTGTGAACGGATCTTTAGGGTACCTTGGTGGATTCCTTGTTAGATGAAAATATAAATAATATTTTTTCTTAAAAGATACAGTAACTAAAGTCAAGAACAAAAATGCTATATATTTCAGCGTACGGTCCTTAGTTATGGCTGCATAGGTTTTCTTATTTTTTTTCAGGCTAAGAACATTTTTAGCAAATACAGAAAATACCCATAGATCTTGCCAAAAATGTAAAATCATTGTCACTTCCTGTGAGCTGCACCAAAGAAAATCTTCCTTCCTGGCTATCCTCTATGAACCACCCATTGCCTTGCCACATTGTAATGTAGATGAACAGGAATGGATGTGTTTGTAGTCCACTCCATACCAGCAGAACCACCTAGGGTGACAGCCATGACTCTCTCTAGATATAATCCTGGAGATACATAGTTACCGAGGGACAGAAAGTGTGTTTTTGTTTGTTTGTTTTTTGCAGGATTACCTGGTGAAAATAAAGCAAAGGAAGCCTGAAAAAGGAAAATAAATGCAGTCTACACCAAGGACTAGTAACTTACAATATATTAAATATTTGGTTTTGGGTTTGGTTACATTTGATATGAAATACCTACTAAATGACTATAGTTTCTTTATGGTCTTCCTTTTAGACTAAACTAAAAATCGAACTTAAAGTGGAGCTCCACCCTAAATAGCAACTTTTGCTATTTGGAACCCTCCCCCCTCCGGTTTCACAATTGACACCTTTCAGGGGGAGGGGGGTGAAGATACCTGTCTAAGACAGGTATTTTCACCCACATCCGGGAGTCCTGTCTCCGGGAATCTGCGGGAGTTACGTCACTTCACGCAGACTTCGCTTGGTGTTCTGGGAGACACTCGGCTCCCAGAACACAGGAGCACCAATCAGAACGGCGCAGCGCGACTCGCGCATGCGCCGTAGGGAACCGGGCATGAAGCCGCAGGGCTTCACTTCCTGGTTCCCTCAGCGAGGATGGCGGAGGGAGCAGCAGAGCGACGAGCGGTCGCTCGTCCTCTGCTGCGGACGTCGCTGGACTCCAGGACAGGTAAGTGTCCAAATATTAAAAGCCAGCAGCTGCTGTAGCTGTAGCTGCTGGCTTTTAATTTTTTTTTTCCGGTGGAGCAACCCCTTTAAAGTGGTAGTAAAGTCTTCTTTTTGACTTGTACCTACAGGTAATCCTATAATAAGGCTTACCTGTAGGCAGTAGTGTATTTAGGTTTTATGATGCCCTAGGCCTGACTCGTGCACCCCTACTTTAAATATGACCCACCCCTTCCTGTCAAGGCCACGCCCTGAAATTTTCAAGTGGGGACACTAGTCCTGGGGGGGCGGCAATGGATTCCCTTAATTTTCATAGGATTTCCTCTCACTTCCTGTTTGGCTATGGGGCAAAAAGTAGAGGGAAATCTCTGCAATGGGACAGGGATGGTAAAATACAAACTGTCAGGGGCTATAACCCTCCCTTTCTCTATCCAAAAAAAAAAAAAAAAATGTGTTGCCTATAGTTCTACTTTAAGCACAAATTTCTGATAATTTTATGGAGAGGACTAAGAAGATATAACCATGCCAATGGTGCAGCAGAAAACATAGCACAGTGAGGAGGGTTTGTAGTCCAGGATGAAAGGACAGTCAAAATTAGAAGTGGCGCCCCCCTTCCCACAGTTGCGAAATGACGGCCTCCTGCATACCGGAAGCAGTGCAGCTGCTTTATGGGGGCGCTAGACTAATTTTCCTCTCAGCCCAGTCCGCCCCATAAGACTGGTGCTACACTAACAGTGTAGCGCAAGCCGGCGGATACTCTTTCCGTGCTGCCCGCCTGCAAAGTGCTGCCCTAGGCCTGGGCCTTGTCGGCCTAGGCTAGGATACAGCGTTGCCTGTAGGTACAGTGAATATCTCTTAAACTTGCGCTGTTTAGGAGATATTCACACTGCATGCAGCCACTAAAGTGACCGGCGCATACTCTCTGAAGGGATGGCATACCCGTGCCGTCCCTTCAGAGCGCTGTACCATGGCCGTAACTCCTGTGCACTGCATGGGAGTGAGATCATCGCGGCTCAACCAATCAGACAGCTGGAGCACTCAAACCCGTAAAGAAGACTGCGTAAAGATGGAAGCCCTGTCAGCGGTGACAGCGCACTGTTGGAGGGCTTCGTTCTAAGGTATATATTTCATAATGTGCCAGTATGCGATATTAACTAGCACATTATGCCATTGTCTTGCATGGTTTTTAAAAGTAAAAAAAAAAAACTGTTCTGCATTTCATTGTAGTTTTCTGTTCTGCCCAAAACTTAATTTGCAGCCTTGTGTAGGAGGACTGCCTGAGTAGTACTTTATAGGAGCTGGCAGACAGCTCCATTGCAGGAAGATTTATTGTTATGCTCTAACCCTGAAACATCTGTGGAGTTTTATTTCCCCACTAGATGTTACCAGTTTAAGGATTCCTGCTCTTTCTCTGTAAACAGCTGAAATCTCTGGCTGTTTCTAGGCTCATGTTAATGCACCTTGTAAATCACCATTGTGAGTTCCTGGAATGTTGCAGGAGATAATAGCAATAATAGGCAAGTCAGGGAAAAAATAACATTCATGCAGAATGTCAATGTTACAAGAAGGGTAAAATGAAAACTAGCCAAGTGATAAGGGGACAAATGTAAAGAAATGTGATGCAGTCTCAGCCACTGGGCTGATTAGCAGTAAGTCATGGCTGGAAGGGACTGCAGGTCTGTGGTTCAGCACCAGGTACAAACAGGACTATATTGCCATCACAAAGATAAGCTACATTTACATGTAACTGTTAAGCTGCCCATACGTTATGTAGTAGGATTACTGGTGGTAATACATACCTCCCAACTTTTTGAGATGGGAACGAGGGACACCTATAAGAAAAAGTATCTAGGCATAGGACACACGCCCCGTAACTACTTCAGGTCCGCCCCATTGCAGTTTTAATATATATACGTGATCTGGCTCTTCGGTAGGGGGCGTGTATGTGTGCCTCCGATGGCTCGCTCCCCATGATCACACACAGTGGAGCGGGTACCACAGACTCAATGTTCACCAGCACCCCCTGATGATCGAGCAGAGAGGCAGAATGGCGGTCTGCCTATGTAAACAAGGCAGATTGCTGTTCTGACAGGAAGAAAGGCATAGATCCTGTGTCTCTGCAAAGCAGGAACTAGGATCCATTTCTTCCCCTAGTAAAAAGCACCTCCCACAGTTTGTAATATTTACATATTTTTTTAGCACTGATCACTGTATAAGTGTCACTGGTCCCCCAAAAGTGTCAATTAATGTCTGAATGTCCACCACAATAACGCAGTCCCGCTCTCACGCTGATCAACATCATTACTAGTAAATAAATAAATAAACAAAAATATCCCATAATTTGTAGACTTATAACTTTTGCGCAAACCAATCAATATATGCTTATTGGAAGAATTTGTGGGGGGAAAAAAAGACAACATTTTGGGGTACAGTGTTGCACGACCGCACAATTGTCAATTAAAGTAACGCAGTGCTGTATCACAAAATATGGCCTGGCCATGAAGGGAGGTAAATCTTCCAGAGGTCAAGTGGTTAAAGTAGAATTATACAAAAAAAAATGATTAGTAAAACCCACAAGTGTTTTTTTGTTTTTTTACCACTATTATTTCTTTATATTGGCTTTTAAAATTTACAAATGCAGCAATTTAGAAATTGAATGAAAGGTTTAGCACTGAGAAACACTTTTTGAAAGAGAAAAAGTGTATCTTTAAAGCAACTGTATAGATCAGACCAACATGATTGACAAATGAGGAAGTAAGAGGGACAGAGGGACTTGTTTCCGAATCAGGGAAAGTCCCTTGACATCAGGGACATTTGGGAGCTATGGTAATATAAAGAAACGATTGAATGTGCACTTAGCTTCGAAGAGGTATTTCAGTCTCCCATGTCTGTGTGCAAGCTAAATTATTTGCTGGCTGCCTCTCCCTGTTGAAGGACTCTAGTGTTGAAGGACTTTTTCTCTCATCATGATCATTGCCAAACTAAACGTTGGCATCATGCCCCCTTTGTGCATGCCATTGTAAGCATACAAAATGAAACACCAGAGATGACATGTTGATAGCATTTAGTTCTGCACATGTCCAGGTACTGGATCTGCTGTGGCGAGGACTTAAATCCCGGAGTGCTCAATTACAAAAATCACGACTTCTTCAAAAAAACTAAAAATAGTGCTTTAAATCTCCCTGCATCCTGCACGGAGGGTGACATTGTCTGCAAAAGTAAAATTTTGTGAGCTGCAATCCTGTTTTAGCACCAAAAGATATTGGAAAAATTAATTAAATTAATTAAGAGGCTACTATGAAATAATTTCACTACTGGGGCCCATTTAGATCTATGCGTGTGCATAGAGGTGTGGTTTTTTTTTCTGGAGCGTTAGGCGGGTGCATTGTCATATGTCAACATGCGTTTCCTGTGTGCGTTAAAATGTATTTTGATGAGCATTTTTATTGCATTTTTTATTTTAGAACTTGAAATAGATACGGTAAATGGCTGCTGACCATGGCTTGTTACAACCTATTGGTAATCTGTATTTTAATGTGCTGTAATTGATCTATGTCTTTAGAAAATATCTTCCACCAACACCAGGGTTATACTTAAAAAATGATAACGTTATCATTAAAACACAGTCATCTCAATGGGAATGCATGCATGCAAGTGGTGCTAATAGGGTGACCATCTGGAAAGAATCCAGGTAGTTACCCTGATGGCAATAAGGTCAGCCAATAGGGTTTGACCTGTTCCAAGGGAACATGAACTATGCACAAAATGTGGCTAGGCTATCTGACTAGGGACTATGGGAGTGGTGATAACCTTGGAAGTAAAGAAAACTGTTATTCCAGCCAGTAGGTGGATATATGAAACAGTCATAAGCAGGTATATCACACATAAGAAATCTGTCGTCATGTAAAGCAGCAAAAGAGCAGACAATTAATGCAAAGCACAGCACAACATATATAAAGCAGCAGGATGGTAGTAGATGAAGCCAGGGCTGGGACAAGGGGTGCGCAGAAGGGGCGACTGCCCTGGGCACTGTGGTATCATGTGAGGTGGAGGGGGGCACCACAAGGAGATTGAGGGGGAGGGAATTTGTGCTGGTAGGGGAAATTTGGGGGGGGGGTTAAGTATTATTCAAGGAGGGGAAATTTGGAGGGGGGGTGCTAAGAGTAGTAATTTAGGGGGATTTGTGTTGGTGGGGGGGGAGAAAGCTTTGTGCTAGGAGGGGGGAATTTGGGGGGAATTTGTTCTATGGGGGGATTTGAAGTGGGGGGGGGGGAAAGATGTGTAATAGGAGGGTAAACTTTAGGGGGAGAGGATTTGTGCTACGAGGCATGATTTTTTATTTTTTTGGGGATGACGACTTCTGAGCTGGGGGGATGGGGGGGCAAATATTTGTGCTGAGAGGGGGGATTTCAGCAATCCCCTTTTTATCTATGTCTTTAGCTCTGACACTTAAAGTGAAACTCCACCCAAAAGGGGAAGATCCACTTGTTTGCCTCCTCCCCCTTCCGCTGCCACATGTGGCACCTTTTGGGGGATAGCGGATACCTGGTGTTGACAGGTACCCGCTCCCACTTCCTGCTCAGTTGCCACAGAGTCTGGAAGTCTGGTCCCCTCCTCCTCCGCTCCCCCCCCCCCCCCGGCAGCCAGCCCATTGAGAAAACACAATACAATTTGCGCATGCGCAGTAGAAGACCAGCTGTGAAGTGCAAGGCTTCACTGACAGTTTCCTTTAGCCAAGATGGCAGCGGCAGCACCTCAAGAATCGGCTCGAATGAGGAAGCCGCCAGATACCTGGACAGGTAAATACCATAATAGTGAAAGTCAGCAGCTACAGTATTTGTATTTGGGGAGGGGGGCTGGAACTCTTATTTTAAGTGCATGCAAACCCTAACCATTAACTTTTTCTTATTTACTCTCTTTAGATCTGTTACAATTGAAATCATTTTTGTTATCTCTGTTCGATAAATACCCTGTGGTGATAACACTCTCCTCCCTCTGCTTAGCCAGATGTCATAGTAAGATTTTTGCGTCTCAAAGCGGTACATTGTTTTGCACAGAAATTTGGCATTTTATATTGTAATCCTGTAGTTCTTAGGAATAACTCACTTAAATCTGTACAAACATATGGGTATGATAAAGTTTGAAATACTAAATCATAAATTATAATAAATAACTATAAATAATTATCAAAAATAATAATATAATAATAATAAAATGTATTCAATAATGTAATCAAATCAAAAACACAGAAATTTGCTCAGTCGCAGAATTGTCGCTGTCATCACTTTCAGTGTCTGATGACAAATTTCCCCAAGAATCACTATCGCTCAATTCTGCAAGTGATTCTTATTTATTATCGCTGTTTTCTAGCTGGTCTAAAACCACTTTTGACGTAAAGGGACACTTTTTGGATGCCATGGACGTTCTCAAGTTTCCAGACAGAAAGAATGGCATATATAATATAAAACTGCATGCAGGGCACTGGACAAAGCATTAGGGACAAAAGGGATGTGAAATGATTTGATACAGTAATGTAATCTTACAGATTACAGTGTACTGTATGTGTTATGTTTTTTGCACTTTTTGAATTTGCCGCCGGGCTCCGCCCAGATGCGTTGCGACGATCGCAGGGAACGGAGCCTGGCACACAGTACATCGGGCGGAGGACACAGCCCGTAGGCACAGCGGGGAGACATCGCAGGATTCTGGGGACAAGGTAATAAGTTTGCCTGGATCCTGCGATGCAAACCCGAGTGTGGCTCTGGGTTACCGCTTTTGGTAGTTAAAATTCACCCTGAGCCACACTCGGGTTTCAATGCTAGGAAGGTTAAAGTACCCTTAATGTTAACCTTAAAGAGGAAGTAAACCCAGGTATAAAACAAAAAAACACCACCTGCAAGACAAAGGCATAATGAGCTCGATTGCATTGCATACGAGCTCATTATGTAATACTCACCTCCGATCGAAGCCCCTGCAGCCGTCCTCTTCCAACGCCCGGGCAGCCGACATCTTGCCCGGGGGTTACTTCCGCGTATCGCAGCTCCGGCGCTCTGATTGGCCAGAGCCGCGATGACGTCACTCCAGAGCTTGCGCGCGGGAGCCTGGAGTGAAGGCACGGCCTCAATGAGGATTGGCACACTACAGTGCGCCTGCACCGCGTAGTAGCCACGTAAACAGCGGCGCCCGTGATTTTAGTAAATATCTCCTAAACCTTAATCTAGGCTTACCTGTAGGTTAAAGTGGTTGTAAAGGGTTTACAACCACTTTAAGCCGGCCATACATGGATTATAATTTGGATGGTTCAGCAGGGACCAGATGAATTTTGATCCATGTATTTGCACCCTGGTTGTACAGTCGAGTTTTCACCAATGGGTCAATGCTACCAGCTGCACTGATCATTGTATTCTGACAGGGGGGAAGGCTCCCTGCTGTCATAACATAATAGCACAGAGGGAGGATTCCCCAACCCACATTGAATGTGTGGACGGGGGAATTGGATCTTTATTTTTTTCCGTTCAACCCACTGGTTGAAAAAAAGAAAAAAATGAATGTATGAACTGCCTTAGCTTTATATCCTCCTTACCCTAAAATACCCCTTAATATAGTGCATACCACTAGTTTGACCCCATCATCTCCTAGTGCAAAGTTCTTCCACCACCAAGATCTTAGCAAACAAAAGATCTGCTATAACTGACCCCCTTGCCCCCGTGTTCATTTTTCATCTGATGCCAAGGTACAGATAGGGTGACCACATGTCCCGGATTGCCCGGGACAGTCCCGGGCACCTTCATTCCAGGACAATACAGTGTCCCGGAATGAAACTGACACAGCCACCCCCCAGGCCAATCTGATGCCCCCAAAAAAGGCTGCCACATCACCGTTTACTCACTGACAGTACTTGTCCTGGCCGGGAATACCTGGAGGAGCACAATCCCTGCCCCCTGCTTGTGATTGGAGAAATCATGAATCGCACCTCTTGTGTCCAATCACTGTGCTGTGATTCGTTACAGCACAAGCTGATTTTTGGGAGGGGGGGGGGTGTCCCTGAATGATAGTTTAAAAATGTGGTCACCCTAGGTACATATGAAGCTGATAACGCCTACACCCCTGGTTTGTAATAAATCTAGTTTGCTAGATATAAACATGACAACATTCTGTCCAAAGATCTGTCAGTTTCTCTAGAAGATGTACACTCTCACTGAATAACATTTAATATTGCAAAAGCATTTTGTGTGTCATAAATGATTGCCATTTGTAAAATAACTGTTTCCTCTCTTTTTTATCCTATTTCATCTGAGTGCTGCTGATCTTCCTTGTCAGCCTCTTCATGTATGCAAACCATGGAGGGCTGCATGACATTTCTCAATGTGGGTTTCCTAAAGGCTCATGTACACAGGATGTTTTTACAACTGCTGTTAGGGGCGCCTGACGTTTTTTTTTACTGTCTCTAAACGCCCTTCCATATTAGCCTATGTGTCCACGCAAACATAAACTTTCAGAGGCGTTTGGAAGCATAAGCGTTTAGGGGCAGTAGAAAAACAACAGCCTGTGCATCCAGGAGCAGAGGCTGTTGAGCTGGAAAAACGCCCCCCAAAAAAACACCAAAAAACGCTGTAACAAGCTTTTAACCGCGTTTGGCATTTTTAGGCATTTTTACATTATAGGGAGTATTTTTACTGCCAAAAACAATAATGCCAAAAAATGCAGAAAAACACGCATAAATGCCCATAACGGCTATTCAAAAAATGCATCTAGAAGCACGCTTTTAACAGTGCTTTTTCCTTGCAGCAGCGCTGATGTTTTTTAAACGTACTGTGTGCATGAGGCCTTATAAGTAAGGTGACCAGATTTTTTAAATGAAATCCGGGGACATTTTTTTTTTTACTAGTAATGGCGGCAATCAGCAACTCTCTGCCCGTCGCCACCACCCGCCTCACAGCCTGTCAAGTCTTACTCTCCGGGCCCCAGCTACTACTGGGTGGGGAGCGGAGAAAGATCACTCCGCCAGGGAAGGCAAGGAGATAAGCAGGCAGGCGGCTGGTCGGGACTTGAGCCAAGGCAGAAGAACATGCGAGCGGAGCTGAATGGGCATGTGCCCGAAACTGAAGAAATATTCACTCCGCTGCGACCAGCACATAATCATCAGAAAGGGGCACGGATAATGGAAAAAAATTTCCCCCCTCTAAGCTAGTTGGAGCGGCAGAGCGGGGGGGTGTAATTCAGATTTTTTTTTTATTCTGCACTGACTGTCTTTGAAATTGCCCCAGCCCCTGTTCAAATCCAATCCGGGGACAAAACCGGAGACAGACTTGGCCCGGGGACAGTGTCCTCAATCCGGGGACTGTCCCTGAAAACCGGGGATGTCTGGTCTACCTTATAGAGACAACAATGGAACATGTCTGCACAACCAGTTATGGTATGGCCTCCTATAATTTCCACCAGAAGCACACTTGAAAGGATGATAACACAAGCAAGCAAGTGGGAGACTGGGACTGAGCGCTGTCACCCCATATCAGAAATGTGTCTAAGCAAAAACCTTTATGGCAAGATCACCAAGTACGTTGTATTATAGATTTAATAATATTACAAATTTATTTTAAATGTTAAAGATTATATGGGATTTTTTGGGTTTACATCAACTTTACGTCAACTAAGGTGACGGGTGGTAGGATCCCGGTTGGAATTTAGGCTAGTTCATCAGGAACCAGCCAAACTTTGCTTCATGTATGACCAGCCTTAGCTATTCACATTTACATGAATATCTAAAAAAAAAGACTGGTAAAAATCTTTATATTCCCGGAAAAGATAAACAATTTGGAGGAAATCAGTCCTACAAGTGGATCACACAGTCAGATGAGACAACTATAAAATTGTGGCAGGTTTTTGTCGTAATTTCCTTTATTATATTGATTTGAAACCCATGATGGGTTTTAGCCATTTGCACTTTGCCTGTATTTTATAGTAAGATGCATTCACAAAGGCATGCACTGCTAAACAGTAATTAGCGTTGGGCCTCCTAGGCACAGAAGGTATTAATAACTCCTTCATTAGTTTCATAGAGCTTGGAGGTGCTGCATGACTTAGCCTAGTTGAGGATGATGCTTTTTCCTTTGTACATTTCCCAGATGGCTTTGTAGCAGAATTTCATATTTGAAGAGCTCAAGTGATAATCTTCAATGGTTGAAGGACTCTAATATAATATTTCTTACGGCTACTTGAATTTATATTTTACCCTGGGTATGTTGTGCTGCCTTATCAGGCGTGACGCCAATAAATGATCCGTATTTGTTAATGCCGAGGAGAGGATGATGACTCTTAACAGTCAGATAGCTGGATGTTTCTTACATATGAGTAAGGTAGAAATATTAACATAATGATTTATGGAATGAGAAGATGACTGAATTGTAGACATTTGAATGACGCTAAATTGTCAATTTTAAGTAGTCCCCAAGATTTTCCAATTTTACATTTGTCTTAACCTCCCTGGCGGTATGATTCTGTCAGATTTTAGGTGCTGAAAGCGGTACCATTATTTTGCATGGAAATTTGGTGTTTTATATTGTAGGCCTGCAATTTTTAGGAATAACTCACTTAAATCTGTCCAAACAAGAGTCTAGTAGACATCCCGGGTATGATAGTTTGAAACACAAAATCATAAATTATAATATAATAAATAACTATAAATAATTATGTAGCGATACCCCCAGCCAAGGGAGCCACTGTTATGATTTTCGGGCCTGTAACACACCGCTGTCAACCCCCAGCAATTGGCTCTACCCTCCCTTGGCAGAGTTAGTAGGGGATGATAGGATTGTGAGGCCTGCAACTTTGGGCAACACAACCCAGCAACAAAAGCACACACAGTGATGTAGCGGACACTGACCGTTTCTTCTGCACAGTAATAACACCAACAACTAGTCTGCTTAATCCTGGTACTTTTACTGAAGGAAATGATTAAACAGATTAAAACAGTACACTTTAGTATATGCAGAGCCCTGCAATAAAAGGCGTTCAGCAATAGACAGATATACAATCCTGTACACAGATAACTAACAGACCCCCTTGCAGCTCTCCTCCCTCGTGGGCAAGATGGCGCCCAGAAATGTCTACACTGATAAGTCAGGCCTGACTGTAACTATGTGTAAGTTCCATAGAGAAGAATCTTCACTAGCAAATGGTGGTGCACTTTTGAAGACAAAATTGTAATCCACAGGAATAAAGGTTGACAAACTTGGTGAACAGGGATAAAGTCACTAATGCTACTCAATGCACTGTCCCTCCGGTGTGCGTATGCAAACTCTAACGGGTGAGTCCCGAACAACAAACACTGGGCCTAGAGATCCTGTACTAATCTCTGAGCAGGTTCTCTCTCACCCAACCGGACCAGTCCACGTCCATATCTTCCGTTGCTGTGTCTCGGTACACAGGTTCCACGACACCCGGGTCTTTGGTCCTCCTGGAAGCAGCATACGGGTAGCAGGATGCAACGTCCCTCAGGCTCCTCGTTGGAAACGGAAGACTTTTTGGAAACACAGGGCCTAGGCTTCAGGCCCTGTCCGGAACAACAGACTCAGCAACGAGTTCCACTTGCGGGGCGGGCGATGTCCAAAGAGCCCGTACTCCGGTCCACCCCTCCGTTAAATACCCCACCCCAGCAGTCCTTGCGCAGGGAAATGCATCCTGGGTATGGTAGTCTCTGGGTTCGTCAAGCAACACCCCGCTACAATTATAACAAATAATAATATAATAATAATAAAAATGATTCACTAATGTAATCGAATCAAAAACACTGAAATTTGCTCAGTTGAAGAATTGTCGCTGTCATTAGATTTAGTGTTTGATGACGAATTTCCCCACAAATCGCTATCGCTCAATTCTGCAAGTGATTTTAATTTATTATCGCTGTTTTCTAGCTGGTCTAAAACCACTTTTGACATAAAGGGACACTTTTTGGTTGCTATGGACAATCTCCAGTTTCCAGGCAGAAAAAACTATATTTATAATATAAAAGTGCATACAGGGCACTGGACAGACCACTAGGGACAAAGGGGATGTGTCATTTTTTTTATACAGTACTGAACTGTATGTGAACTGTGTTTTTACTTTTTGGAATTTGACGCCGATCTCCGCCCCCGTGCGCCGCAATGTCGCAGGGAACGGGGCCTCGGTGGCACTGTGTGAATCGAGTGAGACACGGCTCGCACACACAGCGGGGAGACATCGCAGGATCCAGGGGACAAGGTAAGTAACTCTCACTGGATACTGCGATGCAGCCCGAGTCTGGCTCGGGGTTACCGCTTTTGGTACTGAAATCTCAGCCCGAGCCAGACTGGGGATTACCGCCAGGGAGGTTAATGGAACAGTTCTGCAATAGGCTTATTTCACTAAGCCAGAACACATGTGTTATGTCCCATAACATCCAGCATTTTCAGCCATGTGACTTATTTTATTCATATAATATATGATTCAATCTAATGACCATAATGAGCTCAATTACGTTTGTGCTACTCCTAGAGCAGCTAATTAATAAAAAAATGGAGCAAGAAATTTAGAATACAAGTTCATCTCTTATTGCATAAGGTCCGGCATTAGTTGTGTGGCCTCTAGTAATGTAGAAAACCTCTGTCCAGGCAGTGCTGACTATACCTGAATGTCAGTGTTCTGAGACCGCATTACTAATGCCTAAATCACATTATATTGTTATATTTGTTTTTTCCAAAAAAGTGGAGTTACCTTTTAAAGTTCTTTTACTGCTTGTTCAGAAGATATAATTAGATAGAAATACTTCTGTGTGCCTAGCCTGGGAAGAGGTTCACGTCACATTTTAATCACTTGACAAATTACTTTTGTAAGATACAAAAATAATTGCTAATAGAAAATAATGGAATATGATTTTTCCATTTTTGTCTGCACATATCCTTTATGAAAAATGTTATCAATATGAGTTATAATTTTAAACGCAGTTTAAATTTCAATTTAAACGATATTTTTTTAATGATGACCATTAACACTAAAACCGTATGTGTCCCATAAAACAATTGCAAAATATGTTATTGTAATTGAAGAAAAACCTCTTAAAATTGATAATTGTGTATCTTCTATATTAATCCAATAGCTTCAATAAATTTTAATTTACTAACCTGGAATAAACATGCAAATTGGGAATTGTGATTTCTCTCTGAGCCAGCCAGGCAACTAGCCTTTTTCAGAAGGAGGCTAACAATAACCAAAAAAACATAAAGGTATTATCAACCACTCAAATAACCCGGGCTTCCTCCCCTGCTGTAGCTGCTGTGTCAGCTACAATTGCAGGACATGACAGCCGGGTCTTATGCCGCCTACACACGGTCGGAATTTCCGACAACAAATGTTCGATGTGAGCTTGTTGTCGGAAAATCCGACCATGTGTATTTGCTGTCGGAATTTGAGAGCTGGTTCTCAAATTTTCCGACAACAAAAGTTGTTGTAGGAAATTCCAACCATGTGTACACAATTCAACGCACAAAAATTGTACGCATGCTCGGAATCAATTCGACGCATGCTCGGAATCATTGAACTTCGTTTTTCTCGGCTCGTCGTAGTGTTGTACGCCACCACGTTCTTGACATTCGCAATTTCCGAAAAACATTTGTGTGACCGTGTGTATGCAAGACAAGTTTGAGCGAACATCCGTCGGAAAAAAATCCACGGTTTGGTTGATGGAATGTCCGATCGTGTGTACGCGGCATAAGTCTATGTCTCAAGCCTGCTGACAACAGTTCCAATATAAACAAAGCTTGCACACACTCTTTGCAAGCTTCATTTACAAGTAAAAGTTCATGTAGATAACAAGGGGTTGTCCTTGCAAGTGAAAATATATATATATATATATATATATATATTTTTTTTAATATAAAAAACCCTTTCTCACTTTAATTTTTTTTTTTTTAACCTTTTTTTGCCATTCATATTTAGGCCCCTTTCACACTGAGGCACTTTGCAGGCGCTATTACGCTAAAAATAGCGCCTGCAATGCACCCCAAAAAAGCCGCTCAATTGTATCCAGTGTGAAAGCCCGAGGGCTTTCACACTGGAGCGTTGCGCTTGCAGGAGGGTCAAAAATCTCCTGCCAGCCGCATCTTTGAGGCGTGATAGGAGCGGTAAAAATACCGCTCCTATAGCGCCCCTGCCCATTGAAATCAATGGGGTAGCGCCTCCAAAACGCCCGCAAAACGCTGCAAAGAGGCATTATTGCAGGCGTTTTTAACCCTTTTTCGGCCGCTAGCGGGGGTTAAAATCCCCCCACTAGCGCCCGCAAATCACTGCAAAAAATACGGTATAGCGGCGCTAAAAATAGCGCCGCTATACCGCCAGCGCATCCAGCGCTTCAGTGTGAAAGTAGCCTTATTCTTTTATTTGTTTTGTTGGTTCATTCTTGTAGTGATGCAACTTTGTCATGCTTTGTCTCAGAAACCAGGGACAAAGAGCACAATAAAATCTGCACATTTAATCTACAGTTACAATTTACTACGCTAGTTGTCTTAATTCTAATGCCACGTACACACGATCAGAAAATCCGACAAGAAAAACGTGGATTTTTTTCCGACGGAACCTTGGCTCAAACTTGTCTTGCATACACACGGTCACACCAAATTCCGACCGTCAAGAACGTGGTGACGTACAACACTATGACAAAATTAAGTTCAATGCTTCCGAGCATGCGTCGACTTGATTCTGAGCATGCGTGTGCATTGTTTTTGGTGCGTCGGTATTGCATACAGACGATCGGAATTTCCTCCAAGAACTTTTCTTATCGGAAAATTTGAGAACCAGCTCTCAAATTTTTCTTGCCGGAAATTCCGACAGAAAAATTCCGATGGAGCCTATACACGGTCAGAATTTCCGACCAAAAGCTCACATCAGACTTTTCTTGTCTGAATTTCCGATCGTGTGTATGCGGCATTACAATGGTCATGCTCAGACTAGGAGAGAAATAAGCAGCACAAGTTGCCAGTCAGAAGTGCTACTCTGCCATACTGCTCATATTCTAACACATAGCGTGTTGATAGGAGGAGGAATAAAAGTGACAGTGAGATCAGTTCATCAATTTTCTGCTTCTTTCACTATCCAATCACAGCCCAGGAGAGGGACAAGACCTGTAATTAATAATAAATCTCAGTTTTTTAAAGCACTTTTAGCAGCTGATAGCAGATAGCAGAGGAGATAGCAGAGCAGAGATAACAGTGTGATACTGAGATGAGCTCTTCACTGCCCAGCTTCACCTTTCACTGTCCAATGACAGGCTGGAGGTGGGTCAGAGTAACCTGGGCTCAGAGGAAGAGGGTTGAAAGTTGCTGGTCATTAGACCAAGGACATCTAGCAGCAGAACAAAAGCACTGCAGGAGAAATCTCTGGACTAAAACCAACTATTACAGCAAGAGCTGGTTATGTTATTGTAACTTACTTAATGTTATTGTTCATCTTTATTACTTTTTTTTGGCTGGAGGTCAGCTTTAAAGCTTTTGTTACCCCAATATTTCATATTCCTGGTATGTAGCTGCTGTACCATGCACTTGTATGAGAAAGTATCCTGTTCTCTTTGTATTTCTTCCTTTGTGTGAAATTCCTGCAGTTCCTGCTAGTCCCTCTGCTTTCCTATTAAAAACTGACCACACTGAGCAGGAGACCACACCGTTGTCAGTTCTTTAGCTATGCTGAGAACTTAGCCTGCTCTCCTCCAGTGATCAGACTTGTCCTAACACCCCCCCCCCCCACTGTACAGCCTTCACTGGGAGGCTCAGTGTACTGCTGCTTCTCCTCCCCCAGCTCTTATGCAACTCAGAACAGAGGGAATGTGATCACTTATAAAAAAGGTATTTATATATTTTTATATCTTTACACAAATGTTTTGCCTTTCATTTCTATTTTAAACTGAATAGGTTGTTTTACAAGGTGATCGTTTACAATCACTTTAAAAGGAGAAGTCCGGCCTGAGCTTGTTTGGCTGGGCTTCTCCTATGGGTCACAGGGGTACAATTCGTTTTGCACTCCTGTGACCTGTTTTCAGCAGAGAGCGGTATGAAGTCCGCTCTCTGCTGACGTCACAGGAATCAATCCAGGCACCGCGTCATCCCGACAATAAAGTTTGGATCCGCCAGGTGCCTGGATCGATGCCTGTCTCAGCCTCTCTGCGAGCCGCTGAGAGGCTGAGACGGCCGCTCCCCGCCCCTCTACAGCTCAGTGCTCCAGTGAGCATGGAGGAGCAGAGCAGGAGAGCTGCTGATTGACAGGCAGCAGTTCTCTGCTGGGGGAGGAGAGAGTTACCACTCAGATGTGACTGGTGACTCATTCACAAGATCCAGAGCCGTGGGTGCAGGCAATGCATATGACAATGCAAAAAATCTGAGGAAAACGCTTGGACAGCCGCACTCCAAAAAAGGTTATTTTATTTAAAACAAAAGCACAAACAACATGCCACAGCAAAAAAACAGCAAGTATGAGCTGACGTTTCGCACTGCGATTCAGTGCTTAATCATAGCTATGATTAAGCACTGAATCGCAGTGCGAAACGTCAGCTCATACTTGCTGTTTTTTTGCTGTGGCATGTTGTTTGTGCTTTTGTTTTAAATAAAATAACCTTTTTTGGAGTGCGGCTGTCCAAGCGTTTTTCTCTGCTGGGGAAGCCGAGAGAACCGAGCCATCGGCGATGTTCTGTGGCTCGGTTCTCAGTGTAGAGACGCTGGGGGACCGATGCAGCATCCACGTAGGTAAGTATTATTATGGGAAAACCCGAATTCCCATACTTCTCTTTTAAGGTTGCCTGTTAGTGGAAAGCATCCAATTCATCTACATTGGTTCCTTTATTCTGATCGCAATGAGGAAAAAACCAGCAACCGTTTTTTTCGGAAACATGAGCCCTTACAGTTAAATCTAGAGAATAAAAAACCTCATTATGAAATGTTTGTCTTGCTGATAAAACAAATCACACCAGAATGCTGCCAGCCACTAGCAGTATTGTTTAATAGATGTCCGTACTGTTTGCTCATAAACTCACGTGTGAAGCCGGAATAATGCCACTGTTTAACAAATAGAACAAGGAAGAGGCTGTTGCCTAATCTGTTTGTCTGTTGGCAAGGCGGTGTCTAGTCTTAGAGACTGAATGATGGTGGGTGGAAGGCTATTTAAGTTGCCCAGCATGGGAGCCAGTGTAAGCTTGTTAGTCTTGCTTTTAACATAGTGAGTGTGTTGTGCTTGGGTGGTTCCTTCTCAGTTATCCTTCTGTGGAAGTTTACGGATGCATGAAATAGGGGGCGGGGCACAATGTCCTTATTATAACAAGATTTCCCGTAATAATGATAGAGTCTGGGATACATCTCTTTCTCCTATCAATGCCACTGTCATTAGGGAAAATAATAGGGCAGATTATTATCAAATGAATCAACAATAAAATAGGTAGGGTAGCATTACACTTGTCAGTACAATCATTCAGTTATTATGAATAGCCAGACAGCTAAATCCGCCTATGAAATACACATATAGAGAGCTGCCTAAAGATTTGTAAAGCAATAAATACATATAAGATCCACCTATAGCTCCTGCAGTGATACTACAGTGCCTTGCAAAAGTATTCACCCCCTTGGCATTTTTTGTGTTTTGTTGCCTCACAACCTGGAATTAACATGGATTGTTTGAGGATTTGCATCATTTATTTTACAGAACATGCCCACAACTTTGAAGATGTTTTTTTTTATATTGTGAAGCAAACAACAAATAGGACAAAATAACAGAAAAAGTCAATGTGCATAACTATTTACCCCCCTAAATTCAATACTTTGTAGAGCCACCTTTTGCGGCTATCACAGCTCCAAGTCGCTTTGGATAAGTCTCTATGAGCTTGCCACATCTTACCACTGGGATTTTTGCCCATTCCTCCTTGCAAAACTGCTCCAGCTCCTTCAAGTTTGATGGTTTGCGCTTGTGAACAGCAATCTTTAAGTCTGACTGCAGATTTTCTATTGGATTGAGGTCTGGGCTTTAACTAGGCCATTCCAACACATTTACATGTTTCCCCTTAAAGCGGAAGTAAACCCATTGATTTAACAGTTTCAAAAAGCAGTTACATTCCCGGCATGCCGGGAAGGCCAACTGTCACATTGGTTGTGCTCTCAACCAAACTGTCAAACCATCCAATGGCTGGTGTCATAACTGATCACATGTGCAGCATCATGGCAGTTGAAGATTAAACAGAGGCCAAGATGGCAGCTTCCTTGCCTGAAAATGATAGGAGGGTTTACTTCCACTTTAAACCACTCAAGTGTTGCTTTAGCAGTGTGTTTGGGGTCATTGTCCTGCTGGAAGGTGAAGCTCCGTCCTAGCCGCAAATCACACACACAGTGGTACAGGTTTTGCTCAAGAATATCCCTGTATTTAGCACCATCCATCTTTCCCTCAACTCTGACCAGTTTCCCAGTCCCGACTGCTGAAAAACATCCCCACAGAATGATGCTGCCACCACCATGTTTCACTGTGTGGATGGTGTTCTTTGGGTGATGTGATGTGTTGGGTTTGCGCCAGACATAGCGTTTTCTTTGATGGCCAAAAAGTTCAATTTTAGTCTCATCAGACCAGAGCACCTTCCTCCATACATTTTGGAAATCTCCCATGTGCCTTTTCGCAAACTCAAAACATGCCATTTTGTTTTTTGCTGAAAATAATGGCTTTCTTCTGGCCACTCTGCCATAAGATCCAACTCTATAGAGCGTAGAGCTTATTGTCGTCCTATATACAGATACTCCAGTCTCTGCTGTGGAACTCTGCAGCTCCTCCGGGGTTACCTTAGGTCTCTGTGCTGCCTCTCTGATTAATGCCCTCTTTGCCCGGTCCGTGTGTTTTGGTGTGCGGCCGTCTCTTGGCAGGTTTGCTGTTGTGCCATGTTCTTTCCATTTGGTTATGATAGATATGGTGGTGCTTCTAAGGATCATCAAAGATTTGGATATTTTTTTATAACCTAACCCTGACTTGTACTTCTCAACAACATTGTCTCTTACTTTGGAGAGTTCCTTGGTCTTCATGGCAGCGTTTGGTTAGTGGTGCCTCTTGCTTAGGTGTTGCAGCCTCTGGGGCCTTTCAAAAAGGTGTGTATATGTAATGACAGATCATGTGACACTTAGATTGCACGCAGGTGGACATCATTTCACTAATTATGTGACTTCTGAAGGTAATTGGTTGCAGCAGAGCTTTTTATGGGCTTCATAACAAAGGGGGTGGATACATACGCACATGACAATTATAATTTTTTTATTTCTGAAAAATAGTTTTATGTATATTATTTTCTAATTTTACTTCACCAACTTAGACTATTGTGTTCTGATCCATCACATATAATTCAGATTAAAAAAACATTGAACTAAAGGCTTTAATGTAACAAAATATGTAAAAAGCCAAGGGGGTGAATACTTTTGCAAGGCACTGTATATACCATATACTATGTAGGGAGCTTGAAGTTTATTTGACCTTTTGGCACTGGCACCTCCCGGCCCTTTAAGGGTTTTAAGATGTCTGGAGGCGGGGTCTATGATCATGTGACCTTATTGGAAAGCTCCCAATTGCAAGCAGTGATCAGGAGTTTCCTGTTAGCCGCCAGTAACTGTGCAGGGCACACGCTCTCGGCACAGCTGGTTTTGGAATGTTGCACGCAAATATGTGGCTGCTCAGCGCCAAGTCCCACCCACCTAGAGGCCACATATTTGTGCGCTGTTGTCGTCAACAGGTTAAACCCTTAACAATAACTTTCTCTTTTTTTCCCTTTTTGGTCTGTTAAATATACCGTTAAAAGCATGTTTTTATACATTTTCGAGTGTAAAAATAAAAAACTGTTCATCTAGAAGTATTGGGCTCATTCACAAAGCAGTATCTACTGCTTTAACTACTTCAGCCCCGGAAGGATTTACCCCCCTAATGACCAGGCCATTTTTTGCGATACAGCACTGCGTTATTTTAACTGACAATTGTGCGGTCGAGCGACATTGTACCCCAAAAAAATTGACGTCCTTTTTTATCCCACAAATAGAGCTTTCTTTTGGTGGTATTTGATCACCTCTGCACCATTTTTGAAAAAAAAAATATATATATATTTTTTACTTTCTGCTATAATACATATCCCCCCAAAAAATAAAAATACATATATATATATATACATATATATATATATAGCGGCACCCCCTTTTCCCACTTCTCCCTCTTCCTCTCTTTGCGGCTGGCTGACTCGTCTAGGGGTACCAGGGAGAAGAATGGGGGGGACGCACCACCAGCTCGTGCCCTCTGATGTGTGTGTAGCGGGTACTTACTTTTCCCGGGATAATTTTTAGTGACACCAGTGGTGTGTTCTTGGCGGTCCACCATGTGGCGCTGTCACCATGGGCCGATGGACGGACATCGCTGTGGGCTGAGCCTCCTTTTTGTCCTCTCTCGGCAGCAGTATGGTGGGGCGGGGAACCCGCCGTGCTTGCTGGGAGAGGGTATAAGGGGGGCCGGCCATCTTGGTCACAGGGTCTTAGTCCCAAGCACCTTCAGCTTGCGGACGGTGGTTCGTGTTCGTCCTCTAGGCGGCCTAGGCCTAGAGGACCACCGGAGATCGTGTTCCACCCCAGGCACCTTTAGCCCTGGGGTGAGGTACTTGGATGGAGGTCCGGAGCTCAGTGCCCAACACTGAGTTCCGCGAGGGAAGGATCCTAAGGCACTCCGGGGATGGATGCCTGAATCCAAGGTGGGCGTAATGGACCGGGAAGAGCTCCTCATCCGAAGACCTGGTGTAGCAGACTGCTGGTGACGGGTGAGTCTCTTGTCGGAGACCGTCTGGAAGGTGAATTCCCCTCGTGCAGAGACCATAGCCCACTCTCGGGGAGGAGAGTGGAGGATCGAATTTGTGTCTGGGCCTATTCGCACCCACACCTCCTTTTCTGTTCTGAAGCCAAGGGAGTCCATGTTATGTTCTACAATAAAGGTGTGTTGGACTTTAACGGTGTGGGGCTCAATTTCTGGCAGACGAGGTTCGTGGAGACTCTCGGAGGGAGGATCCAGGTGCACAGCACAGACCCGAAGGTAAAAACAACAGAGACATTGCTGATACCACATGCACACCTGTGGTGAAAGCCTGGCGTAGCTCACCCTCTCCCTCCCCTATCATACCCCTAGACCAGAGACAGTGCGAGTTGAACTTTAATAGAGGGGACTGGGGAGAGGGGCCCGCTACACGTGTTATTCAGAGGTGTGAGCTAAACCTTTTACCTTTGGGTCAGTGTTCACGTCTGGAGCTTCAGCTTCTCTTGTGGAGGATGATTGCCACTGTCACAGGCAGGGGCACTTAGCTCCCAGTAACTTGAGTTCCACACCAAATAAAGTCCAACACTTATTTATTCTGTTAGAGCAACAAATAGTAGACTGGTTGAACTTGAAGAACAGACAGGTGTGGGATGGAGAAGGTCCAGGCACAATCAAAGAATTAAAGTTCTCTCCTGTTCCGTATAGCGCAAACAGGCCTGGCGCACAGTCGCTGCCACCGACTTTGAATTTGGTTTCTGCCACAAACCTTGGTGAAAGTAGAGGTCTCTGCCACAGACCTTGATGATAGGTCTCTGCCACCGACCTGGTTCAGTTGGATCCCCGCCACTGACCATAAGGACATAGAATACCTCCGTTAGGATAAATGGCCCCTGTCAGGGAAAGCCATCCATCCGGATGGTCTCCAGAGGCCCACACCGTCACCGGCATTATGCTGTACGAGCTCTTCGGGAGGGTCACATCTCTGGTCCCTTACGCCCTGGATTCGGGCACCCAATTCCGGGGGCACCCTAGGAATACTTCATCCCTCGCGGGACCCAGTGGAAGGTACTGGGCCCCAGGCCTTCTTGCAAAGTACCTCACCCCAGGCTTAAGGTGCCTGGGATGGAACTCGACTCCACGTGCCCAGGCCAAGGGCACCTGGACACGACGAACGGACAGCAGCCCCCAGGCTGAAGGTGCCTGGTGCTCGAACTCCTTGTGCACAAGATGTCCGCCCCCCTTATATCCTCTCTCAGCAAGCACAGCGGGTTCCCCGCCCCGCCGTACTGCTGCTGCGAGAGGACAAAAAGGGCACGGCCCTACAATGGTGGTTCAACCCCAGCCCAAGGTGTCAGCGCCACCCAGGGGCCGCAGGGAACTGGACACCATTGATATCTTCCACGAACAGAAACAGCCATAAAACCATTGTAATTGTTGCATTTGGGCCATGCTACCGCCCAAATGCTCCCCCTAAATATTGATACGCGCTACACTTATCTATAAAAATATTCATCAGTTTAGGCCAATATGTATTGTTTGACACATTTTTGCTAAGAAATATTCCAATAAGCGTATATGGTTTGCGCAAAAGTTACAGCGTCTACAAAATAGGGGATAGATTCATGGCATTTTTATTTATTAATTTATTTTTTCTAGTAATGGCGGCAATCAGTGATTTTTAGCGGGACTGTGACATTATGGCGGACAGATCGGACACCTAACTGACATTTTTGACACTTTTTTTGGAACCAGTGACATTATTAAAGTGATCAGTACTAAAAATATGCACTGACATTGTACTAATGACACTGGCAGGGAAGGGGTTAACATCAGGGGCAATCAAGGGGTAAATGTGTTCCCTGCTTTCTGTGTGGGGGATGCTGTTCTCTGTTTGTGTTTTCTAACTGTATGGGGCACTGTGTGACTGGGGAAACACACAGATACGTCTTCTGGCTTAGCAGGAAGACAGATCTCAGTGTCATCCCCTGACAGAACGGAGATCTGTCTTGTTTACTTTGGCAGACCCCCATTCTGTTTCTTCGGGGAGCGATCGCGGGCGGCCGACGGACATCGAGTCTGCCGGACCCACTGATTGGCTCCCCAGCTGGCCAATCAGAGCATGCACGCACCCACAAAAGCTAGTGCATGAATAGCCGTACCGGTTTGGCGATTTGCGCAGCCGAGTCACCTTGCTACAGTACATCTGCTCGCAGGTGGTCAGCAAGTGGTTAAGAAATGTGGTAAAATAATGCATAGCGTTTTTCAAAAAAAAGTTGGCATTCACTTAAAAAAACACTTGTTTTTTAGTGTCAAATACCGCATGTGATATTTATCCCATGAAACCATGTGGTATTTTATCTCATGTGATATGCAGTGGGATGGATACAGTGGAGAAGCATTAGAACCCCTTCAGTTTTTATTGCTAATAAAGAGGTAAAATGTAAACTGAAGAAATATGCCAACTCATTAAGTCAGTGCGGTCGCTGCAGCATATGTATTAATACAAAAGAAAAAAGGTGACTGGAATACCAGCCAAAGGGAAGCTGCTTTTCACAGGACACACAAAGTTCAATTAGGTAAATAATTTTTTTTTGGGGGGAATCCGCCATTGGCTGAGAGCGCTGATCGGGAGCCAGTCAGCTGCTGGTTTGCCAGCATGCTCGTCTGACAGAAGCCGGCCAAATGGCTGGCACACACACAGGCCGAAGGACGGCCATTTTTTTTTACCAGCCCATGTCGCCCGGCATTCGGCCCATGTGTACAGGACTTAAAGGGGTTGTAAAGGTACAATTTTCTTTCCCTAAATAGCTTCCTTTACCTTAGTGCAGTCCTCCTTCACTTACCTCATCCTTCGATTTTGCTTTTAAATGTCCTTATTTCTTCTGAGAAATCCTCACTTCCTGTTCTTCTGTCTGTAACTCCACACAGTAATGCAAGGCTTTCTTCCTGGTGTGGAGTGTCGTGCTCGCCCCCTCCCTTGGACTACAGGAGAGTCAGGACACTCTCTACGTTGCAGATAGAGAAAGGAGCTGTGTGTTAGTGGGCATCCTGACTCTCCTGTAGTCCAAGGGAAGGGGCGAGCACAAAACTCCACACCAGGAAGAAAGCCTTGCATTACTGTGTGGAGTTACAGACAGAAGAACAGGAAGTGAGGATTTCTCAGAAGAAATAAGGACATTTAAAAGCAAAATCGAAGGATGAGGCAAGTGAAGGAGGACTGCACTAAGGTAAAGGAAGCTATTTAGGGGAAAAAAAATTTGTACCTTTACAACCCCTTTAAGTTTATGTAGATTTTCAAAAACCCAACTCATCCTCTTTTAAAGCCTAATTGGCTCAGTCTTGTCTAAATTTAAAAGTGACTTTAGAAAAAGAAAATTCAGGTTTGCTTACATTTTAAATCTGCATTAGAAAAAAAAGATGTTTAGCAATGAGAGTATGACTGCGCACTTCCCAATGTCCAAATAAAAGCCTCGTACACAGACATAATCTTTTTTGGACGACCGTTTGTCCGTTTTTTTTTCTGGCATGCTAGTCTCATGTGGAAAGTGAAGACTTTACTCACCATACAAAAATTTTCGTACGACAGAATACAACTCCAGTAACGTAATGTGTTGAATAGTTTTGTATGTATTCTTTTGTTTCTGGGCAAGCGTAGTCTTTCTCTTACATTTTTTTTCAGACGAAAACTGTACTAATTAAATGAAAATCGGACATTGAGTTCACGTACGACAAAAATTTAATACACACGACTGCACATCCAACTGGAATTGGCCATCATAAGCACCATACTAACGATCGGACGAAATTTTACTTCTGATTTTCGTATCGTGTGCCTTTAACATTTTTGTAGCTGTGTTTAATTTTGTCCCAAAGTTTCACCTGAAACTCTGTACTGGGTTCCTCAATAGATATCCCCCTTGTTTTCTCTATAGACACCTTCAGACCACCGCAGATTGCCTCTGACTCACACAGTAAATTGTTAATCTTATTGTCCCCGGACTCATTTAATTATTCACCCAGTGTTTCCGTAAGCCCCCAGAAAGTCACTCAGTTTCGGTTAAGGGGGGGGTAATGTTTGTAAAGGCAAAATAAAAGGACAATTGCACCTACAATCAATTAAATTAGCATTACAATACATCTCTACAAATGCTCAGGTGATTAACATTGAAAACAGATTTCTAATTGATCAAACAAGCCGAGCTGGTGTCAGCATGAGGCCTCAAATGTGTGACTGTGACTCCGCTGAAGTGTAAACTTTCCGTGCTTTTTTAAAGAAATGTTGTTAATTTGCGCAATCATTTTTCCTTTCATTAGTAGGATTGTGCTCTCATTGTAAATGTGCTACTTTATCTAAAGGCGATTAAATATTTAACTTAATCTGTTGTTATACCCTGAAGGAATCATATACCTTCCAAGATGAAATGTTATTTGGCTTTTTTAGCGCTGTCTTGCCACTCAAATGTATGCGAAAGATTATAAAATCAAGTGATTGTTCCCGCTGCTTACCATAATTAAATGCAGTCTAAGATCATGGATAATTTAACAATCAAGGTGGGTGATAATATAGTTTGCTAGCCTGGCTAAGCTCCCTTTTATGTCAAATTGAAAAATCACACCAATCAGATTAAGGCAATATAAAATAAAAAAAGAGCATGTATATTTAAATGCCCTGTAAGTATCATTGGCTTCACTTTACTATGAAAATAATTTCTAAATTGGAACTTCATTGTCAGTTACAGTGATAAATTGGAGAAATTATAAAACTCTAAGGCCCCTTTCACACTGAGGCGCTTTGCAGGCGCTATTGCACTCTAAATAGCGCCTGCAATGCGCCCCAAAAAAGCCTCTCAATACTATCCAATGTGAAAGCCCGAGGGCTTTCACACTGGAGCATTGCGCTTGCAGGAGGCTCAAAAAACTCCTGCAAGCCGCATCTTTGAGGCGCAATAGGAGCGCTAAAAATAGCACTCCTGTAGCGCCCCTGCCCATTGAAATCAATGGGGTAGCGCCTCTAATACGCCCGCAAAACGCCTCAAAGAGGCGTTATTGCGGGCGTTTTTAACCCTTTTTCGGCCGCTAGCGGGGGTTAAAATACCCCCGCTAGCGCCCGCAAATCGCGGCAAAAAAAACGGTATAGCGGCGCTAAAAATAGCGCCGCTATACCGCCAGCGCATCCAGCGCCTCAGTGTGAAAGTAGCCTAAGTGGTTCTAGATGGTTCCCACAGAGCGCTGTCCACTCTGCAAGCAGAAGACCTTAGAGAGAAAGTAAACCCAGGAAAAAAAAAAAACGCCACCTGCAAGGCAAAGGCATAATGAGCTAGTATGCATAATGAGCTCATTATGTAACACTCACCTCCATCGAAGCCCCCGCAGCCGTCCTCTTCCAACGCCCGGGCAGCCGACATCTTGCCCGAGGGTTACTTCTGCGCATCGCGGCTCCGGCGCTCTGATTGGCCGGAGCCGCAATGACGTCATTCCCGCGCATGCGTGCGGGAGCCGGCAGTGACGGCCCGGCCTCAATGAGGACCGGCACACTACAGTGCGCCTGCGCAGCTGTCTACGGCGCACGTGCCGTAGACAGCGGCGCCCGTGATTTTAGTAAATATCTCCTAAACCTTGGAGGTTTAGGAGATATTTCTTGCATCTACAGGCCTTAATCTAGGCTTACCTGTAGGTTAAAGTGGTTGTAAAGGGTTAACAACCACTTTAAAAGCTGCTTATGAACCCTTAAATTATCAGTTTAAGGCTCCATGCACACTGGACGCTAAAATAATGTAATAAAAATGCCAGCTGCTTTGCAGTGAGTCTTTCAATGTTTTTAAATGTTTTTGAAATAGCGTTTATTAGCGTTTTTCCGCATTAGCGTTTTTTTGCGTTTTTTTTCTTCAATGGATCAAAAATGTTAAATGCTGGTGAGCGTTTATCGACGTTTATCAGCGTTTGGTGTTTTTTGTGGTCAGAAAAAATTACTCCTGAATGCGATTTTAGGGCGTTCAGAAAACAGCCCATAAACTCCACTGCTGATAAACATCCAAAAACGTCCATGTGTGCATGGACACATAGGATAACATAGAGTGGAGTTCATGGGCTTTTAAAAAAAACACCCAAACTCCAAAAAATGGCCGTTTATGAGCTCCAGTGTGCACGGAGCCTATTCGGCTACCAAGCAATCAGATTTTGTGTGTTTTTTTTGTTTTTTAAATACAGTTTAGATATTTAATAAAAATTGTAATTGCTTGCTTGTGTACCTGTTAGGCTTGATTCACACTAATGCGTTTTTGGTGCATTTTGCATTTTGCAGAAATGCATGGAAATTTTTTAACATGGGTTCCTATGGAACATGTTCACATCAATGCATTTTTGTACCTCTGCGTTTTTGGAAAGGGTCAGGGACTTTTTTTCCTGCAAAAAGCAGCATTTTGCATGTAATAGAAGTCAATGGACCAGCATCAAAAACGCAAGTACCAAGTTTTTGATGCGTTTTTACCGCGTTTTTGCCGCATTTTGCGTTTTCTTTTTTTTTTTTTTATGGAAATGTATAAAAATAAAAATTACTGTATAAAAATAAAAAAAATAAAAATAATAATAAAAACGCAAAGCGAAAATCGCGGTAAAAACTTGGTAAAAACGCGGTAAATACGCATGTTGAAAAATGCGGCAAGCACCGCAAAAAGCAAGGCAAAAACGCTCAAAAGCAACATGCATTAGTGTGAATCGAGCCTAAGGCCCCTTTCACACTGGGGCGGGCAGGTGTGGTGGCGGTATAGCAGCGCGATTTTCAGCGCTGCTATACCGTCGTTCTTACCGCGGTATGCGGTCACTAGGGGGGTTAATTTAACCCCCGCTAGCGGGCGAAAAAGGGTTAATAGCCGCGGTTTGCGGGCGGTATTACCGCGTGTCCCATTGATTTCAATGGGAGACCGCGGTAAAGGAGCGGTGAACACACCGCTCCTTTACCGCTGTAAAGAAGCGGCTAGCAGGACTTTTGGAGCGGTCCTTCTAGCGCACCGCTTCAGTGTGAAAGCCTTCGGGCTTTCACATTGAAGGCACAGGGCAGGATTTTTTCATGCGGTATAACAGCGCTATTATTAGCGCTAAACCGCATGAAAAACGCCCCAGTGTGAAAGGGGCCTTAGGCTGGGTTCACACTTGTGCGGTGCGAATTTCAGCTCTCTTATCTCTGCAAAGAGATAAGAGCTGTTCAGCAGATCATCTCCGTTTTACCTGCGAATTTGGTGACCTGGGAGAGAGGAGGGGGAGGGGGGAAGTGTAGTGAGGAGAAGGAGAGAAATCCTGTTGAGAACTGAACACATCTGCGAATCAGATGCGTGCCCATAGAAGATAATGGGCCTGAATTTGCACCTGAGCCGCACCGCAATGCCTAGAAAACGTACACGTTTTTTGGGCAGTGCGAATGCATCGCACATATGTGAACCAACCTCATTAAAATCAATGTATTGCTGCATTGATGTAGATATATAGGCTTTTTTACAAGATTGTACATGTTAAATTATATGTAATAAATGTATACTTTTTTAATCTATCTTGTAGTACCGTGCCTAAAAAGTCCAAGTCCCACAAATTTCTATTCTTAATGTATTTTATAATGTTATGCAAATTGGATGCGGTGCAAGCCGCAACCAATTCGCATAGGTGTCAACGCGGCCTTAAAGGTTTACTACTACTAGAAGCTTACTTTTTTACATGTGTAAATCAAATATAACCACATGCCTTGTATATTGTGTGCATATTGTGCCATTAGGAGATATAATAGCATTCTAAATATTTAATTTTCCGTCTATTCAGAGCAGTCAAAAAAAAAAAAAAAAACAATAGCTGATTGGTTGCTATAGGGTTACTGAACTTCACACAAAATAAAGACCATAATGCCTCCTAGTGATAAAAATCACTTGGCTTTACCCAGCAATGACTTGAAAATAGTTTTCTCTATATAACAGGCTATAAGAATAACCATAAATCCCATCCACCAACTTTAATAAAATTATGTTATATACTGCTAATATTTTATATAAATGGCAGTAACAAAAAAAAAAAAAAGGGTTTTCCAGAAAATCACAGTTGTGATGATTAGAAAATGTGATATGCTTTTGCATCCAAGTAACATTTATGTTGGTATCTTATTAATATGTCATCTCTCTACTAATGTATTTGGTTAAATGCATGTTTCTGTAGTCAGACAATCCTTTTTTTTTCTTCTCACAGTGGATGGGCTTGATTCTATGGCCAGTTACAGACCTTAACCAAGATACACATATCTGTTAATAATGTAATAAAAATGCTAAATTTTACCATATCCCTAAGATTATAACAGTGAAATATATTTTATTTTTCTCACTAGCAACACACACTTCTCCCCTCTCTGCCCTCTAGAAAGAATGTCTAATTAATCCTCGGATCTGCTTATAGAACTGATTGCAGGTCAGTAAGCAGGGAATTCTTTCTAGGAACAATATACTAGTACTCTTGACCTTTTAGGTTACATTCAGGAGAGGTTTGGGGGATGGGGAGAGAAAAAACAATGTTAGATTGCTTGATTCAGCTTCCGATCAATCTCTTTTTTTTTTTTTTTTTTTCCTAGGTTTTTGAAAAAGCCTGCTGGCTGGTTTGCTGTATCTTTGGTACAATTTTCAGCAAACACACAAGTTCTAAAAAATAAAATGCATCAATGTGGCACTGTACACTGAGCGTTTAAAACACTTATTTTACCCTACATTCACACCTATGCGTTTTTTTGTGCGCTTTGCAGTTTACAGAAACGCACCACAGTCCATTTAACATGGTCTCCTATGGTACTAGTTCACATCTATGCATTTTGCGGCTGGTGCGTTTTTGGAAAGGGACGGGGACTTTTTTCACGCAATTTGCGACTAATAGACTTCAGTGGAACTGCACCAGAAATGCAAGTGTTGCATTTGTGATGAGATTTTTTTATGTGTTTTGCGGTTCCTATTTTACCACTGTATATAGCTGGTTGCTAAGCAAGGGGCTGGGAAGCCGGCCGCCTCGTCCTTAGCAACCGATGAGTCATCAGCTGTCAGCGGGGTCCCCTGCTGAAAGCTGGATGTAAAAAAAAAAATTGCTGGCAAAGAGAATTGCAAAAAAACTGTGTGGGGTTCCCCCCCAGGTCCATACCAGGCCCCTCGGGTCTAGTATGGATTCGGAGGGGAGCCTCCCCCCCCCACGCCAAAAAAACAAAAAAAACGGCATGGGGTCCCCCCCAAAATCCTTACCAGACCCTTATCCGAGCATGCCGCCCGACAGGTCAGGAAAGGGAGGGGACGAGCGAGCGCCCCCCCTCCTGAACCATACCAGACCGCATGCCCTCAACATGGGGGGGGGGTGGGTGTACTGCGCCGCCCACCCCAAAGCACCTTGCCCCCATATTGATGAGGACAAGGGCCTCTTCCCGACAACCCTAGCCGGCGGTTGTCGAGGTTTGCGGGCAGGGGGCTTTTCGGAATCTGGAAGGCCCCTTAAACAAGGGGACCCCCACACTATGTAAATGGGTATCGGGTACATTGTACCCCTACCCATTCACCAAAAAAGCAGTGAAAAGTAAAAAAAAAAAACAAGAGCCAGTTTTTGACAATTCTTTTATTAGTAAAATAGCTCTGAGCTGCCTTCTCTCCTGGTGCCCTCGCCTTCTTCCGCCACCGTTTTCTCCCCAAGCTGTCATCTCCCGGAGTTGTCGTCTTCTTTCATCTCCGCCTCCTTGACCGCTGCCCTCATCTTCCTCCTTGCGTCGTCGTTGCCGCCTGCTTCTTCTTCCTCGTGACGGCGTCATCTTCGCCGCCTGCTTCTTCTTCTTCCTCATGACAACGTCGTCTTCGCCACCGTCTTCTTCTTCTTCCTCGCCGCTGCCGGTTACCCACAAAAAACAAAACAGAAGCTGGTCTTGCTGCTAAGCTGTCTTCCTCCGTTGTTATGTTCCCCGCTGTCCGGTACCTCTTATATAGGCATGGGGCGTGGCCATCCAATAACGTTGCTCGGAGAACCCCCCCTCGACACGTCACGAGGGGCAGGCTCTCCGAGCGACGTCATTGGATGGCCCAGTGTGAACATATACATAGAATTTAAAGCAGCGTTCCACCCACTTTTGAGAGGTGGTCTTAAACGAAAGACCACCTTTCCACCCCTCGTTTTTGGATATTTAATAATTTTTTTCCTTCCTTTTTTTAGTACCTTTTTTGGAAGTACTAAGTGTACTTCCGATCCAGCCGGATCAAGCCCCCCCGCTGTCTTCTGGGACCTGTGTGTGTCCCAGAAGCTGGCCATTCGCAAAGCGCCGCCAGAAACCTTGCGGCTTGCGGCTTCACTGCCGGTTTCCCTTTGTTGGAATGGCGGTGCCTGTACCCAATCCAAATGGACAGATTGGCCTCGGGGGGGGGCAACATCATGGGCTCCCTGGACAGGTAAGTGTCGTTATTAAAAGTCAGCAGCTACAGCGTTTGTAGCTGCTGACTTTTTAAAAAACATAAAATAAATTTGGCTGGAACACCGCTTTAAAGGAAAGCATATTTCTTGAGCTTTTTTTTTTTTTTTTAACACAAAAGCGCTTCAAAAACTCCTCAGTATGTAATAACCCGGACATTAAGGACATAAAGGTACGGGACAGGGAGTTTAAAATCTCCCTGTTCGCAGACGACATTATTCTCTCATTAACCCAACCCAGAACCTCCCTTCCAAATCTCCACACAGAACTAGATCGATATGGGGCTCTATCGGGATATAAAATTAATACCTCTAAGTCAGAGGCCCTTCCAATCAACACACCGGGGGAGGAGGTAGCACACCTGAAAGCCAATTTCCCCTATAGCTGGAAAACCACCGCCCTAAAATACCTAGGAATTAATATCACCCCACAATACGCTACCCTTTACCAGGAGAACTTTCCTCCTCTTTTCCACAATATTAGAACCCTTCTCCAACAATGGAAAAAACACCACATCTCCCTGCTTGGACGGATCGTGTCTGTGAAGATGACGATCCTCCCGAAGTTATTGTACCTCTTCCAGACCCTACCTATCCCTGTTCCCTAGGGCCAACTGAAACACTTACAAGCTGACCTACTGCAATTCACATGGAACTACGGGAGGCACAGGATCCCACGTTCCGTACTGCAGGCGGCTAGATCTGATGGGGGCCTGGCCTTCCCTAGCCTTGTTAAATACTACCAGGCGGCACAACTGAGGGCGATAACTTCCTGGTTCACACTTCGCTCTTATAATAAATGGACAGAGATAAAGAAATTGTGGTTAGCCCCGATACACCCAAATAGGGATGAGCTTCGTGTTCGAGTCGAACATACGTTCGACTCGAACATTGGCTGTTCGATCGTTCGACGAAGATCGAACGATTTGGGCCGTTCGCGCCAAATTCGAGTGACGCGAACGGCCCACAATGCACTACGCCATCGCAGTGTCATCCAGGCGCTGTGATTGGCCAAGCATGCACTGTGACCCCGCATGCTTGGCCAATCACAGCGCCGGCAGCGAGGAGAGCAATGATTGGCCACAGGCAGGATGCCTGTGGCCAATTATTGCTGAGGGTGTTTAGTACACGCCCCACACTATAAAAGGCCGCCAGCACGGCGGCCTAGTGTAGTGTGTTCCGGAGCAGGGATAGAGTAGCATAGGCAGGGACAGTGACTGTTATTTCTTTCTTGCTTAACCTGGATTCCTTTAGTTTAGGGAAAGAGAAGGATAGGTAGGGAGAGTGTCAGTGTGTTTTGTGCTTCTGCTATAGTGTGCTTAAAAAAAACATTTATTCTAGGGACAGAAAACTCTAGGTAGGGACAGTGTCAGTTTCTTTCACTCTGCAAGTCCTTGTTTCCAGGGACCTGTAAGGACAGTGAGTTAATTGTCCTTGTGCTATATTGTGCTTAAAAAAAACATTTATTCTAGGGACAGAAAACTCTAGGTAGGGACAGTGTCAGTTTCTTTCACTCTGCAAGTCCTTGTTTCCAGGGACCTGTAAGGACAGTGAGTTAATTGTCCTTGTGCTATATTGTGATTAAAAAAAACATTTATTCTAGGGACAGAAAACTCTAGGTAGGGACAGTGTCAGTTTCTTTCACTCTGCAAGTCCTTGTTTCCAGGGACCTGTAAGGACAGTGAGTTAATTTTCCTTGTGCTATATTGTGATTAAAAAAAACATTTTTTCTAGGGACAGAAAACTGTAGGTAGGGAGAGTGTTTTTTTTCTTTCACTCTGCAAGTCCTTGTTTCCAGGGACCTGTAAGGACAGTGAGTTAATTGTCCTTGTGCTATATTGTGCTTAAAAAAAACATTTATTCTAGGGACAGAAAACTCTAGGTAGGGACAGTGTCAGTTTCTTTCACTCTGCAAGTCCTTGTTTCCAGGGACCTGTAAGGACAGTGAGTTAATTGTCCTTGTGCTATATTGTGATTAAAAAAAACATTTATTCTAGGGACAGAAAACTCTAGGTAGGGACAGTGTCAGTTTCTTTCACTCTGCAAGTCCTTGTTTCCAGGGACCTGTAAGGACAGTGAGTTAATTTTCCTTGTGCTATATTGTGATTAAAAAAAACATTTTTTCTAGGGACAGAAAACTGTAGGTAGGGAGAGTGTTTTTTTTCTTTCACTCTGCAAGTCCTTGTTTCCAGGGACCTGTAAGGACAGTGAGTTAATTGTCCTTGTGCTATATTGTGCTTAAAAAAAACATTTATTCTAGGGACAGAAAACTCTAGGTAGGGACAGTGTCAGTTTCTTTCACTCTGCAAGTCCTTGTTTCCAGGGACCTGTAAGGACAGTGAGTTAATTTTCCTTGTGCTATATTGTGATTAAAAAAAACATTTATTCTAGGGACAGAAAACTCTAGGTAGGGACAGTGTCAGTTTCTTTCACTCTGCAAGTCCTTGTTTCCAGGGACCTGTAAGGACAGTGAGTTAATTTTCCTTGTGCTATATTGTGATTAAAAAAAACATTTATTCTAGGGACAGAAAACTCTAGGTAGGGACAGTGTCAGTTTCTTTCACTCTGCAAGTCCTTGTTTCCAGGGACCTGTAAGGACAGTGAGTTAATTTTCCTTGTGCTATATTGTGATTAAAAAAAACATTTATTCTAGGGACAGAAAACTCTAGGTAGGGACAGTGTCAGTTTCTTTCACTCTGCAAGTCCTTGTTTCCAGGGACCTGTAAGGACAGTGAGTTAATTTTCCTTGTGCTATATTGTGATTAAAAAAAACATTTTTTCTAGGGACAGAAAACTGTAGGTAGGGAGAGTGTTTTTTTTCTTTCACTCTGCAAGTCCTTGTTTCCAGGGACCTGTAAGGACAGTGAGTTAATTTTACTTGTGCTATATTGTGCTTAAAAAAAACATTTTTTCTAGGGACAGAAAACTGTAGGTAGGGAGAGTGTTTTTTTTCTTTCACTCTGCAAGTCCTTGTTTCCAGGGACCTGTAAGGACAGTGAGTTAATTTTCCTTGTGCTATATTGTGATTAAAAAAAACATTTATTCTAGGGACAGAAAACTCTAGGTAGGGACAGTGTCAGTTTCTTTCACTCTGCAAGTCCTTGTTTCCAGGGACCTGTAAGGACAGTGAGTTAATTTTCCTTGTGCTATATTGTGATTAAAAAAAACATTTATTCTAGGGACAGAAAACTCTAGGTAGGGACAGTGTCAGTTTCTTTCACTCTGCAAGTCCTTGTTTCCAGGGACCTGTAAGGACAGTGAGTTAATTTTCCTTGTGCTATATTGTGATTAAAAAAAACATTTTTTCTAGGGACAGAAAACTGTAGGTAGGGAGAGTGTTTTTTTTCTTTCACTCTGCAAGTCCTTGTTTCCAGGGACCTGTAAGGACAGTGAGTTAATTTTCCTTGTGCTATATTGTGATTAAAAAAAACATTTTTTCTAGGGACAGAAAACTCTAGGTAGGGAGAGTGTTTTTTTTCTTTCACTCTGCAAGTCCTTGTTTCCAGGGACCTGTAAGGACAGTGAGTTAATTTTCCTTGTGCTATATTGTGATTAAAAAAAACATTTATTCTAGGGACAGAAAACTCTAGGTAGGGACAGTGTCAGTTTCTTTCACTCTGCAAGTCCTTGTTTCCAGGGACCTGTAAGGACAGTGAGTTAATTTTCCTTGTGCTATATTGTGATTAAAAAAAACATTTATTCTAGGGACAGAAAACTCTAGGTAGGGACAGTGTCAGTTTCTTTCACTCTGCAAGTCCTTGTTTCCAGGGACCTGTAAGGACAGTGAGTTAATTTTCCTTGTGCTATATTGTGATTAAAAAAAACATTTATTCTAGGGACAGAAAACTCTAGGTAGGGACAGTGTCAGTTTCTTTCACTCTGCAAGTCCTTGTTTCCAGGGACCTGTAAGGACAGTGAGTTAATTTTCCTTGTGCTATATTGTGATTAAAAAAAACATTTATTCTAGGGACAGAAAACTCTAGGTAGGGACAGTGTCAGTTTCTTTCACTCTGCAAGTCCTTGTTTCCAGGGACCTGTAAGGACAGTGAGTTAATTTTCCTTGTGCTATATTGTGATTAAAAAAAACATTTTTTCTAGGGACAGAAAACTGTAGGTAGGGAGAGTGTTTTTTTTCTTTCACTCTGCAAGTCCTTGTTTCCAGGGACCTGTAAGGACAGTGAGTTAATTTTCCTTGTGCTATATTGTGATTAAAAAAAACATTTTTTCTAGGGACAGAAAACTCTAGGTAGGGAGAGTGTTTTTTTTCTTTCACTCTGCAAGTCCTTGTTTCCAGGGACCTGTAAGGACAGTGAGTTAATTGTCCTTGTGCTATATTGTGCTTAAAAAAAACATTTTTTCTAGGGACAGAAAACTCTAGGTAGGGAGAGTGTTTTTTTTTTTTCACTCTGCAAGTCCTTGTTTCCAGGGACCTGTAAGGACAGTGAGTTAATTGTCCTTGTGCTATATTGTGCTTAAAAAAAACATTTATTCTAGGGACAGAAAACTCTAGGTAGGGACAGTGTCAGTTTCTTTCACTCTGCAAGTCCTTGTTTCCAGGGACCTGTAAGGACAGTGAGTTAATTTTCCTTGTGCTATATTGTGATTAAAAAAAACATTTATTCTAGGGACAGAAAACTCTAGGTAGGGACAGTGTCAGTTTCTTTCACTCTGCAAGTCCTTGTTTCCAGGGACCTGTAAGGACAGTGAGTTAATTTTCCTTGTGCTATATTGTGATTAAAAAAAACATTTTTTCTAGGGACAGAAAACTGTAGGTAGGGAGAGTGTTTTTTTTCTTTCACTCTGCAAGTCCTTGTTTCCAGGGACCTGTAAGGACAGTGAGTTAATTTTCCTTGTGCTATATTGTGATTAAAAAAAACATTTATTCTAGGGACAGAAAACTCTAGGTAGGGACAGTGTCAGTTTCTTTCACTCTGCAAGTCCTTGTTTCCAGGGACCTGTAAGGACAGTGAGTTAATTTTCCTTGTGCTATATTGTGATTAAAAAAAACATTTATTCTAGGGACAGAAAACTCTAGGTAGGGACAGTGTCAGTTTCTTTCACTCTGCAAGTCCTTGTTTCCAGGGACCTGTAAGGACAGTGAGTTAATTTTCCTTGTGCTATATTGTGATTAAAAAAAACATTTTTTCTAGGGACAGAAAACTGTAGGTAGGGAGAGTGTTTTTTTTCTTTCACTCTGCAAGTCCTTGTTTCCAGGGACCTGTAAGGACAGTGAGTTAATTTTCCTTGTGCTATATTGTGATTAAAAAAAACATTTTTTCTAGGGACAGAAAACTCTAGGTAGGGAGAGTGTTTTTTTTCTTTCACTCTGCAAGTCCTTGTTTCCAGGGACCTGTAAGGACAGTGAGTTAATTTTCCTTGTGCTATATTGTGATTAAAAAAAACATTTTTTCTAGGGACAGAAAACTGTAGGTAGGGAGAGTGTTTTTTTTCTTTCACTCTGCAAGTCCTTGTTTCCAGGGACCTGTAAGGACAGTGAGTTAATTTTACTTGTGCTATATTGTGCTTAAAAAAAACATTTTTTCTAGGGACAGAAAACTGTAGGTAGGGAGAGTGTTTTTTTTCTTTCACTCTGCAAGTCCTTGTTTCCAGGGACCTGTAAGGACAGTGAGTTAATTTTCCTTGTGCTATATTGTGATTAAAAAAAACATTTATTCTAGGGACAGAAAACTCTAGGTAGGGACAGTGTCAGTTTCTTTCACTCTGCAAGTCCTTGTTTCCAGGGACCTGTAAGGACAGTGAGTTAATTTTCCTTGTGCTATATTGTGATTAAAAAAAACATTTATTCTAGGGACAGAAAACTCTAGGTAGGGACAGTGTCAGTTTCTTTCACTCTGCAAGTCCTTGTTTCCAGGGACCTGTAAGGACAGTGAGTTAATTTTCCTTGTGCTATATTGTGATTAAAAAAAACATTTTTTCTAGGGACAGAAAACTGTAGGTAGGGAGAGTGTTTTTTTTCTTTCACTCTGCAAGTCCTTGTTTCCAGGGACCTGTAAGGACAGTGAGTTAATTTTCCTTGTGCTATATTGTGATTAAAAAAAACATTTTTTCTAGGGACAGAAAACTCTAGGTAGGGAGAGTGTTTTTTTTCTTTCACTCTGCAAGTCCTTGTTTCCAGGGACCTGTAAGGACAGTGAGTTAATTTTCCTTGTGCTATATTGTGATTAAAAAAAACATTTATTCTAGGGACAGAAAACTCTAGGTAGGGACAGTGTCAGTTTCTTTCACTCTGCAAGTCCTTGTTTCCAGGGACCTGTAAGGACAGTGAGTTAATTTTCCTTGTGCTATATTGTGATTAAAAAAAACATTTATTCTAGGGACAGAAAACTCTAGGTAGGGAGAGTGTTTTTTTTCTTTCACTCTGCAAGTCCTTGTTTCCAGGGACCTGTAAGGACAGTGAGTTAATTTTCCTTGTGCTATATTGTGATTAAAAAAAACATTTATTCTAGGGACAGAAAACTCTAGGTAGGGACAGTGTCAGTTTCTTTCACTCTGCAAGTCCTTGTTTCCAGGGACCTGTAAGGACAGTGAGTTAATTTTCCTTGTGCTATATTGTGATTAAAAAAAACATTTATTCTAGGGACAGAAAACTCTAGGTAGGGACAGTGTCAGTTTCTTTCACTCTGCAAGTCCTTGTTTCCAGGGACCTGTAAGGACAGTGAGTTAATTTTCCTTGTGCTATATTGTGATTAAAAAAAACATTTTTTCTAGGGACAGAAAACTGTAGGTAGGGAGAGTGTTTTTTTTCTTTCACTCTGCAAGTCCTTGTTTCCAGGGACCTGTAAGGACAGTGAGTTAATTTTCCTTGTGCTATATTGTGATTAAAAAAAACATTTTTTCTAGGGACAGAAAACTCTAGGTAGGGAGAGTGTTTTTTTTCTTTCACTCTGCAAGTCCTTGTTTCCAGGGACCTGTAAGGACAGTGAGTTAATTGTCCTTGTGCTATATTGTGCTTAAAAAAAACATTTTTTCTAGGGACAGAAAACTCTAGGTAGGGAGAGTGTTTTTTTTTTTTCACTCTGCAAGTCCTTGTTTCCAGGGACCTGTAAGGACAGTGAGTTAATTGTCCTTGTGCTATATTGTGCTTAAAAAAAACATTTATTCTAGGGACAGAAAACTCTAGGTAGGGACAGTGTCAGTTTCTTTCACTCTGCAAGTCCTTGTTTCCAGGGACCTGTAAGGACAGTGAGTTAATTTTCCTTGTGCTATATTGTGATTAAAAAAAACATTTATTCTAGGGACAGAAAACTCTAGGTAGGGACAGTGTCAGTTTCTTTCACTCTGCAAGTCCTTGTTTCCAGGGACCTGTAAGGACAGTGAGTTAATTTTCCTTGTGCTATATTGTGATTAAAAAAAACATTTTTTCTAGGGACAGAAAACTGTAGGTAGGGAGAGTGTTTTTTTTCTTTCACTCTGCAAGTCCTTGTTTCCAGGGACCTGTAAGGACAGTGAGTTAATTTTACTTGTGCTATATTGTGCTTAAAAAAAACATTTTTTCTAGGGACAGAAAACTGTAGGTAGGGAGAGTGTTTTTTTTCTTTCACTCTGCAAGTCCTTGTTTCCAGGGACCTGTAAGGACAGTGAGTTAATTTTCCTTGTGCTATATTGTGATTAAAAAAAACATTTATTCTAGGGACAGAAAACTCTAGGTAGGGACAGTGTCAGTTTCTTTCACTCTGCAAGTCCTTGTTTCCAGGGACCTGGAGAGACATTGAGTGAATTGTCCTTGTGCTATATTGTGATTAAAAAAAACATTTATTCTAGGGACAGAAAACTCTAGGTAGGGACAGTGTCAGTTTCTTTCACTGTGAAAGTCCTTGTTTCAAGGGACAGAGAAGGACACCTGAAGGTAGCCCTTATTGCTTTTTTCCCATCTCCCTGCAGGCCATCTATTAGAATGTCTGGAAGGCAAACAAGGAGAGGCAGACAGTCAGGAGGCAATAAAAGAGGGCAAGCAGGCTCTGTGTCTGGGGGCAACAGTGCTGGTCGTGGACGCGGTGCATTGTCATCAGCACATGGCCATGGGACACGCTTGTCCTTCTTTTCGGCAGCTGGACATGTTGAGCCACATCATGCTGAAGACTTGGTAGAGTGGATGACCAAGCCCTCCTCCTCCTCCTCATCCTCTCTCACCCAGGCTCAGGGTACTGGAAAAGCAGCTGCCAAAGCGTCGTCTTCCCTGGTATCAATGTCAGACAAATCATCAGTCACTCCTTCCCTAGACCCACCATGTCCTCCTCCTGAGGAGTCCCCCGAACTGTTTCAGCACAGTGTTGGGTACATGCTCCAGGAGGATGCCCAGCGTTTCGAAGGGTCTGATGATGAAACCCAGCTAGAGGAAGGCAGTAGCGTGAGAGCAGACAGAGGGGATGCTCAAGAAGGACACCAATCTGGCAGTCATGTTCCAGCAGCTGCAGCATACTGCCAGATTGGCTCCAGTGATGAGGAGGGAGGGGATGATGAGGTCAATGACTCCACGTGGGTGCCTAATAGGAGAGAGGAGGAGGAGGAGGATGAGGAGGAGGCACATCTCCAACGAGGCAGGATGCCCTTTGGTGGCCAGCGTAAGGGCAGTACACCGACGGAATCACACCGCAGAGCTCCGCCTGTGCAGGGCGCTGCCTCTGCCCGTCATTCAAAAAGTTCTTTGGTGTGGGCCTTTTTTGAGGCTAGTGCATCAGATCGCACAGCTGCTGTTTGCAACATATGTCTCAAGCGTATATCGCGTGGCCAAAACATCAGCCGCTTGGGTACCACATGCCTGACCAGACATATGTTGACCTGCCATGCAGCTCGTTGGCAAGCCTACCTCAAAGACCCACACCAAAGAACCAAGCGGACCTCTCCTTGCACCGCATCAGCTGGGATCTCCAACCCCACTATAACTTCAGTCCTCTCTGAAACATGCACTGAGAGGAATGAAGGTGTAGAATTAGGTGTGTCACAGCCAAGTACTTGCGCCCACTCTGCTAGCAGTACACCGACGTCCGATTCTAGCAGGCAAATTTCCCTGCCCCAGCTGCTGGACCGTCGAAAGAAGTTCACTCCCAGCCATCCACATGCCCAGCGGTTGAATGCTAGCTTGGCTAAATTGCTAGCGCTTCAACTGCTGCCTTTTCAGTTGGTAGACTCGGCCCCCTTCCGTGAGTTTGTGCAATGTGCGGTTCCTCAGTGGCAGGTTCCCAAACGCCACTTTTTCTCACGGAAGGCTATTCCGGCTCTCTACCGGCATGTGGAAGGCAATGTCTTGGCCTCGCTGGACAGGGCGGTCAGCGGTAAGGTGCATATTACCGCTGACTCATGGTCCAGCAGGCATGGACAGGGACGTTACCTTTCTTTCACGGCCCATTGGGTCACTCTTTTGGCAGCTGGGAAGGATTCAGGACAAGGTGCAGTAGTGTTGGAGGTTGTCCCACCGCCACGCCTCCAAAATGCTACTACTGGTTGTGACACACCTCTCTCCTCCACCCCCTCCTCTTCTTCTTCCTCCATGGCCTCTTCCTGTGGTTTGTCCTATGAACCAGCGGTGCTCCGTAGCCGTTCACGGGGCTACGCAAGTACGCAGGCAAAAAGATGCCATGCCGTGCTTGCGCTGGTGTGTTTGGGGGACAGAAGCCACACTGGGGCAGAGGTCCTGTCTGCTCTGCAGGGCCAGGCCGAGAGGTGGTTGACGCCACGCCAGCTTAAGCCAGGAATGGTGGTTTGCGACAATGGCACCAACCTCCTCTCCGCCCTCCGACAGGGACAACTGACCCATGTGCCCTGTGTGGCTCACGTCCTTAACCTGGTGGTGCAGCGCTTCTTGGGCAGGTACCCGGGCTTACAGGATGTCCTGAGGCAGGCCAGGAAAGTCTGTGTGCATTTCCGCAGATCTTATAATGCCAGTGCTCGCCTGGCTGAGCTGCAAAAGGAGTTGAACCTGCCCAAGAACCGCCTTATATGTGACATGCCCACCAGGTGGAACTCAACGTTGGCCATGCTGCAGCGGCTGCACACGCAGCAGAGGGCCATCAATGAGTACCTGTGCGACTACGGCACCAGGACAGGGTCAGGGGAGCTTGGTTTTTTTTCTCCACGCCAGTGGGGCATGATCAGGGATGCATGCACTGTCCTGGCACCATTTGAGGAGGCCACGAGGATGGTGAGCAGTGACAGTGCATGCATCAGTGACACTGTACCTCTTGTCCACCTGTTGGAGCACACGCTGCGTGGAATAATGGACAGGGCACTTGAGGCAGAACAGAGGCAGGAAGAGGAGGACTTCCTTGCCTCTCAAGGCCCCCTTTACCCAGACAGTGTTCCTTCTGTCCCACCCATCGCACAGGAAGAGGAGGAGGAGGAGGAGGAGGAGGAGGAGGAGGAGGATTGTGTCAGCATGGAGGTGGAGGCTGGCACTCAGCATCATCAGCAGCAGTCTTTTAGGGATGATTTACAGTCCCAAGAAACCAGTGGACTTGTACGTGGCTGGGAGGAGGTGGCTGCGGATCATGTCGTCCTTAGTGACCCAGAGGACTCCGGAGCGAATGCCTCAGCAAACCTACGCTGCATGGCCTCCCTGATCCTGCAAAGTCTGCGGAAGGATCCTCGTATTCTTCGGATCAAGGAGAGGGACCATTACTGGCTGGCCACTCTCCTTGATCCACGGTACAAGGGTAAGGTTGCGGACCTTATGTTACCGTCGCAGAGGGAGCAGAGGATGAGACAACTCCGGGAGGCCTTGCAGAAAGGTCTGTGCAACGCGTTCCCAGAGACTGGGAGGTTGCAAACTCCTGGTCCTGGACAACGAGTTGCTGAGGCTTCGGCCAGTCAAAGAAGGAGCGGTGGGGAAGGTGGCCGTCTGACCGATGCGTTCAGACAATTCTTTAGTCCGCAGCCCCAAAGTATGATCGGTTCCAGCAACCATCGCCAGCGTCTGATAAACATGGTGCAGGAATATCTAGGGGCAAGGTCAGACTTGGACACCTTCCCCACCGAAAATCCTCTGGCTTACTGGGTCTTGAGGATGGATCACTGGCCAGAGCTTGCACAGTATGCAATTGAGCTACTGGCCTGTCCTGCATCCAGCGTTCTTTCGGAACGCACATTCAGTGCTGCTGGAGGATTTGTCACGGATCACAGGGTGCGCCTGTCCACCGACTCGGTTGATCGACTGACTTTCATCAAGATGAACCAGTCTTGGATCACCACCAGCTACCACACACCTGATGCTGATATAACAGACTAATTGATTTTAAAATGTCACATCCCTTCAAGACTGATGCTGATGCTGAGTGCCTGTGCTGTTATGTTGACTGGCTATCCTCCTCCTCCGAGTCCTCAATGATACGATTGATGATGATAGCTTGGAAGATCATTTTTGTTTATGGGTGCCGCCACCAGTGCCTAACGCCCAATTTTTCAGCCCCTGTTTAACAGGGGCGTGTAATTACAATTTTTGAAGCAATACTTTGCAACAGGGCTCATTGCTGTGCTCCAAGTACAGTATCTGTGAGGAGTTGCAGTGTTGTGCCACCAGTGCCTAAGGCCCAATTTTTCAGCCCCTGTTTAACAGGGGCGTGTCATTACAATTTTTGAAGCAATACTTTGCAACAGGGCTCATTGCTGTGCTCCAAGTACAGTATCTGTGAAGGGTTGCAGTGTTGTGCCACCAGTGCCTAAGGCCCAATTTTTCAGCCCCTGTTCAACAGGGGCATGTAATTACAATTCTTGATCTAATAATTCACAGCAGGGCCCATTGCTGCACCCACCAAGAGTAACTGTCAGGGCTTACAGTGTTGTGGCACCAGCACCACCATCAAAGGCCCAATTTTTACTACCACTGTTCAACAATTATATGTAATTAAAATTCCTGATATAATAGTTGACAGCAGGGCGTTCCAGCACCAACCAAGAGTAACTGTGAGTGCTTACAGTGTTGTGCCAACACCAACAACTAAGGGGCCTATTTCTGCAGAGTATATACGGCAGGTCCCTACTTTCAAACATCCAACTTACAAACGACTCCTACTTGCAAACGCAAGAAGACAACAGGAAGTGAGAGGAAATCTACCACTAGGAAGGAAAATTCTCTCCTGTAAGAATAAATATGGGAGAAAGGTGTCTCCTCTGTACTGATGCTTTATCAGCAATCCTTGTTTCAAGAAAAACACCACATTTCAAAAACAGTTGTCATTAGGACGGAAAGTGAGGTGAAATGTTCTGAACAGGGGCACAGACAGCAAAACAAATGTTACAGGGGTGATAACCCTTACCTATGTTTTCCAAAAAGTTTAAAAATAGATTTTTGGTCTGGAGCTACACTTCAACAATGTACCTGTTCAAAATTACAAACAGATTCTACATAAGAACAAACCTACAGTCCCTGTCTTGTATGCACCGCCTGTATACGGCTGTTCAGAGTATATAGGGCCTTTTTTATTTTATGTGCGGGGTTCCCCTTAATATCCATACAAGACCCAAAGGGGCTGGTAATGGGCTGGGGTAGGGGGGGGGTCATGGGGTAGCTATGCCATTTTTCTTAAAGATTTTCATCCATATTACCGGGACCAGACATTACATTAAAGCCGCAAGCAGTTTTAAATGGCTTTTTTTTCCTTTAGAAGTGTCATTTTGTGCAGGGACAGTTCTAAACACGGGAAACACGTGGCACTTCACAGGCATACTTTAGACACCCCCCAGGTACGATATTTAAAGGAATATTTGACTTTTTTTTTTTCACTTTATGCATCATTAAAATGACTGCTCCCGGAAAACGACCGTTTTTAAAACTTATTTTTGCATTGATACATGTCCCCTGGTGCAGAACCCGGGTTCCCAAACCCTTTTTAGGACAATAACATGCATAATAGTTTTTATAATTAGCACTTTAGAATTCGAACGTTCGCATCCATTGTATTTAATAGGGTTCTAATGTTCGTTCGAACTTTCGGTCCGTTCGCGGGTTCTGGTGCGAACCGAACCCGGGGGTGTTCGGCTCATCACTACACCCAAACAACCTGTTGTGGAGCGCGGAGGTGGACCCTGCCCGATTGCTAGGCCCGATGGCACAGCTCAGGAGGCTATGGCGTAAACTGACACGACAACACAAACTGTCCTCAGACAGCTCGCTCCTGACCTCTTTTGCTTGTAACCCCGACATGCCAGATAGCTTAACCCACCAAATGTCCTCCCCCTGGACGACGAGAAATCTTTTCCACTATGGAAATTTGATAGATCCACGCACCCGTAAGCTGCGCTCTTTTGAAGACTTGCAGTCACAATATGACCTCCCTAAGCAGGCTTTCTACGGGTATCTCCAAATCCGCCACTATGCCCTAACGTTTGCTCCAACCCTGCATTTCTCCCCACCTACCCCTTTTGAACGCCTTATTCTGGCAGGATCAGCTCAGAGAGGCCTGATTTCAGATATATACAAAATATTGAACGAGAGGCCCCTTGATTCAATGGGCAAACACAAATATATGATTAAATGGGAGAAGGCTTTGGGTGAGGAGATACCCGTGGACCAATGGCGGGCCATTTGGACCCAGGCGTCCAAGACATCGCTATGCACGCTCTACAAAGAAAATATCTACAAAATACTGTACTTCTGGTACATGACTCCTGATGTTCTCCATGCCATCCATCCGGCCAGCTCAGACCGCTACTGGCGATGCATTGGGGCAAAGGGGACACTATATCATATTTACTGGGAGTGCCCACTGATAGCCCCCTTCTGGACTTCTGTACACCAACTACTAATTCGTCTCCTTGAGACGGAGGTCCCCTTGACCCCTAAATTTTTCATACTAGGACTGATGTCTCTGAAGGCCCCACGGCCACATAAGAAGCTAGCTAGTCATGTCCTTAAGGCAGCTCGCTGCCTAGTGGCACTGAACTGGAAGCGCAGCTCCCCTCCTCCGGAGGGAGCGCTGTATGCCAGGATTAGAGATGTAGAAGTAATGGAGAGGATGACCGCAAGAGTTCAGGATCGTCTGGATGCGCATAACATGGTTTGGGAGCTCTGGCACCGAAGGGAGGAACGCAGTGACTTGGAGCCAGGTATAACTTGACGACGCCCCCCACCCCCTCTACCCTCACCCTTCTACTTTCTCTTTTCTCCCTCCCCTTTTCATTCTTCTATTTCTCTTTATTATTCTTTCCCTGTTTATGGGAGTCCCTCTGGGACCCTTGCACTAATGTACATAACAACTATATCGGCTCGAAATTTGGTCGATAGCATTTCCTGTTATGATAACCTGATAGGATTAGATAACAAAGCAGGTAACAGAGATACAGTGGTTACACGTTCAGGGACTGTTACGACCCTATACTCAGACGTGTTAGCGTTTATCCTGTGGGTTGTACAACTATTGCATTTGAATTGTACCTGATGTGACTTTCAATAAAAACAGTTATTGGAAAAAAAAACTCCTCAGTATAAAAGCAGCCTAAGTGAAGAAAAATACCCCTAATGGGACACAGATGGCAAAAAATTTAAGAGTTTTCACTCCCCTTGAATGTTTTTGACTTTAGATATAATTTAAAGCGGAGATCCACCCTAAAGTGGAACTTCCGCTGATTGGAACCCTCCCCCCCTCCGGTGTCACAATTGACACCTTTCAGGGGGAGAGGGGGTACAGATACCTGTCTAAGACAGGTATTTGCACCCACTTCCAGGAGTCCTCTCTGCGGGAAATCTGCGGGAAGCGCGTCACTTCCCGCAGAATACCCGTTGTGTTCTGGGAGACACTCGGCTCCCAGAACACAGGGGACCATTCAGACCGGCGCAGCGCGACTCGTGCATGCGCCGTAGGGAACCGGGCATGAAGCGGTGGGGGCAGTAGAGTGACGAGCAATTGCTCGTCCTCTGCTGCGGACATCGCTGGACTCCAAGACAGGTAAGTGTCCTAATATTAAAAGTCAGCAGCTGCAGTATTTGTAACTGCTGGCTTTTAACATTTTTTTTTCCGCAGCACCTCCGCTTTAAAGAAAAGTTTGCTGAAAACAATCTCTTTATTGAACAATAAAAAAAGAAAAAATGTGAAAGATGCTTAAAAAATTCTGTTTAAATTAAACACAGAAATAATAAATAAAATATGCGCTCACTGGAAATACGCAGTATTTTTCCTTTAATTGAAAAATGATTTCAGATGTTTTGAAGCAAAACAGAAGTGAGCTGAAAGGCGATTTAATATAATTATCTGGAGCTGTTATTTAAGCCCAGCATTTGAAAAATAAGTGAGTTATGTCATAGTAATTTTTTTTTCTTCTTCTCCCATAGATTTAATCAAAAATGGCTCATTGGCGTCACCTGATCATTTTGTGCCTAGTGATATATGCAAGAGAAGTACTCACTCAGAATTCAACAGCTTCAAATTCCCAGAACGTCACAGTTTTACCTCCTGGTTGTGGTCAAGATGTAAAGTGGATTTTCTTTTTCTTGTGTGATTTGAAAGCGGCCTGGGGAATTATCCTAGAATCTGTGGCAGCTTTGGGTATTTTTGTTACCCTAATCTTAATATTACTATGTATAGCCCTTTCTGCTTCTGTTTCTCAAGATGAACGCAAAGGTGCCTTAGCCCTAAATTTTCTTTTTCTTACTGGAGTTTTTGGGTTATTTTCTTTAGTGTTTGCCTTTATCATAGCACCCAATTCCACAGTCTGCATCATCCGCAGATTTTTGTTTGGCGTGTTATTTGCCAAATGTTTTGCATGCCTTGTGGCAAATTCAGTAAGGCTCAACTACCTAGTACTTCGGAATCGTGGCCCCGGAGGATGCTTGGTCTTTCTGCTGGCTATTGGACTTTTCTTGGTAGAGACGGTGATAAATGTGGAATGGCTTCTCATTACCAATGTACGCCAAACTCAGCAAAATACTGATCATCCATGTAACATTACTAACCAGGACTTTGTGACGGCATTGGTCTATGTTATGTTCCTGATAGTGGCATCATTGGTGATCCCTTTCTCAGTGATCCGCGGACACTATTTACAATGGAGGCGTCATGGAAAACATATTATATCTACTGCATTGATGTCTCTTCTTATCTGGGTGGCCTGGATTGTGATGTATCTGTATGGCAATGAGAAGTTAGGCCACAAATCTTGGGATGATCCAGTTTTGGCCATAGCTTTGGCATCAAACGCCTGGGTGTTCCTCTTGTTTTATGCCATCCCGCAGCTTGTAGAGATGACAAGGTCTGGATACAAGTATGAAGGGGACAGACTGAACATCCTGAATCGACATTCTGATGAGTCACCCTCTATTGTAATGGAAAACCGGGCATTCTCAATGGATAACCTGAATTTAGCTGAGCCAGACAGCTCTAGAAGAGAACAAAGTAAGCAATATATAAGAATCAAGTAATAGATGTGTTATCATATATGAGCGCTATATGTACTTAGTTACTAGCTATCGCTTTGGTTTTATGCTGGGAAATGTAGATTTGGTGCACAGCCCAGATTCTTTATTTAAACTGCTGTATAATGGTTTGACATCAAGTTATTTTATTTTTTTTATTTGTTTTTAAACACATTTTATATAATTTTAAACTGTATTTATAAAACCTTTAAAAAAAAAAAACACTTAACACAGGTAATGAACCCATAAAGCCGCGTACACACGATCGGTTTTACAGATGAAAACAGTCCGATGGATTTTTTTCATCGGCCAAACCGATCGTGTATGGGCCCCATTGGTCTTTTTTTCATCGGTGTCAAAAAATAGAACATGTTTTAAAAATTTTCGATGGATAAAAAACCGATAGCAAATTCCGATCGTCTATGGGCAAGTCCATCGGTTAAAAAACCCACGCATGCTCAGAATCAAGTCGACGCATGCTCAGAAGCATTGAACTTCATTTTTCTCGGCTCATCGGAGTGTTTTACGTCACCGCGTTTGGAACGGTCGGTTTTTTGACTGATGGTGAGTAGGCAAGACTGATGGAAGTCAGCTTCATCGGTTTTCCGATGGAAAAATCCATCGGTTTAAAAACCATAGGAAATCCGATCGTGTGTACAGGGCTTAACACATAATATCAAGAAGCCTTACGGGTTTTCTAACACAACAGTATCTTTTCCCTTTCACACTCTCTCTCTTTCTAATTGAAACTTTGTATAGAACTGTATCATTTTCGGGGGTGAGTTACTCCTCTGACTCATTCAACTTTCTCTGTAATGAAGCTTTAGCTACTGAGCCCTCTAACAGACTTTGTTTCATCAAAGCAGATAATAATAATAGTGCTTAACTTGCAGGCTGGTATTAAGGATATAAAGGTTGAATATGCAATATTTCAAATTTAACTGACAAAAAAAATTAAAAATATTTAACATTTTATAATACTGACTCTATAAAAGAAAGCAAACATGATTAATTTAAAAGAGGTCTGTGTTTAGAGAAATATGGAGGCTGGATTTCCGACTTCTCCCTATAGTGTGCTGGTTGCCAGTACCCATGCTGATCAAATGGTTTCAGTGCTTCCTAAGTAACTGCCCTGGAAAAAGTATACAGTTCAGATTGTCTGACTTTAACCACTTTCCGACCGCCCCATAGCAGATTTACTGCAACAGGGCAGCCGTTCTGTGCAGAATCACATATATATATATATATATATATATATATATATATATATATATGTGACTCTGCACTTCCGGGTTTTGGGTGCGAGTGCGCACCGCCAGCGGCTCACTTCCGCTGTGATTTTACACAGTGGAAGCTGATCAGCGGGTCCCATGGACCACTGATCATTCGTTACACTGACAGAATGACAGTTTGCCTATGTAAACAAGGCAGACTGTCATTCTGTGAGTACAGAAGAGATGGATCCTGTGTTTCTGCGAAGCAGAAACATTGATCCATATTTTCAAGTAGTAAAAGCACCTCCCCCACTACACTGAAACATTAGGTAGACACACATTTAACGATTTGATCACCCCTTATGTTAACCCCTTCCCTTCCAGTGTCATGAGTACAGTAACAGTGCATATTTTTAGCACTGATCACTGTATTAGTGTAACTGGTCCCCAAAAAAGTGTCAAGTGTCAATTAGGTGTCCGATTTGTCCACCACAATATTGCAGTCGCTGATTGCCACCATTACTAGTTAAAAAAAAAAAATATCCGAAAATTTGTAGATGCTAAAACCTTTGTGCAAATCAATCAATATACACTTATTGGGATTTGTTTTTACCAAAAATATGTCGCAGAATACATATTGGCCTAAATTGATGAAGAAATTAGATTTTTTTACATTTATTTTTTTTTGGATATGTTTTATAGCAAAATTTTTCAAAATTGTCGGTTGTTCTTTGTTTCTAGCGCAAAAAATACCTAGCGCAATAAGGTGATCAAATACCACCAAAATAAAGCTCTATTTGTGGGAAAAAAAGGACATAAATTTTATTTGGGTACAGCGTCCCATTATCGCGCAATCGTCAGTTAAAGTAGCGCAGTGCCGTATCGCAAAAAATTACCTGGTCAGGAAGGGAGGTCAACTGGTAAAGCGGTCCTAAAAACAACGTTTTTATACCTTAATGCATTCTCTGCATTAGGGGAAAAAATGTTCCTCTAGCTACCCCCCAAACTCTTATCTGACACCTCTCATGATCCAGCACTGTCTGCACTGGCAGTCCTGCTCTCCTCTCTTACTGGATTCGCTGGCTTCATTGAGAGCATACTAAATACAGATTTTTCTTTAGTGAGGCACAAAATAATGCCAAAAAAACGCATAAAAATGCATGTAAATGTGCATGCCACACTGCACACTGAACACAGGGATTACATATACCACGTAAAACCCAGACTTGTGCCCCGTACACACAACTGGTTTTCCCATCTGAAAAAGTCAGATGAGAGCTTTTGGTCGGGAATCCCGACCATGTGTATGCTCCATCAGACTTTTTCCAATGGAAAAACTGCCGGAAAAAGATAGAGAGCAGGTTCTCTATTTTCCCAACGGAAAAATTCCTATCAGGAAATCTGTTCGTCTGTATGCTTTTCCGACACGCAAAAAAACACGCATGCTCGGAAACAATTTGACGCATGCTCGGAAGCATTGAACTTCTTTTTCTCGCCTTGTCGTAGTGTTGTACGTCACCGCGTTCTTGATGGTCGAAAGTTCAGAGAACTTTTGTGTGACCGCGTGTATGCAAGCCAAGCTTGAGCGGAATTCCATTGCAAAAACCATCCAACTTTTTTCCGACGGGAAATCCGGTCGTGTGTACGGGGCATAAGGTTCCAAATCTTGGCAGTTGTTCTGGGTTTTGGGAGAAAAGATCATGGGAAAGGGAACCAGATTTTGCTATGTAAAGTAAAGTTCCTTTTACTGAATTCATGCATGTTGTTGGTGGTAAATGAATCCAAACATCATGTGACTTGGTAACGTCACAAATAAAAAGCGGTCATGGTGCAGTCAGCCCTTCTGTGGATGTATAGTAAGAAAATTAATAATTACACAAAGAGAGGAATACTTTTATTCCAAAGAGAGGAGTATCTTTATTCCAAATGTTTCTTCATTTCACAACTTTACATAATAAGCTGGCAGTAGATACTGGATGTCAATTATTTTAATGCATGCACGGAGCTCCGCATTGATTTATTTTAACTCTGTTGAACATGAATAATATTATTTCTCCCTCGGAAATGATCAATACAGATTATATTAACTGTAGTTTTAAAACATTAGCACAGGATATGTGTTCTTTTACAAGTGTAGTTATGGCAAGATTTTTTTTATAACCCCTTGGTGTATTAGTCAGGACATAACATTCTATTGTGCAGCATTTATGTACCGTATATACTCGAGTATAAGCCGAGTTTTTAAGCACATGAAAATGCCCCCTCGGCTTATACTCGAGTCACCTTTTTGCGCCTGATCTCCCGGAATTTGGGGAGCCGGTACCGGCCGGCTGTAGGTCCCCTGGACCCCAAACTTAGTACACATGTAGCCCCACTCTTCCTCTATAAGTGTGCAAAGTTTCCTGTCCGGGGGACATACGGCCGGGGAGCACCGATTTTTCAAAACCGGGCACCCCTTCCATAGACTCCCATGTTAAATGGTAATTTCTTTGGTGACTTTGGGGACCCGGTACAGGCCGGTCAGAGGTCCTCTGGACCCCAAACTTGGCTCACATGCAGCCCCACTCTTCCTCTACAGGTTTGCAAAGTTTATTGTCCGGGGGACCTACGGCCGGGGAGCACCGATTTTTCAAAGCCGGGCACCCCTTCCATAGACTCCCATGTTAAACATCAGTCTAGTCATGGACACAGTGAGGCATGGGCACAGTGAGGCATGGGCACAGTGAGGCAAAGTGAGGCACACCCTAGGCTTATACTCGAGTCAATAAGTTTTCCCAGTTTTTGTGGTAAAATTAGGTGCCTCGGCTTATACTCGAGTATATACGGTATTCATATTACCAATCTAGATGTCTATTATATAATTCTGTGTGAATTCACTTACTGTATATATATATATATATATATATACGTACATGTCCTCTTCAACTCGTCAAGGACATTCACATGATTATATGTCAACAACGACCAGAGTTGTTTGCCATAGTTGTATTGATGAACAGCCTGGGAACAAGTCCCACGTGTTCTATCAAGATGGTGCTTATTGTCACTGGACAGTGATTTCTTGGTTTTCTGAAAATAATCTGCCATTGGAATGATTGGAAAGATGTAGAGACAAAGTCTGTTACCTGTTGCATTGTCAACATTGAAATAGTGGAGAAGCATCATAAACGGGTCCACACCACTTCCCAGTAGTAATAGACTAAGGCCCCTTTCACACTGGAGCGGTCGGTGTGTCGGCGGTAAAGCGTCGCTATTTTTAGCGGCGCTTTACCGTCAATTTGGCAGCACTATTCGGCCGTTATCAGAGCGCTTTTACCCCCGCTAGCGGCGAAAAAGGGTTAAAACCACGCAAAGCGCCTCTGCAGAGGTGCTTTGCCGGTGGTATAGCCGCGGTGCCCCATTCATTTCAATAGGCAGGAGCGGTGGAGGAGCGGTATACACACCGTTCCTTCACCGCACCAAAGATGCTGCTAACAGGACTTTTTTTACCATCCTGCTAGCGCACCGCTCCAGTGTGAAAGCCCTCGGGGCTTTCACACTGGAGAGACAGCAGCGGCTCTTTCAGGGCGCTTTGCAGGCGCTATTTTTAGCATTATAGCACCTGCAAAGCGCCCCAGTAGAAAGGGGTCTTAAAGGACAAATGTGGTTTTAATCTGAACGCCTCCAATCCACCCCCCCCTGAATCAACACCCCCGACTCTACATGGGGTACATTCTACGCAAACTATGGAAGAACACCCTTCAGTATGATGTCAGGGAAACACCTGTGTTGCCAGCATATGAAGTCTTCTCCTCAACTGGATATTCTACAGTAACAATATGATATAGTCTCCCGCCTTAAAGTGGTTGTAAACCTCAGACATGAAATACACTACATTGTCAAAAGTATTGCCTGCCTTTACATGCGCTTTAATAGCATCCTAGTCTTAGTCCAAAGGGTTCAATATTGAGTTGGCCCACCCTTTGCAGCTATAACAGCTTCAACTCTTCTGGGAAGGCTGTCCACAAGGTTTAGGAGTGTGTCTATGGGAATGTTTGACTATTCTTTCAGAAGAGCATTTGTGAGGTCAGACACTAATGTTGGATGAGAAGGCCTGGCTCGAAGTCTCCGCTCTAATTCAACCCAAAGGTGTTGTGTCAGGTCGAGGTCAGGCCAGTCAAGTTCCTCCACCCCAAACTCGCTCATCCATGTCTTTATGGACCTTGCTTTGTGCCCCTGCAAAGGGTGGGCCAACTCAATATTGAACCCTATGGACTAAGACTGGGATGCCATTAAAGTTAAAGTGTGAGTAAAGGCAGGCGTCCCAATACTCTTGACAATATAGTGTATGAACAAAGCATTTCCCTGTATAGTGTGTACTTGTATCAATCCAGCGCACTAATTGTAATTTCTATCTGCTGCCTCTTTCCTCTGCTAATTGTATGAGTCATTAGGGATGAGCCGAACACCCCCCAGTTCGGTTCGCACCAGAACTTGCAAACAGGCAATAAATTTGTTCGAACATCCGAACACCGTTAAAGTCTATGGGACTCGAACATGAAAAATCGAAATTGCTAATTTTAAAGGCTTATATGCAAGTTATTGTCATAAAAAGTGTTTGGGGACCCGAGTCCTGCCCCAGGGGACATGTATCAATGCAAAAAAAAGTTTTAAAAACTGCATTTTTTTCGGGAGCAGTGATTTTAATAATGCTTAAAGTGAAACAATAAAAGTGAAATATTCCTTTAAATTTCGTACCTAGGGTGTGTGTATAGTATGCCTGTAAAGCAGCGCTTGTTTCCCGTGTTTGTCCCTGCACAAAGTGTAATTTCTGAAGGAAAAAAAAGTAATTTAAAAGCACTTTAAAAGCTATAATGAATTGTCGGCTCCCGGCAATACAGAAAAAAGTAATTGATTAAAAAAAAAAAAAGTGCGTGGGGGTCCCCCCAAATTCAACTACCAGTCCCTTCAGGTCTGGTATGGATATTAAGGGGAACCCTGCGTCAAATTTAAAAAAATATTACTTGGGGTTCCCCCCAAATATCCATAACTGACCCTTTATCCGAGCATGCAACCTGGCAGGCCACAGGAAAAGAGGGGGGGCAAGAGAGTGCCCCCCCCTCCTGAACCGTACCAGGCCACATGCCCTTAACATGGGGAGTATGCTTTGGGGGTCTGTGACCCCTCAAAGCACCATGTCCCCATGTTGATGGAGACAAGGGCCTCATCCCCACAACCCTTGCCCGGTGGTTGTGGGGGTCTGCAGGCTGGGGTCTTATCAGGATCTGGAAGACCCCTTTAACAAAGGGGACCCCCAGATCCCGCCCCCCTATGTGAATTGGTAAGGGGTACATTGTACCCCTACCATTTCACAAAAAAAGTGTAAAAAATTGTAAAAAAAACACACAGACACTGTTGGGAAAAGTCCTTTTTTTAAAATAAAAAAAAATAAAAAAAGATTCCAGCGGTGGTAATCCACTCTCGGTATCCTGCTTTGGATGCTCTCCTCTCCAGGGGCCAGCGGTGGATGATCTCCTCTCCATCCAGGTCCAGGCTCCAGTGAAGAGATGTCCAGCGCAGCGCATCCTGTCTCCATCGGAGACACCCGGGAATCCCAGCAGCCTGACAGATCTTTTCTGTAGCTGAGAGCGGGGCCACCCATCACGTGACCCCGTCCCCCTCTGACGCAAAGGGAAACCCGGGCTTCCCCAGTGACGTGCGGGTGACCCCGCCCCCCTCTGATTTAATGCAGGGGACATGGTGCTTTGAGGGGTCACAGACCCCCAAAGCATCCTCCCTATGTTGAGGGCATGTGGCCTGGTACAGTTCAGGAGTGGGGGGGCGCTCTCTCATCCCCCCTCTTTTCCTGCAGCCTGCCAGGTTGCGTGCTCGGATAAAGGGTCTGGTATGGATTTTTGGGGGGAACTCCACGCCATTTTTTCTTTAATTTGCCGTGGAGTTCCCCTTAAAATCCATACCAGACCTGAAGGGTCTGGTATGGATATTTGGGGGGAACCCCACATCATTTTTTTTTTTAATTTGACGCAGGGTTCCCCTTAATATCCATACCAGACCTGAAGGGCCTGGTAATTGAATTTGGGGGGACCCCCACGCATTTTTTTTTTATCAATTACTTTTCTCTGTATTGCCGGGAGCCGACAATTCATTATAGCCGCGAGTGCTTTTAAATGACTTTTTTTTCCTTCAGAAATTACACTTTGTGCAGGGACAGTTCTAAGCATGGGAAACAAGCACTACTTTACAGGCATACTATACACACACCCTGGGTACGAAATTTAAAGGAATATTTCACTTTTATTGTTTCACTTTAAGCATTATTAAAATCACTGCTCCCGAAAAAACGGCTGTTTTTAAAACTTTTTTTTGCATTGATACATGTCCCCTGGGGCAGGACCCGGGTCCCCAAACACTTTTTATGAAAATAACTTGCATATAAGCCTTTAAAATGAGCACTTTAGATTTCTCCCATAGACTTTTACAGGGTGTTCCGCGGCTTTTCGAATTTGCCGCGAACACCCGAAATTGTTCGCTGTTCGGCGAACGGGCGAACAGGCAATGTTCGAGTCGAACATGAGTTCGACTCGAACTCGAAGCTCATCCCTATGAGTCATTTCTGATGAGTTTTCCTGACATCAAGAGAAAAATGGTGATGGGGAGGGCACAGCCTGTGTGTAACGCCGAGCGCTCCGGGTGTCCCATCCATCCCGGAGCGCCCGCGGCGTCTGTCCCCCTGCAGCGCTCCGGTCGGCCCCTCTGACCGTGAGCGCTGCTCTGATGCTGGCGGGGATGCGATCCATGCGGCGGCACCTGTACTCCGGGGATCGCATCCCATCCTGCTCACCGGCCTCCTCCTCCTGCTCCGTCCCGGCGCGCGCGGTCCTGCTGCTCTCCAGGGCGCGCGAGCGCCGGTCTTCTTAAATTTAAAGGGCCAGTGCACCATTGATTGGTGCCTGGTCCAATTACTGTGTACACACCCAAAACACTTAAAAACCCACTCCCCCTTCCTGTCCTTGCCGGATCTTGTTGCCTTAGTGCCCTGAGAAAGCGTTTTGTAGTTGCCTTGCCAGTGTATCTGACCTTCTGCCGTTGCCCCTGACTACGAACCATTGCCGCCTGCCCTGACCTTCCGCTACGTCTGACCTTGCCTCTGCCTAGTCCCTGTGTACCGTGCCTATCTCAGCTGCCAGAGAAGTCGAGCCGCTACTGGGGGACACGACCTGGTTGCTACCGCCTCAGCAAGTCCATCCCGCTTTGCGGCGGGCTCTGGTGAAAACCGGTAGCTGCTTAGAACCGGTCCTCCAGTGCGACCCGTGCCTTCGCCTCTCTGGCACAGAGGATCCACCTCCTGTGTCCTCACTAGCCACCAGTCCGGGCCCTGACAGTAGATCCGGCCATGGATCCCGCTGAGGTACCGCTGCCAAATCTCGCTGACCTCACTACCGTGGTTGCCCAGCAGTCGCAACAGATCGTCCAACAAGGACAGCAGCTGTCGCAGTTGACCGCCATGGTCCAGCAGCTTCTGCCGCCACAGCCTCCAGCATCTTCCCCTCTCCGAGCTGCCGCTACTACCTCGAGAATTCGCCTGTCTCTTCCGGAGAAATTTGACGGGGATTCTAGGATGTGCCGGGGATTCTTGTCCCAATGTTCCCTGCATCTTGAGATGATGTCTGACCAGTTTTCCACAGAACGGTCTAAAGTGGCATTCGTGGTCTCTCTGTTGTCTGGAAAGGCCTTGGCCTGGGCCACGCCACTCTGGGACCACAACGACCCTGCTACAGCCACCGTTCAGTCCTTCTTTGCTGAGGTTCGCAGCGTTTTTGAGGAACCAGCCCGAGCCTCATCCGCTGAAACCGCCCTGCTTAACCTTGTCCAAGGAAACTCCTCTGTGGGCGAATATGCCATACAGTTCCACACACTGGCCTCAGAGCTAGCCTGGAATAATGAGGCTCTCTGCGCGACCTTCAAGAAGGGTTTATCCGGCCACATCAAGGATTGTCTGGCCGCACGAGAGATACCCTCTTCCTTGACGGAACTCATCCATTTAGCTACCCGCTTCGATATGCGCTACGTCGAAAGACGCCAAGAGCTTCACCAGGAGAAAGATCTCGTTCGCACCAGGCGTTATCCGCGCCTGGCTCCTCTCTTTCTGAATCCAATGCAGCCTGTTACCGTGCCTCCCGCCGAGGAGGCCATGCAAGTGGACCGGTCTCGCCTGACCCTACAAGAGAGGTCTTGCCGTAGGAACGAGAACTTATGCCTTTATTGTGCGAGCTCTGAACACTTCCTAAAAGACTGCCCTATTCGTCCTCCGCGTCAGAGAAACGCTCACACCTAGTGAATGTGGGAGAGGCGTTACTAGGTGTGAATTCTTCCTCTCCACGTCTGACTATTCCTGTGCGGATTTCTCCTTCTGCTGGCTCCCTCTTCCCTGCGGTGGCCTTCCTGGACTCTGGTTCTGCAGGAAACTTTATTGAAGCCTCTTTTATCAACAGGTTCAACATTCCTGTTACCCATCTCATCAAACCCTTCTTCATTTCCTCTGTAAATGGAGAGAATTTGGATTGTACCGTGCGTTACCGCACCGAACCCCTGCTCATGTCCGTTGGTGTTCTTCACCACGAAAAGATTGAATTCTTTGTTTTGCCGAACTGTACTTCTGACATCCTTCTTGGCCTACCCTGGCTCCAGCGTCACACTCCTACCCTCGACTGGACCACTGGGGACATCAAATCCTGGGGTGACTCCTGTCACAAGCATTGCCTTAAGTCTGTACCGACCTGTCAAGTCCCCATCACTACTCCTTTGCCTGGCCTTCCAAAGGCCTATCAGGACTTTTCTGATGTCTTTTGCAAAAAACAGGCGGAGGTCTTACCACCACATAGACCCTACGACTGCCCCATTGACTTGCTCCCAGGTACTACACCACCCCGTGGCAGAATTTACCCTCTCTCCTCTCCTGAAACCAAGGCCATGACTGAATACATTCAGGAGAACCTCAAGAGAGGTTTTATTAGGAAATCATCTTCTCCAGCCGGAGCGGGGTTCTTCTTCGTGGCCAAGAAGGACGGATCTCTACGCCCTTGCATAGACTATCGTGGTCTCAATAAAATCACTATTAAAAACCGCTACCCTCTGCCTCTCATCTCGGAGCTCTTTGACCGTCTGCGCGGAGCAAAAGTTTTTTCTAAATTGGACCTCAGGGGCGCTTATAACCTCATCAGAATCCGTAAAGGAGATGAATGGAAAACCGCATTTAACACCAGAGATGGTCACTTTGAATATCTCATCATGCCGTTCGGACTTTGCAACGCCCCTGCAGTCTTTCAAGATTTTGTCAACGAAATCTTCCGGGACCTACTGTATACCTGTGTGGTTGTCTATCTTGACGACATCCTAATCTTCTCTGCCAACCTTGAGGAACATCGGCTCCATGTCCGTCAAGTGCTCCAGCGCCTCCACGTAAATCATCTTTACGCTAAATTTGAAAAATGCCTTTTTGAGCGCAGCAGTCTTCCTTTCCTAGGTTATCTGGTCTCTGGACAAGGTCTTCAAATGGACCCTGACAAACTCTCCGCAGTCTTGGGTTGGCCACGCCCCTCTGGACTTCGTGCTATCCAACGCTTCCTTGGATTCGCCAACTACTATCGTCAGTTCATACCCCACTTCTCCACCATCGTTGCTCCTATAGGGGCACTGACCAAAAAAGACGCAAATCCTAGGTCCTGGCCGCCTCAAGCGGAGGAAGCCTTTACTCGCCTTAAGACCGCCTTCTCCTCTGCACCTGTCCTGTCTCGGCTAGATCCTCTAAAGCCGTTCTTCCTTGAAGTTGACGCCTCCTCGGTAGGAGCCGGAGCTGTGCTTCTTCAAAAAAACGCTAAAGGGAAAAACGTCACTTGTGGTTTTTTCTCTAAAACTTTCTCCCCTCCGGAAAAAAACTATTCCATAGGTGACCGTGAACTGTTGGCCATAAAGTTGGCATTAGAAGAGTGGAGACATCTCCTGGAAGGATCCCTTCACCCTATCTCCATCTACACTGACCATAAAAATTTGTCCTCGCCAGGCCAGGTGGTCATTGTTCTTTGCCCGCTTCAACTTCCAGATCCATTTTCGGCCCGCAGACAAAAATGTGAGGGCTGATGCCTTGTCCCATTTCTCCGATACCTCTGAAACCGAGACTCCTCCTCAACACATCGTACCCCCTGAGTGTCTGATTTCCTCTGCTCCCGCTTCTCTCATGCCAATTCCTCCAGGAAAGACTTTCGTTCCTCCACGCCTTCGGCTTCAGATACTCAAGTGGGGCCATTCCTCCCATCTAGCCGGTCACGCTGGGATCAAAAAATCCATACAATTGATTGCCAGACACTATTGGTGGCCTACCCAGGAGAAAGATGTGACTGACTTTGTATGGGCCTGCACTATCTGTGCACGTGACAAGACTCCTCGCCAGAAGCCTGCAGGTCTTCTCCTTCCCCTACCTGTGCCTGAACAACCATGGTCCCACATCGCCATGGATTTCATCACGGACCTCCCTTTGTCTCGTAGTAACACTGTCATCTGGGTGGTCGTTGACCGCTTTTCTAAAATGGCTCATTTTGTCCCGCTCCCTGGTCTGCCTACTGCACCTCAGTTGGCGAAGCATTTTTTTCTTCAAATTTTCCGCCTCCATGGGCTGCCCTCACATATCGTTTCGGATAGAGGCGTTCAATTCATCTCAAAATTTTGGAGAGCTCTCTGTACTCAACTAAAGATTAAGTTGAATTTTTCTTCCGCTTATCCAATGGACAGGTGGAGAGAGTTAACCAGGTCCTTGGCGACTACCTACGACATTTTGTCTCCGCCCGTCAAGACGATTGGGTCGACCTATTGCCCTGGGCAGAATTCTCATACAATTTCAAGAACTCTGAATCTTCCTCCAAGTCGCCTTTCTTTGTGGTCTACGGCCGTCACCCATTGCCCCCCCTCCCCATTCCCACGTCTTCTGGAGTTCCGGCCGTGGATGAGTTAACTCAGGACTTTGCCTCTATCTGGAAAGAGACTCAAAAGTCGCTCTCACTGGCCTCTGCCCGCATGAAGAGACATGCAGATAAAAAAAGAAGAATCCCTCCTGTCTATGCCCCTGGTGACAAAGTGTGGCTCTCCTCCAAATATGTTCGGTTTCGGGTATCTAGCTACAAGCTGGGCCCTCGTTACCTCGGGCCATTTAAAATCAAAAACCAAATCAATTCTGTTTCTTACAAGCTCCACCTTCCTCCTTCTCTTCGTATTCCCAACTCTTTTCATGTGTCTCTTCTTAAACCCCTCATTCTTAACCGATTTTCCCCTAAGGTCACTGCTCCTGCTCCTGTCTCTGGTTCTTCTGATGTCTTCTCGGTGAAAGAGATCCTCGCCTCCAAGGTCATCCGAGGTAAAATATGTTTTTTAGTTGATTGGGAGAACTGTGGTCCTGAGGAAAGATCCTGGGAACCTGAGGCCAACATTTTAGATAAAGAGCTCATCCGTAGATTCTTGGGTTCCAAGAAGAGGGGGAGACCTAAAGGGGGGTACTGTAACGCCGAGCGCTCCGGGTGTCCCATCCATCCCGGAGCGCCCACGGCGTCTGTCCCCCTGCAGCGCTCCGGTCGGCCCCTCTGACCGTGAGCGCTGCTCTGATGCTGGCGGGGATGCGATCCATGCGGCGGCACCTGTCCGCCCGCGGATCGCATCCCATCCTGCTCACCGGCCTCCTCCTCCTGCTCCGTCCCGGCGCGCGTGGTCCCGCTGTTCTCCAGGGCGCGCGCGCCGGTCTTCTTAAATTTAAAGGGCCAGTGCACCATTGATTGGTGCCTGGTCCAATTACTGTGTACACACCCAAAACACTTAAAAACCCACTCCCCCTTCCTGTCCTTGCCGGATCTTGTTGCCTTAGTGCCCTGAGAAAGCGTTTTGTAGTTGCCTTGCCAGTGTATCTGACCTTCTGCCGTTGCCCCTGACTACGAACCATTGCCGCCTGCCCTGACCTTCCGCTACGTCTGACCTTGCCTCTGCCTAGTCCCTGTGTACCGTGCCTATCTCAGCTGCCAGAGAAGTCGAGCCGCTACTGGGGGACACGACCTGGTTGCTACCGCCGCAGCAAGTCCATCCCGCTTTGCGGCGGGCTCTGGTGAAAACCGGTAGCTGCTTAGAACCGGTCCTCCAGTGCGACCCGTGCCTTCGCCTCTCTGGCACAGAGGATCCACCTCCTATGTCCTCACTAGCCACCAGTCCGGGCCCTGACACTGTGATTGACAGCCTCAACTCTATACCTGTATTCTGTGTGCAGGGGGGTGTGTCCCTTCCCTCCAATCAGCTCTTAGAGCTCTCCTCATTGATGTAATTTCAGCTCCCTGCCCCCTGCTTTTCAGAGCTGAGAAATCCTGTGTAAATTCTGGACTTTGAATGAATGTAGGGAAAGGATGACTGTAGTTACACAGGTACAACTTATGTAGGAGGATTTGTATCATCTCTGTGTATCAACTGAGGCCAGTCACTTCAATGGGTATATGTAAGGGTTTAAAACCACTTTAAAGTGACTTTCTCAGCAGCGTGAAAAAGAAGGTTCTTTATATTCGCTTGTCCCATCGTCCATTCCTGAAACCTTCCTCCCTGTTGAGCTTTGGCTCCATCGGGCACCAAGACTGGTGGGTGCATGCATGAATTGTAAGTCTGTTCACTTGCTGCACATTTTAACTGGCAAGTTGTACACTTGCAGAGCACTTGAAGAACAAGTTCTAGTTGACACTTTTCCAATTTTTAGCAAATTTGCGTGGCAAGTCTTTAGTAAGAGCAAAGTTACCGTGGTCTGCAAGTCTACAGCATGAAAATTCAGCCTCAGTGTCCCCTGTGGTGGGATGACTATTCCACAACATAACTGAACCAGAACTTGTAGCAGACTTGCAGAATGTTTGCAAAGAAAGTTGATCTGCAGTCATGGAATGTGGACTTGCTGCAATTGTGCAACAAACTTGTGAAGCCTGCCAAGTCTAACAATAGCCTAGCAAGTCATTTTCAAACTTGCAGCACAATTGCTTGCGATCTGGGTAATAGTGGAGACAAAACTGCTAGGGCAGTGGAAGGGCACAGGTGCCCAGAAGTTGGAGTAGTTAACTGGAGCAGAAGTTCTTCCAGTGGCAGTATGGAGTCTGGTCATAGATGTTCAGCAGCCAGGCAAACAGGTGCAGGGTCAGGATCAAGTTCAAGGTCAGGAACAGGCAGAAGTCAGTAAGGTGCTGGCAGTAAGGTACCAAGTTAGGAGGGCAGATTCATGGTCAGAAGTCTAAGCAGAGGTTGGTAACACAAGCAAGCAGCAGACATAACAGGCAGGAGTGATCCAAGAGAGATGTCAGGCATAGCCGGGTCAGGAACAAGGTAAGCAGAATTTCAGGAACTATGAATACAATTAAATAGACCATCGGGCACTAAGACCTGTGGGTGCACGCATGTAGCCGCCAATGTGTGAAAATGAACACTTACTGCACGGAAATGGGAATAAATACTTGCTGCACGCGGAGCAAGCACTTGCTGTATGAGATCCCTGACAACTACTGTGTTCTGTAGTAATGTATGGGCCAGTGAATGGAACCAGAGGACAGCAGAGAACAAAGTGTCCGACACACCTGGAAGTGTCAGAAATGAAGATTGTGCCAGTGGCTGTAGCTTGACAAGAGAGCAAAGATTCCAGGAATAGACTGAGGGACACAAAGTGTATCGATGGAACATTGTACCCACTGACAGGAGAGAAGTTGGTGAGGTGTAAAGTTTTACAGGCAGCTCTTTGTCAGCTGGGGTATCCCTAGGATTGCATGTAGTGATCAAAATAAAATACAATTTTTTACCATATTTTATTTATTCCAGGAATGGAACCGGGAAAAATAAATATATAAAAAAAACAAAAAAAAACTTTTGAACGAGTAAAGTTTCAAAAAAACTTATAATGCCAGCTGCTTCAAACACAGACACCCCTGTAAACACATTTACTATATGTAATAACAAAGAGAATTTTGGCTCTGCATATTGCAGTACACTTTAAAGCGGTAAAAAACACTAAAGCAGTAAAACCAAAAATGCAATATATTGCAGCTTACCAATCATTAGATGTGGTGGCTGCATTCGTTTTATTTTTCTAGGCTGTTTTGTCTCTGTTTTCACCTGGGGATCTAACCAGTAACCAATCTTCTGTATTAGAGGGCCTACACTCTGGTTGAAGGAGCACAGGAGGTACAGAAGACAGCAGCATTGTCACCCTGGGGGAAGTGTCAGGTGTACTAGCTGGTTTAGATACACTAACAAATTGAAGCCTACAAAAATTATACAATACAGCAATATTTGGAGATGCACTGTAAAATATACAACTATTATTATACTTTTCCAACTGAGCATGCAAAAATGTCTAAGCCCCTTCTGAGCAGATGTCAATAAATCCATTTTAGTATTTTGAGAAATTAATACAATTTATGCATTCATTTATTTTTATTTGTTTGCATCTTTTTTCACCAGACAAGCCCGTTTCTCCATACAGTAACTACACTGGACTCTATCCCACTCTGCCGTTGCATCCTGTGGTAAGTACAGCCTCAAAGGACCATTATATTCTACTTATTGAGCTATTACTCTGTGCTATTAGGCTGCTGTTAAGTTGTGCTTAATGATGTGACTAAACCTCTGATACATTAAACACACATCACAACAAGATTACAGCTGTCAAAGTTTTGAATTAAAGGATGTATAAAAGATAGTGGCAGAAAATATCCAGGACCTATGATACTCTTTCCTTGATAGAAAGTAATAGAACAGTGCCCCCTACAGGAAATGTCACATACAGCATGGCTCAGACACAACCTTTGATCTTGTACAACTCAGCTTTAGTTTATTGCATATTTAGGGCTTGTTCACACCAGCAATACCTGAAAAATGCTTGTATGAATCAATATGAGCTACCATGCATTTACAGTGCAATATTGTAGGATGCTGCGCAGTTGACCTAAATGGGTAAATGCAATGCGGTGGACTTGTTTGCAATGCACCTCAGCACAATGAGTTGGTGAGAACGACATAGCGCCCAACTGTCCCTCATTTGGAGATACTGTCCCACTTTTGAGACCCTCTATCCTTCGTGCAGTATTAGATGTCCCTCTTTTTGGTCTGATGTGTTCAGCTGTATAGGAAATATTTTATTTTACTACTAAACATGTTATGCTGCCCTAAACTTTTTATCCAGCCTCTATATTACTGCATTTGTTATTTTGAAAAGCCAATTTAAAGGAAATGTAGCGACCTCACCCCTCTCACCCCTTCTCATTCATGGCTTGTTTGTCTCGTCTAGGGGTTAGTAATGGGGGGAGGGATGCGATACACCACGGCCCATGTCCTCCAGAGAGACTGGAGGTGAAGGCCAGAACTATCGGATTTTGTGTGTGTGTCCCAGAGTCAAATCCTTTACTGAATGACCCCCCCTTTGCTTCCAGTAACTGAAGTTCCACACACTGAAAACGGTCCAACTCGTATTTATTCTTCTCAACAAATAGTCATTCAGCACAGACAGGTTGGGACCCAACGAACAGTTCAGTATTTGTAGGGAGTAGGTCGAGGCACAATCCTTTTTAGATAGAGCTACCTATCAGGGGGAAGACATCCGTTCAAGACAGTTACCGGAGGCCTCTCCGTCACCAGCAATGCTGCGCTGTACTCTCTGGAGAAGTTCCGCTCACCGGCCTCCTTGTCTCAGACACGGGCACCCAAGGAGTTAGGGCCCCCTCGGATTCCTCCACCCTCGCAGAACTCAGTCGAAGGTACTGGGTGCGGCCGCGTCCTCCGACTTCGAACTCTGAACCCCAAGGTCAGGGCGTCCGCCCCCTTCATCTCCTCTCCCTTTGCGCCACAGCAGGTTGCCCGCCCCGCTGTACCAGCGCCAGGAAAGGACAAAAAGGGATGCAGTCTTGCGGTGAGTGTTCAACTCCGGCCCAAGGCGACAGCGCCACCTGCAGGCCGCAGGGAACCTCACACTACCAGAGTCCTCCAAGAACCACAAAAGGGTCTCAGATTCCCTAACAATCAGTGCATCTGGGTTACACTACCACCCAGATGCCTCCCCTAAATTCACATACCCGCTACAGAAATATAAAGGTCAAAAAAGCACTTGTGTGGTTTAGCCAATAATTTTCTGTATATTAGATCTTTGTGGTCTGTGCAACTAGGGACATGTCAGGGACGTGTCTTTTGCCTACATAAGGGGGGTTATTTACGAAAGCAAATCCACTTTGCACTACAAGTGTAAACTACAAGTGCAAAGAGCACTTGAAATTGCACTGAAAGTGCACTTGGAAGTGCAGTCGCTGTAAATCTGAGGGGTAGATCTGAAATGAGGGGAAGCTCTGCTGATTTTATCATCCAATCATGTGCAAGCTAAAATGCTGTTTTTTATTTTCCTTGCATGTCCCCCTTGGATCTACAGCGACTTGTAGTTTGCACTTGTAGTGCAAATTGGATTTGTCTTTCGCAGAGGCGTATCTAGTGAAAAAGGTGCCTATGGCAAGCACTGAAACTGCGCCCCTGTCAAAACATTTGAAACCCATCTTTCAGATAACATTAACAAAAAAAAGCACCAGAACCCATAAATGCAGTAACATCAGCACCCATAAAACGGCCTTACCAGAATCCATAAATGCAGTAACATCAGCACTCATAATTGCAGTAATATCAGCACCCATAAATGCTGCCTTACCAAAACCCATAAATTCAGTAATATCAGCACCCATAAATGCGGTAACAGCACCCATAAATGCAGTAATATCAGCACTCATAAAAGCGGCCTTACCAGCACCCATAAATGCAGTAACATCAGCACCCATAATTGCAGTAATATCAGCACCCATAAATGCGGCCTTACCAGCACCCATAAATGCAGCCTTACCAGCACCCATAAATGCAGCCTTACCAGCACCCATAAATGCGGCCTTACCAGCACCTATAAATGCAGCCTTACCAGCACCCATAAATGCGGCCTTACCAGCACCTATAAATGCAGCCTTACCAGCACCCATAAATGCGGCATTACCAGCACCTATAAAAATGCAGCCTTACCAGCACCTATAAAAATGAAGCCTTATGCCGCGTACACACGACCACTTTTCTCGACGAGAAAAACTGCATTTTTTTTTTCGCCGAGAAAAACGATCGTCTGTGGGCTTTATGTCGTTTTTCTCGTCTAGAAAAACGGCATAAAAAACGACGAGAAAATTTAGAACATGTTCTAAATTTTCTCATCGTTTTTTCCAGCATTTTTTTCCGCGGCAGTTTTCCCATAGGGAAACACTGCCGCGGAGCCCACAGACGGTCGTTTTTCTCGTCAAGAGAAAAAATGACAGGAAAAACGACCGTGTGTAGGGAACCAAGCGGTTCCCTCGTTTTTCCTGTCATTATTCACGGCGTTTTTTTAACCGCCGTGAATAATGATCGTGTGTACGCGGCATTACGAGAACCCATAAATGCAGTAATATCAGCACCTATAAATGCGGAGGAATCGTGCAGTGTATGGGCACTTAGCAGGAGGGAGAGAGAGCGGCCTCCATGGGGGCGGATCATGCGGTGGACGGGCACAGCACTGGGCAGAAAGGCAGAGTGGAATGGAACATCAGAAACAGTGACTGCGCGCAGTGGTACACAGACAGGTCACACTCACTGGCAGTGGCACGGTGATGATCAGGGACACGCAGCGGTACAGGGGATGTTTCCTCATAATGGATACAGTCCTCCGCCACTGCTGCTCCAGCACCTCTGACACTGTACAGAGGGAGTAGGATCACCAGCGGCCCTGTTTGCTTAGCACACACGCACAATCGCACATGATGAGGACTTTAAGGCCTCTTTCACACTGGGGGGGTGGGGGCGTTGGCTTTACCGTAGTTTTTGCTGCGCTATTCAGCCGCTAGCGGGGCACTTTTAACCCCGGCTAGCAGCCGAGAAAGGGTTAAAAAACCACCTGCAAAGCGCTGCTTTGATTTCAATGGGCAGGGGCGCTTTAGGAGCCACTCCTACAGCGTCTCAAAAGATGCTGCTTTTTTTCAGGGCACTTTGCAGGCGCTATTTTTAGCGTTATAGTGCCTGCAAAGCGCCTCAGTGAGAAAGGGGTCTTAGGCTACTTTCACACTGAGGCACTTTGCAGGTGCTACAGCGCTACAAAATAGCGCCTGCAAAGCGACCTGAAAGAGCCTCTTTTCTCACTCCATTGTGAAAGCCCGAGGGCTTTCACACTGGAGCGGTGCGCTGGCAGGACGTTCAAAAAAGTCCTGCTAGCCGCATCTTTGAGGTACTGTAGGAGCGGTGTACACACTGCTTCTAAAGTGCCCCTGCCCATTGAAATCAATGGGCAGCGCAACCGAACCGCCAGCAAAGCACTGCTGCAGCGGCGCTTTGCGGGCGGTTTTAACCCTTTTTGGACTGCTAGTGGTGCGCTGGCAGGACGCTCAAAAAAGTCCTGCCAGCCGCATCTTTGAGGCGCCCTGCTAGCGCCGCAAAAAACTTCAGTAAAGCGCCGCTAAAATATCGGCTCTTTACCGCCGACGGCGCAACGCCCCAGTGTGAAAGTAGCCTAAGTCATCATGTGCCAGGCACAGACCCAAACAGAAGCAAGCAAGCAGCCAATCAAATATAGTGCTCAATATGGATTAAATAAATTTAATTATTCATAGCCATAGATATCATAAATAAAGTGATTTGTGCAACAGCAGGTACTACTTGCACAAATCACTTTATTTATGATATCTATGGCTATGAATAATTCAATTTATTTAATCCATATTGAGCACTATATTTGGCAGTTGGCACACATCATCATACTGTACACATGATGATAACATAACACAGTACACGTGTGACTATAGAATATAGTACCTGCTGCAGTGCTGTGCTGCCTGCCTGGCTGGGGGTTCCAGAGACTAGTCTCCTCTCTGTCAGACTCCGACTAGCCAGTTCTTCTTCTCCTCAGTGACCTCACCAAGTGACGACGGCGACGTCACCGACCCGCTCGCGCTCGTCGCTCGGGGAGAAGGTGAAGCTGTGATGCGCAGAGGACTAGAGGGTAGGCGGAGCTTTAGGAGGAGCCTCCGCAAGTTAGCCGAATGACTGTCTGGGCAGTGGGCGATCCCACTCATAGACAAGCATGGGGGCGCCCGCGACCCGCGCCTATCACCCTCCTACATGCCAGCCAGGAAAACATTACTTTTAAGTGAATTTCCGTGCCGCCGCCGGCACCGGGACTATAGTGCAGTATGCGGCCGCAGGAGAACGGGTGGGAATTTTTTTTTCATGCAGGGAACGTTTTTTTGGCGCCCCCCCCCTACGGCGCCCATGGTTCTTGCCCTGCCTGCCATACCTTGGATACGCCACTGGTCTTTCGTAAATAACCCCAATGTGTGTTAAAAGGTGTCCCCATGAGCGTCCGCTCCATAGGGCAAGGGGGGTCAATTGCCCCCCCTGGAATCGGAAGTCAGAGTGAAGACACTTGCCCCCTGCAATGGCCGCCACCGTGGCAGCTGTGGACTTTTTTTTCTAATTCTGCTGCTGGCCTGGGGGCTGGGGCTGCTCTGTCTTTTCCGACTACACATCCGTCCCTCCATCCTCACCCCCGGCCCGAGCATCGGATTGGCTCTGCCCCGGCCGTCCGTGACCCGGCTGTTCCGTGATTGGCTGCTGCCTCAGCCTGTGTCAGGAAGGGCACGCCAGAAATGTCAATGGCGATATCGGCGCATCTTCGCGCATGCGCGGTAGCGGCGCATCAGCGCACGCTGATGCGCGCATGCGCGATAGCGGTGCGATAGCGGTGCGTGCGCGGCGGCGGCTCTTGGCGCCAGATGGGGCTATTTAAAGGGGCTGATGGCTGGGCTCTGTGCTGTTCGGTCTACAGCGTTACCTGAGACCTCTGACCCCTGCTTACCTGTATCCTGCTCCAGCTGACCCTTCCTGGCTTGTTTGACCATTCCTGCTGATCTACCTGCACCTGACCCTCGGCCTGTGTTGACTACGTTCCTGCCTGCTCCTCCTGCTACCTTGTTGCCAGCCCGTTGCCGAACCTGCCTGTACCTGAGACCTGCCAGCTGCCTAAACCTGCTCATACCTGATCCTGCTCCAGTACTTACCTGCTTGGGACTGGTGTACCCATGCTTCCAGCCCATCTGACCGCACCTGCCTGAGCTCCAGTTGTCAGTATGTCAGCTGTTTCCGGATCCGTTCCAGTCTCCGTCCCAGCTCCGGTCCAGCGCGCCACCAGCAACTCTACCAGGCTCTCGTGCGACTCTGCACTCCTGCGCCTCCTGTCTTCACTACCAGGGGCCTCGAGTGAGAGGTGTAAGGGAGGCCTCCCTCTGCATAATCAGACTCTTCCACCAGGTACGTGACAGCCTGCCTCTGCCTGTGTAAATGTATGCGCCAGCTCCTCCTACAGGTGCATGGCGTGCAGTGGCCAAAACGAGGGAATACCCTGCTAGTGCCTGCCCTGGGCCTATCGCTGAAGAACTACATGTAACAGCAGTGCCTGTGCCATGCCACGACACTACTGCATACATCTTTTTGTATTTACCATTATCAGTAAAGCGCCGATAGTTTTAGGGTTAAATGCAACTGTGTATCGCCGCTGCCGAAGCGGCGCCTCGCAGCGGTGCCCATTTACCGGTATTTCAATGGGCAGGGGCGGTGGAGGAGTGGTGTATACAGCGCTGTTCCACTGCCCCAAGGATGCATGGATGACCTTAAAATGATGCCCCCCCCCCTGAAAAAAGTTCAGTGGACGCCCATGGGTGTCCCTGCTTACTATTTCAGAAAGTTGGGAGGTATGTAATGACTTCCAGGGAAATATTGTTTTCCTCATGTTAATGCATTATGCCTGTGCTAAATGATAAATGTCAACATAACTGGTGTGAATAAGCCCTAGCCACCCAAAGGATAGTAGGATTTAGCACCAAAAAAAGAAAAAGAAATGTTGTTTCATACAAATGTCAGTATGTTTAGCTCTGTGTTCTCCCAATGATGCCACAAACACTGAACTAAAGAAATGAACAATAGTTTTATTAAGGGTATCCACAAAAAAGTGGATTTATTTTGTAAAGCAGCACACTATGACAAATGGTAGTGTGTTACTGTGCATTGTGATGAACTGCAACAAACATGCATTGGTAAGGTGCATTGGGATGCCATTAAGAATGAATGGCAGGGAGTGGGTGGATGAGATGCAATATCTGAAATGATGGGGCAACTAACAGCAAATTCATATGATCGTCATACCCCACCGAAGATATCAGTGGATATTATACCGTAGTACAGCTCCATTCTGAGGGATGTTAGCCTCACAAACCTTGTGGTGGAATCTACTCTATCATACTTTCCTCATCATATGGGTGTGCTCGCAGCCTGGGTGTCTTTGCTCCACACCCTCTTCTTCTTCCCCTTCTCCTCTTCTCTATGTCTCCCCCAACTCTTTGATCATTATCTGTCTCCGCTTCTCTGCTCCTGCCTTTTTCAAAGGAGAGTTAAACAAACCATAGATCATGCCATTTTCTTTCCTGCAACCATGGGTTGTAGGAAAGTAAATTGCTAGATTCTTCCATCAACACGCTGGCAATAATCGAATGCTAAAAATCTGACATGCTGGTTGTACCCAAGTCGATCGATGGATCCACTTATGTACAATCAGCCTGCTCATAGATAGTTTGAATTTTGTCCGGTCCCTACGGAACCGGACAAAATTCAATCCATCTATGGCCAGCTTAAAGTGGTTGTAAAGCCTTGAGGTTTTCACCTTAATGCATTCTATGCATTAAGATGAAAAACCTTTTGTGCTGGAACTTCCTCCCCTTTTGCTTACCTGAGCCCGATCCAATCCAGCGATGTGCACAAACGAAGTGGCTCCAGCCATTGTCACTCTGCTCATTAGACAGATTGATAGCAGCAGGAGCGACTGTCTCCCGCTGCTGTCAATCAAAAGCTGTGACACGGGAGCAGGCGGGCGTGGCTGAGTCCTGCTGTCTGTGTCAATGGACTCAGCAACGGGACTCGGGAGCAAACCCACATGGGTGCCCCCATGGAAAGCGGTTTTCTGTAGGTAGCACCCGATGAAGTGGAGGGGCCTGGAGCACCGGTGAGGGACCCCAGAAGAAGAGGATCGGGGCTGCTCTGTGCAAAACAATTGCACAGAGCAGGTAAGTATAGACATGTTTGTTATTTAAAGATAAATAAATAAATCAAATGTTTACAAGCCCTTTAAAGGGGTTGTAAATGTACATGTTTTTTCACCTTAATGCATTCTATGCATTAAGGTGAAAAAACATCAGAGGATTAGCGGCCCGCCAGCCTCCCCGTTTACTTACCTGACCCCTCAAAAGTCCCGCGCCGTGAACGCACTGGCTTCTCGGCCGGGCTTCTCAACTCATTCATTGGTTGATTGATAGCAGTGCAGCCATTGGCTCCCGCTGCTGTCAAACAAATCAATGACGCGGCACGCCGGGGAGCGGGGCCGAGTGATACAGTCGGCGGCTATTGTCGTCGGCTGTATCACGGGAGTGCGCCTTCAAGAACTAACCCCCATGGGAGAGAGATTCTCATGAAGGGGGTTAGTTCTTGCGGGGAGGAGCCGAGACAGCCGCCGAGGGACCCCAGAAGACCAGGTTCGGGGCCACTCTGTGCAAAACGAGCTGCACAGTGAAGGTAAGTATAACATGTTTGTTATTTAAAAAAAAAAAAAAACGGGAACCTTTAGTGTCCCTTTAAGGTTTAAATATTAGTGAAACATGAAATACACTGTATATTTGTCTTCACTAGACATTGAACAGCGATTCTATTCAAAAGAATTAGTATGTTATTACCTACAGCTGACGTCTCTGCAATTCACTGGAACCAGAATTTACAAAGTTCCCTATATTGTCAATGAAAGGGTGATTCCTGAAGCCTGTGCTGTGTCACTTCCTCTTTTTCTGCTTGCCATATCACCAAACAGATTCAAATGTGCAAGTCAGATCCGAATCTAATTGGTGACTAAGAAATTTTGTAGTGGTGACATTATAATATTTCAGGCTTTCTGTATATAAGAGGGTAGGCAAAAACTGCATTGGATATTTTGGGAATGCCTCTCCTACATTCCAGACACATAAGCAAAAAGATGGTTTCTAGATCACAAGATCACCAACAAAAAGGAAGTAGATAGACTAGTGTACAAAAGTTATCAGAAAATAAAATGGCAACCTGTTCTGGTAGATTTGATTGCCTGTGTTAACTTAAAGTGGAACGTAATCATTATTATTAACCACTTGCTGACAGCCGCCTGTACATTTACGTCAGCAGAATGGCACGGCTGCGCAAAGGGATGTACCTGTACATCCCTTTGAATTTGTCGGCATGCTCGGTGAGCATGCCCGCGGGACGCGCGGACTCGATGTCCGCCGGTGTCCCGCGATCGTCTCACGGAGAGGCAGAACGGGGAGATGCCTATGTAAACAAGGCATTTCCCTGTTCTGCCTACTGATTCCTGTCATCGGGAGCAGTGATCACTGCCGTGTCACTCGTAGCCCCCCCCCACAGTTAGAATCACTCCCTAGAACACACTTAACCCCTTCCTCGCCCCCCTAGTGGTTAACCCCTTCCCTGCCAGTGTCATTTACATAGTTAACAGTGCATTTTTATAGCACTGATCGCTGTATAAATGACAATGGTCCCAAAATAGCATCAAAATTGTCCGATGTGTCTGCCATTATGCCGCAGTCATGATAAGAATCGCAGATCGCCGCCATTACTAGTAAAAAAAAAATATTAATAAAAATGCCATAAAACTATCCCCTATTTTGTAGACGCTATAAGTTTTGCGTAAACCAATCAATATATGCTTATTGCTATTGCGTACACGAATACATATCGGCCTAAACTGAGGAAAAAAATTGTTTTTTTTATATATTTTGAGGAATATTTATTATAGCAAAAAGTAAAAAATATTGCTTTTCTTTCAAAATTGCTGCTCTTTTTTTGTTTATAGCGCAAAAAATAAAAACCGCAGACTTGATCAAATACCACCAAAAGAAAGCTCTATTTGTGGGAAAAAAAGGACGTCAATTTTGTTTGGGTGCAACGTCGCATGGCTGCTCAATTGTCAGTTAAACCACACAGTGCCGAATCGCAAAAAATGTCCCAGTCATTGGGCAGCCAAATCCTCTGGGGCTGAAATGGTTAAAGTGTTTCTAAAGGCAGAAGAATTTTTACCTTAATGCATTAAGGCAAAAAAACCTTCTCAGTGCAACTCCCCTCCCCAGTTCCCCCTTGTACTTACCTGAGCCCCATCTGGATCCAGCCATATGCATGAAAGCCGTAACTCTCCCCTCGGGAGCAAGCCTGTTCAAGTGCCCCCATAGCAAGAGGCTTGTTATTGGGGGCGTTCGGCTGGGGGGGAGGAGCCAGAACCGCTGGCGGGGGACCCAAATAGCAGAAAATCGGGGCTGCTCTGTGCAAAACCATTTCACAGAGCAGGTAAGTATAACATGTTTGCTATTTAAAAAAAAAAAAAAAACAACTGCCAACCTTTAGAATCACTTCTACGTTTTTTTTTGTTCCTCCTCCCTGCCCCAGTAAAAATAGGGTGTTGTTCTCTTTTACACAAAGAGATTAACTGCCTTTTTTGTGCTGCACAGGGCCAGAATAATGTTTGTGTTTCACTGCCTCCTGGGACTCTATTACAATTGAACGTTGAATGCATGTTGTTTCTGATATGACAGAGACCAGTAGAAAACCTGTGCTGCAGACATTTATCGGCATGTGAAAATAAGCCACAGAACCCTATAAAGTTTGATGTCAGAACCCATGCGGCTTAGCCACATATGTGCGGAAATGGGCAGATCTGTCCCAGGTCTCTGCCAGATCCTAAAAGCTTGGTAAAGACCTGCTACCCAATTGTGCATGTGCCAGTTAAGTATAGATGGTGGTACCGAGATAACAATATCCCAGTGAAGTTCTGCTTCAAAGACTAAAGCCTCGTACACACGACCGGTTTTCTCGGCAAGAACCAGCAAGAAAACTTCTGGGAGAGCTTTTTGACGAGAAAACCGGTCGTGTGTATGGTTTCTCGTCGAGAAAACTGCCGGGAATCTTGACGAGAAAAATAGAGAACCTGCTCTCTATTTTCTCGTCAGGATTCTAATTTTTCTCGTCGGGATTCTCATCTGCCTGTTTCCCGATGAGAAAACCGTTTGTGTGTACGAGGCTACAAGCTTACCTGTCCTCCGGTAAGCCCGTGCATGCTCAATGAGACTTCGACGCATGTGCGGTAGCTTACAAGGGTAGTGTAGGGTGAAGCAAGATGGCGGCGACGGCATAGGTTGTGATGAGCGCATGCTCGTCATAGTCGATTGACATAACCGCATTCTTGCCATTCAAAAGAACGGCGGTTCTTTTGAATGGCTGTCTGTATGCACGGCTTGGCAAGAAAAGCTTGCCAGGAATCTCGTCAGGAAAACCGACGTTTTTTTCCTGACGGGATTCTCGGCCGTGTGTACAGGGCTTTAATTTTCAATTGTGTCTGGAGTATGATGTCAATGTGTACCATTTTTAAAGTCTTTATCACTCAGTGTTTTCTGTAATTACACTTCTTGTTCCAAGCTGATACATTGCAACATTCTTTATCATTCTGATTTTAGGACATGGATACTGTGAATCACATACCTGTACATCTACCACGGATTTCAATGGAGCCTTGGAGATACCATCTTTGAATCTCTGACACATTGGCAGCGCAGACCTCCAGCCTGACTAGAAGACCCTAATAAAGTTCAGTTGGGCAGAGTTCAGAACAAGACATATAGGTGTGAAGAATCTGATATAACCCTACGGGAAGCAGACAAAACAAATTTTATATCAAGTCATCCCAGCAATTCTTCTTTTCCAGTGCTATGAATATTTGAACAAGCTACATTATAATTTAATCATTCTTGGTCTGATTTACTATGTTTTCTACTTGCCAGACAGCTCCCCGGATCCTTAATTAACTAACCTGTTAACAATTCCGAAGGACAAATGTTTGCTTGGAGTGCAATGAGTAGCAAACATCTGCTCTTTATTGGTCGGTAATTCTGACACTTAGGTGTTTTGTAAAGGAAAAGTCCTACCATGACTATGCATATTCTTACCAAACCAAAGAAAATTTGTATTCAAATATTACATAGAAGAGAGCCACCTACATTCAATCACGGAAAACTCTGGTGAACCTTTGCAAGTGGCAAACAGAAGAAGAGGGGAGGGAGACCTATAGTGTGAAAGAGTTTGAATCTCTGTTTGGTTTTGATTTCTGCATCCTTGCTTACGAAAACTTTCCATACTTCCTGCTGCAATGACAATGATAACCGAAATAGGAAGGGTATAGAAATCTCTCCAACAGGGACAAATATGGCAATATAATAATTTTTATTAGTGGGAAAAGAGTTAAAACCTGTTCTTTATTTTCATTCATCCTTTTAGGTCTGCACATATATACCGTATATACTCGAGTATAAGCCGACCCGAATATAAGCCGAGACACCTAATTTTACCACAAAAAACTGGGAAAACGTACTGACTCGAGTATAAGCCTAGGGTGTCCATCTGCATGCCTTACTGTGCCTCACTTTGCCTCACTGTGTCCATGTGCATGCCTCACTGTGTCCATGCCTCACTGTGTCCATGCCTCACTGTGTCCATGACTAAACTGACGTTTAACATAGGTCCCCCAGACAACAAACTTTGCACTCTTGTAGAGGCGAAATGGGGCTACATGTGTGCCAAGTTTCTGGTCCAGGGGACCTACGACCGACCGGTACCGGGACCCCAAAGTCACCAGAGAAATGACCGTTTAACATTGGAGTCTATGGAAGAGGTGCCCGGCTTTGAAAAATCGGTGTTCCCCAGCCGTAGGTCCCCCAGACAAGTGTGGGGCTACATGTGTGCCAAGCTTGTGGTTCAGGGGACCTACAGCTGGCCGGTACCGGGTCTCCAAAGTCCAGGAGATCAGGCACAAAAAGGTAACTGGAGGATAAGCTGAGGGGGGCATTTTCAGCACACAAAAAATGTGCTGAAAAACTCGGCTTATACTCCAGTATATACGGTACTTATTTTTTATTGCTTTGATAAGCAGAGTAATGAAAGCTCCACACCACTGGTCTCGGAGTTCACAATAGTATTTATTTTCATAAACAAGGTTCATAGAATGACGCAGCCAACACGTTTCAAGGGCTAGGAAAATCCCCCTGCATCAGGGCTCCATGTACGTGGAAAGCTGGTATCCGAGCTTATTAAATCAAAGCATTTGCTGGTTTTGCTGTTTTGTTTGTTGAGCAGCCTTTCCCAAACGTTTTAATACAAAGGAACTCTTGAAATAATTTTCATCTTTGGGGAACCCCTGCTGTATTATTACATCTCAGCTTAGGGAACATTTGTATAGCCGGTAAGTTGTAACTATATTATTACACAAAAAAGTAAGGTAATCTAGCATATTTGACACTCCCCTGCTCTATAAGAAAAATGTGTTGCAGTAACAATCATGACATGACCAACTGTGAAAATTGTAGTGTCCCTTACATTGGTGGTCAGCGGAAAATTGCCGTCCAATATGATTAGTTGGTTTAGTGGTACCATATATTGGTGGACAATGGCAGATTTTATATTATTGGTCAATGGGAGAAGGACACTCGTACTTTGTTGACCAGTGGGAAAACTGCACCCTTACATACAGCTAAAAAGATCACTAATATCAGCGGTTACTGGTAGTTAGAAACTTTTGTTGCTCAAGGAACCCCTAGCAATCGCTGTTAGGAATGCCCTGTACACACAATTCCGCTCAAGCTTGGCTTGCATACACACGGTCACACAAAAGTTCTCTGAACTTTTGAGCGTTAAGAACACGGTGACGTACAACACTACGACGAGGCAAGAAAAAGAAGTTCAATGCTTCCGAGCATGCGTCAAATTGTTTTCAAGCATGCAGGGTTTTTTCCTGTCGGAATTGCATACAGACGAACGGATTTTCCAAATGAAATTTTTTCCGTTGGAAAAATAGAGACCCTGCTCTCTATCTAAGTCCGTCGGAATTTCCGACAGAAACAGTCCGATGGAGCATACACATGGTCGGAATATCCGACCAAAAGCTTCCATTTGACTTTTTCTGTCGGAAATTCCGACCGTGTGTATGCGGCATAAGGGTTCCACAGAACCCTGGTTGAGAAACCCTATGCTAGAGTGAGAAGGAGATAGAAGTAGAGGTTGTGTGATACAGAAAGCCTCTGAAACCAAGGTAGTATACTGCTTTTTTACTCAGAGTAGGCATAACATGTTACTATACACAACCAAATACTAATTTCATACATCTTACTGACATGCGCATCCTGAAAAACGTAAATTATTGCTGACTGGGTTCCTACCAGGCAATTTTTCCTTTTTTTTCCTGGCCTAGTGATAATGATCTTTGGAAAAGGAAGTGAAAACTATGTGGGCACAGAGAGCAATGAAAATCTGATGGAGACTCTGATGCCGCGTACACACGACCGTTTTTAATGTCATTGAAAAAAACTGCATTTTTCTCGACGTGATTTTTCGTGTTTCCTCTCAAGCCTGCCTTGCCTACACACTATTGTGAAAAAAATGTTCGAGTAAAGTGCGGTGACGTACAAGACGTACGACGGCACTATAAAGGGGAAGTTCCATTCGGATGGCGCCACCCTTCATGTTACTAAAGTTTTTCAGCCTTGTGCTTTTCAGTCCGTTACAGCGTGACGAATGTGCTATCTCCATTACGAACGCTAGTTTTACCAGAACGAGCGCTCCCGTCTCATACTTGATTGTGAGCATGCGCATTTTTTTTCACGACGTTAAAGCCCACACACTGCCGTTTTTTATGACGAGAAAAACGACGATGTAAAAAACGACGTGAAAAATTAGAGCATGTTCCAATTTTTCTCGTCGTGATTCTCGCCGTTTTTCTCATCTGGAAAACTGCTGGAAAGCCCACACACGATCATTTTTAATGACCATTTTAAAAAATTTCATTTTTCTCGTCATTAAAAACGGTCGTGTGTACGCGGCATAACCCTTCCCCATTCTACAAACTAACATACAGCATGCATATATCAAATACAGTATAACAAGAGGTATCTGATCTTGTTAGTTTGCTATTGGAATGTATACATTTTTGTGAGATTGTCTTTGCTGATACCATACATTTCTGTTTCTTATTGTTTCTCGATGAAGGAATATACTATGAGAATTATAAAATTATCAATGATAAAACATTTTAAACTGAGACTTCTGAGCCATCATCCAAGATGCATTAAAGATGATGTTTTGTCAATTTGTTGGCAGCCCTGATTCACTGCCAGCTCCTGCCAAACTGGCTAGGGCACCTCCTATCGTCTTCTTACTTAGGATGTGATAGGGTGTGCTGTGCAAATACCTGTATAGGAAGAAACTCTGTCATCTTAGTTACTCACATTCTCCTGGCCTGAGGCCCACCTCGAACAATATTGGAATGTCCCCACGTACAGCCACTTAACGGAATTTTACTGTAACAGCAACACGTCAATAGATCTGTACATTACATTCTTCACCTCCATAACTTCATGACCAGCACTATAATTTACAACAGTGTAAAAACACATGAACACTGAATGTCCAGCCAGCTCTTTAACACTCTTCCTTGCAGATCTCTCATAAGTGGGTTCTCCCCCAGAGCCTCTATGGCCCACCCTGAAGGGTACCCACCCTCTCAGGCTACAGACCCACATAGGGTATATCAGGGGTATTCTATTCCCATTATTCCTCTGACCAAGACTCCTACCACACTAGCTTTTATAGGGGTGCTGTACTCCACCCACCAACTCTACCCAGGGGAGGGACCTTACTAAAAGGAGTACTAACACCTGCTTACAGACTTCTAAGATTCCTGTATGCTATTCCTGTATTGAACAACAGGTCCATAAAAGTTATCAATGGAGATCACTGGCCACTAGCGTAGGTTTACCACTAATGTGTGAATAAATATGGCAGATCCTTTTTTTAGTTTAGACAACAAAATATGCTGGTAAGGCTTTTTTTTTTTCTTGGACTTAAATATGCATCTGTGTAAGATCATTTTAATGTATGTTCTTTTCTGAGAACACTCCATTAATATTATTTTTTCAATATTTTAAAAATGTGTTAGTGCTCTACTCCAGCCAAAACCCTTAGGACAGAGTGGGAATAGGTTAGAACCTCTCATAGGTTTTCAGCTCGACAGAAAGTGATGAAAAATCTTCCTGGTGGAGACATAAAAAGCAATAAAAACAGAGGTTCTAACCATTTCCCTTTCCATGAAAAAAGAAAAATGCTTTTATATCTGAGTATTCCTTTTGGGAAGACCTCTGTTTACTTCCTGTTCTGACACAAATAGACAGGAAATCACAGGGAGTCTTTCCAATGGAGATCCAGGCACAAATGCAAACTTGGCAGAGGTTTTAATCTTGGAGTTACTCTTTAAAACCACTTCCCGCCCAGTCAATAGCAGATTGACTTCCGGGAAGTGGTTCTGTTATCCACCCTGGACGTCATATGACGTCCTGCGGGATAACAGCCGCCGCGCGCCCGGGGGGGCGCGCATCGCGGCGATCGGTGGAGCAGTGGGTCAGTCTGACCCACCGCTACACTGATCTCGGTAAGAAGCCTCCGTCGGAGGCTTTTTACCACGTGATCAGCCGTGTCGAATCACGGCTGATCACAATGTAAACAGGAAGAGCCGTTGATCGGCTCTTCCTCACTCGCGTCTGACAGACGCGAGTAGAGGAGAGCCGATCGGTGGCTCTCCTGACAGGGGGGGTTCGCGCTGATTATTTATCAGCGCAGCCCCCCCTCGGATACCCACACTAGACCACCAGGGAAGCCCCCCAGGACCACCAGGGAAGCCCCAATCATGTGGATGGCCCCAATGGCCATCCACATGTAGTAAAAACAAATAAATAAAATAAAAACATTAAAAAAAATATGCCAATCAGTGCCCACAAATGGGCACTGACTGGCACTTTCACAATGTGTGGTGGCTGGCATTGCTGGGCACCAGTGCCACCAATGCCACCTACTAGTGTCCATCAGTGCCACCTATCAGTGCCCATCCGTGCCAATCTGTGCCCACCTATCAGTGCCCATCCATGCCACCTATCAGTGCCACCCATAAGTGCCCATCAGTGCCGCCCATGAGTGCCCATCAGTGCCGCCTATGAGTGCCAATCAGTGCCGCCTATGAGTGCCAATCAGTGCCACCTATGAGTGCCCATCAGTGCCGCATACCAGTGCCACATATCAGTGCCCATCAGTGCCGCCTATCAGTGCCCATCATCAGTGCCACCTCATTGGTGCCACCTCATCGGTGCCCATCAGTGTCGCCTTATCAGTGCCCTTCAGTGCCACCTTATCAGTGCCCGTCATTGAAGTAGAAAAGGTACTTGTTTACAAAAAAAATTAACAGAAACAAAGAAAAACTTAGTTTTTTTAAAAATTTTCGCTCTTTTTTTATTTGTTGTGCAAAAAATAAAAATCGCAGAGGCGATCAAATACCACCGAAAGAAAGCTCTATTTGTGGGAACAAAATGATAAAAAATTTGTTTGGGTACAGTGTAGCATGACCGCGCAATTGTCATTCAAATTGCGACAGTGCTGAAAGCTCAAAATTGGCTTGGGCAGGAAGCTGTATAAGTGCATGGTATTGAAGTGGTTAAGGAACCTCTGTATTTTTTTTTAACAATCACTAAGCTGTTAAAGAGTTGAATGTGCAAGATAAGCATTGTCCTTGTATTTATTTTAGTTATGATTGGATTAGTGTACATAAAATTGATGGTAAAGTATATATAAACCCAAAAACAAAAATGTACTGTGTTGCATATTACCAGTCCTTATGCCGCGTACACACGGCCGTTTTTCCCGTCGAAAAAAACCAAATTTTTCCCATTCGACGAGAAAAACGATAGTCTGTGGGCTTTCTGTCGTTTTTTTCAACGAGAAAAACGGCATTAAAAACGATGAGAAAAATTAGAACATGTTCTAATTTTTCTCGTTGTTTTTTTCGACATGTTTTCCGCGGCAGTGTTTCCCATAGGGAGCCCACACACGGTCGTTTTTTTCGACCAAAAAAAAATGACATTTAAAACGGCCGTGCGTGGGGGGAACAAGCTGTTCCTCGTTTTTAACGTCTATTTTCTCGACTGTGTTTTCACCGTCGAAAAAATCGATCGTGTGTACGCGGCATTAGATTTACTGATGGCATTAGTTTTCTTTGAATTTTTTCCCTTTTATTTTTATATAAATTACACACTTCCTGTTAATGGGTGGCGATGCTTACTTCCCCACTGTTTGTATGAAGGCAGCCGTGGGTGTCACAAACTAATTTTTAACCACTTGCTTACTGGGCACTTAAACCCCCCTCCTGCCCAGACCAATTTTCAGCTTTCAGCGCTCTCACTCTTTGAATGACAATTGCGCGGTCATACAACACTGACATTTTTGTCATTTTTTCCCCATAAATAGAGCTTTCTTTTGGTGCTATTTGATCACCTCTGCAGTTTTTATTTTTTGTTAAAAAATAAATAAAAAAGACAGAATAAAAAAAAAATACAAAACCGTTTTATATTTTGTTATAAAATTTTGCAAACGGGTAATTTTCCTCCTTCATTGATGTACACTGATGAGACTGCACTGAAGGGCACCGATAGGCGGCACTGATGGGCCGCACTGATGGGCACCAATAAGGCGGCACTGGTGGGCACAGATAGGTGGCACTGGTGGGCACTGATAGGCGGCACTGGTGGGCACTGAGAAGTGGCATTGGTGGGAAGTGAGAGGTGATACTGAGAGGTGGCACCGATGGGTGGCACTAAAGGGCATTGATAGGTGGCACTGGTGGGCACTGAGAATTGACACTAATAGGTGGCATTGATAGGTGGTACTGATAGGTGGCAGTGATGGGCACTGATAGGTGGCAGTGCTGGGCACTGATGGGTGGCAATGATGGGCACTGATCAGCACTGGTAGGTGACATTGATAGGCAGCACTTCTAGGTGGCACTGATGAGGCACTGACTGGCACCACTGGTGGGCATTGCTAGGTGGCAGTGATGAGCATTGATAGGTGGTACTGATTGGCACTGACAGGTGGCACTGGTGGTCACTGTGGGCACTGGCAGGCAGTACATGTGTCCCATAATGAGGCAGAATTGCCTCTTCCACTGGGGACCGATGTCCCTCACTCAGCAGCCAGTGATCGGCTTTTTTTTCTCCTCACACTGTCAGACCAAGGAGAATAAAAAAACGATTACCGAGCTTTGTTTTGATCACGTGATCAGCTGTCATTGGCTGACAGCTGATCACGTGGTAAGGGGCCGGGACCGGCCCCTTACTCGGATCCGTGATCACCCGAGTCTCAGTGACTCTGTGATCACAGCACGCGCCGCGCGTGCCCTGCAGGGGGCGCGTGCAAAGGGGAGGACATCTATTGACGTCCTCCCGGCAATTGGGGTCCGCGCTGTAGCCGTCATCCGACTATAGCGCGAGCCCCTAGTGGTTAAACATGTCTGCCTTTGTTCATCTTCATTACATGGTGGATTGATGAGACTAGCCGTTTACAAAAGAAAGGTATGGATGTTTGTTCTTTCTCTTTAGCTCACAGGAAGTGACAGGGACACTGCATTTCTGGCAAAACTACAAGGTATTTTCTGTACTTATTAAAACATACCACATCTAAGGACAAGTAAACTGCAATATATAAAAAAAAAAATCTTGGGTTTAGATGTGCTTTAAGCCCCTACTTTAAATGTCAGAACAGAAATGTCAGCCCAATGTCAGGCTGCCCTCCATCAAGGCTGTACTGTCTTCTGTTCTGTCTGAGTTCAGGGTGGATAAATAACACTCTATTTGGGCTGCTGGTTTGAGGGTAAAACCATTAATTAACAAATCTTTTTGTTTTTTATGTTTTGTGTACTTTCATTATTTGACTGTATTTTGAGCATCTGTTATCACTAGACTTGAGGCTGAAAACAGCATGCCGTTACAGCCTGGCACTCTGCCCGATGTTTCTGATTTAACAGTGAGAGAATATAAAAAAACAAAAATCTAAATAAAAAGCAAGAAGGAGGTTGTATCTATTGAGCAAACCATATACAGTATGTCATCCAGGCTGGACCTCAAACATTTCTACCTTTGTTCATCTCTTGGTAGATTGATGGGACTAGAAGTTTATACAATAAATAAAAGGGTTGTGTTTTCTTTTCAGCTCACAGGAAGTGACAAGAACACTTCTGGCAAGGTCAACTGGTTTCTGTACTTTCTGTACTTGCTGAAAATGTTCTTAATCTGAAAAACAAAAGCTAAAGCGGCCAGCACATTTAAGGGCTGATAAGTTGCAATATACCCATACCCACCATGAAGGCCTAACAATCCCACTAACTTATTCAGAATCTAGGTAACTATAAAGTAAAAAGACATATAGACTTGGATGGATTATTACCTTAACTTACTATAGGAACCAAATCAAATCAACAAAAACACCCAAAAAGTAGTTCAATATCCAAGTCCCCAGTTTAAGATCCTTTATTGTACAAAAATAAAAATATTTTATACATAAAGAAATGACCATGATATAACAAATCCCAATAAAAAAATCATCCACCATTTCTCCCTCAGAAATCATTTTGACAATGCTGTCCCTCCAGGACAAACTAGTAAATGCAATCGAAAATGAAAGGGGAATCTGCACAGGCAAAGGCATATAGACATCATGATGCTGAAATTAATATATATATATATATATATATATATATATATATATACTTTTCTTTGTGCACTGGTCCAAATCATTTGGTGGAGGGGGGATTATGGTGTGGGGTTGTTTCTCAGGGACTGGGCTTCGCCCCTTAGTTCGAGTAAAGAGAACGCTCTTAAGGCGTCAGCATACCAAGACATTTTGGACAATTTCATGCTCCTAACATTGTGAGAACAGTTTGGGGATGGCCCTTTCTGTTCCAACATGACTGCACACCAGTGCACAAAGCAAGATCCATAAAGACATGGATGAGCGAGTTTGGAGTGGAGGAACTTGACTCACAAAGTCCTGACCTCAACCTGATAAAACACCTTTGGGATGAATTAGAGCGAAGACTGCGAGCCAGGCCTTCTCATCCATCATCAGTGCCTGACCTCACAAATGCTCTTCTGGAAGGATGGTCAGACATTCCTATAGACATACTCCTAAACCTTGTGGACAGCCTTCCCAGAATCCCAAAAGAGTTGAAGCTATTATAGCTGCAAAGGTTGGGCCAACTCATTATTGAACCCTACGGACTAAGACTGGGATGCCATTAAAGTTCATGTGCGTGTAAAGGGAGGTGTCCCAATACTTTTGGCAATATTGTGTATGTGTGTGTGTATGTATATATATATACTGTATATATATATATGTATATATATATATATATATTTATTTCAGCATCATGATGCCTATATGCCTTTGACTGCTGATCCCCTTTTAATTTTCAATTGCATTTTCTAGTTTGTCCAGGAGGGACAGCATTGTCAAAATGATTTCTGAGGGACAATCGGTGGATGTATTTTTTATTGGGATTAGTTATATCATGGTCAATTCTTTATGTATAAAATGTTTTTTTTTTTTTGTACAATAATTGATCTTAAACTGAGTGACTTGGCTATTGAACTACTTTTTGGGTGTTTTTGTTGAATTGATTTGGTTCCTATTGTACGTTAAGGTAAAAATCCATCCAAGTCTATATAGTGGTGTTTCGGTTTTGTGTTTTTACTTTATAGTCACCGCGATTCAACTTTGGGATGAATTACAGCGGAGACTGTAAAACCAGGCCTTGTTGTCCAACATCAGTGCCTGACCTCACAAATGCGCTGCTGGAAGAATGGTCAAACATTCCCATAGACACTCCTAAACCTTGTGGACAGCCTTCCCAGAAGAGTTAAAGCTGTTATAGCTGCAAAGGGTGGGCCAGCTAAATATTGAACCCTATGGACTTAAGCCTCGTACACACGGCCGAAAATCTCGTCAAGAAAAAAAACGTAGTTTTTCTTGACGAGATTCTTGGACAAGAAACTTGTCCCGGCCGAGTGTACACACACTCGATTCAAAGAACCCGCGGTTCTTTGAATGGAGCGAACGCGGTGATGTCATCGACACATTCGATGCCGTCGCCGCCATCTTGCTACACCCTATCTATGCCTAGGAAGCTACTGCGCATGCGTCGAAGTCATTTCGAGAATGCGCGGGCTTCCCGGCGAACAGGTAAGTGTACACACACACAATTTTCTCGTAGAGAAACAGGCTGACGAGAATCTCGAAGAGAAAATAGAGCGCAGGTTCTCTATATTTCTCGTCGAGATTCTTGTCGGTTTTCTCGACGAGAAACCATACACACGAACTAATTTCTCGACAAGACAGCTATCTTGGCAATTTTCTTGTCGCTTCTTGCCGAGAAACTCGTTCGTGTGTACGAGGCTTAAGACTAAGACGCCATTAAAGTTCATGTGCACATAAAGGCAGGTGTCCCAATACTTTTGGCAATATAGTGTATATATACAAAAAAAAAATTCTTCTGTTGAGCAGAAAACCCATAATGTCCCAACTTTTTTTTTAATCTATCCTGGGCACAAAATATAATGATGATATCTGTAAATATATGACAATGTAGTCCAGTTTGGAACTCAAAATATAATTATAAGTAGTTTATAGGGAGTGTACAGAGTTATTGTAGAGAGGGTCCTTCCTCCTCACTGAAAGATAATAAGCCCAACATGGTGACTAATTAGGATAATACTGTAAATCTTGTCCACTTGGTGTGTCACAGGGGCATTCACTGCACATACCTACATAGTTATTTGTAACTTCACTGTAAGTACTTCTTGAAACAAGACATCCATTTCAAATTAACAGGTATACTTAAATGAATACAGCATATTACATGTTTGTTTTTAAGTGCTTAAGAAATGGCATTTCCAAAATACATTGAAGCCTTCATAACTATAACCAGTGTGAGGGGGTTAGCTCGGCAGCGGGTGTGTGTGACCCCCGGGATGGGCTCCCCACACAAAAACAGGCCCAGCAAACGGAGGTTGTGGTTTTCAAAATCAAAAAAGGTGCGGTTTATTTTCTATTTACAGTGACAAAACACAGCAAAGCAAAAGAAACATAAATAAAATAAATCCTGGTCAACTTGACCTCTGACTAAACATACAGGTTTCCTAACTAACAACTGGGATCAGCCTAGTGCTGTCCTAGTCCCTAAGTCCCTGGTTTTAAATGTCCAGGCAAATAGCCACACAGGCTTTGTCTCACCGCACAGGGGTTCACTCTCCCTAGACAGTCCACACAGGTCTGGGTCCAGGCATGAGCAAACACCTAATGAAGCTGGGAGTTTTTATAGAGGCCTTAAACGAGCTGACAAGCTTCAGCTGGTCTCATCAACTCCCTGCCTGCACGACGCCCAGCACTCTCCCTAGAGGTATGAATCATCCATGAGCCCACTAGCCTCAGCTGGGCTTCATCAACTCTCTCCCTAGTTGTATAAGTCGGCGTAAAGCCTGAATCTGGGCGAAATATATCTACCCCCCTGGATGCAACCAGGTGACTTTACCTTCCTGCTGTCACATACCCCCCCCTCTTGTTTTAACCTCGGGGTTGGAACACCAGCAATCAGGCATTCATGTACTCGAGACAAAGCATCCACATTCCCCATTTGAACGCCAGGGCGATGCTTTACTGTGAAGTTGAATTCCTGGAGGGCCAGGAACCACCTATTCACTCTTCTATTTGTTTCCTTGTTTTGAGCCATCCACTTTAACGGAGCGTGATCCGTAACCATGTCAAAGTGCCTACCTAGCAGGTAGTACCGAAGGGAATCTAGAGCCCACTTCACCGCTAAACACTCCTTTTCAACGGTGGCGTAATTTACCTCATGGGACTTCAACTTCCTGCTGAGGTAAATGACTGGGTGCTCTTCCCCGTTCCAGACCTGGGACAATACTGCTCCTAACCCCACATCTGACGCATCACTTTGTACGACAAAGTCTTTAGAGAAGTCGGGTGAGTACAACACTGGCTGGCTACATAAGGCTTGTTTCAAGAATTGGAATGCTGCTTCAGCCTCGGGGGTCCATTTAATCATGACCGACCCTTTCCCCTTCGTCAGGTTGGTTAGGGGCACAGCCTTAGAAGCAAAGTGGGGAATGAATCGCCGATAATACCCAGCGATTCCCAGAAAGGCTCGTACCTGCTTCTTGCTGTTGGGACGTGGCCAACTCTGGATGGCCTCGACTTTGTTGAGTTGGGGTTTTATTACTCCCCTCCCAATGGTGTACCCAAGATATTTGGCCTCCTCCTGCCCAATGGTACACTTCTTGGGGTTAGCCGTAAACCCCGCTTCCCGAACAGAGTCCAGGACTGCTTGCACTTTTGGCAGATGTGAGGCCCAATCTGTGCTATGGACAATTACGTCATCCAGGTAAGCCGCAGCATACTTCCGATGGGGCCTCAGCATCTGGTCCATTTTCCGCTGGAATGTGGCCGGCGCATTCTGTAACCCGAACGGCATTCTTTTATATTGGAACGCCCCGTCTGGGGTTACAAATGCGGTTTTCTCTTTGGCCGACTTGGCCAGGGGGATTTGCCAATACCCTTTTGTGAGGTCAAGAGTCGTCATGTATCGGGCTGTTCCCAGCCGGTCGATCAACTCATCTATACGTGGCATGGGGTAGGTGTCAAATTTTGTAACTTTGTTCAACTGACGAAAATCGTTACAAAATCGCCAGCTCCCATCCGGTTTAGGCACCAACACAATGGGACTAGACCAATCACTTTGGGACTCCTCTATCACCCCTAAGTTCAGCATTTTCTGTACTTCCTCCCGTATTGCCTCCCGTCGGGCCTCTGGGATCCGATAGGGTTTTAACTTCACCCTTTCACCGGGCGGGGTAATGATGTCATGCTCTACCCCAGATGTTTGTCCCGGCAGCTCAGAGAATACCTCCTTGTTGCGAAGCACAAACTCCTTAACCTCCTGTTGTTGGGGTTGTGACAAGGTGGCTGCTATTCCAACCTCAGGAATCACGCAACCAGTTTGAGCTGGTGACCAAGTGTCTGCGACTAGGGACTCTCTATCCCTCCAGGCTTTCAACAGATTAACGTGATAGATCTGTTCGGGCTTTCGCCTTCCTGGTTGTCTGACCTTGTAATTCACTTCGCTCACTTTTTCCATTATCTCATAGGGGCCTTGCCATTTGGCAAGGAATTTACTTTCAACCGTAGGGACAAGTACCAGTATTCTATCCCCCGGGGAAAAGGTACGGGTCTTGGCTCCACGGTTGTACACTCTCTGCTGTGCTAACTGCGCTTGGGCTAAATGTTCCTTCACAATGGGCATTACCTGTGCAATTCGGTCTTGCATCAGGGCGACATGCTCAATCACACTCCTGTGGGGAGAACTCTCACTTTCCCAAGTTTCCTTGGCAATATCCAACAGCCCTCTTGGGTGTCTCCCATACAGTAACTCAAAGGGGGAGAATCCCGTAGAGGATTGGGGCACCTCCCTAATAGCAAACATCAGATAAGGAAGTAGACAGTCCCAATCCTTTCCATCTCTATCCACCACTTTCTTCAACATTTGTTTTAGGGTTTTGTTGAATCTTTCAACCAGCCCATCGGTTTGGGGGTGATACACAGATGTACGTAATTGCGTCACTTTGAACAATTTACACAGCTCCTTCATTCCCCCGGGACATAAAGGGTGTACCTTGGTCCGTAAGCAGTTCTTTACAAATACCCACCCGGCTAAACACAAGAGATAGCTCTTTGGCTATGGTTTTGGCCGAGGTATTTCGGAGAGGGATCGCTTCTGGATAACGGGTGGCATAGTCCATTATAACTAATATGTACTGGTGCCCCCTAGCGGACTTGATTATAGGCCCTACCAAATCCATGGCGATCCTCTCAAACGGGACCTCAATGATGGGTAGAGGGACCAGCGGGCTACGGAAATGTGGCATCGGGGCCGACCTCTCACACACAGGGCAGGAGGAACAATAATTTTCTATGTCCTTCATCACCCCCGGCCAATAGAATCTCTGTAATACCCTCTCTCGGGTTTTCTCTGTCCCCAGATGACCTCCAAGAATGTGCCCATGGGCCAACTCCAACACCAACTTCCTGTAAGGTTTGGGCACCACAAGCTGCTCAACGGTTTCTTCTGCCCTTTTTGCCACCCGATACAGTAGGTCCTTCTCTACGCTGAAGTATGGGTAAGTGCAGGTATTATCTGGGTTCACTAACTCGCCATCTATTTTCACTACGTTTTCCCGTGCCTTTATTAGGGCGGGGTCTTTCAACTGTTCTGTGGCAAAGTTTTCCCTGTGAACCTCAAGATCAGAAAACTCCACAGACGGTAGGTTTTCGTCTGAGGAGGTGGGCTCCTCTCCAGTTTCTTGAGTCTCCCCTGCCAATACTGATAAGGGAAATTCCGGAGAGTCCTCACCACTCTCAGGGGAGTTCTGGCTATCACATTCCTGGTACATAGGGGCACCAGTGGGGGGCTCAGGATCATCCCACAGTTCCCAGAACTTCGGAAAATCCCTTCCCACAATGGCGTCATGCGGTAACTGAGATACTAAGCCCACTGGATGAGAGAGGGTACCTTTGGGGGTCTCGAAACACACTGTAGTCACTGGATACTCTCGGGTGTCCCCATGCACACAAATAACAGCTACCTTGCTATTCCCAAAGACCTCTGTTTTAACTAACTCAGCCTTTATCAGGGTCACAAGGCTACCTGAATCCAGCAATACCACAACATTTCTACCATTAACACACATTTTGCATAAATGTTTCTCAGTTCCTCGAATGGCAGTGCATGCGACTGTCGCACACAGCGACTGACGTCTGCCCGTCAGAAAGTCACACTGCATGGGTTCCTCCACAACCGGGCAATTGGCTGCAATATGTCCCGCTTGCCGGCAGCGGTAGCAAACGATCCTTCTTGCCGCCTCTTGAGCCGCTGATTTCCCAGGCTGTTCTTGCCAAACTTGGGGTAGAGCTCCCACCCTCTCACTCTCTCCACCCTCACCCCTTGGAATCCTCTTATCCGCCCCTGGGGATGGTCTGGTCTTAGGGTGGAAAGTCTGAGTGTCTCTGGAAGAGGCCGTCAGGTTCTCTGTAGCCAAGTATTTCTCCACACGATCCACAAGACCATCGGCCGTCTCTGGGTCTCCATGGCTTACCCACTTTTGGATGGCAGTAGGAAGAGCTCTCAAAAACCGATCCATTACAACACGTTCCACAATCTTTGGTGCGGACAAAGTCTCTGGCTGTAGCCACTTTCTGCTCAGGTGAATGAGATCATACATTTGAGACCTGGGGGGTTTTCCAAGCTGGAAAGTCCAGTTATGCACACGCTGAGCCCGGACAGCCTGGGTGACACCCAGCCTTGCCAAAATTTCAGCTTTTAGCATCACATAGTCTTTTGCTTGGTTAGGCTCTAGGTCATAGTAAGCTTTCTGCGATTCACCAGTTAACAGAGGAGCCACCAGTCCAGCCCACTGCTCCTCAGGCCACTTTTCTCTTTCAGCGGTCCTTTCAAATGTGGTCAAAAATACCTCTGGATCATCCTCTCCAGTCATTTTTGTCAATAAACGACTCACCCCAAAGGACGCGGTATTAGTGGGACGGCTTTCCTCACTGGTCTGCGGACGTTGCTGCATTACTGCTTCCATCTGTTGTTGTAGTCTCTGCTCTTGCTTCTGCAACAGGTCTATGAAGCGGGCCTCAGATTGCTGCTGGGCTTGTTGCTGAGCCTCCAGACTCTGTTGCAAAGTTGCGTTTGTCTGCTGCTGGGCTGCAAGGCTCTGTTGATGAGCTTGCTGCTGGGCTGCGAAGTTCTGTTGTTGAGCTGCAAGGCTCTTTTGCAAACCTGCATTTGTCTGCTGTTGATTGGCATTTGCTAGAGCCAGCTGCTTCAGTATCTCCTCCATGCTGGCTTAAAAAAAAACTGCCACTGGTTCTCCACCAACTGTGAGGGGGTTAGCTCGGCAGCGGGTGTGTGTGACCCCCGGGATGGGCTCCCCACACAAAAACAGGCCCAGCAAACGGAGGTTGTGGTTTTCAAAATCAAAAAAGGTGCGGTTTATTTTCTATTTACAGTGACAAAACACAGCAAAGCAAAAGAAACATAAATAAAATAAATCCTGGTCAACTTGACCTCTGACTAAACATACAGGTTTCCTAACTAACAACTGGGATCAGCCTAGTGCTGTCCTAGTCCCTAAGTCCCTGGTTTTAAATGTCCAGGCAAATAGCCACACAGGCTTTGTCTCACCGCACAGGGGTTCACTCTCCCTAGACAGTCCACACAGGTCTGGGTCCAGGCATGAGCAAACACCTAATGAAGCTGGGAGTTTTTATAGAGGCCTTAAACGAGCTGACAAGCTTCAGCTGGTCTCATCAACTCCCTGCCTGCACGACGCCCAGCACTCTCCCTAGAGGTATGAATCATCCATGAGCCCACTAGCCTCAGCTGGGCTTCATCAACTCTCTCCCTAGTTGTATAAGTCGGCGTAAAGCCTGAATCTGGGCGAAATATATCTACCCCCCTGGATGCAACCAGGTGACTTTACCTTCCTGCTGTCACACCAGGTACAATTCTACTTTTCATCATCTTCTTCCTTGGCAGCGTTTTCCACTTGCAAATTACACTCCGCCATTAAAGATCTTCAGGAACTGATAAGCAGATTTATTTAGCAGTCTATGGAAAAGATCCAATAATAAAATGATGGTCTTTTTTAATTTCTTTGTTAATTAGTTGCTTTTGCTGTAAGATATTCTAGTTTGATAAGCCAACTACTGATTTATTTATCTTATTTGGAAAATGGCAAATCATTATGAAATCTCTGATAACTATTTGCTATGCTGCTTATATAACGGAAATTAAAGTGGGTGCTTTTTTAATGTGTGTCTCTATTTTTTTCAATGAGCAACCAAAACCTTAACGAACAATCCAGGAGCTGAAAAAAACTGCCATTTCTTGTCTCATCATGCTAGCGCTAGAGCAGTGACCCAGTGAATAGGTTTAGTTTAGTTGGAGTAGTTACTATTAGGGATGGGCCAAACGGACCTGAACTTTCGAACACCGTGAAAGTTCGGACCCGAATAATGAACCCCATTAAAGTCAATGGGAGGGGGGGAGGTGGGTGCCTATAGGGGTATAGATGTATGTTAACTGGGAGATGAGAAAGGATGTGTGTAGAGTGGAGGCCATAGGTATAGCCCCTAGGGTAGGCCCAGCTGGGCAAAGAGGGAGAGGGTTGGGTAGGGGGAGGAAAGGGTGGAGGGTGGAGGTAAAAAGGGGGGGTAAGTGTAGGAAGGGAGGTTGGGGGGAGGGAGTAGGGGGAGGTAGGATAAGGGAAGGGGGGTGGGGAGTCACACCACAATTAACCACTGGAAGATATGATTTACAATTGCAATTACAACTATGGCTACACATGTTCCATAGGTACACTGGATGGTACAAGAACACTGTCTCTGATTGTTGGGTAATGTTGTTGACATTAGGTTTACTTTATATGCATATATATTTTAAGCTTGTTTTGCTTACTGGGGAGAGGTATGCTATTTAGATGGGTAAACGCCTCCTGGTTCTTTTTCTTTTTTTGTTGGTATATGCATAATTATTCCTTTGTTTTTCCCAATGGCTAATGTAACTAATACAGGTATACTATTCATGACATGGAATGTCAGGGGTCTAAGGGATAAAGTCAAAAGAAATGCAATGTTTAAATATTTTGGTAGATTGCAGCCACATATAATTTGTCTCCAGGAAACGCATTTGCGGCCCGACTCTGTCCAGCTGGTGCGATCACGTAAATAACCGACGCAATATCATTCTACGCATTCCTCTTATTCTAGGGGAGTTAGTGTAATGGTTTCCGCTAATGTTTCTTTTGAATGCATTCAACAGCAGGTGGACAGAGAGGGCAGATATGTTTTCTTGCTATGCAAGCTCACTACTCTATTGTGTATTATCGCTGCGATCTATATTCCCCCGCTATTTTCGGAGGCGCCTCTCAGAAGGCTGGCGCAATTTTTGGCACTGTTTCCAGATGCTCTGGTGTTAGCCCTGGGTGATTTTAATAATACCCTGGACTCGAGCCTGGATAGAATGCCACTGGTACCTAGAGCGGTAGAGCTGACAGCCGGTAGGACGGCTTTTGCTTCTCTACTCTTTGAAATGGGACTCTATGATGTCTGGCGTGAGAGGCATGCTAACAAAAGATGTTATTCGTGCCATTCTGCCACGCATAATGGACTTTCTGGTATTGACATGGGTCTGGGGTACGAGGCACTAATGCAGCGGGTAAGAGATTTGGCTTATGAGCTGCGATTATTATCTGATCACTCTCCATTCTGGGTACGGCTAGATGCTACTGTTATATCAGGCCGCCCGCTGTGGAAAGTAAATCCTTTTTGGCTGACCCTGTTTCCATCTCCAGATGATACGGTGGGTGCATTGCGGGAGTTCCTGCATTTTAACAGGGGATCTGCTAGTGCAGCTTTGGTATGGGATTCACTCAAGGCATTTTTGAGGGGATGTCTCATCAGAGAAATTACAGGCATTAAAAAACGTTCTAGGGAATGGGAGAATAGTGTGCGAGATGAAATAAAAGCCAGAGAACAGACACTGGTAGCAGACCCTTCCCAATCCAATCATGATTCTTGGACTGAGGCGCAATCTCTGTACAACTCTGTTCTGCTGTCAGCAGCAGAGAAGAGGAGATACTTCCATCAGCAGAGTTACTTTGAGGAAGGGGAAAACACTGGTCACCTTCTTTCTCTTATAGCTAGGGAGCAGCGGGATTCCTCTAACATTTTAGCTATAAGGGCGGAGTAGGGGGGGGAAACACACTCTTAGTTCTGATATTTTAAATGATTTCCATCAGTTTTATAAAGATTTATACTCTTCTAAAACTAGCTATACTCTGTCAGATTTGGCCCTGTTTTTACAAGCTTGCCCCTTTCCCCAGCTTTCGGAGGCCGACAGGGAAATGCTAAATTCTCCTATTACATTGGCAGAACTGAAGGATGCCCTAGATGGGGCTCTGCATCATAAGCCCCCAGGCTCGGACGGATTACTGGTGGAGGTGTACTCCCATTATGGTGAGGTCCTTCTCCCACCTCTGCTGGAGGCCTTATCTGAGGCAGTTGAGACAGGCAGTTTACCCGATAGTATGCAGGAGGCTATAATTATAGTACTTCCCAAGCCAGGTAAAGATAAGCTTCTGCCAGACTCTTACCGCCCGATTTCCTTATTGAACGCGGACGTCAAGATTCTGGCTAGAGTCTTAGCTACGAGATTATCCCAGGTGATTGGCGAGTTGGTCCATCGAGACCAGTCTGGCTTTATACCTACTCGCTCTGTGGCTGATAATATACAGCGTTTGTACTTGAATCTACAGGTGCCGGTGGATAATCCTGGGGGGAGGGCCATTCTGTCACTGGATGCCGCAAAAGCGTTTGATAGTGTGGAATGGCCTTACCTCCTGGAAATTCTGACAAGGTTCGGACTGGGGAACAAGTTTATAGCATTGGTGAAGGTGCTCTATTCTAAACCCAGAGCTAGACTTCGTATCAATAATAATCTCTCTTCTTCATTCGAGGTACACAGAGGCACCCGGCAGTTGTGTCCTTTATCCCCATTGCTGTTTTCTCTGGCAGTTGAGCCTCTGGCCATCTTGATCCGTATCGCATCGGAGGTGGTCGGATTTCATAGGGGCCAGAGGGAAGAAAAAATTTCCCTATATGCGGACGATGCACTTATTTATCTAGGTGACTCAGCCGCATCGTTGCGAGCAGTGATGGGGATTATAGGAGATTTTGGAGGCTTCTCTGGCTTTACCATAAATTGGTCTAAATCAACACTAATGCCCATAGACCCGTTGACGGAACCATTGCCAGTAGGTGCGGAGCAGATTACTATAACCAATAGCTTTGGATACTTAGGAGTAGTGGTATCCCCGGACCCGGCCGATTACCTTCAGCTGAACCTGGGCCCACTGCTGGATAGGCAGAGAGGGAAATGTAATAGCTGGTGTAAGCTTCCCCTGTCAGTGGTGGGACGGCAAATTTAATAAAAATGGTATGGGCCCCACAGCTTTTATATGTTTTTCACAACTCCCCTATGTGGATTTCGAACAAATGGTTTAAACGAATTGACACTTTGATGCGGGACCTGATATGGAAGAAAAAGGTAGCCAGGATTAGCTTAACTACCCTGCAGTATGTTAAGGATAGGGGGGGACTGGCAGTGCCCTACCCTAAAATGTATTTTTTGGCCTTGCAGTTTCAGCAGTTGGCGGGATGGGGGCGGGAAGAAAGAGAGGACCCTATATGCAATCTGGTGACTTTGTCGGTCCCTTCATTAAAGGCGGCCTCCCATGTGGAGATGGACTTGCCCAGCATACCACATTCTGCACCTATAGGTATCCTCCTTAAAAAGGTCTGGGGGGAGATTCGGAAGGCCTTGAGGTTAAAGGGCCCACTGCCCTTTACCCCGATATGGCATAACCCTAGACACTCAGAGTTACAGGATCTACAGGGTTTTACTCCCTGGAAAGAGAGGGGGATCTGTTTTTTCCCGCAGCTGTATGAGGGGAAGTTGTTAAAAACATATGAACAGTTTTGTCAGGAATTTCAGTTAGCCCCAAGGGGCTTTTATCAATACCTCCAGCTTCGGCACGCCCTGCAGGCACAGCAAATTACACACTCTTTAGCAGTATCATCGTCACCTCTGCTGACGGAAGTCCTCCAGGCGGATACCCGGAGAGGACTAATATCAAAAACTTATGCGGAATTGCTATCCTCAGTCCAGGACTATGCCTCCCTTAGATGCCATAGTAAATGGGCAGACATTGGGGATATAGATGGGGACCAGTGGGATATGGCTTTAGAATCCATTCCTACGGTATCTGTTTCTGCGTCCCATAAATTGTCACAATAATTTATTTTTTATAGGGCCTATAGAACACCAGTGCAGCTTTACAGGTGGGGAGGAAGGGACTCCTAGTTGTGCCCAAAGTGCAAAGTACATCAGGGGGACTTTATACATTTAATCTGGAGATGCCCAAAGCTCTACCGGTACAGGGAGGAGGTTTCTCAGTGCATCACTAGGTTGGCCCAGATACCTGTACCCTTGGACCCCCTGGTGTACTTGCTCGAGGCCATTGATGCTGAAAAGTTTCCGCAAGGAATGTACTTTATGTTAACTAGAACGATGTACTTAGCTAGAAAGCTTATCGCACGATATTGGATGGCATCTGCGGTCTCCACGGGGAAGCAATGGATTACTTATGTTAACACCTTACTTTTTAGAGAATGGCTGGCCTATAGCCGCAGGAAGGCAGTAGGCAAATTCGATCTCATATGGCAACCATGGTTGGGGGATCCTAACCTTGCACCACCACAATTGGTAAAAGGATGGTAAAGGATAGACTTCTTATGTAGAGACCCCTTGGGGTGGCTTGGGGGGGGGGGAAGGAGTGGGAAACTACAGTTTGAATGTGTTAATGGTCACGCACTAGCCCCGAGAGAGTCTGTGGGTAGAAGAAATGATTTATGCAGTTTAGATATAAAGGGTCTGGTGTGCGCTGGCAGTAGTTTTGAGGTTAGGGGGAGGGTAAAAATAAAAATGCTATAGTTGCACTGTATATTGATATTGTTCATATTATATGGACTTATGTCCTATTATGTTTTTTCTATGCACTCTTCTGTAAGATCAAATGCACTGATTATATGTATCATTTGAGCAATTGTATAATAAAAAGGTTCTGACTTAAATGGGACCCGAATGTCAAATATCAAAAGTGCCCATTTTGAAGGCTTAAATGCAAGTAATTGGGCATATAATAGTTATAGGGGTCTGGGTCCTGCCCTGGGGGGACATGTATCAATAAAGAAAAAGTTTGTGAAAAACTTCATTTTTAAATGAGCAGTGATTTTTTATTTTTTAAAGTGAAAGCCTAAAAATGTAAAATTCCTTCCAATATAGTGCCTGGGGGGTCCCCTTAGTCTAACTGTAAAGTGGCAGATCTGTACCATGTCTAGAATCTGCTGCAGAAATAATTGAATTTATAAAGCCCAAAAAAATAAAAAAATTCATGCAAGCTGCCTTTATTTTGCTCAGCAACAGCTGGGGAGTCAGTGTGCATAATGAGGCCACAATGTAGTGCACTGGGAACAAGATTAGAGATTTTTTTGATACATTCTGGTGTCACTTTGACTTTGGATAGAAGTAACAGGTGCGTTAAAATTGGTCTTTGGGTGTCGTGCCGCCTTCCCACCGTAACCCTATAGAGATAATCTTGATGAAAGCAAGAATTTGCCTTACTGTAAAAAATTGCAATGATATGCACCTGTCAAACAAGTGCTGAAATATTGGTCTTTGGGTGTCGGTGGCGCCTTCCCACCATAACCCTATAGAGGTACTCTTGATGAAAGCAAGAATTTGCCTTGCTGTAAAAAATTGCAACAATATGCACCTGTCAAACAGGTGCTGAAAAATTGGTCTTTGGGTGTCGGTGGTGCCTTCCCACCGTAAACCTATAGAGGTACTCTTGATGTAAGCAAGAATTTGCCTTGCTGTAAAAAATTGCAACGATATGCACCTGTCAAACAGCTGCTGAAAAATTGGTCTTTGGGTGTCGGTGGTGCCTTCCCACCGTAAACCTATAGAGGTACTCTTGATGTAAGCAAGAATTTGCCTTGCTGTAAAAAATTGCAATGATATGCACCTGTCAAACAAGTGCAGAAAAATTGGTCTTTGGGTGTTAATTGTGCCCATGAAACCTATACCAAAAACATTCTTCCAGATGAAATGATTGAACACCCTCAAAGCTAGGCAGCCTCGAATTCCTGCAGAGATTCCACATCCCAAAAAGACTTAATCAGTGACATCGGCATCAGGGGCTTCATAGCTGGTAATCCAGGACTGATTCCTTTTTAGAAAATCAAACGGTCCACGGAGTCTGTGGACAGACGCCTTCTATGATCAGTGACGAAACCTCCTGCAGCACTGAATGCCCGTTCTGAAAGCAGGGCAGCCCAACAACTCAATAGCATACTTTGCAAGTTCTGGCCATTGGTCTATTCTCATGACCCAGTAAGCCAGTGGATCGTCAGCTGGAAAGCTCCCCATCTCTGTTTTGGCCCTGAGGTAATCGTCCACAATGTGATGCAGACGCTGCCGATGGGATGTGGAAGCTGACAGCCCTGGGTGGCAAGGACTAAAAAAAAATCCTAAATGCCTCAATTAGGCAGAAGCCTTCTCCAACGCTCCTTTCTTGACCAACAGAAGACTCAAAATTAAGTTTTCCACCACACTGTAACCTACTAGAGTCAGGAAAAACATTCAATAAAATCCTCTTTACTGTGTCCTCAAGGGATTTTATCCTCTGCACTTTCTGTGGGGACTGGATGAGTTCAGAGACCTTCCCCTATAACGGTGATCAAGGAGGGTTGCCAACCAGTAATCATCCTTCTAGTGGGCCTTGAGAGGAAAGGAAGTCCTCCTCTTCCTCCTGCTGCTCTGCCTCCAGTGCCCTGTCCATAATGCCACGCAGAGTGTGCTCCAGCAGGAACACAACAGGGATTGTGTCACTGATGCATGCACTGTCACTGCTCACCATCCTCGTGGCCTCCTCATATGGTGACAGTACAGTGCATGCATCCTTAATGATCAGCCATTGGCGTGGGGAAGAAAAGCCGACGCGGCCTGAGCCTGTCGCCGTGCCGTACTGACACAAGTACTCATTGACGGCCCTCTGCTGCATGTATAGTCGCTGCAGCATTCCCAAAGTTGAGTTCCACCTGGTGGGCATGTCACAAATCAGGCGGTTTACGGGCAGGTGGAATTCCCGCTGAATTTCAGCCAACCGAGCACTGGCTGTGTATGACCGCCTGAAATGACTACAGACTCTTCTGGCCTGCTTTAGTACATCTTGCAACCCTGGGTACGTACTGAGGAAACACTGCACCACCAAATTGAGGACATGTGCCAGGCATGGCACATGTGTCAACTTTCCCTGTCTAAGGGCGGACAGGAGGTTCGAGCCATTATCAGAGACCACCATTCCTGGCTCCAGCTGGCGTGGTGTGAACCACCTCTGGGCCTGTCCTTGCAGAGCTGCAAGAATCTCTGCTCCGGTGAGGTTCCTGTCCCCTAAACACACCAGTTAAAGCACTGCATGGCACCTTTTAGCCTGACTCTGGGAAAAGCCCTTTGAACGCTTAGGGGGTACCTGATGTTCATAGGACAATTCTGCAGAGGAGGGCATGGAGGTGGCGGAGATGGAGGAGGAGGAGGTGAAGAGGGTAGAGCTCACAGGTCTGGCATCATCCCCACCAGCTGTATGGAGACGTGGGGGCACAACAAGCTGCAGCACTGAGCCCTGTCCTACATCATTTTGAGTTGCAAGCAGCGTTACCCAGTGTGCTGTGAATTAAATATATCGTCCCTGCCCATTCTTGCTGGACCACGTGTGAGCAGTAAGGTGGATTTTTTGGCTGACTGCCTTGCTCAACAATGCCAGAACATTCCCTTCCACGTGATGGTAGAGAGATGGAATGGCCTTAGGTGAAAAGTAGTAGCGACTGGGAACCTGCCATTGTGGTACAGCACATTGTGCGAATTCACGGAAGGGGGCAGAATCCACCAGGCTGAAAGGCAGAAGTTGGAGAGCCAACAGCTTTGACAAGCTTACATTCAGGCGCTGGGTATGTGGGTGGCAGGGACTGTATTTTTTTTTCCGCAGCAGAAGATGGGGCCGAGAAATTTCCCGGCTACAGTCTACAGCTGGTGGTGTGCTGCTGGCAGATGAGCTGCTAGGACCTTGGACACCCTGTGCTATACCATCATCCCTGTCAGTGGAGGCTACTGAAAGGTAATGACTCAGTATCACAGGGGCAGACTGAAGTGGGTAAGGAGGAGGAGGAGGGACAGATTTGTGCCCCTTTTGTGTGGCTTTTAGGTGCTCTTGCCAACGGGCTGAGTGGTTGGATGTTAAATGCCTTGTTAGGCATGTGGTACCCAAATGATTGGTGTTTTTGCCACCTTTCATGTGCCTGTGACACAGTTTGCAGATAGCAACAGTGTGATCTGCTGCAGATGTGCTGAAAAAGGCCCAGAGAGCTGAGCTGTGGGGAGTGGGCCGGGAGATAACAGCTACAGAATGTGATGGAATAGGGTGGCTGCTCTCTGCTCTTTCTTGATGTCGACCTCCTTGGGGTTGTGCCGCCTCACCTTCAGTTTCCTTCTCTACTCTATCTGGCACCTCATCATCTCCATCTCCTCCATCTTCATCATTACCACTGGAAACAACTTGGCCAAACGCTGCGGTTTGGGGAACATGAATGCCAATTTGTCTACCAGTGTTCTTCCCTCTCTCTAGGCTCATGTTCCTGTCATCCTCAACCTCAGAACCAGCATCTGAATCCAGTAATGGCTGGGCATCATCAAGGAGCAAGTGGCTGACGGTGTGGTCAAATAACTCAGCTGACTCCTCAATGGCTGATGTTAGGGCTATGGCAGGAATAGATGGCTCTTCAGGAATAGATGTGGACAAGGAGGCAGGTTTATCCACTCTGGCAACTGCAGGGGACTGCACACTTGTCTCTGCTTGTGTGACAGAGGATGAGGAGGATGAGGAAGGTTTAGTAAGCCAGTCCACCACCTCCTCTGCATGCTGTGGCTGGATAGCATGGGCAAACTCACTAAACAGAGGAAATGATGCCCTGCCTGAGGACTGACCACCATGTCCACCTTTCCCTGTGGACACATTTGTTGCTGGCCCCCTTACAGTGCCAAGGGAATGTCTGCCTCTCCTTGTTGTCCTCCCAGACATTATTGAGAGGGAGGGGGCGGTGCTTATAAGCAAATGTAAAGGAGAAGTTGTAATCTGTACGTAGATGCACTTTAATCAATGTAAAGAGGTGTTTGGTGCCCTTTAATTTGAGTACTCACACTACACAGACACACTCCATGGATACAATATAATATACTGCAATATAATGCGTCAAACGTACAGTGATGCACAGAACTATATGGCGTTAAACTGGCAGTAACGCATGCAAAACTATATGGCGTTAAACTGTCAGTAACGCAAGCAAAACTATATGGCGTTAAACTGGCAGTAACGCACGCAAAACGATATGGCGTTAAACTGGCAGTAACGCACACAGAACTATATGGCGTTAAACTGTCAGTAACGCACGCAAAACGATATGGTGTTAAACTGGCAGTAACGCACACAAAACGATATGGCGTTAAACTGGCAGTAACGCACGCAAAACGATATGGCGTTAAACTGTCAGTAACGCACACAGAACTATATGACGTTAAACTGGCAGTAACGCAAGCAAAACTATATGCCGTTAAACTGACAGTAACGCAGGCAAAACGATATGGCGCTAAACTGGCAGTAACGCACACAGAACTATATGGCGTTAAACTGTCAGTAACGCACGCAAAACAATATGGCGTTAAACTGGCAGTAACTCACACAAAACGATATGGCGTTAAACTGGCAGTAACGCACGCAAAACTATATAGCGTTAAACTGATAGTAACGCACGCAAAACAATATGGGGTTAAACTGGCAGTAACGAACACAGAACTATATGGCGTTAAACTGGCAGTAATGCACGCGAAACGATATGGCGTTAAACTGGCAGTAAAGCACGCAAAACGATATGGTGTTAAACTGGCAGTAACGCACACAGAACTATATGGCGTTAAACTGGCAGTAACGCATGCAAAACTATATTTGGCGTTAAACTGGCAGTAACGCACGCAAAACTATATGGCGTTAAACTAATAGTAACGCACGCAAAACGATATGGGGTTAAACTGGCAGTAACGTACACAGAACTATATGGCGTTAAACTGGCAGTAACTAGGGATGAGCCGAACACCCCCCCGTTCGGTTCGCACCAGAACCTTCGAACGGACGGAAAGTTTGCACGAATGTTAGAACCCTATTAAATACAATGGACGCGAACGTTCGAAATCTAAAGTGCTAATTATAACGACTAATATGCATGTTATTGTCCTAAAAAGGGTTTGGGGACCCGGGTTCTGCCCCAGGGAACATGTATCAATGCAAAACGAAGTTTTAAAAACGGACGTCGGGAGCAGTCATTTTAATGATGCATAAAGTGAAAAAAAAAAGTGAAATATTCCTTTAAATATCGTACCTGGGGGGTGTCTAAAGTATGCCTGTGAAGTGCCACGTGTTTCCCGTGTTTAGAACTGTCCCTGCACAAAATGACATTTCTAAAGGAAAAAAAAGCCATTTAAAACTGCTTGCGGCTTTAATGTAATGTCTGGTCCCGGTAATATGGATGAAAATCTTTGAGAAAAATGGCATAGCTACCCCATCACAGCCCCCCCCCCACCCCAGCCCATTACCAGCCCCTTTGGGTCTTGTATGGATATTAAGGGGAACCCCGCACACAAAATAAAAAAAGGCCCTATATACTCTGAACAGCAGTATACAGGCTGTGCAAACAAGACAGGGACTGTAGGTTTGTTCTTAAGTAGAATCTGTTTTTTAATTTTGAACAGGTACATTGTTTAAGTGTAGCTCCAGCCAAAAAATATATTTTTAAGCTTTTTGGAAGACATAGGGAAGGATTATCACCCCTGTAACATTTGTTTTGCTGTCTGTGCCCCTGTTCAGAACATTTCACCTCACTTTCCGTCCCAATGACAACTGTTTTTGAAAAGTGGGGTTTTTATTGAAACAAGGATTGGTGATAAAGCATCAGTAGAGAGGAGACACCCTTTTCCAATATTAACTCTTACAGGAGAGAATTTCCCTTCCTAGGGGTAGATTTCCTCTCACTTCCTGTTGTCTCCTCCCGTTTGCAAGGAGGAGTCGTTTGTAAGTTGGATGTTTGAAAGTAGGGACCTGCCGTATATACTCTGCTGAAATTTGCCCCTTACATGTTGGTGTTGCCACAACACTGTGAGCCCTCACAGTTACTCTTGGTGGGCGCTGGAACGCCCTGCTGTGAACTATTATATCAGGAATTGTATTTACATGCCATTGTTGAACAGTGGTAGGAAAAATTGGGCCTTTGGTGGTGGTGCTGGTGCCACAACACTGTAAGCCCTCACAGTTACTCTTGGTGGGCGCATGAATGGGCCCTGCTGTGAATTATTAGATCAAGAATTGTAATTGCATTCCCCTGTTGAAGAAAAAGCACACTACGCCCGCTGTAAGTGCTGCAGATGCCTGTTAGTGTAACACAAAAGAAAAAAAACTACGAGCAATAAGGGCTAGCTTCAGGTGTATAATGTGCAGGAGGCACACTACGCCCGCTGTAAGTGCTGCAGATGCCTGCCTGTGTTACACAACAGGAAAACACAGCAATAAGTCCTAGCTTCAGGTGTATATTTTGCAGGAGGCACACTACGCCTGCTGTAAGTGCTGCAGATGCCTGCCTGTGTTACACAACAGGAAAACACAGCAATAAGGCCTAGCTTCAGGTGTATATTTTGCAGGAGGCACACTACGCCTGCTGTAAGTGCTGCAGATGCCTGCCTGTGTTACACAACAGGAAAAAACAGCAATAAGGGCTAGCTTCAGGTGTATATTTTGCAGGAAGCACACTACGCCTGCTATAACTGCTGCAGATGCCTGCCTGTGTTACACAACAGGAAAACACAGCAGTAAGGGCTAGCTTCAGGAGTATACTGTGCAGGAGGCTTAGCAAAAATATCACTGACACTGTCCCCTGCCTATCCTTCTCTCTCCCTGCACACAAGGTTTAGCAGAATATCACTGACACTGTCCCTACACACAAGGTAAATGAACAAATATCACTAACACTGTCCCTGCCTATCCTTCCCTCTCCCTGAACCGGAACACACTACACAAGGCCGCCGCGCTGGCGGCCTTTTATAGTGTGGGGCGTGTACTAAACACCCCTGAGCTATAATTGGCCACAGGCATCCTGCCTGTGGCCAATTATGGCTCTCCTCGCTGCCGGCGCTGTGATTGGCCAAGCATGCGGGGTCACAGTGCATGCTTGGCCAATCACAGCGCCGGGATTGCACTGCGATGGCGCAGTGTATTGTGGGCCGTTCGCGTCACTCGAATTTGGCCCAAAACGTTCGATCTTCGTCGAATGATCGAACAGCTGATGTTCGAGTCGAACGTATGTTCGACTCGAACACCGAGCTCATCCCTAGCAGTAACGCACGCAAAACGATATGGCTTTAAACTGGCAGTAACGCACGCAAAACTATATGGCGTTAAACTGGCAGTAACGCACACAGAAGTAAATGGCGTTAAACTGGCAGTGACGCACACAGAACTATATGGCGTTAAACTGGCAGTAACGCACGCAAAACGATATGGCATTAAACTGGCAGTAACGCACACAGAAGTAAATGCCGTTAAACTGGCAGTAACACACACAGAAGTAAATGGCGTTAAACTGGCAGTAACGCAGTTCAATAGAAGGTGTTCAACTGTCACTACACTGACGCTATCTGAACTGTCCCTACTCTAGGTATACACTAATGTCAAGATTACTGACACGGTCTCACTACACTACACTACAGTGAAACTATCTGAGCTGTCCCTACTCTAGCTGCACACTATGGAAAGCTGAATGATGGTGCTTCTCACTACACTCACACTATCCCTAGACTGACACTAAACTAATATTCTACACTGACACTGACAATTAAAGCAAAATAGCACTGTATAGCACACTAAATACTAGCACTGAACAGAGCCCTGTTCTATCTCTCTCCACGCCAAAATCACACTGAAAATGGCTGCCATTGAAAGAATACTTTTATACTGTGGGGCGGGAATGAGCCATGATTGGATAAAGTCATGAGGACAGTGTCCAATCATGACTCTGACAGTGCTCTGTGCCCTGATTGGCTGAAGCTTTTACTGCTTCAGCCAATCAGGGCTTGCAATGCACTGTTCAGCGCCGCAATGCATTGTGGTCGGTTCAGGGGGGCTGAACAAACGGTCGAACGACCCGTTTGCCGAACGAACGTTGTTCTCAGTATTTACTAGTGATGCGCTGCTATGTTCAAAGTCCACCCTGATGTATTCATTTGGTCCTTGAAGACAATGATATTTTTTAAGGTCAATCCCTTTGTCACTATAGGCCATTCTCTTTGCTGCCATGACAAGGAAGCAAAGCCCCTGGTCATTGCCATTGGAATGATGCCAACACCTCCTTTGCTATGGTAACGGGTGCTAAATTGTCTCTCACCATAGCAACATGTGCTGAATCCTCTGTCACCATGGAAACAGCACAGATCATTTATTTGCCATGTTAAATCATTGTGAAATAAATATGAAGCATTTATCAAGAAACAGTTACATTTCTAGTTAGCAAACGTTTAAAATCACCTTATAGCAATATTGTATGTTACAATCCCGACCATGCTTTATAACAAAGTAATAGGGCATTATAGGATCACATTGCAGTCAAAGGTGGAAGTATGTGTATAGTATGTAACAATCACTCTTATGCCGCGTACACACGACCGTTTTTCATGACGAGAATTATTATTTTTTTTATTTGGTCATTAAAAACGATGGTGTGTGGGCTCCAGAGCATTTTTCATGACATGAAAAATGGCCATTAAAAATTTGGAACATGCTCTAATTTTTCTCGTTGTTTTTAACGTCGTTGTTTTCCTCGTCATGAAAAACAGCCGTGTGTAGGCTTTAACGACGTGAAAAAAACGCACATGCTCAGAAGCAAGTGATGAGACGAGAGCGCACGTTCTGGTAAAACTAGTGTTCGTAATGGAGATAGCACATTCGTCACGCTGTAACGGACTGAAGCGCACGAGGCTGAAAAGCGCGAATCGTCTCTCACCAAACTTTACTAACACGAGGATCAGCAAAAGCAGCCCAAAGCGTGGCGCCATCCGAATGGAACTTCCCCTTTATAGTGTCGTCGTACATTTCGTACGTCACCGCGCTTTGCTCGAGCATTTTTTTTTCATGATAGTGTGTAGGCAAGGCAGGCTTGAGAAGAATCACGTCGAGAAAAACGTCGTTTTTTTCAATGACATTGAAAACGGTCGTGTGTACGCGGCATAAGCCCCGGTTCCCACTATTGTGATGCAGAAAGCAGCGTGATTCCAGTGCAGGTTCCCGCATCGCATCACACTGCGGGTGTCAATACAAAGTTAATGACAACCGCAGATAGGTTCGCAGATTGCAGTGCGAACTGTGAATTCGGACAGGAATCGGATCGCATGGATCTGAACATCCATGCGATCCGATTCCAGTGCAGGAAAAAAAAGGTTCCTGCACCTTTTTCGTGCAAATCCAATGCGAGTCCAGCCATACAACTGTATGGCTGAATTTGCATTGCACAGGCATCACATCAGCAATGCAGTGCGAATTACATGCAATGTCTGTGTTCCCAATAGTGTGAACCCAGGCTAAGGCTAAAAAAACATTTAGTGTGGTCGGTGACCGCAATGTCTGCCGGCCACCCGCTAGAGCGGGATCTGTCAATGTAAACAGAAAGATCACTGTTCTGACAGGGGAGGAGAGAGAGATCTGCTGATCCTAGTGATCAGGATCAGCGATCTCTCTCCTCCTCCAGGTAGCCCAGCCCCCATACAGTTAGAATTACTCCTCCCAGGGAACACATCGAACTTCATCGCCCCCTAGTTTTAACCCCTTCCCTGCCAGTGACATTTATACAGTAATCAGTGGCTATTTTTAGCTCTGATCGCTGTATAAACGTCAATGGTCCCAAAAAAGTGTCAAAAGTGTCCGATCTGTCCGCCGCAATGTCGCAGTCCCGCTAAAAATCACAGATTGCTGCCATTACTAGTAAACGCTATAGACGCTCTAACTTTTGCCCAAACCAATCAGTATACGCTTATTGCAATTTTTACCAGAAATATGTAGAAGAATGCATATAGATCTAAACTGATGAAGACTTTTTTTATTTTTTGGGGCTATTAATTATAGCAAAAAGTAAAAAATATAGTTTTTACTATATAGTTTTTTTTTTTGTTTTTTTTTAAATTGTCACCCTTTTTTGTTTATAGCACAAAAAATCCACAGTGGCGATCAAAAACCACCAAAAGAAAGGTATATTTGTGGCGAAAAAAGGACGTCAATTTTGTTTGGGTACAGCGTTGCACAACCGCGCAATTGTAAATTGCAAAAAATGGCCTGGTCATTAAGGTGGAATGCGCGTGCCCGTGTGCGCGTGCGCATGCGCCAATGCAAGTTATTCCTTGTGGATACAAAGGTATGCCCGCGCATGTGCGCCAATGCGCCTCTGTTACCTGGACTTCTCTTACACCCTGTTTTTATGTATTTATTCATTTTTACACTGTGGTGGTTCTTCTTCCTTTTCCTTCACTGTATTTGTAACGTGTCCTTGGTTGTGGGTTCCATTCACTCTCATTTAAAATTTTGTAAAGTGTGGACATTCTTTTTCTGTGGAGGTTCGATTTATGCTCCTGTTCCACTCCTTGGGTCCCGGCAACTAATGCCGCGTACACACCACCATTTTTCTCGTCAGGAAAAATTTCTTTTTTTCTCTTTGAAACGATCGTGTGTGCGCTTTCAGGCATTTTTCCCGACGAGAAAAACAGCAAGAATCACGACCAGAAAAATTAGAACATGCTCTAATTTTCTCGTCGTGATTCACGTCATCTTTTTCCGCGGCAGTTTTCCCACAGGGAAACACTGCCAGGGAGCCTACACACGGTCGGTTTTTTCGACCAAGAAAAAAAATGACATGAAAACCGGCCGTGTGTAGGGGACCAAGCCGTTCCTTGTTTTTCCCGTCGATTTTCTCGACGGTATTTTCACCGTCGAGAAAATCGATCGTGTGTACACGGCATCAGGTTCCCATGACAGACACCTTGAGCGGCACTCTTGTTGCAATTTCACCACTTCATATGTAAGTACCCAAGAAATTCGCATTGCACAGGCATCATATCAGCAATGCAGTGCGAATCACATGCGATGTCTGTGTTCCAAATAGTGTGAACCCAGGCTAAGGCTAAAAAAACATAAAAACACTTGCCAATTTCAACAAAAATTTATATTTCCCGATCATGCAGCTTCAAACTCATCTTTCTACAAAAGAAGTCTATTTGGGAAGTATGAACCCCTAGCTGGCATGTCTTTGTTTTAGAGCAATTCTGTCCCACTGACTCAATCTAATCTGCTTTGCTGACAATTTGTCTCAATTATCCTTTACACAGATGTACCATATATGTACAATTATACTTTGAATGATGTCTTCATAGGAAACATGATTTGAAAAATGACACTTGCTGTTAAAATCCATTACAATTCAGATTCATTTTGTAGTCCTATGGATATAAATGTTCTTCCCTGTTGATTTATGTTTTAGATTTTTTTTTTTACAGAACAGCTATACCATAGTTATAGTTTTCAACACATGTATTGGTGTTCTACGTTATACAAAGTGTACAACTTCTACTGATAAAAGGGCTCTATATGGTTGGAGCTTTCTTGGTATTAGCAACTGTAACGATCTGTAGATAAAAATGTACCCATTATTTGCTGTATGGAAAACAAGGAAATCCCTAGAGGTGGGACTTTGAAGGCAGTCAATGGTAGTAAAGTAGAGTACCGTATATACTCGAGTATAAGCCGGCCCGAATATAAGCTGAGGCACTTAATTTTACCACAAAAAATGGGAAAACATATTGACTCGAGTATAAGCCTAGGATGTCCATCTGCATACCTCACTGTGCCTCACTTTGCCTCACTGAGTCCATGTGCATGCCTCGCTGTGCCCATGCCTCACTGTGCCCATGCCTCACTGTGTCCATGCCTCACTGTGCTCATGCCTCACTGTGCCCATGCCTCACTGTGCCCATGCCTCACTGTGTCCATGCCTCACTGTGTCCATGCCTCACTGTGCTCATGCCTCACTGTGTCCATGACTAGACTGACGTTTAACATGGGAGTCTATGGAAGGGGTGCCCAAATTTGAAAAATCGGTGCTCCCTGGCCGTAGGTCTCCCAGACAACAAACTTTGCACACTTGTAGAGGAGAAATGGGGGCTACATGTGTGCCAAGTTCCGGGTCCAGAGAACCTACGATAGGCCAGTACCGGGTCCCCAAAGTCACCAGAGAAATTACCATTTAACATGGGAGTCTATAGAAGGGGTGCACGGCTTTGAAAAATCGGTGCTCCCCAGCCGTAGGTCCGCTGGACAACAAACTTTGCACACTTGTAGAGGAGGGGGGCTATATGTGTGCCAAGATGAGGGTCCAGGGGACCTACGACCGGCCGGTACTGGGTCCCCAAAATCCAGGAGATCAGGCGCAAAAAGGTGACTCGAGTATAAGCCGAGGGGGGCATTTTCAGCACAAAATGTGATGAAAAACTTGGCTTATACTCGAGTATATACGGTAAATATAAAATCAATGTATTGATAGAAAAATGATTAAAATAGATTTTTCAATTTTAATCATTTTTCTATCAATAAATTGATTTTATATTTACTCTTATGTACTACCATTGAGTGACTTCAAAGTCCTACCTCTAGGGGTTTCCTTGTTTCCCAGTTATATACAGGGAAATGGCACGCTAGGGAATAGCCATCACCAAATATTTTTCCAATTATTTGGTGTATCAACACAACTCCAAACTATCCCATAATGATAAATATATATCTATATATGGCATGGGGGGCCGCCAAAGAAGTGAGCGGAAGTGTGTAGCTATCTTGTGTTGGATTCCAAAAAGCCAAGTTCATGTTTTCTTTCTTTAACCACTTAAGCCCCGGACCATTTGGTAGCTAGAGGACCAGAGGTGAATTCAGAATTTTGCACTGCGCTGCTTTAACTGTAAATTGTGCGGACATGCAATGTTGTACCCAAACGAAATTTGCGTCCTTTTCTTCCCACAAATAGAGCTTTCTTTTAATGGTAATTGATTGCCTCTGCGATTTTATTTTTTGCGATATAAACGGAAAAAGACCGAAAATTTTGAAAAAAAAAGATATTTTCTACTTTTTGTTATAAGAAAAATCGAATAAACTCAATTGTAGTCATACATTTAGGCCAAAATGTATTCAGCCACATGTTTTTAGTAAAAAAAATGTCAATAAGCGTATATTTATTGGTTTGCGCAAAAGTTATAGAGTTTACAAACTAGGGTACATTTTCTGAAATGTACACAGCTTTAAATTTATGACTGCCTATCTCATTTCTTGAGGTGCTAAAATGACAGGGCAGTACAAACCCCCCCCCCCAAATGACCCCATTTTGGAAAGTAGACACCCCAAGGAAATTGCTGAGAGGCATGTTGAGCCCATTGAATTTTTTATTTTTTTGTCCCAAGTGATTGAATAATGACTAAAAAAAAATAAAAATTACAAAAAGTTGTCACTAAATGATATATTGCTCACACATGCCATGGTTATATGTGGAATTTCACCCCAAAATAAATTTTGCTGCTTCTCCTGAGTACGGGGATACCACATGTGTGGGACTTTTTGGGAGCCTAGCCGCGTACGGGCCCCCGGAAACCAAGCACCGCCTTCAGGATTTCTAAGGGCGCAAATTTTTGATTTCACTCCTCACTACCTATCACAGTTTCGAAGGCCATAAAATGCCAAAATAGCACAAAACCCCCCCAAATGACCCCATTTTAGAAAGTAGACACCCAAAGGAAATTGCTGAGAGGCCTGTTGAGCCCATTGAATATAATTTTTTTGTCCCAAGTGATTGAATAATGACAAAAAAAAAAAAAATTACAAAAAGTTGTCACTAAATGATATATTACTCACACATGCCATGGTTATATGTGGAATTACACCCCAAAATACATTTTTCTGCTTCTCCTGAGTACGGGGATACCACATGTGTGGGACTTTTTAGGAGCCTAGCCGCGTACGGGACCCCGAAAACCAAGCACCGCCTTCAGGATTTCTAGGCACAAATTTTTGATTTCACTCCTCACTACCTATCACAGTTTCGAAGGCCATAAAATGCCAAAATCGCACAAAACCCCCCCAAATGACCCCATTTTGGAATATAGACACCCCAAGCTATTTGCTGAGAGGAATGACGAGTATTTTACAGCTCTCATTTGTTTTTGAAAATGAAGAAAGAAAATATATATATATATATATATTTTTTTTTTCAATTTTCAAAACTTTGTGACAAAAAGCGAGATCTGCAAAATACTCACAATACCTCTCAGCAAATAGCTTGGGGTGTCTACTTTCCAAAATGGGGTCATTTGGGGGGGTTTTGTGCTATCTGGGCATTCCATGGCCTCCGAAACTGTGATAGGCAGTGAGAAGTGAAATCAAAAATTTACACCCTTAGAAAGCCTGAAGGCGGTGCTTGGTTTTTGGGGTCCCGTACATGGCTAGGCTCCCAAAAAGTCTCACACATGTGGTATCCCCGTACTCAGGAGAAGCAACAGAATGTATTTTGGGGTGTAATTCCACATATGCCCATGGCATGTTTGAGCAATATATCATTTAGTGACAACTTTGTGCAAAAAAAAAAAAAAAAAAATTGTCGTTTTTCCGCAACTTGTGTCAACATATAAAATATTCCATGGACTCGACATGCCTCTCAGTATATAGCTTGGGGTGTCTACTTTCCAAAATGGGGTCATTTGGGGGGGGTTTGAACTGTTCTGGCATTTTATACACAACATTAGGAAGCTTACATCCACTCTTCTAACCACTTGAAGACAAAGCCCTTTTTGACACCTTTTGTTTACATGAAAACATTTTTTTTTTTGCAAGAAAATTATGTTGAACCCCCAAACATTATATATATTTTTAAAGCAAAGGCCCTACAGATTAAAATGGTGGGTGTTGCATTTTTTTTTTCTACACAGTATTTGCGCAGCGATTTTTCAAACGCATTTTTTGGGTTAAAAAGTACACTTTTTTTAATTTTAATGCACTAAAACACACTATATTGCCCAAATGTTTGATGAAATAAAAAAGATGATCTTAGGCCGAGTACATAGATACCAAACACGACATGCTTTAAAATTTCGCACAAACGCGCATTGGCGACAAACCACATACATTTTTAAAAGCCTTTAAAAGCCTTTACAGGTTACCCCAGTAGATTTACAGAGAAGGTCTACTGCTAAAATGATTGCGCTCGATCTGACCTTCGCGGTGATACCTCACATGCATGGTGCAATTGCTGTTTACATATGACGCCAGGCCGACGCTTGCGTTCGCCATTGGGCAAGAGCAGGGCAGGACAGGGGTGCTTTTTTTTTTTTTTTTTATTATTAATTTTGCTTTTATATTTTATTTTTAAATTGTTCCTTCCAAGTATTTTTTTTTTTTTTTATCATTTTTCTTGTTATCTCAGGGAATGTAAATATCCCCTATGATAGCAATAGGTAGTGACAGGTACTCTTTTTTTGAAAAAACTGGGGTCTTCTAGACCCTAGATTTTTCCTCTGCCCTCAAAGCATCTGACCACACCAAGATCGGTGTGATAAAATGCTTTCCCAATTTCCCAATGGCGCTTTTTATATCCGGGGGGGGGGGCATTCCCTCCCACTGCTTGTAAAAGCAGTCCAGAGGCTAATTAGCCGCTAGGATTGCTTTTACATGAAAGCCGGCCGCAGGCTGAAAAGAATGATACCAAGATGATACCTAAACCCGCAGGCATCATTCTGGTATAAACATTCAAAGTCCAGCAACATACCAGTACGTTGCTGGTCCTTGTTGGACATGTATTGTAATCTTTTTATTTCATGCAGCCAGTTGGCTGAACGAAAAAAGAGATTGATGGGTGGGTATGCCCACCATTAGAATACCGCCCTTCATCCACCCACTTCCAATGATGGGCATACACGCACCATTTATATATGCCGAAGCATGGGGGCATCCTCCCGCAAAAAAGTTATGCCGCACACACATGGTCGGACTTTTCCACGGGCAAGCCTCCGTCGGAATTTCGACCGTATGTACGCGGCATTAGGAGCAAAATCGCTCCTCCGCCCCTATGCTTCGGCATATTTGCTTTTTTTTTTAACTGTGGTGGTGAAATCACCTCCTACAGCACTGGAGTCGCAGGGATCAGGCCTGTCTCTGCGAACGCTGCAGTTATGTGTGTTTTTGTTTTGTAAGTGACAGTGATCGATCGATACTGCACTTGGGTGGCCTGGGCTGGACGGAGGGGCAAAACGCAGGTGCCAGCAGGTATCTGGGCTGATCCCGCTAACACTGCGTTTTTGGGAACCCTAAACTGCTGGGGACGCTAGTATAGATCTGATCAGATCAGATATTGATCTGTTCAGATACTATACCACTAAGGGGGGTGTATGCTTCACGCGTGGGTGTTAGCGTTACTGGCACTAACCTGACGCTGCCTGGGGTGTGACTCAGACCCTCTCTGACGCTAAAACCTAATTGATATCACCCGCCGGGCGATCAGGGGGTTAAACCTTTATTGGGTTATATACGGCGGGTGCCCTGACACTATAAAAAGCAAACTAACTAACCAGCGTCACCCGTAACACTTATATGGTGATCACTGGTGAAAGGGTTAACTAGGGGCAATCAGGGGGTTAAAACCTTTATTAGATAATATATGGGGGTACCTGACGCTATAAAAACCTGCGGCGAACCTAAAAAAAATTACCAGCTACCGATCTGCATCACCGACACTAAGACAGCGTTTAGAAAAACGATTGCTTAGCGACAGTGGTGATGGGGGTGAAAGGGTTACCTGGGGGGGCGATCAAGGGGGTTAAACCTTTATTAGATAATATATTGGGGTACCTGACGCTATAAAAACATGCGGCGAACCTAAAAAAAAATACTGGCTACGATCTGCATCACCGACACTAAGACAGCGTTTAGAAAAACAATTGCTTAGCGACAGTGGTGATAGGGGGTACAAGGGTTACCTGGGGGGCGATCAAGGGGGTTAAACCTTTATTAGATAATATATTGGGGTACCTGACGCTATAAAAACCTGCGGTGAACCTAAAAAAAATTACCGGCTACCGATCTGCATCACCGACACTAAGACAGCGTTTAGAAAAACAATTGCTTAGCGACAGTGGTGATAGGGGGTGAAAGGGTTACCTGGGGGGCGATCAAGGGGGTTAAACCTTTATTAGATAATATATTGGGGTACCTGACGCTATAAAAACCTGCGGCGAACCTAAAAAAAATTACTGGCTGCCGATCGGCATCACTGACGCTAAGACAGCGATCAGAAAAATGATCGCTAAGCGACAGTGGTGATAGGGGGTGAAAGGGTTATCTGGGGGGTGATCAGGGGGTTAAACCTTTATTAGGGGGGGTTAGGGGGCTACACTGGACCTAAGACTAAACTTTGGTGACACTTTTACAGTCACAAATGTCACTGATTGCAGTGATCACTAAATAAATGGTCACTGCAATCAGTGACACTGTGACTGGGGGGGTGATCTGGGGTGTCTGGGGGGGCGATTTATGTCCCTGTGTCCTGGTGTCAGTGTAGTGTTGTGTGCACTGACCCAATATCTTCTCTTGTACGGCGCTCGGTATATGTGAGCGCCGCACCAGAGATGACATCACTTCCTCCTGCTCCCTCTGTCTGACACAGACAGAGGGGGCATTTCTATTCGCCGGGAGCGATCGCGAGGGGGTGGCCAGAAACAAATGGCTGCCCCCTCATCCCGGAACGCTCCCGGACACTTAGCCACCGCTCACTGTATAGAAGGGGGTCCGATTGGACCCCCCAACTGTACAAAGGCAATCACGTACACTCTACGTGATTGTGCCTGTCGGTGCCATTCTGCCGACGTATATATACAGTGAGCGGTCGTTAAGTGGTTAAGGACACCTTACATTTACCCATTCCTCACACACCGGAGGTCGGGCTGCTGGGAGTGCTCAATGACTTCATACCTAATGCCGCGTACACACGACCGTTTTTCATGACGAGAAAAATGCCATTTTTTAATTTGGTCATTAAAAACGATCGTGTGTGGGCTGAAGAGCATTTTTCACGACGTGAAAAATGGCCATTAAAAATTTGGAACATGCTCTAATTGTTTTTCTCGTCATGAAAAACGGCCGTGTGTAGGCTTTAACGACGTGAAAAAAACGCGCATGCTCAGAAGCAAGTGATGATACGGCAGCGCTCGTTCTGGTAAAACTAGCGTTCGTAATGGAGATAGCACATTCATCACGCTGTAACGGACTGAAGAGCACAAAGCTGAAAAGCGCGAATCATCTCTCGTAGGTCCCCTACCAACCAACCAAACCAACCAAACTTTACTAACACGAGGATCAGCAAAAGCAGCCCAAAGGGTGGCGCCATCCGAATGGAACTTCCCTTTTAATTAATTCTGTTACAATGGAAGAGTGCCTCTGCTCCGGATATTCAAACGTTGTATCGTATGGTGAATAAGGTTATACCCATCTTTAAACGCATTTATAAGGGAAGGGCCTGTCCGAAAAAGTTTACTAAGATTTGTCAATCCTGGCTTGATATTGCAAATTCCTTTTCGAAAGACACCCCGCTCTCCCAGCCATAGTGGGCTATTGTCATGAGTTGAACTGATACGTCTGTGGGTTGATGGGTGGCAGGGCGGTTGGTTTGGTGTGTTTTGGATCTGGTTGGAGGTGTGGGTGGGTGGTGAGACTGGTTGTGTGCATGTGTGTGAGTGTTAAACTGTATGAGTAAGACTGTAACTGCTATGTATCTCTACTGCCTATTATGCTATGACTTACTGTGGTGGGGCCCTAGGTGGTCCACTTCGGCTACCCTGTCTCACGTTTTGGATTTCCTACGTTGAGGATCCGGGATTTACAATAGTCTCAGGATATCATATAACCCTGATGTGATATTCTTCTTCTGCACTGATCTATACACGTGATGTAACCGTTTATGTGCCTAAGAGCCCATTCACACAGGGGCAACATTGGACCTGACTTCAAATCGCCCCAGGTCGCCCCTAGTCGCCTCAAGTCATGCTGGCTGAGGAAATCAATGTAAGGTAATGGAGCCGTCTTAATGCACACTACTGCAGTCGCTCCGACTTCAAAAAAGGTTCCTGTACTACTTCAATCTGACTTCTAGGGGACCTGTACCCATTGATTTCAATGGGAGTTGCCTCTGAAGTCGGATCACTGTCTTAACATAAGCAACTTTTCAGGAAGATAACATACATTTATCAGGCAGACCCCCCCCCCCCTCCCCCCTCCCACAGAGCTAATTCTTGTTTTATTGGCCACTGGAATGTCTCCTGTCCTGGAGGCAACTTGAAGTTGCCTTGTAAGTTGCCTGGAGTCATGCTGTGATTCATACTCAAGTCCTGTCTGAGTTGCCTCATAAAATCGGGCTGAAAGCCCTGTTGCCCCTGTGTGAATGGAGTCTAATTGATCATTGTATTTGCAGAAAATCAATAAACAAAGTTTGAAAAAAAAAAAAAAAGCCAAGTTTATGGCAGTGGAAAACGCCTTTACATTGCAAACCAGCAGGTCAAAAAAACATAATCAGAGGGACAACATCGGCTCTGTGGAATCCTGAAGCAACCCCAGATTCTAATTTGAAGGCAACAGTCTACAGCCATCCTGAATGCGACCCTGGACAAGAATCTCACAAATAGACATGTGCGATTTATTTTGTTACGAATTGAAATTCAGATGAAATGTTCATTATTTGTAGATTCGGATGTATCCAAATCTCTGAATCACAATACAGGCACTCTTCACTTAACGACCAGGTTCCGTTCCAATGACCACGAGGAGCCACAAATAATCAATATTTTAAGCATTCTTAACTACTGTACTGTACTGTATTGTGAACAAAAGTTCTAAACACAAAACTCCAGCTTAATAACGTTGTTTTAATTTGCATAAGTACAAAACACAAACAAAAATTCTGTACTTTACTGTACAATACAATGATGTACAGTGCGTCGTTCGGGTGGGGAGAGCTGGTCATAAGTCCGAACGGTCGTTAAACAGGTAAGTCGTAAAACTAGGATTGTCGTCAGAGTCTTCGAGTCCTCGAGTGTGACAGTGATAACCCTAATGCACCAAGGCCTGAGGTGTGCCTTGGCCTAGCTGGTCAGTATGCCTGAAAAGTGGGCATACCCTGAATGTGAGAATAAGAATAAGGAAAATAGAATGAGTATGCATGAATCTGGGGGAACGGGTGGGTGGGAGCCCAGAAATGACGGCAACCCAGACCCGACAGGGGAGGAGGCTTAAGTAGCCCTCTCAGTCTCCTCCCACAAATACAGGCTGGCCTGCGGCCAGCCTTACCACTTGTCGTCAGAGTCTTCGAGTGTGACAGTGATAACCCTAATGCACCAAGGCCTGAGGTGTGCCTTGGCCTAGCTGGTCAGTATGCCTGAAAAGTGGGCAAAAAGAGACAACTGTAGGTGAAGAAGGGAAGGTAACGAACAGAGAAGTAGCACGCACCCGGACGGCAACAGTATCTGAACCCGGTCCCGTGCAAGAATGGAATAAGCCTGATGCCCGGCACAATCCAAACATGAGAATGACCTGCTAGCAAATGAGAGGATACATGGGGGAAAGGAAGCAAAGGCTGGCCCGAGGAGCCTCTGCAACCGATGGGCGAGTAGATCGTAATACTCCAACCGGACATCAAAGATGTGCCTCCGGCCTACCCATATTAGGTATGGGGAAGAGAGGGAGAGGGCAAAAATTGACGACTGGCAGGAGTTGTAGGACTGGATACCTGGAGGATGGGTTGCCGGAGTAGGCGGAAAAGGCCAAGCGCCACGGCAATGAGCATCGTCAAGCATGGGAGAAACATGCCAGACACAGAACACTGGTCCCACCCGACTCAATCGGATCGTGCCACCGCCTGTGACCTGACAAGCGACTGAATCCTGAACCAAGAAAGGAAGGTCAGACTCCATCCCGGGCAAGAAGTCTCATGGCATGATGCAGACATGCCTAGACAAAAGATCAGAGCCGCTAGCGGAACCCCAAACCCACCCCTGTGGCCGACAAGGGGCCGTGGCTCAGCACACACCCCGAGAAAGACTGTGAAACCCTAGGTGGTGACCAGGGCCTACAACAGAACGATGATTTTAGTAAAATGAAGACTGCTTCCTACCCAAGGGTGAACCCAGTGGTGAATGACATCCGCACCAATCAACTAGCCCTGGCAACGGGCAGGACTGATGGAAGCGAGTGCAAGCAATGTTTGATGAAGGCGAAGATGCCAGCGCAGCCCAACCTGAGAACACAAACCAGAGAAATGACAGACAACCAGACATGAGAACAACAACGAGCCTACCTAAGAAGAGAACATGCAGAAGTGACAAGACCACCGCGCGTACATGAACCTGATGACGGATGACCCCCCCCCACCTTGTGTGAGTGGCGAGTGAGCCCGAGTAACCTGTAGCGCAGAGACAGGCAATTAACTGAACACTCAGGGCTGGTGTACCCACGGACCGTGGTGGGTGATCGTATAGGTGTAAGAATGAACGTGCATCGTATGACGTATGGTATACGGGCGAGAAGATTGTGGTCAACAATCATTAAAAACGAAACCTCAGCCCGTATGGATCTGTAGACGTGACAGATCTGAAAATGTGTGCCCTAACTAACCCAGGTACAAACATGGACGAAGATAACATGATACATAGTAACCAACAAAGAAGAGAACAGCTACCGGAGTATGCCGTGACTGGACCACAACACCCCTCTGGAACGCTAAGACTGAAACGTTGCAACGGAAATGCTGAGACTGAATGCTGAGGCGGAAATGCTACGACAGAAATCTAGGGGCAGAAATGCGAGGACAGAAATCCTGGGGCAGCAAAACGCAACGACAGAAATCCTGGGGCAGCAAAACGCAACAACAGAATCCTGGGGCAGCAAAACGCAACGACAGAAATCCTGGGGCAGCAAAACGCAACGACAGAAATCCTGGGGCAGCAAAACACAGCCAGAAATCCTATGAGCTATGAGTAAGCATCATACCCTGATGTGAAACGCGTTAGCCTTGCCCTGCATGAAGTGACAAGACCACCGCGCGTACATGAAACCTGATGACCCCACCCTGTGTGCGTGGCGAGTGTGCCAGAGTAACCTGTAGCGCAGAGACAGGTAATTACACTGAACACTCAGGGCTGGTGTACCCACGGACCGTGGTGGGTGATCGTATAGGTGTAATGAATGAAGGTGCATCGTATGACGTATGGTATACGGGCGAGAAGATTGTGGTCAACAATCATTTAACAAACGAAACCTCAGCCCGTATGGATCTGTAGACGTGACAGATCCCAAAATGTGAGCCCTAACTAACCCAGGTACAAACATGGACGAAGATACATGGTAACCAACGAAGATAAGAACAGCTACCGGAGTATGCCCCTCTGAAAAGCTAAAACCGAAACGTAACAATGGAAATGCTGAGACTGAACGCTTAGGCGGAAGCGATACGACAGAAATTTTGGGGCAGAAACGCAAGGACAGAAATGCGGAGACCGAAACGTTTGAGGCAGAAATGTGAAGACGGAAAATGCTGAGACTGCAACGCTGAGACAGAAACGCAATACCAGAAACCTGGGGCAGAACGCTGAGCAGAAACGCTATGACAGAAAAACCGGGGCAGATACGCTACGACGGATATGCTGAGACTGGACGCAACGACAGAAATCCTGGGGCAGCAAAACGCAACGACAGAAATCCTGGGCCAGCAAAACGCAACGACAGAAATCCTGGGGCAGCAAAACGCAACGACAGAAATCCTGGGGCAGCAAAACGCAACGACAGAAATCCTGGGGCAGCAAAACGCAACGACAGAAATCCTGGGGCAGCAAAACGCAACGACAGAAATGCAATGACAGAAATTCTGGGGGCAGAAACGCAATGACAGAAATGCTGGGGGCAGAAACGCAATGACAGAAATGCTGGGGGCAGAAACGCAATGACAGAAATGCTGGGGGCAGAAACGCAATGACAGAAACGCAATGACAGAAACGCTGAGGCAGAAACACAATGACAGAAATGATGAGGCAGAAACGCAAGGACAGAAATGCTGGGGCAGAAACGCAAGGACAGAAATGCTGGGGCAGAAACGCAAGGACAGAAATGCTGGGGCAGAAACCCAACGACAGAAATGCTGGGGCAGAAACCCAATGACAGAAATGCTGGGGCAGAAACCCAATGACAGAAATGCTGGGGCAGAAACGCAATGACAGAAATGCTGGGGCAGAAACGCAATGACAGAAATGCTGGAGCAGAAACGCAATGACAGAAATGCTGGGGGCAGAAAACGCAATGACGGAAATGCTGGGGGCAGAAAACGCAATGACGGAAATGCTGGGGGCAGAAAACGCAATGACAGAAATGCTGGGGGCAGAAACGCAATGACAGAAATGCTGGGGGCAGAAACGCAATGACAGAAATGCTGGGGGCAGAAACGCAATGACAGAAATGCTGGGGGCAGAAACGCAATGACAGAAATGCTGGGGGCAGAAACGCAATGACAGAAATGCTGGGGGCAGAAACGCAATGACAGAAATGCTGGGGGCAGAAACGCAATGACAGAAATGCTGGGGGCAGAAACGCAATGACAGAAATGCTGGGGGCAGAAACGCAACGACAGAAATGCTGGGGCAAAATGAAACGACAGAAAGGCTGGGGTGGAAATGAAATAACAGAAATACTGGGGAAGAAAAAACTGGGGCAAAACGCAACCCCCCCCCATGATACCCCACGTGAGTACCGGGAGGTGAGCAGGCGAGTGAGCGCCCCCCCCCCATGGAGCCAGGGTGAGAACCAGGAGGCGGGCAGGTGTCCCCTCCATGATGCACGGGGTGGGTTCCAGGGAGGTGAACTCAACACCAGCATGGCCGGCCCCCTCCTCATGAAACCAGCATGGACAGCCCCCCCATGACACCAGCATGGATGGCCCCCCCTCCTGACACCAGCATGGACGGCCCCCGCCCTCCTGACACCAGCATGGACGGCCCCCGCCCTCCTGACACCAGCATGGATGGCCCCCGCCCTCCTGACACCAGCATGGATGGCCCCCGCCCTCCTGACACCAGCATGGATGGCCCCCGCCCTCCTGACACCAGCATGGATGGCCCCCGCCCTCCTGACACCAGCATGGATGGCCCCCGCCCTCCTGACACCAGCATGGATGGCCCCCGCCCTCCTGACACCAGCATGGATGGCCCCCCCTCCTGACACCAGCATGGACGCCCCCCCTCCTGACACCAGCATGGACGCCCCCCCTCCTGACACCAGCATGGACGCCCCCCCCTCCTGACACCAGCATGGATGGCCCCTGCCCTCCTGACACCAGCATGGACGCCCCCCCCTCCTGACACCAGCATGGACGCCCCCCCCTCCTGACACCAGCATGGACGCCCCCCCTCCTGACACCAGCATGGACGTCCCCCCCCCTCCTGACACCAGCATGGACGCCCCCCCTCCTGACACCAGCATGGACGCCCCCCCCTCCTGACACCAGCATGGATGGCCCCCCCCTCCTGACACCAGCATGGATGGCCCCCGCCCTCCTGACACCAGCATGGACGCCCCCCCTCCTGACACCCGCATGGACGCCCCCCCTCCTGACACCAGTATGGACGCCCCCCCCCTCCTGACACCAGCATGGACGCCCCCCCCCTCCTGACACCAGCATGGACGCCCCCCCCTCCTGACACCAGCATGGACGCCCCCCCTCCTGACACCAGCATGGACGCCCCCCCTCCTGACACCAGCATGGACGCCCCCCCTCCTGACACCCGCATGGACGCCCCCCCCTCCTGACACCAGTATGGATGGCCCCTGCCCTCCTGACACCAGTATGGACGCCCCCCCCCCTCCTGACACCAGCATGGACGCCCCCCCCTCCTGACACCAGCATGGACGCCCCCCCTCCTGACACCAGCATGGACGCCCCCCCTCCTGACACCAGCATGGACGCCCCCCCTCCTGACACCAGCATGGACGCCCCCCCTCCTGACACCCGCATGGACGCCCCCCCCTCCTGACACCAGTATGGACGCCCGCCCCTCCTGACACCAGCATGGACGCCCCCCCCCCCTCCTGACACCAGCATGGACGCCCCCCCTCCCTCTTGATACTTCGAGCCCCGGGAGATGTGACAGGTGGACAGCCTCCCACCTCCATGCTGCCAACATGAGCCTGGGACGAGTCAGCTAGAGCCCCATGAAGACAGGGAGAAGGAGGGCGGCCCTGCAAGGACACCAGCCGCCAAGCCACTGCGCTGAACATAGAAACTCTTCTGACATGCATGGAAAAACTGGCTTATGCCAAGAATACTAAGTGGCAAGGTGGTAACACCTGACGGTGGGGGACAGCGGACTGCTGGGAGTGCTGTGCAATCCATGGCGGCTGGCTAAGCAGGGCCCGAGGACTAAAAAAGCCCCCCCCCCCAGGCTAAACTGAGGCGGTGGATGCCCGGGAGGTTAGCAGGCGGGTGAGCGCCCCCCCGCAGCCGGCGTGAGAACTGGGAGGCATGCGGGCATCCCCTCCATGCCTGACATGAGATCCAGGGAGGTGAACTGGCGGTGAGTGCCCCCCCCCCCAGATGGAGCGGCGTGAGAAACGGGCGGTGAGTGGCTCCCCCTACCCCTGCTGCTCAGCGTGAGGACCGGGATAGCAGGCAGGCAGGCAGGCAGCCCCCCCCCCCCGATACCCGGCACCCGGCGTGAGCACCGGGAGAGGAACCGCCACGAGACTCCATCGGTCGATCAGCCGTAACCGGAAGTGACACGGTCCCCGAAAAATGACGGCAGGAGGAGGGGCTGGCTGCAGCCCAGAAATGACGGCAACCCAGACCCGACAGGGGAGGAGGCTTAAGTAGCCCTCTCAGTCTCCTCCCACAAATACAGGCTGGCCTGCGGCCAGCCTTACCACGTATCTGTAGTAACAAATTTCAAAAAATCCTAAATAAATTATAAGGAATCGAATTATCCGAATTAGAATTTGAATGCGAAAATGTATTTAAATTTGAAAATAAATTTGAATTCGAAATGGAAACATATTGCAAAACACAGTAAGGCATACAAGTGAAATAGGATGATGATTCCTACTTAGGCTGCTTTATAGAATATAAATAGAATATAATAGGATAGAAACAAATAGAATAGGATAAAATAAAACAAAATAGAACACAATAAATCAGAAAAGAATATAAAATAAAAGAACAGAATAGAATCAAAAAGAACAGAATAGAATAGAAAATAAGATAATAGAATAAAATCTAAATTAATAGAAGAATAGAATGACATATAATAGAATATAAAATGAAGGAATAGAATAGAATAAAACAGAATACAAAAGAAAATAAAAGAATAGAAGGGAATAGAAAAAATAGAATACGATAAAATAGAATGAATATAGCAGTCTTCCGAAATTTAAATTATGAATCGATTTAAAAATAACAAATATACGAAACAAATCCAAATATACAAAACGAATTCAGAAAATGAATCAATCTAAGATAACAAATACCATGCCTCCTTTATCAGCTAATGAAGGAAGAGGCTGATAAAGGAGGCAAGGTTTTGCCTCTGAAACAGTTCCTGATTGGCTACTAGCACCCATGCTTTTGACAGCTCCGTCTGACAGTTCTTCCGAGGTTCCTGCGGTGGCTCTCTGGATATTATCACCAGCATCCACTGCCTCTCCATGATCCCAGTGGCTCCAGTCGGGACTATTACCATTACTGACGGCTTCATATTGAGCTAATACTATGACACTGAAGCTTGTGAGTGCATTACCACAATTTTGTTATTTCTGTTGGTTAACATAGCCCCCCCCCCCCCCCCATACACTATACAATTTTGATTGCACATATTCAGTTCTGATTTTTAGCATATGAAGCACTGTTTTTTTTTTTTATATTTTGAAGTTGCACTTCTGTTTGTCAAAAAAGCAATACTCTTGTAACGAAACTTGGTTTTTATTAAAAAGATGTTATGTATCACACCGGCTAAATCTGTATCTGTAGTGCATGTACGAAAACCTTAATATCATAAATAATAACATATTATTTGATTTTTACTCCAGGAGTTTGGAAATTCTAAAGAAATGCTTAAATAATGCATTACAATTTAACTAAACCCATTAGATTTTAGTTGACTAAAATACGACTAAAACTAAAACAATTCAGATGACTAAAATGACTAAAATACTACTAAAACTAAAATGGCATTTTAGTCTACATTTGATGTCAAAATTAACAGTGCCCTAAGATACTTCAGATCTTGTCCAAAAAAACGTAGTGCCCCAGACTCCTCATCTGTAACTGGCAGGTTGCTGTCATTCAGGGAGATCGTTTAGATAGATATTGGTCAACCACCATTGGAACCAGGTTATAGCAATAGTCTAAGGCAGTGATGGTAAACCTTGGCATCCCAGATGCTTTGGAACTACATTTCCCATGATGCTCAACTACACTCAGGACCGCCATCAGGAATTTTGGGGCCCCTTACACAGCTTCAGGCATGGGCCCCCTGGAGCAGAGGAGAGCCGGGGGGTGCTGCCGCCCCAAATTGACAAGAACTGGGGGAGCTGCCGCGAATTGAGAAGCCTGGGGGGGTGCCGCCGCTATTTGAAAACTGGGGGGGGTGCCGCAAGTTGTGAAGCGGGGGGGGGGGGTGCTGCCGTATGTCCCCCCGAGAATTAAGGTCGGGGGGGCTTTGGGTGCTGCCGAACAAAAAAAGAATTTGAAAACAAAAAAAAATGGGGGGCCCCTTACAAGGAAAAATAACTAAAATAAATTAATTAATTAAAAAAAGGGGGGGTTGCCATCCGGGCCCCTGGGGACCGGAGGGCCCCTCACAAGAAAAAAAAAAGGGGTTGCCATCCGGGCCCCTGGGGACCTCAGTGCCCCATACATGTGTACTGCCTGTACCCCCCTGATGACGGCCCTGACTACACTGCAGAGAGCATGAACATCTTCGGAAATGTAGTTTCAAAACATCTGGGGTGCCAAGGTTTTCCATCACTGGTCTAAGGTGTAGAGCTAAATGCAAGCTCAGAAAGCTGACACGCCGAGCCACAAGGCCCTGGTGCATTTCCTCCCTGCAAGAACTTCCTCAGAGGGGGTGTGACCCTGCTGGGAGGGAATGTGTTAGGGTCTTGTGGCTTGGTATGGTACCCGTTCTCCTCTTCCCTGAATCTGAGGGGCTTAAATACCATCAAAAAATGATTCCACACCTTGGAGGAAATGAAAGCCCACGTTGCATTCATGAAATCCATTTTCAACAAATGAATCCACCTAAACTTATTCATTTCAGATATCCAACCTCCTACCACAGGTATTCCCCTGACTCAAGTTCAGGGGGGATGAGTTACTCATCTCTAGGTCTATTCAGTGCATCATTCATGACTGACAAAATCATTATATGGGCAGGTTTATCTTCATAAGAGGTATTATCTGTGGACATTCTATTACTCTAGCTAACATGTATGCCCCATTCAGTTTTTAAGTCCCATTCATATTTTTTCTTTGTTTCCACTGAATCGCCCCCCCCCCCCCCTCCTTGCTTGTCAAGCCTGCATGACACTGGGCGGGACCCTGGGTTGGGCCTGGAGCATATAAGACTTTTGTTTTGTTTCTAGCCATTCCTTCTGGCATCACACATTGTGCACACTGCACAGACTCATCTAGATCATGGCTTCTTGTTCAACTGGAGATCTTATATCCCTGACTCTATTTTAGTCCCTTGAGCACAAACCTTCACCTACCCATGGGGGTTTTCTATTATTAACCACCAGAGGCAGCTCTTTAATTAGGCAAATTAGGTGGTCGCCTAAGGCCTCGCACTCACAGGGGGCTCGCGGCCGCCTAACTTACCCAATGTATTACCCCAGTTTTGAGCGACAGGGGACCTTAATGCTGCTGTGCTCAGGCAGCGTTAAGAGCCCTGACTCAGGAGTGGGGCCGCCAGCGTCCCTAACAACCAGTGAATATCGGTGACACCACCCCTTGTGACGTCAATGACACAGCATGCCCTCAGTCAATGACGTCACAAGGGGGCGGGTTCACCAGGTGACATCACCGGGTGGCCCCCGGCCCTTAGTTATTAAAGAGCAATTATTTTTCCCATCATGGGCGTGAGTGGGGCCCCATGTCAAGTTTTGCCTAAAGCCTCACAAAGCCTAGAGCCGCCTCTGTTAACCACTTGCCGACCAGCCACCGTCGTTATACGGCGGCAGGTCAGCACGTTCCTGCAAATCGCCATAGGTGTACGTCGGCTCCTTTAAAAGAGATGTAGCAGGTGTGCACGCACGCCTGCTGTATGGCGTTGGAACCCGATGCGCGTGGTCGGTGACTGCAATGTCCGCCGGCCACCTGCGATCGTGGGAATGAGAGCTAGAGCGGGATCTGTCAATGTAAACAGAAAGATCCCTGTTCTGACAGGGGAGGAGAGAGAGATCTGCTGATCCTAGTGATCAGGATCAGCGATCTCTCTCCTCCTCCAGGTAGCCCAGCCCCAATACAGTTAGAATCACTCCCAGGGAACACATCGAACTTCATCGCCCCCTAGTTTTAACCCCTTCCCTGCCAGTGACATTTATACAGTAATCAGTGGCTATTTTTAGCTCTGATCGCTGTATAAACGTCAATGGTCCCAAAAAAGTGTCAAAAGTGTCCGATCTGTCCGGCGCAATGTCGCAGTCCCGCTAAAAATGCTCTAATTTTTGCACAAACCAATCAATATACGCTTATTGCAATTTTTACCAAAAATATGTAGAAGAATACATATAGATCTAAACTGATTAAAACATTTTTTTTGGGGGTGGGGGTATTTATTATAGCAAAAAGTAAAAATATTGTTGGTTTTTTTTTTTTCAAAATTGGCACGCTTTTTTGTTTATAGCGCAAAAAATTTAATCCGCAGTGGCGATCAAAAACCTCCAAAAGAAAGCTCTATTTGTGGCGAAAAAAGGACGTCAATTTTGTTTTGGTACAGCGTCGCACGACCGCGCAATTGTCAGTTAAAACCATGCAGTGCCGTATCGCAAAAAATGGCCTGGTCATTAAGGGGTAATATCTTCCGGTCTGCAAAGGTCCTTTCACACGGGCGGATCCGTGATGATCCGCCCCGTGAACATCCGCTTGCTCAGCGGGGATCGCTCCGTTGATCCCTGCTGAGCCGGCAGATGACAGCCGGCAGATTTCACCACTTCATATTCAGCTCATATGTAAGTACCCAAGGAGGAGGAGCAATCTCCTCCATTTGGTTACTATTGCTTCTCTTTTTTATCAGGCACCCATGTCAGATTATTTTATACAATATTTTCTATTATTATTTTTTATATTTGTGTTTTTTTTTCACAGATATTTAATGCATTTGCTCCTGAAGAGTTGAATAAATCCACGAAACGCATAGAGTTTATAGATTTTATATTTTTAATCTCTGTTCCTGAGATGGTCCATGTCATCTAGGATTGCTGCTAAATATTTATTCTACAATGTATTACCTTTTAAACTGTTGTCAGTTTATCTACTATACAATGTATCAATTTGTTGTTGTTGCCAGTTTTATATACAATGTTTGTTACATTTTGTTAATATGGATACAAACCTATGAATGGATTTGGTAATATATCTTCAGATTGTATGAACATGATGGAAATATGCTGGCATATCCACATATGTTTCTTTATTTATATCCATACTTCCACACTTATATACATACAACACTTCTGCAAGTACCATCATAGACAATGTCACATGATGGATGGATTTATTTATTTATTCAAATTTTTTTTTATTTTTCACATCTTTTATTACTTTTCTATGTTGTATTATTTATTGACATTCTTAACCTTTATGTACTCATGGTTACCGGTGTTTACTATGTAAATAAGAAGCATTAATTCAGTAGGTTTTTAGGAATTTTTGGTTGATTGAATATTGCTATGTGTACAGTATGTATGGTGATGCTGGGATCCATAGTCCTACTGCTATATAAGAGAACATTAGCTACAGTATATTCTAGTAGGCCTGTAGAAGGTTGAGTCGGCTCTGAGCGCATACCTGGGATACCATTCAGCGTCCTGGGCTCTCCTTGCCTGATTTGACAGCTCCATCCTCTGTCCCAGCGGTTCCTGCAGGATGGGATGTCTGCTATGGTGGCTGTTATACTAATGTGCGTTACACCCTTTAACATTCTGTGAGTTTTTATGATGGTTAAATATTAAAGTTCATTTTTAATGCGGCACTTTGATGGCGCTTTCCCCTCTTTTCTCTTTGTTTGTTTCTGATTTTATTGAGCTGGCCAACTCTGAAGAAGGCTGCCACTAGTGCTTGCTAACATTATACCTTATAACAGTGTTTCTCAACTCCAGTCCTCGAGATGCCCCAACAGGTCAGGTTTTCAGGCTTTCCATTATTTTGCACAGGTGATTTGATCAGTTTCACTGCCTTAGTAATTACCACAGCCATTTCATCTGAGGGAAATCCTGAAAACATGACCTGTTGGGGCACCTTGAGGACTGGAGTTGTGAAACACTGCCTTATAACATATAACCCTTTCTGCACCCATATCCCCCACCAACTTGGCTTCCTGGAACGCTACTTGAACACTCCTAGAAAGCTTATGGATTGTTGGGACTTGGGGGATTTTTCAGTGTAGCCCTGAATCCACTTTTGGACATCTCTCAGGGCTTGTTCCATTTGTCCTATTCAACCCTCAAATGTTTCAAGAGTTCCTTAGGCTTGGAACGCTTGGTGGACATTTGGTGCCTTATTTATAGAATACATGAGACTATACCTTCTACTCAGCCCCTCATAATTCCTCCTCTCACATGGACTATTTCTTTATTCACCTTTCTGATCCCCCTTTAATCACAGCCTCTAAACAAAGCCCTATTGTCTCACTTTTGGTACAGATCATCGGTACAGATCACTCACTGTATTTATTCAAAAAGGGAAGGGGCTGGTTAATGAAATATTTACTAGCCCCTTCCCCACTCCTATGAGGAGAGGAGGGGAGCTGGCATCACTGCAGGGGGAAGACAGGAAGCAGGGGGAATTAACACTGCATGGGGTGATTAGGGTGTGCCCAGGCACACCCTGTGCGCATGCCTATGAGAAAGATATAGTGACAGTGAGAGTTACAGAGAGAGAGAGAGAGAGATACGGTGAGACTAAAGCCCTGTACACACGATCGGTTTTACCGATGAAAACAGTCCGATGGACTTTTTTCATCGGACAAACCGATCGTGTGTGGGCCCCATCGGTCTTTTTTCCATCGGTGAGAAAAAATAGAACATGTTTTAAATTTATCCGATGGAAAAAAAAAACGATAGCAAATTCCGATCGTCTGTGTGGAACTCCATCGGAGAAAAAACCCACGCATGCTCAGACTTATTTAGGAGACGGGAGCGCTCGTTCTGGTAAAACTAGCGTTCGTAATGTAGATAGCACATTCGTCATGCTGTAACGGACTGAAAAGCACGGAGACTAAAAAGCGCAAATCGGCTAACACCAAACTTTTACTAACACGCTGTAACATGAAATCAGCAAAAGCAGCCCAAAGGGTGGCGCCATTGGATTTGAACTTCCCATTTATAGTGCCGTCGTATGTGTCTTACGTCACAGCGTTTGGGACGGTCGGATTTTTGACTGATGGTGTGTAAGCGAGACTGATGGAAGTCAGCTTCATCGGAATTCTGATGGAAAAATCCATTAGATTTGAATCCATAGGAAATCCGATCGTGTGTACAGGGCTTTAGAGATACAAAGAGAAATACAGAGAGAGAGAGAGAAAGAGATAGAGAGAAAGGTACAGTGAGAGGGAGAGATAGAGAGAGAAAGAGAGAGAGATAGAGAGAAAGGTAAAGTGAGAGGGAGAGATAGAGAGAGAGAGAAGGAGACAGAGAGAGATACAGATAGAGAGAGATACAAAGAGAGATACAGAGAGAGAGAGAGAGAAAGTGGGAGAGAGAGAGAAAGAGAAAGACAGATACAGAGAGAGATACAGGGAGAGAGAGAGAGGGAGAGAGAGAGAGATAGAGGGAGATACAAAGAGAGATACAGTGAGAGATACAGAGATACAAAAAGAGATATAGAAAGAGAGGGAGGGAGAGAGAGAGAGAGAGAGAGGGAGTTAGACATACAAAGAGAGATGCAGAGAGATAAAGAGATACAAGGAGATAAACTCAGAGAGAGAGATAAAAGGGAGATACAGTGAGAGATATAGAGAGATATACAGAGAGAGAGAGAGAGATACAGAGAGATGCAGAGCGATACAAAGAAAGAGAGAGAGAGAGAGACAGAGAGAAATAGATACAGAGAGAGATACAAATAGAGATACAGAGAGAGATGCAGAGAGAGAGATACAGAGATACAAAGAGAGATAGAGAGGTACACAGAGAGAGAGGGATAGAGATACAGAGAGAGAGAGAGACAGAGAGAGAGAGCAAGAGAAAGAGAGAAAGATGTACAGAGAGAGAGAGATACACAGAGATACAAAGAGAGAGAGAGAGATAGAGAGAGAGAGGGGGGAGATACAGAGAGAGAGAGAGAGAGAGACAGAGCGAAAGATGTACAGAGAGGGAAAGATACAGAGAGAGAGAGAGAGATACAGAGAGAGAGAGAGATACGGAGAGAGAGAGAGAGAAAGAGAGACACAGAGAAAGATGTACAGAGAGAGATACAGAGATACAAAGAGAGAGAGAGAGAGAGAGAGAGAGAGATGCAGAGAGAGAGAGAGAGAGAGATACAGGGAGAGAGAGAGAGAGATAGAGAGAGAGAGAAATACAAAAAGAGATTTGAAGAGATAGAGATAAAGAGACAGATACAAAGAGAGGCAGATACAGAGAGAGCGAAGAAGATGAAAGATACAGGGAGAAATAGAGAAGAAATTGTTTTGCGCCCTGGCAAAATACCTAAAAATTGCCTCAAATTGTTAAATAAATTGTTAATAAGCCAGCATGTGGATGAAGAGTACCTTTTTTGTTACAGAAAACCACAGGTTTTATTTTGCCGTATTATGACCTTGCGGGCCAGCTGGTGGCATCCTAACAACTGATGACATCACAGGTTGATGAGGAGGACATCCTTGTTTGCCCCTCTCTGCCAGCACTGGGGTCACAGTAGCTGAGTGAGGGAGAGAAATGGAGGGGGAAGAGAAACACAAGAATACTAGTCACTACCAGTGTGCAAAGGTGTATTTGCTTTGTATGAATAAATCACCTCTAACATTGGGTGTCCTACATGTTGCTGTGTTATGTAAAACTATTAGTTTAGTTTTCTTCATTTTAGAATGAAGTGTCTCTTCAAAAGGCACCTTAGGTGAAGGAAGGTTGAGACACACTGATAGAGACATGAATATTCTGGGACTTTGCAATGTTTTTATCTCTTGCAAGTCTCCATTCTCATTCTTTGTATTAGATTGTAAGCTCTAATGAGGAGGACCCTCTGATTCCTCCTGTATTGTAACTGTACTGTCTGCCCTCATGGTGGCGCTATATAAATCCTGTATAATAATATGTGAAAACAGTGAGACGCCAGGCTGGGGCGACCCTGACTTCAGAACATTCGAGTCTCATCACACTCTCCCTCCCCAGTCACAGTGAGCCGTGTGGAGATCACAGGGGAGGGGGAAAGCTGAGCTGAGCCCAGTGAGACGCTTCATGTGCCTGGCCATCCCCTCCAGACACATGGAGAATGCAATGATTCATGGGATTTGTAGTTTCCTGTTAGCTCAGTGAACTACACTCCCAGGTGACATTGCAGTAAGGAAACAGGAAGTAGGAAGAGAAGCTTTGAATGCATTTTTTAAAAGGACTCAGAAAATAAAAGCTCCAGATTACAGGGGTAAGCAAACTTTACAAAAAATTATGATACACATTAAAGTGTAACTAAAGGCAAAACTTTATTTTTGTTTAGTTTAGGATAGAGTGGAGAGGAATTGGAACACCTGTCAGTTTTTATTGTTATATTTGTCCTGTCAACTGTTATCACCAATAGTGGAAGTAAATAAAAACCATACGGCTCATTCACATTTGGTGTTTTGAGATCTCGAGCAGAAATGCTGCTATAGTGCCCGCAATCTCAAATCGTACTGCAATCACAAAATGCGTGTTCGGGTGCCGGTTTCATTCATTTTCAATGGCACTGAAAACGTGGCTTGGTAGCAATGCACGAAGGTTGTTGCTTTTGGATGACAACCTTTGCGTGCTGCCGTTTGCTGCGTGATTTGTTGTGTGATAACCGTGGCAAAACCGCACTGCGTTAAGGTGCCATTGAAAATGAATGGCGCTTGAATATGTATTTTGCCATTGCGGTGTGATTTGAGATCGCTGGCAGGATCACAGTAATTCTGCCCACGGTACCAAAACGCCAAAATGTGAATGGAGCCTAAATTTTGGGTTGACACCCAAACAGGAAGAGAGGGGAAATCTTCCAGTGGTGACACCCTGGAATTCCCTCACTTTTCCTGTTTTGGCCATTGGAGAGGAAGCAAAGGGAAATCTCCCCAAGGGCTAAAAGAAAAACTAAGAGGGGATTGTGACCCTCCCTTACACTGTCCAAAATAGGAAAAAAAAGGTTTTGTCTTTAGTTCTGCTTTAGGATTGATATCTAAGGGAATTAGATTTTTAGTGCTAAAGGTGAACTTAATGCTTAAAGTGATATTAACCACTTCAGCCCCAGGAAGGTTTTACCCCCTTAATGACCAGGCCATTTTTTGCGATACGGCACTGCGTTACTTTGACAATTGCGCGGTCGTGCGGCGATGTACCCAAATAATATTGATGTCCTTTTCCCACAAATATAGCTTTTTTTTGTGTGGTATTTGATCACCTCTATTTTTTGCGCTATAAACAAAAAAAGTCTGACAATTTTGAAAAAAAAAAAAAACAAACCAATATTTTTAACTTTCTGCTATAATACATCTCCAAATAAAAAATCGAATTTCTTCATTAATTTAGGCCAATATGTATTCTACATATTTTTGGTTAAAACAAAATCCCAATAAGCGTATATTGTTTGGTTTGTGCAAAAGTTAGCGTCTAAAAACTATGGGATAGATTTATGGACTTTTTAATTTTTTTTTATTGTTTTTACTGGTAATGTGACTAGCGGGACCAGTGACACCAATACAGTGATCAGTGCTAAAAAAAAATGCACTGTTACTGTATAAATGACACTGGCAGGGAATGAGTTAACATCAGGGGCAATCAAATGGTTAAGTGTGTTCCCTGGGAGTGTTTTCTAACTGTGTGGGGGATGGATTGACAGGAAGAACACACAGATCCTGCTTACAAGGAACAGAAGATCTCTGTGTACTTCCCTGTCAGAACGGGGATTTGCCTTGTTTGCATAGGTAGATCCCCGTTCTGCCTCTCTGTGAAGTGATCGCGGATGGCCGGTGGAAATCGGGTCTACCGGACCCACTGATTGGCTCCCGCTCCCTGCAGCAGGCGCACCCACAGTATCTATTGCACAAAATTACGTAGAGGTATGTTGTTTCACGCAATAGAGCCGCCCTGCCACAGTGGTCTTTAACCTTCCTAGCGGTATTCCCGAGTCTGGCTCGGGGTTAAATTTCAGCACCAAAAGCGGTAACCCCGAGCCAGACTCGGGCTGCATCCCAGTGATCCAGGCAGGAGTTACTTACCTTGTCCCCTGGATCCTGCGATGCCTCCCCGCTGTGTGATCGAGCCGTGTCTCCTCTCTCGATTCACACAGTGCCCGAGTGCCACCGAGCTCCGTTCCCTGCGACGTTACGACGCACGGGGATGGAGATCGCCGCCAAATTCAAAAAAGTTAAAACACAGTATACATACAGTACACTGTAATCTTACAGATTACAGTACTGTATGTAATAATTACACACCCCCGTTGTCCCTAGTGGTCTGCCCAGTGTCCTGCATGCACTTTTATATAATAAAAACTGTTCTTTCTGCCTAGAAACTGGAGATTGTCCATAGCAACCAAAAAGTGTCCCTTTATGTCAAAAGTGGTTTTAGACCAGCTAGAAAACAGCGACAATAAATTAGAATCACTCGCAGAATTAAGCGATAGCGATTTGTGGGGAAATTCGTCATCAAACACTGAAAAACACTTTTATTATTATATTATTTGTTATAATTATTTTATAGTTATTTATTTTATTATAATGTATAATTTTGTTTTTTGAACTTTTTCATATCCGGGATGTCTACTAGACTCTGGTTTGGACAGATTTAAGTGAGTTATTCCTAAGAATTACAGGCCTGCAATATAAAACGCCAAATTTCCATGCAGAATAATGGTACCGCTTTCAGCACCTAAAATCTGACAGAATCATACCGCCAGGGAGGTTAAGTGGTTACATTTTATTATTTTTTTTTTTAACTAAAATAACAAACCTGTCATACTTGCCTGCTCTGTGCAGTCGTTTTGCACAGAGCAGCCCTTTACTGTGTTCCCCCACCAATGCTCTAGGCACCCAAAAACGAGCGAATTAAGAATTAATGTCACCCCCGTGCTTCTGCTAAAGTGCAGTGCACTTTGGGTGCGTGAACACACGTGATTTACATGGATTCCCACATCTGCAATAGTGTGAAGTGAGCCTAATACACACGGGCAGAATGACGGGCGACATCAGCTGGTTCAATAAAAACCGTCTGATATTCGGACTGTGTGTATGGCAGCTGGTCTGACAGAAGCATGCTGAAAAACCGTCCACCTGTCAGAACACAATAGAACAGCAGGGGAGATCGCTGTACTAACATCGGATTGTTAGTACAGCGACTCCGACTGGCGCTGTAATTTTTTTTTTTCCCTAAAAAAAAACCTAGTGGTGTGTACTAGGCTTAACTCCATAGACCAAGGAAGTAATATTTATGTATACATGTTTATTTGCAGAGACATCTGTCAACTGATTATCGGCGAGATCGAGAGCAGATCCTAACCAGCACATTGAGGAGGCGGAGCTATCGTCACAGCTGATCTTATTCAACATAGCGGCAGAAGGAGGTTGGCGTTATCAGCACAGCAAACCCTACCCAACATATTGAAGGGGGCGGAACTATCAGCACAGCTGAGCCTACCCAGCACCTTGAAGAGTGGTGGAGGTATCGACACAGCTGATCTTACCCAACATAGAGTCAGCTGATCCTATGCTACCCAACACATGGAGGCATGTGATCAGGGGGCAGACAGTGAGCTCAGCATGGCCAAGCCAGGTAAGGCACTCAGTAGGGTTGCCACCTCATCCCTTTAAACCCAAACACATATTAATTACACAGGTTCTGAGGCTAGTTTAATGCAGATGAGGCACCAAGTGAGTTTCATTACCACCTTAATCATCCACAGAACCTGTGTAATTAATATGTGTTCGTTTTTAAAGGGATGAGGTGGCAACCATAGCACTCAGTACTGAGAGTGTTGAGGGTTTGGAGCATTTTGATTGTCTCAGCTAAACATGAAATCAGAATGTTGCATGGATAGGGAAATACTACAGCTTATAGGGATGTGCTGCCCACTAGTTAGGAAAGCAGCTCTAAGAGAAATGTGTGGGCTGACATCTCTACACACTTTCTGAAGACATGTCACTCTAGAAGCCGTTTCACACCAGACCCATTGTGGTTAGTTAAGCGGGTTTCCCCATCGCAACCACAACGCAATATCAAGAGAAATAACATTGGAAGCAATTTGTGTCGTCCACACCTATGCCTTGCGTTGCGCTGAAATGATGCATGTTTGTGCAACACATTGCTATAGCAATGCTACACAGTGCATGCTAATGCAACACGTCCACATGTGGTTGTGTAGTACAAATAAAGTTTAACAAGTCAAACAAAGTTTTTCCTCTTCATGCTGCTGTCAGACGCCATGTTGTTTTCCTACACTGCACTCAATCAGCAGCCATGAGGGAAAGTGATGTCATAGGAAATTGGCGCACACACACACACAGCAAGATAATACAGTTCAACAAAAACACACTCAAATGGCACATAAAAAACACATTGGAACGCTGCATGAATCCGTTACAATAACACACATTTATTCATTGAAGCTCAGATGGTAAAAATCTTGCACTGTGGTGTAAAGCGGCCATAAAGGCTTGTTCACAACAGATGTGTTGGCACTACGCTGGCAGCCATTTTCTGAGCAGCCCCGACACATAGAAACGGTTTTCTAGGCGGTCACTTCACAACGCAGTGTTGCAATAGTGTGCACCAAAGAAAAAAAAAAGGGCATGCAGTATTTTTCAGTGCAGTGAGTTGAAATGTGAACTACGGCATTGCAACGTCTCAGTGGTAACTAGAACTGTATTGAAATGTCACCTATGACAATTTAGTAAAGTCTGTGAAAAGAAAAACGTAAACACTGCTATCACCCATGCGTTTAGCACAGCTTGCTATTGTGAATAAGCCTTAAAAGAACATGTCACCAACTTAAATGTGGTGACTGCATACGTTTTTCTTTTTTTTTCGGGTGCTTTTAAAGGGGTGTGCCTCACTCCCTTCAGCGGAGGATCAGTGAAATGATCTGCGGAATTGGAGCAGAATGGGATAGATGTCACTTTCAGTTTTTGTCCACATTTTGAAAGTGAGACTGTGGTGGACCCATGTTGGATCTATGGGCTACCTCCAAACCATCTTGTTTTAGTTCTGGAAAAATGCAGCGCTTTTTATTTTATTTTTCTGGACCTGGATGGACACAAGTCTGTCTAGCGTACAACTGCCTGACCATGTGCCTGCGTGAAGAAAAACTGGACCTGATCAGAAAGCCTGTGGGAAGGGGGCTTTAGGCTTTTTTTTTCCTGGTGATCCAGCCAGTAACACACTGAGTTTCCATTTGTGGTTGGGGGGTGGTAAAAATAGTCAGTTGACCTTTATCTTTAGAGTATGCAGCTTCTTTATCTTTAAATCCTTGCCTATGTTACAGCTTAAAGCGGAGGTCCACCCTAAAAAAATTGTTTTACATTAGCAGTCTCCTTTAAACCTAATAAAAAACATTTGGAGAAAAAATGTTTTACTTACCCGAAAGACCCTGTTGCTAGGCAGTCATCCTAATCTGCCACTTCCTATACCGTGGAGCGCCTAGTTCACTTCCTCCCTCGCCTGTGCTCCTGGCAAATGTTGCCACCCGTATTGAACTGTAATGGTAATTGTACTGTCCCCCCATTACATTGTAAAGCACTGCACAAACTGTTGGCGCTATATAAATCCTGCATAATAATAATAATCTTCCTTGCATGCAGGGACTACAGTGGTGTCTCCCTACACCAGGGGTGCCCAACCTTTTGAAGAGCGAGGGCCACTTAAGCGACTTAATAACCAGTCGCGGGCCACAATGAGCAGATGACAGGTCTGCGTCCACTCTGCGTATGCAAAGCTGACACAGACACAGCCCACTCTACTCTATGGGCTCTCTCATCTGATCAAATGGAAGGGGATGGATCCACTTCTGTTTTTTTAGCAGATCATATTGGAAGGAGGCAGGTGTAAACGGACACAAGTCTGTTTACATATGCCGCTCCATAGAGGTGAATGGAGGGTCCGATTGGGTCAGACAGATCATGTTAAAGGGGCCTAAGGCTAATTTTACACTGGTGGTCTGCGGTCTACCCACACCGTGGATGCAGCGCAGTGCACCTGTGGCTTTTCTGCAGGTTAGCTGTACTTTGCCATAGAATTCTATTATATCCTGCAGGTGTGGTGCACTTTCTGAAAGTGCACCAAACCCACAGGTAAAACCAGATGTCTATGGCTCACTGCAGGTAAACTGCAGGTACACTGAGCTACACCTGCGGATCAGTTTGAAAGCAGCCCAGTAACCACTGCAGAACAGGTATGTCCATATATACACTGTGATTTTAGTAAAAAACTTGCTGTCCCAGGCAGAGTGCATTTGGTATCACTCCACATATGACAGGAGCCGGTGCTATACAGTAAGCATTGGCTTATGCGGCTCTGCTCTGCAGCTGCTTGCTTCCTCTACCGCTGGCTTCATTCACAACACTGATGCTCTGACATGGTGGGTAGACAACCTGCAATCTGGGCTTGCCAACCCGCCATCCCAAAGCAGGAGGTTGCGAGCCACATCAGAGGGCTCCGCGGGCCACATGTGGCCCCTGGGGCACTGGTTTGGCACCCCTGCCCTACACTGTGTGCATCACTAGAAACAGACAGCCCTGTAACCTAGGATGGCAAGGCACTTCCCTGCTACCCCCCTCCTCCCTTCTTCAAGCTAACAGACTGGCATCAGACTACTGTACTCTGTCCCCTGTTAACTCTATTCAATTAAGACCAGACGTTCAGGAAATCAGCGCTAAAACAGCAGGAGTGCGGGGTAAGAATATTGAATATAGAAAACTGCAAGTGCGGGGTAAGAATATTGACAAATAGTTTACTGGGGGGCTCAATGTGTCAAGCTTAAAAACATTGAGGATTTAATAGTACTTTAACACTAAACTGTGGGCAAGCAGCTAAATATAAATTTTAAATGTATATATGTGAGTATGTCTTACCTGCCAAAAGATTTCCCTTGTAGTCAAGTAGTGAAGTAAGTTCTTGGACAAAGGAGGAGTAGCGCTATGCTGGTTATAGAGGGAGCGATTTTAGTATAGCATTGCAGCATATAAATATATTTGCTCTTTTCTACTAATGTTGTTTTTTTTACTTTCTTTTAAGGGAGCTCTAAGATTGTGATTCATCTTCTGGAAGGAAATGCCTTTGTGTGGAATATAGAAGATGCTCGAAAGATACGGGAGACACATGGCCTGGTAGGGAAGCTTGTAGGAGCTTTGGTGAGAAAACCTCAGCAGAATACACGTCTGGGCCTTCCACTAGGACTTCTACCTGAGGAGACCAGACTACTAGTAGAAATCGGGGCAGCAACACTTGTACGTGGATGCTTCAAAGAAAAGGAACATGCAGATCCCAATGATTTACCTCCGGTTTGTATTGTAACATTATAACGCTCCAGTTTACCTAAAAATAAATACAAAATAAGCAGAAGCATTACTTGCCTTCAGTGTGATGTGCCTTGAGTGCTTTTGTCTTCTATTTCAGTAGTAAGCTTTCTGTTGTGATGCAAAGTGTAAAAGAACCCTGTTGGGTTTTACTTCTATTGGTGTTCTATTGAGGAGAGTTACCTTCACTCCCTGTCCCATAGACACAACAGCAAGTGAGAGGAAATCTCTCCAAAGTGAGGGAAATCCCATCTTAGACAGTTGTCACTGGAACAGCTGTCCCCATTGGAAGATTTTTTGTCTATTTCTATTGTGATAAGTAGGGCTGTAGCATCTGGTCGTTTAAATCCACCCCCCCCCCCCCATGACTCAAAATGTTGACTTTCTCCTCTCTTTCTGTCCCTGTGTCACAGGTCCCCAGGACCAGTTGAGATAGTCATTCTCCCTAGTAGAGACACAGAGAGAAATAATAACCTGGCAGGCGTTCTAATCCTTAAAGTGGTTCTAAAGGCAGAAAGTTTTTTTTTTTTTTTTTTACCTTTAATGCATTCTATGCAGTAGGATAAAAAACCTTCTGTGTGCAGCAGCCCCCTAATACTTGCCTGAGCCACATTGCAATCCATCAATGTGCGAGAGAGCCTTGGCTCTCTGGGGATTCTCACTACTCATTGGCTGAGGCAGCAGCGGGAGCCATTGGCTACCACTGCTGTCAATCAGAGCCAGTGAGCCAATGTGGAGAAAGAGAGGGGACGGGGCAGAGCCGCAGCTCTGTGTGTGAATGGCCACACAGAGCAGCAGCTCGAGAGCAAGCCTGCTCAGGTGCCCCATAACAAGCTGCTTGCTCTGGGGGCAGGAGGGAGGGGCCAGAAGCGCTGGCGGGGGACCCAAAAAAAGGAGGATCGAGGCTGCTCTGTGAAAAACTACACAGAGCAGGTAAGTATACCATGTTTATTTATTTATTTTTAAAAGTCAAGCCTTTAACCACTTGCCGACCACGCTATAGCCGAATGACGGCTACAGCGGAGCCGGCTAGTTCTGATACAGCATCGCATCATCGCGCCCGCTGCTGGGCACGGGCGGAACGCTCTGTAATAGCGGTGTCCAGAGGAAACTGCTGGTCACAGATTGAGGTAAAGAGCCAATCATTGGCTCTTTACTATGTGATCAGTTGTGTCCAGCCACAGCTGATCACGGATGTAAACAGAAGCCAGTTATCGGCACTCCTTTCCTCATGCTGACAGCATGAGGAGAGGACAAGAGAGCCGATAACTGGCTTCTCTAAAAGGGATATGTACACTAATAATCAGGAAACTGATTATCAGTGCAGTCCCAACGGTGCCCACCAGTGGTGTCCATTAGTGCTGCCAAGCAGTGTCACCCATCAGTGCAGTCTCATCAGCGCACATCGGTCTTTAGTCGCTATTTGGCAAAAAAATAAAAAAACAAGTGGTGATTAAATACCACCAAAAGAAACTCTATTTGTGTGAAAAATATGATAAAAATGTCATATGGGTACAGTGTTGCATGACCGCGCAATTGTAGTTTAAAACTCGACAGCGCTGAAAATTGGCCTGGGCAGGAAGGGGGTGAAAGAGGCCAGTAGGCAAGTGGTTAATATCACTTTACCACAACACCCCAAACTAACAAAAAAAGCTGTGGTTTTAGATATTCTTTAACTCAGCTTTAGGGTTCATTAATACCACCATTCTTGTGTAGCGTAATTTACATTTACTCTTCTTGTACTGGTCTTGTATGTAGTTATGTGTTTTTTTTATATATTTATTTTATTTGCCATTGATGTTTGTTTTTTATTAAACAAGAAAGATACAGTGATCATTGTTGATACCTCCTATGTAATGTTTTATTTGTAATTAACCTCAAATGGCTATGATTGTTTATCAGCAGGACAGCACAAGTCTTTCCACTGCTGTACATGAGGAGGAGTCTTCAAAGGCAGAGGCTGAAACCTTGAATAACTTTCTGCAGAATAGCTATGAAGAGCAGCGGCGACTGGCTTTGGAGGAGAAAAGGCGCACCCTGGAAAGCTTGTCAGAGAGTATTATGAAAGGTAGAAGCAAGAGAAAGAGACGGCATGGGAAACAAGAAGGTGGGTGCTAGAAGGGCCACCATATCAATGTTTATTAAATTGTGTGTACTCCCAAATCAGAAACTTCTCCTCCTAGTCTTTTTGGTCTTTTAACCACTTCCCGCCCGGCCTATAGGAAAATGGCGGCCGGGCGGTGGTTGCATTATCCTGACTGGGCGTCCATTGACATCCTGCAGGATAATGCCTAGTGCGCGCCCGCGGGGTGATCGGGGACGGCGTGTGTCCCTCGGACACAGAGCTTCCCCGATCACGGTAAACAGCCAATTTCATTGGCTGTTTACCATGTGATCGGCTGTGTCAAAGTCACAGCCGATCACATGTCATAACAAACTCGGCGGCACGCTCCGTGCGCGCCGCCAGAGGCTTGCAGATCGAGGAAAGGCGAGTGTCCCTTGGACACAGCGCGTCCCCGATCAGGGTAAACAGCCAATGAAATTGGCTGTTTACCACGTGACCGGCTGTGTCCAATCACAGCCGGTCACAAATGTAAACAGAGCAGCAGTTACTACCTGATCCCTTCTCTCTCCTCACACACCGATCTGTGAGGAGAGAGCAGGGATCAGTAAGTGAGATCAGTGTAGCGTTTTGTCTACATTATAGTACTGTGCACAACACGCCCCCCCTTCAATAAAGAGGACCTGTCATACAGCCCAGCACATCAATCAGCCCATCTGTCAATCATCCCAGCCGTCAATCATCCCAGCCCAACTGTCAATTATCTGTCACAGGCCCACCTCCATCGGTACCGCCACACAGGCTACCAGTACCGCCATCTGTACCACCACCAGTACCGCCACTAGTACCGCCATCAGGCCGGCTACCAGTTTTGCCACTAGTGCCGCCACCTGTACCGCCATCGGTACCACCACCACCTGTACCGCCATCGGTACCACCACCACCTGTACCACCATCGGTACCGCCACCACCTGTACCCCACCCATACCGCCATCTGTACCACCACACAGGCCCACCACTACCTGTACCGCCATTGGTAACACCACCACCCATACCGCCATCGGTACCACCACACAGGCCCACCACTAATACCTCCATTGGTACCACCAGCAGTACCATTACACAGGCCCACCAATAAGCACTGCCATAATGTCCCAAAGGGTTTACACACCTGAGGAGGCATATGCCATTCTTGCCATGTCGGATGATGAGATCAGCGGGGAGCTCCCATTATTCGATTCTGGTTCGGAATACGAGCCAGTGGAGGATAGTGGCTCAGAGTCTGAGTCCCCTCCCAAAAGAATGCGATCAGGGCCAAGATCAGGAGATCTGCCCACCACCAGCAGCGCCATACCGCAAGAAGAGGAGCCCACTACAAGTAATGGAAATACACGCCCAGTCCTACCTTCCCGATGCCCTGGCAAACCCCTTATGGTTGCCTGCCAACTCAGGATCCACTATCATCCCCCCTTTCACCGCACAGCCAGGTGTGCAGCCCGACAACACAAATTTTTCTCAATTTGATTATTTTTGTTTATTTTTCCCACAAGATTTTCTGCAGAATATAGTGGATCAAACTAATCTCTATGCATCCCAATTTATTGCTGCCAACCCCAATTCTTCCTACGCCCGCATGTTCCAGTGGCGGCGTCTAACATTGGACGAATTTAAATTGTTTTTGGGCCTTACGTTCAATATGGGGCTTACAAAAAAGAACGAAGTCCATGCATATTGGTCCAAACGCCCCATCCAACACATGCCCATATATTCCGCTGTCATGTCCAGGACAAGATACGACATGATTATGTGTTTTCTCCACTTCAATGACAATTCACAGTGCCCTCCCCGAGATCATCCCAACTACGACAAATTGTACAAGATACGCCCCCTAATCAATGCCTTTTCCCAGCGATTTCAAGAAGTTTTCATCCCAGACAAAAAAAAACATTTGTGTGGACGAGTCCCTCATACATTTCACTGGCCGACTGCACTTCTAGCAGTATATTACCAAGCAAGAGAGCCAGGTATGGGTTAAAATTTAAATAAATTATGCGATCGAGCCACTGGATACATCTTCACATTCAGGATCTACGAAGGCAAAGACTCCCAGCTCCAGCACCAGCCCCGTGATTGCCCCACATATGTTGGAACCAGTGGGAAAATTGTCTGGGAGTTGGCATAACCCCTGTTCGGAAAAGGTTACCATTTATATGTTGACAATTGCTATACCAGGCTGCCCCTTTTTCGCCCACCTTTACAGTAGGCAAACCCCGGCCTGCTGTACCTTAAAAAAAAAAAAAAAAACGGAAGGGATTCCCACAAAATTTGTTGACCAAAAAATTGCAACCTGGAGAATCAGCATTCATGAGGAACGAGGAGGTGTTGGCCATGAAGTGGAGGGACAAGAAAGATGTCCACATCCTCTCTACGATCCACAATGACACCGTGGTGGAGATCCAAAGAAGACGCGGCGCCATTGTAAAGCCTGAATGTGTCCACGACTACAATTTGTACATGGGGGGGGTGGATTTAAACGACCAGATGCTACAGCCCTACTTATCAACAAGAAAGTACCGTTATTGGCACAAAAGAGTTGCGTTACATTTGTTTCACATGGCCCTTTTTAATTTGTTTGTCTGCTACCAAAAAGCAACTCAAAATCAACAACTCCCCTACCTCCATTATATCGAAGATATCATCGATGCCCTCATTTACCAACAAGATCCTGCCCCAGGAAGCATTCGCTCTGATAGTGTGAGTCGGCTTCACGAGCGACACTATCCCTTTAGCATCCCCCCCACAGAATCTGGAAAAAGACGCCAAAAGAAATGCCATGTATGCAGCAGAGGAGGAGTAAGAAGAGACACCACCTATGATTGTCCCTCCCAACCTGGCCTGTGCATCGGAAATTGCTTCAAAAATGATCATACATCCATTAGTTCCCCTTATTATTAACAGACTGCCATTTCCCCATTTGCCTGCTACCATGTTACTACCTTCCATGTTAATTAACTGACCCTCAGCCTGTTTACCGACGATGCCTCTGCCTGCCGATTTTAAACCACGTTTCTGACCTCCACGTGCACCAACCTCAGCCTGTTTACCGACCATGTTTTTGCCTGCCACTTGGACTGATCTTTTGGCCATCTACTTAGTACACAGGGGTCTCACATATGTGAGGGGCTTCAGAATAGCGTTCTGAGTAGAGAAAACCAGTTTTTCATTTTCTGTACTCCCAGAACAGGGTCTGGTTGCCCGGAGGCTTCAAAGCGATTTGGGTGGGAGAAGCCTCAACCCCTGGCCCTAAGCTTGATGGTCCTTCCTGCTGCCTGGACCAATACTTTGGCTGTGCCGACCATATTACTGCCTGTAATGACCCATGACATTATGGACCATGTTTCTTCCTGCTGCTTGGACCAATACTTTGGCTGTGTTGACCATATATCTGCCTGCTGCCTCTACTGACTTTGGACAGTACTTCTGCCGGGACACCTCTGCCTGCTACCTGGACCTGTGCTCTGGCTGTGCTGACAGTATCTCTGCCTGTACGAACTATGGACAGTATTCCTGCCTGGATGATTGCTTTTGCTGTCGCTGACCTCATCCCTGCCTGCTGCCTGGACCGATGCTCTCCTCTGTGGACCACTGCACTTCTAAAACCACAGGTAATCTTTTTGTTATTTGGTATGTACCTGCTATGTGTTAGATATATGAAGGGCCTTCAAAAATGTGATCGGTAGTCAGAAAATAATATGTGCAATTAATGCTGCTAGAATGCCTGGAGGTGCTACTTGGATGTTGGGCCTCTGTATGTGGCCAGGCTGTGTAAAAGTCTCAAACATGTGGTATCGCCATACTCAGGAGGAGTAGCAGAATGCATTTGGGGTGTCGTTTTTGCTATGTATATGCTATGTGTTAGAAATATCTTGTAAATGGACAACTTTGTGTAAAAACAAAAATGCATTTTAATTTTTTTTCCCACATTTTCCAAAACCTTCTGGAAAAAAATGAACCGTTCAAAAGACTCATAATGCTTCATAGATTATACGTTGGGGTGTGTGCGTTCCAAAATGGGGTCATTTTGTGGACAATTCCATTGTCCTGGTGCTCCAGTGCCTTCAAAAGTGTAATAGGTGTTTGAGAAAGGATATGTGCGATTTATGCTTGTAGAACGCCTGAAAGTGATTCTTCAATGTTGGGCCTCTGTATGTGGCCAGGCTGTGTAAAAGTCTCACACATGTGGTATCGCTATACTCAGGAGGAGTAGTAGAATGTATTTTGGGGTGTAGTTGCAATTGTGCATATGCTGTGTGAGAGAAATATTCTGTTAATATGACCAGTTTGTGTAAAAAAAAAAAAAAAAAAATACTAATTTTCCCAAGAATTGTGGGGAAAAAATAAAACTTCAAAAAACTCACCATGCCTCTTAGTAAATACCTTAGACTGTCTACTTTCCAAAAGTAATTTTGGGGTATTTGTACTTTCCTGGCTTGTTAGTGTCTCAAGAAATGAGATAGGCCTTCAGTACATCAGGCATGATCAGATGTGATCAATTTTCAGTGATTGGCACCATAGTTTGTAGACTCTATAACTTTCACAAAGACCAAATAATATACACTAATTTGGGTTGTTTTTACCAAAGATATGTAGCAGTATAAATTTTGGCACAAATTTATGAAGAAAAATTACTCATTTGCAAAATTTTACAATAGAACCTAAAAAAAAAATCGGCGTGGGGGTCCCCCTCAAAGTCCAAATAAGACCCTTATCCGAGCACGCAACCTGGCAGGCCGCAGGGGAAGAGGGCGCCCGAGAGAGCGGCCACCCGGAGCATGTGGAAAGGAAAAACGTACCGCTCAAAAGCTTGAGAATTCACCAAATGGCTGCTTCCGCCCGGTCACTCACACAGGTGCTGGCTTTGCACTGATGCATGGGAGAAAAAGAAACCCTGGACTGCCGCACTCTGTATAGACAGTTATTTATTCCAAAATTTCAAGTAAAAAATCCAAATTCAAAATAAATCCATAGATCCAAAACAACAAATGCAGATAGTGTGCATGCAGGGAAGGGTGGCATGTGACTGTGACCAGAGCATGTGACGGTGACGTCATGAGAAGCCTATATAAATCGAGCGCACCGCAAAACCCAGCATTACAGCGGAAGGAAGCAACGAGTCAACATCGAGGAGGAGAAGAGAGAAGAAGATGCAGACGGCGACGACCGGCCCCTCCACTAGCAAAAGAGCTGGAAGAAGATAGTGGAGAGGCCGGCAGAAGGACAACGGAGAGCCGGGGGAAGACCGGGCCTCCGCTAGCAAAAGAGCTGGAAGAAGATAGTGGAGGCCCGGCAGAAGGAAGAAAGAACCGGAGAGAAGAAGAAGGCGACGGAGAAGACCGGGCCCCGCTAGCAAAAGAGCTGGAAGAAGATAGCGGAGGCCGGGCAGAAGGAAGAAAGAACCGGAGAGCGCGGCGACGACACCGGAGACCCCCCAAAGTCGGAAGAAGACCCCCGGAGCTGTGCAATAAATTACTTTAAAAAGCTGTGTTGTGTTTTTTTTATTGCCATTTTTTTCCACCAGGTGAATGGGTAGGGGTACGATGTACCCCATACTCATTCACATAGGGTGGGGGGCCGGGATCTGGGGGTCCCCTTATTAAAGGGGGCTCCCGGATTCCTATAAGCCCCCCGCCCGCAGACCCCGACAACCAACGGCCAGGGTTGTCGGGAAGAGGCCCTGTCCTCATCAACATGGGAACAGGGTGCTTTGGGGTGGGGGGGCCCGCAGGTCGCCCCCCCCCTGCCCCAGAGCACCAAACCCCCCATGTTGAGGGCATGCGGCCTGGTACGATTCAGGAGGGGGGGGGGGCGCTCTCTCGTCCCCCCTCTTCCCCTGCGGCCTGCTAGGTTGCGTGCTCGGATAAGGGTCTGGTTTGGACTTTGAGGGGGACCCCCACGCCGATTTTTCGGCTTAGGGGAGTCCCCTTCAAATCCATACCAGACCCAAGGGCCTGGTATGCTCCTGGAGGGGGAACCCATGCCGGTTTTTCATTTAAAATTTGGCGTGGAGTTCCCGCTCAGGATTCATACCACACACAGTGCCTGGTATTGGCGGGCATCCACGTCGGATCCCCATTCAATACAGTGCCGCGTCTCCTCGCTATTGCAGCGAGCGCGAGATGTGTCGCCGAGATGTCGGCACCCCTGTCGCCGAGAATCTCCGTGATAGGATCGCGATGAATATACAATGTTGGCGGCACCTACTGTATATACCTGAACCCGATCTGGATCCAGCATTGTGCAGGTCTGCAGCAGCTCTTCTCCCCTCTCTCATTTGCTTGGCTGAGAGCAGTGAGATCTATTGGCTCCTGCTGCTGTCAGTCAAAACATGTGAGTGGGGGGCAGAGCAGAGTGAATAGACGGAAACAGCCTGGCTCGGGAGTGAGCCCACACAAGATTACCCCGCCGGGGTTCTCACAGGTAATCGTGGGCAGGGTGCTTTCACAAGTATGAATGCACACTTCGATTGTAAGCCCGTTGAAGGTAGCGATTGATATGAATGAATAGTATATAAAGCACTGTGTAAATAGCCAGCGCTATACAGTATAAATGCCTGTAATAAATAAAATAAATTTCACATGACTTAATAGGGACACAACATTCCTGTCGGTATTACAATTTTTTTTTATTTTATTTAAAATGAATACATTTGTGAATACCAACAGCTGCTCTGAGCTCCATATATAAATTACTGCCCAGACAAAGATGACTTGGCCTTTGACAGCCGAGTGTTATGGGAGTTTGCCATGATTAGGGACAACACAGAATTCATTGTCTTCTCTCATACAGAGTTTAGTGGATTGATAAGGGTACAGGAAGCAAAGCCTGCCTATTTTATCAGCAAATATAGTTGTCCCGTGCAGATATACTACATTGATTTGTAGATAATGGACACCACTCTTTTCTCTTTGATTTTATACAGAAGAACCAATGGAATCCTCCTCCCTTGGACCTATTAAAGAGCTTCAGAACTTAGAAAATACTTTCCTTTTCCCTGAGGAAGCCATGATGGTGCAGATTCCAACAGCCAGAACCAATGTGCACAGTATAGAAGAGGTTGATCTGTGCAAAGCCTCACTAGATTGGCCGTACCCTGGGCAGACGAAGCATGAATTACGGTTCAAGGTTTTAAGGGACCTCTGGCAGAAGGGATACTACCTCACCAGTGGCAGCAAGTTTGGTGGAGACTTTCTTGTTTATCCAGGTATTGTATGAACACAGCGGGAAGAAAACAATGAAGTTGATTTACTAAGGGAGTAGAGAATGTTCACCTAAAGTGAATTTTCGCTTTGCAAAGTCACTTTACCACTTGCCCACTGGGCACTTATATTCCCTTTCAAACCAGGCTAATTTTCAGCTTTCGTGCTCACACATTTTGAATGACAATTACTCAGTCATGCAACACTGTACCCATATGAATTTCTTTGTCCTTTTTTCCACACAAATAGAGCTTTGCTTTTTTTTTTTTTTTTTTTGTGGTATTTAATCACCACTGTGTTTTTTGTTTTGTTTTTTGCGCTATAAATGAAAAAAAGACCGAAAATTTGGTAAATGCATTTTTCTCACACACAGCATTTTTTTTTTTATTTCTCACACACAGCATATGCATACTTGCAACTACACCCCTAAACACATTATACTGCTCCTCCTGAGTATGGCGATACCACATGTGTGAGACTTTTTCACAGCCTGGCCACATACAGAGGCCCAACATGCAAGTAGCACTTCCAGGCGTTCTAGGAGCATAAATTACACATATAATTTCCTGACAACCTATCACACTTTTGAAGGCCCTGGAGCACCAGGACAATGAAACCGCCCACAAAATGACCCCATTTTGGAAAGCAAACGGCCCAACACATCTATGAGGCATTCCGAGTTTTTTGAACATGTAATTTTTCTCCAAGTTTTTGGAAAATGTGAAAAGAAAATGAAAACGCATTTTTTTTTTTCTTTACACAAAGTTGTCAGTTTCTAATACATAGCATAGGCCCAACATTCAGGGGGCACCGTCCGATGCTCTAGGGACATAAAATTACAAATCAAATTTTCTGACTACCTATTACACTTTTGTGAGACGCTGATGAGCACTGTAGGGGCATGGATGTGGCATGAGTGACCACGGATGAGGCGTGGATCAGGCACATATGGGCATGAATGAGGCACAGTTGAGTACTGCTGCAGTCTTCCTCCTCTCGTGTCATTGTACGCCCTCCCAGAATAAGTCGACCGCGCTGTAGCCGCCATTCGGCTATGGTCCGGTCAGCAAGTGGTTAAAGTTGGTGTAATCGATGAGGTGAAGCTAAATGTTTGCACATGATTGGATAACCAAACTCAGCATGGCTTCAGATCATTCACTACAATAAATCAAGCCATAGATGGAGTGATTTTCTTTCCTGCAACCAGGGGTGGCAGAAAAGAAAATCGCTTGGTTCCCCCATCAACAGTCAGTGTTGATAGGGTAATCCCCCCTGCGTAGCTATTGTGCTCTCCCAGCAGGAAGAAGGGGGCGGCGTGGAGAGCCATCCTGGCCGGAAGAACACAGTGATTATTGCCAATAATCGAATGAAAAATCCGAAAGGCTGGTTGAACCCAGGTTGATTAAACGATCAACTTGGGTACAATCACGCTGTTTATACATGGTTTGAATCTCGGTCAGACCCTGCTTAACCGGCTGAGATTTGAGCCATCTATGGCCAGCTTAAAGGAGTTGTAAAGGCAGAAGTTTTTTTTATCTGAAAGCGGAGCTCCACCCGCTAATTTTTTATTTTTTTTAACCACTTCAATACCATGCACTTATACAGCTTCCTGCCCAAGCCAATTTTGAGCTTTCAGCGCTGTCGCAATTTGAATGACAATTGCGCGGTCATGCTACACTGTACCCAAACAAATTTTTTATCATTTTGTTCCCACAAATAGAGCTTTCTTTCGGTGGTATTTGATCGCCTTTGCGATTTTTATTTTTTGCACAACAAATAAAAAAAGAGTGAAAATTTTGGAAAAAAATAAGTTTTTCTTTGTTTCTGTTAAATTTTTTTTGTAAATAAGTACCTTTTCTACTTCAATGACAGGCACTGATAAGGCGGCACTGATGGGCACTGATAAGGCGACACTGATGGGCACCGATGAGGTGGCACCAATGAGGTGGCACTGATTGGCGCTCATAGGCGGCACTGATTTGGCACTGGTATGCGGCACTGATTGGCGCTCATAGGCGGCACTGATTGGCACTCATAGGCGGCACTGATTGGCACTCATAGGCGGCACGGATGGGCACTGATAGGTGGGCACAGATGGGCACGGATGGGCACTGATAGGTGGCGCTGATGGACACTAGTAGGTGGCACTGATGGACACTGATGTCCAGCAATGCCAGCCACCACACATTGTGGTGGTGCCATTATAGTGCCAGTCAGTGCCCATTTGTGGGCACTGGCATATTTTTTTTTATTTTATTACATGTGGATGGCCATGGGGGTCATCCACATGCTTGGGGCTTCCTGGGGCATCCTGGGGGGCTTCCCTGGTGGTCTAGTGTGGGTATCCGAGGGGGGGCTGCGCTGATAAACGATCAGCGCGAACCCCCCCCTGTCAGGAGAGCCGCCGATCGGCTCTCCTCTACTCGCGTCTGGCAGACGCGAGTGAGGAAGAGCCGATCAACGGCTCTTCCTGTTTACATCGTGATCAGCCGTGATTGGACACGGCTGATCATTTTTACCGAGATCAGTGTAGCGGTGAGTTAGACTGACCCACCGATCGCCGCGATGGATAACAGAACCACTTCCCGGACGTCAATCTGCTATTGACGGGGCGGGAAGTGGTTAAAGTCAGCAGCTACCAACACTGTAGCTGCTGACTTTTAATCAGGACACTTACCTGTCCTACTCTCCCGCACTGATGGCCCCCCCGATGCCGATCCCTCGATCGGTGCAAGTCCCGCGCCGCCATCCACACTAAGGGAAACAGGCAGTGAAGCCTTACGGCTTCACTGCCCGTTTCCTACTGCGCATGCGCGAGTCTCGCGCCGACTTGTGAATGGGCGGCTGCTCTCTGGGATTACACACAGTTCCCAGAAAGCAGCACGCCCCATTCACAAGAAGAGGATGGGGAAGAAAACAGACCGCGGTTACGGAAGAGGCAGATTACGGACTTCCACATAGCAACGGGTATTTCGGGTGAGTATAAATTTTTTTTTTTTTTTTTTTTTTTTAGGTTTTTCTGTGAAAAAAAAAAATTCTGGGTGGAACTCCATTTTAACCCTTTCATGACTAAGCCCATTTCTGACATTTGGTGTTTACAAGTTAAAATGCAGATTTTTTGCTAGAAAATTACTTAGAAACCCCAAACATTATATATATTTTTTTAGCAGAGAATCTAGAGAATAAAATGGCGATTGTTGCAATATTTTATATCACACAGTATTTGTGCAGCGGTGTTTTAAACGCAACTTTTTTGGAAAAATTAACTTTCATGAATTTTAAAAAAATTAAAAAGCAAAGTTAGTCCAATTTTTTTGTATAATGTGAAAGATGATGTTACGCCAAGTAAATAGATACCTAACATGTCATGCTTTATAATTGCCCGCACTCGTGGAATGGCGACAAACTACGGTACCTTAAAATCTCCATAGGCGACGCTTTAATTTTTTTTTACGGCTACTAGGTTAGAGGTACAGAGGAGGTCTACGGCTATAATTATTGCTCTCGCTCTGACGATCGCGGCGATACCTCACATGTGTGATTTGAACGCCAGTTTCATATGCGGGCGCGACTTCCGTATGCGGTTTCTTTGCCGCGCGAGCTCGCGGGGACAGGGGCGCTTTAAAAATTTTTTTTTTTATTATGTATTTTATTTATTTTTATAATAAAAAATAGTGTTTTTAAAAAAAAAAAAAATTTGATCACTTTTATTGCTGTCACAAGGAATGTAAACATCCCTTGTGACAGTAATAAGTGGTGACAGGTACTCTTTATGGAGAGATCGGAGGTCTAAAAGACCCCCAATCCCTCCTTTGCACTTCAAAGTATTCAGATCGCCGAAAACGGCGATTCCGAATACTGTGTACTTTTTTAAATTCGGCGCCATTGGCAGCCGAGTAACCTGGACGTGACGTCATGACATCGCTTCCGTGGTTACAGTGCAGAGAAAAAATCAAAGCCATTCGCGGCTTTGATTCACTCTCTGTGTAGCCGCCCGAGGTGGCGGATCGTGGATCGGGTCTCCCGGTGGGACGGGAGGCCCGGTAAGAGCGGCGGAGGCGGCGGGAGGGGAGGGATGTCCCCTCCCACTCCTCCGGTATAACAACCGAGCAGCTTTTAGCCGCATCGGTGGTTATACCAGGAAAGCCGATCGCCCGCTCTAAACAACGGTACCGGGATGAAGCCTGCGGCTGCAGGCATCATCCCGGTATAAGCCCTGAAAGCCGAGGACGCATATATGCGTCCGCTCGGCGTGAAAGGGTTTTTAATGCATTCTATCCATTTAAAGTGTTTGTTAACCCATTCATACAAATGTACATACTCCTGCTGGTTCCCTAATGACAGGCGCTCCTGTCTCTGTGTTTTATAAAATAACATTATTTACCGGATTTCAGAGCGGTTACAAGCGATCACGTCACTGGCCAGCTGTCTCCTCTGCCTGGGACGTCAGCTGGGACACAAAGAGGAGAGAGAGAAAAAGAGAGAGAAAGAGAGAGCGCGCTGGCCGGTCACGTGACCGAGGGGAGCCGCTCTGAAATACAGTAAAGGAGGCTTTTTTTTTTTTTATTAAACACAGAGACAGGAGCTCCTGTTATTAGGGAACCAGCAGGATTACTGTTTTTTTCGCCCCATAAGATTAACTTTTTTCATAAAAAAAAATGGGGGGGAAAAGGTCTCCGCGTCTTATGGAGCGAATGCTGGCCAGGCCCGAAAATCCCCCCCCGTCGTTGCCGCCCACATGTTACAATACCAGGCCGGCGGCGTGGTCGTATACCGCGAATGCCGGGCGATCTCCGGCTGGGCCTGTCCCTCACTCGGTCACAGCAGAACGAGCGGCTGAATGCAGTACGGCTGCTCGGGCTGCTCTGTCTTCTGACGTCAGTCTGTGCGAGGTGGAGGTGGCACAGGTAGGGCTGCATTTAATGGCATTGATCAGGCTGCATTATTGGTACATTTTAGGCTGCATTTCATGGCACAGATCACACTGGTAAATATTTTAGTATACCATTTGGATCAGAATATTTTTTTCTTGTTTTTCTCCATTAAAACCTAGGTGCGTCTTATGGAGTGAAGAATACAGTATATATATTTTAAACAGTTATGAGAGCAGCAGGAGTGGAGGGGGCAGGCACTGACACAGGGGAAGTTTGTTTTGCACTCCTGTGATCTGTTTTTAGCAGACTGGGGGCTGAAGCCCTCTGTCAGCTGACTTCACAGAGACGGTTCATGCCGGGAAAAGATTGCAACCATATGGTCGGGATCCACCCTGATGCCTGGACCGACAGCTGGTTCAGCCTCTCGGCAAGCCGCTGAGAGCCTGAGCCAGCCACTCCCACCCCCCTCAACAGCCCGGCGCTCCAGTGGGTGAGTGCGGGGGGGAGCAGAGCAGAGGCGGTAACTGACAGTTACCAGCTCTCTGCTCACTGAGAACTGAGTGATCAGTGGTGTTTGATCGCTCAGTCTTCAGTTTTAGAGCCGGCAGGGACACGTAAGTATGATTTAAAAAATAAATAAAAAACGCAAACTTCTCCTTTTAAAGGGGTTGTAAACCTTTGTGGTTTTTTCTTTTTTTAAATCACATCTTTTTTTATTCTTGTTTTACACCACATATAAACCGTACAACCACAATTCTTTAAATATAACATTGTATACATCAAATATCGCGAAGATAAAAAGTTCCACAATTCCCTCTTCCATTCCACCCTTACGTTCCCCCTTCCCACTCATCTCTTTACCAACTTCACTTTCAAACTCCCACCCTTAACGTGCTTCCACTTCTATCCATTGTTTCCACATATTTTTAAATTTCTCATTATTTCCCCTTTTAGTGTATATAAATTCTTCTTTAGTAATCATATCCGCTATCGCATTCCTCCATTCTAACACTGTGGGGGGTTTACCAATTGCCACTTCTGCACAATAAGTTTCCTTTCCTGGAACAAACACCTTGCCACGCTTTTATCTCTTATTACCCCCCTTTCTTCCAAGAGACCCAATACACGTCTTAGCCTCTGTCTGCAAAGCGGTCCCAAATACCACATTTATTTTTTCTACGATCTCTTTCCAATAATGATATAACTTGGGGCACCTCCAGAACATGTGTTTTAGGTCTCCCCTGTCGTCCTCACATCTCTGACATCTTGTGTCCTGCCTCCTACCAAACTGGAACATTCTTTGGGGTGTATAATATACTCTGTGTATCAGAAAAAGGTGGGACACTATCTAAGAAGGGGACAATGACACTCTGGGTCCTGCTTCTAATATGCTTTTCCACTGTTCCAATGACAGTGGGCCCACATCCCTCACCCATTTGTCCTTGTTTTTAGTGTCTAATTCCGATCCCTGGTCCACCTTCTATATGCCCATACATCTCTGAGATCATCCCTCTGGAGTCCTCTGCGTTTATCAGCTTGCGGAGAAGAGGCATATCGTTCCATGCTGGTGAACCCTGTCCAAATTGTGCATTCACTGCAAGCCTAACTTGCAGGTATCTGTTAAAGGATCTATTTGGGACTACATATTCTTCCCTGATCTCTTGGAATGATTTTATTCTCCCTGCTTTGAAGATATGTGATAGTAGGTGTATTCCACCTCTATCCCATTCTTCAATTTTCCCCAAGACTTTAAGTTCTTTTAGGTTATTATTATCCCATACAGGGGAAAATTCAGAAAATCCACTATATCCCAACGTCCTCTTAGTGGTCCCCCAGCATCTTACCATTAGTTGAGCCGTGGGGCACCTAGAACAAAAGGAGTCTGCCTCCACTATTGTATCATGGCTAGTGTCATTCAGGATTGACCCTTTTACAGCTACTCTACCTGCTGATAAATTGCAACCCCGCATATGCTGCATTTGTGTGGCCAGGAAGTAATGTCTTGGATTTGGAAGTGCCACTCGCTCCTTCTCTTTTGGTTGCTGTAAGATTCGGAGGCGGATCCTAGCTGTCCCCCCCCCCCCCCTCCATATCAGTTCCCTAAATTAATGCATTCTATGCATTAAGGTGAAAAACCTTTTATAGTGCAGCAGCCCCCCAGAGCCCCCCTTTTACTTACCTGAACCCGATTGTTCAATCGACAGGGACGAGAACAGCAGCTCAAGCTGCTGTCTCGGGTACTCATTGGATAGGTTGATGGCAGCGCAGGACTCGGGAGCGCACCCGCTCGGGTGTCCCCTGGAAATGCGGGTTTTGGAGGGGGCACTTGATGCAGGGAGGAGCCAGAAGCGCCGCTGGGAGGCCCTGCAAGAAGGGGGGGATCGGGGCCACTCTGTGCAAAACCCTTGCACAGAGGAGGTAAGTATAACATGTTTATTATTTAAAAAAAAAAAAGAATTAACCTTTACAACTCCTATAAAGTAAAAAAAAAATCACTTTGCGAAGTATACAGCCCAGACTCCTTTAGACTTGCAGGGCGTTATGGAATTGCACTCTTAAAAAGTGATCAACAAAGCTGCTACTTTGTGTTCCTAGTCTTCGAGAAATACAGGTAAAATAGGGGTTGTTGCAGGTGACGTGATTACCCCAGGACAAGTGTGGGCTGGGAGATATATAGTGATAACTTCAGTAATGACCCTCTCCCAACGTTATTTTATTTCCTGACATGTTCCCTTTAGAGGCTAAGTATACGGAAGATGAAAATTGTTCATTGCATAATTCAGGATGTAGAGCTTGACTGAAATTTTAGTATACATTTGAATTCTTAATATGTATTTGAAGTCATTCAAAATCTTAAAATGACATCAGTACTACATAAGGCATCTCCTGATCCCTACAAACACCATATTACCAGAAGTATTGGGACGCCTTCCTTGCATGCACATGAACATTAATGGCATCCCAGTCTGAGTCCGTATTGAGTTGGCCCACCCTTTGCAGCTATAACGGCTTCAAATCGTCTGGGAAGGCTGCCCACAAGGTTTGGGAGTGTGTCTATGGGAATGTTTGACCATTCCTATAGAAGCACATTTGTAAGGTCAGGCACTGATGTTGGACAAGAAGGCCTGGCTCTCAGTATCCTCTCTAATTGATCCCAAAGGTGTTCTATTGGGTTGAGGTCAGGACTCTGTGCAGGCCAGTCAAGTTCCTCCACCCCAAACTCGCTCATCCATGTCTTTATGGACCTTGCTTTGTGCACTGGTGCACAGTAGGGTTGCCACCTGTCCAGGGTTCACCCGGACAGTTCGGGTTTAGAATCATGCGTCCGGGTTTCAGACTGCCTGAAACCTGGACACATTATTTAGACTGGACTATGGCTTCTCAGCAGGGTTGCTGGCTGCAGTTGTCTAAGCTGCGAGTGTCCGTTACACTCTTTCGCATTGCCCAAAGCCAGCACTATCAATCCCCCTCTGAGTAAGTACACTAAGGCAAATCAGGGTTCTCAGAGCACCCCTGATATCAGATTTCCCCTTTACACCAAAGGCCACAGTGTTTCCCCTTACATCAGAGTCCTCTCCGTACATCAGAGTTCTCAGTGTTCCCCCTTAAATCAAGGTTCCCAGAGAACCCCTTATGTTGGAGGCCCCAGAGTTCTCTCTTGCATCAGAGTCCCCAGAGTCCCCCCTTACAGTGAAAGGGAACTCTGCGAGTTCAGATGTAAAAGGGGACCTCTGTGGACTCTGATGTAAAAGGGGAATCTTTTTCTTAACTTCATATGATTAGAAATGTTATTTAATAGAAAAATAAAAAATAAATTGCTGTGCGCCGCTAAAGTGTTCAGGTTTGACTTAAAGAAAAGGTGGCAACCTTAGTGCACAGTCATGTTGAAACAGGAAGGATCCCCAAACTGTTCCCGCAAAGTTGGTAACATGAAATTGTCCAAAATGTCTTGGTATGCTGATGCCTTAGGAGTTCCCTTCACTGGAACTAAGGGGCCCAAGCCCAACCCTGAAAAACAACCCCACACCATAATCCCCCCTCCACCGAATGATTTGGACCAGTGCACAAAGCAAGGTCCATAAAGACATGGATAAGCGAGTTTGGGTTGAGGAACTAGACTGGCCTGACCTCAACTCAATAAAACACCTTTGGGATGAATTAGAGCACAGACTGCGAGCCAGGCCTTCTCATCCATCATCAGTGCCTGAACTCACAAATGTACTTCTCAGAGAATGATCAAACATTCCCATAGACACACTCCTAAACCTTGTGGACAGCCTTCCCAGAAGAGTTATAGCTGTAAAGGGTGGGCCAACGCAATATTGAACCAAACAGACTAAGACGCCATTAATGTTCATGAAAAGGCAGGTGTCCCAATACTTTTGACAATATGGTGTATATGAACCCAGCCTAAATTTGACATGACTATCAAAAGGCTTTCAGCTGGTACCAAGTGCCTGTATTGCCTGCTTTCTTATTCTGTCTTTAAAGGGATTGTTTAGTGTATTTTCAGTAAATAATTCTTATATTCGTCACACTTTTACATGCTCGCACTTTCATATTTTATTATTGTATTGAAAATGGCTTTGTAGCTCAACCAATTTAGGGAGCTCTGTAGTTGTGAACAGTAGGGAGGATGAATGACGCTGAATCCAGCAAGTCACACACCGAATGTATTATTTGAGGTTGGCTGACTCATAGACTTGCATTGTGCGAGAGAGACGAAACAAAGGCTACGTATGTAATGAGCACGTACAGTATATCTGCCTCCATTTATTCAGAAATAACACTTCAGTCCATTTTTAAAGAATGCATTAGCACTTTGATGACTTTATTTTTATTTAAGCTGATTCTATTTAATATCTAAAAATAAAATGAGAACAGCTGCGTTTTTCTTAGTAAAGCTGAGCTCACAGCTAAATGCACAGTAGAAATACACAAGTGAATTATTATTATTTCTTTTTCGTACATCACGGGACACAGAGCGACTTAGTCATTACTAATGGGTTATATAGATTACCTTCAGGTGTTGGCACTGGCCAATTCCAAACCGGAAGTACCCTCCCCTATATAAGCCCCTCCCACCCGGGAGCACCTCAGTTTTTTGCCAGTGTCTAAGGTGTTGGCACACAGAGGCGGTTGATGCAGGCATCCCCATAGAAAGGCACTTTAGTGGACACCAGCTGGTATATAGCAGCACCTGTGTTAGACTATTACCAGCAAAATTGGTGTATGACGACGGGAATACCTCAGCTTTGTGCTTAAAGGATATGTCGTCCAGACGCTCCGGAAATAGATCTTCCAGGAAGCCAAAGGGGTCTCCATCGGGCTCTGAGGATATTGGGCATGCTTGTACTGCACCAATCTCCCCTGAGAATTCAGAGGTCAGTAGCTGTAGAAACCCCGCAGGAATGCCTGGTGCTGCGGCTGTCCCCAGTCCACCTGCTCCTGTATATATAACAGAGGAGGTTTTATCCTCAACTCTGGGAGGATTGGAAGAGAGATTAACAGCATTGATCGCTGCTTCCCTGTCTCAGGAAAAGCGCGTCCGATCTCCGTCTCCTCCTTCAGAGTGCCTGTTAGTGGAGGAACAGCCCCACACAGAGATCGACCTACCTAAAGGGGATCAGGATGAGGTTGATTCAGTTATGGAGGAATCAACAGTGGAAGAACCTTTCTCAGCTTCTCAGGCTGAAAGATTATGGGTTCAGTCTCTGACTAATATGGTCCGATCAGCATTTAAAATGCCTCTGGCGGAACCACCATCCACTACGGTTTCCTCGCTGGGGTCGCTAAAAGCTCCCCAGGCTGTCTGTTCCTTCCCAATCCACCCTTTATTAGAAGGGCTTATTTACCAGGATTGGGAGCATCCTGATAAAATATTTGCTCCCCCCAAGAGATTTCCGGTGATCTATCCCATGGAGGATAAGTTCATAAGAAAATGGAGGGTCCCTACAGTGGACGCAGCCATCTCTTCTGTTAACAAATCACTGACATGTCCAGTAGATAATGTTCCAATGTTCAAAGACCCAATAGATAAAAAATTGGAGTCTTTACTAAAATCTGCTTTCTCTACAGCAAGTATGGTGACACAACCTGCGGTAGCAGCGATTGGAGTCTGCCAAGCAGTGAAAGATCAGTTGAAACAAGTCTTAAGGGACTTACCAGATCAGCAGGCTCTTGCCCTAGCTGACCTGCCTAGAGCCTTGTGTTTTGCGGTGGACGCCATAAAGGATACAATCCAACAGGCCTCCCGCTTTACGCTGTCTATAGTACATATGCGTAGGCTTCTGTGGCTCAAAAACTGGTCTGCTGAAGCTCCCTGTAAAAAACTGCTGGTTAGCTTCCCATTTCATGGAGAACGCTTATTTGGAGAAGATCGGGACAAATATATCCAGAAAATTTCTGCCGGTAAAAGTTCACTCTTACCGGTTAAGAACAAGGGTAGAAGTCCTTCTTTTAAGAGGCCTACTTCTCCAGTCCCGGGCACATCGGCTGTGAAGCAGTTCCGACGGCCTCCGCGGTCAAATTCAGGGGGCAGAAATCAGGGACAATCACAGGGTAACAAGAAGCCCTGGATCAAGAGAGGTACAAAACCTCCCCCCAAGGCATGAAGCGTTGCCCCCACTCAATCGGGTGGGGGGAAGACTTCAGTTGTTCACAGAGACCTGGCGGGACACCATCAGAGACAGATGGGTGCTCTCCGCAGTAAGTCTGGGATACAAGCTGGAGTTAAAAGGCACTCCTCCTGCCCAATTTATGAGGTCAAACGTGCCAAGAGATCCCCAAAAGAGAGGATCCCTCCTTCTGGCACTAGAACAACTATTGCTCCAAGGTGTAATCATGAAGGTTCCCCTGGAAGAAAGCGGATTCGGGTTTTACTCGAACCTTTTCACAGTCCCCAAACCAAATGGGGACGTGAGGCCCATATTAAATCTAAAAGGGCTAAACAAGTTCCTAAATATCAGGACTTTTCGGATGGAGTCGATCCGATCGGTGGCCACCGCCCTACAAGGGCAGGAATGGCTAGCCTCGATCGACATAAAGGATGCTTATCTGCATATTCCCATCTTTCCGGCCCACCAGAATTTTCTACGCTTTGCAGTAGAAGGGCGCCATTTTCAGTTCAGAGCCTTACCTTTCGGTCTGGCCACAGCACCACGAGTGTTCACAAAAATTCTGGCCCCATTATTGGGCAATCTAAGAACACAGGGTGTAACGATAATGGCATATCTAGACGACCTGCTACTAATAGACCACTCAGTGGAAAAGCTGGAAGTAGCTATTCACAAGACAATCGAGTATCTGGAATATCACGGTTGGATTATCAACCGGGACAAGTCAGCTCTAAGACCAGTCAAAAGTCTGGAATACTTAGGGCTAAGGCTGGATTCAAATCAGAGAAAGATTTTCTTACCTCCAGAGAAGGTGTCGTCTTTAAAAGATTTGACCCACTTAGTGGGTACAAAAAGAAAACCATCCATACGCCTCTGCATGAGGCTGCTGGGAAAGATGGTGGCTTCATTCGAAGCGGTACCCTACGGTCAATTCCATTCAAGGAATTTGCAAAGGGCCATACTGTCAGCCTGGAACAAAAAAGTTCAGGCTTTAGACTTACCAATGTCCCTGTCCCCTTCCGTTCGCAAGAGCCTCCATTGGTGGTTGGTGCCCCAGAATCTGGAAAGAGGGAAACCCTTCAGTCCGGTTTCTTGGAAGGTGGTCACTACAGATGCCAGCCTCATAGGCTGGGGGGCAGTACTGGAGCAATGGTCTCTCCAGGGCAAGTGGTCAGAAGCAGAAAAGGCCCTGCCCATCAATCTCTTAGAGATACGAGCAGCCCGGTATGCCCTAGTAGCATGGACATCCAAACTCCAAGGGTCCCCTGTCAGAATTCAATCAGACAATGCCACGGCAGTGGCATATATCAATCACCAGGGTGGCACCAAGAGTCGTGCAGCCCAGAGGGAAGCAAATTGCATCCTGGAGTGGGCAGAAAAATATGTCCCAGCCATATCCGCGGTTTTCATCCCAGGAGTGGAAAATTGGAGAGCGGACTTTCTAAGTCGCCAACAATTATGCCCGGGGGAATGGTCTCTTCACCCCGAGGTTTTCCAGGCAATATGCCAGCGGTGGGGAACACCGGATGTAGATCTGCTAGCATCCAGATTCAACGCAAAAGTGGACAGATTTGTGTCTCGCACAAGGGATCCCCTAGCTTGCGGCTCGGATGCCCTAGTGTTCCCTTGGGATCAGTTCGAGCTGATATATGCATTCCCACCGCCACAATTGTTACCGCGATTACTCCGCAGAATCAGGGTAGAAAAGAAACCAGTGATTCTGGTGGCTCCAGCGTGGCCCCAAAGGGCATGGTACGCGGAGATTGTAAAAATGTCAGTGAGGAGTCCTTGGACCCTCCCACATCGTCCGGACCTGCTGTCGCAGGGACCGATATACCACCCTTCCTTACCAGCCCTAGGTTTGACGGCCTGGCTATTGAAGCCCACATTCTGAAAAAGAGAGGGCTCTCTAATTCTGTGGTATCTACCATGATCAATGCCAGGAAACCGGTATCCAGGCAGATCTATTATAGGATCTGGAAAGCGTACATTACGTGGTGTGAGGCCAGGAAATGGCATCCACGTAAGTACGTGATAGGGAGGATTTTGGACTTCCTACAGTGGGCTGTAGATAGGAAGCTTGCCTTGAGTACTATCAAGGGTCAGATTTCGGCCTTGTCAATATTTTTTCAAAGGCCCTTGGCTTCGCATTCACTAGTCAAAGCCTTTATACAAGCAGTGATGCGTATTAGCCCTCCGGTTAGTATTCCCATATGTCCTTGGGACTTAAACCTGGTTCTGTCGGTTCTACAGAAACAACCGTTTGAACCATTACAACACATTTCCTTGGTTCTTCTCACCAGGAAATTGATTTTCTTAGTAGCCGTTTGTTCGGCTAAAAGAGTATCGGAATTAGCCGCCTTGTCCTGTAAGGAGCCATATCTGGTTGTCCATAAGGACAGAGTAGTATTACGTCCTCATCCAGCCTTTCTTCCTAAGGTGGTATCGAGGTTTCATTTGAACCAAGATGTGGTTCTTCCTTCTTTTTTCCCCAAACCTAGCTCGGTAGAGGAAAAGTTATTACATTCTTTGGATGTAGTAAGAGCAGTTAAAGCTTATCTAAAAGCCACTGCTCAGATTCGCAGAACGGATTCTTTATTTGTTCTGCCGGAAGGCCCCAGAAAGGGTCAGGCAGCATCAAAAATCTACTTTAGCCAAGTGGATTCGACAGGTCATAATACAAGCCTATGGCTTGAGAAAGAGACCGCCTCCGTTCAAAGTTAGGGCGCACTCCACAAGAGCAGTTGGAACTTCATGGGCAGTGCATCACCAGGCCTCCCTGGCTCAAGTATGTAAGGCCGCAACATGGTCTTCGGTACACACGTTTACTAGGTTCTACCAGGTAGACGTTAGAAGTCAGGAGGATGTCGCCTTTGGGCGCAGTATGTTGCAGGCCGCAAAAGATCCTCATGCCTGATGGCGCCCAGCTTATGTATCCCTCCCCTCATTTGGCATTGCTTTGGGACGTCCCATTAGTAATGACTAAGTCGCTCTGTGTCCCGTGATGTACGAAAAAGAAAAAGGGATTTTTATAACAGCTTACCTGTAAAATCCTTTTCTTGGAGTACATCACGGGACACAGAGCTCCCACCCCTCTTTTTGGGACACTTATTGCTTGGCTACAAAACTGAGGTGCTCCCGGGTGGGAGGGGCTTATATAGGGGAGGGTACTTCCGGTTTGGAATTGGCCAGTGCCAACACCTGAAGGTAATCTATATAACCCATTAGTAATGACTAAGTCGCTCTGTGTCCCGTGATGTACTCCAAGAAAAGGATTTTACAGGTAAGCTGTTATAAAAATCCCTTTTTTTTAACTTGCCAAATGATTTGGACGTTAGTAAAGCCAGTTTTGTGATCTAGGTATTCCTGCAGGACAGCACAACCAGGTCCTGAACCTTTACTATGGTAGCAATACAGCATAGTCAAGAACATGTGCCCCAGACTGCTGATTGGTTAATGAAGGAACAGGATACTGATAACATCTTCCCCTGTGCATTCAGACGACATCCTAGTGCTACCCTTCCTTTTCCTAGTCTGAATGAAGCCCTATTAGTGTTTTACATTGTCATTAAAGTGAATGTACTACTAATTTGCCTTTCCTCCTCTAACATATTTTTTATTTATTTTTTTGGATGGGGTGTGTGGGGGTGGATACCTTTTTCTCCCACTTCTGCAGTTGTCACCTATGCAAAAAGCCCTGCCCACCTGCAACCTCCTGGGACATACACGTCACGTGTCTTAGGAGACTCCAGATCAATCTGACAGACCTACTTGGCCATGCGCAGTGGGGAGTTGGCTGTAAACAGCTTGAAGTTAGTCGGCTCCCATAGCCAAGATGCCATCACCCAGGATCTGAAGACCGACAAAAAAAAAAAAAAATGGCCCCCGTGAGGGCACTAGATCCCTGGGCTGGTGAATATCTGTTTGTTAAAATTCAGCAGCTACAGTAGATGTAGCTGCTGACTTTTTTTTAATAAAATGACTGGAGTTTCTCTAAGTTATCGTTCTCTGGTAATATGATTTCTAATTACATCTACATTACGGGGTATCCATTTGAGGAATACAGTGCCATTCATTTGGCTTTGTCTTGATAGTTTGGAAATATTGGTGCAGATATCTCATCTTAGGGACTCACAAGAGATTAACCACTCGCAGACCATCTACCGCAGAATTATTGCAACAGAGCGGCCCCGTTGCACCAGATCGCGTACATGATCTGGCATTCCCAGGTAGGGGGCATGCATACGCTTCCACCGCTGCCCCTTCTGTGCTGTCATTCGCTACATCACAAGCCGATCAGCAGGTCCTGGCCAATGATTTATGACTAGGACCTGCTGATCAGCTTAGTGAATGACAGTTCAGAGCCCTGTGTTTACTAACAACACAGGGCTCTGAACAGAGAACAGCGATGTGCTTGTTTTGTTTTTTTCCCTGCCAAGCAGGGAGGAAAACAAACGCATCGCTTAGTAAAAGCAGCATATATTACATACATTTTAATGTTGTTAGGCACACAGTTAACCCTTTACCTCCTAGATGTCAACACCTTCCTGGTCAGTGTCATTAGTACAGTGACAGTGTATAGTATTAGTAATGATCCCTGTAGTAGTGTCACTGGGGATGTCAGTTCCCACCAAGTGTCCGATTGACCGCCGCACTATCATAGTCCCACTGTCAGTGATCGCTGCCATTTCTAGTATAAAAAATAAATTAAAAAATCCAGTATACAGTGCCTTGCGAAAGTATTCGGCCCCCTTGAACTTTTCATCCTTTTGCCACATTTCAGGCTTCAAACATAAAGATATAAAATTTTAATTTTTTGTGAAGAATCACCAACAAGTGGGACACAATTGTGAAGTGGACCGAAATCTATTGGATTTTTGAAACTTTAACTAAGAAAAAACGGAGTTACTTACCGGTAACATCCTTTTCCACGAATCTTTCAGGACAGCCACCTTAGAGAGATCCCGGCTCCTCCCCTCTCAGGAAACACCGCCTTCAATCAGAGATTTAAGCCTCATTCTCCCGCCAGACCCTCAGTTCTTTGAGAGTACCTCCGGTCAACTGGGGAGACACAAGAACACGTCATTCACATATAAACATCTTACCTGACGGCCTCATACGATGAGCTCATAAAAATATCCAATAGTTGGGTGGGTACCGGTGCTGTCCTGAAAGATTCGTGGAAAAGGATGTTACCGGTAAGTAACTCCGTTTTTCCCTCTTCATCTTTCAGGACAGCCACCTTAGAGAGGATAAGCGAGTACCTTACCTTAGGGTGGGACTACTGCTTGCAGTACTTTACGGCCAAAGGCCTGGTCTTTGGCTGTCAGCAAATCCAATCTGTAGTGTTTCACAAATGTGGTAAAGCTGGACCACATTGCTGCTCTACAGATCTGCTCCGGAGAAGCACCAGCCCACTCTGCTTGAGAGGTTGACATTGCCCTGGTAGCGTGTGCCCTAACACCCTCCGGGGCTTCTAATCCCCTTAATATGTAAGACTTACTAATAGCTGTCCTTAGCCATCTGGCTATCGTGCGTCTAGAGGCCTTAGAGCCCTGTCTAGACCCTGAAAATAAAACAAATAAAGAATCAGACTTTCTAAACTGTTTTGTAGCTTCTAAATACTGAAGGACGCACCTCCTGACGTCTAAGTTATGAAATTTTTGTTCCTGTTCCCTCACAGGGTTTGAACAAAAGGTAGGCAAAACAATTTCTTGACCTCTATGAAAACTAGAAGATACTTTAGGCAAAAAGGCCGGATCTGTCTTAAAAACTACACGATCCGTAAAAACCTGAAAAAAGGGAGCCCTAATTGAGAGGGCTTCGAGTTCGCTCACTCGCCTTGCCGTAGTGATTGCCACTAGAAACACCGTCTTGAGGGTGATAAGCTCAATTGTGCACGAATCTAGTGGCTCAAAGGGTTCTTCTGTAAGAGCCTGTAAAACCAAGGAAAGGTCCCATACAGGAAAAGAAGGACTTCTGACTGGCCTCTGTCTAGCTAGTGCTTTAAAGAACCTTGCTATCCAAGGGTCCATGGCTAGTTGTTTCTCTAAGAACACGCTTAAGGCGGACACTTGCCCCTTGATGCCGCGTACACACGATCATTTTTCCCGTCGGGAAAAATGACTTTTTTTTTCGCCGAGAAAAACGATCGTCTGTGGGCTTTATGCCGTTTTTCTCGTTGAGAAAAACGGCAGGAAAAACGACGAGAAAAATTAGAACATGTTCTAAATTTTCTCATCGTTTTTTTCCATCATTTTTTTCCGCGGCAGTTTTCCCATAGGGAGACACTGCCGCGGAGCCCACAGACGGTCGTTTTTCTCGACAAAGAAAAAAATGACGGGAAAAAACGGTCGTGTGTGGGGGAAAATGCCGTTCCCTTGTTTTTCATTTAATTTCATGTCGTGATTCACGGCGGTGTTTTCACCGCCGTGAATCACGATCGTGTGTACGCGGCATAAGGGTGCTAAGGGCCAAGCCCTTATCAGCCCCAGACTGCAGGAACTCCAATCTTTCAAATAGATAACCTGCGTCTCTTTTTTCCTGCAGTTTAGGAGGGTTGCCACTAGGCGATCCGAGAATCCCTTGCCCCTCAGCAATTCCTCCTCAGAAGCCAGGCTGCAAGGTTCCACCTCTCTATGTGCGGACAACAGACTGGGCCCTGAGTGAGAAGGTTCTTCTGGGTTGGTAGAAACCAAGGTGGTTCTACCGCCAGACTCTTCAGGATGGAGAACCACGGCCTCCTTGGCCAATGTGGCGCAATTAGAATTAGGGTTGTATTCTCCTCCCGGAATTTCCTCAGCACTGCAGGAATCAGGACAGGAGGGGAGAAGGCATAGCACTTGGAGAATGCCCAGGTCTGAGCCAGGGCATCCACCCCTAGTGCCCCATCTCGTCTGTTCAGGGAAAAGAAGAGGTCTGCTTTGGCATTGTGCCCTGAGGCGAAGAGGTCCACACATGGCACCCCCCACTTTTGAGTGACCATGTTGAAGGCCTCCTGGCTCAAGACCCAGTTGCCTTCCCTTAGGGTTTTCCTGCTGAGAAAATCCGCCAACTGATTCTGTTCCCCCTTCAGATGTAATGCTGAGAGGGACAGAACATTGGACTCGGCCCACCTGAGGATGTCTTCTGTAAGACTCCACAGGGACCCACTCCTGGTACCTCCCTGCCTGTTGATGTAGGCCACCGTTGAGGAATTGTCTGATCGGATTCTCACGTGTTGGCCCTGAAGTTCCCCCTGAAAAGACCTGAGGGCCAGTGAGACCGCCCTCAGCTCCCTCCAGTTGGAGGACCTCCTTGCGTCCTCCTTTTTCCAGGTCCCTTGTACTAACTGGGAATCCAGGTGTGCTCCCCAAGCTGTGCCACTCGCATCGGTTGTAACTGTCCTGGATATTGGAAGGACCCAATCTAGACCCTGTGTCAGATTTGCCCCCTTTCGCCACCACCAGAGAGACCGCTTGATCTGACCTGGTACTGTGATCATGGAGTCTATAGACTGCTGGCTGTGGTCCCAGACCTTTAGGATAAACAGTTGTAGGGGGCGAAAGTGTAATCCCGCCCACTGAACTGCTGGGAGTGTTGATGTCAGTAACCCTAAGGCTGACATAGCCCTTCTTACCGAGACTAGGCCGCTGCCTTGTAGAACTGACATTGCACTGTTTACCTTCATAACCTTCTCCTGTGGAAGGAAGACTCTCTGACTTACTGAGTCTAACCAGTATCCCAGAAAGATGACTTTCTGGGACGGAACCAGGTTGGATTTTTCCAGGTTCAGGAGCCAGCCCAGATTTTCGAGAATGTCTCTTGCTGAAGGTCCCGAGACAGCTGTTCCGGAGAAGGGGCAAACAGAAGCAGGTCGTCCAAATATGCGATCACTGAGACTCCCTTGAGTCGCATGAACGCTAAGACTTCCGCCATCACTTTGGTGAAAATACGGGGGGAAGATGATAGGCCAAAGGGGAGAGCCTTGAATTGGAGATGGACTACCCTTTTTCCCATATTTACTGCCAGTCTGAGGAACTTCTGATGATCCTCTGCGATGGGAATGTGCAGGTACGCATCCTTTAGATCTATGGATGCCATATAACAGTTTGGAGGAAGCAGGGCTTTCACCGAATAAATTGAATCCATCCTGAATCTTTTGTAGATGACTGAAAGATTCAGGGGTTTCAAGTTCAGAATAAGTCTGAACTTTCCTGTCGGTTTGCGGACCACAAAAATGTGGGAGTAGAAGCCTCTGCCCGACTCTTGCGTTGGGACCTGGACTACCACCTCCTGTTCCTCTAACTCCTGAAGGGAGGTCAGAAGGGCAGATGATTTTTCTGCACATCTTGGGAGGTCTGTGATTAACAGTCTGAGTGGGGGAGGATTGGAAAATTCCAGTTTGTATCCTCTCCTGATGATCCCCAACACAAATTGGTTGGATGTGATCATCTCCCACTGTGGGAGGAAGACCCTCAACCTTCCTCCCACCTTGAACCCGTCACTGGGTCTTTTTGGGCTGTTCAGGAGGGCGAAAAATAGCCCCCCCCACGCCCTTTTCCTTTTGGTCCCCAAACCCTCTTCTGTTTGGTTTTTGGGGCTTCCTTTTTCCCCTGAGGAGGAAACTTTCTTTTGGTCTGTTCCCCAAACCTCTTTTTAAGGGGAAAGGCCTTTTTCTTATCAGCCGTTCGATCCAAAACGGCCTCCAAGCCTGGTCCAAATAGCAGGTCCCCTGTGAGGGGAATCCCACAGAGTTTTACTTTGGACGCGCTATCTCCCTGCCAAGTCTTAAGCCACAAGGCCCTCCTTGCAGAATTGGTCAGGGCAGTAGACCTTGCTGACATGCGTATTGACTCCGCAGACGCGTCTGCAAGGTATGCAACTCCTTTGAGTAGCATGGGGAAAGAGGCAAGAATTGTCTCCTTCGCCGTACCTGCTTCAATGTGAGCTTTGATCTGTGTAAACCAATACTCCATGTTGCGGGCCACCACTGTGGCCGCCATGGCAGGTTTGAGATTTCCTTGGGATGAATCCCATGACTTTTTTAGAAGGGAGTCCATCCTTCTATCCATGGGGTCAGAAAGGACTCCCATGTCCTCAAAGGCCAGGTCCGTGTGCCTTGAGACCTGGGAAAAGGCAGCGTCTAATCTAGGAGATTTATTCCAGACTAGACACTCATCTTCAGCAAAGGGAAATCTTCTCTTCAAAGTCTTTGAGAAGAAATGTTTCCTTTCTGGATCCTGCCATTCTCTTTTAATGGCATCGACCAGGACCTCGTGGACCGGGAACACTCTCTTTTTCTGTTCCCCTAAGCCCCTGTACATCTGGTCGTGTAAGGATAGTGTCTTCCTTTCTTCCTGAATACCTAAGGTGGTATGGATAGCTCCTAAGAGCTCCTCCACCTCTTCAAGCGAAAGCTTATACCGTGAGGAGCTTGTGGACTCCCCGTCCAACTCCTCTAGTACTGATTCACTTTCAGAATCTGAAGCTGCATTGTCTGCTTCATCTTCAATTTCCTCTCTGGAATCCTGCGGTTGCTCACCACTACTAGGGAGCATTACCGTAAGGGTGGGGGCAACACTCTGCTGCGCTGGTGGAGGATTACTCTGGGGCTGAGGCAACTGGAAAGAGGAAAAAAGTGCCTAAAAGGACTGGAAGGTGCTGGAAAGCTCCTTTACTGATGCTGCCAGGTCCGCCCCCTGCTCTGCTGCCTGCTCCCTAACTAGTCCATCAATGCACTCCCTACAGAGTGCCTTGGCCCAGGAATCCCCCATGGTGGTTCTACATGAAGGACACTTCTTCCTAGACCCATGGGGTGATTTACTCGTGGCTTTCTGAAAAGACAGAGAGAGAGAGCAGTGTAAAACTAAAATCCACCAGCCTAAACAGAGGACCACCAGGGGTGCACCCCCCAGGACCAACCACCACCAGGGTCCCAGACACACCCCTTTACCCCCCGACCACCAGGGAGGGATAAAACACCCGTGGAGCTAACGGGGACCAGTAAGGGAACACCACCCCAGGGTTCCTCTTACCTTTGAGTGGCTGGTGCTGCTGTCTCCCGGAGTTGTTCGTGGAGCCTCTGCTTCCGACATCTCCGCGAGGAACGTGGTCACAACAGGCCCTGAATCGCTGTCTCCACAGCTCTGACAAGAGGCCGCACCAGCCAGCGCCTGGTCCGCTTTCATATTCCGCGTCCGGAACCGGAAGACGCGGATCCTGTGGAAGGTGCACGCCCCCTCCAGGAACTGACGTCGCCCATCATCCGGAACAGCCTTTAGGCTCCATGCTGACTGCCGTGAGGCAGGGGGGAACCTAGCGCGACTTCCACAGCGCCACCCTAGGCGAGATGAAGAGCGGACCTCCCCGGCTTCTTCCTTCACTAAGGGAAGCCGGTGGCGCGCGAAATTTGAAAACCGGCGTTGCTGGCGCTCCAGCCGACCGGATCAAAAAAGACGGTAAGAGAGAGAGAGTGGGACAGCCAAAGAGAACTGTCTCCCTCCCTCCCAGGAAATAGCTCCAGCCTCGCCAGCTGCTCAGCTTGGTTCCTTGGCGGTGTCTCCCCACCGGAGGAAACACCATAACTGAGGGTCTGGCGGGAGAATGAGGCTTAAATCTCTGATTGAAGGCGGTGTTTCCTGAGAGGGGAGGAGCCGGGATCTCTCGAAGGTGGCTGTCCTGAAAGATGAAGAGGGAAAAAATGAAAAGTGGGGCGTGCAAAATTATTCGGCCCCCTTGCGTTAATACTTTGTAGAGCCACCTTTTGCTGCGATTACAGCTGCAAGTCGCTTGGGGTATGTCTCTATCAGTTTTGCACATCGAGAGACTGAAATTCTTGCCTATTCTTCCTTGCAAAACAGCTCGAGCTCAGTGAGGTTGGATGGAGAGCGTTTGTGAACAGCAGTTTTCAGCTCTTTCCACAGATTCTCGATTGGATTCAGATCTGGACTTTGACTTGGCCATTCTAACACCTGGATAGGTTTATTTATGAACCATTCCTTTGTAGATTTTGCTGTATGTTTGGGATCATTGTCTTGTTGGAAGATAAATCTCCGTCCCAGTCTCAGGTCTTTTGCAGACTCCAACAGGTTTTCATCCAGAATGGTCCTGTATTTGGCTGCATCCATCTTCCCCTCAATTTTAACCATCTTCCCTGTCCCTGCTGAAGAAAAGCAGGCCCAAACCATGATGCTGCCACCACCATGTTTGACAGTGGGGATGGTGTGTTGAGGGTGATGAGCTGTGTTGCTTTTACGCCAAACATATCGTTTTGCATTGTGGCCAAAAAGTTCGATTTTGGTTTCATCGGACCAGAGCACCTTCTTCCACAAGTTTGGTGTGTCTCCCAGGTGGCTTGTGGCAAACTTTAGACGAGACTTTTTATGGATATCTTTGAGAAATGGCTTTCTTCTTGCCACTCTTTCATAAAGGCCAGATTTGTGCAGTGTACGACTGATTGTTGTCCTGTGGACAGACTCTCCCACCTCAGCTGTAGTTCTCTGCAGTTCATCCAGAGTGATCATGGGCCTCTTGGCTGCATCTCTGATCAGTCTTCTCCTTGTCTGAGCTGAAAGTTTAGAGGGACAGCCAGGTCTTGGTAGATTTGCAGTGGTCTGATACTCCTTCCATTTCAAAATGATCGCTTGCACAGTGCTCCTTGGGATGTTTAAAGCTTGGGAAATCTTTTTGTATCCAAATCCGGCTTTAAACTTCTCCACAACAGTATTACGGACCTGCCTGGTGTGTTCCTTGGTCTTCATGATGCTCTCTGCACTTTCAACAGAACTCTGAGACTATCACAGAGCAGGTGCATTTATACAGAGACTTGATTACACACAGGTGGATTCTATTTATCACCATCAGTCATTTAGGACAACATTGGATCATTAAGAGATCCTCGCTGAACTTCTGGAGTGAGTTTGCTGCACTGAAAGTAAAGGGGCCGAATAATTTTGCACGCACCACTTTTCAGTTTTTTATTTGCTAAAAAAGTTTAAAATATCCAATAGATTTCGTTCCACTTCACAATTGTGTCCCACTTGTTGGTGATTCTTCACAAAAAATTAAAATTTTATATCTTTATGTTTGAAGCCTGAAATGTGGCAAAAGGATGAAAAGTTCAAGGGGGCCGAATACTTTCGCAAGGCACTGTATATACCATGGTTTGTAGACATTATAACTTTCACACAAACCAATCAATGTACACTTATTGGGATTTTTTTTTTTTTTTTACCAAGGACATTTAGCAGAATACATTTTGGCCTAAACTTATGAAGAAATTAAATTTTTTCTTTATTGACTGCTTTATAGCAGAAAGTGGTGATTCCCAGTGGTAATCAAATACCACCAAAAGTAAGAATCTATTTGTGTGAATAAAATATATAAATTTAATTTGCGTACAGTGTTGCATGACCGAGCAATTGCCAGTTAAAGTAGCGCAGTGCCAAATAGCAAAAAATGGCCTGTCACGAAGGGGGTAAAACCTTCCGGAGCTGAAGTGGTTAAAAAAAAGCCACAATTTGATTACCTCTGCAAAAAAATAAAAAATTTGAATATCTCTTTTGGATTAGTGTGACATCTGCCTATTGTAAGCATGCAGGGCAACTAACCTGGCAGTGGCACATGGCTGTTCTGCCACTTTAGATCCTGATGGAGATGAAGCTGAATAAGAGCCGTCCCATTGATTGTTACTACGCTGCATTCTTCTTCACTAGTTTCAGCAACAGTCACCCTCTAACAAATTGTATTATATGTGTTTCAGTTAAGACTCGGTTATGAAAATGAATTTGTTTTAATACAGGAGACCCGATGCGCTTCCATGCACATTATATCGCCATCTGCTTTCCACAAGATGAAGAAATCCCACTAAGAGACATTATCACTGCAGGAAGACTGGGAACAAATGTCAAGAAGACTGTACTGCTGTGTTCCTCTAATGAAGAGGGACTAGTGACTTACACTTCTTTACAATGGTCAGGATTGCAGTAAAATATTTCAGCACACAGTCTCTTGTTTGTTCAACTTTGTGGCAGTGTTCCCCACAGCGATGGCACCAAATGTCATGGAGGATATGAGTAACATCTAGAAGAACTGAAATTAAGTTTGTTCATGCAGATAGCAGTAAGTATCAGCAGCTTTACTTTCAGAGAGGGTGGCATGATAGCAGAAGATATGCTGTGGGGGAGATTTACTGAAGTGGTGGCGGTGTGTGTATAGTAACCAATCAGCTTCTAGGTTTTATTGTCAGTGCCGGTTCACACTTCTGAGCTGTAATTCGGTGCAAATTTGAAGTGGTATACGCTGCAAATTTTGCTTGCCATGTGTGATTTCAATGCAAATTTTGCTTGTCATGTGTGATTTCAATGCAAATTTTGTGCAATTTTATTTCTATAAATCTAGGCAAAAAAAATAAAATGATTTGCAGTGGTGTGAACACTGGACTGCAATTTTAGACCCCTTTCACACTGGGGTGGTTTTCAGGCTAGAAATAGCCTCTGCTAAGCGCCTGAAAACCGGCTCCCATTCATTCTATTGTAAATTTTCACACTGGGGCGGTGCGCTTGCGGGATGTTCTGAAAATTCCTGCAAGCAGCATCTTTGGGGCGGTTTGGGAGCGCTGTATTTAGCGCTCCCAAAACACCCTGCCCATTGGAATGAATGGGCAGCGCTTCCGAAGCGCTGCAACATGGGAGTTTTTAACCCCTTCTTTGGGGTTTAAAGCACCCTGCTAGCGGACGAAAATCGCTGCTAAAACGAGCGGCGCCAGTGTGAAAGGGGTCTTAAGCCGGTTATCAATCATCTGGTAATCAAACTAAAGTTAGAAGCTGATTGGTTACTAAGCACAATCGCACCACATTCTGTGTGCTTCTATTTTAATAAATCTCCCCCTGTGTGGAATATACACTGATCAGCCATAACATTATGACCATTTACAGGTAAAGTGAATAACATGGATTTTCTTGTTACAATGACATCTGAAATTGGACATGTTGTCCTGGAAATTAATGTTTTGAAAGCAGGAAAAATGCAAGCTTAAGGATTTGCGAGATGTTGACTAGACAACTGGGTCACGGCCTCTCCAAAACTGCAGCTCTTGTGGGATGAGCTCAGTCTGCAGTAGTCAGGACTGACCAAAAGTGGTGCAAGGAAGGGAAACCAGTACCAGGGTCATGGGCGCCCAAGGCACAGGGAGCAAAGGCTGGCCCCTGTAGTCTGATCCAATAGAAGAGATGCTGTAGCTCAAATTGCTGAAAAAGTTAATGCTGGTTGCGGCTGGGGCTGCGTAGCCACAGACCAGTCAGAGGGTCCATGCTGACCTGTGTCCACAGCAAAACACATGAGCAGCAGAACTGGAGCACATAGCAATGGAGGAAGTCGGCCTGGTCTGAGGATTTTAAGAATGGTTTGAGGAACACAACGAGTTTGAGGTATTGACCTAGCCTCCAAATTTCAATCCAATTGAGCAGCTGTGGGATGTGCTGGAAAAACAAGTCCGATCCATAGAGGCACCACCTCACAACTTATCTAACTTGAATCTGCTACTGATGGCTTGGTGCCAGACACTATAGCATACTTTCAGAGGTCTAGCAGAGTCCATACCTCAATGGGTTATGGGGGGTGGTCATAATGTTATGGCTGATCAGTGGGTTTCCCTGTCCCCTTTCCTTGGTTTTTGCATCTGACCTTCCTGCGTCATCACACCAACTAGCAGATCTCCATCTGTGTTGCACAGCTAGATTGTGAGGATCTTCTTTCCCAAGGGCCAATTTGCCATCCTGCTTCTTAGGTTGCTGGCTTAATTTTTGCTTTATGCCTCAACTAGTATATTGTCATAGAAATTCAGTTCACCAAATTGAAATGTTCCTCCATTTTTATCAAAAGCAGTTTGGGCCGTGTGAGTCTCTCAGCCACTGCTTTTTCAAGCAGGATTCCCTTTTTATGATCCAGGATGCAAACTGAAAGGGTGCCCCGGATTCTCATTCCACCATCTCTAGGATGCTCAGATACCATTTAAACTTGTGGTATCACGGATTGAAATTCTCAGACAGGGCAAGCACTAAGGTAATGACAGTGGCTCTGGACAGTGCCCAGAAGCTAACATTTACCTGATCTGAATCCTGGAAAGTGCCCCATGTGGATACCAGCACCTAAAGGTCACTTTCACATGCAGTATTCCAAAAGTCAGGCTGAGGACCACCACACAGGATAGCTGCAATAGGAGATACAATTTAGTAGCAAGGAGAGAAGAGAGTCTATTTGAAGAAAAATAAATGAATTAAAAAAAAGTACTTGCATCCATCCTTTTAGGACACTAGCAAAAAAAAAAACTAAGGCATGCTGGTAGTAGGAGGGGTTATCCTGGGCTGGCCTACAGTTCAGTGTTTAACCCTCCTATAGGCAGCAGAATAATGTAAAGGTTAAAGTAGGGCTGAAACAATGAATCGACAACTAATTGATTATGAAAATTTTCATAATCGGTCAGCCAATTAGTTGGCCTGCTTACAGAATGCATTATTTGTTTACATATCAGGAAATACAGTGCAGCACACATATAGCACAGTACACCATCCATACACATCAGTAAGTGCCTGAGAACTTGTGAATGTGGAAGGAGCAATGCCTCATGGGACATGTAGTCCTGGGCAGGAAATGTGCGTTTCAAAAGGCAGATTTTTTTTTTACCTTGCTATTGGGGCACTCTGAAGGCAGGATGAGTCAGAAGCGTCGGTGGGGGACCTCAGAAAAGGAGAATCCGGGCTGCTCTGTGCAAAACCATTACTCAGAGCAAGTAAATATAACATGTTTATTGTTAAAAGAAAAAAAAAAATCACTTTAACCACTTCATGCAAAACAACGTACTCGTACGTCGGTACTTTGACGCTAAATACCGGGGTTATAGTAGCAGCTAGCTGCCATAACCCTGGTATTTTCGTGAACACTGTGCTTTTCTCTTTATGATAAAAGTGGTCTCCGTGGCGGATTCGCCACAAAATCACTTATCGTTGGTGGAAGAGGTGCCCACCCCCCTCCCACCATGCTACGGTTGTCTCTGCCGCTTACTGGACCCGTCGGTAGCGGCAGAGATGATTGTGTCCTTTCCCGTGGATGCCTGGCTGTCGTCTGAAGGGAAGATGGTCCCCGCTCGGCTCCATAGCATGGGAGGGCGGAAGCGACGTCACACGTCACGTCCGCCCATAGCTCTTAAAGGAGAAATGTTATTATTTTATTTTAATTGCAAAAAATAAATACATTTTTAAGCGCCCCGTCCCCACGAGCTCATGCGCAGAAGCGAACACATATGTGAGTAGCGCCCGCCTATGAAAGCGGTGTTCAAACCACACATGTGAGATATTGCTGTGATCGTTAGAGCGAGAGCAATAATTCTAGTCCTAGACCTCCTCTGCAACCTGTAGAAATTTTTAAACATCGCCTATGGAGATTTTTAAGGGAAAAAGTTTGTCGCCATTCCACGAGCGGGTGCAATTTTGAAGCGTGACATGTTGGGTATCAATTTATTCGGTGTAACATTATCTTTCACAATATAATAAACATTTTGGTTAACTTTACTGTTGTCTTATTTTTTTTATTAAAAAAAGTGCACTTGTAAGACCGCTGCGCAAATACGGCGTGACAGAAAGTATTGCAACGACCGCCATTTTAATCTCTAGGGTGTTCGAAAAAATTATTTTTTATTAAAGTTTGCAAGATAACTGAAATACATCACAGGTGATATAATTTGCTGCTCAGTGATTGCAGTATTCTAGTCTGCATCTCCCCAAGGTAATACATAAAACCTGGCCTGTTAGTGGGCCTTGAGGACAGGGTTGATGACCACTGTCCTAGGGGGTTATCTGAGGTGGGGAGGAGCCACCGGGGGACCCAGAAGATGGCGTTCGGGCCACTCTGTGCTGCACAGTGGGAGGTAAGTATGACGTTTGTTATTAAAAAAAAAAACGAACTGTTGGGCCACTTTCACACTGAGGTGCTTCTAAACTGCCAGTAAAAACACTGAGCGCTTTTGAAGAGCTTTCCATTTATTTCAATGGAGAGGGAAGTTTTTCATAGTCCTGCCAGCACACTGCCCCAGTGTGAAAGCATTCATTGATTTTAATGGAAATACGTTTTCATGAGCTTTTTAGGCGCTGTTTTTAGCGTGAAAGTGGTCTTACAATCACTTTAAGTGGTTAAAGACTGTGTGCAGTAATCAGTCATGTGATCAGCATCTGAATCCAGAGACGGTGGAGGTAATAGAAGGCATTACAATTACATTTAAAGTAAACTTTTACGAGTATTGTGCATTACATTTAAAATGATTTCCATGAAAAAAAAGTTTAGTTCTACTTTAGTATAAAAGATTTATATCTCCCTTCCACCCTTCATATAGCTTTAATGTCTGGCGCTTAGTTAAAATGCCCATATATCCTACTTCTGGGTGTATTTATCATATAGATATATATATTTTATTACTTTCACAGTATAAATTAACCCCTTTATAGTAGCGATTATCTACTCTTTTTGTACTTTAAGGGCTAATTTGTTTTTTTTAACCCCATTATGACAGTTGATACAAAAAAACATCTTAGACCTGGTTCTCACCTATGATTTTTTTTTTGGTGCTTTTTGCAGAAGTGCACTACAGTTTGGTTTCCTATGGGACACATTCACATTTATGCTTTTTTTTTTTTTTTCCAGCTGCTGCATATTTAGAAAAGGGGTGCTTTTTTTTTTTATCTTGTTTGGTTCAATAAACTTAAATGGAGAAGCTGCAGAAAAGCATGTAAGGCCTTTTTGCTGCGATTTTTTTTTTTTTTTTTTTAATCTGCCCAACAAATTGGCCAAAAAAAGCATAAAAAATGGAAAACGCAAATCAAAGCAAAATTGCGTGTGCAAAAACGGATCAAAAGCAAACTGCATAGGTGTGAACTGAGCCTTATGCTGGCCATACACTTATCGATTTTTGGACGAGAATATTCGTACGAAAAATCTTTGTACATTCGCTGAATGATTGTTAAAACAAGTGAAATGTTCAAACGACATTCTTTCAGTATTAAAATGAATGTAATTTCTGAACGGAAACCGCATAGTGTCTGAAAATTCCTTTGACCAAGAAGTTTTCTATTTTGCTCCTTCACATTTTCCCATCACTGTGGTCGAAAACAAACGTAAATTTGACCCCTCTAACGATTATAAAATCAAATGAATGTTCTTAAATGTTTTTTTTTTTTTTTTTGAAGGAAGACATTGTTCTTGTATGGCCAGCATAAGTGACAGCAGGCACAAGTCGCTTTTATCAAGCCACCTGCCTATGACAAGGGAGTCGTCATACATATTACAGTTCTGTCTAAAAAGTGTCTTGAATTTTTTTTTTTCTTTAAATAAAAAAATGGGATCTCTGAGTTTGATGATATTTACCAGATTCAACCTCTAATAGTATATACACAGTATATCTCTTCTGTCTGTTATTCTGAGTGGATTAGAGATTTTTCTCCCTAACCATACAGTTGGTTATTTATATTTACCACTGCATAGAAATATAAAAAAAAAAGGCAATTTTATTCTTCAAACTTTACATATTAAAGTGTTTGTTAACCCAACCCCCCCAAAAACAAAAAACACCATTCAGATCCTGGTCCCTTAAATCAGAATAAACAGCAGAGTTAAAAACCTGCCACTTCCTGTATCCCCTCTGTACTGACCATGAAAATCAGGGCTGCTAAGCCCTGACCAACGTGGTCAGAGTGTGTCCCTCTGTCATCTGCAGCTGTCCTCTCCTTTCTCCCCTCACTCCTTCCTCGCCTGTCAGCTCCCCCTCTGTGTCTGTCTCTGCCAGCTGTTAATAAAAACCTACAATGGTCACTGCCAGCCCCTCTATTAGAGCCTGGCATACCACACAATGTAAGTAATTTCTAAAAACCAGCAATGTAAATATCTTTTTGGAGCTATCTTCAGGCCAGTCACGTGACTCGCATCCGCTTTACAGCTCCAAGACAGGGCTTCCGTGGGAGGCTACGTGATCTCCTCAGCTGATGTCAGAGGGAGATCTCGTAAAGCGGCTGCGAGTCACGTGACCGGCCTGAAGATAGCTCCAAATAGGTATTTACAATGCTTGTTTTTAGAAATTACTTACATAGTGTGGTATGCCAGGCTCTAAGAGAGGGGCTGACAGCAATTTATAATTTCGACTTAACAAACATGTTAACTAAATTACAGGGTGAATAAAAATCAATGATTTAAAAAAATATAATTTTTTGGGATTTAAACAAGATTTTTGGGACTTTTATCAAATTTAATTTAATAAAATGATTTTGGATTTCTAAAGATGTATCTTAAATAGAAAAATATTAATAATTTTGTTTATTCAGCATGAAATAGAGCTTAGTTATGTAGCATGAGGCTGTATATTCTGTAATATTTACTTTTTTGGTAAACTTCAATGAATACAAGCTGAGATAACATGCACTCTGCATTGATGCATTCACACAATTTCACAGTAACTAAATAAAAACCAGAGATAAAACAAAGTTCAGGAATATTCCTTTATCCCATTGTTTTTCAAATCCATGTACTCTACAAACTGTATGATTGAATCGGTTCTGATATCGCTGTTTTACTAACCCGACAGCTTATTATTCTAAATAGGAAACCCTCATATTATTTGCAAATATTAAAGATTCTAACTACCAGCAAGAAAAAGTCCTTACAGTTAAAGAGCACCTGTCACTTTAGATCCATCATGGCAGCGCCTGTTAACGGCATCCACTCACCTGCTGCCGCCACATCCCTCACCTTGTTGTGTCACTGCCGCATCATCAGCCGTCCCATTAAAGTTATTAGGACTGTCGGTGAGTCAACAGCGGCCGATCATTCAGGAGACATGCAGAGCTGCGATCTGCCTATGTCAGTGGTTCTCAACTCTGTCCTCAAGTACCTCCAACAGACCATGTTTGCAGGTTTTCCTTTATCTTGTACAGGCGCTTTAAATCAGAGTCAATGGCTTGGTATTTTGGACAGCTATTTTATCTGCAATCTCTCACAAAAGTGAGTACACCCCTCACGTTTTTCTGAATATTATATCCTTTCATGTGACAACACTGAAGAAATGACACTTTGCTACAATGTAAAGTAGTGAGTGTACAGCTTGTATAACAGTGTATAATTGCTGTCCTCTCAAAATAACTCAACACACAGCCATTAATGTCTGGCAACAAAAGCGAGTACAACCCTAGGTGAAAATGTCCAATTTGGGCTCAGTTAGCCATTTCCCCTCCTCGGTGTCATGTGACTCGTTAGTGTTACAAGGTCTCAGATGTGAATGAGGAGCAGGTGTGTTAAATTTGGTGTCATCACTCTCACACTGGTCACTGGAAGTTCAACATGGCACCTCATGGTAAAGAACTCTGAGGATCTGGAAAAAATAAATAAAATTGTTGCTCTACATAAAGATTGCCTAGGCTATAAGAAGATTGCCAAGACCCTGAAACTGAGCTGCAGCATGGTGGCAAAGACCATACAGTGGTTTAACAGGACAGGCCTCGCCATATTCAACCAAAGAAGTTGAGTGCACATGCTTAGCGTCATATCCAGAGGTTTTCTTTGGGAAATAGATGTATGAGTGCTGCCAGCATTGCTGCAGAGGTTGAAGGAGTGGGGGCGGTCAGCCTGACAGTGCTCAGACCATACGCCACACACTGCATCAAATCTGTGTGGCTGTCATCCCAGAAGGAAGCCTCTTCTAAAAGGATCATGCACAAGAAAGCCCGCAAACAGTTTGCTGAAGACAAGCAGACTAAAGACATGGATTACTGGAACCATGTCCTGTGGTCTGATGAGACCAAGATAAACTTATTTGGTTCAGATGGTGTCAAGCGTGTGTGGCGGCAACCAGGTGAGGAGTACAAAGACAAGTGTGTCTTGCCTACAGTCAAGCATGGTGATGGGAGTGTCATGGTCTGGGGCTGCATGAGTTCTGCCGGCACTGGAGAGCTACAGTTCATTGAGGGAACCATGAATGCCAACATGTACTGTGACATACTGAAGCAGAGCATGATCCCCTCCCTTCGGAGACTGGGCCGCAGGGCAGTATTCCAACATGATAAACTACCCCAAACACACCTCCAACATGACCACTGCCTTGCTAAAGAAGCTGAGGGTAAAGGTGATGGACTGGCCAAGCATGTCTCCAGACCTAAACCCCATTGAGCATCTGTGGGGCATCCTCAAACAGAAGGAGGAGGAATGCAAGGTCTTTAACATCCACCAGCTTCGTGATGTCGTCATGGAGGAGTGGAAGAGGACTCCAGTGGCAACCTGTGAAGCTCTGGGGAACTCCATGTCCAAGAGGATTAAGGCAGTGCTGGAAAATAATGGTGGCCACACAAAATATTGACACTTTGGGCCCAATTTGGACATTTTCACTCAGGGGTGTACTCACTTTTGTTGCCAGCGGTTTAGACATTAATGGCTGGGTGTTGCGTTAATTAGAGGGGACAGTAAATTTACACTGTTATACAAGCACTAATTTACATTGTAGCAAAGTGTCATTTCTTCAGTGTTGTCACGTGAAAAGATATAATAAAATATTTACAAAAATGTGGAGCGGTGTACTCAGTTTTGTGAGATACTGTAAGAGAAATTCCCAAAACATGGCTTGGTGGGGGTACTTGAGGACAGGGTTGAGAACAGCTGGCCTATGTAAACAAGGCAATACAATAATCAGCATATTAATCGATTATGAAAATAATTGTTAGTTGCAGTCCTAGGTTAAAAAGTCTTCTATGTCTCAATAGGCAAGAAAGAAAAAGATTAAATAAATTGATCTGTCAAGTTCTAAACCTTTCACTCTGTTAAAATGTTTGTTTTGTCCTTGCCCCCATTGGAGAGATACATCATCACTTCCTATCAGAGAACCTCCCAGTAGAGACTAAGATGGCAATAAAAATCTGACAGAGGCTTTTTCCCTCTTGTTCTATCCAAAACAAAAGGCCAAAATTGTAATTATCTAAAGCAGGGGTCTCCAAACTTTTTAAGTTAAGGGCCAGTTTAGGGGGCCGGACTGTGGCCAGTGTGAGTAGAAAATGTCCCGGTATCAGTAGGAGTAAACACTGCCCCATCATTAGTTTTAGCAGAAGGAATAGTGCCCCATTTTTGGTTTTAGTGCCTCATGGTTGGTATCAATGGAAGGAATAATGCCCCATCGACAGTGTCAGTAAGAGGAATAGTGCCCCATGGATGGTGTCAGTGGGATTAATAGTGTCCAATTAATGGTGTCAGTTACAGTTGGAGGAAGTGTCCCAGATAAAGGCAAACAAAGGGCCCCCATCTGGCCCCAGGCCACAGTTTGGAGACCACTGATCTATTAAATTGTATTTGCCTAGTGTTCAATATGAACCCCTTTGCTGTCTGAGCCATTTTTTAATTTTGCATGCACAAATACACACGAAAAATGTACTTAAAATCTCAAAACACGATTTATTTTTTGAAAGCAAAGACCCTGAAGAGTAAAGTGGTGGCAGTTGCAATTTTTATGTCACGTATTTGTGCTATTGTTGAACAAATCTATATTTTCAGCAAAGAATGCACTCACATAAAATTTTAGTGCACACAATTTAACACCCAACTTTTTGGTAAAATATAAAAGACGAGGCTGCATCAGGTGTCAAGGCTCAAGGAAAGGTAAAAAGCCATGGTGCCCCAAATTGTCCATAAGCAATTTTTTTTTCCTGACTTTTTTACAGCGCATCATTTTAGATTTACTGTGAATGAAGGCCCTGGAATTACTGCTCTCATTCTGGCGTGCACAGCCATGCCTAATGTGTGTGTGGGTTCAATCGTTTCTGTATGCCTGAGCACCCGACATGCACGGTTGCATTTTTTTTGTGCATGTATGGGGAGTCTTTGGAAATTTTTGGGGGTATAGTTTATTTTATTAAACTTCAATTTTTAACACTTTTTTTTTTTGCTTAAAGTGATAAAGACTTTTTTTCTTAAATAACAAACATGTTATACTTACCTGCTCTGTGCAGTGGTTTTGCACAGATCAGCCCCGATCCTCCTCTTCTCGGGTCCCCACCTGTGTTCCAGGACCCTCCCTCCTGCCCCCAGAGCAAGCACCTTGCTGTGGGGGCACCCAAGCAGGCTCACTCCCAAGCCACTGTTCTACATTTCAATTCACACAGAGCCACGGCTTGGCTCCACCACCTCTCTCATTGGCTCACTATATGTAAATGACAGCACTGGCAGCCAATAAGGAGTGGGAGTCCCTGGAGAGCAGAGACTGTTGTGCACATCAATGGATTGCAATGGGGCTCAGGCAAGTAGTGGGGGGCAGGGAGATCCGCTGCACATTTTTTTTTTACCTTCATGCATATAAAAAAAAAAAAAAAGTGAAAACCTTGAGCATTTAGAACTAAATTTAATTTTACTGCTACCACAAGAAGGCCGACAAGCTCCCCATGTGATCGTACAGAGCAGGCGACAGGTTCTCTTTAAGAGATACCGGAGTGGCCCAGAGCAGCTGAGAACTTGAAGTGCTCACAGCTGAGCACTTCTCCGTTCATACTATGGGGAGATAAACATATGTTCACTGATCGAAGTAAAAACAGTCCTGCTACTCCAGGTGAACTGGCAATCATGGTGTCTGCAATCAAGCTATGCATGAGGTGCACGCTCTGTCATTGCTGCAGAGTACATTTAAAGAAAGAAGATTGGATGGCTGCACACCCATATGATGCAAATAAAAGCTTTTATTTGCATCATATGGGTGTGCAGCCATCCAATCTTCTTTCTTCATATGTTCACTGATCTCCCACCCGACATGGAGGTTCTGGGCATCTGGAATAGGTGAGCCTGGTACACATGGACAAACACCAATATAGAACTGTTCATGCCATCTTTTATGTAGCCGTCAATACATACATGCATGCATGCTCCACCTAAACATGTAGAAGCCACTGGAAATCATTTTTGAGGACAGCAAGTCTCCCAAGTGCTCAGGATATCTGTACACCTGTGGCAGGCTTAGATTTAAAAAAAAAAAAAAAAAAAAAAAAAAAAAAAAATGTATGGCACAACTGATTTGCTGGTGAAAACATCAATTTAAAAAGTACCCAGCACACTGGTCAAAGTGAAAATATATTGCAAATTATTGGTTATCAACCCTTCCATTATAATGTGTGTCAGTATGCGAGCAGAGAGCCTGCAGTGCCACTACCTAGGCTCACTAATCTTTTCAAGGTCTCATGTAATTGAGATGTTTTCCTGCATGGCCTAAAGAAAGCACCTCTCCTTAAAAATGAGAAGTCATTTTTTTTAGTAATCACCCATACATAAAATACAGCAGTCCTGTAATATTCCTTAGAAAAACAACAAGATGTGCCAATTTTCTGATTTAATAGTTGGGCAAGAGTCCATGGCATCGTATGTCCATACATCTAGAGTGAGCAATGTTCTCACACACTGATAGTGCGAAATACATTGAAACCAGACAGAGCTGTGCTGATGACTATGCCCGGGCACTGTGGGTGCCAGTGCAACTCTTTAATGTCTTTTTCTCCCTGGTGAACAAATAACAGTTGTGGTGGAATAGAGGCCAACCCAGGATCGTCACTTTCGCCTTCCTGATCTCGTTCAACAGCAAGATCCCACTGAGTGATCTGGTCATCAGCGCCAGCTGCAGCAAATACACTACCGTCCGTAGGGTGCCACTCCACCGATGTGATAGGCGATGTGTGTTGTTTAAACTTTGCAACACTGGCTCCTTTCTGTAAAAACAAAAAAGAAATATGAAAATTCACATCGTAACATCAAAAATCTTAATGAGAAAGCTTTTGTACATACATTTTATATAAAACAACTACACTCAAACCAGATAAGAAGTTTTAATACTATTTTTAATAGACTTCCAGAAGAATGAATGAATCAAAAAAGGTTATTTAAAAAAATAAAAAAAAGGAGGGGGTGGGAGAGCAGGCTCAATGGACCACATGTCCTATTTCTGTTGTCACTCGTCTGTTTCTATGATACACCGAGAAGCTAAATGTTTTCTGGAAATGAGTAAAGGCTACAGCTGCACAATGGGATTGCTTGGCTCTAAAGAAAATCCCACCTACAGAAAATAAAATTAAAAAAATATTTAGCCATTACTACTCTTATGGGGTAGGATAGTCAGCTAACTTGTGGCCATATGGATTCACTAAAATTAAAAATCTATTCATTTGATGGTTCTATGCCTGGTGGGGTACATTGGATTATTTGGAATTCATCTTTCCCTCTGTATACTGGGATTATAAAAAAAAAAAAAAGTCACTGCACTAGGTGTACACAAATAAATGAGTCCTCAACAGTCCCAATAATGTGATATTGAAAGTGCTCGTGCTCAATAAATGATCCGTGTTGCAAGGTGCTCAGACTGGGTGCCCCACATGGATGTACACTCACCCCTATGAGTTAACCAACTAGTATGGTCGTTCGAGTGGGTGGGGAGAACACTGGAGAGATCCGTGGCCGGCGTATCTTGCAGTAGGTGACCTCATATGAGTGGATAGGAATAACAGAAAATAATCCTCATTGCGCAATGCCGTTGAAAATTTATTGGTAAAAACAATTAAAAGCTACACTCGCATGCGTTGGCACCCGGCGTGTATAGCAGGTGATTTATTTGGGGAAATCGGCCCACAAAATGTAGTATACCGCTGGCCACGGTTTGGCTTGGTTCCTGGAGAATAGTGTGGGCAGAAGTGTGTCGCGGGGACGCGGTATTGCCTCGATGCGTTTCACGTCACCGTGAAACACTTCCGCCCACGCTATTCTCCAGGAATTGAGCCGAACCGTGGCCAGCGGTATACTACACTTTGTGGGCCGATTTCCCCAAATAAATCACTTGCTTTACACGCCGGGTGCCAACGCATGCGAGTGTAACTTAATTGTTTTTACCAATGAATTTTCAACGGCATTGAGGATTATTTTCTGTTATTCCTATCCACTCATATGAGGTCACCTACTGCAAGATACGCCAGCCACGGATCTCCCCCACACACTCGAACGACCATACTAGAGATAGTTGGTCAACTCATAGGGGTGAGTGTACATCCATGTGGGGCACCCAGTCTGAGCATCTTGCAACACGGATCATTTATTGAGCACGAGCACTTTCAATATCACATTATTGGGACTGTTAAGGACTCATTTAATTTGTGTACACCTAGCACGGTGACCGTATCTTTTTCATTTTGTATTTGCCGTTTTGCAAGTTGATACTGCAGCTGGTGGAATTACATATGTGTAATTTTTATTATTGCCAATTCATTGGCGCTTAGAATTTATCTATTCATATTGGGATTATAGGCTCGTTGAATTAATAATAGGTGACCAGTTTGAATGGATTGATTTCTTCCCCTATGTACTTCGACATATGATCCAGTTTATGACATTCTACATGAGGATCTAACATTATCGCTGCACTGTAAGTATTGTTGCACACGTCATACTCAATCTACCCATGTAACCATTAGCCCACACCGATAAGATCTCTTACTAATTTCTTTGTTTTCTGTATACCATCATATAAAAGGGCTATTTTGGGGCACCTAAACCCCTATGTCTGCCTACAAGACCTGTTTTGCATGTTGACATGTCACCATATGTGTGCCATACATAATTATCCTGTATTTTTAGTATATTATGTATAAAATGCATACGATTTGCAAAGTTTTCTCATTTGCTTATTAGAACATGATACGCCATCTGTCATGGTCTTGAAGAAGCTACGTATTATGCGAAACACGTTATATTGGACCTGTACACCCTGACCTACATTGTATAGGTTATACTATACACAGGTGGTACTATTTTGGTCTGTTTGGGATATATTTTTGTTCCAGACCTAGGATGTAGTGTTCTAAAGGCCTAAAATCATAATATTTGTACACGCATTGCTTTATTATATGAGTGTTTGTCTCATGTGGATGCTGATAGAGTCCAACATTGTGGTAGAATATATTCCTGCAACACTTCTGTTCTACATTGTCAGCCTGTCATCCAGGCTTCTGATGGAGACTATAGGTGGCTGTATAAACACAATTATGCAAAGAGGTACACTTTAAAAGGGGTTGCAAGGGTTCCTGTTTTTTCACCTTAATGCATTAAGGTGAAAAAAACATCCGATGCTTAGTGGCCCCCCAGCCCCCCCCCCCATTTACTTACCTGAGCCATCGAAAGTCCAGCAATCGAGAACACGCTGGATTTCGGGACGGTCTTCTCGGCTCTGCATTGGATAGATTGATAGCAGCACAGCCATTGGCTTGCGCTGCTGTCAATCGAATCCAATGACGCGGGGGGGCAGTGCCGAGTCCGCCATTCATGTCCATGGACACAAATGCAGGACTCGGTAGCGCACCCGCAAGGTAACCCCCCCTTGGGAGAGCGCTTCCCAGGGGGGTTAGCTGATGTGGGGAGGAGCCGTGAGGGACCCCAGAAGACGAGGATTGTGGCTGCACAGCGGAGGTAAGTATAACACATTTGTTATTTTTCCTTAAAAACATTGGAACCTATAGTATCACTTTAAAGCCAAACCTTGGCACTGGGACAAAAAGGCACATGCAGGAAAAAAAATAAAATAATATTTAGAGAGGTTCCAACCCTTCCCCATTTTACTGAAAAAAAAAAAAAAAAAAAAAAAAAAAATGGAGTCCTAGCTGTTCACAACTGTTTTTAAAAAGGTTTAAAAAAAAATGTGGTTGAAGTTGGGTTCTAACAATAGCTCTGAACCCCCCCCCCCCAGGGCTCAAGTCCTTGTGAAAGCTATGCTTGGGCAAAAAGAAAGATTTCCTCATCTGAATTTCTGAGAACTGTAATAATGTAGCCCACATCAAAGAGCATAAGGAAGTTATTTCCAAAAATCAAACTGCAAATGCAAAGTCCTTGCTTCATTTATTATTGTAAAAGAGGGTGAACCAATATCTGCGCTAACAGTGATATTGATATGTGAATATAGCGGCTAGCACAGTCTGTTGATAAAGCAAACATAAAAAAATAGTAATCCAAAAATGCAGCGCTTCAGTGAAACAATATAAAGTGACAGTCCAAGTGGAAAAAATCAATATATGATAAAGGTAGATGTAGGAGCTGATGAGAAACCACCACCAAACTTCAGTGTGCAAAGACAAAAAAAGCACACCACACCAATTGTGCTCACATGTTTCATCCGAATGGATTTCATCAGAGGCGTCTCATTCGGATGAAACATGTCAGGCTGGCCGATGCAATCACGCTGAGAGCCGCGGATTTGTCTATGTCATGATGATCATTTTTTTCCTGCAAGTACAATACTAATAAATCTTACATTTTACCTTACGGGCTTCAGTATGCTGGTTTTTCTTCTTTACATTGGGTAATACTTCCTGTTGAGGACTGCACAGCATTTTCCATCTTATTTGAGTCCGGGAGGTCGCTCTGATGCTGGATATTTCTGATATTGACCCATCCAGTTTGGAGAGCTGTATCTATCTTTGACCCTCTGCATCTTATTATTACATTGCTTGATTTTTTTTACCTTCTGGTAAGCAGATTGTGAGCACGATTGGTGTGGTGTGCTTTTTTGTCTTTGCACACTGAAGTTTGGTTGGTGGTTTTTCATCAGCTCCTACATCTACCTTACCATATATTGTTTTTTTCCACTTGGACTGTCACTTTATATTGTTTCACTGAAGCGCTGCATTTTTGGATTACTATTTCATTTATTATTAAATGGGGAATGATGAAATTATATAAAAAAAACAAACAACAATACCCACATCAAACTGCCGCAAGTCCCAGATTTTCAGGACACCATCATCTCCTCCACTGAGAATAAAAGGCTCATTGTTGCTCCAGCTGATGACATTCACATCACTATCATGAGCCTGGTGAGCTGTCAGCATACATGCCTTATTGGGAGCTGCCCGAGTGTCCCAAATACGAACGGATGCGTCAACTGAGCAGGAAGCAAAAACCTGGCAAAAATAAATAAAAAAAATTGCAGCATAAACATAAGACTGTTGCCAGACCCTTACTTTCAACAAAACCTTCCCATAAGATTATATGTGCATTTCAGGTATTTAGGCATGTTATATACAGTGGATTAGAAAAAGTCTACACACCCCTGTTAAAATGTCAGGTTTCTGTGATGTAAATGAGACAAAAGATAAATCATTTCATACCCCTTTTCCACCTTTAATGTGACTTGTAAACTGTACAACTCAGTTGAACAACAAACTGAAATCTTTTACATGGGAGGGAAGTAAAACTAACAAAATAAAATATGGTTGCATAAGTGTGCACACCCAAAAACTAATACTTTGTTGAAGCACCTTTTGATTTGATTACAGCACTCAATATTTTTGGGTAGGAGTGTCTGTCAGATTGCAAAGGCATCTCCTGTGCACAGCCCTCTTCAGATCACCCCACAGATTTTCAAAATCGCATTCAGGTCTGGGCTCTGCCTGGGCCATTCCAAAACTGTAATCTTCTTTTGGTGAAGCCATTCCTTTGTTGATTTAGATGTATGCTTTGGGTCGTTGTCATGGTGAAAGATGAAGTTCCTCTTCATGTTCAGCTTTCTAGCAAAAGCCTGAAGATTTTTATGAGAATAATGACTGGTATTTGGAACTGTTCATAATTCCCTCTACCTTGACTAAGGCCCCTGTTCCAGCTGAAGAAAAACAGTCCCAAAGCATGATTCTGCCACCACCAGGCTTCACTGTGGGTATGGTGATCTTTTGGTGATGTGCAGTGTTGTTTTTGCTCCAAACATCTTTTGGAATTATGGCCAAAAAGTTCAACCTTGGTTTCATCAGACCATAACACATTTTCCCACATGCTTTTGGGAGACTTTAGATGTGTGTTTTTGCAAAATTTAGCCAGACTTGGATGTTTTTCTTCATAAGGAATGGCTTCCTGCCGTCTTGCCACTCTACCCCATAGTCCAGATATATGAAGAATACAGGAGATTGTTGTCACATGTACCACACAGCCAGTACTTGCCAGATATTCCTGCATCTCCTTTAATGTTGCTGTAGGCCTCTTGGCAGCCTCTCCGACTAGCTTTCTTCTTGTCTTTTCATCAATTTTGGAGGGACGTCCAGTTCTTAGTAATGTCACTGTTGTGACATATTTTCTCCACTTGATGATGACTGTCTTCACTGTGTTCCTTGGTATATCTTATGCCTTGGAAATTCTTTTGTACCCTTCTCCTGATTGATACCTTTTAACAATGAGATCCCTCTGAAGCTTTGGAAGCTCTCTGCAGGCCATGGCTTTTCCTTGTAGGATGCGGCTAAGAAAATGTCAGGAAAGACCTACTAGAACAGCTGAACTTTATTTGGGGTCAATCAGAGGCACCTTAAAATGATGGCAGGTGTGTACTGACTCCTATTTAACATGAGTTTGAATGCAATTGCTTAATTCTGAACACAGCTACACCCCCCAGTTATAAGAGGGTGTGCACACGTATGCAACCACATTATTTTATTTTAGTTTTTTATCTTTACCCCCCACCCCCCTAAAAGATTTCAGTTTGTTTTTCAATTGAGTTGTACAGTTTATAGGTCACAATAAAAAGGTGGAAAAGGTTCGGAAATGATCTGTCTCTCATTTTGTTTACATCACATAAATCTGACATTTTTACAGGGGCGCGTAGACCTTTATATCCACTGTACCTACAAAAGCCTCCTTTGTGTGGACATTTAAATGCCCAGAGATTTCTACTGGGTGCCACCATCTTGGATGTGATGTCAGCAGCCCCAGCAGACTCACGGCCATCATTCAACTGACACTACAGCAGTGTTTCTCAACTCCAATTCTCAAGGCACCCCCAACAGGTCATGTTTTCAGGATTTCCCTCACATGAAACCGCTGTGGTAATTACTAAGGCAGTGAAACCGATCAAATCACCTGTGCAAAATAATGGAATGCCTGAAAACATGACCTGTTGGGGCGCCTTGCGGAAAGGAGTTGAGAAACGCTGCTCTACAGAATTCCCTTTGCTCCTCCCTCAATAGCTTTGTATAGGGAGGTGATTAAACCAACCCCTGTGTAATACTTCCCTTGTCCTGTGCCAGGAGCAGCTACACCAAAGGCTCACAGTTCTGTAGTAAAAAGGTAACATGGCAAGGATGCTGCTGTGAAGAATTTATCATCAAGTCTAAACTTTGCTGGATCTTAGCAGTTGGGAAATGTTGGATTTGCCACAGCTTTTGAAGGAACAAGTTCCTCTGGTTTAGTACTTCTTTCCTGCACCACGTGGTAAACTGCTGACCAAAAACAAATCTGGACATTTCAGGCATTCCTATACTTTGCCGACTACCTACTTATTGTAGATCAGAGACTAGTAGAAAAACAAAGATGTTTGCAGCCCTGGAGCCTGCATCCACAAAAATCACCAACAAGTTGGCAATAGCAACACTCATACTTCCTACCAAGTGCCCTGACTGAGCTTTTGGTACCACCGGTATTTTTAATATACACTCACCGGCCCCTTCATTAGGTACACCTTGCTAGTACCAGGTTGGGCCCCCCTTTTGCCTTCAGAACTGCCTTAATTCTTTGTGGCATAGATTCAACAAGGTGTTGGAAACATTTCTTAGAGATTTTGATTAATACTGACATGTTGGCATCACACAGTTGCAGCAGATTTGTGGGCTGCACATCCATGATGTGAATCTCCCATTCCACCACATCCCAAAAGGTGTTCTACTGGATGAGATCTGATGACTGTGGAGGCCATTGGAGTACAGTGACCTCATTGTCATGTTCAAGAAACCAGTGGTGAGATGATTTATGACATGGTGCATTATCCTGCTGGGAGCCATCAGAAGATGGGTACACTGTAGTCATAAAGGGATGGACATTATCAGCAACAATACTCAGGTAGAGAAAAAGTAATGGTGGCTGCGCTGTGATTACACTAGTGAAGGAATGGTGAAAGGGAAGCTCTGGGGGGGAACTAGCTAATAAAGATGTAAACCAAACAGATGCAGTAAGTGTGATGCCATCAAGCATGTATAATGAATAAGCTACATATACTAAGTGACCCACACGTGGGGGCCAAAAGTGAGTGCCAGATGGTGAAAACAAATGATAAAAACCCTGAAGATAGTGTATACCAAAATCGTGTGTCACTCAAAGCAATAAATGAAAAAATGGTGCATATAGTATGTGTATCCGCACAATATGTCACTACACTGGCAAAAAATATGGCACAGAATGTATAACAAAAAAACAACAAGCAAAACAGTGAAAACTTCCAAAAAATGGTTGCTATAAATAATAACAAAGAGTCCAGTGTGTAATAAGTCACCCATTAAAGTGCTTGAAAAAGAAGGAAACTTCAGTGCAAATCCACCCAGTGCTCACAAGCAGCTTACCTCCCCGCTGGGATGGTGCAGCATAAACTGGGATTCCTAGTATGGATGGTAGTGCAGCAGCCTTGCATAGAAGTGTGGTCTCACTCACATGGATGCATAAAGATACACATAAACGGAAAAAAGTAAATAGCGTAACTCTGTGGGTTCAGCAAACAAATGGCCAAAGGTGTAGTCTAGGGCTGCAACTAACGATTATTTTCATAATCGATTAGTTGGCCGATTAATCGGTTAATAACCTTAAAGGGGGAAGAAAAAAAAAAAAAAAAAAAAAAAGGGAATTTTGCTGCGATTTGCATTTTTACATTTCTTTGGGCCAATTTGTTGGGCAGATTAAAAACACAAATTGCCGCATAAACGCATTACATACTTTTCTGCAGCTTCTCCATTGAAGTATATTGAACAAAAATAAATAAAAAATAGCACCATTTTGCGTTAAAAAAAAAGTCCTTGCCCTTTAGAAATACGCAGCAGCTGAAAAAAATCATGGATGTGAACGTGTCCCATAGGAAACCATGTAAATGACCTGTGACCCAGGCCTGAGATGTTTAGTAACATAATTGGGTTAAAAAAACTAAAATTAGTACAAAAAGAGAAAAAAAAAAAAAAAAAAAAACTCTACTGTAAGGGGTTAATTTTTTACTGTGGGACAGTGCAAGTAATATTTACAGTAGAGATTTGCTCTTTTTGTACTATAAAGGGCTAATTTTTGTTTTTTTAACCCCATTATGTTACTGGCCGATTAATCGATTATGAAAATGGTAATCGATTAATTTCATAATCGATTAATTGTTTCAGCCCTAGTGTAGTCTCACACTCACTTGGAATTGGTGAGCGTGGACATCAATCCTACGAACACCGAGCTTGTATGTGTTGCAGACTGTGATGAAAATCACGCGGTCCTTAGGCTTGCAGCGACCACAGAGTACCATGGGACATGTGGAAAAAATATATAGGGTGCACATAGTGTAGATCTAAATTCACTGGGGCGTTTATTAAAACAATAGGAAACACTCATATCTCATGGTGTAAAGACAATGACAATCTCATACGAGCGCCGAGCTGACATGACACGCGTTAAAGAATAGCACAGATACACCGACGGCTGCAGGAGAGGAGACGAGCTTGGCGCTCGTATGAGATTGTCATTGTCTTTACACCATGAGATGTGAGCGTTTCCTATTGTTTTAATAAACGCCCCAGTGATTTTAGATCTACACTATGTGCACCCTATATATTTATTTTTTCCACATGTCCCATGGTTACTCTGTGGTCGCTGCAAGCCTAAGGACCGCATGATTGTCATCACAGTCTGCAACACATACGAGCTCGGTGTTCGTAGTAGAGGTCAACCGATATATCGGCTGGCCGATATTTGGCCATTTTTGATAAATCGGCATCGGGCCGATTATTATCAAAATTAGGCCGATATTTTACACTGGCCGTCCCTCCTGTCCTTCCTTCTCCACACTCAGCAGCTCTGGCAGCATCAAGTGCCGCTGAGTGTGTGAACAGAGAGGAGGGAGAGAGAAGCTGTCAGCTTGATGTCGGGAGTAGGGGGGAGGGGGCGGGGCAGTGTAGCAGATCACTTCACTTCCTTGTTACTTTATGGTCAGTCCAGGCAGCTCCTCCCTTCTGCACTTATCTCTCTGCATGATCACACAGTAAGTCAGCACCTATTCTCCTCACTGCTTCTTTTTCCCCCTCATCTTATCTGCTGTCCTCTCCATAAATCTTCACTGCACATATCATGCTGCCTCCTGTCCTGTCTCAGCTTTACATTCCACACACAGATCTTACACCCTTTCCATCCCAGTTTGCTTTTAGCTCTCATAGTTGTCCTGTCCCCACCATGCAGCCTAGCACATTCCCTGCATTCTGTCACTAATAAAGACATTAGCACTTACATTTACCACCCCAACCTCCTCACCATTCTCTCTTTTATAATATCTTAACCTCCCCCCCCCTTCACATTGTAGCAATTTGACAAGTCACATCCTATTGCCGGCAAGGCACTGTTCAAATCAATGCGACACTGACTTTGAGTTGCCGCATAAATTTGAAAAAGTAGTACATGCACTACTTTTGCGATTTAGGGTGTGACTTCAATAGCCACACCGATGTCTTTAAAGTCACAACCCAAAGTCGCACTGAGATGCAGCTCTGAAATTGTGCGATTTCAGGTTAAGTCGCACAATTTCAAAGCCACAGTCAATGTGAACGGGGGCTAATAGTAGGTTCACACTGGCGTGCTGTGGTCTGGCCACAGTGCGATTTGTATATGCAGTTTACCCAGAGTTTTTGGTGCGCTCCCATTCAATTCTATTAGACTGTCTGTTTTCACGAAAGCAAATTACAGTCTTGCGTGCTGCATCTTTGATGCGCAATCAGAAAACACACAGTCCACTAGAATTCATCAGGAGCACACCTAAAAACTGCAAGTAAATCACACATACAATCGCACTGTGGTCAAACCAAAGCGCACCAGTGTGAAACCGCTATACAGCTAGGTTCACGCGCAGTCAGGATCACGCACAAAATTGTGGTTTTCTTGACAAACACAGAAGCGCACTGTCCTTTAGTAGATACACAGTAGTGCCATTGATTGTTAAAGGCACCCCCACTCATCACACATGTGGTTTGGTACAGGACATTTTTAGAAAAGGGTCTTGGACTTCCTTTCCACATTTCCAAATTGGCACCACTGACCACTACCCCATATGTGTGCACCCATTACTCTCAGGTTGCTGCAGCGCAACACTTTAAGTACTATTATAGTGCATGTCACAAACATTACTCAGTGGGGGATCGTTCCTCTGATCCCCGCTGAGCAGGCGAATAACAGGTCCGTCTCCGCTCACTGTGCTGAGATGGACCTGTCAGAGACCCGCTCTCCTCTATGGGGAGATCGGATGAAAACGGAGCGATAGGATCGGGTGTCAGCGGACATGTTACAGCCGACATCCGCCGCTCCATAGGAGTGAATGGAGGTTCCGATCAGGTCCGCCTGAATAACTGACAGACAGACCTGATCGGAAAGCCTGTGTGAAAGGGGCCCAAGTCCGAACCCGAGGGGGCGCACTTTGCCCTGGGCGCTGGATGACCTTGTCCCAGCACTGGTTACAGTTACACTCGGCTTAGTGTGAAACCTGCCAGTGCCATCTCTCAGTGCCATCTGTCAGTGCCACCGCAAATCAGTGCCACCCGCCACTGCCACTTAGTTCCACCAGCCAGTGCCACCCGCCCCTGCCAGCCAGTGCCACCCGCCCCTGCCAGCCAGTTTCAATTGCCAGTGCCACTGCCAATCAGTGCCATCTGTCAGTGCCAATGCCATCTGACAGTTCCAAACCAGTGCCACCTGCCAGTGCCAATAGTGCCATCTGTCAGTTCCAAACCAGTGCCACCTGCCAGGTCCAACTAGTGCCATCTGTACCGAGGACATCAAGTGTGTGCTAGAGTGACAGGAGTAAGCAAGGAGTGGAGTGGGTGAGTTTTTTTTTTTTTTTTAAATCGGCCTAAAATATCGGCCACAAAAATCGGCCATCGGCCGCCCCAATTTCTAAATATCGGCATCGGCCAGAGAAAAACCCATATCGGTCGACCTCTAGTTCGTAGGATTGATGTCCACGCTCACCAATTCCGAGTGTGAGACTACACCTTTGGCCATTTGTTTGCTGAACCCACAGAGTTACGCTATTTACTTTTTTCCGTTTGCCTATCTTTACGCATCCATGTGAGTGAGACCACACTTCTATGCAAGGCTGCTGCACTACCATCCATACTAGGAATCCCAGTTTATGCTGCTCCATCCCAGCGGGGAGGTAAGCTGCTTGTGAGCACTGGGTGGATATGCACCGAAGTTTCCTTCTTTTTCAAGCACTTCAACGGGTGATGGGACTTATTACACACTGGACTCTTTGTTATTATTTATAGCAACCATTTTTTGGACGTTTTCACTGTTTGCTTGTTGTTTTTTTGTTATACATTCTGTGCCATATTTTTTGCCAGTGTAGAGACATTGTCTGGATACACATTATATGCACCATTTTTTCATTTATTGCTTTGAGTGACACACGATTTTGGTATACACTACCTTCAGGGTTTTTATCATTTGTTTTCACCATCTGGCACTCACTTTTGGCCCCCACGTGTGGGTCACTTAGTATATGTAGCTTATTCATTATACATGCTTGATGGCATCACGCTTACTGCATCTGTTTGGTTTACATCTTTATTAGCTAGTTCCCCCCCAGAGCTTCCCTTTCACCATTCCTTCACTAGTGTAATCACAGCGCAGCAACCATTACTTTTTCTCACTTCATTCATCATTGTCTGTCTGGAACAGACTCCCCGGTGACTGCTGCAGTGCTCCATCCCTGTCTCTTTCCCCTTCCCTCATTCCCTCTCACTAGTTTAAATACCCAGCTAGTGCGGGGGTTCTTTTTTATATAATACTCAGGTAGGCCGTGGCATTTAAACTACGCTAAAATAAAAAATATTCCCCACATCATTACACCACCACCAGCCTTGATACAAGGTAGGAGGAATCCATGCGATTTACACAAATTCTGACCCTACCATCTGAATGTCGCAAACTCATCAGACCAGGCAACATTTTCCAATCTTCTATTGTCCAATTTTGGTGAGCCTGTGTGAATTGTAGCCTCAGTTTCCTGTTCATAGCCGACAGGAGTGGCACCCAGCATGGTCTTCTGCTGCTGTAGCCCATCTGCTTCAAGGTTCAATGTGTTGTGCGTTCAGTGGTGATATTCTGTATACCTTGGTTGTATCAAGTGTTTAAGTTACTATTGTCCATCTCGAACCAGTCTGTCCATTCTTTAACATCATCAACAAGGCATTTTCTTCCACACAACTGCCACTCACTGGATATTTTCTCTTTTTTAGACCATTCTCTGTAAACCCTAGAGATGGTTGTGCATGAAAATCCCAGTAGATCAGCAGTTTTTGAAATACTCAGACCAGCCCCGTTTGGCACCAAAAACCATGCCATGTTCAAAGCCCCTAAAATCCCCTTTCTTCCCCATTCTGATGCTCGGTTTTAACTTCAACAAGTCGTCTTCACAACATCCGGATGTCTAAATGCATTGAGTTTCTGCCATGTTACTGGCCGATTAGCAACCCTTAGCACATAACTAAAAAGGCAAAAAAAAAATTTTTTTTTTTTGTTTCAGATAGAGTAGAGCGGTATTAGAACACACACACACCTGCCTCCTCGTTAGGGAGATTTACACTTTCTATTTGCCATTTTTACCGTTCTCATTAAAAAAAATCCCAAATTTTAGGTTGTCGCCAGAACAGTATAAATCCTCATACACATGATCAGATTTTCCGACGAGAATTGTGTGATGGCAGGCTGCTCCATCGGACAATTGTGGTCGGATTTTCTGCCAACAAATGTGTGATGTCGGATTATCCGATCGTGTGTACAGAAGTCCTTCGGACAAAACTGCAAACACGCATGCTCGGAAGCAATGCTCACCATAACACATTAGCAGAAGTTGCCCAAAGGGTGGCGCTAAAGAGCTAAAAAACCACGTAGTTTCATGTTTGTTGGTTGACAATTCTTTTGCCATTTGTATGCAATACAAGTTCCTGGCCAACGCCCTTCGGACAAAAGTCTTACGCTTTGTCCGCGGAAAATCCGATTGTGTGTACAAGGCTAAAGAAGGGTAAATCTTCCAGTGCGGACACTAGATGGTTATCTTGTGATAACCAGGGATTCACTCAGGTTGGAGGGATTTCCCAACACTTTCTGTTTTGACTGCAGGAGAAGAAGCAAAGGAAAATCTACCCTAAGGGACACATATAGAAGAAAACCAGACAAGCCTTGCTCTAAACAAAATTGAGAGAAAAAAAAAAAAAAAAAACAACTTCTAAACCTAACCACTAAGACCCCTTTCACACTGGGGCGCTTTGCGGGCGCTATAATGCTAAAAATAGCGCCTGCAAAGCGCCCTGAAACAGCCGCTGCCATCTCTCCAGTGTGAAAGCCCCGAGGGTGTATACTGCTTCTCCACCGCTCCTGCCCATTGAGGGGGGTAAAAGCACCCCGCTAGCGGCCGAATAGCGTTGCGAAATTGATGGTAAGGCGCCGCTAAAAATAGCGGCGCTTTACCGCCGACGCACCCACGGCCCCAGTGTGAAAGGGGCCTAAAGTGGGTGCTTAACATTACCCCAAACATAAACCTTAAATTGCCATCAACACAAACTGCACTGCTGTGAACTCCATGCCCAAATCACGCCAACAGTTTCCAGCTCCAGAAAAGACCACTCTAAACATTTCTATGTCCTTCACCCTTTAGTATATTCATGCAATGAAACCCCACCTGACACACAGGGGTTGTTTTACTAAAGCTGGAGTGCAAACTATTGTGCAGCTCTGCATAGAAACCAATCAGCTTCCACATTTTATTGTCAAAGCTTAATTGAACAAGCTGAAGTTAGAAGATAATTGGCTACCATGCACAGCTGCACCAGATTTTGCACTCTAAAGTTTTGTCACTGTGGGGTTGATTTACTAAAAGGATCAGGTTAGATTTCCCCACCATGATCCTGAGAGTGATAACCTAAGCAAAAAGGGGTTCAAACTTCGGCCCAAGAAACAAAAGGTTTTGTGGATGCAGTTCTGCATTTTGGCCTGAAAGAGTCCCTGCGATAAACCCAGCAGGGGGTCCGAGCCATTAGCTGCAGCATTGAAAGCAGGTACCCGCAGATATTTGCAGCCACTCACAGGTTATCGTTATATGGTGATTACCTGCAAGTGATCGGCCCTGGGGCCTTAAACGATTCATAAGTTGTACAAAACATGAATGACTATAGGAGTTTTCATTTACCGTGTCTTCATTAGGAGACCACTGAAGATCTTCCACCGATTTAGTATGGCCAGTGAATGGTCTTTGGTCAACAAGCCAAGTTCCTCCTTCTTTAGGGTTCCATAAATGGATGTTTTTGTTACAATCACCAGTAATCAACCTCCCTGAAGAAAGACATACCAAAAAGGAAAGATGTAACCAAACTGAGATGTGCTGAGCATTTGGCAAAGGTAGGAAGCTAAATTGTACAGTTGATGGAATATACTGTAGCCCCCAAAAAAGCATAGAGAAAATAATTAACGAATGTAGCCAATCTATACCTGTAATTCTCTCATACCTGGTAAACAGGCTCTGAATATAACTTGGAGACACTTCCAGATGCCAGGTCAGCTTTCTGCAATTGTGGGCTCTGGAGAAAACCGAGACAAAGCTGACTCTTCCTGCTACTTGGAGGTACAATAGATTACCAAAAGTATTGGGACACCTGCCTTTACACGCACATGAACTTTAATGGCACCCCAGTCTTAGTCCGTAGGGTTCAATATTGAGTTGGCGCACCCTTTGTAGCTATAACTGTATATAATACTGGATGACTGTGGTTGTTTACCAGATACTAACGCAGATAAAATAAATATCTTTTGCTAACACAATCTGCAATGCAACATTCTAGCCCAAAAGCAATAACAGGTGACTGCAGATGCATTTTAGGCCCTCGTAGTACAGCACCCAAATGAAAACAGCACCTGCCCTGTATAACCCAATAACAGAATGGCCCCCTGTTTCCCGACAAGCAATGGAGATTTTTTGCACCTGCTTAGCTTTACATTCTCAGTGGGCATACTCCCACCCTTACTGTCTACTCTTCTCTGCAATGGTCATTCCTCCTTTACAGGAGATCCTTTTTGCTTCCTATCTGCAATACTGGAGGGTTCCTGCACACAGTTTTATACTCTCACTAGCAAAGGTGTGCCTGTTCACTGAACATGAACAAAATACCACACCCCCCCAAAAATGTATAGTGATATGAATACACAAAGTACTGAGTTCTGGTGAATGAAATCATTTAGCAGTATTGTAGTTTTTAGTTATGTAGTGAACATAATGCAGATCACAATAGTACAGAGGGATATACACAGCACACAAACATATAGGAGTCAAGGCGACTGACTTGAAGCAAAGTGTAGAGTGCAATGGTCTACTGGAACATACAAAACATTGTATAGCAAGCTTTACAAGGTTTTTCAGTCTAAATTATGCAGCATAGAGCATGGCATACAGATTGCAACAGTCTGGAGTATGTTCCATTCTACTTGGTGTAAAGTGCAGTGGCCTCAAGTGTCCCCTTACTCTGCAGCGGCCTCCCAAACTTTCCTGTCATGGCTAAATGCCAGCTGCATTTGTAGGTAAAGCTCAGACTCTTGCTGGTAATGTTGAGGCTTGTGGCCAAGCCTGATGGGCAACCTTACCAGTTGACTGAGGGCCGGTTCCCACTGCTACTATGACTTCTGTGCAAATCACATGCGATGTCTGTATGGCTGAATTTGCATCGCATTCGGACCAAACTCGTGCAGGACCCTCTTTTTGGTCCACACCAGAATCGGATCACATAAATGTTCACAAACATGCGATCCAATTTCTGTCCGAAAATTTACAGTTGGCACTGTGATAGGCAAACTGATCTGGAGGTGTCAACTTTGTATTGACACTCCCAGCAGTTTGCATAATGCAGTGTGAACTGGTGGCGGGAGACATGCGATGCGGGGAACCCGTACTGGATTTGTAGGGTTCCCACATCACTGCAGTGTGAACTGAGCCTCCATGCACAGGAGGCAGGAAGGGTTCGGAAAGCTTTTGGCATTGCCAGCATGTGCTGCAGCGTTAAAGCTGAACTCCAGCTTTTGATACACTTTATATAGTTAATTCGGACCAAGCTGGCCCAAACAAACTATGCCCCTCACTAATATGAGAGTCTGCTGGATGTGCTGTATAAAACTAGGAGATGCACCAAAAGATAGACACGGCACAGGCGCACTGAGCGCGCCAGTTTTCTGAATGGGAGAATGCCGGCCCCGCGCGCATGCGTGTGACGTCATCGCCGCTCTGGCCAATCACAGCGCCGGAGCGGCGATACCCGGAAGACGGCCGGAAGGGACATGGCGGCGGAGGGGAACGAGGAGCGCTTCGGAGACTTCGATCTCAGGTAAGTTCCACATAATGAGCTAGTATGCATAGCATACTAGCTCATTATGCCTTTTTTTTTGCAGGGTTTTTTTTTTCCCCCAGCAAAAAAACTTTTAGGTTTACTTCCTCTTTAACACCACAATGGAAGCCCAAGTGTGCAGACATACATAGAATTTAAAAGGGATACATTTTTCTTGCTCTTTTCTTATGCTAAATATGCCATTAATGGCCGACAATGAATTCATATGCATTTAAAATTGATTCTAAGAATAAAAAATGTCAAATACAATTTTATTTTTCAAAACTGTCGGTTTTTGGCCAAGCGGCATTTTCGGTACCAAAAATTCCATTCGGTGCACCTCTAGTATAAACTGTATGTAGTTGGAGCTTACATACAGCACTGTTTTACGGAATCTAGTTGACACCTTCCGGTCTCATACCCAGAACACAGTAGAGTGAGCGGCGCTCAGCCAGAGAAATCCAAAGTATTTTAGCAATGAAAAGCAGCACAGCTCTGAGGAAGGTGGATGAAGCCCCCCCGAAACGTGTCAGCGTGCTTGCAACGCGAGGTTGTGGAAGTATTTGTGCTCTGTACCTCATGGCATCTTCCCATTTACATTCTGTTCATCTATGTACCTTTGTGAGTATGCATTTTATTGGTTTTAGGTCTTTTATTAAAATATCTTTTTTACTGGGGTAATGCACTAGGTGTTTGCGCCTTCCCCTCTTTTGTTTTTGTAATGTTTCCTCTGATTGGCTGAGTCAGAGAGGTGGGCTGATGATGTCACAACTCTGCCAATATGCTCCGGGTAGAATACAGGAGGTCTCGGCTTGAACCTGGAACACAGGTATGCTGTATGGAGCCTCAGCTACATGCAGCTTATACAGCATCTCCAACGGCCCCACGTTAGTAAGGGACAAAAGTTAATTTTGACCAGCTTGGTCTGTCAAAATGGTTTAAGATGACAAGGTTTGGGAGGCCGATACAGGTCTCTGAGGTTACCTTTAGGTGCCATTCACTTCATACTGGCAGCAATTTGCTGCCCTTCACTCATGGTGTCAGTCTTTAAATTATTATTTGTGAATGAGCCGCATATTCAAGTGTGAACACAGCTTTCTAGTTCTGGTTGCATTTACAAAAGTAACCAACAATATGATAAATACTATTCTGCTTGTTGAGGATTTCTTTCAAGGCCTTTCTATACACGGCAGTTCTGACTAACAACAATGGGCACTATATGCAAGAGGCTTAATGGTTATAAAAAATAAAAAAAGACACACACCATGATAAAGAAACAGCAAACTGTCTTGTACAGTGCCTTGAAAAAGTATTCATACCCCCCTTAAAATGACACATTTTGTCATGTTACAGCCAGAAACGTAAATGTATTTTATTGGGATTTTTTGTGATAGACCAACACAAAGTGGCACATAATTTTGAAGTGAAGGGAAAATGATAAAATGGTTAAGATTTTTTACAAATAAATGTGAGAAAAAGTGTGGTGTGCATTTGTATTCAGCCCCCCTGAGTCAATTCTTTGTAGAACCCCCTTTCAATGCAATTACAGCTGCAAGTCTTTTTGGGGATGTCTCTACCAGCTTTATACACACATATAGAGAGTGACATTTTTGCCCATTCTTCTTTCCAAAATAGCTCAAGCTCAGTCAGATTGGATGGAGAGCGTCTGTATTCTTAGGGTCGTTGTTCTGCTGGAATGTGAACCTCTGCCAGTCTCAAGTCTTTTGCAGATTTTAATAGGTTTTCTTCTAAGATTGCCCTGTATTTGGCTCCATCCCTCATCCCATCAACTCTGACCAGTTTCCCTGTCCCTGCTGAAGAAAAGCATTCCCACAAAATGATGCTGCCGCCACCACCACCATGTTTCACGGTGGGGATGGTGTGTTTAGGGTGATGTGCAGTGTTAGTTTTCCGCCACACGTAGCGTTTTGCTTTAAAGCCAAAAGGGTCAATTTTGGTTTCAATTGACCAGAGCACTTTCTTCCACATGTTTTCCGTGTCCAGCACATGGCTTCTTGCAAATGGGACTTCATATGGCTTGCTTTCAACAATGGCTTTCCTTCTTGCCACTCTTCCAGATTTGTGGAGTGCACGACTAATAGTTGTCCTGTGGACAGATTCTCCCACCTGAGCCATCGATCTTTTCAGCTCCTCCAGAGTTACCATGGGCCTCTTGGTTGCTTCTCTGATTAATGCTCTCCTTGCCCAGCCTGTCAGTTTAGGTGGAAAGCCATGTCTTGGTAGGTTTGCAATTGTGCCATACTCTCCATTTTTTTTGATGGATTGAACAGTGCTCTCCGAGATGTTCAAAGCTTGGGATTTTTTTTTTTTTTTTTTTACCCTAACCCTGCTTTTAACTTCTCCACAACTTTATCCCTGACCTGTCTGGTGTGTTCCCTGGCCTTCACGATGCTGTTTGTTCACTAACAAACTGTTTGTTCACTAAGGTTCTCAAACACACCTCTGAGGGTGTCACAGAACAGATGTATTTATGCTGAGATTAAATTACACACAGGTGGACTCTATTTACTAAATAGGCGACTTCTGAAGGCAATTGGTTCCACTAGATTTTAGTTAGGGGTACCAAAGTAAAAGGGGGCTGAATACAAATGCACACCACACTTTTCACATATTTATTTTTAAAAAAAATGTTGAAAACCATTTATCATTTTAATTCCACTTCACAATTATGTGCCAATTTGTGTTGGTCGATCACATAAAATCCCAATAAAATACATTTTGGTTGCAACATGACAAAATGTGGAACATTCCAAGGGGTATGTATACCTTTTCAGGGCACTGTATAAGTTTGAGTTTAATGTAATGCACTTTAGTAAAGTCACCTTCCTTTTGTCCCTACCTGCTGTCTTTATAGACCAATCTATAGCAAAGCCTTCAGTCATGTGACCAGAGAACGAGTAGACTGGTTTGATCTTGGCTTGTTCTTCTTTCAGAAATGTAGCCAAGTTCTGAGGGTCTGATACAGCTGCCAACTGCTTCTGCAGATCATAGATTTCCACCTGACCCTTCTCTGACCAAACAGCAGCTAAAGGGATGTCCATCAGCGTAGTGACCTGTGAAAGGAGCACATTGTCCAGTTACTGAATCAAGTATGCTCAAAAGCAACATTAACAGCTAAATGACTAGATTTGTAAGATATTTAACCACTTTAGCTCTCAGAGATGGAGCTTAGCATTGCTGCTAGAGAGCGAGCGAGACTTCACATGTGCAGCTATGAATAGGAACAGAGCTCACTCTTGTGATGCTGAGGGATGAGCATCCAATAGCTGTAGCATCCTGGAGTTTTTTTGACATGCTTCAGAGGGGACCAATATGGCTTACAGGTATGCAACACAGTGCATTTTCATCTACTCAGGACCCTTACTTGAATGGGCTGTTTTATGCAAAAAGGTAAAAGCGGAGTTCCACCCAAATTTTTTTTTTTAAAGTCAGCAGCTACAAATACTGCAGCTGCTGACTTTTAATACATGGACACTAACCTGTCCTGGGCGCCCACGATGTCTGCACCCGAAGCCGATCTGTCCATCGGCTCTCAGGTGCTGCCGCCGAAAAGCGGAAGTTCCATTTTTGGGTGGAACTCCGCTTTGAGTAAATATTTATGGTAAGTTTAGCTTTAGGTTCTTTAGCTTATTTCCTGGACAAAATGAGCATTACATTCTTCATCAGCTGTGTGAGGGGGCACAACCTTTATTGCCTGGAATTGGACATTTAAGGCAAAACAGTCACTTGGGCTTCTTTTTCTCTTAAAGGGGTTGTAAAGGTTTGCGTTTCTTCACCTTAATGCATTAAGGTGAAACACCTGGCAATCACCAGCCCCCCAGCCCCCGTTTTACTTACCTGAGCCAGTTCACCTGGTCAGCGTGTCCCCACTGTCCTCCTCTTCATGGAGTCCCCGGCTTTGATTGGATAGATTGATAGCAACGCAGCCATTGGCTCAAGCTGCTGTCAATCAAATCCAATGACGCAGGGGGCAGGGGCGAGTCACTCACTCTGCGTCTATGGACGCCGAGTGTATGACTCAGGAGCGTGCCCCCAAGATAACCCCCTCGGGAGAGAGCCTCTCCAAGGGGGTTATCTAATGCGGGGAGGAGCCACGAGAGCCGCCAAGGGACCCCAGAAGAGAACAATCGGGGGACACTGTGCAAAATGAACTGCACGGTGGAGGCAAGTATGACATGTTTGTTATTTTTTGGGAACCTTTAGTATCACTTTAACAAGAAAAAAAAAAAACACTTGAGTATAATGTTATTCTGTTATGTGAAAGAATGTTTATTTTCATATTCAATCACATTCATTGCATACATGTGCAACCCTATTTGTTGAGAAGTCTGTGACCTGGACAGAAAGTAGAGAAGATTCTAGAATGAGGTCAAAGACATCAAATAAAAATCTGACAGAGGTTCTATCCCTTACCCATTATACCAAAAAATGCTTTGGTTTGTGCAAAAGTACCATTGAAAATAAATCACAACTACACTGCGATTGTTTAAAACCAAGCTGAGCTTTGTTGAATAATGCACCGGTGACTAAGCCCTGTGCACACTGATGCGATGCGGGAAACGCACAAGATGCGCTGTATTTCCCTGCATCGCTTTGCACCACATAGCATCCAAGCGATCTGCTGCGGGTGTCCATGTTAGATTAACGACAACTCAAAATGGATTGCAAAACACAGTGCGATTGCCAGAATCGCATTGCTTGGGTGTGAACACCAGTGCGATGCGATTCAGGTGCAGGGCAAAAAAATAAAGGGCCCTGCACCATTTTGGTGTGGATGCGATTTGAGCCATACAAAATGAATGGGCTCAAATCGCACTACACAGACATCACGTGAAGTGCACAGGAATGCAATTGGATTCCTGTGCAAATCAAATGCAGTGTTCCACATGCACCAATGTAAACCCAGGCTGAGAATCAATGAAGAAAATGATACAGATGCAACTTTCACATCACTGAATCGCAGACCTTGTATATAAAGTGAAAGAAAGGACAAGAGACTGTGCTGCCCAATACAATCAATTTCCATCATTTTTAAGGACAAATTGAAGATGAAAAGAAAAATCTAGTTAGTGAGTGCAAGTCTTTTGGAATGAGACAATTCCCTTCTATAATTTTTACCATTTGGTCTACAAACCACCTTCTAAAAACAGAATATAAGAGAGACTTTTCACATTTACCCGAACACGGTTAATGCCTCCAAAATGTGGAACCATAGCAAGCTCCAGTTGTGGCTTTTTCTCCTCCTCATCTTCATCTTCACTCTCACTGCTCTCAGAATCTGAGCCCTCTTTCTTCTCTTTGCTGGTCCGATGCAGGTTGTGCATCTTCATTACCAACAACCTAAAATTAATACATAATATTGTAAACTTCAAGTGTAACAAAAAAAAAAAAAAAAAAAAAAAAAAAAAAAGTATTTGTTTTTGGTGACAACTTTAAAATTTTGGTTTTCCCATTACATTCTATCCTGGTAACATTGCACGCCATGACAAAGAGTGTGCAAATCTACCTAGGGACACAGACGGCCATAAAAATGCGACAGTACTCAAAACCAAAATTAATTTAGCTACATGCACACTTTAAAGTCTCTCCCCCTCCCTCTATACAGTGGGTACGGAAAGTATTCAGACCCCCTTAAATTTTTCACTCTTTGTTATATTGCAGCCATTTGCTAAAATCATTTAAGTTCTTTTTTTAATAAATCTGCAAAAATGTCAACAATTCTGTGTTTTTCTGTCAATATGGGTTGCTTTGTGTACATTAATGAGGAAAAAAAATGAACTTAAAATGATTTTAGCAAATGGCTGCAATATAACAAAGAGTGAAAAATTTAAGGGGGTCTGAATACTTTCCGTACCCACTGTGGGTGTGTGAATATATATATATATATATATATATATATATATATATAAAAAAAAAAAAAAAAAAATCAGGGACTTTATTAGTAAGACTATTCAACAGCATGTGTGTCTACCCCCATGCTAGCACCGTAAGTATGGTGTCCCTAATCTGCTTGTTCTATTCAATGAAGAATTAGAGCAGTGCGACAGTTTTCATAATTTTGAAGTAGCTACTGCAGAAGCTGGAATTCTATCCCTTCAAACTCCCCAAGAGATACAAGAAATCAGAGAATTTTTTTTGACTGCAACAGAGCAGCAAGACACAAGACAGACATTTAACTTGCTATACTACAGTATATTACCAAAAGTATTGGGACGCCTGCCTATACACGCACATGAACTTTAATGGCATCCCTGTCTTAGTCTGTAGGGTTTAATATTGAGTTGGCCCACACTTTGCAGCCATAACAGCTTCAAATCTTCTGGGAAGGCTGTCCACAAGGTTTGACATTCTTCCAGAAGAGCATTTGTGAGGTCAGGCACTGATGTTGGACGAGAAGGCCTGGCTCGCAGTCTCCGCTCTAATTCATCCCAAAGGTGTTTTATCGGGTTGAGGTCAGGACCCTGTGCAGGTCAGTCAAGTTCCTCCACCCCAAACTTGCTCATCCATGTCTTTATGGACCTTGCTTTGTCCACTAGAGCTCAGTCATGTTGGAGCAGGAAGGGGGCCATCCCCAAACTGCTCCCACAAAGTTGGGAGCATGAAATTGTCCAAAATGTCTTGGTATGCCGACACCCTAAGAGTTCCCTTCACTGGAACTAAGGGGCCAAGCCCAACCCCTGAAAAACAACCCCACACCATAATCCCCCCTCCACCAAATGATTTGGACCAGTGCACAAAGCAAGGTCCATAAAGACATGGATGAGCGAGTTTGGGGAGAAGGAACTTGACTGGCCTGTACCTCCTGGCCTCAACCTAATAGAGCACCTTTGGGATGAATTAGAGTAAAACTGCGAGCCAGGCCTTCTCGTCCACATCAGCACCTGACCTCACAAATGCACTCCTGGAAGAAAGGTCAAACATTCCTATGGACACACTCCTAAACTTTGTGGACAGCCTTCCCAGAAAAGCTGAAGCTGTTATAGCTGCAAAGGGTGGGTCAACTCAATATGGACTAAGACTGGGTTGCCATTAAAGTTTATGTAAAGGCAGGGTGTCCCAATACTTTTGACAATATAGTGTATATATCATAGCTTGTAGACTCTAACCTTTACACAAAGTAAATAATATACTCTAATTTTGGTTATTTATTTTTTACCAGAGAAATGTAGCAGGATACATTTTGGCCTAAATTAATGAGAAAAAAGAAAAAAAAAAGAAAAAAGAAGGATTTGCAAAATGTTAAAAAAGAAACTAAGAACAATTTGTTTATTCAACATTTTCATTTATATAGCAAAAAATAAATAAAAAATCCAGTGGTGAATAAATACCACCAAAAGATATATCTCTACCTATCTACCCAATGAAAATGTCATTTGAGTACAGTGTTGCATCCTTAAGCAATTGTCCGGACTTGAAGTCGTAAAAGCCATTTTTTTCTTTTATGCTTATAGCAGGGCTTACATGCACGTGCTATTCTTTTTTATCTTCATCCCTTTATTATTCTTATTTTCTCCTCTGTGCCAACTCTTCTAACTGTGACCCGGTCCCACTGAATGGCTTCAGTTATGTGGGTGGCCCCTGTGCCTGTGGAGTTTCTTTAGTTTGGGTTCACACTTGTGTGGTGTGGAATACCGTATTTCTGTGCACATCACATGCAATATCTGTGCTGTGCAATCTGAGCCATTCATTTTGTATGGCTCAAAACCCCCATCGGAGCCACACCAAAAAACAGGACCCTTTTTTTTGGCGGCACCTGAAGTTGCACGTGTAAACACCCATGTGATGCGATTATGACAATGATTATGAATTTCGCTGCGTTTCCCACATTATGCACTCCTGTTTAGAACTACAATCATTTGTGCAGCCGTTCCCAGCATATAGCAAGTGCAAGAGACAGAACCGAAGCCATGCCTCTCCTATACAGTGGTGACTGACAGCAGCTACCGAACTTTGGTTCTATGTCTCTTCTACTGCCTGGGTGTGTGGTGCTAGGAGTGCTTGTACGCAAGATGCCATTTCAAAACCGGAGCGCACACAATATGGAAACTCATGGGAGATTCCATAGGTCATGGCAGGCACAGGGGGCACCCACATACCTGAAGTCAGCCAGCCTGGCTTGGACACAGTCAGAGAAGCAAGCAAGGAGGAGAAAAACTGAAAAAGAATAGCAAGAGCATGTAAATCCTGTGATAAGCACCTAATAAAAAAAATGGATTTATTATCTCTTTAAATAGCGGAATACAAGTTGAAATTTGGCCGCAAAGTTTTAAACAAGAATAAATAAGCAATAAATGATTGCATTACCTGTTGCCTTGAGCGGTGTCAGCTTGTGTTCCAGCACAGAGAAACAAAGTCAGAGGGTAGTCTGAACGACTGTCTCCTAAAGTATCCAGAATGACATCAAAACTTAAACATGGCGCACCTGAAAAGAGAAAAAATATTATAGAAGAGAAACATGGGAGATCCACAGACAGATGTCAAACACCTACCTATCTCCAATCCAATCTGGTCTGCTTAAAACTAATGCAAGGGGATCCATTGTCCTCCGTGTAGGTGGACTGAATCATAGATAGTCGGGTGTAAACAGACAGTGGAATCCATTTACACTCGGCCCCACATAGATCAGAGTAGGCTCTGCCTGTGTCTGCTCTTCATAAACTGAGCGGACACAGACCTGTCATCTGCCTGCTCTGCTCTGATCAGCATAGTGTTGGGGCGTAACAGGGACTGACTTGAAGAGTAGACAAAACACCCAATCCCTATTCAATATAGATTGTGTGTATGGTCCTCTGTGGGACTTTTCAGGGTAGACTCCACCCTAAAAAGTCCCACAGAGGACCATACACACAATCTGCTCTGATCAGCAGGGGATCTGTGAGCGGATCCCCTGCTGATCGGATCTGAGACTGCCCCCTGTGAAAGGGGTCTTGAACACTGCTTTTTTTTTTTTTTATGGTGGTTTATGTCATAATGTGCTAGTATGCACCACAAATTCGCACATTATAGCAGGCTTATCTGTTAAACCAGCCCTGCAGCTAATCCTAGACACCTCCATCTTTTCCCGGTCTTCCTCATGGGTTCCCTTTCTCCAGCCACATAAATAGATAAGCCGCGATGACATCACTCCTACGAAAGCACATGGGAGTCACATCACTATGGCACAGAGCGGGTGCTGTAAATGTGGTCTGAGCTGCACATGTGGCTCAGAATACATTTCCGCTGACAGATCAGAAGAGGCATTTATGACAAAAAAAAAAAAAAAAAAAAAAAAGAACACTGGGGTTTCTTCTGTTATTAAAATCTGCCCGTCAGCTGTGTTTGACATTTATACTTTATTACCACTGTAGGCAGGACTGCGCCGTCCTGTAAATTCAGGCAACCCATTATAGCCCAAGGAGTGATGTGTGCTCAGTACTGCTCAACCCTGCAGCCAAAGTATGGCTTTAATGTCAGCCAATTCCTGCTGAATCTGACAATATTCAAGCAGTTTGTGAACCTGCTCAACAAACTGATTGAAAAAAAATAAATCAAGGGAGGTGGGTGGAAAATGGTCACCTGAACAAAAACGGCATCCTATCAGCAGGGCTTAACAAATCTCAGGCGCCAGGTCGCCATGGTGTCTACACATTGCATTCTGGCGCCTCGGCTTTTGTCAGCCTAGCTGGCCTGGGTATGGGAGGTTGCATCAGGCTGGACTGATTCTTTCACAGACTGACCTGAGCTGGCAGCTGCATTCACAGAGAGCCACCAAACTCACACACCACCGGCTATTTGGTGTGACAGTGAGCCTGCTTTGCCATTGATCACAGGAGGGAGCCAGGATCTGGACACCGGGCGGGGAATCAGCTTAGCCTGGCTGCTCGGTGTGAATGAGCCCACCTCGTCGCTGATCGCAGGAGGGAGACGGGATCCGGACCGCAGCCGGGGATTCAGCCTAGCCTGGCTGCTCAATGCGATGGTGTGCCACCTTGCCGCTGATTGCAGGGGGGGAGCCGGGATCCGGGCTGGGGATTCAGCCTGCTTGCTGCCTTACTGAAGAAAGGATCCAGTTGGGACCCGGGGGGAGCAAGTTAGAGTAAGCTTTGCTTAAGGGATCCAGCTGCACAAGGTGGGGGGGGGGGGGGGGGGGGAGAAACTGCAGGTGGGGGAGGTGGAAGGAAATGCTGCAGGGGCTTCTGCAGAATGTCAGCTAGGTGAGCCGCCCATCAGTGCCCCCAAAATAAGAAAAAAAAATTATAAAAATTTCTTATAGGTACAGTGTTGCATGACTGTATCATTGTTATTGAAAGTGTCACAGCGCTGAAAGCTGAAAATTGTCCTGGGCAGGAAGAAAGTGAGAGTTGCTGGTATTGAAGCAATTAACCACATCAGCTCCAGAAGGTTATACCCACTTCCTGACCAGGCCATTTTTTGAGATATGGCACTGCATTGCTTTAACTGACAATTGCGCGGCTGTCCGACGTACCCAAATAAAATTAATGTCCTTTTTTTCCCCCCACAAATAGAGCTTTCTTTTTGTGGTATTTGATTACCTTCTGCGCTTTTTATATTTTGCACTAAAAAAAAAAAAAAAAAAAAAAAAAAAAAGGGCAACAATTTTGAAATTTTTGTTTTTAACTTTCTGCTAGAATATATAAAGTAAAAAAAAAAAAGAAAAAAAAAAAATTCTACATATTTTTGGTAAAAAAAATCCCAATAAGCGAATACTGGTTTGCGCAAAAGCTATAGCGTCGGAAACGATAGAGTTAGGGACTTTTATTTATTTTTACTGATATGGAGGCGATCTGCGATTTTTAGCGGGACTGCGACATTGCGGCGGACAGATCTGACACTTTTTGGGGACCAGTGACACCAACATAGTGATCACTTCCAATAAAAGTTAACACCAGGGGGTGATCAAAGGGTTAAGTGTAGAGGTCGACCGATATATCGGCCGATATTTAGCCTTTTTAAAGAAATCGGCATCGGCCGATTATTATGTAAAGAGGCCGATTGTTTGGGATCTGAGGCAGGGGCAGTGGAAATCTCCCCCCCCCCCCCCGCCGCCAACCGTCTATTCTAAACGGCTGCTATCACGGCCGCTGCCCGCTGACTTTTTTTTTTTTTTCCCCAATGGAGGAAGTCGGCAGCGGCGGCCACCGTCGATTGGCTGTTCCCGGCCGCGCTGCATTCTGGGGTTTGTAGTCTGGAGGCTGGGAGCGCAGCACGTCAGGGGACGAATGGAACAGTCTTTGGCCATGCAAGGGTACAGAAGGGAGTCGGGAGCGCTCCGCTGGTGGGCACTGATGAGGTGGCAGTGAATGACAGCTTGGCACTGGTGAGCTGGGCACTGGTGGGCACTGATGAACTGGGCACTGGTGGGCACTGATGAACTGGGCACTGATGAACTGGGCACTGGTGGGCACTGATGAACTGGGCACTGGTGGGCTTGGCACTGGGCACTGCTGAGCTGGGCACTTGTGGGGTGGGCACTTGTGAGCTTGGCAATGGTGGGCACTGATGAGCTGGGCACTGGTGGGCACTGCTGAGCTGGGCACTGGTGGGCACTGCTGAGCTGGGCACTGGGCACTGCTGGGCACCGATGAGGTGGCACTGATGGACATTGATAGGCTGCACCCCACCTCTCCACCCTAAACAATAACCTCCTCCCCACCTCTCCACCCTAAACAATAACCTCCTCCCCACCTCTCCACCCTAGATTTTTATGAGAGGAAGGAAAAAAAAAAAAAAAAATCGGCCTAAAATATCGGCCGCAAAAATCGGCAACATGTATCGGCCATCGGCCGCCCCGATTTCTAAATATCGGCATCGGCCAGAGAAAAACCCATATCGGTCGACCTCTAGTTAAGTGTTCCCTAGGGAGGTGCTTACTAACGCTGTGGGGCAGTGTCACACTGAAGGAAAAGAGAGATCTTGTCATTCAGCTCAGCTGAATGACAAGATCTCTCTTTCCCTTCCTGACAGATCCACCGTTTGCCTTGTTTACACAGGCAGATGGCTGATCCGTCTCTCCTGTGAACGATTGGCGGTTCACGGCCGCCGGACACGCTGATTGGCACCCGCTGTGTCCAATCACAGCGGGAGTGGCGCGCGTCCCCTAAACTGCGTGCACAAAATAATGCACAGGTATGTGATTTTGCGCAGCTGGGCCTCCCTGCCGCAGTAAACGTATGTGGGTTGGTCTGGAAGCGGTTAACATCTAAAAACAAAAACAAACAAAAAAAACAAAAAACTTTAGCTCTGCTGCTTACCCACAGCAGAGCTAAAAGTTTTTTTTGTTTTTTTTTTGCTTCTTCACATACCGGCACCTCCTGTTTGTTTTTGTGTATAAAGATACACATCAGGGCTACATAACAGAAGGGGTTTAAAGCTTTGTTAGTTAAAACTGGCGCCCAAGTTTTTTTTAGCTGGCTCCTAGATTTCAAAGCAAATTTGTCAAGCCGTGCTGTCAGATGACGTCTCTGTTCAGGTTTTCAGACAGCTGCATGTTCAGGGTACCGGAATCTGACCTGGTAGTCCCTGTGCAGCACATGCGTTGTCCCCGTCATGTTTCCTAGGCCCAGAACTCCCACCTGCAGACCTGGAACTCGGCATGGGGGGGGGGGGGGGGATTACCAATACTAAGAGGGGAGGAATATTAGCGAATGACTGTTCGCTGATCCCCCCAACCCTACATGTTTTACATCACTCCTGAGTTCGACTGTCACAGCGATGAGGTGGAGATCACCTTGTATTCATTGATAAAATTACAATGGGTTCTGTGAATGGTGCCTGTGCGGAGTGAGCGACCCCCTGTGATCGCTGTGTAGCTGCTGTACACAGGGACGATCGCTGTAATAGCAGCGACTACTAGCAATTTCCAAAGGTGATCAGCTAGGTATGGTATATGTATACATTGATCCAAGGTGCATTGATAGAACTATATGATATACAAAGCATGCCTGGAGCTCAGCTGTAGAGATCAGAAACTGATCTCCAGAAGATATGGGTCACATGTCACTATTATGACAATAATACCCGGTGACATTGTATGAATGGTCTGACCTGTCTGTGCCTGATGATAGAGAATGTAGGCATCATGGTCCATCACCAGCTCCTCTCCCTCCTCCAGGGGCTCCACCCCGGGTAGGTACACTCTCTCCGGACCCGTGTCCTTCTCTTCTTCCTCGTTCTCCTCCATGATCTCATCCTCCTCATCCTCGCTCTCTGTCCCCTCCATGTCTTCATCGTCTTCCCGTGCGGGTTCTCTCCATGTGGGTTCCCCTGTGCCCGACATGATGGGAAAGGGAAAGCGTCACTTCCTGCTGCTTCAACTAAGGGCAGCGTCTGCCGGAGTTTTTTTTTTTTTTTTTGTCAATAATCTTTATTAACACGCAGTCAATTCGAAGACATCTGTAAAGTCTGAGCTAAGCCACATTACACAAAGAGAAACGATTGTCTAGTGTTCTCTGTTCTGTGGGTTGTTCTTGGTTTTGGGGGAAGCTGTGAATGAGAGGAGCAATCAGGTCAGAACCTGAGGAGAGGAGCAATCAGGTCAGAACCTGAGGAGAGGAGCAATCACATCAGAACCTGAGGAGAGGAGCAATCAGGTCAGAACCTGAGGAGAGGAGCAATCAGGTCAGAACCTGAGGAGAGGAGCAATCAGGTCAGAACCTGAGGAGAGGAGCAATCAGATCAAAACCTTAGGGGAGGAGCAATCGGGTCAGAACCTGAGGAGAGGAGCAATCAGGTCAGAACCTGAGGAGAGGAGCAATCAGGTCGGAACCTGAGGAGAGGAGCAATCAGGTCAGAACCTGAGGAGAGGAGCAATCAGGTCAGAACCTGAGGAGAGGAGCAATCAGGTCGGAACCTAAGGAGAGGAGCAATCAGGTCAGAACCTGAGGAGAGGAGCAATCAGATCAAAACCTTAGGGGAGGAGCAATCGGGTCAGAACCTGAGGAGAGGAGCAATCAGGTCAGAACCTGAGGAGAGGAGCAATCAGGTCGGAACCTGAGGAGAGGAGCAATCAGGTCGGAACCTGAGGAGAGGAGCAATCAGGTCGGAACCTGAGGAGAGGAGCAATCAGGTCAGAACCTGAGGAGAGGAGCAATCAGGTCAGAACCCGAGGAGAGGAGCAATCAGGTCAGAACCTGAGGAGAGGAGCAATCAGGTCAGAACCCGAGGAGAGGAGCAATCAGGTCAGAACCCGAGGAGAGGCGCAATCAGGTCAGAACCCGAGGAGAGGAGCAATCAGGTCAGAACCCGAGGAGAGGAGCAATCAGGTCAGAACCTGAGGAGAGGAGCAATCAGGTCAGAACCTGAGGAGAGGAGCAATCAGGTCAGAACCTGAGGAGCAGGTACAATATAGGAAGAGCCACAACAAAGTACCAGAAATATTGGCCAGGGCTGTGTGTTGAGAGGAACTTGGTGGAACACAGTACAGTAATAGATCCACACTGTCCCTGATTTGGAACAAAGTCCCTCTTTCTTCCTCATTTGTCCCTCATTTTGGTCTGATCTTTGTAGTAGTTGTATATAAAATTCACTTTTTATCTTTCAAAAAGTGTTTCCCAGTACTAAACCTTTCATCCAATTTCTAAATTGCTGCATTTGTAAATTTTAATAGCCAATATAAAGGAATAGTAGTGGTAAAAAAAAAAAAAAGCCCTTGTGGATTTAATTAACCTTTTTTTAATTAATTCTCCTTTAAGGGGGTGTGACAGGGGGCGTGTCCTTTGCATCCTTTTTTCCCACAAATGGAGCTTTCTTTTATTGGTATGTGATCACCTCTGTGGTTTTTATTTTTTGCACTATAAACAATAAAAAAAAGTGCGTCAATTTAAAAAAACAATATTTTTTACTTTTTACTATAATAAATATCCCAAATCTTCTTCTTTTTTTTTTTTTAAACCATCAGTTTAGGCCAATATGTATTATTCTACATATTTTTGGTAAAAAATTGCTATAAGCGTATATTGATTGGTTTGCGCAAAAGTTATAGCATCTACAAAATAGGGGATAGATTTATGGCATTTTTTTTTTTTTACTAGTAATGGTGACGATCTGCTGTTTTAAACGGGACTGCGACATTGCAGCAGATAGATCGGACACTTTTGACACTTTTTTTGGGACCATTGACATTTATACAGCGATCAGTGCTATAAAAATGCACTGATTACTGTATACATGTCACTGGCAGGGAAGGGGTTAACACTAGGGGGCGATCAAGGGGATAAATGTGTTCCCTTGTGTGTTTCTAACTGTGGGGGAAAGTAAATAGTGTGTTTCTAACTGTGGGGGGATGGGACTGACTAGAGGAGGAGACAGATCGCTGTTCCTAATTACTAGAAACAGCAGATCTGTTTCTCCTCTCCTGTCCGAACAGGGATTTGTGTGTTTACACACACAAATCTCTGTTCTGGCTCTCGTGCCCACGATCGCGGGTGGCCGGTAGACATTGCATCCGCCAGCCACGCGCATCGGGTTCCCCCGAATCCCCGATGCGCAATCCCGCCTGCTATACTGGTACGGCGAGTCGTGGGAACGAGCTGACCTGCCGCCGTTTAATGATGGCGTCTGGTTGGCAAGTGGTTAAACAATGCTCAGTTGGTACTAAGGGGCCCAAAGTGTGCCAAGAAAATATCCTCCACACCATTACACCACCAGCCTGAACTGTTTATACAAGACAGGATGGATCTATGCTTTCATGTTGTTTACACCAAATTCTGAACCTAGACTCATCAGCCCAGGTAATGTTTTTCCAATCTTCTATTGCTCAATTTTGGTGAGCCTGTGTGAATTGTAGCTTCAGTTTCCTGTTCTAAGCGGACAGGAGTGACACCTGGTGTGGTCTTCTGCTGCTGTAGCCCATCTGCTTCAAGGTTTTGTTATTATTCATGGCAGTCTACCAGGAACCTGCAGCGGCTGTCCGATGAAGACAAGCAGATTATTGCCATCAGGGAGGAACACAGGTGCTTTTGGATATGGCTGATTCTTCAAAAACACTGCAGCACTCAAAACAAGGTACTCCCAAAGGTGTTTAGGTACACAATGCTTCCCCAGGTGCAGCTGTACATAGATCAGGAAATCTTCAGTCAACTGCAAAAAAAACATTTATAAGGGGGCAAACTCCTAATGTATAAAAATATCAGGCATATAACATGGATAACCAATGTGAACAAAGAAAACCTGTGCTAGGAGCCCAAAAAGGGTAACAATTAAAAGCAGCTGGCACAATACCCTAATACATTTTTTAATTCATGGTTACGCTCTTTTTGTATTATATTTTTTATCACTTGTAAGGAGTATTAATGTTATTTTTATAGTGCTGCACTGTTGTTTTCCATATAACATGGATATTTCAGCCATGGGGAGTGTCTCCATCAATAGACCATCAGATTGGAAACAAACGCATTTCAGGAGACAATCCCCCTTCCTCAGAGCTCTCAGAGTGTTTTCTTTTGGATATGCCCTTCGCTCTCTTGACAGGAAGCTGTCATAAGCAGCATAGGTGTTCCCCACCCCACTGCATGTATACAAGGGGCATTTTTATGTGTGGATGTGGGGCCTCTGACACTTTTGATTGGTGGTCTGTAGTGACAACTTCTTGGTGGGAAAGCTCAGTTGGGTTCAGACTAGTATCAGAACGGGCCTGAGCTAATCCCTTATTGACATATCTGTGAACTTTCGAAAATCTGATAGTCTACCCTCCCCCCAGACTGACAATAATGCTGTCCAAATGTGTCTGCTTTACTACTTCATCCAGAATGCAGACACCCTAAGAATGAAGGCCCCTTGACCCGCCCCGCACTAAGGAAAGTGAGCCTTGACTGCTGGATGCTTGGCAACCAAGCGGGGCGTCAACATAATCAGGGAGTCGGAGTGGCTCTGCTGGGATTGGCTACAATGACACTGGGTGAGGGGGTGGTCCCAGAACTCTAGAAAAAGCTATGCAGAGGAACGTCCCACTACTTCCGAAGACCACAATGTCAGATATTTTTAACTCTGCGGCACGGTTCGAGCTCGTGATTGCTGACAAAATTGAACAAGAGTTACTAATGGGCCGCATGGCGGGTCCGTTTGACCTCCCTCCCTATCACAACTTGCGGGTTTCCCCGCTTGGCGTGGTGCCTAAAAAAGATCCTGGCAAGTTCCGTCTGATCCATCACCTTTCCTTTCCGTCGGGTTCTTCTGTCAACGACGGTATTGACAAGGAGGAGTCTCGGGTGCAATATGCCTCTTTCGATACGGCGCTTGGTCTGCTTTGGTCTGCAGGTGCTTCTGCCCTCCTGGCCAAGACGGACATTGAATCGGCCTTTCGCCTCTTGCCCGTCCACCCGGGCTGTTTCCATCTCCTGGGTTGTTTTTTCCGGGACTACTATTATGTGGATATGTGCCTCCCCATGGGTTGTGCCATATCGTGCTACTATTTTGAACTTTTTAGCTGCTTCCTGGAGTGGGTTTTGATTCAGTTCGCTAGGTTACACTTGGTTCTACACTACCTGGATGGATGACTTTTTGTTTATAGGTCCTGCGGGTAGTGAGGATTGCCTTCCCATGTTGTCCGCTTTTCAGGAGGTTTGTAGTTCATTGGGCATCCCACTGTCTCTTTTCAAAACCGAGGGCCCGTCCACGATTTTGTCCTTTTTAGGTATCGAAATTGACTCGATGGAAATGGTTTTCCGGCTCCCGGCGGATAAATTGGCTAAGCTTAAGGCATTGGTGTGATTCGCTAGGGCCGCCAGGAAGCTCCGGCTCCAGCAGCTTCAATCCCTGTTGGTCCATCTTGTCTTTGCTTGCTGAGTGCTTCCCATGGGTAGGGCCTTTTGTCGGAGGCTGTCATGGGCCACTAAGGGCATAGCAGCCCCTCATCATTACGTACGCATAACTAAGCCTATGCGTGATTATTTGGAGGTATGGCTTTCCTTCTTGCAGACCTATAATGGTCACTCCTACTGGCAGCTGGAGGAAGTACCTAACTCGCATTTGGAATTCTACATGGACGCATCGGGCTCCTGGTGTTTTGGTGCCTTCTTCCAAGGTGCTTGGTCCGCTGAACCCTGGCCGGCCTCATGGGCCCAACTAGATTTGTTACGGAACTTGATCTTGTTGGAACTCTTTCCCATCGTAGTGGCAGTGGAATTGTGGGGGGAGGAATTGCGGAACAAGGGTATACTAGCAGGCACAGGCTCTTAGTGTGTAGGCTGGTGTGAAAGAGCTCTTAGCTCATAGCGGTCACTAGCTACAAAACTACTAGTGTCAGGATGGCTACGAAACTGGCTGTTTGTCCCTATGGAACTGCTTTGAGGCAGTGAGTTGTCGCTCCATCGGTGTACCAAATGCTGCTCGATCTCAATTAATAGCGATGGAAGCGACAAATCACTGCCTCAGAGTAATTCTGGAGGGGCAATAAACCAGCCTCTTAGCCATCCTGACACTAGCCAATGGAACAAATTGGCTACCGGGGACAGGGGTGTTTTAATTTTTTTTAACTTATTTTTATTTATTTTTACACTTATAGGTGGCACTGGTATGCGGCACTGATGGGCACTCATAGGCGGCACTGATGGGCATTCATAGGCGGCACTGATGGGCACTCATAGGCGGCACTGATGGGTACTTATGGGTGGCACTGATGGGTGGTACAGACGGGCACTGATAGGTGAGCACTGATGGGTATGGATGGGCACTGATAGGTGGCACTGATGGACACTGGTGGGTGGCACTGATGACACTGGTGGGTGGAATTGCTGGGCATCACAAATTATTTTGTGCCATGATGGTGCCAGTCAGTGCCCATTTGTGGGCACTGATTGGCATATGTTGTGCATACTTTTTTACATGTGGATGGCCATGGGAGACTTACCTGGCCATCCACATGTTAGCTGCTTCCCTGGTGGTCCTGGGCGGCATCCTGGTGGTCCAGTGTGGGCATCCAAGGGGGGGCTGCGCTGATAAACAATTAGCGCGAACCCCCCTGTCAGAAGAGCCGGCGATCGGCTCTCCTCTACTCGCGTCTGTCAGATGCGAGTGAAGAAGAGCCGATCGACGGCTCTTCCTGTTTACATTGTGATCAGCTGTGATTGGACACGGCTGATCACGTGGTAAAGAGCCTCCGCCGGACCACAGCACCACCGTTCGCCGCAATGCGTGCCCCCACAGGCACGCGGCGGCTGTAATCCTGCTGGACGTCATATGACGCCCAGTCAGGATAACTGAACCACCGCCCGGTCGTCATTCTGATATAGGCCCTGCGAGAAGTGGTTAAACTGCCTTGTTCATTCCTTTCCTTCCGTTGCCTGGTCACCATATCTGGAGTTTCTCTACTGTGTTCCTGTGAAAGACTTTGCCAGGCTGACATCCCTTCTGGTTCCTGATCCTGTTCTGGCTTGTCTGACTACCCACTTTGGCTTCCGATCCCTGGCTTATGCTTTGACTACGTTTACTGATCTGTAGCATTTTTTACCATTACATTACATAAAAGGTGTGATTTTTACTGCATTTCTGTCTCAGTCTGATTCATGGTTCCTGACAGTCTCATGATTCCATTCTAACAGAGCCTGCAGTTATGTGCTATTTTGACTTTTGTCTGTGCTGTTTTCACACTCTCCTGCTGTGTTGCAGTCACCTGCCTCCGCTAGGCTCATCCACTAGAATTTATTTTTGACTCCTTCCCCAAACAGCTTTTTGGTTTACAGATACCAGAGCCATACAATGTTGCTTAAGTTTAGATGCCAGGCATCCAACCAACACACCCATCAGAATCCCAGAAACCAGAGAGGTCTGGTTTCATGCCAACATTGCCTGTAAAGACTTGTTAACCGCTTGCCTAATGGGCACTTATACTCCCTTTCTAACCAGGCCAATTTTCAGCTTTCAGCGCTCTGACACTTTGAATGACAATTACTCAGTCTGCGACACTGTAGTCATATGATTTTTTTGTCCTTTTTTTCACACAAATAGAGCTTTCTTTTGGTGATATTTAATCACCACTGGATTATTATTTTTTGCACTAAAATAAAAAAAACTGAACATTTATTAAAAAATTAAATAAATTATTTGTTCCTGTTATAAAATTTTGCAAATTAGTCATTTTTCTTTATAAATTTTGACCAAAATTTATACTGCTACATTTCCTCAAATGACCCCTTTTTGGAAAGTAGACATCCAAGGTACAGTTTTTAGTAAGAGGCATGGTGAGTTTTTGAAGTTGTAATTTTTTCCCACAATTCTTTGAAAAATTACGATTTTTTTTTTTTTTTAATTTTACAAAATTGTCATATTAACAGGTTATTTCTCTCAAATTGCATATGCATACTTGCAACTACACACCAAAACACATTCTGCTACTCCTCATGAGTATGGCGATACCACATGTGTGAGAATTTTTTACAGCATAGCCACATACAGAGGCCCAAGATTCAAGAAGCACCTTCAGGTGTTCTAGGGACATAAATTACACATCTAATTTCTTGACCAGGTCATTTCGGCTATAATGCGATCAGCAAGTGGATAAAGAAGTTATTAGTTTTTTGCTTTGGTTCCTCTGATCTTTGAATAGGAAGTGGCAAGACCATCTCAAGGATTGCGTTCTGGAGTTGCCTGTTGCACAAACTCAAACCATACCATGCACAAACCACACCTAAATGCAAAAAAATAACTGGATTATAACATTTATAGGTAATAGCATTAGAGATTGTTGATCTAGGGAATATCTGATTCCCTTCTGTAAGATCAGGAATTAATTTATTTTTCCTGTCGCTGGAGCAAATTGGACCATGCTTCATAAGGGTTTTTTCCTTCCTTTGGGTATAGGACTGTAAATATGGAGGATTTCTACTTATTTTTTTTTTATTGGTTGACTTACATAGTGCACTTACATCAGGTAAAAGCATAAATAGCATATAAAAACAGCGGGGTTGTGGTTCCTGCTTCACTTCCTGTTTCAGCTGTCAGTCACCTGACTCCACGGTGATGTAAGGGCATTATATTTTAAATAAATTGGTTTAAGAAGCTTGCTGCACTATGGGGATCCCTTTTGCTTTATGAGTCCTCTGCAGGAAGGAATTACGATCTTTTAAGGGGTCATGGCACTTATTTAAACTGGATGTGTTGCACAGTATCTAAAGTGGAAATCGGAGGAGAAAATTTAAGTGAGATTATAACCAAGTGTAATATACAGCAACCCCTAAGTGGGAAAGGTGTAATTGAACCTGACACTGGGCAGGTCAACTACATAAGTTGAGCGCATAAGTAAATGGTGGTGGGATTCACACAGTGTATATAATCTTATTGGATCACCAGAGGTAGAAGATGAGAAGAAATACTTTATTTAGACACAAAGAACTTTATTTATATTTCAATGGATTGATGAACAGTAGTAGCAGTATTGTATTATATGTTCTTGATTTTTATTACGTATATGATGTTTATCACATTTGGAGTACACACTGTGCTAATCAGCACAATTATGTTTGTAGCGGTAGTAGGTAGGCACAGCAGTGTCACATATGGATTTTAATTGTATAGATGCAGGGTGTGGGAACACACATTACTTCTAGCAGCCACCAAAACATTGTTATAATATTATTTTATTCTGCACTTATTTTGTTTTGTTTTTTCACATTCAACACGTAAAGGGTAGCGTGGGTTTGACACACCACGCATTTAACTCCCATTCACAGCAATACACTAGAAAAGCACATGGAATGCATTTTAAAAGGCTGCATCTTATAAAAAGCAGTGCAATATAGGACAGTGTTTCTCAACTCCAGTCCTCAAGGCACCCCAACAGGTCATGTTTTCAGGCTTTCCATTATTTTGCACAGGTGATTTGATCAGTTTCACTGCCTTAGAATTACCAAAGCCGTTTCATCTGAGGGAAATCCTGAAAACATGACCTGTTGGGGCGCCTTGAGGACTGGAGTTGAGAAACATTGATATAGGAGTCTATTTTTTTTTTTTTTTTTTATTGTTGGACAAATGTCTCAAACATTCAATTTCCCTGTATTTTGTCTAATATGATTATTTCCTATAATAATCAGCTCCAGCTAGGGATAGCTAGTATAGCAGTATTTTTCAAACTGCCTCAATCAGAAAAATATTGCATTATGGCCTCTAGTAGTGATGAGCCGAACACCCCCCTGTTCGGTTCGCACCAGAACCCGCGAACGGACCGAAAGTTCGAACGAACATTAGAACCCTATTAAATAGAATGGATGCGAACGTTCGAATTCTAAAGTGCTAATTATAACAACTATTATGCATGTTATTGTCCTAAAAAGGGTTTGGGAACCCGGGTTCTGCACCAGGGGACATGTATCAATGCAAAAAGAAGTTTTAAAAACGGTCGTTTTTCGGGAGCAGTCATTTTAATGATGCATAAAGTGAAAAAAAAAAGTCAAATATTCCTTTAAATATCGTACCTGGGGGGTGTCTAAAGTATGCCTGTGAAGTGCCACGTGTTTCCCGTGTTTAGAACTGTCCCTGCACAAAATGACACTTCTAAAGGAAAAAAAAGCCATTTAAAACTGCTTGCGGCTTTAATGTAATGTCTGGTCCCGGTAATATGGATGAAATTCTTTAAGAAAAATGGCATAGCTACCCCATGACCCCCCCCCCCTACCCCAGCCCATTACCAGCCCCTTTGGGTCTTGTATGGATATTAAGGGGAACCCCGCACATAAAATAAAAAAGGCCCTATATACTCTGAACAGCCCTATACAGGCGGTGCATACAAGACAGGGACTGTAGGTTTGTTCTTATGTAGAATCTGTTTGTAATTTTGAACAGGTACATTGTTGAAGTGTAGCTCCAGACCAAAAATCTATTTTTAAACTTTTTGGAAAACATAGGTAAGGGTTATCACCCCTGTAACATTTGTTTTGCTGTCTGTGCCCCTGTTCAGAACATTTCACCTCACTTTCCGTCCCAATGACAACTGTTTTTGAAATGTGGTGTTTTTCTTGAAACAAGGATTGCTGATAAAGCATCAGTACAGAGGAGACACCTTTCTCCCATATTTATTCTTACAGGAGAGAATTTTCCTTCCTAGTGGTAGATTTCCTCTCACTTCCTGTTGTCTTCTTGCGTTTGCAAGTAGGAGTCGTTTGTAAGTTGGATGTTTGAAAGTAGGGACCTGCCGTATATACTCTGCAGAAATAGGCCCCTTAGTTGTTGGTGTTGGCACAACACTGTAAGCACTCACAGTTACTCTTGGTTGGTGCTGGAACGCCCTGCTGTCAACTATTATATCAGGAATTTTAATTACATATAATTGTTGAACAGTGGTAGTAAAAATTGGGCCTTTGATGGTGGTGCTGGTGCCACAACACTGTAAGCCCTGACAGTTACTCTTGGTGGGTGCAGCAATGGGCCCTGCTGTGAATTATTAGATCAAGAATTGTAATTACATGCCCCTGTTGAACAGGGGCTGAAAAATTGGGCCTTAGGCACTGGTGGCACAACACTGCAACCCCTCACAGATACTGTACTTGGAGCACAGCAATGAGCCCTGTTGCAAAGTATTGCTTCAAAAATTGTAATGACACGCCCCTGTTAAACAGGGGCTGAAAAATTGGGCCTTAGGCACTGGTGGCACAACACTGCAACTCCTCACAGATACTGTACTTGGAGTACAGCAATGAGCCCTGTTGCAAAGTATTGCTTCAAAAATTGTAATTACACGCCCCTGTTAAACAGGGGCTGAAAAATTGGGCGTTAGGCACTGGTGGCGGCACCCATAAACAAAAATGATCTTCCAAGCTATCATCATCAATCGTATCATTGAGGACTCGGAGGAGGAGGATAGCCAGTCAACATAACAGCACAGGCACTCAGCATCAGCATCAGTCTTGAAGGGATGTGACATGTTAAAATCAATTAGTCTGTTATATCAGCATCAGGTGTGTGGTAGCTGGTGGTGATCCAAGACTGGTTCATCTTGATGAAAGTCAGTCGATCAACCGAGTCGGTGGACAGGCGCACCCTGTGATCCGTGACAAATCCTCCAGCAGCACTGAATGTGCGTTCCGAAAGAACGCTGGATGCAGGACAGGCCAGTAGCTCAATTGCATACTGTGCAAGCTCTGGCCAGTGATCCATCCTCAAGACCCAGTAAGCCAGAGGATTTTCGGTGGGGAAGGTGTCCAAGTCTGACCTTGCCCCTAGATATTCCTGCACCATGTTTATCAGACGCTGGCGATGGTTGCTGGAACCGATCATACTTTGGGGCTGCGGACTAAAGAATTGTCTGAACGCATCGGTCAGACGGCCACCTTCCCCACCGCTCCTTCTTTGACTGGCCGAAGCCTCAGCAACTCGTTGTCCAGGACCAGGAGTTTGCAACCTCCCAGTCTCTGGGAACGCGTTGCACAGACCTTTCTGCAAGGCCTCCCGGAGTTGTCTCATCCTCTGCTCCCTCTGCGACGGTAACATAAGGTCCGCAACCTTACCCTTGTACCGTGGATCAAGGAGAGTGGCCAGCCAGTAATGGTCCCTCTCCTTGATCCGAAGAATACGAGGATCCTTCCGCAGACTTTGCAGGATCAGGGAGGCCATGCAGCGTAGGTTTGCTGAGGCATTCGCTCCGGAGTCCTCTGGGTCACTAAGGACGACATGATCCGCAGCCACCTCCTCCCAGCCACGTACAAGTCCACTGGTTTCTTGGGACTGTAAATCATCCCTAAAAGACTGCTGCTGATGATGCTGAGTGCCAGCCTCCACCTCCATGCTGACACAATCCTCCTCCTCCTCCTCCTCCTCCTCCTCCTCTTCCTGTGCGATGGGTGGGACAGAAGTAACACTGTCTGGGTAAAGGGGGCCTTGAGAGGCAAGGAAGTCCTCCTCTTCCTGCCTCTGTTCTGCCTCAAGTGCCCTGTCCATTATTCCACGCAGCGTGTGCTCCAACAGGTGGACAAGAGGTACAGTGTCACTGATGCATGCACTGTCACTGCTCACCATCCTCGTGGCCTCCTCAAATGGTGCCAGGACAGTGCATGCATCCCTGATCATGCCCCACTGGCGTGGAGAAAAAAAACCAAGCTCCCCTGACCCTGTCCTGGTGCCGTAGTCGCACAGGTACTCATTGATGGCCCTCTGCTGCGTGTGCAGCCGCTGCAGCATGGCCAACGTTGAGTTCCACCTGGTGGGCATGTCACATATAAGGCGGTTCTTGGGCAGGTTCAACTCCTTTTGCAGCTCAGCCAGGCGAGCACTGGCATTATAAGATCTGCGGAAATGCACACAGACTTTCCTGGCCTGCCTCAGGACATCCTGTAAGCCCGGGTACCTGCCCAAGAAGCGCTGCACCACCAGGTTAAGGACGTGAGCCACACAGGGCACATGGGTCAGTTGTCCCTGTCGGAGGGCGGAGAGGAGGTTGGTGCCATTGTCGCAAACCACCATTCCTGGCTTAAGCTGGCGTGGCGTCAACCACCTCTCGGCCTGGCCCTGCAGAGCAGACAGGACCTCTGCCCCAGTGTGGCTTCTGTCCCCCAAACACACCAGCGCAAGCACGGCATGGCATCTTTTTGCCTGCGTACTTGCGTAGCCCCGTGAACGGCTACGGAGCACCGCTGGTTCATAGGACAAACCACAGGAAGAGGCCATGGAGGAAGAAGAAGAGGAGGGGGTGGAGGAGAGAGGTGTGTCACAACCAGTAGTAGCATTTTGGAGGCGTGGCGGTGGGACAACCTCCAACACTACTGCACCTTGTCCTGAATCCTTCCCAGCTGCCAAAAGAGTGACCCAATGGGCCGTGAAAGAAAGGTAACGTCCCTGTCCATGCCTGCTGGACCATGAGTCAGCGGTAATATGCACCTTACCGCTGACCGCCCTGTCCAGCGAGGCCAAGACATTGCCTTCCACATGCCGGTAGAGAGCCGGAATAGCCTTCCGTGCGAAAAAGTGGCGTTTGGGAACCTGCCACTGAGGAACCGCACATTGCACAAACTCACGGAAGGGGGCCGAGTCTACCAACTGAAAAGGCAGCAGTTGAAGCGCTAGCAATTTAGCCAAGCTAGCATTCAACCGCTGGGCATGTGGATGGCTGGGAGTGAACTTCTTTCGACGGTCCAGCAGCTGGGGCAGGGAAATTTGCCTGCTAGAATCGGACGTCGGTGTACTGCTAGCAGAGTGGGCGCAAGTACTTGGCTGTGACACACCTAATTCTACACCTTCATTCCTCTCAGTGCATGTTTCAGAGAGGACTGAAGTTATAGTGGGGTTGGAGATCCCAGCTGATGCGGTGCAAGGAGAGGTCCGCTTTGTTCTTTGGTGTGGGTCTTTGAGGTAGGCTTGCCAACGAGCTGCATGGCAGGTCAACATATGTCTGGTCAGGCATGTGGTACCCAAGCGGCTGATGTTTTGGCCACGCGATATACGCTTGAGACATATGTTGCAAACAGCAGCTGTGCGATCTGATGCACTAGCCTCAAAAAAGGCCCACACCAAAGAACTTTTTGAATGACGGGCAGAGGCAGCGCCCTGCACAGGCGGAGCTCTGCGGTGTGATTCCGTCGGTGTACTGCCCTTACGCTGGCCACCAAAGGGCATCCTGCCTCGTTGGAGATGTGCCTCCTCCTCATCCTCCTCCTCCTCCTCTCTCCTATTAGGCACCCACGTGGAGTCAGTGACCTCATCATCCCCTCCCTCCTCATCACTGGAGCCAATCTGGCAGTATGCTGCAGCTGCTGGAACATGACTGCCAGATTGGTGTCCTTCTTGAGCATCCCCTCTGTCTGCTCTCACGCTACTGCCTTCCTCTAGCTGGGTTTCATCATCAGACCCTTCGAAACGCTGGGCATCCTCCTGGAGCATGTACCCAACACTGTGCTGAAACAGTTCGGGGGACTCCTCAGGAGGAGGACATGGTGGGTCTAGGGAAGGAGTGACTGATGATTTGTCTGACATTGATACCAGGGAAGACGACGCTTTGGCAGCTGCTTTTCCAGTACCCTGAGCCTGGGTGAGAGAGGATGAGGAGGAGGAGGAGGGCTTGGTCATCCACTCTACCAAGTCTTCGGCATGATGTGGCTCAACATGTCCAGCTGCCGAAAAGAAGGACAAGCGTGTCCCATGGCCATGTGCTGATGACAATGCACCGCGTCCACGACCAGCACTGTTGCCCCCAGACACAGAGCCTGCTTGCCCTCTTTTATTGCCTCCTGACTGTCTGCCTCTCCTTGTTTGCCTTCCAGACATTCTAATAGATGGCCTGCACGGAGATGGGAAAAAAGCAATAAGGGCTACCTTCAGGTGTCCTTCTCTGTCCCTTGAAACAAGGACTTTCACAGTGAAAGAAACTGACACTCTCCCTACCTACAGTTTTCTGTCCCTAGAAAAAATGTTTTTTTTAATCACAATATAGCACAAGAAAAATTCACTCACTGTCCTTACAGGTCCCTGGAAACAAGGACTTGCAGAGTGAAAGAAAAAAAACACTCTCCCTACCTACAGTTTTCTGTCCCTAGAAAAAATGTTTTTTTTAATCACAATATAGCACAAGAAAAATTCACTCACTGTCCTTACAGGTCCCTGGAAACAAGGACTTGCAGAGTGAAAGAAAAAAAACACTCTCCCTACCTACAGTTTTCTGTCCCTAGAAAAAATTTTTTTTTTAATCACAATATAGCACAAGAAAAATTCACTCACTGTCCTTACAGGTCCCTGGAAACAAGGACTTGCAGAGTGAAAGAAAAAAAACACTCTCCCTACCTACAGTTTTCTGTCCCTAGAAAAAATGTTTTTTTTAATCACAATATAGCACAAGAAAAATTCACTCACTGTCCTTACAGGTCCCTGGAAACAAGGACTTGCAGAGTGAAAGAAAAAAAACACTCTCCCTACCTACAGTTTTCTGTCCCTAGAAAAAATGTTTTTTTTAATCACAATATAGCACAAGAAAAATTCACTCACTGTCCTTACAGGTCCCTGGAAACAAGGACTTGCAGAGTGAAAGAAAAAAAACACTCTCCCTACCTACAGTTTTCTGTCCCTAGAAAAAATGTTTTTTTTAATCACAATATAGCACAAGAACAATTCACTCACTGTCCTTACAGGTCCCTGGAAACAAGGACTTGCAGAGTGAAAGAAAAAAAACACTCTCCCTACCTACAGTTTTCTGTCCCTAGAAAAAATGTTTTTTTTAATCACAATATAGCACAAGAAAAATTCACTCACTGTCCTTACAGGTCCCTGGAAACAAGGACTTGCAGAGTGAAAGGAAAAAAACACTCTCCCTACCTACAGTTTTCTGTCCCTAGAAAAAATGTTTTTTTTAATCACAATATAGCACAAGAAAAATTCACTCACTGTCCTTACAGGTCCCTGGAAACAAGGACTTGCAGAGTGAAAGAAAAAAAACACTCTCCCTACCTACAGTTTTCTGTCCCTAGAAAAAATGTTTTTTTTAATCACAATATAGCACAAGAACAATTCACTCACTGTCCTTACAGGTCCCTGGAAACAAGGACTTGCAGAGTGAAAGAAAAAAAACACTCTCCCTACCTACAGTTTTCTGTCCCTAGAAAAAATGTTTTTTTTAATCACAATATAGCACAAGAAAAATTCACTCACTGTCCTTACAGGTCCCTGGAAACAAGGACTTGCAGAGTGAAAGAAAAAAAACACTCTCCCTACCTACAGTTTTCTGTCCCTAGAAAAAATGTTTTTTTTAATCACAATATAGCACAAGAAAAATTCACTCACTGTCCTTACAGGTCCCTGGAAACAAGGACTTGCAGAGTGAAAGGAAAAAAACACTCTCCCTACCTACAGTTTTCTGTCCCTAGAAAAAATGTTTTTTTTAATCACAATATAGCACAAGAAAAATTCACTCACTGTCCTTACAGGTCCCTGGAAACAAGGACTTGCAGAGTGAAAGGAAAAAAACACTCTCCCTACCTACAGTTTTCTGTCCCTAGAAAAAATGTTTTTTTTAATCACAATATAGCACAAGAAAAATTCACTCACTGTCCTTACAGGTCCCTGGAAACAAGGACTTGCAGAGTGAAAGAAAAAAAACACTCTCCCTACCTACAGTTTTCTGTCCCTAGAAAAAATGTTTTTTTTAATCACAATATAGCACAAGAAAAATTCACTCACTGTCCTTACAGGTCCCTGGAAACAAGGACTTGCAGAGTGAAAGAAAAAAAACACTCTCCCTACCTACAGTTTTCTGTCCCTAGAAAAAATGTTTTTTTTAATCACAATATAGCACAAGAAAAATTCACTCACTGTCCTTACAGGTCCCTGGAAACAAGGACTTGCAGAGTGAAAGAAAAAAAACACTCTCCCTACCTACAGTTTTCTGTCCCTAGAAAAAATGTTTTTTTTAATCACAATATAGCACAAGAAAAATTCACTCACTGTCCTTACAGGTCCCTGGAAACAAGGACTTGCAGAGTGAAAGAAAAAAAACACTCTCCCTACCTACAGTTTTCTGTCCCTAGAAAAAATGTTTTTTTTAATCACAATATAGCACAAGAAAAATTCACTCACTGTCCTTACAGGTCCCTGGAAACAAGGACTTGCAGAGTGAAAGGAAAAAAACACTCTCCCTACCTACAGTTTTCTGTCCCTAGAAAAAATTTTTTTTTAATCACAATATAGCACAAGAAAAATTCACTCACTGTCCTTACAGGTCCCTGGAAACAAGGACTTGCAGAGTGAAAGGAAAAAAACACTCTCCCTACCTACAGTTTTCTGTCCCTAGAAAAAATGTTTTTTTTAATCACAATATAGCACAAGAAAAATTCACTCACTGTCCTTACAGGTCCCTGGAAACAAGGACTTGCAGAGTGAAAGGAAAAAAACACTCTCCCTACCTACAGTTTTCTGTCCCTAGAAAAAATGTTTTTTTTAATCACAATATAGCACAAGGACAATTCACTCACTGTCCTTCCAGGTCCCTGGAAACAAGGACTTGCAGAGTGAAAGAAACTGACACTCTCCCTACCTACAGTTTTCTGTCCCTAGAATAAATGTTTTTTTAAGCACAATATAGCACAAGGACAATTCACTCACTGTCCTTCCAGGTCCCTGGAAACAAGGACTTGCAGAGTGAAAGAAACTGACACTCTCCCTACCTACAGTTTTCTGTCCCTAGAATAAATGTTTTTTTAAGCACAATATAGCACAAGGACAATTCACTCACTGTCCTTCCAGGTCCCTGGAAACAAGGACTTGCAGAGTGAAAGAAACTGACACTGTCCCTACCTACAGTTTTCTGTCCCTAGAATAAATGTTTTTTTTAAGCACACTATAGCACAAGCACAAAACACACTGACACTCTCCCTACCTATCCTTCTCTTTCCCTAAACTAAAGGAATCCAGGTTAAGCAAGAAAGAAATAACAGTCACTGTCCCTGCCTATGCTGCTCTATCCCTGCTCCGGAACACACTACACTAGGCCGCCGTGCTGGCGGCCTTTTATAGTGTGGGGCGTGTACTAAACACCCTCAGCAATAATTGGCCACAGGCATCCTGCCTGTGGCCAATCATTGCTCTCCTCGCTGCCGGCGCTGTGATTGGCCAAGCATGCGGGGTCACAGTGCATGCTTGGCCAATCACAGCGCCTGGATGACACTGCGATGGCGTAGTGCATTGTGGGCCGTTCGCGTCACTCGAATTTGGCGCGAACGGCCCAAATCGTTCGATCTTCGTCGAACGATCGAACAGCCGATGTTCGAGTCGAACGTATGTTCGACTCGAACACGAAGCTCATCCCTAGCCTCCAGCTGGTGCTAATGATCATAGGAAATAGGCATATGTGACAAAATGCTGGAAAATTTGGTTATAGCTGGGCAAGTACTTGTGACGTTTGTCCAGCAATTTTCAAAAAAATAGACCCCTTAACAAAAGAAAGATTTTTTTAAATAATATCTTAGAAAGGCATTTTAGTTCTTGGGTTTAGATACAGTATAATAAAGCTAGTGTATAATACATTGTGAGATCCAAGTCAGATTTCGAACAATGCGCCTAAAGTCTTTTTAAAACATCTAAAGGCATCTGACATGCAGATTACTGACTACTAGGACCTCCATCTGATTGCCGGACCCATGACATCAGCTTTATTTTTTCCAGCTCTGCACAAGGATGCAGCAAGAATATTTAACATTCCATTTTTTTGTTATTCTGAGAGGTATAGAAAACTCGTATGGATTTATTGATTAATAAATAACAATGAAGCTTAGAGCCCATTAGAATTTATGAAACTATAATTAGGTATTTATTACATTTATCACAAGACTAGTAACAATAATTACAGTAACAAATGTCACCTTTGCCATAAATAACATGTCTATAAATATTCAACTTTGTCCTTATCCCTACATGTAACCATCTATCATCCTGAATATTACATAACCGTCGTTGGTAGTTAAAAATGTTAGCTTTTTTATATCTTTAATGACCTTGCCAACTGTTAAATCTTTTTCAACTTTTAGCAAACAAGGCTTTGTTCCAACTATAAAACTTACCTACCACAGTAACTAAAATTTAGCCATGCAAATCAGTGAGACTGGAGTGGTTTAGAGAAGGCATTGATGGGGAGGATGGCACATCTTCCAGCCATTGCTTTGCTCATTGAGAGTGGTAAGTTGTCTTCTGGCAACTAAAAGTTCTCATGGTCATTTTAGGTGAATCGGCAAAATTTTTCATCACATAAACTTTCAGCACAAAAAATCTGCCACAAAAGTACATATTTTTGATCCATGTATATCTGGGACTGGTACTTATAAAACATGGGATACTTTAGCACACATTACATAAAAAGTAAGGTGTCACAATTATAAGACAAAAAGGATCACACCAAGAAGGGATGTAGAAGTTGAGTTGTGCATACATGGTTAAACTTATTGTCCACATAAAAGTTCACCTTATTTGATAACATCAGCCCGCTGTCGGCTAATGTCACAGCGCCTGCCCAGGCTCTAAGAAGATCCCAACCATATGGTCTGGATCCACCCAGAACCCTAGATCGGCACCTGGCTCAGCCTCCCAACAATCCTATCCAATGCTCCATCCACCTAGGTGAGCAGGATTGTTTTTTTTTTTTTTAATCCAGAATTTCTCTTTTAATGTATCATTGTAATCTGCAAATAAAGCATAGAACAAATAAACAATTATGCCGCGTACACACGATCATTATTCACGGCGGTTAAAAATCCGCCGTGAATAATGACAGGAAAAACGAGGGAACCGCTTCGGTTCCAAGGGTTCCCTACACACGGTCGTTTTTCCCGTTATTTCTTCTCTTGACGAGAAAAACGACCGTCTGTGGGCTCCGCGGCAGTGTCTCCCTATTGGAAAACTGCCGCGGAAAAAAATGATGGAAAAAACGATGAGAAAATTTAGAACATGTTCTAATTTTTCTCGTCGTTTTTTCTGCCGTTTTTTTCTGCCCACAGACGATCGTTTTTCTCGGCGAAAAAAAAAATGCCGTTTTTCTCGTCGAGAAAAGCGGTCGTGTGTACGCGGCATTAGATATAAAAAAAAAAAATCATGAAATTGTTTTCTTTGACAAATTGTAATCTAAATTTTTGGAGATATAACAACTGAACACACTCATGCCATTCTTTCTACAACGGAGATCAAATATTGTTTGGAAAGTTTTTCCGAACACTGTTGCAGAAGTTCCCACAAATGTGGTGTGGTATAGATTGCTTTGCTTTCACCCTTCTGTCCGGTTCATCCCAAACCAGCTTCACGGGGTTTAAGTTTAGAGACTGTGCTAGCCATAATTTGTAGCCTACTGACCTGTTCTTTTCTTCTAAGGTAATTCTAGAGGTATGTATTTGGGTCATTCATTTATTGTAGGATAAACCCCTGACCAACTAGACTTATTACAGAGGGTATTGCATGGTGTTGCAAAATACTGTGGTGGTAGTTTTGGTTTAGCGTGCTACTCAATCTGTGCAATTTGCTGACACTGGATCCAGCAAAAGTGCTCCAGACCATCACACTTCCTCCTCCATGCTTGACAGTTGGTGTCACACACTAAGGAACCATCCTTTCACCTATTTGATGGCTTACAAAAATCCTGCATGATGAAACAAAGATCTAAAATTTTGGGAGACTGTCTTTCAGTCTTCAGTAGTCCACCGAGGGTGCTTCCTGGCCCAGACATGCCTCTTTTTTATTTTGTTATCTTAGCAATGGCTTTCTTACAGCCACTCGATCTGTCAAACTGCAGGTCGAATTTTTCTCTTCACAGTTAAACTGAAATGTGCTTAATTTGATCAGTGTTAAGTTGTGCTTGAAGCTGTTGTCATATCTTATCATGCAAGCTGTTGACTCAGAAACTCGTCTTCTAATTCTGTTGTGACTTTGGGTCTGCCAGACCTCCTCCTGTCAGAGTTTCCTCCAGTTTCCAAGTGCCTTTTGATGGTTTAGGAAAGTATACACACTCACACCTTGGCTTTCTTTGCAATTTCTGTAAAGTTTTCTGGAAAGACCTACACATTTAAGGAGTTCGGAAGGATTTACCCCCTTAATGACCAGGCCAGTTTTTGTAAAATGGCACTGCATCACTTTAACTGACATTTGCAAGGGCGTGCGATGTTGTGCCCAAACAAAATTTATGTCATTTTTTTCCCCACATATAGAGCTTTCTTTTGGTGGTATTTGATCACCTCTGCGGTTTTTATTTTTTGCGCTATAAACAATTTTGAAAAAAAAACGATATTTTTAACTTTTTACAATAATAGATATCCCCCAAGAAAAAAAAAAAAAAATGAATTTCTTCATCAGTTTAGGCCAATATGTATGCTTCTATATGTTTTTGGTAAGAATTTGCAATAAGCGTATATTGATTTGTTTGCGCAAAAGTTATAGCGTCTACAAAATAGGGGATAGATTTATGGCATTTTTATTATTTTTATGTTTTTGGCGGTGATCAGCGATAGATCGGACACTTTTCACACTTTTTTGGGACCAGTGCCAATTATACAGCTATCAGTGCTATAAAAATGCACTGATTACTGTATAAATGACACTGGCAGGGAAGGGGTTAACACTAGGGGGCGATCAAAGAGACAAGTGTGTCCTAGGGAGGTGTTTCTAACTGTAGGGGGAGTGGACTCACTGGGAGTACAGAGAGATCGCTGTTCCTGATCACTAGGAACAGACGATTACATTGTACTCCCCTAACAGAATGGGTATCTACTTTGTTTACACTGGCAGATCCCCATTCTACCTCTCTTTGGAGCGATCGTGTGTGGCTATTACATGAAACGCCGTACCTGTAAAGCGATTTGCACAATAGAGCCGACCTGCCACAGTGTAAATGCAGCGGCTGGTCGGCATGTGGTTACGGGTTATAATTGTCCATCTGTGTTCCTAAAAAAGAAACTTGTGGATTCCTGTTAGTCTAGCTAGGAATTTAGAAAGATTGCCAAACTATTTAAAATCCAGTGTAAGCAAAATAATGTAAGAGTGACAAAGATTTTAAATTCCTGCTAATTTGTCCAGAACTGCATAGCTTAGCCAATTCAACCCAGAAGCTGACCTTTTAATATTAAAACACGTCTTCAAGAACCCCCAAATGTTATCACTGAATCTGCCAGTAATTTGCAATAATTGGTGTGGATGTGCATGCTGCTACAATCAGAAAGAGATTTCTCCAGTTTAACTGGCATGTGAGGTGTGCCAGGAAAAGCCATTGCTGTCCAAAAAGAATATTAGAGCAAGACTAGTTTGTATTTAAAATATAAATGCCAAGCTTGTGCTGTGGACAGATAAATCAACAGTGACAGTAGATGTGTTTGGCACAACTAGATGACAGCATTTCAGGAGAAGAACCTCATACTAACTGTAAAGCATATTGGTGCAAATGTTATGGTTTGGGCTTGCTTTGTTGCTCCAGGGCATGGACAGCTTACAGTTGGCGAGTCAGCTATGAATTTTCATAGAACGTGTGTTTTTATAAAAATCAAGAAGAGGAGGCGCCTTTGGGTGCAGTCTGTATAACAGGTTTTAATGAATCAAGAGTTTTTTAGTAAAAACAAGCATGGCATGATCCCAAACAACGGGGTCTTCAGTGATGTCAGTCCCTTAGAAGCCTGTGGGTGTGCTTTCTCTGTAGTCGTCTCGGAAACCGCTGGGTGGTGCTCGGCCGGCTGCGGTGGGTGGACGTCAAAACGAGGCTTGAGAAGCAAGCTGGAATCCAGGCGAGGGGGCATGACGTCACTGGAATGCGACGCGTTTCTCGAGCATTCGGGCCGTGAATGACGTGACGGCCGCGCTCCTTTTTCAAAGCTGATTGACAGGGACCAGTCACAGGGAATATATAAGAGGAGGGGAGTGGCCAGTAAGCAGAATAGCCCTATTCCGTGGTGCATCAGTGTAATATAATGACGCAGCACATGAAAAGGGACATTATGTTAAATCGGGATAAAAGTTATATATAAATGGCATAACATTATTACAAGGCAAAAAGGTGAGCAGCAATCACAGGTTAAAAAGGCATAGTTAAGAATACACACAATAAAAATGTTAAAAAGACATATGATCAGAAACAACAATATCAAGTGGAAATATATGGGAAAAACATGGCAATGTATATATAAGTCTATATAGGGGGAATAGGGACAAGTAAAGATATATAAATGAATAAAAAAATGTATATGTAGCACCCTGCTCCTGATGACCAGGCGCTATGTTAAATTTAGTGGGAGTCTGAGCTGGTAGTTAGCTCAGACTTTGTAATGATTAAGGCTAAATCAGCCTCTGTTCCGGCTATGGCTGTGTTTGGAAGGACTTCCCACTGTTTGCCTGTGGGTGGCATTGCCACCCCAGGCCAATGTTGGAACACTAGCAGGCCAGAGCGTATTGGGTATTTTCCCCTGGGAACGGCTGTCGTGGAAGAATTCCCTTGGGCTTTGTACGCAAATCCACACCGCTCCTAAATGTGGACTTCCAGCGTCTAAATGCACACAAAGCACAAAACAATTCCTTCGTGCTTAAAAGCACGTTTGTATCAAGCTCTTTGGTACAAGGAATTTGAAGTACTTCAATGGCACCAGGTAGAATCAGAAACGATGCTGCTTCAAGCTGGAGTATCAAGCGTCTGGGCAGAGCTCAGACACCCGGATTCTTTTATTCATTGGAAACAAAAGGATAACAAAACAGGAAGTGATGGCCCCAACAGCCAATCGCTTCCCTTAATACAAAATGACATCACAGGAAATGACAAACAGTAAAGGGGAGGGCACTCACAGAAGGGAAAGGGGGGAAGTGCACACACCCCATCTTAATCATCATGGAGCCCACTCAATACTGTTCAAAGTAAACAGTATCTAGTAAGATCATTCTACTTGTTCTTATAGTTTTGGGACAATCTGCGGGGACATTGCTACTGCTGTTGTCAATATACGGTACAAGTACACCGACAAGGCAGATATCAATGTCCTCTTATAAATACAGATATGTATCCATAAAGGGGATAACGAAGTCCGCAAGAGAGATATAATAGGTTTCTCTCATTATGCGGACTTCGCTTCTCTAAAGTGTATAGCCATTGGAAAGCAAGCAGTCCAGCTCATTGCGCTTGATATCTACAAACCAAGAAACGCCCACACACGCAGAGAACACGTTTCAATCCCATAAGAAGGTTTTCATACTGACCGTTTTTACCGCTGGTCTCGATTCAACCCAAGTGCGCTCTGCTAGAGCGCTCCTCGATTGTCATCTGTCTCCCTGTGTCTGATGTTTAATCTATAAAACGCACATCCTAGAATAAAATGTCCACATAAATCTTATATAATAAAATTTCCACAACACGGCCCAGTGGGAGTGGTCTCCCCGCTGGGCATTCTGGGGAAGGGTACTTAGGGGGCAGACGCCATTTTTCTCAGGGCTCTTCGCCTCATGGCCCCTTCCTGCTCGAGGTACATATAGTGAAATTTCAGCCACGGAGCCATGTTGGCCAGAGGCTGCATCTCTGCCAGGTAGGCCCAGTTGTCCAGGCTGGGGCCTGCACTTTGAAGGTGATCCTGTGGTGCTGTCTGTCCTGTGGGAGGAAGCCACTCAATGGAGGAAACCAGGGGAGGACCTGTCCTGGAGAGGACCAAGTGGAAGGCTGGTATCTTGGGGAAGGCCTGGTGACCTTATTGGAGGATGCACCATTGTTTATGTTACCTTACAGTGTGCCGGGTCGGCTTAAAGGCTCTAAAACTGTAAGGCTGGATCTCTGGATGCTAAATGATCTCTGGATGCTAAATCCTGTGGCAGAGGATTATTGAACAGTTTCATCTTTATCGTCCTAAAGTCTGTGGCAGAGACTGTTTTTTCTTCATCTTGTTCGTGCGTCATCCCGGCTGCTAGGCCAAGTGAGAGGAGTCTATCCGGATGAGCAACACCGACTTGAAGGAGAGTGGTGAGTGTGACTTTTGAAACTTAGAAGTTTCCCCGGTGCACTGCATCGTGTGCCTGAACCTTCCCCTGACCCTCCATCCCTCTACCTATGCAAGTTTGTGTGAAATAAAACCTGACGAAAAGGATTTGTAACTTGTGTGGACATTGAAGTTTCTATAGACTCTCATCCCCTAGACAACGAATAGTAAACCAGCAGCTCCTACGGCGGTAGTGCTACATATTAATAAAAATACCTGGTGCATATGAATGGGCTATGGCTGGGGGATTATTATGATGAGGCAAAGATGATAGGTAAGTTAATGAATTGATTGAAAGAAATGGAAGTGAATAATATAAAAATGTAAATGGCAGGAAATAATTAGTCAAATGTATTGTGTAGATGGGAAAGGTGAGATGGAGGGATAAACATATACTAACAATATGTGTGGGCAGAGAAAGATATGTGTATGCATGTGTACAGCATAGATGTACGGGCATAATATATTTATGTGTGTTTATGTATGCAGGCCAGTAAGTGTTTGGCTAATTTTTTTTAAATTTTATTGTGTGTATTCTTATCTATGCCTTTTTTTTAACCTGTGATTGCTGCTCACCTTTTTGCCTTGTAATAATGTTATGACATTTATATATAACTTTTAGCGCGATTTAACATAATGTCCCTTTTCATGTGCTGCGTCATTATATTACACTGATGCACCACGGAATATGGCTATTCTGCTTACTGGCCACTCTCCTCTCCTCCTCTTATATATTCCCTGTGACTGGTCCCTGTCAATCAGCTTTGAAGAAGGAGCGCGGCTGTCACGTCATTCACGGCTCAAACGCTCGAGAAACGCGTTGCAGTCCAATGACGTCACCCCCCCTCGCCTGGATTCCAGCTTGCTTCTTAAGCCTCATTTTGACGTCCACCCACCGCAGCTGGCCGAGCACCACCCAGCGGTTTCCGAGACGACTACAGAGAAAGCACACCCACAGGCTTCTAAGGGTCTGACATCACTGAAGACCCCCGTTGTTTGGGATCATACCATGCTTGTTTATCACTGCAAAAATGTGAGTTGTTATTACTAAAAAAACTCTTGATTCATTAAAACCTGTTATACAGTCTGCACCTAGAGGCGCCTCCTCTTCTTGTTTTTTTCAGTGTCTTAGGAACATGGTTTCTGTTCCCCCCGGATGGCTGCCGTGAGCATGGACTTTATCCCCTCTCCCCCCCTCCCCCATCCCTGTCACCTGTAGTGTCACTGTACATAATTGTGCCTGTATTGCCATTGTGCATATTTTATGGACTTCCTTACTATCATATACTATACAGGGCGGACTTGAAGTCTCTTTGTGCATAGAATTTATGCTTATTCAGCACTTTGTTCTTTTATAATCATATATTGGTTGTACTGTTTCATCATTTGCGCCATTTACTAAAATCCTAGGCCATCTCTCTAATAATTGAATTTGAATCAAACATTGATCTTTCAACCCTGTAATGATCTGAAGCACACTATCAAATCTGTCTAGGAATGTCTCTAAAAGAATACATTGAGGGTTATGGACTGGCCTAGTCAAGACCCTGATTTGAATCGCATTGAAATGTTGGGGGATTAAAAACAGGTAGTTCATTCAAGGAAACCCACAAACATATTGCAACTGAAGTAATAAAGCATGTCAGAGTGGTCAAACATTTCACTGAGCTGATGCCAGGGAGCACCAGCAGTTATGCAAAAGTCCTACAAGAAGTCATTTCTGCTAAAGAAGGCAACTCCAGCTTCTGAGACGAACAGTGTAATAACTTATTGCACAGTATACCATTACACCTGGTAACTTTCTTTCTCGTACATCACGGGACACAGAGAGGCATAGTCATTACTATGTGGGTTATATAGATACCTTCAGGTGCTGGCACTGGCAACTTCCAAAACCGGAAGTACCCTCCCCTATATAAGCCCCTCCCATCCGGGAGCACCTCAGTTTTTTGCCAGTGTCTAAGGTGTTGGCCAAGAAGTAACATGTGTTTTTCACTGAGCTTGCATACAGGTTCTTTTGGGCCTCAGTAAGCTATTCCGGATCCGACCAAAAAAGCTTCATAGCTAAACGGTCGGTACCCGGGCCTTGCAAGAGAAGAGCAAGGTGTTGCCTGTAATGCCTCTCTTAGGAGGGCTGGACCCTGGGATCCAGAGCTCTGGTCATACCCACGACCAAGATGTTTTCTGTGCAGGGTGCTATACAGGTCCAGGGGAGTGGAATCCTTGGGAACCCGGTCCCTGAAGGTTTAATTACAATGCCTGCCGTGATAGGTGAAGTTTGGGCTTCTGTGGACCAAACAGAGTCCTGCGGCGAGGAAAAGGTAAGTGGGGGCCCTCAGGAACTTGGTTCTATTGAGGGACCCCCAAGCCTATTTTGTCTTTCTGCCTGTTACCTAAGGTATTCCCGCTAATATTCTGTGTATGCCTGTTACTACTGAGAAAATGTAAAAATTTTAATAGTAGGCAAGAAAAAAAAAAAAAAAAAAGATGTAAGACCGCGGTACCTGTGTTAGACACTAGAGGCCGCTATGGTTCTTTTTCTTGTAATGTGGATTTTTTTCTTCCAAAATCAAATCCAGGCAGTTGGTAAGTTCTCTGCTGGGAAGCTGTCTCCTCTGCCCTGTTGCTGCGCTCATCCATCCCCGGGCCCTGCGGCAGGGACTCTGGCTCCCATCTAGCTCCTTAATTTTTTCCAAAAAGGCGCCGAAGGCGCACGTGCCCGCGCGCGTGCGCGTGCACGCGCCTCTATATATAGAGGCGATCTGGAAAAGGGGGCGGAGCGGGTGGATGACGCTCGGTGTGCGCCACGGCGCTACTGCGCATGTGCGGGCGTCCAGCGTGTTTTAAAGCACAATCATAGCTGGCTATTGAAGTGCACAGACAGAGCTAGCAACAGTATAAAGGCACACAGAGGCGGTTGATGCAGGCATCCCCTAGAAAGGCACTTTAGTAGACACCAACTGTTATATAGCAGCAATTGTGCTAGACTATTCTCAGTAAAAGTGGTGTATTACGGCTGGAATACCTCAGCTTTAGGCTTAGGAATATGCCGTCCAGAAGCTCCGGAACTGAATCTTCCAGGAAGCGAAGGGGGTCTCATCGGGCTCTGAGGATCTTGGGCATGCTTCTGCTGCACCAGTCTCCCCTGAAGTTCAGAGGTAAGTGACCGTAGAGACCCCGCAGGGGTACTTGGTACTGTGGCTGTCCTCAGTTCACCTGCTCCTGTGTATGTAATAGAGGAGGTTTTTTTCTCAGCTCTGGGAGGATTAGAGAGAGATTGTCAACATTGATCGCTGCCTCCCTGTCAGGGAAAGCACGCCCGATCTCCGTCTCCTCCTTCAGAGTGCCTGTTAGCAGAGCAACAGTCCCATACAGGGATCGACCTGCCTGAAGGGGATCAGGATGAGGTTGATTCTGTTATAGAGGAATCAACAGTGGAGGAACCTTTTCTCAGCATCTCAAGCTGAAAGATTATGGGTTCAGTCTCTGACTAACATGGTCCAATCAGCATTTAAAAATGCACCTTGTGGAACCATCAACCACTACTGTATCCTCGTTGGGGTCGCTAGAAGCCCCCAGACTGTCTGTTCTTTTCCACTTCACCCTTTACTGAAAGGGCTCATTTACCAGGATTGGGAACATCCTGAGAAAATATTTATTCCCCCCAAGAGATTTCCGGTGGTCTATCCCATGGAGGATAAGTTCATCAAAAAATGGAAGGTCCCTACAGTGGACGCAGCCATCTCTTGTGTGTATAAATCACTGACATGTCCAGTGGATAATGTCCAAATGTTCAAGAACCCAATAGATAAAAGATTGGAGTCCTTATGAAAATCTGCTTCTTTCTACAGCAAGCTTGGTGACACAACCAGCAGTGGGGTCTGCTAAGCAGTGAAGGATCAGTTGAAACAGGTCTTGAGGGACTTGACAGATCAGCAGGCCCTTGCCCTAGCTGATCTACCTAGAGCCTTAGGCTTTGCGGTTGACGCCATAAAGGATTCAATCCATCAGGCCTCCCGCCTTACGCTGTCTGTAGTACATATGCGTAGGCTTCTATGGCTCAAAAAACTGGTCTGCTGAAGCTCCCTGTAAAGAATGGCTGGTTAGCGTCCCATTTCATGGTGAACGCTTATTCAGGGAAGACCTGGACAAATATATCCAGAAAATTTCCAGCGGTAAAAATACACTCTTGCCGGTTAAAAACAGAGTTAGAGGTCCCTCTTTAAGAGGCCTGCTTCTCCAGTCCCTGGGGCATCGGCTGTGTAACAGTTCCGACGGCCTCCTCGGTCAATTCCCGGGGGTAAAAAACAGGGACAATCGCAGGGTAATGAGAAACCCTGGGTCAGGGGAGGTACAAAACCTCCCCCAAAGTTAAATTCATTGAAGGGTTGCCCCCACTCTGTCGGGTGGGGGGAGGACTCCAGTTGTTCGCAAGAGACCTGGCGGGACACGATCAAAACAGATAGGTGCTCTCCGCAGTATGTTTGGGATACAGATTGGAGTTAAAAAGACTCTCCTCCTTCCCATTTTTGAGGTCAAACGTGCCAAGGGATCCCCGGAAGAGAGAGTCCCTCCTGTTGGCACTAGAACAACTATTGCTCCAAGGAGTAATTATGGAGGTTCCCCTGGAAGAATGGGGGTTCGGGTTTTACTCAAACCTCTTTACAGTCCCGAAGCAAACGGGGACGGGAGGCCCATATTAATTCTAAAAGGGCTAAACAAATTCCTGTATATCAGGACTTTCCGATGGAGTCGATCCGATCGGTGGCCACTGCCCTACAAGGGGAGGATTGGTTAGCCGCGATCGACATCAAAGATGCTTATTTGCACATTCCCATCTTTCCAGTCCACCAAAAATTTCTACGCTTTGCAGTAGAAGGGCGCCATTTTCAGTTCAGAGCCTTACCCTTCGGTCTGGCCACAGCACCACGAGTGTTTACAAAAATTCTGGCCCTTTATTGGCCAATCTAAGAACACAAGGTGTAATGATAACGGCATATCTAGATGACTTGTTGCTGATAGACCACTCAGTGAAAAAACTAGACGTGGTCGTTCACAAGACAATCAAGTATCTGGAATCTCACGGTTGGATTATCAACCGAGACAAGTCAGCCCCAAAAACCAGTCAAAAGTCTGGAATACTTGGGGCTAAGGTTGGATTCAGGCCAGAGAAAAATATTCTTGCCTCGAGGAAAGGTGTTGTCTTTAAAAGATTTGATCCACTTAGTGGGTACAAAAAAGACAGCCGTCCATACGCCTGTGCATGAGGCTGCTGGGAAAAATGGTGGCATCATTCGAAGCAGTACCCTACGGTCAATTCCATTCAAGGAATTTGCAAGGGGCCATACTGTCAGCCTGGAACAAAAAAGTTCAGGCCCTAGACTTACAATGTCCTTGTCCCCTTCCGTTCGCGAGAGCCTCCGTTGGTGGTTGGTTCTCCAGAATCTGGAAAAAGGGAAATCCTTCAGTCCGATTTCTTGGAAGGTGGTCACTACAGATGCCAGCCTTATAGGCTGGGGAGCAGTACTGGAGCAATGGTCTCTCCAGGGCAGATGGTCGGATGCAGAAAAGGCCCTGCCCATCAATCTCTTAGAGATACGAGCAGCCCGGTATGCCCTAGTAGCATGGACATCCAAACTCCAAGGGTCCCCTGTCAGAATTCAATCAGACAATGCCACAGCAGTGGCATATATCAATCATCAGGGGGGCACCAGGAGTCGTGCAGCCCAGAGGGAAGTAAATTACATCCTGAAATGGGCAGAAAGATATGTCCCAGCCATATCTGCGGTATTCATTCCAGGAGTGGAGAATTGGAAGGCGGACTTTCTAAGTCGCCAGCAATTATGCCCAGGGGAATGGTCCCTTCACCCCGAGGTTTTCTGGACAATATGTCAGCGGTGGGGAACACCGGATGTAGATCTTCTAGCATCCAGATTCAACGCAAAGGTGGACAGGTTTGTCTCTCGGACAAGGGATCCCCTAGTTTGCGGCTCGGGTGCCCTAGTGTTCCCTTGGGATCAGTTCAAGCTGATATATGCATTCCCACCACCACAATGGTTACCTCGATTACTCCGCAGAATCAGGGTAGAAAAGAAACCAGTGATTCTGGTGGCTCCAGCGTGGCCCCGAAGAGCGTGGTACGCGGAGATTGTAAAATGTCAGTGGGGAGTCCTTGGACTCTCCCACGTCGTCCGGACCTGCTTTCGCAAGGACCGATATACCACCCTTCCTTACCAGCCCTAGGTTTGACGGCCTGGCTATTGAAGCCCACATTCTAAAAAAGAGAGGGCTCTCTAATCCTGTGGTATCTACCATGATCGATGCCAGGAAGCCGGTATCCAGGCAGATCTACTATAGAATCTGGAAGGCGTACATCGCGTGGTGTGAGGCCAAGAAATGGCATCCACATAAGTACGTAATAGGTAGGATTCTGGACTTCCTACAGTGGGCTGTAGATAGGAAGCTTGCCTTGAGTACTATCAAAGGTCAGTTTTCGGCCTTGTCAATATTTTTTCAAAGGCCCTTGGCTTCGCATTCACAAGTCAAAGCCTTTAGACAAGGAGTGATGCGTATTAGTCCTCCGGTTAATATTCCCATATGTCCATGGGATCTAAACCTGGTTCTGTCGGTTCTAGAGAAACAACCATTTGAACCATTACAGCATAGTTCCTTGGTTCTTCTCACCAGGAAATTGTTTTTTCTAGTAGCCATTTGTTCGGCTAAAAGAGTGTCGGAATTAGCAGCTATGTCCTGTAAAGAGCCATATCTGGTTATCCATAAAGACAGAGTAGTGTTACGTCCTCATCCAGCCTTTCTTCCTAAGGTGGTATCAAGGTTTCATTTGAACCAAGATGTTGTTCTTCCTTCTTTTTTCCCCAAACCTAGTTCGGTAGAGGAAAAGTTATTGCATTCTTTGGATGTAGTAAGAGCAGTTAAAGCTTATCTAAAAGCCACTGCTCAGATTCGCAGAACGGATACTTTGTTTATTCTGCCGGAAGGCCCCAGAAAGGGTCAGGCAGCGTCAAAATCTACTTTAGCCAAGTGGATTCGACAGGTCATAATGCAAGCCTATGGCTTGAGAAGGAGACCGCCTCCGTTCAAAGTTAGGGCGCACTCCACGAGAGCAGTTGGAACTTCATGGGCGATGCATCACCAGGCCTCCCTGGCTCAAATCTGTAAGGCCGCAACGTGGTCTTCAGTACACACGTTTTACTAGGTTCTACCAGGTGGACGTTAGAAGTCAGGAGGATGTCGCCTTTGGGCGCAGTGTGTTGCAGGCCGCAAAAGATCCTCATGTCTGATAGCGCTCAGCTTATGTATGGTGTATCCCCCCCCTCATTGGGCATTGCTTTAGGACATCCCACATAGTAATGACTATGCCGCTCTGTGTCCCGTGATGTACGAGAAAGAAAATAGGATTTTTATAACAGCTTACCTGTAAAATCCTTTTCTTGGAGTACATCACGGGACACAGAGCTCCCACCCCTCTTTGGGGACACTTATTGCTTTGCTACAAAACTGAGGTGCTCCCGGATGGGAGGGGCTTATATAGGGGAGGGTACTTCCGGTTTTGGAAGTTGCCAGTGCCAGCACCTGAAGGTATCTATATAACCCACATAGTAATGACTATGCCGCTCTGTGTCCCGTGATGTTCTCCAAGAAAAGGATTTTACAGGTAAGCTGTTATAAAAATCATATTTTTTGTTAAATAAATTATTAAAAAGACAAATTACCCTTGTGTCTTATGCAATTATATGACCTTTTATCTTTAGGCACTGTTCGAATAAAGGTCTAAGGTTTGCCAGATCAAATATCTTGGAGAAAATCAACAATTTAAATTTCACCAAAAAGGCATCTTCATTGTGATTTGATCTTTATTTAAGCAATTTTAGTAGATACTGCCCCAGTCCTAGCCTATCTCCTCTGGTTGCAGGCTGCCTAGAGCAATGCTGTTATCCAATATCTGTATGTGAGCAGTGGTCTTTCTGTGGCAGTCCAACAACTCCACAACCACTGAGTTACAGCTAGAGCGCTCCATTTAGCAGTGAGCTATCCTGATTTATGCTTTAAACATCAAGTTTTTAACTTTTTATGTTTTTAATGTAAAGTTTGGGTTACTCACTGTTACCTCTGGTCCTGTCAAGGGGGTTCAAAACACCTTGTAGACAAGAGAGAGCCTCAGGAGTACAATGAGAATTTGCTTCTAAAGGAGGATCTTGAAAGTGAAGCAGACTATTGCTCCCTGGCTACTATGGTCCCATCAGATTACATTATTTGTTAAATAAGTAGAAATCCAAGAAATGTCAATAAATAGACACAAAAAAAAAAAAAAATCAAACTATAGAGGATGATAATGAGCTGATCCATGATAAATATATATTTTTTGTCCAATTGTCACATGTCATGGACATGGATACAGACACATATTTTTTCTTTTTCATATTCCAACATTTTCTATCGATATTACTAGAGTTGTCCCGATACCACTTTTTTAAGACCGAGTACAAGTACCGATACTTTTTTTCAAGTACTCGCCGATACCGATTACCGATACTTTTTTTTCAATGTCATGTGACAGTTTGAAAGATGGGGACTGATAGGTGGCACTTATGGGCACGGATCGATGGCACTTATGGGTACTGATAGGTGGCACTTGTGGGCAGTGATAGGTGGCACTGATAGGTGGCACTTGGGGGCACTGATAGGTGGCATTTATGGGCACTGATAGATGGCACTTGTGGGCAGTGATAGGTGGCACTTGTGGGCAGTGATAGGTGGCACTGATAGGTGGCACTGATTGCACTGAAAGGTGGCACTTGTGGGCACTTATGGGCACTGATAGGTGGCACTTATGGGCACTGATAGGTGGCACTTATGGCACTGATAGATGGCACTTGTGGGCACTGATAGGTGGCACTTGTGGGCACTGATAGGTGGCATTTATGGGCACTGATAGATGGCACTTGTGGGCAGTGATAGGTGGCACTTGTGGGCACTGATAGGTGGCACTGATAGGTGGCACTGATTGCACTGAAAGGTGGCACTTGTGGGCACTTATGGGCACTGATAGGTGACACTTATGGGCACTGATAGGTGGCACTTGTGGGCACTGATAGGTGGCACTTGTGGGCAGTGATAGGTGGCACTTGTGGGCACTGATAGGTGGCACTTGGGGGCACTGATAGGTGGCATTTATGGGCACTGATAGATGGCACTTGTGGGCAGTGATAGGTGGCACTTGTGGGCACTGATAGGTGGCACTTGTGGGCACTGATAGGTGGCACTTATGGCACTGATAGATGGCACTTGTGGGCAGTGATAGGTGGCACTTGTGGGCAGTGATAGGTGGCACTTGTGGGCACTGATAGATGGCACTGATTGCACTGAAAGGTGGCACTTGTGGGCACTGATTGCACTGATAGGTGGCACTTGTGGGCACTGATAGATGGCACTGATTGCACTATCAGTGCCATCTATCAGTGCCCACAAGTGCCACCTATCAGTGCCCATAAGTGCCACCTATCAGTGCAATCAGTGGCATCTACCAGTGCCACCTGATAGGTGGCACTGGTAGATGGCACTGATTCCACTGATAGGTAGCACTTGTGGGTACTGATAGGTGGTGGGGGGGGGAAATGACACAGGATTTAAGAAAAAAAAAACTGCTGCAACGCCCATCTTGGTACACCCTGCACTCGGCTGCAGTAAGCAACAGCAGACATCTTGTTACACCCAGCCCATATAGCTTGGGCTGGGTGTAACAAGATGTCTGCTGCTGCTTACTGCAGCCGAGTGCAGGGTGTACCAAGATGGGCGTGGGGACGTTCAGCCGCTGACGGCGACCGAATGTGACAGCACCGGTCACCGATCCTGATGCGGCTGCGCCCTGAACCCCTGCCAGCTTACCAGGTTCAACTGCAGGTGAGGGACTCACTCTCCGCCCGCGGACTCCGTCCACCGACTGTGCCCGCCCTCTTCAGCCAGACTCCGCCCGCACTTTCCTCTCCCGCCCTCCCCAGCCACTGACTCCTCCCGCCCTCTCCGGCCAGACTCCGCCCGCACTCCCCCGCCCTCTCTCCTGCCCTCCCCAGCCACTGACTCCTCCCGCCCTCTCCGGCCACAAAAAAAAAAAAGTATCGGGTGAAGCATCGGGAGCATTTGCGCGAGTACAAGTACTCACGCAAATGCTTGGTATCGGTCCCGATACCGATACTAGTATTGGTATCGGGACAACCCTAGATATTACCTTGTCAAAGTATTTTATTGGACATATATATTAGTCACATACAGATCATATGTAATACATGTTGTTGATATTTGTCCAATTATTACAAATATAGAAAAATAACAAATAATAGGGTCTACAGAATATATCCTAATGAAAGTTATAAGGATTTAAATGAGATAGAAAGTATATAAATCCTTGTACTAATATATTCAAGACTGTAGTTGAAAGAAATATTTAACATATTAATTATAAATTGATCTGTATCTTCGAAAAAAGTAATGTAGAGTAATACTTTGTTGTAGCTTCAATAAGGTGCGTTATGAAGTAAGAATAATAGAGAAAAGAAAAGAGAAAAAGAAGTAAAGATATCAAAATAAAATAGGATAAAATAAAATTAGATAGATAAAATAAAATAGATGGGATAGAATAGTAGGAAACCAGAGGGAGGGGGGGAGTGTAGGAGTCTACCTGAATGGCCTGAATGAATCGGTCCGCGGCTTGAGGGTTTAAGTAAAACACAGTGTTCACTATATTGAGCAGGGTAGCTCCCAAGCTTCAGAAATTTGGTTTAGTAGATAGTTTAACCGATTGAGTCCTCCGGCTACCATGGCATGAGAATCGAGTTGTCACTATTAGAAGGTAGGTGAAATTTAATCCAAGGATCCCAGATCTTTTCAAAGATTGGAATTTGATTTCTTTCTATAGCTAGCATTTTGACGTGAGACATAAAGTCATTTACTCTATTTATGGTCTCGGATATCTCCAATTTAGGGGTCCTCCATGCCTTTGCTATTGTTTGCTTTGCTGCTGTAAGAAATTGAATGAGGAGTTTGAATTGTTTATGTGTAATGAGATCAGGTTTTAGATTGAGCAAGGCTGTGGCTGGGTCTGGTTGCACAGTGAAACCAAATATCTTGGAGGCAGTTTCAAATATACGTTCCCAAAATATTTGCACCAACGGGCAGGACCACCAAATGTGTAAGTGGGTGCCCGGATCTGGGCAACCCCGAAAGCATAGGCCTGTATGATTTGGTGTGAATTTGGCCAATCTGGAGGGAACGAGGTACCAACGAGACAAAACTTTGTAATTGGTTTCAACTGCCAGGATATTTGGTGAAGAAGATTTTGTTACAGACCATATTTTGGACCAATCATTCTATCGATATTACCAATCTACACACTCCATGGATTTGAATTTCATGAAAACTCAATCTGCCCTTCATTTGGCCCTCTGGTCTATGTGCAATATGCTGCCGCAGCCCCCACGGTGGACGTCCTCTGAAATCCTCTGATCCTAAATATCCTTTCTGGAAATATTACTCATTCTCCACTTTATCGTACCCTTACCTAAAGCTAGTTTTAGTTTTACTTTATTTTCTTACAAGTTTATCCAATCAAAACAAGGGTCATCTGGAATAGTTGGGAATATTAATCTCTAGATAATGCCAAGCCAATTAGCAGGAACATGGCCCTGGAAAATTTTCTCATTTCTCCTAACTATTTTAGGTTATTTGACCCTCTATATCGAGCAAACATTATCTTCTTCCATTTTCGCTATAATTAAATATTACTTTTTATATTCTCCTATCTTGATTATATATGATTGTTAATATTAATAGCTAGAATTACATCACTAAATGATAACTGAAATGTTAAGCCCTGTACACACGATCGGTTTTACCAATGAAAACAGTCCGATGGACTTTTTTCATCGGACAAACCGATCGTGTATGGGACCCATCGTTTTTTTTTCCATCGGTTTTAAAAAATAGAACATGTTTTACATTTTTCCGATGGATCAAAAACCGATAGCAAATTCCGATCGTCTATGGGCAAGTCCATCGGATAAAAACCCACGCATGCTCAGAATCAAGTCTATGCATGCTCAGAAGCATTAAACTTAATTTTTCTCGGCTCATCGGAGTGTTTTACGTCACCGCGTTTGGAACAGTCGGTTTTTTGACTGATGGTGTGTAGGCAAGACTGATGGAAGTCAGCTTCATCGGAAATCCGATGGACAAAACCATCTGATTAGAATCCATAGGATATCCGATCGTGTTTACGAGGCTTAACACTAAGGAATACTCCTTACATTCGGTTCTATATACGTAACGAGAGAAGTATAGTTATAATCGATTGTTTTTTCTTTTTTGTAATTTATTATTTTCATTGTATTGTACAAATATGAATGGTACTATTATTATGACTTTTGTTATGCCTTATGAAAACACAATAAAATATTCAAACAGAAATCCTCTGATCCTAAGGCTACTGGGCCCTATCTTGAGCTGACTTGTAAGTAACAAGGCTACCCACCTTTCTTTTTTGGAGCAATTTTTCCTTTGAATATTATTGTTCTGTTATTCATTTACTCTTATAGATACTTTTCTTGCATCTACTCCTGAGGAAGTGACCCATGAAACGCGGCGAGTCTTAGGATGCTATGAATTTTTTGGTTGCAATATGTCATATATATGTAAATAAACATCATGTATATGAATATTAGGATCAGCCATGAATGTATGCTGTTATAATGTCTATTTCATGGATCAGCTCATTATCATCCACTATAGTTGGATTGTTTTTGATACAAATTATGTGAACAGACTGTAGCTCCTCTTTAAGATCTTTGGAATTAAAACTTTTTCTACTGGAGTTTAATTTTAAAATGTTTCCACATTAGCCTTTCCAGCAGCAGGGAGCTACCTTTATTCCTAATCAGCACTTACAGCTTCAGAAAACAGATGCTTTTATTTATTACATTTCTAAATTATGTCTGTTTCTTTGTGCACATAAATATATTGGGCTTATTTCAATATGCTGTATTATTACCTTTCATTTTTATGCAGTGGAATAATGTTCATGATAATACTTGATGCGAGTAGTTGAAAGCTAATGAGCCATTCATAAAGTTGTGTTGCTTCCCGGTGAACAATGGACTATCATTGGAGTGCCATTTGAATAGAACTAGTGGGCAACACATCTTTCCTACCTCTCTTTCTTTTGTTAGCAGTCCTGCTTTGTAGACGTCTGCTGCCAAGGCTCCTGAATGGATGAAGAGGGCATGGGAGAAACACAAAGCCTTAGCACACTGACATTTTCTCACTCACTGATTATAATGAACTTGGCAAGCTGAAGTGGTTTAAAAGTGTGGTCACAGCTGGCAGAGCAAAAGAATACTAGAAATCATTAAAACCAGACTTCAGCAACTCATACACATCTTAATGTGAGCCGAGTGAAATGCTAAGCTTTCTTTATTCCGTGCCACAACAGCCATTTTTTGCATATCCATATCAAAGCTCTTTTTTACTTGGCACATCATGCTGGTCTATCATGCAGAAAATACTAGAATAGAATCGCCACTGCTGCAGATTGAGCTTTGGTAACACATTGGTACTACCATATGGATAACTGGAGTCTAAACTATTGAAATAAATGTTATTGCAAAACAAATATTTAAATTAGTTGTTAAACTCAAAATGGTATTTAGTTACTACACTATGCATAGTCGATTGTATAGACCAGTCATCATTATTTCTGTTTTCATAATACCTACTTTCTGAAAGATATTAAAGGATTAGTAGGGGATATAGTGGAGATGCAGCTGTAAATGAGGTAGTGGGGAGGATCCCGACAATATTGTCAGGAACCTTCCAGAGCCTGGCATGGCTCTGCCCCGTCAGCTGATAGTGGGCAATAGTTGCTATCAGCTGACTCTGGGTTACAGGAGAACAAAAGTAAGTGTACTCCTGTGACTCATATTAGACATATGGCCCAAAAAGCTAAGCTTCAGCAATACTTCTCTTTTAAAGCATTTATAAACCAGAGGTGTAAGGCTATACATCCTTTTTGGGTCACATTTACTCATGTAAATTTACTAGCATAATCTATTATTGTATATAACCAAAGTCGATCATGGGCCAATACCCAGTATTGGCTGATGAGGCAGATCTCTGCCTCAGTCAAGAACGATACCAACAATATTGTCGGGAAGCAACCCAGCTGCCTAATTGACACCTGGCTCTGCCTCTGAGAGCCAGAGCCAGCCATGCCCACCTCATCCCTGGTCTGTAGCTCCAGCTAGCATGGGAGGGGGGAGGGAATCCCTGCAAGGGATACATTTTCCACCACTGGAAACAGAGACCAAGAGATGACCGATCAGCGGCCAATCAGCACTGTCCAGGCAGAGGGTAAGGGTTCATGCAGCCTCATAGGACAGTCAGAGTAGAATAAAAATTCCTCCTACAAGCTTTAACCAGTGATTGGCCGGACACTGATAGAAGTCACAAGACTGCTATATACTGCTGATGAGAAAAGTATTTAGCAGTTTAGGAACTGTAGAAACAAGGAATAGAATTCTGCACTCCAAACTGATAGTTAAAATATCAAGTTTTATTACATAAAAACAGATCAATATGTTCCACATACATATGTAGCCAACATGTTTTGGGGGTCAAAGGAAGGCCCCTTCTTTCCTCAAGACTAAAAATATATTGTGGAAGGTGAACACTGCACTTGAGAAATACATGGTGGAACAATAAAATAAATATATTGGTTTGTCGTTGCATGCTCTGCAGCAGTTGGTTTTGTGTATTAATATAATAATGCAAGATTATTATTATTTAACCCTTTCCATAGAGGGCTTTTTATACCACTTCAATACCGGGCCTATTCTGGCACTTCTCTCCTACATGTACAAATCATCATTCTTTTGCTAGAAAATTACTCAGAACCCCCAAAACATTATATATATTTTTTAGCAGACACCCTAGGGAATAAAATGACAGTCGTTGCAACTTTTTATCTTGCACGGTATTTGCGCAATAATTTTTCAAACGCCTTTTTTTGGGGAAAAAAATGGTTTCATGAATTAAAAAATAACAAAACAGTAAAGTTAGCCCAATTTTTTTGTAAAATATGAAAGCTTATGTTACGCCGAGTAAAAAGATACCTAACATGTCACGCTTTAAAATTGCGCACACTCATGGAATGGCGCCAAACTTCGGTACTTTAAAATCTCCATAGGCGACGCTTTGAAATTTTTTACAGGTTACCAGGTTAGAGTTACAGAGGAGGTCTAGTGCTAGAATTGTTGCACGTGCTCTAACGCACGCGGCAATACCTCACATGTGTGGTTTGAACGGCGTTTACATATGCGGGCGGGACTTACGTGTGTGTTTGCTTCTAAGCGCAAGCTATTGGGGACGGGCGTTTTTTTTTTACTTATTTTTTTTTATTTTTACTTTTTTTTTTACACTTATTTTTTTTAATCACTTTTATTCCTATTACAAAGAATGTAAACATCCCTTGTAATAGGAATGTGTGTGACAGGTCCTCTTTATGGAGAGATGCGGGGTCAATAAGACCCCACATCTCTCCTCCAGGCTGGAAAGCATGGGATCAGTGAAATGTTTTTCACGATCTCATACTTACAGCCGCAATGGCGGTTTTGTTTACATTTGAGGACCCGGGCGTGACGTCATCACATCGCGCCCAGGCCTCCGACGATCATAGAGATGACTGGTGACCATCTGGTCACCAGTCATCTCTATGCTTATCACGTGACCCACCACCGGTGCCGACGATTCTCTCCGGGTCCCCGATCACACGGGAGAGCCTGGAGAAGCACCGAATGGCGGCGGGAGGGGGGGATGTCCCCTCCCGCCGCTTATAAGAACGATCAACGGGACCGCCGCTATGATCGTTCTTATGGTGCGCAGGATCGCCGGCTGCAAACAAGGATATCTGAATGATGCCTCTAGCTGCAGGCATCATTCAGATATCCCCCCTCAAACCCAGGACGTCATATGATGTCCACCCGGAGGGAGAGAGGGTTCCTGCCGGCGTCATTTTGCTATTGCCCGGTATGGAAGGGGTTAAGGTACCATATATACTCGAGTATAAGCCAACCTGAATATAAGTCGAGGCACCTAATTTTACCACAAAAAATGGGAAAACCTTATTGACTCGAGTATAAGCCTAGGGTGTCCATCTGCATGCCCCACTGTGTCCATGTGCATGCCCCACTGTGTCCATGTGCATGCCTCACTGTGTCCATGCCTCACTGTGTCCATGCCTCACTGTGCCCATGCCTCACTGTGCCCATGCCTCACTGTGCCCATGCCTCACTGTGTCCATGCCTCATTGTGTCCATGCCTCATTGTGCCCATGCCTCACTGTGTCCATGACTAGACTGACGTTTAACATGGGAGTTGTGACAGCAGGAAGGTAAAGTCACCTGGTTGCATCCAGGGGGGTAGATATATTTCGCCCAGATTCAGGCTTTACGCCGACTTATACAACTAGGTGGAGAGTTGTATAAGCCCAGCTGAGGCTAGTGGGCTCATGGATGACTCATACCTCTAGGGAGAGTGTGGGGCGTCGTGCAGACAGGGAGTTGATGAGACCAGCTGAAGCTTGTCAGCTCATTTAGGCCTCTATAAGAACTCCCAGATTCATTAGGTGTTTGCTCATGCCTGGACCCAGACCTGTGTGGACTGTCTAGGGAGAGTGAACCCCTGTGCGGTGAGACAAAGCCTGTGTGGCTATTTGCTTGGACATTTAAAACCAGGGACTTAGGGACTAGGACAGCACTAGGCTGATCCCAGTTGTTAGTTAGGAAACCTGTATGTTTAGTCAGAGGTCAAGTTGACCAGGATTTATTTTGTTTATGTTTCTTTTGGCTTTGCTGTGTTTTGTCACTGTAAATAGAAAATAAACCGCACCTTTTTTTTGATTTTGAAAACCACAACCTCCGTTTGCTGGGCCTGTTTTTGTGTGGGGAGCCCATCCCGGGGGTCACACACACCCGCTGCCGAGCTAACCCCCTCACAGTTGGTGGAGAACCAGTGGCAGTTTTTTTTTAAGCCAGCATGGAGGAGATACTGAAGCAGCTGGCTCTAGCAAATGCCAATCAACAGCAGACAAATGCAGGTTTGCAAAAGAGCCTTGCAGCTCATCAACAGAGCCTTGCAGCTCAACAACAGAACTTCGCAGCCCAGCAGCAAGCTCATCAACAGAGCCTTGCAGCCCAGCAGCAAGCTCACCAACAGAGTCTGGAAGCTCAGCAACAAGCCCAGCAGCAATCTGAGGCCCGCTTCATAGACCTGTTACAGAAGCAAGAGCAGAGACTACAACAAATGGAAGCAGTAATGCAGCAACGTCCGCAGACCAGTGAGGAAAGCCGTCCCACTAATACCGCGTCCTTTGGGGTGAGTCGTTTATTGACAAAAATGACTGGAGAGGATAATCCAGAGGTATTTTTGACCACATTTGAAAGGACTGCTGAAAGAGAAAAGTGGCCTGAGGAGCAGTGGGCTGGACTGGTGGCTCCTCTGTTAAATGGTGAATCGCAGAAGGCTTACTATGACCTAGAGCCTGACCAAGCAAAAGACTATGTGATGCTAAAAGCTGAAATATTGGCAAGGCTGGGTGTCACCCAGGCTGTCCGGGCTCAGCGTGTGCATAACTGGACTTTCCAGCTTGGAAAACCCCCAGGTCTCAAATGTATGATCTCATTCACCTGAGCAGAAAGTGGCTACAGCCAGAGACTTTGTCCGCACCAAAGATTGTGGAACGTGTTGTAATGGATCGGTTTTTGAGAGCTCTTCCTACTGCCATCCAAAAGTGGGTAAGCCATGGAGACCCAGAGACGGCCGATGGTCTTGTGGATCGTGTGGAGAAATACTTGGCTACAGAGAACCTGACGGCCTCTTCCAGAGACACTCGGACTTTCCACCCTAAGACCAGACCATCCCCAGGGGCGGATAAGAGGATTCCAAGGGGTGAGGGTGGAGAGAGTGAGAGGGTGGGAGCTCTACCCCAAGTTTGGCAAGAACAGCCTGGGAAATCAGCGGCTCAAGAGGCGGCAAGAAGGATCGTTTGCTACCGCTGCCGGCAAGCGGGACATATTGCAGCCAATTGCCCGGTTGTGGAGGAACCCATGCAGTGTGACTTTCTGACGGGCAGACGTCAGTCGCTGTGTGCGACAGTCGCATGCACTGCCATTCGAGGAACTGAGAAACATTTATGCAAAATGTGTGTTAATGGTAGAAATGTTGTGGTATTGCTGGATTCAGGTAGCCTTGTGACCCTGATAAAGGCTGAGTTAGTTAAAACAGAGGTCTCTGGGAATAGCAAGGTAGCTGTTATTTGTGTGCATGGGGACACCCGAGAGTATCCAGTGACTACAGTGTGTTTCGAGACCCCCAAAGGTACCCTCTCTCATCCAGTGGGCTTAGTATCTCAGTTACCGCATGACGCCATTGTGGGAAGGGATTTTCCGAAGTTCTGGGAACTGTGGGATGATCCTGAGCCCCCCACTGGTGCCCCTATGTACCAGGAATGTGATAGCCAGAACTCCCCTGAGAGTGGTGAGGACTCTCCGGAATTTCCCTTATCAGTATTGGCAGGGGAGACTCAAGAAACTGGAGAGGAGCCCACCTCCTCAGACGAAAACCTACCGTCTGTGGAGTTTTCTGATCTTGAGGTTCACAGGGAAAACTTTGCCACAGAACAGTTGAAAGACCCCGCCCTAATAAAGGCACGGGAAAACGTAGTGAAAATAGATGGCGAGTTAGTGAACCCAGATAATACCTGCACTTACCCATACTTCAGCGTAGAGAAGGACCTACTGTATCGGGTGGCAAAAAGGGCAGAAGAAACCGTTGAGCAGCTTGTGGTGCCCAAACCTTACAGGAAGTTGGTGTTGGAGTTGGCCCATGGGCACATTCTTGGAGGTCATCTGGGGACAGAGAAAACCCGAGAGAGGGTATTACAGAGATTCTATTGGCCGGGGGTGATGAAGGACATAGAAAATTATTGTTCCTCCTGCCCTGTGTGTCAGAGGTCGGCCCCGATGCCACATTTCCGTAGCCCGCTGGTCCCTCTAACCATCATTGAGGTCCCGTTTGAGAGGATCGCCATGGATTTGGTAGGTCCTATAATCAAGTCCGCTAGGGGGCACCAGTACATATTAGTTATAATGGACTATGCCACCCGTTATCCAGAAGCGATCCCTCTCCGAAATACCTCGGCCAAAACCATAGCCAAAGAGCTATCTCTTGTGTTTAGCCGGGTGGGTATTTGTAAAGAACTGCTTACGGACCAAGGTACACCCTTTATGTCCCGGGTTATGAAGGAGCTGTGTAAATTGTTCAAAGTGACGCAATTACGTACATCTGTGTATCACCCCCAAACCGATGGGCTGGTTGAAAGATTCAACAAAACCCTAAAACAAATGTTGAAGAAAGTGGTGGATAGAGATGGAAAGGATTGGGACTGTCTACTTCCTTATCTGATGTTTGCTATTAGGGAGGTGCCCCAATCCTCTACGGGATTCTCCCCCTTTGAGTTACTGTATGGGAGACACCCAAGAGGGCTGTTGGATATTGCCAAGGAAACTTGGGAAAGTGAGAGTTCTCCCCACAGGAGTGTGATTGAGCATGTCGCCCTGATGCAAGACCGAATTGCACAGGTAATGCCCATCGTGAAGGAACATTTGGCCCAAGCGCAGTTAGCACAGCAGAGAGTGTACAACCGTGGAGCCAAGACCCGTACCTTTTCCCCGGGGGATAGGATACTGGTACTTGTCCCTACGGTTGAAAGTAAATTCCTTGCCAAATGGCAAGGCCCCTACGAGATAATGGAAAAAGTGAGCGAAGTGAATTACAAGGTCAGACAACCAGGAAGGCGAAAGCCCGAACAGATCTATCACGTTAATCTGTTGAAAGCCTGGAGGGATAGAGAGTCCCTAGTCGCAGACACTTGGTCACCAGCTCAAACTGGTTGCGTGATTCCTGAGGTTGGAATAGCAGCCACTTTGTCACAACCCCAACAACAGGAGGTTAAGGAGTTTGTGCTTCGCAACAAGGAGGTATTCTCTGAGCTGCCGGGACAAACATCTGGGGTAGAGCATGACATCATTACCCCGCCCGGTGAAAGGGTGAAGTTAAAACCCTATCGGATCCCAGAGGCCCGACGGGAGGCAATACGGGAGGAAGTACAGAAAATGCTGAACTTAGGGGTGATAGAGGAGTCCCAAAGTGATTGGTCTAGTCCCATTGTGTTGGTGCCTAAACCGGATGGGAGCTGGCGATTTTGTAACGATTTTCGTCAGTTGAACAAAGTTACAAAATTTGACACCTACCCCATGCCACGTATAGATGAGTTGATCGACCGGCTGGGAACAGCCCGATACATGACGACTCTTGACCTCACAAAAGGGTATTGGCAAATCCCCCTGGCCAAATTGGCCAAAGAGAAAACCGCATTTGTAACCCCAGACGGGGCGTTCCAATATAAAAGAATGCCGTTCGGGTTACAGAATGCGCCGGCCACATTCCAGCGGAAAATGGACCAGATGCTGAGGCCCCATCGGAAGTATGCTGCGGCTTACCTGGATGACGTAATTGTCCATAGCACAGATTGGGCCTCACATCTGCCAAAAGTGCAAGCAGTCCTGGACTCTGTTCGGGAAGCGGGGTTTACGGCTAACCCCAAGAAGTGTACCATTGGGCAGGAGGAGGCCAAATATCTTGGGTACACCATTGGGAGGGGAGTAATAAAACCCCAACTCAACAAAGTCGAGGCCATCCAGAGTTGGCCACGTCCCAACAGCAAGAAGCAGGTACGAGCCTTTCTGGGAATCGCTGGGTATTATCGGCGATTCATTCCCCACTTTGCTTCTAAGGCTGTGCCCCTAACCAACCTAACGAAGGGGAAAGGGTCGGTCATGATTAAATGGACCCCCGAGGCTGAGGCAGCATTCCAATTCTTGAAACAAGCCTTATGTAGCCAGCCAGTGTTGTACTCACCCGACTTCTCTAAAGACTTTGTCGTACAAAGTGATGCGTCAGATGTGGGGTTAGGAGCAGTATTGTCCCAGGTCTGGAACGGGGAAGAGCACCCAGTCATTTACCTCAGCAGGAAGTTGAAGTCCCATGAGGTAAATTACGCCACCGTTGAAAAGGAGTGTTTAGCGGTGAAGTGGGCTCTAGATTCCCTTCGGTACTACCTGCTAGGTAGGCACTTTGACATGGTTACGGATCACGCTCCGTTAAAGTGGATGGCTCAAAACAAGGAAACAAATAGAAGAGTGAATAGGTGGTTCCTGGCCCTCCAGGAATTCAACTTCACAGTAAAGCATCGCCCTGGCGTTCAAATGGGGAATGTGGATGCTTTGTCTCGAGTACATGAATGCCTGATTGCTGGTGTTCCAACCCCGAGGTTAAAACAAGAGGGGGGGTATGTGACAGCAGGAAGGTAAAGTCACCTGGTTGCATCCAGGGGGGTAGATATATTTTGCCCAGATTCAGGCTTTACGCCGACTTATACAACTAGGTGGAGAGTTGTATAAGCCCAGCTGAGGCTAGTGGGCTCATGGATGACTCATACCTCTAGGGAGAGTGTGGGGCGTCGTGCAGACAGGGAGTTGATGAGACCAGCTGAAGCTTGTCAGCTCATTTAGGCCTCTATAAGAACTCCCAGATTCATTAGGTGTTTGCTCATGCCTGGACCCAGACCTGTGTGGACTGTCTAGGGAGAGTGAACCCCTGTGCGGTGAGACAAAGCCTGTGTGGCTATTTGCTTGGACATTTAAAACCAGGGACTTAGGGTCTAGGACAGCACTAGGCTGATCCCAGTTGTTAGTTAGGAAACCTGTATGTTTAGTCAGAGGTCAAGTTGACCAGGATTTATTTTGTTTATGTTTCTTTTGGCTTTGCTGTGTTTTGTCACTGTAAATAGAAAATAAACCGCACCTTTTTTTGATTTTGAAAACCACAACCTCCGTTTGCTGGGCCTGTTTTTGTGTGGGGAGCCCATCCCGGGGGTCACACACACCCGCTGCCGAGCTAACCCCCTCACAGAGTCTATGGAAGGGGTGCCCGGCTTTGAAAAATCGGTGCTCCCCGGCCGTAAGTCCCCTGGACAACAAACTTTGCACAGTTATAAAGGAAGAGTGGGGCTACATGTGTGCCAAGTTTGGGGACCGGCCAGTACCGGGTCCCCAAAGTCCGTGAGATTAGGTGCAAAAAGGTGACTTGAGTATAAGCCGAGGGGGCATTTTCAGCACAAAAAAAGTGCTGAAAAACTTGGCTTATACTCGAGTATATACGGTACTTATATAGCGTTATATAGGCAGGTAGTGTCGTGGTTGGGATTCGAACCAGCGACCCTTTTTTTACTGCTAGGCGAGAGTGCTACCCACTACACCACTGTGCCACCCAGTGTTTTTTGCTGAATGGCCAACCCATGGATTTACAGGTGCATCTAAAATAATTAGAATATATCATTAAAAAGTTAATTTATTTCAGTAATTCAATTCAAAAAGTGAAACTCATATATTATATAGATTCATTACACACAGAGTGATATATTTCAAGCATTTCTTGCTTTGATGATTATGGCTTACGGATAGTGAAAACCCAAAATTCTGTATCATAGAAAATTTGAATATTACAGAAGAACAATAAAAAGAAGGATTTTTAATACAGAAATGTTGGCTTACTGAAAAGTATGTTCATGTACATTATAGTATGCACTCAATACTTGGTCAGGGCTCCTTTTGCATGAATTACTGCATCAATTCGGCGTGGCATGGAGGCAATCAGCCTGTGGCACTGCTGAGGTGTTATGAAAGCCCAGGTTGCTTTGATAGCGACCTTCAGCTCATCAGCATTGTTGGGTCTGGTATCTCTCATCTTCCTATTGACAATACTCCACAGATTCTCTATGGGGTTTAGGTCAGGCGAGTTTGATGGCCAGTCAAGCAGAGTAAAACCATCATCATTAAACCAGGTATTGGTACTTTTGGCAGAGTGGGCAGGTGCCAAGTCCTGCTGGAAAATGAAATCTCCATGAAGCTGATCAGCAAAGGTAAGCATGAAGTGCTCTAGAATTTCTTGGTAGAGGGCTGCACTGACTTTGGACTTCATAAAACACAGTGGACCAATACCAGCAGATGACAAGGCTCCCCAAATCATCACTGACTGTGGTAACTTCACACTGGACCTCATGCAACTTGGATTATGTGCCTCTCCACTCTTCCTCCAGACTCTGGGACCTTGATTGCCAAATGAAATGCAAAATTTACTTTCATCCGACCACTGAGCAACAGTCCAGTCCTTTTTCTCCTTAGCCCAGGTAAGACGCTTCTGATGTTGTCTCTAGTTCAGAGGTGGCTTAATTTAAGGAATACGACAGTTGTAGCCCAGGTCCTGGATATGCCTGTGTGTGGTGGCTCTTGAAGCGCTGACACCAGTCTTAGTCCACTCGTTGTGAATCTCCCCCAAATTCTTGGATGGTCTTTGCTTTACAATCCTTTCAAGGCTGCGGTTATCCCTGTTGCTTGTGCACCTTTTTCTATCACTTTTTTTCTGTCCACTCAACTTTCCATTAACATGCTTGGCCACAGCACTCTGTGAACAGCCAGCTTCTTTAGCAATGACCTTTTGTGACTTACCCTCCTTGTTAGAACTGACTCAGGTGCTCAACTTCTCTGAGATATAAAAAATACAAACAGCAAGTCTCTCTAAGGGTGGGTATTACTGAGACAGTGCGGACTGTACTATGATGCATGGTGTACTGTATAATGGTTCAGGCCGTATTGCAGTGCACATACTGTTGGCTCAAACCCTTCCCATAAGCATGGTTAGCAGAATTCAAAGTCTCCACTCTGAATCCCATCACGGGTGAACCATAGCCCCCAACTGTCCTTGATTTCAAGGGACTGTCCCTGATTTGGAACACAGTCCCTCTGTCCCTCTTTCCTCCTCATTTTGATCTGATCTATATAGTTGTATATAAAATGCACTTTTTGTCTTTCAAATAGTGTTTCTCAGTGCTAAACCTTTCACCCAATTTCTAAATTGCTGCATTTGTAAATTTCAAAAGCCAGTATAAACGAATAGTAGTGATAAAAATAGAATTTGTGGGTTAAACTTATCTTTGTTTTTTTTTAAATTTTCCTTTAAGGGGGCATGACATGGGGTCCTATTCCTACATACTTTTGCTAATTTGTGTCCCTCGTTCCCATCTCAGAAAGTTGGGAGGTATGGGTGAACTTCTCCTCCATTAACAATCACATAACAGGATGTGCGGCCTTTTTTGTTTTCACATAGTGCCACGAGAAGCCCCTATGCCCTCACATGTTGGAAACTTTGCCTACCCACCATTGCATATAATTGACCCACCCACCATTGCATATAATTAACCCTATAAATACTGGGATTTAATATACCCATGGATACAGTGACTAAATTATCACCTGCCAACACATGCAATGCCTGTCATCAGCATGTTATCTCAGTTTGTACTAATGTTTGTGGTGACACTTTCCTTATTTTGCTCTGAACATATCTTTTCTTTTAGCAAACCAGACTGATTAAAGCTGTTTTAATGAATCTGTTTAGCATATTATGTAACCGTAGTTGTCGCTTTATCTTTATAATTGAAGGGTAAATATGTTGAATCTGGAGAAAATCTGCTTAGATTGCCATCATTGTCACATGAGAGGGGGATGATCAAAGTGCAGAGCGATGCAAGGTACACTACAAAAAAAAAAGAAGAGACATCTGTCAGGATATTTATAGACACGCACCACAAGAATGTGCTTTTCTATGGCGTTCATTATTTTGTTTCCAAAACAAAGTGTTCTGTTTGCAAACATTGAGTCTATGTTAGAAAATGCAGATTAATTAAGCCAGGGCTACCTTCCGGGGGCTGGTTGCTAGGGGTTACACACAAACTTCAGACAGGAAAAATATAAAGCATTTTGAAACGTTACATGCGTTGCGTGAAGCAATCAGTCTAATGGTGTGATGAAACAAAATGAGTGACAAAGCAATTGAATTGGACATCGATCGAGCAAGATAAAAATGGCATGGTTACAGATACATGGTACAGATTATTAATGGAGTCAATGAAAGTGGACAGAGATCAGCATAAATATGCACAAATATCTAATGGCACCATCATCCCTGTATAAATATAGAAAATAACTGAACAGGATATGGGATTTTAAAGGTGCCGAATTGTAGAAATCACATGACAAATGTAGCGGGGTCTTTAAATCTAGTTGAATGTTTGAGTGGTAGTTATACTCAAACACATTATTTGATAGGGCTCTGCTAAACCATTTTATACTGCAGGTGGGATACTGGTGTATAGTTCCCTGTAGCCTGTTGATGGCGCTGTCATCGGAGGCTAGGGTTGAACCGCTGGTATAGTGCTGTGCCTTGGATGTGCCCTCTCGGCGGTGGTATGGTGGGCGTGTCGGCCTGCTGTGCATGCTGGGAGAGGATATAAAAGGGGCAGACACTGCCTGTGTGGGGTGAGTTCCCGGGGGTCCGACCCCGGAAAGTGTGTTGTTCCGTTCGTTGGTCATCCCAGGCACCTTTAGCCCTGGGGTGGGGTTCCTGGCCCGGTACACCGGCAGGTCAGTCCAAGGCACCTTTAGCCCTGGGGCTGCAACTGAAGGCCTTGGGTCCAGTGCCTTCGGCTGGAGCCCACGGAGGGAGGAGAAATCTCAGGGTGCTGCCTTGCGAGGAGACCCGTATCCAGAAGAGGAGGCTGGGGGAGGACCGTTCCGAGGGACTGGTGAGAGATCACAGTGAAGGAAACTCTCTGGAGGGATGTTATCTCCCTAAAAAAGGTCTAAGATCAAAAGCAAAGTTCACCAGGTCTGTGGCAGAGACCCAAAGTTCATCAGGTCTGTGGCAGGGACCCACAGTTCACCAGGTCTGTGGCAGAGGCCTAAATTCACCGGTAACAGTTTATGCAGAGACTGTGTGTGTGTAATCTAATTTGAGCATCACTCCGGCTGCTAGGATCCACTCTAATGGGAGACTATCCGGGTGAGCTGAGCCTACTTACAGATACAGGTAGTGAATAGGATATTCGTTTGTGCCTGGACCTATTCCAACACCTTTTGCTGTCCTGTTCTCCATCCACCCTTTTCTATCTAGTGACTGTGCATATTTGATAAACTTTTGATAAGACAATTTTGTACCTGGTTCTTTCCTGTAAGGTTCATTTGTGTCTTATGTAAATGATGTAATATAAGAATGTACAATGCTGAATGGAAATGTTGAAGTTTATAATAAAATAAAAAAAATGTGATTATAAAAAAAACAAAACATATTCAATAAAAAAGAAACTAATTTCATCATCAGTTTAGGCCAACATGTGATCTACTAAATGTCTTTGGTAAAAAGAAATTCCAATAAGTGTATATTAATTGGTTTGTGTGAAAGTTATACAGCTACGAACTATGGTGTGAATATTAGAATTGTTGATTTTTTTTTTTAAACTCGTGTAGCGATACGTGTAGCGATACGTTCAACTAAGAAGGCCGCAGATTTAGTTTGGGCCCTGAAAACAGCTCCGCCAACCCCCGGTAATGTACTCGACCCCCTACTGGCACAGTTAGTATTGGCAGCAATATATATTTTCTTATACTGTATGAGTAAACCCAGACACCAAGACAATAATGAAAAGGGTATCAAATTTACTTTAAGCTTTTGGTAGGAAAGGTTAACAGTGGTAACAGTTCACAGATAATAAATTGCAGAGCCCTGCAGCAATAACATACTATGCATTTAAAATGAACAGTAAAGGTGCGCCGCGTGGGCGACCGTTAACTAGGCCTCCTGTGACGCAGTAACTAAATGAACTAACTAGCTGGCCAGGCCTGGCTCAGATATCTAAAACTCAGTCTATAGGGGATGATGGTTTCTTCACCGGCAATTCTTTAAAGGTGGTGCACATTAACAGAATACCATTTGTAATCCAATGGGAAGGTTGTGACGAACTAAACACGTTACTTCATGAACTCTAAGTTCCGCTCTGATATAGATCTCCAGTGAGAGTATCAGATATAAACTTGTGGGCCACGGCAGTCTATAGGCACATCAGCAACAACAGTATATGGTCTGAGCATACGCCCTCTCACCCCTCCGGACGCGATCCCAGTCCGTGAACTTCCACCGACTGTGTCCTCACACACACAGTGTCTCCAGTGATCGGGTCCCCGATCCAACCAAGGTTGTAGACAAGCAAAGTCAGATGCCACCCAGGCTCGCAGTGGGGTGGAAGGCTCTTTGGTGCTGCGCAAGGCCTCAGGCTTCAGGCCCTGCACTCTGGCACATCCGCACAGGAGGATCAGTCACTGAAGTCTCGTGTCCCAAAGAGGCCGAGCCCAGCCTCGCCTCCTCCTTTTATAACCCCTCCCATGAGTCTCTGGGGTGGAAACATGCCGAAAGGGATTCTGGGCAAGGTAGTCCCGAGAGTCTTAAAGGGGACCCCGCTACACACTCCCCCCACTTAAATTCTTTGGTCCCCAAAGAAACCTTAGCATACACTGCGTACAACCCCAGACAACATTGCATAAGAGGTTGGCATAGGGAATTCCCACCAAAACCGAGGGGTTGGATTCCCTTTGCCACAGGTCATACTATCCTGAGTGACCTGCCTAACTGTGCCAGAGAGTGAGTGGGGGTTGCCCTCTACCAAACGTACAGTAGAGGGGTCCGGATTCTCTACACTCCTCCTAGCAGTGATCACAGAATCTTCTGAGCTCTTCCCCATTTGTGGGTAGGTCAACTTTCTGGGAGGCCTTATGACTCTGCGGGCCCTTTGTTCCCTTGGGGTTTCTGGTTCTGGCGCCACATGCTCTTCTTCTGTAACAGGCTCAGGCAACACGGCAGGCTCTGTAACATCTGCTTTAGGAGCCGAGGAATACATAGAGTCTCTAGGGTCCTGTTCAGGGTAACCATCACGGGCATCTTCCCAGTAATCAAATGAAGGACTATATGGGATGAATTCAACGGCTTCTGCATTCAGTTGTGTATCTGTAGTGTCTTCAGTAATTGGAAGATCTATAGCAGAAGTCCCTTGAGTTGGAGAAGGCCACAGCCAGTCAAGCTCTCCCTCCTCATCTCCACTGAGTTCAGAAGCTTTTATATCTTCAGTCTGAGAGGTCTGGGACCGAGTGTTTGGCCTGGGGGTATCCAGAATAGAAACTGGTTCAGGGGAGTCTCTCACTGGAGGTATCCTGACTGCTTCAGCAAGTGGGAGCAGGTGGTTTCGATGCCACGTCTTCAGTGGGCTTACTTTTCCTTCTGGCTTCAACTTGTAAACAGGTAGGCCCGGCAGCTTCCTACAGATGACATAGGGTTCAGATCTCCATCTGTCTGCAAGTTTATGTTTTCCAGGGACCCCCAGATTGCGTAGCAGTACTCGGTCCCCAGGCTGCAGGTCTTGTACCCAGACCTTCAAGTCGAAGTTTCTTTTGTTTCGGGCTCCCCTTTGATCTGAGGCCGCTTGAGCTTGTTCATAAGCTACTTTCAGGCTGTGTCTGAGCCTGTCCACATATCCTTTGTGGGATGTGGCTGAGGAATGGTCTAAAGAGGTGCCAAAGGCCAAGTCTACAGGTAGTCTCGCTTCTCTCCCAAACATGAGTCGATATGGGGAGTAGCCCGTAGCATCACTGGTGGTGCAGTTGTAAGCATGTACTATGGCTGCTATGTGTTTGCTCCAATGTTGTTTCTTCTCACTTTCCAGAGTCCCCAACATGTTGAGCAAGGTTCGGTTAAACCTCTCCGGCTGAGCATCTCCCTGTGGATGGTAAGGTGTAGTTCGAGTCTTCTTGATTCCCAACGAATCCAGGAGTTTCCGGATCAGTCGACTCTCAAAGTCCCCTCCTTGATCTGAATGAAGTCGCTGGGGCAGCCCATAATGGACAAAATACTTCTCCATAAGTACCTTGGCTACTGTGTAAGCCTTCTGGTCTTTGGTTGGGAAAGCTTGGGCATACCGGGTGAAATGATCGGTTATCACCAGAACATTTCCTAGTCCACTCAGATTGGGTTAGAGGCAGAGGAAATCAATGCATACCAGATCCATTGGGCCTTGACTCTGTAGATGGCAGCTTGATGGGGTAAAGTCTTCCTCTGGATGCAGCTTGCACACGAATGGCAGTACTCTTCTACTTCTGCCCTCATGCAGGGCCAATAGAACCGACTTCTGACAAGTTGAAAGGTCCTTTCTGCCCCTAAATGGCCATGATTGTCATGCAGGGCAATCAGAACAGTCTCTCTGTGTTTTTCCGGAAGAAACAATTGCCATTTATCTTCCAGGTCATCAGAGGGGCCCCTTCGGTAGACCACTCCCTGATGCACCTGTAACCTGTCCCACTCTTTCCTCAACAGGCGAGCTTCCCTTGAGGAGTGATTCAGAAGTCTGTTTGGATCCTGATTCTCCAGGGCTTCCAGAACTAATTTCCCCATGGGGTCTTCTAATTGGTCACATCTTAGCTCCTTCTTAGACAGCTTTGGCAGATGGTCTTCCTCCAGTTGAGTTACTCCACAGTATTGTTTGGGGACTCCTACCATGGTAACTCCTATCTCTTCCGCCCTTGAGCCCCCTCTGGCTTGCAATTCAGCCCCCTGACATAGGGCCCGCACCCCGTCGGGTGCCACTTGAGTCCAGTCTTCCATGTCATGGGTGGGACCATGAGATCTTCTGGACAAAGCGTCTGCATCTCGATTCCCAATCCCTGGCCTGTACTTTAGGTTGAAATTTAATCCAGACAATGCGGCCAGCCATCTGTGTCCAGTGGCGTCCAGCTTTGCTGTAGTGAATAAGTAGGTCAGGGGGTTGTTGTCGGTCTTCACAGTGAACTCCGCCCCATACAGGTAGTCTTTGAGCTTGTCTACTACCGCCCACTTAAGGGCCAGGAACTCCAGTTTGTGAGTGGGGTAGTTTTTCTCAGAGGGGGTCAGGCTCCTGCTCACGTAGGCAACAGGCCGTAGTTGCCCTTCGTGTTCTTGATAAAGTACTCCTCCCAGACCGTCATGACTAGCATCTACGTGTAGTTCATAGGGTTTGGTTGGGTCCGCGTAGGCCAAAACTGGAGCAGTGGTTAGGCTCTTCTTCAATGCCTGGAAGGCCTCTTCACATTTCTGGTTCCACTGATCTCTGATGGATTCTCCCGGCTTCCTGGGCCCTGAGTCATCCTCCTCTCCCTCAGTCTTGAGCAGTTCATTCAATGGTCTAGCAATTCGGGCGAATCCCTCCACAAACCTCCTGTAATAGGAGCAGAACCCTAAGAAAGATCTGAGTTCTGTTACTGTGGTGGGTCGTGGCCAGGAGGTAACTGCCTCCAATTTCTCAGGGTCTGTGGCCACCCCTTCTTCAGACACTATGTGCCCCAGGTAGTTCACAGAAGACTGGTAGAACCGACACTTCTCAGGCGAAAGTTTGAGTCCCTCCTCACTGAGTCTCCTCAAGACTTTTTCCAGCCTCTCCTCGTGTTCCTCCAGGGTTCTTCCAAAGACAATGACATCGTCCAGGTATACAAGGACTTCAATAAGGTTCATGTTTCCTACAGCCTTCTCCATGAGATGTTGGAAAGTAGCTGGGGCTCCAGACAGACCTTGGGGCATCCGGTCGAATTCAAAGAACCCCACTGGGGTTATGAAAGCTGTCTTCTCCTTGTCTTCTGGGTGCATAGGGATCTGATAGTACCCACTCTTGAGATCCATAACGCTGAACCACTTGGCTCCAGACAAGCTCTGTAGGGCATCCTCTATCCTCGGAGTGGTGTACTGGTCGGGTATGGTTCTCCTGTTAAGAGTCCTGTAGTCGATACAGAGCCTCAACGATCCATTCTTCTTCCTGACCACCACTATCGGGGAGGCATAGGGGCTTCTAGACTCCCGTATCACACCAGTCCTTTTGAGTTCTGCAAGTTGTTCCCTTAGATCCTCCAGATCCGCTAGTGGGACCCGCCTGACCCTCTCTCTGAAGGGCTTATCTTCTTGGAGGCGGATCCGATGGGTGGCACTCCTTGCACACCCCACATCGAACTCATCTTTGGAGAAGATCTTCTCCCATCTGGTCAACTGGGCCTTGGATCTCTCCTTCCAAGCCCTGGGCAGATTCGGGTTTTCCATGGATAGCTTCTCCCAAGCATCTCCTTCTTCGCCCGCCCTCTTTACTTCTGACAAGTTGACAGGGGCAGCAGGGCTCACCTGGCCCAGCAGCATCCTGGCTGGGATTTCCATGGGGCCATCTGTATTGTTCCGAACACTCGCTGGAACTCTACAATGGGCCTTCTTCAGGGCCTTCAGGGGAATCACTTCTGGTATCACTTCCAGACCGGGGGACTCTTCCCTTGGGTCGGACTCCAACATAACAAAGGGTCCAGGCTGCTCCCAAGTAAGCTTCACAGTGGCTCTGAGACAGGTTGCTTCACCGGGCTGCAACACTACCCCTTCTCTTCCAAGTCTCCACACCTTCCCTATCCCCTCTCCAGGGGTCTTCTGCTCTAGGACCAGCCGTTGGTAAGCCGTCTTCAGCATGGGGTGGATCTTGGTGGCCGCTGACCCCTTCTCTTTCACTAGAGGGGTCAGAAGTCTTCGGACCAGGTCCGTGTTCGTCCCTATTATAAGGGAACTCTTGTTGGCTCCAGGCAGCCGAGGGCACACAACCGCCAGGGTGTCAAACACTTCGGCTTTTCCAGCCACAGATGGGTCAAAGATCATCTTGATGGGCAGAGAGCCATCGTAGGGGAAATTCTGGGTTCCAATCCCACATATTTCTAGTCCCTCTATCTTCTGGATGGGCAGGTGACTCAAGTGCTTATTGGAGAAATCTCGGTATAAGAGGGTCACTTTTGCCCCAGTATCCAAGATGGCTCTGGTGTAGACTCCCTCCACTTGAATGGGCACTATAGGAGATGGGCCTACCAGCTTCTCTGGATATGGCCTGGCAGGGGTCGCCTTCTTCTGACCCTTTCCTTTCGAACTCTCTCTCATCCAATTCCCTTTGGACTTTAATCTTTCTTGAGCCTGGTATGCATTGATTTCCCTCATTTCAATGGGTGTAAGGACCCGCTGAGGGATACTATTATTCTTCTTAGGTGTGCACCCCCTCTGGGGAGTGCTGTGTCCCTTCTGAGGGGTCTTGCCCCCTTTTTCTGGGGTGTATCTCTGTTGAGGAATGTTGCGTTTCCTCTGAGGTGTTTTATCTCCTCTTTTCTTCTGCTTCGCATTCAGCTTGGAGCTCACTGAAAGTGATGGGCACCCGGTTGACTCCTTCACCGGGGCCCTCTGGAGTTTCCCGCCGGCTTGCGGTTGTCTGGTTTCTTCTTCTTGGGACTGGAACATGTGGCTGCAATATGGCCAATTCCTCCACAGTTAAAGCAGACTATATCTCCCCATTCTTGTAAAGATGCGGGTGCTGAGGCAATTGGGAATAATTCCTTCCTTGGTACTTCTCTCTTGGAACCCTCTGTGTCTTTTGCCATCAGAGAGGTCAACATCTCTAACACCTTGGACATTTGAGCTTTTAGAGTGTCTACCTCTGAGTCTCTTTCAGGGGTCATCACTGGATTGACTAGCACCTGTGCGGGCACAACATTTGCCTTAGTCATTTGCTGGTCCTGTTGTAGTGCCTCCTCATCTCTGATGATTTTTATCAAGTCAGCATAAGTCAGTAACGTTCCTCCTTCCGAGGTCTTCAGGTGCAGCCAGACTGGATCTGAGCGTAATGCTCCCTTTAAAACTTGTTTCATTCTTGCCGCATCTGTATCTTGGGGCTTCATTCCCCTCTTCAACACAATCTTGCACAGCAACCTGTTCAGTCTTCTAACATACTCTGAAAGTTTCTCCTTCGGTTGCTGGAAAGTATGTTCAAATTGGTAGACCATCTCTGTCACCTTTTCCAATTGACCAAACTCTTCCTGTAGCATGGCTAGACAGTCTTGAGCCGTGCAATCTGCATTCCCAAACCGAAAACTTTTTACTGCTTCTGCTGCTGCGCCTTTAAGGCTTTCTATCACTCGTTGCCTCTTCTGTGCTTCAGGCACCTCCCATGCCTCTACTGCCTGCAATGCCTGCTCCACCCAGGTGTCAAAATCTTCTTCCCCTGCAGGGACAGGGAGCTTCCCCGAGAATGTCTTTAGTCTCCGGTAGCTAGTCTCTACATGGACCGTGCTTGTCTTCTGACACTTGGTCAGCATATCCCCTATTGCATTTATCAGTTCTGGTGATATAGCAGTGACAGGTGCAGGCGCCACCGGGGGCGTCGCCCTATCTCCTCTTTCAGGTGGGGTACGGGCCGCAGCCTGCGGTGATCCCGTCGGTGATGGCTCCTTTTTAATTGCGTGCGCCAACCTATAAGATCTATTATCTGGCGTCTGTACACAGTTGCGCTTACAAGCCTCTGGCATCCCGTCCAAGTATTCCACTAGTGCATACTGGTATGAGATGTCTGGGTCTGACTTTATTCCCATCACCCACGGTGTGTGATCTGGGGTCACTGACTTCATTAACTCCTCTATCGTTTCAATTGACCATTCCTCCCCTGGTAGGTTGATGACCACTGACTGGCTTGGATCTGTCTTAGCCACTTCGCACCACGCTCTTATTCCTTGCGGGTCCATGACGGCACCTCTGGCGTTTAATTGCTGTATCAGGATCCCGGATGAGAACCCCCACGTGTAGCGATACCTTCAACTAAGAAGGCCGCAGATTTAGTTTGGGCCCTGAAAACAGCTCCGCCAACCCCCGGCAATGTACTCGACCCCGTACTGGCACAGTTAGTATTGGCAGCAATATATATTTTCTTATACTGTATGAGTAAACCCAGACACCAAGACAATAATGAAAAGGGTATCAAATTTACTTTAAGCTTTAGATAGGAAAGGTTAACAGTGGTAACAGTTCACAGGTAATAAATTGCAGAGCCCTGCAGCAATAACATACTATGCATTTAAAATGAACAGTAAAGGTGCGCCGCGTGGGCGACCGTTAACTAGGCCTCCTGTGACGCAGTAACTAAATGAACTAACTAGCTGGCCAGGCCTGGCTCAGATATCTAAAACTCAGTCTATAGGGGATGATGGTTTCTTCACCGGCAATTCTTTAAAGGTGGTGCACATTAACAGAATACCATTTGTAATCCAATGGGAAGGTTGTGACGAACTAAACACGTTACTTCATGAATTCTAAGTTCCGCTCTGATATAGATCTCCAGTGAGAGTATCAGATATAAACTTGTGGGCCACGGCAGTCTATAGGCACATCAGCAACAACAGTATATGGTCTGAGCATACGCCCTCTCACCCCTCCGGACGCGATCCCAGTCCGGGAACTTCCACCAACTGTGTCCTCACACACACAGTGTCTCCAGTGATCGGGTCCCCGATCCAACCAAGGTTGTAGACAAGCAAAGTCAGATGCCACCCAGGCTCGCAGTGGGGTGGAAGGCTCTTTGGTGCTGCGCAAGGCCTTAGGCTTCAGGCCCTGCACTCCGGCACATCCGCACAGGAGGATTAGTCACTGAAGTCTCGTGTCCCAAAGAGGCCGAGCCCAGCCTCGCCTCCTCCTTTTATAACCCCTCCCATGAGTCTCTGGGGTGGAAACATGCCGAAAGGGATTCTGGGCAAGGTAGTCCCGAGAGTCTTAAAGGGAACCCCGCTACACTAGTAATGGCAGTAATCAGCAACTTATAATGGGACTGTGATAGTGTGGCGGAAAATCTGACACTAACTGACACTGGGGGGGAACTGACTAATTGACACTGAAATCACCAGTGACATTAATACAGTGATCAGTGATAATACTATACACTGTAACTGTATTAATGACGCTGGCTGGGAAGGGGTTAACACCTCGGGGTAATTAAAAGGTTAAAGTGACACTAAAGGTTCACTTTTTTTTTTTAAAATAACAAACATGTCATACTTACCTCCACTGTGCAGTTCGTTTTGCACAGAGTGGTCCCGATCCCCCTGTTCTGGGATCCCGCAGCGGCTGTCGCGGCTCCTCCAAGCAATAGATAACGCCCTCTGGGAAGCTCTCTCCCTGGGGGTTACCTTGCGGGCGCGCTCCTGTGTCACACACTCTGCGTCCACAGCCGCCGAGTGTATGACTCGGCCCCGCCCCCCGCGCCCGCGTCATTGGATTTGACTGACAGCAGCGGGAGCCAATGGCTGCGCTGCTATCAATCTATCCAATGAAGAGCCGAGAAGCAGTGGAGAGAGCGACGCAGGATCGCGCCTTCCGAAATTCGGGGCTCAGGTAAGTAAAATGGGGGGGGGGGGAGCTGGGGGGCCGGACAGTGCAAGGTGTTTTTTCACCTTAATGCATAGGATACATTAAAGTGGAGCTCCACCCTAAATAGCAACTTTTGCTATTTGGATTCCTCCCCCCCTCCGGTGTCACAATTGACACCTTTCAGGGGGGAGGGGGGTGAAGATACCTGTCTAAGACAGGTATTTTCACCTACATCCGGGAGTCCTCTCTCCGGGAATCTGCGGGAGTTACGTCACTTCCCGCAGACTTCCCTTGGTGTTCTGGGAGACACTCGGCTCCCAGAACACAGGAGCACCAATCAGAACGGCGCAGCGCGACTCGCGCATGCGCCGTAGGGAACCGGGCATGAAGCCGCAGGGCTTCACTTCCTGGTTCCCTCAGCGAGGATGGCGGAGGGAGCAGCAGAGCGACGAGCGGTCGCTCGTCCTCTGCTGCGGACGTCGCTGGACTCCAGGACAGGTAAGTGTCCAAATATTAAAAGCCAGCAGCTGCTGTAGCTGTAGCTGCTGGCTTTTAATATTTTTTTTTCCGGCGGAGCTCCGCTTTAAGGTGAAAATGAACGAAGGTTTACAACCTCTTTAAGTGTGTGCCTAACAAATGTTAATGTGTGCTGCTTTTTACTATAAACCTGTTTGTTTGTTTCTTCTCCCTGCTTAAGGCCTCATGCCCACGTACGTTTTTACAGCCGCGTTTTTTACAGCTTAAAAACGCCTGTCCATTATTGTATACATTTTTTTACCATATTTTTTTTGAAAAAAAAAAACAAAACGCCGGAGCTCAAAAATGCAATCGCTGCGTTTTTGCGAGTTTTGGAGCGTTTTTGCGCGTTTTTTAACGCTTCGCGTTTTTTTATGCCTAACGCCGACGCCGATGTTTTTACAGCTAAAAAACGCCTATGCTATTTGCATCTCAAAAACGCCTAGGTGGGCATGAAGCTATAGACTAACATAGACAGGCGTTTTTAAGCTGTAAAAAACACTCAAAAACGCGGCTGTAAAAACGTCCGTGGGCATGAGGCCTAACAAGGAGATTGTTCCCTCTGTACAGGTCCCTATGTTGTTTGTCAACACAGGGCTCTGGGCTATGACATAGCTGATCAGAAAGTCCCAGCCATGAATCATTGGACAGGATCTGCTGTCAAAATCACAGCTGGAGTCAGTGGGCAGGGGCGCGCACGTACTCTGAACTCATAAAACAGGCAGCAACATACAGGTAGGTTGCTGTGTCTGCAGGAGCCGCCTATCCGCAGGTTAAGGTCACAAGCACTTTTTAGCACATTTAGCAGTACATGACTCAATGACAGAAGTCCTCAGTGCAGAACACTTCCCTTCTTCTCATGACTTCCCACATAGTGGTTCCACAACTGTAAAGCACTTAAATGCCTCACAAAACAGTTACAGCTATCTTCCCCAGATGTCTCTTATCACAGGTGCTACTCACACAGGTTATACCTTCCTCTTGAACAAGGGAGATCCTCCATAGGCCCAGAGCCCACTCCAACCAAGCTACGGGACCCTCAAGTTGAGGGTCAAGGGGATCAATGTTTCTTTTTCTACTCCCAAGTGTCCTCACACACCACCCTGGCAGTTCAGTCCTGCAGAGGGCTCTCTATTGAAGATCCATTACAGCACTACATCTTTGGTAATCAGGAGTGTCCAGCTCCCATATCCCAAGTGCACTAGGCCCCAACCACAGCTGGCATATAAAGGGGCACTATCTCCACCCATTGCATCACTACAGTAAGAGGCAACAGCTAAAGAGCACTAACACTTGCCAATAAGACTACTTTGATAAGATAAAAACGTTAAAGTGGATGTAAACCCGATTCATGACATTTGAGCTGGGCACATATACAGTATCTGCAGTGTTTTGTTGTCTCTCTTCAAAGCACTATGTCCCACAGCTGTCTCCTGCTCCGTTCTTCTGTTATCAGCCTGATAACTTTGGACAAGTTCTCCGTCACATATGATAAAACCAGCCTTAGTTTTGCGTTGTGGAGGATGCTATAAATAGATTAGCAGAGCCCTGAACTACTCGAGGAGCAGCTCTGAAAGTCTCTACCCTTTGTGGAGAGAGGGGGTGTGTGCCTTTCCTTCAATCAGCGCAAATTGAAAAATTTTACTTTTAGTAATGCAGGGCTGTAAATAGGCATTTATCAGGTGATTATGTATCATAGTGCCCCTGGACGACATAATTCTGTTACGAAACGCGTAGGAATGAGCGGTGCGCTGACGTCACCTCATGTTACTGCTCGTACAACCCAGATGGACGGGTTTATCTGATTGTGCACCGGCCGGCACATTAGATTTAAGGCTTATCTATTGATGCAACATTGTAAGTGTGATATTTTGTTTTACTTTTTACAAATAAATCATAAGGTTTTACACTATTGGAGCCTTTACGTCTTTTACATGCTACACTATCCACTCATGGGTCTGATTATCAACGGAGTGATCTGATCAGCGGTGAAGCAGGCTTGTGACGCTTTGGAAAGAGGCTGTATTACATGCTCTCCTTGATCCTCTGTAATGGGGGATCACGGATTTCTGGTAAGCAGTGATTCTATATATAATGGTGGTGGATCGCACACTGGCTTTGTTCATCAGCGTTTGAAGAGTCTTCACTTATGGATGGACTTTATTAGATTTTGCACGGGTGGATAGTTATAAATTAATCCAACACATCTGGACTTTTTATTTGTGCTTGGACACTGTATGAACTCATGATACATTGTTTATAGTATTTCACACAATTTTTCAGCCCATAATTAACTTTATGGGTGCACTTTGCTAATTTCATATGTTTTCAATATGTTTCACCATTTTTATATATTATTATAAATTCATTTTCGTATAATCCACAGTTTTAGCGCAGTTCTATTTTTTATCTATACTTTGTTCACTGTATTGGTGTCATACAGGAGAATCGCTGCTTCCAGTTCATGTTTTAGAACAAACATTTATGGTTTCATAGGTTTGTTACATTTCTTAGCGCAGTTTCTTTTTCCTTTTTCCATGTATCATTACTGCTAGGTAAAACTGTGCCCGTCATTTGCAGCCTCACTGTGCCCATTATGAGGGGTTCCCACCATTCCTGTACTGCGTTCCCGGGTTTGTACACCTGCTGTGCTCATTATGAGGGGTTCCCACCATCCCTGTACTGAGTTCCCAGGTCTGTTCACCTACTGTGCCCATTATGAGGGGTTCCCACCATGCCTGTGCTGAGTTCCCAGGTCTTTACACCCGCTGTGCCTATTATGAGGGGTTACCATCATCCCTGTGCCGAGTTCCTGGGTCTGTACAGCTACTGTGTCCATTATGATGGGTTCCCACCATCCCTGTGCCAAGTTCCCAGGTCTGTAACCTGATGTGCCTATTATGAGGGGTTCCCACCATCCCTGTGTCAAGTTCCTGGGTCTGTAACCTGATATGCCCATTATGGGGGTTCCCATGTGTGGTCTCAGATCTGGGCATTCCTCTCTAGAGGTCCAATCACTGACTGACACCCTCTCCATCCCAGAATACTTTTTATCTCTTCCAATCTGTCCAAAAGGTGGCCATAGAATAGATGATTCCTTTTTAATTTCATTCCTACGGCCACCTTAAATGAGTGCAGAGAATGTACTGATCTGCTAAACAGTTTGGAAGAGATAAAAAAGTAATCTGGAAAGGAAAGGGTGTCAGTCAGTGATTGGAATGCTCAGATCTGAGACCGGAGGCTGCAGTATGTGAGCAGTGAAGATCTATGCAAACAGGAGATAGTGAAGGGGGAGGGGGATCTGTGTGATAGGGAAGGTGTACAGACGTGGATTACACAGAGAGAGGGGAAGTAAAGTTGGAGATTAAAAATGCTGCTGTAAAGTCACTCAGGACACAGTGATAATAGCCCCTTCTGCCCCCCTCCCCCCTCTAGTCCTGGCATGTAGTGTACCTGGAGATTTCTGTGTGATCCCTCTGTGTGCACTGCTGGATGCAGAGTCCGTGTCACTGTCACAGGGAAATGAATGGACAGCTGCCTCTGCACGGACCTATTGCTCTCTGTCTGCCCTGAGTTGTTCTTCTTCTGCTGAAGGAAACAGGCAGCCTGTGAGCCAATGATGCCGCAGGTCCGATAAAAGCCCCACCCTACGGACCCAATCAATTACAAGCACTGGAAACCTAATGCTAGAGGTGGTGTTCGGGGCGCAGAGCTTATAGCCCTGAGCACACTCTAAACTTTGCCAATAGAGCTTCTAAGCCCCAATCACGTGTTTACACATGGGTCATGCCTTCAATAGCACCTCTGTGTCCGGTGCCCTTAACACACTCACTTACATGGACACTTTAAAAAAAAAAAAAACATTTTATTTGTATTTATTTTTTCTATTTTTTTAATAAGTAGCTTTGGGGGGGGGAAGCGCCCCTGCGCCCCCTATTGATGGGCCGCCACTGCTTAGATGTATGCCCAGGCTTCACTGCAGTGATTCATTGAAGTGCATTTTGTCCCCAAAAATTGCTTTTGAAAGGCCGCTGTGCAAAATACAGTGTGACATAAAATATTGCAACGACCACCATTTAATTCTCTAGGGTCTCTGCTAAAATATATATACAATGTTTGGGGGTTCTGAGTAATTTTCTAGCAAAAAATACTGATTTTAACTTGTAAGCAACAAATGGCAGAAAAAGGCCTAGTCTTTAAGTGGTTAAACTGCCCTCATTTACAGACCAAAGTTCATCCCTTTGATCTAAAAGAACCAAATGATACATTGTTTCTTTTTATCTCGGCAATGAGAAATGTTGTGATAAACTTGACAAGATGCCTTTTTTTTTACAGCTGTCAGCTGTGAGCAGAGAACGTCTCTACACTGAATTATGTAAATGCCCGATTAAGATCGCGAGGGGGGTTGAATCGAGATTACAATTTTTTTAGTACAATAGATTTTTATTGAAAAATTTTGTAATAACAAAGAAATTACAGTCAATGTCATAAGAGTGAACATGTATTTCCGTTTGCATTTTTACAACTTGGTATTGTTCGGATCGTATATGATAACATGGTAATACAATCAATAAGACATATTTTAGTTATTCTTCCTTTTGAGTTTATCTTGGTGATTCTACATCCTCCAGATGACCCAAAGGGAACACACTGCATCTCGGAGGCTGGAGTCTCAAGACTTCTGTCCATATCATTTAAGGTGGTATAGCTTCGCGATCCATGCAGGCATAGCAGACAATTTAGAGTCGTCATATTTTAATCGTTCACATTTAAGTATGACTCTTAAAAGGACGAGGGAGCAGATTGAAACAAATATTAACGTAGAATTTACAGAAAAAAAGATAAGAAGGAAAAGAGAAAAGAGAAAATTGGATGTGACGTTAATAGTACACTATGGTCTTAAGTTTTATAATGTCATATTGTTTTGTTAATTGCATACCAATCTATCCAAGGTTTCCAGATCTGGTATCTGGAGTTGTAACTGCCTTGAGAGGCAGCGAACATAACCTCATATGTGATATGTAGGTTGGCCGTTCTGATTACTTGTAAGGGTTGGGAGCTCAGTTATTTTCCAACGTCTTGCTAATTCTAGTCGTGCACTTATGAGAATATGAGAAACAACGCTTCTAAAAGGGTGGGGGATAGTGTCTATTCCCAAAGAGAGGATAGCCATACTATATACTGTAAGATCCTGTATACAGCCATACTTGGGTTGTTTGGGGTTCCGAAGCCAGTTATACTTCATATGAGACGGAATATATCAGACCAGTATGTTCGCAGAAGTGGGCAAGTCCCAAATATATGTATCATGGAACCTCTTTGGCCACATTGTCTCCAGCATAGTGGAGACACATGTGGACTAAAACCGGCCAGTCTTGTAGGAGTTAAGTACCACCATAGACGTCTTGGCATACAGTGGGGCAAAAAAGTATTCTTTCCAAATCAGGCAATGTGATTGTCTGGATTTGTTTCCACATTTTGTCTCTCATAGTTGAGGTATACCTATGATGACAATTACAAACCTCTCTTATCTTTTTAAGTGGGAGAACTTGCACAATTGGTGGCTGACTAAATACTTTTTTGACCCACTGTAGTTCCCACAGGTTAACGCTCTTAGTGGCTTTATAATAGATGCAATGGCATATCTCCATTGGTCAGGTGTAAAGGATGTTTTCAAGTCTATTTCCCAAGTTCTCGTAGAAGGAGTTTTGGTGAATATAGTTTTTTGGTGTAAGAAGTTGTAGAACAAAGATATGCCTTTGATTGAGGTGTTAGGGTTTCTAAAGTACAGAAACGTCCTCCATAAAACAACGGTGGACGTCTCTGTAACAGAGGATAGTAGGTGCGAGATTTGAAAATACGCATAATGATCTCTAGGTTCCAGACCAAATTTGAGCTGAATTGATCTAAAGGTATTAAAGCGGAGCTCCGCCGGAAAAAAAATATATTAAAAGCCAGCAGCTACAGCTACAGCAGCTGCTGGCTTTTAATATTTGGACACTTACCTGTCCTGGAGTCCAGCGACGTCCGCAGCAGAGGACGAGCGACCGCTCGTCGCTCTGCTGCTCCCTCCGCCATCCTCGCTGAGGGAACCAGGAAGTGAAGCCCTGCGGCTTCATGCCCGGTTCCCTACGGCGCATGCGCGAGTCGCGCTGCGCCGTTCTGATTGGTGCTCCTGTGTTCTGGGAGCCGAGTGTCTCCCAGAACACCAAGGGAAGTCTGCGGGAAGTGACGTAACTCCCGCAGATTCCCGGAGAGAGGACTCCCGGATGTGGGTGAAAATACCTGTCTTAGACAGGTATCTTCACCCCCCTCCCCCCTGAAAGGTGTCAATTGTGACACCGGAGGGGGGAGGGTTCCAAATAGCAAAAGTTGCTATTTAGGGTGGAGCTCCACTTTAAGTGTGGGACCTATTTGGATGTCTGCGATGGATGCAATACCCTTAGATTCCCAACGTTTAACGTTTAAGGTCGGGATTAACAGTTGTAATCCAATTATGGGGAGATTAATTGATTTAGAAGCTGTGTCAAATATGGGAAAGTTTAAAAGTAATTTCCAAGCTTGGAGAGAAGCTCTCATAGTAGGTGATAAGTTGGGGAGAGAAAGAGGCATACATTTGCTGGCTAACAACAGGTCATACAGTTTAGAATTGGGACATTGGTGTGATTCTAAGAGAAAGAGAGATACCGCTCCAGGTGGGTGCAATCCGGCAATCAATGTCTTCTCGGATACCAAGGGTGCAGGCAATGCATGTAGCAAGAATTAGGATGAATATGTGGACAGCCGCACTCCAAAAAAAAACGTTACGGTAGCCTTTATTTAGAAATTGCAAAGCACTACAAGTCACAGCAGACAAAAAGGGGGTACAACTGACATGTTTCGCACTGGGAACTAGTGCTTAGTCATAGCTGAATGACTAAGCTATGACTAAGCACTAGTTCCCAGTGCGAAACATGTCAGTTGTAAAGGCTACCTTAAAGTTTTTTTTGGAGTGCGGCTGTCCACATATTCATCCTATTTCTTGGTGTGATTCTAGCTCCAGCCATCTTGAGGTATGGTTTCGTGGGAACCAGTGTTTCAGTTGGGCCAGGATTGCTGCTGTATGATAAAGACAAAGAGCGGTGTCTCTACGTGTGGATATCGAGGTCAGTCCACCCACATCCCTAAATACAACAAATGTAGAAGTACACTCCGAAGAGTGCAGTTTCCTCAGGTGGGACTTTGATTTGGGTGACTGTTGAACCTCACAAAAGTGTTGGACTACCAAAAGGTTCTTGTAAAAAAGGTTTTTATTGAAAAAAAAAAAATATATATATGAAAGACTGCTACTCCAAAAATAACACACATCCAAGTGACTGTAAGCAAAAGAAATGGGAACAGGCACAAGTACAATACATTACAACGATAACATGTGACTCGGTTAAACGTAATACAGGACCCAAATCTGTCTAAGGTTAAGGCAGGAACCCAACGTTTCGAGGTTGTTTATATGGGTAGAACCTCTTCTTCAGGGGTAGGATACTGCATTACAGGGACACTGGTATCTAATTTAGAGATAAAGTCTCTCCAGAACCGCACTCCAACATAGCCAGACAGGGACCAGTGATATAAATTTCTTGATTCCTATATATAGTGCTGGGAGAAAGATATATACATATGACACCCAGACAATATCTTCAAGGTCATCAGTGTCAGCGACCTATGTGGTGTCCAGCGTTCATACTGAGTCCAATGCTGAATATGAGTGCGGCTTCCTTGCAGCTAAGTTGTTTCTTTTGCTTACAGTCACTTGGATGTGTGTTATTTTTGGAGTAGCAGTCTTTCATATATATATATATTTTTTTTTCAATAAAAACCTTTTTTACAAGAACCTTTTGGTAGTCCAACAGTGCTGCTGTATGATAGTCCCTGAGAAGAACATGCCCCACTCCTCCCGCTATCCTAGATTTAATTAGCGTTTGAAAGGCGCATCTAGCTTTCTTTCCTTGCCAGACAAATTTATTGATCATTGACTGCGCTGTGTTGAAGAAACTCTCTGGGACTGGGATAGGAAGGGTCCTAAATAGATATATGAATTGGGGTAGTAACATCATTTTGAAGGCTGCCAGACGGCCAAACCAGGTTGATTCTGATCTATTTATGTCTTGCAGTTTTGGGCTAAGTTTGCGAAGAAAGGGGGTATAATTAGCATCTATCAGTAGATCTACATTCGCCATCAGTGTTATGCCTAGTACTAGTACTTTATACCTTCTGTGCTCCAAGTATAAGGATACTGCACTATTACGATTACTTGTTATCCTATTACTTATTATTATTATTGTTATTACCTATTACTTGTTAGCCTATTACTTGTAGAGGTATCAATCCCTAAACCCAATATGTAAGATTTACTTTCATTAAATTTATAATAGGAGACCTGGTTAAATAGAATTAAGGCATCATGTGCCGCAGCCAAGGAGGAGTCCACCTCTGTCATGATCATGATAATATCATCTGCAAAGAGACTGATGGAGTGCGTGTTGTTACCTATAGTTAAGCCCTTTATGTTAGGGTGATTTCTAATATAGATGGCTAGTGGCTTCATCAGGAGGTTAAATATGAAGGGCGATAAGGGGCACCCTTGTCTCATTTCATTGGATATAGTGAATAGAGCTGAAAGAATACCAGACATATAGACTTTGGCTGATGGTTTAAAATATAAGGCCAAGATAGCAGACAAAATATTACCATTAAAGCCAAATAATTCCAACACTCTTGCTAGATACAGACAGTGTATACGATCAAAGGCCTTCTCTGCATCTAAAGTTAGGAGCAGAGAATGCCTCCAATGCACCTGCGCCATATGTATGATATTGATCATTCGTCGGGTAGCATCCGAGGTTTGCCTGTTTTTTGTGAAACCCGTTTGGTCAGGGTGTATGATCGTGGGTAAAATATTAACTAGGTATAAGGCTATTAGTTTGGCGTAGAGTTTTAAATCGATGTTCAATAATGATATTTGTCTAAAATTGGAAGGAGAGGTGGGCTCCTTCCCTGGCTTAGGCAGAGTTACAATTAGAGCTTCAAGCATTTCTGGCGGAAAAGAGGCAGAGGCAGCTGCAGAGTGAAATATTTGTAGTAGGTAAGGAGACAGTAAGGCCTTAAATTCTTTGTAATATTCCCCGCTGAAACCATCCGGGCCCTGGTGATTTATTCAGAGGGAAAGATTCTACGGCTTTAAGTATCTCCAATTCATTGAATGGGAGGTTTAGGGATTGGAGCTGGACTGGTGATAATTTGGGTATGGATAGCTTCTCCAAGAATTGGTTAATAGTCTCGGGAGTTGGTTGGAAAGTAGAAGGGTCGTCTTTCAGGTTGTACAAAGTTCCGTAATAGTAGCTAAAGGCGTCTGCTATTTTTTGGGCATGATATTCCTTTTGTTTGGTTTTAGGATGGACTATATAAGGTATTTTAGATTTGTATTTATGGCCTTCGAGGTTTTGCGCTAGAAGTTTTCCTGCTTTGTTTCCAGTAGCATAATAAGTCATCTTAAGCCTTTTGGTTGTTTTTTAAAAGTTTTCCAGTAGAAGTCTAAGGTCAGATCTAAGTTTTGGCAAATTTAGGGAGAGGGCTGGTGAGCATTTATGTTTATTTTGGGTTTCCGAGTCAGAAATTTATTTTGTCAGTTCAGTGAGTCGTTGCTGCCTCTGCCTCTTAAGTCTCGCCCCCAGCTGTATGAAAATACCCCTCAGGAATGCTTTATGGGCGTTCCACAACACAAATGGGCTTTGTACTGAGCCCGCATTGTCAGCAAAGAAATCCGTCAAGTGGTTACGGATCTTCTCCTTCATCTCCTGCTTTTGTGGCAAATAGGTGTTGATTCTCCAGACTGGACTCGGTCTGGAGCAAACAGAGTCTGCCATGGAGAGAACAATAGAAGCATGGTCAGACCATGTTATGGAATTTATAGTAACTGATTCAGTTCCATGTAAAACTTGTTGGTCCACTAAGAAAAGGTCTATTCTGGTGTACACCTGATGAGGCGAGGAGAAAAAGGTAAAATCCTTTTCGTCGGCGTAAAGGCAGCGCCAGGCGTCGTACAAATTTTGTTTCTGGAGGGATGGTAACGTCAGATGGTGGCAGGTGGTTTTGGATGTGGAGTCCATTGTGGGATCAGGGGTGACTTTGAAATCTCCACAGACCACAAGTAGGCCTTTTTGATGTTTCTTGACCTTTTTCATTAATTTATTGAAGAAGTGTACTTCGGTGTTTGTTGGAAGAATAAACATTTACTAGTGTATAAGTAGTAGAGTTCAGATCGCGTATCAGTATTAGGAATCTGCCAAGAGGATCCTGAATCTGTTCATGTAGCGTGAATGCTACAGAGTCTCGGATGGCTGTTAAAACGCCTTTGATTTTAGAGTACGCATTGGCGGTAAAAACATGGGGGAAACTTCTATGTGAGCACTTCGGTGGTGCTAGGTTTCAGAAGTGAGTGTCCTGGGCACGAAGAATATCACTGTGGTGCAGGAGCGCCTCCCTCCAAGGTGATTTCCATTTCACAGGGTGGTTAAGGCCTTTGGCATTGATAGAGAGTATCTTAAATGTAATTTAAGGGCAACAAAGCTAATAAAGGGTCTGGAGGATATTAGTTATGAAGAAAGGTTGCGAGCACTGAACTTATTCTCTCTGGAGAAGAGACGCTTGAGAGGGGATATGATTTCAATTTACAAATACCGTACTGGTGACCTCACAATAGGGTTAAAGCTTTTTTGCGGAAAGGAGTTTAACAAGACACGTGGCCACTCAGTAAAATTAGAAGAAAAGAGGTTTACCTATAAACTACGTAGAGGGTTCTTTACTGTAGGAGCGACCAGGATGTGACATTGCCCTCCACAGGCGGTGGTCTCAGCGGGGGGCCTCGATAGTTTTAAAAAACTATTAGATAAGCACTTGAACGACCACAACATACAGGGATATACAAGGTAATACTGACATATAATCACACACATAGGTTGGACTTGATGGACTTGTGTCTTTTTTCAACCTCACCTACTATGTAACTATGTAACTATGTAAGAGGCCTTCACTCCCCTATTTACAGTGGAGCAGGTGCATCGTACACCACCTGGTCCCCTTCTTCCGGGTAACCCACCACTTTACATGCTTGCCCGCCTGCTAAATTACAAGGAACATGAGATTATCCTGCGCCCTGCCTGGGAGAGGGGGGTTGGTTCAATATAGTGAGACTAGGATCTCCTTCTTCCCTGACCTCTCCGCAGAGGTCCAACGCTGGAGATCCAAGTATTTTGATGTGAAAAAGAGATTACAGTGTCTCCAACTAAAATATGCTAAGCTTTATCCTTCCAGGCTATGGGTTACAGCTGGAGGCCAAGCACATTTCTTTGAGACAGCTCCGGGTGCAGCCACTTGGCTTGACCAGGATGACTATAATCTTCGATGTCGGTGACCTGACAATGACAGGGACTGACTCCTGTGGTGTCACCCCTTCAGGTCCTATGGCACATTTATGTTAGCCTTCGGGCAAAGTTTTCCTACTGAGAGACAGCACTCTTTTTTTCACACCCAGCGAAGAGAAGGTTGCTGACTATTCCTACCTTGCTAGTATGCTGAGCTAGGCCAATGTGTGTGCACTCTCCTAGAACACACTATGGGGTTAATTTACTATAGGCAAATAGACTGTGCAGTTCATAAAGTGTAATTGCTCTTTACGTTGCAATGAATACCCAATCACATGCAAGGAAAAAAACCCAGCATTTTTTAAGTAAATATTTACGTTGCAATGAATACCCAATCACATGTAAGGAAAAAAAAAACAGCATTTTTTCTTGCACATGATTGGATAATGGAAGTCAGCAGAGCTTCTATTCATTTACTAAGGTCTGGACCAACTGGCCTTTGCAAAGTGCATAGTCTATTTGCGTTTAGTAAATCCACCCTTCTGTGTACTGCTATAGGCCACGGTTCTGGTGGCGACTGTTTTGATGCCCGGTTGGCACACAAAGATTCTACCGATCACAGCTTACATGGGCACAGAGGGGAATGCGCCTCCCACACATCGACAGAAGTCCGGTTGCTCCAATGCACCCCCTGTGCCCGACCTCATCGGTTATGCTTTCTGTGCAGTTGCGCTACTATACTACAAGTTGGATTCTACCAAGTACATTAATTTAGTACAACTTACAATCTCTTGGATCCCATTGACCACCTACCCCTGTCGGGGTCACACCATTGTGGTCTGGATCTCAGGTTGACTCTTTACCATGGCTAGTATAACATCTACTCCACTAGTCTTCTGGAATGTCCGAGGACCCCCTGAAACGTACTATGATCACCTGATGTACCTGAAAATTCCACCCAGCCATTATAGGTCTCCAGAAGACCCACCTGACATGGGACAAGGTCAACTGTTTACATTATCCATGGGTCGGTAAGGTGTACCACTCCACTTACTCTGCTTACTCTGACGGGGTGAGTGTACTGGTGCACAAGGCCCTGGCGTACCAGGAACTGGACTTGTTGGTGGACTCACTGGGGTGCTTTGTATTTTTATACTGTAAATGATATAATTTAATGCTAAATTTGGCTTTTGTTTATATCCCTCCTCCATTCTCTGGGGAAATCTTACAATTGCTGCTGTCGTATCTGGCTAAAAACCAGACATTCCAGTCCTGGTTATGGGGGCTTTAACTGCTGTTTTGATTCCCAACTGGATAGTCACCCCCTGGCCCCAGCTACTGCACAAGGGAGGGGCACCACTCTTAGTCATATTCTGGCAGAGGTGGGCTGGATTGATGTCTGGCATCTTCGAAACCCTAATGCTCAGCAGTTTTCCTGCTATTCCAAGATGCACGGCTCGCTCTCGCGTATAGACCTCTGCTTAGGCACGAGTCACAGACTCAATTACACCTGTAACATAGAGTACATTCCCTGTGGGGTATCAGACCACTCCCCTATAGCGGTTTGGCTGAATACTAGGCCTCCATCTACAATGTGCAGGGCCCCGTGGAAGCTGAATGCTTTTTGGCTTCAGTTGTTCCCCTCCCATGAACGCATAGCCTGGCAAATTGACCAATTCTTTCACATGCCTGCGCAGTGTGAGGATGTACTACTGAGGTGGGAGACCTTAAAGACATGACTTAGAGGCACATTCATAACCGTAATGAATGCAGTTAAATGTAAATCCTCCACTCTCCTTGAACAAAAAAGCCAGGTACGACAGTTGGAATTACCCTATGTATTGGACCCATCTGATTCCAGGAGGGAGGCATGGATGTCCACGAACACTAATCTCAGGCAGCTATTTTTGAACATGCAGACACAGGCAGAGAATATTGGACAGAGGGCGCTTCTTTCCCTGGACGCAAATAAAGCGTTTGATAGTATCATTCGGCCATACCTCTGGGCGGTACTTTCTAAGTTTGGTTTTGTTGCTTGCTTTATTGCATGGGTACGCCTTCTCTATAGCTCACCACAAGCAGTAATTAGGGTGTGGGAAAGGATGTCCCCTGCTTTTGTGTTGGGTAGGGGCACCAGGCAGGGGTGTCCCTTGTCACCCCTACTCTTTGCCATAGCGATTGAGCCATTGGCGGCCTTAGTGTGTTATAGCCCACATATCACCGGGATTCAGTATGGCAAATTTCATGCTATACGCCGATGATTTGTTGCTGTTTTTGGGAGACACCTCCTCTTCTCTAACCAGTGCTATGTCCCTAATTTTGAAATTTGGGCGGTTCTCTTTACTCACTATTAATTGGACCAAGTCAGCATTAATGTTGTCAGATAATGCACCCGAACAGGCAGAGTCTATCCCCTGTTCTATTCCCTTAGTGACCTCTTTCAAATATCTGGGTATCCAAATATCTCCCGTTATTACGGATTATTGTAGCCTTAACGTGCGCCCCCTGATGGTCTGGTTTAAAGATAAAATAAGTATTTAAAATAAGCTTAAAATGTCCCTGGCGGGGAAAACTAATCTAATTAAAATGATACTTATGCCCCAACTTTTATATCCCCTAATAATGTTGCAATTCCTCTGAAAATCTTTTGGATGGTCAATTCCCTGTTTAGGTTGTTGCTTTGGGGTGTCCGTCGCCCTATAATTAAATTAAAACAGTTACAAAACCCCAAGGACGGCGCAGGCCTCGCCCTACCTTGGGTTTACTATATAGCCGCTCAACTCCAGCACCTCATCGGTTCTATGTCCCCCGCCACTGAAAGTTCCTCTGCTTGCCTCCTACTTGTTGGCACTGGTGCAGATTCCATCCCGGAGGGATTGGAGGCTCAATTATTTCAAAAACCCAATAAGCAAAAGCCTACCTATGCACTAATCCAGAAAATCTGGAATAAAGCGAAACAACTGCAGCGAGTGATGGATTATATTGTGTATAGTCCACTTTGGGGAAACAATACATATGCTGAACTAGCCAAAATCCAGCAGGAGCCCAGATGGCATGCCTGTGCGGTAACTCTTCTCTCCCAGGTGTTCTAACATGGGAGGTTGCTGTCTTTTCTGGATCTCCAACGTAAGTTTGCCCTGCCATCCCACATGTTCTATTATTATTTACAATTGTCTCATGCAGTTAGTCACCAACATCTGTTTTTCACCTACTCCAGACTGCGACTGAAACAAAAGGTTTTATATCCCAGTGTTACAAATGCTCTTAATGGAATACCTGATGGCACACCCCTGTCACAGTAAGAGGAAAATGTGGGGACATTGACAGGCGACCAGTGGGAGGAGGCTTTTCAGTCGGCTAACAGTAGTGCTACACAGAATGGGTAGAATCTCCGACCCGCTCTGTGGTAAATGCAGATGAGCAGCAGGGGACCTTATCTATCTCCTCTGGCGATGTCCGAAGTGGCATCTCTATTGGAGTAAGGTTATCTCCACAATTAATAGAGTCTTCCAAGTAAATATTCCTTTGAATCCTATTCACTGCTTACTTGGAGTCCTTGAAGAGGTGATACCTGAGGAAATTACCAGAGTGGCTGTTTCTAGGGCCCTATTTCAGGCCAGGAAGATCATTCTTTTAAGTTGGAAATCTATAATCCCCCCATCAGTTAAAACATGGGTGACTCATATGGGAAACAAGCTCCTCTTAAAAAGGTACATATATCAACACAGGGGTCAAATAATAAATACGAGAAACTCTGGTCTCCATGGCTCCATGTCCCTGGGCTATCCCCAAGGGAGCTTGTTCTGATGTGGATACTGCAATGTCCCACCGGTTGAGTATGGTTTGGAAGCTTCCAGGGAACATAGGTGAGATATGGATGGGCTGTCTAGCCTCCTGTGGGTCCCACAAACCCATTACTTGAACCGGATCCATTTGGAAAATTGGATAATTGGATGGGGGCGCTTTAGTGGGAGATGACACAGGTAACTTTACAGGATAGAGATGCGGTTTAACAATGTACCAAATTTGCACGTGAGTTGTCTTTATCTGTGTTCATTGGTATAATGAAATGGAAACAGCTTTTTTACTTGATCATTCTTCTGTTATTCTTTGTACTTGGTATTGTTTAATTAAATAAAAACCTTTCTGATTTAAAAAAACAAAACATAACCGTTGTATCACTCACTGCAAGGGACGGCATACTCGTGCATGGGAGTGACGTCATCGCAATGCAGCCAATCAGACGGCGGGAGGACGCAAACCCGGAAGGAAGGATGAAAATGAAAGCACCTTCAGCGGTGACAGTGCGCCGTTGGAAGGCTTTGTTCTAAGGTAAGTACTTTTTATGCGATATGCAATGCATACTAGCACGTTATGCAATTGTCTTACAGGGATTAAAAATAATTGCAGTTTATAACCGCTTTAATCTCTAAATGATTTAAGATGGTGAGTACACAGTACAGTGGCAACATTTGATGGGCACAGTGGCAGCATTTGATGAGCACAGTGGTGGCATTTGATGGGGCACGGTGGCGGCATTTAATGGGGCACAGTGGCGTAATTTAATGGGGCACAGTGGCAGCATTTGATGGCACAGTGGCAGCATTTAATGGGCACAGTGGCAGCATTTGATGGGCAGAATATAAACAAAAAAGTCAGTGCTACTACCCATACATCACATAGAAAGCAGAGCTCCCAGGTGCTCGATCCACAGTCGCTGGCTGAGTAGAAGTGAATGAAGAAAAGATGATCCACACTCCGGTTGTTGCTCTTAAAAAATTGACGTATTTATTGACCAGCCACAGTAGACAAACGCAAATAGGAAAGGTTGACGCGTTTCAGCCTATAAGGCCTTAGTCATAACCACATTACAGACATGAAACTTGTAAAATAAATAGTAGCTCTGGGGATCACTGGCTCCACCCATTAACCACTTAACGACCGCCCACTGTAAATATACGTCAGCAGAATGGCACCGACAGGCAGAATCACGTATATGTACGTGATTGCCTTTGTATAGTTGGGGGGTCCGATCGGACCCCCCTTCTTTACAGTGGGTGGTCGTTTTACCTTCGGGAGCGATCCCGCATGAGGGGACGGCCGTTCGATTCCGGCCACCCCCTCTCGATCGCTCCCGGCGAATGAGAGAGCTTCCCCTGCCTGCCAGGAAGGAGGAAGTGATGTCATCTCTCCTGGGGCGCTCATATATACCGAGCGCCGTACAGGAGAAGATGCCAGGTTAGTACACACAACACTACACTGACACCAGGACACATAGGCACATAAATCGCCCCCCCAGGCCCCCCCAGATCACCCCCAGCCCCCCCCAGCCCCCAGTCACAGTGTCACTGATTGCAGTGACCATTTATTTAGTGATCACTGCAATCAGTGAAATTTGTGACTGTAAAAGTGTCACTACATTTAGTTTTAGGTCCAGTGTAGCCCCCTAACCCCCCCCCTAATAAAGGTTTAACCCCCTGATCACCCCCCAGATAACCCTTTCACCCCCTAGCACCGCCGTCACTAAGCAATCATTTTTCTGATCGATGTCTTAGCGTCGGTGATGCTGATCGGTAGCCAGTAATTTTTTTTAGGTTCGCCGCAGGTTTTTATAGTGTCGGGTACCCCCATATATTACCTAATGAAGGTTTAACCCCCTTGATCGCCCCCAGGTAACCCTTTCACCCCCTATCACCACTGTCACTAAGTTATAATTTTTCTGATCGATGTCTTAGCGTCGGCGATGCTGATCGGTAGCCAGTAATTTTTTTTAGGTTCGCCGCAGGTTTTTTAGCGTCAGGTACCCCCATATATTACCTAATAAAGGTTTAACCCCCTTGATCACCCCCCAGGTAACCCTTTCACCCCCTAGCACCACCGTCGCTATGCGATCATTTTTCTGATCGATGTCTTAGCGTCGGTGTTGCTGATCGGTAGCCAGTAATTTTTTTTAGGTTCGCCGCAGGTTTTTATAGCGTCGGGTACCCCCATATATTACCTAATAAAGGTTTAACCCCCTTGATCGCCCCCCAGGTAACCCTTTCACCCCCTATCACCACTGTCACTAAGCGATAATTTTTCTGATCGATGTCTTAGCGTCGGCGATGCTGATCGGTAGCCAGTAATTTTTTTTAGGTTCGCCGCAGGTTTTTATAGCGTCGGATACCCCCATATATTACCTAATAAAGGTGTAACCCCCTTGATCACCCCCCAGGTAACCCTTTCACCCCCTAGCACCGCCGTCACTATGCGATCATTTTTCTGATCGATGTCTTAGCGTCGGTGATGCTGATCGGTAGCCAGTAATTTTTTTTAGGTTCGCCGCAGGTTTTTATAGCGTCAGGTACCCCCATATATTATCTAATAAAGGTTTAACCCCCTGATCGCCCCCCAGGTAACCCTTTCACCCCCTATCACCACTGTCGCTAAGCAATCGTTTTTATGATCGTTGTCTTAGTGTCGGTGATGCCGATAGGTAGCCAGTAATTAATTTTTAGGTTCGCCGTCAGGTTTTTATATAGCGTCAGGTACCCCCATATATTACCTAATAAAGGTTTTAACCCCCTAATTGCCCCTAGTTAACCCTTTCACCAGTGATCATCATATAAGTGTTACGGGTGACGCTGGTTAGTTAGTTTGCTTTTTATAGTGTCAGGGCACCCGCCGTATATAACCCAATAAAGGTTTAACCCCCTGATCGCCCGGCGGGTGATATCAGTTAGGTTTTAGCGTCAGAGAGGGTCTGCGTCACACCCCAGGCAGCGTCAGGTTAGTGCTAGTAGCGCTAACACCCACACGTGAAGCATACACCCCCCTTAGTGGTATAGTATCTGAACAGATCAATATCTGATCTGATCAGATCTATACTAGCGTCCCCAGCAGTTTAGGGTTCCCAAAAACGCACTGTTAGTGGGATCAGCCCAGATACCTGCTAGCACCTGCGTTTTGCCCCTCCGTCCAGCCCAGGCCACCGAAGTGCAGTATCGATCGATCACTGTCACTTACAAAACACAACACACATAACTGCAGCGTTCGCAGAGACAGGCCTGATCCCTGCGACTCCAGTGCTGTAGGAGGTGATTTCACCACCACAGTTAAAAAAAAAAAGCATATATGCCGAAGCATTGGGGCAGCAGGAGCGGAGGAGCGATTTTGCTCCTAATGCCGCGTATATACGGTCGAAATTCCGACGGAGGCTTGCCCGTGGAAAAGTCTGACCATGTGTACGCAGCATAACTTTTGCGAGAAGATGCCCCCATGCTTCGGCATATATAAATGGTGCATGTATGCCCATCATTAGAAGTGGGTGGATGAAGGGCGGTATTCTAATGGTGGGCATACCCACCGATCAATCTTTTTTTTTCGTTCAGCCAACAGGCTGCATGAAAAAAAAGATTACAATACATGTCCAACAAGGACCAGCAACGTACTGGTATGTTGCTGGACTTTGAATGTTTATACCAGAATGATGCCTGCGGGTTTAGGTATCATCTTGGTATCATTCTTTTCAGCCAGCGGCCAGCTTTCATGTAAAAGCAATCCTAGTGGCTAATTAGCCTCTGGACTGCTTTTACAAGCAGTGGGAGGGAATGTCCCCCCCCGGATATAAAAAGCGCCATTGGGAAATTGGGAAAACATTTTATCACACCGATCTTGGTGTGGTCAGATGCTTTGAGGGCAGAGGAAATATCTAGGGTCCAATAGACCCCAGTTTTTTCAAAAAAGAGTACCTGTCATTACCTATTGCTATCATAGGGGATATTTACATTCCCTGAGATAACAATAAAAGTGATAAAAATAAATAAATATGGAAGCAACAGTTTAAAAATAAAATAAAGAAGCAAAATTAATAATAAAAAAAAAAAAAAAAAAAAAAAAAGCACCCCTGTCCTGCCCTGCTCTTGCCCAATGGCGAACGCAAGCGTCGGTCTGGCGTCATATGTAAACAGCAATTGCACCATGCATGTGAGGTATCACCGCGAAGGTCAGATCGAGGGCAGTAATTTTAGCAGTAGACCTCCTCTGTAAATCTAACGGGGTAACCTGTAAATGCTTTTAAAGGCTTTTAAAAATGTATGTAGTTTGTCACCAATGCGCGTTTGTGCGAAATTTTAAAGCATGTCGTGTTTGGTATCTATGTACTCGGCCTAAGATCATCTTTTTTATTTCATCAAACATTTGGGCAATATAGTGTGTTTTAGTGCATTAAAATTAAAAAAAGTGTATTTTTTCCCCAAAAATGCGTTTGAAAAATCGCTGCGCAAATACTGTGTAGAAAAAAAAATGCAACACCCACCATTTTATTCTGTAGGGCCTTTGCTTTAAAAATATATATAATGTTTGGGGGTTCAACATAATTTTCTTGCAAAAAAAAATATGTTTTCATGTAAACAAAAAGTGTCAAAAAGGGCTTTGTCTTCAAGTGGTTAGAAGAGTAGATGTAAGCTTCCTAATGTTGTGTATAAAATGCCAGAACAGTTCAAAACCCCCCCAAATGACCCCATTTTGGAAAGTAGACACCCCAAGCTATATACTGAGAGGCATGTCGAGTCCATGGAATATTTTATATGTTGACACAAGTTGCGGAAAAAATACAATTTTTTTTTTTTTTTTGCACAAAGTTGTCACTAAATGATATATTGCTCAAACATGCCATGGGCATATGTGGAATTACACCCCAAAATACATTCTGTTGCTTCTCCTGAGTACGGGGATACCACATGTGTGAGACTTTTTGGGAGCCTAGCCGCGTACGGGACCCCAAAAACCAAGCACCGCCTTCAGGCTTTCTAAGGGTGTCAATTTTTGATTTCACTTCTCACTGCCTATCACAGTTTCGGAGGCCATGGAATGCCCAGATGGCACAAAACCCCCCCAAATGACCCCATTTTGGAAAGTAGACACCCCAAGCTATTTGCTGAGAGGTATTGTGAGTATTTTGCAGATCTCGCTTTTTGTCACAAAGTTTTGAAAATTGAAAAAAAAAAGGAAAAAAAAAAAAATGTTCTTTCTTCATTTTCAAAAACAAATGAGAGCTGTAAAATACTCACCATGCCTCTCAGCAAACAGCTTGGGGTGTCTACTTTCCAAAATGGGGTCATTTGGGGGGGTTTTGTGCTATTTTGGCATTTTATGGCCTTCAAAACTGTGATAGGTAGTGAGGAGTGAAATCAAAAATTTGCGCCCTTAGAAATCCTGGAGGCGGTGCTTGGTTTCCGGGGTCCCGTACGTGGCTAGGCTCCTAAAAAGTCCCACACATGTGGTATCCCCGTACTCAGGAGAAGCAGCAGAATGTATTTTGGGGTGCAATTCCACATATAACCATGGCATGTGTGAGCAATATATCATTTAGTGACAACTTTTTGTAATTTTTTTTTTTTTGTCATTATTCAATCACTTGGGACAAAAAAAAAAAAATTCAATGGGCTCAACAGGCCTCTCAGCAATTTCCTTGGGGTGTCTACTTTCTAAAACGGGGTCATTTGGGGGGGTTTTGTACTGCCCTGTCATTTTAGCACCTCAAGAAATGAGATAGGCAGTCATAAAGTAAAAGCTGTGTAAATTCCAGAAAATGTACCCTAGTTTGTAAACACTATAACTTTTGCGCAAACCGATAAATATACGCTTATTGACATTTTTTTTACTAAAGACATGTGGCTGAATACATTTTGGCCTAAATGTATGACTAAAATTGAGTTTATTTGATTTTTCTTATAACAAAAAGTAGAAAATATCATTTTTTTTCTAAATTTTCGGTCTTTTTCCGTTTATATCGCAAAAAATAAAAATCGCAGAGGCAATCAAATACCATTAAAAGAAAGCTCTATTTGTGGGAAGAAAAGGACGCAAATTTCGTTTGGGTACAACATTGCATGTCCGCACAATTTACAGTTAAAGCAGCGCAGTGCAAAATTCTGAATTCACCTCCGGTCCTTTAGCTACCAAATGGTCCGGGGCTTAAGTGGTTAATCGTCTAAATTGACTGCAGGCAATTATCCAAAAGGGGAATCAGCTGCAATGCATATTGGGTGATCCATGTGTATGCCACTGCGTTTGATGGCATAGTGGCTGCGTTTGATGGCACATTGGCTGCGTTTAATGGGCAGAGTGTTTGCGTTTGATAGGCACAGTGGCTAGCACATTATGCAATTGTCTTACAGGGTTTAAAAAAATATGCAGTTCATTACCTCTTTAATCTCTAAATTATCTAAGGTGGTGAGTAGTGCGCTTCTGGGATCTGTGTTAAGGCCAATGCTGTTTAGCATGTTTGCACAGTGGCAGCATTTGATGGGCACAGTGGCTGCATTTGATGGCACAGTGGCTGTGTTTGATGGCGCAGTGGCTGCGTTTGATGGCACAGTGGCTGCGTTTGATGGGCACAGTGGCTGAGTTTGATGGGCACAGTGGCTGTGTTTAATGGGCACAGTGGCTACGTTTGATGACACAGTGGCTGCGTTTGATGTCACAGTGGCTGCTATTGATGGTCACAGTGGCGGCATTTGATGGCACAGTGGCTGCAATTGATGGCACAGTAGCTGCGTTTGATGGCACAGTGGCTACGTTTGATGACACAGTGGCTGCGTTTGATGTCACAGTGGCTGCTATTGATGGTCACAGTGGCGGCATTTGATAGCACAGTGACTGCATTTGATGGCACAGTAGCTGCGTTTGATGGCACAGTGGCTGCGTTTGATGGGCACAGTGCTTGCGTTTGATGGGCACAGTGGCTAAGTTTGATGGGCACAGTGGCTGTGTTTAATGGGCACAGTGGCTGCGTTTGATGGCACAGTGGCTGCGTTTGATGGCACATTGGCTGCGTTTGATGGGCAGAGCGTTTGCGTTTGATGGGCACAGTGGCTAGCACATTATGCAATTGTCTTACAGGGTTTAAAAAAATATGCAGTTTATTACCTCTTTAATCTCTAAATTATCTAAGGTGGTGAGTAGTGCGCTTCTGGGATCTGTGTTAAGGCCAATGCTGTTTAGCATGTTTGCACAGTGGCAGCATTTAATGGGCACAGTGGCAGCATTTGATGGGCACAGTGGGGGCATTTGATGGGGCACAGTGGCGGCATTTGATGGGGTACAGTAGCGGCATTTGATGGCACAGTGGCAGCATTTGATGGGACACAGTGGCGGCATTTGATGGGGTACAGTAGCGGCATTTGATGGCACAGTGGCAGCATTTGATGAGACACAGTGGCTGCAATTGATGGCACAGTGGCTGCGTTTGATGGGCACAGTGGCTGCGTTTGATGGGCACAATGGCTGCCTTTGAAGTCACAGTGGCTGCAATTGATGGCACAGTGGCTGTTTGATGGCACATTGGCTGCGGTTGATGGGCACAGTGGCTGCGTTTGATGGGCACAATGGCTGCGTTTGATGGGCACAGTGGCTGAGTTTGATGGGCACAGTGGCTGTGTTTAATGGACACAGTGGCGGCATTTGATGGCACAGTGGCTGCAATTGATGACACAGTGGCTGCGTTTGATGGCAAAATGGCTGCGTTTGATGGGCAGAGTGTTTGCGTTTGATGGCACAGTGGCTGCGTTTGATGGCACAGTGGCTGCGTTTGATGGCACATTGGCTGCGTTTGATGAGCACAGTGGCTAGCACATTATGCAATTGTCTTACAGGGTTTAAAAAAATATGCAGTTTATTACCGCTTTAATCTCTAAATTATCTAAGGTGGTGATTAGTTTGCTTCTGGGATCTGTGTTAAGGCCAATGCTGTTTAGCTTTTTTGCACAATTGCAGCATTTAATGGGCACAGTGGCAGCATTTGATGGGTACAGTGGTGGCATTTGATGGGGCACAGTGGCGGCATTTGATGGGGCACAGTGGCGGCATTTTATGGGGTACAGTAGCGGCATTTGTTGGCACAGTGGTAGCATTTGATGGGGCACAGTGGCTGCAATTGATGGCACAGTGGCTGTTTGATGGCACAATGGCTGCGTTTGATGGGCACAGTGGCTGCGTTTGATGGGCACAATGGCTGCCCTTGAAGGCACAGTGGCTGCAATTGATGGCACAGTGGCTGCAGTGGCACAATGAGTCTGCAACTGATGTTTTTTTTTCTGAATTCTTCAGTTTGTTAGCGCCCCCACCCCCCAAAAAAAAAAATTTGAGCACCAGCCGCCACTGCCTGTGGATGGAATGTTATGAAGCATGTTTCTGCTGTTAAATACTGTATCAATATGTAAGACCAGTCATTCTCAAGTCATTTGACAAATTTAAACTGATCCCACTACGTGTTTCACTCAACCAATGTGGGGACAGTTGGGGAAGTTAGGCTCATTTACTAGCTATCCTTGTTTGCAATAAACTATGAAAAATCATCTGTCACAGTGAAAGTTTTACTAATGTTTTTGCATGTAATAGTTTATATTTTCATTTTCATCAACTCGGTACCCAAGTGCCATTTTGTATGTGACAATTAGTTAACATAATGTAAAGTAATTTTTTTTCACAGGCAGATTGGCATCATGGCCCACTATGTCCATTCTACATTTAAAAAAAAAATTCTGAGCGCACCCAAAACTGCACATGCACAGCTTAGTGTACATCCTCAGTATTCCTTGGTGCCAGAATAAATTAACTCTCATGCTAATGCACGCAAGTTATGTCATCCCAGCTTGGCCAATCAAGATGGTGAACATGGAAGAAGTTGAGAGAAGATGTTGGTACTGGCAAGCTTTTGGACATCACATTGATGGAGTGGAGGAAATTACTGGAGCCCTTAGGTCTGCTTTAGGGATTGACTCGGTCTTGGATCTCAACTCTTGGAAACAACTTTCTGTAGAAATAATAGCAAGACTCCTAACAAAGATGCAGTTTTTCTTATTTCTGTAATAGAGAAAAGCATAGAAAAAGAAAGATTAACAGCCTTCATAAATGCATCTGAGCAGAGCACACTCTATACAAACAGTGTATATTTCCTGAAGTCAAATTAATCTGAAGACTAAAATCCATTTATCAGGGAACAGACAAAGCTCTTCATTTTTTTCTCTTTAATACTAAAATGACTTTTACAAGAGGTTAGGATTACTAAATGGGGACTCAGAGATGGTGGAATTTAGCAGGGCCTGCCTTCATCCATCACTGTCACTTCAGTTATTTCACAGCATAAAAAACACACATTGACTCAGCTAGATTTGAAAGAAATTCTGGCAAGTGGGAAGGCTAAAGAATATTCCCAGATCAAATTTAAGATTACTGATTTATAGAAGAGTCTCAACAAAATGCCTATTAGAGCAAACCTTGACTATGCCCATCCTGAGTAGCGGGATTGTTGGCAGTGTTGGCAGCATTTTACTTTTCTATGTTCACCTGCGATGCCAATTCACCTCCAAAGCATACCAAAGTCTGGTTTTAGTTTTACCTTTGTAAAACCGAGGAATGAAAACCAATAAAGCTTCCTCATACTATATGTCTCATATGCAAGCCCTGCATTTAATAAATTACATAGTAGGTATTAAATACCTTTTGTCATTACTGTCAGCTTGATATTTCTGTATCAGCATTAGAACGAAAGCCGCAAGGTACTTCCTGATTTGCTATTGTTTTGCCATGCTGTGGGCTCCAAGAATCAGTGTACAAGACACCATGCTCAGTGCATTCTGTACACTGCCATAGTTAGCCTGTGTAAAACTCAGGTGGCTATGCCTCCTGGTCTGCCCTTACCTAATGTTGTAGGCAGGGAGTGACAAGCAGCATCAATCATCGCACTATCATGGAGTGACAAGGGGCATCTGTAGACAGTTTATAGACTGGGGGGTCGGAAACCCGTAGATCGCAAGCTACCCGTTGACTGCAGACAGGTGATGGGTAGCTTGCAAACACGTCCCAGTGTTGCCGACCTGGTCTTCTACTCAGACCTCCAGAGCGAGGCAGGCACATGCTCACCCAATCCTAGGCTGCAGAGGTAGCCCCCAACCCTTGCATACGTGCGGCTGCTGGGCAGAGAAAGCCCTCCTGATTCCCCAGCACCATGCTCTCCTGACCCCCAGCAGCATGCACTCTTGACCACCAGCACCATGCCTTCCTGATACCCCAGCCCTCCTGATCCTCAAGTACCATGCCCTCCTGACACTCCAGTCCTCCTAACATCCCAGTACCGTGCCCTCCTGATCCTCCAGTACCATGCCCTTCTGACACCCTAGTATCGTGCCCTCCTGACCTTCCAGTACATGCCCTCCTGACACTCCAGCCCTCCTGATCCCCCAATACCATGCCCTTCTGTCCTCCCAGTGCCCTGCCCTTTTGACACTCCAGCCATGTTGATTCCCCTGTACTGTGCCCTCCTGATCTCCCAGTACCATACTCTCCTGACCCCCATTAACGTGCCCTCCTGACTCCCCCTGCACCATTCCCTTCTGAACCCCCAGTACCATGACCCCCTGATCCCCCTATACCTTGCCTTCCTGATCCCAGACCTACATACTACTGACCTCTGTACACTGCCCTGCATACTACTGATCTCTGTACACTGCCCTACATTCTACTGACCTCTGTACACTGCCCTACCTACTACTGACCTCTGTACACTGCCCTACCTCCTACTGACCTCTGTACGCTGCCCTACACCCTACTGACTTCTGTATGCTGATCTACATCCTAATGAATGCTGTACGCTGCCCTACATCCTACTGACCTCTGTACACTGCCCTACATCCTACTGACCTCTGTACACAGCTCTACATCCTTCTGACCTCTGTACACTGCCCTACATCCTACTGACCGCTTTACATAGCTCTACATCCTACTGACCTCTGTACACTGCCCTACATCCTACTGACCTGTATATGCTGCCCTACTGACCTCTGTACACTGTCCTACATCCTAGTGACCTCTGAACGCTGCCTTACATCCTACTGACCTCTGTAGGCTGCCCTGCATCCTCCTGACCTTTGAACGCTGCCCTACATGCTACTTACCACTGTACGCTGCCCTACATAATACACTGGCCATAAATCAGAGCAGACAGCCATGCCTGACACTAGTCCAGAAAATCAACCTGCAGTATCAAATGTCTTGCTTTCACAATGAAGTCCTGCATCAAACTTGTAGGGGTGACCAATAACTCCCCAGAAATAAAAAAAATAAAAAAGTGAACGATAGTTAAAGCTGAGTTTCTTAATGAAGCCAATTTTTAAGGTAGGCTAAGTTTATATTTTTACAGTGACATTAGTTTTAGTTGAATTTTCTAGGTTTTCTTCATGCCATCTGTATGGTATTCTAAATTCTGCAAACCTGAACTTTGAGGCAAATCTCATTAAAAGTTGCTGAAACCTCTTCAATGAGCGCAAACCTGTTGCTTTGGCCAGTATTGGGAAAATAGTGGTTAATAAACAATTTGTACAAATTAAAAAATATGATGAGCAGGAACCAGCAATATTGAAAAGTTGTAAACTGTGCTGGGGTAAGAAAATTAACAGTTTACTGGGGATTGTTTATTTTTATTATGTGTTAAACTAAAAAAGGCAGAGGATTTATTACTACTCTAGAGAAGAAAATTACAGATCCTTAGTTGATCTACAATGGCCATGGCTATTTACCATGTACACAATGTCATTTTGAAAGATAAGAATTAGTTTTTTACATACAGTACTTCTAAAAGTTATGCACATGTGGAGTTATTTCTACCAGTAATTTTTTTAATTTTTTGTACGCATGTTAAAATGCACATTTTGGACCTTAAAGATTTGTTAAAACCGCCAAACAACTTTTTTTTCTGAGAGCAGAAACCCTTGAAAATAAAATAGTGGTAGTAGCAATGTAGACTTTGTCTTCTTTTTCTACCAAGTAAGTTTCTATTTGAATAAAATATAAACAAAATGTTCCCTGAAAAGGGACATTTTGTGAAGCAGCTGTATAACAACAATAAAGTATATAAGTTTATGTCAATACATGTTAACATTTAAATTAATCCAAATTGTGGAGATTTTATTTTAATTTTATTTTAAAAGTAGTGACAGGATCTCTTTAAATATCAATGAATACATCTATCATTGTGATGAATAAGTCCATTCTAGAGAATGATGGAACATTGCTTTGGGGACATGAACCTAGATAGTATTTTGATTTATGTAGATGATGTGGTATTTCTGCCACATATGAGGACCACCTTGAACACCTACATGCTGGATCGGTCTGACTGCACCAATATGGGCAGAAGCTCATACCCAAGAAGTGCCTTATATTCAAGATTGACTTCATAAGACATGTCATCTCCGGGCAAGGCATAATCCCCAATCCTGAGAAAGTAAAGTCTGTATTGGAATGGAGTCAAGGCTTTTCTGGTAATAGCAGGATATTATCGAAGTTTAATCAAGCATTATGTACACAACTCTGCCAAGATTCAGGAGAAACCACACAGAGTAAGCCAAAAGGGGGGCATATGAAAATGATATGGGAATCAGAACCACGGGAGGCATTTGACTTCCTAAAGTGACATGATGTCGGCTTTGGTGCTGGACTTTGTTGACTTCTCCCTTTAGTTCTGGCTCAGGAATGAGGCTACTGAGCCTAGGGGCTGACTGTTGCAAGTACAAGAGACAGCCAAGAGAGGGTCATCATCTATGCCAGTCGCAGCTTATGTGTGACTCAGAGGAACCCTCCTTCAAGGTGGAGCTCTTGGTCTTGGTGTAAAGTCCTCCTTAGCCTCACAGCCTGACAGGATGGCAGGAGAGTCTGTGTGAGGCTAAGGAGGACTTTACCATATCCTGATCTCTGTACATCATTACGGGCCTGTTTTATAGTGGTGCATTTCCGCACCCACGCTGTGTGAGTACCCCGGCAGGGGATTTCTTTATTTAATAAACCTTTAAAAACGTCTATGATCTGGAATATATTCTAAGGATACCTGGATCCCAGGATTGCCCAATAGAACCCAGGTGTGGTTCATAAGCGTGCACAGACCAAGCTTAGCTGCAAGGTCGCACGCTCTGAGGTGAGCGTCCATTACTTTGGGGGAGCACCTGTGTGACAGCACTCTGATACAGCTTTTTGGATCACTCACTGGGCTGTGTGGTTTTATGAACTGTAATACTTATCATTCTAGGAATGCTGCTATTTGAATATCACATGCACTGAAGCACTTTGGAGTATTCATTATATGCACTGGAGCACTTAAACAATATTTATACAAGGACTTTTGTGTCAATATATATTCATTCTTTAGGATTTATTGTTTATCACCATTTTTGATATTTATGCATGTTTTTGCACTGTGTTGCACGATTATGCGATTTGCACTGTATATTTAATTTTCTGGTATTTTTATCATTTTGTATCACTTACTGGACACATACCAGTAATAATGGTGTGTGCACTACTAAGTTTCTCAGCGCTGCGTTTTGTTTGTTCATTTAATTTGGCACAAATTTATGAGAGGTGTTTCACGCTAGCAGCTTTATTTATATTGATTACACTTAAGCCTATAGGAGTGGTGGCTCGCAGGACTATTGCTATTTTCATTTTAACTATGTAACTACAGTATGTAACTATGCATCACCTCTTGTCCAAGATACCTAACTTAGTGAGACCCCTGTAAACTTGCCGTAGGATGACATTGTATAGTCTGCAAACATTCCAGGGACAGCAAGTTCAAGTGGACTAGTTCAGGTGTAGCAGAGTGCCCCTCTACTCACAATGCTCAGTGGCTGCCGTAGTCTCCTTTAACTCCTCTACCCAAAATCACCTGGGCTCTCATAAATTCTCTGGGTTCCTACAATCCATTGGACTCCTGGACACACTAAGGGGATATAAGTTTCTTTGTTTACTGTCCTCAAATGCTTGGAGTGACTACATCTGATGAGGCAGATGTGGCTGGCATGTGATCTGATGCTAAGTTTACAGTTCTCCATTGTTAGTCCTGGCATGTGAGAAGCTGAGCAGGAGCTTACTACAATGCATCTTCTACAGAAGACCCAGCCACTGTGTAGAAACCAATTACTACCAGAATACTATGCAACAAATAGGGTGGTCTTGTATCTCCAGCAGTTTGCTGCGACTCCTTCAGCTACTCGCTTGTGTTACTTGCCCTGCAATCTCTCCAGTTGTTCCCCTGTGTTACCAGACGCAGCCTGGACTTTTCTGTGCGGTGTAGCTGTGTGTGCACTGTATTGTTTACTGAAGATTTTTTTTCTGGTCTCTATTGCCAAAAAACTTTATAGAGACCGTACTGTGCAACCATCTAGTGCCCTGAATGAGCTGCAGAGTAGGGATGGGCCCGGTGCTCGATTCGAACCCATGTTCGAATCGAGCACCGGGCGTTCGCTCGCTCGTCGAGCCCAGAACTATTTGGGCCGTTCGCATCACATTCGTGTGATGCGAGCGGCCCCGCAATGCATTGCGGCCGGCGCGGCCGGCGCAGTGCATTGCTGGCTGATGATTGGCCAAGCATGCACTGTGACCCCGCATGCTTGGCCAATCACAGCGCCCGAAACTCGGAGAGCAATAATTGGCTACAGGCAGGACGCCTGTAGCCAATTACAGCTCAGGGGCTTTAGTACATGCCCCACCATTTAAAAGGCCGCCACGCCATCGGCCCCGGTCACATGAGTTCCGGCTTTAGGAGAGATCAGTCTGCTGATTCTGTCTTTGCTTGATACTGAAAGATTTGCTCTTCTTTGCTAAACCATTGGCTATTTCTTTGCTAAACCATTGCTACCTAAGTCATTGATCGTTCATTGCTGCTGATTGCACAGTTAGCGTGTTATTAGCTGCTGCTGGGGATTAGTCTGGTGCGTGCTTACTGTTAGTACAGTATTGCAGTAGTACCAACCGCAGTGCTGTTAGCACAGCATTGCACCCCAACAGCACCCATAGGACTTCTAGTGTGTTAGTGGCAGCAAACAGAGCTCCTATATTTTCTTCTCAGCAGCACCCATAGGACTTCTAGTGTGTTAGTGGCAGCAAACAGAGCTCCTATATTTTCTTCTCAGCAGCACCCATAGGACTTCTAGTGTGTTAGTGGCATCACACAGAGTTCCTATATTTTCATCTCAGCAGCACCCATAGGACTTCTAGTGTGTTAGTGGCATCACACATAGCTCCTATATTTTCTTCTCAGCAGCACCCATAGGACTTCTAGTGTGTTAGTGGCATCACACAGAGCTCCTATATTTTCATCTCAGAAGCACCCATAGGACTTCTAGTGTGTTAGTGGCATCACACAGAGCTCCTATATTTTCTTCTCAGCAGCACCCATAGGACTTCTAGTGTGTTAGTGGCAGCAAACAGAGCTCCTATATTTTCTTCTCAGAAGCACCCATAGGACTTCTAGTGTGTTAGTGGTATCACACAGAGTTCCTATATTTTCATCTCAGAAGCACCCATAGGACTTCTAGTGTGTTAGTGGCATCACACAGAGCTCCTATATTTTCTTCTCAGCAGCACCCATAGGACTTCTAGTGTGTTAGTGGCATCACACAGAGCTCCTATATTTTCATCTCAGAAGCACCAATAGGACTTCTAGTGTGTTAGTGGCAGCAAACAGAGCTCCTATATTTTCTTGTCAGCAGCACACATAGTACCTATAGTGTGTTAGTGTCAGCACCCATAGGACCTACAGTGTGTTGTGAGCACACATAGGAGTTCTATTTTTTATACTATATACACTACCGACTACAATGGCTGGAAGACCGCCAAGGAGAGGCAGAGCGTGCCGAGGCAAGAACACAGGGCAGGCAGGCTCTGTTTCTAGAGACAACAGTGCTGGCCGTGGACGTGGTCGTGCATCGTCATCAGCACGTGGCCATGGGACACGCTTGTCTTTGTTTTCGGCAGCTGGACATGTGGAGCCGCATCATGCCGAAGGCTTGGTAGAATGGATGACCAAGCCCTCCTCATCCTCCTCATCCTCTCTCAACCAGGCTCAGGGTACTGGCAGAGCAGCTGCCAACGCGTACTCAATGGCATCATCAGCCACCCCTTCCCTAGACCCACCATGTCCTCCTGAGGAGTCCCCCGAACTGTTTGAGCACAGTGTTGGGTACATGCTCCAGGAGGATGCCCAACGATTCGAAGGCTCGGATGATGATACCCAGCTTGAGGAAGTCAGTAGTGTGCGCGCAGAGAGAGGGGATGCTGAAGGACAGCAATCTGGCAGTAGTGTTCCACCAGCTGCAGCTTACTGCCAGGTTTGCTCTAGTGGTGAAGAGGGAGGGGATGATGAGGTCACTGACTCCACGTGGGTGCCTGAAGGGAGAGAGGAGGAGGAGGAGGAGGATGCAGCGTCACATGTCCAACGAGGCAGGATGCCCCCTGCAGGCCAGCTAGAGGCCAGCACAGCAACTGTACCACACCGCAGAGCTCCGCCTGTGCAGGGCGCTGCCTCTGCACGTTATCACAAAAGTTCTTTGGTGTGGGCCTTTTTTGAGACGAGTGCATCAGATCGCACCACTGCTATTTGCAATATTTGTCTCAAGCGTATCTCGCGTGGCCAAAACATCAGCCGCTTGGGCACCACAAGCATGAGCAGACATATGTCGACCTGCCATGCAGCTCGTTGGCAAGCACACATAAAAGACCCACACCAAAGAACAAAGCGGACCTCTCCTTGCTCCTCATCAGCTGGGATCTCCATCCCCACTATATCTTCAGTCCTCTCTGAAAGCTGCTCTGAGAGGACTGAAGGTGTAGAATTAGGTGTGTCACAACCAAGTACTTGCAGTACACCGACGTCCGATTGTAGCAGGCAAATTTCCCTGCCCCAGCTGCTGGACCGTCGAAAGAAGTATACTCCCAGCCATCCACATGCCCAGCGGTTGAATGCTAGCTTGGCTAAATTGCTAGCACTTCAACTGCTGCCTTTTCAGTTGATAGACTCGGCCCCCTTCCGTGAGTTTGTTCAATGTGCGGTTCCTCAGTGGCAGGTTCCCAAACGCCACTTTTTCTCACGGAAGGCGATTCCGTCTCTCTACTGGCATGTGGAAGGCAATGTCCATGCCTCGCTGGACAGGGCGGTCAGCGGTAAGGTGCATATTACCGCTGACTCATGGTCCAGCAGGCATGGACAGGGACGTTATCTTTCTTTCACGGCCCATTGGGTCACTCTATTGGCAGCTGGGAGGGATGCAGGACAAGGTGCAGTAGTGTTGGAGGTTGTTCCGCCACCACGCCTCCAAAATGCTACTACTGGTTGTGACACACCTCTCTCCTCCACCCCCTCCTCTTCTTCTTCCTCCATGTCCTCTTCGAGTGCTCTGTCCTCGGAACCAGCGGTGCTCCGTAGGCGTACAAGGGGCTACGCGAGTACGCAGGCAAAAAGATGCCATGCCGTGCTTGCGCTGGTGTGTTTGGGGGACAGGAGCCACACTGGGCCAGAGGTTCTGGCAGCTCTGCAGGGGCAGGCCGAGAGGTGGTTGACGCCACGCCAGCTTAAGCCAGGAATGGTCGTTTCTGATAATGGCACCAACCTCCTCTCCGCCCTGCGACAGGGGCAGCTCACCCATGTGCCCTGTATGGCTCACGTCCTCAACCTGGTGGTGCAGCGGTTCTTGGGCAGGTTCCCAGGCTTACAGGATGTCCTGAGGCAGGCCAGGAAAGTCTGTGTGCATTTCCGCCGATCTTATAATGCCAGTGCTCGGCTGACTGAGCTGCAAAAGGAGCTGAACCTGCCCAAGAACCGCCTAATATGTGACATGCCCACCAGGTGGAACTCAACGTTGGCCATGCTGCAGCGACTGCACACGCAGCAGAGGGCCATCAATGAGTACCTTTGCGACTACGGCACCAGGACAGGGTCAGGGGAGCTTGGCTTTTTTTCCCCACGCCAGTGGAGCATGATCAGGGATGCATGCACTGTCCTCTCACCATTTGAGGAGGCCACGAGGATGGTGAGCAGTGACAGTGCATGCATCAGTGACACTGTACCTCTTGTCCACCTGTTGGAGCATACGCTGCGTGGGATAATGGACAGGGCACTTGAGGCAGAACAGAGGCAGGAAGAGGAGGACTTCCTTGTCTCTCAAGGCCCCCTTTATCCAGACAATGTTCCTTCTGTCCCACCCATCACACAGGAAGAGGAGGAGGAGGAGGAGGAGGAGGAGGATTGTGTGAGCATGGAGGTGGAGCCTGGCACTCAGCATCAGCAGCAGCAGTCTTTTAGGGATGATGTACAGTCCCAACAAACCAGTGGACTTGTACGTGGCTGGGAGGAGGTGGCTGGCGATCATGTCATCCTCAGTGACCCAGAAGACTCCGGACCGAATGCCTCAGCTAACCTACGCTGCATGGCCTCCCTGATCCTGCAAAGCCTGCGGAAGGATCCTCGTGTTCTTCGGATCAAGGAGAGTGACCATTACTGGCTGGCCACTCTCCTTGATCCACGGTACAAGGGTAAGGTTGCGGACCTTATCTTGCCGTCGCAGAGGGAGCAGAGGATGAGACTAGTGATGAGCCGAACACCCCCGGGTTCGGTTCGCACCAGAACCCGCGAACGGACCGAAAGTTCGAACGAACATTAGAACCCTATTAAATACAATGGATGCGAACGTTCGAATTCTAAAGTGCTAATTATAAAAACTATTATGCATGTTATTGTCCTAAAAAGGGTTTGGGAACCCGGGTTCTGCACCAGGGGACATGTATCAATGCAAAAATAAGTTTTAAAAACGGTCGTTTTCCGGGAGCAGTCATTTTAATGATGCATAAAGTGAAAAAAAAAAAGTCAAATATTCCTTTAAATATCGTACCTGGGGGGTGTCTAAAGTATGCCTGTGAAGTGCCACGTGTTTCCCGTGTTTAGAACTGTCCCTGCACAAAATGACACTTCTAAAGGAAAAAAAAGCCATTTAAAACTGCTTGCGGCTTTAATGTAATGTCTGGTCCCGGTAATATGGATGAAAATCTTTAAGAAAAATGGCATAGCTACCCCATGACCCCCCCCTACCCCAGCCCATTACCAGCCCCTTTGGGTCTTGTATGGATATTAAGGGGAACCCCGCACATAAAATAAAAAAGGCCCTATATACTCTGAACAGCCGTATACAGGCGGTGCATACAAGACAGGGACTGTAGGTTTGTTCTTATGTAGAATCTGTTTGTAATTTTGAACAGGTACATTGTTGAAGTGTAGCTCCAGACCAAAAATCTATTTTTAAACTTTTTGGAAAACATAGGTAAGGGTTATCACCCCTGTAACATTTGTTTTGCTGTCTGTGCCCCTGTTCAGAACATTTCACCTCACTTTCCGTCCTAATGACAACTGTTTTTGAAATGTGGTGTTTTTCTTGAAACAAGGATTGCTGATAAAGCATCAGTACAGAGGAGACACCTTTCTCCCATATTTATTCTTACAGGAGAGAATTTTCCTTCCTAGTGGTAGATTTCCTCTCACTTCCTGTTGTCTTCTTGCGTTTGCAAGTAGGAGTCGTTTGTAAGTTGGATGTTTGAAAGTAGGGACCTGCCGTATATACTCTGCAGAAATAGGCCCCTTAGTTGTTGGTGTTGGCACAACACTGTAAGCACTCACAGTTACTCTTGGTTGGTGCTGGAACGCCCTGCTGTCAACTATTATATCAGGAATTTTAATTACATATAATTGTTGAACAGTGGTAGTAAAAATTGGGCCTTTGATGGTGGTGCTGGTGCCACAACACTGTAAGCCCTGACAGTTACTCTTGGTGGGTGCAGCAATGGGCCCTGCTGTGAATTATTAGATCAAGAATTGTAATTACATGCCCCTGTTGAACAGGGGCTGAAAAATTGGGCCTTAGGCACTGGTGGCACAACACTGCAACCCTTCACAGATACTGTACTTGGAGCACAGCAATGAGCCCTGTTGCAAAGTATTGCTTCAAAAATTGTAATGACACGCCCCTGTTAAACAGGGGCTGAAAAATTGGGCCTTAGGCACTGGTGGCACAACACTGCAACTCCTCACAGATACTGTACTTGGAGCACAGCAATGAGCCCTGTTGCAAAGTATTGCTTCAAAAATTGTAATTACACGCCCCTGTTAAACAGGGGCTGAAAAATTGGGCGTTAGGCACTGGTGGCGGCACCCATAAACAAAAATGATCTTCCAAGCTATCATCATCAATCGTATCATTGAGGACTCGGAGGAGGAGGATAGCCAGTCAACATAACAGCACAGGCACTCAGCATCAGCATCAGTCTTGAAGGGATGTGACATTTTAAAATCAATTAGTCTGTTATATCAGCATCAGGTGTGTGGTAGCTGGTGGTGATCCAAGACTGGTTCATCTTGATGAAAGTCAGTCGATCAACCGAGTCGGTGGACAGGCGCACCCTGTGATCCGTGACAAATCCTCCAGCAGCACTGAATGTGCGTTCCGAAAGAACGCTGGATGCAGGACAGGCCAGTAGCTCAATTGCATACTGTGCAAGCTCTGGCCAGTGATCCATCCTCAAGACCCAGTAAGCCAGAGGATTTTCGGTGGGGAAGGTGTCCAAGTCTGACCTTGCCCCTAGATATTCCTGCACCATGTTTATCAGACGCTGGCGATGGTTGCTGGAACCGATCATACTTTGGGGCTGCGGACTAAAGAATTGTCTGAACGCATCGGTCAGACGGCCACCTTCCCCACCGCTCCTTCTTTGACTGGCCGAAGCCTCAGCAACTCGTTGTCCAGGACCAGGAGTTTGCAACCTCCCAGTCTCTGGGAACGCGTTGCACAGACCTTTCTGCAAGGCCTCCCGGAGTTGTCTCATCCTCTGCTCCCTCTGCGACGGTAACATAAGGTCCGCAACCTTACCCTTGTACCGTGGATCAAGGAGAGTGGCCAGCCAGTAATGGTCCCTCTCCTTGATCCGAAGAATACGAGGATCCTTCCGCAGACTTTGCAGGATCAGGGAGGCCATGCAGCGTAGGTTTGCTGAGGCATTCGCTCCGGAGTCCTCTGGGTCACTAAGGACGACATGATCCGCAGCCACCTCCTCCCAGCCACGTACAAGTCCACTGGTTTCTTGGGACTGTAAATCATCCCTAAAAGACTGCTGCTGATGATGCTGAGTGCCAGCCTCCACCTCCATGCTGACACAATCCTCCTCCTCCTCCTCCTCCTCCTCCTCCTCCTCTTCCTGTGCGATGGGTGGGACAGAAGGAACACTGTCTGGGTAAAGGGGGCCTTGAGAGGCAAGGAAGTCCTCCTCTTCCTGCCTCTGTTCTGCCTCAAGTGCCCTGTCCATTATTCCACGCAGCGTGTGCTCCAACAGGTGGACAAGAGGTACAGTGTCACTGATGCATGCACTGTCACTGCTCACCATCCTCGTGGCCTCCTCAAATGGTGCCAGGACAGTGCATGCATCCCTGATCATGCCCCACTGGCGTGGAGAAAAAAAACCAAGCTCCCCTGACCCTGTCCTGGTGCCGTAGTCGCACAGGTACTCATTGATGGCCCTCTGCTGCGTGTGCAGCCGCTGCAGCATGGCCAACGTTGAGTTCCACCTGGTGGGCATGTCACATATAAGGCGGTTCTTGGGCAGGTTCAACTCCTTTTGCAGCTCAGCCAGGCGAGCACTGGCATTATAAGATCTGCGGAAATGCACACAGACTTTCCTGGCCTGCCTCAGGACATCCTGTAAGCCCGGGTACCTGCCCAAGAAGCGCTGCACCACCAGGTTAAGGACGTGAGCCACACAGGGCACATGGGTCAGTTGTCCCTGTCGGAGGGCGGAGAGGAGGTTGGTGCCATTGTCGCAAACCACCATTCCTGGCTTAAGCTGGCGTGGCGTCAACCACCTCTCGGCCTGGCCCTGCAGAGCAGACAGGACCTCTGCCCCAGTGTGGCTTCTGTCCCCCAAACACACCAGCGCAAGCACGGCATGGCATCTTTTTGCCTGCGTACTTGCGTAGCCCCGTGAACGGCTACGGAGCACCGCTGGTTCATAGGACAAACCACAGGAAGAGGCCATGGAGGAAGAAGAAGAGGAGGGGGTGGAGGAGAGAGGTGTGTCACAACCAGTAGTAGCATTTTGGAGGCGTGGCGGTGGGACAACCTCCAACACTACTGCACCTTGTCCTGAATCCTTCCCAGCTGCCAAAAGAGTGACCCAATGGGCCGTGAAAGAAAGGTAACGTCCCTGTCCATGCCTGCTGGACCATGAGTCAGCGGTAATATGCACCTTACCGCTGACCGCCCTGTCCAGCGAGGCCAAGACATTGCCTTCCACATGCCGGTAGAGAGCCGGAATAGCCTTCCGTGAGAAAAAGTGGCGTTTGGGAACCTGCCACTGAGGAACCGCACATTGCACAAACTCACGGAAGGGGGCCGAGTCTACCAACTGAAAAGGCAGCAGTTGAAGCGCTAGCAATTTAGCCAAGCTAGCATTCAACCGCTGGGCATGTGGATGGCTGGGAGTGAACTTCTTTCGACGGTCCAGCAGCTGGGGCAGGGAAATTTGCCTGCTAGAATCGGACGTCGGTGTACTGCTAGCAGAGTGGGCGCAAGTACTTGGCTGTGACACACCTAATTCTACACCTTCATTCCTCTCAGTGCATGTTTCAGAGAGGACTGAAGTTATAGTGGGGTTGGAGATCCCAGCTGATGCGGTGCAAGGAGAGGTCCGCTTTGTTCTTTGGTGTGGGTCTTTGAGGTAGGCTTGCCAACGAGCTGCATGGCAGGTCAACATATGTCTGGTCAGGCATGTGGTACCCAAGCGGCTGATGTTTTGGCCACGCGATATACGCTTGAGACATATGTTGCAAACAGCAGCTGTGCGATCTGATGCACTAGCCTCAAAAAAGGCCCACACCAAAGAACTTTTTGAATGACGGGCAGAGGCAGCGCCCTGCACAGGCGGAGCTCTGCGGTGTGATTCCGTCGGTGTACTGCCCTTACGCTGGCCACCAAAGGGCATCCTGCCTCGTTGGAGATGTGCCTCCTCCTCATCCTCCTCCTCCTCCTCTCTCCTATTAGGCACCCACGTGGAGTCATTGACCTCATCATCCCCTCCCTCCTCATCACTGGAGCCAATCTGGCAGTATGCTGCAGCTGCTGGAACATGACTGCCAGATTGGTGTCCTTCTTGAGCATCCCCTCTGTCTGCTCTCACGCTACTGCCTTCCTCTAGCTGGGTTTCATCATCAGACCCTTCGAAACGCTGGGCATCCTCCTGGAGCATGTACCCAACACTGTGCTGAAACAGTTCGGGGGACTCCTCAGGAGGAGGACATGGTGGGTCTAGGGAAGGAGTGACTGATGATTTGTCTGACATTGATACCAGGGAAGACGACGCTTTGGCAGCTGCTTTTCCAGTACCCTGAGCCTGGGTGAGAGAGGATGAGGAGGAGGAGGAGGGCTTGGTCATCCACTCTACCAAGTCTTCGGCATGATGTGGCTCAACATGTCCAGCTGCCGAAAAGAAGGACAAGCGTGTCCCATGGCCATGTGCTGATGACAATGCACCGCGTCCACGACCAGCACTGTTGCCCCCAGACACAGAGCCTGCTTGCCCTCTTTTATTGCCTCCTGACTGTCTGCCTCTCCTTGTTTGCCTTCCAGACATTCTAATAGATGGCCTGCAGGGAGATGGGAAAAAAGCAATAAGGGCTACCTTCAGGTGTCCTTCTCTGTCCCTTGAAACAAGGACTTTCACAGTGAAAGAAACTGACACTGTCCCTACCTAGAGTTTTCTGTCCCTAGAATAAATGTTTTTTTTAATCACAATATAGCACAAGGACAATTCACTCAATGTCTCTCCAGGTCCCTGGAAACAAGGACTTGCAGAGTGAAAGAAACTGACACTGTCCCTACCTAGAGTTTTCTGTCCCTAGAATAAATGTTTTTTTTAAGCACAATATAGCACAAGGACAATTAACTCACTGTCCTTACAGGTCCCTGGAAACAAGGACTTGCAGAGTGAAAAAAAAAAAACACTCTCCCTACCTACAGTTTTCTGTCCCTAGAAAAAATGTTTTTTTTAAGCACAATATAGCACAAGGACAATTAACTCACTGTCCTTACAGGTCCCTGGAAACAAGGACTTGCAGAGTGAAAGAAAAAAAACACTCTCCCTACCTACAGTTTTCTGTCCCTAGAAAAAATGTTTTTTTTAATCACAATATAGCACAAGGAAAATTAACTCACTGTCCTTACAGGTCCCTGGAAACAAGGACTTGCAGAGTGAAAGAAAAAAAACACTCTCCCTACCTACAGTTTTCTGTCCCTAGAAAAAATGTTTTTTTTAATCACAATATAGCACAAGGAAAATTAACTCACTGTCCTTACAGGTCCCTGGAAACAAGGACTTGCAGAGTGAAAGAAACTGACACTGTCCCTACCTAGAGTTTTCTGTCCCTAGAATAAATGTTTTTTTTAAGCACAATATAGCACAAGGACAATTAACTCACTGTCCTTACAGGTCCCTGGAAACAAGGACTTGCAGAGTGAAAGAAAAAAAACACTCTCCCTACCTACAGTTTTCTGTCCCTAGAAAAAATGTTTTTTTTAAGCACAATATAGCACAAGTAAAATTAACTCACTGTCCTTACAGGTCCCTGGAAACAAGGACTTGCAGAGTGAAAGAAAAAAAACACTCTCCCTACCTACAGTTTTCTGTCCCTAGAAAAAATGTTTTTTTTAATCACAATATAGCACAAGGAAAATTAACTCACTGTCCTTACAGGTCCCTGGAAACAAGGACTTGCAGAGTGAAAGAAACTGACACTGTCCCTACCTAGAGTTTTCTGTCCCTAGAATAAATGTTTTTTTTAATCACAATATAGCACAAGGAAAATTAACTCACTGTCCTTACAGGTCCCTGGAAACAAGGACTTGAAGAGTGAAAGAAACTGACACTGTCCCTACCTAGAGTTTTCTGTCCCTAGAATAAATGTTTTTTTTAAGCACAATATAGCACAAGGACAATTAACTCACTGTCCTTACAGGTCCCTGGAAACAAGGACTTGCAGAGTGAAAAAAAAAAAACACTCTCCCTACCTAGAGTTTTCTGTCCCTAGAAAAAATGTTTTTTTTAAGCACAATATAGCACAAGGACAATTAACTCACTGTCCTTACAGGTCCCTGGAAACAAGGACTTGCAGAGTGAAAGAAAAAAAACACTCTCCCTACCTAGAGTTTTCTGTCCCTAGAAAAAATGTTTTTTTTAATCACAATATAGCACAAGGAAAATTAACTCACTGTCCTTACAGGTCCCTGGAAACAAGGACTTGCAGAGTGAAAGAAAAAAAACACTCTCCCTACCTACAGTTTTCTGTCCCTAGAAAAAATGTTTTTTTTAATCACAATATAGCACAAGGAAAATTAACTCACTGTCCTTACAGGTCCCTGGAAACAAGGACTTGCAGAGTGAAAGAAACTGACACTGTCCCTACCTAGAGTTTTCTGTCCCTAGAATAAATGTTTTTTTTAATCACAATATAGCACAAGGAAAATTAACTCACTGTCCTTACAGGTCCCTGGAAACAAGGACTTGCAGAGTGAAAGAAACTGACACTGTCCCTACCTAGAGTTTTCTGTCCCTAGAATAAATGTTTTTTTTAATCACAATATAGCACAAGGAAAATTAACTCACTGTCCTTACAGGTCCCTGGAAACAAGGACTTGCAGAGTGAAAGAAACTGACACTGTCCCTACCTATAGTTTTCTGTCCCTAGAATAAATGTTTTTTTTAATCACAATATAGCACAAGGAAAATTAACTCACTGTCCTTACAGGTCCCTGGAAACAAGGACTTGCAGAGTGAAAGAAACTGACACTGTCCCTACCTAGAGTTTTCTGTCCCTAGAATAAATGTTTTTTTTAAGCACAATATAGCACAAGGACAATTAACTCACTGTCCTTACAGGTCCCTGGAAACAAGGACTTGCAGAGTGAAAGAAAAAAAACACTCTCCCTACCTACAGTTTTCTGTCCCTAGAAAAAATGTTTTTTTTAATCACAATATAGCACAAGGAAAATTAACTCACTGTCCTTACAGGTCCCTGGAAACAAGGACTTGCAGAGTGAAAGAAACTGACACTGTCCCTACCTAGAGTTTTCTGTCCCTAGAATAAATGTTTTTTTTAATCACAATATAGCACAAGGACAATTAACTCACTGTCCTTACAGGTCCCTGGAAACAAGGACTTGCAGAGTGAAAGAAAAAAAACACTCTCCCTACCTACATTTTTCTGTCCCTAGAAAAAATGTTTTTTTTAATCACAATATAGCACAAGGAAAATTAACTCACTGTCCTTACAGGTCCCTGGAAACAAGGACTTGCAGAGTGAAAGAAAAAAAACACTCTCCCTACCTACAGTTTTCTGTCCCTAGAAAAAATGTTTTTTTTAATCACAATATAGCACAAGGAAAATTAACTCACTGTCCTTACAGGTCCCTGGAAACAAGGACTTGCAGAGTGAAAGAAACTGACACTGTCCCTACCTAGAGTTTTCTGTCCCTAGAATAAATGTTTTTTTTAAGCACAATATAGCACAAGGACAATTAACTCACTGTCCTTACAGGTCCCTGGAAACAAGGACTTGCAGAGTGAAAGAAAAAAAACACTCTCCCTACCTACAGTTTTCTGTCCCTAGAAAAAATGTTTTTTTTAAGCACAATATAGCACAAGTAAAATTAACTCACTGTCCTTACAGGTCCCTGGAAACAAGGACTTGCAGAGTGAAAGAAAAAAAACACTCTCCCTACCTACAGTTTTCTGTCCCTAGAAAAAATGTTTTTTTTAATCACAATATAGCACAAGGAAAATTAACTCACTGTCCTTACAGGTCCCTGGAAACAAGGACTTGCAGAGTGAAAGAAACTGACACTGTCCCTACCTAGAGTTTTCTGTCCCTAGAATAAATGTTTTTTTTAATCACAATATAGCACAAGGAAAATTAACTCACTGTCCTTACAGGTCCCTGGAAACAAGGACTTGCAGAGTGAAAGAAACTGACACTGTCCCTACCTAGAGTTTTCTGTCCCTAGAATAAATGTTTTTTTTAAGCACAATATAGCACAAGGACAATTAACTCACTGTCCTTACAGGTCCCTGGAAACAAGGACTTGCAGAGTGAAAAAAAAAAAACACTCTCCCTACCTAGAGTTTTCTGTCCCTAGAAAAAATGTTTTTTTTAAGCACAATATAGCACAGGGACAATTAACTCACTGTCCTTACAGGTCCCTGGAAACAAGGACTTGCAGAGTGAAAGAAAAAAAACACTCTCCCTACCTAGAGTTTTCTGTCCCTAGAAAAAATGTTTTTTTTAATCACAATATAGCACAAGGAAAATTAACTCACTGTCCTTACAGGTCCCTGGAAACAAGGACTTGCAGAGTGAAAGAAAAAAAACACTCTCCCTACCTACAGTTTTCTGTCCCTAGAAAAAATGTTTTTTTTAATCACAATATAGCACAAGGAAAATTAACTCACTGTCCTTACAGGTCCCTGGAAACAAGGACTTGCAGAGTGAAAGAAACTGACACTGTCCCTACCTAAAGTTTTCTGTCCCTAGAATAAATGTTTTTTTTAAGCACAATATAGCACAAGGACAATTAACTCACTGTCCTTACAGGTCCCTGGAAACAAGGACTTGCAGAGTGAAAGAAAAAAAACACTCTCCCTACCTACAGTTTTCTGTCCCTAGAAAAAATGTTTTTTTTAATCACAATATAGCACAAGGAAAATTAACTCACTGTCCTTACAGGTCCCTGGAAACAAGGACTTGCAGAGTGAAAGAAACTGACACTGTCCCTACCTAGAGTTTTCTGTCCCTAGAATAAATGTTTTTTTTAATCACAATATAGCACAAGGACAATTAACTCACTGTCCTTACAGGTCCCTGGAAACAAGGACTTGCAGAGTGAAAGAAACTGACACTGTCCCTACCTAGAGTTTTCTGTCCCTAGAATAAATGTTTTTTTTTAAGCACAATATAGCACAAGGACAATTAACTCACTGTCCTTACAGGTCCCTGGAAACAAGGACTTGCAGAGTGAAAGAAAAAAAACACTCTCCCTACCTACAGTTTTCTGTCCCTAGAAAAAATGTTTTTTTTAATCACAATATAGCACAAGGAAAATTAACTCACTGTCCTTACAGGTCCCTGGAAACAAGGACTTGCAGAGTGAAAGAAACTGACACTGTCCCTACCTAGAGTTTTCTGTCCCTAGAATAAATGTTTTTTTTAATCACAATATAGCACAAGGACAATTAACTCACTGTCCTTACAGGTCCCTGGAAACAAGGACTTGCAGAGTGAAAGAAACTGACACTGTCCCTACCTAGAGTTTTCTGTCCCTAGAATAAATGTTTTTTTTAAGCACAATATAGCACAAGGACAATTAACTCACTGTCCTTACAGGTCCCTGGAAACAAGGACTTGCAGAGTGAAAGAAACTGACACTGTCCCTACCTAGAGTTTTCTGTCCCTAGAATAAATGTTTTTTTTAAGCACACTATAGCAGAAGCACAAAACACACTGACACTCTCCCTACCTATCCTTCTCTTTCCCTAAACTAAAGGAATCCAGGTTAAGCAAGAAAGAAATAACAGTCACTGTCCCTGCCTATGCTACTCTATCCCTGCTCCGGAACACACTACACTAGGCCGCCGTGCTGGCGGCCTTTTATAGTGTGGGGCGTGTACTAAACACCCTCAGCAATAATTGGCCACAGGCATCCTGCCTGTGGCCAATCATTGCTCTCCTCGCTGCCGGCGCTGTGATTGGCCAAGCATGCGGGGTCACAGTGCATGCTTGGCCAATCACAGCGCCTGGATGACACTGCGATGGCGTAGTGCATTGTGGGCCGTTCGCGTCACTCGAATTTGGCGCGAACGGCCCAAATCGTTCGATCTTCGTCGAACGATCGAACAGCCAATGTTCGAGTCGAACGTATGTTCGACTCGAACACGAAGCTCATCCCTAGATGAGACATCTCAGGGAGGCCTTGCAGAAAGGTCTGTGCAACGCGTTCCCAGAAACTGGGAGGTTACAAACTCCTGGTCCTGGACGACGAGTTGCTGAGGCTTCGGTCAGTAGCAGAAGGAGCGGTGGGGAAGGTGGACGTCTGACCGATGCGTTCAGACAATTTTTTAGTCCGCAGCCCCAAGGTATGATCGGTTCCAGCAACCATCGCCAGCGTCTGATATACATGGTGCAGGAATACCTAGGGGCAAGGTCAGACTTGGACACCTTTCCCACCGAAAATCCTCTGGCTTACTGGGTCCTGAGGATGGATCACTGGCCAGAGCTTGCACAGTATGCAATTGAGCTACTGGCCTGTCCTGCATCCAGCGTTCTTTCCGAACGCACATTCAGTGCTGCTGGAGGATTTGTCACCGATCATAGGGTGCGCCTGTCCACCGACTCGGTTGATCGACTGACCTTCATAAAAATGAATCAGTCTTGGATCACCACCAGCTACCAGACACCTGAAGCGGATATAACGGAATAATTTATAATGTCACATCCCTTCAAGACTGCCTATGCTGATGCTGAGTGACTGTCCTGTTATGTTCACTGACTATCCTCTTCCTCCTCCTCAATGATCCATGCCACCACACCAGTGCCTAAGGCACAATTTTTCAGCCCCTGTATAACAGGGGCGTGTAATTACAATTTTTTAAAAAGATGCTTCGCAACAGGTCTGACTGCTGTGCTCAGAGTACAGTATCTGTGAGGGGTTGCAGTGTTGTGGCACCAGCACCAGTGCCTAAGGCACAATTTTTCAGCCCCTGTTGGGGCGTGTAATTACAATTTTTAGGCAATGCTTTGCAACAGGTCTCATTGCTGTGCTCAGAGTACAGTATCTGTGAGGGGTTGCAGTGTTGTGGCACCAGCACCAGTGCCTAAGGCACAATTTTTCAGCCCCTGTATAACAGGGGCGTGTAATTACAAATCTTGATCTAATAGTTCACAGCAGGGCCCATTCCTGCGCCCACCAAGAGTAACTATGAGGGCCTACAGTCTTGTGGCAACACCGTCCACCACCACCACCACCACCAAAGGCCCAATTTTTCTGCCCTGTTCAACAGGTGCATGCAATTACAAATCTTGATCTAATAACTCACAGCAGGGCCCATTCCTGCACCCACCAAGAGTAACTGTGAGGGCTTACAGTCTTGTGGCAACACCGTCCACCACCACCACCACCACCACCAAAGGCCCAATTTTTCTGCCCGGTTCAACAGGTGCATGCAAGTACAAATCTTGATCTATTAACTCACAGCAGGGCCCATTCCTGTGCCCACCAGTCTTGTGGCTACACCAACATCTAATAGGGCAAATTTCTGCAGAGTATATACGGCAGGCCCCTACTTTCAAACATCCAACTTACAAACGACTCCTACTTGCAAACGGCAAGAGAAAACAGGAAGTGAGAGGAAATCTACCCCTAGGAAGGAAAATTCTATCCTGTTAGATTTAATTTGGGAAAAAGGTATCTCCTCTCTACTGATGCTTTATCACCAATCCTTGTTTCAATTAAAACCCCACTTTTCCAAAAACATTTGTCATTGGGACGGAAAGTGAGGTGACATGTTCTGAACAGATGTGCAAAGACAGCAAATGTTACAGGGGTGATAACCCCTCCCTATGTTCTCCAAAAAGCTTAAAAATTGATTTTTTTGGGATGTAGCTACACTTCATAATGTACCTGTTCAGATTCTACTTAAGAACAAACCTACAGTCCATGTCTTGTTTGCACCACCTATATACTGCTGTTCAGAGTATATAGGGTTGTAGGTATAGGGTTTTATTTTGGGTGCGGGGTCCCCCTTAGTATCCATACAAGACCCAAAGGGGCTGGGGTGGGGGGGGGGGGTGATGGGGTAGCCATGCCATTTTTCTCAAGGATTTTCAGCCATATGGCGGCCAGGACAAGACATGACATTAAAGCCGCAAGTGGTTTTAAATGGCTTCTTTTTTTCCTTTACAAATGTCATTTTGTGCAAGGACAGTTCTAAACACGGGAAACACATACCACTTCACAGGCATACTTTAGACACCCCCCAGGTACCATATTTAAAGGAAAATTTCACTTTTTTTTTTTTCACTTTATGCATCATTAAAATGACTGCTCCCGAAAAAACTTTAGTTTTTAAAATTTCTTTTTGCATTGATATATGTCCCCTGGGGCAGGACCCGGGTCCCCAAACCTGTTTTATGACATTAACATGCATATTGGCCGTTGTAATTAGCAATTTTGATTTCGAACGTTCGCGTCCATTATAACGAATAGGGTTCGAAAATTCGCGCGAACTTTCGGTCCGTTCGAAGGTTCTGGTGCGAACCGAACCCGGGGGTGTTCGGCTCATCCCTACTGCAGAGACGTATATACATTGCTTTGTTTAACATTGTTTACCATTGTTCTGTACTTTATGTATACTTTTTGTCTTTTGACTTGAAGTTACAGTTAGAGCCCATTCACACAGGGGCAACTTTGGATCCGACTTCAAATCGCCCCAAGACGCCCCTAGTCGCCTAAAGTCGCGCTGCATGAGAAAATCAATGTAAGTGAATGGAGCCGTCACACTAATGCAGTCGCTCCGACTTCAAAAAAGGTCCCTGTACTACTTCAATCCGACTTGTAGGCGACTGCTAGGCGACCTGTACCCATTGATTTCAATGGAAGTCGCTCAGAAGTCTGATCCCCTGTCTTAACAGAAGAAACTTTGCAGGAAGAGAACATACATTTCTCAGGCAAACCCCTCCCACAGAGCTGATTCTTGTTTAATTGGCCACTGGAATGTCTCCTGTCCTGGAGGCAACTTGAAGTTGTCTTGTAAGTAGCTTCATGTCGCGCTGTGATTCATACTCAAGTCGTGTCCAAGTTGCCTCCCAAAGTTGCGCTGGAAGTCGTGTTGCCCCTGTGTGAATGGAGTTTTACCATCTGTCTGATCATTTGACAGATACTCATACTGTTACATTACCAGACAGTTACAAAGTATGGTCTATGTGAGTTATCATTGAGGAAAAGAAAACAGAGAAAATGCTCGCTCTTTCCTTCAATATATGTAGATCACAACTGGCGAGTTGTCAGTTTGATGTAGCGTAATGCAGGTGTTTGATTGGTGGCAAGGTTTTCTGAACACTTTTGCATCATAATTGAGGTTGGTTCATCTGGTGTTAATCATCAGGTGTTTAATCAAATGTCAATCATGTTGGGGAGTGTCCTTTCTTCAGATCATATATAGATGTACAGTGCCTTAAAGAAGTATTCATACCCCCTGACATTTTCCAAATTTTGTCCTGTTACAACCAAAAACTTAAATGTATTTTAAAGGGATTTTATGTGATAGACCAACACATAGTGTCACAAAATTGTGAAGTAGAAAATGATAAATGGTTTTCATTTTTTTTTTACAAATAAATATCCGAAAAGTGTGGCGTGCATTTGTATTCAGCCCCCTTTACTCTGATACCCCTAACTAAAATCTAGTGCCGGGGTTCTCAACTCTTGTCCTCAGGACCCACTAACAGGCCAAGTTTGCAAGATAACTGAAATACATCACAGGTGATATAATGTGCTGCTCAGTGATTGCAGTATTCTTGTCTGTATATCCCCAGTGTAATACTTAAAATTTGGCCTGTTAGAGGGTCTTGAGGACAGGAGATGAGAACCACTGATCTAGTGGAACCATTTGCCTTCAGAATTCACCTAATTAGTAAATAGAGTCCATCTGTGTGTAATTTACATCCGTATAAATACAGCTGTTCTGTGAAGCCCTCAGAGGTTGTTAGAGAACCTTAGTGATCAAACAGCATCATGAAGGCCAAGGAACACACCAGACAGGTCAGGGATAAAGTTGTGGAGAAGTTTAAAGCAGGGTTAGGTTATAAAAAAATATCCCAAGCTTTGAACATCTCACGGAGCAGTGTTCAATCCATCATCCAAAAATGGAAAGAGTATGGAACAACTGTAAACCTACTAAGACATGGCGGTCTACCTAAACTGACAGGCCAGGCAAGGTGACCATTAATCAGAGAAGCAGCCAACAGGCCCATGGTAACTCTGGAGGATCTGCAGAGACCCACAGCTCAGGTGGAAGAATCTGTCCACAGGACAACTATTAGTTGTGCACTCCACAAATTTGGTCTTTATGGAAGAGTGGCAAGAAGAAAGCCATTATTGAAACAAAGCCATAAGAAGTCCCGTTTGCTGTTTGTGAGAAGCCATGTGGGGGACACAGCAAACATGTGGAAAAAGGTGCTCTGATCAGATGAGACCAAAATTGAACTTTTTGGCCTAAAAGCAAAACACTATGCGTGACAAAAAACAAACTCTGCACATCACCCTAAACACACCATCCCCACTGTGAAACATGAAGGTAGCTGCATTATGTTTTCTTCAGCATGGACAGGGAAGCCGGTCAGAGTTGATGGGAAGATAGATGGAGCCAAATACAGGGCAATCTTATGTAGCCATGCCCCCATACAGGTTGCTGAATGTAGTGGTTCACCTGTCACCCTGTCCAGCCCGACATCCATCTCTCAGACACTCAGAGACATAGAACTGTCCATAAGCTTTGTTTTTGTGTTTTTATTGAGGGCATTTAACTTGGATGGGAAATGGGAAATTATGGGATGCCCAGGAACATTTAGTGCAACTTGCTTGGGACGTCTCTATACACTCCAGTATATACACTCCAGCCTTCTCTCCAGCACAAGCTCTTGCATAAGACCTCTTATCCTTCACTCCTCCAGCACTTCACTTGCTGCATACCGTTACTCCTCCAGAACTTTCCGTGCTGCAGACTTTTTCTCCATCAGCACTTTTCTTGCTGCAGACTGTTCCTCCTCCACACTAGCTAGCACTGCATGATTAGGTCTGACACTAATCCAGCCAGGCCTCAGTGAACTGCATTCTGCAGGCAAGGACTTTGGGCCCCTGTGGTGTAGAAATAGTTCAGGTGCTAACTGTCCTCTATTGAGCTACTGATCCCAGATAGCTCTCTTCGGGCCCTGCTACCCAGCCAGGCTGCAATGACCTCTCTCCACTGCCCTTTCCACAGTCCTCTCTCCTGGTTCTGCACCCATCTCAAACTTCAATCTCCCAGTTCTCTCAGGCATGCCTCCCCAGTCCTCCTGACTGTGCTCAACTCACCAGCCCTCCCAGCTGCGACCAGTTGTCCTTTCTGGAATCTCTTAGCAGCATTCTCTCCCGCTGTCCTTTCTCCGCTCTCTCTTGTGCCTCTCCTTCCAAGATCTGTTCACTACTCCTGGATGCACCTGAGCCCCAGCCCAGGGTCACCCGCCCAGACTGGGGAGCTCCCAGTGGGCCTAGACAGCCTCCACACTCTCTCACTTCAGCTTTTTATTCTGACAACTCCTCCCCAGCTAGGCTGACCCCAGGTATTTAAAGAGGCCTGCCCCCTGCCAATCCAAGTTGGGGATTTGTCAAGGCTCCTCAAGGTATCCCAGGCAGCCCTGCCTCTCCTCTCTTCACTTCCTTCCAGCATCTTCTAGAAAGAAGAGGGAGGTGACAGTGATGCTACCTGTGAGTCACCCAGCCCTGCCCTAGGCCACTCCTAGCCCAGAATGAAAACAAACAAGCCTAGGCACCAGCTAGGCCTGCCTAAATTTTCCTACTCTCCAGAAAAATCCTCATTCTAGACCACCTAACTAGAGGTTGCTACACTTAGAAGAAAACCTTTTGGAGTCTGCAAAAGGCTTGAGATTGGGGTGGAGGTTGACCTTCCAACAGGAACATACAACATACAGCCAGACATACAGCCAGAGCTACAATGCAATAGTTTAAATCAAAGCATATTCATGTGGCAAGACGTGAAAAATTGATGTTCACAGATGCTTTCCATCCAATCTGACAGAGCTTGAGCTATTTTACAAAGAAGAATGGGGAAAAATTTCACTAGATGTGCAAAGCTGGTAGAGACATACCATAGGCAGCGAAAGGTGCTTCTACAAAGTATTGACTCAGAGGGGCTGAATACAAATGCACGCCACATTTCACATATTTATTTGTAAAAAAAATTGAAAACCATTTATAATTTTTCTTCCACTTCACAATTATGTTCCACTTTGTGTTGGTCTATCACATAAAATCCCAATAAAATACATTTACGTTTTTGGTTGTAACAAAATTTCAAGGGGTATGAATACTTTTTCAAGGCACTTTTTCAAGGCACTGTATAAATATCTGTTTTATTCATTTTTTGTAACTCTTGAAGAAGGAGCAACGTATGCTCTGAAATATGTTTATTTTTTTATTAATTTTACTTAACTTGGAGTTTTATTTATGAAGCCTAGTGGGATTGCCTTTCTCTGGTTTGAGCCTTGTGAATATACAGTATTAATCAGCGCTTAAAGTGGTTGTGTAGGTTAATTATTTTTTTTAAAATAACAAACATGTCATACTGACCTCCACTGTGCAGTTAGTTTTGCACAGAGTGGCCCCGATTCTGCTATTCTGGGGTCCAACGGCGGCTCTCGCGGCTCCTCCCCGCAATAGCTAACCCCCTCTGGGAATCTCTCTCCAAGAGGGGGTTACCTTGCGGGCACGCTCCCTGTCATACACTCTGCGTCCAAAGACATAGAGTGTATGAATCTGTCCCGCCCCCCGGCGGCCGCGTCATTGGAGTTGATTGACAGCAGCGGGAGCCAATGACTGTGTATCAATCAACGCCGAGACTCCGTGGAGAAGAGGATGCCGTGGAGGCGCAGAGCAGGTGAACGGGCTCAGGTAAGTAAAACGGGGGGGCTGGGGGGCCCGTGACAGCCAGGTGTTTTTTCACCTTAATGCATAAGATGCGGTCTCTGCTCAGCAGCACGGTACCATAAGCTGCAGTGACCTGCGATCAGCCAACGCATTGCAAAACAATACAGCATGTCTGTGTTTTTCTGCACTGCGTTGCACCGCACTGCACATCACTTGTACTTGTGTACAGTAACTATGTAGACCTCACTAGTCTAGCAGAGCATAAAGTAAAATAGCCTATCTGGTCTGTTTTTTTTTTTTTTTTTTAAAGAGTGAGATGACTAACATTTTGTGCTAGGTTGTTATTTCTGTCTGTGGCCCATTAGCCACTTTAGCTCTGGAAGGTTTTACCCCCTTACTGACCAGGCCACTTTTTGCAATACTGCACTGCGTTGCTTTAACTGACAATTGCACGGTTGTGTGACACTGTAGCCAAATAAAATTTTATTTGTCCTTTTTTTCCCAAAAATAGAGCTTTCTTTTGGTAGTATTTGATCACCTCTGCGGTTTTAATTTTTTGCGCTATAAACAAAAAAATACCTACAATTTTGAAAAAAAATAATATATATATATATTTTTTTAATTTCTGCTATAAAACACATCCAATAAGTCCTAGGGAGTGCTTTCTATTTGTGGGGGGAATGCTGTGACTGTCACTTTAAACTCCTAAAAACTCCTGTTTCTGCTTAGCAGGATTACAAGATCTCCATCTTCCTCCCTCACAGAACAGCGGTCTGCCTTGTGTACATAGGCAGACCGCAGCTCTGCCTCTCCTGTGATTGATCGGCTGGTCCACAGCCCAAAGAGCCTTAGAGAGAAATCATGCACAGGTAAGTGATTTTGCACTTAAGGAAGCCCTGCCCCAGTATATGTACGTAGGGCCGTCCTTAAGTGGTTAAATTGGAACTTTAGTCAGAAAATTAAGATCTGCTAGATCACTTCAGGCTGGCCTCTTTTGCAGGTATAGCATGTAAAACATTAAAAATAAGTGCCCATACTGTTTAAAATCCATTACTGTAATGCACTGTCTCACCCTGCTCTGCACATGCTCAGTTGCTCTCAAATTTTCAGCACTGTGCTGAAGATCTGCTGACAGCCTAAAGAGTTACTGCTGCTCAGAGGTTTTGGGTTTCAGCAAGATGGCAGCCTCCAGCAAGGAGACATAGGAGCAATGCTGGAGGGAATTTTCAGGACACACTCATTTTGGCAGAGTAAATATTAATGTGAAATGTGTGTTCTTTGATAAAGAATATATATTTTTTTTATCAAGTTGTTATGAGTAAAGTTCCGCTTTAAAGAGGCTTCCACTTGTTTTTGTGACACCCATAGAGAAATTTAATAATGTGGTTATCATTGGGACTGGAAAATGCGCACAGCAGTAAAATATTGTCAGATGTACTAAATCTTTCACACTTTACTAAAATATGTTTTTGACTCTGACAGGAACTGATGGGGAATATCCTTCATAGGGACAAGGACAGCAATACCAGAAAACTTAAAGGGGCTATAACTGTTCTCCATTCCATTGCAAAACAAAAATAAAAAGTTTGAGTTAAATTTGGACGTTAGGTTTATGGTTACAGATATTTCAGGCCAAATCTGCAGAAGACCTAGCTGCCCAAGGACCACCCTAGGGGTAGAAGAAATGATCTAGCAGCACATCACTGTGGTAATTGGTTCTGATACCACTGCCTAGTCATCAAACAGTGACAGCTAAGATATGTGCTTGATGGTGCCTTGTTGGATTGTGCTCTAATGCCGTGTACACACGACCGTTTTTAATGTCATTGAAAAAAACTGTATTTTTCTTGACGTGATTCTTCTCAAGCCTGCCTTGCCTACACACTATGCGCCACCCTTCATGTTAGTAAAGTTTGTTGAGCGACGATTCGCGCTTTTCAGCCTCGTGCTTTTCAGTCCGTTACAGCGTGACGAATGTGCTATCTCCATTACGAACGCTAGTTTTACCAGAACGATGCTCCCGTCTCATACTTGATTCTGAGCATGCGCATTTTTTTTCACATTGTTAAAGCCCACACACGGCCGTTTTTCATGACAAGAAAAACGACGATGTAAAAAACGACGTGAAAAATTAGAGCATGTTCCAATTTTTTTATGGCCGCTTTTCACATCGTGAAAAATGCTCTGAAGCCCACACATGATCATTTTTAATGACCATTTTAATTTTTTTTATTTTTCTCGTCATTAAAAACGGTCGTGTGTATGCGGCATTAAACTGTCACACTAGCAGTGTATCATACTCCCATGTCCACCACTTTAATCTCCTAAAATGGAATCAGAAGGTACAAGGAGAAAACATTGACCTGGAATCCCATTTGGCATTTCATCACAACGTTTGTCATCCGGCATTAAAAATGTATTACTACTATATATTTGTAAAGTTACAGCTTTATCTTGGAAATGTATATTGCACTTTTGAAAGAATCCAGTGTTCTTCTTTTAAAGAAGTGACCTGTTTGTTCAGAAGAAAGGGTTAGACCAACTGTCCTTATGAAAACTCAGAAGAACAAAACGTGCTGGCCACAGGCCCTTTTAATAATTGACGTTTTCCACTGATGAGAATGTCTTTCATTAATGGGTTAGCATGACCTTGACAGATTAAAAGATATGTCAGCGGGACAACATTTCCAAAAGAAAACGCTTCTTATTACAAATGAGAAGGAAGAGAAGTTTCCATTTTTGACAGATGGAAAAATTATCCATGGGAATAAAGCACAAGTCCTGATTTTTTTATGTTCCCTGCACATGATTGAGTGTTCTTTGCAAAGTGAATTTTGACCACATTTATCAACCGGTTCCCGACCGGCTCCTGTAGATTTACGTCGGCAGAATAGCACAGCTGGGCAAAGTAGCGTAGATTTACGTCACTTTGAAATTCTCGCCGTGCCGGGCGCCGGCGGCACAGGCGCGCCCCTATCGCAAAATCCGTGACCGTGCCCGCGGGATTTGGGGACTCAATGTCCGTCGGTGTCCCGCGATCGGATCACAGAGCTGCAGAACGGGGAGAGGCAAGTGTAAACATGCATCTACCCGTTCTGCCTAGTGACACTGTCACTGATTGTCTGTTCCTTGTGATCGGGAACAGCGATCAGTGACGTGTCACATGTAGCCACGCGCCCTAACAGTAAGAATCACTCCCTAGGGCACACTTAACCCCTTCAGCGCCACCTAGTGGTTAACCCCTTCACTGCCAGTGTCATTTTCACAGTAATCAGTGCATATTTATAGCATTGATCACTGTAAAAATGACAATGGTCCCAAAAATGTGTCAAAAGTGTCCGATGTGTCCGCCATAATGTCGCAGTCATGAAAAAAATTGCTGATCGACACCATTACTAGTGAAAAAAAAAGATAATAATAAAAATGCCATAAAACGATCCCCTATTTTGTAGACGCTATAGACGCTATAAATTTTGCGCAAACCAATCAATAAATGCTTATTGCGATTTTTTTTACCAAAAATATGTAGAAGAATACGTATCGGCCTAAACTGAGCAAAAAACATTTTTTTCATATATTTTTTGGGGATATTTATTATAGCAAAAAGTTAAAAATATTGCTTTTTTTTCAAAATTGTCACTCTATTTTTTTTTATAGCGCAAAAAAAATAAAAACCGCAGAGGTGATCAAATATCACCAAAAAAAACCTCTATTTGTGGGAAAAAAAATAACGTCAATTTTGTTTGGGAGCCACGTCGCATGACCGCGCAATTGTCAGTTAAAGCGATGCAGTGCCGAATCGCAAAAAATGCTCTGGTCTTTGGCCAGCGAAATGGTCCGGGGCTGAAGTGGTTAAGCTAAGTGAAATTATTTTTTTTACCAAAAATATGTAGAAGAATACATATTGGCCTAAACTTATGAAGCCATTTTTTTTTTCCGTATATATATTATATATAATTGTAATTGTTAGCTTCACCATTAAAGTGTTACTAAACCCACACCACTAAAATCCATCTGTATGTTCAGTAAAGCATGCTTGTTTTACTCACTGTGGAACCTAAGGTGTTAAATTCTCTGCATTGTGTACATAGGCTGTTTGTTCCATGTCGCCTTTAATCCTCCCCTCCTTCCACAGTTCCCAATCAATCTGGTGGTAGAACAGAGCCTTGGGGACCAGCTGCACATTAACAGTTTGGTGTGTATTGCTAGAATTTTTTTTTTTTTCTTGGGAGGGTGCATGTGGTCAGCACAGGGCCAATCAGCATTGTCCAGACAGAGCATCAGGGGTCCTGCAGCCTCATAGGACAATCAGAGGGAATGAAAACTCCTACAAGCTTTATCCAGACACTGATAGTCATAGATTGCTCTAACTGCTGATGATAAAAGATGTTTAGCAGTATAAATAATTGCATTTCTGTGTTCTGTGTACTGTGGAAGACCAGATATAATGAATGAATGCAGGGTCCTGGATTTAGTAACACTTTAACTATTGTTTTAAAGCAAGGAAGTAGAACAAGCTGAAATAGTTGTTCTGTCATTATAGGTTGTGTTTCTTTTTCTCTTCCTTGTCAAAATCACTACTTCTGCCTGGGAAGTAGATTTGTAGTTTTGCTGCTGATACATCATCTATATTCACGAAGACCAGGCATGGCGGTACATGCAGCTCCATAGCGTTAATTTTATTTGTGTAGCGCCCTAGTCAGCCTAAGTTTAATTTCTAGCTCTGCTGTACTCAGTGGAGCAGCAAAATATTTCTATAAATTGAACGTGAATAGTCCTCTGCGCTACTATGTACTAGAAAAGTGAAATAAATATGGTGAATAACCCAAAGTAACTTCAAAGGGAATTACTGCAATACCTAATGTGTTCACAATTACACGTGCATAAGTAAAATTTATAATTGGTCTTGCGCTATTCCTACGTATAATAAGTGAATAAAACATATAAAAACATATCCATTACTGTTAAATGTGGATGAACAAACAGTCCAAAAAACAAGAGTGATTGATATCCAAAACAAAATGTGATGTCCCTTTTAATTGCAGGGACTAGGGATGAGCTTCGTGTTCGAGTCAAACTCATGATCGACTCGAACATCGTCTGTTCGGCCCGTTCGCCGAATTTCGAACAATATGGGCCGTTCGCGCCAAATTAGAGTGGCGCGTCACGGCCCATAATTCACTGTGTCAACACAGTGCATTGCTGGCTGATGATTGGCCAAGCATGCACTATGACCCGCATGCTTGGCCAATCACAGCGCCATCAGTACAGAGAGCCGTAATTGGCCAAAGGCAGGGTGCCTTTGGCCAGTCATGGTTCAGGGGATTAGGTACACGCCCCACACTATATAAGGCCGCTCGCGCGTCAGCACCATGTAGTGTGTTCCGGCATGGAAAGAGAGAGATAGAGACAGAGTGTAATTTCATTTCAATTACTTAGAGCAGGCAGGCGATTGAGTTAGCTGCAGTCAGTGTATTTAGTATATATATGCACCCCAGGCATTGTGTGTGTGTGTGTGTGTATGTGTATGTATGTGTATATATATATATATATATATATATATATATATACACTGTATTCAGTATTCAGTTTAGCTAGATCTGTTCCTGTTCTACTGTTGCTAAGATACTACAGGCAGGCAGTTGATTCAATAAGCTGCTGTATATCACTCAGTATACTGTATTCAGTTTAGCTACACTGCAGACTGTTCCTGTTCTACTGTTGCTAAGATACTACAGGCAGGCAGGCAGTTGATTCAGTAAGCTGCTGTATATCACTCAGTATACTGTATTCAGTTTAGCTACACTACAGACTGTTCCAATCCTGTTCTACTGTTTCTAAGATACTACAGGCAGGCAGTTGATTCAGTAAGCTGCTGTATATCACTCAGTATACTGTATTCAGTTTAGCTACACTGCAGACTGTTCCTGTTCTATGGTTGCTAAGATACTACAGGCAGGCAGTTGATTCAGCTAGCTGCAGTATAATGAGTATATATATATATATATATATATACATCCCAGCTTTGTGCAGCTACATCTCACTGCAGGCCATTCCTTGTGTACCTATTCCAATACATCAAAGACAGTATGTCTGAAAGGCCAAAAAGGAGAGGCAGACACTCACAGGCCAATAAAAGAGGGCAAGCAGGCTCTGTGTCTAGAGGCAACAGTGCTAGTCGTGGACACGGTGCATCCTCATCAGCACGTGGCCGCGGGGCACGCTTGTCCTTTTTTTCGGCAGCTGGCCGAGTTGAGCCGCAACATGCTGAAGAGTTGGTAGAGTGGATGACCAATCCGTCCTCATCCTCCTCATCCTTTCTCACCCAGCCTCAGGGTACTTTATCTGCCAAAGCAGCTGCCAAAGTGGCCTCTTCCATTGGCTCAATGGCATCAGTCACTCCTTCCCTAGCCCCACCATGTCCAGAGGAGTTCCCCGAACTGTTTGACCACAGTGTTGGGTACATGCTGCAGGAGGATGTGCAGCATTTTGAGGGCTCCGATGATGGTACCCAGCATGAGGAAGGCAGTTACGTGAGCCCAGAGAGAGGGGGTGCCCAAGCAGGACATCAAACTGGCAGTCATGTTCCCCCAGCTGCAGCATACTGCCAGGTTTTCTCCAGTGACGAGGAGGGAGGGGATGATGAGGTCACTGACTCTACATGGGTGCCTGATAGGAGAGAGGAGGAGGAGGCACATCTCCAACGAGGCAGGATGCCCTCTAGGGGCCAGCTTAAGGGCAGCACACCGACTGCATCACATCGCAGAGCTCCGCATGTGCAGGGCGCTGCTGTCTCTGCGCGTTATTCCAAAAGTTCTTTGGTGTGGGCCTTTTTTGAGACGTGTGCATCAGATTGCACCGTTGCTCTTTGCAACATATGTCTCAAGCGTATCTCGCGTGGCCAAAACATCAGCCGCTTGGGCACCACATGCTTGACCAGACATATGTAGACCTGCCATGCAGTCCATTGGCAAGCGTACATAAAAGACCCACACCAAAGAACAAAGCGGACCTTTTCTTGCTCTTCATCAGCTGGGATCTCCAACCCCACTATACATTCAGTCCTCTCAGAAACCTGCACTAAGAGGAATGAAAGTGTAGAATTAAGTGTGTCACTGCCAAGTACTTGCGGGCAATCTGCTATCGGTACACCAACGTCCGATTGTAGCAGGCAAATTTCCCTGCCCCAGTTGCTACACCAGTGAAAAATTCGCTCCCAGCCATTCACATGCCCAGCGGTTGAATGCTACCTTGGGTAAATTGCTAGCACTTCAACTGTGGCCTTTTCAGTTGGTAGACTCTGCCCCCTTCCGTGAGTTTTTGGAATGTGCGGTTCCTCAGTGGCAGGTTCCCAAACACCACGGAAGGCGATTCCGTCTCTCTACCGGCATGTGGAAGGCAATGTCTTGGCCTCGCTGGACAGGGCGGTCAGCGGTAAGGTGCATCTTACCGCTGACTCATGGTCCAGCAGGCATGGACAGGGATGTTACCTATCTTTTACGAAGCATTGGGTGACTCTGCTGGCAGCTGGGAAGGATGCAGGACAGGGTGCAGTAGTGTTGGAGGTTGTTCCGCCACGCCTCCAAAATGCTACTAGTGGTGATTCTGAGACACCGCTCTCCTCCATCCCCTCTTCTTCTTCCTCCATGGCCTCTTTCTGTGCAGATTTGTCCTCAGAACCAGCGGTGCTCCATAGGCGTTCAAGGGGCTACGCAAGTACGCAGGCAAAAAGATGCCATGCGGTGCTTGAGCTGGTGTGCTTGGGGGACAGGAGCCACACTGGGGCAGAGATTCTGTCAGCTCTGCAGGGGCAGGCTCAGAGGTGGTTGACGCCATGCCAGCTTAAGCCAGGAATGGTGGTTTGCGACAATGGCACCAACCTCCTCTCCGCCCTCTGACAGGGACATCTGACCCATGTGCCCTGTTTGGCTCACATCCTTAACGTTTTGGTACAGCAGTTCTTGGGCAGGTACCGGGGCTTACAAGATGTCCTGAGGCAGGCCTGGAAAGTCTGTGTGCATTTCCGCCCGTCATATAATGTCAGTGCTCGGCTGGCTGACCTCCAAAAGGAATACAACCTGGCCAAGAACCGCCTAATCTGTGACATGCCCATCAGGTGGAACTCAACATTGGCCATGCTGCAGCGGCTGCACACGCAGCGGAAGGCCATTATTGAGTACCTGTGCGACTATGGTACCAGGACAGGGTCAGGGGAGCTTGTTTTTATTTTGCCATGCCACTGGGTCATGATCAGGGATGCACTGTCCTGTCACCATTTGAGGAGGCCACGAGGATGGTGAGCAGTGACAGTGCATGCATTAGGGACACTGTCCCTCTTGTCCACCTGTTTGAGCACATGCTGCGTGGAATAATGGACAGGGCACTTGAAGCAGAACAGAGGGAGGAAGAGGAGGACTTCCTTACCTCTCAAGGCCCCCTTTATCCAGACAGTGTTCCTGCAGGCCCGCTGATCACACAGGAAGAGGACGAGGAGGAGGATTGTGTCAGCATGGAGGTGGAGCCTAGCACTCAGCATCAGCAGCAGTCTTCAAGGGATCATTTACAGTCCCCAGAAACCCATGGAGTTGTACGTGGCTGGGAGGAGGTGGCTGCGGATCATGTCGTCCTTAGTGACCCAGAGGACTCCGGACCGAATGCCTCAGCAAACCTATGCTGCATGGCCTCCCTGATCCTGCAAGGCCTGCGAAAGGATCCTCGTATTCGTGGTATCAAGGAGAGGGATTATTACTGGCTGGCAACCCTCCTTGATCCACGTTACAAGGGTAAGGTTGCAGACCTTATCCAGCCGTCGCAGAGGGAGCAGAGGATGAAACATCTTCGGGAGGATTTGCAGAAAGGTTTGTGCAATGCATTTCAAGAGCCTGGGAGGTTACAAAATCCTGGTCCTGGACAACGTGTTGCTGAGGCTTCGGTCAGTCACAGAAGGAGTGATGGAGAAGGTCGCCGTCTGACCGATGCGTTCAGACAATTTTTTAGTCCCCAGCCCCAAGGTATGAATGGTTCCAGCAACCATCGCCAGCGTCTGATTTACATGTGCAGGAATACCTAGGGGCAAGATCAGACTTGGACACCTTTCCCACTGAAAATCCTCTGGGTTACTGGGTCTTGAGGCTGGATCACTGGCCAGAGCTTGCACAGTATGCAATTGAGCTACTGGCCTGTCCTGCATTCAGTGTTCTTTCGGAATGCACATTCAGTGCTGCTGGAGGCTTTGTAACCGATCACAGGGTACGCCTGTCCACCGAATCAGCCGATCGGCTGATCTTCATAAAAATGAATCAGTCTTGGATCAGCAGCTACCAAGCACCTGATGCTGATGTAACCGAATATTTTTTTTTATAATGTGAGATCCCTTCAAGACTGCCTATGCTGATGCTGAGTGACTATCCTGTTATGCTGAGTGACTATCCTCTTCCTGCTCAATGTTCATGCTGATAGCTTGTAAGAACATTTTTGGTTCTGGGCACCGCCACCAGTGGCTAAGGCCCAATTTTTCAGCCCCTGTTTAACAGGGGCGTGTATTTACAATTTTTGATGCAATACTTTGCAGCAGGGCTCATTGTTGCACTCCAACTACAGTATCTGTGAGGGGTTGCAGTGCTGTGGCACCAGTGCCTAAGGCCAAATTTTTCAGCCCCTGTTTAACAGGGGCGTGTAATTACAATTCTTGATCTAATATTTCACAGCAGGGCCCGTTCCTGCACCCACGAAGAGTAACTGTGAGGCCTTACAGTGTTGTGGCAACACCACCACACCGTCCACCACCAAAGGCCCAATTTTTCTGATCCTATTCAACAGGGGCATGTAATTACAATTCTTGATCTAATATTTCACAGCAGGGCCCTTTCCTGCGCCCACCAAGAGTAACGGTGAGGGCTTACAGTGTTGTGGCAACACCAACACCAAAGGCCCAAATTTCTGCAGAGTACAGTATATAGGGCAGGCCCCTACTTTCAAACATACAACTTACAAACGACTCCTACTTGCAAACTGAAGGAGACAACAGTAAGTGAGAGGAAATCTACCCCTAGGAAGAGAAATTCTCTCCTGTAAGAGTTCCTTGTTTCACTAAAAACCCCAAATTTTCAAAATCCAATTGTCATTGGGACAGAAAGTGAGGTGAAATCTTCTGAACAGGTGCACAGACAGCAAAACAAAGGTTACACGGGTGATAACTAGGGATGAGCTTTATGTTCGAGTCGACATTTCACAAAGAAAGTGTAAAAATTGGTAAAAAACACACAGACACAGTTGGACAAGTCCTTTATTTAAAAAAATAAATAAAAAAAATAAATAAACTCCAGCGATGTAATCCCGTCGATGTCCAATGATGATCCATTCTCCAGCGACGCTGCAGTCTCCCCTCTCCAGCAGGAACAAAACCCCCATGACGCATAAGAGGGGCGGGGTCACCCGTCCTTATCATAGGGAACCCTCTTTTATTGTTTCACTTTAAGCATTATTAAAATCACTGCTCCCGAAAAAATGGCAGTTTTTAAATCTTTTTTTTTGCATTGATACATGTCCCCTGGGGCAGGACCCGGGTCCCCAAACACTTTTTATGACAATAACTTGCATATTAGCCTTTAAAATTAGCACTTTTGATTTTTCATGTTCGTGTCCCATAGACTTTAACGGTGTTCGCGTGTTCGAACAAATTTTTTGCCTGTTCGCATGTTCTGGTGCGAACCGAACAGGGGGGTGTTCGGCTCATCCCTAGTGATAACCCTTCCCTATGTTTTCCAAAAAGCTTAAAAATAGATTTTTTGGCTGGAGCTACACTTTAAAAATTTATCAGTTCAAAATTACAAACAGATTCTACTTAAGAACAAACCTACAGTCCCTGTCTTGTTTGCACCGCCTGTATACTGCTGTTCAGAGTATATAGGGCCTAGGGGTCCCACACCTTTCCTTCTTTTAATTTGGGTGCAGGCCAGGGTTCCCCTTAATATCCATACAAAGACCCAAAGGGCTGGTAATGGGCTGGGGGGTGTACCCACGCAGTTTTTCTCAATGATTTTCATCCATATTGCCGGGACCAGACATTACATTAAAGCCGCAAGCAGTTTTAAATGACTTTTATTCTTTAAGAAATATCATTTTATGCAGGGACAGTTCTAAACATGGGAAAAACATGCCACTTTACAGGCATACTATAGACACCCCCCAGGCACGATATTTAAAGGAATAAATATATATATATTTTTTTCACTTTAAGCATCATTAAAATCACTGCTCCTGAAAAAACGGCATGGATTCATGTACCCTGGGACAAGACCCGGGTCCCCAAACTCCTTTTAGGACAATAACTTGCATATTAGCCTTTAAAATTAGCACTTTTGATTTCTCAGGTCCGAGTCCCATAGACTTTAACGGGGTTCGAAAGTTCGCACAAACTATCGGTCCGTTCGCATGTTCTGGATGCGAACCGAACAGGGGGGTGCTCGGCTCATCCCTAGCAGGGACCTACAAGTTCGATTTCTTGGGAGAACAGGTGGGGTTTCTTTAACGATGGGATAGGATAGCAGTCTAGAAAATGCTATTGCCCGTTCCTGCACCCACCAAGAGTAACTGTGAGGCCTTACAGTGTTGTGGCAACGCCACCACACCGTCCACCACCAAAGGCCCAATTTTTCTGACCATGTTCAACAGGGGCATGTCATGTACAATTCTTGATCTAATATTTCACAGCAGGGCCCTTTCCTGCGCCCAGCAAGAGTAACTGTGAGGGCTTACAGTGTTGTGGCAACACCAACACCTAAGGCCTCGTACACACGACCGATTTTCTCGGCAAGAACCAGCAAGAAACTTGCTGGCAGAGAGGTCTTGCCGAGTAAATCGGTCGTGTGTACGCTGCTATCGGGTTTCTCGTCGAGAAAACCGACAAGAAACCTCGACGAGAAAATAGAGAACCTGCTCTCTATTTTCTCGTCGAGATTCTCCTCTGCATGTTTCTCGACGAGAAAAGTGAGTGTGTGTACACTTACCTGTCCTCCCGGAAGCCCGCGCATGTTCGAAATGAATTCGACGCATGCGCGGTAGCTTCCTAGGCATACGTAGGGTATACCAAGATGGCGGCGACGGCATCGAATGTGAAGAGCGCATGCTCGACGTAGTCGATGACGTCACCACGTACACTCCTTTCAAAGAACCGCGGGTTCTTTGAAACGAGCGTGTGTACACTCGGCCGGGACAAGTTTCTTGTCCAAGAATCTCGTCGAAAAAAAACGACATTTTTTTTTCAACGAGAATCTCGGCCGTGTGTACGAGGCCTAAGGCCCAAATTTCTGCAGAGTACAGTATATATGGCATGCCCCTACTTTCAAACATCCAACTTACAAACGACTCCTACTTGCAAACGGAAGGAGACAACAGGAAGTGAGAGGAAATCTACCCCTAGGAAGAGAAATTCTCTCCTGTAAGAGTTCCTTGTTTCACTAAAAACCCCAAATTTTCTAAATCCAATTGTCATTGGAACAGAAAGTGAGGTGAAATCTTCTGAACAGGTGCACAGACAGCAAAACAAAGGTTACACGGGTGATAACTAGGGATGAGCTTTATGTTCGAGTTGAACATGAGTTTGACTCGAACATTGGCTGTTCGCCCGTTCGGGAAACAGCGAACAATTTGAGGTGTTCGCGGCAAATTCGAAAAGCCGCGGAACACCGTTAAAAGTCTATGGGAGAAATCAAATGTGCTAATTTTAAAGGTTAATAATGCAAATTATTGTCATACAAAGTGTTTGGGGACCTGGGTCCTGCCCCAGGGGACATGTATCAATGCAAAGAAAAGTTTTAAAAACTGCAGTTTTTTCGGGAGCAGTGATTTTAATAATGCTTAAAGTGAAACAATAAAAGTGAAATATTCCTTTAAATTTCGTACCTGGGGGGTGTCTAAAGTATGCCTGTAATGTCACGCATGTTTCCCGTGTTTAGAATTGTCCCTGCACAAAATGAAATTTCTGAAGGGAAAAAAAGTAATTTAAAAGCACTCGCGGCTATAATGAATTGTCGGCTCCTCGGTAATACAGATCAAAGTCATTGAAAAAAATGGCAGGGGGTCCCCCCCACAGTCCATTACCAGGCCCTTTGGGTCTGGTATGAATATTAAGGGGAACCCTGAACCAAAAAAGAACAAAAACAAACGAGGGGGTCCACCCCAAATTCTATATCAGGCCCTTCAGGTTTGGTATGGAAATTAAGGGGAACCACACCAAATTAAAAAAAAATGGCGTGGGGTCCCCCCCAAAAATCCATACCAGACCCTTCAGGTCTGGTATGGATTTTAAGGGGAACCCCGCACCAAAATTAAAAAAAAGGTGTGCGGTTCCCCCAAAAATCTCTACCAGACCCTTATCCGAGCATGCAACCTGGCAGGCCGCAGGAAAAGAGGGGGGGACGAGAGAGCGCCCCCCCTCCTGAACCATACCAGGCCACATGCCCTCAACATGGGGAGGCTGTCCCCATGTTGATGAGGACAAGGGCCTCATCCCCACAACCCTTGCTCAGTGGTTGTGGGGGTCTGCGGGCAGGGGGCTTTTTGAAATTTGGAAGCCCCCTTTAACAAAGGGGAACTCCAAATCCCGGCCCCCCCCCATGTGAATTGGTAAAGGGGTACATTGTACCCCTACCATTTCACAAAGAAAGTGTAAAAATTGGTAAAAAAACACACAGACACAGTTGGACAAGTCCTTTATTTTAAAAAAAATAAAAAAACTCCAGCGATGTAATCCATCCATTCTCCAGCGACGCTGCAGTCTCCCCTCTCCAGCAGGAACAAAACCCCCATGACGCATAAGAGGGGGCGGAGTCACCCGTCCTTATCATAGGGAACCCCCTTTTATTGTTTCACTTTAAGCATTATTAAAATCACTGCTCCCGAAAAAATGGCAGTTTTTAAAACTTTTTTTTTGCATTGATACATGTGCCCTGGGGCAGGACCCGGGTCCCCAAACACTTTTTATGACAATAACTTGCATATTAGCCTTTAAAATTAGCACTTCTGATTTTTCATGTTCGTGTCCCATAGACTTTAACGGTGTTCGCGTGTTCGAACAAATTTTTTGCCTGTTCGCATGTTCTGGTGCGAACCGAACAGGGGGGGTGTTCGGCTCATCCCTAGTGATAACCCTTCCCTATGTTTTCCAAAAAGCTTAAAAATTTATTTTTTGGCTGGAGCTACACTTTAAAACGTACCTGTTCCAAATTACAAACAGATTCTACTTAAGAACAAACCTACAGTCCCTGTCTTGTTTGCACCGCCTGTATACTGCAGTTCAGAGTATATAGGACCTGGGGGTCCCACACCTTTCCTTCTTTTAATTTGGGTGCAGGCCAGGGTTCCCCTTAATATCCATACAAAGACCAAAGGGGCTGGTAATGGGCTGGGGGGGGGGTACCCACGCAGTTTTTCTCAATGATTTTCATCCATATTGCCGGGACCAGACATTACATTAAAGCCGCAAGCAGTTTTAAATGACTTTTATTCTTTAAGAAATGTCATTTTGTGCAGGGACAGTTCTAAACACGGGAAAAACGTGCCACTTTACAGGCATACTATAGACACCCCCCAGGCACGATATTTAAAGGAATAAATATATATATATTTTTTTCACTTTAAGCATCATTAACCACCTCGCGCCGGCCGTATGACTATATACGGCCGCAAGGTGGCTCTACAAATCCGGGAGGCCGTCTTTTTACGGCCTCCGCTTCTTTGGCCACTGGGGGGCGCGCGAGCGCCGCAGGCGGCGCGCGCCCGGCGCGTCACTGTGATGCCGATGCGCGTGCCTGGCGGCTGCGATGTCCGCCAGGCACCCGCGATCGGCGGTTACACAGACAAGGACATGGATCTGTATGTGTAAACACACAGATCCATGTCCTGTCAGGGAGAGGAGACCGATGCTGTGTCCCTTGTACATAGGGACACAGATTGGTCACCTCCCCCAGTCGGTCCCCTCCCCCCACAGTAAGAATCACCAATAGGGAATACATTTAACCCCTTCCTCGCCCCCTAGTGTTAACCCCTTCCCTGCCAGTCACATTTATACAGTAATCAGTGCATATTTATAGCACTGTTCGCTGTATAAATGTGAATGGTCCCAAAAATGTGTCAAAAGTGTCCGATGTGTCCGCCATAATGTCGCAGTCACGAAAAAAATCAGTGATCGCCGCCATTACTAATAAAAAATTTTTTTTTTATAAAAATGCCATAAATCTATCCCCTATTTTGTAAACGCTATAACTTTTGCGCAAACCAGTCAATAAACGCAGATTGCGTTTTTTTAACGAAAAATATGTAAACGAATACGTATCGGACTAAATTGAGGAAAAAAATATAAAAAATAAAAAAATAATTGGGATATTTATTATAGCAAAAATCAAAAAATATTGAGTTTTTTTCAAAATTGTCGCTATTTCTTTGTTTGTAGCGCAAAAAATAAAAACCGCATCAAACACCACCAAAAGAAAGCTCTATTTGTGGGAAAAAAAGGACGTCAACTTTTTTTGGGAGCCACGTCGCACGACAGCGCAATTGTCATTCAAAGCGTGACAGTGCCGAAAGCTGAAATTTCGCCTGGGCAGGAAGGGGGTTTATGTGCCCAGTAAGGAAGTGGTTAAAATCACTGCTCCTGAAAAAACAGCAGTTTTTAAAACTGTTTTTTTGCATTGATACATGTACCCTGGGGCAAGACCCGGGTCCCCAAACCCCTTTTAGGACAATAACTTGCATATTAGCCTTTAAAATTCGCACTTTTGATTTCTCAGGTTCGAGTCCCATAGACTTTAACGGGGGTTCGAAAGTTCGCACAAACTATCAGTCCGTTCACATGTTCTGGATGCGAACCGAACCAGGGGGTGTTCGGCTCATCCCTAGCAGGGATCTACAAGTTCGATTTCTTGGGAGAACAGGTGGGGTTTCTTTAACGAAGGGATAGGATAGCAGTCTAGAAAATGCTATTTATTTTATAATTATTACAATCCATATAAAGCATAAAAGGTACTTTCTAACAGGATCACGTTTTTTAAAATGGTCACACAATGCTTTCAATTGCAAAAACACAGCCAAACTTCTTTTATGCCTTTTCTTTATTTTTAAAGAGCATTTTGTGACCTTCTGGACTGTCTTCCAAATGTGTAGATTAAACCTTTGCATGTCATCAAAATTCACTGTACTGCTTGTTTAATAAGTAGACGGATTATTGCCTTGCCAGGTATGTTTCATTTTAAATTATGATATTTCTGAATGATGTCGATCGGTGTAGATGTATTCAAATGTATTCAATTTGATGGTACTGATGCATAATCTACTTGTTCCATTTAAGATAATTTATAGTGCCAGGCTTCTCACTCTTGTCAAGCACTAGGTGGTGCACTTGTGTTACAGTTGTAGAAAAACCTACTTAGCCTGACACAATTATAGTTCAAAAATATAGCCGATATATACAGTAAAAATAACATGAGATTGAAGTATGATGAAATCCTCAATCATATCTGTATGGTTCCTTTTAAAATCACTATAAGTTTAAAGAAACCATAAACATTTAAATGATCTAGTTATACATGAAACACTAATAATGTACTTTAAACACATATATAAAGATATTCCAAAAAAAACCCTTGCACAATCATTAATGTCCAAAATTTTTTTTTTGCATATACTTATTTTCTATTTGTATGTGCCGATATTACACCTTCCCTAATATGTATAAAATTATACAGTGCAGCTCTGCAAAACCTATTACAGTGTGCATAGTGATAAATTTTATACTGGATTAACCACTAGCCCACCGCCCGCCGTCATACGATGAGCCTCTCGTTCTGGGCGGGCGTCATATGACGTCGCGCACCCGCAATTGCCCAGTAACTGAGCAGGACCATGGATCTGTGTGTGTAAACACACAGATCCACGTCCTGTCAGGGAGAGGAGACCGATGGTGTGTCCCTTGTACATAGGGACACCGATCGGTCACCTCCCCCAATCAGTCCCCTCCCCCCACAGTAAGAATCACTCCCTAGGGAACACATTTAACCCCTTGATCGCCCCCTAGTGTTAACCCCTCCCCTGCCAGTCATATTTATACAGCAATCAATGCATTTTTATAGCACGGATCGCTCTATAAATGTGAATGGTCCCAAAAATGTGTCAAAAGTGTCCGATGTGTCCGCCGCAATATCGCAGTCAGGATAAAAATCGCAGATCACCACCATTAATAGCAAAAAATAAAGAAATAATAAAAATGCTATAAATCTATCCCCTATTTTGTAGACGCTATAAATTTTGCGCAAACCAATCAATATACGCTTATTGCGATTTTTTTTTAACCAAAAATATGTAGAAGAATACGTATCGGTCTAACCCGAGGAAAAAATTTGTTTAAAAAAAAAAAAAAAAATTGGATATTTATTATAGCAAAAAGTAAAAAATATTGTGTTTTTTTCAAACTTGTCCCTCTTTTTTTGTTTATAGCGCAATAAATAAAAACCGCAGAGGTGATCAAATACCACCAAAAGAAAGCTCTATTTGTGGGGAAAAAATGATAAACATTTTATTTGGGTACAGTGTTGCATGACTGCGCAATTGTAATTCAAAATATGACAGCGCTGAAAGCTGAAAAATGGCTTAGGCAGGAAGGGGGTGAAAGTGCCTGGTATTGAGGTGGTTAAACATCAATCAAACAATAAAGAATTATGTACTGTAACTTTATTTCTATGTTATTATTCTTACCTAACATGGTGGTGCCTCATTTAAATTCCCACAAACTTCTCCTTCCTACCAACCAAATTAGGGATGGAGGCCGCCATGTGTTTTAAGTGTGTGTCAGGTCACATCCATTCACTGTATATAAAGAATTATGAAAAATAAACCTGGATTTTTTTTCTGAATTATACAAAAAAATGAATACAGTAATACCTCGGATTGCGAGTAACGCGTTTTGCAATACAAGCTATTATTTTTTTTAAATCCTGACTCGGTTTGCAAGCGTTGTCTCGCAAAATGAGCAGGATTCAAGCCTCTGCGGTGTGCAGTACCGCATTTGGCCAGAAGTGCGGGGGCGCCGGTGGCACTCGGAGCCGTTCGGATGCACTCGGAAACACTCGAAAACACTTGGAAATACTAAGTTCCTGTATCTGAGTGGTCTCCGAGTATTTACGAGTCTCTCCGGTGCCCCCCCACCTCTGGCCACATGTGGTACTGCATACAATAGAAGTCAATGTGGAACAAATTATCTTAATTTTCATTGACTTCTATGGGGAAACTCGCTTTGATATGTGAGTGCTTTGGATTACAAGCATTCTCCTGGAAGGGATTATGCTCGTAATCCAAGGTTACACTGTACTGTTAAATATTAACCCGGGTGTTTCAAAAACGGTAAGTGTACTTTTCACTTACAAAACATTAATCCTATGTGTTGGAAAAGTTTTCTCATTACAGTACATAACACCACAACGTGTATAGTGAGAAAAAAAATCCAAACTTAAAGCGGAAGTAAACCCATCGATTTAACAGTTTCAAAAAGCAGTTACATTCCCGGCATGCCGGGAATGCCAACTGTCACATTGGTTGTGCTCTCAACCAAACTGTCAAACCATCCAATGGCTGGTGTCATAACTGATCACATGTGCAGCATCATGACAGTTGAAGATTAAACAGAGGCCAAGATGGCAGCTTCCTTGCCTGAAAATGATAGGAGGGTTTACTTCCACTTTAAAACAATCCACTTTGCATATTAGCATCTTGTGCTCCACACTATAAGATTTTGATTTCCCGTGTATCCTTCCACCTTTCACACCATGCGCTCACCTTGTTTTTTTGACCTATGGATGTAAAAGGTCTAAAGGTGCCTTTACCTTTAGGGGCTTGTTTATGATCATTCTCCCACTTACAGGATCTCCTGGTAGGGTCCCATGCCTCCACACACCTTGCCTTTCATAATTTGTATGTAACTAAGTTGTATATACAGTACATTAAGGGGTTGAATTACTAAAACTGGAGAGTGCAAAATCTGGTGCAGCTGTGCATGGTAACCAATCAGCTTCTAACTTCATCTTTAGTTAAAACCTGGAAGCTGATTGGTTTCTATGCAGAGCTGCACCAGATTTTGCACTCTCCAGTTTTAGTAAATCAATCCCATAGTATTGCAAAAGTGTGTGAAATATGCTTGTCCCAATATGTATATCTCCTATCCCCTCATGTCTCTTGAGGAAGGGATTCTTCATGAAACGCGTTGTCTTTTTTTCACATTCTACAGATGCAGAACCATTCAATTTTTTTAATTTGTATATCTGTTGTATAATATGTTACATATGGTTGCAGTCTGATAAACAGGGGGGGGGGGATTTCTTTCTTGGGTAATACAAAACACACCTTTGATTGGTGGACACTTCTTTTAAAAAAAATAATAATATTACTTGCATAATCAGAGACATATGTTTTTTTTTAAAATATACTGTAGTTGTAGTTTTATTTCTGAAAGAATAGCACTTATAAGTAGGGATGAGCTTCGTGTTCGAGTCGAACATACGTTCGACTCGAACATCGGCTGTTCGATCGTTCGACGAAGATCGAACGATTTGGGCCGTTCGCGCCAAATTCGAGTGACGCGAACGGCCCACAATGCACTACGCCATCGCAGTGTCATCCAGGCGCTGTGATTGGCCAAGCATGCACTGTGACCCCGCATGCTTGGCCAATCACAGCGCCGGCAGCGAGGAGAGCAATGATTGGCCACAGGCAGGATGCCTGTGGCCAATTATTGCTGAGGGTGTTTAGTACACGCCCCACACTATAAAAGGCCGCCAGCACGGCGGCCTAGTGTAGTGTGTTCCGGAGCAGGGAAAGACAAGCATAGGCAGGGACAGTGACATTTATTTCTTTCTTGCTTAACCTGGATTCCTTTAGTTTAGGGAAAGAGAAGGATAGGTAGGGAGAGTGTCAGTGTGTTTTACTGTGCGAGTCCTTGTTTCTAGGGACAAAGAAGGAAAGTGAGGGGATTTCTCCTTGTGCTATAGTGTGCTTTAAAAAAACATTTTTTCTAGGGACAGAAAACTGTAGGTAGGGAGAGTGTCAGTTTCTTTCACTGTGCCAGTCCTTGTTTCTAGGGACAAAGAAGGAAAGTGAGGGGATTTCTCCTTGTGCTATAGTGTGCTTTAAAAAAACATTTTTTCTAGGGACAGAAAACTGTAGGTAGGGAGAGTGTCAGTTTCTTTCACTGTGCCAGTCCTTGTTTCTAGGGACAAAGAAGGAAAGTGAGGGGATTTCTCCTTGTGCTATAGTGTGCTTTAAAAAAACATTTTTTCTAGGGACAGAAAACTGTAGGTAGGGAGAGTGTCAGTTTCTTTCACTGTGCCAGTCCTTGTTTCTAGGGACAAAGAAGGAAAGTGAGGGGATTTCTCCTTGTGCTATAGTGTGCTTTAAAAAAACATTTTTTCTAGGGACAGAAAACTGTAGGTAGGGAGAGTGTCAGTTTCTTTCACTGTGCCAGTCCTTGTTTCTAGGGACAAAGAAGGAAAGTGAGGGGATTTCTCCTTGTGCTATAGTGTGCTTTAAAAAAACATTTTTTCTAGGGACAGAAAACTGTAGGTAGGGAGAGTGTCAGTTTCTTTCACTGTGCCAGTCCTTGTTTCTAGGGACAAATAAGGAAAGTGAGGGGATTTCTCCTTGTGCTATAGTGTGCTTTAAAAAAACATTTTTTCTAGGGACAGAAAACTGTAGGTAGGGAGAGTGTCAGTTTCTTTCACTGTGCCAGTCCTTGTTTCTAGGGACAAAGAAGGAAAGTGAGGAGATTTCTCCTTGTGCTATAGTGTGCTTTAAAAAAACATTTTTTCTAGGGACAGAAAACTGTAGGTAGGGAGAGTGTCAGTTTCTTTCACTGTGCCAGTCCTTGTTTCTAGGGACAAAGAAGGAAAGTGAGGGGATTTCTCCTTGTGCTATAGTGTGCTTTAAAAAAACATTTTTTCTAGGGACAGAAAACTGTAGGTAGGGAGAGTGTCAGTTTCTTTCACTGTGCCAGTCCTTGTTTCTAGGGACAAAGAAGGAAAGTGAGGGGATTTCTCCTTGTGCTATAGTGTGCTTTAAAAAAACATTTTTTCTAGGGACAGAAAACTGTAGGTAGGGAGAGTGTCAGTTTCTTTCACTGTGCCAGTCCTTGTTTCTAGGGACAAAGAAGGAAAGTGAGGGGATTTCTCCTTGTGCTATAGTGTGCTTTAAAAAAACATTTTTTCTAGGGACAGAAAACTGTAGGTAGGGAGAGTGTCAGTTTCTTTCACTGTGCCAGTCCTTGTTTCTAGGGACAAAGAAGGAAAGTGAGGGGAATTCTCCTTGTGCTATAGTGTGCCAAAGCATTCCTCATCAACCATCTTTGAAATCCTTGTTTTTTGGACAGTCAGGGAAATTGTCGTTGTGCTATTCTGTGCAAAAGCAATAATCCTCAACCATATTTAGAAATCCTTAAGTAAAGGGACAGAGAAGGACACCTGAAGGTAGCCCTTATTGCTTTTTTCCCATCTCCCTGCAGGCCATCTATTAGAATGTCTGGAAGGCAAACAAGGAGAGGCAGACAGTCAGGAGGCAATAAAAGAGGGCAAGCAGGCTCTGTGTCTGGGGGCAATAGTGCTGGTCGTGGACGCGGTGCATTGTCATCAGCACATGGCCATGGGACACGCTTGTCCTTCTTTTCCGCAGCTGGACATGTTGAGCCACATCATGCCGAAGACTTGGTAGAGTGGATGACCAAGCCCTCCTCCTCCTCCTCATCCTCTCTCACCCAGGCTCAGGGTACTGGCAAAGCAGCTGCCAAAGCGTCCTCTTCCCTGGTATCAATGTCAGACTCATCATCAGTCACTCCTTCCCTAGACCCACCATGTCCTCCTCCTGAGGAGTCCCCCGAACTGTTTGAGCACAGTGTTGGGTACATGCTCCAGGAGGATGCCCAGCGTTTCGAAGGGTCTGATGATGAAACCCAGCTACAGGAAGGCAGTAGCGTGAGAGCAGACAGAGGGGATGCTCAAGAAGGACACCAATCTGGCAGTCATGTTCCAGCAGCTGCAGCATACTGCCAGATTGGCTCCAGTGATGAGGAGGGAGGGGATGATGAGGTCACTGACTCCACGTGGGTGCCTAATAGGAGAGAGGAGGAGGAGGAGGATGAGGAGGAGGCACATCTCCAACGAGGCAGGATGCCCTTTGGTGGCCAGCGTAAGGGCAGTACACCGACGGAATCACACCGCAGAGCTCCGCCTGTGCAGGGCGCTGCCTCTGCCCGTCATTCAAAAAGTTCCTTGGTGTGGGCCTTTTTTGAGGCTAGTGCATCAGATCGCACAGCTGCTGTTTGCAACATATGTCTCAAGCGTATATCGCGTGGCCAAAACATCAGCCGCTTGGGTACCACATGCCTGACCAGACATATGTTGACCTGCCATGCAGCTCGTTGGCAAGCCTACCTCAAAGACCCACACCAAAGAACAAAGCGGACCTCTCCTTGCACCGCATCAGCTGGGATCTCCAACCCCACTATAACTTCAGTCCTCTCTGAAACATGCACTGAGAGGAATGAAGGTGTAGAATTAGGTGTGTCACAGCCAAGTACTTGCGGCCACTCTGCTAGCAGTACACCGACGTCCGATTCTAGCAGGCAAATTTCCCTGCCCCAGCTGCTGGACCGTCGAAAGAAGTTCACTCCCAGCCATCCACATGCCCAGCGGTTGAATGCTAGCTTGGCTAAATTGCTAGCGCTTCAACTGCTGCCTTTTCAGTTGGTAGACTCGGCCCCCTTCCGTGAGTTTGTGCAATGTGCGGTTCCTCAGTGGCAGGTTCCCAAACGCCACTTTTTCTCACGGAAGGCTATTCCGGCTCTCTACCGGCATGTGGAAGGCAATGTCTTGGCCTCGCTGGACAGGGCGGTCAGCGGTAAGGTGCATATTACCGCTGACTCATGGTCCAGCAGGCATGGACAGGGACGTTACCTTTCTTTCACGGCCCATTGGGTCACTCTTTTGGCAGCTGGGAAGGATGCAGGACAAGGTGCAGTAGTGTTGGAGGTTGTTCCACCGCCACGCCTCCAAAATGCTACTACTGGTTGTGACACACCTCTCTCCTCCACCCCCTCCTCTTCTTCTTCCTCCATGGCCTCTTCCTGTGGTTTGTCCTATGAACCAGCGGTGCTCCGTAGCCGTTCACGGGGCTACGCAAGTACGCAGGCAAAAAGATGCCATGCCGTGCTTGCGCTGGTGTGTTTGGGGGACAGAAGCCACACTGGGGCAGAGGTCCTGTCTGCTCTGCAGGGCCAGGCCGAGAGGTGGTTGACGCCACGCCAACTTAAGCCAGGAATGGTGGTTTGCGACAATGGCACCAACCTCCTCTCCGCCCTCCGACAGGGACAACTGACCCATGTGCCCTGTGTGGCTCATGTCCTTAACCTGGTGGTGCAGCGGTTCTTGGGCAGGTACCCGGGCTTACAGGATGTCCTGAGGCAGGCCAGGAAAGTCTGTGTGCATTTCTGCAGATCTTATAATGCCAGTGCTCGCCTGGCTGAGCTGCAAAAGGAGTTGAACCTGCCCAAGAACCGCCTTATATGTGACATGCCCACCAGGTGGAACTCAACGTTGGCCATGCTGCAGCGGCTGCACACGCAGCAGAGGGCCATCAATGAGTACCTGTGCGACTACGGCACCAGGACAGGGTCAGGGGAGCTTGGTTTTTTTTCTCCACGCCAGTGGGGCATGATCAGGGATGCATGCACTGTCCTGGCACCATTTGAGGAGGCCACGAGGATGGTGAGCAGTGACAGTGCATGCATCAGTGACACTGTACCTCTTGTCCACCTGTTGGAGCACACGCTGCGTGGAATAATGGACAGGGCACTTGAGGCAGAACAGAGGCAGGAAGAGGAGGACTTCCTTGCCTCTCAAGGCCCCCTTTACCCAGACAGTGTTCCTTCTGTCCCACCCATCGCACAGGAAGAGGAAGAGGAGGAGGAGGAGGAGGAGGATTGTGTCAGCATGGAGGTGGAGGCTGGCACTCAGCATCATCAGCAGCAGTCTTTTAGGGATGATTTACAGTCCCAAGAAACCAGTGGACTTGTACGTGGCTGGGAGGAGGTGGCTGCGGATCATGTCGTCCTTAGTGACCCAGAGGACTCCGGAGCGAATGCCTCAGCAAACCTACGCTGCATGGCCTCCCTGATCCTGCAAAGTCTGCGGAAGGATCCTCGTATTCTTCGGATCAAGGAGAGGGACCATTACTGGCTGGCCACTCTCCTTGATCCACGGTACAAGGGTAAGGTTGCGGACCTTATGTTACCTTCGCAGAGGGAGCAGAGGATGAGACAACTCCGGGAGGCCTTGCAGAAAGGTCTGTGCAACGCGTTCCCAGAGACTGGGAGGTTACAAACTCCTGGTCCTGGACAACGAGTTGCTGAGGCTTCGGCCAGTCAAAGAAGGAGCGGTGGGGAAGGTGGCCGTCTGACCGATGCGTTCAGACAATTCTTTAGTCCGCAGCCCCAAAGTATGATCGGTTCCAGCAACCATCGCCAGCGTCTGATAAACATGGTGCAGGAATATCTAGGGGCAAGGTCAGACTTGGACACCTTCCCCACCGAAAATCCTCTGGCTTACTGGGTCTTGAGGATGGATCACTGGCCAGAGCTTGCACAGTATGCAATTGAGCTACTGGCCTGTCCTGCATCCAGCGTTCTTTCGGAACGCACATTCAGTGCTGCTGGAGGATTTGTCACGGATCACAGGGTGCGCCTGTCCACCGACTCGGTTGATCGACTGACTTTCATCAAGATGAACCAGTCTTGGATCACCACCAGCTACCACACACCTGATGCTGATATAACAGACTAATTGATTTTAACATGTCACATCCCTTCAAGACTGATGCTGATGCTGAGTGCCTGTGCTGTTATGTTGACTGGCTATCCTCCTCCTCCGAGTCCTCAATGATACGATTGATGATGATAGCTTGGAAGATCATTTTTGTTTATGGGTGCCGCCACCAGTGGCTAAGGCCCAATTTTTCAGCCCCTGTTTTACAGGGGCGTGTAATTACAATTTTTTTAGCAATAATTTGCCATAGGGCTCATTGCTGTGCTCCAAGTACAGTATCTGTGAGGGGTTGGAGTGTTGTGGCACCAGTGCCTAAGGCCCAATTTTTCAGCCCCTGTTTAACAGGGGCGTGTCATTACAATTTTTGAAGCAATACTTTGCAACAGGGCTCATTGCTGTGCTCCAAGTAACGTATCTGTGAGGGGTTGTAGTGTTGTGCCACCAGTTCCTAAGGCCCAATTTTTCAGCCCCTGTTCAACAGGGGCATGCAATTACAATTCTTGATCTAATAATTCACAGCAGGGCCCATTGCTGCACCCACCAAGAGTAACTCTGAGGGCTTACAGTGTTGTGGCAACGCCACCACCACCACCACCACCACCACCACGAAAGGCCCAATTTTTCAGCCCCTGTTCAAAAGGGGCATGTAATTACAATTCTTGATCTAATAATTCACAGCAGGGCCCATTCCTGCACCCACCAAGAGTAACTCTGAGGGCTTACAGTGTTGTGGCAACACCACCACCACCACCACCACCACGAAAGGCCCAATTTTTCAGCCCCTGTTCAACAGGGGCATGCAATTACAATTCTTGATCTAATAATTCACAGCAGGGCCCATTGCTGCACCCACCAAGAGTAACTGTCAGGGCTTACAGTGTTGTGGCACCAGCACCACCATCAAAGGCCCAATTTTTACTACCACTGTTCAACAATTATATGTAATTAAAATTCCTGATATAATAGTTGACAGCAGGGCGTTCCAGCACCAACCAAGAGTAACTGTGAGTGCTTACAGTGTTGTGCCAACACCAACAACTAAGGGACCTATTTCTGCAGAGTATATACGGCAGGTCCCTACTTTCAAACATCCAACTTACAAACGACTCCTACTTGCAAACACAAGAAGACAACAGGAAGTGAGAGGAAATCTACCACTAGGAAGGAAAATTCTCTCCTGTAAGAATACATATGGGAGAAAGGTGTCTCCTCTGTACTGATGCTTTATCAGCAATCCTTGTTTCAAGAAAAACACCACATTTCAAAAACAGTTGTCATTGGGACGGAAAGTGAGGTGAAATGTTCTGAACAGGGGCACAGACAGCAAAACAAATGTTACAGGGGTGATAACCCTTACCTATGTTTTCCAAAAAGTTTAAAAATAGATTTTTGGGCTGGAGCTACACTTCAACAATGTACCTGTTCAAAATTACAAACAGATTCTACATAAGAACAAACCTACAGTCCCTGTCTTGTATGCACCGCCTGTATACGGCTGTTCAGAGTATATAGGGCCTTTTTTATTTTATGTGCGGGGTTCCCCTTAATATCCATACAAGACCCAAAGGGGCTGGTAATGGGCTGGGGTAGGGGGGGGGGGGTCATGGGATAGCTATGCCATTTTTCTTAAAGATTTTCATCCATATTACCGGGACCAGACATTACATTAAAGCCGCAAGCAGTTTTAAATGGCTTTTTTTTCCTTTAGAAGTGTCATTTTGTGCAGGGACAGTTCTAAACACGGGAAACACGTGGCACTTCACATGCATACTTTAGACACCCCCCAGGTACGATATTTAAAGGAATATTTGACTTTTTTTTTTTCACTTTATGCATCATTAAAATGACTGCTCCCGAAAAACGACCGTTTTTAAAACTTATTTTTGCATTGATACATGTCCCCTGGTGCAGAACCCGGGTTCCCAAACCCTTTTTAGGACAATAACATGCATAATAGTTGTTATAATTAGCACTTTAGAATTCGAACGTTCGCATCCATTGTATTTAATAGGGTTCTAATGTTTGTACGAACTTTCGGTCCGTTCGCGGGTTCTGGTGCGAACCGAACCCGGGGGTGTTCGGCTCATCACTACTTATAAGGTCCCATCTCTTTTTTTCTGTTTTATATTTTAGCATTTTACACTTATCTACTGCTGTCCTTTTCTAGTTGTATTTCCTGGAGATCTCATTAAAAGTGGACCTGCACTGAAAAGAGCATCCAGAAATTTTAATTTTTCCTTAAAGTGGAACTTCACTCTCTCAGTAAACACTGACTAGTTTTATGCTGATAGTTTTAGTAAATAGATAGGAAAGTATATTATATTTACTTGTTTTTTTTTTTTTACTTTGAATATTAAAAATGTATTTAATTGTGTTTTTGGTTGTGGTGCTCAGATACAGTGTAGTTCCACTTTTGTCTTATGGTTCACATAACCTCCTAGCTGTATATCTGCAGTGCGAGATCTAAGGCACTGCTACCCCTGACTGCTAGTCTCATTAAATCTGGAGTGAGATTTGTTGATGTCACTATTGTGCTAATGTCACTATTGTGCTGATGTCACTATTGGGCTGCTTACTGGGTTCCTGATGAAGTGAAAACTGTACTGGAGGACCTGCAAAGCAAGAATCTACCTGCTTCTGCCCCTCCATCAGTCATCAGATACCAGTTATCAAGTGGGGTAGCTCTGACATGGAAATAAAGCCTTGCACCTCTACCAAGATGGCTGCCTCCACACGGAGACATATTGCAGGACAAGGCATGGTAAGTTAGTAATGGAAAATTATCACATACAGGGGGACCATAGACAACATTGATGGCTAGTGTCATTTGTCCTTTAATTGTCTTTTTGGGCACAGCTTCCACAGTTCAGTTTTGTCTTCAAATATATTATATCAGAGAACTGGGAAAATGTTTTACTTTAACCAATCATTGCCCAGTTTATCTAGCTCCCCTATCCTTTAGGCTGGGTTCACACTTAATACGGATGCGGCTCACAGCAGGGGTCCGGTGTGTCCCTGTTCTCAGTTTCAGGGACGAATCAGGGGCGAATTTTTGGCTGAATTCGGACCTGAAACAGAACCAAAGACGCACAGCACCCCCGTGCAATCCGCTCCGCAACCACCACAGAGATGTGTGAACCGGCTCCATTGAGAGCTGGTCACATTCTCCTGACATGCAAATTGGATGACAGGAAACCCACATCCAATTTGCACTAGTGTGAAACCAGCCCTCAAACTACGTGAAAAACAAATACACATGCCCCTCTTAAATTACCCCTTGTCCAACAGAACAGCTGGGCAGAACACCAGGCAGGTAGAAAAGGTACACTTTATAGCAGCTACTCTGCATTAATTATTACATATGTAGCAAGGTCTGTGGTGGTGGCCTCCGGAGTCAGGGACAGCTGACATCATTCTGTGTATGATCCAAAGACAAAAACAAAAATTGCCGCTCAAGGCAGATGGGATAAGGGAGGTACTTCTCTCGGAGACCTTGGGTGCCGGCAATGCACGTAGCAATTGAGGAAAAAATAAGATAAAAGAGGACAGCCGCACTCCAATCCAACGTGTGTTTAATGAACAGGCACTACAAAAACCAGCTAGAACAGGATAGCTGACGCGTTTCACACAAAATCAGTGCTTACTCATAGCTATGAGTAAGCACTGATTTTGTGCGAAACGCGTCAGCTATCCTGTTCTAGCTGGTTTTTGTAGTGCCTGTTCATTAAACACACGTTGGATTGGAGTGCGGCTGTCCTCTTTTATCTTATTTTTTCATCATTCTGTGTATAGTGGGTTGCAAGGCATGGTGGGTATAATGCAAGATGAAATGAGGGGCGCCAGACACTTTTTGAATGCAAAGAGATTTATTGTCTCTTGAACAGAACAGGGGGAGAGGGGGTTAGGGCCAGGACATCCTTAAGTATATGCAATGATAATTGGCAGACTCTGAGATTTCTATAGGAAGACAGCTATACAGGTGAAGGCCTCCAGCCTGACACCTCTTCTGTATAGGTAGGACCGCTGTCTCTTATGGTAACAGTATTGTAGTAGTTACTAAAGGTAGTATAGTCAACTATTGGCAACACAAACAGTTCTCTGTTTACTCCACAATCACTCACTGTGGATCTTCGCTCAATGAACTCCCAGTCTTTCACTAGACTTCAGATCCAATAGCCACTGGATCCCCTGAGCTTTTCCACTTTAGTTCTCAGTATCTTCCTCAAGCATCACCCCCGCTTCCCTGCTAGGTCCCTGGCTTGGCACTCACAGATACTCCTCAAGCGTCACCACTGCTGACCCGCTAGGTCCCTGGCTTGGCACCCACTGAAGTTTTCCCACTTCTTCACCGTCCCCGGCTGATGAGAAGACTGCTCAGGTACTGACTTCAGATTATTCACAGTGGTCTCCGGTAACAAGGTGGATATGCCCTTAGTGACGACAGCTTCCCCTTCTACCTCTGACCACAGCTGGTACCCCATCCAGCTGAATCGCTACTTCTGGTTGGACTGCAAGCCAGCAGTTCCAATCCTACGCTGCTCTCCTGCTTCTGGATAGGCCTCAGACAGTCTAGCAGCCAGATGTCCCCGGGATAGGCCTGAGGCTTCCGGCATAGCAGCACATCCCACATCCACCCAGACAGCCATCCAGGTGGCACAGACCCCAATCACATGACTCCACCCAAATAAATCGGCTCTCCCAGCAGGACAAGGGACCAAAGAAATCCCTGCCCATTGGCTGAGACACCCCATCCATTCATGTCTGAGCCTGCAAATCCCCTGTCTTATCTAATGTCACTAGCATAGTGCCACCCAGTGACAGAAGAGAAAGGGTGCAATTGGCCAAAGCAACTATCGCCTACTATCAATTAAAATTGATAGCAACCCTGCCTAAACATCAAGGTTGCTATCAATTTTAGTTGCCAGGCGATAGTTGCTTTGGCCAATTGTTAGGAGATCAGTTGATTCCTTTCTAACTCTGGACTTGTTGCACCCTTTCTCTTCTGTCACTGGGTGGCACTATGCTAGTGACATTAGATAAGACAGGTCTTTGGTCCCTATCCATAAGCAGGAGAGCAGTGTAGGGTTGGGGCTGCTCTCCTGACAGGGGCGGTCTGTGCTGATTGTTTATCAGCACAGCCCCCCCACGGATGCCCGCCCAGGAACACCAGGATGCCTCCAGGACCACCAGGGATGGCCACCCACACTGGACCACCAGGTATGCCACCTTAGACCACCAGGGATATGCCAATTAGTGCCCAGGTAGCTGCCAATCAATGCCCAGGCAGCTGCCAATCTGTGCCCATCCACAATGCCTGCCAGTGCCACCAGGGATGCCCATCAGTGCCATCTATCAGTGCCGCATATCAGTGCCCATCAGTGCCATGTATCAGTGCCGCCTATCAGTGCCACCCATAACTACCCATCAGTGCAGCCTTTCAGTGCCCATCAGTGTCGCCAAACAGTGCCCACCAGTGCAACCCATGAGTGCCGATCAGTGCCGCCTACCAATGCCCATCAGTGCTGCATATCAGTGCCACCCATCAGTGCCGCCTATCAGTGCCCATCATCAGTGCCCATCAGTGCCACCTCATCGGTGCCGCCTTATTAGTGCCTGTCAGTGCCCATATGTAAAGGAGAATACTTACTTATTTACATCATTTTATAACAGAAACAAATCAGCTTCTAACTTCAGCTTGTTCAGATAAGGTTTGATAAACAATCTTGGAAGTTAATTGGTTTCTATGCAGAGATGCACCAGATTTTGCACTCTACAATTTTAGTAAATCAACCCCGCAGTGTCAAGGAATATCCCATTGAAAGCATCCTGCTCCCAGCATGTTCATTGGATAGTGAACACTAGGGATGGGCCCGGTGCTCGATTCGAACCCACGTTCGAATCGAGCACCGGGCGTTCGCTCGCTCGGCGAGCCCAGAACTATTTGGGCCGTTCGCATCACATTCGTGTGATGCGAGCGGCCCCGCAATGCATTGCGGCCGGCGCGGCCGGCGTAGTGCATTGCTGGCTGATGATTGGCCAAGCATGCACTGTGACCCCGCATGCTTGGCCAATCACAGCGCCCGAAACTCGGAGAGCAATAATTGGCTACAGGCAGGACGCCTGTAGCCAATTACAGCTCAGGGGCTTTAGTACACGCCCCACCATTTAAAAGGCCGCCACGCCGTCGGCCCCGGTCACATGAGTTCCGGCTTTAGGAGAGATCAGTCTGCTGATTCTGTCTTTGCTTGATACTGAAAGATTTGCTCTTCTTTGCTAAACCATTGGCTATTTCTTTGCTAAACCATTGCTACCTAAGTCATTGATCGTTCATTGCTGCTGATTGCACAGTTAGTGTGTTATTAGCTGCTGCTGGGGATTAGTCTGGTGCGTGCTTACTGTTAGTACAGTATTGCAGTAGTACCAACCGCAGTGCTGTTAGCACAGCATTGCACCCCAACAGCACCCATAGGACTTCTAGTGTGTTAGTGGCAGCAAACAGAGCTCCTATATTTTCTTCTCAGCAGCACCCATAGGACTTCTAGTGTGTTAGTGGCTTCACACAGAGCTCCTATATTTTCATCTCAGAAGCACCCATAGGACTTCTAGTGTGTTAGTGGCATCACACAGAGCTCCTATATTTTCTTCTCAGCAGCACCCATAGGACTTCTAGTGTGTTAGTGGCATCACACAGAGTTCCTATATTTTCATCTCAGAAGCACCCATAGGACTTCTAGTGTGTTAGTGGCATCACACAGAGCTCCTATATTTTCTTCTCAGAAGCACCCATAGGACTTCTAGTGTGTTAGTGGCATCACACAGAGCTCCTATATTTTCATCTCAAAAGCACCCATAGGACTTCTAGTGTGTTAGTGGCATCACACAGAGCTCCTATATTTTCTTCTCAGCAGCACCCATAGGACTTCTAGTGTGTTAGTGGCAGCAAACAGAGCTCCTATATTTTCTTCTCAGCAGCACCCATAGGACTTCTAGTGTGTTAGTGGCATCACACAGAGCTCCTATATTTTCTTCTCAGAAGCACCCATAGGACTTCTAGTGTGTTAGTGGCATCACACAGAGCTCCTATATTTTCTTCTCAGAAGCACCCATAGGACTTCTAGTGTGTTAGTGGCATCACACAGAGCTCCTATATTTTCTTCTCAGCAGCACCCATAGGACTTCTAGTGTGTTAGTGGCAGCAAACAGAGCTCCTAAATTTTCATCTCAGAAGCACCCATAGGACTTCTAGTGTGTTAGTGGCATCACACAGAGCTCCTATATTTTCATCTCAGAAGCACCCATAGGACTTCTAGTGTGTTAGTGGCATCACACAGAGCTCCTATATTTTCATCTCAGAAGCACCCATAGGACTTCTAGTGTGTTAGTGGCATCACACAGAGTTCCTATATTTTCTTCTCAGAAGCACCCATAGGACTTCTAGTGTGTTAGTGGCATCACACAGAGCTCCTATATTTTCTTCTCAGAAGCACCCATAGGACTTCTAGTGTGTTAGTGGCATCACACAGAGCTCCTATATTTTCATCTCAGAAGCACCCATAGGACTTCTAGTGTGTTAGTGGCATCACACAGAGCTCCTATATTTTCTTCTCAGCAGCACCCATAGGACTTCTAGTGTGTTAGGGGCATCACACAGAGCTCCTATATTTTCTTCTCAGCAGCACCCATAGGACTTCTAGTGTGTTAGTGGCAGCAAACAGAGCTCCTATATTTTCATCTCAGAAGCACCCATAGGACTTCTAGTGTGTTAGTGGCATCACACAGAGCTCCTATATTTTCTTCTCAGCAGCACCCATAGGACTTCTAGTGTGTTAGTGGCAGCAAACAGAGCTCCTATATTTTCTTCTCAGCAGCACCCATAGGACTTCTAGTGTGTTAGTGGCATCACACAGAGCTCCTATATTTTCTTCTCAGAAGCACCCATAGGACTTCTAGTGTGTTAGTGGCATCACACAGAGCTCCTATATTTTCTTCTCAGCAGCACCCATAGGACTTCTAGTGTGTTAGTGGCAGCAAACAGAGCTCCTATATTTTCATCTCAGAAGCACCCATAGGACTTCTAGTGTGTTAGTGGCATCACACAGAGCTCCTATATTTTCATCTCAGAAGCACCCATAGGACTTCTAGTGTGTTAGTGGCATCACACAGAGCTCCTATATTTTCATCTCAGAAGCACCAATAGGACTTCTAGTGTGTTAGTGGCATCACACAGAGCTCCTATATTTTCTTCTCAGCAGCACCCATAGGACTTCTAGTGTGTTAGTGGCAGCAAACAGAGCTCCTATATTTTCATCTCAGAAGCACCCATAGGACTTCTAGTGTGTTAGTGGCATCACACAGAGCTCCTATATTTTCATCTCAGAAGCACCCATAGGACTTCTAGTGTGTTAGTGGCATCACACAGAGCTCCTATATTTTCATCTCAGAAGCACCCATAGGACTTCTAGTGTGTTAGTGGCATCACACAGAGTTCCTATATTTTCTTCTCAGCAGCACCCATAGGACTTCTAGTGTGTTAGTGGCATCACACAGAGCTCCTATATTTTCTTTTTAGCAGCACCCATAGGACTTCTAGTGTGTTAGTGGCATCACACAGAGCTCCTATATTTTCTTCTCAGAAGCACCCATAGGACTTCTAGTGTGTTAGTGGCAGCAAACAGAGCTCCTATATTTTCTTCTCAGCAGCACCCATAGGACTTCTAGTGTGTTAGTGGCAGCAAACAGAGCTCCTAAATTTTCATCTCAGAAGCACCCATAGGACTTCTAGTGTGTTAGTGGCATCACACAGAGCTCCTATATTTTCATCTCAGAAGCACCCATAGGACTTCTAGTGTGTTAGTGGCATCACACAGAGCTCCTATATTTTCATCTCAGAAGCACCCATAGGACTTCTAGTGTGTTAGTGGCATCACACAGAGTTCCTATATTTTCTTCTCAGAAGCACCCATAGGACTTCTAGTGTGTTAGTGGCATCACACAGAGCTCCTATATTTTCTTCTCAGCAGCACCCATAGGACTTCTAGTGTGTTAGTGGCATCACACAGAGCTCCTATATTTTCTTCTCAGAAGCACCCATAGGACTTCTAGTGTGTTAGTGGCATCACACAGAGCTCCTATATTTTCATCTCAGAAGCACCCATAGGACTTCTAGTGTGTTAGTGGCATCACACAGAGCTCCTATATTTTCTTCTCAGCAGCACCCATAGGACTTCTAGTGTGTTAGTGGCATCACACAGAGCTCCTATATTTTCTTCTCAGCAGCACCCATAGGACTTCTAGTGTGTTAGTGGCAGCAAACAGAGCTCCTATATTTTCATCTCAGAAGCACCCATAGGACTTCTAGTGTGTTAGTGGCATCACACAGAGCTCCTATATTTTCTTCTCAGCAGCACCCATAGGACTTCTAGTGTGTTAGTGGCAGCAAACAGAGCTCCTATATTTTCTTCTCAGCAGCACCCATAGGACTTCTAGTGTGTTAGTGGCATCACACAGAGCTCCTATATTTTCTTCTCAGAAGCACCCATAGGACTTCTAGTGTGTTAGTGGCATCACACAGAGCTCCTATATTTTCTTCTCAGCAGCACCCATAGGACTTCTAGTGTGTTAGTGGCAGCAAACAGAGCTCCTATATTTTCATCTCAGAAGCACCCATAGGACTTCTAGTGTGTTAGTGGCATCACACAGAGCTCCTATATTTTCATCTCAGAAGCACCCATAGGACTTCTAGTGTGTTAGTGGCATCACACAGAGCTCCTATATTTTCATCTCAGAAGCACCAATAGGACTTCTAGTGTGTTAGTGGCATCACACAGAGCTCCTATATTTTCTTCTCAGCAGCACCCATAGGACTTCTAGTGTGTTAGTGGCAGCAAACAGAGCTCCTATATTTTCATCTCAGAAGCACCCATAGGACTTCTAGTGTGTTAGTGGCATCACACAGAGCTCCTATATTTTCATCTCAGAAGCACCCATAGGACTTCTAGTGTGTTAGTGGCATCACACAGAGCTCCTATATTTTCATCTCAGAAGCACCCATAGGACTTCTAGTGTGTTAGTGGCATCACACAGAGCTCCTATATTTTCTTTTTAGCAGCACCCATAGGACTTCTAGTGTGTTAGTGGCATCACACAGAGCTCCTATATTTTCTTCTCAGAAGCACCCATAGGACTTCTAGTGTGTTAGTGGCAGCAAACAGAGCTCCTATATTTTCTTCTCAGCAGCACCCATAGGACTTCTAGTGTGTTAGTGGCAGCAAACAGAGCTCCTATATTTTCATCTCAGAAGCACCCATAGGACTTCTAGTGTGTTAGTGGCATCACACAGAGCTCCTATATTTTCTTCTCAGCAGCACCCATAGGACTTCTAGTGTGTTAGTGGCAGCAAACAGAGCTCCTATATTTTCTTCTCAGCAGCACCCATAGGACTTCTAGTGTGTTAGTGGCATCACACAGAGCTCCTATATTTTCATCTCAGAAGCACCCATAGGACTTCTAGTGTGTTAGTGGCATCACACAGAGCTCCTATATTTTCTTCTCAGCAGCACCCATAGGACTTCTAGTGTGTTAGTGGCATCACACAGAGCTCCTATATTTTCTTCTCAGAAGCACCCATAGGACTTCTAGTGTGTTAGTGGCATCACACAGAGCTCCTATATTTTCTTCTCAGCAGCACCCATAGGACTTCTAGTGTGTTAGTGGCATCACACAGAGCTCCTATATTTTCATCTCAGAAGCACCAATAGGACTTCTAGTGTGTTAGTGGCATCACACAGAGCTCCTATATTTTCTTCTCAGCAGCACCCATAGGACTTCTAGTGTGTTAGTGGCATCACACAGAGCTCCTATATTTTCATCTCAGAAGCACCCATAGGACTTCTAGTGTGTTAGTGGCAGCAAACAGAGCTCCTATATTTTCTTCTCAGCAGCACCCATAGGACTTCTAGTGTGTTAGTGTCAGCACCAATAGGACTTCTAGTGTGTTAGTGGCATCACACAGAGCTCCTATATTTTCTTCTCAGCAGCACCCATAGGACTTCTAGTGTGTTAGTGGCATCACACAGAGCTCCTATATTTTCATCTCAGAAGCACCAATAGGACTTCTAGTGTGTTAGTGGCATCACACAGAGCTCCTATATTTTCTTCTCAGCAGCACCCATAGGACTTCTAGTGTGTTAGTGGCATCACACAGAGCTCCTATATTTTCTTCTCAGCAGCACCCATAGGACTTCTAGTGTGTTAGTGGCAGCAAACAGAGCTCCTATATTTTCTTGTCAGCAGCACACATAGTACCTATAGTGTGTTAGTGTCAGCACCCATAGGACCTACAGTGTGTTGTGAGCACACATAGGAGCTCTATTTTTTATACTATATACACTACCGACTACAATGGCTGGAAGACCGCCAAGGAGAGGCAGAGGGCAGGCAGGCTCTGTTTCTAGAGACAACAGTGCTGGCCGTGGACGTGGTCGTGCATCGTCATCAGCACGTGGCCATGGGACACGCTTGTCTTTGTTTTCGGCAGCTGGACATGTGGAGCCGCATCATGCCGAAGGCTTGGTAGAATGGATGACCAAGCCCTCCTCATCCTCCTCATCCTCTCTCACCCAGGCTCAGGGTACTGGCAGAGCAGCTGCCAACGCGTACTCAATGGCATCATCAGCCACCCCTTCCCTAGACCCACCATGTCCTCCTGAGGAGTCCCCTGAACTGTTTGAGCACAGTGTTGGGTACATGCTCCAGGAGGATGCCCAACGATTCGAAGGCTCGGATGATGATACCCAGCTTGAGGAAGTCAGTAGTGTGCGCGCAGAGAGAGGGGATGCTGAAGGACAGCAATCTGGCAGTACTGTTCCACCAGCTGCAGCTTACTGCCAGGTTTGCTCTAGTGGTGAAGAGGGAGGGGATGATGAGGTCACTGACTCCACGTGGGTGCCTGAAGGGAGAGAGGAGGAGGAGGAGGAGGAGGAGGAGGATGCGGCATCACATGTCCAACGAGGCAGGATGCCCCCTGGAGGCCAGCTAGAGGCCAGCACAGCAACTATACTACACCGCAGAGCTCCGCCTGTGCAGGGCGCTGCCTCTGCACGTTATCACAAAAGTTCTTTGGTGTGGGCCTTTTTTGAGACGAGTGCATCAGATCGCACCACTGCTATTTGCAATATTTGTCTCAAGCGTATCTCGCGTGGCCAAAACATCAGCCGCTTGGGCACCACAAGCATGAGCAGACATATGTCGACCTGCCATGCAGCTCGTTGGCAAGCACACATAAAAGACCCACACCAAAGAACAAAGCGGACCTCTCCTTGCTCCTCATCAGCTGGGATCTCCATCCCCACTATATCTTCAGTCCGCTCTGAAAGCTGCTCTGAGAGGACTGAAGGTGTAGAATTAGGTGTGTCACAACCAAGTACTTGCAGTACACCGACGTCCGATTGTAGCAGGCAAATTTCCCTGCCCCAGCTGCTGGACCGTCGAAAGAAGTATACTCCCAGCCATCCACATGCCCAGCGGTTGAATGCTAGCTTGGCTAAATTGCTAGCACTTCAACTGCTGCCTTTTCAGTTGGTAGACTCGGCCCCCTTCCGTGAGTTTGTTCAATGTGCGGTTCCTCAGTGGCAGGTTCCCAAACGCCACTTTTTCTCACGGAAGGCGATTCCGTCTCTCTACCGGCATGTGGAAGGCAATGTCCATGCCTCGCTGGACAGGGCGGTCAGCGGTAAGGTGCATATTACCGCTGACTCATGGTCCAGCAGGCATGGACAGGGACGTTATCTTTCTTTCACGGCCCATTGGGTCACTCTATTGGCAGCTGGGAGGGATGCAGGACAAGGTGCAGTAGTGTTGGAGGTTGTTCCGCCACCACGCCTCCAAAATGCTACTACTGGTTGTGACACACCTCTCTCCTCCACCCCCTCCTCTTCTTCTTCCTCCATGTCCTCTTCGAGTGCTCTGTCCTCGGAACCAGCGGTGCTCCGTAGGCGTACAAGGGGCTACGCGAGTACGCAGGCAAAAAGATGCCATGCCGTGCTTGCGCTGGTGTGTTTGGGGGACAGGAGCCACACTGGGCCAGAGGTTCTGGCAGCTCTGCAGGGGCAGGCCGAGAGGTGGTTGACGCCACGCCAGCTTAAGCCAGGAATGGTCGTTTCTGACAATGGCACCAACCTCCTCTCCGCCCTGCGACAGGGGCAGCTCACCCATGTGCCCTGTATGGCTCACGTCCTCAACCTGGTGGTGCAGCGGTTCTTGGGCAGGTTCCCAGGCTTACAGGATGTCCTGAGGCAGGCCAGGAAAGTCTGTGTGCATTTCCGCCGATCTTATAATGCCAGTGCTCGGCTGACTGAGCTGCAAAAGGAGCTGAACCTGCCCAAGAACCGCCTAATATGTGACATGCCCACCAGGTGGAACTCAACATTGGCCATGCTGCAGCGACTGCACACGCAGCAGAGGGCCATCAATGAGTACCTTTGCGACTACGGCACCAGGACAGGGTCAGGGGAGCTTGGCTTTTTTTCCCCACGCCAGTGGAGCATGATCAGGGATGCATGCACTGTCCTCTCACCATTTGAGGAGGCCACGAGGATGGTGAGCAGTGACAGTGCATGCATCAGTGACACTGTACCTCTTGTCCACCTGTTGGAGCATACGCTGCGTGGGATAATGGACAGGGCACTTGAGGCAGAACAGAGGCAGGAAGAGGAGGACTTCCTTGCCTCTCAAGGCCCCCTTTATCCAGACAGTGTTCCTTCTGTCCCACCCATCACACAGGAAGAGGATGAGGATGAGGAGGAGGAGGAGGATTGTGTGAGCATGGAGGTGGAGCCTGGCACTCAGCATCAGCAGCAGCAGTCTTTTAGGGATGATGTACAGTCCCAACAAACCAGTGGACTTGTATGTGGCTGGGAGGAGGTGGCTGGCGATCATGTCATCCTCAGTGACCCAGAAGACTCCGGACCGAATGCCTCAGCTAACCTACGCTGCATGGCCTCCCTGATCCTGCAAAGCCTGCGGAAGGATCCTCGTGTTCTTCGGATCAAGGAGAGGGACCATTACTGGCTGGCCACTCTCCTTGATCCACGGTACAAGGGTAAGGTTGCGGACCTTATCTTGCCGTCGCAGAGGGAGCAGAGGATGAGACATCTCAGGGAGGCCTTGCAGAAAGGTCTGTGCAGAAACTGGGAGGTTACAAACTCCTGGTCCTGGACGACGAGTTGCTGAGGCTTCGGTCAGTAGCAGAAGGAGCGGTGGGGAAGGTGGACGTCTGACCGATGCGTTCAGACAATTTTTTAGTCCGCAGCCCCAAGGTATGATCGGTTCCAGCAACCATCGCCAGCGTCTGATATACATGGTGCAGGAATACCTAGGGGCAAGGTCAGACTTGGACACCTTTCCCACCGAAAATCCTCTGGCTTACTGGGTCCTGATCCTGGATCACTGGCCAGAGCTTGCACAGTATGCAATTGAGCTACTGGCCTGTCCTGCATCCAGCATTCTTTCCGAACGCACATTCAGTGCTGCTGGAGGATTAGTCACCGATCATAGGGTGCGCCTGTCCACCGACTCGGTTGATCGACTGACCTTCATAAAAATGAATCAGTCTTGGATCACCACCAGCTACCAGACACCTGAAGCGGATATAACGGAATAATTTATAATGTCACATCCCTTCAAGACTGCCTATGCTGATGCTGAGTGACTGTCCTGTTATGTTCACTGACTATCCTCTTCCTCCTCCTCAATGATCCATGCCACCACACCAGTGCCTAAGGCACAATTTTTCAGCCCCTGTATAACAGGGGCGTGTAATTACAATTTTTTAAAAAGATGCTTCGCAACAGGTGTGACTGCTGTGCTCCAAGTACAGTATCTGTGAGGGGTTGCAGTGTTGTGGCACCAGCACCAGTGCCTAAGGCACAATTTTTCAGCCCCTGTTGGGGCGTGTAATTACAATTTTTAGGCAATGCTTTGCAACAGGTCTCATTGCTGTGCTCAGAGTACAGTATCTGTGAGGGGTTGCAGTGTTGTGGCACCAGCACCAGTGCCTAAGGCACAATTTTTCAGCCCCTGTATAACAGGGGCGTGTAATTACAATTTTTTAAAAAGATGCTTCGCAACAGGTGTGACTGCTGTGCTCCAAGTACAGTATCTGTGAGGGGTTGCAGTGTTGTGGCACCAGCACCAATGCCTAAGGCACAATTTTTCAGCCCCTGTTTAACAGGGGCGTGTAATTACAAATCTTGATCTAATAGTTCACAGCAGGGCCCATTCCTGCGCCCACCAAGAGTAACTATGAGGGCCTACAGTCTTGTGGCAACACCGTCCACCACCACCACCACCACCAAAGGCCCAATTTTTCTGCCCTGTTCAACAGGTGCATGCAATTACAAATCTTGATCTAATAACTCACAGCAGGGCCCATTCCTGCACCCACCAAGAGTAACTGTGAGGGCTTACACTCTTGTGGCAACACTGTCCACCACCACCACCACCACCACCACCAAAGGCCCAATTTTTCTGCCCTGTTCAACAGGTGCATGCAATTACAAATCTTGATCTAATAACTCACAGCAGGGCCCATTCCTGCACCCACCAAGAGTAACTGTGAGGGCTTACAGTCTTGTGGCAACACCGTCCACCACCACCACCACCACCACCAAAGGCCCAATTTTTCTGCCCGGTTCAACAGGTGCATGCAAGTACAAATCTTGATCTATTAACTCACAGCAGGGCCCATTCCTGTGCCCACCAGTCTTGTGGCTACACCAACATCTAATAGGGCAAATTTCTGCAGAGTATATACGGCAGGCCCCAACTTTCAAGCATCCAACTTACAAACGACTCCTACTTGCAAACGGCAAGAGAAAACAGGAAGTGAGAGGAAATCTACCCCTAGGAAGGGAAATTCTATCCTGTTAGATTTAATTTGGGAAAAAAGTATCTCCTCTCTACTGATGCTTTATCACCAATCCTTGTTTCAATTAAAACCCCACTTTTCCAAAAACATTTGTCATTGGGACGGAAAGTGAGGTGACATGTTCTGAACAGATGTGCAAAGACAGCAAATGTTACAGGGGTGATAACCCCTCCCTATGTTCTCCAAAAAGCTTAAAAATAGATTTTTTTGGGATGGAGCTACACTTCATAATGTACCTGTTCAGATTCTACTTAAGAACAAACCTACAGTCCGTGTCTTGTTTGCACCACCTATATACTAATGTTCAGAGTATATAGGGTTGTAGGTATAGGGTTTTATTTTGGGTGCGGGGTCCCCCTTAATATCCATACAAGACCCAAAGGGGCTGGGGTGGGGGGGGGTGATGGGGTAGCCATGCCATTTTTCTCAAGGATTTTCAGCCATATGGCGGCCAGGACAAGACATGACATTAAAGCCGCAAGTGGTTTTAAATGGCTTCTTTTTTTCCTTTACAAATGTCATTTTGTGCAAGGACAGTTCTAAACACGGGAAACACATGCCACTTCACAGGCATACTTTAGACACCCCCCAGGTACCATATTTAAAGGAAAGTTTCACTTTTTTTTTTTCACTTTATGCATCATTAAAATGACTGCTCCCGAAAAAACGTTAGTTTTTAAAATTTCTTTTTGCATTGATATATGTCCCCTGGGGCAGGACCCGGGTCCCCAAACCTGTTTTATGACATTAACATGCATATTGGCCGTTGTAATTAGCAATTTTGATTTCGAACGTTCGCGTCCATTATAACGAATAGGGTTCGAAAATTCACGCGAACTTTCGGTCCGTTCGAAGGTTCTGGTGCGAACCGAACCCGGGGGTGTTCGGCTCATCCCTAAGTGAACACGCTCTAATCTCGCTCTTTATCAGCATATTTACTTGCAGTACACTTGATTGGCTTATAGTGTTTCTCCTCTCTTTCCCAGTCTGATTGCTGCTGTATAGGGATTTGCAAAAGGCTAATACCGAGTCAAGTTCAGATATGAATATTAGCTGCATTTAAATAACACTTTAAATTATTTATTAATGGCTGCATTAAAGCAGTATTAAACCCAAAAGCAAACATTTATCATATTGCAGCTTAGCGATTCTTAGATGTGATGGCTGCAATAGTATTTTAGGCTTTCTATCCTTTATTTTCACCTGGTGATCTGACTAGTATGTCTGTCGTTTTTCAGCAGAACAAACGGTTCTGCAGATGTAGCAGTTAGCGGGTTGAGAAAATCAATTTATTTCTAACAGGGGTGCTTATAATGATCAGCTTTTATTTATTTATGTAAAATCTTTATCCAAAAAGAAAAAAAAAATATGTTTGCTGTAATTGCTTGTAAAGTGTTAGCTGGAGTTCAGTTTAAATTAGTGTAAAGTCTAAATCTGCTAGTACATCTAACAGCCTCCTCTGCCCAAATTAACAGTGCTGCTGTTCAAAGGTGCCCCCTGTGTTCATTTATCCAGAGTGGAAGCACTCTAATCAGTGCTGGGACAAGGTCATCTAGAGCCAAGGGCAAACATGCCAACCTGTGCCCCTCCCCCCAAAAATATGAGCATTGTGTGTCAGCAAAAATCCCCCCACAAAAACACTGAGCACTAAACTGCATGCTTACACCCTAAGCATAAATTCCCCCTCCCAAGTACAAATCCGCCCCCCTGCTGAAATCCTCCCTCTCAGCACAAATTTTTGTCCCCCATCCACCAAATCCCCCCCTAGCTCAAATGCCCCTCCCCCCAAAAAAATTCACCCCTCCTAGCACAAATCTTTTACCCATAAAATTTCCCCTTCTAGTACACATCTTCTCCCCCCTCCCACTTCAAATCTCCCCCTCCCAGCACTAGTTTCCCCCAAACCCCCCCCCCAGCACAAATCTTCTTCCCCCCATCTCCCCTCCCAACACAAATCCCCCTAAATTATCACTCTAAGTACTCCCTCCCCCCGAATGTCCCCTCCTAGAACACTACATACCCCCTGCCACCCCCCAAATTCCCCCCTCCAGCACAAATCCCCTCCCCCATCTCCTTGTAGTGCCCCTCCACCTCAAATGATACCACAGTGCCCAGGGCAGCCGCCCCTCCTGTCCACTCCTTATTCCGGCCATTACTCTAATACAGGAGGTGTGTTACTGGCCAGATCGCCACATGAAAACAGAGGGAAAAAAGCCTATAAAAAGAGAACGAATGCAGCCACCACATCTAAGAAAAGGTAAGCTGCAATATGTAAAACGTTTGGTTGGTAACACTTTCATTTGTGTCTGTTTTACTTGCCCTGAGTTCTGCTTTAAGGCTGGGTTCACTCATTCACTGGTTCAGGTCCGATTTCAGCCTGAATTGTTGACTGATTTCGGACCTGAAACAGACCAAAAGAGAGCCGGTCACAATTTCCTGCTAAGCGAATTAGATGTGGGGAAACCCGTTCCCAATAGTGTGAACCCAGCCTAAAGCCTCGTACACACGATACGATTGTTGGAAGGGGATTGTCTGTTGACAGACTGTTGTCCAAAAATCTGACCGTTAGTACGCTCCTTTTGACAATTGTTGTCCAACTTTTGGCCAACAAATGTTGGATGACAGGCTAGTAAATTTTCGGCGGACATTGTTCTGTTGTCAGATTTTCTGATGGTCAGTACACAAATCCATCACACAAAAGTCAAAAGTACAAACACACATGCTCGGAATCAATGCTCACCAAACACGAAACTAGCAGAAGGGGTCCAAAGGGTGGCGCCCAAGAGCTAAAATCCCTTGTAGTACGTCACTATGTTCGTGTTTGTTGGACGACAATTGTGTAACGTTAGTATGCAAGACAAGATCCTGGCACACGCCCTGAAGACAAAAATCTGACGCTCGGTTGGCCAACAATTGGATCGTGTGTACCAGGCTTTAGAATGGAGATTCAGATTTTTATAAGTCCATTTTTTTGGGCTCTTTCACTTTAAATTGAGCATTATTAACTGCAGTCCTTCAGCTTTTCCAGACCTACAAGTTCCAGAAACGTACCCTGCCAGGTATGCCTCATTTAAGTGAAACCCCTTAGATCTAAACATCATACTAGTCTATGATTAAATGTAAGACACCATTTCATAAAATGTCACCTTGTTAAACAGGGCACTGTGACAAACATTCTAATTAATACACATGACTTTAGCTTGACTTACTGCATGTTACACTCATTTCAACTAGGTCACTGTTCATTTTAGTCGTCTTTTATCAAGAAGCTTGTGATTAGTCTTTCAGGAGCAAATCTTAAGAAAACACTTTAATGAAAGAGTCATGTGTTTTTGATGTTTGTGTCTTATAAAGTAGTTCCATCAATTCGTCCTGTCAGTTCAGAGCGAGGCTTGATCCCATTTGATCAGTGTCACGTGAAAAGATCAGTCAAAAGCTTTCTGCATAATCATTTTATTTTCATACACAGGCAGAAACCTCCAGTTTGTGGCAGAAGAACATTGCTTTAGAATAGAAGACTATGGAAGCACATCTTACAAGATTACCATTTCCCTGGAGTCGTTTCTTAAAACCCAGGTGATGAAAGGAGAGAGGTGGAACAGAAAGGCATGTCCCAAGTTCTGAAAGTTCTATTTCGGGTGGGTGTAATTACAAGGCCAACATTGCAAAAATGATTAACAATGCATATCAATGCTTGGACTGTGGTGTATTGTGATGCAATTATATTGAAGGGTGCCAAAATGCACCTCCAACACACCTGTGTGTACTTCAGAAAAAATGGCGTCGGTGCAATTTTAGGTTTGTTGTGGTGCATTGGCGGCCCTTTCACATTAATGGTTTGCCTTATAGCAATGTACATTAACAAGCATTATACACACCGCATAGGACTGCACAGATACAATTCCACATAATGATCTAATACAGTGTTTCTCATCCTTTTTTCTGTCAAGGCATCCTTTAAAAATTATGGATAGTCTCGAGGCACCCCATTCTAAAATGTAAAATGTAAAAAATATTCTAATAGTTTTACAAAATGCAGCAACATCCACACATTTAATGTCCAGGAAGGCTTCATCCACACGCCGGCTTCTATACAATTTTTTGGCAAATTTTTAGGCATTTTGCAGGGCACCACTGAAAAAACCTCAAGGCACCCCACGGTGCCTGGGCACCCTGGTTGAAAAAGGCTGATCTAGCACAAAAGTTGTACAAGCTAGGACTTAACCCTTGGGTGGTTCAGTGGATATATGATGTTTGCTAAAGGATAAATACCAGAGTGTGGTTGTAAATGGGGTTCACTCAGAAGAGAGACCAGTCACTAGTTGTCAGGCATGTACTGGCCGTCAGGACTATCGGGAGATTCCCAGTGGGCCGATGGCTCAGTGGGCTGGTTTCAGCAGCCGCCTAATTTGCCTATTGCATCGGAGGTCCGCGGCGATCCACCCGTCAATCACCTACAGCTGGCGCCTGACGGGTAGGTCGAGATTTAGCCAGCATGCAGAGTAGCGCAGGAAGCGTCTGTAATAAGTTCTCTCTCATGTCACGCTGCTCGCCAGCGGCCCCTCCTCTCTTCTCGTCCATCCCCATTTGCTTGTGACATCATCTGGGATGGACGAGAAAAGAGGAGGGGCCGCTGGGGAGCAGCGTGACATGAGAGAGAACTTATTACAGACGCTTCCTGCGCTACTCTGCATTTGATTTCTGCAGAATTAGGGACCATGTTTCCCTAATCTTCAAACGCAAAATGGAAACACCTATAAGTAGGCATGTGGGGTTGTATCAAAACTTTGATCTCAAATCAATCGGCTTTTTTAGCCTTAAACATCTGCCCCAGCATGAACGTGGGGGTGATATAGACAGGAAGCTTTTACAGTTGGATATATTTGTTGCAAGCTGCTCGGTACCCGGGCCTCAATGAAGGCATCAGTTTCAAGCCCTTCCTGTGACTGGTGCACTGTAACTGGTGCATTTTTCCCCCTCCCTTTTTTTTTTTTTTCATGCTTAGTCTCTTGGCCATTCGCCTATTGACCTCATTTGGGACACGACCCCCGCCTGATTTTGTTTTCCCAACTGTCCCCCGCCCTCACCTGGGATATGAATATATAACATCACTAGTTTTCTGGTCGTGTATGTCCATCCGATGCCCGAGGGGTTTTCTCCTGTAGGGACATCACCTGTGCTTTTCCTTCATTACAGGAGGATAATACAGTAAATAACATGTTGCATTATTTGTGCACTGTGTGTACTGTATATTATGTTGTACTCTCTATTTTTTAACTGAAGAAACTCGAGTGTCATTATCGCAGATGTTTTTACATGTCTGTGTGCATTTGGGACCATGAGCAGGTGGTAACTTTCATCGCTGTGTATTTTTCAGGCTGATCTAATGCTGTGGCCTTAGATCCCCGTATGGATGCCCAAGGGTGTCCATTAGGTTTCTGTCCATAACCCCGCCCCTTTCTCTGTTTTGGGGTGGGTGGATGTTTCCCGATGTACGCCCACACTGAGGTGCCTCTGTGCCGCAGCCTCCTTGAGACAACGTGCACTGTGTCTAGTCCTGTGGGCGTGTTGTGGGAGGAGATTTTCGTTTCCTCCCCTACATATGCCCGCAAACCATTACCATCTGTAACACTGGACCCGTGCTCCGGATGTCCTTCGGGACTTCCGGTCCCTGGCTATCAGTTGGTGACATGCGGACCCTCCTCTTTTGGCATCCGCTTTGCGTCATTGCGGCGTGACGTCACACGCCGTGTGTTTGACGCAATGGGGAGGGATATAAAAGGTCCACATGGCGGAAGACATTTTGGGACCGTTTGGGAGCCTGTGGGGAGTCCGGACATTACAGCAGGTAGCTTTTGGCTCAGATGGGATTGAATTTTTGGTATTATCGTGCAGAGATTCATACCCCTCCTTTGTCTTTCACATGCGGACTAGGTAGCCAACTTGCCGTCTAGGGGATCCAATCCTTCACCTCCATCACATTCCCTCCTTTGCGCTCTCCTCTGCTCCTTACCACCGATTCGCTGTGGAAAATCTAGGGCAACTTTGGAGGAATACCATCACGCTAGTGTGAGGGCTGATTCAGGTGAGGTTCAATGCAAACAGGGTGCGTTTTGCACCACTGCACTAAGATTAATACCTTTTTCTAACTTATACATTTATGACATTTCAGATGTTTAGGCTGCTACCTATTTTGGTCCGTCCAAGGCTCCCAATATCATTAGTATTCAAACAGTTGGGTTTGAGGTGAGTAAGGTTCTTTTAAGCTACCTGCTTGAACTTATGTGCTCCCTCTTTATTCCTCTGATTCATGCAATTTTGTATAATATATTGCAGGTTACTTTTCTGTAAAGTGTTTTTGAGTCAAATATATCAAATCCCTCCCTATGGGTGATCTGGCATTTTGGACAGGACCCGTCTGCGTTTTCACAGAGTTTTAAGTAGTCCTTACATGGATCGAATTCGCATGCTCATATGGAGAGGTAGGGAGTTTTTCCTTCATGTGGGGGCTTTCCACTTGCCCTGTTTGCACGCAGCCATGTTTGTATGAAATATTTTACATTAAATTGTCAAATGTTGTATCATTAATATGTTTTCTCTTTCTGTTTTATATACACAAAGCTGACTGAAAAATGATCCTATCTATTTAAATACAATCATACGTCCTTTCCTGATGAAGCCACTTTGGCGAAACATGTTGATTTAAACGGACGGAAACATGTATGGAATTACAGGAATTCATTGATATTGATAGGATGTTTTGTGTACACCTATGTCTTTGGATACACTGTTTTGCATACTTTTATGTTGTTTCTTAAATAAATAATTTTGTATATCTTTATACCAAATGAATTTGAAGTGATTTTATATTTGATGCACCTCATAAAGTCCCACATCTGCAATCCAATTTACGCTTCTAGTATTATAGGGATGTTGGTGCCATATTCATTTAAACAACATTCTTGCTGATTCCTGCCATATCCTTTGACCATATTTCTGCATTTGACTAGTAAACGCTGTGCCCTGATGTGCCCCATGTGCTTTCATTTTAATAAATTATAATAAAATGGGCAGACTCGATGGACTACTCTGTGTTTTTCTGACATCACCTTTCTCTGTTTCTATGATATAAAAGAGAGCCTAAATGGCTCAATAGCTGTACACTTTTGTTCATTTTTTAGCTTTTTTTTTACTTTATTTAGTAAAGCATGATCCATGAATTGGTTGACCGATGGTATCTTCCAAATTGTCATTTATCAAGTGAATTTTACAATTTTGTTTCCCTTTTTCAGTTTTTTTAAACAGTTGGACTTTGAAATAAAAAAGGCGCAGCTAGTATGGCATTTTAACAGTGGTGTACCTAATTACTTGTATTACAGCACCTCCTATTATTCTTTTAATCTGGTTGGGCAGCTGTGTTTGCCATGCTTTCCAAAAATATGTTAAAATGGTTGTAAAGGCAAAAGTTTTTTTTACCTTACTATAGTCTATGCGGTAAGGTAAAGCACCTTCTTCATGCAGCTTCCACCGCTGCCCCCACTTAAATTCATACCTAAGCCCAATCTCGATCAAGTGATGTGCATGAAAGTGGAGGCTCTCTCAGGCCTCTCGTTCCTCATTGGCTCAGATACAGCAGCAGGAGCCATTTGCTCCCGCTGCTGTCAATCGGAAACCAGTGGGGAGGGATCAGTGGGTGGGGCAGAACCCTGCTCTGTGTGTCTTATGGACAAACAGAAAAGGGTTTGGGTGTGAGCATGCATGGGTGCCCTCATAGCAAGTGGCTTGCTATGGGGGCACTTGGAGAAGGGGGGGAGCTAGGAGCGCAGGCGGGGAGCCCCAGAACCGGAGGATCGGGACTGCTCTGAGCAAAATCATTACACAGAGTAGGTAAGTATAGCATGCTTGATATTTTAATAAAAAATAAAAAAAAGCGGGGTGAACACCTGCCAAACACCTTGCAAATTTGGGTGTTCCCCGAACTGGGCGAACAGCCAATGTTCGGCCCGAACTGATGTTCGCTCAACTCTAGTCATTACCCATTATGAACTAGTTAAAGTGCATTGCTATTAATTAAAAATCAAAAATGTAAGTTATTTTCCCTTCCTCATTGACTCCCATGCATATAACTGAATGGTGATATTTCCCAGCCCCAATTTTGCTGAAATTTGGCAAAGCAAACCCTACCAACTTTTTTCATCCATACAGGACAGTACAACAAAGACTTTGATTGATGCAAATAAAATAAACGCTGAGGCACTAAGGCAAACATTTACAGGGGCAACCTTAAAAAAGGTTTATCTCTAGAAAATCTGTGAAAATCAGTGACACTTGCGGGCTGTGAATAAGTATAACTAACACTAGATTCTTCTGTTTTTTTTAATGAAAACATATTAAGATGAGCAGCATCCTATCTATGCTTATTTGTTTCTTCATAATGGTGTCAATCAAGTGAAATCACAGCAAGCCTGCCATTCCAAATCAATATTTCAGAATGCGCAGCACTGAAAATTCTTTATACAAAGTTATTGTATTACTTTGGATTTGCAGGAATGAAGCATATTATGTGTCCATTCATGTACTATCGGAGTGCAGGTGGTTGAGCATGGTTCTATCTAAACATGTGTAGGTTACAAATTGAAGAACAGAGGACAGAACAGATGAAAACGAGCAGGAGTGCCCCGGTAAGGCCTGAACCTGTTAGTATTGCAAACACAAGAAAATGCATTACAAAGAAACTCAACTGAGAGGGTAAAATAATTTGATTTTTTTCCCCAACAGTATACAAACTGCAGGATTCACTTTCATAGTTCATTGTGTCACACATTTCAATGATTGAATGTATTCTTACAAGTATTTTGTTTGTGGCATACAGAAAGCATTATGTATTCAGTCATTTGATTTAGAGGACATTGTAAAAGGTTCCATGAAACAGCTGCACAAAGATGGAATGGTTTTGAAATAATAGAAATACACGATGTTCCTGTGAATTGGAATTTTGAGTTTATTTAGTATGAAGGCCTATGTGAGATTAGCAAAGATAGGTAAACAGATATCCAATAACTTTGCTGTACTGTATACGCTACTAGAGTGACTTTACCACAGAAGACATGGTGCAAACCTTGACTTCAAAAGTGAAAGACATTGGGAGCCGTCAGATTTTTGGAATCCATAAGTACTCATCATAGACACATTAAATGGAACATCACCCAATATCTTTGGTTTTATTACAGTGTTGTTGTGATGTGATACACTATTCGGGTGCCATACAGTGGGTCATGTGCTGCCATGTTGGTCCTCTTTAGTTGGCTGCCTCCTCCGGGTGTAGATATCCAGCTCTGATGATGCATGGACCCGCTCCCCCCGGCCCACCCTCTGAACCCCTGGACCACTCTCTGGACCTCTCAGAGTAGAAGCTCTGTGTGCCCATCCTACAGCCTCCTGGTAGATGTAATCTAAGTATCACAGGAGGCTGCAGAACCAGGTACAAGGGGGAAGTAGGGGGGAGATAAGTTCCACATAGTTACATACATACAGTACAGTGCATCCGGAAAGTATTCACATTGCTTCACTTTTTCCACATTTTGTTATGTTACAGCCTTATTCCAAAATGGATTAAATTCATTATTTTATTAAAAATCCTACAAACAATACCCCATAATGACAACGTGAAAGAAGTTTGTTTGAAATGTTTGCAAATTTATAAAAAAATAAATAAAATCCCATGTGCATAAGTATTCACAGCATGTGCTCAATACTTTGTTGAAGCACCTTTGGCACCAATTTCAGCCTCAGGTCTTTTTGAGTATGATGCTACAAGCTTGGTACACCTATTTTTGGGCAGTTTCTCCCATTCATTTTTGCAGGACCTCTCAAGCTCCATCAGGTTGGATGGGGAGCGTCGGTGCACAGCCATTTTCAGATCTCTTCAGAGATGTTCAATCGGGTTCAAGTCTGGGCTCTGGCTGGGCCACTCAAGGACATTTATAGAGTTATCCCATAGCCATTCCTTTCATTATCCTGGCTGTGTGCTTAGGGTCGTTGCCCTGTTAGAAGATGAATCTTTTTTCCCCAGTCTGAGATCCAAAGCGCTCTGGAGAAGGTTTTCATCAAGGATGTCTCTGTACATTGCTGAATTCATCTTTCTCTCAATCCTGACTAGTCTCCCAGTTCCTACTGCTGAAAAACATCCTCATAGAATGATACTGCTACCACCAAGCTTCACTATAGGGATGGTATTGGCCTAGTGATGAGTGGTGCCTGGTTTCCTCCAGATATGACGCTTGCCATTCAGGCCAAAGAGTTCAAACTTTGTTTCATCAGACCAGAGTATTTTGTTTCTCATGGTCTGAGAGTCCTTCAGGTGCCTTTTGGCAAACTCCAGGTGGGCTGTCATGTGCCTTTTACTGAGGAGTGGCTTCCATCTGGCCACTCTACCATACATGCCTGATGGTGTCATGCTGCAGAGATGATTGTTCTTCTGGAAGGTTCTCCTCTCTCCACAGAGAAATGCTGGAGCTCTGTCAGAGTGACCATCAGGTAATTGGTCACCTTCCTGACTAAGGTCCTTCTCCCCTGATCGCTTAGTTTGGTCGGGCAGCCCGTTCTAAGAAGAGTCCCGGTGGCTCCAAATTTCTTCCATTTACGGATGATGGAGGCCACTGTGCTCATTGGGACCTTCAATGCTGCAGAAATATTTATGTACCATTCCCCAGATCTGTGCCTTGATACAATCCTGTCTCGGAGGCCTACGGACAATTCCTTGTACTTCATGGCTTGGTTTCTGCTCTGACATGCACTGTTACTGTGGGATCTTATATATGTGCCTTTCCAAATCATATCCAACCATCTGAATTTACCACAGGTGGATTCCAATCAAGTTGTGGAAACAACTCAAAGATGATCGGTGGAAACAGGATGCACCTGAGCTCAATTTTGAGTGTAATGGAAAAGGCTGTGAATACTTATGTACATGTGATTTATTCGTTTTTTATTTTTGTTAAAAATTGCAAAGATTTCAAACAAACTTCTTTCACGTTGTCATTATGGGGTGTTGTTTGTAGAATTTTAACCACTTCAGCCCCGGAGGATTTGGCTGCCAAATGACTGGGCCACTTTTTGCGATTCGGCACTATGTCATTTTAACTGACAATTGCGCGGTCGTGCGACGTGGCTCCCAAACAAAATTAACGTAATTTTTTCCCCACAAATAGAGCTTTCTTTTGGTGGTATTTGATCACCTCTGCGGTTTTATTTTTTGCGCTATAAACAAAAATAGAGTGACAATTTTGAAAAAAAAACAATATTTTTTACTTTTTGCTATAATAAATACCCCAAAAAATATATAAAAAACAAATTTTTTCCTCAGTTTAGGCCGATATGTATTCTTCTACATATTTTTGGTAAAAAAAAATCACAATAAGTGTATATTGATTGGTTTGCACAAAAGTTATAGCGTCTACAAAATAGTGGGTCGTTTTATGGCATTTTTATTATTAACTTTTTTTTTACTAGTTATGGCGGTGATCTGTGATTTTTATCGTGATTGCAACATTATGGCGGACACATCGGACACTTTTGACGCTATTTTGGGACCATTGTCCTTTATACAGCGATCAGTGCTATAAAAATGCACTGATTACTGTGTAAATGACACTGGCAGTGAAGGGGTTAACCAGTAGGGGCGGGGAAGGGGTTAAGTGTATCCTAGGGAGTGATTATAACTGTGAGGGGGCTGGGCTACATGTGACATGACACTGATCACTGCACCAGATTACAGGGAGCAGACGATCAGTGTCCTGTCACTAGGCAGAACAGGGAGATGCCTTCTTTACACAGGCATCCCCCCGTTCTGCCTCTCCGTGACACGATCCTGGGACACCGGTGGACAACAAGTCCGCGGGTCCCACGGGCACGGTCACGGAGACCGCGGCGGGCATGTGCGCCCGCTAGGCGGCAGATTCAAAGAAACCTACCTGTACGTTACTTTGTCTGCCTGTGCCATTCTGCCGACGTATAAGTGCGTTAGGCAGTCGGCAAGCGGTTTAGGAAAATAATGAATTTAATAAATTCTGGAATAAGGCTGTAACATAACAAAATTTGGAAAAAGTGAAGCGCAGTGAATACACTCCAGATGCACTGTAGTTAATCTGGTTGAAAAAAGTCCACCCAGTTCAACCACCACAGAAAAAAAACCACACACACACAAATAGAAAACCGCCATACGCACTATACTATACCCACAGTTGATCCAGAGGAAGGCAAAAAACCCTGATAAAGCATGATCCAATTTGCTCCAGTGGGGGGGGGGGGATTCCTTCCTAATTCCCCAGCAGGCAAGTGGATATTCCCTGGATCAACTTTACCTATACAATATTAGTATCCAGTTATATTATGTGCATTTAGGAAAAAAAATCAGGGCCTTTTTTAAAACAATCTACTGAGCTGGCCAGAACCAGCTCTTGAGGGAGACTATTCTACATTTATAGGCTTGGTTCACACTATCGTCGCATCCGTCGCACAGCAGGGGTCTGGTGCGTGCTGGTTCACCGTTTCAGGTCCGATTTAAGCCCGAATTATGGTCTGAATTCGGACCTGAAATGCAACAAAAAAGGCACATGTTTTTCCAGCAATTCGCACCAGACCTCCATAGAGAGCCAGTCACATTCTCCTGCTATGCGAATTGGATGCAGGGAAAGGTGTGAACTCAGCCTAACAGCTCTTACTGTGAAGAAGATCTTCCGTATTTGGAGATTAAATCTTTTTCTCCAGACGCAAAGAGTGCTCCCTTGTCCTCTGTGATGACCTTAAGGTAATTAGCTCTAAACAAAGTTCACTATATGGACCACTTATGTATTTATACATGTTGATCATATCCCCCCTTAATCTGTCTAATCTTTCCTCATAACTGAGCTCCTCCATGCCTCTTATCAGTTTGGTTGCCCTTCTCTGCACTTTCTCCAGTTCCCCAATATTATTTTTGTGAACTGTTGCCCAAAACTGAACTGCATATTTCAGCTGAGGTCTTACTAATGATTTGTACAGGGGCAAAATGATATGTTTCTCTCTGCAGTCCATACCTCTCTTAATACCAGAAAGGTTTTTCTCACTCTGGAAACCAATGCTTGGCATTGAATGTTATTATTAAGCTTATGATCTACCAGAACACCCAGATTCTTCACCATCATTGATTCCCCCAGTTGTACTCCCCCTAGTATATATAATATAAAAAGTTACTGACGTCAGGACAGCCATCCACCTGGTTTTATACCCTTGTTACATGACTGTTAGCCGAGCACAGGGTTCTCTGTGCCTTGCTTGTGAGTAACTTTTTATATTTAATAAACCTAGTGTTTTATATACAGAGAGCACTATGTTTTTCTTTTTGACATTTTGCATGTAACTACGCAATATTATTAGTTCGTTTTGGGATCATTGAGTGATTGAGGATTTCGATTGAAGGACCGCATGAGGACAGCCCTCTCATCTTTAACATTACCCTTGTTAAGGGACTGCCTATTTGACCTTCTGGTAATACAGAGGTCCATGCTTTGAGGTGAGCGGCCTGTACATCTGGTGGTGGCTATACACGGAAGTGGTTTCACTAGTGATCATTTTCCGGCACCCTGCTTCACGGCTAGAGGATCCTTCTATCTCCTTGCTGTTGTACTCATCAATAATTTTCTGCTCTTTGAACTTTATACTGCTTGGACTTTTTGTGTTACATGCGATTTTAGCGCTGCACTGCTTTTTATACACGTTTCATTTAAGGATTTTATATATATTGACCTTCAGTGTTCAGCTGCATTGTGGTAGGATTGGTTTTGCGCTGTCTGGTTTTCTTTTACTATTGTTAGGCATTATTGTTTGGCACTGATTGGCATCCATTAACACATTACAGTGGCACCTATCAGTGCCCATCCATGCCACCTATCAGTGCCCATCCATGCCCATCCGTGCCACCTATCAGTGCCCATCCGTGCCGCCTATCGGTGCCCATCCGTGCCACCTATCGGTGCCCATCCGTGCCGCTTATCTGTGCCCATCTGTACCCATCCATGCCGCCTATCTGTGCCCATCCATGCCGCCTATCTGTGCCCATTCGTGCCGCCTACCGGTGCCCATCCGCGCTGCCTATCGGTGCCCATCCGCGCTGCCTATTGGTGCCCATCCACGCCGCCTTATTGGTGCCCATCAGTGCCGCCTTATCAGTGCCCATCAGTGCAGCCCCATCAGTGCCCATCAGTGAAGGAGAAAACTTACTAATTTATAAAGTTTTGTAACTGAAACAAAAAAAATATGTTTTTTTTTTCAAAATTTTCGGTCTTTTTTAAAATGTTTAGCAGAAAAGAAAAATCGCAGAGGTGATCAAATACCACCAAAGAAAGCTCTATGTGTGGGAACAAAATGATAAAAATTTAGTTTGAGTACAGTGTAGCACAACCGCGCAATTGTCATTCAAAGTGCAACAGCGCCGAAAGCTGAAAATTGGTCTGGGCAGGAAGCTGTATAAGTGCCCTGTATGGAAGTGGTTAAACAGTGCATTGAGGTTGGCTTGGAAATTGGAGCAAGGGTCCATACACTGAATCTTGGGAAATACCACTAACAACCCTAGACCATTTAGGGTATGATTTATTAACCACTACTCTCTGAATATGATCTTTTAGCCAGTTTTCTATTCATTTACAAACTGATTTTTCCAAGCCTGTAGACTTTACCTTACACATTAGCTGTGTGTGGGGAACTGTGCCAAACGTTTCTGCAAAATCTAAATACTGTATACCACATCCACAGCCACCCCTCTGTCCAAGATTTTGCTCACCCCCTTATACAAAGAAATTTAGATTTGTCTGACAACTTTTGTCTTTCATGAATCCATGCTGACTTTTGCTTAAATTTTTTTTTTACAGCAAAAACTCCTATGTGTAGTTTTGTTAAACTCTCCAGTATCTTCCCAACTAACAGGTCTATAGTTACTTGGTAAAGACTTTGATCCCTTTTTAAATACAGGCACCACATTGGCCTTACCCCAATCCAGTGGTACTATGCCAGTCATTAAAGAGTCCCTAAAAATTTGAAACAATGGCTTTGAAATGACAGAACTCAATTATTTTATGATCCGTGAGTGTATGCCATCTGGTCCAGCTGCTTTATTCACCTTTATTCTGAGCCATTGTGGATCATTTGGAGCTGTCTATAACATCGCCATTATGGACATGAGCTCCCCCGTGCTCTTTTGTATACACAGAGCTGAAGAAAGTATTTAATAAATTGTCCCCAGTCACCCACACTATATTATTTTGTAAAGGACCTACAAGCTTAGACCTGACCTTTTTAATATTAATATATCTAAAGAATTTCTTTGGGTTTGTCTTACTCTCTTTTGCAATCTGTCATTCGATTTGAATTTTTGCGGCCCTGATTTCCTTTTTACATATTCTATTATATACTTTATTTAACATTCATATTTTTTTTTCAAAGGCTCTTTTCTTATTATTTATAGCTTTTTTAACTGAGGCCATAAGCCACATCTATTTTTTTTTTTTTTTAGCCTTTCTAAATTTGTTGCCCATGGGAATATATTTTGCAGTTCCCATACAGCCGTTTTGAAGAATTCCCATTTCTGTTATTTGTTCATCGATGCCAATATTCTCTCCCAGTCTCAAGCCTCGTACACACGAACGAGTTTCTCGGCAAAAACCAGCAAGAAACTTGCTGGCAGAGATTTTTTGCCGAGAAATTCGTTCGTGTGTATGGTTTCTCGTCAAGGAAAAGCGACAAGAATCTCGATGAGAAAATAGAGATCCTGCTCTCTATTTTCTCATCGAGATTCTCGTCGGCATGTTTCTCGACGAGAAAAGTGAGTGTGTGTACACTTACCTGTCCTCCCGGAAGCCCGCGCATGTTCGAAATGAATTCGACGCATGCGCGGTAGCTTCCTAGGCATACGTAGGGTATACCAAGATGGCGGCGACGGCATCGAATGTGACGAGCGCATGCTCGTCGTAGTCGATGACGTCACTGCGTACGCTCCATTCAAAGAACCGCGGGTTCTTTGAATCGAGCGTCTGTACACTCGGCCGGGACAAGTTTCTTGTCCAAGAATCTCGTCGAAAAAAACAACATGTTTTTTTCGACGAGAATCTCGGCCGTGTGTACGAGGCCTAAGTCTTGGAGAGCAGCCCTCATCCTTGGAAAATTTGCTCTCTTAAAATTAAGTGTTTTTATCTTTCCAGTATGTGCTTGTTGGTTAAAGCTCACATTAAATGAAACCATGTTATGGTCACTACTAGAGTTGAGCGGGTAGCTGGATATTCGGGTCCGGCGGGTTCGGCCGAACTTCGGAAAAAAGTTCGGATTCGGGACCGAACTTTAGCCCGAACCCGGACCCGGACCCCATTGAAGTCAATGGGGACCCGGACTTCTGACGACTAAAAAGGCTCTAAAAAAGTAATGGAAAGGGCTAGAGGGCTGCAAATGGCAGCAAAATGTTGTTAAGAACATGGCAAGTGCTCTGCAAACAAATGTGGATAGGAAATAACTTAAAAGAACATAAAAAAAATTAAAAAATAAAAAAATATGCTGGAGGCCCCCTTTTCAGCAGAAGAGGTACAGGAAGTCATTAAGAACCTCAGAAACTCAACGGCACGATGCCACACATATGGTGGGAATGCCCCAGAATACGCCCTTTATGGAATAAATTATTTAATTTAATGGATAAGCTAGTGGGAAAATAAAATACTTTGAAATAAAAATGTAGCGGGGTGCTAAATTTAAGGAAAGTGTTTGAGTGGTAAATAGGCTCAAATACCCTAATTCTGTAGGATTCATGGACCATTTTGTCCTCGGGGGACAGTATTGGTGTGCAGTTCCCTGCGGCCTACAGGTGGCGCCTTTTGTGTCCCCTCTTGGCAGTAGTACAGCGGGGCGGGGAACCTGCTGTGCATGCCGGGAGAGCATATAAAAGGGGCAGACCTTTGGCCTGGGGGCTGATGTCCAGTGGGGTCCGCGCCCAGGTGCCTTCGGCCTGGGTGCATGTGTTCCTGTTCCATCTCGGGCACCTTTAGCCCGGGGTGAGGTACTATCCTGGAGTTCTTGCTGCCCTGGGTATGGAGGCCTAGGGGCGGGAGTAAAGCCTGGAGTCCAGAGCCGCCTCGTGTAGGGGACCCTGTTCCAGGGAAGGGAGGATCATTCTGATGGACCGATGCCGGAGTCACGGTGAAGGAATGGTCTGTTGACTCCCTGGAGAGATGTCTTCCCCTTGATATGGGCTAGGTTCGTAGAAGGAGAAGCTCAAGGTCACCTTGACTGTATCAGAGGCCTTATTCAACCGGCCCGTGGCAGGGGCCTTATACACCCTGGTCTGTGGCTGAGACCAAAGTTCTCCAGGCCCGTGGCAGGGGCCTTGTACACCCGGTCTGTGGCAGAGACCAACCTCAATGTCTGTGGCAGAGACCGTGCGCCAAAAACTGTTTGAGAAACCTAAGCAGTGAAGTGAATGTGCTACGTTTGTGCCTGGACCTCCTCCACACCTTAAGCTGTCCTGTTTCTTTGCTCTAACCTTTTCTATCTGAGTACAGTTTATTTTGCCATGAGAGAATAAGAGTTGGAGTTTCAGCTGGTGTGGACATTGACTTTACTGGCAATTAAAGGACTTGCCTCTACCTACAGTAGAGGTGAGAATCATCCTCTGGAGGAGTTTTGACTCCGGCTGTGGACACGGCCCGTCAAGTACACCGCTCAACCTCTTTATATAGGAGGATACGAGCTGGTAGTGCGGTGTGCCTTTCTCCCTCCTGCGAAGAGCCAACAACATAAAGGCAGGTAAGGGGGAAAGGATCTGTGCGCTACAAAAAAATAAAATAAAAATTTTAATCTTGGCCTAGCAGGACGAGGTCCATATGGAGTAGGAGGTTGAGGTGGCGGTGGATGTGGCTGTGTAGGTGGAAGCGGCGGTGGAGGAGGATGAGGTAGCCAACACTGGTTCAAAAATACAACAATGGCTGGGTAAGGCCGGTGATGTGTCGAATTCTGTCCCCTGTCGAATAGTGTCCGCCCTGTACTGCGCTTGCTGAGTATGTAGGACAAGGGGATTTCAAAAATCTCCCAAGACTAACGGCGCCTGCGTGTTGAGTTCAGGTGAAGGCCACACCATCCGTGGTTCAAGCCGAGCCAAGCAAGGCCGCGATCGAAGCAAGCCCGCGAGGGGCCCTGTTACTATGTGCTACCGTATGTCCTCTTGGATGGTGGGGCTTGAACCTGCACTCACAGCGCAGGCGCCGTTCATCTTCGGAGATTTTGTGAATCTCCTTGTCCTCTGTACTGCGCAAGCGCTGCGCCTGCGCAGTACGGGCCGGGCACAATCCGATGGCCGGACAGTTTTTGTCACAACACCGGTATACATGTCTATTCTGCACAAGGTACGGACAAGTCCTGTGGGATCCATGCCTGGTTCATTTTAATGAACGTGAGCTTGTCCACATTGGCTCTGGACAGGCGGCTGCGATTGTCTGTGATAACGCCCCCTGCCGTGCTAAATACACGTTCAGATAATACACTGGCTGCAGGGCAGGCCAGCACCTCCAAGGCATAAATGGCAAGCTCAGGCCATGTGCCCAATTTGGAGACCCAGAAGTTAAAGGGGGCAGACCCGTCATCCAGTACGTGTAGGCCTGTGGACACATACTGCTCAACCATGTTGGTGAAATGCTGCCTCCTGCCAAGACGTTCCATCTCAGCTGGTGGTGCTGGTTGTTGTGGCGTGCTGACAAAGCTTTTCCACATTTCGGCCATGCTAACCCTGCCTTCTGAGGTGCTGCCGGTGCCCCGGCTGCGTTGGCGACCTCTTCCTCCTCCTCTGCCTTCGCCTTGTGCTTCCACCGTACGCCCGCTGTCAGGTGGGAATGCCACCAGCAGCGCGTCTACCAGCGTGCGCTTGTACTCGCGCATCTTACGATCCCGCTCCAGTGAGGGAAATAAGGACGGTACGTTGTCCTTGTAACGGGGATCCAGCAGGGTGGCCACCCAGTAATCAGCACCAGTTAAAATGTGGGCAACTCGGCTGTCGTTGCGGAAACACTGCAGCATGTAATCGCTCATGTGTGCCAGGCTGCCCAGAGGCAAAGAAAAGCTGTCCTCTGTGGGAGGTGTATCGTCTGTGTCCTCTGTATCCCCCCAGCCACTAGTGATGAGCCGAACACCCCCGGGTTCGGTTCGCACCAGAACCCGCGAACGGACCGAAAGTTCGTACGAACATTAGAACCCTATTAAATACAATGGATGCGAACGTTCGAATTCTAAAGTGCTAATTATAACAACTATTATGCATGTTATTGTCCTAAAAAGGGTTTGGGAACCCGGGTTCTGCACCAGGGGACATGTATCAATGCAAAAAGAAGTTTTAAAAACGGTCGTTTTTCGGGAGCAGTCATTTTAATGATGCATAAAGTGAAAAAAAAAAGTCAAATATTCCTTTAAATATCGTACCTGGGGGGTGTCTAAAGTATGCCTGTGAAGTGCCACGTGTTTCCCGTGTTTAGAACTGTCCCTGCACAAAATGACACTTCTAAAGGAAAAAAAAGCCATTTAAAACTTCTTGCGGCTTTAATGTAATGTCTGGTCCCGGTAATATGGATGAAAATCTTTAAGAAAAATGGCATAGCTACCCCATGACCCCCCCCCCCCCCTACCCCAGCCCATTACCAGCCCCTTTGGGTCTTGTATGGATATTAAGGGGAACCCCGCACATAAAATAAAAAAGGCCCTATATACTCTGAACAGCCGTATACAGGCGGTGCATACAAGACAGGGACTGTAGGTTTGTTCTTATGTAGAATGTGTTTGTAATTTTGAACAGGTACATTGTTGAAGTGTAGCTCCAGCCCAAAAATCTATTTTTAAACTTTTTGGGAAACATAGGTAAGGGTTATCACCCCTGTAACATTTGTTTTGCTGTCTGTGCCCCTGTTCAGAACATTTCACCTCACTTTCCGTCCCAATGACAACTGTTTTTGAAATGTGGTGTTTTTCTTGAAACAAGGATTGCTGATAAAGCATCAGTACAGAGGAGACACCTTTCTCCCATATTTATTCTTACAGGAGAGAATTTTCCTTCCTAGGGGTAGATTTCCTCTCACTTCCTGTTGTCTTCTTTCGTTTGCAAGTAGGAGTCGTTTGTAAGTTGGATGTTTGAAAGTAGGGACCTGCCGTATATACTCTGCAGAAATAGGCCCCTTAGTTGTTGGTGTTGGCACAACACTGTAAGCACTCACAGTTACTCTTGGTTGGTGCTGGAACGCCCTGCTGTCAACTATTATATCAGGAATTTTAATTACATATAATTGTTGAACAGTGGTAGTAAAAATTGGGGCTTTGATGGTGGTGCTGGTGCCACAACACTGTAAGCCCTGACAGTTACTCTTGGTGGGTGCAGCAATGGGCCCTGCTGTGAATTATTAGATCAAGAATTGTAATTGCATGCCCCTGTTGAACAGGGGCTGAAAAATTGGGCTTTTCGTGGTGGTGGTGGTGGTGGTGGTGTTGCCACAACACTGTAAGCCCTCAGAGTTACTCTTGGTGGGTGCAGGAATGGGCCCTGCTGTGAATTATTAGATCAAGAATTGTAATTACATGCCCCTTTTGAACAGGGGCTGAAAAATTGGGCCTTTCGTGGTGGTGGTGGTGGTGGCGTTGCCACAACACTGTAAGCCCTCAGACTTACTCTTGGTGGGTGCAGGAATGGGCCCTGCTGTGAATTATTACATCAAGAATTGTAATTGCATGCCCCTGTTGAACAGGGGCTGAAAAATTGGGCCTTAGGCACTGGTGGCACAACACTACAACCCCTCACAGATACTGTACTTGGAGCACAGCAATGAGCCCTATGGCAAATTATTGCTAAAAAATTGTAAGTACACGCCCCTGTAAAACAGGGGCTGAAAAATTGGGCCTTAGCCACTGGTGGCGGCACCCATAAACAAAAATGATCTTCCAAGCTATCATCATCAATCGTATCATTGAGGACTCGGAGGAGGAGGATAGCCAGTCAACATAACAGCACAGGCACTCAGCATCAGCATCAGTCTTGAAGGGACGTGACATGTTAAAATCAATTAGTCTGTTATATCAGCATCAGGTGTGTGGTAGCTGGTGGTGATCCAAGACTGGTTCATCTTGATGAAAGTCAGTCGATCAACCGAGTCGGTGGACAGGCGCACCCTGTGATCCGTGACAAATCCTCCAGCAGCACTGAATGTGCGTTCCGAAAGAACGCTGGATGCAGGACAGGCCAGTAGCTCAATTGCATACTGTGCAAGCTCTGGCCAGTGATCCATCCTCAAGACCCAGTAAGCCAGAGGATTTTCGGTGGGGAAGGTGTCCAAGTCTGACCTTGCCCCTAGATATTCCTGCACCATGTTTATCAGACGCTGGCGATGGTTGCTGGAACCAATCATACTTTGGGGCTGCGGACTAAAGAATTGTCTGAACGCATCGGTCAGACGGCCACCTTCCCCACCGCTCCTTCTTTGACTGGCCGAAGCCTCAGCAACTCGTTGTCCTGGACCAGGAGTTTGTAACCTCCCAGTCTCTGGGAACGCGTTGCACAGACCTTTCTGCAAGGCCTCCCGGAGTTGTCTCATCCTCTGCTCCCTCTGCGACGGTAACATAAGGTCCGCAACCTTACCCTTGTACCGTGGATCAAGGAGAGTGGCCAGCCAGTAATGGTCCCTCTCCTTGATCCGAAGAATACGAGGATCCTTCCGCAGACTTTGCAGGATCAGGGAGGCCATGCAGCGTAGGTTTGCTGAGGCATTCGCTCCGGAGTCCTCTGGGTCACTAAGGACGACATGATCCGCAGTCACCTCCTCCCAGCCACGTACAAGTCCACTGGTTTCTTGGGACTGTAAATCATCCCTAAAAGACTGCTGCTGATGATGCTGAGTGCCAGCCTCCACCTCCATGCTGACACAATCCTCCTCCTCCTCCTCCTCCTCCTCCTCTTCCTCTTCCTGTGTGATGGGTGGGACAGAAGGAACACTGTCTGGGTAAAGGGGGCCTTGAGAGGCAAGGAAGTCCTCCTCTTCCTGCCTCTGTTCTGCCTCAAGTGCCCTGTCCATTATTCCACGCAGCGTGTGCTCCAACAGGTGGACAAGAGGTACAGTGTCACTGATGCATGCACTGTCACTGCTCACCATCCTCGTGGCCTCCTCAAATGGTGCCAGGACAGTGCATGCATCCCTGATCATGCCCCACTGGCGTGGAGAAAAAAAACCAAGCTCCCCTGACCCTGTCCTGGTGCCGTAGTCGCACAGGTACTCATTGATGGCCCTCTGCTGCGTGTGCAGCCGCTGCAGCATGGCCAACGTTGAGTTCCACCTGGTGGGCATGTCACATATAAGGCGGTTCTTGGGCAGGTTCAACTCCTTTTGCAGCTCAGCCAGGCGAGCACTGGCATTATAAGATCTGCGGAAATGCACACAGACTTTCCTGGCCTGCCTCAGGACATCCTGTAAGCCCGGGTACCTGCCCAAGAACCGCTGCACCACCAGGTTAAGGACGTGAGCCACACAGGGCACATGGGTCAGTTGTCCCTGTCGGAGGGCGGAGAGGAGGTTGGTGCCATTGTCGCAAACCACCATTCCTGGCTTAAGCTGGCGTGGCGTCAACCACCTCTTGGCCTGGCCCTGCAGAGCAGACAGGACCTCTGCCCCAGTGTGGCTTCTGTCCCCCAAACACACCAGCGCAAGCACGGCATGGCATCTTTTTGCCTGCGTACTCGCGTAGCCCCGTGAATGGCTACGGAGCACCGCTGGTTCATAGGACAAACCACAGGAAGAGGCCATGGAGGAAGAAGAAGAGGAGGGGGTGGAGGAGAGAGGTGTGTCACAACCAGTAGTAGCATTTTGGAGGCGTGGCGGTGGGACAACCTCCAATACTACTGCACCTTGTCCTGCATCCTTCCCAGCTGCCAAAAGAGTGACCCAATGGGCCGTGAAAGAAAGGTAACGTCCCTGTCCATGCCTGCTGGACCATGAGTCAGCGGTAATATGCACCTTACCGCTGACCGCCCTGTCCAGCGAGGCCAAGACATTGCCTTCCACATGCCGGTAGAGAGCCGGAATAGCCTTCCGTGAGAAAAAGTGGCGTTTGGGAACCTGCCACTGAGGAACCGCACATTGCACAAACTCACGGAAGGGGGCCGAGTCTACCAACTGAAAAGGCAGCAGTTGAAGCGCTAGCAATTTAGCCAAGCTAGCATTCAACCGCTGGGCATGTGGATGGCTGGGAGTGAACTTCTTTCGACGGTCCAGCAGCTGGGGCAGGGAAATTTGCCTGCTAGAATCGGACGTCGGTGTACTGCTAGCAGAGTGGCCGCAAGTACTTGGCTGTGACACACCTAATTCTACACCTTCATTCCTCTCAGTGCATGTTTCTGAGAGGACTGAAGTTATAGTGGGGTTGGAGATCCCAGCTGATGCGGTGCAAGGAGAGGTCCGCTTTGTTCTTTGGTGTGGGTCTTTGAGGTAGGCTTGCCAACGAGCTGCATGGCAGGTCAACATATGTCTGGTCAGGCATGTGGTACCCAAGCGGCTGATGTTTTGGCCACGCGATATACGCTTGAGACATATGTTGCAAACAGCAGCTGTGCGATCTGATGCACTAGCCTCAAAAAAGGCCCACACCAAGGAACTTTTTGAATGACGGGCAGAGGCAGCGCCCTGCACAGGCGGAGCTCTGCGGTGTGATTCCGTCGGTGTACTGCCCTTACGCTGGCCACCAAAGGGCATCCTGTCTCGTTGGAGATGTGCCTCCTCCTCATCCTCCTCCTCCTCTCTCCTATTAGGCACCCACGTGGAGTCAGTGACCTCATCATCCCCTCCCTCCTCATCACTGGAGCCAATCTGGCAGTATGCTGCAGCTGCTGGAACATGACTGCCAGATTGGTGTCCTTCTTGAGCATCCCCTCTGTCTGCTCTCACCCTACTGCCTTCCTGTAGCTGGGTTTCATCATCAGACCCTTCGAAACGCTGGGCATCCTCCTGGAGCATGTACCCAACACTGTGCTCAAACAGTTCGGGGGACTCCTCAGGAGGAGGACATGGTGGGTCTAGGGAAGGAGTGACTGATGATGAGTCTGACATTGATACCAGGGAAGAGGACGCTTTGGCAGCTGCTTTGCCAGTACCCTGAGCCTGGGTGAGAGAGGATGAGGAGGAGGAGGAGGGCTTGGTCATCCACTCTACCAAGTCTTCGGCATGATGTGGCTCAACATGTCCAGCTGCCGAAAAGAAGGACAAGCGTGTCCCATGGCCATGTGCTGATGACAATGCACTGCGTCCACGACCAGCACTGTTGCCCCCAGACACAGAGCCTGCTTGCCCTCTTTTATTGCCTCCTGACTGTCTGCCTCTCCTTGTTTGCCTTCCAGACATTCTAATAGATGGCCTGCAGGGAGATGGGAAAAAAGCAATAAGGGCTACCTTCAGGTGTCCTTCTCTGTCCCTTGAAACAAGGACTTGCACAGTGAAAGAAACTGACACTCTCCCTACCTACAGTTTTCTGTCCCTAGAAAAAATGTTTTTTTTAAGCACAATATAGCACAAGGAGAATTCACTCACTGTCCTTCCAGGTCCCTAGAAACAAGGACTTGCACAGTGAAAGAAACTGACACTCTCCCTACCTACAGTTTTCTGTCCCTAGAAAAAATGTTTTTTTTAAGCACACTATAGCACAAGGAGAATTCACTCACTGTCCTTCCAGGTCCCTGGAAACAAGGACTTGCACAGTGAAAGAAACTGACACTCTCCCTACCTACAGTTTTCTGTCCCTAGAAAAAATGTTTTTTTTAAGCACAATATAGCACAAGGAGAATTCACTCACTGTCCTTCCAGGTCCCTAGAAACAAGGACTTGCACAGTGAAAGAAACTGACACTCTCCCTACCTACAGTTTTCTGTCCCTAGAAAAAATGTTTTTTTTAAGCACAATATAGCACAAGGAGAATTCACTCACTGTCCTTCCAGGTCCCTAGAAACAAGGACTTGCACAGTGAAAGAAACTGACACTCTCCCTACCTACAGTTTTCTGTCCCTAGAAAAAATGTTTTTTTTAAGCACAATATAGCACAAGGAGAATTCACTCACTGTCCTTCCAGGTCCCTGGAAACAAGGACTTGCACAGTGAAAGAAACTGACACTCTCCCTACCTACAGTTTTCGGTCCCTAGAAAAAATGTTTTTTTTAAGCACACTATAGCACAAGCACAAAACACACTGACACTCTCCCTACCTATCCTTCTCTTTCCCTAAACTAAAGGAATCCAGGTTAAGCAAGAAAGAAATAAAAGTCACTGTCCCTGCCTATGCTGCTCTATCCCTGCTCCGGAACACACTACACTAGGCCGCCGTGCTGGCGGCCTTTTATAGTGTGGGGCGTGTACTAAACACCCTCAGCAATAATTGGCCACAGGCATCCTGCCTGTGGCCAATCATTGCTCTCCTCGCTGCCGGCGCTGTGATTGGCCAAGCATGCGGGGTCACAGTGCATGCTTGGCCAATCACAGCGCCTGGATGACACTGCGATGGCGTAGTGCATTGTGGGCCGTTCGCGTCACTCGAATTTGGCGCGAACGGCCCAAATCGTTCGATCTTCGTCGAACGATCGAACAGCCGATGTTCGAGTCGAACGTATGTTCGACTCGAACACGAAGCTCATCCCTACCAGCCACGCACCAGTAATGGCCACGAGCTGGTCTGAGTGCCACCCTGCTGTGAACATGGCTCCTCCTCCTCCTCCTCCTCCTCCTCCTCCATCTCCTCCTCCACCTCGTCATCCTCCAGAACTGTGCCCTTTCTGCCGGACAATTGTGTACCTGGCGTTTGTTGGTGCAGGAACCCACCCTCGTAGCCACTTGTGAAAGACTGCCCTGAAAGCCTTTGAAATGATCCCGCTTCCTCCTCCTCCTCCTCATCCTCCTGTGCCACATCCTCTTCCATCATCGCACAAAGCGTTTTTTCAAGGAGGCATAGAACTGGGATAGTAACGCTGAGAACGGCGTCATTGGCACTGGCCATGTTGGTGGAGTACTCGAAACAGCGCAACAAGGCACACAGGTCTTGCATGGAGGCCCAGTTATTGGTGGTGAAGTGGTGCTGTTCCGCAGAGCGACTCACGCGTGATTGCTGCAGCTGAAACTCCACTATTGCCTGCTGCTGCTCGCACAGTCTGGCCAGCATGTGCAAGGTGGAGTTCCACCTTGTGGGCACGTCACATATGAGGCGGTGAGCGGGAAGGCCGAAGTTACGCTGCAGCGCTGACAGGCGAGCAGCAGCAGGGTGAGAACGCCGAAAGTGCGCACACACAGCCCGCACTTTCTGCAGCAGCTCTGGCATATTGGGGTAATTTTTAAGGAACCTCTGGACCACCAAGTTCAGCACATGCGCCAGGCAAGGGATGTGCGTCAAACCGGCTAGACCCAGAGCTGCTACGAGATTTCGCCCATTATCGCACACCACCAGGCCGGGCTTGAGGCTCACTGACAGCAACCACTCATCGGTCTGTTGTTCCATGTCCCTCCACAACTCCTGCGCGGTGTGGGGATTTTCCCCCAAACAGGAAAGTTTTAAAACTGCCTGCTGTCGTTTACCCCTGGCTGTGCTGAAGTTGGTGGTGAAGGTGTTACGCTGAATGGATGAGGAGGCGGTAGAGGATGAGGAAGCGGAGAAGGAGGAGTTAGCAACAGGAGGCAAACTGAAGCGCCCTGCAATCCTCGGTGGTGGAAGGACATGCGCCAAACCGCTATCTGCCTCAGGCCCAGCCGCCACTGCATTTACCCAGTGTGCTGTTAGGGAGATATAACGTCTCTGACCGTGCTTACTGGTCCACGCATCCGTAGTTAGGTGGACCTTGCCACAGATGGCGTTGCGCAGTGCACACCTGATTTTGTCCCCCACCTGGTTGTGCAGGGAAGGGATGGCTCGCCTGGAAAAGTAGTGGCGGCTGGGCACGACGTACTGCGGGACAGCCAATGCCATCAGGCTTTTAAAACTCTGCGTCTCCACCAGACGGAATGACAGCATTTCAAAGGCCAGGAATTTTGAAATGCTGGCATTCAGGGCCAGGGATCACGGGTGGCTAGGGGGGTACTTCCTCTTCCGCTCCAATGTTTGGGAGATAGAGAGCTGAACGCTTCCATGGGACATTGTGGAGATGGTTGGTGACCCAGGTGGTAGTGTTGCTAGCAGATCCTCTGTTTGCGGGGTGACAGGTGCCACTGTCACTACAGAGGTGGATGAAGAGGCCGAGACTGCAGCAGAAGAGGAAGCAGGAGGAGCCAGAGACCTTTCTTGGTTTTTGAGGTGTCTACTCCACTGCAGCTCGTGCTTTGCACTTAGATGCCTGGTCATGCAGCTTGTGCTCAGGTTGAGAACGTTTATGCCTCGCTTCAGGCTCTGATTGCACAGCGTGCAAACCACTCGTGTCTTGTCATCAACACACTGTGTGAAGTACTGCCACGCTAGGGAAGTCCTTGGACCTGGCTTTGGTGTGCTCAGTCCCTTGCTGCGTTGGGCAGTAGCAGATGTACTGTCTAGGGGACGAATGCTCCGTTTTTGCACCCTGCTCCCTCTTCTGCTGTGCTGGTGGCTCTGTGCGACCACCGCCTCTTCCTCCGAACTACACTGGTCACCTGCATAACGTTGATTCCATGTGGGGTCGAGGACCTCATCGTCCTCCACATCATCTTCCACCCAGTCTTCACCCCTGCCCTCCATGTCTGTCTGCACAATTGCGAAAGCAGCAGCAGTTGGCACCTGTGTTTCGTCATCATCCGAGACGTGCTGCGATGGTCCTCCCATGTACCCATCATGAAACATAAGTGGTTGGGCATCGGTGCACTCAATCTTTTCCACTTCTGGGGCAGGGCTAGGTGGATGGCCCTGGGAAACCCTGCTAACAGAGTCATCGAAAAGCAGAAGAGACTGCTGCATGATTTGGGGCTCAGACTGCTTGGCTGATTTGCAAGGGGGTGAGGTGAAAGACTGATGGACATGGGCTTCAGGTGCCAACTCTGATCTTTCATCAGAAGAGTGGGTGGGAGACAATGTGAAGGAACCCGAGGCACTGTCAGCAACCCAATCTACTATCGCCTGTACTTGTCCTGGCCTAAACATTGGTACAGCCTCATTAGGCGCGACAAAATACCGCCGCAGGCTCGGTCGCCTACTCGCACCTGAGGAAGGTGTTTCACTTGTGCGTGTAGCTGGCACAGATCCACCACGTCCTCTCCCTGCAACAGGAGCTCCACCAGCAGCACCACGACCGGGGCCACCACGTCCCTTTGACCTTCCCCTCATATTTTCCAAATTTAGGATTTTGCCCTAAATGGCGTTTTTTGGAAGACCACAACACACCCACAGTACGTAATGGCTGAAACACACAGCTACAGAACTGCAGAAAATGCTATTCAAAAAAAAAGGTTGTGTTTTTTTAGTATAGCACAGTACAAGGAAAATATATAGAAATTGTTTATTTCACACACCTCCAGATGTGCATTTCACACTGCAAAATATTTTCTGTGGCCCTAAATGGCGTTTTTTGGAAGAGCACAACACAACCACAGTATTTAACCACTGAATCGCACAGCTATAGAAGTGCAGAGAATGCTATTCAAAATAAATTTTGTTTTTTTTAGTATAGCACTGTACAATATATAGAAATTGTTTATTTTACACACCTCCACATGTGTATTTCACACTGCAAAATATTTTCTGTGGCCCTAAATGGCGTTTTTTGCCAGACCACAACACACCCACAGCACGTAACCGCTGAATCGCACAGCTACAGAAAATGCTATTCAAAAAAAAGGTTGTTTTTTTTAGTATAGCACTGTACAAGAAGAATATATAGAAATTGTTTATTTTACACACCTCCAGATGTGTATTTCACATTGCAAAATATTTTCTGTGGCCCTAAATGGCGTTTTTTGGAAGAGCACAACACAACCACAGTATTTAACCACTGAATCACACAGCTATAGAAGTGCAGAGAATGCTATTCAAAAAAAAATTTGGTTTTTTTAGTATAGCACTGTACAATATATTGAAATTGTTTATTTTACACACCTCCACATGTGTATTTCACACTGCAATTTTTTTTCTGTGGCCCTAAATGGCGTTTTTTGGAAGAGCACAACACAACCCCAACAGTATATAACCGCTGAATCGCACAGCTGCAGAGGCCAGAGAATGCTATTCAAAAATAATGTTGTTTTTTCACACACCTCCAGATGTGTATTTCACACTGCAAAATATTTTCTGTGGCCCTAAATGGCGTTTTTTGGAAGAGCACAACACAACCACAGTATTTAACCACTGAATCGCACAGCTATAGAAGTGCAGAGAATGCTATTCAAAAAAAATGTTGTTTTTTTTAGTATAGCACTGTACAATATATAGAAATTGTTTATTTTACACACCTCCACATGTGTATTTCACACTGCAATTTATTTTCTGTGGCCCTAAATGGCGTTTTTTGGAAGAGCACAACACAACCACAGTATTTAACCACTGAATCGCACAGCTATAGAAGTGCAGAGAATGCTATTAAAAAAAAATTTTGTTTTTTTTAGTATAGCACTGTACAATATATAGAAATTGTTTATTTTACACACCTCCACATGTGTATTTCACACTGCAAAATATTTTCTGTGGCCCTAAATGGCGTTTTTTGGAAGAGCACAACACAACCACAGTATTTAACCACTGAATCGCACAGCTATAGAAGTGCAGAGAATGCTATTCAAAAAAAATGTTGTTTTTTTTAGTATAGCACTGTACAATATATAGAAATTGTTTATTTTACACACCTCCACATGTGTATTTCACACTGCAATTTATTTTCTGTGGCCCTAAATGGCGTTTTTTGGAAGAGCACAACACAACCACAGTATTTAACCACTGAATCGCACAGCTATAGAAGTGCAGAGAATGCTATTCAAAAAAAATGTTGTTTTTTTTAGTATAGCACTGTACAATATATAGAAATTGTTTATTTTACACACCTCCACATGTGTATTTCACACTGCAATTTTTTTTCTGTGGCCCTAAATGGCGTTTTCTGGAAGAGCACAACAACCCCAACAGTATATAACGGCTGAATCGCACAGCTGCAGAGGCCAGAGAATGCTATTCAAAAATAATGTTGTTTTTTCACACACCTCCAGATGTGTATTTCACACTGCAAAATATTTTCTGTGGCCCTAAATGGCGTTTTTTGCAAGAGCACAACAACCCCAACAGTATATAACCGCTGAATCGCACAGCTGCAGAGGCCAGAGAATGCTTTTTAAAAATAATGTTGTTTTTTCACACACCTCCAGATGTGTATTTCACACTGCAAAATATTTTCTGTGGCCCTAAATGGCGTTTTTTGGAAGAGCACAACACAACCACAGTATTTAACCACTGAATCGCACAGCTATAGAAGTGCAGAGAATGCTATTCAAAAAAAATTTTGTTTTTTTAGTATAGCACTGTACAATATATAGAAATTGTTTATTTTACACACCTCCACATGTGTATTTCACACTGCAATTTATTTTCTGTGGCCCTAAATGGCGTTTTTTGGAAGAGCACAACACAACCACAGTATTTAACCACTGAATCGCACAGCTATAGAAGTGCAGAGAATGCTATTCAAAAAAAAGTTGTTTTTTTTAGTATAGCACTGTACAATATATAGAAATTGTTTATTTTACACACCTCCACATGTGTATTTCACACTGCAATTTATTTTCTGTGGCCCTAAATGGCGTTTTTTGGAAGAGCACAACACAACCACAGTATTTAACCACTGAATCGCACAGCTAAAAAAGTGCAGAGAATGCTATTAAAAAAAAAAATTGTTTGTTTTTAGTATAGCACTGTACAATATATAGAAATTGTTTATTTTACACACCTCCACATGTGTATTTCACACTGCAATTTATTTTCTGTGGCCCTAAATGGCGTTTTTTGGAAGAGCACAACAACCCCAACAGTATATAACCGCTGAATCGCACAGCTGCAGAGGCCAGAGAATGCTATTCAAAAATAATGTTGTTTTTTCACACACCTCCAGATGTGTATTTCACACTGCAAAATATTTTCTGTGGCCCTAAATGGCGTTTTTTGCAAGAGCACAACAACCCCAACAGTATATAACCGCTGAATCGCACAGCTGCAGAGGCCAGAGAACGCTTTTTAAAAATAATGTTGTTTTTTCACACACCTCCAGATGTGTATTTCACACTGCAAAATATTTTCTGTGGCCCTAAATGGCGTTTTTTGCCAGACCACAACACACCCACAGCACGTAACCGCTGAATCGCACAGCTACAGAAAATGCTATTCAAAAAAAAGGTTTTTTTTTTTTAGTATAGCACTGTACAAGAAGAATATATAGAAATTGTTTATTTTACACACCTCCAGATGTGTATTTCACACTGCAAAATATTTTCTGTGGCCCTAAATGGCGTTTTTTGGAAGAGCACAACACAACCACAGTATTTAACCACTGAATCGCACAGCTATAGAAGTGCAGAGAATGCTATTCAAAAAAAATTTTGTTTTTTTTAGTATAGCACTGTACAATATATTGAAATTGTTTATTTTACACACCTCCACATGTGTATTTCACACTGCAATTTATTTTCTGTGGCCCTAAATGGCGTTTTTTGGAAGAGCACAACACAACCACAGTATTTAACCACTGAATCGCACAGCTAAAAAAGTGCAGAGAATGCTATTAAAAAAAAAAATTGTTTGTTTTTAGTATAGCACTGTACAATATATAGAAATTGTTTATTTTACACACCTCCACATGTGTATTTCACACTGCAATTTATTTTCTGTGGCCCTAAATGGCGTTTTTTGGAAGAGCACAACAACCCCAACAGTATATAACCGCTGAATCGCACAGCTGCAGAGGCCAGAGAATGCTATTCAAAAATAATGTTGTTTTTTCACACACCTCCAGATGTGTATTTCACACTGCAAAATATTTTCTGTGGCCCTAAATGGCGTTTTTTGCAAGAGCACAACAACCCCAACAGTATATAACCGCTGAATCGCACAGCTGCAGAGGCCAGAGAACGCTTTTTAAAAATAATGTTGTTTTTTCACACACCTCCAGATGTGTATTTCACACTGCAAAATATTTTCTGTGGCCCTAAATGGCGTTTTTTGCCAGACCACAACACACCCACAGCACGTAACCGCTGAATCGCACAGCTACAGAAAATGCTATTCAAAAAAAAGGTTTTTTTTTTTTAGTATAGCACTGTACAAGAAGAATATATAGAAATTGTTTATTTTACACACCTCCAGATGTGTATTTCACACTGCAAAATATTTTCTGTGGCCCTAAATGGCGTTTTTTGGAAGAGCACAACACAACCACAGTATTTAACCACTGAATCGCACAGCTATAGAAGTGCAGAGAATGCTATTCAAAAAAAATTTTGTTTTTTTTAGTATAGCACTGTACAATATATTGAAATTGTTTATTTTACACACCTCCACATGTGTATTTCACACTGCAATTTTTTTTCTGTGGCCCTAAATGGCGTTTTTTGGAAGAGCACAACACAACCACAGTATTTAACCACTGAATCGCACAGCTATAGAAGTGCAGAGAATGTTATTCAAAAAAAATGTTTTTTTTTTAGTATAGCACTGTACAATATATAGAAATTGTTTATTTTACACACCTCCACATGTGTATTTCACACTGCAATTTATTTTCTGTGGCCCTAAATGGCGTTTTTTGGAAGAGCACAACACAACCACAGTATTTAACCACTGAATCGCACAGCTAAAAAAGTGCAGAGAATGCTATTAAAAAAAAAAATTGTTTGTTTTTAGTATAGCACTGTACAATATATAGAAATTGTTTATTTTACACACCTCCACATGTGTATTTCACACTGCAATTTATTTTCTGTGGCCCTAAATGGCGTTTTTTGGAAGAGCACAACAACCCCAACAGTATATAACCGCTGAATCGCACAGCTGCAGAGGCCAGAGAATGCTATTCAAAAATAATGTTGTTTTTTCACACACCTCCAGATGTGTATTTCACACTGCAAAATATTTTCTGTGGCCCTAAATGGCGTTTTTTGCAAGAGCACAACAACCCCAACAGTATATAACCGCTGAATCGCACAGCTGCAGAGGCCAGAGAACGCTTTTTAAAAATAATGTTGTTTTTTCACACACCTCCAGATGTGTATTTCACACTGCAAAATATTTTCTGTGGCCCTAAATGGCGTTTTTTGCCAGACCACAACACACCCACAGCACGTAACCGCTGAATCGCACAGCTACAGAAAATGCTATTCAAAAAAAAGGTTTTTTTTTTTTAGTATAGCACTGTACAAGAAGAATATATAGAAATTGTTTATTTTACACACCTCCAGATGTGTATTTCACACTGCAAAATATTTTCTGTGGCCCTAAATGGCGTTTTTTGGAAGAGCACAACACAACCACAGTATTTAACCACTGAATCGCACAGCTATAGAAGTGCAGAGAATGCTATTCAAAAAAAATTTTGTTTTTTTTAGTATAGCACTGTACAATATATTGAAATTGTTTATTTTACACACCTCCACATGTGTATTTCACACTGCAATTTTTTTTCTGTGGCCCTAAATGGCGTTTTTTGGAAGAGCACAACACAACCACAGTATTTAACCACTGAATCGCACAGCTATAGAAGTGCAGAGAATGTTATTCAAAAAAAATGTTTTTTTTTTTTAGTATAGCACTGTACAATATATAGAAATTGTTTATTTTACACACCTCCACATGTGTATTTCACACTGCAATTTTTTTTCTGTGGCCCTAAATGGCGTTTTTTGGAAGAGCACAACAACCCCAACAGTATATAACCGCTGAATCGCACAGCTGCAGAGGCCAGAGAATGCTATTCAAAAATAATGTTGTTTTTTCACACACCTCCAGATGTGTATTTCACACTGCAAAATATTTTCTGTGGCCCTAAATGGCGTTTTTTGGAAGAGCACAACACAACCACAGTATTTAACCACTGAATCGCACAGCTATAGAAGTGCAGAGAATGCTATTCAAAAAAAATGTTGTTTTTTTTAGTATAGCACTGTACAATATATAGAAATTGTTTATTTTACACACCTCCACATGTGTATTTCACACTGCAATTTATTTTCTGTGGCCCTAAATGGCGTTTTTTGGAAGAGCACAACACAACCACAGTATTTAACCACTGAATCGCACAGCTATAGTAGTGCAGAGAATGCTATTCAAAAAAAAAATTGTTTTTTTTAGTATAGCACTGTACAATATATAGAAATTGTTTATTTTACACACCTCCACATGTGTATTTCACACTGCAATTTTTTTTCTGTGGCCCTAAATGGCGTTTTTTGGAAGAGCACAACACAACGACAGTATTTAACCACTGAATCACACAGCTATAGAAGTGCAGAGAATGCTATTCAAAAAAAATGTTTTTTTTTTTAGTATAGCACTGTACAATATATAGAAATTGTTTATTTTACACACCTCCACATGTGTATTTCACACTGCAATTTTTTTTCTGTGGCCCTAAATGGCGTTTTTTGGAAGAGCACAACAACCCCAACAGTATATAACCGCTGAATCGCACAGCTGCAGAGGCCAGAGAATGCTATTCAAAAATAATGTTGTTTTTTCACACACCTCCAGATGTGTATTTCACACTGCAAAATATTTTCTGTGGCCCTAAATGGCGTTTTTTGCAAGAGCACAACAACCCCAACAGTATATAACCGCTGAATCGCACAGCTGCAGAGGCCAGAGAACGCTTTTTAAAAATAATGTTGTTTTTTCACACACCTCCAGATGTGTATTTCACACTGCAAAATATTTTCTGTGGCCCTAAATGGCGTTTTTTGGAAGAGCACAACACAACCACAGTATTTAACCACTGAATCACACAGCTATAGAAGTGCAGAGAATGTTATTCAAAAAAAATGTTGGTTTTTTTAGTATAGCACTGTACAATATATAGAAATTGTTTATTTTACACACCTCCACATGTGTATTTCACACTGCAATTTTTTTTCTGTGGCCCTAAATGGCGTTTTTTGGAAGAGCACAACAAACCCAACAGTATATAACCGCTGAATCGCACAGCTGCAGAGGCCAGAGAATGCTATTCAAAAATAATGTTGTTTTTTCACACACCTCCAGATGTGTATTTCACACTGCAAAATATTTTCTGTGGCCCTAAATGGCGTTTTTTGGAAGAGCACAACACAACCACAGTATTTAACCACTGAATCGCACAGCTATAGAAGTGCAGAGAATGCTATTCAAAAAAAATGTTGTTTTTTTTAGTATAGCACTGTACAATATATAGAAATTGTTTATTTTACACACCTCCACATGTGTATTTCACACTGCAATTTATTTTCTGTGGCCCTAAATGGCGTTTTTTGGAAGAGCACAACACAACCACAGTATTTAACCACTGAATCGCACAGCTATAGAAGTGCAGAGAATGCTATTCAAAAAAAATTTTGTTTTTTTTAGTATAGCACTGTACAATATATAGAAATTGTTTATTTTACACACCTCCACATGTGTATTTCACACTGCAAAATATTTTCTGTGGCCCTAAATGGCGTTTTTTGGAAGAGCACAACACAACCACAGTATTTAACCACTGAATCGCACAGCTATAGAAGTGCAGAGAATGCTATTCAAAAAAAATGTTTTTTTTTTTAGTATAGCACTGTACAATATATAGAAATTGTTTATTTTACACACCTCCACATTTGTATTTCACACTGCAATTTATTTTCTGTGGCCCTAAATGGCGTTTTTTGGAAGAGCACAACACAACCACAGTATTTAACCACTGAATCGCACAGCTATAGAAGTGCAGAGAATGCTATTCAAAAAAAAATTGTTTTTTTTAGTATAGCACTGTACAATATATAGAAATTGTTTATGTTACACACCTCCACATGTGTATTTCACACTGCAATTTTTTTTCTGTGGCCCTAAATGGCGTTTTTTGGAAGAGCACAACAACCCCAACAGTATATAACCGCTGAATCGCACAGCTGCAGAGGCCAGAGAATGCTATTCAAAAATAATGTTGTTTTTTCACACACCTCCAGATGTGTATTTCACACTGCAAAATATTTTCTGTGGCCCTAAATGGCGTTTTTTGCAAGAGCACAACAACCCCAACAGTATATAACCGCTGAATCGCACAGCTGCAGAGGCCAGAGAACGCTTTTTAAAAATAATGTTGTTTTTTCACACACCTCCAGATGTGTATTTCACACTGCAAAATATTTTCTGTGGCCCTAAATGGCGTTTTTTGGAAGAGCACAACACAACCACAGTATTTAACCACTGAATCGCACAGCTATAGAAGTGCAGAGAATGCTATTCAAAAAAAATTTTGTTTTTTTTAGTATAGCACTGTACAATATATAGAAATTGTTTATTTTACACACCTCCACATGTGTATTTCACACTGCAATTTATTTTCTGTGGCCCTAAATGGCGTTTTTTGGAAGAGCACAACACAACCACAGTATTTAACCACTGAATCGCACAGCTATAGAAGTGCAGAGAATGCTATTCAAAAAAAATGTTTTTTTTTTTAGTATAGCACTGTACAATATATAGAAATTGTTTATTTTACACACCTCCACATGTGTATTTCACACTGCAATTTTTTTTCTGTGGCCTTAAATGGCGTTTTTTGGAAGAGCACAACAACCCCAACAGTATATAACGGCTGAATCGCACAGCTGCAGAGGCCAGAGAATGCTATTCAAAAATAATGTTGTTTTTTCACACACCTCCAGATGTGTATTTCACACTGCAAAATATTTTCTGTGGCCCTAAATGGCGTTTTTTGCAAGAGCACAACAACCCCAACAGTATATAACCGCTGAATCGCACAGCTGCAGAGGCCAGAGAATGCTTTTTAAAAATAATGTTGTTTTTTCACACACCTCCAGATGTGTATTTCACACTGCAAAATATTTTCTGTGGCCCTAAATGGCGTTTTTTGGAAGAGCACAACACAACCACAGTATTTAACCACTGAATCACACAGCTATAGAAGTGCAGAGAATGCTATTCAAAAAAAAAGTTGTTTTTTTTAGTATAGCACTGTACAATATATAGAAATTGTTTATTTTACACACCTCCACATGTGTATTTCACACTGCAATTTATTTTCTGTGGCCCTAAATGGCGTTTTTTGGAAGAGCACAACACAACCACAGTATTTAACCACTGAATCGCACAGCTATAGAAGTGCAGAGAATGCTATTCAAAAAAAATGTTGTTTTTTTTAGTATAGCACTGTACAATATATAGAAATCGTTTATTTTACACACCTCCACATGTGTATTTCACACTGCAATTTATTTTCTGTGGCCCTAAATGGCGTTTTTTGGAAGAGCACAACAACCCCAACAGTATATAACCGCTGAATCGCACAGCTGCAGAGGCCAGAGAATGCTATTCAAAAATAATGTTGTTTTTTCACACACCTCCAGATGTGTATTTCACACTGCAAAATATTTTCTGTGGCCCTAAATGGCGTTTTTTGCAAGAGCACAACAACCCCAACAGTATATAACCGCTGAATCGCACAGCTGCAGAGGCCAGAGAACGCTTTTTAAAAATAATGTTGTTTTTTCACACACCTCCAGATGTGTATTTCACACTGCAAAATATTTTCTGTGGCCCTAAATGGCGTTTTTTGGAAGAGCACAACACAACCACAGTATTTAACCACTGAATCGCACAGCTATAGAAGTGCAGAGAATGCTATTCAAAAAAAATGTTTTTTTTTTTTAGTATAGCACTGTACAATATATAGCAATTGTTTATTTTACACACCTCCACATGTGTATTTCACACTGCAATTTATTTTCTGTGGCCCTAAATGGCGTTTTTTGGAAGAGCACAACACAACCACAGTATTTAACCACTGAATCGCACAGCTATAGAAGTGCAGAGAATGCTATTCAAAAAAAATTTTGTTTTTTTTAGTATAGCACTGTACAATATATAGAAATTGTTTATTTTACACACCTCCACATGTGTATTTCACACTGCAAATTATTTTCTGTGGCCCTAAATGGCGTTTTTTGGAAGAGCACAACAACCCCAACAGTATATAACCGCTGAATCGCACAGCTGCAGAGGCCAGAGAATGCTATTCAAAAATAATGTTGTTTTTTCACACACCTCCAGATGTGTATTTCACACTGCAAAATATTTTCTGTGGCCCTAAATGGCGTTTTTTGCAAGAGCACAACAACCCCAACAGTATATAACCGCTGAATCGCACAGCTGCAGAGGCCAGAGAACGCTTTTTAAAAATAATGTTGTTTTTTCACACACCTCCAGATGTGTATTTCACACTGCAAAATATTTTCTGTGGCCCTAAATGGCGTTTTTTGGAAGAGCACAACACAACCACAGTATTTAACCACTGAATCGCACAGCTATAGAAGTGCAGAGAATGCTATTCAAAAAAAATGTTGTTTTTTTTAGTATAGCACTGTACAATATATAGAAATTGTTTATTTTACACACCTCCACATGTGTATTTCACACTGCAATTTATTTTCTGTGGCCCTAAATGGCGTTTTTTGGAAGAGCACAACACAACCACAGTATTTAACCACTGAATCACACAGCTATAGAAGTGCAGAGAATGCTATTCAAAAAAAATGTTGTTTTTTTTAGTATAGCACTGTACAATATATAGAAATTGTTTATTTTACACACCTCCACATGTGTATTTCACACTGCAATTTTTTTTCTGTGGCCCTAAATGGCGTTTTTTGGAAGAGCACAACAACCCCAACAGTATATAACGGCTGAATCGCACAGCTGCAGAGGCCAGAGAATGCTATTCAAAAATAATGTTGTTTTTTCACACACCTCCAGATGTGTATTTCACACTGCAAAATATTTTCTGTGGCCCTAAATGGCGTTTTTTGCAAGAGCACAACAACCCCAACAGTATATAACCGCTGAATCGCACAGCTGCAGAGGCCAGAGAATGCTTTTTAAAAATAATGTTGTTTTTTCACACACCTCCAGATGTGTATTTCACACTGCAAAATATTTTCTGTGGCCCTAAATGGCGTTTTTTGGAAGAGCACAACACAACCACAGTATTTAACCACTGAATCGCACAGCTATAGAAGTGCAGAGAATGCTATTCAAAAAAAATGTTGTTTTTTTTAGTATAGCACTGTACAATATATAGAAATTGTTTATTTTACACACCTCCACATGTGTATTTCACACTGCAATTTATTTTCAGTGGCCCTAAATGGCGTTTTTTGGAAGAGCACAACACAACCACAGTATTTAACCACTGAATCGCACAGCTATAGAAGTGCAGAGAATGCTATTCAAAAAAAATTTTGTTTTTTTTAGTATAGCACTGTACAATATATAGAAATTGTTTATTTTACACACCTCCACATGTGTATTTCACACTGCAATTTTTTCTGTGGCCCTAAATGGCGTTTTTTGGAAGAGCACAACACAACCACAGTATTTAACCACTGAATCGCACAGCTATAGAAGTGCAGAGAATGCTATTCAAAAAAAATGTTTTTTTTTTTAGTATAGCACTGTACAATATATAGAAATTATTTATTTTACACACCTCCACATGTGTATTTCACACTGCAATTTTTTTTCTGTGGCCCTAAATGGCGTTTTTTGGAAGAGCACAACAACCCCAACAGTATATAACCGCTGAATCGCACAGCTGCAGAGGCCAGAGAATGCTATTCAAAAATAATGTTGTTTTTTCACACACCTCCAGATGTGTATTTCACACTGCAAAATATTTTCTGTGGCCCTAAATGGCGTTTTTTGCAAGAGCACAACAACCCCAACAGTATATAACCGCTGAATCGCACAGCTGCAGAGGCCAGAGAATGCTTTTTAAAAATAATGTTGTTTTTTCACACACCTCCAGATGTGTATTTCACACTGCAAAATATTTTCTGTGGCCCTAAATGGCGTTTTTTGGAAGAGCACAACACAACCACAGTATTTAACCACTGAATCGCACAGCTATAGAAGTGCAGAGAATGCTATTCAAAAAAAATGTTGTTTTTTTTAGTATAGCACTGTACAATATATAGAAATTGTTTATTTTACACACCTCCACATGTGTATTTCACACTGCAATTTATTTTCTGTGGCCCTAAATGGCGTTTTTTGGAAGAGCACAACAACCCCAACAGTATATAACCGCTGAATCGCACAGCTGCAGAGGCCAGAGAATGCTATTCAAAAATAATGTTGTTTTTTCACACACCTCCAGATGTGTATTTCACACTGCAAAATATTTTCTGTGGCCCTAAATGGCGTTTTTTGCAAGAGCACAACAACCCCAACAGTATATAACCGCTGAATCGCACAGCTGCAGAGGCCAGAGAATGCTATTCAAAAATAATGTTGTTTTTTCACACACCTCCAGATGTGTATTTCACACTGCAAAATATTTTCTGTGGCCCTAAATGGCGTTTTTTGCAAGAGCACAACAACCCCAACAGTATATAACCGCTGAATCGCACAGCTGCAGAGGCCAGAGAATGCTTTTTAAAAATAATGTTGTTTTTTCACACACCTCCAGATGTGTATTTCACACTGCAAAATATTTTCTGTGGCCCTAAATGGCGTTTTTTGCAAGAGCACAACAACCCCAACAGTATATAACCGCTAAATCGCACAGCTGCAGAGGCCAGAGAATGCTATTCAAAAATAATGTTGTTTTTTCACACACCTCCAGATGTGTATTTCACACTGCAAAATATTTTCTGTGGCCCTAAATGGCGTTTTTTGCAAGAGCACAACAACCCCAACAGTATATAACCGCTGAATCGCACAGCTGCAGAGGCCAGAGAATGCTTTTTAAAAATAATGTTGTTTTTTCACACACCTCCAGATGTGTATTTCACACTGCAAAATATTTTCTGTGGCCCTAAATGGCGTTTTTTGCAAGAGCACAACAACCCCAACAGTATATAACCGCTGAATCGCACAGCTGCAGAGGCCAGAGAATGCTATTCAAAAATAATGTTGTTTTTTCACACACCTCCAGATGTGTATTTCACACTGCAAAATATTTTCTGTGGCCCTAAATGGCGTTTTTTGCAAGAGCACAACAACCCCAACAGTATATAACCGCTGAATCGCACAGCTGCAGAGGCCAGAGAATGCTTTTTAAAAATAATGTTGTTTTTTCACACACCTCCAGATGTGTATTTCACACTGCAAAATATTTTCTGTGGCCCTAAATGGCGTTTTTTGCAAGAGCACAACAACCCCAACAGTATATAACCGCTGAATCGCACAGCTGCAGAGGCCAGAGAATGCTTTTTAAAAATAATGTTGTTTTTTCACACACCTCCAGATGTGTATTTCACACTGCAAAATATTTTCTGTGGCCCTAAATGGCGTTTTTTGCAAGAGCACAACAACCCCAACAGTATATAACCGCTGAATCGCACAGCTGCAGAGGCCAGAGAATGCTTTTTAAAAATAATGTTGTTTTTTCACACACCTCCAGATGTGTATTTCACACTGCAAAATATTTTCTGTGGCCCTAAATGGCGTTTTTTGCAAGAGCACAACAACCCCAACAGTATATAACCGCTGAATCGCACAGCTGCAGAGGCCAGAGAATGCTTTTTAAAAATAATGTTGTTTTTTCACACACCTCCAGATGTGTATTTCACACTGCAAAATATTTTCTGTGGCCCTAAATGGCGTTTTTTGCAAGAGCACAACAACCCCAACAGTATATAACCGCTGAATCGCACAGCTGCAGAGAATGCTATTCAAAAAAAAGTTTTTTTTTTTTTTTTTAGTATAGCATAGTACAAGAAAAATATATAGAAATTGGTTATTTCACACAACTAGAGATATACACTGCAAAATATTTTTTTTGCCCAAAAATAGGTCTTTTTTGCGCACAACAAAGTGCCTTTTTTTTTTTTTTTGCAACAGCACAATAAAGTGCCTTTTTTTTTTTTTGGGGCCCAAAAATGGGTCTTTTTAGCAAAAGCACAATAAAGTGCCTTTTTTTTTCTGCCCGAAATAGGTCTTTTAGCAAGAGCACAATACAGCCACAGTATGGAATAGGTGTATCACTCAACGTAATGCAGTGCTGGTGCACTGAGCTTGCAACACAAACAGATAAACCTATGCAGATAGCTGAGCTATTATATCTCTCAATCTGGACTCCTATCTAAATCTCTCTCCCTGAAAGCACAAACAGGATCCTGCCCCTACACTACACTACACTGTTTCTCTATCTTTTCTATCAGTAGATTGCAGAATCAGGACTAACTCCTATCATATAATTCTCTCCCTCACAGCAACAGCAGCCAGGATCCTTTCCCTACACTGTCTAAAAGCAGAGTGACGATCTGTGCTGTGTGCCTCTTGCTTATATAGAAGCTGGTCACATGCTGGGTCACATGTTGCACTGACCAATCACAGCCATGCCATTAGTAGGCATGGCTATGATGGCTTCTAAGGGCACACCAGCTAATCAAATGGTGATTGGCTGGCCCCTGAAGCATTTCTAACTGCGCCATTAAATTCCCGAATCCGAACCCGAACCCGGACTTTAGCGCAAAATCCGGGGTTGGGAAAACGCCAAAATTCGGTACGGACCCGAACTTTACAGTTCGGGTCCGCTCAACACTAGTCACTACTACCCAGATGTTCTTTTATATGCTCTGCATGGTTTGAGATTACCAGGTCCAGCAGAGCATCATTTCTAGTTGGGTCCTCTATGAACTGTACCATAAAACTGTCTTACAATAGGTTTTTGCCCTATGAATGTTCCTGCAGTGCCATTACTCCAGTCAATCTCTGGGTAGTTAAAATCTCCCATTATTAGTACTATCCCACCACTTTCAGCCCTTTCTATCTGTGCAAGGAGCTCAGTCTCTACTTCCTCATTAACACTGGGTGACCTATGACAAACTGCAATGATTAATATGCAATGAATATGCAATTCACCCAATATGCTTCAGCCTCATCACACTCCCTATCAACTAGGTCCTCTTTCACACTCGCTTTGAGATGATTTCTCACATAGAGACAGACACCACCAACTGTGAGTTCCTTTTAAAATTAATTAAATGTATTTTTCCATAAACCAGCATAGGTATGTAGTGATCCCCCCAAAGGGGCCACTGGAAATAATTCAGGTCTTCCTTACCTGTTCAGAGGCTGCCAGGCCCAGATACCAGTACCAGGATACACTGACAAAATTCTGGCCCAGTCTAGGAGTGTCTTTTTGAAGATTTATTGCAGTACTTGAACACAGGCAGGTAGGCGGATAAGGGTGCTGATACTCCCAAAACACACGTAGGCATTAAAGGACAAAATCTCAAGCAAAGTCCTTTAGTAGCAGCCTTAAGTATTGCTGGAGGTAAAAGGGACAGACAGCTAGTCTGAGACTCTGTAAGAACTGTCATAAACCTTGTAGTAACCTCTGGCATCTAACCCTCATGCACAGACATGCATAGATTTCTAGGCAAAGGGTCCTTAGCACAATGTCCGTAGACAGCTTCCAACTAGCTTCCCTGTGACACTATTCAGTGAAAGGGGTCCTTCTCCAGCCCAGCTACCTAGTAGGGTCCTCTTTGAAATGTCATTCAATCCAGGTTCCTCCAGGCTCTCAGCCAAGCACATGCTAACAGGCCTAACAATGGCTCTTCAGTAACATAGTCTACTTCCCAGGGGGGGAGGCCCCAGCAGAGAGAGACCTCTAAACAGACCTCCCCAAACATTTATCTTATCCCCAGCCACACCCTCTGCGTCCCCCTCCCCGGGATTGGCTAGGATTGCCCCATGGTGTCCCCAAACCCAACAAATTTTGCTTCTAAAACGCTTCATCTGGAGTGAAATGTGAACAAAATAACAAACATCAGAAATACCACTTGGCAAATGGTGGCCATATCCATGTTTGCTTCATATTTATAATGCTTTAAATTGGCATGTTGTGATGTCACTACATCATGTGTGCATCATCTTGTGATTGCATCATCCTGTTGCCATACGTGATGAGCGTATTGACGTCATCGAGTCACACCGCTACATCACATCATGAGTGTAGACGTCATTGTGCCATAAGCAGCACCTAGCAACTTACTATGCCTTCCCTATTGGCGCTACTATTCTTTAGGAACCATATTTCACACAGGACAATGCCTCCCTCTACAGATTACCAGGGCAGCTTTGTTGATGGCCTTCATTACTTTAGTGATAAATATAAAACACATATAATATAAATAATCCATCTGTCAATTAAATAATTGTGGATGGAGCCCCAAACCAATCGTATCTATAATCCTCTTCAAATGGGGTGGGGAAATTTCTATTAAAAGTAAAGTTTTAGGTTGTGGTGGGTTAAATGAATGGTGAATGGATCACAATGTGACTATATATATATATATATATGCGTTTGTGATTATCAAGCTATGTATACTATATTTCATATATGATAGTTTACATATGTATATTTCAGGCATGCATTTAGCTGTTTACCTGGAGTTCAACAACAGATTCACTTTAAACTTTAGCGACCAGGAGTAAACAAAGGCAGCAGAAATTAGCTCTAATTGGATCTTTCACAGAGGATTCTCCTACCAACATGCAATGGTTTCCTAGCTAATCACCAAGCGCTGTCACTTGAATTAGAAACTCTTTCCTATGGTAGCTGAATAGATTGCAAAGAAAAATCACTGCACCAGGTGAGAGACTGCAGGATCAATAAATAGTGTAAGACTCCTCATACGGCAGCAAGCCCCTGCTCGCCTGCCATAGAAGACTCAATGAAGGAAGGTACTGTGCGAAACTAGTCCACCTCTGTTCCGGCTACTGCAACCGTGGTGTGTGTCATTGTTTGCATGGAATATTCAATAAATAGACTTCAATCGCATTGGTGTTCAGCCAATTTCTTCCTTCATTCAGCTGAATAGATTGGCTTGGCGCCAAAGGAAAGGTGTGTATATGCTGCTGGGGAGGGGCATTAAAACACGAGTCTATCATAGGTCTTGCATGATCAACCTAAATTCATCCCACATCTGCTCACACGAAAGCAAAACCATATATATTATGCTATAATCAAAAATAAGACATTGCTATTTAAGCAAATTACAAAAACAAAGATAAGTTATATTTACGCAGTGCAATCACTGTGCAAGCAGTATTATTTATTTTTTATCCAAGGTGTGCAGGAACCTAGTGCCCAGAGAAAACCCAAAAATTTGTTTGGACCTTAGGCTTTTATGTGCTGTCAAGTTAAGAAAAATGCCTCCTGGACATTAAAACTAAGGGTCCTTTCCCCATGAAGGGTCAGAAGAAAGAGGCATATTCTATATAACCCCTTCAGTCTTCAGAGCTTATCAATATAGTTTGCTACACTCATGCTGCCGACAATAAGAAAAAAAATATGTGAAAACAGAGACAACTGTGATAAAAAAAATGAATTTAAAAAGGATATATGGCTTTTGTAATGGCTGCCCAAGTATGAAAGGGGTTAACGCCGTTTAAGATATTCCCTGTCTGGACACACATCCACTGCCGATCCTCCGCAGTCAGGCGACCGCTTCCCATAGGATTAATCCTTCCAAACATACGAGACAAACACTCTGTGTTGAAGTTCCAAAAACAGGGAATTAATTTATTACAAGCACATGGTAACACATTTCTCTTCAAAAACCCTTCCCTCCCATCCTTGGGGAACAGGGCGGGTTAAACTGTCCAATGACAATGGTCATACAAGTCAGGTGTGTTCAAACTTCTCTTTCAGTAAACAGTCTTAGCAGGAGGGGTGATTCCCCCCCCCCTCACAGAAAGACACTTAAACATCCCATAATAGGCAGCCAGATGGTCTACCAAGCTCCAATCCACATCACCACAGTAGCAGACTTAATTACCACAAGCCACAATAGACAACAGAATGCAATCACACCCCATCACAGCAAATATTACACAACAGCCCACACACAATATACACCCAATATAAACCATGTATATACAGCCTTGAATATGACTATCCCAAATCATGGTGGGGTTCTCATTCCCCCTGTGCCTCAAGTGACCCCTGTCACAGCTTTAGTGTCTCTATGGGTAGCCTTATATGGCCCAAATGTTGAATGCAATGTACTTGAGCCAAGCTCCATTTGCAATGACATAATCAGGCAGGGGCTTAGGGGCATGTATGGTTTCACTAGGGAGACAATTATGAGAATTTCTATCCATCATGTAAAATCATTAAAAGAACTCTGTGCTAGCAGACTCAAACCATTAGGTGGAGAAAATAGAAGCATTTTGTGGTATCCACAGTTGGCTGACTAAGAAAAGATCTTAGCTGGTCTTAGCAGTATAGCTAAGAGTTAAAAGCAGACATCCCACATCCTGTCATTCCTGATAAGACATCTATTTATCTGAATGTGATGCATTTAACGTATTTTCAAATGGCTTTTCTTGGCTCCCCTACAACTTATAAGAACAGATACTACAACTGATTTAGCCAAACTTTGTCAAGGGTTGACCAGGTCCTGGAATGATTATGGAAAAAAAAAACATCATTGACATTTGTTACATTCATCTTGAGACTCTTCTTTCTTCAGAGAACTCTGGTGCTGTTTTGGACTATCAATGGTACTGTCTCAAAGCTCTGCTATTAGGGCTTGTTCACACTTGACTCATTTTCTAACACTTTACAAATAGCATTAGTATGGGTGTTATGCCTTGTACACACGATGTGTATGCCCCATCAGCCTTTTTCCATTGGAAATTCTGAGGAATTCCGTTGGAGTTTAGATAGAGAACATGTTCTCTTTTACTCCGATGGAATTCCATCGGAATTCTGATGTGATTTTGGCCGGGCAAAAGTCCGACCTTGTATACGGGGCATTAGACTTGCATTAATGAGCTTCGGTATGGGTGTTAGATTGGCATTTTACAAGCATTAACGACGAGTTAAAAATGCTCCTCAAATGCCCTATGAGTGTTAAGACATGTTCAACTGCTCCACAAATGCCTACTCCATCACAATTAATAAACTAATCTTAAGGCCCTGCAACCACACCGCAACTGCCTGCCAATATTGGGGATATTTATTATAGCAAAAAGTAAAAAAAGTTTTATTTAATTGCGCAAATTTAGTTTGGGTACAGCATTGCATGACCGCACAATTGTCAGTTAAAGCAATGAAGTGCCAAATTGTAAAAAGTGCTCTGGTCAGGAAGGGGGTAAAATCTTCCGGGGCTGAAGTGGTTAAGATTTTTAATTTTAATGCCAGTTTAATTGTTTACCTGCATGCTAAAACCATTAAGGGAGAATGATAGTTATCCCACGCTTACTATTTATGGCCTGTATATAAAGGTCAAAGATGATGGATGGCTGCAGGCAACCAAATTGTGTTCCCACAGTACGAACTAAAAAATAAATAAAAAATACCTGTTCCTGCACCTAATTGTGTGTATCAAATAATAAAATTGTAATATCAAACCATTCCTTGAAATAAATGTGCACCAATTAGATATGTGCACAACATAAAAATTTGTTTAGTTTGGTTTCGTTTCTATGCGTTTCCATTGATTCGTAACGATTCGTAATTTCATAAGACGTGGGTTATCGTATTCGGACTCTTTCGTATTTCCGTAAGGGTTATTTTTCTGTTGATTCGTTTTTCCGTTAGTCTAAATTTCGTTGATTCGAAATTCGTATTTACATTATATTTTATATTCGGCCGCGTTCGTATTTTCGTAAGAACTATATTTTCGTTGATTTGCAGTGATTCGTATTTTCATGTCTAATTTCCGTTGATTGGAAAATCGTACTTTTGTAGATTTAATTACATTCGTACTTTCGTTAGAATACATTTTCCGTTTATTCAAAACACTACTCGTCGTAATTTTGTAATTCGTACTTTCGTGAGATTGACTATCTCATTTATTCGTACTTTCATAACATTGTTTTCGTAGATTAGTAATCGGGGCATAATTCGTAATTTTACATAATGTGTCAGAATAGGAGAAAACAAAAATATGTCAGAGATATTACAAAATACAAATATAGAAATTAGAATCTAGACAGAGTATGCTTGAGAAACAAAGAATTTCTCTCTCACAAGTCACAACTTTACTCACAAATCCAACAGAACAGTGCAGCCTACCCAACCACAACCTATCTGGACTGTGGATGGAATGCACTGCAGTCTAACACAGAAAAACACACAAGGGAATAAGAAACAAGCTCATTGGGGGAAGAGACAACCTCTTCGGGGGAAGGGACAAGCTTATTGGCCATTGGCCAACGTCCAGAACTAATTCAGAACTAACGATATAGAATAATTTTTTTTTCTAATTTTCGTTGTTTTGATTTCCGTATTCCGAAGATTCGTAATTTTCGTTCATTTTGATTTTCGTTAATATGGATCTTTGTTCGTTATTTTCGTTGTTTTGTTTTACGTTTTCCGAATATTCATAATTTCGCGTTTTCGTTTATTTTGATTTTCGTTATTTTTTGATCTTTGTTCGGTATTTTCGTTGTTTTTATGTTTTCGTTTTTTACTTTTTCAGATTTTGGCTGTTTCAAATTTACTAAATTCGTATTTTCGTTGTTTTCCATATTCATTCTTTTCGATAATTCGTTGTTCGTTTGTAATTTTTTCAAACCGTTTGTTTATTCGTATGTTTACGAATCAACGAACATAACGAATTTTGACGAATAACGAATTCGTAACTAAACTAATTGCACATGTCTAGCACCAATCATAAGCAACCAAAATCTTTTGCATATCACAATAGGTTTAAATAAATAAACTGTGACGATCTGTATGATACTTCCAATTAGATATCGGGTAAAACAGTGAATTTTTTTTATATTAAATACAGTGAAACTGGATAAATTACAACTTTTCAAGTGTCCTTCAAAGTAATCCAAATTGTGATGTGATTTAAAGTGGATGAAAATAATCTCCAGGGTGTCCCCTCCTCTTTCCTTTTCCAGCCAATGGTGAGCGGTCGAGCTGTAGTACACGAGGCCGTGCACGAGCGAGAGCGTGCATGTTCCTAGGTCCTGTCAGTGGCCGCCTCGTGAGGGGGAGACCAGAGAACAGAACACAGCTGAAGGGGGGAGGAGCTGCTGACCTCATCGGAGGGAAGAACTGTCACCGTTCTCAGAGACCTACAGGCACTGGGTACGTCTCAGGGGACACCGATCTCAGGAATCTAAGGACTGTGAGGAGGACTGCAGACCCGGGTGTAGTCCTGGGAGAAGTGTTGGGGACCACTATAAAGTCCTGGAGATTTCCTGTATACAGAGACTGAGAGGGACTGAAGACCCCCGCCGTGCCCCATATAGGGGTCCTCCATGGGACTGATGACCCCCTCCGTGCCCCGGATAGGGGTCCTCCACGGGACTGAAGACCCCCGCCGTGCCCTGGATAGGGGTTCTCCATGCGACTGAAGATCCCCCGCCGTGCCCCGGATAGGGGTCCTCCATAGGGCTGAGCTCTTATATTCTTCATAAAGGGCCTCGGAGGGTCTCTGCCTGATAATGGACAGTCCTAACTGTCTACAGTGAGTCCCACAGGGACCACAGCCTTCCCGTCCCTGGAGGTTCCTAAGGGGCCAGGACCACCCAGAGAAAGCCAGCAACCTAGATGGGGGTAATCTTCTGTACGCTAAACTAAACCAAACCAAACTGAAGAAGAAATGTTCAGCCAAGAATCCGATGCAGAATGAAGATGTCGTCTACACTGCTGTGGTCAACACAACCCCCAAATAAGGTTTTATGTCACATGGAAGGCATTCATTCTTAAAGCACAACTCCTGTTCGCCATAAAACTTCACTCATTCGCCCCTCCTCCTTCCTTTGATAGAAAATGTTTGTATAATCTGGCTGAAGTTTTCACTCCTTTCCTCCCTCATTAACATGCTACTGAAATTATTAAATAAAGCCTTTCTATTTTCATTTTAGGCAAAAAAAAAAAAGCAAAAAATTTCCAGAGGTAATGTGTCAGATCTTCAGTGACTCCCACCACCTTACAAATATTGCGCTCACCTCCACATTTGACTTCTCATACTAGGTCAAATTTCGCTTTCCCCTAATGTGGGGCACAAAATAGTGGGCTCCTCTGCACTCCTCCTCCTCCTCTGCACCTTCTGGTATCCTGGTTCCGTTCCTGTAAAGGATGTGTATGGCATTTTAAATATCCGGTTCCGCCACTGTGTATAAAATCATGAAAGAAAGGGCATCCTTATAGTGTAGTAAGTTAAATTAGAGGGTTTACTAAAATTGTAGCACTTACATTACAGTTTAAAACCTTTTCTTTTGGAATGACAACAGGGCTCCGAAGCTCCCGCGTCACTTCCGGTCACTTGGCTCCACCCGTGCCTCCCCACATGGTAAAACCATGTTCGTACTGAATTGTAAGAAAGAAAAAAAAAGAAAACAAATGATCTAACCAACACAGTTTATTTCAATTAAAGTAAAAGCCATGGTTTATTTTTTCATAAATATTTATTTATTTAACAAATTATATGTAGCGGAGCCTCACTCTCCCTCTTGGGTCTTCTCGTTTGAGTGGCTTGTGTCTAGGGGTACCTGGGAGAGGAGAGTGCAGGAACACTATGCCAAGCTCTCCCCTCGTATGTGTATGAGGGTTGAGCTGAGTTATTTTAATTGCCTCCTGGTCTGTTCACTGCATACGAAGCCTCCTGCTGTTCCATGAAGATGTGTCTGCCAATAATAGAGCCCCACACCAATCGAAAGTCCAACACTCCTTTATTTCTTTGCTTCAAGGTGAACACAATCAGTTGAACTTTCAGTAACAGACAGACAGGGGTGTGGATACGAGTAGGCCCAGGCACAACTGAACTCTCCTATTCCTTTGCTAGCGAATAGGCCTGGCGCACGGTCTCTGCCACCGACCGTGAGTTTTGGTTGCTGCCACCGACCGGATGAACTGTTGAGGCCCCTGCCATAGGCCTAATAGCAGGTCCCTGCCACTGACCTGAGTTGAATAGTTGGACCGCTGCCACCGGTTATTGAATGTGAACCATCTTCCTCTCTGAACTTGGCCCCTGTTCGGGAAGGATATCCCTCCGGGCGGTCTCCAGAGGTTCACCCGGCACTGGCAATCTGCTGCACCAGGTCTTCGGGTGAGTCCCTACTCCGGTCCCTTACGCCTCTGGATTCGGGTGCCCCACTCCCGGGGCCCCCTAAGACGATCCCTCCCTCGCGGGACCCAGCGGAAGGTACTGGGCCCCAGGCCTCCGGGTGAGTACCTCACCCCAGACTGAAGGTGTCTGGGATGGAACACGAACTCCCAGTGTCCAGGCCTAGGCCGCCTGGACACTGACCGCGAACAGCAGCCCTCAGGCCGAAGGTGCCTAGGACTCGAACCTCGTGGCGAAGATGTCCACCCCCTTTATACCCTCTCCCAGCAAGCACGGCGGGTTCCCCGCCCCGCCGTACAACCGCCGCGAGAGGTCACAAAGGTACAGCACTGCAGCGATGGTTCGACCCCGGCCCAAAGTGACAGCGCCACCTGCTGGGCCGCAGGGAACCATGCATCACTGGTGTCTTCACCAGTTTTAAAAGTACATACCCGCTACATATACATACTAGAAACATTTTTTTTTTGAAAAGTGCATGTTTGGTACCGGATCAGTTTGTGTAAGAGTACATACATGTGATATTTAGCAAGAAGAGCACAATATTGTATTAGTTGCCTTGGAGCAAAATGCTAAAATTTGAGTTGGCATTTTGCTATTGGCTGTCATCACTCACCTATAAAATGCATTATGTACCTATGGTATACCACCTTTCCTATGTTTCTGTCACAGTGTACCAATGCACATCTATAGGTTACTTTTATTATTGATGGCTCTACATACAATATATCCATAACAGACATCAGAATAAAAATATAAGAGTAATTTTAGATGGTTTGTATTGCATATAGAATAACAGGGTTCACCTGCTATAATAAACTCAACACGCTAGTTGTGCCTAGAGAACGGGCATGCTTACTGCACATTGATAAGCCTGACAGTTATTTTTATCGTAGTTAGTATATATAGAGTAAGCTAACATCAAATGTTCCAGAAAACATTGGAGTGGAGAATTGATTGGCACATGGTAGTTCTTTGCAGAACTGACACCATCTGCAGAGATGAAGCAAGACGGGTGGCATGTCTAAAGACTAAATGCTTCCAGCCTCTCAGGAAGCATCATATAAATACAGAACAAGTGGAGCATGTAAGTACCTGACTGATGTGAATATCACAACATTTCAACTATCACCGTTCTACTGTGTACATCTCTTCGGATCATCTTCATTCCCTATCTAAGGATCTCGTTTTCTTTCTGTCTTCACTATTCTCAATTAGAGTATGAAAGTCCTATGCTGTATAACATTTTTAGAACATTTGGAACATTTGGAATTAATCAAACACAGGTTCCTTTCAGCTATGGGAATGTGTGCCAGAGAAAATGCTGAGAAAAATGCAGTGGTGTAAAATTTGAAATACCGTACTGTTTTTCCACTACCTTGTAGTTGGGACTGTCTATGGGAAGAATGTCACCTTGCCTCTAGGTCAGGTGACAGATATAAGAGGCAAAGTGAGTGATATATGTCCGTTTTAGGTAGGTGGTTCAGAACTAGTGCCAGAATTAAAAGGCTAAAAAAATGCTCCCTGTAAAGAAATAAGTTAACACATACAGTACCTTTCTACAGCTGATCTTTTCTCTATTGAAGATTTAGGGCTCCTTCACCTGTGCAGCAGTGCCTTCCTGGATGCCTACTTTCTTCTTTTTTTCATATTTTTTGGCTATATCTCCTAAACCTGCACGGTTTAGGAGAATTTTACCATACACGCTTGCACTGAAGTCATCTGCGTATGTGCACTGAAGAAAGGGCACAATCATGCTGTTCCTTAAGGGCCCATGCCTTGTCCGTCGGCTCCCGTGCGCATGCGGTGAGTGACATCACGTGACTCTAGCCCAGTGTTTCTCAACTCCAGTCCTCAAGGCGCACCAACAGGTCATGTTTTTGGGATTTCCATTGATTTGCACAGGTGATTTGAGCAGTTTCACTGCCTTAGTAATTACCATATCTGTTTCATCTGCAGGAAATCCCAAAAACATGACCTGTTGGTGCGCCTTGAGGACTGGAGTTGAGAAACACTGCTCTAGCCAGTCACAGAGCTGGAGTCCACTGCCCCCGAAGGAAAAGGGGTGAAGATGGACGCGGCCACCAGCGGGGACCTCTGGGACATTTCAGGCTTCGTTTGCAGGTAAGTGCAACATAATGGGCTAGTATGCAATGCATACTAGCCCATTATGTTTTTACTTTGCAGGGAAAAAAAGAGGAAATAAAACCCATCAGGGTTTACTTTAGACTTGTGCACAACGGAAAAAATTTGTTTAGTTTTGGTTCGTTTCTTGTGCACAACGGAAACATTTGTTTAGTTTCGGTTCATTTCTTTTCGGTCCTGTTGATTTGTAATCGTTCGTAATTTTGCTAGATGGGATTTTTCGTGTTCGGACTAATTCGTATTTTCGGTAGAATACATTGTTTTTTGTTGATTCTGGACACAACTCCTACTTTTGTAACTTTTTTTGGGTTCGTTGATTCGTAATTGTCCGTGTCTCTCTCACAACAACGCTGCCTATTATGCCTAATGTGCTTCGAATGGATTTATACTTTTCTAAATACATAGCGGTTATTTGTAACGATTCGAAATCTTGTACTTTACTTTAGTTTTTTACATGCGGCTATAGCCTCCGCCCCTGTACACCATTTTGAGAGGGAGTTCAGCATGGTGAGGGAGAAGCAGAGAGCAGAGCAGAGTGGTATTGTGCTTCAAATTGATTCGTACATTCGTAACTTTTTTCATAACGAATTATGTCGCAGACATTCGGGCATTCGCTATATAATTTATTTTGGATTCGGTTTTATTCATAATTGCTTTGTTCGGAAATTTGAATGCTTCCGAATGTCCGAAAGTTGCTAAATTCGGACGGATTTTGATTCGTTACGAAACGAATTGCACAAGCCTAGTTTACTTCCTCTTTAAAATACTGCATTGCAACTGCGGTTGCAGCCGACTCCTATTGACCTCTGTCCAGCTGTAATGTTAGGATTTAGGTGGATGGCCAGGGGGCTGTAAAATCATAATTCAACTGCCTGTTTTTACTGCCAAATGGCTCCAGTGTAAAGGAGCTCTTTAGCCTTCAGCATACAAAACACACCAGCAAGTCAACTATGGGGTTGACTTACTAAGATGGTTCACTTTGCAAGGGAAGTTGCTCTTTGCAAGAGCTTTGTGAATGTGGTGAAGTCTCACTTTGAAAGAATTCCGATTTACGTGTGTAGCGGACACCCAAAATTGCATGAACTGGTCGAGGAGTCTCGGGCACCTTTAGCCCGAGGCTACAGAGTTTCAGGTAGGCCCAGTACCTTCAACTGGGTCTACAAAACCAACCACTGGAGTCTCAGGGAACCCAAGGGAGGGTGGCCCGCTCTGAAATAGAGGAAACCGGGGGAGGACCTGTCCGATGGATCAGTGAAGGAAGTCGCGGTCTCGGAGAGGCCTGGTTGCCTATCAGAGGGAAGGATTCGTGAGTTGCAATATATCTCCTGTAGTGTGCCCCATTGGCACCTATGGTCTCTAAATATCTACAGGCGTTATGAAGTTCTAAATTCAGGAACCAAAGGATTCTGTGGCAGAGGATCTCCTGAACTTGTCCGTGAAGGGGACTTAAACTAAGTGTCATGTTCGTACTTCACTCCGGCTGCTAGAACTGTGAGAGGGATCTATGCGGGTGAGCAGTACCCACTCAGGCTTGAGTGGAGAATAGGGTGCCGTGTACCTGAACCTAATTCCCTACTAGATTCTATTGCTGTCTTCAACCTTTCTCCCAAAGTTATTTCAAGCAAAAGAAAATAAACTCAGTTGTTGGAGTTTAATTACTGTCTGGACATTGGCCTTTTTCCGGGGAAGAATAGACTTTTCCCTACATTCTAGGGACGAGAACCAATGGAGGGGAGATAACTCGCTGCAGGACCCAAAATTGCAAGAACACCGCTCAACCTGTTATACCAGGAGGATACGGGCATGTGGCATGGTGTGCCTTTGCTCCTGCGGGTGAAGGTAGGCAGGAAAAAAGGGTCTGTTTGCTACACGTGCAAGGAAAATAAAAAATACAGCATTTTTTCTTGCACATGGGTGAACGATTAGTTGAGTAGTAAATCAACCCCTATGTCTCTACAAGTCACAGTAGTGAATGCATGTGTGTAATTGGAGGGTAATTCCCTTTTAGGATTTCCCCCACTCTGTTTCCTGCCATCTCTGCCCACTCATAAGGCTATAGAAGGATAGGGCAATGCCTGCTCAGAGTAGTGGTTTCTAAAGAAGAATTAGAAGACTGCAGGATGTAAGAAAGATTGAAATCACAGTTTTCCCCTGAGTGGGCCATGTCATGAGCCTGGTTCTCCAGCTGACTCTGGGCCACAGAAATTAAGCATTAGGTTGAGACTGTAGTATGCATCTCAGCAAGGTTAAGTAGTTTATTTCATGTTTGCTGATCACCCATATGTTTGGAGAGGCTTAAGTGCAATAGGTTGTTCACTTTTCAAGAAAATGCCTTTTATGCAAGTAAACTGAAAAAGACACATTGATCCAACTGGATATTCCATGAGTGTGTGTACAGCTGGGATGTAAAGTACTTTTCAGGGTTAATTGTGTGTACACCTTCATGGAGCCTCTGCTAGTGAGGGCTGGAGTAGTCAGTGACCATCATGTGACCCCCAGTGTTAGAGTGTTGAGGAGGATAGCAATCCTGATCTGTAGGAAAGTGAGGGACATGCATAACCATACCTCCCAACTGGCAGGGATTGGGCGGGACTTTCCCGCAATGACAACCTATTCCCGCACCCCCGCACGAGATGTAATTTTCCCACATTATGATGCAAGGACGCGAGGAGGAGGTCCGAGGAAGAGGGGGAGAATGAAGGATGAAGAGCATATGTAAGTAGACACCTTTTTTTGTTCGGCAGCCCGCGGCACCTCCCCCCCACTGAATGAACTGAATGAACTGACAGATGTTTAAACAATGCCTCCGGCTGCCCGCGGCACCCCCCGCTCAACAACCGGAGTGTTACATACGGCGTCCGCACCCCCCCAGCTCAACAACCGGAGTGTTACATGCGGCGTCCGCACATCCCCCCCACTCAACAACAGGTGTGTCTGTAAACTTACATACGACGTAAACCACCCCCCCCGCTCAACAACTTCACTTCACCTCACTTATGTTGTCCCGCATTGTAATATATAAAAGTTGGGAGGTATTGGCATAACTAAATGAATGTGGGAACCATGTGAAACACCTTATGAATAATGTCAGGTTTTGTGGGAATGTAGCGTTACCCCCCCCCCCCCCAACTTGTTCCTGAATCTGTTGCTGTTGTGCCTATGAAAGTGTGTTTATTAGAGAAGTGGTTACTAGGCCTTAGGCCTCTCACAACCAGGCAAACCCTGAAAGCTGTCATAATGGTGGTGTATATTCCAGCCACAAGTGGCGAGCTGACCCTAACCTTGTGCTAAGGACTTGTAGCGCTTGGTTGCTACTAACAAACATCCAACAAATCACCCTGCTGCCAGACCCCCATATATCATTTTTGAGACAATGAGCAGTCATTTGCATTGTTTTGTTTTTTTGTTTATTGGGGGATATAACTTGGTTGGGATAAAGGGGGATATGGGATGCCCATAGAACTTGTTGAATTGCCATCACATTTAGAGAACATTGATTAGTAGATTTAGCCTTGAAGAACTGATGTACTCTTAACATTCACAGTCTCTTCCCCTGCATATCTCCATGCAGACTATTGCTTCTCCTCCTCTACACTAGCTCCTGCAGAATATCACTCCCAGGACTTTTCTCCTCCTGCACAAATCTTCCACTGTAAAAACGTTAGATTCCTGTCTCATCATCTTTAGTATGTCAAAAGAGGATCACCCTGAATAACCCCCAGATTGCTGGCTGTAATTAGTTACTGTTGAAATGTTGCTTGAATAATGTTACTTGAGCGCTGTTACTAGGCCAGAAGTCTGCAGCACTTCTCCCCGGCGACCTAGCAATTTTAGTAGCACTTGGTAACAGGTGGACTACTGCTCCCAGCTAGCCCGGCCTGCAAATCCTGCACCCTCAGGCCACAGTGACTTGTCACTACACCCCACAGTCTCTCCTCTATTCAGGCACTACTCACCAATGACCGTGTAAAGATGAGGACTTCATCCATGACCGTATAAGGATGAAGTTCCCTCCCAGACTCCCTGGCATGTCCCGGCACCCAGCACTCCACTGTTGTATACACACTGACCTTCTCCTGCCCCAAGTTCACGATGGAGGACTTTATCCGGACATACGTTCCAGCAGCACCTTCTTCCCCTCTGCTCCAGGAATTCCTCATCTGTGACTGTGTACAGAATCGGACCTCATCCATGACCGTGTAAGGACGAGGTTCCCTCACAGCTCTCCCCGGGCCACTCCGCTTTCGGCGTGCCCCCCCCCCCCAGATGGGGATGCCCTACAGCAACTGCCTAGTATTCCATTCTCCACTTCTCCTGGCCGACAATCCCCCCCAGCAGCATGTGACCTCAGCTTAATTGGGAGGCCTGGTCAGGGCTCCTCACATGAGCTGCCTGCCACTCCAATTCCAGGTCATGCCTCTCTTCCAGAACAATCTCCCTGGAAAAAACCCTATTCTAGCACCTACCTATGGTAGAGGGTGCTGCAGACTCTATAGTAGGCCCCTGTTGCCGGAACTGTGTAAGTCACCAGTTGGTGCTACAGATGTGGCAGGTAGTGGATGGTATCACATCACGCAGCATGTACTAATCATGTGACATATCTGGAAATGTCAGATGCTGAAGATTCTTCAACCATCTCTTGTGGTGGATTTCGACGTGCCTCTAAACTTACCTCTTCTCTGCAAGCCGATCCCTGTTTGTATCATACTTCAGAGGGGATTGACAGGCAATGAGTAGACTTTCTGATGCCTCCTCACTGCCTGTTTTAACCATGTTTTTTGCTGACAAATGCAATGCAACCATGTGCATTGTGGCACTTCCCCATTTGCCTGAATGTGCTGTGATTGGCAGGGTTTTAGATTTTATTGTGGGTGCAAAGTGAAGCATTTCGACTGTGGCATGTAAACATCCACGTCTGTTGCCTGTTGTTTGGGTGGGGAGGGGGGGGGCTTGGGAGGCAGTAAAAATACAACACAACTGGGCATTTTCACCACCCTCCAACCTCATGTCTATACAATACTTATGCTTGAACAGAATAAAGATCAGTGGCATAGGTAGAGGGACAGGTATGTTTTCCTGTCTTTGCGAGGAACACTTTTACATTTTTTAATCTGGCAACAGAGTTACTTAAATTGCCCAAGGGTTTCTTATGGGTCTCAAGAACTCAGGAGGAGAGACCTTTCTGCTCAAGTTGCCATTGCAATTACATGCAAGTCGAATCTCCTTATACATGTGTAGCGGGGTCCCCTTTAAGACTCTCGGGACTACCTTGCCCAGAACCCCTTGCGGCATGTTTCTACCCCAGAGACTCATGGGAGGGGTTATAAAAGGAGGAGGCGAGGCTGGGCTCGGCCTCTTTGGGACACGAGAATTCAGTGACTAATCCTCCTGTGCGGATGTGCCGGAGTGCAGGGCCTGAAGCCTAAGGCCTTGCGCAGCACCAAAGAGCCTTCCACCCCACTGCGAGCCTGGGTGGCATCTGACTTCGCTTGTCTACAACCTCGGTTGGATCGGGGACCCGATCACTGGAGACACTGTGTGTGTGAGGACACAGTCGGTGGAAGTTCCCGGACTGGGATCGCGTCCGGAGGGGTGAGAGGGCGTATGCTCAGACCAAATACTGTTGTTGCTAATGTGCCTATAGACTGCCGGGGCTCACAAGTTTATTTCTGATACTCTCACTGGAGATCCATATCAGAGCGGAACTTACAGTTCATGAAGTAATGTGTTTAGTTCATCGCAACTTTCCCATTGGATTACAAATGTTGTTCTTTTAGTGCACCACCTTTAAAGAATTGCCGGTGAAGAAACCATCATCCCCTATAGACTGAGTTGTAGATATCTGAGCCAGGCCTGGCCAGCTAGTTAGTTCATCTAGTTACTGCGTCACAGGACGCCTAGTTAACGGTCTCCCATGCGGCGCACCTTTACTGTTCATCTTAAATGCATAGAGTGTTATTGCTGCAGGACTCTGCAATTTATTATCTGTGAACCGTTACCACTGTTAACTTTTATTACCAATAACTCAAAGTAAATTTGATACCCTTTTCATTACTGTCTTGGTGTCTGGAATTACTCACACAGTATAAGTTAATATTTATTGCTGCCAATACTAACAGTGCCAGTAGGGGGTCGAGTACATTGCTGGGGGTTGACGGAGCTGTTTTTCAGGGCCCAAACAAAACTTGCGGCCTTCTTAGTTGAAGGTATCGCTACACGTGGGGGTTCTCGTCCGGGATCCTGATACAGCAATTAAACGCAAGAGGTGCCGTCATGGACCCGCAAGGAATAAGAGCGTGGTGCGAAGTGGCCAAGACAGACCCAAACCAGTCAGTGGTCATCAACCTACCAGGGGAGGAATGGTCAATTGAAACGATAGAGGAGTTAATGAAGTCAGTGATCCCAGATCACACACTGTGGGTGATGGGAATAAAGTCAGACCCAGACATTTCATACCAGTATGCACTTGTGGAATACCTGGACGGGATGCCAGAGGCTTGTAGGCGCAACTGTGTACAGACGCCAGATAATAGATCTTATAGGTTGGCGCACGCAATTAAGAAGGAGCCATCACCGATGGGATCACCGCAGGCTGCGGCCCGTACCCCACCTGAAAGAGGAGATAGGGCGACGCCTCCGGTGGCGCCTGCACCTGTCACTGCTATATCACCAGAACTGATAAATGCAATAGGGGATCTGCTAACCAAATGTCAGAAGACAAGCACGGTGCATGTAGAGACTAGCTACCGGAGACTGAAGACATTCTCGGGGAAGCTCCCTGTCCCTGCAGGGGAAGAGGATTTTGACACCTGGGTGGAGCAGGCATTGCAGGCAGTAGAGGCATGGGAGGTGCCTGAAGCGCAGAAGAGGCAACGAGTGATAGAAAGCCTTAAAGGCGCAGCAGCAGAAGCATGTAAAAAGTTTTCGGTTTGGAAATGCAGATTGCACAGCTCAAGACTGTTTAGCCATGCTACAGGAAGAGTTTGGTCAATTGGAAAAGGTGACAGAGATGGTCTATCAATTTGAACATACTTTCCAACAACCAAAGGAGAAACTTTCAGAATATGTTAGAAGACTGAACAGGTTGCTGTGCAAGATTGTGTTAAAGAAGGGAATGAAGCCCCAAGATACAGATGCGGCAAGAATGAAACAAGTTTTAAAGGGAGCATTACGCTCGGATCCAGTCTGGCTGCACCTGAAGACCTCGGGAGGAGGAACGCTACTGACCTATGCTGACTTGATAAAAATCATCAGAGATGAGGAGGTGCTACAACAGGACCAGCAAATGACTAAGGCAAATGTTGTACCCGCACAGGTGTTAGTCAATCCAGTGCTGACCCCTGAAAGAGACTCAGAGGTAGACACTCTAAAAGCTCAAATGTCCAAGGTGTTAGAGATGTTGACCTCTCTGATGGCAAAAGACACAGAGGGTCCCAAGAGAGAAATACCAAGGAAGGAATTATTCCCAATTGCCTCAGCACCCGCATCTTTACAAGAATGGGGAGATATAGTCTGCTTTAACTGTGGAGGAATTGGCCATATTGCAGCTACATTTTCCAGTCCCAAGAAGAAGAAGCTAGACAACCGCAAGCCGGCGGGAAACTCCAGAGGGCCCCGGTGAAGGCGTCAACCGGGTGCACATCACTTTCAGTGAGCTCCAAGCTGAATGCGAAGCAGAAGAAAAGAGGAGATAAAACACCTCAGAGGAAACGCAACATTCCTCAACAGAGATACACCCCAGAAAAAGGGGGCAAGACCCCTCAGAAGGGACACAGCACTCCCCGAAGGGGGTGCACACCTAAGAAGAATAATGATATCCCTCAGCGGGTCACTACAACCATTGAAAGAAGGGAAATTAATGCATACCAGGCTCAAGAAAGATTAAAGTCCAAAGGGAATTGGATGAGAGAGAGTCCGGAAGGAAAGGGTCGGAAGAAGGCGACCCCTGCCAGGCCATATCCGGAGAAGCTAGTAGGCCCATCTCCTATAGTGCCCATTCAAGTGGAGGGAGTCTACACTAGGCTTGTGCAATTCGTTTCGTAACGAATCGAAATTCGTCCGAATTTAGCAACTTTCGGACATTCGGAAGCATTCGAATTTCCGAACAAAGCAATTACGAATAAAATCGAATCCGAAATAAATTATACCGCAAAATAGCGAATGCCCGAATGTCTTCGGCATAATTCGTTATGAAAAAAGTTACGAATGTACGAATCCATACGAAGCACATTAACACTCACTCTGCTCTCTGCTTCTCCCTCACCGTGCTGAACTCCCTCTCAAAATGGTGTACAGGGGCGGAGGCTATAGCCGCATGTAAAAAACGAAAGTAAAATACGAGATTTCGAATCCATTCGAAGCACAATAACACTCTGCTCTGCTCTCTGCTTCTCCCTCACCTTGCTGAACCCTCTCAAAATGGTGTACAGGGGCGGAGGCTATAGCCGCATGTAAAAAACGAACGTAAAATACGAGATTTCGAATCGTTACAAATAACCGCTATGTATTTAGAAAAGTACAAATCCATTCGAAGCACATTAGGCATAATAGGCAGCATCGTTGTGAGAGAGACACGGAAAATTCCGAATCAACGAACCCAAAAAAAGTTACGAAAGTAGGAGTTGTGTCCAGAATCAACGAAAAACAACGTACCCTACCGAAAGTACGAATTATAAATCAACTAAAAATTCTACGAAAAATGACGCTTGCGAAAATACGAATTAGTCCGAACACGAAAAATCCCGTCTAGCAAAATTACGAATGATTACGAATCAACAGGACCGAAAAGAAACGAACCGAAACTAAACAAATGTTTCCGTTGTGCACAAAAAACGAACCAAAACTAATGTGCACAAGTCTTGTCTACACCAGAGCCATCTTGGATACTGGGGCACAGGTGACCCTGCTATACAGAGATTTCTACGATAAGTACTTGAGTCACCTACCCATCCAGAAGATAGAGGGACTAGAGATATGTGTGATTGGAACCCAGAATTTCCCCTACGATGGCTATTTGCCTGTCAAGATGATCTTTGACCCATCTGTGGCTGGAAAAGCCGAAGTGTTTGACACTCTGGCAGTTGTGTGCCCTCGGCCGCCAGGAGCCAACAAGAGTTCACTTATAATAGGGACGAACACGGACCTGGTCCGAAGACTTCTGACCCCTCTAGTGAAAGAGAAGGGGTCAGCGGCCACCAAGATCCACCCCATGCTGAAGACGGCTTACCAACGGCTGGTCCTAGAGCAGAAGACCCCTGGAGAGGGGATAGGGAAGGTGTGGAGACTTGGAAGAGAAGGGATAGTGTTGCAGCCCGGTGAAGTAACCTGTCTCAGAGCCACTGTGAAGCTTACTTGGGAGCAGCCTGGACCCTTTGTCATGTTGGAGTCTGACCCAAGGGAAGAGTCCCCCGGCCTGGAAGTGATACCAGAAGTGATTCCGCTGAAGGCCCTGAAGAAGGCCCATTGTAGAGTTCCAGTGAGTGTTAGGAACAATACAGATGGCCCCATGGAAATCCCAGCCAGGATGCTGCTGGGCCAGGTGAGCCCTGCTGCCCCGGTCAACTTGTCAGAAGTAAAGGGGGCGGGCGAAGGAGGAGATGCTTGGGAGAAGCTATCCATGGAAAACCCGAACCTGCCCAGGGCTTGGAAGGTGAGAGCCAAGGCCCAGTTGACCAGATGGGAGAAGATCTTCTCCAAAGATGAGTTCGATGTGGGGTGCGCAAGGAGTGCCACCCATCGGATTCGCCTCCAAGAAGATAAGCCCTTCAGAGAGAGGGTCAGGCGGGTCCCACTAGCGGATCTGGAGGATCTAAGGGAACAACTTGCAGAACTAAAAAAGACTGGTGTGATACGGGAGTCCAGAAGCCCCTATGCCTCCCCGATAGTGGTGGTCAGGAAGAAGAATGGATCGTTGAGGCTCTGTATCGACTACAGGACTCTTAACAGGAGAACCATACCCGACCAGTACACCACTCTGAGGATAGAGGATGCCCTACAGAGCTTGTCTGGAGCCAAGTGGTTCAGCGTTATGGATCTCAAGAGTGGGTACTATCAGATCCCTATGCACTCAGACGACAAGGAGAAGACAGCTTTCATAACCCCAGTGGGGTTCTTTGAGTTCGACCGGATGCCCCAAGGTCTGTCTGGAGCCCCAGCTACTTTCCAACGTCTCATGGAGAAGACTGTAGGAGACATGAACCTTATTGAAGTCCTTGTATACCTGGACGATGTTATTGTCTTTGGAAGAACCCTGAAGGAACACGAGGAGAGGCTGGAAAAAGTTTTGAGGAGACTCAGTGAGGAGGGACTCAAACTTTCGCCTGAGAAGTGTCAGTTCTACCAGTCTTCTGTGAACTACCTGGGGCACATAGTGTCTGAGGAAGGGGTGGCCATGGACCCTGAGAAATTGGAGGCAGTTACCTCCTGGCCACGACCCACCACAGTAACAGAACTCAGATCCTTCTTAGGGTTCTGCTCCTAATACAGGAGGTTTGTGGAAGGATTCGCCCGAATTGCTAGACCATTGAATGATCTGCTCAAGACTGAGGGAGAAGAGGACGACTCAGGGCCCAGGAAACCGGGAGAGTCAGTCAAAGATCAGTGGAACCAGAAATGTGAAGAGGCCTTCCAGGCATTGAAGAAGAGCCTAACCACTGCTCCTGTCTTGGCCTACGCAGACCCAACCAAACCCTATGAACTACACGTAGATGCCAGTCATGACGGTCTGGGAGGAGTACTTTATCAAGAGCATGAAGGGCAACTACGGCCTGTTGCCTACGTGAGCAGGAGCCTGACCCCCTCTGAGAAAAACTACCCCACTCACAAGCTGGAGTTCCTGGCCCTTAAGTGGGCGGTAGTAGACAAGCTCAAAGACTACCTGTATGGGGCGGAGTTCACTGTGAAGACCGACAACAACCCCCTGACCTATCTATTCACTACAGCAAAGCTGGACGCCACTGGACACAGGTGGCTGGCCGCATTGTCTGGATTCAATTTCAGCCTAAAGTACAGGCCAGGGATTGGGAATCGAGATGCAGATGCTTTGTCCAGAAGATCTCATGGTTCTACCCATGACATGGAAGACTGGACTCAAGTGGCACCAGACGGGGTGTGGACCCTATGTCAGGGGGCTGAATTGCAAGCTAGAGGGGGCTCAAGGGCGGAAGAGATAGGAGCTACCATGGTAGGAGTCCCCAAACAATACTGTGGAGTAACTCAACTGGAGAAAGACCATCTGCCAAAACTGTCCAAAAAGGAGCTAAGATGTGACCAATTAGAAGACCCAATGGGGAAATTAGTTCTGGAAGCCCTGGAGAATCAGGATCCAAACAGACTTCTGAGTTACTCCTCAAAGGAAGCTCGCCTGTTGAGGAAAGAGTGGGACAGGTTACAGGTGCATCAGGGAGTGGTCTACCGAAGGGGCCCCTCTGATGACCTGGAAGATAAATGGCAATTGTTTCTTCCGGAAAAACACAGAGAGACTGTTCTGATGGCCCTACATGACAATCATGGCCACTTAGGGGCGGGCAGAAAGGACCTTTCAACTTGTCAGAAGTCGGTTCTATTGGCCCTGTATGAGGGCAGAAGTAGAAGAGTACTGCCATTCGTGTGCACGCTGCATCCAGAGGAAGACTTTACCCCATCAAGCTGCCCCAATGGGCCATCTACAGTGTCAAGGCACAATGGATCTGGTATGCATTGATTTCCTCTGCCTCAAGCCCGATCTGAGTGGACTAGGAAATGTTCTGGTGATAACCGATCAATTCACCCGGTATGCCCAAGCTTTCCCAACCAAAGACCAGAAGGCTTCCACAGTAGCCAAGGTACTTATGGAGAAGTACTTTGTCCATTATGGGCTGCCCCAGCGACTTCATTCAGATCAAGGAAGGGACTTTGAGAGTCGACTGATTCGGAAACTCCTGGATTCGTTGGGAATCAAGAAGACTCGAACTACACCTTACCACCCACAGAGAGATGCTCAGCCGGAGAGGTTTAACCGAACCTTGCTCAACATGTTGGGGACTCTGGAGAGTGAGGAGAAACAACATTGGAGCAAACACATAGCAGCCATAGTACATGCTTACAACTGCACCACTAGTGATGCTACGGGCTACTCCTCATATCGACTTATGTTTGGGAGAGAAGTGAGACTACCTGTAGACTTGGCCTTTTGCACCTCTTTGGACCATTCCTCAGCCACATCCCACAAAGGATATGTGGACAGGCTCAGACACAGCCTAAAAGTAGCCTATGAACAAGCTCAAGCGGCCTCAGATCAAAGGGGAGCTCGAAACAAGAGAAACTTCGACTTCAAGGTCCGGGTACAAGACCTACAGCCCGGGGACCGAGTACTGCTACGCAATCTGGGGATCCCTGGAAAACACAAACTTGCAGACAGATGGAGATCTGAACCCTATGTCATCTGTAGGAAATTGCCAGGCCTACCTGTCTACAAGTTGAAGCCAGAAGGAAAGGTAGGCCCACTGAAGACGTGGCATCGAAACCACCTGCTCCCACTTGCTGAAGCAGTCAGGATACCTTCAGTGAAAGACTCTCCTGAACCAGTTTCTATTCTGGATACCCCCAAGCCAAACACCTGGTCCCAGACCTCTCGAACTGAAGATATAAAAGCTTCTGAACTCAGTGGAGATGAGGAGGGGGAGCTTGACTGGCTGTGGTCTTCCCCAAATCAAGGGACTTCTGCTATAGATCTTCCGACTACTGAAGACACTATAGATACCCAACTGAATGCAGAAGCCATTGAATTTATCCCGTATAGTCCTTCATTTGATTTCTGGGAAGATGCCCGTGATGTTTACCCTGAACAGGACCCTAGAGACTTTATGTATTCTTCGGCTCCTGAAGCAGATGTTACAGAAGAAGAGCCTGTGGTGCCAGAGCCAGAAACCCCAAGGGAACAAAGGGCCCGTAGAGTCATAAGGCCTCCCAGAAAGTTGACTTACCCACAAATGGGGAAGAGCTCAGAAGATTCTGTGGTCACTGCTAGGAGGAGTGGAGAGAATCCGGACCCCTCCACTATACATTTGGTAGAGGGCAACCCCCACTCACTCTCTGGCACAGTTAGGCAGGTCACTCAGGATAGTATGACCTGTGGCAAGGGGAATCCAACCCCTCGGTTTTGGTGGGAATTCCCTATGCCAACCTCTTATGCAATGTTGTCTGCGGTTGTACGCAGCGTATGCTAAAGTTTCTTTGTGGACCAAAGAATTTAAGTGGGGGGAGTGTGTAGCAGGGTCCCCTTTAAGACTCTCGGGACTACCTTGCCCAGAACCCCTTGCGGCATGTTTCTACCCCAGAGACTCATGGGAGGGGTTATAAAAGGAGGAGGTGAGGCTGGGCTCGGCCTCTTTGGGACACGAGACTTCAGTGACTGATCCTCCTGTGCGGATGTGCCGGAGTGCAAGGCCTGAAGCCTGGGGCCTTGCGCAGTACCAAAGAGCCTTCCACCCCACTGTGAGCCTGGGTGGCATCTGACTTCGCTTGTCTACAACCTTGGTTGGATCGGGGACCCGATCGCTGGAGACACTGTGTGTGAGGACACAGTCGGTGGAAGTTCCCGGACTGGGATCGCGTCCGGAGGGGTGAGAGGGCGTATGCTCAGACCAAATACTGTTGTTGCTAATGTGCCTATAGACTGCCGGGGCTCACAAGTTTATTTCTGATATTCTCACTGGAGATCCATATCAGAGCGGAACTTAGAGTTCATGAAGTAATGTGTTTAGTTCATCGCAACTTTCCCATTGGATTACAAATGTTGTTCTGTTAATGTGCACCACCTTTAAAGAATTGCCGGTGAAGAAACCATCATCCCCTATAGACTGAGTTGTAGATATCTGAGCCAGTCCTGGCCAGCTAGTTAGTTCATCTAGTTACTGCGTCACAGGACGCCTAGTTAACGGTCACCCATGCGGCGCACTTTTACTGTTCATCTTAAATGCATAGAGAGTTATTGCTGCAGGACTCTGCAATTTATTATCTGTGAACCGTTACCACAGTTAACTTTTATTACCAATAACTCAAAGTAAATTTGATACCCTTTTCATTACTGTCTTGGTGTCTGGGTTTACTCATACAGTATAAGTTAATATTTATTGCTGCCAATACTAACTGTGCCAGTAGGGGGTCGAGTACATTGCTGGGGGTTGACGGAGCTGTTTTTCAGGGCCCAAACAAAACTTGCGGCCTTCTTAGTTGAAGGTATCGCTACACATGTTAATACATTTTATGTTATAGAAAAATATAACATGAGAACTGAAAGTACTTATGATCAGGAGGACTGAGGCTGCAAGTTAACGGGTAGCAAAGGCACAAATAAGCTGGAATGTCTTATTGCTGAAATACCGAGAGATTTAAGACGCAGACATACTGCTTAACCTGCTATATTTCACCTCCACACAGAACATCACTTTTATGAAATCTGACACTTCATACAATTATGGCTGCTACCTCTTATGCCTTCCCATAATGACTTATTAGTTTCCCATTAAATTTTGACATTAGCTTAAAAAAACTTTTTTTTGTGCGTTTCGCAGTTTGCCGGCCGCAGCGTCATTAACAACCAATGAGTCATCAGCTGTCAGTGGGGTTCCCCTCTGACAGTTGAATGTAAAAAAAAAATTGCCGGCAAAAAAAATAAAAAATCATGAAAAGGAGGGCGTCCATACCAGGCCCTTATCGGAGCATGCAGCCCGGCAGGTCAGGAAAGGGAAGGGACGAATGAGCGCCCCCCTCCTGAACCATACCTGGTGGCATTGGGGGATGGGTGCTTTGGAGGGGGGCGCTGCTGTCTTCTCGCCACCGGTTATCCGCCAAAAAAAAAAAAGAAGACTGTAGCTGTCTCCTTCCGTTGTGTTATCACTGCTGTCTGGCATCTCTTATATTGACATGGGGCATGGCCATCTGATGAATTGGGTTGATTGGGTTGAATGGGTAGAGGTATGATGTACCCGATACTCATTCACATGGGGGGGATCTGGGGCCCCCTTGTTGAAGGGGGCTTCCAGATTCGGATAAGCCCCACGCCCGCAGACCCTGACAACCACCGGCCAGAGTTGTCGGAAAGAGGCCCTTGTCCCCATCAACATCCCCTCCCTTTCCTAAACTGCTGGGCTGCATGCTCGGGTAAGGGTCTGGTATGGATTTTGGGGGGGACCCCCAAAGGGCCTAATATGGACCTAGGGGGGAGACCCTAGACATTTTTTTTTACACTTTTTTTGTGCTTTGCTATTTGTTTTTTACATTTAGCTGTCAGTGGGGAACCCCGCTGACAGCTGATGACTCATCGGTTGTTAAGGACGCGGCGGCCGCCTTCCCGGCCCCCTCCTTATCAACCAGCTATATACAGTGTGTGTAAAAAGAAAAAAAAAAAAAAACACAAATTGCATGAAAACTGCGTGTAAAAATGCATAAAAAATGAGGGTTTAAAAACTCACTGAAAAACGTGCATGAAAAACGCATCAAGCGCAGCCGCATAGATGTGAACCTAGACTTACATCTAAATAGCAGTAGCTGAAGCATTTGATTTGTGCAGTAATGTGTTCGGGGTAATGCCTGTAACATGCAATGAGGGAAATATATCATGGCAACTGTTGAATGAGAAGCAGATGGTTCCTATGTTCTTTCCAATGACAGTCATATGTGAAACCTCAGAATTATTACACAGAACATAGATGTATTGCCATATAGTATGCACAAACTGTACCATAATTGCTTCCCCAGGGGCTAATTTCTTCTTTGTTTTCAGGTTTTAAAAGTTATGGATATCTTTTTATAAACGTGTGAACTTTTCAGAACTTTTAAAACAACTGATGGAAACATACAGTATATATATACAGTGCTAAAAACTAAAAATGTGTAAAGACTTTGCAAAATACTGTCCAAATAAAAATTTAGGTTCATGAATAAAAATAAAATAATGTGCAAATAAATAAATATCATAAAATGTGTTCATGGTACTATGCACAGTGCCTTGAAAAAAGTATTCATACCCCTTGAAATATTCCACATTTTGTCATGTTACAACTAAAAACTTAAATGTATTTTATTGGGATTTTATATGATAGACCAACTCAAAGTGGCACATAATTGTGAGGTGGAAGGAAAATGCTAAATTGTTTTCAACATTCTTTACAAATAAATATCTGAAAAGTGTGGCGTGCATTTGTATTCAGCCCCCTTTACTCTGATACCCCTAACTAAAATCTAGTGGAACCAATTGCCTTCAGACATCACCTAATTAGTAAATGGAGTCCACCTGTGTGTAATTTGATCTCAGTATTAATACAGCTGTTCTGTGAAGCCGTCAGAGGTTAGAGAAACTTAGTGAACAAACAGCATCATGAAGGCCAAAGAAACACACCAGAGAGGTCAGGGATAAAGTTGTGGAGAATTTCAAAGCAGGGTTAGGTTATAAAAAAATATCCAAAGCTTTGAACATCTCACGGAGGACGGTTCAATCCATCATCTGAAAATGGAAAGAGTATGGTATAACTGCAAACCTACCAAGACATGGCGGTTCACCTAAACTAACAGGCCGGGCAAGGAGAGCATTAATCAGAGAAGCAGCTAAGAGGCCCATGGTAACTCTGGAGGAGCTGCAGAGATCAACAGCTTAGGTGGGAGAATCTGTCCACAGGACAACTATTAGACCCCATACACACTATTAGATTTTCTGCAGATATTTGTCTTCAGATTTACCAAAACCATGTAGTGCAAGGGCCTGCCTGACTGCATACAAATAGAAACGCTTAAAGTTTGACCTCATATTATATGGTTTTGGTAAATCTGAAGACAAAAATCTGCAGAAAATCTAATAGTGTGTATGGGGCTTTAGTCGTGCACGCCGCAAATCTGGCCTTTATGGAAGAGTGGCAAGAAGAAAGCCATTGGTGAAATTTTCTTCAGCAGGGACATGGAAGCTGGTCAGAGTTGATGGGAAGATGGATGGAGCCAAATACAGGACAATCTTAGAAGATATGTTATAGTCTGCAAAAGACTTGAGACTGTGGTGGAGGTTCACCTTCCAGCAGGACAACACCCCTAAACATACAGCTAGAGTAACAATGGAATGGTTTAGATCAAAGCATATTCATGTGTTAAGCCTCGTACACACGGCCGAGAATCTCGTCATGAAAAAACTTGTCGTTTTTCTTGACGAGATTCTTGGACAAGAAACTTGTCCCAGCCGAGTGTACACACGCTCGATTCAAACAACCCGCGGTTCTTTGAATGGAGCGAACGCGGTGACGTCATCGACTACGACGAGCGTGCACTCGTCACATTCGATGCTGTCGCCGCCAACTTGCTACACCCTACCTATGCCTAGGAAGCTACCGCGCATGCGTCAAAGTCATTTCGAGCATGCGCGGGTTTCCACGGCGACAGGTAAGTGTACACACACACACTTTTCTCGTCGAGAAACATGCTGACGAGAATCTCGACGAGAAAATAGAGAGCAGGTTCTCTATTTTTCTTGTCGAGATTCTTGCCAGTTTTCTTGACGAGAAAACTGAAAGCCGCGTACACACGACCGATTTACTCGGCAAGAAAGCTCTGCCAGCAAGTTTCTTGCTGGTTCTTGCAGAGAAACTCGGTCGTGTGTACGAGGGTTTAGAATGGCCCAGTCAAAGTCCAGACCTAAATCCAATTGAGAATCTGTGGCAAGAAAATTTCTGTTCACAGACGATCTCCATCCAATCTGACAGATCTTGAGCTATTTTGTAAAGAATGGGTAAAAATGTCACTCTCTAGATGTGTAAAGCTGGTAGAGACATCCCCAAAAAGACTTGCAGCTGTAATTGCAGTGAAAGGTGGTTCTACAAAGTATTGACTCAGGGGGGCTGAATACAAATGCACCTCACACTTTTCACATATTTATGTAGCGACCTCACCCCTCTCACCCCTTCTTCTTCTCGGCTTGTTGTCTCGTCTAGGGGGGAGTATGGGAGGAGGGATGCGGTACACCAAAGCCCATGTCCTCTAATGTGTAGAGGTGAAGGCCAGAACCATTTTTACCATCGGGTCGTGTGCATAACCGAGAGCCAAGTCTTTTCTGTAAATGCCCCCCTCTGCTCCCAGTAACTGGAGTTCCACACCACTGAAAAGGTCCAACTCGTATTTATTCTCTGATAGCAATAAATCGTCATTTAGCACAGACTGGTTGTGACCCAAAGAACAGTTCAGTATAGGTGGGGAGTAGGTCGAGGCACAATCCTTAGATAGAACTAACCATTGTGATGTCACCAACGGTTATGGCGCACAGCCGCTGCCACCGACTGTGTAGAACAGAAAGTGAATTACCTTCGCTAAGCGCAGCCCCTGTCAGAGGGGAGCTATCCGTCCAAGAGAGTTACCAGAGGCCCCTCCGTCACTGGCGAATGCTGCACCGGACTATCCGGAGAAGTTCTGCTCACTGGCCTCCTCGTCTCAGACTTGGGCACCCAAGGCTTTAGGGCCCCCTCGGATTCCTCCACCCTCGCGGAACCCAGTCAAAGGTACTGGGCCCCAGGCCTCTTCGATAGTACCTCACCCCAGGCTAAAGGTGCCTGGGATGGACTCCATCTCGCGCTCCGGCCAGGTCAAGGGCACCTGGGCCCAGAACTCCGGAATGCCAGCACCCAGACTGAAGGTGTCTGGGCGCGGCTGTGTCCTCCGACTCTGAACCCCGTGTTCAGGGCGTCCGCCCCCCTTTTATCTCCTCTCTCCAGCGTCACAGCAGGTTCCCCGCCCCGCTGTACAACCGCCGAAAAAGGACAAAAAGGGTACAGTACTGCAGTGAGGGCTCAACCCCGGCCCAGGGCGACAGCGCCACCCTCGGGCTGCAGGGAACCTCACACCACCTGAGTCCTCCATAAACAACAAATGGTCTCAAATTCCCTAACAATCAGTGCATCTGGGTTACACTACCACCCAGATGCCTCCCCTAAATTTAAACACCCGATACATTTATTTGTAAAAATATTTAAAAACCATTTATCATTTTCCTTCCACTTCACAATTATGTGCCACTTTGTGTTGGTCTATCACATAAAATCCCCAAAAAATACATTTACTTTTGTGGTTGTAACATGACAAAATGTGGAAAATTTCAGGAGTTGTGTATACTTTTACAAGGCACTGTAACACATTAGCAAAATGATTAAAGTGTTACTAAACCGACAACAGTAAAATCAGTTTGTATATGCAGTAAAGCATGCTTGTTATACTCACTGTGGAACCTAAGGGGTAATCCTCCACATTGTGTGAAAAGGCTGTTTGATCCTGTCTTCTCTGATCCTCCCCTTCTTCCACAGTCCCCAATCCATCTGCTGATAGCAAAGAGCCCTAGGAGGCACTCTGCACATGCTCCATTTGGTGTGTATTACTAGAGAGTTTTTTATTTTATTTTTGGGGAGGGTGCATGTGATGAGCACAAGGCCAATCAGCACTGTCCAGACAGAGGGTCAGGGGTCCTGCAGCCTCAAAAGACAGTCAGCGGAGAATGAAAAACTCCTCCTACAAGCTCTAAACAGTGTTCAGCTGGGCACTGATAGAAGTCACAAGTTTATATTTACTAAAACAATTGCATTTCCATGTTCTGTGTACTGTGGACAGGGCCGCCATCAGAAATTTTGGGGCCTCTTACTTCACAGCTTCAGGCATGGACCCCCTGGAGCAGAGGAGAACCACGAATTGAGAAGCGTTGGGGGGGTGCTGCCGCCGCAAATTTTTGAGGTCGGGGGGGCTTTGGGTGCTGACGAACAAACAAAAAAAAGGGGGGTTGCCATCCGGGGCCCTGGGAACCTCTGGGCCCATTACAAAAAAAGAAATTAAGAAAAAGTTAAAGAAAACATTTTTTATAAAAAAAAAAGGGGGGTTGTCATCCGGGGCCCTGGGGACCTCCGGGCCTCTGGGGACCTCTGGGCCCCTTACGAGAAAAAAAAAGGGCGTTGCCATCTGGGCCCCTGGGGACCTCCGGGCCCCTTACAGGTGTACTGCCTGTACCACCCTGATGGCGGCCCTGTCTGTGGGAGACCAGATATAGTGAACACAGGGTCCTGGGTTTAGTTTTTTAATCAGCACAAGGGACAGCACTTGTGCTGGTGTCAGCTCTACTAGTTGAAATCAGCCACAGCCACAACCTGCTGCTCGGGTAAATACGAGGACTGAACCTGTCACAGACACTCATCAATAGTGCCAACTATACCTGCCCCCCCCCCCCCCATTCATAGAAGCTGTACTGTGTCCATATTGCTCTAAGAAATAGTGATTGCAATCATTGCCCACTCCTCCAATTGGAACACTATTTATTAATTTGTTTGGGACCTAAAGGTAACTACACTTTTGTGGGAAAAAATAATATAGCATAGCACATTAAACCCTTTAAAAACAAACAAAAAAAAAAACCCTGCACGACAAAGGCATGATGAGCTAGTATGCTATGCATACTAGCTCATTATGAATTACTTACCTTAGATCGAAGCCCCCGCAGCGGTCCTCGTCCCCCCCTCTGGCGGCGACATCTCTCCTGGGGGTTACTTCCGGGTATCGACAATCCGGTGCTGTGATTGGCCGGAGCCGCGGGAGCCACAGGTAACGGCACACGGACTGAAGCAGCGACACTGCTTCAGTTTGCACCAGTGCGCATGTGCCGATGACATTGGCACATGCAGAGGACAGGGGATATCTCCTAAACCGTGCAGGTTTAGGAGTTATCCTGGGTAGCTGCTGGTAAGCCTTAATATAGGCTTACCTGTAGCATAAAGTGGTTGTAAAGGGTTTACAACCACTTTCAATTGCTACACAAGACATAATGTAATTGAATGTTGTTAAAAATGACCTTTCCTTTGCAATGTGCAGTGCTTACATTTTCTGTCAAATTCAATGCAATATGGCTACCTGCAGATATTCTGTAAACAGTTGGTGTAGAGAACTTCCCCAGAAATTAAATTTTCTGCTTTAGAGATTGGCTCAATGATTTTCCCAGAACTCTGCACTAAGATATAAATCAGATTTTGGGAGTATGGTCATCTTAAGGCTGGGTTCACACTAGTGCGACACGACATCTGTCCTACTTTGGATCCGACTTTGCCCTGCGACATGAAGCCGACATATGTCCGACTTTCAATGAACGGGGATCCGACTTGGATCCCCGCCAATATCAGGCACTGTGTTTGGTATGAATCTTGAGGGGGAACTCCAGGCCAAATTTTAAATAAAAAAAACGGCGTGGGTTCCCCTCCAGAGGCATACCAGGCCCTTGGGTCTGGTCTGGATTTGAACGGCGCCCCTACGCCGAAAAAACGGCGTGGGGGTCCCCCCAAAATCCAAACCAGACCCTTATCCGAGCACACAACCTGGCAGGCCGCAGGGGAAGAGGGGGGGACGAGAGAGCGGCCCCCCTCCCTCCTGAACCGTACCAGGCCGCATGCCCTCAACATGGGGGGTTTGGTGCTCTGGGGCAGGGGGCGACCTGCGGCCCCCCCACCCCAGAGCACCCTGCCCCCATGTTGATGAGGACAGGGCCTCTTCCCGACAACCCTGGCCGTTGGTTGTCAGGGTCTGCGGGCGGGGGGCTTATCGGAATCCGGGAGCCGCCTTCAATAAGGGGGCCCCCGGATCCCGGCCCCCCCACCCTATGTGAATGAGTATGGGGTACATCGTACCCCTACCCATTCACCTGGTGGGAAAAAATTGCAATAAAAAAACCACACAGCTTTTTAAAGTATTTTATTGCACAGCTCCGGGGGTCTTCTTCCGACTTCGGGGGTCTCCGGTGTCGTCGCCGCGCTCTCCGGTTCTTTCTTCCGCCGGGCCTCCGCTAACTTCTTTTTAGCTCTTTTGCTAACGGAGGCCCGGTCTTCTGCGTCGTCTCGTCCGGCTCTCCGTTGTCCTTCTGCCGACCCCTCCACTAACTTCTTGGTAGCTCTTTCGCTAGTGGAGGGGCGGGGTCTTCCCGTCGTCGCCGTCGGCGTCTTCTTCCCTCTTCTCCTCCTCGATGTTGACGCGTCGCTTCCTCCCGCTGTAATACTGGCTGTCCGCTCCGCTCCGCATTAATATAGGCTTCTCATGACGTCACAGTCACATGTTCCGGGGCACATGGCCCCGGAGCATGTGACTGTGATGTCATGGGAACATGTGACTGTGACGTCATGGGAAGCCTATATTAATGCGGAGCGGAGAGCCAGTATTACAGTGGGAGGAAGCGACGCGTCAACATCGAGGAGGAGAAAAGGGAAGAAGACGCCGACGGCGACGACGGGAAGACCGCGCCCCTCCACTAGCGAAAGAGCTACCAAGAAGTTAGTGGAGGGGCCGGCAGAGGGACAATGGAGAGCCGGACGAGACGACGCAGAAGACCGGGCCTCCGTTAGCAAAAGAGCTAAAAAGAAGTTAGCGGAGGCCCGGCGGAAGAAAGAACCGGAGAGCGCGGCGACGACACCGGAGACCCCCGAAGTCAGAAGAAGACCCCCGGAGCTGTGCAATAAAATACTTTAAAAAGCTGTGTGGTTTTTTTATTGCAATTTTTTCCCGCCAGGTGAATGGGTAGGGGTACGATGTACCCCATACTCATTCACATAGGGTGGGGGGGCCGGGATCCAGGGGCCCCTTTATTAAAGGGGGCTCCCGGATTCCGATAAGCCCCCCGCCCGCAGACCCCGACAACCAACGGCCAGGGTTGTTGGGAAGAGGCCCTGTCCTCATCAACATGGGGGCAGGGTGCTCTGGGGTGGGGGGGCCGCAGGTCGCCCCCCTGCCCCAGAGCACTAAACCCCCCCATGTTGAGGGCATGCGGCCTGGTATGGTTCAGGAGGGAGGGGGGCCGCTCTCTCGTCCCCCCCCTCTTCCCCTGCGGCCTGCCAGGTTGTGTGCTCGGATAAGGGTCTGGTTTGGATTTTGGGTGGACCCCCCACGCCGTTTTTTCGGCGTAGGGGTGCCCGTTCAAATCCAGACCAGACCCAAGGGCCTGGTATGCTCCTGGAGGGGAACCCATGCCGGTTTTTTATTTAAAATTTGGCGTGGAGTTCCCCCTCAAGAGCAGTACAGCACAAGTCGCATGCCAAAGTCGGATCATGCAAGACTGCGGTCCGACTTTGATCCGACTTCAATGATAGTCAATGGGCTGAAGTCGGATCAAAGTCGGACCAAAGTAGTACAGGGAGCATTCTCAAAGTCGGACCGACATGTGTCGGACCAGTTAAGACGGCTCCCATAGGGAAACATTGATTTTCACACGTCATGCGACATGAGCTCCCAATGTCGGAGCGTTTGTCGCCCCAGTGTGAACCAGGCCTTAGGGCTGTAAAATGCCCAAATAATAACAAATGGTAATTATCCCAGTGTTTTAATGATTTGTGGAGTTCCTGAATAAGGAAAGTGTAATTCGCTTTATCAAAATCTGAGAATGTAAAGGTGATATTAGTGCCTAAATTTTTGTTTACCCCAGTGACAACAATAGTGGGTTGTAGACCAAAAAGTTGTGCAGGGATAATGTAAATAAGTAAAGCCTCTATCTTAGAGGAGTTTATTAGATATTCTGATAGTTGACTGGATTCCTCTAGAACTCGATGCAGCAATAGAAGAGAGTGGTATGAGGACTGGCTAAGGTGAGCAATTTTTCATCTGCAAATAATGAGACCTTTTACTCTTTATGTCTAATGGGGATCCCACATATATTCTCATTAGTTCTAATAGCCTCCACCAATGCTTCCAGGAAGATAAATAGTAAGGGAGGTAAAGGGTATCTTTTATACATAATGAAGGGAGAGGACATGGCATGGGTAAGTTTGACTTGGGACAACGGGAAGTAATTTAACACCTGAAGAGCTTTTAAAAATAGGATTTTTATAACAGCTTACCTGTAAAATCCTTTTCTTGGAGTACATCACGGGACACAGAGCGACATAGTCATTACTAATGGGTTATATAGTTACCGTCAGGTGCTGGCACTGGCAACTTCCAAAACCGGAAGTACCCTCCCCTATATAAGCCCCTCCCATCCGGGAGCACCTCAGTTTTGTAGCAAAGCAATAAGTGTCCCCAAAAGAGGGGTGGGAGCTCTGTGTCCCGTGATGTACTCCAAGAAAAGGATTTTACAGGTAAGCTGTTATAAAAATCCTATTTTCTTTTTCGTACATCACGGGACACAGAGCGACATAGTCATTACTAATGGGATGTCCTAAAGCAATGCCAAATGAGGGGGGGGATACACCATATATAAGCTGAGCGCTATCAGACATGAGGATCTTTTGCGGCCTGCAACACACTGCGCCCAAAGGCGACATCCTCCTGACTTCTAACGTCCACCTGGTAGAACCTAGTAAACGTGTGAACTGAAGACCACGTTGCGGCCTTACAGATTTGAGCCAGGGAGGCCTGGTGATGCACTGCCCATGAAGTTCCAACTGCTCTCGTGGAGTGCGCTCTAACTTTGAACGGAGGCGGTCTCCTTCTCAAGCCATAAGCTTGCATAATGACCTGTCGAATCCACTTGGCTAAAGTAGATTTTGACGCTGCCTGACCCTTTCTGGGGCCTTCCGGCAGAATAAACAAAGTATCCGTTCTGCGAATCTGAGCAGTGGCTTTTAGATAAGCTTTAACTGCTCTTACTACATCCAAAGAATGCAATAACTTTTCCTCCACCGAAGTAGGTTTGGGGAAAAAAGAAGGAAGAACCACATCTTGGTTCAAATGAAACCTCGATACCACCTTAGGAAGAAAGGCTGGATGAGGACGTAACACTACTCTGTCCTTATGGATAACCAGATATGGCTCCCTACAGGACATAGCTGCTAATTCCGATACTCTTTTAGCCGAACAAATGGCTACTAGAAAAATCAATTTCCTGGTGAGAAGCACCAAGGAAATATGCTGTAATGGTTCAAGTGGTTGTTTCTGTAGAACCGACAGAACCAAGTTTAGATCCCATGGACATATGGGAATATTAACCGGAGGACTAATACGCATCACTCCTTGTATAAAGGCTTTGACTAGTGAATGCGAAGCCAAGGGCCTTTGAAAAAATATTGACAAGGCCGAAATCTGACCCTTGATAGTACTCAAGGCAAGCTTCCTATCTACAGCCCACTGTAGGAAGTCCAGAATCCTACCTATTACGTACTTATGTGGATGCCATTTCTTGGCCTCACACCACGCGATGTACGCCTTCCTGATTCTATAGTAGATCTGCCTGGATACCGGCTTCCTGGCATTGATCATGGTAGATACCACAGCATTAGAGAGCCCTCTCTTTTTTAGAATGTGGGCTTCAATAGCCAGGCCGTCAAACCTAGGGCTGGTAAGGAAGGGTGGCACATCGGTCCTTGCGAAAGCCGGACGACGTGGGAGAGTCCAAGGACTCCCCACTGAGATTTTACAATCTCCGCGTACCACGCTCTTCGGGGCCACGCTGGAGCCACCGGAATCACTGGTTTCTTTTCTACCCTGATTCTGCGGAGTAATCGAGGTAACCATTGGCGGTGTGAATGCATATATCAGCTTGAACTGATCCCAAGGGAACACTAGGGCATCCGAGCCGCAAGCTAGGGGATCCCTTGTCCGAGAGACAACACTGTCCCCCTTTGCGTTGAATCTGGATGCTAGAAGATCTACATCCGATGTTCCCCACCGCTGACATATTGTCCAGAAAACCTCGGGGTGAAGGGACCCTTCCTCTGGGCCTAATTGCTGGCGACTTAGAAAGTCCGCCTTCCAATTCTCCACTCCTGGAATGAATACCGCAGATATGGCTGGGACATATTCTTCTGCCCATTTCAGGATGTAATTTACTTCCCTCTGGGCTGCACGACTCCTGGTGCCCCCCTGATGATTGATATATGCCACTGCTGTGGCATTGTCTGATTGAAATCTGACAGGGGACCCTTGGAGTTTGGATGTCCATGCTACTAGGGCATACCGGGCTGCTCGTATCTCTAAGAGATTGATGGGCAGGGCCTTTTCTGCATCCGACCATCTGCCCTGGAGAGACTATTGCTCCAGTACTGCTCCCCAGCCTATAAGGCTGGCATCTGTAGTGACCACCTTCCAAGAAACCGGACTGAAGGATTTCCTTTTTTCCAGATTCTGGGGAACCAACCACCAACGGAGGCTCTTGCGAACGGAAGGGGACAAGGACATTGTAAGTCTAGGGCCTGAACTTTTTTTGTTCCAGGCTGACAGTATGGCCCCTTGCAAATTCCTTGAATGGAATTGACCGTAGGGTACTGCTTCGAATGATGCCACCATTTTTCCCAGCAGCCTCATATACAGGCGTATGGACGGCTGTCTTTTTTGTACCCACTAAGTGGATCAAATCTTTCAAAGACAACACCTTTCCTCGAGGCAAGAATATTTTTCTCTGGCCTGAATCCAACCTTAGCCCCAAGTATTCCAGACTTTTGACTGGTTTTTAGGGCTGACTTGTCTCGGTTGATAATCCAACCGTGAGATTCCAGATACTTGATCGTCTTGTGAACGACCACGTCTAGTTTTTTCACTGAGTGGTCTATCAGCAACAAGTCATCCAGATATGCCATTATCATTACACCTTGTGTTCTTAGATTGGCCAATAAAGGGCCAGAATTTTTGTGAACACTCTTGGTGCTGTGGCCAAACCGAAGGGTAAGGCTCTGAACTGAAAATGGCGCCCTTCTACTGCAAAGCGTAGAAATTTTTGGTGGACTGGAAAGATGGGAATGTGCAAATAAGCATTTTTGATGTCGATCGTGGCTAACCAATCCTCCCCTTGTAGGGCAGTGGCCACCGATCGGATCGACTCCATCGGAAAGTCCTGATATACAGGAATTTGTATAGCCCTTTTTAGAATTAATATGGGCCTCCCGTCCGCGTTTGCTTCGGGACTGTAAAGAGGTTTGAGTAAAACCCGAACCCTCATTCTTCCAGGGGAACCTCCATAATTACTCCTTGGAGCAATAGTTGTTCTAGTGCCAACAGGAGGGACTCTCTCTTCCGGGGATCCCTTGGCACGTTTGACCTCAAAATGGGAAGGAGGGGAGTCTTTTAACTCCAAACTGTATCCCAAACCTACTGTGGAGAGCACCTATCTGTCTTGATCGTGTCCCGCCAGGTCTCTTGCGAACAACTGGAGTCCTCCCCCCACCCGAATGAGTGGGGGCTTCAATGAATTTAACTTTGGGGGAGGTTTTGTACCTCCCCTGACCCAGGGTTTCTCATTACCCTGCTACTGTCCCTGTTTTTTACCCCCGGGATTTAACCGAGGAGGCCGTCGGAACTGTTACACAGCCGATGCCCCAGGGACTGGAGAAGCAGGCCTCTTAAAGAGGGACCTCTAACTCTGCTTTTAACCGGCAAGAGCGTATTTTTACCGCTGGAAATTTTCTGGATATATTTGTCCAGGTTTTCCCTGAATAAGCGTTCACCATGAAATGGGACGCTAACCAGCCATTCTTTACAGGGAGCTTCAGCAGACCAGTTTTTGAGCCATAGGAGCCTACGCATATGTACTATAGACAGCGTAAGGCGGGAGGCCTGATGGACTGAATCCTCTATGGCGTCAACCGCAAAGCCTAAGGCTCTAGGTAGATCAGCTAGGGCAAAGCCTGCTGATCTGTCAAGTCCCTCAAGACCTGTTTCAACTGATCCTTCACTGCTTAGCAGACCCCAATAGCTGCTACTGCTGGTTGTATCACCAAGCAGATTTTCATAAGGACTCCAATCTTTTATCTATTGGGTTCTTGAACATTTGGACATTATCCACTGGACATGTCAGTGATTTATACATACAAGAGATGGCTGCGTCCACTGTAGGGACCTTCCATTTTTTTTTTTTTCTGATGAACTTATCCTCCATGGGATAGACCACCGGAAATCTCTTGGGGGAATAAATATTTTCTCAGGACGTTCCCAATCCTGGTAAATGAGCCCTTTCAGTAAAGGGTGAAGTGGAAAAGAACAAACAGTCTGGGGGCTTCTAGCGACCCCAACGAGGATACAGTAGTGGTTGATGGTTCCGCAAGGTGCATTTTTAAATGCTGATCGGACCATGTTAGTCAGAGACTGAACCCATAATCTTTCAGCTTGAGATGCTGAGAAAAGGTTCCCCCACTGTTGATTCCTCTATAACAGAATCAACCTTATCCTGATCCCCTTCAGGCAGGTCGATCCCTGTATGGGACTGTTGCTCTGCTAACAGGCACTCTGAAGGAGGAGACGGAGATCGGGCGTGCTTTCCCTGACAGGGAGGCAGCGATAAATTTTGACAATCTCTCTCTAATCCTCCCAGAGCTGAGGAAAAAACCTCCTCTGTTACATACACAGGAGCAGGTGACTGAGGACAGCCACAGTACCAAGTACCCCTGCGGGGTCTCTACGGTCACTTACCTCTGAACTTCAGGGGAGACTGGTGCAGCAGGAGTATGCCCAAGATCCTCAGAGCCCGATGAGACCCCCTTCGCTTCCTGGAAGATTCAGTTCCGGAGCTACTGGACGGCATATTCCTAAGCCTAAAGCTGAGGTATTCCAGCCGTAATACACCACTTTTACTGAGAATAGTCTAGCACAATTGCTGCTATATAACAGTTGGTGTCTACTAATGTGCCTTTCTAGGGGATGCCTGTATCAACCGCTTGCTGTATGCCTTTAAATGTTGCCAGCTCTGTCTCTGTACTTCATAGCCAGCTTACTGCAATAATGTGGCTTTTTAAAAACCTGCTGGGACGCCCGCACATGCGCAGAAGCGCTGCGGCGCGCACAGAGCGTCATCCCCCAGGCCCCGCCTCTTTTTCCGGCCACCTCTATATATAGAGGCGCGTGCACGCGCACGCGCGCGGCCACGTGCGCCTCGGCGCTAATTTTCAAACATGGAAACCAGGGACAGGAGCCAGGGCCCCCTTTGCCGCAGGCCGGGGGATAGACGAACACTGCAACATGGCAGAGGAAACAGTTTCCTGTAGGAGAACTCACCAGCTGCCTGGACTTTGTTCTCTGAGAAGAAACTAGTCCATATGACAAGAAAAACATTCCACAGCGGCCTCTAGTGGACAAACACAGGTACCGCAGTTTAATATACTAAACATATATAAAAAAACATTCCTTTTTTTTTTTTTTTTTTTTTTTTCTTGACCACCATTAAAAATTATTACATTTTTTTTAGTAGTTACAGGCATGCACAGATATTAGCGGGAATACCGTTAGGTAACAGACAGAAAGACAAATTAGGCTTGGGGGTCCCCCAATAGAACCAAGTTCCTGGGGGCCCCCACTTACCTGTTCCCCGCCGCAGGACTTTGTTTGGTCCACAAAAGCCCAAACTTCACCTATCACGGCAGGCATTGTAATCAAACCTTCAGGGACCGGGTTCCCAAGGATTCCACTCCCCTGGACCTGTATAGCACCCTGCACAGAAAACATCTTGGTCGTGGGTATGACCAGAGCTCTGGATCCCAGGGTCCAGCTCTCCTAAGAGAAGCATTACAGGCAGAACCTTGCTCTTCTCTGCAAGGCCCGGGTACCGACCGTTTAGCTATGAAGCTTTTTTGGTCGGATCCGGAATAGCTTACTGAGGCCCAAAAGAACCTGTACGCAAGCTCAGTGAAAAACACATGTTTCTTCTTGGCCAACACCTTAGACACTGGCAAAAAACTGAGGTGCTCCCGGATGGGAGGGGCTTATATAGGGGAGGGTACTTCCGGTTTTGGAAGTTGCCAGTGCCAGCACCTGACGGTAACTATATAACCCATTAGTAATGACTATGTCGCTCTGTGTCCCGTGATGTACGAAAAAGAAAAAAAGATGCCGTAAGCCCAGGTTTCATAAGCCCCAGCCAAGTCTGTCAAATGCTTTTTGAGCATGTAAGCTCAATAACAGAGTGGTATATTATGCTTATTTATCATATCTATCAAGTCTATGGTCCGCCTGGTGTTGTCAGCTGCCTGTCTGACTAACATGATAAAACCAACCTGATCCTTATTGATAAGTCTTTGTACTTTTTGAAATATTCTATTAGCCAGAACCTCAGTAAATATTTTGTAGTCCGAGTTAAGCAGTGCTTTGGGCCAACAGTTAGCCAGGCAGGCAGTGATATTCCCAGGTTTGGGTATCACTGTTTATAAGAATGTAAAACTTGGGAGTGGGGTATTTTCTCTTTAAATAGAGCGTTATAAATTTAAAGCAAATTAGGTGCTACAAAAGATGCAAAGTGTTTGTAGTAGAAGAAAGGAAAGCCATCAGGGCCAGGGATTTGTGGGGGGAGGGGGGGTTAATCACCTCCGTTAGCTCTTCTATAGTTATGGCAGCATTAAGTCAAATCGTTAGAGGTAAATTTAGGTAGCCAAATTTTAGATACAGTATATATTTCAGTAATTTAGCAGAATGGAAGGAAGGGTTGGAGTCTGAGGTGAGAGGGAGGGTTGGAATCCGAGGTGAGGGGGAGGGTGGGAATCCGAGGTGAGGCAGTTGTATAATTTTTTGTGTTATTCTCCAAAGGTCTTAGCTATAGATTATGAATCATAGGTGGGAGTACCATCTGCTTGACAGATATAGTTAGGAGTAGATAGTATTTGTTTTGTTTTACCCTCAGTCTGCTGACCAACAATCTATGAGGCTTATTAGAGAACTCATACAAGTTCTGTTTAGTCCATTCTAGAGATTTCTCTAGGCTAGACAAAGTCAATGGTTTAATCTGATTACATACAATGGTGACTGTGCGAAGACGAGCTCCCGTGGGTTAATGCAGTAATTGAGTTTGCGATAGTTAGTATTGCATTTAAAACAGATTCTGACAGAAATACAATGTCCTTTTAGAGACAGTGTTGTGCATTTCCTACAAGGTAGATGTCTTATCCATAATATCTTCATTTAAATAAATAAAAATCCTCTAGTTTCATGGTTAAGATGGCATGGGAGTCAGGGTGCTTAAAGCAGAGTTCCATCCATTTAAAAGTCAGCAGCTACAAAAAGTGTAGCTGCTGACTTTTAATAATCAGACACTCACCTGTAAAATGATTCAGCGATGCGGGCGCATGGAGCCCCACTCCTCTTCCCCTCCTCTCCCCCTCCTCTCCGCAACACCGGCATTGTTACTTTGGGCGCCTGGCTGTGGCTTCACAGCCGGGTGCGCACTGCGCATGCGCGAGCCGCACTGCGCGCTGTGATTGGCCGGGCAATCTTCTGGGACCTTTGACATGTCCCGGAAGATTACAGGGAGGGAGGGGGAGAGGTGATCTTCCTTCTGCCGCCGCAGCGCCAGGGAGGAAGTGGGAGCTGGGTCCCCGTAAAAACAGGGTACCCGCTCCTCCCCCAAAAAAATTACATGCCAAATGTGGCATGTCATGGGGTCACCTACACTTAAAGCGGAAGTTCCATTTTTGGGTGGAACTCCGCTTTAAGTAAAGTTCTAGGGCACAGAGATATTTTGTTCTAGAAAAATGGGGTCATGGTCCGACCATGTTATAGGGCCAATTTCGGAGGATTTAACCTTTTTGAGCCCAGGAGTTGAGATAAAGAAGTAAAGAAGAAACATTGTTTATATAGAAGGTGTTTAACTTGCCAATTATCAAAAAGATAGTATTCTCTTATAAGTTTATGAAATGAGTTAGAAGTTTTAATGAGTCTATCTCATTGGATATTGCCATTTAGTGCCTTTATATGGAGACATTATCATATTAGGGTCTCCACCACAACAGTGAATGGGCAGGATAATTGGTTTAGCTTATCCAAGGTGTCAGAGTTTCTGTAATTTTAAATGATAAAAAAAGGATTCTTAATGAAATATGCCAGGATTTCAGATAAACATAGGGGCCTTCATGGAATGCCTTTTCAAGACAGAGAGATGTAGCAAGACTACAGACAAACAAGACAATGAGTTTGATATACTAGTTAAAGGGTGATAATAGTATCTTCTCCTAATGCCGCGTACACAAGATCGTGATTCACGGCGGTGAAAACACCGCCGTGAATCACGACATGAAATTAAATGAAAAACGAGGGAACGGCATTTTCCCCCACACACGACCGTTTTTCCCGTAATTTTTTTCTTTGTCGAGAAAAACGACCGTCTGTGGGCTCCGCGGCAGTGTCTCCCTATGGGAAAACTGCCGCGGAAAAAAATGATGGAAAAAACGATGAGAAAATTTAGAACATGTTCTAATTTTTCTTGTCGTTTTTCCTGCCGTTTTTCTCAACGAGAAAAACGGCATAAAGCCCACAGACGATCGTTTTTCTGCTGCCGTGCATGCACCCTGCCTCCTTTCTTTTAATTGGGGTGTTTTCCTTATGTTCTAATGTCTTTTAGCCCTGGTTCACACTGGTGCGATTTGACATGCGATTTGACATGTCAAATCGCATGTCAAATCGGCGATATTTGCCGCAAATTGCCGGCAATGACACCGTCCTAATCGGTGCAACGCCGTATCTATGGCGCTGCACCGATTTCAAAAAGTAGTTTCTGTACTACTTTTTGCAATTTCGGCCTCGATTTACATTGACATCTGTGTCAGATGTCTTTGTAATCGCGGCTGAAATCGGGACTGCCAGTGAGAGTGAAATCGTGTGAGTTCAGCTGAACTCGCACGGCTTCACTCCCGCAGCTACTTGTTGCTGACCATTCTTGCACAAGCTACCCTTTTTTCAGCACCACACTGCATTGTTTTAAATTTAAAAAAAAGAGAGAGAGAGAGTACAGATACTGTGTTTACAAAAAACACTTCACACCATTACCCAACATTCCCTGCGAAGACACAGAATAAAACCTAGAGCTTTTTTTTTTTTTTTTGTGACTCTTTTATTTGCTATGAAAGGAAAGGCAAGAGGAAAGATATGAGGCAGTGAGCAGCAGCAGAGTCAGCAACAGAAAAAAATGTGTATTTATTTATTTTAAAATGGAACAGAAAAGAGACAAATTAAAATATTTGCTGTTATGAGTGTAAGGAGTGTCCTGATAATGGGAAACCATTATTTATTGATTTATAAGAGTTTGGGCTGTCACTGTCAATGTGCAAAGGTTTTATTGACTGCAGACTGCTCAGGGGGAAACTGCTGAAGTTTAGAATAAATAATTTTTGCATGTACATTATTTGAGTCCTTGGTCTCATGCCACCTGTGCAGCAATACTAGCTTCCCCGCATTACAAATCGCCACTATCATAGGGTGACCAGACATCCCCGGTTTCAGGGGACAGTCCCCGGATTGAGGACACTGTCTCCGGACCAAGTCTGTCCCCGGTTTTGTCCCCGGATTGGATTTGAACAGGGGCTGGGACAATTTCAAAGACAGTCAGTGCAGAATAAAAAATAAAAAATCAGAATTACACCCCCCGCTGCTCCTACTAGCTTAGGGGGGTGTATTTTTTCCATTATCTGTGCCCCTTTCTGATGATCATGTGCTGGTCGGAGTGGAGGGAATATTTCTTCAGTTTCGGGTGCTGCCCATTCAGCTCCGCTCGCATGTTCTTCTGCCTTAGCTCAAATCCCGGCCAGCCGCCTGCTTATTTCCTTGCCTTCCCTGGCGGAGTGATCTTCCTCCGCACCCCACCCAGTAGTAGCCGGGGCCCGGAGAGTAAAGCCTCATACACACAATCTGATTTTTCGACAATAAATGTGTGATGGCAGGGTTTTGTCAGATAATCCTAATGTTTGTTCGCTCCATCGGACAATTGTTGTCGGATTTTCCGACAACAAATGTTTTATAGCATGCTTTAAAACTGTCCGACAACAAATGTGTCTTGTCGGATTATCCGATCGTGTGTACACACGTTCCATCGGAAAAAATCCAAAGTACAAACACGCATGCTCCGAAACCAATGCTAACCATAGCACAACATTAGCAGAAGTTGCCCAAAGGGTGGCGCTAAAGAGCTGAAAAAAACACGTAGTTTCGTGTATGTTGGCTGAAAAAGTTTTGCCGTCTGTATGCAGAACAAGTTCACGGCCAACGCCCTTCGAAAAAAATTCCACGGATTTGTCCGATGGAAATCCGATCATGTGTACGAGGCTTAAGACTTGACAGGCTGTGAGGCGACGGGCAGAGAGTCGCTGATTGCCGCCAAAAAAATATGTCCCCAGATTTCATTTTAAAAATCTGGTCACCTTACACTATCAGTCTGTGTGAATGAAACGTATACAGTATGTGCTTAGGGGACATCACCAGAAGAAGCTTTTTTGACATTGGCTCAGGAAAAACAACTAACTAACACAAGTTTAAAGTCACCCACAAACACACTCACCCCAAAAAGGGTAACAGTATAAAGCTGGTAGCCAACCTCTTCTTACATTTACCCCAGGCCCTATGAAAAGTGAAGTCCTCTGCATTTACATCACATATGTGTAGCACCCTACTAGCGTAGGTTGTGAGACAAATTTAGCTCGGCTCCTTCTGTAATCAAGGGAGCAGTAATTGTTTGTTCTGGCCTGATCAGGGTTTCACAGGCTTGGAGTTTGATTGCTTCCCCCTGCCTCTGGAAGAAGCTTTCAGAGCTTAGAGAAGAAGATTCAAATCAACCAGCCTGAATATTTATTGGCTTTCAGACAATCTTTGGAAGGGAAGTGTCCAGCTGGGGGCTGGCATGTTGATAAATAGTCTTAGACACGAAAAAACAGAGTTCCTTCTCCCCAGGAGCATACCAATGGTGCAGAGTCTGCTGCTTCCAGGCAGCCCATGGACTAAATAGCTGCTCTTAGAGGCCTCCACAGTGCCAGGACTAGAGGCTTGCATGAACTTTGCTCAGAGCTGATTGCAGAACCACGCCACATGGGATCTAGGCCTGAGAGGTGCCGTCTCACTCACTGGACTGTGTCTGGAGGAAGTTGGAAAGAAACAGTGGTCCTGGGGACTTTTGAGTAGTGACCTTCAATTGACCCCTGTGACTGTGTGCTGGAAACTGCACTGGGTACTGACAGTTGTGCATTGAGGAAAAGTAACCAGATGCCCAAAGACTTGTCCCATGGTCTAAAGCTGTGAGGCTTTGGACTGTTCACCACTAACTACTGGTACTAGGATAGACTGTCTTTGGATCACCAACTACTTCTAAGTGTTTTTGAAGTAGCCCATGCCAAGCTCCTCTCCCCTGTTAATGTTCTCAATACAATAAACTTTAACAAGACATCCCTAGACTGTTTATTGGAGCCACTGTGAGTGGATTGTTGCTTGTGTGGACAGGCAGCCTCTGCACTTTTTCGTAAAGAGGTGGTTAAAATCAGCGGCCCCTGCAGGGGTAACGCTACATATGTAAATGCTGAGGACTGTAAGGAATGCAGTCTTCAGAATTTACACATGAACCAAATTTGTATCCACCCAAAATGGGCTCAGTTCCCATTTTGCTTTAAGCTTGCTGGCACAAGTAGGCTTGGGGTATTAGATCAAGAATCTCTATCTACTGGCAATAATGTCTCTATATCCTCCTCATCATCCAAATTTTGGGGACATTCCAACATGAGTTGCCTGCCCTTAGTAAGGTGCCGCCAAAGTTATTTAACCCTTTGGTCCACAGTTCTCACAACCACAGTTTCAGGATTTCCTAAAAGCAAGTTGATGGGTAAACTCCTACGATGATCAAACAGCAAAAAGAATGACATATTATCCTTTGTCCCAAATAGATCTCATATATTGTCAGTAAAGATGTTTACTCATCCACCTAGTGAATATTCAGACATTTGTTGTTCACAGCCCCATATTAGATATCAATTCAGATTTGATTTGACTATATTTGACACTGAGTAGACATCTATGGTGACGAAGTACGTGAGCAATCAAATAAGCGTCACTTCCAGGTTTATCAACTGGATTGAGGCCTTGCCTTGCTGAACAGTGGACAGGGTTCTAGCCTCTTGTTTTTCACTGTAATGCCACGTACACACGATCATTATTCACGGCGGTTAAAAAACCGCCGTGAATAATGACAGGAAAAACGAGGGAACCGCTTGGTTCCCTACACACGGTCGTTTTTCCCGTCATTTTTTCTCTTGACGAGAAAAACGACCGTCTGTGGGCTCCGCGGCAGTGTCTCCCTATGGGAAAACTGCCGCGGAAAAAAATGCTGGAAAAAACGATGAGAAAATTTAGAAAATGTTCTAATTTTTCTCGCCGTTTTTTATGCTGTTTTTCTCAATGAGAAAAACGACATAAAGCCCACAGACGATCGTTTTTCTCGGCGAAAAAAAAAATGCATTTTTTTCTCGTCGAGAAAAGCGGTCGTGTGTACGCGGCATCAGGCTTTTTCAATGGCTCAACCAATATGACAGTTCCTTGTGGTCATTGTCTAGTTCTGACTTGCATAGAAAAACAAATTCTTGATGTGGAGGTAATATCATCCCAACCTTTTTCGTGGGAAATTTGCCCATCATCTGGTGTGTTTGAAAAGCTTCAATCATCAAACTTTACTGGGTTCTGTAGACCTCCAGGATAGGATAGGTTTGCCTTAGGCCTCGTACACACGACCGAGTTTCTCGGCAAGAAGCCAAGAACCAGCAAGAAACTTGCTGGCAGAGATGTCTTGCCGAGAAACTCGTTCGTGTGTATGGTTTCTCGTCGAGAAAACCGACAAGTAACCTCGACGAGAAAATAGAGAACCTGCTCTCTATTTTCTCTTTGAGATTCTCGTCGGCATGTTTCTCGACGAGAAAAGTGAGTGTGTGTACACTTACCTGTCCTCCCGGAAGCCCGCGCATGTTCGAAATGAATTCGACGCATGTGCGGTAGCTTCCTAGGCATACGTAGGGTATACCAAGATGGCGGCGACGGCATCGAATGTGACGAGCGCATGCTCGTCGTAGTCGATGACGTCACCGCGTACGCTCCATTCAAAGAACCGCGGGTTCTTTGAATCGAGCGCGTGTACACTCGGCCGGGACAATTTTCTTGTCCAAGAATCTCGTCGAAAAAAACGACATGTTTTTTTTGACGAGAATCTCGGACGTGTGTACGAGGCCTTACATGCTGATGACACACTTCTATTCTTGGGAGATACTTCATCTTCCTTAATAGCAGTGATGTCCCTAATTAGTAAATCTTTTTCAGGATTTACAATAAAGGGCCTGGTAATAGACTGGGGGGGGGGACCCATGCCGTTTTTTTTTCATTGATTTTTTTGTATATTGCGGGGATCCGGCAATACATTAAAGCCGCAAGCAGTTTTCAATGAATTTATTTCCTTTACAAACATCATTTTGCTGATCTCATTCATAAAAATATGTACAGCTGCCGTGTAAGCAGCCTTACATAGTGTGGGCCGTGGACTCAGCCCCCTGAGCCATAATTGGCCAAAGGCACCCTGCCTTTGGCCAATCATGGCTCTCACATCAGAGCACGCTGTGATTGGCCAAAGCATGCAGGTCAGGTGCATGCTTTAGCCAATCAGCCGCCATCAATGCACTGCGATCTTGCAGTGCATTGACGGTCTCACCGTTCATTATGGGGCGTTCCGCGGGCACTCGAATTTCCCACGGATGCCCCATAATGTTCGGTATTCAGTGAACACCCACCGTGACACGAGAGCAGATAGAGGGATTTGTGTGTGTAAACACACAAATCCCTGTTGTGACAGGGGAGGAAAAACAGATTGTGTGTTCCTATTAAGTAGGAACAACGATCTATCTCCTCCCCCAGTCAGTCACATCCCCTCACAGTTAGAAACACACCTAGGGAACACACTTAACCCCTTGATCGCCCCCTAGTGTTAACCCCTTCCCTGCCAGTGACATTTATACAGTATTAAGTGGGTATTTTTTAGCACTGATCGCTGTATAATTGTCAATGGTCCCAAAAATGTGTCAAAAGTGTCTGATCTGTCCAACGCAATGTCGCAGTCCCGATAAAAATTGCTGATCGCCGCCATTACTAGTAAAAAAAAATAAAAAAAAAATGCCATAAATCTATCCCCTATTTTGTAGGCACTATAACTTTGGCGCAAACCACTAAAAATATGCTTATTGCAATTTTTTTTACCAAAAATATGTAGAAAAATACATATTGGCCTAAATTGATGAAGAAATGTTTTTTTTTTTTTTTTAACCACTTGCCGCCCGCCCTATAGCGGATTGACGTCGGCAAAGTGGTTGCAAAATCCTGACAGGACGTCATATGACGTCCTCAGGATTTTGAGCCGCTGCGCGCCCCCGGGGGCGCGCAGCGCGGCGATCGTTGCTGCGGGGTGTCAGCCTGACACCCCACAACACCGATCTAGGTAAAGAGTCTCCGACGGAGACTCTTTACCACATGATCAGCCGTGTCCAATCACGGCTGATCACAGTGTAAACAGGAAAAGCCGGTCATCGGCTTTTCCTCACTCGCGTCTGTCAGACGCGAGTAGAGGAGAGCCGATCAGCTGCTCCTCTGACAGGGGGGGGTTTGTGCTGATCGATTATCAGCACAGCCCCCCCGAGGATACCCACTGGACCACCAGGGATGCCACTAGACCACCAGGGATGCCACTAGACCACCAGGGAAGCACACCATAAAGGTATATAAGGTATGCCACCCTAGACCACCAGGGATAATGGATGCCAATCAGTGCCACAATGGATGCCAATCAGTGCCCACAATGGGCACCACTGATTGGCAGGCATTATTGTTTGGCACTGATTGGCATCCATTAGTACAGTACAGTGCCACCTATCAGTGCCCACCCATGCCACCTATCAGTGCCCACCCATGCCCACCCGTGCCACCTATCAGTGCCCATCCATGCCGCCTATCCGTGCCCATCAGTGCCCACCCGTGCCGCCTATCTGTGCCCACCCGTGCCGCCTATCTGTGCCCACCCGTGCTGCCGATCATTGCTCATCCGTGCCACCGATCATTGCCCATCCGAGCCGCCGATCGTTGCCCATCCGTGCCACCTCATCGGTGCCCATCTGTGCCGCCTTATCTGTGCCCGTCAGTGCAGCCCCGTATTTTTTTTATTTTTTAGCAGAAAATAAAAATCGCAGAGGTGATCAAATACCACCAAAAGAAAGCTCTATTTGTGGGAACAAAATGATAAAAATTTAGTTTGGGTACAGTGTACCATGACCGTGCAATTGTCATTCAAAGTGCAACAGCGCAGAAAGCTGAAAATTGGTCTGGGCAGGAAGGTGTTTAAGTGCCCAGTATGGAAGTGGTTAATTATGATATTTATTATAGCAAAAAGTAAAAAATATTGTGTTTTTTTCAAAATTATCGCTCTTCTTTTGTTTATAGCTCAAAAAATAAAGAACACAGAGGTGATCAAATGCCACCAAAAGAAAGCTCTATTGGTAAAAAAAAGGACGTAAATTTTGTTTGGGTACAATGTCACACGACCGTGCAATTGTAATTAAAGTGACACAGTGCTATATCGCAAAAAAAATGGCCTGGTCGGAAAGGGGGTAAATTCTTCTGGGGCTGAAGTGGTTAAAGCTACATTCCTAGGGTAAAGCAATTACATCAAATTTCCCAAGGTGCACTAAAGATACAGGTACACTTATACATATGTTGTGGCGATGCCCCAAATTGCATCGCTACTGGGAGTGTGTATTTGATATTTTTAAATAGCATTGCTAGGAATTATGTCAGAAGATACTCTCCCGACTGAGATGCATGTGATGTGGTTAAGATCTATGTATATAGTCCGTAAACTTATACTACAAAAATGGATATCAAATTCTCCGCCAACAATAGCTCAATGGTCCGAAGCAATTAATCTTAGGAGAAGCCCTAATACATTTTAGAAAATTTGGTCCTGGTGGTTAGTCTCCAATTTATCCGAGCAAATAGTTGAGCATACCAATGATGCTGAGGAAAGTTAGTAATGAGATTGATTCATGGTGGAGGATAACTGTATATGCATATATAAATTTATTGAATATAATTGTTGGCTTTATATTGTTAATCCTATGTAGAATTTGTATTATTATTAAATTAAATTCGATGTGATAAAAGCAAAATTCAAAATGCAAATGCAAGGCACAATCCTTTTTTTTTTTGTTGTTGTAAATTTGAAAATGAAATAAAAATTATTTGATTGAAAAAAAAAAAAGAAAAGCTTTAACAAGAGACTGTAATTGGCTTTGTTCCAAAGTACAGCTAAGATGCATGTCCTTAAATTTTAACCCCTCTGTCTGTAATTTTAAAAGTTCAGTTTCTACAATATATTCAGTACAGTAAAATCACTTAAAAAAATATGGGCCATTCCCGCTCACTTTTGATCAAATGTTTGACCAAACATTTGCACTGACTACCACCAGTATGGGATAATTGTTGACTGCGTCCAACGCAATTCAGAGGGTGAAAAAACAGAGTATAAAATTGTTCATAAAAGACATAGTCCATGGTGGTAACTTTAGGCCCTGTATGGATCAAACATGACACAGTTGTTAATGACTTCCATTAACACTGGGCAAAATGGGAATCTTTAGTTTAAACCTTTAGTTTTCAGAGCTGCTTTTCAGTTTTTTGCACAGATAGTGAATGCACATTATCGGCCTGGAGATTAGCTAAAACCCCCAAACATTATATATTTTCTTAAAGCAGTAACTCTGATGCTCTGTTAGCGCCTTACCCAACCAGTACTCCCAGTACTCCCAGGAAATGAGAGCTCTTAACCAGGAAGTGATGTAATGCATGCTGAAGCCACATCCTCTTATTGAAGGGAAGATCAGAGAACAGATGTTCTGGGAGTTTTCTCCACCCCACCCCACTTCTGACAGGGATATGCAATTAGCGGGCCTCCAGCTGTTGTAAAACTACAAGTCCCATCATGCCTCTGTCTCTGGGTGTCATGCTTGTGGCTGTCAGAGTCTTGCTATGCCTCATGGGACTTGTAGTTCTGCAACAGCTGGAGGTCCGGTAATTGCATATTCCTGGTCTATGAGATACACACATGGCTGTAGGGAGTGTGCGTTACAGCCACCACTGCCACAACATAAGCCCTACATTGGTATCAGTGAAAGGATTAAAGGTGTCCATCTGAAGAGGCCGAAACTTTGCTCAAAGTTCTGAGCGAAATGATCAAGTTATTCACACAGCTAAATCTTCCAATCATTGCTAGAGCTAGAGAAGGTTTGGCCCTATTCAAAGTAATGTAACCTCCTGCTCAACAGCTTTCATCTCCTTTTTGATGAAGGCTAATAACTCCTTAAGGTTCCTGACAGCATTCTCTAATAGGGACAGAGCAGAGGGGACTCCAACATCCTCTATTGTTACCGGCAATACAACCTCCTGGGCAGCAGTCACATACATGCTTTATTCCTCTGGTTCATGCTTGATATCTTCCTGTAATATAGTAGAGAATTTTTCATCCCCACCAACTCTAACTCATTCTTCGGTGCCTGTTTCAAGCATCCTCCCCTAATTCCAGAAATAAACTGTTCTCATGTGAGCTGGTCAGGGTTTACTACCACTGCACAGCCAGTCCCATGTTTGTTTTCCAAATGATTCTGCATGTCCTCAACAAATTGTGTAAGAGACATGTACTCATGTTGGCTCAGGAGTTCATAAATGGAAGTAATTTCTCGATACAGGCTTTCAAAACAAGCCATGATTGCATTCAATTACTAGAGGAAAAATGCAACACAGCACAACAGTTCTTGGCAAGTTCATTATCTGGCTGATGTTATCTTTTGGCCTAGTATCCCCCATTTAGGGAGACCAACAAATTAACAGACAAAGGAGAGAAATACTTTAACAGTTCATACAGCTTTTATTTGCAAGTCTTTACACCATGTGTAAATGATCAGTCACGGCTTCTTTCGTATTAGAAACCAGACCTTTCAGTTTACCAAGATGGGAGACCACAGCAGAAAGAAGAATTTTCTCTTTAGGCAGGATCCTGAGCAGATACCTAGCCTAGTCAATGGATCTCAGTACAGATATATTTGATTGAATGAAGAGGTTCACTAACAGGCAAGGTAAACCATAATTGAAATGCAATAAAGGAACAGAAGAGCATAAATACCTCATGAAAAAAAAGGTGGGCTCAAAATTGTAGTAAAAGGTCTTGCAAATCACAGTCCAATAATATAATAAAACACAGAAAATGGGTACTCAAGTTAATCCCACTCCAGGAGCTGACAGACTGATGAGTAATAAAGTGACATGAGATTTACACCATAGCTAATTAAAAAGCTGTGTAAGTAGCACTCAAACCAGCCCAGATTTGTGATGCAATGTCTATCCTTTCTCTGGGGCCACCAGGAAAGGATAGAATGTCTGAGACTTAATACACAGGGATCAGCTCACCATCACCACCCTCAACTGTTCATGTGGCTCTTAGCATCTGTGAAGTGATCCAGATTGTGCTATTTATAGTATAGTTGTGCCCAATGAAGGGCAATGAAATACTGTGGTGGAGAACAGATTTGTCCTTTGCTTGGCACCAGTGCCAGTGTCAAACCAGTGGTTACCTGACCATTTTGTTGATATTGGCTTAGGAAAAACTAACAGACACAAGCTTAAAGCCACTTGCCCACACTCCAACACTAAATACAGTTGGACATTTTTGCTGTTACATTATACAATGTGCTGTATCAGTCCGTTTTTGGAATCTTCAGGCCACATGATATTACAGGATGTGCAACCCCAAGGTTCTAAGTCAGATGATAACTACATGTTAGCATGCCATTTGTAAAGACATGCAATTCTCATATATTTTACTGTGTTTAATATTTCTACTGCTAGGTGGCAGTGTTATTGTAAAATGTAATGTTCTTTCTGGTGAAACTACATAGTTATGATGTAATTTCCTGTATCTGTGCTCTTGTTTAGTGATGAGCCGAACACCCCCGGGTTCGGTTCGCACCAGAACCCGCGAACGGACCGAAAGTTCGAACGAACATTAGAACCCTATTAAATAGAATGGATGCGAACGTTCGAATTCTAAAGTGCTAATTATAACAACTATTATGCATGTTATTGTCCTAAAAAGGGTTTGGGAACCCGGGTTCTGCACCAGGGGACATGTATCAATGCAAAAAGAAGTTTTAAAAACGGTCGTTTTTCGGGAGCAGTCATTTTAATGATGCATAAAGTGAAAAAAAAAAAGTCAAATATTCCTTTAAATATCGTACCTGGGGGGTGTCTAAAGTATGCCTGTGAAGTGCCACGTGTTTCCCGTGTTTAGAACTGTCCCTGCACAAAATGACACTTCTAAAGGAAAAAAAAGCCATTTAAAACTGCTTGCGGCTTTAATGTAATGTCTGGTCCCGGTAATATGGATGAAATTCTTTAAGAAAAATGGCATAGCTACCCCATGACCCCCCCCCCCTACCCCAGCCCATTACCAGCCCCTTTGGGTCTTGTATGGATATTAAGGGGAACCCCGCACATAAAATAAAAAAGGCCCTATATACTCTGAACAGCCCTATACAGGCGGTGCATACAAGACAGGGACTGTAGGTTTGTTCTTATGTAGAATCTGTTTGTAATTTTGAACAGGTACATTGTTTAAGTGTAGCTCCAGCCCAAAAATCTATTTTTAAGCTTTTTGGAAAACATAGGGAAGGGTTATCACCCCTGTAACATTTGTTTTGCTGTCTGTGCCCCTGTTCAGAACATTTCACCTCACTTTGCGTCCCAATGACAACTGTTTTTGAAATGTGGTGTTTTTCTTGAAACAAGGATTGCTGATAAAGCATCAGTACAGAGGAGACACCTTTCTCCCATATTTATTCTTACAGGAGAGAATTTTCCTTCCTAGTGGTAGATTTCCTCTCACTTCCTGTTGTCTTCTTGCGTTTGCAAGTAGGAGTCGTTTGTAAGTTGGATGTTTGAAAGTAGGGACCTGCCGTATATACTCTGCAGAAATAGGCCCCTTAGTTGTTGGTGTTGGCACAACACTGTAAGCACTCACAGTTACTCTTGGTTGGTGCTGGAACGCCCTGCTGTCAACTATTATATCAGGAATTTTAATTACATATAATTGTTGAACAGTGGTAGTAAAAATTGGGCCTTTGATGGTGGTGCTGGTGCCACAACACTGTAAGCCCTGACAGTTACTCTTGGTGGGTGCAGCAATGGGCCCTGCTGTGAATTATTAGATCAAGAATTGTAATTACATGCCCCTGTTGAACAGGGGCTGAAAAATTGGGCCTTAGGCACTGGTGGCACAACACTGCAACCCCTCACAGATACTGTACTTGGAGCACAGCAATGAGCCCTGTTGCAAAGTATTGCTTCAAAAATTGTAATTACACGCCCTGTTAAACAGGGGCTGAAAAATTGGGCCTTAGGCACTGGTGGCACAACACTGCAACCCCTCACAGATACTGTACTTGGAGCACAGCAATGAGCCCTGTTGCAAAGTATTGCTTCAAAAATTGTAATTACACGCCCCTGTTAAACAGGGGCTGAAAAATTGGGCCTTAGGCACTGGTGGCACAACACTGCAACTCCTCACAGATACTGTACTTGGAGCACAGCAATGAGCCCTGTTGCAAAGTATTGCTTCAAAAATTGTAATTACACGCCCCTGTTAAACAGGGGCTGAAAAATTGGGCGTTAGGCACTGGTGGCGGCACCCATAAACAAAAATGATCTTCCAAGCTATCATCATCAATCGTATCATTGAGGACTCGGAGGAGGAGGATAGCCAGTCAACATAACAGCACAGGCACTCAGCATCAGCATCAGTCTTGAAGGGATGTGACATGTTAAAATCAATTAGTCTGTTATATCAGCATCAGGTGTGTGGTAGCTGGTGGTGATCCAAGACTGGTTCATCTTGATGAAAGTCAGTCGATCAACCGAGTCGGTGGACAGGCGCACCCTGTGATCCGTGACAAATCCTCCAGCAGCACTGAATGTGCGTTCCGAAAGAACGCTGGATGCAGGACAGGCCAGTAGCTCAATTGCATACTGTGCAAGCTCTGGCCAGTGATCCATCCTCAAGACCCAGTAAGCCAGAGGATTTTCGGTGGGGAAGGTGTCCAAGTCTGACCTTGCCCCTAGATATTCCTGCACCATGTTTATCAGACGCTGGCGATGGTTGCTGGAACCGATCATACTTTGTGGCTGCGGACTAAAGAATTGTCTGAACGCATCGGTCAGACGGCCACCTTCCCCACCGCTCCTTCTTTGACTGGCCGAAGCCTCAGCAACTCGTTGTCCAGGACCAGGAGTTTGCAACCTCCCAGTCTCTGGGAACGCGTTGCACAGACCTTTCTGCAAGGCCTCCCGGAGTTGTCTCATCCTCTGCTCCCTCTGCGACGGTAACATAAGGTCCGCAACCTTACCCTTGTACCGTGGATCAAGGAGAGTGGCCAGCCAGTAATGGTCCCTCTCCTTGATCCGAAGAATACGAGGATCCTTCCGCAGACTTTGCAGGATCAGGGAGGCAATGCAGCGTAGGTTTGCTGAGGCATTCGCTCCGGAGTCCTCTGGGTCACTAAGGACGACATGATCCGCAGCCACCTCCTCCCAGCCACGTACAAGTCCACTGGTTTCTTGGGACTGTAAATCATCCCTAAAAGACTGCTGCTGATGATGCTGAGTGCCAGCCTCCACCTCCATGCTGACACAATCCTCCTCCTCCTCCTCCTCCTCCTCCTCTTCCTGTGTGATGGGTGGGACAGAAGGAACACTGTCTGGGTAAAGGGGGCCTTGAGAGGCAAGGAAGTCCTCCTCTTCCTGCCTCTGTTCTGCCTCAAGTGCCCTGTCCATTATTCCATGCAGCGTGTGCTCCAACAGGTGGACAAGAGGTACAGTGTCACTGATGCATGCACTGTCACTGCTCACCATCCTCGTGGCCTCCTCAAATGGTGCCAGGACAGTGCATGCATCCCTGATCATGCCCCACTGGCGTGGAGAAAAAAAACCAAGCTCCCCTGACCCTGTCCTGGTGCCGTAGTCGCACAGGTACTCATTGATGGCCCTCTGCTGCGTGTGCAGCCGCTGCAGCATGGCCAACGTTGAGTTCCACCTGGTGGGCATGTCACATATAAGGCGGTTCTTGGGCAGGTTCAACTCCTTTTGCAGCTCAGCCAGGCGAGCACTGGCATTATAAGATCTGCGGAAATGCACACAGACTTTCCTGGCCTGCCTCAGGACATCCTGTAAGCCCGGGTACCTGCCCAAGAACCGCTGCACCACCAGGTTAAGGACGTGAGCCACACAGGGCACATGGGTCAGTTGTCCCTGTCGGAGGGCGGAGAGGAGGTTGGTGCCATTGTCGCAAACCACCATTCCTGGCTTAAGCTGGCGTGGCGTCAACCACCTCTCGGCCTGGCCCTGCAGAGCAGACAGGACCTCTGCCCCAGTGTGGCTTCTGTCCCCCAAACACACCAGCACAAGCACGGCATGGCATCTTTTTGCCTGCGTACTTGCGTAGCCCCGTGAACGGCTACGGAGCACCGCTGGTTCATAGGACAAACCACAGGAAGAGGCCATGGAGGAAGAAGAAGAGGAGGGGGTGGAGGAGAGAGGTGTGTCACAACCAGTAGTAGCATTTTGGAGGCGTGGCGGTGGGACAACCTCCAACACTACTGCACCTTGTCCTGAATCCTTCCCAGCTGCCAAAAGAGTGACCCAATGGGCCGTGAAAGAAAGGTAACGTCCCTGTCCATGCCTGCTGGACCATGAGTCAGCAGTAATATGCACCTTACCGCTGACCGCCCTGTCCAGCGAGGCCAAGACATTGCCTTCCACATGCCGGTAGAGAGCCGGAATAGCCTTCCGTGAGAAAAAGTGGCGTTTGGGAACCTGCCACTGAGGAACCGCACATTGCACAAACTCACGGAAGGGGGCCGAGTCTACCAACTGAAAAGGCAGCAGTTGAAGCGCTAGCAATTTAGCCAAGCTAGCATTCAACCGCTGGGCATGTGGATGGCTGGGAGTGAACTTCTTTCGACGGTCCAGCAGCTGGGGCAGGGAAATTTGCCTGCTAGAATCGGACGTCGGTGTACTGCTAGCAGAGTGGCCGCAAGTACTTGGCTGTGACACACCTAATTCTACACCTTCATTCCTCTCAGTGCATGTTTCAGAGAGGACTGAAGTTATAGTGGGGTTGGAGATCCCAGCTGATGCGGTGCAAGGAGAGGTCCGCTTTGTTCTTTGGTGTGGGTCTTTGAGGTAGGCTTGCCAACGAGCTGCATGGCAGGTCAACATATGTCTGGTCAGGCATGTGGTACCCAAGCGGCTGATGTTTTGGCCACGCGATATACGCTTGAGACATATGTTGCAAACAGCAGCTGTGCGATCTGATGCACTAGCCTCAAAAAAGGCCCACACCAAAGAACTTTTTGAATGACGGGCAGAGGCAGCGCCCTGCACAGGCGGAGCTCTGCGGTGTGATTCCGTCGGTGTACTGCCCTTACGCTGGCCACCAAAGGGCATCCTGCCTCGTTGGAGATGTGCCTCCTCCTCATCCTCCTCCTCCTCCTCTCTCCTATTAGGCACCCACGTGGAGTCAGTGACCTCATCATCACCTCCCTCCTCATCACTGGAGCCAATCTGGCAGTATGCTGCAGCTGCTGGAACATGACTGCCAGATTGGTGTCCTTCTTGAGCATCCCCTCTGTCTGCTCTCACGCTACTGCCTTCCTCTAGCTGGGTTTCATCATCAGACCCTTCGAAACGCTGGGCATCCTCCTGGAGCATGTACCCAACACTGTGCTGAAACAGTTCGGGGGACTCCTCAGGAGGAGGACATGGTGGGTCTAGGGAAGGAGTGACTGATGATGAGTCTGACATTGATACCAGGGAAGACAACGCTTTGGCAGCTGCTTTTCCAGTACCCTGAGCCTGGGTGAGAGAGGATGAGGAGGAGGAGGAGGGCTTGGTCATCCACTCTACCAAGTCTTCGGCATGATGTGGCTCAACATGTCCAGCTGCCGAAAAGAAGGACAAGCGTGTCCCATGGCCATGTGCTGATGACAATGCACCGCGTCCACGACCAGCACTGTTGCCCCCAGACACAGAGCCTGCTTGCCCTCTTTTATTGCCTCCTGACTGTCTGCCTCTCCTTGTTTGCCTTCCAGACATTCTAATAGATGGCCTGCAGGGAGATGGGAAAAAAGCAATAAGGGCTACCTTCAGGTGTCCTTCTCTGTCCCTTGAAACAAGGACTTTCACAGTGAAAGAAACTGACACTCTCCCTACCTACAGTTTTCTGTCCCTAGAAAAAATATTTTTTTTAAGCACAATTTAGCACAAGGAGAATTCACTCACTGTCCTTCCAGGTCCCTGGAAACAAGGACTTGCAGAGTGAAAGAAACTGACACTCTCCCTACCTACAGTTTTCTGTCCCTAGAAAAAATGTTTTTTTTTAAGCACAATATAGCACAAGGACAATTCACTCACTGTCCTTCCAGGTCCCTGGAAACAAGGACTTGCAGAGTGAAAGAAAAAAAACACTCTCCCTACCTACAGTTTTCTGTCCCTAGAAAAAATGTTTTTTTTAAGCACAATATAGCACAAGGACAATTCACTCACTGTCCTTCCAGGTCCCTGGAAACAAGGACTTGCAGAGTGAAATAAACTGACACTCTCCCTACCTACAGTTTTCTGTCCCTAGAAAAAATGTTTTTTTTAAGCACAATATAGCACAAGGACAATTCACTCACTGTCCTTCCAGGTCCCTGGAAACAAGGACTTGCAGAGTGAAAGAAAAAAAACACTCTCCCTACCTACAGTTTTCTGTCCCTAGAAAAAATGTTTTTTTTAAGCACAATATAGCACAAGGACAATTCACTCACTGTCCTTCCAGGTCCCTGGAAACAAGGACTTGCAGAGTGAAATAAACTGACACTCTCCCTACCTACAGTTTTCTGTCCCTAGAATAAATGTTTTTTTTAAGCACAATATAGCACAAGGACAATTCACTCACTGTCCTTCCAGGTCCCTGGAAACAAGGAATTGCAGAGTGAAAGAAAAAAAACACTCTCCCTACCTACAGTTTTCTGTCCCTAGAAAAAATGTTTTTTTTAAGCACAATATAGCACAAGGACAATTCACTCACTGTCCTTCCAGGTCCCTGGAAACAAGGACTTGCAGAGTGAAATAAACTGACACTCTCCCTACCTACAGTTTTCTGTCCCTAGAATAAATGTTTTTTTTAAGCACAATATAGCACAAGGACAATTCACTCACTGTCCTTCCAGGTCCCTGGAAACAAGGACTTGCAGAGTGAAAGAAAAAAAACACTCTCCCTACCTACAGTTTTCTGTCCCTAGAAAAAATGTTTTTTTTAAACACAATATAGCACAAGGACAATTCACTCACTGTCCTTCCAGGTCCCTGGAAACAAGGACTTGCAGAGTGAAATAAACTGACACTCTCCCTACCTACAGTTTTCTGTCCCTAGAATAAATGTTTTTTTTAAGCACAATATAGCACAAGGACAATTCACTCACTGTCCTTCCAGGTCCCTGGAAACAAGGACTTGCAGAGTGAAAGAAAAAAAACACTCTCCCTACCTACAGTTTTCTGTCCCTAGAAAAAATGTTTTTTTTAAGCACAATATAGCACAAGGACAATTCACTCACTGTCCTTCCAGGTCCCTGGAAACAAGGACTTGCAGAGTGAAAGAAAAAAAAACACTCTCCCTACCTACAGTTTTCTGTCCCTAGAAAAAATGTTTTTTTTAAGCACAATATAGCACAAGGACAATTCACTCACTGTCCTTCCAGGTCCCTGGAAACAAGGACTTGCAGAGTGAAAGAAAAAAAAACACTCTCCCTACCTACAGTTTTCTGTCCCTAGAAAAAATGTTTTTTTTAAGCACAATATAGCACAAGGACAATTCACTCACTGTCCTTCCAGGTCCCTGGAAACAAGGACTTGCAGAGTGAAAGAAAAAAAACACTCTCCCTACCTACAGTTTTCTGTCCCTAGAAAAAATGTTTTTTTTAAGCACAATATAGCACAAGGACAATTCACTCACTGTCCTTCCAGGTCCCTGGAAACAAGGACTTGCAGAGTGAAATAAACTGACACTCTCCCTACCTACAGTTTTCTGTCCCTAGAATAAATGTTTTTTTTAAGCACAATATAGCACAAGGACAATTCACTCACTGTCCTTCCAGGTCCCTGGAAACAAGGACTTGCAGAGTGAAAGAAAAAAAACACTCTCCCTACCTACAGTTTTCTGTCCCTAGAAAAAATGTTTTTTTTAAGCACAATATAGCACAAGGACAATTCACTCACTGTCCTTCCAGGTCCCTGGAAACAAGGACTTGCAGAGTGAAATAAACTGACACTCTCCCTACCTACAGTTTTCTGTCCCTAGAAAAAATGTTTTTTTTAAGCACAATATAGCACAAGGACAATTCACTCACTGTCCTTCCAGGTCCCTGGAAACAAGGACTTGCAGAGTGAAATAAACTGACACTCTCCCTACCTACAGTTTTCTGTCCCTAGAAAAAATGTTTTTTTTAAGCACAATATAGCACAAGGACAATTCACTCACTGTCCTTCCAGGTCCCTGGAAACAAGGACTTGCAGAGTGAAAGAAACTGACACTCTCCCTACCTACAGTTTTCTGTCCCTAGAATAAATGTTTTTTTTAAGCACAATATAGCACAAGGACAATTCACTCACTGTCCTTCCAGGTCCCTGGAAACAAGGACTTGCAGAGTGAAAGAAACTGACACTCTCCCTACCTACAGTTTTCTGTCCCTAGAATAAATGTTTTTTTTAAGCACAATATAGCACAAGGACAATTCACTCACTGTCCTTCCAGGTCCCTGGAAACAAGGACTTGCAGAGTGAAAGAAAAAAAACACTCTCCCTACCTACAGTTTTCTGTCCCTAGAAAAAATGTTTTTTTTAAGCACAATATAGCACAAGGACAATTCACTCACTGTCCTTCCAGGTCCCTGGAAACAAGGACTTGCAGAGTGAAAGAAACTGACACTCTCCCTACCTACAGTTTTCTGTCCCTAGAAAAAATGTTTTTTTTAAGCACAATATAGCACAAGGACAATTCACTCACTGTCCTTCCAGGTCCCTGGAAACAAGGACTTGCAGAGTGAAATAAACTGACACTCTCCCTACCTACAGTTTTCTGTCCCTAGAATAAATGTTTTTTTTAAGCACAATATAGCACAAGGACAATTCACTCACTGTCCTTCCAGGTCCCTGGAAACAAGGACTTGCAGAGTGAAAGAAACTGACACTCTCCCTACCTACAGTTTTCTGTCCCTAGAATAAATGTTTTTTTTAAGCACACTATAGCACAAGCACAAAACACACTGACACTCTCCCTACCTATCCTTCTCTTTCCCTAAACTAAAGGAATCCAGGTTAAGCAAGAAAGAAATAACAGTCACTGTCCCTGCCTATGCTGCTCTATCCCTGCTCCGGAACACACTACACTAGGCCGCCGTGCTGGCGGCCTTTTATAGTGTGGGGCGTGTACTAAACACCCTCAGCAATAATTGGCCACAGGCATCCTGCCTGTGGCCAATCATTGCTCTCCTCGCTGCCGGCGCTGTGATTGGCCAAGCATGCGGGGTCACAGTGCATGCTTGGCCAATCACAGCGCCTGGATGACACTGCGATGGCGTAGTGCATTGTGGGCCGTTCGCGTCACTCGAATTTGGCGCGAACGGCCCAAATCGTTCGATCTTCGTCGAACGATCGAACAGCCGATGTTCGAGTCGAACGTATGTTCGACTCGAACACGAAGCTCATCCCTACTCTTGTTGTTTTCCAATAACACAAGGAGAGTTCAGTCATGTGTTCAGTCATCTGAATGCTAAGAGTCATATCTGCAGCAGTTTTTTTTACGCATATGTATGTGAAAAGGTGTGTGACAATAAATCATGTTCTCAAAAACCACCAATCACTGCGGCACCATGGCACACTTTGGTGCACTTTCTGTAATCTGCAGGAAACTGTTCCCCCTAGGAAAACTCCAATTGCTTATGTTGCACCCAGGACAAAAGTCTTAAGTTCTTCCCTCTATTCACCCTAGCCATGTTGATTAAGTTCATCCACAAAATCCAATTGGTTTCTCTGAACTAAGCCTCCACTTTCCTCTAGTTTTTAGTTAAGAGCCCCTCTACATCTAAAATGAAAGTTATACTTATGTAGCGGGTGGTTACATTTAGGAGAGGCATCTGAGTGGTAATAGGCTCAGATGCAGCAATTGTTAGGGTTCATGGACCAATTTATGCCAGTGGAGGATATCAGTGGTGTCCAGTTCCCTGCGGCCTATATGTGGCATTGTCGCCATAGTCCGGTGTTGAACCACCATTAGAGGTCTGTACCTTTTTTGTCCTCTTGCGGCAGTGGTACGGTGGGGCGGGGAACCCGCTGTGCATTCTGGGGGAGGGCATAAAAGGGGCGGACATCTCCCGCTTGGGGTCCACGCCCAGGCACCTTCAGCCTGGGGGTGGGTGCTGGTGGTCTCCGGGTGCCCTCGGCCCGGAGACGGAGCTGCGTTTCCACCCCAGACACCTTTGGTCTGGGGTGAGGTACTCTCCGGAGGCCTGGGGCCCAGTACCTTTGACTGGTCCCGCATGGGATGGAGGATTCCTAGGGTGTCCTCCGGTGTTGGACACCCGAATCCAGGGCGAGGGGGACCAGAGAAGTTACCTTCCCGAAGACCCAGCGCAGCATTGGCTGGTGACGGTGGAGGCCTCTGGTGACCGTCCGGATGGATGTCTCTCCTTGACAGGGGCCGCATCTCAAGAAGGTAGTCCACATTCTCATGGTCTAATTCAGCCGGTCGGTGGCAGCGACCACCCTCACGGTCGGTGGCAGCGACCTCGCGCCAAGCCTGTTTGCGCACACCGAAACAGGAGGGTAATGTTGTGCTTTTAAGGGACAGTTTTGCCCGCACAATATATTAATTTTAAGTTCTTTTTAACGAAAGATATTTTTGAATACAAGTCAATCTATATGATACAGTCTATAATATGAAACTTTTCACGGAGACGTGTGATCATACAAAATAGCTACATTTATTGGTTGACAAAAAGTAAATATTTACATGAAATTAAAATACCAATTCTGTTACATGAACGACTTCAAAATCAATACAATTACCCGCAAAATGGGCATACAGTCCCTTAGACATAATGCTGTCATGATGAATTCTCAATAGGTTCAACAACCTTGTATAATTGACAATGAAACAGAACGTCTGTATTTCACACATCCAACCGTTACTATACTGCAGGTAAGTAAGTGGTTAACAATATGAAATAAATTGGACGTTTGTTTTGTCACTAAGATTGGAACTATGCAAAAATAAAAATATAATGAAAAATGTAATCTTTACAAAAAAAAAACATCTACCAGTTGTTGGTTAATGAGAATAAATCAGGATTGCAGAATATTCAATACTTCAACAATTTTGAGAACAACAATGAATTCAAGATAAAATCAAAAATGGCATATCTACCCATTCCATAATGGCAATCTCCTGACCAGAGTTAAGATGGCTGCTGTGGCTTTCAGGATTCGGGTGTCTAGGAGTCTTCATGAGTGTAAGAATATGTCTTCATGCATGGTGCATGGGTGTCAGTCTCTCTGAGAGTGTGGATCTCCCAGTGTGCCCTCAGGGTGGGTCCCTGAGTGTCTCTCCCCGGCCGATGGGAGTGACTGGCTGTCAGGGAGTCCTCGGTGAGTGATGTCAGTGTGTGGTCAGTCCTCCTGTCTCCCGTCCTTCTCTCATCTAATTTTTCTTCCCTTAAATATTGTCTCTGGACAATAAGATTATAAAAATTATCCTAAGTTCTTCCCAAAGGAGGTGGTTCTTCCACTTATTGGTGGCTGCAGTTAGGGGTGTTACTGTCCAAGGATCTCTGGTTTCTATAGGTTGGTAATTTAATAATTAACTGTTCCCTGAATTTTTGGGAACCTCAAGTAATACCACTTTCAGCCACTAGGGCATCAATTCTTTAAGTTGATATATTCTATTCTCAGAATGTGTGTAATTTGTATATTGTGGGAAGAATATATGGATTTTAATCTTCTTGTAATCCGGTATATATAACATACTTCTAATATACTTCTTGATTCATTCACATAACATAATTTGTTTTATATTCCTGTCTAAAAATATATCTATAAGCTGGTTTTTCTAAACAGGGTACAGATTATATGTCAATCAATATAACATTCAATATTTATCTATATCTTTTGAAATGTGGTCATTTCTAAACGTAGACTCCTTTTGTATTCTATAATCATAATTTGACGTATTTCATAATGCTAATTAACTCTTTATGACACTTCTATATATAAAGTCACACTGGTATCTATATTTATTCTTCTAACACAGTCCCTAGGTCAACAGATACTAAAATCATAATTTCCCTATGGCTTAACATGTCGTTTGGTAATCTAAACATAATTTTTCATTTATTCCCGACCTATATTTATATAGGCAGATATATAGGAAAAGCTATACCTGGTTTGATTTGTTTATGGTTTGTAAGAAGGCATTTCGATTGACCTAACTTCCTCCATTATACAAAATGTATGGCATGTTGTAATATACATTTATATATGTATATTTATATGAACCGTAATGTCATTTTTTAATTCCAGTTTCAGTTGCTTGTTAATAATGGACTGGGTTTTCCTTAAGACAAGATACCAGTTCAGCTATATAAACAAATCCTTCACCTGGATCCTTCTTGGTCAACATCATCCTTTGTCCCCATACGGCTAGTATTGTCCTTTCTGTGTACTAAAAAGCCTTTCTCACAATGGGTGAGTTTGCTCTAGTTGGAAGGTTTGTAATTTGGTTAACTATCTGTAGAGTATTTTCAATGGCAGTGTTGTTTTCTCTAAACATCTCTAATTTGTCCTGAGGAAAGTTGTCATTGTTTTAACTTTCAAACCAGGTTTGTAAATGTTAGAGATGGCTAGCCCAATTGTTATGGGAAAAACGTGTTCATCAGCTTTTGAGGCCTAAGTGAACTTTCAAGTCTCTGCCCGTAAATATTAAAATTATTATTATTATTAATATTATTATTAAGGAAACCCATAACATAATCCCCCTTTTTGAAGTCAGCAAATGCCGTAAGTCGTTTGGGAGACTTCAAAACGCGAAAAGGTTGAGGAGATCTGGCTTCATTCGGCCTTGTATCCAAACTGTGGGTACTGAATATAGTGTTTAGGGGTGTTGACATCTGCAGATGGGAGTAATTCATTGAGAAAAAGATGGGTATGTGATTGATGTGTGCATCTCGAGGCCGTCATCCGTCGGTTGGCGGGAAATGAATCACTCCGGGCACCTGTGGGCTTGGCCGTCCTGGTGAGTTTTGTCCGTGCAGACTAGCCATCAGCGGTGTCTCTGGATTCTCCATACGGTTCCTTCTATGTATGTTTCACACATGTCGGACTCTCGGTTTTGTTGACCGGCTTATGGACATCTTAGTCCTGTAAGGAAAATGGATTCCATGAGAAAAAGACAATATTTTTTCTTTTTTTTTTACATGACCTGCGTTTTGAGATCTCAGTGTCAGGCTGGTGTCCTGGCTTCCTCAGAGCCCCCCCTTTAGCCCATTGTGTCACCAGTCCTTTAACTAAACACTCTGGCTAGCAAGACAATGTCTGAACATTTGCTATGGGAGACAGAGCTCTAGGGCTCATTAACATGAGGACATTAGTTTATAGCTGTGGATACCAGACATCAATAACTAACTGACATCTTCAGAACCATTTTTTTTTTTTTTTTAGCTTAATTGTAGCGGTTCTGGAATGATAAAAATGAAAAACATTTCAGTTTGACACGTGACATTTACTGTCAGTAACAAAATATTTGACACGACAGTCAACCTTCTACTTGGGAGGAATAAACACCCCTTTGGGGTGTCAATACAACTCATTTGAGGCAATCAAACTACCTTATGCGGGTGACTCATCTTTTACCAAAATATCAAACCATTTTAGTCCTTCTGATATTAATGTCTTTAGGATTCGGTCATCCTCTGTAATTATCGTCTTCTGCGACTTCTTGAAATTAAGCTGTCTGGAGCGACCTGTTTATGTCAGAGGAATGAAGTGACCACTGAAAGATAGGAGAATAGTTATTATCTAACTACCAAGATCCCGGTTAGGGATTTCAGGATCCTACTACTGTAACCTGGGGAAAAACATGGTGTTAGAACCTCTGCCTCCTATGCCTTTTCAGTGCATTCCTCTGATTTATTTTAACACAGGCGCTTCAAAGGTTTCGTGGCCCTTGGCTGGCCACAGTATTTGCCCTTTGAAAAAACGTTACTCACGTTCCGTACAGCAATGAAACTGTGCAACATATCCATAATTTGATTTATTTTTGTTTCTGCATTGCCTACAGGCTGATCAGAATAGGGTTTTGGGACCCAGTTTCTGAATTTTCTGGGGACTATTGGCTCAGTTTGATCAGAAATATCCCCATCAGAACCACTGTCCTGATTCTGGGATAGTTGTCTGGGCCTTAATTTCTCCCTATTTTTCTGAGGATTTTGTGGTGTCTTACCCTGTGAGTGCTCCCTATTTACCTGTGTAGGTCCCCGGGGCGAATTGGACCGGTAATAGTGTGGGTTTCTACCTTTAAGTTTAAATTTGACCCGTTGGAGATACACCCTATAGTTTCTCTTAAACCTCGGGTCTGGTTCCCTTGGGAGATACTCCTGAGGTGGTCTTTGGGCTCCCCCTCTAAAGGGTGGTCTATGCTCCCCCCTTCTAATTGGTGGGGTATCTGGTCCCTCGCTGGGGAAACTCTGTGGCATATCTCCTCTGACTATATCAGCACATGTCAATTTCTGGGTTTCAAACCGTAATAATTGAGGAGATACATTAATTTCATCCACAATTTGAATTATGGGTTGAGGCCTTCCTTGGTATTCACCAGTTTGCTGGATAGAGTACAAATTGTTACCCTCTTTTACCAAGTACTCCAGTGGGCATCCCCCTTTGTAGTCTTTTGCTAAACTCACTTTTATGTGGATAGGTAGGGCCTCAAAGAACATGGATTTAAACTCAGGGTGATTGTAATCTGGCTCATTTTTTTGTAAGTGATAAGCACTTTTGAGCACAGCCAAAAATTCTGTGGGGCTTTGATTACTGGCACATCTCAGATTTTGTATAGCCGCACTAACCACTGTAACATTTTTGTGCTGGCCAAATTTTAGAAGACAGCGGTGTTTAATTTCTTGCCATGAAGTACCAGACAGACCTGTTAAAGATTCGCAGAATCTACGGTGTTTGGTTTCAAATACCCACGGTAAGAAATTAATCCTAGACTGGTCATCATCTAGGCCTAAAGCTGATAAGGTATTTTCATAGGCCTCAATGTGGTCAATGACGCACATGGCTCCCTCTTCATCAAAGACTGGAAAAGCATCATTTAAAATTTTTATTATTTCTGAGGCGTCCTGTTTAGGGGTACCTGACTTTTCCTCTGATCCCAAGGAAAAATGATTAGACCCACTTTCATGTGTTAGTTCAATTTTCACCCCCTTTTGCTCTATAGATGGCTTGGGGTAGGATGAGGGTTCTTTTTGTGATCCCTCTCCATGGTCTAACTCCCACATTTCCGATTGAGAGTCAGATATTAAATTTTGATCAGATTCTATATTTTCAGGGTTAGGCATTTGAGCATTACCCTGGGGCACAAACTTCACTTGTTCTTTTAATTCTTCTGATTGCTTAATTAGGGATTCCTGTCCTGACCTAAGCTGATTTGTTTCTTCTTTTAAATTTCCACTGCTTATTGCTCGGCAACTTTCTAAATTTCCACTGCATATTACTCTGCAACTTTTGTCAGGAGACTCATTTTCCTGCAGAAAACTCTCCCTTTCTTCTATTACTTGTTTCCACTCTTTATTTACCTTGTGACATTTGTCCAGATTAATTTTAATGTTCTCTAGCAACTGTTCTATTTCATTTTGCACTTTCATTTTAGACTCATGATAATGATCTGCCTTTTCATTGGTCTCCTTTTTATTTCTAGTGAGCTCACATTCCCTTTCTGTTAAATGTGGCTGGGATTTGAAGATATCACTTTCCTGTTCGGTATTTTGACGTTTAAACTCTCTATGAAGATACGTTTGGACAATGCATCGTTCAAAATGAATGTGATCAAGCCTTTCTATTTCCTTTGTCTCAGAGGAGCTGTCTTTTAGTGCATAACTTTGACCTTCCGCGTTCCATACGTCTTTTACTAAATGACGGGTGCGGTTATTACAGTCTTTATTGTATGCTTTTAGATCAGTCTCATCAGACAATCTTTTTCTGACATGATCCGCCATTTCAATTTTAGAAATTTCCAACACTTCCTGTACATGTACCAACTTTTTCTGAGTACTCATATTACCACTAAGGTCTGACTCTTGATAATCCCTATCAACATACAATTTACTTTGACCAGGCATTTTTAGGCAAACAAAAAAATATATTTTTAAAATTAATAATTAATAATTTCATGCAAAATATTATTAATGTCACCACCATAACTATGATTGATCTTGTACAAAACATCGACGTTATCTCAGCAGTGCCTCCAATTTTATGTTGTGATTGTGGTATGGAATCTTAAAGAAGATCTCAGTGATTATTTTTAGTGCCTCCAACCTTACGGTAATTTTATAAATTTTTCTCTGACGATCAGTGCATACCACAATCCTTTCCTGAGTTAGTTAATTTATGGGGTTTTCTTACCAAAGTATACAATATCTCCCAACAAAATTAATAAGTAAAATAAATTTGTCTTTATTAATTAACGAGTATATCCATACAATTTGATACAGAGCAAAATTTTCTGGTGATTGAGATTTCACACATGCATTATCAAAACATCATTTTCTTGTTTTTTTTTTCTTACTAAGGAAAACTAATATAATTTCTCATTGGAGTCATTTCTCATTGGAGTCATGATTGGTCTGTTGGAAAAATATGGGTAGTACTTTACCCCTTATATTCAAGAACACAATATCCCTTGTCACTCTGGGGAGTGTCCTCTAAACTTCTCCGGCCGGAAGAAGTTCAAAGTATGTCTCACAAAGCCAACAGGATAATATTGCCGATTTGAATTGATTATTAAACCAACAGAGCTACTCAAATTACATGGAGCAATAAGACTTCCCTGGGGACCCCGAAAGTTAAATTGATGTAAAATGTTGATTGAATTCCCTAAAACCTGGTTATAATAATACACCCCCCGACAGTCAATAAACACCAATACATAACCTCTACAAATATGATTCCTATGAATACAAGAGTGTAAATAAAATAAAATTTGTGTGGCCTGGATCTTACCAATCAGCTTAGAAGGGAAGATATCCGCCAAAATCTACGCACATCGAATGGTTTCAGTCATAAAGCCCAGCCAGATGGAGAATGGTCAAATATCACAGACTCCTTGATGTCGGGGGTGTATTTGGTGTCCCTCCTTCTGGATATGCAAGGCAGGGGGCTTGGGTGAGTCGTGTCTTCAGTTCCTTCATAGCGTCTGTTTGTTCCTGGCCCCATGACCACTCAGTCTCCTTCTTCAGCAGATGAAGTAATGGTATGCTAATCTCTGCATAATTGTCGATGAACTTACGCGAATAGTTCACCAGTCCTAGAAATGATCTTAATTCTTTAAGATTAGTAGGGACCTTACAATTACATATTGCCTCAACCTTCTTCTTTTGGGGGTTTAACCCTTCAGAGGTGACTTCATGGCCTAAGAAGCTCACTCAGGTGCGGCACCATTGTGCTTTCTGAAGGGATAGTTTCACTCCGGCCGTCCTTAGCTGGCCCAAAACGTGTCGGAGTTCTGTGAGGTGTTTGGTCATGTCGGTACTTTTAATGAGGATGTCATCGACGTATGTCAATGTACCTTGCTCCAAGGCATCAGGCATGGCCTTGTGCATGAAGACTGCAAATTCATGGCCAGAATTGATATAACCGAATGGCATACGCACCCAGCAGTATTGCTGATTTCCGAAGCTGAATGCCAGTTTATATTGATCTTCTTCGCTGACTTTTATGGTCCAATACCCCTGGGCACAGTCGAGGGCCGAGAATACCTGGGATCCCTGAAGTTGGGCCAGGCATTGGTCTATGTATGGTACTGGCCATCCTGACATGTAGACACGCTTATTGAGCTGTCGGAGATCGGCGCATAGGCGCCACTGTCCGTTGGGTTTTAAAATCCCCAGGGTGGGTTTATGAACTGTGGATGGGTTTAATTATACCCCGTTCGAGTAACTTCCTAATGATCTCAGATAGAGACTCATAGGAGGCTAATGGAAGTCTATACTGTTTTACAAATACCGGTGGGGCCTGAGGGTCGGTTTGGATTTTGGTGATGTGGAGATCAGTATTCCCACAATCGTAGGAATTCTGAGCGAAGATATCTTGGAATTCGAAAAGAATTTCGCGGAGCAATTTTCGCTCAAGATCATTGGTGCAGGCATCGGCTAGGGCTATGATCTCTTCGACTATCTCCTTGAATCCCGGAAATGTTTCTGGTTTCCCTATCTCATATGCCTCTTCAAGCCTGGTGGTCAGGTCATTTGGTGTGCGAGGTGTATTTTTCTCCCAGTCAAGACCTTTAGGGTATTCTTGTTCTTTGATTGGTTGTTCAAAGACAAGAGATGTTTCTTCAATTCGACAGGTACCATCCTTAGAATCGAAGGGGTAAATGGATTCTATGGTGAATATGCCCTCAGGTATAGAACTGAATGATTGTTCGATTAATTTCTCGTCGGGTAAATATTCATCCGGTATGAGCCCAATCACTTGGTTGGTGACTCCGAATGTGTGATACCCCGTCTCTACCGCCAGGCCGATAAGGGTGCCCTTGAGTAGGTTAAGGTCCTGATTTGAGAGGTTGTGTATGTAGACGGACATTATTGACTGATGTGTATTTATCAAGGGTGTATGGGTAATTTTTATTCCCTCTTCTTGTATTTTCTGGGACAGGCATATTAATGCATCTGGTCCCTTCAGTTTTTGTCCCCTTTTTACGTTGATGGGGAGTAGAAAATCTTTAATGCCCCTAGGGATGATAATTTCTCGAGCTACCTGAATCTCAACAGCGTAGGGCATCTGTTGCTGGAACTTCAGGGCCGAGGTCATATCCTGGTATCCCTCCGGGTCCCCCTTTAGTCGACTCCATATGCAGTCGTTTATCAGGTCAATTTGGGTGGCAAAACGATGCAATAGGTCGTTGCCGAGGTAAATATGAGATTGTGGAGTATCCAGCACTATGAACACGTGAGTGGTTGTCTTATTACCTATAGTGATATTTAAGAGGCATCTCGCGACTGAGTCATGGTCCTCAGAGTCATTGATGGTGTCTGTCATCCAATGCCTCTGAGGAGTGGGGAAGCGTATCATTTCTCTGTCACAAAGGTGGCTAACAAGGCCGTGGCTCACGAAGCTATGTTCTTGTTTGAGATCAATTTTGGCATATTTTGACCTATTAAAACCATTTATCCAGACAGGTATAAAGAGGTCATGGTTAACCCTTTCTATTTCTGTCAGGAACTGGGCGTGATTTCCCCCTTTCCTGGTTGTATCTTTTTGGTGGAAGGATATGGTCAGTACGTTATCCTGTAGGGAAATTTCTTTTATTTTATCTCTGGGAATTTTAAAAATATGTTCCTTGTTTTCTACTTCCAGGCCATGATTGTCAGGTTGGATGACCGTGACATCGGGGAACTGACTATTCCTGAAGTGGATTTCTAGAGAACCAGGCCTTTCTTCCACCAGGTGGCAGTGTCATCGGGAATGGGGAATTTGAAGCCTTCCATATTTAATCGGGGAGTTGACCTGTGACCACATTACTTGATTCACGCAATCAACAATTGTGTTAAGCCTCTTAAGGAGATCCATTCCAATGATCATGTGATGGTTTGGGAGATCTGCAATGATAACGGGGTGCCTGATTTCCTGATTACCTAATTTAAGTTTAAGCCATGCAGTACCCATGACTTGCAGTGGCTCTCCCGCCACCCCCGATTAGTGAGCCATCAAAGCTCCTAAGTTTTGGTTCGCTGGGCATTGATTTTATTACTTCATTAAATTGTTCCTGCGCCAGGATGGTAGCTTGAGATCCTGTGTCAATTAACCCTGAAATGGTATGATCACCGGCCTCATGTACCTTTACACGAGTGAAATATCTTCCATCAGATTCAGTCAGTTCACACATAAAATTAGCATGATTGAAGATCTGTGGGTTTTTCAACAATTTACATTTGGCATTTATCTCACCGCATGTCACAGCTTCTCTGTGTTTATGATTCCTGCGGGATGGCCTACGGGGCCTACTTGAGATGGAGGCATATGGAGTGGAAGGCATCCCACCCGATTGGTCACTTACATTGGTTCTCGGAGGCTCAGTTACATTTGAAGGGTTGGAAGGATACTGAAAAATAGGAGCAGAATTAACAATCCCACCTTGATTCCCCCCTTTTGGGGGCATGTCAGGGGCGTGTTGTGTGTCTCCTGTCATCGCACCTAGGGTTGTTCCCTGCAGTAGGATTGTCTGGGATTCTAAACATTCTGTGGCCCTGTGTTGGCCACAGGAGCGGCCCCTAAAAAAGATGGGTCGGTAGATTGGTAATTTCTCAGGTGTGTCATTTGTTCACACATCTGGTTAATTAGTGCCTCTACCTGCTCGATTCGCCGACCCAGGGTATCTTGGCGATTTACCCGATCTCGTCTGACCCGGTTGTGTTCCGGGCGGGACTGTAGTGATGCATCAGATTCATCACCACTCCTCGGGTCTTGGTGCTGAGGCCCTTCTCTTGGGGGTTCCTGTGGTTCCCTTTGATTTTGGGGAATTGGAGGAGCTACCCTAGCCCTGGGGTGATTGATCTGTTCCTGATTGGGAGGTGTCCTGTGATTATCAGGATTTGTATTAGAGTTTGGATCTCTTATAAAATTTGGTTCTCTGTAGTAACCAGAATGGCCGTGAAAGTTGGGACTTCTATTAGAGCGTGGGTACCCTTGAAAATTTGGGTTTCTGTTAAAATGTTGGTGTCTGACAAAGTTGGGGTTCCTGTTATAGTAGGGGTACCTATTTGCAGTGGGATCTCTATTCCAATTTGATTGTTGGTTGTTATGGGATCCCTGTAGATTTCCCCTCTGGCTATTTCTGTACCTGAGGTCCCTTTCACCCTCACTACCGTAGCCTGGCAACTTTTGTCTATCCTCTATCATCTGTGGTGACTGGGGTGGAACTCCAGTCGACCCTATGGGTTTCCCATTTTGGACTACCTCAGCGTATGACTTCCTCTCGGTCTGTAGCTCGTGAAGTTGGGGGTTTATGGTAGTGGCTGCTATGGTTTTAAGGTGGGGTTTGGTTTCCCTTTTCGGCCCACCTTCACTGGCCTGCTGGATTGAGTACAGGTGATCGCTCTCCCTGATTAACCAATCCAGGGAACGTCCTCTCTTAAAATCCCTTGCTAGTCCCAATTTGATATACGCAGGTAGTGCTACAAAAAATAAAGTCAGGAATTCTGGCTGATCCGGATTGGGATCCTTTTCAGCTAGAAAATATGCGTTTCTTAATACAGCTAGGAATTCTGTGGGACTCTGATTATGGCCACATTTCAAATTGTAGGCCGCGGCTTTGGCAGCGGTAACAGTTTTGTAGGGCCCAAACTCCATTTGACACCTATGTTTGATTTCTTTCCATGACTGACCGTATAGATCCTGCAATGAATCAAAGAATTGTCTGTATTTTTCTTCAAATATCCATGGCAATAATTCAATTTTGGTACGATCGTCCTGAATGTTTAAGATTTCCAGGGTACGTTCGTAGGTTCCTATATGGTCAGTAATAGTTTGGGAATCCTTCTTGGAGAAAACCAGAACAGTTTCTTTTACAAATTTTATCACCTTGGGGGTGTCATATTTTTTTCTTGGGCTCCTAGTCTTCCTTTTCTGTCTATTTGAAAAATTTTCAGCTTCCTCCTCTGTACATTCTGGGGAGTATCTGTGCAGCTTAGGGGGTGACCTGTCTTCTGAATCTGTCTCTTCGTAACTTACCTGTGTCCCCCGGAAATATGGATATTTCAGTTTTTTCTTTTCCTGTTCCTCTAGACGACTTTGGCTCATGGCTTTATGGTCTACCTGTTCCATTAATCTTTCTATCTGTCCCTCCATTGCTTTCTTTTCAGATCTAAGTTTCTCAATTTCTGCCTCCTTCTCTTTATCTTTGTCATCATCGATTTGTTTACATTTATAATATTTCCCTTGCAGTTTTTTGTTTTGGTGATAGGCATCCTGGAGTCGGACCTCCAGCTCTTCCTGACTTTCTTTAGATTGTCTGAGTCTACTCTCATCCTGTTGGTTTTTTGTTATCAGGGATTCTATTTTTTCTGCTTTATCTTTTACGGCGGTGCGAGTGGCTAACAATTCTTTTTTTTAAGGCTGTAATTAATTCTGCAAATATATTACATAAAAACCACAGAATCGGCCAAGACTGTAATATGATTCTGTCTTGGCTTTTCGTGTCTTTTGCGCCAGCAAAAGCCACAATCATTTGAACCACCCGACCATCTTCAGTATAAATATCATCACTTAACCTATGTGCCTGTTCTCTCTCCTCTTTAACAAATTCCTCTAAATTTTCTTTATTTTCTAATCTTTTGCGAATATGATCGGTCACACCATAGTCAAGGATCCTACCTAAGTTTTCCCGAGACCCGCTAGCCTTTTTCTGGCTTGGGGTGACTACTGCTGGGGCGGTCTCATCATCCTGGCTGTCTCTGGATGAACAATCTTCATTATCACTACCACCCATGTTTATATACAACTGATATTTTTCACAACGTATATGCAAACACAATCACCAGTATGTTCTGTAATGTGGCAAGATTCCCTCTTACAAAATATCTCAGCAGTGCCTCCATAATATATGTTGTGCTTTTAAGGGACAGTTTTGCCCGCACAATATATTAATTTTAAGTTCTTTTTAACGAAAGATATTTTTGAATACAAGTCAATCTATATGATACAGTCTATAATATGAAACTTTTCACGGAGACGTGTGATCATACAAAATAGCTACATTTATTGGTTGACAAAAAGTAAATATTTACATGAAATTAAAATACCAATTCTGTTACATGAACGACTTCAAAATCAATACAATTACCCGCAAAATGCGCATACAGTCCCTTAGACATAATGCTGTCATGATGAATTCTCAATAGGTTCAACAACCTTGTATAATTGACAATGAAACAGAACGTCTGTATTTCACACATCCAACCGTTACTATACTGCAGGTAAGTAAGTGGTTAACAATATGAAATAAATTGGACGTTTGTTTTGTCACTAAGATTGGAACTATGCAAAAATAAAAATATAATGAAAAATGTAATCTTTACAAAAAAAAAACATCTACCAGTTGTTGGTTAATGAGAATAAATCAGGATTGCAGAATATTCAATACTTCAACAATTTTGAGAACAACAATGAATTCAAGATAAAATCAAAAATGGCATATCTACCCATTCCATAATGGCAATCTCCTGACCAGAGTTAAGATGGCTGCTGTGGCTTTCAGGATTCGGGTGTCTAGGAGTCTTCATGAGTGTAAGAATATGTCTTCATGCATGGTGCATGGGTGTCAGTCTTTCTGAGAGTGTGGATCTCCCAGTGTGCCCTCAGGGTGGGTCCCTGAGTGTCTCTCCCCGGCCGATGGGAGTGACTGGCTGTCAGGGAGTCCTCGGTGAGTGATGTCAGTGTGTGGTCAGTCTTCCTGTCTCCCGTCCTTCTCTCATCTAATTTTTCTTCCCTTAAATATTGTCTCTGGACAATAAGATTATAAAAATTATCCTAAGTTCTTCCCAAAGGAGGTGGTTCTTCCACTTATTGGTGGCTGCAGTTAGGGGTGTTACTGTCCAAGGATCTCTGGTTTCTATAGGTTGGTAATTTAATAATTAACTGTTCCCTGAATTTTTGGGAACCTCAAGTAATACCACTTTCAGCCACTAGGGCATCAATTCTTTAAGTTGATATATTCTATTCTCAGAATGTGTGTAATTTGTATATTGTGGGAAGAATATATGGATTTTAATCTTCTTGTAATCCGGTATATATAACATACTTCTAATATACTTCTTGATTCATTCACATAACATAATTTGTTTTATATTCCTGTCTAAAAATATATCTATAAGCTGGTTTTTCTAAACAGGGTACAGATTATATGTCAATCAATATAACATTCAATATTTATCTATATCTTTTGAAATGTGGTCATTTCTAAACGTAGACTCCTTTTGTATTCTATAATCATAATTTGACGTATTTCATAATGCTAATTAACTCTTTATGACACTTCTATATATAAAGTCACACTGGTATCTATATTTATTCTTCTAACACAGTCCCTAGGTCAACAGATACTAAAATCATAATTTCCCTATGGCTTAACATGTCGTTTGGTAATCTAAACATAATTTTTCATTTATTCCCGACCTATATTTATATAGGCAGATATATAGGAAAAGCTATACCTGGTTTGATTTGTTTATGGTTTGTAAGAAGGCATTTCGATTGACCTAACTTCCTCCATTATACAAAATGTATGGCATGTTGTAATATACATTTATATATGTATATTTATATGAACCGTAATGTCATTTTTTAATTCCAGTTTCAGTTGCTTGTTAATAATGGACTGGGTTTTCCTTAAGACAAGATACCAGTTCAGCTATATAAACAAATCCTTCACCTGGATCCTTCTTGGTCAACATCATCCTTTGTCCCCATACGGCTAGTATTGTCCTTTCTGTGTACTAAAAAGCCTTTCTCACAATGGGTGAGTTTGCTCTAGTTGGAAGGTTTGTAATTTGGTTAACTATCTGTAGAGTATTTTCAATGGCAGTGTTGTTTTCTCTAAACATCTCTAATTTGTCCTGAGGAAAGTTGTCATTGTTTTAACTTTCAAACCAGGTTTGTAAATGTTAGAGATGGCTAGCCCAATTGTTATGGGAAAAACGTGTTCATCAGCTTTTGAGGCCTAAGTGAACTTTCAAGTCTCTGCCCGTAAATATTAAAATTATTATTATTATTAATATTATTATTAAGGAAACCCATAACATAATCCCCCTTTTTGAAGTCAGCAAATGCCGTAAGTCGTTTGGGAGACTTCAAAACGCGAAAAGGTTGAGGAGATCTGGCTTCATTCGGCCTTGTATCCAAACTGTGGGTACTGAATATAGTGTTTAGGGGTGTTGACATCTGCAGATGGGAGTAATTCATTGAGAAAAAGATGGGTATGTGATTGATGTGTGCATCTCGAGGCCGTCATCCGTCGGTTGGCGGGAAATGAATCACTCCGGGCACCTGTGGGCTTGGCCGTCCTGGTGAGTTTTGTCCGTGCAGACTAGCCATCAGCGGTGTCTCTGGATTCTCCATACGGTTCCTTCTATGTATGTTTCACACATGTCGGACTCTCGGTTTTGTTGACCGGCTTATGGACATCTTAGTCCTGTAAGGAAAATGGATTCCATGAGAAAAAGACAATATTTTTTCTTTTTTTTTTACATGACCTGCGTTTTGAGATCTCAGTGTCAGGCTGGTGTCCTGGCTTCCTCAGAGCCCCCCCTTTAGCCCATTGTGTCACCAGTCCTTTAACTAAACACTCTGGCTAGCAAGACAATGTCTGAACATTTGCTATGGGAGACAGAGCTCTAGGGCTCATTAACATGAGGACATTAGTTTATAGCTGTGGATACCAGACATCAATAACTAACTGACATCTTCAGAACCATTTTTTTTTTTTTTTTAGCTTAATTGTAGCGGTTCTGGAATGATAAAAATGAAAAACATTTCAGTTTGACACGTGACATTTACTGTCAGTAACAAAATATTTGACACGACAGTCAACCTTCTACTTGGGAGGAATAAACACCCCTTTGGGGTGTCAATACAACTCATTTGAGGCAATCAAACTACCTTATGCGGGTGACTCATCTTTTACCAAAATATCAAACCATTTTAGTCCTTCTGATATTAATGTCTTTAGGATTCGGTCATCCTCTGTAATTATCGTCTTCTGCGACTTCTTGAAATTAAGCTGTCTGGAGCGACCTGTTTATGTCAGAGGAATGAAGTGACCACTGAAAGATAGGAGAATAGTTATTATCTAACTACCAAGATCCCGGTTAGGGATTTCAGGATCCTACTACTGTAACCTGGGGAAAAACATGGTGTTAGAACCTCTGCCTCCTATGCCTTTTCAGTGCATTCCTCTGATTTATTTTAACACAGGCGCTTCAAAGGTTTCGTGGCCCTTGGCTGGCCACAGTATTTGCCCTTTGAAAAAACGTTACTCACGTTCCGTACAGCAATGAAACTGTGCAACATATCCATAATTTGATTTATTTTTGTTTCTGCATTGCCTACAGGCTGATCAGAATAGGGTTTTGGGACCCAGTTTCTGAATTTTCTGGGGACTATTGGCTCAGTTTGATCAGAAATATCCCCATCAGAACCACTGTCCTGATTCTGGGATAGTTGTCTGGGCCTTAATTTCTCCCTATTTTTCTGAGGATTTTGTGGTGTCTTACCCTGTGAGTGCTCCCTATTTACCTGTGTAGGTCCCCGGGGCGAATTGGACCGGTAATAGTGTGGGTTTCTACCTTTAAGTTTAAATTTGACCCGTTGGAGATACACCCTATAGTTTCTCTTAAACCTCGGGTCTGGTTCCCTTGGGAGATACTCCTGAGGTGGTCTTTGGGCTCCCCCTCTAAAGGGTGGTCTATGCTCCCCCCTTCTAATTGGTGGGGTATCTGGTCCCTCGCTGGGGAAACTCTGTGGCATATCTCCTCTGACTATATCAGCACATGTCAATTTCTGGGTTTCAAACCGTAATAATTGAGGAGATACATTAATTTCATCCACAATTTGAATTATGGGTTGAGGCCTTCCTTGGTATTCACCAGTTTGCTGGATAGAGTACAAATTGTTACCCTCTTTTACCAAGTACTCCAGTGGGCATCCCCCTTTGTAGTCTTTTGCTAAACTCACTTTTATGTGGATAGGTAGGGCCTCAAAGAACATGGATTTAAACTCAGGGTGATTGTAATCTGGCTCATTTTTTTGTAAGTGATAAGCACTTTTGAGCACAGCCAAAAATTCTGTGGGGCTTTGATTACTGGCACATCTCAGATTTTGTATAGCCGCACTAACCACTGTAACATTTTTGTGCTGGCCAAATTTTAGAAGACAGCGGTGTTTAATTTCTTGCCATGAAGTACCAGACAGACCTGTTAAAGATTCGCAGAATCTACGGTGTTTGGTTTCAAATACCCACGGTAAGAAATTAATCCTAGACTGGTCATCATCTAGGCCTAAAGCTGATAAGGTATTTTCATAGGCCTCAATGTGGTCAATGACGCACATGGCTCCCTCTTCATCAAAGACTGGAAAAGCATCATTTAAAATTTTTATTATTTCTGAGGCGTCCTGTTTAGGGGTACCTGACTTTTCCTCTGATCCCAAGGAAAAATGATTAGACCCACTTTCATGTGTTAGTTCAATTTTCACCCCCTTTTGCTCTATAGATGGCTTGGGGTAGGATGAGGGTTCTTTTTGTGATCCCTCTCCATGGTCTAACTCCCACATTTCCGATTGAGAGTCAGATATTAAATTTTGATCAGATTCTATATTTTCAGGGTTAGGCATTTGAGCATTACCCTGGGGCACAAACTTCACTTGTTCTTTTAATTCTTCTGATTGCTTAATTAGGGATTCCTGTCCTGACCTAAGCTGATTTGTTTCTTCTTTTAAATTTCCACTGCTTATTGCTCGGCAACTTTCTAAATTTCCACTGCATATTACTCTGCAACTTTTGTCAGGAGACTCATTTTCCTGCAGAAAACTCTCCCTTTCTTCTATTACTTGTTTCCACTCTTTATTTACCTTGTGACATTTGTCCAGATTAATTTTAATGTTCTCTAGCAACTGTTCTATTTCATTTTGCACTTTCATTTTAGACTCATGATAATGATCTGCCTTTTCATTGGTCTCCTTTTTATTTCTAGTGAGCTCACATTCCCTTTCTGTTAAATGTGGCTGGGATTTGAAGATATCACTTTCCTGTTCGGTATTTTGACGTTTAAACTCTCTATGAAGATACGTTTGGACAATGCATCGTTCAAAATGAATGTGATCAAGCCTTTCTATTTCCTTTGTCTCAGAGGAGCTGTCTTTTAGTGCATAACTTTGACCTTCCGCGTTCCATACGTCTTTTACTAAATGACGGGTGCGGTTATTACAGTCTTTATTGTATGCTTTTAGATCAGTCTCATCAGACAATCTTTTTCTGACATGATCCGCCATTTCAATTTTAGAAATTTCCAACACTTCCTGTACATGTACCAACTTTTTCTGAGTACTCATATTACCACTAAGGTCTGACTCTTGATAATCCCTATCAACATACAATTTACTTTGACCAGGCATTTTTAGGCAAACAAAAAAATATATTTTTAAAATTAATAATTAATAATTTCATGCAAAATATTATTAATGTCACCACCATAACTATGATTGATCTTGTACAAAACATCGACGTTATCTCAGCAGTGCCTCCAATTTTATGTTGTGATTGTGGTATGGAATCTTAAAGAAGATCTCAGTGATTATTTTTAGTGCCTCCAACCTTACGGTAATTTTATAAATTTTTCTCTGACGATCAGTGCATACCACAATCCTTTCCTGAGTTAGTTAATTTATGGGGTTTTCTTACCAAAGTATACAATATCTCCCAACAAAATTAATAAGTAAAATAAATTTGTCTTTATTAATTAACGAGTATATCCATACAATTTGATACAGAACAAAATTTTCTGGTGATTGAGATTTCACACATGCATTATCAAAACATCATTTTCTTGTTTTTTTTTTCTTACTAAGGAAAACTAATATAATTTCTCATTGGAGTCATTTCTCATTGGAGTCATGATTGGTCTGTTGGAAAAATATGGGTAGTACTTTACCCCTTATATTCAAGAACACAATATCCCTTGTCACTCTGGGGAGTGTCCTCTAAACTTCTCCGGCCGGAAGAAGTTCAAAGTATGTCTCACAAAGCCAACAGGATAATATTGCCGATTTGAATTGATTATTACACCAACAGAGCTACTCAAATTACATGGAGCAATAAGACTTCCCTGGGGACCCCGAAAGTTAAATTGATGTAAAATGTTGATTGAATTCCCTAAAACCTGGTTATAATAATACACCCCCCGACAGTCAATAAACACCAATACATAACCTCTACAAATATGATTCCTATGAATACAAGAGTGTAAATAAAATAAAATTTGTGTGGCCTGGATCTTACCAATCAGCTTAGAAGGGAAGATATCCGCCAAAATCTACGCACATCGAATGGTTTCAGTCATAAAGCCCAGCCAGATGGAGAATGGTCAAATATCACAGACTCCTTGATGTCGGGGGTGTATTTGGTGTCCCTCCTTCTGGATATGCAAGGCAGGGGGCTTGGGTGAGTCGTGTCTTCAGTTCCTTCATAGCGTCTGTTTGTTCCTGGCCCCATGACCACTCAGTCTCCTTCTTCAGCAGATGAAGTAATGGTATGCTAATCTCTGCATAATTGTCGATGAACTTACGCGAATAGTTCACCAGTCCTAGAAATGATCTTAATTCTTTAAGATTAGTAGGGACCTTACAATTACATATTGCCTCAACCTTCTTCTTTTGGGGGTTTAACCCTTCAGAGGTGACTTCATGGCCTAAGAAGCTCACTCAGGTGCGGCACCATTGTGCTTTCTGAAGGGATAGTTTCACTCCGGCCGTCCTTAGCTGGCCCAAAACGTGTCGGAGTTCTGTGAGGTGTTTGGTCATGTCGGTACTTTTAATGAGGATGTCATCGACGTATGTCAATGTACCTCGCTCCAAGGCATCAGGCATGGCCTTGTGCATGAAGACTGCAAATTCATGGCCAGAATTGATATAACCGAATGGCATACGCACCCAGCAGTATTGCTGATTTCCGAAGCTGAATGCCAGTTTATATTGATCTTCTTCGCTGACTTTTATGGTCCAATACCCCTGGGCACAGTCGAGGGCCGAGAATACCTGGGATCCCTGAAGTTGGGCCAGGCATTGGTCTATGTATGGTACTGGCCATCCTGACATGTAGACACGCTTATTGAGCTGTCGGAGATCGGCGCATAGGCGCCACTGTCCGTTGGGTTTTAAAATCCCCAGTATGGGGTGGTTGTATGAACTGTGGATGGGTTTAATTATACCCCGTTCGAGTAACTTCCTAATGATCTCAGATAGAGACTCATAGGAGGCTAATGGAAGTCTATACTGTTTTACAAATACCGGTGGGGCCTGAGGGTCGGTTTTGATTTTGGTGATGTGGAGATCAGTATTCCCACAATCGTAGGAATTCTGAGCGAAGATATCTTGGAATTCGAAAAGAATTTCGCGGAGCAATTTTCGCTCAAGATCATTGGTGCAGGCATCGGCTAGGGCTATGATCTCTTCGACTATCTCCTTGAATCCCGGAAATGTTTCTGGTTTCCCTATCTCATATGCCTCTTCAAGCCTGGTGGTCAGGTCATTTGGTGTGCGAGGTGTATTTTTCTCCCAGTCAAGACCTTTAGGGTATTCTTGTTCTTTGATTGGTTGTTCAAAGACAAGAGATGTTTCTTCAATTCGACAGGTACCATCCTTAGAATCGAAGGGGTAAATGGATTCTATGGTGAATATGCCCTCAGGTATAGAACTGAATGATTGTTCGATTAATTTCTCGTCGGGTAAATATTCATCCGGTATGAGCCCAATCACTTGGTTGGTGACTCCGAATGTGTGATACCCCGTCTCTACCGCCAGGCCGATAAGGGTGCCCTTGAGTAGGTTAAGGTCCTGATTTGAGAGGTTGTGTATGTAGACGGACATTATTGACTGATGTGTATTTATCAAGGGTGTATGGGTAATTTTTATTCCCTCTTCTTGTATTTTCTGGGACAGGCATATTAATGCATCTGGTCCCTTCAGTTTTTGTCCCCTTTTTACGTTGATGGGGAGTAGAAAATCTTTAATGCCCCTAGGGATGATAATTTCTCGAGCTACCTGAATCTCAACAGCGTAGGGCATCTGTTGCTGGAACTTCAGGGCCGAGGTCATATCCTGGTATCTCTCCGGGTCCCCCTTTAGTCGACTCCATATGCAGTCGTTTATCAGGTCAATTTGGGTGGCAAAACGATGCAATAGGTCGTTGCCGAGGTAAATATGAGATTGTGGAGTATCCAGCACTATGAACACGTGAGTGGTTGTCTTATTACCTATAGTGATATTTAAGAGGCATCTCGCGACTGAGTCATGGTCCTCAGAGTCATTGATGGTGTCTGTCATCCAATGCCTCTGAGGAGTGGGGAAGCGTATCATTTCTCTGTCACAAAGGTGGCTAACAAGGCCGTGGCTCACGAAGCTATGTTCTTGTTTGAGATCAATTTTGGCATATTTTGACCTATTAAAACCATTTATCCAGACAGGTATAAAGAGGTCATGGTTAACCCTTTCTATTTCTGTCAGGAACTGGGCGTGATTTCCCCCTTTCCTGGTTGTATCTTTTTGGTGGAAGGATATGGTCAGTACGTTATCCTGTAGGGAAATTTCTTTTATTTTATCTCTGGGAATTTTAAAAATATGTTCCTTGTTTTCTACTTCCAGGCCATGATTGTCAGGTTGGATGACCGTGACATCGGGGAACTGACTATTCCTGAAGTGGATTTCTAGAGAACCAGGCCTTTCTTCCACCAGGTGGCAGTGTCATCGGGAATGGGGAATTTGAAGCCTTCCATATTTAATCGGGGAGTTGACCTGTGACCACATTACTTGATTCACGCAATCAACAATTGTGTTAAGCCTCTTAAGGAGATCCATTCCAATGATCATGTGATGGTTTGGGAGATCTGCAATGATAACGGGGTGCCTGATTTCCTGATTACCTAATTTAAGTTTAAGCCATGCAGTACCCATGACTTGCAGTGGCTCTCCCGCCACCCCGATTAGTGAGCCATCAAAGCTCCTAAGTTTTGGTTCGCTGGGCATTGATTTTATTACTTCATTAAATTGTTCCTGCGCCAGGATGGTAGCTTGAGATCCTGTGTCAATTAACCCTGAAATGGTATGATCACCGGCCTCATGTACCTTTAGACGAGTGAAATATCTTCCATCAGATTCAGTCAGTTCACACATAAAATTAGCATGATTGAAGATCTGTGGGTTTTTCAACAATTTACATTTGGCATTTATCTCACCGCATGTCACAGCTTCTCTGTGTTTATGATTCCTGCGGGATGGCCTACGGGGCCTACTTGAGATGGAGGCATATGGAGTGGAAGGCATCCCACCCGATTGGTCACTTACATTGGTTCTCGGAGGCTCAGTTACATTTGAAGGGTTGGAAGGATACTGAAAAATAGGAGCAGAATTAACAATCCCACCTTGATTCCCCCCTTTTGGGGGCATGTCAGGGGCGTGTTGTGTGTCTCCTGTCATCGCACCTAGGGTTGTTCCCTGCAGTAGGATTGTCTGGGATTCTAAACATTCTGTGGCCCTGTGTTGGCCACAGGAGCGGCCCCTAAAAAAGATGGGTCGGTAGATTGGTAATTTCTCAGGTGTGTCATTTGTTCACACATCTGGTTAATTAGTGCCTCTACCTGCTCGATTCGCCGACCCAGGGTATCTTGGCGATTTACCCGATCTCGTCTGACCCGGTTGTGTTCCGGGCGGGACTGTAGTGATGCATCAGATTCATCACCACTCCTCGGGTCTTGGTGCTGAGGCCCTTCTCTTGGGGGTTCCTGTGGTTCCCTTTGATTTTGGGGAATTGGAGGAGCTACCCTAGCCCTGGGGTGATTGATCTGTTCCTGATTGGGAGGTGTCCTGTGATTATCAGGATTTGTATTAGAGTTTGGATCTCTTATAAAATTTGGTTCTCTGTAGTAACCAGAATGGCCGTGAAAGTTGGGACTTCTATTAGAGCGTGGGTACCCTTGAAAATTTGGGTTTCTGTTAAAATGTTGGTGTCTGACAAAGTTGGGGTTCCTGTTATAGTAGGGGTACCTATTTGCAGTGGGATCTCTATTCCAATTTGATTGTTGGTTGTTATGGGATCCCTGTAGATTTCCCCTCTGGCTATTTCTGTACCTGAGGTCCCTTTCACCCTCACTACCGTAGCCTGGCAACTTTTGTCTATCCTCTATCATCTGTGGTGACTGGGGTGGAACTCCAGTCGACCCTATGGGTTTCCCATTTTGGACTACCTCAGCGTATGACTTCCTCTCGGTCTGTAGCTCGTGAAGTTGGGGGTTTATGGTAGTGGCTGCTATGGTTTTAAGGTGGGGTTTGGTTTCCCTTTTCGGCCCACCTTCACTGGCCTGCTGGATTGAGTACAGGTGATCGCTCTCCCTGATTAACCAATCCAGGGAACGTCCTCTCTTAAAATCCCTTGCTAGTCCCAATTTGATATACGCAGGTAGTGCTACAAAAAATAAAGTCAGGAATTCTGGCTGATCCGGATTGGGATCCTTTTCAGCTAGAAAATATGCGTTTCTTAATACAGCTAGGAATTCTGTGGGACTCTAATTATGGCCACATTTCAAATTGTAGGCCGCGGCTTTGGCAGCGGTAACAGTTTTGTAGGGCCCAAACTCCATTTGACACCTATGTTTGATTTCTTTCCATGACTGACCGTATAGATCCTGCAATGAATCAAAGAATTGTCTGTATTTTTCTTCAAATATCCATGGCAATAATTCAATTTTGGTACGATCGTCCTGAATGTTTAAGATTTCCAGGGTACGTTCGTAGGTTCCTATATGGTCAGTAATAGTTTGGGAATCCTTCTTGGAGAAAACCGGAACAGTTTCTTTTACAAATTTTATCACCTTGGGGGTGTCATATTTTTTTATTGGGCTCCTAGTCTTCCTTTTCTGTCTATTTGAAAATTTTTCAGCTTCCTCCTCTGTACATTCTGGGGAGTATCTGTGCAGCTTAGGGGGTGACCTGTCTTCTGAATCTGTCTCTTCGTAACTTACCTGTGTCCCCCGGAAATATGGATATTTCAGTTTTTTCTTTTCCTGTTCCTCTAGACGACTTTGGCTCATGGCTTTATGGTCTACCTGTTCCATTAATCTTTCTATCTGTCCCTCCATTGCTTTCTTTTCAGATCTAAGTTTCTCAATTTCTGCCTCCTTCTCTTTATCTTTGTCATCATCGATTTGTTTACATTTATAATATTTCCCTTGCAGTTTTTTGTTTTGGTGATAGGCATCCTGGAGTCGGACCTCCAGCTCTTCCTGACTTTCTTTAGATTGTCTGAGTCTACTCTCATCCTGTTGGTTTTTTGTTATCAGGGATTCTATTTTTTCTGCTTTATCTTTTACGGCGGTGCGAGTGGCTAACAATTCTTTTTTTTAAGGCTGTAATTAATTCTGCAAATATATTACATAAAAACCACAGAATCGGCCAAGACTGTAATATGATTCTGTCTTGGCTTTTCGTGTCTTTTGCGCCAGCAAAAGCCACAATCATTTGAACCACCCGACCATCTTCAGTATAAATATCATCACTTAACCTATGTGCCTGTTCTCTCTCCTCTTTAACAAATTCCTCTAAATTTTCTTTATTTTCTAATCTTTTGCGAATATGATCGGTCACACCATAGTCAAGGATCCTACCTAAGTTTTCCCGAGACCCGCTAGCCTTTTTCTGGCTTGGGGTGACTACTGCTGGGGCGGTCTCATCATCCTGGCTGTCTCTGGATGAACAATCTTCATTATCACTACCACCCATGTTTATATACAACTGATATTTTTCACAACGTATATGCAAACACAATCACCAGTATGTTCTGTAATGTGGCAAGATTCCCTCTTACAAAATATCTCAGCAGTGCCTCCATAATATATGTTGTGCTTTTAAGGGACAGTTTTGCCCGCACAATATATTAATTTTAAGTTCTTTTTAACGAAAGATATTTTTGAATACAAGTCAATCTATATGATACAGTCTATAATATGAAACTTTTCACGGAGACGTGTGATCATACAAAATAGCTACATTTATTGGTTGACAAAAAGTAAATATTTACATGAAATTAAAATACCAATTCTGTTACATGAACGACTTCAAAATCAATACAATTACCCGCAAAATGCGCATACAGTCCCTTAGACATAATGCTGTCATGATGAATTCTCAATAGGTTCAACAACCTTGTATAATTGACAATGAAACAGAACGTCTGTATTTCACACATCCAACCGTTACTATACTGCAGGTAAGTAAGTGGTTAACAATATGAAATAAATTGGACGTTTGTTTTGTCACTAAGATTGGAACTATGCAAAAATAAAAATATAATGAAAAATGTAATCTTTACAAAAAAAAAACATCTACCAGTTGTTGGTTAATGAGAATAAATCAGGATTGCAGAATATTCAATACTTCAACAATTTTGAGAACAACAATGAATTCAAGATAAAATCAAAAATGGCATATCTACCCATTCCATAATGGCAATCTCCTGACCAGAGTTAAGATGGCTGCTGTGGCTTTCAGGATTCGGGTGTCTAGGAGTCTTCATGAGTGTAAGAATATGTCTTCATGCATGGTGCATGGGTGTCAGTCTCTCTGAGAGTGTGGATCTCCCAGTGTGCCCTCAGGGTGGGTCCCTGAGTGTCTCTCCCCGGCCGATGGGAGTGACTGGCTGTCAGGGAGTCCTCGGTGAGTGATGTCAGTGTGTGGTCAGTCTTCCTGTCTCCCGTCCTTCTCTCATCTAATTTTTCTTCCCTTAAATATTGTCTCTGGACAATAAGATTATAAAAATTATCCTAAGTTCTTCCCAAAGGAGGTGGTTCTTCCACTTATTGGTGGCTGCAGTTAGGGGTGTTACTGTCCAAGGATCTCTGGTTTCTATAGGTTGGTAATTTAATAATTAACTGTTCCCTGAATTTTTGGGAACCTCAAGTAATACCACTTTCAGCCACTAGGGCATCAATTCTTTAAGTTGATATATTCTATTCTCAGAATGTGTGTAATTTGTATATTGTGGGAAGAATATATGGATTTTAATCTTCTTGTAATCCGGTATATATAACATACTTCTAATATACTTCTTGATTCATTCACATAACATAATTTGTTTTATATTCCTGTCTAAAAATATATCTATAAGCTGGTTTTTCTAAACAGGGTACAGATTATATGTCAATCAATATAACATTCAATATTTATCTATATCTTTTGAAATGTGGTCATTTCTAAACGTAGACTCCTTTTGTATTCTATAATCATAATTTGACGTATTTCATAATGCTAATTAACTCTTTATGACACTTCTATATATAAAGTCACACTGGTATCTATATTTATTCTTCTAACACAGTCCCTAGGTCAACAGATACTAAAATCATAATTTCCCTATGGCTTAACATGTCGTTTGGTAATCTAAACATAATTTTTCATTTATTCCCGACCTATATTTATATAGGCAGATATATAGGAAAAGCTATACCTGGTTTGATTTGTTTATGGTTTGTAAGAAGGCATTTCGATTGACCTAACTTCCTCCATTATACAAAATGTATGGCATGTTGTAATATACATTTATATATGTATATTTATATGAACCGTAATGTCATTTTTTAATTCCAGTTTCAGTTGCTTGTTAATAATGGACTGGGTTTTCCTTAAGACAAGATACCAGTTCAGCTATATAAACAAATCCTTCACCTGGATCCTTCTTGGTCAACATCATCCTTTGTCCCCATACGGCTAGTATTGTCCTTTCTGTGTACTAAAAAGCCTTTCTCACAATGGGTGAGTTTGCTCTAGTTGGAAGGTTTGTAATTTGGTTAACTATCTGTAGAGTATTTTCAATGGCAGTGTTGTTTTCTCTAAACATCTCTAATTTGTCCTGAGGAAAGTTGTCATTGTTTTAACTTTCAAACCAGGTTTGTAAATGTTAGAGATGGCTAGCCCAATTGTTATGGGAAAAACGTGTTCATCAGCTTTTGAGGCCTAAGTGAACTTTCAAGTCTCTGCCCGTAAATATTAAAATTATTATTATTATTAATATTATTATTAAGGAAACCCATAACAGTAACAAGTTCATGTTTGTGCCTGGACCTTCCTCTTCACCTTGTCTGTTCATTGTCTAACCAGTCTGCTCTAAAAGGACTATTTATTGCTCTGAAAGAATAAATAAGTGTTGGACTTTCAATGGTGTGGAACTTGGCTTTCTGGAAGTTAAAAGGTCATTCTCAAGGGAAGTTTTTGGCTCTGGACAGGGGCACAGGCCCGAAGGTAAATGGTTATAGCTCACACCTCTACACACAAGAGGATACGAGCTGGTGATGCGTCACACTCTCCTCCCTGGTCCCCTAGACGAGAGCCATTGACATTGACAGAGAAGGAGGGAGTGAGAGGTGAGGTCGCTACACTTATTTGAATAGAAAGTCAGGTCCCTACCAAGTTCTGTCATTGGTAACTGATGAAGGGGTACATGAGTTAAAGGTCACTGGCTTGTTGTCAATAATGCTGCTTATTCTACTGAAAATAAATGTTAAAATAAATCTTCCCCTGCCAGGTGCTGTCAGGTCTATAACTGATTAGGATTTATGATGATTTTGTAGGCATGTCAGGATTAATGGGTGTGCTTGAGAAACATTATGATTTAATAACATAGAAGCTGAGAAGGTAATTGAGCTCCCCTGCCAATATACAGGCACCTGCTCACAACATGAACATGTAAACACATGATATGGTTCACCTGTATGATTACTGCAGGATTACAGTTTATTACCATCATGGCTTGGCTCTGTACAATTATATATTTCCACTTTCACTAAGCAGCTAATGTCAGCTCTGAATGTATTATATACTGTATATTTAAGGTATAGTACCAACATATTGATCAGTTCCTTACAGAATACAAAGAACATGTCATGCTCGTGACCTCGTCCCTACCCCAAAAGTCTAATGTCCAACTCCCTACCGTAGGCGTGCACACAGGGTGTGCCAGGTGTGCCTGGGCACACCCTAATCACCCCATGTGATGCATATTCATCCTGTTTAGACCCCTACAATTTCACCAAAGCCCCCTAACTGGGCTCCTAAAATTGTAAAAGAAAACATTTAAAGAAATTAAATTGTAAAAAATTATAAAATAATAAAAATAAAAACTACAGACACTGTCCACTGCCCTATTGACAACATCCATTGCTCTACTAACACTGTCAGTATACAGTATATACACATGCACACACTCATATGTGCTTGAGCTTTGAGGTGCACACCCTAATGCAATAGGCTGCAAACACCTATGCTCCCTACCACAATAGAATAAACACTTTAGGACTTGTTTAGGCAGAAGCCAATGAAAAGAGAGTTTTAGAAAAAGTGGAATCTTTATTGTTGTGCATTCAAACCTGTTTTAAAAATGCAATTTCAACATGAGGATAAGGTGTTGTTCAACACTGTACTATACTGTATGTTATTATATGTTATTAAAAGAAAAAGGTATGAGACCTCCTGTGAGAAAATTGTTTAAAGCCAGGCCAAGTCAGCAGAGGATGGGGTTGAGTCTTGGACACCCCTGCTCAAAACGCCCACTGGGTGCTGCAATACATAGCCTGGTGACACAGAGGAGCAATTGTGGACCCAGGAAACTGCGAATTGTGTCGCTGAAGATTTATTTGTGTTAAGGTAAATGTGAAATGATTCCTCCTTTACTTCACATATTGCCACCTGGGTTTGGAATTTACCTTTCCCACTCTCCAGGAATGGGGCATTGCAACCTGAATGTCAGGGATGTGCTGGCCATGGCATTGCTGATGCTGAAGGGTGGATGCTAACGTGCATGCGCAGACACAATTCCCCCAGGTACCTATTCTGTCAGATGCACAAATGTGCGCATGCGCACAAATATTAAGCGTTTGCGCAAAATGCTATATTTAAGGGAAGCAAGTCCACTAGGACTTTGCTGTTTGATCTTCAGCTTGCACCCTGTATACCTGCTCCTGTGATCCTTATCTGATTCCTGTGTTTGAGCCGGCTTACTCTGACTACGCTTGCTATCCATTATCCTGACCCCGGCTTGCCTTGTTGTCTCTGCTTAAATCTCTCCTCTGCTTGATATCCTGTTGCCAAACCTTGCCTGCATCCTGGCCATTCTCTGCCTATCGTCTGTTACCAACAAGGCTTGTCGGACCACTCATCCTGTATCTCCTCTGCTCTGCATGCACCTACCTGGTCCCTGTTTCCTGCTGCCACCAGTCCAGAATCCGCTGACCTGCCAACGCCTGCCGTTTAACCTGCTAGTCCACCCTGCTGACACATCCACCACACGGAAGACGATCCAGGCACCCATGCATCGCCACACTCTTGCGGGCACTGTTATAACATCGGTGGTCCCTGAGCAAGGGTTGTACGAGAAGCCTTCCCTCTGCACGTCAGATTCAATCATCAGGTACATGACACTGACCAATTTTTGTTTTTTCAAAACCAATAAACCAATAAGAGTTGCAATTTGCCAGCTACTAAAGCAAACTGGTAAATTTGGAGCTTTCCCTGCTTTAGAGCATCTATTTAGCTCTAAAATGCCTCTTGCCAGCTTCTTAAGTCTATCGTAGGCCTCTTCCCCAGAGGGTGAGGAAGCCATTGAATAATATGTGTTAGCGACTGGCAAGAATTTAGCAGTCCAAAAACCCACGTGGGAGTTTTAGAACACTCAAGTAAACTACATGCAAAAAACACACATCCTATCCCTAGATGGCTATGACACCCTTGCATAGTATCTATGGAGGTAGTCATGGTTGTCACCCTAAGCTGCTCTCCTGATGTGGACTAAAAACAAAGTCCAAACCCATTCATCTCTATTACATGGAGGGCAGGGCAACTGGTGGTTTATAGAAGATAGCTAGGAAGGAAGATATTCTTTACTGCAGCTCACGTGAAGTGACAAGGACACATCAATTTCTGACAAGATCAACATTTTTTTTCTGTATTTGATGCACATCTAAAGACTATGAAGTGCAATATATACATTATTGATCTTGGGTTTAGTTATCTTTTAACACAGGGGTTTCCAAACTGTGGCCCGCAGGCCAAATCCATCCAGCTTGAAGATGATATCTTGCCCTCTGATGTACGTGGGCACCTTGATAGGGACTCAGGTGAAGACATCTGTGTAAGCGTGGACTCTAATGTAAGGAGGACCTTGATGTAAGTTGAACTTTGATGGAGACTCTAATGTAAGGGAGAAACTATGATGAACTCAAGTTTATATGGAATTTCTTTGCATTGTTTTACTAAAGTTGTTTCCTGTTGCTCTAAATCATATCATGCTAAATACAAAAAAAAAAAAAAAAAGAAAAAACTCCAAGTAACTCCATGTAAAAATAATTTCTTTAAATTTGATTTGTTAGTTAAAAAAAAAAAAATTACAAGAAAGGGAGGTCAGAACATATTGGCCCCTATAAAGAATGATGAAGGAAATCTGGTTACAAAAGATGGAGAGATGGCGAAGGTTTTGAATTTATTCTTCTTAGCAACCAAGACTGCAATGTTTATCCTCATAACACGTCACAGGAAGAACCCTCATGGCTAACAGAGGATACAATTTGAAATAGACGTGAAAAACGTATCATTAAGTCACCAGATGGCTTACACCTCCGAGGGTCCTTAAGGAAATCAGTCAAGTAATTGCCAGACCATTTTTCCTAATTTTTACGAACAGTCTACTGACTGGAATGGTACCAGCTGATAGGGCCAAGATAAAAAAAAAGGGCCAAGATATATCCCTGGGAATTACAGATCAGTTAGCCTAACATCAATAGTTTGGAAGATAAGGGACTATATACAAGATTTTAGTAATAAAAACGTTATTATTAGAGTAATCAGCATGGATTAATGAAGAATCGTTCTTGCCAAACCAACCTATTACCCTTCTATGAGGAGGCGAGTTGCCATCTAGATAAAGGAAGGCCTGTAGATGTGGTGCATCTGGATTTTGCAAAGGCATTCCATACAGTTTCCCATAAACGTTTACAGTACGAACTAAGGTCTGTCGGCATGGACCATAGGGTGAGTACATGGATTGAAAACTGGCTACGGGGGAAAGTCCAGAGGGTGGTGATAAATGTGGAGTACTCGGAATGGTCTGGTGTGGAAAACGGGGTCCCCCAGGGTTCTGTCCTGAGACCAATCCTATTTAAATTAATCATAAACGATCTGGAGGATGGGATAAACAACTCAATCTCAGTATTAGTGGACGATACTAAGCTAAACAGGGCAATAACTTCTACGCAGGATGTGAAAACCTTGCAAGAAGATCTAAACAAATTAATGGGGTGTGCAACTACATGGCAAATGAGGTTTAACGTTGAAAAATTAAAAATAATGCATCTGGGTGCCAAAAAAATGAATCTACTTGCTAGGGGGAGAACCTCTGGGGGAATCTAGGATGGGAAAGGACCTGGGGGTCTGGGTAGATGACACGCTCAGCAATGGCATGCAATACCAAGCTGTTGCAAGCAAAGCCAACAGAATATTGGCATGCAATAAAAAGGGGATTAGCTCCAGAGATAAAACGATAATTCTCCCACTCTGCAAGACTCTGGTCCGCACCTGGAGTATGCCACCCAGTTCTGGGCACCAGTCCTCAGGAGGGATGTGCTGGAGCTGGTGAGGGTCCAGAGAAGGGCAACAAATATAATAAAGGGACTAGAGGATGTCAGCTATGCAAGCACTGAACTTGGTTTAACCTTAAACTGCATAAAGCCTCGTACACACGATCAGATTTTCGGACGACCGTTCTTCTGTTTTTTGTTGCATGCTAGTCTCATGTCAAAAGTGAAAAGGTTACTCACCATACGAAAATTCTCATACGACAGAATACAACTTCAGAAGTGACGTAATGTTTTGACTAGTTTTGTATGTATTCTTTCGTTTCTGAGCATGTGTAGTCTTGCTCTTACTAATTAAACGAAAACCGGACGTTGAGTTCACGTATGAAAAAAACGTTATAGTCTGCACATCCAGCTTTTTCAGATGAAAAAACGGAATCGGCTGTTGAAAGCACCATACTAACGATCTGAAAATCGGCAGATTGTTCGTCAGATGAAATTTTTCTTCTGATTTTCGTATCGTGTGTATGGGCTTTTAGAGCGGTGAGGATGTGGAATTCTCTTCCACAAGCAGTGGTTTTAGCGGGGAGCATCGATAATTAAAAAAAACTATTAGATGGGCACCTAAACAACCACAACATACAGGGATATACAATGTAATATTAACATAAAAGCACACACACAGGTTGGACTTCATGGACTTGTGTATTTTTTCAACCTCACCAACTATGTAACTATATATAACTTTTTAGATATCAGGTTCTGTTAAATTTTTCAGTGCAGTCAACATGGGGCCTGATAAATGCAAATGGGGTCATGCTGGCTTCTGTTGTAGTAGCTAAATATTTTAAATCTAGCCAAAAAAATAATCAAAATATAAAACAGTTACATACCGGCATAGCAATACACATCCACAATCACAATGAAACAGTTGTTAGGCACACTTCATACTTCGTATTAGATATAGAGCTGTCACCTTTAATTTTAAAAGAGTACCAGTCTCTTACTCAGATTATATCTACAATGTGTGACTGCAGCATCACATTATGTTTTTTTATCCAAAGACTCGGAACGAAATAGGCCAGTGGCTCTATAAACAGCAGCTGCCCTAATGCAAAATCAACAGCTGAGGAACCTTTGTCTCATGCTGTGTCTCTCCTTGGGTTGCTGCGGATGTGCACTGAGCACTCCACAACACTCTAATTAACATCTTAGGAGCAATTCCAGATGTAACACAAATTGCAAGCAATGTAGCAAAGAAGCAATTTAGCAGCATAACACATATATTTCAGATCTTCATAGTTAGGCATGCTCTTTATAAACCAAATGTAATCTTAGGAGTGACAAATTCTCTTCAGCAACAACTTTCACCCAGAAAGGTCCAAACCAGTAGTTTATAATAATAACAGAAAAAAAAATGGAACCTATTCTTTTACTTCAGTCTCCAGTCTGTGCTCCCCATTAATTTCTGAATTCTATTTACCTTTTCCATTTCCACTGACCAAGGCCTGTTTTTCATTATGACATGCTACTCAACACACCCAATCTTCATTCTCGTATTTCACTAGCTTCGTCCCTCGTAATCATTCATTTTCGTGGGGGGCACACCATTGTCACACAGAAAGATAAACAGTGGGTGCTGGTCAGACTAGATAGATGAGCTATAAGAGAATAAAACAGTAAATGGATAAGCAGGGCTGATTCAGGGCAAAGACATGGAAGGACATTCAATTCCAACAAAGATGGATTACTGGAAGTTGGGAATTTAGAAAGCAAATGAGAAAAATGTAACAAAATTCACAAAATGTTTGTGTTAAATACAACTGTGATTTTTTTATTTATTTTTTCAAGTATAGGGGAAAACATTGAAGGGTACATTTAGATTAAATTGTAGCTGGGAGAAAAACTGTTAAATAACCAGACAGCTAGCAAATGACCCATGAAATAGGAGATACCATTTTCCAGAATGACCTTGAGTTTGACCTTTCTAAAGGCTGAAATTCTACAATGCAATAGAGCTAATTGTATTGCTGTAAAAGATGATCTGGAAGATGATACGCACTTTTGCAAATATATTATATATATATTTTTAAATGTATTAGGTAAAAAAATATCAAAACAAATACAGGCTACGGTAATCAAAGATAGATCAAAAAATACAAGAACTGTAAATTGAGAGAGGCTACTAACATATTATTATGATAGCTTTGATGACACCATACCAGACTGTGAGAAATAAATATGTGGTTATGTGAAATTTCAGCAATACATTTGTAGATTTACTGAAGAAAAAAAGTATATATTTTTATTTTTTTATTATTATTATCAATAGAGAAAGCTTCATACATTCCCAATATTCAGTGTGCATATAGGCCACCGTCAATATTCTGCTCAAATTTCATTTGAATGGGATGGTGAATATTATATAGCCAAATTCACACTAGAATAGACAGCTGCTGGAGCGATTTTCCTCTGCGGCAGCTGTCTGTTCTCGACTGTGGTAGGGGGCAGTGTGTTGAACGATTCAGTACATCACACACAGCTCGTGTTTTATTTTTTTTGTACAAACTTTATTTGAAGTGTACAAAAGTACACTTCATTCCTGCTGCTGGCATGCAATGCTGTACAGTATACTGCGATAAAATGCGATATGTCTGTATTTTAGCACTGCTTTGGGCTGCATTCCTGTGTAAATGTGACACACAGAAAATAAATGTGTTCTGTGTGTCCTTGAGATGACAGGCATTTTACAATGCAATAAAACACCTGTCACTGGAATTCACCCTAAGACCAATGCAGCACTGATCTGATAGTGATAAATAATAAATAAAACATTATCAGCTTAAAGCAGGGGTCTCAAACTGGTGGCCCTCCAGCTGTTCTGAAACTACAAGTCCCATGAGGCATTGCAAGGCTGACAGTTACAAGCATGACTCCCACAGGCAGAGGCATGATGGGACTTGTAGTTTTGCAACATCTGGGGGGCCGCCAGTTTGAGACCCCTGGCTTAAAGTGTTACCAAACCCAATATACTGTATATACAGTATCTCACAAAAGTGAGCACACCCCTCACATTTTTGTAAATATTTTATTATATCTTTTCCTGTGACAACACTGAAGAAATGACACTTTGCTAAGTAAAGTAGTGAGTGTACAGCTTGTATAACAGTGTAAATTTGCTGTCCCTTCAAAATAATTCAATACACAGCCATTAATGTCTAAACCGCTGGCAACAAAAGTGAGTACACCCCTAAGGGAAAATGTCCAAATTGGGCCCAAATTGTTAATATTTTGTGTGGCCACCATTATTTTCCAACACTGCCTTAACCCTGTTGGACATAGAGTTGACCAGAGATTCACAGATTGCCACTGGAGTCCTCTTCCACTCCTCCATGACGACATCACGGAGCTGGTGGATGTTAGAGACCTTGCACTTCTCCACCTTCTGTTTGAGGATGTCCCACAGATGCTCAATAGGGTTTAGGTCTGAAGACATGCTTGGCCAGTCCATCACCTTTACCTTCAGCTTCTTTACCAAGGCAGTGGTCATCTTGGAGGTGTGTTTGGGGTCGTTATTATGTTGGAATACTGCCCTGCGGCCCAGTCTCCGAAGAGAAGGGATCGTGGTCTGCTTCAGTATGTCACAGTACATGTTGGCATTCATGGTTCCCTCAATGAACTGTAGCTCCCCAGTGCCGGCAGCACTCATGCAGCCCCAAACCAAGACACTCCCATCACCATGCTTGACTGTAGGCAAGACACACTTGTCTTTGTACTCCTTACCTGTTTGCCACCACAAACGCTTCCAGTAATCCATGTCCTTTGTCTGCTTGTCTTCAGCAAACTGTTTGAGGGCTTTCTTTTGCATCATCTTTAGAAGAGGCTTCCTTCTGGGATGACCAATTTGATGCAGTGCGCGGTGTATTGGTCTGAGCACTGACAGGCTGACCCCCCACCCCTTCAACCACTGCAGCAAAGCTGGCAGCACTCATACATCTATTTCCCAAAGACAACCTCTGGATTTGACGCTGAGCGCGTGCACTCAACTTTGCATTGATAGCTGGGAATTGTTCTTCCCACACACTGGAAGTAAACAGAAAAGAGAGCATAGTTTGTAAGGCTGAATAAAGATATAGGTCAGTGAAGTTCAACCCATATTTGTATGTGTGTATGCCACTATGGATTCCCATATCTCTGTTTATTGTGGTAACTGAGAAACTTGTCTAATGCCCTGTACACACGATCGGATTTCCGATGGAATAAAATCTGATGGATTTTTCCATCGGAAATCCGATGAAGCTGACTTTCATCAGTCTTGCCTACACACCGTCAGTCAAAATTCCGACCATCCAAAACGCTGTGACGTAAGCCGAGAAAAATTAAGTTCAATGCTTCTGAGCATGTGTCGACTTGATTCTAAGCACGCGTGGGTTTTTTGTCCGATGGGGCCCACACACGATCGGTTTGTCCGATGAAAAAAGTCCATCTGTCTTTTTTCATCAGAAAAAACTATCGTGTGTACGCGGCATAAGAGTTTTTTTTAAGGCAATTTCATTCTCAACTGGTACCACTAACTGTAGTAGGGAGTTCCACATTTTTACTGTTGTAGAAAGAACTTCTTAAGCAGTTTAGGATTAACCCTTGCTGTCAGAACCGTTTTTGCACATGTTTATAAATCATTTTTGGGCTGAAGAGTACATAAAACTCCCAAAACATTATATATTTTCTGAAAGCAGGCACCTTAGAAAAGAAAATATTGGTAGTTCCAATTTCCAATAATATCACATGATATTAGTGCAATAGTTTATAAATGAAAAATGTCAGTAAAAAATGCACTAAAGTTAAAGGATAAGTTCACATGTTATATGTTATATGTTACACCCATATCCGGGGTGTATCTTGTAACATGTTATGAATGCACTAGCTCCTGCACCTCCCCAATCCACGCTGTGCCAGCTAGCGGTGGTTCTTCTCCACCCGCTAGCTGTCAAAAAACCCCCAAAAAAACGTGACCGTCCACTTGGCCACATCATTCATTTACAGCGCTCTGTGAATGGAAAACAACAAGGTCCAGCAGCCTTTGCGGCTGTCGGCTCGTAGTTTTTAATGAACTACCACAATGCTGTGATTGCTGTGATAGTTCATTCATTCTTCCTGTCAACATGTATCGGAGGCAGGAAGAAGATACACTGACAGGTCTGCAGGAGTCCTGCATGGCATCAGCGATCTGCTAATAGCTGGCACAATGCTTTACAGGATCCTGTAACAAAAGATAATAAATGCACATTTTTTTACCTGCAAAAAAAATGTGCATTTATTTTTTTTACTGAAAGGGTGAACTTATCCTTTCATTTTAGGGAACATAAATGCAATATATTATCCAATTTCTGATAAAATATAAAAGCCTGAATATTGCGTGTGCCTATAAAATGACAAAAAACTTCAGTACCATATATATATTCCATAGGAGACACTTTAAAAGCCCCTGTATGTCACCAGTTTAGAGTTAACCTTAAATAATAAGTCAAAAATTATTGTTCTTACAGCATGTGTGCTGATATGTAACATATGTAGCGCAATTAATGTTATTAACGAGTGCATCTACATTCTACATGGATGGGTTAAGTGCTTAGACAAAAAAAGACCCCCGATCTCCCATAATATTACTTCCTTGTTTCCCTGACATTTTTATCTGTGAAAACAGTCATAACTCCTGTCCATCTCTCATGTTAGAGGGCCTAAAGCATATACCCACAAGTAATTTATCATTTCTTTTATTTACTTGAAGCTCTAGCCATAAAGATTCTGTACTGTCACAAGTCTTGTTTTACATTTTTTTTTCAGTTCGTTCTTGACTTACTGTAGACAGAGCAATACCCCTCTTACCTACCGATAGAACATGTACATGGAGCAGAATGTGGCATAACCACCAGTTTAGGACTCGTCTACCACTAAATTATTGAGGTACTCAAATACCTGGAGTACTATCAATTTGCAATAACATTGTCGATTTTCTTTTATTGAACTTCTCTGTGGTAGCTTTATACTCTGCATACCTACACCTGGTTCTAGAATTTGCCCGAGAGACTGCCATTGTGGCCTTGATGCCCCCTGGGTGGCTGAGGTGGTTCCATGGGTAAATACAGTTCCCAGATAGCAAGTATAATGCCACGAATTATTGGCAGTGTTGAATTGTAAGTCTTGTTACTTGCTGCACATTTTCACTGGTAAGTTGTACACTTGCAGAACATTTGAAGGACAAGTTGGAGTTGACACTTTTCCATTTTTTATAAAATTTTCGTGGCAAAACTTTAGCAAGAGCAAAGTTGCAGTGGTGAGCCTACAGCAAGAGCTCTAAAAGTCACAGTGACCCCTGTGGCAGGATGACTATTGCACAACATAACTGAACGAGAACTTGCAGAATGTTTGCAAAGAAAGTTGATCTGGAGTCGAGCAAAGCGGACTTGCTGCAATTGTGCAACAAACTTGTGAAGCCTGGCAAGTCTAGCAATAGCTTAGCAAGTCATTTGCCAACTTCCAGCACAATTGTTTGCTATCTGGGTTGTTAATCCCTCTCTCTGGCCATCTGACAGACAGCAAGCAATGGTTAGGATTTACTTACCCCTTGATCTGTATGTGTATAGGGTACCCTCTGACATAATACTCTGCTGAGTTAGGTGCCCACTACCCTGCTACTATGTTTATACATTTTTTTGGTGTATGAATATTGCTTATGTTGTATATACAGTGGAACCTCAGTTTAAGAGTAACTTGGTTTGAGAGCAATTTGATTTGCAAGCAATTTAAAAAAAAATTCTGACTCGGTTTGCGAGTGTTGCCTCGCAAGACGAGCAAATAGGCCTGCAGTACCGCATTTGGTCTGAGGTACGGGGGCGCATGAAGCGAGCAGAGCCTAAATAGGCCTTCAGTACCGCATTTGGCCTGAGGTACGGGGGCACAGGAGCCGAGCAGAGCCGAACAGCAACTTTTGCCGCCGTTCGGCAATGCTCGGAAAGAATCGGAAAGACACGAAAATACACGGAAATACTCAATTTCCGTGCATTTCCGATGTTTGCCGAGGTCAGCCGACGTGTCCTTGGGCCTTTTCGGATGTTTTTGGTGCTCTCTGGCATTCCCCACCTCTGGCCGCATTCGGTATTGCATCCCATTGAAGTCAATGCGGAACAAATTATTTTAATTTCCATTGACTTCAATGGGAAAACTCGCTTTGATATGCGAGTACTTCGGATTACGAGCATACTCCTGGAACAGATTATTCTCGTAATACGAGGTTCAACTGTATTTCCTTCATTACTTAAACATTCCTCTAAAATATACTCCTGAAGAAGCGTTTTTCCGCGAAACATGTAGAGTTTATGACTGGAAGGACATGAATGAAAGTTCCCCTGTGATTGGGTTGATATTCTAACCTTTTTCCAGTCTATATTAGAGGAATATATTTTTAATCAGTACTTTTATGTGTTTTGTTTATGTTTGCCCAAATAGGTAATTTTTAATTAATTAATTAATTAAATTTGTATTTTTATAACACATCTGTGTATTGTAAATTCATGCCGTAACATGAAAGTCCATTTTGTCTCTAAAACAACAGTTGTTCGCTAGTTTTGATTCGATAGGACACAGGTACTTTATGTTTTGTCTTTAAACATAGTAGCACACCCCTTCACATTAAAAATTGTACTCAACTAAAACCTGTTAAAGTAAGCACCTGCCTGGTGACTAAAAATGATATTATGGCCAATGGTGCCTTCATTGTAATCAGTCTTCCAATTGAGATCTCTACATGACCATTTGCAACTGCTCTTACTTCGAGGATATGGGGAAAGGGGACATGCTTCACCGTACCTTCCCCATGTGACAACTCTCCATAAGCCACCTATGCCTAGGCTCAAGCACTGTTGGTTGAAGAGCAGAGAGCTGGATGTGATAAGCCTATGCAAATACCATGTTAGTATGTATATTTAAAACTACATTTCCGAGTGCAGCAAAGTTTCTGGATCCATATGGTGCCTACTAGTTTATTCTGGTTTTACAGAATGCAATTTTATTTTAAATAAAAAAGATTTTCATGTTCAACATACCTACGAATTGTAATACTACAATCATCAAAAATTATTTAATTTTGATTTTTTTTGCGGACAGGTAAATTTTTTTTATGTCTATGCATATGAATATTATATATTCTTATTTCTAACCCACAGGGGGAGCTTTAGGCTTGATTTCACGTTTTCCAGTTTTTCTTTACACACTGCTTTTTGCTTGCAGAGCTCAAAAACTCAAGCTGAAATTTGCACACACACATGAATGACACATAGCAGCGCATTATCTCTTATTGGATGGCTCCAGCTGGCTTCAGTCACACAAAGCAACCCTGAAAGAAATCCTGTGCTATGCTGTCTTTTGTATAGCTTGCAGTACTCTGGAAATCCTTTTTTATGTAACAAATATTATTTGTAAAATAAAGATTACATGCATGTAGTAAAAAAAAAAAAAATATATATATATATATATATATATATATATATATATATATATATATATGGAACATGAGTTAAAAATGAAAGACATAAAGTTAAAATATTGTTTTATATGATTTTTCCATAGAGTATTTTCATTGGTATTGCAGTTTGTACTCACACAATATACCGTACATTTCCACCTGGAAGTCCCTAAATTCAGACTTATTTAAAAATAGATTAGTACTAGGACAATTGTGCATTAAAATATAGATAGGAGCATAATGTAAAAATGTTCCAATTCATGAATATTTATTATAGAGTAATGAGGTAGACAATCTTTTCAGAATAGTTTGATGTTTTGTACTTATAAAGCTCAATTGCAACCAATCCAATATTTGCTGGCTATTCTTCATTTTCAGGCATAGTCCCAGCTTTTGAAGTCTCTGTGTATGTCAGAGCTTAACCACTTGCCGACCAGCTGCCGTACTTATACGGCGGCAGGTCGGCTCTCCTGCTCTAACCAACGTACCTGTACATCGGTCCGTGCATGTGAGATTACAGGGGCACGATGTATACAGAGGCTGTAAACAAGGCGGATCCCCGTTCTGACAGGGGACATCTCAGAGATCTGCTGTTCCCAGTGATTGGGAACAGCTATCTCTGTCATGTCCCAGGCAGCCTATCCCCCCTTAAGTTAGAACATGCTAAGGGAACAGATTTAACTCCTTGATCAACCCCTAGTGTTAACCCCTTCCCTGCCAGTGTCATTTATACATTGATCAGTGCATTCTTATAGCACTGATCAATGTAATAATGTCACTGGTCCCTCAAAAAGTGTCATTTTTGTCTGCCACAATGTCACAGTCCCACTAAAAATCACAGATCATCGCCATTACCAGTAAAAACAATAAAAATAAATAAAAGTCTCTACATCTATCCCATAGTTTGTAGACGTGATAACTTTTGCGCAAACCAATCAACATAAGCCTGTTGCAATTTTGTTTTACCAAAAATATGTAGAAGAATACATATTGGCCTAAACCGATGAATAACATTTTTTTTTTATATATATATTTTTTGGATATGTATTATAACAGAAAGTAGAAAAAATATATATTTTTTAAATTGTCACTTTTTTTGTTAATAGCACAAAAAATAAAAACTGCAGAGGTGTTTAAATACCACCAAAATAAAGCTCTATTTGTGGGAAAAAAATTGTATCAATTTTGTTTGGGTACAACGTCGCAACACAGCGCAATTGTCAGTTAAAGCGACGCAGTGTCGTATCGCAAAAAATGGTCTGGTCTTTAAGCAAATCCTTCCAGGGCTGAAGTGGTTAAGGGCTCTGTTTTTAAATTTGACCAACTGCTTAATAAATACAATTATTATATGCACATTCATGTTCATTTTCATTTATACTAATTTAGCATCTAGTTAAGGCATGAAGGGATAGTTCTATAAAAAAAAAATTAAGGTATGTCAAGTGGACTCATTCAACCTTCCTAGCAATGTTTCTTTGATTACATTAGCTGGTCATGAACAAAAAATAAAATAAAAATACTTCCGTGCAGTACACGCACGTAACATACACTGTACATGGTTAGTGCAGGAAGTGAAACCTTATGCCCTGTACACACGATCGGAATTCCGATGGGCTAAAATCCGATGGAATTTTTCATCGGAATTCCGTTCAAAGCTTTCTTGCATACACACCATCAGACAAAATTCTGACCGTCCAAAACGCGGTGAAGTACAACACGTACGACGTCACTATAAAGAGGAAGTTAAAATCCAACGGCGCCACCCTTTGGCTGCTTTTGCTGATTTCGCGTTACCGCGTGTTAGTAAAAGTTTGGTGTTAGCCGATTCGCGCTTTTCAGTCTCCGTGCTTTTCAGTCCGTTACAGCATGACGAATGTGCTATCTTTTCTACGAATGCTAGTTTTACCAGAACGAGCTCTCCCGTCTCCTAATTTAGTCTGAACATGCATGGATTTTTCTCTGATGGAGTTCCACACAGACGATCGAAATTTCCTATCGTTTTTTTTTCCATTGGAAAAATTTAAAACATGTTCTATGGGGCCCACACACGTTCAGAATTTCCGATGAAACAAGTCCATCAGACTTTTTTCATTGGAAATTCTGATCGTATTAAGCCACATGTCTTTAGTAAAAAAAAATTCAATAAGCATATATTTATTGGTTTGCGCAAAAGTTATAGCGTCTACAAACTAGGGTACATTTTCTGGAATTTCTTGAGGTGCTAAAATGGCAGGGCAGTACAAAACCCCCCCTAATGACCCAATTTTGGAAAGTAGACACCCCAAGGAAATTGCTGAGAGGCATGTTGAGCCCATTGAATATTTTTTTTTGTCCCAAGTGATTGAATAATGACAAAAAAAAAAAGATTACAAAAAGTTGTCACTAAATGATATATTGCTCACACATGCCATGGTTATATGTGGAATTGCACCCCAAAATATATTTTGGTGCTTCTCCTGAGTATGGGGATACCACATTTGTGGGACTTTTTAGGAGCCTAGCCGCGTACGGGATCCCGAAAACCAAGCACCGCCTTCAGGATTTCTAAGGGCGCAAATTTTTGATTTCACTCCTCACTACCTATCACAGTTTCGAAAGCCATAAAATGCCAAAATAGCACAAAACCCCCCCAAATTACCCAATTTTGGAAAGTAGACACCCCAAGGAAATTGCTGAGAGGCATGTTGAGCCCATTGAATATTTGATTTTTTTGTCCCAAGTGATTGAATAATGACAAAAAAAATAGAGAAATTACAAAAAGTTGTCACTAAATGATATATTGCTCACACATGCCATGGTTATATGTGGAATTGCACCCCAAAATACATTTTGCTGCTTCTCCTGAGTACGGGGGTACCACATGTGTGGGACTTTTTAGGAGCCTAGCCACGTACGGGACCCCGAAAACCAAGCACCGCCTTCGGGATTTCTAAGGGTGCAAATTTTTGATTTCACTCCTCACTACCTATCACAGTTTCGAAGGCCATAAAATGCCAAAATAGCACAAAACCCCCCCCAAATGACGCCATTTTGGAAAGTAGACACCCCAAGCTATTTGCTGAGAGGCATGGTGAGTATTTTACAGCTCTCATTTGTTTTTCAAAATTAAGAAAGAACATTTTTTTTTTCTTTTTTCAATTTTCAAAACTTTGTGACAAAAAGTGAGATCTGCAAAATACTCACCATACCTCTCAGCAAATAGCTTGGGGTATCTACTTTCCAAAATGGGGTCATTTGGGGGGGTTTTGTGCCATCTGTGAGGAGTGAAATCAAAAATTTACACCCTTAGAAAGCCTGAAGGTGGTGCTTGGTTTTTGGGGTCCTGTACGCGGCAAGGCTCCCAAAAAGTTCCACACATGTGGTATCCCCGTACTCAGGAGAAGCAACAGAATGTATTTTGGGGTGCAATTCCACATATGCCTATGGCATGTTTGAGCAATATATCATTTAGTGACAACTTAGTGCAAAAAAAATAAAAATAAAAATGTATTTTTTCCGCAACTTGTGTCAACATATAAAATATTCCATGGACTCGACAGGCCTCTCAGCAAATAGCTTGGGGTGTCTACTTTCCAAAATGGGTTCATTTGGGGGGGTTTTGAACTGTCCTGGCATTTTATACACAACATTAGGAAGCTTATGTCACACATCATCCACTCTTCTAACCACTTGAAGACAAAGTCCTTTCTGACACTTTTTGTTTACATGAAAACATTTATTTTTTTGCAAGAAAATTACGTTGAACCCCAAACATTATATATTTTTTTACCGCAAAGGCCCTACAGATTAAAATGGTGGGTGTTGCATTATTGTTTTTCACACAGTATTTGGGCAGCGATTTTTCAAATGCATTTTTTGGGGAAAAAATACACTTTTTAAAATGTTAATGCAGTAAAACACACTATATTGCCCAAATGGGGTGGCCAGAAACCAATGGCCGCCCCCTCATCACCGATCGCTCCCGGAGCGATACCGACCGCTCACTGTACCGGAGGGGGGTCCGATCGGACCCCCCATACAAAGGCAGTCACGTACAGGTGCCTGTCCGTGCCATTTTGCCGACGTATATATACAGTGAGCGGTCGTTAAGTGGTTAAGGAGTTCCCTCTGTGCCCCTAGGCCCCCTGCTGAACTAATAGGGGCCCAGACTTGTGCTTAGGCATGGTGCAGGAAGGCTGGCTCTACACCCCTATTGGTAGCCCTGGCCACCATGGATTGGTTTGCATAATTTAATCCACATGCCAGGACCCACCATCTTGTAGTCAGGCTGCACAATGTGAAAGTACACTTGCTGCAATGACTGTGCAATTATTTTACGTTGTGCAAGGCAACACAAGGCTGCCTGGTGTTGAATTAGGTTTTTCTGCCATATGCACATGGACCTTAAAGTAGGGATTAGCATTATTTTAACAATCTTTTAACAAGCGGAAAATATGTATAAAAAAAATGAGGTTTTTCTGACACCCAAGAGCAACTGGGAGCTAAAGCTTTGAAATTAAAATGTTCTTGTGGTTATCACAGAAGCCATGTTACTGCAAGGAGTTACTATATAAAATCCCTGGAGCAACCTGATTTTAATTTGGGTTTCTTGTGCATAGGTAGGAGCGCTGACCCAGGAAAAACAAAGGTTAGGGTATACAGATAGACATAAGAAAACAAATAACATTAGAGGTAGTGGTATGTGCAAAATCAACAGCTACACAAGTACAAGATCGGGGTCAAGGCTGAAGCATAAGCCAGGTCAAGACAAAGTCAAGCTGCAATATAGGGATGACAAGGTATGATAAGCTATTAGCAAATCCCATAGCTATGTCTAGGGTTGTCACAATGATCCAGCTCCCGTGTATTTTTTATCAACGTTTCATATAGATTTGAAATATTGCAATTGGGAACTTTTAAATGAGTCGGATTGAGCTCATCTGCAGCCTGAAGCTTATAGCAAAACACAAGACGCAAAGTAGGAAGATCAGTCAAGCAATCTAAACTTCACAGAGGCCAAGGATGCAAAGGTCCTTAATTCAACTATGAACAGTGTGTGTGTATGACACACTTAAAGTAGAACTAAAGGCAAAACTTTTTTTTTTTCATTTTGGATGGAGTAAGGGAGGGTTATAACCCCTGTCAGTTTTTTTTTGCCCTCTGGGTCCCATTGGAAAGATTTACCTTCACTTCCTGTCCCATACATATGAACCAGCCAACATAGGAATTGAGGAAATCCCTGCAAATTAAAGGAATCCCTTTGGGGCCCCAAGGTCACCAGAACTAGTGTCCCTTTGGAAGATTTACTTTTCTAGGGACAACCCAAAATGTGGGGTTTTCTTTTACTTTCACTTTCAATGATAAAGATAAACAGCACAAATGGAGAGAGTGAATCTCTTAAACGGGGAAACAGACAGCAATACAAGCCTAATAGGTGTTCTAATCCCTCTACACTCTATCCAAAGCAAAAAAGCAGTGGCAGAGTCAGATGCAAAACCCTATACAGGAAATTGTAATACTACATATATTAGAAGGGGTTAGAAAGTTTTAAAGCTAAACTACAGGCAGATATGAAAAAAAAACACAATTTTACCCAATACTGGGGTTGATTTACTAAAGGCAAATAGATTGTGCACGTTGCAAGTGCAGTTGTGCTCTGCAAGGGCATTTGCCCTTGTGATGAAGCTTCCCTGTGCAAAGAATACCCAATCACATGCAAGGAAATAAAAAAAAAAAAATGCATTTTTGATGGCACATGATTGGATGATGGAAGTCAGCAGAACCTTCCCTTTATTTACCAAGCCCTGGAGCAAATTCCCTCACAACTGCACCTGTAAAGTGCACAGTCTATTTGCTTTTAGTAAATCAACTCGCATGTGTTGATTAAACAATGTTTATGTACAGTATACTGTATATTTTATGTGTAGCGGCCTCACCTCTCTCTCTTGCTCTATCGGTTATATGGCTGTTGTCTACGGGTACCTGGGAGAGAGAGATAAAACACACCACGGCCCATGTCCTCCGTAACTGGGAGGTGAAGGCCAGAAGATTGGGCTTTTGTGTAGGTGTCCTAGAGTCAAGTCCAGTCCTTCGTCCCTGACTCCTTTGCTTTAGTAACCCAAGTTCCACACAGTGAGTAGGTACAACTCAGTTTTATTCTTTTTGCCAAGCAATAAAACAATCTTTCTCATTTGGAAAATGGGGACAGATCGAGGCACAATCCTTTCCCTTCTTGCTGCTGCCCACTGTGCTGTCACCAGTGGTGAATAGTCACTGCCACTGACTAGGTAATATAGAACGTGAATTACCTTCGCTCGCTTTGCCCCTGTCAGGGGAAGAAATCTGTCCAAGGGAGAAGTGGAGGCCTCTCCGTCACCAGCGATGCTGCGCCGGGCTCTTCAGAGAAGTTACTGCGCACCAGTCCTCACAAACTCAGACACGGGCACCCAAGGAGTTAGGGCCCCCTCGGATTCCTCCACCCTCGCGGAACTCAGTCGAAGGTACTGAGCCCCAGGCATCCGCCATAGTACCTCACCCCAAGCTAAAGGTGCCTGAGATGGACTCCATCCCTGCTCCAGCTAGGCCAAGGGCGCCTAGGCCTGAAACACCGGAACGCCAGCACCCAAGCTGAAGGTGCCTGGGTGCGGCCGCGTCCTCCGACTCTCTCCCAAAAAACAGGGCATCCGCCCCTTTTATGACCACTCCCTTTGCGTCACAGCGGGTTCCCCGCCCCGCTGTACCAGCTCCAGGGGAGGACAAAAAAGGCACAGTTTGCGGTGCAAGTTCAGCTCCGGCCCAAGGCAACAACGCCACCTGTAGGCCCCAAGGAACCCTACACCACCAGAGTCCTCACATAAATTCAAACACCCGCTACATATGTAGATATAGTATATGTTCCTGAAACTTAAAGGAACACTAAAGGTTCCCGTTTAAAAAAAAAAAAAATAACAAACATGTTATACTTACCTCCACTGTGCAGCTCGTTTTGCACACAGTGGCCCCGATCCTGGTCTTCTGGGGTCCCTCGGCGGCTGTTTCAGCTCCTCCCCGCAAGGACTCCACACCATAATGCGAGCGAGCTCGCATGGTGTGGAGTTACTGCGGGCGCACTCCCGTGATACAGCGGCGGCCATAGCCGCCGACTGTATCACTCGGCCCCGCCCCCGGCACGCCGTGTCATTGGATGTGATTGACAGCAGCGCCAGCCAATGGCTGTGCTGCTTTCAATCCATCCACTGTAGCCAACAACGGCCAGGCTCAGGAACTCGGAGGATGACGGGAGCGAGCGCGGGACTTTCGAGGGGTCAGGTAAGTAAAACGGGGGCTCGGGGGGGGGGGGGCGGTATTGTCGAATGTTTTTTCACCTTAATGCATAGGATGCATTAAGGTGAAAAAACATGTACCTTTACAACCCCTTTAAGGTGTTACTAAACCCACAACAGTAAAATCAGTCTGTATATGCAGTAAAGCATGCTTGTTATATTCACTGTGGAACCTAAGGGGTTATTCATCTGCATTGTGTAAAAAGGCTGTTTATACCTGTTTTCTCTGTTCCTCCCCTTCTTCTGGCATCCCCAATCTATAAGGTGATAGAATATTCAATATGTAGATAAAAGATTCCAGCGCTCTCACCAAAGAAGCCTCCTGGATATACAGATAGAGTCCACGGTAGGGTGCTCTGGCTACTGTGTCCTCCGGACAACACTTCAAGCAATAATAGAAAAGGGAAGAGCTGGCAACTCCATGTCCATATTCAAATGTAGACAATTTATTGGCACATGTTAAAAGTTGCAATCCCATGAATAAGTCCTAGTGACAAAACGTCGGGTGCATGGCTGCATTATTATTGACATTATCGTGACACGCTGAGGCTAAGAACGCTACACGGCTGCTGTGACCCGGAGCTCAGGAGGGGGTGAGAGACCTGTACCGAGCGTACACCTTGGGTCCGCCTTGACCGCAAATCCCTGCAGTGCCATCTTACACTTTTTTCTGCTTGCTGTGATTGATTTAAGGCTGGTTTTATTTTCACATCATGTGAGTGTAATATTTGAAGTGTGGTTGTGTATTTGAATAAATTTGGTCGTTACTATTTTACACTATTGGAGCACCTTTTTATTTTTACATGTATGGAACATCCTGTGTTGACACACAAGCTTTCAGCTGATGCTCGTTCACCTTCTAGTGGTTAACTAGCAAGCCTTTGAGCCGAACACGAGAGTGGGAGGCATTTACAGCTGGTGAGTGTATTTTCAAAGGGGAGCTGATACGTGCACGGTGGGGTGGAAGATATTCTCTATTAAGAAGACTACACATCTCTTTTTGGAATATTTCTTTCTTCTTTGGAACATTATTTCACTTTATGGACTATTGTTTTTGAATTTTATCACATGTCACGTGGAGTACAATTTGATTATCACAGTTTCACTAGTGAATGTTATTATATTAGTTTAGTGATTTTCGTTTATTAGCGCTACATTTTCTCCTAATTTTCACCTGCGTGTTTTTAGGTTTAAATTCTGTTTTCATATTTATCATTTTAAGTGGCAGCTTTAGTTAAATATATTTTTTCACATTTTTTTGTATTGGCGCAGTGGTGGTACAAGATATTAGGAGCGGTTGTATTTTGATACCTATTTTTATTGTAAGTCCTCACAATTACTCTTGGTGGGCGCAGGAATGGGCCCAACTGTGAATTATTAGATCAAGAATTGTAATTACATGCCCCTGTTGAACAGGGGCATAAAAATTGGGCCTTAGGCACTGGTGCCACAACACTGCAACCCCTCACAGATACTGTACTTGGAGCGCAGCAATGAGCCCTGATGCAAAGTATTGCATCAAAAATTGTAATTACACGCCCCTGTTAAACAGGGGCAGAAAAATTGGGCCTTAGGCACTGGTGCTGGTGCCACAACACTGCAACCCCTCACAGATACTGAAGTTGGAGCGCAGCAATGAGCCCTGCTGCAAAGTATTGCTTCAAAAATTGTAAACACACGCCCCTGTTAAACAGGGGCTGAAAAATTGGGCCTTAGCCACTGGTGGCGGTGCCCTGAACCAAAAATGTTCTTACAAGCTATCAGCATGACCATTGAGGAGGAAGAGGATAGTCACTCAGCATAACAGGATAGTCACTCAGCATCAGCATAGGCAGTCTTGAAGGGATCTGACATTTCCCAAAAAATTATTCAGTTACATCAGCATCAGGTGCTTGGTAGCTGGTGGTGATCCAAGACTGATTCATTTTTATGAAGGTCAGTCGATCGACCAAGTCAGTGGCCAGGCGCACCCTGTGATCGGTTACAAAGCCTCCAGCAGCACTGAATGTGTGTTCCGAAAGAACACTGGATGCAGGACAGGCCAGTAGCTCCATTGCATACTGTGCAAGCTCTAGCCAGTGATCCATCTTCAAGACCCAGTAACCCAGGTGGGAAAGGTGTCCAAGTCTGATTTTGCCCCAAGGTATTCCTGCACCATGTAAACCAGACGCTGGCGATGGTTGCTGGAACCGATCATACCTTGGGGCTGCGTACTAAAAAATTGTCTGAATGCATCGGTCAGACGGCCACCTTCTCCACCGCTCCTTCTTTGACTGACCGAAGCCTCAGCAACACGTTGTCCAGGACCAGGAATTTGTAACCTCCCAGTCTCTGGGAACGCGTTGCACAGACCTTTCTGCAAGGCCTCCCGAAGACGCTTCATCCTCTGCTCCCTCTGCGACGGCAAGATAAGCTCCGCAACCTTACCCTTGTAACGTGGATCAAGGAGGGTTGCCAGCCAGTAATGATCCCTCTCCTTGATTGCATGAATACGAGGATCCTTCCGCAGGCTTTGCAGGATCAGGGAGGCCATGCAGCGTAGGTTTGCTGAGGCATTCAGTGCGGAGTCCTCTGGGTCACTGAGGATGACATGATCCGCAGCCATCTCCTCCCAGCCACGTACAAGTCCACGGGTTTCTGGGGACTGTAAATGATCCCTTGAAGACTGCTGCTAATGCTGAGTGCTAGTCTCCACCTCCATGCTGACACAATCCTCCTCCTCCTCCTCCTCCTCTTCCTGTGTGATAGCCGGGCCAGCAGGAACACTGTCTGGATAAAGGGGGACTTGAGAGGTAAGGAAGTCCTCCTCTTCCTGCTTCTGCTCTGCCTCAAGTGCCCTGTCCATTATTCCACGCAGAGTGTGCTCCAACAGGTGGACAAGAGGGACAGTGTCACTGATGCATGCACTGTCACTGCTCACCATCCTTGTGGCCTCCTCAAATGGTGCCAAGACAGTGCATGCATCCCTGATCATGGCCCACTGGCGTGGGGAAAAAATCCAAGCTCCCCTGACCCTTTCCTGGTGCCATATTGCAACAGATACTCATTGATGGCCCTCTGCTGCATGTGCAGCCGCTGCAGCATGGCCAATGTAGAGTTCCACCTCGTGGGCATGTCACAGATTAGGCGGTTCTTGGGCAGGTTGTAATCCTTTTGCAGGTCAGCCAGCCGAGCACTGGCATTATATGACCGGCGGAAATGCTCACAGAGTTTCCTGGCCTGCTTCAGGACCTCCTGTCAGCCCGGGTACCTGCCCAAGAACCGCTGCACCACCAAGTTAAGGACGTGAGCCAAACAGGGCACATGGGTAAGTTGTCCCTTTTGGGGGGCGGAGAGGAGGTTGGTGTCATTGTCGCAAACCACCTTCTCTGGCTTAAGCTGGCTTGGCGTCAACGACCTCTGAGCCTGCCCCTGCAGAGCTGACAGAATCTCTGCCCCAGTGTGGCTCCTGTCCCCCAAGCACACCTGCTCAAGCACCGCATGGCATCTTTTTGCCTGCGTACTTGTGTAGCCCCTTGAACGCCTACGGAGCACCACTGGTTCCAAGGACAAAGCACAGAAGCCATGGTGGAAGAAGAGGAGGGGGTGAAGGAGAGAGGTGTGTCAGAATCACCAGTAGTAACATTTTGGAGGCGTGGTGGCGGAACAACCTCCAACACTACTGCACCTTGTCCTGCATCCTTCCCAGCTGCCAGCAGAGTCACCCAATGCGCCGTGAAAGATAGGTAACGTCCCTGTCCATGCCTGCTGGACCATGAGTCAGCGGTAATATGCACTAGACATGTGCACTGCCAAAAAATTTGTTAGTTTTCGTTTTCGTTTTATTGGTTTTTTTTATTTTTTCGTTTTTCGGGTCATTCGTTATGATCGCAATTCGTAAATTCGTAAATTTGTACATTTGTAAATTTATACATTCGTAAATTTGTACATTCGTAAATTTGTACATTCGTAAATTTGTACATTCGTAAACTTGTACATTCATAAATTTGTACATTCGTAAATTTATACATTCGTAAATTTATACATTCGTAATTTCGGAAATTTGGAAATTCGATATTTTCGAAAACCCGAAAATTTGAAAATCTGAAAAAATAACTATTAAATTATAGGTATTGTAATTTCCTTTCAAATTTGTCTGTTAGCGAACGTAACGAATACAAATTTATCTGAAGTTACGCATAACCTGAAATAACAAATGCCGCATCTAAACAAATGGAACGGAACAAATTAATAATAATAATAATAAAACGTTTTTATTATTATTATTGTTATTTATTATTATTATTAATTCATTACGTTCCATTCGTTTAGATACGGCATTCATTATGTCGGAAAACAATTCGTAACTTCGTTAAGTTCACTAACAGCCAAATTTGAAAGGAAATTACAATACCTATAATTGAATAGTTAGTAATAGTTAAGTTATTAGTTAATTATTATTTCAGATTTCCGAATTTACTAATTTACGATTGTACGAATGTACAAATTTACGAATGTACGAATATTCGGAAATTCGTAAATTCAAATTTACGAATTTCCGGATAGTTGTACATTCGTAAATTCGTGCATTGGTAAATTCGTATATTCGTAAATTCGTACATTCGTAAATTTGAATTTACGAATATTCGTTAAAATTCGTTAAATGAGTTTTCGTTAATTCGGATATTTCCGAATTAACGAATTTGTCGAAATTCGTTAAAAACGAATTCGGAACGAAACGAATTGCACATGTCTAATATGCACCTTACCGCTGACTGTCCTGTCCAGCAAGGCCAAGACATTGCCTTCCACATGCCGGTAGAGAGCCGGAATCGCCTTCCGTGAGAAAAAGTGGCGTTTGGGAACCTGCCACTGAGGTACCGCACATTCCACAAACTCACGGAAGGGGGCAGAGTCTACCAACTGAAAAGGCAGCAGTTGAAGAGCTAGCAGTTTAGCCAAGCTAGCATTCAACCACTAGGCATGTGGATGGCTGGGAGCGAACTTCTTTCGGCGGTGCATAAGCTGGGGCAGGGAAATTTGCTTGGTACAATCGGACGTCGGTGTACCGATAGCAGATTGCCCGCAAGTACTTGGCTGTGACACACCTAATTCTACACCGTCATTCCTCTCAGTGCAGGTTTCAGAGGACTGAAGGTATAGTGGGGTAGAAGATCCCAGCTGACGCAAGGAGAGGTCCACTTTGTTCTTTGGTGTGGGTCTTTTAGGTAGGCTTTCCAACGAACTGCATGGCAGGTCGACATATGTCTGGTCAAGCACGTGGTGCCCAAGTGGCTAATGTTTTGACCACGCGAGATACGCTTTAGACATAGACATATGTTGCAAATGGCAACAGTGCGATCTGCTGCACACGTCTGAAAAAAGGCCCACACCAAGGAACTTTTGCAATAACTCGCAGAGACAGCAGCGCCCTGCACATGTGGAGCTCTGCGGTGTGATGCAGTCGGTGTGCTGCCCTTAAGCTGGCCCCTGGAGGGCATCCTGCCTCATTGGAGATGTGCCTCCTCCTCCTCCTCTCTCCTATCAGGCACCCACATGGAGTCAGTGACCTCATCATCCCCTCCCTCCTCATCACTGGAGCAAATCTGGCAGTATGCTGCAGCTGGGGGAACATGACTTCCAGATAGCTGTCCTTGTTGGGCACCCCCTCTCTCTGGGCTCACATTACTACCCCCTCTCTCTGGGCTCACGTTACTGCCTTCCTCTAGCTGGGTTCCATCATCGGAGCCTTCAAAACGCTGGGCATCCTCCTGGAGCATGTACCCAACACTGTGGTCAAACAGTTCGGGGGACTCCTCAGGAGGACATGGTGGGGCTAGGGAAGGAGTGACTGATGCCATTGAGCCGAGGGAAGAGGCCGCTTTGGCAGCTGCTTTTCCAAACAAAGTACCCTGAGCCTGGGTGAGAGAGGATGAGGAGGATGAGGACGGCTTGGTCATCCACTCTACCAAGTCTTGGGCATGTTGCGGCTCAACATGGCCAGCTGCCGAAAAGAAGGACAAGCGTGTCCCACGGCCACGTGCTGATGAGGATGCACCATGTCAACGACCAGCACTGTTGCCTCTAGACACAGAGCCTGCTTGCCCTCTTTTATTGCCTCGTGACTGTCTGCCTCTCCTTGTTTGTCTTCCAGACATACTAATGGCCTACAGTGAGATGTAGCTGCACAAAGGTGGGATGTATATATATATATATATATATATATATATATATATCTGTACTGATAATGCAGCTATCAGAATTAACTGCCTGCTGTTGTATTAGTATGAGAAAAGCAGCAATTGTCTTCAGTTAGTTTTAGGTGAACACTGTGCAGAGGACACAGTACACTAACTGAAAATACTTGCAGCTTTCTGCCTGTGGTTTTATTATGAGAACACCACAAATAGTATTCAGGTTCCTTTAAGTGAACGCTGTGCAAAGGACAGAAGTACACTACATGAAATTAATGCAGCTCCCTGCCTGTTGTTTTATTATGAGAACACCACTAACTGTATTCAGGTAAGCTTTAGGTGAACGCTATGCAAAGCACACAGTACACTAAGTGAAACACTGACTGCAGCTAGCACAATCACCTGCCTGCCTGTCACAGTATAGAGAATAACAGGAACGGATCTAGCTAAACTGAATACAGTGTATAAATATTGTGAGGGGGTTAGCTCGGCAGCGGGTGTGTGTGACCCCCGAGATGGGCTCCCCACACAAAAACAGGCCCAGCAAACGGAGGTTGTGGTTTTCAAAATCAAAAAGGTGCGGTTTATTTTCTATTTACAGTGACAAAACACAGCAATGCAAAAGAAACATAAACAAAATAAATCCTGGTCAACTTGACCTCTGACTAAACATACAGGTATCCTAACTAACAACTGGGATCAGCCTAGTGCTGTCCTAGTCCCTAAGTCCCTGGTTTTAAATGTCCAAGCAAATAGCCACACAGGCTTTGTCTCACCGCACAGGGGTTCACTCTCCCTAGACAGTCCACACAGGTCTGGTTCCAGGCATGAGCTAACATCTAATGAAGCTGGGAGTTCTTATAGAGGCCTAAATGGTGTGACAAGCTTCAGCTGGTCTCATCAACTCCCTGTCTGCACAACGCCCCACACTCTCCCTAGAGGTATGAGTCATCCATGAGCCCACTAGCCTCAGCTGGGCTTATACAACTCTCCACCTAGTTGTATAAGTCGGCGTAAAGCCTGAATCTGGGCGAAATATATCTACCCCCCTGGATGCAACCAGGTGACTTTACCTTCCTGCTGTCACATACCCCCCCCTCTTGTTTTAACCTCGGGGTTGGAACACCAGCAATCAGGCATTCATGTACTCGAGACAAAGCATCCACATTCCCCATTTGAACGCCAGGGCGATGCTTTACTGTGAAGTTGAATTCCTGGAGGGCCAGGAACCACCTATTCACTCTTCTATTTGTTTCCTTGTTTTGAGCCATCCACTTTAACGGAGCGTGATCCGTAACCATGTCAAAGTGCCTACCTAGCAGGTAGTACCGAAGGGAATCTAGAGCCCACTTCACCGCTAAACACTCCTTTTCAACGGTGGCGTAATTTACCTCATGGGACTTCAACTTCCTGCTGAGGTAAATGACTGGGTGCTCTTCCCCGTTCCAGACCTGGGACAATACTGCTCCTAACCCCACATCTGACGCATCACTTTGTACGACAAAGTCTTTAGAGAAGTCGGGTGAGTACAACACTGGCTGGCTACATAAGGCTTGTTTCAAGAATTGGAATGCTGCCTCAGCCTCGGGGGTCCATTTAATCATGACCGACCCTTTCCCCTTCGTCAGGTTGGTTAGGGGCACAGCCTTAGAAGCAAAGTGGGGAATGAATCGCCGATAATACCCAGCGATTCCCAGAAAGGCTCGTACCTGCTTCTTGCTGTTGGGACGTGGCCAACTCTGGATGGCCTCGACTTTGTTGAGTTGGGGTTTTATTACTCCCCTCCCAATGGTGTACCCAAGATATTTGGCCTCCTCCTGCCCAATGGTACACTTCTTGGGGTTAGCCGTAAACCCCGCTTCCCGAACAGAGTCCAGGACTGCTTGCACTTTTGGCAGATGTGAGGCCCAATCTGTGCTATGGACAATTATGTCATCCAGGTAAGCCGCAGCATACTTCCGATGGGGCCTCAGCATCTGGTCCATTTTCCGCTGGAATGTGGCCGGCGCATTCTGTAAACCGAACGGCATTCTTTTATATTGGAACGCCCCGTCTGGGGTTACAAATGCGGTTTTCTCTTTGGCCGACTTGGCCAGGGGGATTTGCCAATACCCTTTTGTGAGGTCAAGAGTCGTCATGTATCGGGCTGTTCCCAGCCGGTCGATCAACTCATCTATACGTGGCATGGGGTAGGTGTCAAATTTTGTAACTTTGTTCAACTGACGAAAATCGTTACAAAATCGCCAGCTCCCATCCGGTTTAGGCACCAACACAATGGGACTAGACCAATCACTTTGGGACTCCTCTATCACCCCTAAGTTCAGCATTTTCTGTACTTCCTCCCGTATTGCCTCCCGTCGGGCCTCTGGGATCCGATAGGGTTTTAACTTCACCCTTTCACCGGGCGGGGTAATGATGTCATGCTCTACCCCAGATGTTTGTCCCGGCAGCTCAGAGAATACCTCCTTGTTGCGAAGCACAAACTCCTTAACCTCCTGTTGTTGGGGTTGTGACAAGGTGGCTGCTATTCCAACCTCAGGAATCACGCAACCAGTTTGAGCTGGTGACCAAGTGTCTGCAACTAGGGACTCTCTATCCCTCCAGGCTTTCAACAGATTAACGTGATAGATCTGTTCGGGCTTTCGCCTTCCTGGTTGTCTGACCTTGTAATTCACTTCGCTCACTTTTTCCATTATCTCGTAGGGGCCTTGCCATTTGGCAAGGAATTTACTTTCAACCGTAGGGACAAGTACCAGTATCCTATCCCCCGGGGAAAAGGTACGGGTCTTGGCTCCACGGTTGTACACTCTCTGCTGTGCTAACTGCGCTTGGGCCAAATGTTCCTTCACGATGGGCATTACCTGTGCAATTCGGTCTTGCATCAGGGCGACATGCTCAATCACACTCCTGTGGGGAGAACTCTCACTTTCCCAAGTTTCCTTGGCAATATCCAACAGCCCTCTTGGGTGTCTCCCATACAGTAACTCAAAGGGGGAGAATCCCGTAGAGGATTGGGGCACCTCCCTAATAGCAAACATCAGATAAGGAAGTAGACAGTCCCAATCCTTTCCATCTCTATCCACCACTTTCTTCAACATTTGTTTTAGGGTTTTGTTGAACCTTTCAACCAGCCCATCGGTTTGGGGGTGATACACAGATGTACGTAATTGCGTCACTTTGAACAATTTACACAGCTCCTTCATAACCCGGGACATAAAGGGTGTACCTTGGTCCGTAAGCAGTTCTTTACAAATACCCACCCGGCTAAACACAAGAGATAGCTCTTTGGCTATGGTTTTGGCCGAGGTATTTCGGAGAGGGATCGCTTCTGGATAACGGGTGGCATAGTCCATTATAACTAATATGTACTGGTGCCCCCTAGCGGACTTGATTATAGGACCTACCAAATCCATGGCGATCCTCTCAAACGGGACCTCAATGATGGGTAGAGGGACCAGCGGGCTACGGAAATGTGGCATCGGGGCCGACCTCTGACACACAGGGCAGGAGGAACAATAATTTTCTATGTCCTTCATCACCCCCAGGCCAATAGAATCTCTGTAATACCCTCTCTCGGGTTTTCTCTGTCCCCAGATGACCTCCAAGAATGTGCCCATGGGCCAACTCCAACACCAACTTCCTGTAAGGTTTGGGCACCACAAGCTGCTCAACGGTTTCTTCTGCCCTTTTTGCCACCCGATACAGTAGGTCCTTCTCTAAGCTGAAGTATGGGTAAGTGCAGGTATTATCTGGGTTCACTAACTCGCCATCTATTTCCACTACGTTTTCCCGTGCCTTTATTAGGGCGGGGTCTTTCAACTGTTCTGTGGCAAAGTTTTCCCTGTGAACCTCAAGATCAGAAAACTCCACAGACGGTAGGTTTTCGTCTGAGGAGGTGGGCTCCTCTCCAGTTTCTTGAGTCTCCCCTGCCAATACTGATAAGGGAAATTCCGGAGAGTCCTCACCACTCTCAGGGGAGTTCTGGCTATCACATTCCTGGTACATAGGGGCACCAGTGGGGGGCTCAGGATCATCCCACAGTTCCCAGAACTTCGGAAAATCCCTTCCCACAATGGCGTCATGCGGTAACTGAGATACTAAGCCCACTGGATGAGAGAGGGTACCTTTGGGGGTCTCGAAACACACTGTAGTCACTGGATACTCTCGGGTGTCCCCATGCACACAAATAACAGCTACCTTGCTATTCCCAGAGACCTCTGTTTTAACTAACTCATCCTTTATCAGGGTCACAAGGCTACCTGAATCCAGCAATACCACAACATTTCTACCATTAACACACATTTTGCATAAATGTTTCTCAGTTCCTCGAATGGCAGTGCATGCGACTGTCGCACACAGCGACTGACGTCTGCCCGTCAGAAAGTCACACTGCATGGGTTCCTCCACAACCGGGCAATTGGCTGCAATATGTCCCGCTTGCCGGCAGCGGTAGCAAACGATCCTTCTTGCGGCCTCTTGAGCCGCTGATTTCCCAGGCTGTTCTCGCCAAACTTGGGGTAGAGCTCCCACCCTCTCACTCTCTCCACCCTCACCCCTTGGAATCCTCTTATCCGCCCCTGGGGATGGTCTGGTCTTAGGGTGGAAAGTCCGAGTGTCTCTGGAAGAGGCCGTCAGGTTCTCTGTAGCCAAGTATTTCTCCACACGATCCACAAGACCATCGGCCGTCTCTGGGTCTCCATGGCTTACCCACTTTTGGATGGCAGTAGGAAGAGCTCTCAAAAACCGATCCATTACAACACGTTCCACAATCTTTGGTGCGGACAAAGTCTCTGGCTGTAGCCACTTTCTGCTCAGGTGAATGAGATCATACATTTGAGACCTGGGGGGTTTTCCAAGCTGGAAAGTCCAGTTATGCACACGCTGAGCCCGGACAGCCTGGGTGACACCCAGCCTTGCCAATATTTCAGCTTTTAGCATCGCATAGTCTTTTGCTTGGTTAGGCTCTAGGTCATAGTAAGCTTTCTGCGATTCACCAGTTAACAGAGGAGCCACCAGTCCAGCCCACTGCTCCTCAGGCCACTTTTCTCTTTCAGCGGTCCTTTCAAATGTGGTCAAAAACACCTCTGGATCATCCTCTCCAGTCATTTTTGTCAATAAACGACTCACCCCAAAGGACGCGGTATTAGTGGGACGGCTTTCCTCACTGGTCTGCGGACGTTGCTGCATTGCTGCTTCCATCTGTTGTTGTAGTCTCTGCTCTTGCTTCTGCAACAGGTCTATGAAGCGGGCCTCAGATTGCTGCTGGGCTTGTTGCTGAGCCTCCAGACTCTGTTGCAAAGTTGCGTTTGTCTGCTGCTGGGCTGCAAGGCTCTGTTGATGAGCTTGCTGCTGGGCTGCGAAGTTCTGTTGTTGAGCTGCAAGGCTCTTTTGCAAACCTGCATTTGTCTGCTGTTGATTGGCATTTGCTAGAGCCAGCTGCTTCAGTATCTCCTCCATGCTGGCTTAAAAAAAAACTGCCCGCATTCTCCACCAACTGTGAGGGGGTTAGCTCGGCAGCGGGTGTGTGTGACCCCCGAGATGGGCTCCCCACACAAAAACAGGCCCAGCAAACGGAGGTTGTGGTTTTCAAAATCAAAAAGGTGCGGTTTATTTTCTATTTATAGTGACAAAACACAGCAAAGCAAAAGAAACATAAACAAAATAAATCCTGGTCAACTTGACCTCTGACTAAACATACAGGTATCCTAACTAACAACTGGGATCAGCCTAGTGCTGTCCTAGTCCCTAAGTCCCTGGTTTTAAATGTCCAAGCAAATAGCCACACAGGCTTTGTCTCACCGCACAGGGGTTCACTCTCCCTAGACAGTCCACACAGGTCTGGTTCCAGGCATGAGCTAACATCTAATGAAGCTGGGAGTTCTTATAGAGGCCTAAATGAGCTGACAAGCTTCAGCTGGTCTCATCAACTCCCTGTCTGCACGACGCCCCACACTCTCCCTAGAGGTATGAGTCATCCATGAGCCCACTAGCCTCAGCTGGGCTTATACAACTCTCCACCTAGTTGTATAAGTCGGCGTAAAGCCTGAATCTGGGCGAAATATATCTACCCCCCTGGATGCAACCAGGTGACTTTACCTTCCTGCTGTCACAATATATATACAACACCTAGGATGCATATATATTCTCTACACACTGTAACTGCAGCTAACTGACTCGCCTGCCTGCTCTATCTAACTCAATATAAATGACACTTTCTCTCTCTCTCTGTAAGCTCTCTCTTTAACCAATGCCAACAAACTACACAAGGCCGCCAAGCCAGCGGCCTTATATAGTGTGGGGCGTGTACCTACTCCTCTGAGCCATTATTGGCCAAAGCCACCCTGGCTTTGGCCAATTACGGCTCTCCGTTCTTACCGCGCTGTGATTGGCCAAAGCATGCGGGTCATAGTGCATGCTTGGCCAATCATCAGCCAGCAATGCACTGCGATGCCGCAGAGAATTATGGGCCGTGACGCCCCACTCGAATTTGGGGCAAATGGCCCATAATGTTCAAAATTCGGCGAACAGCCGAACAGGCGATGTTCGAATCGAACATGGGTTCAACTCAAACTCAAAGCTCATCCCTAGTCCTGGGTTTAGTAACACCTTAATATAAGCCCTCTGTGATGTCCTACCCATCAGGACAGAAACAAGAAGGGTCAGTATTTGCAGACAAATAGGAACATGTGTTCCCAGAGTTCCTGTTTATGTATTCTTTTCCCTGTTCTTTGGCCATCTAAATAGCTGTAGGAAATTAAACCCTATTATCCATTATAATAATTCTCTAATTATTATTAACAGAATTTCTTCATTAAAAATTCTGCATTACCCTGCAACTTTGGAATTCGATATCAGGCCTCTTGCACACTGCTGCCTGAAAATATACAGCACTGATCTAAAAAGCAAATTGTTTTCATTGTGCCTGTGCACACAGGCGTGTAAACAAGTGCTGAGTATTGATCAGTAAAAAAAAAATTGTAATATCTGTGTCAGTAAATATGTGCAAATATGCGTGTGGGTAGGTGCAGTGTGGTGCGTTGGCAGTAACACACACTCAGTCCAAATGCAGTTGAAAAACTTGTGTTGAAGTCAATGTACAACAGTTCACAATAAGCACAGTGAAAGGAGGCCCAACCGGGAAACACTCACGGATGACAATAGCATGTAGCGGAGCAGGTCTCTGCCTAGCTGACAGCGTTTGTCTTGAGGGGCGAAATGTGGTCTGGCCAGTCCGAGCCCAAGTGGGGAGGTTTCCCTGAGAGTAGTGAAACCCTACCCTTTCCCTCCCCATATGGAACCTTTCCCTACCACTAATACTGTCCCTGGCACACTGATGACCTATCCCCACACTACCCACAAGCTAGAATGCATGCCAAACCCAAAAGCCAGGGTTTTAAATTGACTCTGCCACACCTAACATGACCACCAGAGTCATATGGGTGGCCAGCATCCAAGAAGATCGCATCCCCAATGACCCAGGAAACTATAGAGGAACCATGTTTCTCTTGACTTTCTCTCCCTCTGCAATGTCACTGTGGTTGAGCGTGCAGTGGAGAAAATGGACTGCACCTGCCTACACACGTCTGAAATTATGTCCAGAAATGCTGATCTTCAAACAGCAGTACTGTGTGTAAGAGCCTTTTTCTGGCATTCAAGTTGTTTTCATATAGCACTTTTCTTTATTAACTCATTTTTTTTTCTATTTATCCACTTAAAGACCATGCCTTTTCTGGCAGTTTTTGTATACATCTGTATTTTTTGATTAGAAATTAGTTAGAACCTCCAAACATTATATATTTTTTTATAGTAGAGACCCTAGAGAATAAATTGGTGGGTTTTAATTTTTTTTATATCACACGGTATTTGCGCAGTCGTTTTTTAAATGCAATTTTTTTTGGACATAATACACTTTTTACATTTTAATGCAAAAAAAAAAAAAAAAAACACAATACATAACCCAACTTTTTGGCAAAATATAAAAGACGATGTTAGGTAAATAACCAAACATGTCATTCTTTAAAATTGTGCACAGCTGTGCAACGGTGACAAACAATGTCAATTTTACTATCCATAGGTGATGTTTCAAAAGCCTTTTCAGGTTACCACTTTAGATTTACAGAGGAGGTCTGGTGCTGAATTACTGCCCATGATTTAATGTTCTGTGTGGGATGATTGATGTTTGTATGAGTACAGAACTGACGCGTGGGTTTGCCTTTGTGCACGAGCACGGTGGGATGGGGCCACTTTAAATTTTTTAGAAAGTAAAAGTATTTATTTTATTTTTACACTGCCGCTTTAAATTCTTTTTTTTATCACTTTTATTGCTGTCACAAGGAATGTTAACATCCTTTGTGACAGCAATAGGCATGTGACTCTTTATGAAGAGATCTGGGGACCCCAAATCCCTCCTCTGCCCTTAAAAGCATTTGAACACACCAAGATTGGTGTGTTCGAATGATTTTGATTTTTCACACTGTTGACATCCGGGTAAATTGGAAGTGTCAGGTCATTGCTTCCGTGTTACCATAGCCGAGGTCAGTCAGCAGAAGCACCAACTGGTCGATCGGGACTTCTGGTGGGACAGGCGATCCCGGTAAAGCCATGGAAGGCGGCAGGAGGAGGGTCATCCCCTTCCGTTGCTTGCTTTTACAAGAAAGCCAACCGTCAGCTCTAAAAAATTAGGCCAGGATGATGCCTGCAGCTGCAGGCATCATCCAGGTACAACCACTTGAAGTCCAGTGACGTACCAGGCACGTGACTGGTTGGAAAGTGGTTAAAGATGTTCTTTAATACACTGGAAAACAAAAACTCTAGGGAGGAGGCTATGGCCATTTTGCCGAATATTCTTTTTTTTTGTGTAAAATGTGTTATCATGTTCCTCTGATGTATTCAAATTAATTCAAATACAAATCTATGAAGTGAGTAGAGCATTGGACACATCCTTAAAGCCGCTTTGCTTTTTGCTAATTTGTCATGATGCACTGGTCTTGTAGCACAGGACGCTGATCCATGGCGACATAATCCTGTCTGACAATTACTGTGTTTTCCTTACACCATCATCTTCTTGCCAAAATAAGGATAGCACAGTGAAGTATCAATGAGTAAACTTCATTTCATACACTTAAGAGCTGCGGTGTTATTTCACAGTAGAATTAGCACAATCAAGCTCTGCTAACTAAAACTGTCTCCAGCTCTAGAGTTATCACTCTAGAACAAACTAGAGAGAGCCTTATTAAACAGGATGGCCTAATTGTGAACACAAGGGCTATTACATTAAAGCAAATGGCTCAGACAAGAAGCAACTGTTCAGCAGTCAGTTGGCAGAAAGCAAGACAATGGCACTCACATTTATTTTTGCCTTGATTTAAAATGCTTTTTTTTTTAAATGGAAAAATACATTGTTTATTCAGAAACAAGAAAATCACCTGTTATTATATATGTAAATATATTCAAGGTATTTTGTGAATATACAGTAAGTATTCAAGTATATGCATAAAGATGTGACAACATAATAAAAATACCTCTGCTGTGGACTCACGCATGGAAGGATAGTGTCATGCCTTGGCTGCTATTCTAGCCAGATCAATGGGGGTACGACTTAGGGGTGTAGGAGTGCCAATAGGCAAGATTGGCTGTGGTTTAGGAAATGTAGTTCCAGCCACACTCCATCCCACAATGTTAAGGGCTGAAGGGACAGCAGTGGCAATAACAATAGTCATATTGGCACCAGCAGAAAAATTATGCAAATTTAAAAACTATTGCAAAGGGACAACAACCAATGAGGAGAGGTGAAAAGAGAACGAGTGCACCAAAATTGAAAACCTTGTCACCTTCAGTGGTGTTACCTGTGACAAACAGAGCCTGGATTTAAACTTCCTGCCCCTCTAGATCAATTGACCTATTCCCCCCACCCGGGTAGAGTTGCCACCTCATCCCTTTAAACCCGAACACATATGAATTACACAGGTTCTGTAGCTGATTAAGGAGATAATTAAACTCACTCGGTGCCTCATCTGCATTTAATTAGCCTCAGAACCTGTGTAATTCATGGGTGTTCCCGGTTTAAAGGGATGAGGTGGCAACCCTACACCCGAGTGACTGGCTAGTTCTAGTATTAAACCCAAATGGTGGTGACATAGCCAAAAAAGTTGAGAAATGTGGAAAGATAGCACTGGACCCAGATGTTTATTTTACTGTTATCGTTATCTTAAGGTATTAATGTTGGTTTAAATTATCTGGTTCCTGGGTGGGCAGCTTCTACACCCAGAGGATCTCCACAGTCTCCTTTGCTTGAAGTGTAAGAAGGGTTGAAATGTAAGCGCCACACCACTTCTAAGAGGTCCAGATACAATTTTCTTCCATTAAAGGTCAGGGGTACAGATCAAGAAATAGCCAACAAATTTCAGGGGTCTACATTCCCCCTTCATCAAGGCTTGACTGGCAACCAAGTGAGTAAACAAGTAGTGAACTGGATCTACAATGGTATTTATTCCAGTGTACCCCAAAAACGAAATGTGTTGGCTATTTTTTGATCTGTAACCCTGACCTTTAATGGAATAAAGTTGTATCTGGAACTCTTTGCAATGGTGTGGCGCTTACTTTTTAACTCATTCTTACAAATAAGGAGACTAGAAATATGCTATCACATTTTGAAATGTCTAATGTTTCAATTACCACCTTTGAGGACATAACTTCAAATTACAGGGCCCAATTCCACGAAAATCATGACATACCCATTCCCATCACATTGCCCACCTCCATCCCCAGAAACACCCACATATAGCGTGGAAGCTCTGCAGCACATGGTATTTTGCACCCCTTTACCACTGGTGCCAGTGGCCCACATTGACACCTATTTATACCTCCTACTTTCTAGGGCTTTATGATGGCCTATAAAAAAAAATTTGAAATAGTAATTCACTTATTGAAAGTGCATGCACATCTGTTCTGTGTGAATGGGTCAAAAATGTATGATATCAGGCTATTTCTAGTGCTGGATGAATGTTTTTTATTGATTTAAATGAGAAAAGACCATATCTGTCTACTAGATGGTGTTAAGTATCACAGCAATTTCCTATGATACTTATCACCATCTAGTGGCCCAATGTGGCCGTTTGCCACCATAGCAAACAGTTATCAATAATGCATGGCCTGGCCTCTGAACTGTGACCCATCATGGGTGTTTTCTAATGTTTTGAAAAATAAAAGAACGTGGCACTCATTGAGGGAGAGGGAGACCAGTAGCAAAGACAATGCAAAAGTCCAAAATGAAGTCTGTATATAAGTCCAGATATAATGGACAGATGGCTGCCAGCTGGAAGAGTAGGAAGCAACTCCAATACCAAGGGTATTACTAAACACTGTGTATACATGCAATAGAGGATCAGTACTTACATGTCAGGGTGTGGAATATGTGAGACCATAAGGGTCCTGTGTAGATAAAGTGAAAAATGTAATTAAAATCGGAAAACAGCAACAATAAAGGCACACGCATATATATGTATATATATATATATATATATATATATATATACAGTGGGGAAAAAAAGTATTTAGTCAGCCACCAATTGTGCAAGTTCTCCCACTTAAAAAGATGAGAGAGGCCTGTAATTATCATCATAGGTAAACCTCAACTATGAGAGACAAAATGTGGAAACAAGTCCAGACAATCACATTGTCTGATTTGGAAATAATTTATTTGCAAACTATGGTGGAAAATAAATATTTGGTCACCTACAAACAAGCAAGATTTCTGGCTCCCACAGACCTGTATCTTCTTCTTTAGGAGTCTCCTCTGTCCTCCGCTCATTACCTGTATTAATGGCACCTGTTTGAACTTGTTATCAGTATAAAAGACACCTGTCCACAACCTCAAACAGTCACACTCCAAACTCCACTATGGTGAACACCAAAGAGCTGTCGAAGGACACCAGAAACAAAATTGTAGACCTGCACCAGGCTGGGAAGACTGAATCTGCAATAGGCAAGCAGCTTGGTGTGAAGAAATCAACTGTGGGAGCAATAATTAGAAAATGGAAGACATACAAGACCACTGATAATCTCCCTCGATCTGGGGCTCCACGCAAGATCTCACCCCGTGGGGTCAAAATTATCACAAAAACGGTGAGCAAAAATCCCAGAACCACACGGGGGGACCTAGTGAATGACCTGCAGAGAGCTGGGACCAACGTAACAAAGGCTACCATCAGTAACACACTACGCCGCCAGGGACTAAGATCCTGTAGGGCCAGACGTGTCTCCCTGCTTAAACCAGTACATGTCCGGGCCCGTCTGAGGTTTGCTAGAGAGCATTTAGATGATCCAGAAGAGGATTGGGAGAATGTCATGTGGTCAGATGAAACCAAAGTAGAACTGTTTGGTAAAAACACAACTTGTCATGTTTGGAGGAGAGAGAATGCTGAGTTGCAACCAAAGAACACCATACCTACTGTGAAGCATGAGGGTGGCAACATCCTTTTTGGGGGCTGTTTCTCTGCAAAGGGAACAGGACGACTGATCCGTGTACATGAAAGGATGAATGGGGCCATGTATCGTGAGATTTTGAGTGCAAACCTCCTCCCATCAGCAAGGGCATTGAAGATGAAACGTGGCTGGGTCTTTCAGCATGACAATGATCCCAAACACACCGCCCGGGCAACGAAGGAGTGGCTTCGTAAGAAGCATTTCAAGGTCCTGGAGTGGCCTAGCCAGTCTCCAGATCTCATCCCCACTGAAAACCTTTGGAGGGAATTGAAAGTCCGTGTTGCCCAGCGACAGCCCCAAAACATCACTGCTCTAGAGGAGATCTGCATGGAGGAATGGGCCAACATACCAGCAACAGTGTGTGACAACCTTGTGAAGACTTACAGAAAACGTTTGACCTCTGTCATTGCCAACAAAGGATATATAACAAAGTATTGAGATGAACTTTTGATATTGACCAAATACTGATTTTCCACCATAATTTGCGAAAAAAAATCTTTCCAAATCAGACAATGTAATTGTCTGGATTTGTTTCCACATTTTGTCTCTCATAGTTGAGGTTTACCTATGATGACAATTACAGGCCTCTCTCATCTTTTTAAGTGGGAGAACTTGCACAATTGGTGGCTGACTAAATACTTTTTTGCCCCACTGTATATATACTGTATATATATATATATATATATATATGTAGCGATACCGCCAGCTAAGAGGGCCGCTGGTATGATTTGTTTCGGGCTCTGCAGCACTCACTGTCAACCACCAGCAATTTGCTCTACCCTCCCTTGGCACAGTTAGTAGGGGATGATGGGACTGTCTAACCTGTGATTTTGGCAGCACAATCCCACAATAAAGGCACACAACAGTATGGTGTAGCTATCACTAACCATTTCTCCTGCACAGTAAATGACACAAACAACTGATATACTTAAAGGAGTTGTAAAGGTTTAAGCTAGTGCATTGTTGCTTCACTTACCTTTTCCTTAGATTTCCCTTCTAAATATTTTTTTTCTTTGTTTTCTTTGTCTGAATTTCTCACTTCCTGTTTATCCTCAGTAAGCTGTTCAGTAAGCTGTTCTGGATGACTCCACACCACTCGGATGATGGTGTGGAGTTCAGTGAGGAGAAACAGGAAGTGAGAAATTCTGACAAAGAAAACAAACCTTTAGAAGGTAAATCAAAGGAAAAGGTAAGTGAAGCAACAATGCACTAGCTTAAAGGAACCTATTTAGAAAATAAAAAATGTACCTTTACAACTCCTTTAACCTGGTACTTTACTGAGAATAATGGTTAAGCAGATAAAACAGTATACATAAACATATGCAGAGCCCTCTTGTTATATATTGTTTTATATATATATATATATATATATATATATATATATATATTCAGAACTGTAAGCATCCCATTATCACAAGCATATCTCTCTTCTGCGCAGCAACATTTCAATCACCACATCTGGGGACACATACCCCCAAGATGCCCACTCTTCATACTGTCCATACATAAAAATAATGGTGGTTTAGGCTCGCCCAGTATCCTAGCATATTATAAAGCCTGTGGGGCTGATTTACGAAACGTTTGCGCCATGAGTATCGGCGCATCTGCGTGCGCAACGGCTGTTTTGGTATTTACAAAACATTTGCGCCGGTAGAGCAGCGCTATTCCCCATTTACTATAGTGTTCTCGGCACACGGGAGGAGGCGCTCAGTGCGCCACTATGGACCTGGCGCACAGCATCTTAAAATCGAAATATAAAGAAGCTGGAAGTGCCAATATAATGGGGGTGATGTGGGGTGATGTGAGGAAGTGTAGTGACACCTGCCCAAGAAACAAATATGCCCAAAATAGAGTGAGAAAGTAACTTTTTCTGAACCAGCCCGCTGCGCCGGCAAGTACGTTTAGAACTGCGAGAGGTTTTTTTGTACTCAGCGCGGGAATTTCACTTGTTCAAACGCGCCGGGACACTGCGCCGGCAAAATCTTTGTAAATGTCAAGTCCCGTAAATCAATTTGCATAAGTTGAACAGGCGCAGTTCTGAACTTGCCGTTATATAACAGTGCGCCAGCAAAATTAAATTTCTAAAGGAAAAAAAGGCATTTAAAAGCACCCGCGGCTATAATGAATTGTCGGCTCCCATCAATATAGAGAAAGTCATTGATAAAAAAAAAAAAGCGTGGGGGTTCCCTCAAATTCCATTACCAGGCCCTTCAGGTCTGGTACGGATATTAAGGGTAACTCTGCGCCAATTTAAAAAAAAAAAAATGACGTGCGGGTCCCCCTCAAAATCTGTACCAGGCCCTTCAGGTCTAGTATGGATTTTAAGGGGAACCCCCGCGCCAAACTTAAAAAAAAATAGCGTGGGGGTCCCCCTAAAAATCCACACCAGATCCTTATCCGAGCTTGCAACCTGGCAGGCAGCAGGAAATGAGGGGGGACGAGAGAGCGGCCCCCCTCCCTCCTGAACCATACCAGGCCACATGCCCTCAACATGTGCGGAGCGCACCCACTTATATTGGCATGGGGCGTGGTCACCGGGTGATGCCACCTGCTGACCCCGCCCCTGTATGACGTCACAGTCCCGGGGAATGATGGGACTGTGACGTCGTAACGGGGGCTCCGCGGACACAGCATTGTAGCGGCAGACAGCGACAAGGCAACATCAGGCGGAGAGAAGAGGGAAGAAGACGACGATGAAGACCGGGACCCCGCTAGCAAAAGAGCTGGAAGAAGATAGCGGGGTGCCCGGCAGAAGGCAGAAAGAACCGGAGATCGTGGAGAAGGCACCGGAGAGCGGGAGAAGAACCGGAGATCGCGGAGACGGCACCGGAGAACAGAACAAGAGACCCCCGAAGTCGGAAGAAGACGACGATGAAGGCCGGGACCCCGCTAGCAAAAGAGCTGGAAAAAGATAGCGGGGCGCCCGGCAGAAAGACCCCCGAAGTCGGAAGAAGAGCTGCCTAATAAATTACTTTAAAAACCTGTGTTGTGTTTTTTTTTACTTTTTTTTCCACCAAGTGAATGGGTAGGGGTACGATGTACCCCATACTCATTCAGATAGGGTGGGGGGGCCGGGATCTGGGGGCCCGCAGACCCCGACAACCAACGGCCAGGGTTGTCGGGAAGAGGCCCTTGTCAACATGGGCACCCCCTGCCCCAAAGCACCCACCCCCCCATGTTGAGGGCATGCGGCCTGGTACGGTTCAGGAGGGGGGGCGAGCTTGCTCGCCCCCCTTTCCTGACCTGCCGGGCTGCGTGCTTGGATAAGGGTCTGGTATGTATTTTGAGGGGACCCACACGCCGTTTTTCGGCGTAGGGGGTTTCCCTTAAAATTCATACCAGACCTAAGGGCCTGGTATGCTCCTGGAGGGGAACCCATGCCGTTTTTTTAATTAAAATTTGGCGTGGAGTTCCCCTTCATGATTCATACCAAACACGGGACAGTGAGCGCGAGGCTTGCAGTACCCTGTCACCGAGAACCAACGCGATGGCATCGCGCTGGAGACATTCTCGGGCAGGTAGTCGCCTCTAGGACACGACTTGAGCGGCTGCTTCACGCTTAAGTCGTGTCCAAGTTGCCTCGCAAAGTCACGCTGTCCCTCTGTCAACCAGCATACGAGTCGCCCCGCAAGTCGGATCGTCTGCATCCGACTTCCCGGGCGACCTCTATTCAAATCAATGGGCTCCCATAGGGAACCATTCATTTTCAATAGAGCGCCGCTGACATTTTTATTTACTATAGCAATGCGCCGCCGGTTCCTGTGCTCAATTAAGGATTTATCCGGCGCACCAATTAAGGTATGAACCGGCGCAGCGTACTGTTTATAGTAAATCCCCCCCTGTGTGTTAGACCAGCTACGCTATAGGTAGTCTTCTTCCCCGAACAGATTGTGGTCCTCCATGTAGGCCAACACCATTAAAAATAATAACCCTCGGACCACTTTGATAGCAATTAAGCTTGGTCTCCCGTGCCCTAAAACAGATTTCCCCACTATTAGTGCTGCATTTAAAATTTGGTCTGAGACAACATTTAATTCTTCTCAGCCCTCAAAGTTAAGCACTCTTCCTACACACATTGATGTACTTCAACAGCTTATTCCAGACCTCCTGCTCAACTTGTAGAGATCCAAAGGTATGGCATATATTTCTGATCTATATATGAACCAAACTTTCCACTCTTTTGAATCTCTCAGAAGTCGATGGGACCTACAATCCTCGGATGCATACACATATCTACAAATTTATAATTTCCTCTCCAGGCACCCATTACCACTTAGCTTTCAACTCCCTATTACGGTATACTCCTTTCTAAGTGATACCAATGTCACTTTACAGGGTATAGTTATGTTTTATTCGTTATTGAACGACAACCTAATTTTAATCGAAATGCAACACCATGAAAAAATGGGAATCTGAACTTTCACAATAATTTTCTGAGTGCACATATCATGCAGCATTCTCCAATACCTATAGATCATCCCACTGCATGAACCACTGGGAACTATGCCAGAAAGTAGTTCGCCGCTGGTACCTTACCCCTTTCCAGCTTTCCAAAATGCATCCATCACACTCCCCACAATGCTGGCGGCAATGCAGAGAGATTTCTCCCTCGATCACATATTGTGGAGCTGTAAATCACCTCATTTGTACTGGAACAAATTTTTTGTTCTAGTCTCCAAACTTACAGGCACTAAAATACTACCTGATCTAACCCTTGCTATTCTTCGCCTGGGAATAGAGAAATTTCCCTTGAAGATGAGAGTTGTACTTATTCATTTATTTTTAGCAGCCAAACTTAAGATTACTAGACTGTGGAATTCAACCGATACTCCTAATGTTGGTAACACCCTGATAACATTGAACCATCAGAGCCCATTCACACAGGGCAACACGACTTCCAGCGCGACTTTGGGAGGCAACTTGGACACGACTTGAGCACGAATCACAGCGTGACTCCAGGCAACTTACAAGGCAACTTCAAGTTGCCTCCAGGACAGGCTACTTTCCAGTGGCCAATCAAACAATAATCAGCTCTGTGGGAGGGAGGGGTTTGCCTGGACACTATTTTTACTTCCTGGAAAGTTGCTTCAGTTAAGACAGGGGATCCGACTTGGAGGCACCTTCCATTGAAATCTATGGGTACAAGTTGCCTACAAGTTGCCTAGAAGTCAGATTGAAGTAGTACAGGAACCTTTTTTGAAGTCAGAGCGACTTCAGTAGTGTGCATTAAGATGGCTCTCATTCACTTACATTGGTTTTCTCATGCCGCGCGACTTGAGGCGACTTGGGGCGACTTCAAGTCAGATCCAAAGTCGCTCCTGTGTGAATGGGCTCTCAGTGCCACAGAGGGATTATTGGTGATTAAGAATTTAAGTACCGTACTCAGCAATTAAACTAATTTTGGGCTGTATGGTTGTCTAACCCTAACTGTACAAGTAAACGTTGATATCATATGTGACCTTGGCATACATTAAATATTTATCATGATTCACCCTTGTAAATTTCTGGTGTCCCTTTCTCTTATTTCTTCTCTGTTTTCTTCTCTTACCCTCTTGTCTCTCCCTCGCCCCCTTTAGGGGTGGGGCTGCCATTGCAGTGCTCCTGTCTATGGCTTAAAGTAGATTTGCACCCAATCTCTAAAATATCACATAAGCTTAAAATTTTAATATCATTTAAAAAAAGGTATTTTTAAATATTTTTTACATTTGCAGCTTTCCTTAAATTAATACTTAAGTCTATCTGATGTGCGAGATGAGCAAAGAACATTCCCCATTGATGCACCATCCCAAATGTACAAACTGAACACATAAATAGGGCTCCTTCTATCCCAAGGGTGAAACCCGAAATGGGATAGAGGTCCCCAGCAAAGTTTTATTTAAAAATGTTAAAATGCCATCTAAATTTACTACAATTATCCAGTACAAGTCTGATTGCAACATAAGACATTACAAACTTAAATTATTATAACATTCTATCAGCGTATAGGATCAACGTTTTTCACAGAGCTTGCTTTCTCAGTATCCACGCTTAAATATTAATGTAAAAAGAAAACAAGAACAGAAAACTATATTGATGAATATAACAACATATCATTTCTAACCATATCAAATATGCATACCAATATGGGAAAGTGGCCTAAAAGGGACAGAAAAAAAACAATACCCCCCAGCTCCCTGATAGAAAAATTATCCTCCCCCACCCTGTCAGTGCTCCCCAAACCCTCAGAGGCCCCCCTTCTATCTATCCACCATGAAGGGCAGGAAAGGGAGCGACTCATGGGAGGACAGCTAAGAAAGTTAGACCTTGGTCAAAGCATACACCTTTCCTTAAAATAATACCCACTAATCTTGCCATGAAAGTCCTTGCTCAGGCACTTCCAAATACAAGGTGACAACTGTGTCCCAATTGTGCTTTTGTATTGTTACTGTCAAATGTATAAGCAACTGTGTTGACACACAGGCATGGTCCATTGTTGTATCCATCAGGAAGCCAATCCAGAGCAATGATGTGCAGCTGACCTTGGACCCACAGCATATAGACAAGAAGTGGCTGAAAGATGCTGGAGAAGATAAACAGCACAAAAAGAATGAAGATAAAATATATATTATAAAGAATTATATATTTTTTATAATACACAGTGCTTAACAAACTTAATGTCATGCAATTAGGGTTCAGATTTTTAGAAGCTTACTTGGAACATTCATACAGATTAGAAAAGCCACAGTAGTCACACAAGTCAAAATTAGCATTTTTGTTCTGAATCAGTGATTTGGAAGTACAGAAGTCATAGAATCAGCATGACTTCAGTATTACAGGACTTCAGCATTAGGGATGAGCCGAACAACCCCCGGTTCGGTTCGTACCCGAACCTTCGAACGGACCGAAAGTTCGCGTGAACGTTAGAACCCTATTAAATACAATGGACGCGAACGTTCAAAATCTAAAGTGCTAATTATAACGACTAATATGCATGTTATTGTCCTAAAAAGGGTTTGGAGACCCTGGTTCTGCCCCAGGGGACATGTATCAATGCAAAACGAAGTTTTAAAAACGGACGTTTTTAATGATGCATAAAGTGAAAAAAAAAAAGTGAAATATTCCTTTAAATATCGTACCTGGGGGGTGTCTAAAGTATGCCTGTGAAGTGGCATGTGTTTCCCGTGTTTAGAACTGTTCCTGCACAAAATGACATTTGTAAAGGAAAAAAAGCCATTTAAAACTGCTTGCGGCTTTAATGTAATGTCTGGTCCCGGTAATATGGATGAAAATCTTTAAGAAAAATGGCATGGCTACCCCATCACCCCCACCCCAGCCCATTACCAACCCCTTTGGGTCTTGTATGGATATTAAGGGGAACCCCGCACCCAAAATAAAAAAAGGCCCTATATACTCTGAACAGCAGTATACAGGCGGTGCAAACAAGACAGGGACTGTAGGTTTGTTCTTAAGTAGAATCTGTTTGTAATTTTGAACAGGTACATTGTTTAAGTGTAGCTCCAGCCAAAAAATCTATTTTTAAGCTTTTTGGAAAACACAGGGAAGGGTTATCACCCCTGTAACATTTGTTTTGCTGTCTGTGCACCTGTTCAGAACATTTCACCTCACTTTCCGTCCCAATGACAAATGTTTTTGAAAAGTGGGGTTTTTATTGAAACAAGGATTGGTGATAAAGCATCAGTAGAGAGGAGACACCTTTTTCCCATATTAACTCTTACAGGAGAGAATTTCCCTTCCTAGGGGTAGATTTCCTATCACTTCCTGTTGTCTCCTTCCGTTTGCAAGTAGGAGTCGTTTGTAAGTTGGATGTTTGAAAGTAGGGGCCTGCCGTATTTACTCTGCTGAAATTTGCCCCTTACATGTTGGTGTTGCCACAACACTGTGAGCCCTCACAGTTACTCTTTGTGGGCGCTGGAACGCCCTGCTGTGAACTATTATATCAGGAATAGAGTTGAGCGGGTAGCTGGATATTCGGGTTCGGCCGAACTTCGGAAAAAAGTTCGGATTCGGGACCGAACTTTAACCCGAACCCGGACCCCATTGAAGTCAATGGGGACCCGGACTTCTGACGACTAAAAAGGCTCTAAAAAAGTAATGGAAAGGGCTAGAGGGCTGCAAATGGCAGCAAAATGTTGTTAAGAACATGGAAAGTGCTCTGCAAACAAATGTGGATAGGAAATAACTTAAAAGAACATAAAAAAAATTAAAAAATAAAAAAATATGCTGGAGGCCCCCTTTTCAGCAGAAGAGGTACAGGAAGTCATTAAGAACCTCAGAAACTCAACGGCACGATGCCACACATATGGTGGGAATGCCCCAGAATACGCCCTTTCTGGAATAAATTATTTAATTTAATGGATAAGCTAGTGGGAAAATAAAATACTTTGAAATAAAAATGTAGCGGGGTGCTAAATTTAAGGAAAGTGTTTGAGTGGTAAATAGGCTCAAATACCCTAATTCTGTAGGATTCATGGACCATTTTGTCCTCGGGGGACAGTATTGGTGTGCAGTTCCCTGCGGCCTACAGGTGGTGCCTTTTGTGTCCCCTCTTGGCAGTAGTACAGCGGGGCGGGGAACCTGCTGTGCATGCCGGGAGAGCATATAAAAGGGGCAGACCTTTGGCCTGGGGGCTGATGTCCAGTGGGGTCCACGCCCAGGTGCCTTCGGCCTGGGTGCATGTGTTCCTGTTCCATCTCGGGCACCTTTAGCCCGGGGTGAGGTACTATCCTGGAGTTCTTGCTGCCCTGGGTATGGAGGCCTAGGGGCGGGAGTAAAGCCTGGAGTCCAGAGCCGCCTCGTGTAGGGGACCCTGTTCCAGGGAAGGGAGGATCATTCTGATGGACTGATGCGGGAGTCACGGTGAAGGAATGGTCTGTTGACTCCCTGGAGAGATGTCTTCCCCTTGATATGGGCTAGGTTCGTAGAAGGAGAAGCTCAAGGTCACCTTGACTGTATCAGAGGCCTTATTCAACCGGCCCGTGGCAGGGGCCTTATACACCCTGGTCTGTGGCTGAGACCAAAGTTCTCCAGGCCCGTGGCAGGGGCCTTGTACACCCGGTCTGTGGCAGAGACCAACCTCAATGTCTGTGGCAGAGACCGTGCGCCAAAAACTGTTTGAGAAACCTAAGCAGTGAAGTGAATGTGCTACGTTTGTGCCTGGACCTCCTCCACACCTTAAGCTGTCCTGTTTCTTTGCTCTAACCTTTTCTATCTGAGTACAGTTTATTTTGCCATGAGAGAATAAGAGTTGGAGTTTCAGCTGGTGTGGACATTGACTTTACTGGCAATTAAAGGACTTGCCTCTACCTACAGTAGAGGTGAGAATCATCCTCTGGAGGAGTTTTGACTCCGGCTGTGGACACGGCCCGTCAAGTACACCGCTCAACCTCTTTATATAGGAGGATACGGGCTGGTAGTGCGGTGTGCCTTTCTCCCTCCTGCGAAGAGCCAACAACATAAAGGCAGGTAAGGGGGAAAGGATCTGTGCGCTACAAAAAAATAAAATAAACATTTTAATCTTGGCCTAGCAGGACGAGGTCCATATGGAGTAGGAGGTTGAGGTGGCGGTGGATGTGGCTGTGTAGGTGGAAGCGGCGGTGGAGGAGGACGAGGTAGCCAACACTGGTTCAAAAATACAACAATGGCTGGGTAAGGCCAGTGATGTGTCGAATTCTGTCCCCTGTCGAATAGTGTCCGCCCTGTACTGCGCTTGCTGAGTATGTAGGACAAGGGGATTTCAAAAATCTCCCAAGACTAACGGCGCCTGCGTGTTGAGTTCAGGTGAAGGCCACACCATCCGTGGTTCAAGCCGAGCCAAGCAAGGCCGCGATCGAAGCGAGCCCGTGAGGGGCCCTGTTACTATGTGCTACCGTATATCCTCTTGGATGGTGGGGCTTGAACCTGCACTCACCGCGCAGGCGCCGTTCATCTTCGGAGATTTTGTGAATCTCCTTGTCCTCTGTACTGCGCAAGCGCTGCGCCTGCGCAGTACGGGCCGGGCACAATCCGATGGCCGGACAGTTTTTGTCACAACACCGGTATACATGTCTATTCTGCACAAGGTACGGACAAGTCCTGTGGGATCCATGCCTGGTTCATTTTAATGAACGTGAGCTTGTCCACATTGGCTCTGGACAGGCGGCTGCGCTTGTCTGTGATAACGCCCCCTGCCGTGCTAAATACACGTTCAGATAATACACTGGCTGCAGGGCAGGCCAGCACCTCCAAGGCATAAACGGCAAGCTCAGGCCATGTGCCCAATTTGGAGACCCAGAAGTTAAAGGGGGCAGACCCGTCATCCAGTACGTGTAGGCCTGTGGACACATACTGCTCAACCATGTTGGTGAAATGCTGCCTCCTGCTAAGACGTTCCATCTCAGCTGGTGGTGCTGGTTGTTGTGGCGTGCTGACAAAGCTTTTCCACATTTCGGCCATGCTAACCCTGCCTTCTGAGGTGCTGCCGGTGCCCCGGCTGCGTTGGCGACCTCTTCCTCCTCCTCTGCCTTCGCCTTGTGCTTCCACCGTACGCCCGCTGTCAGGTGGGAATGCCACCAGCAGCGCGTCTACCAGCGTGCGCTTGTACTCGCGCATCTTACGATCCCGCTCCAGTGAGGGAATTAAGGACGGTACGTTGTCCTTGTAACGGGGATCCAGCAGGGTGGCCACCCAGTAATCAGCACCAGTTAAAATGTGGGCAACTCGGCTGTCGTTGCGGAAACACTGCAGCATGTAATCGCTCATGTGTGCCAGGCTGCCCAGAGGCAAAGAAAAGCTGTCCTCTGTGGGAGGTGTATCGTCTGTGTCCTCTGTATCCCCCCAGCCACGCACCAGTAATGGCCATGAGCTGGTCTGAGTGCCACCCTGCTGTGAACATGGCTCCTCCTCCTCCTCCTCCTCCTCCATCTCCTCCTCCACCTCGTCATCCTCCAGAACTGTGCCCTTTCTGCCGGACAATTGTGTACCTGGCGTTTGTTGGTGCAGGAACCCACCCTCGTAGCCACTTGTGAAAGACTGCCCTGAAAGCCTTTGAAATGATCCCGCTTCCTCCTCCTCCTCCTCATCCTCCTGTGCCACATCCTCTTCCATCATCGCACGAAGCATTTTTTCAAGGAGGCATAGAACTGGGATAGTAACGCTGAGAACGGCGTCATTGGCACTGGCCATGTTGGTGGAGTACTCGAAACAGCGCAACAAGGCACACAGGTCTCGCATGGAGGCCCAGTTATTGGTGGTGAAGTGGTGCTGTTCCGCAGAGCGACTCACGCGTGATTGCTGCAGCTGAAACTCCACTATTGCCTGCTGCTGCTCGCACAGTCTGGCCAGCATGTGCAAGGTGGAGTTCCACCTTGTGGGCACGTCACATATGAGGCGGTGAGCGGGAAGGCCGAAGTTACGCTGCAGCGCTGACAGGCGAGCAGCAGCAGGGTGAGAACGCCGAAAGTGCGCACAGACAGCCCGCACTTTATGCAGCAGCTCTGGCATATTGGGGTAATTTTTAAGGAACCTCTGGACCACCAAGTTCAGCACATGCGCCAGGCAAGGGATGTGCGTCAAACCGGCTAGACCCAGAGCTGCTACGAGATTTCGCCCATTATCGCACACCACCAGGCCGGGCTTGAGGCTCACTGACAGCAACCACTCATCGGTCTGTTGTTCCATGTCCCTCCACAACTCCTGCGCGGTGTGGGGATTTTCCCCCAAACAGGAAAGTTTTAAAACTGCCTGCTGTCGTTTACCCCTGGCTGTGCTGAAGCTGGTGGTGAAGGTGTTACGCTGAATGGATGAGGAGGCGGTAGAGGATGAGGAAGCGGAGAAGGAGGAGTTAGCAACAGGAGGCAAACTGAAGCGCCCTGCAATCCTTGGTGGTGGAAGGACATGCGCCAAACCGCTATCTGCCTCAGGCCCAGCCGCCACTGCATTTACCCAGTGTGCTGTTAGGGAGATATAACGTCCCTGACCGTGCTTACTGGTCCACGCATCCGTAGTTAGGTGGACCTTGCCACAGATGGCGTTGCGCAGTGCACACCTGATTTTGTCCCCCACCTGGTTGTGCAGGGAAGGGATGGCTCGCCTGGAAAAGTAGTGGCGGCTGGGCACGACGTACTGCGGGACAGCCAATGCCATCAGGCTTTTAAAACTCTGCGTCTCCACCAGACGGAATGACAGCATTTCAAAGGCCAGGAATTTTGAAATGCTGGCATTCAGGGCCAGGGATCGCGGGTGGCTAGGGGGGTACTTCCTCTTCCGCTCCAATGTTTGGGAGATAGAGAGCTGAACGCTTCCATGGGACATTGTGGAGATGGTTGGTGACCCAGGTGGTAGTGTTGCTGGCAGATCCTCTGTTTGCGGGGTGACAGGTGCCACTGTCACTACAGAGGTGGATGAAGAGGCCGAGACTGCAGCAGAAGAGGAAGCAGGAGGAGCCAGAGACCTTTCTTGGTTTTTGAGGTGTCTACTCCACTGCAGCTCGTGCTTTGCACTTAGATGCCTGGTCATGCAGCTTGTGCTCAGGTTGAGAACGTTTATGCCTCGCTTCAGGCTCTGATTGCACAGCGTGCAAACCACTCGTGTCTTGTCATCAACACACTGTGTGAAGAACTGCCACGCTAGGGAAGTCCTTGGACCTGGCTTTGGTGTGCTCGGTCCCTTGCTGCGTTGGGCAGTAGCAGATGTACTGTCTAGGGGACGAATGCTCCGTTTTTGCACCCTGCTCCCTCTTCTGCTGTGCTGGTGGCTCTGTGCGACCACCGCCTCTTCCTCCGAACTACACTGGTCACCTGCATAACGTTGATTCCATGTGGGGTCGAGGACCTCATCGTCCTCCACATCATCTTCCACCCAGTCTTCACCCCTGCCCTCCATGTCTGTCTGCACAATTGCGAAAGCAGCAGCAGTTGGCACCTGTGTTTCGTCATCATCCAAGACGTGCTGCGATGGTCCTCCCATGTACCCATCATGAAACATAAGTGGTTGGGCATCGGTGCACTCAATCTTTTCCACTTCTGGGGCAGGGCTAGGTGGATGGCCCTGGGAAACCCTGCTAACAGAGTCATCGAAAAGCAGAAGAGACTGCTGCATGATTTGGGGCTCAGACTGCTTGGCTGATTTGCAAGGGGGTGAGGTGAAAGACTGATGGACATGGGCTTCAGGTGCCAACTCTGATCTTTCATCAGAAGAGTGGGTGGGAGACAATGTGAAGGAAGCCGAGGCACTGTCAGCAACCCAATCTACTATCGCCTGTACTTGTCCTGGCCTAAACATTGGTACAGCCTCATTAGGCGCGACAAAATACCGCCGCAGGCTCGGTCGCCTACTCGCACCTGAGGAAGTTGTTTCACTTGTGCGTGTAGCTGGCACAGATCCACCACGTCCTCTCCCTGAAACAGGAGCTCCACCAGCAGCACCACGACCGGGGCCACCACGTCCCTTTGACCTTCCCCTCATATTTTCCAAATTTAGGATCTTGCCCTAAATGGCGTTTTTTGGAAGACCACAACACACCCACAGTACGTAATGGCTGAAACGCACAGCTACAGAACTGCAGAAAATGCTATTCAAAAAAAAAAAGGTCGTTTTTTTTAGTATAGCACAGTACAAGGAAAATATATAGAAATTGTTTATTTCACACACCTCCAGATGTGTATTTCACACTGCAAAATATTTTCTGTGGCCCTAAATGGTGTTTTTTGCCAGACCACAACACACCCACAGCACGTAACCGCTGAATCGCACAGCTACAGAAAATGCTATTCAAAAAAAAAGGTTGTTTTTTTTAGTATAGCACTGTACAAGAAGAATATATAGAAATTGTTTATTTTACACACCTCCAGATGTGTATTTCACACTGCAAAATATTTTCTGTGGCCCTAAATGGCGTTTTTTGGAAGAGCACAACACACCCACAGTATTTAACCACTGAATCGCACAGCTATAGAAGTGCAGAGAATGCTATTAAAAAAAAATGTTGTTTTTTTTAGTATAGCACTGTACAATATATAGAAATTGTTTATTTTACACACCTCCACATGTGTATTTCACACTGCAATTTATTTTCTGTGGCCCTAAATGGCGTTTTTTGGAAGAGCACAACAACCCCAACAGTATATAACCGCTGAATCGCACAGCTGCAGAGGCCAGAGAATGCTATTCAAAAATAATGTTGTTTTTTCACACACCTCCAGATGTGTATTTCACACTGCAAAATATTTTCTGTGGCCCTAAATGGCGTTTTTTGCAAGAGCACAACAACCCCAACAGTATATAACCGCTGAATCGCACAGCTGCAGAGGCCAGAGAATGCTTTTTAAAAATAATGTTGTTTTTTCACACACCTCCAGATGTGTATTTCACACTGCAAAATATTTTCTGTGGCCCTAAATGGCGTTTTTTGGAAGAGCACAACACAACCACAGTATTTAACCACTGAATCGCACAGCTATAGAAGTGCAGAGAATGCTATTCAAAAAAAATGTTGTTTTTTTTAGTATAGCACTGTACAATATATAGAAATTGTTTATTTTACACACCTCCACATGTGTATTTCACACTGCAAAATATTTTCTTTGGCCCTAAATGGCGTTTTTTGCAAGAGCACAACAACCCCAACAGTATATAACCGCTGAATCGCACAGCTGCAGAGGCCAGAGAATGCTATTCAAAAATAATGTTGTTTTTTCACACACCTCCAGATGTGTATTTCACACTGCAAAATATTTTCTGTGGCCCTAAATGGCGTTTTTTGCAAGAGCACAACAACCCCAACAGTATATAACCGCTGAATCACACAGCTGCAGAGGCCAGAGAATGCTTTTTAAAAATAATGTTGTTTTTTCACACACCTCCAGATGTGTATTTCACACTGCAAAATATTTTCTGTGGCCCTAAATGGCGTTTTTTGGAAGAGCACAACACAACCACAGTATTTAACCACTGAATCGCACAGCTATAGAAGTGCAGAGAATGCTATTCAAAAAAAATGTTGTTTTTTTTAGTATAGCACTGTACAATATATAGAAATTGTTTATTTTACACACCTCCACATGTGTATTTCACACTGCAAAATATTTTCTGTGGCCCTAAATGGCGTTTTTTGCAAGAGCACAACAACCCCAACAGTATATAACCGCTGAATCGCACAGCTGCAGAGGCCAGAGAATGCTTTTTAAAAATAATGTTGTTTTTTCACACACCTCCAGATGTGTATTTCACACTGCAAAATATTTTCTGTGGCCCTAAATGGCGTTTTTTGGAAGAGCACAACACAACCACAGTATTTAACCACTGAATCGCACAGCTATAGAAGTGCAGAGAATGCTATTCAAAAAAAATGTTGTTTTTTTTAGTATAGCACTGTACAATATATAGAAATTGTTTATTTTACACACCTCCACATGTGTATTTCACACTGCAATTTATTTTCTGTGGCCCTAAATGGCGTTTTTTGGAAGAGCACAACAACCCCAACAGTATATAACCGCTGAATCGCACAGCTGCAGAGGCCAGAGAGTGCTATTCAAAAATAATGTTGTTTTTTCACACACCTCCAGATGTGTATTTCACACTGCAAAATATTTTCTGTGGCCCTAAATGGCGTTTTTTGCAAGAGCACAACAACCCCAACAGTATATAACCGCTGAATCGCACAGCTGCAGAGGCCAGAGAATGCTATTCAAAAATAATGTTGTTTTTTCACACACCTCCAGATGTGTATTTCACACTGCAAAATATTTTCTGTGGCCCTAAATGGCGTTTTTTGCAAGAGCACAACAACCCCAACAGTATATAACCGCTGAATCGCACAGCTGCAGAGGCCAGAGAATGCTTTTTAAAAATAATGTTGTTTTTTCACACACCTCCAGATGTGTATTTCACACTGCAAAATATTTTCTGTGGCCCTAAATGGCGTTTTTTGGAAGAGCACAACACAACCACAGTATTTAACCACTGAATCGCACAGCTATAGAAGTGCAGAGAATGCTATTCAAAAAAAATGTTGTTTTTTTTAGTATAGCACTGTACAATATATAGAAATTGTTTATTTTACACACCTCCACATGTGTATTTCACACTGCAATTTATTTTCTGTGGCCCTAAATGGCGTTTTTTGGAAGAGCACAACAACCCCAACAGTATATAACCGCTGAATCGCACAGCTGCAGAGGCCAGAGAATGCTATTCAAAAATAATGTTGTTTTTTCACACACCTCCAGATGTGTATTTCACACTGCAAAATATTTTCTGTGGCCCTAAATGGCGTTTTTTGCAAGAGCACAACAACCCCAACAGTATATAACCGCTGAATCGCACAGCTGCAGAGGCCAGAGAATGCTTTTTAAAAATAATGTTGTTTTTTCACACACCTCCAGATGTGTATTTCACACTGCAAAATATTTTCTGTGGCCCTAAATGGCGTTTTTTGGAAGAGCACAACACAACCACAGTATTTAACCACTGAATCGCACAGCTATAGAAGTGCAGAGAATGCTATTCAAAAAAAATGTTGTTTTTTTTAGTATAGCACTGTACAATATATAGAAATTGTTTATTTTACACACCTCCACATGTGTATTTCACACTGCAAAATATTTTCTGTGGCCCTAAATGGCGTTTTTTGCAAGAGCACAACAACCCCAACAGTATATAACCGCTGAATCGCACAGCTGCAGAGGCCAGAGAATGCTATTCAAAAATAATGTTGTTTTTTCACACACCTCCAGATGTGTATTTCACACTGCAAAATATTTTCTGTGGCCCTAAATGGCGTTTTTTGCAAGAGCACAACAACCCCAACAGTATATAACCGCTGAATCGCACAGCTGCAGAGGCCAGAGAATGCTATTCAAAAATAATGTTGTTTTTTCACACACCTCCAGATGTGTATTTCACACTGCAAAATATTTTCTGTGGCCCTAAATGGCGTTTTTTGCAAGAGCACAACAACCCCAACAGTATATAACCGCTGAATCGCACAGCTGCAGAGGCCAGAGAATGCTTTTTAAAAATAATGTTGTTTTTTCACACACCTCCAGATGTGTATTTCACACTGCAAAATATTTTCTGTGGCCCTAAATGGCGTTTTTTGGAAGAGCACAACACAACCACAGTATTTAACCACTGAATCGCACAGCTATAGAAGTGCAGAGAATGCTATTCAAAAAAAATGTTGTTTTTTTTAGTATAGCACTGTACAATATATAGAAATTGTTTATTTTACACACCTCCACATGTGTATTTCACACTGCAATTTATTTTCTGTGGCCCTAAATGGCGTTTTTTGGAAGAGCACAACAACCCCAACAGTATATAACCGCTGAATCGCACAGCTGCAGAGGCCAGAGAATGCTATTCAAAAATAATGTTGTTTTTTCACACACCTCCAGATGTGTATTTCACACTGCAAAATATTTTCTGTGGCCCTAAATGGCGTTTTTTGCAAGAGCACAACAACCCCAACAGTATATAACCGCTGAATCGCACAGCTGCAGAGGCCAGAGAATGCTTTTTAAAAATAATGTTGTTTTTTCACACACCTCCAGATGTGTATTTCACACTGCAAAATATTTTCTGTGGCCCTAAATGGCGTTTTTTGGAAGAGCACAACACAACCACAGTATTTAACCACTGAATCGCACAGCTATAGAAGTGCAGAGAATGCTATTCCAAAAAAATGTTGTTTTTTTTAGTATAGCACTGTACAATATATAGAAATTGTTTATTTTACACACCTCCACATGTGTATTTCACACTGCAAAATATTTTCTGTGGCCCTAAATGGCGTTTTTTGCAAGAGCACAACAACCCCAACAGTATATAACCGCTGAATCGCACAGCTGCAGAGGCCAGAGAATGCTATTCAAAAATAATGTTGTTTTTTCACACACCTCCAGATGTGTATTTCACACTGCAAAATATTTTCTGTGGCCCTAAATGGCGTTTTTTGCAAGAGCACAACAACCCCAACAGTATATAACCGCTGAATCGCACAGCTGCAGAGGCCAGAGAATGCTATTCAAAAATAATGTTGTTTTTTCACACACCTCCAGATGTGTATTTCACACTGCAAAATATTTTCTGTGGCCCTAAATGGCGTTTTTTGCAAGAGCACAACAACCCCAACAGTATATAACCGCTGAATCGCACAGCTGCAGAGGCCAGAGAATGCTTTTTAAAAATAATGTTGTTTTTTCACACACCTCCAGATGTGTATTTCACACTGCAAAATATTTTATGTGGCCCTAAATGGCGTTTTTTGGAAGAGCACAACACAACCACAGTATTTAACCACTGAATCGCACAGCTATAGAAGTGCAGAGAATGCTATTCAAAAAAAATGTTGTTTTTTTTAGTATAGCACTGTACAATATATAGAAATTGTTTATTTTACACACCTCCACATGTGTATTTCACACTGCAATTTATTTTCTGTGGCCCTAAATGGCATTTTTTGGAAGAGCACAACAACCCCAACAGTATATAACCGCTGAATCGCACAGCTGCAGAGGCCAGAGAATGCTATTCAAAAATAATGTTGTTTTTTCACACACCTCCAGATGTGTATTTCACACTGCAAAATATTTTCTGTGGCCCTAAATGGCGTTTTTTGCAAGAGCACAACAACCCCAACAGTATATAACCGCTGAATCGCACAGCTGCAGAGGCCAGAGAATGCTTTTTAAAAATAATGTTGTTTTTTCACACACCTCCAGATGTGTATTTCACACTGCAAAATATTTTCTGTGGCCCTAAATGGCGTTTTTTGGAAGAGCACAACACAACCACAGTATTTAACCACTGAATCGCACAGCTATAGAAGTGCAGAGAATGCTATTCAAAAAAAATGTTGTTTTTTTTAGTATAGCACTGTACAATATATAGAAATTGTTTATTTTACACACCTCCACATGTGTATTTCACACTGCAATTTATTTTCTGTGGCCCTAAATGGCGTTTTTTTGAAGAGCACAACAACCCCAACAGTATATAACCGCTGAATCGCACAGCTGCAGAGGCCAGAGAATGCTATTCAAAAATAATGTTGTTTTTTCACACACCTCCAGATGTGTATTTCACACTGCAAAATATTTTCTGTGGCCCTAAATGGCGTTTTTTGGAAGAGCACAACACACCCACAGTATATAACCGCTGAATCGCACAGCTGCAGAGAATGCTATTAAAAAAAAAGTTTTTTTTTTTTTTTAGTATAGCATAGTACAAGAATAATATATAGAAATTGGTTATTTCACACAACTAGAGATATACACTGCAAAATATTTTTTTTGCCCAAAAATAGGTCTTTTTTGTGCACAACAAAGTGCCTTTTTTTTTTTTGCAACAGCACAATAAAGTGCCTTTTTTTTTTTTTGGGGCCCAAAAATGGGTCTTTTTAGCAAAAGCACAATAAAGTGCCTTTTTTTTTTTCAGCCCGAAATGGGTCTTTTAGCAAGAGCACAATACAGCCACAGTATGGAATAGGTGTATCACTCAACGTAATGCAGTGCTGGTGCACTGAGCTTGCAACACAAACAGATAAACCTATGCAGATCGCTGAGCTATTATATCTCTCAATCTGGACTCCTATCTAAATCTCTCTCCCTGAAAGCACAAACAGGATCCTGCCCCTACACTACACTACACTGTCTCTCTATCTTTTCTATCAGTAGATTGCAGAATCAGGACTAACTCCTATCATATAATTCTCTCCCTCACAGCAACAGCAGCCAGGATCCTTTCCCTACACTGTCTAAAAGCAGAGTGACGATCTGTGCTGTGTGCCTCTTGCTTATATAGAAGCTGGTCACATGCTGGGTCACATGTTGCACTGACCAATCACAGCCATGCCATTAGTAGGCATGGCTATGATGGCTTCTAAGGGCACACCAGCTAATCAAATGGTGATTGGCTGGCCCCTGAAGCATTTCTAACTGCGCCATTAAATTCCCGAATCCGGACCCGAACCCGGACTTTAGCGCAAAATCCGGGTCCGGGTCCGGGGTCGGGAAAACGCCAAAATTCGGTACGGACCCGAACTTTACAGTTCGGGTCCGCTCAACACTAATCAGGAATTGTAATTACATGCCATTGTTGAACAGTGGTAGGAAAAATTGGGCCTTTGGTGGTGGTGCTAGTGCTACAACACTGTCAGCCCTCACAGTTACTCTTGGTGGGCGCATGAATGGGCCCTACTGTAAATTATTAGATCACGAATTGCAATTGCATGCCCCTGTTGAAGAGGGGCAGAAAAATTGGGCCTTTGGTGGTGGTGGTGGTGGTGTTGCCACAACACTTTAAGCCCTCACAGTTACTCTTGGTGGGCGCAGGAATGGGCCCTGCTGTGAATTATTAGATCAAGAATTGTAATTACATGCCCCTGTGGAACAGGGGCTTGATCCATCCTCAAGACCCAGTAAGCCAGAGGATTTTCGGTGGGAAAGGTGTCCAAGTCTGACCTTGCCCCTAGGTATTCCTGCACCATGTTTATCAGATGCTGGCGATGGTTGCTGGAACCGATCATACCTTGGGGCTGTGGACTAAAATATTGTCTGAACGCATCGGTCAGACGGCCACCTTCTCCACCGCTCCTTCTGCTACTGAACAAAGCCTCAGCAACTCGTTGTCCAGGACTAGGAGTTTGTAACCTCCCAGTCTCTGGGAACGCGTTGCACAGACCTTTCTGCAAGGCCTCCCAGAGTTGTCATATCCTCTGCAACCTCTGCGATGGCAAGATAAGGTCCGCAACCTTACCCTTGTACCGTGGATCAAGGAGAGTGGCCAGCCAGTAATGGTCACTAGACATGTGCATTCGTTTTCGTCCGAATGCATTTTCGTCCGAATTTCAGGTATTTTCGTTATCGTTTTAACAAACGAAAACGAACATGCAGAATCCGAAAACCGAAAGATCCGACATAAACAAATGCTTAATTTTCGTTTTCGTTGCAACAACAGTTCGATATAGATAGGAGATTTGACATGAGGCTGACAATAACAATCTGTGTCCATCGAACCTGTGGTCGAATGTGCCTAGCCTTAACTCTATTAGTCCAAGATTATTCTACATAGAGAAAAAAGATTCGACATTATAGAGAGAAAAGATTCGACATAGAGAGAAAAGATTCGACATTATAGAGAGAAAAGATTCAACATTATAGAGAGAAAAGATTCGACATAGAGAGAAAAGATCGCTGCTAGAATTGGGTGGGGGAAGTAAAATAAAAAAATTATGATGATGAATGTTATTGGCTGATTGTAACCAAAGAGGAGGAGCAGTAAAATAGCTAGAACTAACTTGACAATTCAACGTGATTCGACAAAGCATCGAAAAACATACAAACGTCGAATCTGTCATTGAAGGCTTATGGTGTCTGTTGAAAGTTCTAAGAAGATTCGACGGAGCAGATAAACTGTACGACGCCGCAATCGTATATTTCCGGTCAAATGCTCGGCCCATAGGCTATAGAAGAATTCTAATGTTGGTTGACTAGTAATAATAATTAATAAATATAATTATTACTAGTCATACAACATTATAATTCTACTGTAGCTAGCTTGTAGGCGGAACATTCGACCGGAAATGTATGATTGCAGCGTCGTACAGTTTCGCTGCTCCGTCGAATCTTCTTTGAACATTCGACAGACACCATAAGCCTTCAATGACAGATTCGACCTTAATTAATTCAGATTTTCGGACGAATGCAATTTCTAACGAAAAACGAAATAAATAAAAACGAATTTCGGGAGTAACTAAATAAATGTATTTTTCTAACGAAAACAAAATTCCGAAACGAAATATTTCAGTGTGCACATGTCTAATGGTCACTCTCCTTGAATACGAGGATCCTTCCGCAGACTTTGCAGGATCAGGGAGGCCATGCAGCGTAGGTTAGCTGAGGCATTCGGTCTGGAGTCCTCTGGGTCACTAAGGACGACATGATCCGCAGCCACCTCCTCCCAGCCACGTACAAGTCCACGGGTTTGTTGGGACTGTAAATCATCCCTAAAAGACTGCTGCTGTTGATGCTGAGTGCCATGCTCCACCTCCATGCTGACACAATCCTCCTCCTCCTCCTCATCCTCTTCCTGTGTGATGGGTGGGACAGAAGGAACACTGTCTGGGAAAAGGGGGCCTTGAGAGGCAAGGAAGTCCTCCTCTTCCTGCGTCTGTTCTGCCTCAAGTGCCCTGTCCATTATTCCACGCAGCGTATGCTCCAACAGGTGGACAAGAGGTACAGTGTCACTGATGCATGCACTGTCACTGCTCACCATCCTCGTGGCCTCCTCAAATGGGGGCAGGACAGTGCATGCATCCCTGATCATGCCCCACTGGCGTGGTGAGAAAAACCCAAGCTCCCCTGACCCTGTCCTGGTGCCGTAGTCGCACAGGTACTCATTGATGGCCCTCTGCTGCGTGTGCAGCCGCTGCAGCATGGCCAACGTTAAGTTCCACCTGGTGGGCATGTCACATATAAGGCGGTTCTTGGGCAGGTTCAACTCCTTTTGCAGCTCAGCCAGCCGAGCACTGGCATTATATGATCTGCGGAAATGCACACAGACTTTCATGGCCTGCCCCAGGACATCCTGTAAGCCCGGGTACCTGCCCAAGAACCGCTGCACCACCAGGTTAAGGACGTGAGCCACACAGGTCACATGGGTCAGTTGTCCCTGTCGGAGGGCGGAGAGGAGGTTGGTGCCATTGTCGCAAACCACCATTCCTGGCTTAAGCTGACGTGGCGTCAACCACCTCTCGGCCTGCCCCTGCAGAGCTGACAGAACCTCTGCCCCAGTGTGGCTCCTGTCCCCCAAACACACCAGCTCAAGCATGGCATGGCATCTTTTTGCCTGCGTACTTGCGTAGCCCCTTGAACGCCTACGGCGCACCGCTGGTTCAGAGGACAAAGCACAGGAAGAGGCCATGGAGGAAGAAGTAGAGCAGGGGGTGGAGGAGAGAGGTGTGTCACAACCAGTAGTAGCATTTTGGAGGCGTGGCGGCGGAACAACCTCCAACACTACTGCACCTTGTCCTGCATCCTTCCCAGCTGCCAAAAGAGTGACCCAATGGGCTGTGAAAGAAAGTAACATCCCTGTCCATGCCTTCTGGACCATGAGTCAGCGGTAATATGCACCTTACCGCTGACCGCCCTGTCCAGCGAAGCATGGACATTGCCTTCCACATGCGGGTAGAAAGCCGGAATCGCCTTCCATGAGAAAAAGTGGCGTTTGGGAACCTGCCACTGAGGAACCGCACATTGCACAAACTCACGGAAGGGGGCCGAGTCTACCAACTGAAAAGGCAGCAGTTGAAGTGCTAGCAATTTAGCCAAGCTAGCATTCAACCGCTGGGCATATGGATGGCTGGGAGTGAACTTCTTTCGACGGTCCAGCAGCTGGGGCAGGGAAATTTGCCTGCTATAATCGGACGTCGGTGTACTGCTAGTACTTGGCTGTGACACACCTAATTCTACACCTTCATTCCTCTCAGTGCAGGTTTCAGAGAGGACTGAAGGTACAGTGGGGTTGGAGATCCCAGCTGATGAGGAGCAAGGAGAGGTCCGCTTTGTTCTTTGGTGTGGGTCTTTAAGGTACGCTTGCCAACGAGCTGCATGGCAGGTCAACATATGTCTGGTCAAGCATGTGGTGCCCAAGCGGCTGATGTTTTGGCCACGCGAGATACGCTTGAGACATATGTTGCAAACAGCAGCGGTGCAATCTGATGCACTCGACTCAAAAAAGGCCCACACCAAAAAACTTTTGGAATAACGGGCAGAGGCAGCGCCCTGCACAGGCGGAGCTCTGCGGTGTGATTCAGTCGGTGTGCTGCCCTTACGCTGGCCCCCGGAGGGCATCCTGCCTCGTTGGACATGTGCCTCCTCCTCATCCTCCTCCTCCTCCTCTCTCCTATCAGGCACCCACGTGTAGTCAGTGACCTCATCATCCCCTCCCTCCTCATCACTGGAGCCAATCTGGCAGTATGCTGCAGCTGCTGGAACATGACTGCCAGATTGCTGTCCTTCTTGAGCATCCCCTCTCTCTGATCTCACGCTACTGCCTTCCTCTAGCTGGGTATCATCTTCAAACCCTTCGAAATGCTGGGCATCCTCCTGGAGCATGTACCCAACACTGTGCTCAAACAGTTCGGGGGACTCCTCCGGAGGACACGGTGGGTCTAGGGAAGGAGTGACTGATGATGACATTGATACGAGGGAAGAGGACGCTTTGGCAGCTGCTTTGCCAGTACCCTGAGCCTGGGTGAGAGAGGATGAGGAGGATGAGGAGGGCTTGGTCATCCACTCTACCAAGTGTTCGGCATGATGCGGCTCAACACGTCCAGCTGCCGAAAATAAGGACAAGCGTGTCCCATGGCCACGTGCTGATGACGATGCACCGCGTCCACGACCAGCACTGTTGTCTCTAGACACAGCCTGCTTGCCCTCTTTTATTGGCTTGTGACTGTCTGCCTCTCCTTGTTGGCCTTCCAGACATAGTAATGGCCTGCAGGGAGATGGGAAAACCAGCAATTGGGTAGTGTATATTGTGCTGGAGGCACACAACACCCACTATCTCCAGCAGATGCCTTTATTAGAGAACAGAAATTATGGGTATATACAGGTGTATACTGTACTAGGGCACACAACACCCACTAACTCCTGCAGATGCCTGTATTAGAGAACAGCAATGACGGGTATATACAGGTGTATACTGTACTATGGCACACAACACCCACTAACTCCAGCAGATGCCTTTGTTAGAGAACAGCAATGACGGGTATATACAGGTGTATACTGTACTAGGGCACACAACACCCACTAACTCCAGCAGATGCCTTTATTAGAGAACAGCAATGACGGGTATATACAGGTGTATACTGTACTATGGCACACAACACCCACTAACTCCAGCAGATGCCTTTATTAGAGAACAGCAATGATGGGTATATACAGGTGTATACTGTACTAGGGCACACAACACCCACTAACTCCAGCAGATGCCTTTATTAGAGAACAGCAATGACGGGTATATACACGTGTATACTGTACTAGGGCATGCGACACCCACTAACTCCTGCAGATGCCTGTATTAGAGAACAGCAATGACGGGTATATACAGGTGTATACTGTACTAGGGCACACAACACCCACTAACTCCAGCAGATGCCTTTATTAGAGAACAGCAATGACGGGTATATACAGGTGTATACTGTACTAGGGCACACAACACCCACTAACTCCAGCAGATGCCTTTATTAGAGAACAGCAATGACGAGTATATACAGGTGTATACTGTATTAGGGCACACAACACCCACTAACTCCAGCAGATGCCTTTATTAGAGAACAGCAATGATGGGTATATACAGGTGTATACTGTACTAGGGCACACAACACCCACTAACTCCAGCAGATGTCTTTATTAGAGAACAGCAATGACGGGTATATACAGGTGTATACTGTGCTGGGGCACACAACACCCACTAACTGCTGAAAATGCCTGAGAAAAGAACACACTGTCCCTGCCTGCCTATCTAGCTTTTTACGAGTGCGGCTGGAAGGAGGAAGGAGCGTCTTCTCGGAGCTCTTGTGACAGAAGAGGACAGCGCCCCATAGTGGAATCTTCGGAGACTACACCAACAGCTCGTTCATCGTAATCTATCGGAGATATATATAGATTATACATCCGGGAACGGTATTGAGGAGCCTGATTGTGGAGGAAGATATCGATTGCTGATCTGTCATATAGAGACCCTTGGCGGGGGAAATAGCCACAGGTGGGTGTGATCTCTTTCATTAGGGATCCATACTAGTCGATAGACTTGTGCACAACGGAAAAATTCGTTCCGTTTCGGTTCGTTTCTTTCCGGTCCTGTTGATTCGTAATCATTCGTAATTTTGCTAGACGGGATTTTTCGTGTTCGGACTCATTCGTATTTTTGCAAGCGACATTTTTCGATGAATTTTTTGTTGCTTTATAATTCGTACTTTCGGTAGAGTACGTTGTTTTTCGTTGATTCTGGACACAACTCCTACTTTCGTAACTTTTTTTGGGTTCGTTGATTCGTAATTTTCCGTGTCTCTCTCACAGCGACGCTGCCTATTATGCCTAATGTGCTTCGAATGGATTTGTACTTTTCTAAATACATAGCGGTTATTTGTAACGATTCGAAATCTCGTATTTTACTTTCGTTTTTTACATGCGGCTATAGGCTCCGCCCCTGTACACCATTTTGAGAGGGAGTTCAGCATGGTGAGGGAGAAGCAGAGAGCAGAGTGAGTGTTATTGTGCTTCGAATGGATTCGTACATTCGTAACTTTTTTCATAACGAATTATGCCGAAGACCTTCGGGCATTCGCTATTTTGCGGTATAATTTATTTCGGATTCGGTTTTATTCGTAATTGCTCTGTTCGGAAATTCGAATGCTTCCGAATGTCCGAAAGTTGCTAAATTCGGACGAATTTCGATTCGTTACGAAACGAATTGCACAAGCCTACTAGTCGATAAGGAGATTCGATATTGAAGGTGGAGGACTCTATTCTTTATAAGTGTCACACACTTTTCTTGGGTGTTTTGAAGTGTGAAGTCACCATTTTATTCACCTGGAGGAATTTTTCAACAGTGCCTCTAAAGAAGAAGAATTTCTGAATTTGAACATTTGTTTACCTATGATCATTGCTTCAATTTTTTTTGACATTTCGCAGGATGAATTACATGTCACATTAATTTGTTACTGTCATTTGAGTGTCAGATGGTTATCATCATAGGTCACCAGGTTATATTGTTATCACATAATTTTTTATTTACATTGGATGTGGGCATTATTAACTGTGTCACTAACAATAGTCAACCAATAGGTGTTAGGGTTTCTTGTAAGGTAGTGCCTTTATCACGCAGCGCAATTGTTACGCTTTTACATATACAGGTGTATACTGTACTAGGGCACACAACACCCACTAACTCCAGCAGATGCCTTTATTAGAGAACAGCAATGACGGGTATATACAGGTGTATACTGTACTATGGCACACAACACCCACTAACTCCAGCAGATGCCTTTGTTAGAGAACAGCAATGACGGGTATATACAGGTGTATACTGTACTAGGGCACACAACACCCACTAACTCCAGCAGATGCCTTTATTAGAGAACAGCAATGACGGGTATATACAGGTGTATACTGTACTAGGGCACACAACACCCACTAACTCCTGCAGATGCCTGTATTAGAGAACAGCAATGACGGGTATATACAGGTGTATACTGTGCTAGGGCACACAACACCCACTAACTCCTGCATATGCCTGTATTAGAGAACAGCAATGACGGGTATATACAGGTGTATACTGTACTAGGGCACACAACACCCACTAAGTCCTGCAGATGCCTGTATTAGAGAACAGCAATGACGGGTATATACAGGTGTATACTGTACTAGGGCAAACAACACTCACTAACTCCAGCAGATGCCTTTATTAGAGAAGAGCAATGACGGGTATATACAGGTGTATACTGTACTAGGGCATACGACACCCACTAACTCCTGCAGATGCCTGTATTAGAGAACAGCAATGATGGGTATATACAGGTGTATACTGTACTAGGGCAAACAACACTCACTAACTCCAGCAGATGCCTTTATTAGAGAACAGCAATGAGGGGTATATACAGGTGTATACTGTACTAGGGCACACAACACCCACTAACTCCTGCAGATGCCTGTATTAGAGAACAGCAATGATGGGTATATACAGGTGTATACTGTGCTGAGGCACACAACACCCACTAACTGCTGCAAATGCCTGAGAAAAGAACACACTGTCCCTGCCTGCCTATCTAGCTTAGAGAACAGCAATGACGGGTATATACAGGTGTATACTGTGCTGGGGCACACAACACCCACTAACTCCAGCAGATGCCTTTATTAGAGAACAGAAATGACGGATATATACAGGTGTATACTGTACTAGGGCACACAACACCCACTAACTCCTGCAGATGCCTGTATTAGAGAACAGCAATGACGGGTATATACAGATGTATACTGTACTAGGGCACACAACACCCACTAACTCCAGCAGATGCCTTTATTAGAGAACAGCAATGACGGGTATATACAGGTGTATACTGTACTATGGCACACAACACCCACTAACTCCAGCAGATGCCTTTGTTAGAGAACAGCAATGACGGGTATATACAGGTGTATACTGTACTAGGGCACACAACACCCACTAACTCCAGCAGATGCCTTTATTAGAGAACAGCAATGACGGGTATATACAGGTGTATACTGTACTAGGGCACACAACACCCACTAACTCCTGCAGATGCCTGTATTAGAGAACAGCAATGACGGGTATATACAGGTGTATACTGTGCTAGGGCACACAACACCCACTAACTCCTGCAGATGCCTGTATTAGAGAACAGCAATGACGGGTATATACAGGTGTATACTGTACTAGGGCAAACAACACTCACTAACTCCAGCAGATGCCTTTATTAGAGAACAGCAATGACGGGTATATACAGGTGTATACTGTACTAGGGCATACGACACCCACTAACTCCTGCAGATGCCTGTATTAGAGAACAGCAATGACGGGTATATACAGGTGTATACTGTACTAGGTCAAACAACACTCACTAACTCCAGCAGATGCCTTTATTAGAGAACAGCAATGAGTTGTATATACAGGTGTATACTGTACTAGGGCACACAACACCCACTAACTCCTGCAGATGCCTGTATTAGAGAACAGCAATGATGGGTATATACAGGTGTATACTGTGCTGAGGCACACAACACCCACTAACTGCTGCAAATGCCTGAGAAAAGAACACACTGTCCCTGCCTGCCTATCTAGCTTAGAGAACAGCAATGACGGGTATATACAGGTGTATACTGTGCTGGGGCACACAACACCCACTAACTGCTGCAGATGCCTGAGAAAAGAACACACTGTCCCTGCCTGCCTATCTAGCTTAGAGAACAGCAATGAACAGCAACTCCTGCAGATGCCTGAGAAAAGAACACACTGTTCCTGCCTGCCAGTCTAGCTTAGAGAACAGCAATGAACAGCAACTCCTGCAGATGCCTGAGAAAAGAACACACTGTCCCTGCCTGCCTATCTAGCTTAGAGAACAGCAATGAACAGCAACTCCTGCAGATGCCTGAGAAAATAACACAATGTAGAACACACTGTCCCTGCCTATGTAGCTCTTTCCCTGCACGCCAGAATATTATTGATTGTATTGGTTACGCTACACTCGTTATGGTATGCTGAATTTTTGTTTGAGAGTCACATGTGGACACACTCTGATAGGTGTTGGCAGTAATCACAATTAGCCTCATATAAGGCGAATTATATTTTATTTACACTGAATTTTTCTTTTTATACAGAGTTTTTGTATTATTGTGCTGAATATATATTACTTTATACACGGTCTAATAAACCCACTAAGGACCAATAGCTGTTCTGTGCTGTGAGTGAAAAAAAGCTAACCAACTTTTTAGAAACTGACCATTCTTTAATTTCTATTAACCCTATAGTGATATGTACAATTTTAAATGAGGTCATGTTATTATAACCTCATGGAGGATTTGATGGATCACACTATTTTAAATCTGCATAAAGTAAAACACAGGGTATAATGAGACCCCCTGTATAATATTAAAAATAGCTTTAATAGAAATATATTTTAACCACTTCAGATCCGCGCTATAGCCGAAAGACGGCTGCAGCGTGGACCTGAACTGCCGGGAGGACGTCCCCTCTGCAGCGCGCATCGCGGAAGAGCTGTGCCCGCTGTGTCACGCGGGTGCCGATTCGCGTGCCTGGTGGCCGCAATGTCCGCCAGGTGCCCGCGATCGGCTGTCACAGAGCCAGGGACGTGGATCTCTGTGTGTAAACACAGAGATCCACGTCCTGTTAGGGATAGGAGACCGATGGTGTGTCCCTTGTACATAGGGACAACCATCGGTCACCTCCCCCAGTCAGTCCCCTCCCCCCACAGTTAGAACACATCTAGGAAACACATTTAACCCCTTCCTTGCCCCCTAGTGTTAACCCCTTCCCTGCCAGTCACATTTATACAGTAATCAATGCATTTTTGTAGCACTGTTTGCTGTATAAATGTGAATGGTCCCAAAATAGCGCCAAAAGTGTCCGATGTGTCCGCCATAATGTTGCAGTCCTGATAAAAATCGCTGATCGCTGCCATTACTAGTAAAAAAAAAAATATTAATAAAAATGCCATAAATCTATCCCCTATTTTGTAGACGCTATAACTTTAGCGCAAACCAATCAATAAACGCTTATTGCGATTTTTTTTACCAAAAATATGTAGAAGAATACATATCAGACTAAACTGAGGAAAATAATTTTTATTTATTTTTTTAAATTGGGATATTTATTATAGCAAAAAGTAAAAAATATTGTGTTTTTTTTTTACATTTCCATTATTTTTTTGTTTATAGTGCAAAAAATAAAAAACACAGAGGTGATCAAATACCACCAAAAGAAATCTCTATTTGTGGGAAAAAAATTATAAAAATGTCATTTGGGTACAGCGTTGTATGACCGCGCAATTGTAATTCAAAGTGCGTCAGCGCTGAAAGATGAAAATTGGTCCGGGTACGAAGGTTTTTTTTTGTGCCCAGTAAGCAAGTGGTTAATAAAAAAAGAAATAATAATAATGATATATATATATATATATATATATATATATATGCGTTTTACAAAAAACTTACATATCTAACTGAATCTATCTTGATATCAGCCTCTTGTATTTCTCTGCACACTAGCACCCAGACTGGAAACATAACCAGTAGGGTTCCACTGCAATGCACAGCGCTTTTAGTCAAACATGTGAACCTACTTGCTAAAGGGAGTAGCACAAGAATGATCTCATCAGTTTGCTGCTTCAATGCCATTGCCAAAAGATTGACCGGGTGGGTTCTAATTTAGGTTTGCTTATTTACCATGTAGACTGCAGAGAAGTCCATGGCTTGACTGCTTGACTGTTTAGTCTGGCACAGGTGCTTGGATCACAAAACTTGCTAAACAAAATTATAAATCCACTTGCAGGCAATACATTATTTATATATACAGTATATACAGTATCTCACAAAAGTGAGAACACCCCTCACATTTTTGTAAATATTTTATTATATCTTTTCATGTGACAACACTGAAGAAATTACACTTTGCTATAATGTAAAGTAGTGAGTGTATAGCTTGTATAACAGTGTAAATCTGCTGTCCCCTCAAAATAACTCAACACACAGCCATGAATGTCTAAACTGCTGGCAGCAAAAGTGAGTACACCCCTAAGTAAAAATGTCCAAATTGGGCCCAATTAGCCATTTTCCCTTCCCGGTGTCATGTGACTCGTTAGTGTTACAAGGTCTCAGGTGTGAATGGGTAGCAGGTGTGTTAAATTTGGTTTTATCACTCTTACTCTCTCATATTTGTCACTGAAAGTTCAACATGGCTCCTCATGGCAAAAAACTCTCTGAGGATTTGACAAAAAAAAAGAATTGTTGCTCTACATAAAGATGGCCTAGGATATAGGAGGTTGCCAATACCCTGAAACTGAGCTGCAGCACGGTGGCCAAGACCATACAGCGGTTTAACAGGACAGGTTCCACTCAGAACAGGACTCGCCATGGTCGACCAAAGAAGTAGAGTGCACGTGCTCAGCGTCATATCCAGAGGTTGTCTTTGGGAAATAGACATATGAATGCTGCCAGCATTGCTGCAGAGGTTGAAGAGGTGGGGGGTCAGTCTGTCAGTGCTTAGACCATAGAAGGAAGCCTCTTCTAAAGATAATGCACAAAAAAGCCTGCATACAGTTTGTTGAAGGCAAGCAGACTAAGAACTTGGATTACTGGAACAATGTCCTGTGGTCTGATGAGACCAATATAAACGTATTTGGTTCAGATGGTGTCAAGCGTGTGGGGCGGCAACCAGGTGAGGAGTATAAAGACAAGTGTGTCTTGCCTACAGTCAAGCATGATGGTGGGAGTGTCATGGTCTGGGGCTGCATGAGTGCTGCTGGCACTGGGGAGCTATAGTTCATTGAGGGAACCATGAATGCCAACATGTACTGTGATATACTGAAGCAGAGCATGATCACCTCCCTTCGGAGACTGGGCCGCAGGGCAGTATTCCAACATGATAACGACCCCAAACACACCTTCAAAACAACCACTAAAGAAGGGGAGGGTAAAGTTAATGGACAGGCCAAGCATGTCTCTAGACCTAAACCCTACTGAGCATCTGTGGGGCATCCTCAAACAGAAGGTGTAGGAGCGCAAGGTCTCTAACATCCACTCTGTGATGTCATTATGGAGGAGTGGAAGAGGACTCCAGTGGCAATCCGTGAAGCTCTGGTGAACTCAATTCCCTAGAGGGTTAAAGCAGAGTTCCACCTAAAACTGGAACTTCCGCTTTTCGGATTCCTCCCCCCTCCGGTGTCAGATTTTCCACCTTTCAGGGGGGAGGAGGGAGCAGATACCTGTGTAATCCAGGTATTTGTTCCCACTTCCAGGCATAGGTCACCACAGCACCTCCTCCTACCCCCCCCCCCGCTGTCTTCTGGGAGACACACAGGTCCTAGAAGACAGCAGGGACCAGTGGGATTGCGCAGCGTGACTCGTGCATGCGCAGTAGGGAACCAGGAAGTGAAGCCGCAAGGCTTCACTTCCTGATTCCCTTACCGAAGATGGCGGCGCCTCCAACCGAGAGCCGAGGGACAGATCGGCTTCGGGGTGCCGACATCGCGGGCGACCAGGACAGGTAAGTGTCCATATATTAAAAGTCAGCAGCTGCAGTATTTGTAGCTGCTAACTTTATTTATTTATTTATTTTTGGCAGAACTCCGCTTTAAGGCAATGCTGGAAAACAATGGTGGCCACACAAATATTGACACTTTGGGCCCAATTTGGACATTTTCATTTAGGGGTATACTCACTTTTGTTGCCAGCGGTTAAGACATTAATGGCTGTGTGTTGAGTTTTTTTGAGGGGATAGCAAATTTACACTATTATGCAAGATGTACACTCACTACTTTACATTGTAGCAAAGTGTCATTTCTTCAGTGTTGTCATATGAAGAGATACGATAAAATATTTACAAAAATGTGAGGGGTGTACTCACTTTTGTGAGATACTGTGTATATATATGTAGCGGCCTCACCCCTCTCTCCCTTTCTCATACTCGGCTTGTCTTTCTTCGTCTAGGGGTCTCAGTGCTGGGGAGAGGGATGAGATACACCACGGCCCATGTCCTCCATTGCTGAGAGGTGAAGGCCAGAAAGATTGGGCCTTGTGTAGGTGTCCTAGAGTCAAGTCCAGTACTTCGTCCCTGACTCCTTTGCTCCTAGTAACCAGAGTTCCACACACTCAGTTTTATTCTTCTTTGCAAACAACAAACAGTTTCTTCTACTGAGTAGTATTGGGGAATAGATCGAGGCACAATCCTTTCCCTTCTCCTGCTAACCACTGTGATATCACCAGTGGCTAATAGTCACAGCCACTGACTATATGAAGTAGAACATTAATTACCTTCGCTAGCACGGCCCCTGTCAGGGGAAGGAAATCCGTCCAAGGGAGAAACCGGAGGCCTCTCTGTCACCAGCGATGCTGCGCCGGACTCTCCAGAGAAGTTCCGCACACCAGATCTCACGAACTCAGACACGGGCAACCCAAGGAGTTAGGGCCCCCTCGGATTTCTCCACCCTCGCAGAACTCAGTCGAAGGTACTGAGCCCCAGGCATCCGCCATAGTACCTCACCCCAGGCTAAAGGTGCCTGGGATGGACTCCATCTCCGCTCCGGCCAGGCCAAGGGCACCTAGGCCTGGAGCACTGAAACGCCAGCATCCAAGCTGAAGGTGCCTGGGTGCGGCCGAGTCCTCCGACTCCCACTCCGAACTCTCAACTCTGAACCCCCGTGGTAAGTGCGTCTGCCCCTTTTATCCCCTCTCCCTTTGCGTCAAAGCGGGCTCCCTGCCCCGCTGTACCAGCTCCAGGGGAGGACAAAAAGGTACAGTCTTGCGGTGTGAGTTCAGCTCCGGCCCAGGGCAACAGCGCCACCCGTGGACCGCAAGGAACCTCACACCACCAGAGTCCTCCAAGAACAAGAAAAAGGTCTCGGATCCCCTAGCAATTTGTGCATCTGGGTTACACTACCACCCAGATGCCTCCCTTAAATTCAAACACCCGCTACACTCTCCCCCTGGTGATTTGACACTGGTCCCCAGTGTCTGGTACAAACTCACATCCCACAAGGGTGGTGACATACGTCCAGCCCAGAAACCAAACTACACAATTTAACCCTGAATTGTGCCAAGACCTGAATGGGAAAGGGAAAACTTAAAAAACAGTACAGCTATAAAACTTTCCAATAAAACACTTTAAATATCTCACACATTTACATTGTTCCCTCCCCCTGGCTATCTAAGGACCACCCATTCTCAGCAGCCTTGATAGACGAGTCTCCTGCAGAGAGAAAGAAAAGAAACATACATCCTAACAATATAGGTGTGTCTGCTTGGAATGAATGGGTCTATCTGAAAAGAAACCCACTCACTCCAATGAGTGCTGCATAATGTAAAAAAAAAAAACAATCGTTGCGCAACACTGCCACCTGGTGACAATGCCGCGGTCAAGTCACTCATCACTTCCAGATTAACTTTTTCTCTCTGTGACTCTACACTGACTAAAACACCAAAGTCACTGATTTCTCTGAAGTGCAGGGAGAAAGAGGGAGAACAAAACAATAACAGCTCCCATTTCTCCAAAGAGTAGAACTGCCCAAATGCAAAAAAAAAACTAGGGCACAGTCCTTGTGTTCTGATGAAGGCACTCCGGAAAGTTCTACAATGAACAGCAAAAAGAACACACAGGAGTCTTTCCTTTTCTCCTAAAGGTAAAACCTTGGATGCAGCAGGAACACAGGCTTCAAATGTCTGTCCAAAGCCTCCACATGGTACTCAGCATTTCCTCCTTCCTTGCGGCAAATCACCACTCTGTCCGCATGAATATGCCTTTCCAGCATCCACTTAGCTTTACAGTCCTGGAACTTCTTGGTGACCGTTGGTGAACAAGAAAGGTATCGCCGTGCTTGCAGTATTTTAAGTTTGTCCCACACAAAGGTATTATACCATCTTTGGCGAAAAACTTCCACCTCGTAGAGCAGTTCTCGAGGCAGGTATGGGTATTCCCACCCATACTCTTGGGCAACCTTCTGGCCGAAGAGACGCTGCAGCCTTGACAAAGGTGGTATGGTGGACCAGTCTCCTTCTCCAGGCGGAACAATCGCTTCTGGGTGGCGAGGTGCGTTCACCACCTCGGTAGATCTGGGCCTAGGAGCCCACAGTGACTTGCGTTGCACTCCCGCAACAGGAACAGGTGAAATGGATGTTGAGTCCAGAAGAGGAATCCCTGACAGGGGACCAGATTCTTCCCTAGACACCGAGGCCTCCACCCGGGGTGTACTATCTCCTGTAGACATGGGCAGGTCCCTTGTGACATGGGACGAGGGTAGCTTCATCTTGTCCCATCCCTTCTGGTGGAAGATTTCGTCTATCTCCCCATCATCGCCATTGTCAGACAATGAATCCAAGTCGGAGGTGTCGTAGCATTCAGCGGGCGGATAATTCCCAGTCACGGAACTATCTCCCTTGACGGCCTCTACCGACTGTGGGCTTCCGCCACTTTTACCCACACAGACAGTACCAACCCCTGGCTCACCTGGGCCTTCAGAAGAATAGGGATGTCCAGGACTCTTCTCTCCGCATCCATCCAGGCCAGGCAAGCAGCGGGGCGAAGCTCTTCCACGACCACACAAGGCCATCACTAGGCCGACTTTCCTCTTCGGTGGTCGGAGCAGGGAGCTGCTGGTGACCAAGGCAGCATCCTCTGATTTTTCTCTTTTCATCTCCGCTTGGGCAGTCACTTCGCCCGGATCAGTGCGCACGGGAAACACACCAGCATCGATCTCTCCTTCCGGAGTGGCAGTCCCTGTGAGGTAGTTGAGGTGGAAAGTCCAAGGCTTTTCTGTGTATGGTTCCACCTCAAAGAGAAACTCCTTGCAGACCTCACATCGCCCGAATGGCTTCAGCTGGACCACCAGTCCCGAACAGCCGGGACAGATCACACCGAGGGCCTCCATGTCTCTGCAAGTGTACAGAGCCAATTGCCCCCGGGGCCTTAGTCTTATCCCCATATCCATGATCGGAGCAGCCAGAGAAGTCATGTCCATGAAAGAAGAAGCTGAAATCCATGAAGTTATGGAAGTCTTCTTCTCTTTTCGCTGCTCCATTGCGCACTGACCCACACGTGCCAGAATCTCCACGTGCGTACGTCCACATGGCCAGACTCCTCCCACACTCTGCACTTGTTCGCGGGCTTTCTCCTTTCCCCGCCCATGAACTACGCAGCTATGGGTTGCCTCGTGGCGCGTTGACCAATATGGCCGACCTACTCGGAACTCCTCCGGGCAGCAAAGTTCAAGTTCAGACACCACACACATCCCGGATGAGCCCCCACGTGTAGCGGCCTCACCCCTCTCTCCCTTTCTCATACTCGGCTTGTCTTTCTTCGTCTAGGGGTCTCAGTGCTGGGGAGAGGGATGAGATACACCACGGCCCATGTCCTCCATAGCTGAGAGGTGAAGGCCAGAAAGATTGGGCCTTGTGTAGGTGTCCTAGAGTCAAGTCCAGTACTTCATCCCTGACTCCTTTGCTCCTAGTAACCAGAGTTCCACACAGTGAATAGGTCCAATTCAGTTTTATTCTTCTTGGTAAACAACAAACAGTTTCTTCTACTGAGTAGTAATGGGGAATAGATCGAGGCACAATCCTTTCCCTTCTCCTGCTAACCACTGTGATATCACCAGTGGCTAATAGTCACAGCCACTGACTATATGAAGTAGAACATGAATTACCTTCGCTAGCACGGCCCCTGTCAGGGGAAGGAAATCCGTCCAAGGGAGAAACCGGAGGCCTCTCTGTCACCAGTGATGCTGCGCCGGACTCTCCAGAGAAGTTCCGCATACCAGATCTCACAAACTCAGACACGGGCACCCAAGGAGTTAGGGCCCCCTCGGATTCCTCCACCCTCGTGGAACTCAGTCGAAGGTACTGAGCTCCAGGCATCCGCCATAGTACCTCACCCCAGGCTAAAGGTGCCTGGGATGGACTCAATCTCCGCTCCGGCCAGGCCAAGGGCACCTAGGCCTGGAGCACTGGAACGCCAGCACCCAAGCTGAAGGTGCCTGGGTGCGGCCGAGTCCTCCGACTCCCACTCCGAACTCTCAACTCTGAACCCCCAAGGTAAGGGCGTCCGCCCCTTTTATCCCCTCTCCCTTTGCATCACAACGGGTTCCCCGCCCCGCTGTACCAGCTCCAGGGGAGGACAAAAAGGTACAGTCTTGCGGTGTGAGTTCAGCTCCTGCCCAGGGCAACAGCGCCACCCGTGGACCGCAAGGAACCTCACACCACCAGAGTCCTCCAAGAACCAGAAAAAGGTCTCGGATCCCCTAGCAATTTGTGCATCTGGGTTACACTACCACCCAAATGCCTCCCTTAAATTCAAACATATATACATACACCGGTATATATATATATATATATTATATATATATATATTGTGAGGGGGTTAGCTCGGCAGCGGGTGTGTGTGACCCCCGAGATGGGCTCCCCACACAAGAACAGGCCCAGCAAACGGAGGTTGTGGTTTTCAAAATCAAAAAGGTGCGGTTTATTTTCTATTTACAGTGACAAAACACAGCAAAGAAAAAGAAACATAAACAAAATAAATCCTGGTCAACTTGACCTCTGACTAAACATACAGGTTTCCTAACTAACAACTGGGATCAGCCTAGTGCTGTCCTAGTCCCTAAGTCCCTGGTTTTAAATGTCCAAGCAAATAGCCACACAGGCTTTGTCTCACCGCACAGGGGTTCACTCTCCCTAGACAGTCCACACAGGTCTGGGTCCAGGCATGAGCCATCCATGAGCCCACTAGCCTCAGCTGGGCTTATACAACTCTCCACCTAGTTGTATAAGTCGGCGTAAAGCCTGAATCTGGGCGAAATATATCTACCCCCCTGGATGCAACCAGGTGACTTTACCTTCCTGCTGTCACATACCCCCCCCTCTTGTTTTAACCTCGGGGTTGGAACACCAGCAATCAGGCATTCATGTACTCGAGACAAAACATCCACATTCCCCATTTGAACGCCAGGGCGATGCTTTACTGTGAAGTTGAATTCCTGGAGGGCCAGGAACCACCTATTCACTCTTCTATTTGTTTCCTTGTTTTGAGCCATCCACTTTAACGGAGCGTGATCCGTAACCAAGTCAAAGTGCCTACCTAGCAGGTAGTACCGAAGGGAATCTAGAGCCCACTTCACCGCTAAACACTCCTTTTCAACGGTGGCGTAATTTACCTCATGGGACTTCAACTTCCTGCTGAGGTAAATGACTGGGTGCTCTTCCCCGTTCCAGACCTGGGACAATACTGCTCCTAACCCCACATCTGACGCATCACTTTGTACGACAAAGTCTTTAGAGAACTCGGGTGAGTACAACACTGGCTGGCTACATAAGGCTTGTTTCAAGAATTGGAATGCTGCCTCAGCCTCGGGGGTCCATTTAATCATGACCGACCCTTTCCCCTTCGTCAGGTTGGTTAGGGGCACAGCCTTAGAAGCAAAGTGGGGAATGAATCGCCGATAATACCCAGCGATTCCCAGAAAGGCTCGTACCTGCTTCTTGCTGTTGGGACGTGGCCAACTCTGGATGGCCTCGACTTTGTTGAGTTGGGGTTTTATTACTCCCCTCCCAATGGTGTACCCAAGATATTTGGCCTCCTCCTGCCCAATGGTACACTTCTTGGGGTTAGCCGTAAACCCCGCTTCCCGAACAGAGTCCAGGACTGCTTGCACTTTTGGCAGATGTGAGGCCCAATCTGTGCTATGGACAATTACGTCATCCAGGTAAGCCGCAGCATACTTCCGATGGGGCCTCAGCATCTGGTCCATTTTCCGCTGGAATGTGGCCGGCGCATTCTGTAACCCGAACGGCATTCTTTTATATTGGAACGCCCCGTCTGGGGTTACAAATGCGGTTTTCTCTTTGGCCGACTTGGCCAGGGGGATTTGCCAATACCCTTTTGTGAGGTCAAGAGTCGTCATGTATCGGGCTGTTCCCAGCCGGTCGATCAACTCATCTATACGTGGCATGGGGTAGGTGTCAAATTTTGTAACTTTGTTCAACTGACGAAAATCGTTACAAAATCGCCAGCTCCCATCCGGTTTAGGCACCAACACAATGGGACTAGACCAATCACTTTGGGACTCCTCTATCACCCCTAAGTTCAGCATTTTCTGTACTTCCTCCCGTATTGCCTCCCGTCGGGCCTCTGGGATCCGATAGGGTTTTAACTTCACCCTTTCACCGGGCGGGGTAATGATGTCATGCTCTACCCCAGATGTTTGTCCCGGCAGCTCAGAGAATACCTCCTTGTTGCGAAGCACAAACTCCTTAACCTCCTGTTGTTGGGGTTGTGACAAGGTGGCTGCTATTCCAACCTCAGGAATCACGCAACCAGTTTGAGCTGGTGACCAAGTGTCTGCGACTAGGGACTCTCTATCCCTCCAGGCTTTCAACAGATTAACGTGATAGATCTGTTCGGGCTTTCGCCTTCCTGGTTGTCTGACCTTGTAATTCACTTCGCTCACTTTTTCCATTATCTCGTAGGGGCCTTGCCATTTGGCAAGGAATTTACTTTCAACCGTAGGGACAAGTACCAGTATCCTATCCCCCGGGGAAAAGGTATGGGTCTTGGCTCCACGGTTGTACACTCTCTGCTGTGCTAACTGCGCTTGGGCCAAATGTTCCTTCACGATGGGCATTACCTGTGCAATTCGGTCTTGCATCAGGGCGACATGCTCAATCACACTCCTGTGGGGAGAACTCTCACTTTCCCAAGTTTCCTTGGCAATATCCAACAGCCCTCTTGGGTGTCTCCCATACAGTAACTCAAAGGGGGAGAATCCCGTAGAGGATTGGGGCACCTCCCTAATAGCAAACATCAGATAAGGAAGTAGACAGTCCCAATCCTTTCCATCTCTATCCACCACTTTCTTCAACATTTGTTTTAGGGTTTTGTTGAATCTTTCAACCAGCCCATCGGTTTGGGGGTGATACACAGATGTACGTAATTGCGTCACTTTGAACAATTTACACAGCTCCTTCATAACCCGGGACATAAAGGGTGTACCTTGGTCCGTAAGCAGTTCTTTACAAATACCCACCCGGCTAAACACAAGAGATAGCTCTTTGGCTATGGTTTTGGCCGAGGTATTTCGGAGAGGGATCGCTTCTGGATAACGGGTGGCATAGTCCATTATAACTAATATGTACTGGTGCCCCCTAGCGGACTTGATTATAGGACCTACCAAATCCATGGCGATCCTCTCAAACGGGACCTCAATGATGGGTAGAGGGACCAGCGGGCTACGGAAATGTGGCATCGGGGCCGACCTCTGACACACAGGGCAGGAGGAACAATAATTTTCTATGTCCTTCATCACCCCCGGCCAATAGAATCTCTGTAATACCCTCTCTCGGGTTTTCTCTGTCCCCAGATGACCTCCAAGAATGTGCCCATGGGCCAACTCCAACACCAACTTCCTGTAAGGTTTGGGCACCACAAGCTGCTCAACGGTTTCTTCGGCCCTTTTTGCCACCCGATACAGTAGGTCCTTCTCTACGCTGAAGTATGGGTAAGTGCAGGTATTATCTGGGTTCACTAACTCGCCATCTATTTTCACTACGTTTTCCCGTGCCTTTATTAGGGCGGGGTCTTTCAACTGTTCTGTGGCAAAGTTTTCCCTGTGAACCTCAAGATCAGAAAACTCCACAGACGGTAGGTTTTCGTCTGAGGAGGTGGGCTCCTCTCCAGTTTCTTGAGTCTCAACTGCCAATACTGATAAGGGAAATTCCGGAGAGTCCTCACCACTCTCAGGGGAGTTCTGGCTATCACATTCCTGGTACATAGGGGCACCAGTGGGGGGCTCAGGATCATCCCACAGTTCCCAGAACTTCGGAAAATCCCTTCCCACAATGGCGTCATGCGGTAACTGAGATACTAAGCCCACTGGATGAGAGAGGGTACCTTTGGGGGTCTCGAAACACACTGTAGTCACTGGATACTCTCGGGTGTCCCCATGCACACAAATAACAGCTACCTTGTTATTCCCAGAGACCTCTGTTTTAACTAACTCAGCCTTTATCAGGGTCACAAGGCTACCTGAATCCAGCAATACCACAGCATTTCTACCATTAACACACATTTTGCATAAATGTTTCTCAGTTCCTCGAATGGCAGTGCATGCGACTGTCGCACACAGCGACTGACGTCTGCCCGTCAGAAAGTCACACTGCATGGGTTCCTCCACAACCGGGCAATTGGCTGCAATATGTCCCGCTTGCCGGCAGCGGTAGCAAACGATCCTTCTTGCGGCCTCTTGAGCCGCTGATTTCCCAGGCTGTTCTCGCCAAACTTGGGGTAGAGCTCCCACCCTCTCACTCTCTCCACCCTCACCCCTTGGAATCCTCTTATCCGCCCCTGGGGATGGTCTGGTCTTAGGGTGGAAAGTCCGAGTGTCTCTGGAAGAGGCCGTCAGGTTCTCTGTAGCCAAGTATTTCTCCACACGATCCACAAGACCATCGGCCGTCTCTGGGTCTCCATGGCTTACCCACTTTTGGATGGCAGTAGGAAGAGCTCTCAAAAACCGATCCATTACAACACGTTCCACAATCTTTGGTGCGGACAAAGTCTCTGGCTGTAGCCACTTTCTGCTCAGGTGAATGAGATCATACATTTGAGACCTGGGGGGTTTTCCAAGCTGGAAAGTCCAGTTATGCACACGCTGAGCCCGGACAGCCTGGGTGACACCCAGCCTTGCCAATATTTCAGCTTTTAGCATCACATAGTCTTTTGCTTGGTTAGGCTCTAGGTCATAGTAAGCTTTCTGCGATTCACCAGTTAACAGAGGAGCCACCAGTCCAGCCCACTGCTCCTCAGGCCACTTTTCTCTTTCAGCGGTCCTTTCAAATGTGGTCAAAAATACCTCTGGATCATCCTCTCCAGTCATTTTTGTCAATAAACGACTCACCCCAAAGGACGCGGTATTAGTGGGACGGCTTTCCTCACTGGTCTGCGGACGTTGCTGCATTACTGCTTCCATCTGTTGTTGTAGTCTCTGCTCTTGCTTCTGCAACAGGTCTATGAAGCGGGCCTCAGATTGCTGCTGGGCTTGTTGCTGAGCCTCCAGACTCTGTTGCAAAGTTGCGTTTGTCTGCTGCTGGGCTGCAAGGCTCTGTTGATGAGCTTGCTGCTGGGCTGCGAAGTTCTTTTGCAAACCTGCATTTGTCTGCTGTTGATTGGCATTTGCTAGAGCCAGCTGCTTCAGTATCTCCTCCATGCTGGCTTAAAAAAAAAAACTGCCACTGGTTCTCCACCAACTGTGAGGGGGTTAGCTCGGCAGCGGGTGTGTGTGACCCCCGAGATGGGCTCCCCACACAAGAACAGGCCCAGCAAACGGAGGTTGTGGTTTTCAAAATCAAAAAGGTGCGGTTTATTTTCTATTTACAGTGACAAAACACAGCAAAGAAAAAGAAACATAAACAAAATAAATCCTGGTCAACTTGACCTCTGACTAAACATACAGGTTTCCTAACTAACAACTGGGATCAGCCTAGTGCTGTCCTAGTCCCTAAGTCCCTGGTTTTAAATGTCCAAGCAAATAGCCACACAGGCTTTGTCTCACCGCACAGGGGTTCACTCTCCCTAGACAGTCCACACAGGTCTGGGTCCAGGCATGAGCCATCCATGAGCCCACTAGCCTCAGCTGGGCTTATACAACTCTCCACCTAGTTGTATAAGTCGGCGTAAAGCCTGAATCTGGGCGAAATATATCTACCCCCCTGGATGCAACCAGGTGACTTTACCTTCCTGCTGTCACAATATATATATATATATATATATACATACAGTGGGGCAAAAAAGTATTTAGTCAGCCACCAATTGTGCAAGTTCTCCCACTTAAAAAGATGAGAGAGGCCTGTAATTGTCATCATAGGTATAACTCAACTATGAGAGACACAATGTGGAAACAAATCCAGACAATCACATTGTCTGATTTGGAAATAAAAAAAAATCAAAATTGGTGGAAAATAAGTATTTGGTCACCTACAAACAAGCAAGATTTCTGGCTCTCAGGCCTCGTACACATGACCGATTTTCTCGGCAAGAACCAGCAAGAAACTTGCTGGCAGAGAGGTCTTGCCGAGTAAATCGGTCGTGTGTACGCTGCTATCGGGTTTCTCGTCGAGAAAACCGACAAGAAACCTTGACGAGAAAATAGAGAACCTGCTCTCTATTTTCTCGTCGAGATTCTCCTCGGCATGTTTCTCGACGAGAAAAGTGAGTGTGTGTACACTTACCTGTCCTCCCGGAAGCCTGCGCATGTTCGAAATGAATTCGACGCATGCGCGGTAGCTTCCTAGGCATACGTAGGGTATACCAAGATGGCGGCGACGGCATCGAATGTGACGAGCGCATGCTCGACGTAGTCGATGACGTCACCGCGTACACTCCTTTCAAAGAACCGCGGGTTCTTTGAAACGAGCGTGTGTACACTCGGCCGGGACAAGTTTCTTGTCCAAGAATCTCGTCGAAAAAAACGACATGTTTTTTTCAACGAGAATCTCGGCCGTGTGTACGAGGCCATACAGACCTGTATCTTCTTCTTTAAGAGGCTCCTCTGTCCTCCACTCATTACCTGTATTAATGGCACCTGTTTGAACTTTTTATCAGTACCTGTCCACAACCTCAAACAGTCACACTCCAAACTCCACTATGGTGAAGACCAAAGAGCTGTCGAAGGACACCAGAAACAAAATTGTAGACCTGCACCAGGCTGGGAAGACTGAATCTGCAATAGGCAAGCAGCTTGGGGTGAAGAATCAACTGTGGGAGCAATAATTAGAAAATGGAAGACATACAAGACCACTGATAATCTCCCTCGATCTGGGGCTCCACGCAAGATCTCACCCCGTGGGGTCAAAATGATCACAAGAACAGTGAGCAAAAATCCCAGAACCACACGGGGGACCTAGTGAACGACCTGCAGAGAGCTGGGACCAACGTAACAAAGGCTACCATCAGTAACACACTACGACGCCAGGGACTCAGATCCTGCAGTGCCAGACATGTCCCCCTGCTTAATCCAGTACATGTCCGGGCCCGTCTGAGGTTTGCTAGAGAGCATTTGGATGATCCAGAAGAGGATTGGGAGAATGTCAGATGAAACCAAAGTAGAACTGTTTGGTAGAAACACAACTCGTCGTGTTTGGAGGAGAGAGAATGCTGGTTTGCAACCAAAGAACACCATACCTACTGTGAAGCATGGGGGTGGCAACATCATGCTTTGGGGCTTTTTCTCTGCAAAGGGAACAGGACGACTGATCGTGTACATGAAAGAATGACTGGGGCCATGTATCGTGAGATTATATGTGCAAACCTCCTCCCATCAGCAAGGGCATTGAAGATGAAACGTGGCTGGGTCTTTTAGCATGACAATGATCCCAAACACACCGCCCGGGCAACGAAGGAGTGGCTTCGTAAGAAGCATTTCAAAGTCCTGGAGTGGCCTAGCCAGTCTCCAGATCTCAACCCCATAGAAAACCTTTGGAGGGAGTTGAAAGTCTGTGTTGCCCAGCGACAGCCCCAAAACATCACTGCTCTAGAGGAGATCTGCATGGAGGAATGGGCCAACATACCAGAAACAGTGTGTGACAACCTTGTGACGACTTACAGAAAACATTTAACCTCTGTCATTGCCAACAAAGGATATATAACAAAGTATTGAGATGAACTTTTGATATTGACCAAATATTTGTTTTCCACCATAATTTGCAAAAAATTCTTTCCAAATCAAACAATGTGATTGTCTGGATTTGTTTCCACATTTTGTCTCTCATAGTTGAGGTATACCTATGATGACAATTACAGGCCTCTCTCATCTTTTTAAGTGGGAGAACTTGCACAATTGGTGACTGACTAAATACTTTTTGACCCACTATATATATATATATATATATATATATATATATATATATACACTGAGCTGTGAACGTGAGTGGACTGTGCATGCGTCTAGTACTCAATTATGAAGTTAAGTGCTGGGTCATGACTTTCCAGTGCCACGCCATTAACACTCAGTATGTCCTGCCATCTGCGTGGAGAGTAGAGGACAATGAAATGACCAGATGAGAAATGAGCATTCTTTAAAAAAATTTACCAATGCATGTTAATGTACTGTAATTCTTGAGTATGTTTTGGGCATAAGTTAGTAACAGTGAATTAACCCTTTAAACCAGGAACAATGGGGACATCTTTTGGTGAAGTGCAGGTACTGTAAGGGACAACTCTGGATTGAACGTGAGTATTGTAGCTAGAGATACTCATTTTGTTTTTTATTTTTAGAAGTTCCCATAGAGGTTTTTAACAATTAAAATTATCTCAGAGTTGAACTGTATAAATTTCTATTAAGTTTGTCCTTTTACTTAGAGGTCACTTGATGACAAATCCCTGTGTTCTCATACACCTATTTGATGTATTCACTATCTGTCTCCATTTAAAGATCACTGGCTAATATATGTTCTTTCCAATTCTACTTCCTATGAGCTCATCCTAGCCTTTGTCTTAAGTACTATTCATTCAGTGTCGCCTTTACTCTTTTTTCTGTCAGTTCTGATCTGCTCCTTGTCAAACCCTATTTATTGCTGATACGCCTCACTTTTTGTATCTGTATTATATATTTATTTGAATCTACAGCTGTCCATCCAGCTGTGCAATAACCCTGTCCATCAATCATTTCAGTTCCTGCAAAAAGTCTTGTCATTTTCTTTCCTGATTAATCATTTTTCCTATGCCTTTAATCCATCATCCTTTCTTCTAATTACTTTCTGTAAAGTTTTGGGCTCCTCTTGGTCCCCCACCTCTTGTTGGCCACTGATCACTAATGAGAAATAAATATTCAATGTGAGCTAAAGTGGAATCTATAATACAGTGCTTAAAGTATACAGGACAAAACAAGACACCTGGTTGAAAGTGCCAAAACAAATATATTGAGTTCAACATCAATTAGATTAAACTGGTACTAGCGGCGGGCAGGCATAATTTCATTCATTCATTTCATTCATTCAGGTCACAACGTCTCTCTTTGTTTGGTGGCTGTTTTGTTGAATTAAGGATAACTTTTATCAATGCAATCAAATATTCATTAAAGCCGAACTTCAAGCAACACAAATATTGTCTAAATATTGTCCATGTGTATTGTTAGTTGAATCTTGGTGTCTTTCGGGTATTTCATCTTTAATATGTTTAATTTTTAATATGTCCAGTAATTTATCTTAAAAAAAACTTCTATACTTTGCCTTAAAGAGGTTGTAATCATAAAAAAAAAAAAAAAAAAAGATCATGTTCCTTTAAAGAGGAAGTAAAGCCTTTAAAACATTTCTTAAAAAGAAAAACCCTGCAAGAGAAAGGCATAATGAGCTAGTATGCATAGCATACTAGCTCTTTATGAATTACTTTCCCGAGATCGAAGCCCCCGCAGCGACTCTCGTTCCTGTCCTCTGCCGCCGCCATGATACCCGAGTGACGTCCGGGTATTGCTGCTCCGGCGCTGTGACTGGCCGGAGCAGCGATAATGTCACTCCCGTGCATGCGCGTGGGAGCCGCTAGTAACTGCACGATCGCCTTCACTAACGGCACGCTCAGTGCGCCTGCGCGCATGAGCCGTAGACATTGGTGCAGTCTTTTCTGCAAATATCTCCTTAACCGTGTAGGTTAAGGAGATATTTCTTGCACCTACAGGTAAGCCTTAATCTAGGCTTACCTGTAGGGCCAAGTGGTCTGTAAGGGTTTACAACCACTTTAAAGCATGTTAAACTGCACAGTGCTGACCACAGAAATCATAACTGGTGATCCCTGATACCGTGGTCAGTTTACGTGCCTCTGTCAGCCCGCAGTCTTTCCCTCTCCCTGCCTGTCAGCTCTTGTGTGTGAGCCAATATCCGACAGAGAGTCTAACTCAGAGTCCTCCAACTATTCTGCCGGCAAATAGTTGCGCACAGTCCCAGGCACTTTTTCTCCAAATGTCTTACCGGTTCCTGGCGTGGACCTCCCGGGAATATCATCTCTCTCGGGGTCCGGTTCCGGTTGCCTCTGGGGTAAGCCTCTACCGCGGCCGCGGGAAGCCTTCACGTTTCCCATCTTTCTCTGGGTGGGTGCAATGGGAACAAGTGCAGTAGAGGTGGTATCCGGAACAATGTCCACTGATGGCTCTCCAGCAACCGTAGCAATGACATTCCATCCAGGATCACTCACCGCGGCAGGTGCGGTAAACACAGGTCTGGCCACAGGCCCGAGGGCAACATCCTCCAATGTAGCGATGCCTGTGGCCCAGTCCACATAGTAGGCACGGGCGACCCAGTAGATTGGTCCACTCCAAACAAATACTCCCTGCAGTGTAGGCATCGGGCAAACAGGTGCAGTTGAACTGCCAGCCCCTCACATTTAGGGCACAGCATGCCCAGTGCCTCCACATCTCCGTTGGTATATAGGATGAAATGCCCATGCGGCTTCATTCGGATACCTGTATCCGTCAACAGGGTTCCTGGCCATGTAACACTCGCACCAGCGTTAGTAGAAGACATCCTAGGCCCTGACACTGACTGGGCCAACGAATACATCGATATACACGAATACAGTACATGGCTACTTTCCGATCCTCTCTCCGTGATCTCTCAGCTTCTTCCCTTTTGGCGCCAAACACACCCACGTGTCTCACGCAGGAAGCGGGAACTCCTCCCCTTTGGTCTTTTCCTTTTCTTTTGCAAGTAGCTCGCAGGTTTTCCTGGCTCCACCCACGGCCCACGCAGTTGCCCAAGTGATCTGCACACTTAACCCCTTTCTCTTTAGAACACAGTCCAGTGCCCTCTCACTTATAGACTCTCGGTGAAACACACAAAAAAAAAAACCTTTCAGTCCAGTTGTTAGAGGTAACGGCAAATCCCGGATTCGAGCCCCCATGTGTAGCGGTACCCCCGTAGGAGCTGCTGGTTTAAGTTTGGGCCTTGCACGTTACCTCACCTTTCGTTGTCTAGGGGATGAAATGTGAGTCTATAGAAACTTTAATGTCCACACAAGTTATAATCCTTTCTTTTTAGGCTTTATTCCACAACAACTTGCATAAGCAGAGGGATGGAGGGTTAGGGGAAGGTTCAGGCACACAATGCAGATCACTGGGGAGTTTCTAAGTTTCAAAGTCACACTCACCACTTTACTTCTAGTGGGTATTGCTCACCCGGATAGGCCCCTCTCACTTGGCCTAGCAGCCGGAATGGTGCACGAACGAATAAGAAAGAACAGTCTCTGCCACAGACCTTTAAGATGGTTACGTTGAACCATTCAGTTATCCTCTGCCACAGGATTTTAGTGCCCGGATATCCAGCCTTACAGTCTAAGAGCCTTTAAGCCAACCCGGCAGACTGTAAGGTTACTTTAGCTACGGTGCATCCTCCAATAGGGTCACCAGGCCTTCCGCAAGATACCAGCCTTCCGCTTGGTCCTCTCCTGGACAGGTCCTCCCCTGGTTTCCTCCATTGAGTGGCTTCTTCCCGCAGAAACGGACAGCACAGGATCACCTTCAAGCGTAGGCCCCAGTCAGGACAACTGGGCCTACCTGGCATAGATGCAGCCTCGGGCCAATGTGGCTCAGAGGCTAAAATTCCAGTAACACATGCCTCAAGCCAGGAGGGCCACGAGGCAAAGAAGAGCCCCAATAAAATGGCATCTGCCACTTAAGTATCCTTCCCCAGCATGCTCAGCGAGGAGACCACTCCCCACTGAGCTGTTCCCGGGGAAAAGCACCCAATGCACTTTGGCCTGTTTGTGTTCCAACATTGGCCTGGGGTGGTAATGCCACCTACAGGCAAACAGTGGGAAATCCTCCCAAACACAGCCATAGCTGGAACAGAGGCTGATTTAGCCTTAATTTTACCACTCCGAGATAACTACAAGCTCAGACTCCCACTAAATTTGAACATAGCGCCTGGTCATCAGGAGCAGGGTGCTACATATGTATTTTTTACCATCATGAACATGTTCCATAGAGTTGCTTTTAGCTTTGCACCTGTTAAGCAAACTGTAAAAGTAAACCGTTAAGCAAAGTTACAGTTACCTTCTGTCTGATCATTCAGGCGATTACCTATTCCAGCCCTCAAAAATTCCACTCGCCTGCTCGCATTTTGCAAGTGGAATTTAGTGCAGGGCGAGTGAGGAGCAGGGGTGGGCCAGGCTGACCGTTTCCTGGCTAAGCGATCAGCCAGGATACTGTCAGCCAGAGGACACAGAGCGGCAGGACCAGACTGCCCTGGCGCCGCTTTAAGCTGAGGCTGCAGCGCTCCCCTCCCTCTCTCTCTCTTCCTCCTCTTGTATCACACACACAGCGGGCATCACCCGCTGTGTGTCATGGAGCTGGGTCTGTGTTCAGCGGTGCAGTGTAACAAGGTCCTGCCCCCCTAGACCGGCTCATGTGATGGTAGATTGAATCAGCGTTCCGCCTATGAAACGAGCCGGTCTAAGGGGGCGGGACCTTGTTACACCGTGGCACTGAACACAGACCCAGCTCCGTGACACACAGCAGGAGATGCCCACTGTGTGTGTGTGATCCATCATCTATGGTGAGTATTGATGATAGGGCACAGTAAAGCTGCATTTGATGGGGCACAGTGAGGCTGCATTGATGGGGCATCGATGGGCTGAGGCTGCATTGACTAGCACAGTGAGGCTGCGTTCAGGGGCACAGTGAGGCTGTGCTCAGGGGCACAGCGAGTCTACGATCAGGGGCACAGTGAGGCTGCATTCAGGGGCACAGTTAGGCTGCGATCAGGGGCACAGTGAGGCTGCGCTCAGGGGCACAGTGAGTCTGCGATGAGGGGCACAGTGAGGTTGCATTCACGGGCACAGTGAGGCTGCGTTCATGGGCACAGTGAGGCTGTGTTCACGGGCACAGTGAGGCTGCGTTCATGGGCAGTGAGGCTACGTTCACGAGCACAGAGAGGCTGCGTTTAACAGGAAAAGTGAGGCTGCATTCATGGGCAGTGAGGCTGCGTTCATGGGCACAGTGAGGCTGAAATGATGGGCACAGTGGGAGTGCATTGATGGGCATAGTTAGGCTGCATTCATGGGCACAGTAATGCTGCATTTGATGGGCACAGTGAGGCTGCATTGATGGACACAGTGAGGCTGAATTGATGGGCACAGTGAGCGTGCATTGATGGGCACAGTAAGAGTGTATTTATGGGCACAGTGAAGCTGCATTCATGGGCACCGATAAAGCTCCATTTGATGGGCACATTGAGGCTGCATTGATGGGCACAGTGAGACTGCATTGATGGGCACAGTGAGGCTGCATTGATGGGCACAGTGATGGGCATAGTGAGGCTGCATTGATGGGCAAAGTGAGGCTGCATTGATGGGCAAAGTGAGGCTGCATTGATGGGCACAGTGAGAGTGCATTGATGGGCACAGTGAGGCTGCATTCATGGGCACCATAAAGCTGCATTTGATGGGCACAGTGAGGCTGCACTGATATGCTTTATGTTGATATTGTTAAATTTGTTGTTAATATTTATTTTTGGAACTTAATTCTGCTTAAAACATTTAACAGTGTAATTTCATGAGATAATTTACAAGGGCGTGTTTAGGGGCGGTCTTAGGGGTGGGGCAGGGAAGGGGTTGGGTCACCACAGCAAATTCCTAGACGTGTTGGACAATCCCTGACATTCCTGAAAAGTGGGCTTCTGAGGTCTGGAGTACCAGGGAAGGGTCCTTTTGCTGGGAGATGGCCTATTTAGCCAAGGGGAAGACTTCAGTCATTTCTAGGAGCAGATCTGCTTGTTGCCTCTTGGACATACACGCAGGGGAGAACTGATTGGACAGAACAGAGGCCAATTCCAAGTCTTCCTGACTCAAGTCTACATCTCAGGTGGGTTCTTCCACTGGGAACCAACAGAGGGCATCAGCATGGTCATTGAGCCTCCCTGCCTTGTAGTCTATGTTATAATTAAAACGGGCTAACCACGAAACCCATATTTGCTCCAAGGCTTCTAGTTTTGCAAAGTCCAAGAAGGCAAGGGGGGTTGTTATCTTTGTAGACCTCGATTGCAGCCCCGTGAGATATTCAGCAAATTTATTAATTGCCTACACAAAGGCTAACAGCTTCAGCTAAAATTAGCTATAGCTAAAGGGGTTTTGCTCAGAGGGTCTGAGGCTGTGACTTGCATAAGTAATCATTTGCTGTTTTGGCTCCCGCCATTGGGCTTGGATGGAAGGCAAGGGCCCTTTTTACCTTTAATTTTGTTTGGATCAGGACAAACGTCTCCTGTCTCAACAACATGCTCTAGATATTAGATCTTCTGCTGCATTAAGCGGCACTTGCTGGGTTTCAGCTTCAACCCATACCAGATGTGATACTCAAAGGTTTTAGAAAAGATGATAATATCATCTAAATAGATCAGGACGGTCTTGAAATTGTAGTCTTTTAGGTACCACTCCATCATTCTTTGAAAAGTACAGTGGCTTTGGTTTGTCCAAAAGGAATGCAACTGAATTTGTACAGTCCCAATAAGGTGATAAAAGCAGTTTTTGCTTAGTCCTGCTTTCTCACTGGGACCTACCAGTAGTCACTAACCAAATCCAAGGTGAAAAAGTAACAAGCCTGGCCCAACGTCATGAGCGACTTATCTCCCGAGACAGCGGGTAGGCATTCCGGTGAATATAGGCATTTGCGTTTTGAGCTGTTAACCATTCTCCTGAAACTTTGAGAGCTCTATGAGGTTCTATCATAATGGTAGTCCCTTGAAGCTTCCTGTGGGCCCAGATAGGTAATGAACAGACAACTTCTTGATGGGGGGGCAAACAGTATCTTTTGCTTAGGCTGTGTACGTACGATGCCTACTCATTTTGTCTGCCGTCTACCTTCTTTGTGGTAGGCTTCATAGGCTCCAATCACATTGAGCCATATGGCCCACAAGCCACTCCCTCATTTTTGCCCACAAAGCTTCTCAACCTCTGCCAAGAAACGGGATATGTTCTGATCTTTTAGAACATTTATGCCCAGGAAAATGGGTACAGAGGAAATCGCTCCACCAACTGGTTGAACATCTGAACTGGTCCTAGGTCTCGAACTGCTGCACATAGAAATCACACTCCATAATGGTAACTTCAGACCTGGTGTCTATTAGGCAAAGCACAAGCTGATCGTTCACTGGGGTGGTAACCACAGGGCTCAGGGTAACCATGGACTCTTGTCTTGTTAGACATTAATGTGAAGTCCCTGGAGATCATCCTCCTCCCTGGGAACCTCTAGTTTAAAAGTTGAGAAGAGGTACCCTTATTCTCAGGGAGACCACAGGTCCTGGCCAGGTGCCCATAGCGCACACACCAGCAGCATCTCCAGTCTTCATCTGGGTCTCTCCACAATAGATTTCCACCCTTGGAGAATTGTGCCAACTCCTGCTTGACTGTAAACATTTCCTGTCACATGGATGCCACATTTTGTCCCAGCTCCCATATAGCTGTTTGCAGGGCAGACGGTAAAGGGGCTAAAGCACCGTAATAGTGGCTTCTGCATCTTCCTATTCTCAGACCACCACCTCCACCACAAAATCATTGAAAGTACGGGGGGGGGGAGAGACCTCACTCATTTCTGCAAAGCTTGCCGGACAGGGCCAACGCTCACCCCTCCGTTGAACTGGCCTTGTAACAGTTTGTTTGGAGTGCCTTGGTTAAACCCCTGTCGGTCTGTCTTCTCTAACCAATTTCTGCTTGTTGTGGGCAGGGCCATCTGGTTGTTATCCAACGTGGAGTAACAGTACATAGAAACCAAGGCATGTGCACAGTGTATTAGAGCAAAGTTAAACAACAAACGGCACTTGGTAATAGCAGCACAAACTCTCCTAGTAGTTCCAACAATCTGGCGACAGGGCCTAAATATCATGGCCAACTCAGCGTAATGGTCCTCACAGTAGGATTATTATAGTCTCTATGTGGTAGAAGACTTATGCCACTGGCTATTAGCCACCTCCTTCATCAGATACTATCTAGATGGTATCGTAAGCTTACGATACCATCTAAATAGTATCTGATGAAAGAGGTGGCTAATAGCCAGGGTGGTGGCATAAGTGCACAGAAAGCAGAAGGTAGTTTTGATCCCCAACCCCTTAGGGAAAAGGTAAGCTGGTTGGCAGAATCAGGCGTGAAGTCCTTGCTCTGCCCCTCCCCCACCGAAACCATTCCCTGCTCTAGACACACTGTCCCTCACCAGCAAGTTGCTGTCCCCAACCTAGCCACTACGCAAATGCATGCCAACTGCAGGGAGATAGTGATATTCATTAGCACTGCCCTCAATAGGGATAGTTGCGGAGGTCATTGAGCGCAGCAGTGTCCAATCAGATATCTGTTCCCCTGAAGACACCTGTGGAGGCCTCAGAGGAACAAGAGTTCCCCTTAAGCCCCGTACACACGGTTGGACTTTTGGCCAGCAAACTTCATTTTGAGCAAGTTGGACCAACAATCCGACCGTGTGTACGCTCCATCGGACAAACTTTTTTTGCTTTTTTCTTGTTTTCATCGGACAAAAGTTGGGTCTGCAAACGGACAAACTTTTGCCCAACAAAAGTCAGATGGAGCAAAGTCCGACCGTGTGTACAGAAAACCATCGGACTTTTGTCCAATGGACAAAACAACTAATGTTAAAATCAACCAACAATAGCAGAAGTTGACCTAAGGGTGGCGGTAAAGAGCAGAAAAACAACGTGATGTTGCAAAAAGTTTTGGGAAAGTTTGCAGAAAAGTCAGAGCGTGTGTATGCGAGCCTCGGAAATGGCTGAAAAGGCCCGAGGACACCTCGGCTGACCTTGGCAAACCTCGGAAAGACTTAGTTCCCGATATTTGCGGAGGTCAGTTGTGCTGTCCTCTGGCCTTTCCGTGCATTTCCGAGCGGCGTCGATCGGCTCCGATCAGCGACGTTTGGCTCTGCTCGGCTCTGGCGTCCCCCCACCTCAGGCCAAAAGCAGCACTGCACACCGCTTTGGCCTGAAATCGTGCTAGTTTTGCGAGACAACACTCGCAAACCGAGTTACGATTTTTTCAAATACAGTGCTCGTATTGAGAAACTCTCGTTAACCGTGTTACTCACAATCCGAGGTTCCACTGTAATCACATACCACAAGAAATAAACTGATGGGAGTTTTAACCCTTCTCTACTCTATCCTAAACAGAAAAAACTATTTGACTATTTGCACAAACACTTTAACAAACATTTTTTTATAGTGATTAATTTTAAATTTCTATCTTACACTAATTCTAGGTTGAGTGTTACCTAGATAAACAAAGACAAAGCTGGATTATCAAGACATTTTACTAAAAATATTTTTTGGGGTGAAAAGTATACAGGATTACATTTAGGATTCCACTGATTCTAGTAACAATCTCCAGAGTACAATGTGCTTGTAATAATGTAGAATGGAAGGACTAATAAAGCTTTGTCTCAAACTCCCAGCAATCAATGTCATAAACCACTGAAGGTCAAGGCTCATGTGCAGCACAAACATAGAGGCTCCTGGGAATCTGCAAATGAATGTCAATTCTCTAAAAGTAATTGTTTCCACATTGAGAAATTACAGATGGGATCTATCATTAGGACCCATTTCAGTATAAATATATAATTCCTTTAAAAATGTCAAGTAACCATTAGCTTGGTTTTTAGCGATGTTTTAGCGATGTTAAAAGTATCAATTTAGAGCAGACTTGTATTTATTGCACACAACAAAAAACAAAAATGCCCAAGGGACTTTTAAAGAGCACACCTCAAGTAAAATGTATAAATGATTTATTTAACAAACATGTAAATAAAAAAATGAATACAGAAAAAACAACATATTAAATATCAAATCAATATTTCATTTTTGTCATAGACTATTCCATGAGATCTGAATGTATCATACAGATAACTGACAGTAGTCTAGGATGACGGTGCTAGGTCTCGACACGTTTCACGAGAGGAGTCTCGCTTCTTCGGGAGAAGCACAGATAGATGCGATTGATGGAGGACTCCTGGCGTACTAGCTGGTATAGATGACTCTTTTTGATAATCAAAAAATGAATTTTGTTTGTTTTCTGTAATGCAGAGAAGGAAAGCACTATCAGAAGCAGGCTCTTTTTTCTGCAGCAGGTACAATACATTGCTGACCACTGTCTTTCTTCCCCTCAAACAGAGCAGCAAAGACAAAAATAATATAACCACATGTCTGGCGATAGGGGACCAGGATGGGGGTTCCATTGATAACAGTGTGTGTTGCCATATGGCAGACCATAAAGCAGCTGTGTGGAGCGATGCTAGAAATAGAACCAAAAACAACCGTCAGACAAAAAGCCCTAAATAGAAACGACTGTGGGATAAAACGGATGACCGCTATAAACACTGGAAACAGTCTCTGATAGTGCCAATGATGTTAAAAACAAAGGAAAGTTTATTATAACATCATTCTGAGAAGATATATGTCAATAATTGCAGAGCTCTCCTCAGGCATATGTAAATACCGATCAGCATGAACATCTGTATGAGTAACTTTACATGCGGTTGGCTGTGGTCCAGCCCTGTGGGACAGTGCTGCGGTGGTCTGGCTGCGCTTCTCGTCTGCAATAAGCAGAACCCGGTGGAAGGGGATGGGTGTCAGGTCGGGTGGATAAAGTCAACCATAAGGCTGGGGGTCACCAAAACTGTGCAGCAACTCAGCCGCCGGGAGAGGAAGGACCGGCCAGCAGCTGCGTAGACAGACAGGAGAAGCGTGACGTCATCCGCTCGGGGGACTCTGGTCCAAGATGAGGTGTGATGCGTGGAGGTACAGATGGAACGCAAGCCCAAAAATAAAAATTTGACTTACAGGTAAATTACTATCTTGACTACATAATTGACTACAAAATTAACAGCGCTACTACGTTTACACCTATTTGAAATATTTCTGTACCTTATCTCATTCTCACCAATATCCAATTCATGTAACGTGCAAAAGATGCGAACAAAAAATATACACATATAAAAAGAGTAAGATCTTAAAAGTTGATCTGATCAACACTATGGGGGTTATTTACGAAAGGCAAATCCACTTTGCACTACAAGTGCAAACTACAAGTGCAAAGTGCACTTAAAATTGCACTGAAAGAGCACTTGGAAGTGCAGTCACTGTAAATCTGAGGGGAATATCTGAAATGAGGGGAAGCTCTGCTGATTTTATCATCCAATCATGTGCGAGCTAAAATGCTGTTTTTTATTTTCCTTGCATGTCCCCCTCAGATTTACAACGACTGCACTTCCAAGTGCACTTTCAGTGCAATTTTAAGTGCACTTTGCACTTGTAGTTTGCACTTGTAGTGCAAAGTGGATTTGCCTTTTGTAAATAACCCCCAATGTCTGTCTACAATATTTGTTTCATTGGCACCAGAAAAGAGATTGTTTGCAAGTCATTTTTGTCACCAGCACTTTTTGCAAGTCTGTGTATGGATTAATAAATTCTATCAAATGAGCTTCACGTTGGCAAACATTGAATTGTTTCCTGATCTTTGCCCTAGTTTCGTGTTTCATGTTTTTTTTTTTGTACTCATACATTTTTACACATTTACATTAAAAGTGCCATACTTTGTACTTTATTACTTGCATATCTTGTATCAGCATATAGTGTAGGCTGCTTTATTGTATGTCGTAGTTCTGAGACCTTACCGCGGATTATATTTTCTATATATTTATGTACAGCTTTTGTCAGCCACATAGTCCTGGATTGGTTTAGGGTTGAGCTGTAGTTTTCAGCAGGCTCCAGTAAAATTCATACCTCAGCCATATCTTAACAACTTCACTGGTCCTCTGATGTCAAGGAAACACCTTAGAGCACTGATTACACTTGAGGTATCCATAGATTCTATAACTCTATTGTGTACTGCATGCAGGTGAACAAAGCTGTCCATAGTTTTCATTTGGTTGCCCACCTCAAGTTCTGCATGCTATTACTGTCCATGGTCCAAAAACATAAAAAACATTAAAAAAAACATGAGTAATGGGTAGGTCGGTTCTTAACTTGTCAGACCGACATTTGCTATTGTTGATACTTTCCTCTTAATTTTGGACACTGAACGCAATTGTGAAGTATGGCAGCAACCTGACTTTTTTGTCCCTACAGTCCAGAGGCCTGCAGCTCTTCTAGTATCCTTGGTGAAATGTCTGTATTGGTGCTTAACCTTTTCATGATGATGTGTGACAATGCGAAGACTGCAAGGTATAATAAGGGGATTCTATTTTTGCTCTCCCAATTAGACTTGTTTAAACGATCACCAACCCCTAACATACCATTGCTGTCAATGACTGGGTTCAAGTTGGCGATTGGTTTATTTTTTGGAATGTCCTATTTGTCCCTTACATCTCCTTTCTTTGTTAAAGATACTCTGTTGGAAATTGTATAATATGATTGGTTCATTTTGAGCCAAATCTTTTGCAGAAGTAGTCAGAGGTTCATTTCCATGCAAACCCTTTGTTCGTTGGAACAGTCAACCTAGCAAGACTAAGATTTTACCAGCCAGGTGCCATAAGTGGGGGTGATAATTTGCAGCTCTTGAAGTAGGAATCACTTGCATTTTATTTGGTAACTTGTGTTCGGTAGATGCTAGCAAGGACATATGCATGTTTTCATTGAGGAAACAATGTAAGCATTAGTCCTACATGATTAGAGCAGATTTTGAGAGTATATAGTGTTATATGTCCTTTTATGCGGAAAAAAAAATGAAATTTTGGTTTAACTGGGGATCTGTTGCTCTGTTCATTTATAATGTAGTACATCCTGGTAGCTTTCTCTGGTTTGCCCTCTGGGTATTTCTTGACCAAACATACCTTGGCACAATTGGGACTTGGGGCCTGAAGTAAATCTTGCAATACTATACACTCTGCTGAACTTATCTAACTATTGCATATGTATTAATTTGCTAGACTAATCTATCAGAGTATGCTAGGCCTAATGATATAATGTTAGCTATGAAAACAGACTCATTTGCTTAGTAAACAAGTTACATTTATTTCCTTTAAAAATAGGAATATCATATACTAACAACAGATATCTATAAAATCTATAACAGTAATAATAATAATAAAAGATACTTATCCTCAACCTTGCTGGCTGAGCTCAAGATGGAAAAGAGCTAGGCCTCTGTGGGCCGCATGACTTAGGCCCAAACAGCAGTCAGAGCAAAGTCCCAGCAAGATGGCAGAGAGACAGCCTCATGGCAGGCTTTGCAGCGAAGAGAGAGACAGAGCTCTCCCAAACAGTCCTTTTTACAAAACTCTCTCGTCACTCATTCAAACTCCCCCCATTGCCAGCCCCCTTTGCTTTGGCCCAATCAGTGTTCACATGACAATCCTCCTCATATTACTGACTGTCCTGCCATAATTGGCCTCTGGGGGCCGTATTTCAGCCCATGCGCCTGGGCCGTCTTTGTCATCAATCTATTTGAAGCTTCTAGCACACCAGGTGGGCTGGAGACAAGCCCTTTTTGCTATGCATATTCTGTTTGGGGACTGCAAGTGTCATCATGGCTGATCTTGGTTGTAAAAACAGATGTGTAGAAACTTTAGAAATATAACCATAGACCATGATGCCCTCCAACAGGGCCCTCTCCACAAACTTTAGTACAGGAAAGAAAACTGCTGGTGAATCTGGGACATGCGTTTTTTGCTAACCACCAAGGTGCGAGGCAGGGCTGGCTGTAACTGAACTGTGGATTGTCAGGAGGTGGGGTAGAATGCATAATTGTAACATGTTTTTCAGTACTGCATTCTGTACACTTGCTTACAACTTTATTGAGCATGTATTGCATAATCCAAATTTCTTGAGAAATGTCTTGTGCTCTTGCAAAGTCATTAATCGGGGCTTGGATCTGAACCTGGGACCTCTGTTGTGTCCAGCAGTAGTAATTCTTGCTGAGCCACCTGGGATGCTGCCCAGCTTGCAGGACAATTCCTTAACCACTTGACCACTGGGCACTTAAACCCCCTTCCTAACCAGACCAATTTTCAGCTTTCCGTGCTCTCACAATTTGAATGACAATTACTCAGTCACGCAACGCTGTACCCATATGCAATTTTTGTAATTTTTTTCACACAAATAGAGCTTTCTTTTGGTGGTATTTAATTACCGCTGGGTTTTAAATTTTTTGCGCTATAAATGAAAAAGACCAAAAATTCGGTAAAAAATAAATAAAATGTTTTCTTTGTTTCTGTTAAAATTTTGCAAATTAGTAATTTTTCTTCATAAATTTTGGCTAAAATTTATACTGCTACATATCTTTGGTAAAAATAATCGAAATCGGTGTATATTATTTGGTCGGTGTAAAAGGTAGAGTCCACAAGCTATGGTGCCAATCACTGAAAATTGATCACGCCTGAAGTACTGACGGCCTATCTAATTTCTTGAGACCCTAACATGCCAGGAAAGTACAAATACCCCCAAATGACCCCTTTTTGGAAAGTAGACATTCCAAGGTATTTAGAAAGAGGCACAGTGAGTTTTTTGAAGTTGTCATTTTTTCCCACAATTCTTTTCAAACTCAAGATTATTTTTTCTTTTTTTTTAACAAAATTTTCATATTATCAGGTAATTTCTCACACACAGCATATGCATACCACAAATTACACCCCAAAATACCTTCTACTACTCCTCCTGAGTATGGCGATACCACATGTGTGAGACTTTTACACAGCGTGGCCACATACAGATGCCCAACATGCAGGGAGCACCATCAGGCGTTCTACGAGAATAAAGTACATATCTAATTTCTTGACTACCTCTTGCACTTTTGAAGGCCCTGCAGCACCAGAACAATTGAACTGCCCAAAAAAGGACCCCATTTTGGAAAGAAAACACCCCAACGTATAATCTATGAGGCATAATGAGTCTTTTGAACATGTAATTTTTTTCTACAAGTTTTTGGAAATTGTGGAAAGAAAATGAAAATGCATATTTTTTTACACAAAGTTGACCATTTATACAATATTTCTAACACATAGCATGTACATAACAAAAATTACTCCCCAAAATATATTCTGCTACTCCTCCTAAGTATGGCGATACACCATGTGGAAGACTTTTCCACAGCCTGGCCACATACAGAGGCCCAACATGCAGGGAGCACTAGCAGGCGTTCTAGGGGCATACATTTCAAGTCTAATTTGACTATCTATTACACTTTGAAAATTTGAAAAGGAATGCCCCTGGGATAGTGTGGACTAGGACAATGATATGGAATTAGCAAGAGAGTATATATAAAAAGTAGAAAATATTTATTAAATATAGTAAACAAAATTATGACAATATACAAGAATTACAAAAAAATATTAAAAGCAATAGAACTGACTTGAAATTGGAGTTGTCAATATACATAATTCCACATCCAAATGTTGACAGGTGAGTCAATGCAAAAGGGGGTAGATAATACCCAACATGTTTCAGAAACAAAGGGCTGAGTTTATTCAGAGCACATTTGTATAGTTCCTTCTTCAGGGTTTATGTATGGGCAGTAGGGATGAGCTTGGTGTTCGAGTCGAACATAGGTTCGACTCGAACATCGGCTGTTCGCGCGTTCGGCGAACAACGAACAATTTGGGCCGTTCGCGCCAAATTCGAGTGACGCGAACGGCCCACAATACACTGCGCCATCGCAGTGTAATCCCGGCGCTGTGATTGGCCAAGCATGCACTGTGACCCTGCATGTTTGGCCAATCACAGCGCCGGCAGCAAGGAGAGCAATGATTGGCCACAGGCAGGATGCCTGTGGCCAATTATAGCTGAGGGGGTTTAGTACACGCCCCACACTATAAAAGGCAGCCAGCGCAGCGGCCTTGTGTAGTGTGTTCCGGAGCAGGGAAAGTGAAGGATAGGCAGGGACAGTGTCAAATCTTGTCAAATCTATTCTTTGCTAAACCTTGTGTGTAGGGACAGAGAAGGATAGGCAGGGAGAGTGTCAGTGTCATATTCTTTGCTAAACCTTGTGTGTAGGGAGAGAGAAGGATAGGCAGGGAGAGTGTCAGTGTCATATACTTTGATAAACCTTGTGTGCAGGGAGAGAGAAGGATAGGCAGGGGACAGTGTCAGTGTCATATTCTTTGCTAAACCTTGTGTGCAGGGAGAGAGAAGGATAGGCAGGGAGAGTGTCAGTATCATATACTTTGATAAACCTTGTGTGCAGGGAGAGAGAAGGATAGGCAGGGGACAGTGTCAGTGTCATTGTTGCTAAGCCTCCTGCACATTATACACCTGAAGTTAGCCCGTATTGCTGCTTTTTCCTGGTGTGTTACACCAACAGGATTTTGCGGCACTTACAGCGGGCGGAGTGTGCCTCCTGACCATATTACACCTTAACTTAGCCTGTATTGCTGCTTTTTCCTGGTGTGTTACACCAACAGGATTTTGCGGCACTTACAGCGGGCGGAGTGTACCTCCTGACCATATTACACCTTAACTTAGCCTGTATTGCTGCTTTTTCCTGGTGTGTTACACCAACAGGATTTTGCGGCACTTACAGCGGGCGGAGTGTACCTCCTGACCATATTACACCTTAACTTAGCCTGTATTGCTGCTTTTTCCTGGTGTGTTACACCAACAGGATTTTGCGGCACTTACAGCGGGCGGAGTGTGCCTCCTGACCATATTACACCTTAACTTAGCCTGTATTGCTGCTTTTTCCTGGTGTGTTACACCAACAGGATTTTGCGGCACTTACAGCGGGCGGAGTGTACCTCCTGACCATATTACACCTTAACTTAGCCTGTATTGCTGCTTTTTCCTGGTGTGTTACACCAACAGGATTTTGCGGCACTTACAGCGGGTTGAGTGTGCCTCCTGACCATATTACACCTTAACTTAGCCTGTATTGCTGCTTTTTCCTGGTGTGTTACACCAACAGGATTTTGCGGCACTTACAGCGGGCGGAGTGTACCTCCTGACCATATTACACCTTAACTTAGCCTGTATTGCTGCTTTTTCCTGGTGTGTTACACCAACAGGATTTTGCGGCACTTACAGCGGGCGGAGTGTGCCTCCTGACCATATTACACCTTAACTTAGCCTGTATTGCTGCTTTTTCCTGGTGTGTTACACCAACAGTATTTTGCGGCACTTACAGCGAGCGGAGTGTGCCTCCTGACCATATTACACCTTAACTTAGCCTGTATTGCTGCTTTTCCCATTTCCCTGCAGGCCATTAGAATGTCTGAAAGGCAAACAAGGAGAGGCAGACAGTCAGGAGCCAATAAAGAGGGCAAGCAGGCTCTGTGTCTAGAGACAACAGTGCTGGTCGTGGACGCGGTGCATCGCCATCAGCACGTGGCCATGGGACACGCTTGTCCTTCTTTTCGGCAGCTGGACGTGTTGAGCCGCATCATGCCGAAGACTTGGTAGAGTGTATGACCAAGCCCTCCTCATCCTCCTCATCCTCTCTCACCCAGGCTCAGGGTACTGGCAAAGCAGCTGCCAAAGCGTCCTCTTCCCTGGTATCAATGTCATCATCAGTCACTCCTTCCCTAGACCAACCATGTCCTCCTGAGGAGTCCCCCGAACTGTTTGAGCACAGTGTTGGGTACATGCTCCAGGAGGATGCCCAGCGTTTCGAAGGGTCTGATGATTATACCCAGTTAGAGGAAGGCAGTAGCGTGAGAGCAGAGAGAGGGGATGCTCAAGAAGGACACCAATCTGGCAGTCATGTTCCAGCAGCTATAGCATACTGCCAGATTGGCTCCAGTGATGAGGAGGGAGGGGATGATGAGGTCACTGACTCCACGTGGGTGCCTAATAGGAGAGAGGAGGAGGAGGAGGAGGAGGATGAGGAGGAGGCACATCTCCAACGAGGCAGGATGCCCTCGGGGGGCCAGCGTAAGGGCAGCACACCGACGGAATCACACCACAGAGCTCCGCCTGTGCAGGGCGCTGCCTCTGCCCGTTATTCAAAAAGTTCTTTGGTGTGGGCCTTTTTTGAGTCGAGTGCATCAGATCGCACAGCTGCTGTTTGCAACATATGTCTCAAGCGTATATCGCGTGGCCAAAACATCACCCACTTGGGCACCACATGCTTGACCAGACATATGTTGACCTGCCATGCAGCTCGTTGGCAAGCCTACCTTAAAGACCCACACCAAAGAACAAAGCTGACCTCTTCTTGCACCGCATCAGCTGGGATCTCCAACCCCACTATACCTTCAGTCCTCTCTGAAACCTGCTCTGAGAGGAATGAAGGTGTAGAATTAGGTGTGTCACAGCCAAGTACTTGCGGGCAGTCTGCTAGCAGTACACCAACGTCCGATTCTAGCAGGCAAATTTCCCTGCCCCAGCTGCTGGACCGTCGAAAGAAGTTCACTCCCAGCCATCCACATGCCCAGCGGTTGAATGCTAGCTTGGCTAAATTGCTAGCGCTTCAACTGCTGCCTTTTCAGTTGGTAGACTCGGCCGCCTTCCGTGAGTTTGTGCAATGTGCGGTTCCTCAGTGGCAGGTTCCCAAACGCCACTTTTTCTCATGGAAGGCGATTCCGGCTCTCTACCGGCATGTGGAAGGCAATGTCTTGGCCTCGCTGGACAGGGCGGTCAGCGGTAAGGTGCATATTACCGCTGACTCATGGTCCAGCAGGCATGAACAGGGACGTTACCTTTCTTCATTGGGTCACTCTTTTGGCAGCTGGGAAGGATGCAGGACAAGGTGCAGTAGTGTTGGAGGTTGTTCCACCGCCACGCCTCCAAAATGCTACTACTGGTTGTGACACACCTCTGTCCTCCACCCCCTCCTCTTCTTCTTCCTCCGTGGCCTCTTCCTGTGCTTTGTCCTCGGAACCAGCGGTGCTCCGTAGGCGTTCAAGGGGCTATGCAAGTACGCAGGCAAAAAGATGCCATGCCGTGCTTGCGCTGGTGTGTTTGGGGGACAGGAGCCACACTGGGGCAGAGGTTCTGTCTGCTCTGCAGGGGCAGGCTGAGAGGTGGTTGACGCCATGCCAGCTTAAGCCAGGAATGGTAGTTTGCGACAATGGCACCAACCTCCTCTCCGCTCTCCGACAGGGACAACTGACCCATGTGCCCTGTGTGGCTCACGTCCTTAACCTGGTGGTGCAGCGGTTCTTGGACAGGTACCCGGGCTTACAGGATGTCCTGAGGCAGACCAGGAAAGTCTGTGTGCATTTCCGCAGATCTTATAATGCCAGTGCTCGCCTGGCTGAGCTGCAAAAGGAGTTGAACCTGCCCAAGAACCGCCTTATATGTGACATGCCCACCAGGTGGAACTCAACGTTGGCCATGCTGCAGCCGCTGCACACGCAGCAGAGGGCCATCAATGAGTACCTGTGCGACTACGGCACCAGGACAGGGTCAGGGGAGCTCGGGTTTTTTTCACCACGCCAGTGGGGCATGATCAGGGATGCATGCACTGTCCTGGCACCATTTGAGGAGGCCACGAGGATGGTGAGCAGTGACAGTGCATGCATCAGTGACACTGTACCTCTTGTCCACCTGTTGGAACATACGCTGCGTGGAATAATGGACAGGGCACTTGAGGCAGAACAGAGGCAAGAAGAGGAGGACTTCCTTGCCTCTCAAGGCCCCCTTTACCCAGACAGTGTTCCTTCTGTCCCACCCATCGCACAGGAAGAAGAGGAGGAGGAGGATTGTGTCAGCATGGAGGTGGAGCCTGGCACTCAGCATCATCAGCAGCAGTCTTTTAGGGATGATTTACAGTCCCAAGAAACCAGTGGACTTGTACGTGGCTGGGAGGAGGTGGCTGCGGATCATGTCGTCCTTAGTGACCCAGAGGACTCCGGACCGAATGCCTCAGCTAACCTACGCTGCATGGCCTCCCTGATCCTGCAAAGTCTGCGGAAGGATCCTCGTATTCTTCGGATCAAGGAGAGGGACCATTACTGGCTGGCCACTCTCCTTGATCCACGGTACAAGGGTAAGGTTGCGGACCTTATCTTACCGTCGCAGAGGGAGCAGAGGATGAGACAACTCCGGGAGGCTTTGCAGAAAGGTCTGTGCAATGTGTTCCCAGAGACTGGGAGGTTACAAACTCCTGGTCCTGGACAACGAGTTGCTGAGGCTTCGGTCAGTTAAAGAAGGAGCGGTGGGGAAGGTGGCCGTCTGACCGAAGCGTTCAGACAATTCTTTAGTCCGCAGCCCCAAGGTATGATCAGTTCCAGCAACCATCGCCAGCGTCTGATATACATGGTGCAGGAATACCTAGGCGCAAGGTCAGACTTGGACACCTTCCCCACCGAAAATCCTCTGGCTTACTGGGTCTTGAGGATGGATCACTGGCCAGAGCTTGCACAGTATGCAATTGAGCTACTGGCCTGTCCTGCATCCAGCGTTCTTTCAGAACGCACATTCAGTGCTGCTGGAGGATTTGTCACGGATCACAGGGTGCGCCTGTCCACCGACTCTGTTGATCGACTGACCTTCATAAAGATGAACCAGTCTTGGATCACCACCAGCTACCAAACACCTGAAGCTGATATAACAGACTAATTTATTTTCAAATGTCACATCCCTTCAAGACTGATGCTGATGCTGAGAGACTGTCCTGTTATGTTGACTGACTATCCTCCTCCTCCTCAATGATCCGATTGACGATGATAGCTTGGAAGAACATTTTTGTTTCTGGGTGCCGCCACCAGTGGCTAAGGCCCAATTTTTCAGCCCCTGTTTAACAGGGGTGTGATATTACAATTTTTTATGCAATGCTTTGCAGCAGGGCTCATTCCTGCACTCCAACTAGAGTATCTGGGAGTGGTTGCAGTGTCGTGGCACCAGCACCAGTGGCTAAGGCCCAATTTTTCAGCCCCTGTTTAACAGGGGCGTGTAATTACAATTTTTGATGCAATACTTTGCAACAGGGCTCATTGCTGTGCTCCAAGTACAGTATCTGTGAGGGGTTGCAGTGTTGTGGCACCAGTGCCTAAGGTCCAATTTTTATGCCCCTGTTTAACAGGGGCATGTAATTACAATTTTTTATGCAATGCTTTGCAGCAGGGCTCATTCCTGCACTCCAACTAGAGTATCTGGGAGAGGTTGCAGTGTCGTGGCACCAGCACCAGTGGCTAAGGCCCAATTTTTCAGCCCCTGTTTAACAGGGGCGTGTAATTACAATTTTTGATGCAATACTTTGCAACAGGGCTCATTGCTGTGCTCCAAGTACAGTATCTGTGAGGGGTTGCAGTGTTGTGGCACCAGTGCCTAAGGCCCAATTTTTAACAGGGGCATGTAATTACAATTATTGATCTAATAATTCACAGCAGGGCCCATTCCTGCGCCCACCAAGACTAACTGTGAGGCCTTACAGTGTTGTGTCAACACCACCACCATCACCACCACCAAAGGCCCAATTTTTCAGCCCCTGTTCAACAGGGGCATGCAATTACAATTCTTGATCTAATAATTCACAACAGGGCCCATTCATGCGCCCACCAAGAGTAACTGTGAGGGCTCACAGTGTTGTGGCAACACCAACATGTAAGGGGCAAATTTCAGCTGAGTATATACGGCAGGCCCCTACTTTCAAACATCCAACTTACAAACGACTCCTCCTTGCAAACGGAAGGATACAACAGGAAGTGAGAGGAAATCTACCCCTAGGAAGGCAAATTCTCTCCTGTAAGAGTTAATATGGGAAAAAAGTGTCTCCTCTCCACTGATGCTTTATCACCAATTCTTGTTTCAATGAAAACCCCAAATTTTCAAAAAACATTTGTCATTAGGACGGAAAGTGAGGTGAACTGTTCTGAACAGGTGCACACTGCACAGACAGCAAAACAAATGTTACAGGGGTGATAATCCTTCCCTATGTTTTCCAAAAAGCTTAAAAATAGATTTTTTGCCTGGAGCTACACTTAAACAATGTACCTGTTCAAAATTACAAACAGATTCTACATCAGAACAAACCTACAGTCCCTGTCTTGTATGCACCGCCTGTATACGGCTGTTCAGAGTATATAGGGCCTTTTTTATTTTGTGTGCGGGGTTCCCCTTAATATCCATACAAGACCCAAAGGGGCTGGTAATGGGCTCGGGTAGGGGGGGGGGGGGGGTTATGATGGGGTAGCTATGCCATTTTTCTTAAATATTTTCATCCATATTACCGGGACCAGACATTACATTAAAGCCGCAAGCAGTTTTAAATGGCTTTTTTTCCTTTAGAAACTTAATTTTGTGCAGGGACAGTTCTAAACATGGGAAACACGTGGCACTTCACAGGCATACTTTAGACACCCCCCAGGTACGATATTTAAAGGAATATTTGACTTTTTTTTTTTCACTTAATGCATCATTAAAATGACTGCTCCAGAAAAACGGCCGTTTTTAAAACTTATTTTTTGCATTGATACATGTCCCCTGGTGCAGAACCCGGGTTCCCAAACCCTTTTTAGGACAATAACATGCATAATAGTCGTTATAATTAGCACTTTAGATTTCGAACGTTCGCATCCATTGTATTTAATAGGGTTCTAAAGTTCGTGCGAACTTTCGGTCCGTTCGCGGGTTCTGGTGCGAACCGAACCCGGGGGTGTTCGGCTCATCACTAATGGGCAGAAATTTTTAATTTTCTAATGAAAAAGTAAGATATTGCATCAACATACAGGTGAATTGAATAATATTAAATAGTTTTTTTCTTTTTTTCTTTTTCTCTTATAGGGAACAATTTATATATATATATATATATATATATATATATATATATATATATATATATATATATATATGCATCCAATGATAGATTAAAATGTATTCAGTGATTAGTAAAGTGCACAGAACTTACATCCCACAAGAATATTTGCATATGTAGACAACATGGACATGTCAGATGGATGGATCCTTGGAGAGCAGGGAGTCCAGCCTAGATGTAGTCATGCACAGCCAAAAAGGGACCTGGCCCTTTAAAGGGGTAGTATAGGTATATGAATACTGGTATCCAACCAAGTATTGAAGATTTTCAAGTAGTGGGGTCAGGCATATTGAGATCTACTGATGAACGGGCCCAAGCAGCACACCAAAGTGAAATCTAGTGGGAATAAAAAATATAGTAAAAGATGAGAATGCGGAAGGGTAATATGAAGTTCCAGATGGGTGTGGAATCAACTACTGGCTAGAAGGTTATACTAAGTATTCATATGAATAATGTTCCCATACCTTGGTTCCTGTGTTGGGGTACAGTGGGGCAAAAAAGTATTTAGTCAGCCACCAATTGTGCAAGTTCTCCCACTTAAAAAGATTAGAGAGGCCTGTAATTGTCATCATAGGTATACCTCAACCATGAGAGACAAAATGTGGAAACAAATCCAGACAATCACATTGTCTGATTTGGAAAGATTTTTTTTTACAAATTATGGTGGAAAATAAGTATTTGGTCACCTACAAGCAAGATTTCTGGCTCTCACAGACCTGTATCTTCTTCTTTTAGAGGCTCCTATGTCCTCCACTCATTACCTGTATTAATGGCACCTGTTTGAACTTGTTATCAGTATAAAAGACACCTGTCCACAATCTCAAACAGTCACACTCCAAACTCCACTATGGTGAAGACCATAGAGCTGTCGAAGGACACCAGAAACAAAATTGTAGACCTGCTCCAAGCTTGGAAGACTGAATCTGCAATAGGCAAGCAGCTTGGTGTGAAGAAATCAACTGTGGGAGCAATAATTAGAAAATGGAAGACATACAAGACCACTGATAATCTCCCTCGATCTGGGGCTCCACGCAAGATCTCACCCCTTGGGGTCAAAATGATCACAAGAACAGTGAGCAAAAATCCCAGAACCACACGGGGGGACCTAGTGAATGACCTGCAGAGAGCTGGGACCAACTTAACAAAGGTTACCATCAGTAACACACTACGCCGCCAGGGACTCAGATCCTGCAGTAACAGACGTGTCCCCCTGCTTAAGCCAGTACATGTCCGGGCCTGTCTGAGGTTTGCTAGAGAGCATTTGGATGATCCAGAAGAGGATTGGGAGAATGTCATATGGTCAGATGAAACCAAAGTAGAACTGTTTGGTAGAAACACAACTCGTCGTGTTTGGAGGAGAGAGAATGCTGAGTTGCAACCAAAGAACACCATAACTACTGTGAAGCATGGGGGTGGCAACATCATGCTTTGGGGCTATTTCTCTGCAAAGGGAACAGGACGACTGATCCGTGTACATGAAATAATGAATGGGGCCATGTATCGTGAGATTTTGAGTGCAAACCTCCTCCCATCAGCAAGGGCATTGAAGATGAAACGTGGCTGGGTCTTTCAGCATGACAATGATCCCAAACACACCCTGGCCTAGCCAGTCTCCAGATCTCAACCCCATAGAAAACCTTTGGAGGGAGTTGAAAGTCTGTGTTGCCCAACGACAGCCCCAAAACATCACTGCTCTAGAGGAGATCTGCATGGAGGAATGGGCTAACATACCAGTAACAGTGTGTGACAACCTTGTGAAGACTTACAGAAAGCGTTTGACCTCTGTCATTGCCAACAAAGGATATATAACAAAGTATTGAGATTAACTTTTGATATTGACCAAATACTTATTTTCCACCATAATTTGCAAATAAATTCTTTCCAAATCAGACAATGTGATTGTCTGGATCTGTTTCCACATTTTGTCTCTCGTAGTTGAGGTATACCTATGATGACAATTACAGGCCTCTCTCATCTTTTTAAGTGGGAGAACTTGCACAATTGGTGGCTGACTAAATACTTTTTTGCCCCACTGTATATGCGTAGATCCTGGCTGTGTGGCAATGCAAAGCCAGCACAGCCAGGATTAAATAGGTCAGAAGGTATATTCAAGCCAATTAATGTTGGCTTAGAATTCGCACCAGATAGGGGGCGGAGAATGGAGAGTGCAGGTGAATGCAGGGGACCAATGGCTCTGATCCATCCCGCATCACCTATACTTCAGGTGTGTCCACACTTGGCTATGCCAGCGCGATGCGCAGTGACGTCAGACATCGACAGGACCGCCAGCACAGGGAGGGCCCTTACACTTTGAGGCACTGTAATGCCATGGATGCGAACTGATGTGGCATGGATGAGCCATGGATGGGGATGACTGAGCATGGTTGCACCATGAATGTGGATGGCTGAGTATAGATGGGATGGCTGAGTATGGCTGGGTGGGTATGGCTGGGTATGACTGAGTGTGTATGGGATGGCTTTATATGGCTGAGTATAGCTGGGGATGGCTAAGTAGGGCTGGGTATGGATGGATGGATGAGTATTGCACAGTATGGATGGATGGATGAGTATTGCAGAGTATGGATGGATGAGTATTTCAGAGCATGGATGGACGGATGAGTATTGCTGAGCATTGATGGATGGATGGGTATTGCTGAGCATGGAAGGCTGAGCATTGATGGATGGATGGATAGATGAGTTTTTCTGAGTAAGGATGGCTAAACATGGATGGATGGATTAGTACTGCTGAGCATGGATGGATGGATGAGTATTGCTGAGTATGGATGGATGGATTAGTACTACTGAGCATGGATGGATGGATGAGTATTTCTGAGTATTTCTGAGTATGAATGGATGGATTAGAACTGCTGAGCATGGATGGATGGATGAGTTTTGCTGAGTATGGATGGATGGATTAGTACTGCTGAGCATTGATGGATGGCTGAGTATTGCTGAGTATGGATGGATAGATTAGTACTGCTGAACATGGATGGATGGATGGATGAGTATTTCCAAAGATGGATGGGTGAGTATTGCTGAGCATGGATGAGTATGGATGGGATGGCTGGATGAGTGCTGGAATGGGCACAGAGCAGCGCTGTGTACACTACAGATCCAGCCCACAGCGCTGCTGCAACCGATCTCTCCCCTCTTCGCTCACACTGTACCGATCGGTACAGAGAGGGGAGAGAGGAACCTGACATGACGCCGGTTTGTTTACAAGCGATCGCTCCCTCATTTAATTCAATCTTATTTTATTATATTATATTATATGCAAGAGAAAGACAGAAAAAGACATACTTCGTCTTAAACATTACAAACAGTGATAGGATACACCATCAACAGGCATCATGTATGACTAAACAAAGCAGGGCTAAGTTACACATATAAGGGTTGAGCACCTGTGTAGGAGGACCTCCGTGGGATTTTTGTAATATCAGTCCCTGTACAAAAATAAATGAGGTAAGGAAACCTTTATCTGTATTTCTGTGAAGGGGATCCTAGTTCCCCCGTATGTAACTTATCAGATGAGATTATACACAAATCTGTTTGGAGAATATGACGTAGGGTCACTCATTGGGTTATTGGCATTAGGTAGATCGAAGCCCTGGTACGTTGTCTCACTGTATTCCTAGAGGTGTAATTAGATATAGAGAAAAGAAAAAAAGAATCAGGGTCAGGGGCAGATAGGAGGGGACAAATAGGTAGGGGACAGGAATCAGAATCCTAATCACTCCATCACGGTCCCACGGCGGACCCGTCCAGGTCACGCCCCGCCCAGGACACAAACTCAGAGGAGTATCGGAACACGGACCACGAAGTCCATGTGAGAGAGAACTGTTCACTTTTACCACTTTCCTCCGCCAGCAAGCGTTCCAGGTCTCTAATGTGGTCCACCTCAACAGCCCAATCTCCCAGGGAAGGCATGGTTGTCGATCTCCAATGACGGGGAATCACTATTCTGGCCGCCGCCAAGAAGTGTCGCAATACATCATTTCTGATGGATTTAAATGACCCCGGGATTATAGACAAGAGGGCCACCTCGGGTGAAGGCTGGATAGAGGTCGCCATCAGTTTGCAGTAAAGTGTGAAAATTCGCTGCCAGAACCTCCGCACAGGAGGGCACTCCCACCAGATGTGGAGCATGGTTCCCCGGGAGTCGAGACACCGCCAGCAGGCATCCGACACTTCCGGATTGAAGTGATGAATAGATGATGGACATCTGTACCATCTCGTTATTAGTTTAAACCCCTTCTCCTGGGTCTTAGTGGCTAGGGATAATTTGTGTGTGAGGATGAAACATTTTTGCCAGTCAATAGGGGAGATAGGGTGATGCAGATCTGTCTCCCAGGCCACCGTGTACGGTGGAAGGTCAGGGGAGTGAATATCGAGCAGAATGGAGTACAGTTGAGATACAACATGTGTTGGAGGCTCCACCTGCATGAGTAGTTCCTCGAATCCCGTCGGTTCAGCAAGAATGTCTGTAATAGACGGGAAAGTCCGGATGTAGGAGATAGTCTGTTGCCTCTGAAGCCACTGCATGGGGTGACGGGGGGTCGGACCGGCAGGGGTATCTGACCGTAAAGTGGGGTCTGCACGAAGGATCTGGGCAAGTCGCCTATGATCCTCCTTTCGCCATGGTCCGAATCCTGTTACAGACATAGCTGGCGGAAAGGCCGGGGTCCCAAAGAAGGGAGTCATAGGCCCCATGTGGTTTGATAAGCCCCTTCTGGACAACATGCGGTCCCAGATCCGAATCGTTTGATGGGTAAGGTCATTGAGAGGGCCTGAACCCCCCCGGACCGTGGGCAAGGTCCACGGGAGAGTGGAGAGTTCAATTGGGTTCATGTGGCCTTCCAATTGGACCCAAAGTTTGGTGGAAGAGTGGTGAAACCAGTCTAGTATGCGGGTAAGCACCGCTGCTTTATGGTATAGGGAGGCAATTGGGGCTCCAGCCCCCCCCCCGAGCCTTTGGAAGAGACAGTGTTTCATACCGTATCCTTGGACGGGCCGCATTCCAAATAAATTTGGAAAACAGCTGGCGTATTTTCTTGAAGTACGAGTTGGGTATGTGAATAGGGATGGTCTGAAACAAATATAGGAACCTAGGGAGAACGTCCATTTTCAGGGCATTCACTCTACCCAGCCATGAGAGCTGTTTGGACGCATAGTCGGTTAAATCTGCTTGGGTCCTAAGGAGTAGGGGGGCAAAGTTCAGGGAAAAAAGTTGGGAAGCATCCGCCGGTATTTGAATTCCGAGATACCTTATGGAGGGGGAACCAGTTTTGAAGGAGAAAGTAGACGCTAGTCTTCGTAGGGCCGATGTGGGCAGAGATATGTTAAGGATTTCCGATTTATTGTAGTTAACCTTGAAGTTGCTAACTTCTCCAAATTTCCGAAACTCCTGCAATACCGAGGGCAAAGATGTGTGTGGATGTGTCACGAACAGGAGCAGATCATCTGCAAAAAGAGCGAGTTTCGTATGTGTGGGCCCGACTGTTATGCCTTGGATAGAGGGATTGTTACGTAGAGCAGTAGCCAGATGTTCCATAGTGAGAACATACAGGAGGGGGGATAGTGGGCATCCCTGTCGTGTCCCGTTGGATACAGAAAAGGCTGGAGAAAGCGAGCCATTCAGTCTAATCCTAGCATACGGAGAGGAGTAAAGGGACATTATTCTCGCCATCATATTAGTTCCCACACCTATTTGTTGCAGGGATAATCAAAGGAACTGCCAGTCGACTCGGTCGAATGCCTTCTCGGCATCGACTGTTAAGAGGCATAGTGGGACCGGGCATAGTTGGTTAGAAGAAGGGTCTTCAGGGTGTTATCTCTAGCCTCACGGCCACTCACAAAGCCGACCTGGTCTAAGTGTATTATCCCAGGCAACAACGGTTGTATTCTATTGGCTAGAATTTTAGCAAAGACTTTCAGATCGACCCCAATCAAAGAGATCGGCCTGTAGCTTGCACATAGAGTAGGGTCTTTGCCTGGCTTTGGGATGAGGGATATGTGGGCCTCAAGTGTTTGTGAGGGGAACAATGAGCCCTCCGACAAAGAGTTGAACATCTTAGTTAGAAAAGGTGTGAGGAGGGCGGCAAAAAGTTTGTAAAACTTAGGAGTGAAGCCGTCTGGGCCCGGGCTCTTTCCACTCGGCGTACCCGCTATGGCTTTGGCAACCTCCTCTTCTGTGATTGAGACTTCCAGATCAGCGATGATGTCATCATCTAATGTGGGGAGCGCGGTTTCTGAGATATATGACACCTGGTCTTCCACCCTGGAAGAAGGGGAACCAGTCCCTTGAGTCTTAGATATATTGTACAGGGACTGGTAGAAGTCCCTGAATTCCTCTGCCATCTTAGTGGGTGAGGAGACCAATTCTCCCTGCGCCCCCCGAATATGGGGCACAAAGGTGGAAGTTGCTTTTGGGTGTAGGGAGCGAGCCAATGGCCTACCACATTTATCTCGAAACTTATATTGATGGAAAGCGAGCTTATCTGCATATGTGCGTGCAGAGGCTTCATAAAGCTCTCTGAGTTGTGATCGCGCCTTAGAAACGTCCGCCAGTGTTGTCACTGTCGGGGATCGTTTGTGTTCAGTTTCTAAGTTCCTAAGCTTTTGGTTTGCTGCCTCAATGGCGGCTGAGCGCTCCTTTTTAAGACGCGTACCCATTTGGATAAAGGCACCTCGTAGAACTGCCTTCAGTGCCTCCCACTGAAAGGGCAACGATGTCGTATCCGAAGCGTGGTCCGCAAAAAAGTTAGATATTGTATCCGAAACCCTTTTCACACATTCTGGATTCGTAAGCAACGAATCGTTCAAGCGCCATGACCACTCCCTATTCGGAGTGGAGGGGAGCGAGAACGTCATATGTATAGGAGAGTGGTCAGACCAGACCATTGGGTCTATGGTGCAGTCCGGGGACCAGTCCAGACAGCTATGGTCACTCATTAGGTAGTCTATGTGACTATAGGTGTGATGGACATGGGAGAAGTGGGTATAGTTGCGGGCCGTGGGGTGCAACACCCTCCAAACATCCACTAGACGCAGATTGTAAAATGCCCGTTTTAGAGCCCTCAGTTTGGGGAAGGAGATACACGATCGCGAGGTGGAGGAATCTAAAAGTGGTTCAAGAGGGGTGTTAAAATTTCCCCCCAGTACGAGCTTACCCTCCATGAATCCCGACAGAACCCTCAAGTATTGTAACGCGGCCGATACTTGGTTAATATTAGGGAGGTAAATGTTGGCTACCGTAAATTTGGTACCCCATAACATGAATTTCACAAAAACATACCTCCCCTGTGGGTCCGAGAGATGATCAAGTACCTCTATAGGGAGCGTCTTATGAAAAGCCACAGACACTCCCCTGGCTTTCTGGGTTGGGCTAGTGCTGTGGAACCACCTGTTGAAATATCTGCTGGAGCAGGAAGGGGTGGAGGCAGAGTGAAAATGTGTCTCCTGGAGAAGAAGCACATTGACCTGGCGTTTGTGCATTTGATACAGGATTTGTCCTCTTTTGGTGGCAATATTAAGCCCATTGACATTGTAGGAACAGAATTGTAGCCTAGGGTGAGAGATCACCGTGTGGGCCATGATGGAGCGACAGGGGGGGAGGGTGAGGGGAGGTGAGAGAGAAATAAGGAAAGAAACAGAAAAGGGGGAAAACACAACAGGGGAGGAAGAGAGGAGGTAGAGCGATGTGGGGAAGAGATTGAACAGAGAGAGCACCTGGGGAAGGTGGCTCAAAAATACTAAAGTGTGCGCAAAAACGTAACACTTCGTGAAATATCACGTAGTAGGCACGAACTGTGCCAATCCTATTTAGGGGGAGAGAACGGGATTAGAACAGCTGAGTTGTGTTCCCGACAACCTAGCAGGCATAAATAACATAACTGTAAAGTAACACACCCAATGACCGTGGTATTTAAAGCTCACCTGTCTAGTCACTAAAGAGCAGTGTCAGATTAAATACCATTGGTACGCTTGAGTACAATAAACAATCAAAAATGACATAAAAAAGAAAAAATAACATCAGTGAAGAACAAGGTGTATACAAACTGGTGGCAAAATAAAGGCACAGGTATTCCCGCGTAATCATGCGGGGGTAGGAAACATCAATTGCTACATTTATAGCAGCATTAACTATGATTGTCATCACGGCTCAGCTCAGATATCTGTGTAAACGCACAGAAGGTGTCAGTGCCAAGGTCAGCCAGTTTCAAGCCCCAGGGACATAAATGCCCAGAGCCCGAGGGAAGACCCGGAGGTCCCCGGACAAGCCAAAGGGCTATGTCCGGGAAACCCCAAGCCAACCCGCAGAGCCAGAGCCGTGAGAGGACATATCAACATCACTGGCCGCTTTTCCAGAGCCCCAGCAAGTACAACCGCACCAGCCGAGGGCAGCGAAGTGCTCTTCGAGCCATGTGAGACAACTAAACCGTCAGCAGCATTTAAATAACAACGTTAGCAAGAGTCAGTGGGCTGAAAGTGCAAGTACACTGTGAAGACATAACAAAACAGGGAAAACAGAAGGTGGACCTGGCCGGAGTCTCATAAAAGAGCTGTATCCACCTAGTAGGTAAAAGGACATAGCAGAAAGAACCATTTCAGGTCTCAGACGACAGAGTCCGGATCAGTCCTCTGGTGACGTGGCTCGCCGCTCTCTAGGACCAGAAGGTACCGATCTAGACTGAGGGCGTCCTCGACGTTGCAGAGGAGGGCCCGGTAGCCGCTGACGGTCATCTGGGGGGTCCAACCAGTTCGGGACGACAACAGGGTCCCGGCCCAGGAACAGGAAGAAGGCAGGAAGCTGGTCCGGGTCTGAGAGGACAAATTTGTGGTTATCTTCCCGGGTCACTTTGATGCTAAATGGGTGACCCCAAGTGTACGTGGCGCCTACTTGGCGAAGCAAGTCCAGCAGAGGGCGGACCATTCGCCGCATGTACAGCGTGTTGCGGGAAAGGTCCGGGTAGAGGTGTATAGATGATCCGTGAAAGTCTAGTGGCCCCAGGCGCCAGGCCTTGCGCAAAATCTCCTCCTTCAGGGTATAGTAGTGCACCCGGCAGAGGACGTCACGAGGGCGGTCCCTGCGATCCCCCCCATGCCTCCCACTCTATGTACTCTGTCCAATTCAATGGGAGATGTAACTTCCCTGCCCAGGACCTGGTTAAGGATAGCAATGACAGTGGGTTTGAGATCAGTACCTGAGGTCGCCTCTGGGACCCCCTGCAGCCGGATGTTGTTCCTGCGACTCCGGTTCTCACTATCTTCTATCGGGAGCTGGTGTTGCCGTAGACGAGAGAGATGAGCCGTAGATGCATTTTCAAGTGCCGTTATGCGGGCGGAGTGGTCTTCTTGGGTGGTGACCATAGCAGAAACCGTGACCTCAGACGCGGAAACCCGTTGTTTGAGGGCATTTAGTTCAACATGGAGAGAAGTTTCCATTTTGGAAGCCCAGAAATCAAAGTCAGCTCGGAAGGCAGACAGTATGGCAGTGGATGTGGCGCCTGGGGAAAGCGTCTCCGCTGAGACAGTGTCCTCGCCAAGGGCAGTGGGATCCATCAGAGGAGTCGGGTGTGTACCCGGGCCGGTCCCACCGGCAGAGAAAGCTGCTGCAGTCGGGGGAGGAGGTTTTGGTCTGCCTGAGGTTCAGGTTGACGAAGGTTTGTCCTTCCCTGTACGGGAGTCCTGCGATGCTGTGCGTAGCAGGTACCGTTGAATAGTACCTTGTTGCAGTTCAGCGGAGTCAGCAGAGGTAGAGCTGGAAGCCGCCATCAGCCGGTTGGGCGTGATTGGTTGGGAACGTAGCCTGCGGTCGTCGGGAGAGCACAGAGCTCAGCGGTACATGTCTTCAGCCATCCATCCTCAGCCACGCATCATCAAAGGTGGAACGGATGAGCAGAGGATGCGACCCGTGTTGCAAATGGGGATAAGTGCTTACTGTGATGTTACTGTCCTTTTGGAGTGCCTGTGCATGTGCTGCAGCACAGCGACACGGCAGCCTAGGCAGTACCGGTGGCCGAGAAGGGAGTGGATTGAGGTCAGTGGTAAGAGTTAGCACTGAGTCCGGGTGGAGCAAGATGGCCGCTACACTTCTTGTCAGTGTGTGACTGGAGGAGTGCGGGGAGGGCGAGATGGATGAGGTATAGGCTCAGCTGCCCCGTAGGCCAGAATAGCCAGGATTTGATGTATAGGGTGAAGCAGTTTCAAGTGGGCAGGGGGGGGACCCAGCAGCACTATGGTCGGGTGTAGCAAAATGGCCGCCCCTCAAGCCTATGGGATCCGGGCTCCCACCGGGTACTCCTGTCTGTCTGCCAGCCGGGGGGGGGGGGATTAGCCTAGGTCTAATGTCTTGTATTTCACCCCTGCCCCGCTTACCCTGTGTGGGATGGTCCTTCTTGCTGGATGCTGCGTTGGGTGTAGTGGGAGCAGCAAGATGGCCGCCGACTTCCAGAGGTAGGCCGGAGCCGCGGACTTTCCTAAGGCTGGCCGCCGCGGGTGTGTGAGGCCGAACGTTCCGGGATCTCTCAGGCAGCTAGCTCCATCCAGTGCAGGCACAGGTGTGGCCGAGCCTCTCGCCGTAAACCCCGCCGACCGCGGCACTCCAGGCCGGAGGATGCTGATGTTATTGCAGGCTGCAAGATGGCTGTCAGGCTTCGGAGCCGACCACGGGCCGGGAAGAAGACCGAGGGGGTTCCTTACTGTACAGACACCCCCATCCAAGCCTGGATGGAGACGCAGGATGTCCGGTGGGTATCCGTAGACCCCCTGGGAGGTGTTGGAGGCTTTGTGGGCCCCAAGATGGCGTTGGGCCCGAACTGCATGAAACTGGCCTGGCAAGTTCTGAACGGCCGGCCCAAAGTCAAAAATGCACACCGGATTGCAGGTAGGAGACCCTCGGGGGCAATGGGGGTAGATTTGGAGTATCATCCAGGTAATAAGTAACGAGGATGGCTATGGATGTATGGTATGGTTGCAGAGCTCAATGTCTGCACGTCTTCCTCAGTCGGCTCCCGGACCGATCGCTCCCTCATTTGACGGAGCGGTCACGTGGTAAACGCCTGCTGTCAGCGGCCATTTACCGTAATCCATGATGCGCCGGGTCTTCTGGACCCGGTGGTCATGGATATTTCAGGGTGCGTGCCCCAGGGGGCACACGGGAGCAAGATTCTGGGAGGACGTCCATGGACGCCCTCCCAGAATAAGCCGACCTAGCTGCAGCTATCTTTTGGCTATGGCCCGGTCGGCAAGTGGTTAAATTATCTTGACTTGAACCCTGTTTTCTCTTGAACCTTAAACTCTTTGTCCTCAAACAAACTACCTGATTTTAGCCATTGCTCTGCACTTATTGTTTGCCAGATTGTCTGAAAGTAAACAAAGAGGGTCTTTCGCGATACTAATGAGTAGGTGAAATGTGAATGAGGTGATATGGGTGCAAAAAGCTGCAAAAACTAAATGTGTTCACCTTACACAGTAGTAAAATAGATAAAAAGGAAATGTTTTTGCGCTAAAGGCTAAACATACAAACTACATCTGGTGAATAAAATCATAAATATACAGTCCTGTGCAGTGAAAAAATATCTATATCTGAAATCTGCAAATATAGTGCCAATCAATACTTCAAAAGTGCAATATTGCAAAATACGATAAAAATATGAATAAATAAAGTGTTGATCAATGCTCCAAAGTGCTAGTGCAAAATAACATAGTTCCGCATAATAGTGCTCAAGTGCTAAAACTGCGAATTAAATGCAAAGATTGCCAAACAGTCCGAAGGGGATATGTGTAAAGGGATCCTGGTGTATACGTAAATGGAAATTGATATAAATGTTATTTTCTGAAATAAGTAGTAATAATAACAGTCTTTAAACGAATACTCTTCATAAAGATGATCAAATGAAATTGTGCAAGTGTAGTTTCACTAGTAGTAAGATTACTGATGTATCCAAAGGTAGTCTCACAGAACTCTCACCTCTGTGTGGATATAGTAGGGCAAAATCAGTATAAATGCTCTCTTCTATAAAGGTTCCACTAAGGAGGGTGTTCCAACCAATCGCCACCACATCTCCAATCGCTTCAACAGTGTCAGTGCACCTGGAGGGGGAGTGGGGGGGGGGGACTCCAATGGGGATATCAGATTAGGGATGGGAAGAGAAAAGCCTCCAATAGTGTAGTAGTGCTAACGGACTAGATTTATTGTTTAAAATAAAGTTGTGCTCGTACAACAAAATACAAATAAATGCGCTTTGAATAACCACAGCGGCGCGATGCGCCGTCTTACTGTTCCTTTGGGTACTTCCGGTCTGCGGTAACCTCGCAAAGGGAGTTCGCGAGGTTACCTTCAGTTGCTTCAGAACTACTATAAGTTTGCTTAAGTCTTGCCCATGCATATAAGAAAAAATGAGGCTACAGCCAATATAAATGGTTGATAATTATTTGTTTACATGCATATTCTTCAATCTTGCAGAAGCAACATTACAAAAACAATTCAGCTGTTACTCATTGCTTGTTTAGAATATTGTGCCTTGTAGGGCTTATATTATCTAATAACAATTCTTTTGGATTTGAAGTGTTAATATCAGCTAATTTCTTGACTAGTATATTAGCTGTAGCTTTTTTTTGCTGTGTTTCCTGGTGAATAATTTCGTGCAAGCTATGCATTTTCATCTTTATTCTAATAAGATAGCAATTTGGCCATGCTCCTGACATAGCTAAATGCAGAATTTTCAGTGTGACAAATTAAGCTTGACAGAAGAAAGGAGAACAGACTGTTTATTATTTTGAACACAATGCCTATATTAAATATTATGTAGCGTTCTTATGATTGTATTATCAGTGCCATTGTACAGTATAACATGTTGGGTACTTATGCATTCAATGCAAATTTCCTAATACAGCATGCATTGCTCTGGTCTAGAGATAGATTAATGCCATCATAGCCCAGGCTACTTTTAAAAGATACGCACCGCCATGGGCGTCCGCTCCATAGGGCAAAGGGCGTCGTTTGCCCCCCCCTGGAATCGAGAATGTGTTGGCCAAATTGACAGTGTTCTATACCCTCCGCCACCCTTCCACCCACTGGTAGTAGCTCGGGGGCCTGGCCTTCTGCGGGGCGGCCTGCTGCACACACCCGCTGGACCTGCTGAAGGTGAGAAGGAAGGAGAGCCGGGCTGTATATGCGGTATGGAGGGAGGAGGAGATGTCATAGGACACGTCATACATATGGTCAGTGTGCAGTGTAGTGGTCAGAGTGTAGTGTCCAGAGGTGCAGGTTGCTACTGTGTAATGTAAAGGGGTGCAGGGTGCTGTGTAATGTAAAGGGGTCCAGTGATGCAGGGTGCTGTGTAATGTAAAGGGGTCCAGTGATGATCTTGTCATTAGCCCTGTCCTAGGGTGATGTAATAGAGATGAGAAGAATGGAATGTGCTTGAGTCCATACAAGGAGAGCCGCCTAGGATGACAATGCTGCTCCTATATAAATACAGCACAGTGAGTAAGCAATGCCACCCAAGGTTACATATACCCTACATAGGTGGTTGGGGTTTGTGGTTCACAGAAGATAGCTGGGAAAAATGATAACATTGTTTAAAATTTCAATTCAGTCCACAAAAGTTACAAAAACTCAATTTCCTGACTCAGCCTCAGGACAGCACAACCTCGGGTCAACCCCGCCCCTTGACCCCGTATAGACACCCCTGTATAGACAGATAAAAGACAGGCAGTACCTGGTGCAGGTGTTCTTATTCTGTCCTTGCTCCAGACATTCCTGTTTGTACTGCCTGCCATATGTCCCTGCGGTGGAAGGTCCTTTGTTGAGGGTAAATCTCTCTGAGGAGGGCTCTCCTGGTGCCGGAGTGAGGTGCAGGCTAAATGGTGTAAGTCACGCGGGAGGCGACCATCCTGGGCTTGTATTTTTAATTTCCCCTATTATTTTCATGTTTTTGATTAGGTAGGGTTTCTGTTCCCCTCCATGCGGTCCTGGCGTCCGTGTCAGGTTGGCCGGGCGCCAGGTAGTGATATCAGTGAGGTTTTTTAAAACCTCCCTTCCTCTTCCTGTTGTTCTGCGTTCCAGTGAGGCTGGCGCGGGTGGATGACGTCACCGCTCGCGTCCGGATTGGTCGGTCAGTCACGGCTGTGATTGGCTCTCCAGTCTGCTGCTTCTGATTAGCCGAAACGGTGAGAGGGTGGCGAATTTAAACCTGCAAGGTGGAGGATTCTCTGTGGCTGTCAGCACACAACACTGATCTGTCCTTCTCAGCCAATGGAGTCGTGGCTCGCTACATCAGAAGATACACATTCCGGTCATCATTCACAATGATCTGCAGTGGTGGAGCAGAAGGGACATCCTAGCCCGGGGCAAACCCATCAACCCTGAAGGCTGGGTCATGATCACATCGGATTCGAGTCTTCAGGGTTGGGGTGCTCATTGCATGGGACGGCATGCTCAAGGCAGATGGCCCCCTCAGACCCCCTGTTTATCAAACCTGCTGGAACTCGCAGCGGCCAGAGAAGCTCTAAAGGTTTTTCTTCCTATTATTCAAGGCAAGAGGGCCAGACTATTAATGGACAACAAGACAGCTGTTTCTTATGTCATGAAGCAGGGAGAAACAAGAATTCTATGCCTGCTCCAGATAGCATCAGAGATCTTCGAGTTTGCCGAGGATCACCTGCTAGATCTTGCAGGGTTTTATCTCCCGGGGGTGCAGAACACCTGGGTGGACCATCTGAGTCACAACTTCACCAACAACACGGAGTGGAGGTTGAACCTGAAATATTTCAGGGAGATCTTCATCATAGGGGGGTACCCGATAAAAGACCTGCACTGCGGAATAGGATCAATAAGTTAAACCCGTTCCGACCCTCGGACATGGAACCATGGGATACCCCTCATAGAGTAGATGCATCCTTACAGTGTCTTGCAAGGCATATCACCCTACCATTGGAAGAAACAGTGTCTTTTAAAGATTAGATGGAACGGAGAGCCTACTCAGAACTGAAGAGGACCTTCACCACTGCGGGGGCTGCCTACAGGCCGGCGGTGGCCATGACCTCAATTGCCAAGAACTGTTCTCGTCAAACCTTCAAGGCTTTAAGTTGGCAGCTGAGTTAATAGCGGAGGCAGCGGTGGACTTGGTCAGGTTCATCTCTCGTATCATGGCCCACTCGGTCACGGCTAGGCGGGCTCTTTGGCTCAAGCATTGGTCTGCAGGTTCTGCCTCAAAGCAAGCTTTATGCTTCATCCCCTTCTCAGGGAATACACTCTTTGTTAAGACGCTGGAAGAGGCAATTCGCCGGGTGACGGGAGGAAAGTCTGGTCTTCTCCCCCAGGATCGGAAGTGGTGTCCTGTCAGGAAGGGCACACCAGAAATGTCAATGGCGATATCGGCGCACCTTCGCGCATGCGCGGTAGTGGCGCATCGGCGCACGTCGATGTGCGCATGCGCGATAGCGGTGCGCGCGCGTGCACGCGCGGGAGCGCGCAGCGGCGGCTCATGGCGCCAGATGGGGCTATTTAAAGGGGCTGATTGCTGGGCTCTGTGCTGTTCGGTCTACAGCGTTACCTGAGACCTCTGACCCCTGCTTACCCGAATCCTGCTCCAGCTGACCCTTCCTGGCTTGTTTGACCATTCTTGCTGATCTGCCTGTACCTGACCCCCAGCCTGTGTTGACTACGTTCCTGCCTGCTCCTTCTGCTACCTTGTTGCCAGCCCATTGCCGAACCTGCCTGTACCTGAGACCTGCCAGCTGCCTAAACCTGCTCATACCTGATCCTGCTCCAGTACTTACCTGTACCTGAGACCTGCCAGCTGCCTAAACCTGCTCATACCTGATCCTGCTCCAGTACTTACCTGTACCTGAGACCTGCCAGCTGCCTAAACCTGCTCATACCTGATCCTGCTCCAGTACTTACCTGTACCTGAGACCTGCCAGCTGCCTGAACCTGCTCATACCTGATCCCGCTCCAGTACTTACCTGCTTGGGACTGGTGTACCCACGCTTCCAGCCCATCTGACCGCACCTGCCTGAGCTCCGGTTGTTAGTCTGTCAGCTGTTTCCGGATCCATTCCAGTCTCCGTCCCAGCTCCGGTCCAGCGCACCACCAGCGACTTTACCAGGCTCTCGTGCGACTCTGCACTCCTGCGCCTCCTGTCTTCACTACCAGGGGCCTCGAGTGAGAGGTGTAAGGGAGGCCTCCCTCTGCATAATCAGACTCTTCCACCAGGTACGTGACATGTCCGCAGTCATTTCGGAAGAATAGAAGACCTTGGGATCAGTTTAAGGAGGCCAGGTCCTATCGGCCGGGCAGAGAGTTTTCATGCTTTTCATGGCGTTCTCGCTGTACCTTTGCCGATAACTCCAAGTCAAAAGCTTCTCAAGCTCCAAAACCCACAGCCAAGTCCTTTTGAAGGGCAGCCCACCCAGGGATCGCCAGTAGGGGCAAGACTGGCCATCTACGGTGATACCTAGGCAGGGAGAATAACGGATTCCTGGGTCCTTGAAGTAGTTTGGATAGGCCTTCGTCTTCAGTTTCAAAGTGCTCCTCCAAAAAAGATTATTTGTTGCAACGAAGATTCCTACTTCAGCAGAGAAGCGGGCATCACTGGAGGCATACATCATGGAGTTACTTGCTCTTCACGCTGTTGTACCAGTGCCAAAGGAGGAGCAGGGTTGCAGGGTATACTCCCCTCTTTTTCCCATCCAGAAAGCATCAGGAAAATGGCGTCCTGTCCTAGACTTAAGAAGCCTGAATGCTTTTTTGAAGCCACAGCCATTCCGGATGGAGTCTCTCAAGACTATTTCAGCGGTAATCTGTCAGGGTGACTGGATGGTCTCGGTGGACCTCGAAAATGAGTACTTCCATATCCCAGTGGCCAATGTTCATCAACGCTTCCTAAGATTCTTCTACGCAAGCGACCACTTTCAATTCAGGTGCCTTCCCTTCGGGCTCAGCTCGGCTCCAAGGACTTTTGCAAAAGTTCTAGTATCGGTAATTGCCTATATTCGACAAAGAGGGATAAGAATATTCCACTACTTGGACGATGTCCTGATCCTTGCCCAGTCCGAGGATCTTTTGCTGTGGCACTGAGATCAGGTTCTCGCCACATTAACACAGTTTGGTTGGATGATAAATAGGGCAAAGAGCCAGCTCACTCCGTGCCAAACCTTAGTTTATCTGGGCATGTCTTTCGATACACTCCAATACAAGGTGTTTCTTCCACAAGACAAGATAAATCACGTGTCAGCAGAGACCTTGAAGATGGGAGCCTACCCTGCCATTACGGTACACAAGGGGATGAGTTTTTTACGGAGCCTGACGGCCTGTATTCCAGCGGTGCCATGGGCACAGTGACACACAAGGAGATTCCAATTTGCCCTTCTCAGCCAATGAAGTCGTGGCTCACTACATCAGAAGATACACATTCCGGTCTTCATTCGCAATGATCTGCAGTGGTGGAGCAGAAGGAACATCCTAGCCCGGGGCAAATCCATCAACCCTGAAGGCTGGGTCATGATCACATCGGATGTGAGTCTTCAGGGTTGGGGTGCTCATTGCATGGGACGGCAGGCTCAAGGCAGATGGCCACCTCAGGCCCCCCGTTCATCAAACCTGCTGTACCTCACAGTGGCCAGAGAAGCTCTAAAGGTTTTTCTTCCCATCATTCAAGGCAAAAGGGTCAGACTGTTAATGGACAACAAGACAGCTGTTTCTTATGTCATGAAGCAGGGAGGAACAAGAAGTCTACGCCTGCTCCAGATAGCATCAGAGATCTTCGAGTTTGCCGAGGATCACCTACTAGATCTTGCAGCGGCTTATCTCCCAGGGGTGCAGATCACCTGGGCAGACAATCAAAGTCGCAACTTCAACAACAACACGGAGTGGAGGTTGAACCCAAAATATTTCAGGGAGATCTTCAATCATAGGTGGCAGGGATGGACTGGCCATAGGGACTGCCGGGAGTTTCCCGGTGGGCCGTTGGCTCAGTGGGCCGTTTTAAAAAAAAAAAAAATTTTTTTTTTTTTGTGGCCCTTTTTTTTATGCAATTCGGCGGCAGCAGGAGCATGGCAGCAAACAGCAGCCCACAAAATATATATTTTTTTTTTGTGGCCCGTTTCTTTATGAAGTTTGGCGGCAGCGGGAGCGTGGCAGCAAACATCGGCGGGGATTTGGGGAAGGTGGCCAGCGAGGAGGGCAGTTGGATGTAAAATTCCGAGGAGGGAGAAGAGCTCCACCCCCTCCCTGACCACCGAAGAGGCGGACAGTAACGAGCGCAGCCACCCCGGCGCTCCCAGAACCTCGATTCCTCCACCTCCTCTCTGCTCCAGGAACCATGTGGCCTGGGCCGAAGGGCAGGCTGACTGGGAGCCCGGAGGAAGAGAACATGCGCCGATGTAAGGAGCAGAGCAGCGAGAGCACCCCCCGGATCAAGAGGGAGACTCGGCGCTGCCGCTACTGGCCATCAGGTACCAGGCATCCTACACAAACATGCCAGAGACAGTGGGGAGGTGAGCAGAGGAGGGACTGCAGAAAGGGACAGTGCTATGTGGTCTGTCTCAGCCCTCCCCTCTGTCTCTCTGCCCCCTCTGTCTCTCAGTCCCCCCCTCTGTCTCTCAGTCCCCCTCTGTCTCTCAGTCCCCCCTCTTTCAGCCCCCTCCTCTGTCTCTCAGCCCCCCCACTATCTCTCAGACCCACCTCTGTCTCTCAGACCCCCCTCTGTCTCTCAGACCCCCCCTCTGTCTCTCAGACCTCCCCTCTGTCTCTCAGTCCCTGTGTCTCTCAGTCCCCCCCTCTTTTAGCCCCCTCCTCTGTCTCTCAGCACCCTCTGTTTCTCAGACCCCCTTCTGTCTCTCAGACCCCTCCTCTGTCTCTCAGACCCCTCCTCTGTCTCTCAGACCCCTCCTCTGTCTCTCAGCTCCCCCTCTGTCTCTCAGCTCCCCTTCTGCCTCTCAGACCCCTCCTCTGTCTCTCAGACCCCCACTGTCTCTCAGCCCCCTCCTCTATCTCTCAGCTCTCACCCTCTGTCTCTCAGCTCTCCCCCTCTGTCTCTCAGCTCTTCCTCTGTCTCTCAGACCCCCCTGTCTCTTAGACCCCCTTCTGTCTCTTAGACCCCCTACTGTCTCTCAGCTCTCCTCCTCTGTCTATCAGCTCTCCTCCTCTGTCTCTCAGCTCTCCTCCTCTGTCTCTCAGCTTCCCCCTCTGTCTCTCAGCTCCCCCCTCTGTCTCTCAGCCCCCTCTGTCTCTCAGCCCCCTGTCTCTCAGCCCCCCCTCTGTCTCTCAGACCCCTTCACTGTCTCTCAGCCCCTCCTCTGTCTCTCAGCTCCCCTCTATCTCTCAGACCCCCTCTGTCTCTCAGACCCCCCCTCTGTCTCTCAGACCCCTCCTCTGTCTCTCAGACCCCTCCTCTGTCTCTCAGCTCTCCTCCTCTGTCTCTCAGCTCTCCTCCTCTGTCTCTCAGCTCTCCTTTCTGTCTCTCAGCACCCCCTCTGTCTCTCAGCTTCCCCTTCTGTCTCTCAGCTCCCCTCCTCTGTCTCTCAGCCCCCCTCTGTCTCTCAGCCCCCTCCTCTGTCTCTCAGCCTCCCCTCTGTCTCTCAGCCCCCTCCTCTGTCTCTCAGCCCCCTCCTCTGTCTCTCAGCCCCCTCCTCTGTCTCTCAGCCCCCTCCTCTGTCTCTCAGATCTCCTCCTCTATCTCTCAGCTCTCCTCCTCTATCTCTCAGCTCTCCTCCTCTATCTCTCAGCTCTCCTCCTCTATCTCTCAGCTCTCCTCCTCTATCTCTCAGCTCTCCTCCTCTATCTCTCAGCTCACCCCTCTGTCTCTCAGCTCCCCCCTCTGTCTCTCAGCTCCCCCCTCTGTCTCTCAGCTCCCCCCTCTGTCTCTCTGCCATTTCCTCTGTCTCAATTACTCCCTGACTCTTAGGCTGCTTTCACACTGGGGCAGGCATTGACAGTAAAACGCTGCTAGTTTTAGCAGCACTTTACTGTTGTTTTAGCTGCGCTATTCTGCTTCTAGCAGGTGCTTTTAACCCCCGCTAGCAGCCAAATTAAAGGTTAAATGCGCCCGTGTAGCGCTGCTGCCAAAGTGATTTGCAGGCGCTTCAGCAGCGGTGGCCATTCATTTCAATGGGCAGGAGCGGTGTGTACAGCGCTCCTCCACCGCCCCAAAGATGCTGCTTGGAGGACTTTCACACTGGGACTGCAGCAGAGGCGTTTTTCAGGCGCTTTACAGGCGCCATTTTTAGCCCAAAAGCGCCTGAAAAACGCCTCAGTGTGAAAGGGGTCCTACACTCACCCCCTCTCTTTTACACTCACTCCCTCTCTCTTACACTCACTCCCCACTCTCACCCACCCCCTCTCACCCCCTTTGCATCAACCCTCCCTCTCTCTCTCATTCCCCTCTCTCTGACCCTCTCATGATATACAATAATGGATGTAGGGGCCTTTTGGTGGGCGTGATTTTTTGGGGGGGTGAGGGGCAGCATTTTATTGAATTAAAGTGGGCCGGTCTGGATGAAGTCCAGGGCCAAATTTTGGTCCCAGTCCAGCCCTAATAGGGGGTACCCGAGGTGGACCTCATGGCAACACCGGAAAATTGGCAGGTTCTTCTCTCGGGTTCTTCTGTCCACAGGCTCTGGCACAAGACGCTCTCTCCCAGTAATGGAATTTTAAACGTGTGTACTTATCCCCCCCCGACGGCAGCACAGCCAGAGGACTCGACGAGGCAGCACGGGTGGAGGAGGTAAGACATTCACCCCCGCGCATATCCACCGTAATACCTGTCGATGGCCCACCTCCCGCGATCGCCCCCCCCCACTCAACAACCTTGTTTGGTGCACCTGTTGTACAGCCCCCCCGCTCAAAAAAAATAAAATGACAACGCTTCTCAACTTTGGCAATACTGATTGCCTCCATTCTGGCCGAGGAGGCCATGGTTCTCCCTCCTATGTCACCTGGCGACATGCCCACCAGTCAAATTGCCTCAAAATCGGGACCTGCTCCTTCAGTACGACCAGTTTCATCCCAATCCAGCCCGCCTAGACTTGACTGCATGGCTTTTGAAAGGGACAGGCTGAACAGCCTGAATCTGTCTGAATCAGTGGTGTCAACCCTACTTACAGCAAGGAAGCTTTCTACTAAAACCACCTACCACCGAGTCTGATGGAAATTCGAGACATTTTCCACTCAACAGGGATTTTCGTTTCAGACCCCCTCTGTGGCTAATGTGTTGTCATTTCTTCAGTCTGGTCTGGATGCAGGCCTCAGTTACAATACCATTAAAGTACAGGTTTCGGCACTGGCAGCATTAACTGACGTTCCTTGGGCCAAAAATCAACTTGTTATTAGGTTCCTCAGGGCGGCCATCAAGATTTGGCCCCCGATTCGTTCCATGTTCCCAAGGTGGGACTTACTGTTGGTACTGAAGGGGTTGCTGAAGTCACCTTTTTTTCCGGACTCGACCAGCTCAATATATTACCTGACAGCAGCGGTTTCGGCTAGACGAGTTTCCGATATTGCCGGATTTTCATGTAAGGAGCCCTATTGCACGTTTTCCCCAGAGAAAGTTGTGTTATGTCCTTCTCCAAATTTCCTGCCGAAAGTCTCTTTAGAGTTCCACTTTAATTGGCAGTCGGTACTTCCAGCCTTTCCACCGCCACCTATAGACCCGGGAGGGTCAGAATTGCACAAGTTAGACCTGAAGACCATGTTGCAGATATATTTGGAGAGAACAAAATCATTTCAAAAGTCTGAAGCTTTTTTTATATAACCAAGTGGCCCTGGGAGGGGCATGCCGGCCTCCCCAAGGGTAATACAAAAACATATTTGGGGGGCACACCCTAAAATGCGTTTAAATTCAAGATGGTGCAGCTATAATACCAAAAACAGTACAAAACTGATTATAGCGCAAACATTCAAGAATGACATTTATCCTGCAAGGCTAGTTAAAAACACCTGAACATATACATAAAAATATATACGGGGGTTTGGTCACACTATATGGTCATATAGTGCTAAGCCCACAAACTGCGACAAAGTACCCCGAATTTCGTGGGTCCTACCCTAGTAATAGAATGAAAGATCCTGCGTCTCAACCATGGTAGCCAAACTCCTCTATGTGGGAGAACTGAAGGGATTCCTCCTATGAACTGGTGGACACTAAATAAGAAGTAATGAGGAGGGGGAGTGGTGCTCCAGCCCAAAAAAACCTGGTCAGGGTTTGCTACAATACAAAAACATATTTGGGGGGCACACCCTAAAATGCGTTTAAATTCAAGATGGTGCAGCTATAAGACCAAAAACAGTACAAAACAGATTATAGCGCACACATTCAAGAATGACATTTATCCTGCAAGGCTAGTTAAAAACACCTGAACATATACATAAAAATATATACGGGGGTTTGGTCACACTATATGGTCATATAGTGCTAAGCTCACAAACAGCGACAAAGTACCCCGAATTTCGTGGGTCCTACCCTAGTAATAGAATGAAAGATCCTGTGTCTCAACCATGGTAGCCAAACTCCTCTATGTGGGAGAACATAAGGAAAGAAAAGGTTCGGGACTTTAAATGAGGCATATGACAGACCATATATGTAAAAAAGTATAAAAGTATTTATTGACACTGAGTATATTTGTACATGATACATACATGCAGAGTAAAATTGTATACATAACATAGATACATTAAATATATGTTAAAACATATATTGCATTGGTGTCAAGACACAAGCTGGTAGCTAGTATAAGGTAATCCATGTAGTGGGTATAAAAGTAAAAACATAAGGATATGAAGAGAAACATGATATTTTTTTTATTTTTTTCGGAATTTCGTGGGTCCTACCCTAGTAATAGAATGAAAGATCCTGTGTCTCAACCATGGTAGCCAAACTCCTCTATGTGGGAGAACTGAAGGGATTCCTCATATGAACTGGTGGCCACTAAATAAGAGGTAATGAGGAGGGGGAGGGGTGCTCCAGCCCAAAAAGTAAGGGTAATTTCGTCATAGGTGGTGAAAACAATTCAGACGGCATATTCACTAGAAGGCCTCTCCCCTCCCCAGGAGATTCGTGCACACTCGACCAGTGCGGCCTAGTCCTCCTGGGCGGCCTGGTGCAAGGTATCAGCAGGTGTGGTCTGTAAGGCGGCGAGCTGGAGTTCTCCTAACACTTTCATTAAACATTACAAGCTAGATGTAGCATCTTCCCAGTTAGGTCTCATGGGAACTTCTGTATTGTCTTATGTCTAGATGTTAATAAATTTACCATTTGGCAGCACCTAGTGTCTGAGTTTTTGTTTTGTTTCCCTCCCTTTGTGTGTGCTAGTTAGGTCCAGAGGTTGTGCTGGCATGAGGCTGAGCCAGGAAAATGGAAAATTGTCATCCATACTTACTGTGATTTTCCTTTCCTGGCTCTGTCTCAGGACAGCACACACCCTCCCTGGACTGTCGCAAGCTATTTATAAGAACACCTGCACCAGGTCTTTTATCTGTCTATACAGGGGTGTCCTATACGGGGTCAAGGGGCAGGGTTTACCCCAGATTGTGCTGTCCTGAGAGAAGGAAAATTACGGTAAGTATGGATGACAATTTTCCATTATTTTTCACAAGAGCAAGGGGTATTTTTCTGTATCTTCTGAAAATTTACTAAAGCTGTCCCTACACTACTAGATGTAATTTGTACAACCTGGGAGTTCCAGCCTCCCAATAGCAGTTGGCAAACTCTATGCAAACAGTTACAGGTCCCTTAAATTATGAGTAATGAGTCTCCATTCAAGGTCTATCTGGAAGAAGCTGCCCTTAAGCTCTCCTGGGCTCTGCTTAATATAGCTGACAATATGCAAAAGTCACTCTCCTGCACTCAAATGGTGAACTGAGAGGTGTACAGTGTAAGAATTTTTCCTTTGCCCGGTGGCCTTTCTGCCCCCTCAGGACAATGGGTATGCTTATGGACTGCAACAACAAGAGAAGGGTACACGACCTAGCGCATTACCACCATAAATCTTATGTAGCGATACCTCCAACTAAGGAGGCCGCAGAATTAGGTTTGGGCCCTGAGTGCAGCTCCGCCAACCCCCGGCAATAGGCTCTACCCCCTTCTGGCACAGCTAGTAATAACAATCAATGATATGTCCTATGCAATAGAATAACTAAGCAAGGACACAGTAATGAATTGCAATAGATAGAGTGTTTTACTCATTAATTCTCAATATGAATAAAGGGGGGTAACAATAATCACAGTTCTAGACAATCACTCCTAAGGGCAGCGTCCTGCCACTCTAACACACTATATAGTAACACACGCTACAGGTGCGCCATACGGGCGACCGTTAACTAAGTGCCCTATGGCGCAGTAATCAAACACGCTAGAATCCCCACCAGGCCTGGTTCTAATATTTAGCTTAGTCCTTCTTTCTTCACCGGCAGGTCTGTAATGGTGGTGCACTTAAAACAGAGTATAACTTTGTAATCCAAGGGGTATGAAAATAACTTGTAGGCCACGGCAGTCTATAGGCCTATACACAGCAACAGTATCTTAGCTGGGCTTATGCCCTCTCACCCGCCGGACTACGGATCCAGTCCGGGAAAACCTCCACCGGCCGTGTCACACACACTCGATCTCTCCACGATCGGGCCCCGATCCGACAAGGCTGTAGCTCACAAAGTCAGATGCCACCCAGGCTCGCAGAGGGGAGGATGGAAGGCTCTTTGGTGCAGAGCAAGGCCTCAGGCTTCAGGCCTTGCCCCTCCGTCACATCCACACAGGAGGATCCGTCTCTGAAGTCTCGTGTCCCCAAAGAGAAAGAGCTAGGCCTCGCCCCCTCCTTATATTCCTTCCCCCCGACTTCCCTCTCTCGGGAATTTCCTGTCTCTGATTAAAGGGGAACACCCCGCTACACACTCCCCCCACTAAAACTCTTTGGTCCCCAAAGATAAACATTTCAACAAAATTTCTGAACCGTTTTAGAGAGTGCGGAGTATGATGTTGGTACAGGGAATTGCCACCAAAACTCAGAGGTGGGATTCCCTGTCCCACAGGTCACACTGGCATGAGTGGCCTGCCTAACTGTGCCAGAGAGTGAGCTGGGGTTGCCCTCCACCAAATGAACAGTGGAAGGATTGGAGCACTCGGTACTTCTTCTAGCGGTGGTAACAGAGTCCTCTGAGCTCTTTCCCAATTGAGGGTAGGTTAACTTCATGGGAGGCCTCACGACTCTGCGAGCTCTCTGCTCCCTTGGGACTTCAGGCTCTGGTGCCACAGGCTCTGTTTCAGCAACACTCTCTGACATCGTCACTGGTTCTGGGGCCTCTGTCTCTTCTTCATCTGAGTACAGGCCCGGAATATCTTCCCAGCATTCAGGCACGCCACTGGATGGAATGAACTCTGTAGCTTCTGGGTTCAGGGTCCCATCCTGCATATCCTCAGGGGGTGGAAGGTCTATGGTGGGATTTTCCGGGGTTGGGGAGGGCCATAGCCACTCCAGTTCTCCTCTCCCATCTTCACTTGGTTGAGAAGCCTGTCCACCTCTAGATCGAGAGGTCTGAGACCGAGTGTTGGGTCTGGGAGTATCCAAGATGGAAACAGATTCCGGTAGGTTCCTCACTGGAGGTATCCTGACTGCTTCTTTAAGCGGGAGTAAGTGGTTTCTGTGCCAGGTCTTCAAGGGTCCCACTCTCCCCTCTGGCTTTAACTTGTACACCGGTAGTCCAGGGAGTTTCCTACAAATAACGTAAGGCTCAGACCTCCACCTATCAGCAAGTTTGTGCTTTCCGGGGACTCCCAGATTGCGCAACAGTACTCGATCCCCGGGCTGTAGGTCTTGTACCCGGACCTTCAAGTCGTAATTTTTTTTATTCCGAGCTCCCCTTTGATCTGAGGCCGCTTGAGCTTGTTCATAGGCTACTTTCAAATTATACCTAAGTCTGTCTACATATCCTTTGTGGGAGGTAGCAGAGGTATAGTCTAGAGAAATGCCAAAGGCCAGATCCACTGGCAATCTTGCTTCTCTCCCAAACATGAGGCGGTAGGGAGAGTAACCCGTCACATCACTGGTGGTGCAATTGTAGGCATGCACCAAAGTGGATATGTGTTGACTCCAATGCTGCTTCTTCTCTGTCTCCAGAGTCCCAAGCATGTTTAGCAAAGTCCGGTTAAATCTCTCAGGCTGGGCATCTCCTTGTGGATGATAAGGGGTAGTCCTGGTCTTTTCCACTCCCAGGGAGTCCAGTAGGTTCCGGATCAGGCGACTCTCAAAGTCCCTTCCTTGGTCGGAGTGGATTCTCTGTGGTAATCCATAGTGGACGAAGTATTTTTCTACAAGCACCTTAGCTACAGTGGAAGCCTTCTGGTCTCTGGTGGGGAACGCCTGTGCATAACGGGTGAAATGATCGGTTACCACCAAAACATTTCCCAATCCACTCAAATCGGGTTCGAGGCAGAGAAAGTCAATGCATACCAGATCCATTGGGCCTTGACTCTGTAGGTGGCCCATTGGGGCAGCTTGATGGGGTAGAGTCTTCCTCTGGATGCATCGTGCACAGGAGTGGCAATACTCCTCCACTTCAGCCCTCATACAGGGCCAATAGAACCGGCTTCTGACAAGTTGGAAAGTTCTTTCAGCTCCCAGGTGACCATGCTGGTCATGTAAGGCAACCAGCACAGTCTCTCGGTGCTTCTCTGGGAGAAACAACTGCCATTTATCCTCGGAGTCATCAGAGGGGCCCCTTCGGTAGACCACTCCCTGATGGACCTGTAGCTTGTCTATCTCTCTCCTTAGCAGACGAGCCTCCTTGGAGGGGTGATGTCGAAGTTTCTCTGGACTCTCGTTTTCCAATGCTTCAAAGACCAATCTCCCCATGGGGTCTTCCAATTGGTCGCACCTCAGTTCCTTCTTAGACAGCTTCGGTAAGCATTCCTCTTCAAGTTGAGTCACCCCGCAGTAGTGTTTTGGGACTCCCACTGTGGTAACTCCTATCTCCTCGGCTCTGGAGCCCCCTCTGGCTTGAAATTCAGCCCCCTGACAAAGGGCTCGCACTCCCTCCGGTGCTACCTGAGTCCAGTCCTCCCAGTCATCAGCCATGGTATGAGATCTTCGGGACAGGGCATCTGCATCCCTATTTCCAGTCCCTGGTCTGTATTTAAGACTGAAGTTGAACCCAGATAATGCAGCCAGCCACCTGTGTCCTGTGGCATCCAGCTTGGCCGTGGTGAACAGGTAGGTAAGGGGGTTGTTGTCGGTCTTCACAGTGAACTCTGCTCCATACAGGTAGTCTTTGAGCTTGTCTACTACCGCCCACTTGAGGGCCAGGAACTCCAGCTTGTGAGTGGGGTAGTTCTTCTCAGAGGGGGTCAGGCTTCTACTCACATAGGCAACAGGCCGCAATTGCCCCTCATGTTCTTGGTAAAGTACTCCTCCCAGACCGTCATGACTAGCATCCACGTGCAGTTCATAGGGTTTGGTTGGGTCTGCATAGGCCAAGACTGGTGCAGTGGTCAGGCTCCTCTTCAATTCCTGGAAAGCCTCTTCACACCTCTGATTCCACTGATCTCTGATGAACTCTCCTGGCCTCCTGGGCCCCGATCCATCCTCCTCTCCTTCAGTCTTGAGCAACTCATTCAATGGTCTAGCAATTCGGGCAAATCCCTCCACAAACCTTCTATAGTAGGAGCAGAAGCCCAAGAAGGATCTGAGTTCTGTTACTGTGGTGGGCTGTGGCCAGGAGGTAACTGCCTCCAATTTCTCAGGGTCTGTGGCCACCCCTTCTTCAGATACTATGTGCCCCAGATAGTTCACAGAAGACTGGTAGAACCGACACTTCTCAGGCGAAAGCTTAAGTCCTTCCTCACTGAGTCTTCTCAACACTTTCTCCAGCCTCTCTTCATGTTCCTCCAAGGTTCTCCCAAAGACAATGACATCGTCTAGGTATACAAGGACTTCGATCAAGTTCATGTCCCCTACTGTCTTCTCCATGAGACGTTGGAAAGTAGCTGGGGCTCCAGACAGACCTTGGGGCATCCGGTCGAATTCAAAGAACCCCACTGGGGTTATGAAAGCTGTCTTCTCCTTGTCTGCTGGGTGCATCGGAATCTGATAGTACCCACTCTTGAGATCCATAACGCTGAACCATTTGGCTCCAGACAAGCTCTGTAGGGCATCCTCTATCCTCGGAGTGGTGTATTGGTCAGGTATGGTTCTCCTGTTGAGAGTCCTGTAGTCTATACAGAGCCTCAATGATCCATTCTTCTTTCGGACCACTACTATGGGAGAGGCATAGGGGCTTCTGGACTCCCGTATCACACCAGTCCTCTTGAGTTCTGCAAGTTGTTCCCTCAGATCCTCCAGATCTGCTAGCGGGACCCGCCTGACCCTCTCTCGGAAGGGCTTATCTTCCTGGAGGCGGATCCGATGGGTGGCACTTCTTGCACACCCCACATCAAACTCATCCTTAGAGAAGATCTTCTCCCATCTATTCAACTGGGCCTTGGCTCTCTCTTTCCAAGCCCTGGACAGATTCGGGTTTTCCATGGTCAGCTTCTCCCAAACATCCCCTTCTTCACCTGTCCTCCTCACTTCTGACAGGGTAACAGGGGCCGCCGGGCTCACCTGGCCTAGCAACATTCTGGCTGGGATGTCCATGGGGTCTTTGGTAGTATTCCTAACACTCACTGGAACTCTATAATGGGCCTTCTTCAGGACCTTCAGCGGAATCACTTCCGGTATCACCTCCAGGCCTGAGGATTCACCCCTTGGGTCTGACTCCAGCATGACAAAGGGACCAGGCTGCTTCCAGGTGAGCTTCACAGTGGCCCTGAGGCAAGCCACCTGTCCGGGCTGCAGCACCACTCCTTCTCTCCCCAGTCTCCACATCTTCCCTATCCCCTCTCCTGGGGTCTTCTGCTCCAACACTAACCGTTGGTAGGCTGTCTTCAGCATGGGATGGATGTTTGGATCTTGATGGCTCCTCATCTTCACCAGGGGGGTCAGAAGTCTTCTCACTAGATCCGTATTGGTGCCTATGATGAGGGACATCTTGCTGGCCCCGGGTGGTCTAGGACACACAACTGCCAGGGTGTCGAACACTTCTGTCTTCCCAGCCACAGAGGGGTCGAATGTCAGCTTTATGGGCAGATAACCATCATAGGGGAACCTCTGCGTTCACAGGCCCCATATCTCCAGCTCTTCTATCTTCTGTATAGGCAAATGGCTTAAGTGCCTATCGTAGAAGTCTCTGTACAACAAAGTCACTTGAGCTCCAGTGTCCAGGAGGGCTTTCGTATATACTCCTTCCACCTGGATAGATACAGTGGGGGACGGGCCGACCAATTCTCCTGGGTACGGCCGGGTTGAGGTCACTTTCTTCTGAGGACTTGTCTTCATCCAGTTTGTTTTTGACTTTATTCTCTCTTGAGCCCGGTATGCATTGACCCTCCCCACCCTAATGGGAGTACAAACCCGCTGAGGGATGTTATTGTCTCTTGGTTGTAGGCATTCCTTCTTGGGAGTGCTAAATTTCTTCTGAGGGGTCTTGTCCCCTCTCTCTGGTGTGTATCTTGGTTGAGAGACCCTAGATTCCTTCTGAGGAGTTTTGTTCTCTCTCTTTTGCTTCCTTCCATTCAGTTTGGAGCTCACTGAAAGAGATGGGCACCCGGTTGACTCCCTCACCGGGGCCCTCTGGAGTTTCCCGCCGGCTGGCGATTATCCATTTTCTTCTTCTTGGGACTGGAACACCTACTGGCAAAGTGGCCACTGCCCCCGCAGTTGTAGCATAGCATCTCTTCTCGGTCCTGTATGGAGGCTGGTTCTGAGGTATTCGGGAACAACTCCTTTCTGGGGCTTGGTTTCTCTGCTCCACCTTGACCTTTCGCCATTATAGCAGTCATCATCTCCATCATCTGGGACATCTGCAACTTCAAAGTGTCCACCTCCGCTCCCCTATCGGGAGTCATGGCCGGTGTAACTATTGCTACCGGCTGTTTGACGGGCTCTATCAGGCGTTCTTTTTTTTTTTCTTCCAATATAGCCTCTTCCTCTCTAATCATTCGGATGAGGTCAGGGTACTCCAGATTCTTCCCATCCTGCCGGGCACGCAGTGTCCATGCAATTGGATCCATGGGTTGAGCTCCCCTCACTACCTGTTGAGCACGGGCCTCATCTACTTTCCCTGGGCTGATCCCCTTCTTTAGGATCATCCTATGCAGTATTTTGTCCAGGCGTCCCATATAGTCTGATAGTTTCTCACCTTCCTTCTGGTAGCAATGCTCCAGCTGATAAGCAAGCTCCGTGACTTTCTCTGTCCCACCAAACACATTCTGTAACACATCGAGGCACTCTTGTGCAGTACAATCTGCCTTGCTCATCTTCAAGTTGCGTACGGCCTCTAGAGCAGGCCCTTTCAAACTTTCCACAACCCTCTGTTTCTTTCTGCGGTCCGGAACTTCCCATTCCTCTAGTGCCTGAGTTGCGCTGTCTAGCCACTCCTCAAATCCCTCTTCTTCCAAGGGTACTGGTTTCCTTCCTGAAAACATCCGGAGTTTCCTGTACCCCGACATCGGGTAATCTGTGGGCTCTTTCTTGCACTGAGCTACAATCTCCCCCAGAACAGCGCATAATTCTGCACTAAGAGTGCCGGGGCTTGTCCTGGGACTCTTTGTGTCCTTCTGTGGGGATGACGGGGAAGATGGCTGCGGTGACAGTGTTATTTTTGTCTGAGGGCTATCTCTTGTGCGCGGCAGCGCATGCAGCAAATGATAGACCTGATCGTCCTCATCTTGTATGCTGTTGCCTCTAAACTGTTCAGGAATTTCTACCTGCCATTCCAGTAAGACATGTGAAAGTCCACCACTAGTTTTCACGTCTATCACCCATGGTTTGTGAATCGGTGATAGGGACATTATGAGTTGTATCATTGCTTGTGTCTGCCATATCCCCGGGAGTTCTATAACTGCCGTCCTGGCTGGGTCTACGCCCCATCTCTTATACCACTGTCCCACCTCTATCGGGTCCATGCCGGTAGCTTCTGGCGGTTTCACCGCTGTCTCAGTAATCCCGGATGTACGAGCCCCCACGTGTAGCGATACCTCCAACTAAGGAGGCCGCAGAATTAGGTTTGGGCCCTGAGTGCAGCTCCGCCAACCCCCGGCAATAGGCTCTACCCCCTTCTGGCACAGCTAGTAATAACAATCAATGATATGTCCTATGCAATAGAATAACTAAGCAAGGACACAGTAATGAATTGCAATAGATAGAGTGTTTTACTCATTAATTCTCAATATGAATAAAGGGGGGTAACAATAATCACAGTTCTAGACAATCACTCCTAAGGGCAGCGTCCTGCCACTCTAACACACTATATAGTAACACACGCTACAGGTGCGCCATACGGGCGACCGTTAACTAAGTGCCCTATGGCGCAGTAATCAAACACGCTAGAATCCCCACCAGGCCTGGTTCTAATATTTAGCTTAGTCCTTCTTTCTTCACCGGTAGGTCTGTAATGGTGGTGCACTTAAAACAGAGTATAACTTTGTAATCCAAGGGGTATGAAAATAACTTGTAGGCCACGGCAGTCTATAGGCCTATACACAGCAACAGTATCTTAGCTGGGCTTATGCCCTCTCACCCGCCGGACTACGGATCCAGTCCGGGAAAACCTCCACCGGCCGTGTCACACACACTCGATCTCTCCATGATTGGGCCCCCGATCCGACAAGGCTGTAGCTCACAAAGTCAGATGCCACCCAGGCTCGCAGAGGGGAGGATGGAAGGCTCTTTGGTGCAGAGCAAGGCCTCAGGCTTCAGGCCTTGCCCCTCCGTCACATCCGCACAGGAGGATCCGTCTCTGAAGTCTCGTGTCCCCAAAGAGAAAGAGCTAGGCCTCGCCCCCTCCTTATATTCCTTCCCCCCGACTTCCCTCTCTCGGGAATTTCCTGTCTCTGATTAAAGGGGAACACCCCGCTACACTTATTTCAAAATAAAAACAACAGTTGTTATAGTCACAAAAGCATAACATATGTACGCATGTCATAGCAAGTGGAACCAATCGCCTTCATGTCTGCTACATTTCTACCAATAGTGTGGGAAGAGCAGGAGGCGTCCATGGTGGCTGACCCTCTTCATCAGAGCTAAAATAGTGCATCAGATGTAGACATAGATACATTATTTTGGCTCTGATAAAGAGGGTTTGTCCTTGAAACACATCAGCCACCACGGACACCTTCTGCTCTTCCCACACTATTGGTAGAAACATGGCAGACCTGAAGGTGACTGGTTACACTTTCTATGACATGCGTACATATGTTATGCATTTGTGAGTATAACAGCTGTTGTTTTTATTTTGAAATAAAATGTATTGTTGTAATTTGCTAGGTCGGTGCGTCCTTCTCTTGTTTTTGCAGTTCATAATAGAGCTGACTCCTCTGAAGATGCTTCTTTTGCATATCCACCTTACTATTGCTTTATTTTGATGCTCCCTGACACCCTGGGTAGGGCCGCTGTTAGAAATCATGGGGCCCCCTTGACTCTTTGTACCCCCTTATGGGTGGTCCTGACCCTGGGCAGTCAGATGGCTGTCTGGATACTTTTGGAATGCTGTGAATGATAGGCTGGAACTAGTTCAGAATTCTGTCACACAGGTGGAGCACAGGAACTTGCAGATGCAGGAATTAAAGCTGTAGTCAAAACGAGTCAGGAACAACCGTGCAGAAGAAGGTTCAGAAGTCAGGCTGGGGTTGATTTCAGATGGGTAGTGGAAGTACAAAAACTGCAGACAGAGGACAGAGTCAGGGCAAAAGCAAAGGTTAGCAATAGATGATCAGATTCAAGTGGAATCAGGAGGCAGGCTGGATCAAAACACAGGAAAATCAGGATGCAGGTCTGGTCACAACTCAATGAAGCTTACAACCACTCAGCAATTCTCCTTAGTTGTGTTATGCCTTAAAAAGGGACTGGGTGCCAAAAGCCAGTGTCAGGCGTGAACAATTCATACTAAAGCATAAGCATGTTAGCAAACATGGATAGCATGCATAGCCCTGATTCTGAAATCTGGTGCAACTGTGCATGGTAGCTAATCAGCAGGGATGAGCCGAACACCCCCCTGTTCGGTTCGCACCAGAACCTGCGAACAGACAAAATGTTCGTGTGAACTTTAGAACCCTATTAAATACAATGGATTTGAACGTTCAAAATCTAAAGTGCTAATTATAAAGGCTAATATGCAAGTTATTGTCCTAAAAAGTGTTTGGGGACCCGGGTCCTGCCCCAGGGGACATGTATCAATGCAAAAAAAAGTTTTAAAAACTGCCGTTTTTTGGGGAGCATTGATTTTAATAATGCTTAAAATGAAAAAATAAAAGTGAAATATTCCTTTAAATTTCGTACCTGGGGGGTGTGTATGATATGCATGTGAAGTGGCGCATGTTTCCCGTGCTTAGAACTGTCCCTGCACAAAATGTCATTTTTGAAAGAATAAAAGTCATTTAAAACTCACTCGCGGCTATTAATGAATTGTCGGTTCCCGGCAATACATACAAAAGTCATTGATAAAAAAAAAAAAAAAAAAGCGTGGGGGTTCCCCAGAATTCAATTACCAGGCCCTTCAGGTCTGGAATGGATATTAAGGGGAACCCCGCCGCAAATTTAAAAAAAAATTGACGTGGGGTTCCCCCAAATATCCATTCCAGGCCCTTCAGATCTGGCATGGATTTTAAGGGGAACTCCACCCCAAATTTAAAAAAAAATGGCGTGGAGTCCCCCTAAAAATCTATACCAGACCCCTTATCCGAGCACGCAACCTGGCCGGCCGCAGGGGAAGAGGGGGGGATGAGAGAGCGGCCCCCCCTCCCTCCTGAACCGTACCAGGCCACATGCCCTCAACATGGGGAGGATGTCCCCATGTTGATGGGGACAAGGGCCTCATCCCCACAACCCTTGCCCGGTGGTTGTGGGGGTCTGCGGGCGGGGGGCTTATCGGAATCTGGAAGACCCCTTTAACAAAGGGGACCCCCAGATCCCGGCCCCCCCTATGTGAATTGGTAAGGGGTACATTGTACCCCTACCATTTCACGAAGAAAGCGTAATTTTTTTTTAAAAAAAACACACAAACACCTTGAAAAAGTCCTTTATTAAAAAAAAACAAAAAAAAAACATTCCAGCGGTGAAATCCAGTGTCCCACGGCGATCCCGATGTCCAACGATGTCCTTCATTGGTTGTGCCTGAGCGGACCTGATGGGGAACTCCCTCTCAGTGTTTTAAATGTATAGACCCGCCCCTTCTAAAGTTCCCCATCAGGTCCGCTCAGCGGACCAGATGCGGAACATGAAAAGGGGCGGGTCTATACATGTATTACCAAAGTGAGAGAAGTTCCCCATCAGGTCCGCCCCCTCGGTATGTCTGACCCGCCTACGTCATTGGCTTGAGCGGGGAAACTTCCTTCACTGTGTAAATTTTAATTACACAGTGAAGGAAGTTCCCCGCTCAGGCACAACCAATGAAGGACATCGTTGGACATCGGGATCGCCGCGGGACACTGGATTTCACCGCTGGAATGTTTTTTTTTTAAATTTTTTTAATAAAAGGACTTTTTCAAGGTGTGTGTGTGTTTTTTTTTAAAAAAAATTACACTTTCTCCGTGAAATGGTAGGGGTACAATGTACCCCTTACCAATTCACATAGGGGGGGCCGGGATCTGGGGGTCCCCTTTGTTAAAGGGGTCTTCCAGATTCTGATAAGCCCCCTGCCCGCAGACCCCCACAACCACCGGGCAAGGGTTGTGGGGATGAGGCCCTTGTCCCCATCAACATGGGGACATCCTCCCCATGTTGAGGGCATGTGGCCTGGTACGGTTCAGCAGGGAGGGGGGGGCGCTCTCTCGTCCTCCCCTTTTCCCCTGCGGCCGGCCAGGTTGCGTGCTCGGATAAGGGGTCTGGTATGGATTTTTAGGGGGACTCCACGCCATTTTTTTTTTTAATTTGGGGTGGAGTTCCCCTTAAAATCCATGCCAGATCTGAAGGGCCTGGAATGGATATTTGGGGGGAACCCCACGTCAATTTTTTATTTTTATTTGCGGCGGGGTTCCCCTTAATATCCATTCCAGACCTGAAGGGCCTGGTAATTGAATTCTGGGGAACCCCCACGCTTTTTTTTTTTATCAATGACTTTTGCATGTATTGCCGGGAGCCGACAATTCATTAATAGCCGCGAGTGAGTTTGAAATGACTTTTTTTCTTTCAAAAATGACTTTTTTTGCAGGGACAGTTCTAAGCACGGGAAACATGCGCCACTTTACATGCATATCATACACACCCCCCAGGTACGAAATTTAAAGGAATATTTCACTTTTATTTTTTCAATTTAAGCATTATTAAAATCACTGCTCCCGAAAAAACGTCCGTTTTTAAAACTTTTTTGCATTGATACATGTCCCCTGGGGCAGGACCTGGGTCCCCAAACACTTTTTAGGACAATAACTTGCATATAAGCCTTTATAATTAGCACTTTAGATTTCTCCCATAGATTTTTCGAATTTGCCGCGAACACCCCAATTTGTTCGTTGTTCGGCGAACGGGCGAACAGGCAATGTTCGAGTCGAACATGAGTTCGACTCGAACTTGAAGCTCATCCCTACTAATCAGCTTCTAACTTTAGCTTGTTCAATTAAGCTTTGAGAAAAAAAAAAAATGGAAGCTGATTGGTTTCTATGCCACGTTGCATCATTTTGCACTCTCCAATTTTAGTAAATCAACCCTATTTGTACTTCTCACACTAACTAATGCAGACAACTCACTAGCAGCCTAAATAATCAGTATCCTGAGCTTAAGAGAAACCCAGCAAGCACAGAAAACATAAAGAAAGCTCAGGCTAGCTATCTATAGCCTAGCTGCAAACAGCCCTAACTTTAGCTAGGAACACTCCAAAAACTTGAAAAAATTGGCCTAGAGAAAGGCCGGAAAAAATATGAGAGTAGGCTCCCATGGACTTCATAGGGGTTCGGGTGCTATGTTTGGGGTATATGGGTTTCCTGTTGGATTCATTGAATGTCCAGCGAACCAAACTTTGATTTGTTCACTTTGTCCTTTCCCAAAAGGGAACCATAAATGTTCATTTATTTTGGTAAAGTGATGTACAGTACAAGTCTAGAGCTTAGTTTGCATGGGTTGGGCATTGTATGACTAGCCTCAACTTTTCTTCTGCTTGACTTGAAGAACTCAGATAGTTTACAGCCTGTTGAGCTTGTACACACTTGGCCGTGTTCTGTGATTGAAATACAGATCACTATACACTTCAATGCAATTGCTGTTTGGTTGACATAATCAAAAGTTCTTGGCTGCTAGATAGTGTATACAAAGTGAGATATTGTTTGCAGTTTTCAGTCAGTCTACTTTATTATATCAGTTATTGTAAACATATGACTTTTAGCAAGTCAAGACAATTTTTTTGCCTTTTTGCAGTTTTACCTTTCTTTTGTGCCAAATTCTATTCGTGCCTTATTCTAGACGATGCTTATGCTTTCATCCTAAACTTGTTTCCTTCATTCCACTACACGATTTTCTTGCAAGAAAAAGGTCAATTCTCTTATGATTCGGTTAAACTATACTGGGGCAATGTAGTAGCAGTGTTGCTCTGAAGCCTAATCATTTTCATTTTGCTTTAAAAATGAATTTCTTGCCTTGCTGAGATTAAATATAATACTGTGTGTACAGTGAGTCAACTTAAGATTTCCTATGGTGTTCAGACCACTCATACTGCTGAAGCAAGAAATTGCAGAGTTCTAAATCAGTCAGGGATCTGGCTTCCACTGAAAATTTAGATCATCTGCAGACACACATGCATGAATGTGTAAGAAAGAATAAATAAAATAAAAAGTGGGATGATGTTAAAAAAATAAAATAAAAAATAAAACCAATCATATTTATAAATGAAATGATAAAAAGAATCCAATAGAAAAAGACAAGATGATAACAAAATGCATAATGGACAATAAATATACAGAAATATATATATATATATACCGTATATACTCGAGTATAAGCCGAGGTACCTAATGTTACCACAAAAAACTGGGAAAACGTACTGACTCGAGTATAAGCCGAGGGTCAACAATACCTCACTGTTCCCATCCTTACTGTGCCCATCCTCACTGTTCCTCACTGTTCCTATCCTTAAATTTTACATTGTAAATAGTACCTGAAAAAAAGTTGAGAGGCTGCGGCGTCCATCGTTTAAATTCCGCGGTCTCTTCCTGGTCCCTTCTGTGATAGGCGATTCTCAGCAGACACTCTCCGCCTATCACGAACGTTCTCTCATCCTCACCCATCCAAGCAGACACTGTGTTCGGTGTTCCGCCAATCACAGACATCTGCTGGGAAACTGAGAATGAGAGAACGTTCGTGATAGGCGGAGAGTGTCTGCTGAGAATCACCTATCACGGAAGGGACCAAGAAGAGACCGCGGGATTTAAACGATGGACGCCGCAGCCTCTCAACTTTTTTTCCAGGTACTATTTACAATGTCAAATTTCGCTGACTCGAGTATAAGCTGAGGGGGGACTTTCAGACCAAAAAAAAGGGCTGAAAAACTCGGCTTATACTCGAGTATATAAGGTATGTAGCACACAAACCTTTTTCTCACCTGGCTCACTTGCGACTTCAAGAACAAGATGATGCCAATGGGCACTCTACAGGTTAGCTTCCCCAAATAACAAATCCTTCCCTCTGACAGGTTACCAGGCCTCTCCCACAACAGCAATCTTCTATTACTCATCTCCTCAATGGGACCGATCCTCCCCTGGCTTCCTCTTAATCAGAGCGGGTACCCTTCCCCGGGCTCCCTGGGACTCTTCTTTCGGGGACAGGCCCTAGCTGAAGGTGCTAGGCCCACTAGTAGAGTTGCAGGCCCCAGGCTAAAGGTGTCTGGGCCTGATCATGCCCAGACATACCCCCGGCCATGAGGGCCACAGGAGGTGGGGTACGTGTCTCACTCCTCCGACTCTGATGGGGACCACCCCACCGACCGACCCCACTCTATCGCGTATGCCCCTTAAGTACCCTCTCCCGACATGCACAGCAGGTTAACCACGCCCACTGTACCGCTGCAGAGAGAGGACACCCCAAGGAGTAGTAATGCTAGCCCTGGCTCAACCCTGACCTGATGTGACAGCGCCACCTACAGGCCGCAGGGAACCATACACCAGGCAGCATCACATAGGCAGAAGCAATACCTAGCAATGAGAATGGTCTGAGCCTGGCTAATAGCTCAGACCAGCCCCTAAATTTAGGCACATATCACCCCTTAAAAGTGAAAAGGGCGCTACACATTATATATATATATATATATATATAATTTATGGTCGGAGCCCTCAGTCCGAAGAGATATGGATCACATAAACACATCACAAGACTAACAACACAAATAAGACCTGAAGTGTGGCCTGGCCTGTTGGACGGTATGCCAAGAGAAGGGGCCATACCTAAGATAGAAGTAATGAATAATTCTGTTGAGAATTGTTTGAAGGGAAGTGCCCTAAAAAGGGGTATGGGTGGGTGGGTACCGCGCACTAGAGCCGACACTGACGATGGTGGACGGTCTGCTTAAGTACCCCTCGAACTCCTCCCATAATTTCAGGCCAGCATACTGGCCTTCCTATTTATGGTCGGAGCCCTCAGTCCGAAGAGATATGGATCACATAAACACATCACAAGACTAACAACACAAATAAGACCTGAAGTGTGGCCTGGCCTGTTGGACGGTATGCCAAGAGAAGGGGCCAAAAATACACTTGGTTAGGGAAGGAATTGTTTTACTGTACAAGGCAATAACAACAGAGCGAGTCTGTTGGAGACTCGTGACGATCCGTTTGAGGATTGGGGACTTATCGGGCGAAACGCGTGGACTTCCACCTGCCCATCATCCTGATTGCGTGGTCTGGAACTCTGTTACGCGATGCGGCTAAGGCTGCTGCCATGCGAAAGAATGTCCTGAGTAACGACCTGGGTTTAAGGCCTAAGATGCATGGGAGCATTCTGACTTAACTGATGAACTGGTACTTGCTTAGGGGTTCAGTTGGGAAACGTAGTAGAGGCTGTCCTCTGATAGGTCGGGCAGTAGAGTATACCAATTGCTTTAGAACGGCCATAGGGCACCGGGCGTTGTGCGTCTGGAAAGTTTGACGTCTACTCTGGGACCAGATTGTAGCGTTTCCCGACACCGTGGGGTGTAGGATGAAACGACTCTAGGTGGTGAGTCAGGTGGTGCCTGCGTAGTACTTGGTATTCGGGTTCGTGACAGTATATTCGCTGGGCTGCAGAAAACCGGGAAAGGCTAGGTAATGGCTGCTCGAATTACCAGGCTGGGTCATAACCGAAGGGGGAACGTGGAAGCATAGCAGACATGTCCTGGAATATGGCGTTGGTCACTGGTAAGCGTTAGGTACCAGTGTGTGGTTGCTGCCTGTGGATGCCCTGTGGTATGGTTTTGACCGCATGAGCGGCGAACAGGGAAGGTTTGGTACGGTCTAGTAGAGAGATAAATGCTGGATGCCGGCTGAATAGAGTCTGATGGTATTGTGTGACAGTAGGAAACGAAGGCCAGATATGTCTGAGTTTCCGGAACCGCCCCGGGGTTAGCGGCTAGGAACCAGCCGGTCTTCCAGGCAGTATGGTAGGCCTTTAGTGTATTGGAAGAATAGAACACATCGATGAGGGAGGTAGCACCAAGGAGGTGCTATCTCGTTGCAGAGTTGGTTGCGACCGCCCCGGGGTTAGCGGCTAGGAACCAGACGGTCTTCCAGGCAGTATGGTAGGCCTTTAGTGTATTGGAAGAATAGAACACATCGATGAGGGAGGTAGCACCAAGGAGGTGCTATCTCGTTGCAGAGTTGGTTGCGACTAACGTGGGATGCTGGACATGGTCGGCTCCGGGCTCTGGTGAAAGGATGAGGCATAGTTAGGCAGGAACGTGCGTCGGCCGAGGTATTGCATTTACCAGGGATGTGGGCCCTGGGGATACTGAACTGATGTTGTAGGGACAGTAGCAACAGCCTGCGTAGGGAGGCCGTGGTGGCCAGTGATTTTGACCAGCCTCTTTTAACGACTGTGACTGTGGCCTGGTTATCTGTGGCGAACGTGGCGGCCTATCCTGCCCAGGTGTGGCCCCATACTTGAGCCGCTGCAACTATGGGGTAGATCTCGAATAGAGAGGAGGACTGACTAAACGCGGATTTGTGAGTATCTCTGAAGGCCACGGACCCGCGAACCAATGATGGCCAAAAATTGCAATGAAGCTTGTGGAAGCTGCTATGTCCTTGAAGTTGAGCATGCCCAGTAGGGATAGTAGCTGTGTGTTTGGTGCACCCTGGCGTGACGGTAACGTATGGGCGACAGTCCTGTTGCGGGTCAAACTACCGAGAGGTGGGCTGGCCTGCATGGCGCGTTTGTCTAGGATGATGTCCGGAAGGAGATGAGCTAAGCCGGGCTTCCTACGTTTTCCTCAGTTACGGGCATATTGATTTAAGAGACCTCTTTTAGAATTCCTAGGACTCCTGTGGGTTTAGTATTTAGTGAGAACTCCTGTGAGGGTATGAGGGAGTTTAACTGGGTATGTTAGAAGAATGAGGCGTGGATAAGTAGTAGACTAATCAAGTTTATAAGAAAACTTGCCCTCGACAAGATCGAAGACTGACTCTCCGTACTGTGAACGGTGACTGCGAAAAGAGGGGAGGGGCTGATCGCATGCCCCCGGTCCATTTCGATCTGAAGCGGAGTGCTGATAACTTCTACGTCGGGGCTACTGAGAGCGTGTTTTTTTTTTCCATGGGTAGAGTCGGGTAATGTGATGAGTCCGGTGTGGAACTCTGTAGTGAACTCCTGCCCTAGAAAGGCTGCTAGAGGGGGAGTTGGATGTGAGGAGAGAAGCCAAGCCGCCCGACGTGCGTGCGGCCTAGACAAGCTGGGCTCTGCTGCTCGGTGCCGCAGGTACTTCGAGGGGAGCCGTCTGGAGTAGGAGACAGATGTGCAGAGGTTTGCAGTGTGGGTAAAATCAACCCTAGAAAGTTGTTGGAGATGGCTGCGCCCCCCTGGTGCACAAGTTTGACGTCCTCGTGTGCCCGACTGGGAGGACTGTGTGGCTTGCTGATAATCTATGAGGCGTATTGTCTGCGACTCAGCTCGGAGCACCAATTAATCGTGAGGGTGGCAGATTGACAGATTGTACAGAGTGGGGAGCGAAGGTCGGTGAAGTGGCGGTAGAATGGTTCTGTGTCAATAGTGCTCCAGTTGGTGTTAGCTGGCACTGTGCCAGCCGGTGGAGACTGGGGCTAAGGGGGGCTAAGGGGGGCGTGGCTGGTCGTGTTTCCAGGGCCCCTTACTCTAGCCTGGACATCGGTGACTGCAGTTGCCAGTGTGGTCGCCAAGGCGTGCAGCTGGATAATTGCAGAGGATATCGACTGCGATGGAGCTTGTGTGTCTGGTAAGGCTGCCGCTGGTGGTGGAAACAGCAGCCTAAGCTTGGCTTTCCTGGCTGAGGCCAGGTAGGGGATGCCCATACGTCGTAGTTCAGCCGTGGCCTGGGGGTGGTCCAAGGTCTGGGGGGACTGTGTATTGCCGACCGCCAGACCCGCGAAGGGTGATGGTGAGGCAAAAGTTTGCTGTCGGCTCGCGGCATGGCGTCGGCTAAAAGGAGGGGAATGCATATGTTTAGAGTAAGTTTGCGAGGTTTGGAGGGGATAGAAGGGTTTAAGAAAACGGGGAGGAAGAAGGAGAGCAGTGAGGACAGGGCAAGGAGCGATAGGCGTAGATGACAGATTAGTTTGCGTACGAGCGCGGTTGAGTGAAATTTGGAAAACTCAAAAGAATGCGAGGCAACTGAAGTGAGCCAGGAGGTGACTGGCTAGATAACCGATAGCTCAGGTGCCGTCTGTGCTCGGCACAGACTAATGAACCAGAGCCCCCAGGGCGTGCTGGGGCGAGTGGCTGAAGTCTGGTATGCTAAGTAAGAATGTTTCGATCTGTAGTGGTTGACGTGTGGTCGGTCTGCTAACCCTCGCACTGCCAGCAAGGCGGATGTTAGGCAACCTTGTCTGTGTGGTGAAGGATCTCGGATCGCTCTTCGAAAACAGAGTGTAGTGCACAGAAGTATGTGACAGTTACTAACGCCTCACGAGCGGTCAATTTGTGTATGTGAAGAAACATATGTCGTGAAAGAGTGCGAGGAGAAAGCAAGGGGGGGCCTTGCACTGACGCAGCTGACTTGTGCGCTAGTAGTTTAAGTCTGGTCGAGGTCGAGACATGGGTCGACCCGAAACCTGTGACACTGACCTGCGTGGGGAAAGCGACAGAGAAAAGGTGAGTAGCCGTGTTGCTACTGGAGATGATGAGTGGCTGATTTGAACCACTTGTCGTATGCTCGCAGAGATTGCGAGGGAAAGTAGCCTTGCTGAGAGGCGAAAGAAGGAAAGTTTGTGAATTGTGAGTATGTAGGGATGACCGTCCTTGATGAACCTGGAGTAATTAAAGTAAGGTGTGTATGTAATGCATGAAGAAAAAGTCGCATTTTATTACTATTAATTTATTTACATTCGACTATTGTTATTTATTTATTAATTTATTTATTATTAATGTTTTTTTTTTTTTCTTTATTTTATTTTTTCTTTATTTTTTTTTCTTCGGGGAATGATTCAAGCGTGAGGTGCCGATAATGCGACCGGTAATGTACTAGCACTTCGAATGGCCAATGAACTGAACGTCTGAGCTGCAGCTACGATTGAGTTTGGATCGTTAGGATGGGTCTGTAGTGCTGGGAAGCTGAGTTGCTGCGCTGGAGGTGCGACTGTACTAGAATTGATAGTGTTTGAAAAGGATCCAAATCTTAGAGCCGACGTTACGACTGGATTCGGATGGATTAGAAACTTTGATGCTGCGGATCTAACCGTTTGAGCCGGTGGTGCGACTATGCTCGGGTCGGTCGTGTTAGCGGAGGATCCGCACCTTTGAGCCGATGCTACGACTGGGTTCAAGTCGGTTGGATGGGTCTGATCAGTTCTAAGTTTGATGTTTGTAGATCCGAGCCGATGAGCCGGTGGTGCGACTGTGCTCGGATCGGTCATGTTAGCGGAGGATCCGAACCTTTGAGCCGATGCTACAACTGGGTTCGGATCGGATAGGAGGGTTTGTTGCTAGAGATCCGAGTCGATTGAGCCGGTGATGTGACTGGACTCGGAACGAGTGTAAATGCCATAGATCCGAAAGTTTGAGCCGATGCTACGACTGAATTCGGATCAGTTCGAAGTTTGATGTTTGTAGATCCGAGCCGATGAGCCGGTGGTGCGACTGTGCTCGGACCGTTCGTAGATGCCAGGGGACCAAACGCCAAGGCGATGCTACGACTGCGTTTGGATCGGATAGAATGGTTTGTTGCTAAAGATCCGAGTCAGACGAGCCGGTGCTGCAACTGGACTCGGATCGCTTGGGAATGCCATAGGTCTAAAAGTTTGAGCCGATGCTACGACTGAATTCGGATGGTTTAGAAGTTTGATGTTTGTAGACCCGAGCCGATGAGCCGGTGGTGCGACTGTGCTCGGAACAAACGTGGATGCCAGAGATCCGAATCTCTTAGCCGATGCTGTGCCTGTATTCGGGCTAATAACGGGTGCAAGGAGGGGGTTTGAATTGCCGGGTCCGAATCGTAGCGCCGGAGATACGGCTGGACTCGGACGGCTGTTCGGTGTTTCGAAGTTGAAGGGGCTTGTGATTGCCGAGGGTCCAGCCTGTAGTACCGATTGTTAGCGACCAGAGCCGGACCGGACTGTTCGGTGTATGGTGTGAGTAGTAGGAGGTGTGGGGCATCAGTAAGGTGAAGGGAGAGTATCGTAGGAGGTGTAGGGCATCAGTGACTAGGAATAAGGAAGTGCAGTGTGGGATACCAGTCCGACGACTGGGTATCGGATGTGCGACTTGAGGTAAGAGACTTGCGAGCTGCGAGTAATTCGTACAACAGCTCTGTGAGACGTAGTGTCTAGGCGGGCCGTTACCGGTGGTAACGTGCGTGCGACAGGGTTCGAAAGACAACTGGACTAGCCGGTAAACATACGATGCAGACGGAAAACACGGGGTTATGAACCGTGTGACTTGTAAAAGAAGAAAACGTGTACCGGCGCTACGATTCGTACGAATGGTAACGGCCGGTCCTACCTGCGACAGCGAGCGGGGATACGACCAACTGCGAGCGAAGCTGGAAGGGACGAAATCGACTACACGGACGTTGCGAGTCATATGGCGTCGGCTGATGACGACGAATACCGCGCACTAGAGCCGACACTGACGATGGTGGACGGTCTGCTTAAGTACCCCTCGAACTCCTCCCATAATTTCAGGCCAGCATACTGGCCTTCCTATATATATATATATATATATATATATATATATATATATATATATATATATAAAACTAAACAACTGAAGAATAAACAATCATAATAGGTGGCATAGTGTATACTTTATATATTTACCATCTAAAATGTGGCCACCATTTAAAATCAATAAAATATGATAAAGTGGAAGTTTGATCTTAAACTTGCCCTCACCCCTACTCAATACTAACTAGCCTGTACAGGAAAGATGTGTATACTTTAATTTTTTAAGGGTGCTCCAGTCCGGTCATGTGATCAGCTTCAGGGGGAAGGAGAGACAGCAGACAATGGATGTCTCATAGTAAGCTTATAGCTGGTGTCACCACCCAGGCATTGCAGACGTTATCAGCAATCTCATCTGTCACCTGCAGCTGGTGCTGGGAGCCAATCACGTGACTGGAGCATCCTTAGCATAGGGAAGTATACACATCATTCCTCTTTAGGGTAGTTAGTATAGGACTTAGAATGGGGTGGGAGCAGGTTTAAAATAACATTAAAGCTTTTTGCATTAAAATAAAAAACAAGCCATAACTGCTTTGTGCAATGGTATTTCACAGAGCAGCCCCATTCCTCTTCTTTTGGGCTGCTCCTGGCTCCTCCTTTTTGTAGGAAGCTGCTTCCCTTGGGGGAACTGGTGCGGGCTTGCTCCCAAGCCACCTTGTCTGTGTCTATTGACACAGGCAGAGCGACTCGGCCCCTGCCCCCACTCCCTCTTAACAGAATTTGATTGTCAGCAGCAGGAGCCAATGGCTCCCACTGCTATCAATCTTTCAAGTGAGGAGGGAGAGAGCGAAGAGAGCTGCTGCTCTTGTGAACATCACTGGTCAAAATTGGGCTCAGGTAAGTATGAGGGGGATGGGGGCACACATGCAATACAGAAGGTTTTTTACCTCAATACATAGAATGAAAAACCCTGAAGCCTCGTACACACGACCGATTTTCTCGTCGTAAAAAACACGTCGTTTTTTTCGACGAGATTCTTGTTAAGCTTGTCGATTTTCTCGTCAAGCTTTCTATGCGTACACACTGTCATTTCCCAATTTCCTCGTGGTTCTCTGCGCTCACGTCCAGCACGTACGACGGCACTATAAAGGGGAAGATCTTTTTTCTTGGCGCCACCCCTTGGGCTGCTTTTGCTGATCTCGTGTTACCGCGTGTGAAGTAAAAGTTTGGGAAGAGACGATTCGCGCTTTTCAGTCTTCGTACTTTTCAGATCGTTTTCTGCCGTTCAGTTTGTGCTTGTGGGTTCGTATCTTGACTTTCAGGGCGTCTAGGCAGGTCGTATCTGTTTTACAGTGCGTTATTGCCTGTTCGTTTCTGAATTTCAGTTCGTTATTCATAGGCCTTGCTGTTCTAAAGTGCGTTCTGTTCTGTACGTTCTGATTAGACGACCGTTTCCTAGCCATGTCGCCTGGACGTTCTCGTCGTCGAGTTCGTGCTGTGCGTGCGCTTGGTGTTGGTCTGCTTGTTTTGGACCAAGACCAGTCCATGAATGGTGTGAGGAGGAGTTCATGGACCAAGAATTGGTTGCTCCAGCGGGACCAATTCTGCCACATGCCTCTGCTGCGGGAGATCGTCGAGAATAATCCTGAGGACTACAGGAATTTTCTGAGGATGTCTGACCCCGTTTTTCAGGAACTGTTGGCTTTGGTGTCCCCCTATATTACCAGGAAGGACACCGTTATGCGGGAAGCCATCAGTGCTGAGCAGAGGCTCATCGCCACGTTGCGTTACCTGGCGACAGGGAGAAGTCTTCAGGACTTGAAGTTCACCACAGGCATCTCCCCCCAGGCTCTGGGCCTCATAATCCCAGACACCTGTTCTGCTATTATACAAGTCCTGCAGGAGGACTATATTAGGGTAAGTTTTCTCCCTTCACATCACATTTTATGTATTACATGTATGCTAATGTATTGTATTTCTTTCATCCTTTCCTAATTACCATGATTGTAATATGCTGAGAATGTCCCCTTTGTCCCCATGCATGCTGGAAGTTTTTAAATGCCCCTTTTTTATCCTCCCTAAATATTTCCCCTCACTAACTTTTCCAGCAGGGGCGCCTGTTGCTCCAAATGTTGGGGGGTTACAACCCCAATTTCGGAAATAAACTTCCTCCTTTTTTGCTCTGTTGCCTAATAAACGCCCCCAGTTGTCCCCTCCAATGCAGCCATTTAGTCCCCTCTATTGCAGCCAGTTTCCCCCCAGCCCTGCACTTACCTTCTTGTGGTCAGCGCCATCCTTCTTCTGTCCTTGATGTCTTCTCCTTCCCTTCATGTTGCATCAGCCAATCATGTTACCATTAAACAGACTTGGTGAACATGATTGCCAGAGCAGCCTGTCAGTGTTTACACAAGGAATGCCCCCTCCTTGGGTCCCCGATTTTTCTTTGAGGAAGCCAATTACATCCCTCAGGTTGTAATTTGCAAGACTTTTTTAATACCTGTTTCTGCTCTGCAATTTTAACCCCCTAAATGACGCAATGAATCATATGTCGGTCGCTTTACAAGAGGCCATCCACCTGAATAGTGTGCGGCATAGACAATACATAGGTTCATGCAACGCATGAACCTATGTATTGTTCTGAGTGATGGGCACAGGAGAGAGGGGACAGTGCTCCAGCGCCCACTCTGGACGCACCGCCACTGCAATGCTATCCTGTGGCCAAACACATCTCCCCCCCCAAAATAATTTAGTAATGGCCCATCAGAGGGGGTGATGAATATGATAAATGAGCCTTCCATTATACTTTTTTTACACACCTTAATAAACGTATAATTAGATTGATGTTGGTCTCTAATTTTTTGGTTTAGAATTTGCTTGTAATGTATGCCTTTGTTTTTCTAATATTATTTCATCTTGTTTCACTCCACAGCTTCCTTCAACGCCACAGGAATGGCAGACTGTGGCATCGGAGTTTGCCACGCGGTGGGACTTCCCCAACTGCGGTGGTGCCATAGACGGGAAGCACGTCCGCATCGTGCCGCCACCCCGTTCTGGATCCTACTACTACAACTACAAGGGGTTTCATAGCATTGTGCTGATGGCGGTGGTGTCAGCACGGTATGAATTCCTCTATGTTGATGTAGGGAAGAATGGCCGGATGTCCGATGGGGGATCCTTCATCCAGACGGAGTTTGCCCTCCGTCTCCAGAGTGACGACCTTGCATTGCCACCGGATGCAGGGAATATTGAAGGACTCCCCTTTGTTTTCTTGGCTGATGAAGCCTTCGGACTCGGACGGCATCTTATGAGGCCATTTCCACAGAGGACCCTGACCCCAGAGAAGAGTGTGTTCAATTACCGGCTGGCCAGGGCCCGAAGAGTCGTTGAAAATGCCTTCGGCATAATGGCCAGCCGGTTCCGCCTTTTTATGACTTCCATCCACTTGGCGGACTACAAAATAAACTATGTAGTGTTATGCTGCTGTGTGCTACACAATTTTCTTTGCCGCAAAGCGAATTCATATATGGCCTCAGTTTTGCCAGAGGCTGGACTTTCCCCTGCAAATCCCCTTCCGGGCCTGGAATCTGCCCGTCTTGGCTTGCCCCCCCAAAATGCCCGTGTGGTTCGGGACAAATACATGGAGTATTTCACGGGTAGGGGGGCAATTCCTATGCCAGCCTATGTCTATGTATCCCAATAAAAATCTTGTTTAAACCTTTAATTATTTGTTCTTTCCTGTCTCCTAGTTTGTCTTTGTGCATTTGTAGTGGCAAGTGTATTTTACTTTAGTAAATAACAACCAATTTCACTATGTTACCTTACAAAAAAACCAAATAAGCTTAGAGTGTATTATAAAAAGAAGCTACACGTTGTTTGTGGTCAAATATTTTACTCTCTGCACATTTTTTTTTGTTTTACTTTGGGGTTGGCCTGACCACAACCCGTCAAATTTTGGCTTATGAAAATACAAAAATACCACTTGCATTTCTAAAATGACAACATTGGATACCTCTGAGCAATCTGAGACATTCAGTTACACAAACTATGTCTCTATGTGCCCGTCCTAATATGGGGTCCTGCCACCCCTTGCCCAGCCAAAAATTCAATATGCACACATTTTTACTTTTTTGCAAATAGGAAGTTTACAATCCTGATCCCTATTGTCAACATGTGCTATCTGCCATCAGGGGTGATCAATGGATGTGTTTTGGGGGTGCATCCCCTTCCTCAGTTCACCGACTTTTGATACGAGGAAGGGGTTGCACCCACAAAAGACGTACATGGATATCCCCTGATGGCAGATAGCACATGTTCACACACTGTGTGCATATTCAATTTTTGGCTGCTTTGTTACTCAAAAAATTAGTAAAAATATAAAAACAAACATGTAAAAACAAATGTGTTTGGATGGCTTATTGAATTCTCCCCAAAACATCGAGAATGTCTTTAAATGTTTGTTCCATCACATGGATTCTTTGTTTAATTAGGTCCAGTTCCGTGCTACATTCCATCACTTGCTGGATGAGGCGGAGGGCACTGTCAGCAGAGAACGGTGTGCTATCCTTCACAACATTTCCATCCCCTAAAAACCATAAAAAAAAAATTAATAAAACTCTGCAGGCCTACCTCGCTTACCTTAAGCTGTGGTGTCAGATACTGACCTGTTGTGGTGACCAGATCCACAACGTCATCCACCTCTCCTTCCTGCACTTCTCCTTCCTCCACCTCAACTTCCTGCACATCTTTCGGTTGTGGATCTTTGGGAGTTTGGGGTTGCTTGGAAGTTGTGGGGTGCATGTGCTCCCTGGAGTGTCCTCCTCCCAGTCTTCTCTCCCCTATGAGAATAAAACCAAAGGTCTATTTATCACACTGTAAAAATCTCATTTTTAAACTTAAAACAGGCTAAATTGTTTGGAAGTGGGGTACAAGTGTGTGTTTGTGCGGAATTTAAAGAAAAATGCATTCTTTATGACCCCAAATATGTTTATTATTCACATTTGGATGTAATTTTTTGGACATGGAGGCACCACAAATAAACTCTGATGCACCTGTGTGGGACACCCAAAAAAGGCGGGTCTGGTGGCCCACACTATAGTGCTCCAAAGTACAGATGTGGAAGCAGCTGCTGAGTGTCCTCTCCTTTACACTGATTAAAGTTTGCATTTCATTCTCCTTACAAACACATCATCTAGACTTAAAAATTATCCACAATACTTGATCAAAAATGGCAGATGTCTAATTACTTTTGGGGGTCTTAAATAAGCCAAAACCACGGATAGTGGCCGAACGAAGTGTCGGTAACGTAACGAACGATTACTGTGCCCAACCTAGTTCAAAATAATACATTTTGGAAGGGAGTCCAATATGCTTTAAAAAAAAAAAAAGTCAGTTTCTAAAAAGATTAATAGCAGAAAGGTCGTCATTTTACTTACTTTTAGCGAGCATCCTCTTTATGCTCCTCAACTGGTCTGGCTCCCTCAGTTTGAGGTCTGACCACCTCTTTCTGAGCTGCTCATTTGAGCGTTTCACCCCGAACTTCGCCCTCAGACTCTTCACAACTTTAGTGAGGATTTTGGCCTTCCTTCTATTTGGTTTGCTATACGGCCCATGCTTGGCATCATAATCAGCCTTGACCAAGATGTCCACCATCTCCACCATCTCCGCCAAAGACATATTCGATGCCTTGAATCTCCTCCTTGATCGTGACGTGTCCTCGGTCTCCGGGCTTGTCTCCTCGCTAGTTGCGGAATTATCAGACACCTGCTGTAACTCCGCCATATCTGTCTGCGCGCCGAAAGAGAAGGGGCGGGGAAAAGATGTTAGTTAGAACGTCATGGGCGGGCGACGTGTGCGGAGCGACGTGTTCGAATTTGGACGCATGCGTGGTGTGTATATAGCAAACACACATGTGACTATAGTACGTTCGGTGTGCGGAGAGAGGAGTTCAAGTGACGGACGTGCGAACGAAGGTATGTGATTTTGTGAGACTTGTTAAAATTGTTGGCCTATACTGTCTTGAGATTGTTGGAGGATATATATGGTGACTAGGATGTGAAGGAGGTTAGACTGTTTGCCTCACATTATTTAAATATAATTTATTTTACTTGCAGATACAATATGAATGTATTTATTAGCGACAAAGAGTTCCTGGCGGAATTTATTGACCGGGTAAGGGAGCTGCCGGCTCTGTGGGAGACCAAAAACCCCATCCATAAAAAAAAAGGGGTGAGAAAAGCAGCGCTGGAGAAGCTGCTCCCATTTGTGCATACCAAGGTGCCCACAGCCACAGCAAAACAAGTGGACACTAAAATTGGGAGCTTGAGAGGTACCTACAGGACTGAACGCTCTAAGGTGCTGGCTTCTCAGAGGTCAGGAGCAGCAGCAGATGATGTTTATGTCCCGGTTTTGTGGTACTACAGCAGGATGTCCTTCCTGGATGACCACATTGAGCCAAGGCCATCACTCTCCACTCTTCCCCCCAGACTTCCCTGCAGCCAACCTGAGCCTTCTCTGGAGCAAGAGGAGGCAGCCATCCTGGATGATCCTGATTTGGCCATCTGGAGCCAGGTATAGTATTAACTGAAAATGTAGTGGGATAAAATTAATGTTTCCCAAATATGTCAGGATGAGAAACATACATTATTTTGTATTCAACAAGTGAAATCATGATCTGTAGACATTATTCTGCACTTAATTGTGTGGTAAATAGTCAAGCTGATGTAGTGGTAAATTTAAAGCAAGGATTTATGCATTTACATTCTAATTGCTTCCATCAGGATTACAAAGTTTGATGCAAAGATTAAACCAACATATTAAACTATGTTTCTTTTTCATACACAGGATGAAATCAGCCAGGAGGAGGGTCTGGAAACTGTCAGGCAGGAGGAGGAAGGGCCCAGTGGCAGCCAGGAGGTGGCAGGGCCCAGTGGCAGCCAGGAGGTGGCAGGGCCCAGTGGCAGCCAGGAGGTGGCAGGGCCCAGTGGCAGCCAGGAGGTGGCAGGGCCCAGTGGCAGCCAGGAGGTGGCAGGGCCCAGTGGCAGCCAGGAGGTGGCAGGGCCCAGTGGCAGCCAGGAGGTGGCAGGGCAAAGGAGAAGCACCAGATCCCAGGTGCCTCCCATCAGGCTTCACAAAAGAGGCAGGAGGGACAGGACCACCAGTGAGGCAGCAATGGCCCTTATTAAAGAGGCCCATGCCACCCTCAAGGAGCCCACATCCCCTGAAGAGGCCATTGCCGGCCTAGTGGAGGCTAAGTTCAAGGTGCTGAGCATGGAGCAACGCCTCCTATGCGAACCCCTGCTCATCACCTTGCTCAACAAGGGGGTGATGGAGCAAATTACCCCCAATACCGCCATATGTGAGGTGGCCCAACTGACCCAACCTCAACCTCCACCTCCACCTTCCTCTTCTGCCCCACCCCCTTCTGCTACCCCTCCACCTTCTGCCCCACCCCCTTCTGCTACACCTCCACCTTCTGCCCCACCCCCTTCTGCTACACCTCCACCTTCTGCCCCACCCCCTTCTGCTACACCTCCACCTTCTTCTTCTGCCCCACCCCCTTCTGCTACACCTCCACCTCCTCCTCCTGACAGGAGTACCCCTCCAGTGGGCCAGCCTCCAGCTAAACAAAGAAGGAAGGCTTCAGTAAAGGCTGCAGGGAAGGTTGCCAGGAAGAAGAGGAAGTGATGGCCTTGCTTCATTGTGGTCGCACTGGTCGGACAGAAGGCAGCCTGTTGTAGTACCACACACTTGGGACATATATATCACCTGCTGCTGTTCATGACCTCTGGGAGGCCAGCATCAGATTGTGTTCTGAAATGTGGGCCTTCTCAAGCTCCCAATTTTAGGGTCCACACAGGGTTGCTGTGTGCTCTGGGGTCCCTGGGATGCACAAATGGCAGCAGCTTCTCCAGCGCTGCCTTCTCTTTATTTAATTTATAAACATGAATAAATGTGTTTTTTGTTTAAGTTCATACTTGACTATGTGTATTTTTAAATAAAAAAAAACAAGCTTTGGAGTAAGCAGATACATTTGACTGACAATAAAAGGCACAGATATCACCCCCCCAAAAGAATAACTAAATCTGATTAGCTCAAAAACATGGTGTGAAATTTTAAAAATATAGATTAGAAAATTAAATGGGAGATCGCTATCAAAACATTGAGAAATTATAATTAACATCATTTTGAAAAATCTAACCATTAAAATTATTCCTAAAAACTTGCACGATATAATACACATAAATCTTATAAAGAGCAGCATGAAAAAGGTTAAAAATAAGGCATAACTCTGTGTGAATATCAGCAGCAAAAGAAGGTCTCTCGTTTTGATTAATGTAACATTCTAACGAAGAATTCAATGCAGAACATTTAAACGATGAAATATTTATGAGCGTGACGAATGTGCTCTCTCCATTATGAAGGCTTGTTTTACCAGAAGATGCGCTCCCGTCTCATAGTTGCTTGTGAGCATGCGCGCTTTTGGAAGAGTCGTAAAAGCATACACACGAACCATTTTCTCGTCACAAAACAGGCCGACGAGAAACACGACGAGGAAATCTGGACTCCTGACGAGAAAATAGAGAGCAGGTTCTCTATTTTCTCGTCGAGATTCTCGTCAAGTTTCTCGTCGTAAAACCATACACACGAACGTTTTTCTAGACAAAAAAACTCTCGCGGCACTTTTCTTGACTGTTTACGACGAGAAAATCGGTCGTGTGTACGAGGCCTAAGGCTTTTAGAACCACTTTAAGATTAGATTTAGACTGAATTTCCACTTCAATTCTCCATTAACATTAGCGCTAGCATGGATTGCATGGTGTCTTTATAATCCTAAGTAAATAAAATAAAAATCAGTTGAAAGCTTCACACACAACCAACCCATTTAAGGGTTAAGCCTTGCCCTCTTCATCAGAATTGTTGCATGTGGATTACTAGGCTGCAAGAACCAGCTGATGACACCTATACAATACAGCAGTCCAAATGGTACAAGAAATATAACCAGAATTATACTAACTAGTCCACATGGAATATTTCTCATTTGTCAATCTCTGGTGAAGGGAGTAAGGCTTAGAATCCAAAACGTGTTGGCCGTGTGAACAGTTTTAAACTGATTTTACATTGAAATACATTTGTAACTGGATTTTAATATCATGGTGTGGTGCTCAATTACTAGAATTTCTTTTTTCAGTCACAATCCAAAGTAATCCTGGAAGACCGTTGCATGTGAAGACGCTGCCAGCCCAGTGTCCAGACATTGTACATCCAAATAATTTTAAAGTGATGTAAACCCTCAGATGATATACAGAGATGAAACAAATCGCCCTACATAAGTTTTACATGTATATCTGCTGTCTTCAGATTTATCTATTCTTTAGAAAGTGCACATCGTGTTAGAGATTTTCTTGTCCTGTTCAGCACTGGGAGTGGATTCATGGCATACAGCCAAGACAGCTGATTGGAGGAAAGACACACACCCCCCTTCACAAAGGCAAAGGAAGGAATGTGCTGTGAATAGACAAGCTCTCTGCTAATATATTTATAGCAACCTCCCTCAACACAAATTTCAGGCTGGTTTTATCTTGGCTGACAGAAAACATGTCAGAAGTTATAAAAGAGCAACGAAACAGAAACACAGGGACTCAGGGCTTTGGAGAGAGATAAGAAAGCACTACAGATATATATGTGCTATGGTCATGAATCAGGTTTACATCCCCTTTAACCCTATCAGCTGGTAATTTGAAAATAGTAAGGGAATACAGCACAATGTATCCACTTTCTCAGCAATAACATTTTGACAGACTTTTTAACTCTCTCATTGTATTGAAAATAAAATTAGAAAAAAAAATATTGACTGAAATTGGGCTGTTACATTGCTCTGCATGGGCAAGGAAAAAAAGTTCACTTTAAAGGGAAGGTACAATGGTTTGGGGTCAGTTTTTTACTACATTTGTTAACGATTATACGTTATTAAACTAATGTTTCATATTTGTTTGACTACATATATATCTATATCGTATACTATATATATCTATATACATGCATACACAATATTTACTATACTAATAAAAGCTAAATATGTAACAAAAGATTCCAAGAGCACCCTGCCTTTTGGCTCGCTTTACCTGAAGAAAGGTTATCCGATAGGGAACAAGTCACTTCACTCATTCATTTATGTGTGTAAATTGGCTCTTAAACTGTTGAGGTCTTAAAAAATTGGCCTTGTAGAGTAAAGGTGCTAACACAACCTGTATATTTATTTGCAATATTTTAAATTTAGCTGGTAAAAATAACATTTAAATTTTTTTTTTTAGCCCTGACCAAAATAACTAAAAAAAATAAAACCACTATACCTTTAAGCACACACTACTGTAAGAAAGAGAGAAAGAGGGAGGTTGCAGATCAAAGAGCCCTGGGGCACAGATCTGTGCAGAAAAAAATATAAAAATGCTCCTTAGAGATTAATTGAGTGGTATAGGTGGTGTTTGTCTTCCAAAATAGGACTGTTGCTTTTATAGTGTGTTTCTGAAAGAAGTAATGAGTGATTAGTGTAAATGAAGGATCACACACTTGTACAAGATGCACAGTGCTAACCAGTCTTTTTATGGTAAATGAATTGCTATCAGTGACATATGTGATTTCTCCTAACAATCACTGCTATTTATCATCTCAATGCCTTCCCTTTTTCTCCTGATTAAGTAAAAGCAATATTTATAAACTATAATGAAGATACACATAAATTCTTAAAGTGGAAGTAAACCCTCCTATCATTTTCAGGCAAGGAAGCTGCCATCTTGGCCTCTGTTTAATCTTCAACTGCCATGATGCTGCACATGTGATCAGTTATGACACAAGCCATTGGATGGTTTGACAGTTTGGTTGAGAGCACAACCAATGTGACAGTTGGCATTCCCGGCATGCCGGGAATGTAACTGCTTTTTGAAACTGTTAAATTGATGGGTTTACTTCCGCTTTAAGAAAATTTGACAGAAACAGTAAATGGCACTTGACAAGCTCTGTGGTTCCGACTTACAAAATCATTTTCTCCCATAATTATATCAGGTCATTTGTCCTCATAATATCGCATATCACAATGTAACACTTAGGATAATAGAACTGTGGTTTATGTATACAGTATGTGTCAGATTAGTAGCAACTCTTAAAAAAAACATCTTAGCAACATACTATGGTGAACAGGGATGAGCCAAACACCCCCCTGTTCGGTTCGCACCAGAACCTGCGAACAGACAAAATGTTCGTGTAAACTTTAGAACCCTATTAAATACAATGGACTCGAACGTTCGAAATCTAAAGTGTTAATTATAAAGGCTAATATGCAAGTTATTGTCCTAAAAAGTGTTTGGGGACCGGGGTCCTGCCCCAGGGGACATGTATCAATGCAAAAAGAAGTTTTAAAAACGGCCGTTTTTTCGGGAGCAGTGATTTTAATAATGCTTAAAATGAAAAAATAAAAGTGAAATATTCCTTTAAATTTCGTACCTGGGGGGTGTGTATGATATGCATGTGAAGTGGCGCATGTTTCCCGTGCTTAGAACTGTCCCTGCAAAAAATGTCATTTTTGAAAGAAAAAAAGTCATTTAAAACTGACTCGCGGCTATTAATGAATTGTCGGCTCCCGGCAATACATACAAAAGTCATTGATAAAAAAAAAAAAAAAAAAAAAAAAAAAAGCGTGGGGGTTCCCCAGAATTCAATTACCAGGCCCTTCAGGTCTGGAATGGATATTAAGGGGAACCCCGCCGCAAATTTAAAAAAAATTGACGTGGGGTTCCCCCAAATATCCATTCCAGGCCCTTCAGATCTGGCATGGATTTTAAGAGGAACTCCACCCCAAATTTAAAAAAAAAATGGCGTGGAGTCCCCCTAAAAATCCATACCAGACCCCTTATCCGAGCACGCAACCTGGCCGGCCGCAGGGGAAAAGGGGGGGACGAGAGAGCGCCCCCCCTCCCTCCTGAACCGTACCAAGCCACATGCCCTCAACATGGGGAGGATGTCCCCATGTTCATGGGGACAAGGGCCTCATCCCCACAACCCTTGCCCGGTGGTTGTGGGGGTCTGCGGGCGGGGGGCTTATCGGAATCTGGAAGACCCCTTTAACAAAGGGGACCCCCAGATCCCGGCCCCCCCCCTATGTGAATTGGTAAGGGGTACATTGTACCCCTACCATTTCACGAAGAAAGCGTAATTTAAAAAAAAAAAAAAAAAACACACAAACACCTTAAAAAAGTCCTTTATTAAAAAAAAAAAAAAAAAACATTCCAGCGGTGAAATCCAGTGTCCCGCGGCGATCCCGATGTCCAGCGCTGTCCTTCATTGGTTGTGCCTGAGCGGACCTGATGGGGAACTCCCTCTCAGTATTTTAAATGTATAGACCCGCCCCTTCTAAAGTTCCCCATCAAGTCCGCTCAGCGGACCAGATGCGGAACATGAGAAGGGGCGGGTCTATACATGTATTACCAAAGTGAGAGCAGTTCCCCATCAGGTCCGCCCCCTCGGTATGTCGGACCCGCCTACGTCATTGGCTTGAGCGGGGAACTTCCTTCACTATGTAAATTTAAATTACACAGTGAAGGAAGTTCCCCGCTCAAGCCAATGACGTAGGCGGGTCCGACATACCGAGAGGGCGGACCTGATGGGGAACTTCTCTCACTTTGGTAATACATGTATAGACCCGCCCCTTTTCATGTTCCGCATCTGATCGCTGAGCGGACCTGATAGGGAACTTTAGAAGGGGCGGGTCTATACATTTAAAATACTGAGAGGGAGTTCCCCATCAGGTCCGCTCAGGCACAACCAATGAAGGACAGCGCTGGACATCGGGATCGCCGCGGGACACTGGATTTCACCGCTGGAATGTTTTTTTTTTTTTTTTAAATAAAGGACTTTTTTAAGGTGTTTGTGTGTTTTTTTAAACATTTTGTTACGCTTTCTTCATGACTTTACATTCCTGGTAATAGGAATAAAAGTGATTGAAATAAAAAAATGAAAGGGACAGTGTAAAAAAAAAAAGCTCCCCCATCCCTCTGTGCTCACGCGCAGAAGCGAACGCATACATAAGTCGCACATGCACCACACATTGCCACGATCTTAAGAGTGAGAGCAATAATTCTAGTGCTAGCCCTCCTCTGTAACTCTAAACAGGTAACCTGCTAACGTGTTTAAAGCATCGTCTTTGAAGATTTTTAAGTACCGCAGTTTGTCGCCATTCGACAAGTGTGCGCAATCTTAAAGCGTGACAAGTTAGGTATCTATTTACTCGTCATAACATCATCTTTCACATTATACATGCAGCAACCGGACCCCTTTTCCCTACCTTTGGCTCACTTGTAGGAAAAGGGGCACACCATGCCACATGCCCGTACCCTCCTGTGTGAAGAGATTGTGCGGTGTAAATGTAACTGGGTCTCCATGGCTAGGTTCTCCAGAGAATGGTTCCCGTCTTCACTGCAATAAAGACAAGTCTCTATTTCCCCCAATAACTCCAAGGTCCACACCAATTGCAACTCCAACGTAGAGTTTATTTTCTCATATGCACAGTCACTAGATAGGAAAGGGTGGATGGAGAAAAGGACAGCAAAAGGTGTTGGAGTAGGTCCCGGCACAAACAAGTATACGATTCACTACCTGTCTCCTCAAGTAGGCTCAGCTCCCCTGGATAGTCTCCCATTATAGTGGATCCTAGCAGCTGGAGTGATGCTCGAATTAGATTACACACAGTCTCTGTACAACTGTTACAGGTAAATTTGGGTCCCTGCCACAGACCTGGTGAACTTTGGGTCTCTGCCACAGACCTGGTGAACTTGCTTGTGGTATTAGGCCTCTTTCAGGGAGATGACATCCCTCCAGAGAGTTACCGGGCCCCTTCCTTCACTGTGATCTCTCACCAGTCCCTTGGAACGGTCCTCCCCCAGCCTCCTCTTTCAGATATGGGTCTCCTCGCTAGGCAGCACCCTGGGATTCCTCTTCCCTCCGTGGACCCCAGCCAAAGGTGCTGGACCCAAGGACTTCAGTTGCAGCCCCAGGGCTAAAGGTGCCTGGGACTGATTCGCCAGTGTACCGGGCCAGGAAGACCCGGTACTCTCAAACCTGGAATCCCACCCTCGGGCTAAAGGTGCCCGGGGTGGCCAACGAACAGAACAACACACTCCCCGGGGTAGGACCTCTGGGAAATCACACCCCACAGGCAGCGTCTGCCCCTTTTATATTCTCTCCCGGCATGCACAGCAGGCTGACACGCCCACCATACCACCGCTGAGAGGGGACATCCAAGGCACAGCACTATACCAGCGGTTCAACCCTAGCCCCTGATGGCAGCGCCATCCACAGGCCACAGGGAACTATACACCAGCATCCCACCTGCGGCATAAAATGGTTTAGCAAAGCCCTATCAAATAAGGTGTTTGAGTACAACCACCACTCAAACATTCCCCTAAATTTGAAGACCCTGCTACATACAAAACAAAGTGTATTTTTTCCCAAAAATTTGCGTTTGCAAAACTGCTGCGCAAATATCGTGTGACATAAAAAATAGCAATATTTGCCATTTTTTTCCCTAGGGTCTCTGCTAAAAAAAAAATATAATGTTTGGGGATTATAAGTAATTTTCTAGCAAAAAAATACTGATTTCAAACATGTAAACAAAAAGTGCCAGAAAAAGCCTGGTCTTAAAGTGGGTATTTTAAGTAGCGTTAGAGGCATAAAAAAGAAAAAGCACCAAAGCTACGTTCAGACAGGGTCTTATGAGCATAGTTTTTGCGCATATGAGCGAAAATGTTTTCCAAGGGCCACAATAAGGTAACATTCTGGCCAGTAGAATGCATTTATGCTCAACACCATACATATGAACACGCATACATACGTGACTTTAGAGGCATTTTTTCTGTTAAGTTCTGACAGAAAAATCCAGCATATTCGGGGCAGAAATTCATACACCTGTGTGCATGAGGCCTTAAAATGTTTTTACACACAGAAACTGATATACGAAATAGATTTTGCTGAATTATTTACACCTTTGTTGATGTATGGTAGAAATAAGTGGAGACACTGACCAGGTCAGCTTTATAAATAGATAAAGATATCAGAATGGAGATTTCTGTTAATAAATAACAGCTGAGTCTCTTGTTCTGAATGATATAAACAAATCATCTCCTTAAAGACAAAAACATTGAAGCTTTTAAAACTGGTTCTTAACATCTTAGTCAAAAGCCATAGGAAAACAGCCTTTTTCACTGCATTAAAGCATGACTAGTCTTTGCAGATAGATTAGAAAGCCCATTAGATAAGGTTTTGGATGCCATCTGACAAATGAGTGGCTGTCAGGTAGTTTGTTTAACCCTAGGCCTGTCTATAGCTGCATGTGCTCTGTACTCAGTGTGCTCTTCCTCTCCACCTGCCCTGAGTTTACTCCGCTCCTCCTGCTCTCTCACATCTCCTCCCTAACCCTTCCTGCATCATTTTCCTGGCTCCCCGGAGAAAGTGATTGTGATGGATTCTTTAGAACCATCTGCTCTGCTTGTTAGGCTCTTAATTAACAAGTAATTATGCGCTTAATATTCACAGTGCTGACTGCAACAACATTGTCCAATAAAAAAAAATCTAACTGAAGGAGAGGGTTAAGTTAGTCATCCGATCCCAATTGACTGCCCTTGTCTTATGGTGGGGTGTTTATGTGAGGTCAACTGGCTACAGTGAGTTTTTGCAGGCTTCTAGGAAAAGGTGAGCAGGGTCTCAGTAGGGCATAATGAAGGAACTAGGCCAGTTCTCAGCGCTGCAGTAAATGGCAGGCACACTCCAGTTGTTAATGGGGCCTAGCAGGGATTATGCTGCTTGGAGAAATACAAGTGTCTAATTGCATTGCCTTGGAAACACTTTTGTGAACTAAAACTGATCTAAAACTTCAGCAAAGAACCAAAACTGTTTGTATACACTGTGTATTTTGTCAGTGTTTCTGCAGGCCATAGCTTTTGAGCGTTGGAAGCTGGCTACGGATCAAGCAAACAGCCATAGCAGCTGTCTAATGCCAGGTGTGACCCTTCATGTGCCTATTAGACACTTTGGTATTCTGCATATACATTAGCATGCATTTTGCATAATACGCAGCTTTTGAGCTTTTGCTGGAGAAGTTATGACTTGGATATAAAAAGCTTATAATGTGGTATATTCTACTACAATTTTTTTGTAGCACCCGCCCCCCCCCCATTATCACCACCACCCCAGGAGAAAGGTGGAGTACCCTAGAGGCAGGGAGGGCTAGCATATCACCCCAGGGCTAGGTCCATGGCTAAAAAAAAAAAAGGAACTTAGAAAACATTGGATACCAGTTTCTGTCTTTTAAACCCATTGTTTTTCCATCACATACAACACAAGCCTTAGGGTCACAAAGGTCTCATCGCACACACAAGGGGTTAAAGTGACACTAAATTCTGGTTTAAAAAAAATAAAAAAATTCTATTTCTTAACGCAACAAAGTCCCTTTGAATGCTCTCAGCCTGCTCCAAATCTCCAAACTTCATTTTTTTGCTGCTATGATCTAACTTCCTGTTAGAGGGTGGCTATATTTGTTCTCTATAGTGCCACTGTATGTAAAAACATAGCCACCTTCTCTTGCTCACTCACGAGATGGACTAGGAACTACTGACTCTGGACTATGGGACTTGTAGTTTGCATAGTGGAGTGCACTTGACTGCAACTAATGTGCACTGCTTGTTCCAAACAAATGAAAATAAGGGGGAGGACAGGCTTGGAAGATCACAAAAGGACATTATAAGGTGGCAGGAAAACACAGTATGAAACTATTTTATGAAAAATGGATTACAGGGCCATTAAAAAAGGAATGTGCATGGATTATTTTTGGAGAATAAGAATATTATTTAGTGCTGCTTTAACTTATAGTAATAATTTCCCTACACCTGACCTATCATGCGCACCCAGACACAACCATAATACAAAATGGTCTTAATACATGCGAAAATGTGCCAATATTTTAGCAACACATTGGCAAATGTGACAATATGTTGGCAAAAAATTGTCAATTGTGGCTTTATATACCCAACAAATGGATATGGTGGAAAGACACAGACAACAAAAAAACAATCATGACAATGTGTAAACAACAATTGGGCTATGGTAGCATTACATGTGCAAAACATCAGCAGTCATAACAATATGTGAACAATAAATAGAATGAATAAAGTACAGGTTCTCAGAGCTCAAACAAAAATTGGTAATGCATGGGGAATAAAAATGTTGGAGCAATCAACGGAGTCAAGCCCACCTCTTCTTCTACCTTGGACCTTGTTTGTAATCAGAGGGCTGTGCTGGGAGAGGAGAGAGAGCTCAGCCTGCATCTTCTTTTAGATTTCTCCTCCTTTGTAGAATTGGTTCTTTTACCCACCCACTATGTGAACTATAAACAGAAAAGTCAGTGCTACTACCCATACAAGACATAGATAGCAGAGCTCCCGGGTGCTCGATCCACAGTTGCTGGCTGAGTAAAGTAATGTAGTAAAAAAAGTAGTGGTTATGACTAAGACCTTATAGGCTGAAACGCGTCAACAGTTTTCATTTGCGTTTGTTCACTGTGGCTTGTCAATAAAAACAAAGATTTTTTTAAAGAGCAACAACCAGAGTGCGGATCATTTTTTCCTACATTACTATGTGATAACTCCAGTAGGCCAAACCGTGGATGGGCCAGGAAGCTGTCAGCAGCCTGGAAACCTGGTAATCATATTTAGCACCCTCTATGTACAGTGTAGGACAATTTAGTTGGGCTCCTCTGTAGGCAGAGGAGCCAGGGTCAGTTTATTTAGAGTTAGTTGGCAGAGCTTCAGAGCTGAGTTTCTGTTGCCTCCCCCTGGCTTCTGGGACTGCTGAAAGGTTTTAGAACTTAGAGGGCAGAGGAACAGAGATGAGGCCTGAAAATGTATGGCATCTCCTCAAGTCCCTGGGTTCAGACGGCCCAGAAGGTGGAGAGACATGCCATAAACATTCTGAAGCCTGGCCATGTGGGGAGCAGAGTTCAGGGTCCAGTGGCCTGAAGGGGACCACTGTTTTTTTGGGGGAGGACACTGCCCCTGGGCAGAAGGAAGGAGCCTGAGGGAGAGAGTGATAGCAACAAATGAAGCTTAACACCCTTCAGCCTCAGCTAGGCTTAGCTGAGCCATCCAGAGAGCTATTGGGACATATCCAGCAGGAAGCCTATTCAGCAGTCACATGTGCCACAGGATTCACCTAAGGGACTGAGTGAGTATCTTTAACCACTACACCCCAGAGCCTATAGAAGAGAAGCAGCCAGGTACCAATACCTAGCTAGCCTTCTAACAAGGGACAGCTTAAAGCCATTAAAGCTAGTACAACTACCCTACATCTCTTGCTTGGGGAACCTAAAGAGCAGCCAGATGGCATTTTCTACGGAGAGAGAGCACATGTGTTCAGTGATTGGAGACCTTTCCTTACCAGTTGAGCTTATCTGTTTTTCCTACAGGAGGACAGCCTTGTGATTTTTTTAATAGCCAGAGACCATTTCAACAGTGGTGGCCCATCAATAGAGGGTGCACGGGCGTCGCCTCTCCTATTCATGCATCTGGCCCCCTGATCTACATATCAGTGGCATTGGATCATTGGTTCCAATGCGTCTGGGTGCTTTTTTGAAGCAAAAAAAAGGGTGTTTGCGCCCTGAGGCCACCCAGTTGTGTGACCATAGCAAATTCATTTTTGCTATTTTCACACTAATGTTCCTACCTGCCAATCAGGAGGCAGGTCTGTGAGACCTTTGGCTCAAAGCTTCAGGCGATCCTATTGGATGCCTAGCGCTTTGGTGGAAGAGGAGACACACGGCGGAATAAGCTGGAGGAGAGGACACCGGAGCCGCCCTGGCTGCTGCCCGCTCTCCAGGAGAGGGGGAGAGGACACCACAGCCTGTGGGTAAGTGACGGACCGCCCAGGGGGGCCGTTTCAGTGCTGTGCAATGCTGCCGGGGGGGTTTGCCACCCCCCAAAAGAGGAACCGACCAGCCGTCATCGCCTTTCAAGTCCTCAGGTTACATGCAAACTACAGTTCTGGGCATTCCATACCTTCCCATCCCAATCCAAGTTTATCCCCTAATAAACACCAAAAAAAAAGAAAGCATTCTGGACTGGTTTTTGACTACTAAGTTAATGCAGTAAAATTCCTGTCACCTGGCTGTGCATGTGAGTACATATAATAGTTCCTAGATATGCGAGCGTTGTTAAATTATCCAAACTGAACAGTTTATGGAACCCAAATAACAGAATTCTCTACATATTTGGTAAATTTGACATGCACAGAATTTTTCTGGAATGTAACTAATTCAATTCATATGCCCAGATCTCACACACTGTACGGATTTAATCATGACTTAAGTTTTTCTTCAGATCAGATTTGGGGTTTAGTTTAAAAGAAGGATACTAACTAGTTGGGCAGCCACTTGCAGAAGATGATTGCCTACATAGAAATTAGAAACACTTGGCAAGTATACTTAGAAGTCATTGAACCTAGCTAGACTAATTTGCATACCCCAACAATGATCTTTTTTTTTTAATATAGGCTGAGGAATGCACAAAAACTGCTACCTGCAGCCTAAAAAGATAATTTTGTGAATAAAACAGTCTGTTACGATCTGGTGTCAGGCTCAGAGGCCAGTAGCTATAGCAGTAGGGAGACACCCAATGACCAGCTGGATAAGTTCAGAAGTAGGTCACCCTGGCGGATGATGCTTGCTCACCTAAGGTGCAGAGTCTAAGCACTAACCAGTGTTTAAAGTGGTTGTAAACCCGTTTTTTTTTTTTCTAAAACACCTGCAAGACAAAGCCATAATGAGCTAGTATGACTAGCATACTAGCTCATTATGCATTACTTACCTTAGATTGAGGCCCCCGAAGCCGTCCTCGTCTCCCCCTCCAGCCGCAGCCATCGCTCCACAGATACCCGGAAGGTTACTTCCGGGTATCGCCGCTCCGGCCAATCACAGCACTGCTCCGGCGCTGTGATTGGCCGGAGCGGCAAAGACGTCACTCCGCGCATGTGGATTTGCCGGATTTGTGAACGGGGATTCTGACTGTGAATTAGACATGTGCATTCGTTTTCGTCCGAATGCATTTTCGTCCGAATTTCAGCTATTTTCGTTATCGTTTTAACAAACGAAAACGAAAGCACAGAATCCGAAAACCGAAAGATCCGACATAAACAAATGCTTTATTTTCGTTTTCGTTGCTACAACAGTTCGATATAGATAGGAGATTCGACGTGACGCTGACAATAACAATCTGTGTCTATCGAACCTGTGGTCGAATGTGCCTAACCTTAACTCTATTAGTCCAAGATTATTCTACATAGGAGAGAAAAGATTCGACATTATAGAGAGAAAAGATTCGACATAGGAGAGGAAAGATTCGACATAGGAGAGGAAAGATTCGACATAGGAGAGGAAAGATTCGACAAAAGATTTGACATAGGAGAGAAAAGATTTGACATTATAGAGAGAAAAGATTCGACACAGGAGAGGAAAGATTCTTCATAGGAGAGGAAAGATTCGACATAGGAGAGGAAAGATTTGACATTATAGAGAGAAAAGATTCGACATAGGAGAGAAAAGATTTGACATTATGGAGAGAAAAGATTCGACATAGGAGAGAAAAGATTTGACATTATGGAGAGAAAAGATTCGACATTATAGAGAAAAGATTTGACATAGGAGAGAAAAGATTCGACATAGGAGAGAAAAGATTCGACATAGGAGAGAAAAGATTCGACATAGGAGAGAAAAGATTCGACATAGGAGAGAAAAGATTCGACATTATAGAGAGAAAAGATTCGACATAGAGAGAAAAGATTCGACATAGAGAGAAAAGATTCGACATTATAGAGAGAAAAGATTCGACATAGAGAGAAAAGATCACTGCTTGTGGGCGGAACATTCGACCGGAAATGTATGATTGCAGAGTCGTACAGTTTCGCTGCTCCGTCGAATCTTCTTGGAGCATTCGGCAGACACCATAAGCCTTCAATGACAGATTCGACCTTAATTAATTCAGATTTTCGGACGAATGCAATTTTTAACGAAAAACGAAATAAATAAAAACGAATTTCGGGAGTAACTAAATAAATTTATTTTTCGGACGAAAACGAAATTCCGAAACGAAATATTTCAGTGTGCACATGTCTACTGTGAATGCACCGTTGTCTACGGCGCGCATGCAAGTCTTTATTGTAAATATCTCCTAAACCGTGTAGGTTTAGTAGATATTTCTTGCACCTACAGGTAAGCCTTAATCTAGGCTTACCTGTAGGTGCAAGTTGCATAAGTGGGTTTACAACCACTTTAACAGAGCTTCTGATGGTGGAGATGGGTATTGCTGCATGTTAATACCAGGTCGCGGTCCTCAGGATCACCCCTCCAGGTGGTGAGTAAGCCCGGGTCCAGTAGCAGATATAGAAGGTAGGGATAAGCAGAAGTGTAGTCAGGACAACAAGCCAAAGTTCGGTAACCGGTAGTTGCAGGTTGGGATGAAGCAGAAACGTATTTGAGGAACAAGCCAAGGGTTGGTAAAGAGTGGTAGTAAAGATACAGATGGAAGCAAGAAAGACAAGAGTGAGATATTGGCTGAAGAGTGCATAATTATCTGGAAAACAGGAAGTGAAAGGGCATGGCATTAATAAGACGTTCATGCGAGGAGCAAAGGGTTCAAGGTTCATAGCTGACATTGTGATCACATAATCAAGAATTGCTCTAATTAGCTACAAATCATTATTAGTGGGGGCTAGAGGTGGCAGTGACAACCAGGTCTGACAGGTTGGTCTGGTATTGGCACATCCCAGTGTTATGTATACTAGAATATGCCAAGATATTTTTCAGCTGCACTGCAGTAATTGTTTGCAGACCTGTCTAGAATTTTTCAATGCATGAAATTATAAGTTGTGAACTGTATCTCTGTTTTCAGACTGGCTAAACTTACACACATGCAAGCAAGAAATTAAATAAAAGATTCAACACTGTGTGAATTGGTTTGTTCATCGATAGCGATCAACCAACTAACTTTCTTAGTAAAAAAAGTAGTTTAGTACTTTTCTTTAATATAGTTATGTTTATTTTTATACTGTATATAATGATGAATAATTTATGCAGAGTCACGTTCAGGAGTGACATGGATAAAAAGAACACAAATGTGAAAGCAAGTTCTTCCTATTTGTTTTTTTTTTTTATGGTTTTGCTAAGAATACAACTGTATCTGAATGACCTCAGTAAGGAAACCTTTCATCCAAGTAGACCATTTATTTCTGTGCTGTATATATCACATAATTCAGTTTAAAGAACAAAAGACATCACAGTTGATTTTACCTGGAGACCAGGCTACCCTTTAGGGAGCTTACTGAACACAAAGCCTCTTTATACTTTACATGGATTTTATGACATACCACATCTCCCACAAGGAAATTAATTATTCATTCCATGAACTCCATTCCTACATTGTTCACTCCATGGGATTTTTTTAAACCCAGTTGGGACTGAATGACACCTCTGGTTTTTTGCTGTACCATCAAATGGCAAAGCCAAGAGCAATGACTATATGCACATATGATGGCAATTTGCTATACGAGAGTTGCAACTGGAGATTTGTGTTCCTGCCCCGAGTACAGAAATTATAATTGCCAAACCCCCATTAATGGAAAAAACGCCATTTAGCGTTCTTTTACTACTTTTTTTATACATTATTTTTCCAAAACAGTACTTGTAAAAAGTAGAATAATTATAAGTGTATGATGCATTTGTAAGTTTCATGTACAGGCCCCTAAGTAGAAATAAAACATAATGATTTCATTTGCTAAAGCATTGTACTGTATATTATAAACATTTGTCATTTTTAAAATGAAAATACTGTTTGTACCTTTGGTTATTCTTTAGGAATCTCACGGTTGTCAATCGCCAGCATTCCCTTTCAGCCACTTCCTGTCAATGTGCATGCTTTTCAGTAATGGTTGGGTGGCATTTCAGAGGGCAAGTTTCCTGAGGGTAAAGCCCTTTACACACGGTCGGACTTCCATCGGACTTTTCCGTGGATTTTTGTCCGAACGGAGTTGGTCGGGAACACCCATAGCATACACACGCTCTGACTTTTCTGCAAACTTTCCCAAAACTTTTTGCAACATCACGTGGTTTTTCTGCTATTTTCTGCTCTTTACCGCCACCCTTTGGTCAACTTCTGCTATTGTTGGTTGATTTTAACATTAGTTGTTTTGTCCATCGGACAAAAGTCCGATGGTTTTCTGTACACACGGTCGGACTTTGCTCCATCGGACTTTTGTTGGGCAAAAGTTTGTCCGTTTGCAGACCCAACTTTTGTCCGATGAAAACAAGAAAAAAGCTAGAAAAGGTTTCTCCGATGGAGCGTACACACGGTCGGATTGTTCGTCCAACTTGCTCAAAATGAAGTTTGTTGGCCAAAAGTCCGACCGTGTGTACAGGGCTTAACAGTAGTGGATAATGCCTGCATGTGTGTAACATTAGATATAGAATGTGGGATCTTAATATGGCAGTCAATGTTTCTAATTCAACCACAGGGTAAGGGAATGGAATCTGAATAGGGAATTTAAGGAACTATAATGTCACTGCTAGTAAGTCCCTAACAGGACTCTGTAGGCTAGTGGCTATAGAAAAGCCAATAAAACATCTCCAGACCTGACAACTGCAAATCAACAGGGAAGGAGAGGCCATTCTATATTGGAACACCACACGCGCTATCATATCTCTGTATGTCACATTATTTATTTTCTTTTATCATTTTTATAATTTTTCATTTTCATAAATGTTTCTTTGCACTGCCTGCCAAGGGATATTAACCAGTTGCCGGCCGCCCTATAATAGCTTTACTGCTAGAGGGCGGGCACTCTGTACAGAATCATGTACATATATATAATTCTGCACTTCCGGGTAGGGGGCCCGGCCGCCGCTTCTGTTGTGATTAGTCACAGCATTAGCCGATTGGCGGATGCCAATGGATGACCATCGGCACTGAACTGGTGAGGAGAACGACAGAACAGAGCTCTGCCTATGTAAACAAGGCAGAGCTCCATCCTGTCAGCGGGGATATGCTGGATTTTGTTTCTCTGCAAAGTAGGGAAAAAAATCCAGCACATCCCTTAGTAAATGCACCTGAAAGTACAGTTAACCCTTTGATCACCCTAGATGTTTAACCCCTTGCAAGCCAGTGTCATTAGTACAGTGACAGTGCATATTTTTAGCACTTATCACTGTATTAGTGTCACTGGTTCCCACAAAGTGTCAGTTAGTGTGAGATTGTCCACCACAATATCACTGTCCTGCTATAAGTCACTGGTCACCACCATTACTAGTATAAAAATTAATAAATACAAATTCCAGTATATACTGTATACCATAGTTTGTAGACCCTATAACTTTTCTGCAAACCAATCAATATTCACTCATTGGGACTTTTTGAATCAAAAATATGTAGCAGAACACATATTGGCCTACATTTATGAAGAAATTTGATTTAATTTTTTTTATTGGATAGGTTTTATAGCAAAAAGTAAAAAATAGTTTTTTTATTTGATATTTTCAGACTTTTTTGTTTATAGCTCAAAATTTTTTAAAACCTAGTGGTGATCAAATGCCACCAAAAGAAAGTTCTATTTTTGCAAAAAAAATGACATAGATTACAGTTATGCAAAGCGCTGCATGACCGCGCAATTGTCAGTTAAAATAACGCAGTAGCAAAAAATGGCTTGGTCATGGAGGGGGTGAATCTTCCGGAGGTCAAGTGGTTAAATGTACAGTAAAATGTGTAGCGCCGGCCCAAAATGGTCCACGCTATGTTTAAATTTAGGGGATAGTCTGAGCCAATAGTTGGGCTCAGACTTGCTGATTTCTTTAAATTTTGCTTCTGCTCTGGTTGTGATGCTGCCTGGCGGTTATTTTCCCTGTTTGCCCATAGGTGGCATTGCTACCACTGGCCCATGTTGGAATACAGGTGTATCACAGCAATATTGGGTGTCCTTTCACGGCAGCCGTGCGGTGGGGGTGGTTGACCCGCTGTGCATGCTGGGGAGGGGTACATAAGGGGCAGACGCCATTGGGGGTTGGTTCTTCCTGGTGCGCCTCGTGGCCCTCATGGCACGGGGTGCGTGTGTGTGTTCTAGCCCCGGGCACCTTCAGCCCGAGGCTACATCTCTGCTCGGTAGGCCCGGCTCTGCTGGTTTGGGCCTACATTTCTGAAAAGTATCCCAGGCTGTCCATCCGTGGGAAGGAAGCTCTTGAGGAGGGGAGCCGGGGGAGGACCTGCCCCGGAGGAGACTGGCAAGGCGCCGATGTCTCGGGAGAGGCCTGGCAACTTACTCAAGGAGGGACCCACTATACTAAAACCCTGTAATACGCCGGTCTGGCTTATAGGTTCTATTATTGCTCGGCTGGAGGTTTGGGACGTTTAAAATCCTGTGGCAGAGGATTCCCGGACGCATCCTAAAGTTCACCAGGTCTGTGGCAGAGACCCAAGTTCATCAGGTCTGTGGCAGAGACCTTCGTTCACCGATAGCAGTTTGTGGCAGAAACTGTCTAAAATTTGATCACTGCATCATTCCGGCTGCTAGGACCGTGGGAGGGGACTATCCGTGTGAGCAATACCCACTCAGGCTTGAGTGGTGAATATACTGACTGTTTGCATCTATTGGACCGCGTGCCTGAACCTTCCCCTACTTCTCTCGTTTCACACTTTCTCTCACGTTCTACAGCAAAAGAAAATAAAGCCTTATTGTTGAGGTTTTACATCTGTGTGGACATTGACTTTACTTAAAACTCTTTACCCTGACAACGGAAGCCATGGAGGTAGTTTGCATGACCCAAAATTAATCAGCAGCTCCTTCGGGGGTCAGTGCTACAAATGAATAAATTGGCCTTTTGCGTCCTAACTAAAAAATTTGCAACTCCTAAAGATAATGCAGAGTTTTAATTGTGCTGTTAATCAAAAGATTGCATAGTTTGACTGTGCCCCTGTGTTCACTGTTATTGCAGTAGTTGGTTGACAAAGCGCGCAATGTGATTGTATAAAGATTAGTGTCTGTGTGTGTTGTATCTGCAACAACAGCCTTTTACCAAAGTACTGTGTTCCAACTATTGCTATAACCAAAATCTCTAAAGCTGCTGTAACTATATTGCATATTAGAGATGACCATGGGTGTCCGCTGAACCCGTCTCAAACTCCGACATTGAAACTCCCTCTTTTTTTTTGGAGTTGTGGACTTATTTGGGTGAGCAGTCTACGTTCCAGGCATTAATCCTTGGGTGCATACTGCCCTAAAAACGTAATACCGAACAATGTGGCACGCTCTTTCCAGCCTGTCCAGCTTCAGCAGCTGCCAGCTTATCATAACCTTTTATAGGCTACCGGCAGCCGGACTGGATAGTGTACCTGTACCTTTCATTCACACCTAAATGCTGGAGTCTCATGCCAACATTTAAAAAAAAAAAATTGAAAACTTTACTTACCGTACATCAGACTAACATTGCCTCACATTGGAATCATTTTACAAAATTATCCGCCCTTAAAAAAATGGATTTAAATATTTAAAATACGCAAAAAAATGGATGAGACAAACACCCCCCAAAAAAGTAGAATGGAAAATAATACCCTGCCTTCCAAGAATTGTATATATATCAACAGAGGTTGCCCTGACAAATAGAATACGATTTGAACCGCTGGCTTCAAGAATCTGATACCTGTACATAACAAAACCACATCAGTCAGAAATGAATACTCAGACACATGTTTTCCTAGGTAGTCTCTGGGTGTACAATGTATTCTTATAGAACGTGCTCACATGGCAACAACAATGTACCTGTTATCTTACCTACCTAATGTATGACATTCAATGTATCAGTTACCAAGTTTATATGCAAAATATACTTAAGTATGCACCTTTTGATCAATAAAAACCTTTGTTCAACGTTAAAAAAATATTTTAAATACATTTTATGAGTTAATCTTGCAAACAACTTCTGCTTCCAGTAAGATTGGAAGTGTTTAATTTACAATGTAATATTTACAATTATTCTTCTCTTGACTCTCTGCTGTTTGTACATATTATAACTTCATATATATGTCATTGCCACAACAGCTAATCCATATCTGACATACCAGGTGAAAATATAAAATTCACTTGCTATGGAAGGGGTCAATTGAAAAAAAATCTTTGCAGTAAAATGCTTATAGATGGATTACTGGACTGACAGATTAATCTATAGAATGACTGCATTATTCAACACTACATAAACCTGTGTTAGTTATGGATTAAAGAACAGCCAGAACAGATTGTATATGGAAGGTATTAAACCAAACAATAGCTGAACCCTGTGCAGTATATAGGTTAATCATGATGTAGAATTCCACAAGATGTGTATTGTTTCAGCAGCCTTTTGTGTTTTGCAAAAAAAGAGAATATATATATATATATATATATATATATATATGTAGCGCCCTGCTCCCAATGACTGGGCGCTATGTTAAATTTAGTGGGTGTCTGAGCCAGTAATTGGGCTCAGACTTAAGTGATTATGATAAATTAGCCTCTGTTCCGGCTATGGCTGTGTTGGAAGACTTCCCACTGTTTGCCTGTAGGTGGCGTTACCACCCCAGGCCAATGTGGAAGACTGACAGGTCAAAGTGCATTGGGTGCCTTTCCCCGGGAACAGTTCAGTGGGAGTGGTCTATCCGCTGAGTCGTGGGTAGCTCTGGCAGGTCTAACTCTGGATGGGGGTTCTCTGCGTCCCCTGCAAGGACCTCCAAGGGAAAATGGGTAGACTCTTTCTTTTCGTCCTGCTCCTCCATCGGTTCTGGGTAGTAGGAATCCGATCCCACTGGGGGCCTTGCTCCCTTGGTGTTATCCCATAAATCCCAGAAAAAAGGGAAGTCTCGTCCCAGGACAGTGTTATACATGAGATTTGGGACTATTCCAACCTCATGGTCCATAGTGCCACAGGGAGACTCGATAGTTACAACAGCCGTGGGGTAGCACTTGGTATCCCCATGAATACAAACCATGCCCATTAGCTGTCGCTGCAACTTTTGGGGGTTCACGAGACTGGCATGTACTAAAGTTACTAAACTGCCAGAATCCAGAAAGGCAGTCATCTGGCAACCGTCCACTCTAATGACACAAATCTGTTTCTCAGTGCCGCCGGGCTGTTGTGGGGTGTCACTTGGTGTAGCAACAAAAGAGCCTTTCTGGGTCACACTGTAATCCATAGATTCTTGGTTTAGCGGACAACTGGTGGCCAGATGCCCCGGTTCTTGGCAACGCCAGCACACTATAGGACCCCGGGCCTGGCGGGTCTCCCTTTGGTGATTGAGTCTCTTCACTCCTTGCGCCTCAGGAACCTCAATCGCATTTACTTCCTTCTTCCCACACTTTAGGGCGGGATCGCTTTTTTTTGGGTTGGTGGGCTTCTGTCTCTTGGAGAAGGATTCTGTGGGTGCTACACTCCTAAGAAAATCCTCAGTACACAAGTACCGCTCCACGAGGGCCACCAACTCATTGGCATTTTTAGGATCAGCTCTCCCGGCAAACCACTGTATAGGGGTTGGAAGGGCTCTCACAAAGCGGTCTACTACAACTCTCTCCAATACTTGAGCTGGGGTGGCAACCTCTGGCCAGGGGCGGGCTGGGCCGGGGGACAGGCATGCATTTGCCCCCTGGGCTGCTCTAATATGCTCTACAAAGGCTGCCAGCTCAGAACCGCACATACCCAGTTTTTAGCTGGCCAAGTGCAGCAGCTATATCCAGTATAGTGAGCCAGCGATGTCTTCTGTCTCACGGCCGACAGTCTTGTTACACAGAGCCCAGCCCCTCCCTCCTTCACAAGATTGGCTGGCAAAGGCTGGACCTGCTCTCTCTCTTTCCCCGCCCACACTCCGGGCAGCCTGTGTGCTGTCTGTGAAGAGGATGTGTGGGCGGGAAAGTTCAATCTGGGCAGTCGACTCAAATCCAGTGAGTCTCCTGGGAGGCTGGGACCATACAAGTAAGTGAGCTCCTCCTCTCTCCCTGTCTGCAGCTAAAACGTTTTTTTGTTTTTTCTAGCAGTCTGACAGTACCTTGCCCTCCTAGGTGTCATGATGTGGGCTCATACTGGCATTCTGTGATTTGTCTGCAGGGCTGGCACTCTTCCTGCATGTTGTCCCTATTCCCATAGTGGTTGCACATTTTTACTGCATGTTCTGAAAGTGCACAAAACGTCCTGCATGCTGCATCTTTGGTGCAATTCCAGAAAATGCAGCAAAAATGTGCAACCTGAGGGACTATGACTGTGGAAAACTGCCAGTACAGCAGTGTGAGCCCAAAGGCTTGTGTAGCGGCCTCTCCCCTTTCACCCCTTCTTCTTCTCGGCTTGTTGTCTTGTCTAGGGGGATCAGGGAGGAGGGGTGCGGTACACTACGGCCTATGTCCTCTAATGTGTAGAGGTGAAAGCCAACACCTGTTTACCTTCGGGTCGTGTGCATAACCCAGAGCTAAGGCCGTTCTGTAGATGACCCCCCTTTGCTCCCAGTAACTGAAGTTCCACACCACTGAAAAGGTCCAACTCTTATTTATTCTCTGACAGCAATAAATCGTCCTTTAACAGCAGACAGGTTGTGACCCAAAGAACAGTTCAGTATAAGTGGGGAGTAGGTCAAGGCACAATCCTCAAATAGAACTAACCATTGTAGTGTCACCAACGGTTATGGCGCACAGCCGCTGCCACCGACCGTGTAGAACAGGAACAGAATTTACCTTCGCTAAGTGCAGCCCCTGTCAGAGGGAAGACATCCTTCCAAGAGAGTTACCAGAGGCCCCACCGTCACCGGCAAATGCTGCACCGGACTGTTTGGAGAGGTTATGCTCCATGGCCTCCTCGTCTCAGATTCGGGCACCCAACACCTTAGGGCCCCTCGTACTCTTCCACCCCTGCGGAACCCAGTCAAAGGTACTGGGCCCTGGGCCTCCTCCGTAGTACCTCACCCCAGGCTGAAGGTGCCTGGGATGGACTCCATCTCCCGCTCCGGCCAGGTCAAGGGCACCTGGGCCCGGAACTCCGGAACACCAGCACCCAGGCTGAAGGTGCCTGGGCGCGGCTGTGACCTCCGACTCTGAACCTCGTGTTGAGGGTGTCTCTCCCCTTTATCTCCTCTCCCGACAGGCACAGCGGGTTCCCCGCCCCGCTGCACGGCTGCCGAAACAGGGCAAAAAGGGCACAGCGCTGCAGTGATGGTTCAACCCCGGCCCAGGGCGACAGCGCCACCCACAGGCCGCAGGGAACTGCACACCATTGGAGTCCTCCACGAATAAAAAGGGTCCCAAATTCCCTAACAATCAGTGCATCTGGGTCATACTACCACCCAGATGCTCCCCCTAAATTTAAATACCCGCTACACTTGTATTCATTTGCAGCAGACACTGCCACTCCACTGAAAAGTGACAGGCAGAGGAGGTGATATCACATTTCATCCCTGCCTGTTTTAACCCCCTACATGCCAATCCCTCCAAGAATTGGCACAGTTCACTTTGAACTCCACCTTATTTCCATTACTCTCTGTAGGTATCAGATGTCCCCTCACCTTATTGTTTTTTCACATCTAATACCTAAAGAGTTCTGGAAATAAGGTGGAGTAAAAAGTGAATTTTTACACCTAAGTGGAGCACCCCTTTCAGAAGATTTGAGGATATTATTAAACCCAAAAGGCTTCTGGACTTAGGCCACCATAGACAGATTGAATTTTCTGCTGAACCAGCAGAATTTTAATCTATGTGCAGACTGGTTGTAAAGAATTCAATCTATCAACTGACTTCAGTGCAACTAGAGTGTCTTTTTTTTTTTTTTTTTGGCGATCACTGCTGGCTGCTATAGCTGCCAGCAGTGATCACTGTATTCTGATGGCTGGGAAACTTTCACCCCCACAGAGAGTGACCACTTTGCACTGCGGGCAATGTGGAGCAGTCTCTCTCTCTCTCTGTGCAGGCAGTATCAAGCGGTCCCTCTCACTCTGTGCAGACAGTGCCAAGCGGTCCCTCTCACTCTGTGCAGACAGTGTCAAGCGGTCCCTCTCACTCTGTGCAGACAGTGTCAAGCGGTCCCTCTCACTCTGTGCAGACAGTGTCAAGCGGTCCCTCTCACTCTGTGCAGACAGTGTCAAGCGGTCCCTCTCACTCTGTGCAGACAGTGTCAAGCGGTCCCTCTCACTCTGTGCAGACAGTGTCAAGCGGTCCCTCTCACTCTGTGCAGACAGTGTCAAGCGGTCCCTCTCACTCTGTGCAGACAGTGTCAAGCGGTCCCTCTCACTCTGTGCAGACAGTGTCAAGCGGTCCCTCTCACTCTGTGCAGACAGTGTCAAGCGGTCCCTCTCACTCTGTGCAGACAGTGTCAAGCGGTCCCTCTCACTCTGTGCAGACAGTGTCAAGCGGTCCCTCTCACTCTGTGCAGACAGTGTCAAGCGGTCCCTCTCACTCTGTGCAGACAGTGTCAAGCGGTCCCTCTCACTCTGTGCAGACAGTGTCAAGCGGTCCCTCTCACTCTGTGCAGACAGTGTCAAGCGGTCCCTCTCACTTTGTGCAGGCAGTGTCAAGCAGTCCCTCTCACTCTGTGCAGACAGTGTCAAGCAGTCCCTCTCACTCTGTGCAGGCAGTATCAAGCTGTCCCTCTCACTCTGTGCAGGCAGTGTCAAGCGGTCTCTCTCTCTGGGGCAATATGGAACAGTCTCCCCCTCTCTCTCTCTGTGCGGGGAATGTGGTGTAGATGGATGATGAGCTGATTCGGTGGTTCAATGGGCCACTTGACTGGACTTGCCCCCCAGGCCTAAGGCTGCCAGCCCTCCCCTGCCTCTGGCTGTAACCACATCCGTGTGTAGCACACAAATCTCTCTCTCCTGCTTACCTCCACCTGCAGAGTGGGACACACCATGCCACATGCCCAGTATCCTTCATCTTGTAGAGGGTGAGCAGTGTTAATAGTTTTGGGTCTTGCAGCGAGTTACCTCTTTCCATTGTTTCTCGTCCCTAGAGTGTAGGGAAAAAGTCTATTCTCTCTCTCTTTTAAGAAGGCCATTGTCCAAACAGTATTAAACCCAATAAAATAGTTTATTTTGCTTGCTCACAACTTGACAGGAAATATTGGAGATAGAGAGAGTTGAACAGGGAGGCAGGTTCAGGCATGCGGCACTTAATTACCCTTGTCGCCACTCAAGCCTGAGTGGGTTTTGCTCACCCGGATAGTCCCCTCTCACGGTCCTAGCAGCCGGTGTGGAGCACGAACATTTACTTTTTAGTTCTTTTCCTAAAGATACGATCAGGACGTTAGCCTCTAAGTCCCGAACTTCCCAGCACTTGTAACACCTTAGGTGCCAATGGCGCACGTTACAAGGCTTTTGGCGGATAATGGAATCCTTCCCTATGTCAGGTAACCAGGCCTCTCCCGAGACAGCGGCTTCCTTCACCGATCTCCGGATAGGTCCTCCCCTGGTTTCCTCTCTTTAAGAGCGGGTCACCCTCCCACGGGTACCCTGGGACTCCGCTGTTTTTCTTCTGGTGTAGGCCTCAGCTAAAGGTGCTGGGCCTACCTGGAATGATGCAGCCTCGGGCTAAAGGTGCTCGGGACTGAACACTCACACGCACCCCTGGCCTCAAGGGCCAAAGGGCGCGAACTGCTCTCCGAATAATTGCGTCTGCCCCTTAAGTACCCTCTCCCAGCATGCACCACAAGTAGACCACGCCCACTGCACTGCAGCTGAGAGAGGACACCCAATAGCGCTGTAATGCCACCTGTGGTTCGACCCGAGACCTGGGCGACAGCGCCACCTACAGGTCACAGGGAACTGTACTGCCAGACAACATTACAACAGAGCAGAGGCCTATTGAAAGAATTTTAACAGCCTGAGCCTAACTATTTGCTCAGGCCAACCCCTAAATTTAGGCATAGCGACCCCAGTTTTGGGGGTCCGCTACACGTGTAAGGTGGATGAGGTTGTACATCTGGGACCTTTCAGGATGGTCCACTTTAAATTGCCAAGCATGTACACGCTGGGCTCTCACAGCCATTGTTAGGCCAAGGTGGGCCAGAATCTCAGTTTTCAGAGTTTCATATTGCCGGGCCTCAGCAGCATTTAGATTAAAATAGGCCTTCTGTGGGTTCCCGGTCAAAAAGGGGGCAAGGACCTCAGCCCATTGGTCCTGGGGTAGCCTTTCACGCTCTGCCACCCTTTCAAAAACTGTGAGGAAAGCCTCCATATCATCCTCGGCTGTAATTTTCTGTAATGCAGCCTGCACTCTCTTGCGTAAACCTGAAACACTATCCACACGTAGGAACTTGTCAGTCAGGGACTCTACCTGAGTCTGTATGAGCTTATTGAACTCCTTCTGCTCCTGCATGGCCACTTGGGTAGCCGTTATCATCAAGCGGTTCGTTTCTTGTTGGTCTTTGCGTGCTTGTACCAGCTGTTTGATTATTTCCTCCATTCTCTTAAGAGTTTACTGGTACCAGTGAATAACAAAAAATATTTTCTTAGCGTACTGTCTTATTTATTTTTTCCCCCAAAAAAATGCTGCTGCAAGAGGTACAGTCTCTGGGTCTTGTGCCCGCATTCTCCATCAATTTGTAGGGGGATCAGACTCAAGGCCGGGACAACTCACAGTCTCTTTAGGAAAAACACCATGTTTAATGCACAGGATATTTCCAACAGAAGAAAAAAAGGGCAGCTTGCCATCAAACAAACAAAATAAACTTCTGCTCTACCGAGCCTTACTGTATCCGTAGTCTGACCAGTCCTTTGGTTTGGTAGTAAGTGTCCTTATAATCGCACATACTTGGATCCAAAATCAGGGATAAGCAGCCATGCTCCACTATGCCTCCTCACATAGAGACACACACTCTCTCTTTGAGAGCTAGGACCAGCTGCCTTAATCAAGACCTGAAAGGCAAACATTAAGCTGCGGTCCACGGACTTGGGAGTCTGTTCCACCCAGAGCTCTATCAGACTCCCAATAAAACCAGCCCCGGAACGGACTTTATCAACACAGGGTAAAGAACTATCCTTCTTTACCCTGAATTCTCTGCTGGAATTATCTTAGATTATAAATCTAAGAATCCGTGGAGGAACATATATCCCATCAATCACTTCTCCTGTCATTTTAACTTGTTTTACAGACACCCCGCTACAGCCTATATAAGCGGTATTGCCTAGCATGCCAGGAGGGTAGGTGCAAAAACACTGGGGCCGACAGGAGGGCAGAATAGCCTACAAGTCAAAAGATATTTGTATAATGGCATGTATAGTTTGTATCATAGAGTAGTTAAATATTGTAAAGATGATAGTCTATCACTTTATTGACATTTAAATTATATTTAGTTTTTTAATTATTTATATAAAGTTAGAATTAAAATTCATTGTTGCACTACACTACACATAATCAATACCATTAAAAGGGTTTGTCTATATATACTTTTAGAGTTATGAAATATTGATATTGTTACAATCAATAGTAGATGTAGTATAGTAAAAACAAACAATAATAATGAATTATCTACACATAAATAAGCAAGGGTAATGTTACAATATGACCTGCAGGTTGCAGAGTAACTAGGGGTCTATGATATTATGTAATTTCTATGGAGCAAGGTAAGTATATAAACATGAGAATAAAATCAAAAAATACAGTGAAAGCATACCTTAAGTTTTGGTTTTTGCAGAGCGCACAGTCCTGACATCCAGCCTGATGGTATGAATGCCAAGACTGCGCTCGTTTGTGCTATTTATACACCCTGTTTGAAAGCAACACAGCTGACAATAGTCTGCCGTTTTGATTGCTTTTGCAGAGGCCGTGTTGTCCTCCAATGCAAACCCCCTGAGCTGCGCGCATCCCCCCACCCCGACCGCACATGCGTGTGACGTCAGCACGGCGGAATAGGGGAAGGCGCGCACGGCCCACCGACACACAGAGCTTCTCCAGCAGACTGCGCATGCCCGCCGGAGGAGCAAGATGGAGGACAGAAGGCACGGAGGCCCGTGTGCTCCAAACAAGTCCGCCTCAGGTTGTGAAACCTGGGTGGTCCTGTGGGCCGGGTGGCAAAGCACCGCCCACCTCGGCAAGGCCGAGCCCCGCTCTGGCCATTGTAGTGAGTTCAGATGTATATTCAAAAGATATGGGGTAGTATCACAAGTGCAACGAGGCCCTCTGGAGGACAATAAATATATTGCACGAATAACAACATATATGTAGATGGAGAAAATGTGTGGCTGCTGACACCAATACATTGAGGCACCAATACACATTTGTAGAACATCTATTATAATATAAATTTTGTATAATGTTGTAGATATACGTCTATGTCTTCTAAAACACACCCCTGAAGAAAAAGTTGTTTACTTTGAAATGTGTCGGGTGACAGACGACATCTGATTCCATGCTTGAACATTGATGCTTCTTCTACAGATTTGTATACATTCCAATCCATGTTTTAAATTTTGTTGTTATAAATAAACATTTGTCATTATACAACATTGTGTAAAGCCACACGATCGGTTTTACAGATGAAAACAGTCCGATGGACTTTTTTCATCGGACAAACCGATCGTGTATGGGCCCCATCGGTCTTTTTTGTTAAAGGGGTCTTCCAGATTCCGATAAGCCCCCTGCCCGCAGACCCCCACAACCACCGGGCAAGGGTTGTGGGGATGAGGCCCTTGTCCCCATCAACATGGGGACATCCTTCCCATGTTGAGGGCATGTGGCCTGGTACGGTTCAGGGGGGGGGGGCGCTCTCATCCCCCCTGTTTTCCTGTGGCCTGCCAGGTTGCGAGCTTGGATAAAGGGTCTGGTATGGATTTTTGGGGGAACTCCACGCCATTTTTTTTCAATTTGGGGTGGAGTTCCCCTTAAAATCCATACCAGACCTGAAGGGCCTGGTATCGATATTTGGGGGAACCCCACGCTTTTTTTTTTTAAATTTGCGGCAGGGTTCCCCTTAATATCCATACCAGACCTAAAGGGCCTGGTAATTGAATTTGGGGGGAACCCCACGCTTTTTTTTTTATCAATGACTTTTCTATGTATTGCCGGCAGCCGAAAATTCATTATAGCCGCGAGTGAGTTTTAAATGACTTTTTTTCCTTCAGAAATGACACTTTGGGCAGGGACAGTTCTAAGCATGGGAAACAAGCGCGACTTTACAGGCATACTATACACACACCCTAGGTATGAAATTTAAAGGAATATTTCACTTTTATTGTTTCACTTTAAGCATTATTAAAATCACTGCTCCCGAAAAAATAGCCGTTTTTAAAACTTTTTTTTGCATTGATACATGTCCCCTGGGGCAGGACTCGGGTCCCCAAACACTTTTTAGGACAATAACTTGCATATAAGCCTTTAAAATTATCACTTTAGATTTCTCCCATAGACTTTTCGAATTTGACGCGAAAACCCCAAATTGTTCGCTGTTCGGCAAATGGGCGAACAGGCAATGTTCGAGTCGAACATGAGTTCAACTCGAAGCTCATCCCTAGTGTAGATCTAGACAAGACACCAATAACTGCATTACAAGGTGACTGGGAAAATATCATTTACTCCCCCATACTGGTGAGTACAAGTTATTTTCTTCTCATGGAGGAGAGAACTGAAGCTATTGTGCCTTCAATAAAGTGTACCTGGTAATTTGCTTTGAATTAGCAAAGTATAGATGTGCTTTACCAACTGTTGAGATAAGATATTGCCCACATAGGTAGTTTTCCTTTGCTTTCAATGTTTCATCTGACTCATAGAGATTGATTTATTAAAGACAAATAGAGCTTTGAAAAGTGTACAGTCTTTTTGCCTTTAGTAAAGCAACCCCATAGATTTACATTATGAGAAGGAGCAGTAAAGCACAATCATTGTGAAGCACTGCAAAGCAGGAATCAGAGCTTGTGTAAGGCTGGGTTCACACTACTACACATGGATGTTGGGTTTCCCCGCATCCAATTCGCACAGCAGGAGATTGTGACCGTCTCTCTATGGAGCCGGTTCACACATCTCTGCAGCGGCTCCGGAGTGAATTGCACAGGAGTTCTGTGTGTCTTTTGGTCTGTTTCAGGTCTGAATTCAGACCAAAATTTGGTCTGAAATCGGACCTGAAACGGTGAATGGAGATGCACCGTATTCATGCTGTGAGCCACTGCGAGCTCCGGTGTGAACACAGCCTCAGTAATAAAAAGGTAGAAACAAAAATTTTTAAAACATTAACACACACTACTAACATGTTATCATTAAAGGGAACACCTACAATGAACTTCTCTTTTGGGTCCCTTTTGGTCTATTAAATATACCACCATTGAAAGCCTTTTATAATATCTGTTTGATAAATTCAAAAAATACTTACTGATCTTGTTATAAAGCTTGGGAACTGCTAACTTCATACTCTCTCTGCTTGTGCTGACTCATCAGTTGCAATGTTCTTAGCTATCTCTGATGACTACAGAATTATGCCACTCTATGATATGTAGAATATGAGAGTGCTGGGCTTCCGCAGTCCTGTCCTGTTCTGTCATCTTTATACTGAAGGGTGAGTGAGCATTGTCATCCTAGGACTGGGAGTGTGTTACTGGCAGAATTATCAGTTGAAAGTAGAAGAAAAAAAAAAAATATTGCTGCCTCCATATCTAAGGAATTTTATATAATATTTTTTTTATCAGTTTAAATATTCTTTAACCACATCAGCCCCGGAAGGATTTGCCCCCTTAATGACCAGGCCATTTTTTGTGATATGGCACTGCATCATTTTAACTGACATTTGCGTGGTTGTGCGACATCATACCCAAACAAAATTGACGTCATTTTTTACTCACAAATAGAGCTTTCTTTTGGTGGCATTTGATCAACTCTGCGGTTTTTATTTTTTGCGCTATAAACGAAAAAAGACCAACAATGTTTTTTTTTTTTTACTTTTTTTTAAATTTCTGCTATAATACATATCCCAAAAAAATAATATAAAAAAACGAATTTATTCATCAGTTTGTGTCGATATATATTCTTCTACATATTTTTGGCAAAAATCCCAATAGACGTTTATTGATTGGTTTGCGCAAAAGTTATCATTTCTACAAACTATGGGATAGATTTAGGGACTTTTATTTATTTTTATTGTTTTTCCTGAACTGCGACATTGTGGCGGACAAATCTGATCCCAAATTACACTTTTTGGGGACCAGTGACATTATTACATTGATCAGTGCTATAAAAATGCACTGATCAATGTAAAAATGACACTGACAGGGAAGGGGTTAACACTAGGGGGCGATCAAGGGGTTAAGTGTGTTCCCTGGGCGCAGTGGCATCACTAGGGTTGGTGTCACCTGGTGCGGTATAACATGGTGTCACCCCCCCCCCCCCTCATGAGACCAGCTCGCTCACTCGCTCACCTTGCACCCACCCTGAGCGAGCTGGTCTCATGGGAGGGGGGGGTGCAAGGTGGTCCGCTAGACACAGCTATAGATGTGCACCGCATACTAGCTCATTATGAAATACTTACCTTAGAACGAGGCGTCTGTAACTCACCTGGTCCACGGCGAGGGAGATGACATGTTGCCTTGGCGTGTCTTCCGGGTATCGCGGCTCCAGCACTGCGAGTGGCTGGACCCGCAATGTCGTCACTCCCGCGTCTGCCGGGCCTTCAGCTGAGAATCCCCTGTGCGCATGCGCCGCTGAAGTCAGCGGCTCATTACAAGGGGAATATCTAATTTGTTTTACCTACAGGTAAGCCTTATTATAGGCTTACCTGTAGGTAAAAGTTACAAAAAATACTATACAACCGCTTTAAATACTTGTATGCGGTATTGATCTTTCTTGATGACCACTACATTAGATAGCCAACTGACCACTTTATTTTTGGGTTGGGCAAGGAAGCTGGATCCCTCTAAGTAAGGGAACCTGCACTAACACAAGGTAACTAGATTTGCACTGAACCAGTGCTTATACCTAACTACAGTACTGCCTCCTTAGAGCTAATGACACCGCTTCAGGTCTAGCAGTGTTGAGGAAAAATAATTCATTACACTTTATCTAAAGTGTCGAACACCATTTTCTATAAATGATGGCAAGGTTTTCTCATACAGAACATATGTTAACCTTTGAAAAGTTACATTTTTGAACTTGCTTCCTATTTGAAGTAGATAGCAGGATATTTTTTTAAACCATTTTTTGTGTGCATTAGCTGACAGGCTTGTACACGTCAGTCTCAATTAATCATCTTGATGCCTCTTCTGCAAAAGCATCTTACCTTATTCTGTCATATGAAAGTACATTTATTAGAGGGAATTAAATCATGTTTGTATGTGCCCTGTTAAGATTCAACTTAGCTTTCTTACTAAATTTCACCCCTTCCCCCCAGTGAATGACTGTTTTGACTACCGTATGTATTGTGCTCTTGGTGTAGCAGATTTATGACATGGAATACCTAATTGATGGAAAGTAAAGGCCCATACACACGATCAGACTTTTCGACAACAATGGTACGATGAACATGTTTTATCGGACAATCCGACCGTCTGTATGCTCCATCGGACAATTGTTTTCAGTTTTTCAATGGAAAAATGTTCGCTGTGCATGCTCTCAAACTTTTCGACAACAAATGTCTGATGGAGGATCATCCGATCGTGTGTACACATGTCCATCGGACTAAAGTCCAAAGTACAAACACGCATGCTCCGAACCAATGCTAAACATCAGACAACAATAGCAGAAGTTGCCCAAAGGGTGGCAGTAAAGAGCTATAAAACCACGTGATTTGGTGAATGTTGGCTGAAAAATTTCTGCTGTGTGTATGCATACCAAGTTCACAGCCAATGCCCCTTCGGACCAAAATCCACAGAAAAGTCCAATGGAAGTCCGATCGTGTATATGAGGCTTTAGAATGACTTACCAGAGTGTTTCTCACTGCCACAGTGTTGTAATAAAAGGATTGAATCTTATTGGGAATGTGCAGGACTTTACACATGTGCATGAAGTTCATTGAAATGTAAACGATTTATGCAATTATGTATAGAAAATCTATTATATAATAATTACGGTATCTTACTCGTATATTCTTGTTTATTAGAAGGCTGAGACCCCAAGAGGATAGTATCCCCTGAAGAAGCCCAATACCTAGGGCAAAACATGTCTGGGTTCAACACTATGCCACTCTAAACAATTCACAGACCACATTGTCTTTTGTAAACATGTTTTTGGTTTGTTTTTGAACTATTTTGTTAATAAATTTTGAGGATTTTATTTTAATATTATTATCTTGGTTTGATTTCTTGCACTGTTTATAGTCCCATCCTTTTTGCTTTAATTGTTTAAATGCTGTTTACTGTGATAACCTAACCACATTAGCTTACATTCTAAAAGCAACCCCAAATTTTATGTTTTACCAAAAAAATGCACATTATACTGTGTTTGTGTGTGCTAAAATTCATTTTATTGTATTTGTTACTAAAAATATTAGTTTGAGAAACAGCTTTATTATCTTGCATCATGAAAAAAATTGCACCTGCCACCATTTTACAGATCCCTAATTCATACATATTTGACTGGGCCTCACTAATAATATTAAACAGAGTGTTTTAAATCAGCTCTTACTAGTTACAAATGTAGTGAAATTATATATATATATATATATATATATATATATATATATATATATTGTGACAGCAGGCAGGTAAAATCACCAGGTTGCATCCAGGATGGTAGGTATGTATGCCTTAGATCAGGGATATGCAATTAGCGGACCTCCAGCTGTTGCCAAACTACAACTCCCATCATGCCTCTGCCTCTGGGTGTCATGCTTAATGCTGTCAGAGTCTCGCTATACCTCATGGGACTTGTAGTTTGGCAACAGCTGGAGGTCCGCTAATTGCATATCCCTGCCCTAGATTCAGGCTTTATGCAAATTCATACCACTAGGGGGAGTGTTGGGAGTCTTGCGGGGGAAGAGTTAATGAGCCCAGTTGAATCAAGTGGCTCATTAAGGCCTCTACAAGAACTCCCAGCATGCTAAGGGAGATGCTCCATCCTGGAACCAGTTCTGTGTTGTGCAAGACTGGGGAGTGTGTTTCTGTCCTGTGCGGTGAGACAAAGACTGTGTGGCTAAAACCTTCAAAAACAGGGAGATAGGGGCTGGGGCAGCACAAGGCTGCACCTAGTTGTCAGACAGGGAACCTACGTGTGTAGTAAGCGGTCAAGCTGACCAGGATTTATTTTTTATGTTTCTTTTTGTTTTGCTGTTTTTCCCCTGTAAATAGTTTAAATAAACCGCACCTTTTGTTTTTGCAACTACAAACTCTGTCTGCTGTGCCTGTTTTTGTGTGGTGAACCCATCCAGGGGGTCACACACACCCGCTGCCGAGCTAACCCCCTCACAGTTGGTGGAGAACCAGTGGCAGTTTTTTTTAAGGCCAGCATGGAGGAGATACTGAAACAGCTGGCTCTAGCAAATGCCAATCAGCAGCAGACAAATGCAGGTTTGCAAAAGAGCCTTGTAGCTCAACAACACAGCTTTGCATCCCAGCAGCAAGCTCATCAACAGAGCCTTGCAGCCCAGCAGCAGACAAATGCAACTTTGCAACAGAGTCTGGAAGCTCAGCAACAAGCCCAGCAGCAATCTGAGGCCCGCTTCATAGACCAGTTACAGAAGCAAGAGCAGAGACTACAACAACAAATGGAGACATTAATGCAGCAACGTCCGCAGACCAGTGAGGCAAGTAGTTCCACTAATACTGCGTCCTTTGGGGTGAGTCGTTTATTGACAAAAATGACTGGAGAGGATGATCCAGAGGTGTTTTTGACCACATTTGAAAGGACTGCTGAAAGAGAAAAGTGGCCTAAGGAGCAGTGGGCTGGACTGGTGGCTCCTCTGTTAACTGGTGAATCGCAGAAAGCTTACTATGACCTAGAGCCTGACCAAGCAAAAGACTATGTGATGCTAAAAACTGAAATATTGGCACGGCTGGGTGTCACCCTGGCTGTCCGGGCTCAGCGTGTGCATAACTGGACTTTCCGACTGGGAAAACCCCCCAGGTCTCAAATGTATGATCTCATTCACCTGAGCAGGAAGTGGCTACAGCCAGAGACTTTGTCCGCACCAAAGATTGTGGAACGTGTTGTGATGGATCGTTTCTTGAGAGCTCTTCCTACTGCCATCCAAAAGTGGGTAAGCCATGGAGACCCAGAAACGGACGATAATCTTGTGGATCGTGTAGAGAAGTACTTGGCTACAGAGAACCTGACTGCCTTTTCCAGAGACTCACGGACTTTCCACCCTAAGACCAGACCATCCCCAGTGGCAGGTAAGATGATTCCAAGGGGTGAGGGTGGAGAGAGTGAGAGGGTGGGAGTTCTACCCAAGGTTTGGCGAGAACAGCCTGGGAAGTCATGGGCTCAAGAGGCAGCAAGAAGGATTGTTTGTTACCGCTGCCGACAAGAGGGACATATTGCAGCAAATTGCCCGGTTGTGGATGAACCCATGCAATGTGACTTTCTAACGGACAGACGTCAGTCGCTGTTTGCGACAGTCGCATGCACTGCCATTCGGGGAACTGAGAAACATTTATGCAAAATGTGTGTTAATGGTAGAAATGTTGTTGTATTGCTGGATTCAGGTAGCCTTGTGACACTGATGAAGGCTGAATTAGTTACTACAGAGGTTTCTGGGAATAGCAAGGTAGCGGTTATTTGTGTGCATGGGGACACCCGAGAGTATCCGGTGACTACAGTGTGTTTTGAGACCCCCAAAGGTACCCTCTCTCATCGGGTGGGATTAGTGTCTCACATGCCTCATGATGCAATTGTGGGAAGGGATTTTCCAAAGTTCTGGGAACTATGGGATTGTCCTGAGCCCCCCACTGGTGCCCCTATATACCAGGAATGTGATAGCCAGAATTCCTCTGAGAGTGGTGAGGACTCTCCAGAATTCCCCTTGTCGGTATTGGCAGGGGAGACTCGAGAAACTGGGGAGGAGCCAACATGCCGTCTGTGGAGTTTTCTGATCTCGAGGTTCACAAGGAAAATTTTGCCACAGAACAGTTAAAAGACCCCACCCTAATAAAGGCACGGGAAAACGTAGTGGAAATAGATGGCGAGTTAGTGAACCCAGATGAGACCTGCACTTACCCATACTTCATCGTGGAAAAGGACCTACTGTATCGGGTGGCTAAAAGGGCAGAAGAAACCATTGAGCAGCTTGTGGTGCCCAAACCTTACAGGAAGTTGGTGTTAGAGTTGGCCCATGGGCACATTCTTGGAGGTCATCTGGGGACAGAGAAAACCCGAGAGAGAGTATTGCAGAGATTGTATTGGCCTGGGGTCATGAAGGAAACAGAAAATTATTGTTCCTCCTGCCCTGTGTGTCAGAGGTCGGCACCGATGCCACATTTCCGTAACCCGCTGGTACCTCTTCCCATCATTGAGGTCCCCTTTGAGAGGATCGCAATGGATTTGGTAGGTCCGATAATGAAGTCCGCTAGGAGGCACCAGTACATCTTGGTTATAATGGACTATGCCACCCATTATCCGGAAGCGATTCCTCTCCGAAATACCTCGGCCAAAACCATAGACAAAGAGCTATCTCTTGTTTTTAGCCGTGTGGGTATTTGTAAAGAACTGCTTACGGACCAAGGTACACCCTTTATGTCCCGGGTTATGAAAAAGCTGTGTAAGTTGTTCAAAGTGACACAATTGCGTACATCTGTGTATCACCCCCAAACAGATGGGTTGGTTGAAAGATTCAACAAAACCCTAAAACAAATGTTAAAGAAAGTGATGGATAGAGATGGAAAGGATTGGGACTGTCTAATTCCCTATTTAATGTTTGCTATTAGGGAGGTACCCCAATCCTCTACAGGTTTCTCACCCTTTGAGTTACTTTATGGGAGACACCCCAGAGGGCTGTTGGATATCGCCAAGGAAACCTGGGAAAGTGAGAGCTCTCCCCACAGGAGTGTGATTGAGCATGTCGCCCTGATGCAAGATAGAATTGCACAGGTAATGCCAATCGTAAAGGAACATTTGGCCCAAGCGCAGTTGGCACAGCAGAGAGTGTACAACCATGGAGCCAGGACCCGTACCTTTTCCCCGGGGGATAGGGTATTGGTACTTGTCCCTACGGTTGAAAGCAAATTCCTCGCCAAATGGCAAGGCCCCTATGAGATAATGGAAAAAGTGAGCGAAGTGAATTACAAGGTCAGACAACCAGGAAGGCGAAAGCCCGAACAGATCTATCACGTTAATCTGTTGAAAGCCTGGAGGGATAGGGAATCCCTAGTCCCGGAAACTTTGTCACCAGCTCACTCTGATTGCGTGATTCCTGAGGTTGGAATAGCAGTCACCTTGTCAAACCCCCAACAACAGGAGGTTAAGGAGTTTGTGCTTCGCAACAAGGAGGTTTTCTCTGAGCTGCCGGGACAAACGTCTGGGGTAGAGCATGATATTATTACCCCGCCCAGTGAAAGGGTGAAACTAAAACCCTATCGGATCCCGGAGGCCCGACGGGAGGCAATACGTGAGGAAGTACAGAAAATGCTTAAGTTAGGGGTGATAGAGGAGTCCCAAAGTGATTGGTCAAGTCCCATTGTGTTAATGCCTAAACCAGATGGGAGCTGGCGATTTTGTAACGATTTTCGACAACTGAACAAAGTTACAAAATTTGACACCTACCCCATGCCACGTATAGATGAGTTGATCGACCAGCTGGGAACAGCCCGATATATGACAACTCTTGATCTCACAAAAGGGTATTGGCAAATTCCCCTGGCCAAGTCGACCAAGGAGAAAACTGCATTTGTAACCCCAGACGGGGCGTTCCAATATAAAAGAATGCCGTTTGGGTTACAGAATGCGCCAGCCACCTTCCAGCGGAAAATGGACCAGATACTGAGGCCCCATCAGAAGTATGCTGCGGCTTACCTGGATGATGTAATTATCTATAGCACAGATTGGGCCTCACATCTGCCAAAAGTGCAAGCAGTCCTAGACTCTATCCGGGAAACTGGGTTTACGGCCAACCCCAAGAAGTGTACCATTGGGCAGGAGGAGGCCAAATATCTTGGAAACACCATTGGGAGGGGAGTAATAAAATTGGCCACGTCCCAACAGCAAGAAGCAGGTACGAGCCTTTCTGGGAATCGCTGGTTATTATCAGCGATTCATTCCCCACTTTGCTTCTCAGGATGTGCCCCTAACCAACCTGACAAAAGGGAAAGAGTCGGTCATGGTTAAATGGACCCCAGAGGCTAAGGCAGCATTCCAATTCTTAAAAAAAGCCTTATGTAGCCAGCCAGCGTTGTACTCACCAGACTTCTCTGGGGACTTTGTCGTACAAAGTGATGCATCAGACGTTGGGTTAGGAGCAGTATTGTCCCAGGTCTGGAATGGGGAAGAGCACCCAGTCATTTACCTCAGCAGGAAATTGAAGTCCCATGAGGTAAATTATGCCACGATTGAGAAGGAGTGTTTAGCGGTGAAGTGGGCTCTAGATTCCCTTCGGTACTATCTGCTAGGTAGGCACTTTAACATGATTACTGATCACGCTCCTTTAAATATACGGCTCAAAACAAAGAGACAAATAGAAGAGTGAATAGGTGGTTCCTGGCCCTACAGGAATTCAACTTTACCGTAAAGCATCGCCCTGGTGTTCAAATGGGGAATGTGGATGCTTTGTCTCGAGTACATGCATGCCTGATTGCTTGTGTTCCAACCCCAAGGTTAAAACAAGAGGGGGGGTATGTGACAGCAGGCAGGTAAAATCACCAGGTTGCATCCAGGATGGTAGGTATGTATGCCCTAGATTCAGGCTTTATGCAAATTCATATCACTAGGGGGAGTGCTGGGAGACTTGCGGGGGAAGAGTTAATGAGCCCAGCTGAATCAAGTGGCTCATTAAGGCCTCTACAAGATCTCCTAGCATGCTAAGGGAGATGCTCCATCCTGGAACCAGTTCTGTGTTGTGCAAGACTGGGGAGTGTGTTTCTGTCCTGTGCGGTGAGACAAAGCCTGTGTGGCTAAAACCTTCAAAAACAGGGAGATAGGGGCTATGGCAGCACAAGGCTGCACCTAGTTGTCAGACAGGGAACCTACGTGTGTAGTAAGCTGTCAAGCTGACCAGGATTTATTTTTTATGTTTCTTTTTGTTTTGCTGTTTTTCCCCTGTAAATAGTTTAAATAAACCGTACCTTTTGTTTTTGCAACTACAAACTCTGTCTGCTGTGCCTGTTTTTGTGTGGTGAACCCATCCAGGGGGTCACACACACCCGCTGCCAAGCTAACCCCCTCACAATATATATATATATATATGTATATATATACTGGTATATGTATATATATATATATATATATATAGCAAGGCCCCAGGCCTCCTTCGGTCTAATGAGAACCTCCAGGGCCAGAGATAGCTGACATCCTTCTGTATATGGTGGGTTGCAAGGCATAGTGAGTGCCTGTGGCGGCTGGTGCTCAAAATTTTTGGGGGGCGCAAACAAACAAACAAAAAAACATCAATTGCAGCCTCACTGTGCCCATCAAACGCAGCCACTGTACCCATCAAACGCAGCCACTGTGCCCATCAAACGCAGCCACTGTGCCATAAAATTGTCGCCACTGTGCCATGCCATCAAACGCAGCCACTGTGCCATGCCATCAAACTCAGCCACTGTACCCATCAATTGTCGCCACTGTACCTTGCCATCAAACGCAGCCACTGTGCCATCAATTGTCGCCACTGTGCCCATCAATTGTCGCCACTGTGCCATGCCATCAATTGTCGCCACTGTGCCATGCCATTGTCGCCACTGCCCATCAATTGTCGCCACTGTGCCATGCCAAACGCAGCCACTGTGCCATGCCATTGTCGCCACTGTGCCCATTAATTGTCGCCACTGTGCCATGCCAAACGCAGCCACTGTGCCATGCCATTGTCGCCACTGTGCCCATCAATTGTCGCCACTGTGCCATGCCAAACGCAGCCACTGTGCCATGCCATTGTCGCCACTGTGCCCATCAATTGCCGCCAGTTTGCCCCTAAAATACCGCCAGATTCCCCCCCCGCCTGGCACTTACCTTTCTCGGTCAGCCATCCTCGGATCCTCCTCCACGATTCCTCGATGTAGTCCCGCCCTCGATGTTGCTTCAGCCAATCAGGTTACCATTAACCAGCCCCGGTAAACCTGATTGGCTGAGATGCGTGTCAGTGTTAACCAAGGAACACACCCCCCGTGCGTCCCCTGGTTAAATATTTGGAAGCCGATTACAGCCCTCAGTCTGTAATCGGAAAGCCTATCAGAGCACTTCCACAGCCAACCAGCTGCCGTTATTCAGATGGCCGGCGCTCACCAGGGGGCCGGCCATCTGAATAGTGGGCGGCAGCGGCGACAATACATGAATGTATGTATTGTTTTTCAGTGGTGGTGCAGGAGTGAGAGGGGGCGGCGCACCTGCGCCCTCTATGGACGCACCGCCACTGGTGAGTGCAGTACGAGGTATATTGATTGGGCGCCAGACACTTCTTGAATGCAAAAGAGATTTTATTTCTCTTAACAGAACTTTGGGAGAGAGGGTTAGGGCCAGGACACCCTTAGGTAGTTGCAAGGTTAATTGGCAGACTCCGAGACTTCACCAGGAGGACAGCCATGCAGGGAAAGGCTTCCAGCGAGAGGCCACATCTGCATGTGTAGAAATGCTGTCTCCTATGGCAACAGTCTAACAGTTTCTAATATAAAGTGTGTGTAACAGTTCCTTCACTTCCACTACAATCACTTCTTGTAGTTCTTCAACCCACTGAGCTCCCAGTCTCTCACTAGACTAGATGATTCACTGCCACTGAATCCCTTGAGCTCCTCCAACCTTCATGGTAGTATCTTCCTCAAGCATCACCCCCACCTACTGTATCTGCTGTGTCCCTAGCTTGGCACTCAAGATACTTCTCAAGTTTCACCCCACTGGCCTACTTGGTCCCTGGTTTGACACACAAGGCTGCTCTGCAAGCGTCACCTTCGCTGGCTGGGTTCCTGGCTTGATACCCACTGAAGTTTCCCGATTCTCCACCATCCCCGGTTGGTGAGAATATTGCTTTGGTACTTGCTTCAGTTACTCACTGTGGTTCCTGGTAATAAGGTGGTTGGCCCCATAGCAAAGACAGCTTCCCCTCTACCTCTGACCATGACAGGTTCTCCGGCCGTTAGAACTGTAACTTCTGGTTGGACTGCAAGCTGCAATGCCAACCCTGCGCTGCTCTTTTGCTTCTGGATAGGCCCTCAGACAGCCTAGCAGCCAAATGTACCCGAGATAATCCCAAACTCTGGCCTAGCAGTCTGGGCAATACAACACACGTCCACCCAGACAGCCGTCCAGGTGGCACAGAACCCTGATCACCTGACTCCACCCAAATATATGGGGTTTCCCAGCAGGCCAAGGGATTCAAGCAAACCCCATATGTTCCTAATCTGTCCTTGCATTGCCCTTCTCGTATCTAGTGTCACCAGGTACCCGGCCACCTAGCGGCAGAAGAGAAAAGTGCAGCAATGCCAGACTTAGGGAGAAATCAATTGATCCCTAAAAATTAGCCAAGGTAGTTACTCCTGGCAGGTAAATTTAGGAGCAACCCTGCCTAAACTCCAGGGTTCTACACACATATATATACAGTATATATTAATTTCAACGGACGAGCCCCCACGTGTAGCACACAGATCCTTTTGCCCCCGCTTACCTTCACCTGTGGGGGGTAAGACACACCATGCCACAAGCCCGTGTCCTCCTTATCAGAGGTTAGGCAGTGTTCACAGATTTGGGTCCTGCAGCGAGTTACCTCTTTCCACTGGTTCTCGTCCCTAGAATTGTATGGAAAAGTCTATATTCTTCCCCAAGAAGGCCAATGTCCACACAACTTCAACTCCAACAAAGAGTTTATTTTCTTTTGCTTCAGTTAATGGGGAAATTGAAGAGAGAAAGAAGTTAGCGAAGATAGAAGGTAGATTCAGGCACACAACACTTGACTCACTCGTCGCCACTCGATCCCGAGTGGGTTTAGCTCACCCGGATAGATCCCTCTCACAGTTCTAGCAGCGGAGTGGAGCTTGAACAATACTGTAACTTTGTCCCCTCCAGGGATGGGTTCAGGAGATCCTCTAATAGTAGCAGAATGCTGTTAGTCCTGAATCCAGAACATTCCTTAAACCTCTGTAGAACTTAGAGAATCGATGATGCCAATGGGCACTTTACAGGGTTATATTGAGTCCTCCCTCTGATAGGCAACCAGGCCTCTCTTTCACCGGTCCATCAGACAGGTCCTCTCCTGGTTTCCTCTCCTTCAGAGTGGGCCGCCCCTCACACCGGCTTCCTGGAACTCCAGTATATTGATCGCAGACCCAGTTAAAGGTACTGGGCCTGCCTGGAACGTTGCAGCCTCGGGCTAAAGGTGCCCGAGACTCCTCGGCCAGTTCACGCACCCCCCGGCCAACAGGGCCATAGGGCGCGACTTCGCCATCAGGGGTCCTTGGACTCCCCCTGACACACCACCCCAGCGGGGCACACTCCTCCGGGTACTCCTCCCCCTGGCACTGCTCCTACAATCATGGCGTCTGCCCCTTATATATCCTCTCCCGGCATGCACAGCAGGCGGAGCCCCGCCCACCACACGACAGCCGAGAGAGGACACCCAATCATGCTATCGTGTCACCTGAGGTTTGACCCTAGGCCTGGGCAATAGCGTCACCTACAGGCCAAAGGGGAACTGCACACAAGACAACACTTACAGCAAAGCAGAGTCCAATACCTAACAAATTAGAGAACCTGAGCCAACTATGGCTCATACTACCCCTAAATTTAGACCATAGCGATACCCCAATTTTGGGGTACCCGCTACATATATATATATACACACACACACACACAAACATATATATATATATATATATATATATATATATATATACACACACCATGAGCTAAAAATTAAAAATAAAAGTCCACATAAATCAAGTGCCCAAATAATAATTAATAGCTTTCTCCATCCACTACTATGCAAAGGATCAAACAATGAATAGACACCTGTTGTTAATCCAATGGTATTGGAAGGTCAAACAGCTCTAAAATGCACCACTCCTTGCATATATATATATATATATATATATATATATATATATATATATATACTATATATTATATATAATAGAACCATAGGCAGTCTCCTCAAAACAGAATCCACATGGACATATCCACATGGACATATTTGCTAGAGCAGATTCACAATTGTGAAGTACAGTAAAACAGCTTTAATTATAAAGTTGAAAATTACATCCACATAAGCAGAGGACATAAAAGCATGTTAATATGCATAAAAGACACCAGTCAGCTACAACCAAACACTCATGTCCATGTTGTGTCATCACGCTTGCAGCCATTGAGGGACTGAATTTGAGAGCAGTACGATGTTTGAATTTTTTGTTTATTTGGATAACATAACTTTATAAATCTCATATCATAGATTTTCAGATATTTACTTCATTGTATTTATAGAAACTCTTGCCACTTTACCAATTCAAGGCCATATGATGGGTCTCTTTAAAGTTCATATCCAACCCATTGTACTTGCTTTTCCCATGTTCCACTGCCATTAGATTGTTCTACAGTCATATCCCTTTTCAAGATTTCATGTCAGATGGTTTCTGGACTCACAAAATATTTATGATGGATACTTAGCCACCCCCCCCCCCCCCGACCCCATTCCATCACATGACAGTGTTTCGGTCTGGAGACTGATGATTCTGTCCCTAGCACTACATAATAGGTGGAGGTCAAATGCTTCTATATACTAGGAATGTTAGGTATACTTCTAATGCCCCCTTTTCATCAGATCTTCACTGTTTTGCAGAGCTATGGTTGTTCTGTCTCAAGGACATTCAGCTAAACCATTCTTATCCCATAAACATGATACCATGTTTCTTTGATCGCAGTTTATTGGAACAAGCTAGGTGAAACTACAAATAACAAGAATAAACCTTGATAAGTACAATATCCCATACATTTAGCATACATTGCAGAGACAAAGATACACAGTACAATATGAGACAGTAAAAACATACTTTTTAAGTTCTCTAAGGGTTAATGGTAAGAGATTGAAATAAGACATATCCTGCCTCCTGCAGTGTCTTGAAAAAGCATGGTGAATGTGTCTCTTCCTGTAGAGATTTACCCAGAATACTTTGCTTTCTAATCACTTCCTAGGTTACACATTAATGCATTTAATAATGATCAAACTGAAACAATACCAAAAAGGGACGCTAGATGGCGCCTACGCTCTGCAAATGATTTCTATAGAAATTACAACCTTAAATGTCATTTTAATCAACACAAATGCAGATAATCAGAATATAGACATCTGATGGACAGAACACTCCCCGCCTGACGTCAAGTGACGTCACTAACAGAGTCCTCCGTAGAAAGTAACAGAACAAGTTCAGTCACTGGTCTTAAGAACACTTTGGTCTCATTCTGTTGGAAAGTCTTGACCTCGACCTTACGGACAAGATTATCTTTGCTTGGCAGTACTTTGTTGACTAGACCTAAAGGCCACATATTCCTTAGTGTCTGGCAATCTTTCATGAGCACAACATCACCAAGTTTAAGATTAGGTTTTTCGGTGTGCCACTTCTTCCTTAGTTGTAGAGTAGATGTGTATTGCTCCTTCCACCGACTCCAGAAGGTATTGGCAAGGGTTTGAGCTTGTCTCCATTGACGTTTGTAAAGGTCTTTCTCACAAAACTCTCCAGCTGGAGCACCTACAAGACCAGTCTTTTGCATGAGCAACATGGTAGGTGTGAGAACCATTGGATCAAGTTTCTTTAAAACACTGTCTTTAGGAACAGGTTTGTGGTTGAGAATACAATCGATCTCTTTGGCAAAGACTTCTCTCCGTACAACAGATATTAACCAATTTTTAGATTGTTCTAGGTCAGTTGCTGAGTAGACTTTCCTACAGTGGTGCCAACCTCTGCAATCGTCATGAGATGGTGGTTGTTTTTTGTAAGACTGAGCTATGTGGATTAAGCAAGTGATAGCTCTAACTAGTGACCTACAGGTGGAGAACCTGCTGAAACGGTGAGTTTTAAACTGGTTGAGAGAAGTTGTTTTGACTGCAGTAGAAACCTGAGGGCGAATTTCCTGATCCCTGTCTGCAGCTATTAGGTCAAACGTGGTGAGGTCATTAGTGTTACAGTCAGGACTGCGTAGAAAGGTGGGACCTGTCAACCATGAAGTACTTTCGAGGCGACTGGCTGCTACAGATCTGGTCGCTAGGTCTGCAGGATTATAGTCTGTAGGCACAAAATGCCATTGCTCTGGGCGGATGGACCTCCTTATCTTCAGCACTCTGTTATTGACATAGACGTAGAAACGCCTAGTTTCATTATGGATGTAACCCAGAACTACTTTACTGTCTGTCTAGAACTCAGCTTCTTGGATTTCTAAGTTTGCCTCTGTTGCTATTAGTTCAGCTAGCTCTGTAGCCAATACTGCAGCACAAAGTTATAGCCTGGGTATGATGTGTTAAGGCAGTGGTGCAAGTTTTGCTTTTCCCATTACAAACCCTATGTGGCATTGTCCTTTAATGTCTATGGTTTTCAGGTAAGCTACAGCAGCAATTGCTTTAACAGAAGTATCCGCAAACACACAAAGTCTTTGCATCTGAACATCTGCAGATGACAGAGGAGCATATGGGCGTGGAATCTGAAGGTTGGATAGAGCTGTTAGTGAGTCCTTCCACTCTAGCCATAGGTTCTTCCTGTCGGTGGGGAGAGGGTGGTCCCAATCTAGGGACTCACAGGTTAAGTCTCTGAGTAGTGCCTTACCCTGGATGGTGACAGGTGCTGCAAAGCCTAAAGGATCGTGCAGGCTGTTTATGGTAGACAGGACACCTCTACGGGTAAAGGGTTTTTCTTCTGTGCTTACTTGGAAAGTAAAGGTGTCAGATCTTAAGTCCCAAAGCAAACCAAGGCTGCGTTGCATGGGAAGTGAGTCTGTGCCTAAATCTAAGTCCTTTAACTCGTTGGAATGATCTTGGACAGGAAAGGCTTCTAAAACTTCTCTACTGTTGGAAGCAATCTTGTGGAGCCTTAAGTTGGAACACGCAAGCAGTGCCTGAGTTCTTTTGAGGAGACTGATTGCGGCTTCATTTGTGGGTAGTGATTTCAAGCAATCGTCTACATAGAAATCCTTGTCCACAAATTGTCTGACATCTGACCCATACTCTGACTCTCCCACTCTAGCAGAGTGTCTGAGACCATATATAGCAACTGCAGGGGAAGGGCTGTTGCCAAATATGTGCACCCTCATGCGGTATTCTCTGATGTCTCCAGAGGGGTTGTTGTCCCTGAACCAGAGAAACCTCAGAAAGTTTCGGTGTTCTTCTTTAACAAGAAAACAATAGAACATTTGTTGTATGTCTGCCATGAATGAATGCGACTGAATCCTTACGGAAGCGGAGAAGTACTCTTAATAGTCTGTTGCTGAGATCAGGGCCAGAATGAAGGACATCATTTAGAGAGACACCCTCATGCTTGGCGCTGGAATCAAACACCACTCTAATCTGCCCTGGCTTCTTAGGGTAATAGACCCCAAATATGGGTAAGTACCAACATTCTTCTGAGTCTTTGAGGCTATCTCAGCATGACCATTCTGGAATATTTTGTCCATGAAGGAAAATAAATGTTCTCTCATCTCTGGTTTCCTTTGAAGATTGTGTCTTAGGGAAGTGAGGCATTTATATGCTAGTTCTCTGTTGTTAGGCAAACGTTGTCTTTGTGGCCTAAAGGGAAGAGGTGCTACCCAGCTATTAGTCAAGTCTTTCTCCATACTGCTTTCCATAACTTCTAGGAAGATCCTATCCTCAATGGACATTGCTACCTGGTTGTCCTCCTTTGTTCTCCTGAACACTGAGTGTCCTAAGTCGCTTTGTGTGCACCTCCCAGGCACACATCACCTATAATGACCCACCCAAGATCCCGTTTTTGGGCATATGGAGCATTTTTAGGACCGTTGATCAGTTTCCTTACTTTGTGGACTTGCAAGATATCTCTCCCTAGGAGTAAGATTATCTGAGCCTGATCATCTAGTTCTGGTATGAAAAAATGCAGGAAGGTAGTGGAATTGGGACTTTAATTGAGGTATAGGGGTATAATAAATGAAATAAGATAAATAACTTGGATGTCATGGTTCCCTCTAAATTGACATGATACGGTATAAGTAAACCAGTAATCACAATACGTTTATGATACAGAAATGTAATCACAAAGGAACAATTCATAATCATCATTAATTTAATAACACATGATTAATTGGGGAACATGATTAATGACATACAAACATAGTAATAAATAAATCAATGAATGATAAATATGTAAATAATAACAACATGATCAACACGTATGTAATTGATAAATAATGATATGGGCTGATGTAGAGCATCCGAGGATGTGAACTATACGCGTTTCATGGTCGCCTACCACTCATCAGGAGTTTGGATGCATGAAAGTAATCTAAAATGAAAAAAATGGAAAGATGGAAAGATTTGTTGTGGTAGTTTCTGGGGATCCACTAGTCCCCATAGACAAACCCAATGCAGTAAATGCATTGGGTTTGTAAGAAGATGTTCCACTGTGAGACATGGCTGCGGGGAAGAAGCTGTCTTGCTGTATAGAGACCGTTAGTGTCAGTGCTGCTTGACAGAGCGCGTCTCTGTGTAGTGTGGCTGCTTGCTTTGCCTCTCACAGGCCTGTTTCTTTAAGGCTTCTGACTGTATGGTAATTGCGTAGCCCCGGGCTGTACAGACTTCCGAAGTCAGCTTATCTTCCCTTCAGAGGACAGCTTGAAAATTTCACTGTTCTGTCTCAAGGACATTCAGCTAAACCATTCTTATGCCATAAACATGATACCATATTTCTTCGATCGCAGTTTATTGGAACAAGCTAGGTGAAACTACAAATAACAAGAATAAACCTTGATAAGTACAATATCCCATACATTTAGCATACATTGCAGAGACAAAGATACACAGTACAATATGAGACAGTAAAAACTTACTTTTTAAGTTCTTTAAGGGTTGATGGTAAGAGATTGAAATAAGACATATCCTGCCTCCTGTAGTGTCTTGAAAAAGCATGGTGAATGTGTCTCTTCCTGTAGAGATTTACCTAGAATACTTTGCTTTCGAATCACTTCCTAGGTTACACATTAATGCATTTAATAATGATCAAACTGAAACAATACCAAAAAGGGACGCTAGATGGCGCCTACGCTCTGTAAATGATTTCTATAGAAATTACAACCTTAAATGTCATTTTAATCAACACAAATGCAGATAATCAGAATATAGACATCTGATGGACAGAACAATGGTCTCCAACAGAATCCTCACTTCTGATGCTCTGAGTACATTAAGTGCCTGGACCCCACTGCACACTGTGGTTCCATCTGCTGGCCCCTCTGTCACTACTATGACCTATAGTGTTACAGAGGTTAGCAGATGAAACCACAGGACACACCAGGCATCCAACACACCAAAAAGTGTGTTAGACATGAAGATTATGCCATAAGCCGTAGCTCTGCAAATAAGTAAACCGAGGAACAGGCAGCAGGAAAGTTGAGCAATGAGAGTATTCTTTACCAATTTTTTTTTTTGCCCACTGTTTTTGTTTTACATCACAGCCACTTTAAAGATGTACTTTAGCCCTTTCAAAATCATCAGCAAATTTTATATAATATCAGAATATATGCACCTGGTGTTTCTTTCTCATTTGTAATCTTTAGCAGTACCTTAAAGCAGAGCTCCACCCAAAAATTGAACTTCCGCTTTAAGTACTCGTGACCCCCTGACATGCCACATTTGGCATGGCATTTTCTTTTGGGGGTGGGAGCGGGTACCTAGTTTTCACAGGTACCCAGCTCCCACTTCCTCTCCTGGCGCTTCGACGCCAGATGGAAGTTTACCTCTCCCCCCTCCCTCCCTGCAATCTTCTGGTCCCAGAAGACTGCCTGGCCATTCATAACGCACAGCGCGGCTCGTGCATGCGCAGTGTGTGCCCGGCTGTGAAGCTACAGCAACGCCGGCGCCACAGACAGGAGAGGGAGAGAAGTGAGGCTTCCTGCGCCCGCATCGCTGGACCGTGGGACAGGTGAGTGTCTGTTTATTGAAAGTCAACAGCTACACTTTTGTAGCTGCTGACTTTTAAATGGGTGGAACTCCGCTTTAAGTGAAAGTTACAGCAGTTTTCCAGTATTTTAGCTGAAAAGCAGTACCTACAAAACCTCCTTTATGGATGGGGGTGGCCAGATGGTGGATTAAAATGCATTTTGTGTGATGATTACATTTTTGTCTAAAGCCCATAGAAACAAAATTCGTACTACAGGCTCATTACTTTATTTTTTGATTCCAAAAAGAAACATGTTTTTCTAGTTACGTATTTAACACTAAATACTTTGCAGTTCATGGCATCAATTTTACATTATATTATTTTTTTAATACTCTGAAGTTGCTTTGTACAAAGTCTTTATGGTTGACAGATATGAAAAAAACATATACAGCTAGGCCCCAGGTCTTAACAAAATTCCTTTTCTTTCTTGTCTCTCGGTAGCAGGCAAAACTATGACTTCTGTATCAAGAGGCAAAACTTATTGTTATTGTGTTTTCTTGATTGATTCTTCTGTGCATTAGTGACATTCCTTTGGGCACATATCACTTCTTTATCCAGCTTCTTCTCTGCGAATTGCACACAACAAAAGGTAAAATTCAAATGAGAGGTTGGGTTGACTTATAATAACTTTGATTTTGATATAAAAGACAAAACACAAATCATATTTTCTAATGTCAAGCAATAATAATGTTTCATTCAAATGACTCCCTACTGAATGCCACATTGTCAAATCATATGTCTCCATTTCCTCGTAACTCAAGTAACACTTTGATAAACATGCAGTACTTACAGCTGCAGTTTTCAGGTTTCCTACTTTCAGGGTCATACTATCCTCAAGGGATTCATAGCTGTATGCCTGAAGAAGCTGGGTAAAAGGGACAGTAACCAAATTCTACCATCAAAACCCTACTGAACTTTCATTTTAAATCAGCTAAATACATTCCAGGTACAACAAGGCATACAAATTCCCACAATTTGTTTTCTTTAGAAAGCAGCCACAACCTGGGTAGAAAAGCCTGTCCTGTAGAGAAGAACTCTAAAGCCCTGTACACACGATCGGATTTACTATGTGTAGCGGGTGTTAACATTTAGGGGGAGTGTCTGGGCGGTAGCATGGCCCAGATGCACTAATTATTAGGGATTTATGGCCATTTTGGTTCGTGGAAGATAATAATGGTGTTCAGTTCCCTGCGGCCCCTGGGTGGCGCTGTCGCCTTGGGCTGGGGTTGAACCATCATTGTAGGGCCGTGCCCTTTGTGTCCTCTCGTGGCAGTTCCTGCTGGGAGAGGGTATAAAGGGGCGGACATCTTGCGCACGAGGTCTGAGCCCCAGGCACCTTCAGCCTGGGGGCTGCTGTCCTGTTCATCTGCACCTGGGTGCCCTCGGTCTGGGCGCGGGGAAGTTCGAGTTCCATCCCAGGCACCTTAAGCCTGGGGTGGGGTACTAGCAAAGGCCTGGGGCCCAGTACCTTCGACTGGGTCCCGCATGGGAGAAGATACCTAGGGGCCCATCGAGTGAGGGGACATGAGTCTTGGGCGAGGAGAACCAGGGAGGTGACCTGGCCTGAAGACCCAGCGCAGCATTGGCTGGTGACAGTGCAGGTCTCTGGGGACCGTCCGGATGGATCATCTCCCTAACAGGGGCAGTCATTAGAAGGTAGTCCACGTTCTATGGTCTTTGCAGAGACCCAACTACAATCAGGTCGGTGGCAGAGACCTATCCAAAGGTCTGTGGCAGGGACCTCATCGTTCACCCGGTCTGTGGCAGGGACCAACCTCACGGTCGGTGGCAGCGACCGTGCGCCAAAAGTTGTTGTGAACACCTAACAGCTTCTCTAATCCATAAGGATTGTGCATGAACCCTCACCCCACCAAGTTTGTGTTTGTATCAACCTGTCTGCTTGCAAAGAGGAATATTTATCTCTGCGGAAATAAATATAGAAGTTGTACTGTCACCTGGTGTGGGCTTACTTTTCTGGGAGCAAAGTGTTCTACATTCATCTATCCACCTGCAAGCAGAGAAGTGGAAGCTCTGGACCGGGACACAGACCCGAAGGTAAAGATTTTAGCTCAAACCTCTATACATACACGAGGTGCGAGCTGGTGGTGCACCTTATCCTTCTCCCTGGTTCCCCTAGACGAGTCAGCCAGCCGTGAAAGAAGAAGCGAGAAAGCGGGTGAGGCTGCTACATATGGATTCAAATCCGATGGATTTTTCCATCGGAATTCCGATGAAGCTGACTTCCATCAGTCTTGCCTACACACCATCAGTCAAAAATCCGACTGTCCCAAACACCGTGACGTAAAACACTCAGACGAGCCGAGAAAAATGAAGTTCAATGCTTCTGAGCATGCGTCGACTTGATTCTGAGCATGCGTGCGTTTTTTCTCCGATGGAGTTCCACATAGACGATCGGAATTTGTTATCGTTTTTTTTTCCATTGGATAAATTTAAAACATGTTCTATTTCTTCTCACCGATAGAAAAAAGACCGATGGGTCCCATACACGATCGGTTTGTCCGATGAAAAAAGTCCATCGGACTGTTTTCATCGGTAATACCGATCATGTGTACACGGCATAAATCTTATGTGGAAGCAATACAGAGGTCCAGCATGCAACCTGTTGAGTCAGAGCTAGAGCTCTCCTATCAGCAGGGATCACCAGCTTTGCTTTAAAATGTATTTAGAGCGGTATTAAACTTGAAACCCCCAAAAATGTCCCTCTGTTTTTACCTGATGATCTAGGAAGTAACACACCTCCTGTATTAAAGTGCCCCCACTCTGGACGAATGAGCACGGGGGCACCTATGGCTAGCAGCAATGTCAGCCTGGGGAGAGGAGAGCATTTAGATATGCTAACACATTGATGCCAACCTCCATCTCATTTTTTTTTAAGCAGTTACAGCAAAAAACTTTTTTTTCCCTTTTGGGATAAAGGTTCTACATAAATAAATAAAAGCTGGCCGTTATAAGCACTAGGGATGAACTCGATGTTCGAATCGAACGTATATTCAACTCGAACATCGGGTGTTCGCCCGTTCGCCAAACAGCGAATATTATGGGGCATTCATGGGAAATTCAAGCGCTATTGGTGTATGTCGCAGTGCACTGCTGTATGATGATTGACCAAAGCATGCACCTGACCTGCATGCTTTGGCCAATCACAGCGTGCTCTGCTGAGAGAGCCATAATTGGCCAAAGGGTGCCTTTGGCCAATCATGGCTCAGGGGGACTAAGTCCACACCCCACACTGTATAAGGCTGCTTACATATCGGCCGTGTGTATTGTTGTTGGCGTGGACGTAGAGAGAGAGCTTGAGTTAGATTAAGCAGACTGTATATACAGTATATATACTCTGCATTCAGTGTAGCCTATATATACAGTGCATTTGGTGGTGTATAGTTTCTAATACACCTCAGGTGGGTTACACAGTATATAATTACTGTTTCTAATACACTTTAGGTGGTGTACACAGTATATAATACAGTGCAGCCATTGTACAGTTTCTAATACAGTGCAGGCGGTGTACACAGTATATAATACAGTGTGTACAGTTTCTAATAAGCTTAAGGCGGTGTAATAATATATATATATAATTATTAGGGCTGTGGAAATGAACTATTAATTCCTCGATTAATCGATTCATTTTTTTGATCGATCAAAATTCTTTTGATCGGTACTCACCTCTCCGCCGGCTTCCGGGTCTTCAGGGAGTTCCGTCGGAGATCCGGTGACATCAAGGACACCGGCGGGGCTTGCCGTGTCCACCTGGAGGGCTCCTTTGCTGTGCCTTCATATCTGCATGCCGGCGGGACCTTACTATCTGCCACACGCAAGGGCTGTTACACTTCCCTCTATCACTTCCATCTATCAACCTGGGATTCTACAGCCATCCACTGGGAGTTGTGATAGTTCCCTTCACGGGACATCTACATGCCGACAGACTGATGTTAACACCTCCTCATCTGGATTCAGCAGTGGTATCGTTGTACACATTTTTATACCAGTATCAAACTTAGCTACATGTTTTTATGACTGCTTTTGCTACCGTTTGGTATTACTCGCACCATTTTTACAGTTTATGTAGCTACATCGATTTTATCTCCAGTGCAATATTTATTTTGTTATCTACTTGAAGACTATAAAAGTTTTAATGCTATTCCCATCAAGCGCTGCCTTTGTGTGTTTTTTGTATCCTGCTCAGGGATGAGCCGAACACCCCCTGTTCGGTTCGCACCAGAACCTGCAAACAGACAAAATGTTCGTGTGAACTTTAGAACCCTATTAAATACAATGGACTCGAACGTTCGAAATCTAAAGTGCTAATTATAAAGGCTTCTATGCAAGTTATTGTCCTAAAAAGTGTTTGGGTACCCGGGTCCTGCCCCAGGGGACATGTATCAATGCAAAAAAAAGTTTTAAAAACGGCCGTTTTTTCGGGAGCGGTGATTTTAATAATGCTTAAAATGAAAAAATAAAAGTGAAATATTCCTTTAAATTTCGTACCTGGGGGGTGTGTATGATATGCATGTAAAGTGGCGCATGTTTCCCATGCTCAGAACTGTCCCTGCAAAAAATGTCATTTTTGAAAGAAAACAAGTCATTTAAAACTCACTCGCGGCTATTAATGAATTGTCGGCTCCCGGCAATACATACAAAAGTCATTGATAAAAAAAAAGCGTGGGGTTCCCCAGAATTCAATTACCAGGCCCTTCAGGTCTGGAATGGATATTAAGGGGAACCCCACCGCAAATAAAAAAAAAAAATGACGTGGGGTTCCCCCAAATATCCATTCCAGGCCCTTCAGATCTGGCATGGATTTTAAGGGGAACTCCACCCCAAATTTTTTAAAAAAATGGCGTGGAGTCCCCCTAAAAATCCATACCAGACCCCTTATCCGAGCACGCAACCTGGCCGGCCGCAGGGGAAGAGGGGGGGACGAGAGAGCGGCCCCCCTCCCTCCTGAACTGTACCAGGCCACATGCCCTCAACATGGGGAGGATGTCCCCATGTTGATGGGGACAAGGGCCTCATCCCCACAACCCTTGCCCGGTGGTTGTGGGGGTCTGCGGGCGGGGGGCTTATCGGAATCTGGAAGACCCCTTTAACAAAGGGGACCCCCAGATCCCGGCCCCCCCTCCTATGTGCATTGGTAAGGGGTACATTGTACCCCTACCATTTCACGAAGAAAGCGTAAAAAAATGTTTAAAAAAAACACACAAACACCTTGAAAAAGTCCTTTATTAAAAAAAAAAAAACCATTCCAGCGGTGAAATCCAGTGTCCCGCGGCGATCCCGATGTCCAGCGCTGTCCTTCATTGGTTGTGCCTGAGCGGACCTGATGGGGAACTCCCTATCAGTGTTTTAAATGTATAGACCCCGCCCCTTCTAAAGTTCCCCATCAGGTCCGCTCAGCGGACCAGATGCGGAACATGACAAGGGGCGGGTCTATTCATGTATTACCAAAGTGAGAGAAGTTCCCCATCAGGTCCGCCCCCTCGGTATGTCGGACCCGCCTACGTCATTGGCCTGAGCGGGAAGCTTCCTTCACTGTGTAATTTAAATTTACACAGTGAAGGAAGTTTCCCCGCTCAGGCCAATGACGTAGGCGGGGTCTGACATACCGAGGGGGCGGACCTGATGGGGAACTTCTCTCACTTTGGTAATACATGTATAGACCCACCCCTTCTCATGTTCCGCATCTGGTCCGCTGAGCGGACCTGATGGGGAACTTTAGAAGGGGCGGGATCTATACATTTAAAACACTGAGAGGGAGTTCCCCATCAGGTCCGCTCAGGCACAACCAATGAAAGACAGCGCTGGACATCGGGATCGCCGCGGGACACTGGATTTCACCGCTGGAATGTTTATTTTATTTTATTTTTTTAATAAAGGACTTTTTCAAGGTGTTTGTGTGTTTTTTAAACATTTTTTTACGCTTTCTTCGTGAAATGGTAGGGGTACAATGTACCCCTTACCAATTCACATAGGGGGGGGCGGGATCTGGGGGTCCCCTTTGTTAAAGGGGTCTTCCAGATTCCGATAAGCCCCCCGCCCGCAGACCCCCACAACCACCGGGCAAGGGTTGTGGGGATGAGGCCCTTGTCCCCATCAACATGGGGACATCCTCCCCATGTTGAGGGCATGTGGCCTGGTACGGTTCAGGAGGGAGGGGGGCCGCTCTCTCGTCCCCCCCTCTTCCCCTGCGGCCGGCCAGGTTGCGTGCTCGGATAAGGGGTCTGGTATGGATTTTTAGGGGGACTCCACGCCATTTTTTTTTACATTTGGGGTGGAGTTCCCCTTAAAATCTATGCCAGATCTGAAGGGCCTGGAATGGATATTTGGGGGAACCCCACGTCATTTTTTTTTTTAATCTGCGGCGGGGTTCCCCTTAATATCCATTCCAGACCTGAAGGGCCTGGTAATTGAATTCTGGGGAACCCCCACACTTTTTTTTTTTTTTTTTATCAATGACTTTTGAATGTATTGCCGGGAGCTGACAACTCAATAATAGCCGCGAGTGAGTTTTAAATGACTTTTTTTCTTTCAAAAATGACATTTTGTGCAGGGACAGTTCTAAGCACGGGAAACATGCGCCACTTTACATGCATATCATACACACCCCCCAGGTACGAAATTTAAAGGAATATTTCACTTTTATTGTTTCATTTTAAGCATTATTAAAATCACTGCTCCCGAAAAAACGCCCGTTTTTAAAACTTTTTTTTGCATTGATACATCTCCCCTGGGGCAGGACCCGGGTCCCCAAACACTTTTTAGGACAATAACTTGCATATAAGCCTTTATAATTAGCACTTTAGATTTCTCCCATAGATTTTTCGAATTTGCCGCGAACACCCCAATTTGTTCGCTGTTCGGCGAACGGGCGAACAGGCAATGTTTGAGTCGAACATGAGTTCGACTTGAACTCGAAGCTCATCCCTAATCCTGCTATCCATTTTTCCAGTGGTCGGTAGCTGCACTGGGAATCGGCCTGCAAGGAGATCAGCTAAAAGTAGTTGGATCTGTATGTGCGTCATAATTAATCAAAATTAGTCGATTAATCGATTTAAAAAAAATCGATGAATTGAACACGAAAATTTTAATCAGTAACAGCCCTAATAATTATATATATATAGAGTTTAAGATAAGCCTCTACGCAGATGATGCGTTAATCTTTCTTACCGAACCTCACGTTTCCATTCCCTCCCTTCTTAAGGAACTAAAACTGTTTCACGACATATCAGGTCTAAAAATTAACATGAACAAATGCTCGGCTCTACCCATCAATCTCCCCGATCACCTAAAGACCATGTTGAAAAACAATTTCCCATTTATATGGTGCTCTCAATCATTTAAATATCTGGGCATCTCTATCACCCCAGCACACAACCTACTTTTCAAAACCAATTATATTCCCTTATTCAATAATATATCCTCACTCCTTAAGACCTGGTCAACCTTCCATATATCATTCCTAGGCAGAATTTGCGCAATTAAAATGACAATCCTCCCCAAACTGCTATACTACTTCCGATCCCTCCCCATTAACATCCCCAAATCCAAACTAGCTTCGCTCCAAAGGGAAATCAACAAATTTATATGGTTCAACAAGAAACCCAGATGCAGCTATGCATATATGCACAGACCTCAATCCATGGGCGGGATGGGTCTCCCTAACCTATGGCATTATTTTCTGGCCGCCAGACTTGCCCAATTAGCACAATGGTTCGCGCCCAATCAAAATATCCCATGGAAAAAATTTGAGGAGTCCTCAATTTCCCCTTTGTATTTACAGGGAATCCTTTGGTCCAAAACAACCTCATACAGCAAACTCTCGAAATACAACAAAATTGTGGCACACTTCTACCAATTATGGCTCAAAGCACAACACACTTTTGAATTGTCTTCACTCACTCCTCCCCTTGCTTCCTTTCTAGGTGACCTGAGATTTACCCGTACTCACGGAGATCACCACTCTTTCACCTATTGGACCCATAATAAGCTCACTTCACTTAAATCATTACAAATAAATGGGGAGTTCTCCTCATTCACCGCTCTGCAAGATAAATATAGTATCCCCACATCCGAACTTCAACACTATAACCAAATCAAAGCCTTTTACGCAGAACATTACTCTCTCACCACCAAGCCCCCTGTTACTGTATTTGAACGGATCTGCATCTCTTCTTCTAGAGATAAAGGTATCATATCCCATCTATATAGCTATCTAAACACTTTTCATTCACTCGACAAGTCCGGTCAGATGCTCCGTTGGGAAACTGACCTAAATAACACCTTCACAGTAGATGAATGGCATAATATGTCGGATAATCTCCGGAGGAGTAACATAGCTATCTCCTCCAGAGAAACTCCCATTAAAATATACTCTAGATGGTATCTCACCCCGTCCAAGCTCAACACATTTTATCCTTCTATTTCTCCATACTGTTTCAGGGGCTGTCCAGAACCAGGCACTATCCTACATACATTCTGGAGCTGCAAATTCCTGCATCATATATGGCGCCATGCTGCAGAAATTTTTGATAATACCTTGAAACAGAAAATCCCAATCTCCCCACAGATTTGCCTTCTATATGCAGATATACCCAGTGTTCCCATCCCTTGCAAAAGACTTTTCCATACCTTATGTAGCTCCATCCAATGGATGATTGCCTCCAATTGGAGATCAAACAATCTGCCTTGGGCGCAGGTGCTAGCTCGGATGGAGACGATAAAACTTTCGGAAAGAATCTTTCACACACTTCACGATACCTTCCAGGTTTTTGTAAGGAAATGGTCATATTGGCCTACAACATAACTCATTACCCTAGAACCTGAATTTCCACCCACACACTCTAGCAAATTCATGCAATTTTGACCTATAATGCCTACCCTGTTTATATATAACATACGCCCATGTAGGAACTCTTTGTACCAGAAAACTTTTTATATATTTACTATCTTCATGTATGAGCTCGATTATCTCCTCTTCTTTTGAATTTTTTATTTCTTTTAATATTGATTACCTTTATAAACACTCTATGTAACTGTACATCTGAACTTCCTAATAAAATTTTTGTAAACATAATTATATATATATATATATATATATATATATATACTCTGCATTAATTGTAGCCTATATATACAGTGCATTCGGTGGTGTATAGTTTCTAATACACTTCAGGTGGTCTACACAGTATATAATACAGTGTGTACAGTTTCTAATACACTTCAGGCGGTGTATTAATATATATATATATGTATATGCAGTCTAGTATGTGTATATATATATATATATACTCTGCATTTAGTGTAGCCTATATATACAGTGCATTCGTTGGTAACAGTTTCTAATACACTTCAGGCGGTGTACACAGTATATAATACAGTGTAGTGCGGTGTTACGAAATCAAAAAAAAAATCATGTCCGGAAGGCCACCAAAGAGAGGCAGACACTCACAGGCCACTAAAAGAGGGCAAGCAGCCTCTGTGTCTACAGTCAACAGTGGTGGTCATGGACATGGTGCATCCTCTGCAGGTGGCCGTGGGGCACGCTTGTCCTTTTTTTTTAGTTATCCTCTACATCCATGCTGACACAATTCTTGCGTCCTTGTGTCAGCCTTTAAAATTAGCACTTTTGATTTTTCACGTTCGTGTCCCATAGACTTTAACGGTGTTCGCATGTTCGCACAAATTTTTTGTCTCTTCGCATGTTCTGGTGCAAACCTGAACTAGGGGGTGTTTGGCTCATCCCTATTAGGCACCCCTGCCAGTCCTAAACAGTTTGTCTCATTTCTGTAACTGATACATTCTACTGGAGAGCTTGTTCTTTTAAAAAACAACAGACTTACTGGCAGGATCAAAATAAACAAAATAAAGCCTAAAAAAATAAAACTAATGCCGTGCACACATGGTCGGAATTTCCAAGGAAAAAAGTCAGACGGAATTCATTCATCGGATATTCCGATCGTGTGTATGCCCCATCGGACTTTTTCTGTCGGAAATTCCGTTGGAGTTAGAAAGAGAGCATGTTCTCTTTTTTTCCGACGGAAAAAATTTCTATCGGACATTCCGTTTGTCTGTATGGAACTCCGACGGAGAAAAAAACGCGCATGCTCAAAATCAAGTCGACGCATGTTCGGAAGCATTGAACTTAATTTTTCTCGGCTCGTCGGAGTGTTGTACGTCACCGTGTTCTTGACGGTCGGAATTTGGTGTGACAGTGTGTATGCAAGGCAGCTTGAACAGAATTCCGTCTTAAAAATCCGTCAGTTTATTCCGACAGAAAATCCGACCGTGTGTACAAGGCATAATGCAGCCACTACATCTAAGAATTTTTGTAAGCTGCAATATGATAAATGTTTTCTTTTGGGTTTAATACCACTTTAATTCCAAAGTAAAAACAGATCTCTGCAAAGTGATTACAATTAAATACAGGCACAAAATAATTGCATAGTATACATCCCTTTCAAGTATTTAGTACAGCAAGCAGTCAGCAACAACAGCCAAAGTTCTGGCAAAAATGATATGCATATTTGTACAAAAGAATCAAGAAAAGCATTGAGAGGACAGCTAGTATTTAAATGAATAAAAGTAAACCTATGACAAACCTCAGCTCATCAAACTGAAGCCCTGTACACACGATCAGATAACCTATGGATTTTCGTCCGATGGATTTGTCCATCGGAAATCCGATGAAACTGTTTTTCATCAGTCTTGCCCACACACCATCAGTCAAAAAACCGACCGTTCCAAACGCGGTGACGTAAAACACTCCGATGAGCCGAGAAAAATGAAGTTTAATGCTTCTGAGCATGCGTCGACTTGATTCTGAGCATGCGTGGGTTTTTGATCCGATGGACTTGCCCATAGACGATCTGAGTTTTCGATCGGTTTTTTATCCATCGGAAAAATTTAAAACATGTTCTATTTTTTAAAACCGATGGAAAAAAGACCGATGGGTCCCATACACGATCGGTTGGTCTGATGAAAACCATCCATCGGACGGTTTTCATCAGTCAAATCGATCGTGTGTACGGGGCTTAAGAGTATATGAAAACAGGCAAGAGGGATAAGCTTTGGTCATTTGCAATTCAGGGAAACGGCAAATTAATGCTATAATTAATTAATGCTATAATTTGCCACCGCACTGACAACCAATTATGTTACAACCAAAAACGTAAATGCATTTTATTGAGATTTTATGTGATAGACCAACACAAAGTGGCACATAATTGTGAAGTGGAAATAAAATTATAAATTGTTTTCAATTTTTTTTACAAATAAATATCTGAAAATTGTGGTGTGCATTTGTATTCAGCCCCCTTTACTCTGATACCCCTAACTAAAATCTAGTGGAACCAATTGCCTTCAGAAGTCACCTAATTAGTAAATAGAGTCCACCTGTGTGTATTTTAATCTCAGCATAAATACAGCTGTTCTGCGAAGCCCTTAGAGGTTTGTTAGAGAACCATTGTGAATAAACAGCATCATGAAGGCCAAGGAACACATCAGCCAGGTCAGGGATAAAGTTGTGGAGAAGTATAAAGCAGGGTTAGGTTCTAAAAAAATATCCCAAGCTTTGAACATTTCACAGAACACTGTTCAATCCATCATCTGAAAAAAAATATGGCACAACTGCAAACCTACCAAGACATGGCCGTCCACCTAATCTGACAGGCCAGGAAAGGAAAGGAGAGCATTAATCAGAGAAGCAGCCAAGAGTGGGAGAATCTGTCCACAGGATAACTATTAGTAACACACTTCACAAATCTGACCTTTATGGGGATGCTTTTTTTCAGCAGGGATAGGGAAGCTGGTCAGAGTTGATGGGAAGATGGATGGAGCCAAATACAGGGCAATCTTAGAAGAAAGCCTGTAAAGCCCTGTACACACGATCGGTTTTACAGATGAAAACAGTCCGATGGACTTTTTTCATCGGACAAACCGATCGTGTATGGGCCCCATCGGTCTTTTTTCCATCGGTTTTAAAAAATAGAACATGTGTTAAATTTTTCCGATGGATCAAAAACCAATAGCAAATTCTGATCGTTTATGGGCAAGTCCATCGGATAGAAAACCCACGCATGCTCATAATCAAGTCGACGCATGCTCAGAAGCATTGAACTTAATTTTTCTCGGCTCATCGGAGTGTTTTACGTCACCGCATTTGGAACGGTCGGTTTTTTGACTGATGGTGTGTAGGCAAGACTGATGGAAGTCAGCTTCATCGGATTTCTGATGGACAAAACCATCGGATTAGAATCCATAGGATATCCGATCGTGTGTACGAGGCTTTAGAGTCTGAAAAAGACTTGAGACTGGGGCGGAGGTTCACCTTCCAACAGGACAACGGCCCTAAACATACAGCCAGAGCTACAATGGAATGATTTAGATCAAAGCATATTCATGTGTTAAGCCTCGTACACACGGGCGGGAATCCCGTCGAAAAAAAAAGTCGGTTTTCTCAACCGGATTCCTGGCAAGCTTGTCTTGCCAAGCCCTGTGTACACTCGCGCCATTAAAAAGAACCGCCGTTCTTTTGAATGGTAAGAACGCGGTGACATCATAGACTAAGACGAGCCGGTGCTCGTCACATTCGATTCCGTCGCCGCCATCTTGCTACACCCTACACTACCCTTGCATGCTACTGCGCATGCGTTGAAGTCTCATCGAGCATGTGCAGGTTTCCCTGGACAGGTAAGCATACAGACGACTGGGTTTCTCGGCAGGAAACACTCTGCCGAGAATCCCGAAGAGAAAAATAGAGAGCAGGTTCTCTATTTTTCTCGTCGAGATTCCCGGAAGTTTTCCTGCCGAGAAACCATACCCATACACGCGAACGTTTTTCTCTGCAAAAAGCTCTCCCAGCAGTTTTCTTGCTGAGAAAACCGGTCGTGTGTACGAGGCTTCAGAATTGCCCAGTCAAAATCCAGACATAAATCCAATTGAGAATCTGTGGCAAGACTTGAAAATTGCTGTTCACAGACGCTCCCCATCCAATCTGACAGAGCTTGAGATATTTTGCAAAGAAGAATGGGCAAAAATGTCACTCTCTAGATGTGCAAAGCTGGTAGAGACATCCCCAAAAAGACTTGCAGCAAAAGGTGGTTCTACAAAGTATTGATTCACGGAGGCTGAATACAAATGCACGCCACACTTTTCAGATATTTATTTGTAAAAAAATGTGAAAACCGTTTATCATTTTCCTTCCACTTCACAATTATGTGCCACTTTGTGTTGGTCTATCACAAAACATCCCAATAAAATAAATTTACATTTATGGTTGTAACATGACAAAATGTGGAAAATTTCAAGGGGTATGAATACTTTTTCAAGGCACTGTACAAGTCAGGCTTTCTAGAAGCCCTTTGTTAGTGTGTGTGGAGATGTGGAGTAGGTAGGAACAGCTGAGAGAGTGTTGGCAGGGAAAGATAGTTTCTGTTATACAGTGCCAACCTGTGCTATATACAGTACTATACAGCCCTATATTGTGCTAAAATGATTACAGTGAATTGCAGTGTGGTGAGCTACATACACTGTACCCCCTGTGTTCACTTTTATCTATTGTGATACATAGCTTTATGTGCCCCATTATGTCCCCCCGTGTTCACACTGTATAGGCCCAATAATCATTTTTAGGATTACCTATATGTGTGTGTCAGCAACAATTTGATTTGCTGTTTAGCTGCTTCTCCCACCCTACAGTTTTTATTTATTTGTTCTTTGGTTTTCAATGTTCAAATATTTATTTTTCTGTTTTTATTTCAGTTTAAAACAATTATAAGTATGGGGTTAGTATTTCAGGGTTGTAGTTTAGTGTTTTGAGTTTTTTCTTGATGAAGGTACTGTATATTTAAATATAGTTTTTCTAGGGTCTTTTTCGAGCATGAACTTGTTGCTGAAACAGGCAAAGCTGCCCTTTGTTTGCATCACATCTGCATGCTAAAGTGTTTTTTGCACCAAATTACTAAATTGGCAGGGCCCCAAATTTTGACCACATGTAGAGGAGACTCTTGGCTACTGATGGTAAAAATTTGGAACCCTGGTGACTTACGGCCGGCCGATACTGGCTCCCCAAAGACGGCACTCCTAGGACACCGATTTAACATTGCCGCCACCAAAGGACCACATCCTCAACCCTCTTTTGCCATAGCTGCTAATAAAGTTAGGAAATTCCTTGTATTTATAATGTCTATGAGGCCCAAAGTGAGAGGCAAAGGTTCTTCACACACAGCTAGTAGGCGGCGAGCAGATTATCAGATGTAGATCCAGAGATACAGGCAGCCAAAGTCAATAGGCATATAGGCAAAATCAAAGATGCTCCTGTAATAGTTTAGCTTGACCTCTTCTTCCCCCACCTTCCAATAGATAAAAAAGGCCACCTGTCTGATAAAGGGACCAACAGAGGCTAACGAGGCAAGATGAGACACGATTTGTGCCCCTGTGTAATGTCACCTAACGGATATGCATCTTTAGGCCCCATACAGACAAGCGTTTGTCCCTGGGCACATACTGCCCTAAACATTTTTGCCGCTAGGTGCACCATCCAGCCCCAGTAGCTGTCAGTTTCTCATAGAGTTTGACAGTCTGCCGGCAGTGGGGTTGGACAGTGAAGCTCCCCGCTCCACCCGCAACTAAATGCTAAAACCCCAAGCATCAGAGCTAAACTCCCAGCATGTATGGAGCCCTGGGCTCCTTATGTACCATCTCATTAGTTCAGTTATGTTTTGTGCTAAGAATAAAACTGATGAATACTGATTCGGGTTAAATGAGTTTGCACATCCTTTTTCAGTTCCGTTTACATCAGTTTAAATAAATTTTCGCATCTGTTTTTTACATGTCCATTTTTTTTAGTTGTTGAAGAAAAAAAGACATAGGTGACAAAAGTACCTGTATAAACAAAAATATATTATTTGCTTAAAACAGATTTAAATGGAACGTCGTCTATTTACATCTGTTTATGTTCACAAAAATGGAAAAGGGAAAAGATGTTTTCCTTATTTTCTGTGAACATGAATAAACTCAGTTGTAACTACAGTAGATGTAAAGGAACATACGTGATCCAATATATGGCTAATATATCACCAATACATACTATGGAGTCTATTTAAAAAAATAATTGCCATGTGGATCTCTTTAGCATTCACACAACAAATAATTGCAATATTGTTTGCAATAGAATTATCTCCTATGTTCATCAGCTCCATCTAGTGGCCATAATGAAGAACATTTTATATCGAGGTAGTTAGGAAAATACTGCATTTTGACCACTACATGTATTTTTACCTTAGGCCCCTTTCACACGGGTGCCTCCACTAAACGGAATGCGCTTTCTTAGTGGGGGATCTCTCCGCTGAACCCCCGTTGAGCAGGTGGATGAAAGGTCTGTGTTCACTTCGCTATGCAGAGCGGACATGAACACAGTCCCGCTCTCCTCTATGAAGCAATCAGGTGGAAACAGACCACCTGTTCGTTTCCATCCGATGCCATCCGATCTGCCAGACAGATGGAAAATAGGGCCACCGTCTATCTTTGGCAGACAGGATCAGATCGAATGGCTGCAGGTGTTAGCGAATATGTGTCCGCTGACATTAGCCGCTTCACAGAGGACAATGCAGGCCCCGATAAGGTCCGCCTGAAAAACTGATCAGACAGCCCGTGTGAAAGGGGCCTTACAATAAACATTCACTGTAGTCTTTTATTATTGGCAGAACTACACACACATAATGTACACACACACACTTGTCATCTTCTCACACCCTTTTTACTATGGTTTGCTGCTTTTGAATGCATGTGATCTGAGAGTTTGTCAGTCCTGGAGATGGAATTCTTAGAAACAATTTTACAATCTCACTCTACAGTACACAGGAGGAAAGATGGAGACAGTTCTCTGAGCAGCTGGTCAGGCCTAATTACTAAATTTGGGCTGTGTTTTTTGCACTTTAACCGCGTAAGGACCGCCCCCTGTACATATACTGTGACAGGGTGGCCCTTAAGTGGGAAATTACCTCCCTGTACTGTTTTTTTCTTCCTCATATGGCTCTGGGGCCCGCACGTGCGCCGCAGGTGCCCCACTACTGCTATGGTTGGACACAGCGGGAGCCAATCGGGAGCCAATCAGTGGGTTCGGCGAACCGATATCTGATGGAAATTGATTGATCATTCCTAGAGAGTAGACTTGTGCACAACGGAAAAATTTGTTTAGTTTCGGTTCGTTTCTTTTCGGTCCTGTTGATTCGTAATCATTCGTAATTTTGCTAGACGGGATTTTTCGTGTTCGGACTCATTCGTATTTTCGCAAGCGACATTTTTAGTTGAATTTTTAGTTGATTTATAATTCGTACTTTCGGTAGGGTACATTGTTTTTCGTTGATTCTGGACACAACTCCTACTTTCGTAACTTTTTTTGGGTTCGTTGATTCGTAATTTTCTGTGTCTCTCTCACAACGACGCTGCCTATTATGCCTAATGTGCTTCGAATGGATTTGTACTTTTCTAAATACATAGCGGTTATTTGTAACGATTCGAAATCTCGTATTTTACTTTTGTTTTTTACATGCGGCTATAGCCTCCGCCCCTGTACACCATTTGAGAGGGTTCAGCACGGTGAGGGAGAAGCAGAGAGCAGAGCAGAGTGTTATTGTGCTTCGAATGGATTAGAAACCTCGTATTTTACTTTTGTTTTTTACATGCGGCTATAGCCTCCGCCCCTGTACACCATTTTGAGAGGGTTCAGCACGGTGAGGGAGAAGCAGAGAGCAGAGCAGAGTGTTATTGTGCTTCGAATGGATTAGAAATCTCGTATTTTACTTTCGTTTTTTACATGTGGCTATAGCCTCCGCCCCTGTACACCATTTTGAGAGGGAGTTCAGCACGGTGAGGGAGAAGCAGAGAGCAGAGCAGAGTGAGTGTTATTGTGCTTCGTATGGATTCGTACATTCGTAACTTTTTTCATAACGAATTATGCCGAAGACATTCGGGCATTCGCTATTTGCTGTATAATTTATTTCGGATTCGGTTTTATTCGTAATTGCTTTGTTCGGAAAATCGAATGCTTCCGAATGTCCGAAAGTTGCTAAATTCAGGCGAATTTCGATTCATTACGAAATGAATTGCACAAGCCTACTAGAGAGGCAGAACGGCGGTCTGCCTATGTAAACAAGGCAGATTGCCATTCTGCTGATAAGGAAGACAGAGATCTTGTGTTTCTGCGAAGCAGAAACACGGATCTCTGTCTTCCTTCAGTTAAACCATCCCCCACACAGAAATCACTCCCAGGGAACACAGTTAACCCTTTGATCGCCCCTGATGTTAACCAATATCCTGCCAGTGTCATTAGTACAGTGACAGTGCATTTTTTTAAAGCACTGATTACTGTATTAGTGTCACTGGTCCCCAAAAAGTTTCACTTAGTGTCTGATTTGTCCGTCACAATGTCGCAGTCCCATTAAAAATAAGTGATTGCCACCATTACTAGTAAAAAAAAAAAAAAGTCCTTAAATCTATCCCATAGTTTGTAGACGCTTTAACTTTTGCACAAACTAATCAATATACACTTATTGGGATTTTTTTTAACCAAAAATCTGTAGCACATATTAGCGTAAATTGATTAAGAAATTAGATTTTTTAAAAATTTTTATTGGAGGTGTTTTATAGCAGAAAGTAAAAAGTTTAGTTTTTTTCTACAATTGTTGCTCTTATTTTGTTTATAGCGCAAAAATTTAAAACCACAGAGGTGATCAAATACCACCAAAAGAAACCTCTATTTGTGGGTAAAAAGGACATTGATTTTTTTGGGTACAATGTCACACGACCGCGCAATTGTCAGTTAAAGCAACGCAGTGCCGTATCGCAAAAACTGACCTGGTCATGAAGTGGGGTGAACCTTCCAGAGCTGAAGTGGTTAAAGGGAGCATGGTAATTGGATACTGATTGAGCACTGATAAACAATGGAAATTGTTTAAAAATATCCAACTCTGTCATTATCATGTCACCTTTTTTGCTTTCAGATAAGTCATTGATTAGCACATCAGTTTGAGTATACTTTGTAGTATGAAACTATGGCTTACAAGATTATGATCAAACAATGTTTGAAGACAGAAAAGTTTGTTTCAGTAGGCTCACTTCAGGAAAAGTGTGAAATATGATTATCATCCAAAAATAATTCATTAAGTTTGCTTCTCAGAGGACTTTCTGAAGTACATTCTGACCTCAGATCTTAACTTTATTTAAATCAGCAAACTGCTCACATTCAAAAAATAATTCTAATAGTGAAAGAACAATTGATCAGGTGGGAAAAACGTATAAGTTCGTGATGCCGCCGGCCACCCGCGATTGTGGGAACGAGAGCGAGAAAGGGGATTTGTAACACACAAATCCCTGTTCTGTCAGGGGAGAGGAGACATATGGTTTGTTCCTACTAAGTAGGAACAGCGATATGTCTCCTCCCCCAGTCAGTTCCATCCCCATACAGTAAGAAACACTCCCAGGGAATACAGTTATCCCCTTGATCGCCCCCTAGTGTTAACCCCTTCCCTTCCAGTGACATTAACACAGTAATCAGTGCATTTTTATAGCACTGATCGCTGTATAAATGTCAATGATCCCAAAAATGTGTCAAAAGTGTCCGATCTGTCCACCGCAGTGTGACAGTACTGCTAAAAATCCCAGATCACTGCCATTAATAGTAAAAAATAATAATAATAATAAGAATGCCATAAAAATGGCATAAATCTTTCCCATCGTTTGTAGACGCTATTACTTTTACACAAACCAATCAATATGCGCTTATTGTGATTTGTTTTACCAAAAATATGTAGAAGAATATATATTGCCCTAAACTGATGAAGAAATTAGTTTTTAAAAAACATTTTTGGGGATATGTATTATAGCAAAAAGTAAAACATTTTAATTTTTTTTCAAAATTGACACTCTTTTTTTGTTTATAGCGCAAAAAATAAAAACTGCAGGTGACAAAATACCACCAAAATAAAGCTCTATTTGTGGGGAATAAAAGGACATAAATTTTGTTTTGGTACAACGTCGAATGACCGTGCAATTGTCAGTTAAAATGACGCAGGCAAATCTTCCGGTCTGTAACTAGTTAAAGTGGTTTCAAAGCCTAAACATTTTTTTATCGTAATGCATTCCTTGCATTAAGGAAACAAATGTTTAGGCATTGATTTTGCCCCCCCCCCACCTTATACTTACCTGAACCCTCATTGGATTCAGCACTGTGCACATCTGCAGCTTTTCTCTCCCCTTACTTCCGTGTCTCACTGGCTTTGCTGGGGCTCCCAGTTCTGTCAATTAAAAACAGTGACAAGGGAGGGGGGAGCAGGGCTGAGTCACGCTGCCTGTGTCAATGGATGCAGCAGTGGGGCTCTGGAGCGAGCACGCACAAGTGCCCCCATGGGAAGCAGCTTCCCGTGGGGGCACTGGACAGAGAGGAGGAGCACCGGCAGCACCGACCTGAGAAGAGGAGGTTTGGGTTGCTCTGTGCAATTAAATTTTCCAAATGTTTCATTTAAAGTTGCTTTAAAGTGGTTGTATACCCCTGGACATTTTTTTTTCTTTCTGCAAGGAAAAAGTCATATTGTGCTAGTATGCATTGCATACTAGCACATTATGTGAAACTTACCTTAAAACAAAGCTGTTCCAGTGCCATGATGTCAGTGCTGCAGCAGCTTCCATTTTCATCCGTCTTGCTTTCGGATTCGCAGGCTCCGGCTCTGTGACTGGCTAGAGCCGCGATGGCGTGGGGGAGCCACCGTTCACGGCACAGGGCTCAGAAGGAACGGCACCAGTGGCTGTTCCTTCAGAGTGCATGCGCCAGTGATGTCACTGGCTACATGTAATGTAAATATATATTTACACTGCCTATAGGTAAGCCTTATTATAGGCTTACCTATAGGTAAATGTCTGCAGAGGAAGTTTACTTCTTTAAGGTTCATGTACAATTAAATCTAAAGGTAAATTCAGGTCGATTCAGAGGTTTTACTGGAATCCATGCTTCACTCTTCACAGCCACCTAACCGTCAGTTCAGGCCAGGAGCATACAAACTGAGGCGTATTCTAAGAACTTGTACAGACAGGGACAATATCCTGTCCTTGTGTGGCTTATATTCTGTTGTGTATTTGTGGTTCTAGGGGAAGTGTCTGCTCTGAGAAGCAATTTACATGCATTGGGCTGTGGTGTTAAAATTGTCCAAGACTGCTTTTATCTTTAAAATGTGTACAGTCAATCCCTAATATATTTTTTCAAAAATATGGGTGTAGGAATGGGTTACCTTATTCTTTAGCCAAGGGCCCTCCTTTACAGGAAGTGACCTGGTGTTCCCGCTGCTCTGGCAGAATCCATGATACAGTATAAGGTGGGTGGAGCCCAGGAGGGAAGAACTTTGTTGTGTATTTAGGACAGGAAGAATGTAATAGAAGGCCAAGTTGAGCTGTTGATACCAGCACTGACCTAAAGGGGAAAAACACTTTAGACTGTACCAGAATATTTGGATTTATTGGATTGAAACCTGGAGTTTCTTTTTTACCTTGCTATATTATTGGAAGTTTTACTCTTTATTGCAAGCAAATAAATTTGTTTCTGCCTGGAGTGATGTCATTCAAGAAGTTGCCTGACAGCTAAATTAAGTATGTAAGGTGGACCAGTACACAGTGAAGCCACAGGCAGCTAGATGTGTGCAACTCATGATACAGTGCATGTGTGCTGCTGGACAGGGTCCTACATACATGGTACGTGATATAAACCTGCTTGGATTAATTGTGACATGGGCCTCAAGTGTTCAGCTGGATTGTTGCAGACTTGATTTTTGACCATGGAGAAGTGCAGGGACCTGCTGCAATGTGAATACTCCTAGCCACTCAAGGATCAGTGCTTTGGTGGACCAGGAGGATGGTGTAATGAAGGATTTTCAAGAGGTCATCCATACACAAGTTGGCAGTGAGGTCTGTGCGGGCTGTGAGGCAGTTGGGGACTGAAGTGTGAAGCCTCGTACACACGACCGAGTTTCTCGTCGTAAAAAAACTGTCATTTTTCTCGACGAGATTCTTGTCAAGCTTGACAAGCTTCTTGTCAAGCTTTCCTTGCATACACACTGTCAATTCCAAATCTCGTCGTTGTTCTGCGCGGTCACGTACAGCACGTACAACGGCAGTATAAAGGGGAAGTTCGATTTCAATGGCGCCACCCCTTGGGCTGCTTTTGCTGATCTCGTGTTACCGCGTGTGAAGTAAAAGTTTGGCAAGAGACGATTCCCGCTTTTCAGTCTTCGTGCTTTCAGTTCGTTTTCTGTGGTTCAGTTTGTGCTTGTGGGTTCGTATCTTGTCTTTCAGGGCGTGTAGGCAGGTCGTATCTGTTTTACAGTGTGTTCTTGCTCGCTCGTTTCTGATTTTCAGGTCGTTCTTCATAGGCCTTGCTGTTCTTAAGTGCGTTCTGTTTAGTACGTTCTGATCAGACGACCATCTTCTAGCCATGTCGCAGGTACGTTCTCGTCATAGAGTTCCTGCTGTGTGTGCGCTTGGTGTTGGTCTGCTTGTCTTGGACCAAGACGAGTCCATGAACAGGGTGAGGAGAAGTTCATGGACCAAGAATTGGTTGCTCCAGCGGGACCAATTCTGTCATATGCCTCTGCTGTGGGAGATCGTGGAGAATAATCCTGAGGACTACAGGAATTTTCTGCGGATGTCTGACCCCGTTTTTCAGCATCTGTTGGCTTTGGTGTCCCCCTATATTACCAGGCAGGACACCGTTATGCGGGAAGCCATCAGTGCTGAGCAGAGGCTCATCGCCACGTTACGCTACCTGGCGACAGGGAGAAGTCTGCAGGACCTGAAGTTCACGACAGGCATCTCCCCCCAGGCTCTGGGCGTCATAATCCCAGAGACCTGTTCTGCCATTATCCAAGTCCTGCAGGAGGACTATTTTAGGGTAAGTTTTCTCCTTTAACATCACATTCTATGTATTTCATGTACGCTAATGTATTGCATTTCTTTCATTCTTCCCTAATTACCATGATTGTATTATGCTGAGAATGTCCCCTTTGTCCTCATGCATGCTGTAAGCTTTTAAATGCCCCTTTTTTCTCTTCCATGCATAGTTCCCTTCACTAACCTCTCCAGCAGTGGCGGCTGGTGCTCAAAATGTTTGGGGGGGGGGGGGGCGGACAAAAAATGTTAAAATAAAAAACATCCATTGCCGCTACTGTGCCCATTAAACGCAGCCACTGTGCCGATCAAACGCCACCAGTTGTCCCCTCAAATGCAGCCAGTTTGCCCACAAATACAGGCAGTTCTCCCCCCAGACCTGTACTTACCTTCCTCTGGTCTGCGCCGTCCTTCTTCTCTCCTTGATGTCTTTTCCCGCCCTCGAATGTTGCATCAGCCAATCAGGTTACCGGTAACCAGACCCGGTGAACATGATTGGTTGAGGAGCCTGTCAGTGTTTAACCAAGGAACGCACCCCCCCTGCGTCCCCTGGTTAACTTTTTGGAAGCCAATTACAGCTCTCAGGCTGTAATCGGGAAGCCTATCATAGCCGCTGGCTCTGATAGGCACTTCCAAAAACCAACCAGCCACTGTTATTCAGATGGCCGGCGCTCAACAGGGGGCCATCCACCTGAATAGTGGGCGGCATCGACATTACATAGGTTCATGCAAGGCATGAACCTATGTATTGTTCTGAGTGACGGGCGCAGGAGAGAGAGGGGGCAGCGCTACTGCGCCCACTATGGACGCACCGCCACTGCAATGCTATCCTGGGCCCAAACACACCTAGCCGAGTCACTTCCCAATGTATTTTGTCAGCTCCATTGTAGTGCTTTACCCCCCCCCCCCAATCACCCCCTAAAATGTTTCCAAATGTTAATTGTCCTTATTTTTGTGCATTCCCAAACTCATCTAGCCCCCCCCCCCCCAAATATTTTTACAATGGACCATCAGAGGGGATGATGAATATGATACTTGAGCATTCTATCTTAGTATTTAAAAACACATTAAACGGAAACTTATAATGATGTTGGTCAAGAATGTATTTTAGTATAATGCAATGTTATGTGCAAAAGTACTAAGATTTTGTTTGACTCCACAGCTTCCTTCCACGCCACAGGAATGGCAGACTGTGTCATCTGAGTTTTCCACGCGGTGGGACTTCCCCAACTGCGGTGGAGCCATTGACGGGAAGCACGTCCGCATCGTGCCGCCACCCCATTCTGGGTCCTACTTCTTCAATTATAAGGGGTTTCATAGTATTGTGCTGATGGCGGTGGTGTCAGCACAGTATGAATTCCTCTATGTGGATTTGGGGAAGAATGGCCGGATGTCCGATGGGGGATCCTTCAGCCAGACGGAGTTTGCCCTCCGTCTCCAGAGTGACGACCTTGCATTGCCACCGGATGCAGGGAATGTTGAAGGACTTCCCTTTGTGTTTTTGGCTGATGAAGCCTTTGGACTGGGACCGCATCTCATGAGGCCATTTCCCCTAAGGACCCTGACCCCGGAGAAGAGGGTGTTCAACTTCCGGCTGGCCAGGGCCCGAAGAGTCGTGGAGAATGCCTTCGGGATAATGGCCAGCCGGTTCCGCCTTTTCATGACACCAATTAACTTGGCGGAGTACAAAATGAACTACGTAGTCTTCTGTTGCTGTGTGCTACACAATTTTCTTCGAAGGAAATCAACAAATTATATGGCCTCAATTGGGCCTGAGGCAGGACTTTCAACTGGCAATACCCTGCCGGGCCTATAATCTGGCCGTCCTGGCTTGCCCCCCCAAAATGCCGGTGAGGTTCGCTAGAAATATGTAGAATATTTCACGGGTAGGGGGGCAATTCCTATGTCAGGCCATGTCTAAATAATTTGGGAGAAAGAACAAAATAAATATCTGGTTTAATCTTATTTTTGAGGTATTGCTGGTGTTTTTTTTTTTGCTGTCTCCTAGTTTGTCATAGTGCATTTGTAGTGACAAGTGTATTTTCCTTTAGTAAATACCAACCATTTCACTAGTAACACCAAAAATATACACAAATAAGGTTAGAGCGTATTTGATAAAGAAGCTACACTTTGTTGTTGTTCAAACATTTTACTCTGGGCACATTCACACACATGGTAAATATAACATTTATTTTTTATTTATTTTTTAGGTTTGGCCAGAAACAGGCCTTTTTTTGGTGTAAGAAAATACAAAACCATCATTACCATCCAACAAACTACAACATTGTATAAAAAAGAAAAAGAAAAGAAACTGCGCTAAATAAGCTAAATAAAAAGAAACCCCAGACGTTAGCTGGTAGCTTTGTGAATGTTGGGAGCTGCGATTTAGAAATGTGAACTACCATACATGGTAGGAATTGGAAAAAAATTGGTGAAAATCGCGCTAACCCGTGACCAATCACTATGACAGTAATGGGATAAATTAAAAATTAACCAATGAAAAACACAAATCTGATAAGTGAAATCAAAGGTATATATACAAAGAATAAACTATAAATGTATGAACATCCAATATAAATTTATAAATAATAGTCCATCAAAAAATCTTTGAATAAATCCAAATAAATAACACCAGTGCTTCATGTGAAAATCATATAAAATGTTGTGTCCACATTCATCTGTGACGTTCCACCACCAAATAGCAGGATTTCTCCTTACCAGCTGTCCACGACCCCCCGTTACAGAGGGTCAATATAAGCATCAAGTGATTTCTCCCACGAATCACCGCAGCACATAGCCCATAGGATTCCTAAAGCACCAACCTCCGGTTCTCATCAATAGGCACATACCGGTATATATGGAAAGAATGGAACACACTCCACATAGTGCATTAAACCTTTTAAAATTTATTCCATAAAAATGAATTGCACTTACACGTAGGCAGTTTTAAAATCGCCTGTTTACGTCTGGTGTGCCGGCCGTAGCACATTCAACAGACACGCGTCCTTGTCGGAAGTGTTAGAGGTGACGTCAGCGCGCCGCTCCTCTACGTCACCTCTAACACTTCCGACAAGGACGGGTGTCTGTTGAATGTGCTACGGCTGGCACACCAGACGTAAACAGGCGATTTTAAAACTGCATACGTGTAAGTGCAATTCATTTTTATGGAATACATTTTAAAAGGTTTAATGCACTATGTTGAGTGTGTTCCATTCTTTCCATATATATGTGCCTATTGATGAGAACCGGAGGTTGGTGCTTTAGGAATCCTATGGGCTATGTGCTGCGGTGATTCGTGGGAGAAACCACTTGATGCTTATATTGACCCTCTGTAACGGGGGGTCGTGGACAGCTGGTAAGGAGAAATCCTGCTGGTGGAACGTCACAGATGAATGTGGACACAACATTTTATATGATTTTCACATGAAGCACTGGTGTTATTTATTTGGATTTATTCAAAGATTTTTTGATGGACTATTATTTATAAATTTATATTGGATGTTCATACATTTATAGTTTATTCTTTGTATATATACCTTTGATTTCACTTATCAGATTTGTGTTTTTCATTGGTTAATTTTTAATTTATCCCATTACTGTCATAGTGATTGGTCACGGGTTAGCGCGATTTTCACCAATTTTTTTACAACATTGTATACCTCTTGGCAATATCAGACATTCTATTTAACGAAAAATGTCTCTATCTGCCCGTCATAATATGGGATGTTGGCACCCCTGACCAAGCCAAAATTTGAAGATGCACACAATTTAGAGTGTTTTTAAAAAGGGTTTTTTCCCTCCTGATCCCTATTGTCAACATGTGCTATCTGCCATCATGGGTGATCAATGGACGTGTTTTGGGGGTGCAACCCCTTCTTCCTTTCACCTACTTGAGATGCGAGGAAGGGGTTGCACCCCCAAAACCCGTACATGGATATCCCCTGATGGCAGATGGCACATGTTGACACACTGTGTGCATCTTCAAATTTTGGCTTGATTGATTGTCTAAAAGTGAAAAATTGGGGGAATAACAATAGAAAAATATAAAAAGGGGTGTTTTGTGCCTTATTCAATTCGCCCCAAAACATCTATGATGTCCTTAAAGGTTTGCTCCATCACATTCATTCTTTGCTTAATTCTGTCCAGTTCTGTACTACACTCCATCACTTGCTGGATGATTCGTAGGGCACTCTCACCAGAGAAACGCTGACTTTCTTTCACAACAACATTTTCATCCCCTATAAAAAAATACAAAAGGTATTATAACTCTGCAGGCCTACATCTCTTACCTGTAGCTGTGGTGACAGATACTGACCTGTTGTGGTGACAAGTTCCATCACGTCATCCACTTCTCCTTCCTCCACTTCTCCTTCCTCCACTTCTTCAACTTCCTCAACATCCTCAGGTTGGGGTTCTTGGTGAGGTTGGGGTTCTTTAAAAGGTGTGGAGTTCCTGTGCTCCCTGGAGTGGTGTCCTCCCAGTCTTCTCTCCCCTATGAGAATGAAACAAAAGGTATACTTAGCACACAGATATTTTAGCTAAAAAATAGGAACATGCTACATTGCTTGGAAGTGGGGTACAAGTGTCTGTTTGGGCCGAGTTAAACCATCTCCGCCATCTCCGTGTAAGACATATTAGATGCCTTGAATCTCCTCCTTGATTGTGACGTTTCACGGTCCGGTCTGGTCTCATCATCGTTATTTGATGAATTACCAGACACATGCTGTGACTCCGCCATATCTGTCTGCGTGCCGAAAGAGAAGGGGCGGGGAAAAGTTGATAATGTGAACGTCATGGGCGGGCAACGTGTGCGGAGTGACGTGTGCAGAGTTTCACGCATGCGTAGTGTATATAAAGCAAACACACATGTGACGTTACTATGTTCTGTCTGCGGAGAGAGGAGGAAAAGTGACGGACGTGAGAACGAAGGTATGTGATTTTTATACTTTGTGAAATCGGTGGCCTATACTGCCTAGAGATTGTTTGAGGATATATATGGGGAATCAGATTTACAGGAGTTTAGACTGTGTGACTGACATTCCTTTTTTTGTCTTGTGTTTTGGCTTGCAGACCAAAAATGAATGCTTTCAGTGACAAAGAATTTCTGGGGGAATTTATTGACCGGGTAAGGGAGCTGCCTGCTCTGTGGGAGACCAAAAACCCCATTCACCGAAAAAAAGGAGTGAGGAAAGCAGCGCTGGAGAGGCTGCTCCCATTTGTGCAGACCAAGATACCCACAGCAACCACACAACAGGTGGACAGTAAAATTGGGAGCTTGAGAGGCAAATACAGGACTGAGCGCTTTAGGGTCCTGGCTTCTCAGAGGTCAGGAGCAGCAGCAAAAGATGTATATGCCCGATTTTGTGGTACTACAGCAGGATGTCCTTTCTGGATGACCACATTGAGCCAAGGCCATCACTGTCCAGTCTTCCCCCCAGACTTCCCTGCAGCCAACCTGAGCCTTCTCTGGAGCAAGAGGAGGCAGCCATCCTGGAAGAACCTGATTTGGACATCTGGAGCCAAGTATAGTATTTTCTAAAAATGTATTGTGAGAAAATTAATACATGAAAAATAAGATAATATGTAAATACCCCCAAAAATTGGGAAAAAAAGGTGATCTAAATATCAAAAGACAGTAGTGGGCCCAAAATTGGGGGAGAAGAATGAAAAATGATGGGGTCATAATTAGGGTTGTCTCGATACCACTTTTTTAAGACCGAGTACAAGTACCGATACTTTTTTTCAAGTACTCGCCGATACCGATTACCGATACTTTTTTTCAATGTCATGTGACAGTTTGAAAGATGGGGACTGATAGGTGGCACTTATGGGCACGGATCGATGGCACTTATGGGCACTGATAGGTGGCACTTATGGGCTCTGATAGGTGGCACTGATAGGTGGCATTTATGGGCACTGATAGATGGCACTTGTGGGCAGTGATAGGTGGCACTTGTGGGCAGTGATAGGTGGCATTTGTGGGCACTGATAGGTGGCACTTGTGGGCACTGATAGGTGGCACTTGTGGGCACTGATAGGTGGCACTGATAGGTGGCACTTGTGGGCACTGAAAGGTGCCACTTGTGGGCACTGATTGCACTATCAGTGCAATCAGTGCCATCTATCAGTGCCCACAAGTGCCACCTATCAGTGCAATCAGTGCCCATAAGTGCCACCTATCAGTGCAATCAGTGGCATCTACCAGTGCCACCTGATAGGTGGCACTGATAGGTAGCACTTGTGGGTACTGATAGGTGGCTGGCACTGAAATGCTGCGGGGGGTGGGGGGGAAATGACACAGGATTTAAGAAAAAAAAAAAAACTGCTGCAACGCCCATCTTGGTACACCCTGCACTTGGCTGCAGTAAGCAACAGCAGACATCTTGTTACACCCAGCCCATATAGCTCGGGCTGGGTGTAACAAGATGTCTGCTGCTGCTTACTGCAGCCGAGTTCAGGGTGTGCCAAGATGGGCGTGGGGACGTTCAGCCGCTGATGGCGACCGAATGTGACAGCACCGGTCACCGATCCTGATGCGGCTGCGCCCTGAACCCCTGCCAGCTTACCAGGTTCAACTGCAGGTGAGGGACTCGCTCTCCGCCCGCGGACTCCGTCCACCGACTGTGCCCGCCCTCTTCAGCCAAACTCCGCCCACACTTTCCTCTCCCGCCCTCCCCAGCCACTGACTCCTCCCGGCCAGACTCCGCCCGCACTCCCCCGCCCTCTCTCCTGCCCTCCCCAGCCACTGACTCCTCCCGCCCTCTCCGGCCACAAAAAAAAAAAAAAAGTATCGGGTGAAGCATCGGGAGCATTTGCGCGAGTACAAGTACTCGCGCAAATGCTTGGTATCGGTCCCGATACCGATACTAGTATCGGTATCGGGACAACCCTAGTCATAATAATAGTCTTTTCTATTGATTTACATTCAATTTGCAACAGTCATGAGCTATAATTTGTATGTAAATGATGAACCAAAAACTAAAACTATGTCCCTTTTTCATTCACAGGATGACATCAGCCAGGATGAGGGTCTGGAAAGTGTCAGGCAGGAGGAGGCAGGGCCCACTGTGAGCCAGGAGGAGGCAGGGCCTACTGTGAGCCAGGAGGAGGCAGGGCCCACTGTAAGCCAGGAGGTGGCAGGGCCCACTGTGAGCCAGGAGGTGGCAGGGCCCAGTGGCACACAGGAGGTGGCTGGGCCCAGTGGCAGACAGGAGGTGGCCGGGCCAAGTAGCAGGACCAGATCTCAGGTGCCTCCCATCCGCCTTCCAAAAAGAACCAGGAGGGACAGGAGCACAAAAGAGGCAGCAATGGCCCTGATTAGAGGGGCACATGCCACCCTCCAGGAACCAACATCCACTGAAGAGGCCATTGCCGGCCTTGTTGGGGCCAAATTCAATGTGATGAGCATGGAACAACGCCTCCTATGCGAGCCCCTGCTGATCACCTTACTGAACAAGGGGGTGATGGGGAGAATTACCCCCAATACGGCCATATGTGAGGTCGCCCAGCTTTCACAGCCTCAACCTCCTCCTCCTCCTCCACCTTCTTCTTCTCCTCCACCTCCTTCTCCTCCTCCTGACATGAGTACACCTCTAGTGGCACAGCCTCCAGCCACACGCAAAAGGAAGGCTGCAGGGAAGGCTGCCAAGAAGACCAGGAAGTGATGGCCTTGCTTCAATGTGGTCTGACAGAAGGCAGCCTGTTGTAGTACCACAGACTTTGAACATATATATCATATATATATGCTGCTGTTCCTGACCTCTGGGAGTCCAGCATCAGATTGTGCTCACAACTGATGTGCTTGTCAAGCTCCCAATTTTATTGTCCACACAGGGTTGATGTGTGCTCTGGGCTCCCATGGATGCACAAATGGCAGCAAGTTCTCCAGCGCTGCCTTCTATTTATTTTGTTATATACAAGAATAAATGTTTTTTTTTTTTACAGTTAATACTTGACTATGTGTTTTTATAATAATTATAAATTTAGATTTGGAGTAGGCAGATACATTTTAACAAATAAAATAAAAGGGACAGATAACACAAAACAATCTCCTTGAAGGTCGAAAAAAACAAGAAAAAAAATAATTAAGGGGTAAACTTGACACAACAAAAATAAAAAATTAAATCATGGAGATAACTATAAAATAAAGAATCATTTAAAATGAAGATCTGTATTCAAAATGTAAAAAATATAAATATTAAGGAGATCTTGCTCTATATAATACAGCTAAATATTCATGAGATCAGCATGAAAATTTAAAATAGTTAGTCAGAACTCTGTGTGAATATCAGCAGCAAAACAAGTTATTTATTTTTCATTATTGTACCATTCTAAAGAAGATTTAAATGCGCAACATTTAAACGATGCAATAATTTACAGCGTGACGAATGTGCTATCTCCTTTACGAAGGCTTGTTTTACCAGAAAAAGCGCTCCCGTCTCATACTTAATTCTGAGCATGCGCGATTTTTGAAGACTCGGAAAAGCATACACACGAACGGTTTTCTCGTCGCAAAACAGGTCGACGAGAAACCCGACGAGAAAATCGAGAATCCTGACGAGAAAATAGAGAGCAGGTTCTCTATTTTTCTCGTCGTCATTCCCGGCAGTTTTCTCGATGAAAAACCATACACACGAACAGTTTTCTCGACAAAAAAGCTCTCTCTGCAGTTTTCTTGCCTTTTTTGACGAAAAACACGGTCGTGTGTACGAGGCTTAAGGCTCTAAGCCCTGTATCTGATTGGCCTCCCTAGCGGAGAGTTGAGTACTTGTAATGACTATAGACCTGCTAACTTGGTATAGTGTCTGGTTAGGGCAGCTTGGTGCCAGGCTAGGGCTGTATAGTGTCAGGTTAGGGGAGCATAGTGGCAAGATAGGGCTGTATAATGTCAAGCTAGGGCAGTATAGTGATGGGCTAGGGCAGTAAAAGTGTCAGGTTAGTGCAGTATAGTGTAGGTAGGATTAGGGCAGCATAGTGTCAGGTTTGGGCAGTATAGTACAACTGTGAACAGAATATGAAGTCATGGACTTTGTGTGGACATACAGAAGAGTACCATAAAAACAACTTTATTATAAACCATTAAAAATCTTTTACACAACATTTAAAATTACTCTCCACATAGGGGTTCGCAACATGCCACACATCATGAAGCAGACCCATTTACATGAATTGAGATGAATGGCAGTCTCAGCCCGGACTCCAGTCATGTCCCACCCCCAACAGAATTTTCATTTTTTTTTTGTTTATTTAGCAAGAAATGAAAAAAAAAAAAACATGGTGATTAAATACCACCAAAAGAAATCTCAAGTTGTGTGAACAAAATAATAAAAGTGTAGTTTGGTACTGTGTTGCAAAAAATTTGCAATTGTCATTCAAAGTGCAACAGTGCTGAAAATTGATCTGAGCAGGAAGGCGGGAAAGGTGCCCAGTTTTTAAGAGGTTAATAGAGTAATATCAACCAGTAGGAAAGACTGGAATTCATAGCATGTGTATGTTGCCCATAGAGATGTAAATGATTAAGCCAGGGTGGATTCATATGAACTGAGTTTCTTATCAAAAGCCCCCTCTTTGGAATATACGGTATGTGCCTTGACTACTTTGACTATAATGCTTCCTTTAGGGCCAGTTCACACCAGACACAGTTCCGTTCAGTTTCGTGCACATTTTTTCTGCACTAAACATGCATGCACAGTATTTTCCATGTATTCCAATGGCTCTTGTTGGCGCTAGTTCACACCATGCAGTCAGTTTCCGGTCAGTTTCCGGTGCAGAAACTGACCGGAAAACTGTAAACTAGAGCCAACTAGAGCCATTGGAATACATGGAAAATACTGTGCATGCATTTTGTGCAGAAAAAAAGCACACGGAACTGAACGGAACTGCGTCTTGTGTGAACTGGCCCTCGTGGTGACTTACTGACATGGGGTCTGGATGGTTCCCCATTTGAAAGTTGGTCCTTTTTAAGATTATGTGCACAAGACCATTGACTGTTTACACAATGTACGCCAATTTTCCATCCGAGAGGCAGTGGCTTCACCTTGGCTTACTTATTTTCACCTCTATTGGCAACATACACTTGCTATGAGTTCTGCTAACATACATATGCTATGAGTTCTGCTAACATACACATGCTATGAGTTCTGCTAACATACACATGCTATGAGTTTTTCTAACATACACATGCTATGAGTTTTTCTAACATACACATGCTATGAGTTTTTCTAACATACACATGCTATGAGTTCTGCTAACATACACATGCTATGAGTTCTGCTAACATACACATGCTATAAGTTTTTCTAACATACACATGTAGCACTACCTGCGTAGGAGCTGCTGGTTTAATTTTGGGACTGCCGTTACCTCACTGTTCACCGTATCCACCATAGGGGTCACATTGGAGAGTTGTTCACAGATGTCCGCACCAAACACTTAGTCTCTTTTTCCAATGCTTTATCAACAGACATCACATAGAGGGATGGAGTTGTAGGGGAGATTCAGGAACCTTGTTTTGCGGATCATGGGTACTTCTTTGATCCAGAGGACAAACTGCTCCACAACTGGATCTAGCAACCACCGGATAGGCCTCTCTCACTGACCTAGCGGCCGGTGCGGTGCTCGGTCATAGTCTCTGCCACAGACTTGATGAATATAACTTGAGTCATTGTACAATCCTCTGCCACAGGATTGTATAACCAAGAACTTTTGCAAAGTCAAAGTACAAACTCACAGTACCAGTATCTTTTAGCCATCCGGCGATACTGTGAGGTAGATTTGGCCGGGATGCATCCTCCAATTGAGTCTCCAATTGCTTGGCTTCTCCCCGCAGGTAAGACAGCTCAGGACCACCCCTGGACCAATAGGCCCCAGAAACTCATGGGCCTATTTTCAGCAATGAGGCCTCGGGCCAGCAGGCCCCGAGGCAGAACAACTGCTACGACACACCTTAGGCCAGGAGGGCTATCCGGTCAGAGAGACCACGAAAACAGTGTCTGTCCCTTAAGTACCCTCTCCCAGAATGCACAGCGGGTGAACCACTCCCACTGGGCTGTTTCTGGGTAAAGAGGTACTCAATGCATCCAGCCTGCTGTATTTCCAACACTGACCGGGGGTGACAGCGACACCCATGGCCAAGTGGAAAACGCACAACACAGCTGAACTGGAACAGAAACCATAAATGTAACATAATACTCTGAGCTAATCTACAGCTCAGATAAACTTAAATTTACATATAGAGCCTACTCAATAGGAGCAGGGCGCTACACACATGCTATGAGTTTTGCTAACAAACACATGCTATGAGTTATGCTAACATACAAATGCTATAAGTTTTTCTAACATACACATGCTATGAGTTCTGCTAACATACACATGCTATGAGTTCTGCTAACATACACATGCTATGAGTTATGCTAACATACACATGCTATGAGTTTTTCTAACATACACATGCTATGAGTTCTGCTAACATACACATGCTATGAGTTTTTCTAACATACATATGTAGCGCCCTGCTCCCAATGAGTGGGCGCTATGTTAAATTTAGAGGGTATCTGAGCCAATAGTTGGGCTCAGATGTAAAGGATTAATGTTAAATTAGCCTCTGTTCCGGCTAGGCTGTGTTGGAAAACTTCCCACTGTTTGCCTGTAGGTGGCGTTACCACCTCAGGCCAATGTGGAAGATTGACAAGTCAGAGTGCATTGGGTACCTTCCCCCGGGAACAGTTCAGTGGGCATGGTCTACCCGCTGAGCATGCTGAGGAAGGGTACTTAAGGGGCAGACGCTATCTTTTGGGGTCCTTCATCCCCCCCGCGGCCCTCCTGGCGCGAGGGGTATATTGTGTGATTTCAGCCTCGGAGCCATGTTGGTCCGAGGCTGCAACTCTGCCAAGTAGGCCCAGTTATGCTGACTGGGGCCTACCCTTTGAAGGTGATCCTGTGCTGTCCGTCTTGAGGGAGGAAGCCACTCAATGGAGGAAACCAGGGGAGGGCCTGTCCTGGAAAAGACCAAGCGGAAGGCTGGTGTCTTGAGGAGGGCCTGGTAATTCTATTGGAGGAGCAACGGCAACTAAAGTTTACCTTGCAGTCTGCCGGGTCGGCTTAAAGGCTCTTGACTGTTTGGCTGGAAGTTCAGGAGTTAAGTCCTGTGGCAGAGGATCCCAGATTATCAAATTCTGTGCGCCACCAGTCTGTGGCAGAGACTGGTCCTGATTATAGTTTGTGCATCATACCGGTTGCTAGGCCAGGTGAGAGGGGCCTATCCGGGTGAGCAATACCCACTCCAGGAAGAGTGGTGAATGACTTTATAGTTGAGGAGTTTTTCCCCAGTGATCTGTACTGTGTACCTGAACCTACCCCTTCCCTTCACCCTTCTACTATTCTTCATAAGTTTTATGCAAAGGAAAATAAAACCTAACTGCAGAGGGTTTTACATCTTGTGTGGACATTGGAGTTCCTACTGACTTTCTTCCCCTAGACAACTAATACCGAGGTAACGTGCAAGGCCCAAATTAAAACCAGCAGCTCCTGCGGGGGTGTGCTACACGTGGGGGCTCGAGTCCGGGATTCGCCATTACCTCTCGTAACTTAAAAGGGATTTTTCTTTGTTTTATTGAAAGTCTACAAGAAGGTGTTGGACTGTGCTTTGAAAAAAAATCAAAGGGGTAAAGGTACAGATTACTTTGCTAACTGCGTAGGCCGTGGGCGAAGCCAAGAGAGAAAAGCCCGCGAGCTACGCGCAAAAATAACCTAAAGGGGAGGAGTTCCCGCCAACTGTGTGCTACACGTGGGTGTGTTTGGCGCCAAAGGCTAGAAGCTGCCAGATCAAGTGAGTGGATCGGAAAGCAGAATGTCCTTAATTTCATGGGCCTCACCCAGGCCAGGGCCTAGAATGTTCCCCATGCCCGCTGCTGTGAGTACTACGCCATCCGGAGCCTTGCTCACAGATACAGGGATCCGATTGAAGCCACACGGACGCTTTGTGCTTTATACAGGCGAGATGTGGAGGCGCTGGGCATGCTGTGCCCTGGATGTGAAGCACTGGCAGTTCAGTTACGTCCATTTGCCCGGTGCCCATCCTGCGGGGAATACTTATTTGAGGTGGAGCAACCCACTGCATTGCCTCGCGCTTATCGGATAGACTGGAATACAGGCACCGCTACGTTAGAAGATATCGCCTTCGCCCCTGCGGTTCAGCCAGTGCGAACTACGCCTGCTGCAGAAAGTGAGTCTGAAAGAGATGTCACTACCAATACAGAGGTACCAGCGGACATCGCAGTGGATAGCACGTCCACAGCATGTGTCTCCGTCCTACCCGTGAAACGGAAGGTGGGATAGGTGAAGGCTTCCCGTGGCCGTGGTCGAAGCCAACCCAGTGTTTACCGGAACCGGACCCCGTGAGCGATGATATTTCCGGGACGTCCACGTCAGGAGCTGGTAAGAAACCTAGGGGAAAAGTGACCGGGACTTTGGTTAATCATTTGCTGTCAGAAGAGTTAGCAGACTCTGACCTAGACTCTTTGTCGGATGCTGGTGATGACTATCTGTTTGAGCCAAAGCCTAGAGAATTACTATGGAACAACATGGGAGATGTTGCCTCCACACATAGCTGTTCAGAGTGGGCAGATATGGACTCTGGGGAAACTACCCCCAGGGAGGGAACCCCGGACATTGCTAAAGTGACTTTGCCTGTTAAGAGGACTGTTCTTAAACCTACAAAGTCTATGGTGAACAAGACACCGGATTCGTGTGTGTTGCCCGGGACGGGGAGTTCTCGGACATTGCCTAGACTCGCCCGTCTACAATGAGTGATAATGAAAAGGGTAGCCACGGAGTACGGCCTGGAGTTCCCGTACGTGCCGAAACAGATAATGCAGGAGATTGAGGCAAAAAGGGAGCAATGGTGCAGTGAAGCCATCTGGGACTATTTGGAAGTACCAAAGCAATTCCGGAATCTGGACTATTCATTCATTATGGCTGATCGGTTCAAGGGGTGTCAGTTAGATTGGAGCCACGGGCGGCATATCCACGCCGATCGGATAGTCATTTGCAGACCAGGGAAGGACAATGTTACCTACTTTATTACCACCTTGGACAAGCAAGGAAAACCTCTGACTTTGCCGGACCCCGGGTTTTACCTATGAAGATTCAAATTAACTCTTTTGTCTTAAATTACATTTTTTCTTTTGTGCAAGGAAAAAACTTTCAACTGAGAGAAGGATTTTTGTTGCCTTCTCATTTTTCATGCTAACGGGACTTCGGGGAAGTTAGACAGTTAGGAATAGGGTTGCTGAGGACGTCGGGATCAAGATGTCAACTGTTACAGCACCTGCTTAAAGAACTTTGTGTGTTGCCTCTGACACTAGGTGGCAGTGGTCGATAGAGTAGGGAAATACTTTTCTACATTCATGCATATAGACTTTAAAATTCAAGAAGGAAAGTTCCACCTCTGACAGAGGTGTAGCTCTGCTTCTATAGAAATATTTTAGGATGGCTACAGTTATTTTTCTGTATATATCTGTTGTTGTGTTACACTATGTGATTATTCTTGCTCTGTGTCTTTAAGATCTGTCCCCTTCTTTCTAGCTGAACTCTCTCTCTCACCGTAGTTCTTTATATATCTCCTCCACTTCCTGATTCTGGTCATTACTCCTGTATATCTTCCATGCTAAACATCTTACATGTGGCTTACAACTGCAACGTTTTTCTACCTATGAATATCCATCATTAAACGGAACATTCGAAAGGATTCATCGTCTGTCGTCCTAACTGTGAGTTTATTCATTGAGTTAAGCTGCCTGTATCGATGCAAGGGATAATAGCAAACCAGCTTGAGTAAGGCCTACTTAAACCTGGAGATGAACTTTATCGCTTTGTAGTTGAGACAGAACAGTAGAAAAACGGAGTTTCACAGCCTAATTACAAGATTTCTGCATGTCAGTACTGAAACAGACAAGATTTACTGCCCTCATAGCAAGACAGAAGGGACAGAGCAGCACATGGCAGCCTTATAGCCTGAGACAATCTGCACAGTGTCATATTTCAGCACACAGATCCTGCCTGCTTTCACAGTCAGTCTGCTATCATGAGTGACCAAGCTTCTGCATGTGAACTCACATCTACCTCCCCACAAGTTCCTGAAGAAACTGAATTACCCAAACGCTCAGTTAAACCCACTTGGAAAGTAATGGAGAATTATGAAGCTTCAAGGACTGAATTGTCAAATAGCTTGGAATTAGTCTGGGAGAAAATCCTTGCTGAAGCCAATACACTGTCTGTTGAACGTGAACTACTGACACTAGAGGGCGCCATTAAACAACTTTCTGCCTCATATGAGCTTTCTCAGCTTACCAGCATCAAATTCACTAATGTCTTACAAAACATGAAGTCAGAAAGTGCGATGATGCAATTAAAGCGCGTCAATGCTCTCAATATTGAAAGAGACAGTTTTATCCAGCAAACCAGATTAAAGGCAGAAGCAAAAAAAAAGCTGTTACAGGACACTGCATCTCACAGATCTGTTTCCACCAGACGTTCTAAAAACTCTTCAAGATCCCATAGTTCAAGATACTCAACACTCAGTGAGCGACTTATTAATGCCCGCGCTGAAGTGGAAGCCAGCAAAGTGCAGGTGGCATATGCAGAAAAAAGAGCAGAGTTGGAAGCGCAGTCAGCACGACAAAGAGCAACAATGGAAACCTTAAATGAACAGTGTAAACATGACACAGCTATGGCAAAGCTAAGGGTCCTACAGCAAGCTATCAGTGCAGACGAAGGTGCAAGTGAGAAAGACAGCATTAACCTAAACATAGCAGATATGGAAGACCCCCTCAAACGCACTAAAGACTATGTCCTAAGCCACTGCAGTGCACACTCCATTGTCTCCAATGCTCCCGACTACATAGAGACTCCTTCACAGCTTCAAGTTAAAGAGGTTCCAGCAACTTCCTGCACTCAAAATCACTCCACTGCATTTCCTACCTGCCTACCTTGCCTGCCTTCATACGTCACAGAGCATCAGCGCAAGCTTCAAGCAAGTCATCAATCTCCAGTCATTGGTACAGCCTTGAATCAACGTACCATTGGAACAACTGACTTCAAGCAAGCAACTCACCTGGATGCATCTGCTGCACCATATTTCCCTGTGTCCTTTAACAACAATGTCAAAGATAACGCAATCAGCACCATACAGCCAACAGCATCTCACATAAAGGCGGAGACAACTGAGACAGAAGAGTTTGTGAGGTACATGCTTCGCAGAGAGCTCACAAAGACTGGTCTTACAAGTTTTGATGACCAACCTGAGAACTACAGAAGTTGGAAATGTGCCTTCAGAACTACAATAAGCAATATTGGCATTACAGCTGATCAAGTATTGAATCTGCTGATCAAATGGCTTGGTCCTCTATCTGCTACACGTGTTAAGCCATTAAGATCGTTTTTCATGGACAATCCTACTGCAGGCCTCACAGCTGCATGGGAGCGACTAGAGCAAAGTTATGGCAGTCCAGAAGCTATAGAAAGTGCTTTGTTCATGCGTCTGGAAACTTTCCCAAAGATATCTGGTAAGGACAACAAGGAGTTCCAGAGACTGAGTGACCTTCTCCTTGAGCTTCAGCTAGCCAAGACAGACCCAAAACTACCTGGACTCAGTTACCTTGACACTCCAAGAGGGGTAAACCCAATTGTCTCCAAGCTCCCGTATGGTTTGCAAGAGAAATGGACTGCACTAGGGTCATCATACAAAAGAGAGAACAAGGTTTCCTTCCCTCCATTCTCTTTCTTCTGTGAATTCATCAGGAAAATTGCAGAGACCAAGAACGATCCAAGTTTTTCCTACGGTGAGTACAGCCACTTCTCACCCTTTCCTAAGAGTACCAGTCTTCAGGGCAACTATAGAAACCATAGAGGCCCAGTGTCCGTGAAAAAGACTGACATCCTTCCCACTCCTACCACAGTTCTGGCCACGAACAAACAGAGTAGGAAGATTGAAAACCCTAACAGAGAGTGTCCCATACACAAGACGCCACACCCCCTCAATAAATGTATCGGCTTTAGGAAAAAGCCTCTGGAAGAGCGCAAGGAGCTTTTAAAGACATTTAGGGTATGTTTCAGGTGCTGTGCTTCTACAGAACATTTTGCAAGGGACTGTAATGTGTCCATCAAGTGCATAGAGTGTGGCTCTGAAGAACATGTGCAAGCCCTCCATCCTCTTGAGCCCAGCTCTGCACAACCTGCCAACGCTCCTCCCAGGTTAACGCACGGCGGGGAGAATACAGACCAAGTGCCTAATTCTACCATCATTTCTTCATCCTGCACAGAAGTTTGTGGAGAAGACCGCTGTGGTAAGTCCTGTGCTAAGATATGCTTGGTGAACATATACCACAAGGATCAACCAGAAAAGTCTCTAAAGGCATATGCTATCTTAGACGATCAGCGCAATCGATCATTTGCAAAATCTGAATTGTTCAGTCTATTTGAAATAAAAGGCGAAGCTCATCCTTACACCTTGGGTACCTGTAGTGGAACTATAGAGGTTTCTGGAAGAAGGGCTCATGGACTCATGGTATCTTCTCTCAAAGGTAACTTGCAATTACCCTTACCTACACTTGTTGAGTGCAATCAGATACCTGCTAACAGGGAAGAAATCCCTACTCCAGCTGCTGCTTTCCATCACCCTCACCTCAAGGTAATAGCAAATGAGATACCGCCACTTGACAAAGATGCTCAGATCCTTCTTCTGTTAGGAAGAGACATTCTAAGAGTTCACAAGGTACACAGACAAGTCAGTGGACCCCCAGATGCCCCATTTGCCCAGCGCACGGATCTAGGGTGGGTCATCATAGGCAATGTCTGCATAGGCAAAATAAAAAGACCTAATAACATTTCGTCATTCAAGACAAATGTTCTGCCAAATGGCCGAAACACTTACTTTGAGCCATGCCCACATCACTACTGGGTGAAAGAGAAGATAGCCAGCCACGGATGGCAACATGGTATCTCAGGTGACACAAGCCCTTTCTCCTGCCATGATGGCGACTTCGGCTCTACAGTGTTTAATGCAACCAGTGAAGATGACATACTGGCTCCTTCAATGGAAGACAAAGAATTCATCAAGGTAATGGACAAGGAGTTCTTTCAAGATGACTCCAATAACTGGGTAGCACCCCTACCCTTTCGTCTCCCAAGAGAGAGATTGCCCAACAACTTACAGCAGGCCATCAGTAGATTCTCCTCCTTAAAGCAAAACTTAAGCAGGAAACCAGAGATGCAAAAGCACTTTGTGGACTTTATGCAAAATTTATTTGACGGAGATCATGCAGAGCCTGCTCCCCCACTAAAGGAGGGAGAAGAATGCTGGTACCTTCCATCCTTTGGTGTGTATCACCCACGCAAACCAGACCAAATCAGAGTTGCCTTTAATTCCAGTGCTCAGCACGAAGGTGTTTCTCTTAACAACATGCTCCTTACTGGACCCAACTTGAACAACAGTCTAATAGGAGTCTTGATTCGTTTCAGACAAGAGCCTGTAGCAGTAATGGCCGACATTCAACAGATGTTTCACTGCTTAATCGTCAGAGAAGACAACAGAAACTACCTCAGGTTTCTATGGCACAAGGACAATGACCTCAACAAGGAAGTTATAGATTATCGCATGAAGGTACATGTCTTCGGTAACAGTCCTTCCCCAGCAGTGGCAACTTATGGGCTAAGGAGAACAGCTCAGACTGGAGAAGTTGAATATGGATCTGATGCCTGTCAATTTGTTGAAAGAAACTTCTACGTTGACGACGCACTTAAGTCCTTTCCAACTGCTAAAGGAGCAATTGATCTTCTCACCAGAACAAAGGAGATGCTGTCTGTAGCAAACCTTAGACTGCACAAGATTATATCCAACAGCCAGGAACTTATGAATGCCTTTCACTCTGAGGACTATGCCACTAGTCTAAAAAACCTTGACTTAGGTACAGATGTGCCTCCTGTACAGCGAAGTCTGGGTTTGTTGTGGAACATCAAGCAAGACAAATTCACCTTCCAAGTGTCAACTTGTGACAAACCCTTCACTAAGAGAGGAGTCCTGTCCGTGGTGAATAGCATCTATGACCCGCTGGGTTTCCTTGCTCCAGTTACCATTCAAGGTAAGATTTTACTAAGACAGTTGTCTACTGAGAACATAGACTGGGATACTCCCTTGCCTAGTGAGAATCAACACACGTGGGAAAGGTGGAGATATTCTTTGAAGTCACTAGAAAAACTTCAGATTCCCCGTTGCTATGTTCCAGGATCCACTTCAACTGCTAACCGGAGAGAGATTCATATTTTCTCTGATGCATCAGTTGAAGCTATTGCTGCAGTAGCCTATTTGAAGACCTCTGAACTGAATGGAGAATCACGCTGTAGTTTTGTCCTAGGCAAGGCAAAACTCACTCCCAAGCCTGCACATACCATACCAAGACTTGAACTTTGTGCAGCCGTGCTAGCAGTAGAAATTGCCGAGGTCATACGAAGTGAAATGGACACTAGAATTGATTCTTTCACCTTCTATACAGACAGTAAGGTAGTACTTGGTTACATAAACAACCAAACAAAACAATTTTATGTGTACGTCAGCAACAGGGTTGAACGTATCAAGAGATTCTCTCTACCAAGTCAATGGCATCACGTTCCCACTGAACTAAACCCAGCTGACTGTGGGACCAGAGCCGTGTTACCTGCCGCTCTTCAGGACAGCTTATGGCTGTCACCTCCAAGGTTTCTGTGTGAGGACTCCTACTCACCCACTATTGACACCACCTATGGGCTAGTAAACCCTGAAGATGATAAGGAAATAAGAACTGTGAACACCTCACTCCACACTTCTGTAAGTACAAAACAGAAGCTGCGGTCACACCGTTATGAGCATCAATGGAAGCAGGTGCAGCATCTAGCCAATGTGTTCTGGCATCGCTGGAAGAAAAAGTATCTTCACCACCTTCAAGGTCGTAACAAATGGCAAGCATCTAAGCCAAATCTTAAGGTTGGAGACCTCATCCTTCTAAAAGACAAGGAAGTTTGTCGGAATGAGTGGCCTATGGGTCTTATTACTAAAGTAATGCCCAGCGACGATAACAAAGTCCGGAAGGTAGAAGTCAAGGTAACCAAGGGAGGATCGACACGAACCTTTAGTCGACCAATTACAGAGTTAGTACTCCTTTTGCCAGGTGAGTGACTTGTGCAAGGACTAGCCATGCTGTCGGCACAGCGGGGAGTACATTGCTGCCATCTACAGGTTCTACTCAGAACTTTGGAATTATTTGAAGACATCATACTGTGACTTTATGTTCTTCATCCTGTTGAACTTACGTTTATTATTTGCTTGTTGCATGTTTTTCATTACAGGTTCCAGGACATTCGTCAGTATTGGACTTTTTGAAAATATATATTTTAGTTTAAGGCTATGAAATCTAAAGATTTCAGACGGGGAGTGTTGTGTTACACTATGTGATTATTCTTGCTCTGTGTCTTTAAGATCTGTCCCCTTCTTTCTAGCTGAACTCTCTCTCTCACCGTAGTTCTTTATATATCTCCTCCACTTCCTGATTCTGGTCATTACTCCTGTATATCTTCCATGCTAAACATCTTACATGTGGCTTACAACTGCAACATTTTTCTACCTATGAATATCCATCATTAAACGGAACATTCAAAAGGATTCATCGTCTGTCGTTCTAACTGTGAGTTTATTCATTGAGTTAAGCTGCCTGTATCGATGCAAGGGATAATAGCAAACCAGCTTGAGTAAGGCCTACTTAAACCTGGAGATGAACTTTATCGCTTTGTAGTTGAGACAGAACATCTGTGTTTTGTTTTCTCTTTTAGGCAACCCGATCTTCTTTCAAGACCTCTGGAGAATGGGGAGGGTTAGATAGGTAGTGATGGGTGGTAATGTGTAATGTTTAATGTATATTGTGCTCTTACCTCATTGAAAGTGTATGTCATGGTTATATCTTGTCTCTTTTCTTTCTCTCCTTCCCCATCCAAGTTTTTTTGGTTCAGGTATCAAACCCTCAGGCTTTGAGGTGTTGTTTTTTTTCTCCAGACACTGGGGACAGTGTCTTTGTGTAGAAGGGGGAGTATGTAGTGCAATAAGAAACCAAGAATTAAATAAGAATTATTTATTAAAGTATCAAAGATTAATATCATCATATAGAGAATATAAAATCCTGCTCTACACAAGCAGGATTTATATTCTCTATATGACGATATTAATCTTTGATACTTTAATAAATAATTCTTATTTAATTCTTGGTTTCTTATTGCCCAACACTGCCAACAGTAGCTGTCTTCTTTCTCCCTAGAGGGGGCCATCTTCTCTGGTCCATTCATAGGGCAGAATAAATCTCTTTATATGCAGCACGTATTGGCTACGGCAGAGACCCACATTGGGGAGAGGCAGAGCACCATGTGTCATCTAGTTTTTCATTAACATATAGTGAGTTACACGCAATTTTTCTTTATGGAGTATGTAGTGCCCTGCTCCCAATGAGTGGGCACTATGTTAAATTTAGAGGGTATCTAAACCAATAGTTGGGCTCAGATGTAAAGGATTAATGTTAAATTTGCCTCTGTTCCGGCTATGGCTGTGTTGGAAAACTTCCCACTCTTTGCCTGTAGGTGGCGTTACCACCTCAGGCCAATGTGGAAGATTGACAAGTCAGAGTGCATTGGGTACCTTCCCCCAGGAACAGTTCAGTGGGCGTGGTCTACCCACTGAACATGCTGGGGAAGGGTACTTAAGGGGCAGACGCCATCTTTTGGGGTCCTTCGCCCCCTCCAGGCGCGAGGGGTATATTGTGTGATTTCAGCCTTGCTGACTGGGGCCTACCCTTTGAAGGTAATCCTGCGCTGTCCGTCCTGAGGGAGGAAGCCCCTCAGTGGAGGAAACCAGGGAAGGACCTGTCCTGGAAAAGACCAAGTGGAAGGCTGGTGTCTTGAGGTGGGCCTGGTAATTCTATTGGAGGATGCACAGCAACTAAAGTTTACCTTGTAGTCTGCCGGGTCGGCTTAAAGGCTCTTGACTGTTTGGCTGGAAGTTTGGGAGTTAAGTCCTGTGACAGAGGATCCCGGATTATCCAATTCTGTGCAGCACCAGTCTGTGGCAGAGACTGGTCCTGATTATAGTTTGCGCATCATACTGGCTGCTAGGCCAGGTGAGAGGGGCCTATCCGGTTGAGCAATACCCACTCCAGGAAGAGTGGTGAATGAGTGTATAGTTGAGGAGTTTTTCCCCAGTGATCTGTACTGTGTACCTGAACCTACCCCTTTCTCCTTCATCCTTCTACTATTCTTCATATGTTTTATGCAAAGGAAAATAAAACCTAACTGCAGAGGGTTTTACATCTTGTGTGGACATTGGAGTTCCTACAGACTTTCTTCCCCTAGACAACGAATACTGAGGTAATGTGCAAGGCCCAAATTAAAACCAGCAGCTCCTGCGGGGGTGTGCTACACACATGCTATGAGTTCTGCTAACATACTCATGCTATGAGTTCTGCAAATATACACATGCTATGAGATCTGCTATCATATATAATGGAATTGGTATATTGGTTTTAGTGTTTTATAAACGTACATGGTTTTCCCCATAAAAAAAATGTACAGTATTGCTATTTCATGTTGGTTTGGGTAGTTAGTTCTATATAGCAAGGTCCCTGGAGAAATGTATTTTTCATTTTCCTTATAAATGGAAACATTCAAATAAATCATGTAGATATATTTTCCTAAACTGGTGATCTAATTTAACTGTAGAAAATCATTTCAATTTCTCTTTTCAGAACAATATCAACAAACGGTTAAAGATGCTTATGATTTGCTCATTAGCAGAACATTTCCAGGCTTAGGCACAAGCTTAAATTTTCTAAACTTCATTCTTATTCTGCAAAAGACTCTGAAACTCTTTAGAACCTTCATTTGCATCTCTTTGCAAATCTCAGCATTTGCTTCATTATGAGATGAAAGTTCATTATATGGGATAATATATGTACGGGAGAAATCAAATAACTCAGTAAAGTATAACTAACTGCTCTAATAAGTTGGGAAAGTTTATTATCTAACTCAGAAGAAAAAGCATTTCTGTCTGTACCTGTAACTGTATAGAATACAAGCAAGGTTATATTTATAAAGTGACAAATGGTTGGTTATATTCACTGATTTTGCACTGAAGGATATCCATACAATAGTTTGTCACATTTATAAAGTACATTCTCACTCTGTAATTGCTCAGTCAAGTCACATTCCCCATTATTAAATGAACATCTGGTTGTATCACTCATCAGTTACAAATCTAGGTGTCATTTCCTAATTCCTAATTTCCTAAGGAAGCCCACCAACTTAAAACTGTCACGTTGTTCATATGTTCCACAAAATTGATCCACTGCAAATGTGGGTTTTAGTCTAATCTCCTCATTTGCTTCAGCTTGGAAAAATGTTGCAACCTCCTGAATTGCAATGAATGAGAATGATTAGGGTATCAGATAGTGCCTTAATCTTTATAAATAAAATCATTAAAGTTAAACTGCATCCTGAAGCTGCAGCAGAATGTTACTGCAGGAAGCCCCGGATGTCTAAATGTTGTTAACTTCTTGAGTGGGTTATGACCCCAATAATCTGGGTTAATTTAAATTGAAAAAAATAAAGCATCCAGCGCTGTTATGGTTATGGTCACCACATCCTTCTTGCTAATTTTGTTTCCCTATTGGCCCCTGAGATCCCCTATTACATGCTGTGGCCAACAGGGAGGGTGGAGATTGGGGATATAGGCAGGACTGTCTTTAATATGGTTTGGGCCCTGGGCAAACATTTTTTTGCCCCCCCCTCCAGCTTATTTTGGGCCTGGCTGGTTCACATGTATGTGTTTTGGCAGCCCTCATTTGCACAGGCACAGCAGCCCATTCATTTAAATGGCCATGCCATGCCTTCGTTTCCTGCAGAATAAAAGGTGCATGCAACATTTAAAAAATTCAGTTGCCTTGAAATCCATTCTGTTTTTGCACCATGCAACTTACATGCAGTTCCACACACAAACGCACTGTGTTTTTAAAAGCGTGACCTAAACATCTAAAAATGCAGCAAGTTTTCCGGTGCAGGAACTGCAGATAAGTCACACGGTGCAAAAGCAGAATGGACCGACAGTGCTGTATTTCATTGCTTGATGGGCATAGGTGTGCCGTGTGCGCAGCCTATTACACACTTTTTTTTTGCAGGAAACGCAGGCATGGCAGCCCATTCAAATGAATAGGCTGCTGTGCCTGCGCAAATGTGGGCCGCCAAAACACATACATGTGAACCAGCCAGGCCCAAAATAAGCCCATCAAGCAGTTAAATACAGACAGTAATGCCATGTGCTGTAAATTATGCTGTGTCCTCTGAGGCCTCACTCAGCCTGGACTGCAGGTCTGGTCAGTGTTTTAAAAAGTTCTTCTATTTTACACATGGCATGGCATAGGGATAGGGAGCGGGAGCCAGGGGAAGAGAAAGAAGACCTTACCTTGACCTGGCAAGCTCAGCTCACGCCTCTGATCAATTCTCCACAGTCCACACACACTGCTAGCCTAGTTTCACTTGACTAAGCGCAGGAACCAGGCAGCACTCCACTCCGCGGTCTCACTCCTCCCCCACTCCTCCGATCAGGTACACAGGTCCAGGGCTGGTGCAAGGATTTTTGACACCCTAGGCGAAACCTCATTTTGGCGCCCCTCCCCTTGGCCCAACCCCTGACTCCACCCACTTTCCCCTGCCCATGTATACGGTGGAGGTGGCGGGGTGGAGATTTTTGTGGCGCCTCACCACTATTTTTTCAGCCGTGGTCTGCAGGCCCGTACCTCTGCCCCTGGACCTGGTCTAAAGACAAATAGTGGTGACACCAGTTCGCTTCCTCACACCAGTCTTGGTCCACAGGTATATAGACAGGCTAGGGTAGTATATAGCCAGGGTGGTATATAGACAGGCCAGGGTGGTATATAGACAGGGTGGTATATAGACAGGCCAGGGTGGTATATACACAGGGTGGTAAATACACAGGCCAGGGTGGTATATACACAGGGGGTATATACACAGGGTGGTATATACACAGGCCAGGGTGGTATATAGCCAGGGTGGTATATACACAGGCCAGGGTGGTATATACACAGGGTGGTATATACACAGGCCAGGGTGGTATATAGACAGGGTGGTATATACACAGGGTGGTATATGGACAGGCCAGGGTGGTATATGGACAGGCCAGGGTGGTATATACACAGGGTGGTATATACACAGGCTAGGGTGGTATATGGACAGGCCATGGTGGTATATGGACAGGCCAGGGTGGTATATGGACAGGCTAGGTCCTAGCCTAGTGGGGGAGAGGCAGAGAGAATGAGGAAGAGGGGAGAGAGGAGGGTGGGGAGGAGGAAGAGATATGTAAGGAAAAGAGGGGGGTAGAGGGAGAAAAAGAAAGGGGGGGAAGGTGCAGAGCACAAAGTGGTGGGAACAGAGAGGGGGGTTGTCCTGGGGATGGAAGTCACACTCACCAATTATGTCTTCCCCTTTCAGTCTGGTGTCCCTCAGGGCTGTAGCAGCTATTGTTTGAAAAGCGTCCCTCAGCTGTTCACAAAACTCCTCTCGCAGCACAGAGCAAGTGCATGGCATGCATGTTGATGGAGTGTGGGCGGGGTTGGGCGGGCAAAAATGGGAGGTGGAGTATCGGATTGGAGAAGCAGCAGAGAGAGGGCGGGGTTAGGAGGACAGTGGAGACAGAACACAGCCCGACTCCTGTGTAAGCTGGCTTTCCCCCTGTGTTACTGAGACATGATGGCAGAGGCTGTGGATCGCCGGAGATAGGGGTATAGCTGCTCTTGATCTCCACACTACAAGTCATGGTGCCTGGGGGAGAAGACGCTCCTCCCGCAGCTGTCCACACAGACTCCGCCCGCGCTTGTTTATCCTTATCCCCGCCCGGCTCATCCTCTGGAGCTCTATTGCGGGATGCGGAGTGAAAAGCCAATCTGCTCGATGGATTTTTCAGTGCCGATTTGCGGGCAGCACGTGGGCTTAATGGGCAGCTCTGCTTTGGGCCCCTAACAGTGACAGGGCCCTGGGCAGCTGCCCCATTTTCCCTGCGATAAAGACGGTCCTGGATATAGGAAGGTTTAGCCACAGTGTGACAATAGCAGTTCTGCATGCTTTTTTTTCAAATCCTGCTGCTGCTTCAGAACTCTGTTGGAGACCACAAGTTCTCTTTAAGATCCAGCTATAGCTTTTCACATTTTCTGAAGCATACTTTATATTTTTTATTTTATTGATTATTTAATTATTTGACTATGATTATATTTAAATTATTCTCCTCCCATTTTCATGTTTGTTTAACTGCTTCCTGCCCGCTTACAGTACATTTACTGCGGGAGGGCTGGACAGGCAGGCTGGATGACATACATGTACTATATGTCATCCAGCCTGTTCCGGGTTAGGAGCATGCTTCATGCTCCCCTAACATGCAGCATGCCATTCCCACAACCGATGTGTCCACCGGACACAGCAGATTGTGGCTTTTTGTACCGGGCCCCTATGCAATCTGATCACAATGCAAACAAAGCTGTTTTGAATGAATTGCATTCATAACAGCTGTAAGTCCTATAGTGATGCTGTAATTGGCCCACAGCTATCACTGGGTATCTGGGCCAATGACAGAACCCTGTACCATGTGATAGCTGTGGGCCAACAGAACATAATAGTAAATCACAGCTGTTATGAATGTAACCCATTCATGCAAGTTCAAAACTTTCCTGCTGCAGTGATCATCACTGTAACAGCAATCAAAGTGTAAAAAAATTTAAATCCCTGATCACCTTCCCTCCAGAGTAGTAAATGGTGACAATTACCTACTTTGATGAAGGTATATAAAAACAAATGTTAAAAAAAGCGTAAAAAAAAAATGTTTTAAGAAATTGAATCAAATTTTTTTTATTTATTTATTTGTCTAACATACTGTCACTACATACTCAGTATCCCTGATCACTGCCACACCAGTCATATGATGATGCTGTACTGCACTGGTGACAGTATGTATTTTTTTTGGGAAAAAACAATATTTTTTTCCATTTTCCAAAATATTGTGACAAAAAAATTGCAATTTCAAAAAACTATTACTAATTACCTGGGGTTGTCTACATTCCAAAAATTGATCATTTTGGGGGGTATGTGTACTGTTCTGGCATTTTGAGGGTCTCAAGAAATTAGTTAGGCCATTAGTACACCAGGATTTATAAATAAAAAAAAAAAATATATATATATATATATATATATATATATATATATATATATTTAGTTATGTCATTGGGAACCACTTTCTTGGAATTCATACACACGTTCCTTTTATTCCCCAGCCAATACATTCAATGATGCCAGTAAAGGAACCATCTGCAAGCTTGGAATTGCTCTAGTTAGAGCTTATACAGTGGTAAAGACTGTCTGCCCACTCCATATGACAGCACAGAAAGTACCAACACTATCACATGAGAGGAAGGGGTGTATATCAATTGCTTCTTCTTTTTCTTATTTTCTTTGCTCCCATTAGCTGAATATAGCAGTAGGGGGACGAAAAAAAGGTGAAAAGTATAAAAAGCTGGTATCAGACATGGGTTTACTTGGACTTTAAAACAAATAATCCTGATTTTAGATCCAAATGGTTTGTGAGACTACTGTAATCAAGAGCTTTTGAGCTGCATTTCCCAAAGGGAGATTGCCAAGGGGAGGGGTAAGAGCTGCATTTTCTCAGGCTGTACAGGACACAGCATCTACTTGCCATGAGGGGGACCAGAGAATGCACATCGCTTTCCAGTGTGCACCATCACTGCTGCATATTGGCGGCCTGAGCAGGAATCTGAATACTTGTAGGAGGCTACGCTAGGCACCATAGACTGGGTCACTTGCATACAAAAAAGAAAAACCAAAGTATTGCTACTGTGGTAAAAAAGGGGCTACTGTTACAGCAGAGGGTCTAAAGGTAGATTGGGATTCCAAGAAAAATACAAATTTATTAATATCAAAAAGCGCTTTTTGATATTAATAAATCTGTATTTTTCATGGAATGACAATCTATCTTTAGACCCTCTGTTGTAACAATAGCCCCTTTTTTTTACCACAGTAGCAATACTTTGTTTTTTCTTTTTTGTATGCATAGTGGTCGGCTATAGCGACAGTACCACACTTGGTAAGTGGCATCACGATTTGAATCATCAAATCGATGATTGGTTGATTCCACAGGACTCGTTTTTTTTTCTTTCTTTTGTTTTCTTAGACTGGGTCACTTGCCCTACACATGGGGTACCTTTACTCATGACATGCTCATCAATGCCCCTGGACAAGGCTTTCCAACCTAGAGATGGTCGTACACCATGTACAGTTGAACAAATAAACTGGACTCCAGGTATGCACTTAATTAACTATTCCTCTTCCGTACCTGTGCACAGGCTGGGGACCTCTGTGGCGCTGGTTTGCTTCTGTTGCTATGGGAGATAGGCCTGCTCATGGAATGAGTGCCAATAACAACTACTCCTGCAAGATGCTATCACACCTGCCATATGTACACACTTATGGCAGACTGCTACAGAAACCATTGTTACCCTTGATAACCACTTGTGTCTTCACACCGTATTAACTCTTAGGCCTGTTGCACACAGGAGTAATAAAGGCTAATTTTTTTTACTGATCTAAAATGAGATGCATTGTTGTCTATGGGACATTGCACACAGCTCAGTAACGATCAAATACAGCATTGAGCACAGAGCAGCAAAACAACAATAGAAAATTTTATATTTGAATGCAGCAATTTACTTGTGTGTTTATTTGTTTAATGTTTACACATGTAGAAGTGAATATACTACAATACTGACAAGGATATGCTATACTCAACATTTACACACAGTTTTAGGCCCCTTACACATGGGTGTTACAATTTCCTGATTAAACATCAGTAAATTATGATGCTCGTGAGCAAGGGGCCTTACACTGTTGTCTTCATACCCCAATGTGCTTAGCTGACCCATTTGCTAAACTATGTGTGTTGGTTACTTGAATTACACCCTTTGAGTAACTTCAGACCAGGCAAGGATGAAGTTTAAAAAAGATGCAATGTTGTCTATGGGACATTGCACACAGCTCAGTAACGATCAAATACAGCATTGAGTACAGAGCAGCAAAACAACAATAGAAAATTTTATATTTGAATGCAGCAATTTACTTGTGTGTTTATTTGTTTAATGTTTACACATGTAGAAGTGAATATACTACAATACTGACAAGGATATGCTATACTCAACATTTACACACAGTTTTAGGCCCCTTACACATGGGTGTTACAATTTCCTGATTAAACATCAGTAAATTATGATGCTCGTGAGCAAGGGGCCTTACACTGTTGTCTTCATACCCCAATGTGCTTAGCTGACCCATTTGCTAAACTATGTGTGTTGGTTACTTGAATTACACCCTTTGAGTAACTTCAGACCAGGCAAGGATGAAGTTTAAAAAAGCTTTACCGAAAACACTCAGCATAATAGGCCCAAAACAAAGTGCACAGTCTTTCCCCCAAACTAATCACTAATTCAGGCTTGTGGCTGCTCCAGTATACCTGCACAGGCTAGAGTCCATATAAAGCAGAGGCCACAGTGGCAGATCTCTAGAACTGGTGTTCTTCGGGGAGGACTGCAGGCCCCAGCAATATCCCTACATGGAGGTTGTGACAGCAGTCAGGATGGTTTTCTGAGGTGGATCTACTCCCCCTTCTCTCTTCTCTGTAAGCAGCTGGAGATTACAAGCAATGGCTTGTCTGTGTCTTCCCTTCCCATGCAGACTGTGTGTCTGGGTGGAGCCCTCCCCCTTTTTATTATCAGCACAGGGAGAGAGGCAAAGCTTAGCAAAAATAATTGGAAACAGGTTAAGGCTGCATTTACACTACAGAGTTTTTCTTTATTTTTCCATAATTTTTATTGTTTTCTGGAAAATTTGTACAAACAAGAGGTTATCATGCAGAATGTGTCAAATAACGCTTACCGTATATTGGAAGAATGGTATATATAGTATGTGCGGTTCATCTGATAATAATAATTTGTACTCTTAATGTTATAGTAATTGTTAGGCATGGATGAACAGTTGGACCATTTTACAGTTTAACATTTTAACAATTCTAGATTCCTTGTCAAAAACCCATTCTAACTGAGTAATTTTGAACATTTACTACAGCGTTTTGAATCGTCAGCAGATTTGCCACGGATCTGCCCGCCTTTTGTCATTCACATCTCAGCGATGTCAAATCACGAGCAGATCTGTGGCAAATCTGTCCACGATTCAAAACGCTGTAATGTGAATGCAGCCTAACTGTTTCCCTCCCGGCTGAGGCAGCAGCTGTCCCACTAACTAGTATTTCAACCTGTATACACCCCTCCTCCCTAAATGGCCAGCCATCCCAGCTGCAAATCAATCCCCAAAATTACAGAAACATAAACGTAGCGCAAACAAACATGAAAGTGCAGCCAACATAATGATCCTAAAGGCACAACATGAGCAGGTAAATAACATTAAAGCAGAGTTCCACCCATCTAAAAGTTAAAAGACTTTCAATAAACAGACACTCACCTGTCCCATGGTCCAGCCATGCGGGCGCATGAAGCCTTGCTTCTCTCCCCCTCCTCTCAGCGGCGCTGGCATTGTAACTGTGGGTGCCCGGCTGTGGCTTCACACCCGGGAGCGAGCCATGCTGCGCGTTATGAATAGGGATGAGCCGAACACCCCCTGGTTCGGTTCGCACCAGAACCTGCGAACGGACCGAAAGTTCGTGCAAACTATCGAACCCCGTTAAAGTCTATGGGACTCGAACATTCGGAATCAAAAGTGCTCATTTTAAAGGCTAATATGCAAGTTATTGTACTAAAAAGGGTTTGGGGACCCGGGTTCTGCCCCAGGGGACATGTATCAATGCAAAAAGAAGTTTTAAAAATGTCAGTTTTTTCGGGAGCAGTGATTTTAATGATGCTTAAAGTGAAATATTCCTTTAAATATCGTACCTGGGGGTGTCTATAGTATGCCTGAGAAGTGGCACGTGTTTCCCGTGTTTAGATCTGTCCCTGCACTAAATTACATTTCTAAAGGAAAAAAAGTCATTTAAAACTGCTTGCGGCTTTAATGTAATGTGTGGTCCCGGCAATATGGATGAAAATCATTGAGAAAATCGCCCCCCCAGCCCATTTGTCTTCAGGTAGCTTTAGGTGCACACTGTGCAAAGGACTGTGGTATTATTATTATAAGAACACCAGCAATTGACTTCAGGTAGCTTTAGGTGAACACTGTGCAAATGACACAGTACACTAACTGAAAATACTGCAGCTCCCTGCCTGTGGTATTATTATGAGAACACCAGCAATTGTTTTCAGGTAGCTTTAGGTGCACACTGTGCAAAGGACACAGTACACTAACTGAAAATACTGCAGCTCTCTGCCTGTGGTATTATTATGAGAACACCAGCAATTGTCTTCAGGTAGCTTTAGGTGCACACTGTGCAAAGGACACAGTACACTAACTGAAAATACTGCAGCTCCCTGCCTGTGGTATTATTTTTATGAGAACACCAGCAATTGCCTTCAGGTAGCTTTAGGTGCACACTGTGCAAAGGACACAGTACACTAACTGAAAATACTGCAGCTCCCTGCCTGTGGTATTATTATGAGAACACCAGCAATTGTCTTCAGGTAGCTTTAGGTGCACACTGTGCAAAGGACACAGTACACTAACTGAAAATACTGCAGCTCCCTGCATGTGGTATTATTTTTATGAGAACACCAGCAATTGTCTTCAGGTAGCTTTAGGTGCACACTGTGCAAAGGACACAGTACACTAACTGAAAATACTGCAGCTCCCTGCCTGTGGTATTATTAGTATGAGAACACCAGCAATTGTCTTCAGGTAGCTTTAGGTGCACACTGTGCAAAGGACACAGTACACTAACTGAAAATACTGCAGCTACCACAATCACCTGCCTGCATGTTAATATATTAGGAAGAGAATAACAGGAACGGATCTAGCTAAACTGAATACAGTGTATATATATATATATATACACAACACCTAGGATGCATATATACTAAATACACTGACTGCAGCTAACTGACTCGCCTGCCTGCCTGCTCTATCTAACTCAAATGAAATGACACTGTCTCTCTCTCTCTCTATCCACGCAGGCGGCCTTGTATAGTGTGGGGCGTGTGTACTGAACCCCCCTGAGACATAATTGGCCAAAGCCACCCTGGCTTTGGCCAATTATGGCTCTCTGTTCTTACCGCGCTGTTATTGGTCAAAGCTTGCGGGTCATAGTGCATGCTTGGCCAATCACCAGCCAGCAATGCACCGCGATGCCGCAGTGAATTATGGGCCGTGACGCGCCACTCGAATTTGGCACGAACGGCCCATAATGTTCGAAATTCGGCGAACGGCCGAACAGACGATGTTCGAGTCGAACATGAGTTCGACTCGAACTCGAAGCTCATCCCTAGTTGTGAATGACCTGTGACGGGTCCCAGAAGATTGCAGGGAGGGAGGGGGTAGATGTGAACTTTCTTCCACTGCGGCGGCACCAGGGGAGGAAGTGGTAGCTGTGTGCCTGTCAAACCCGCTCCCCCCCCAAAAAAAAAATTACATGCCAAATGTGGCATGTCAGGGGGTCACCAGTACTTAAAGCGGAAGTTCCATTTTTGGGTGGAGCTCCGCTTTAAGTAACACAACAGTATACATAGAGTCAAACATAAGAGTCTGTATGATGAATAGAATCTCCTGTGTTGCACAACCCAGGAGGGATTGTTGTGTGAGGACCTGCACCAGCTCCATAACAGACCAGTCCAGGGTTGGCAGAGGCAGTAGCTCTTTTAGAATTACATCCAAAGGCTGGCTGTGGGATTCCTGGACAGCAGTAGATTCCACAGCAGATGGACAGGGCTGCAGCTTGACCCCTTATCAGCTTGACTGTCAATCTGGTGAGGGTATCTCGTGCAGGATTCAATCAAATATCAGACATGCTTAGTTCACGTGGATTATTGCTCAACAAGCCCGGACAAATCTTAACTAGTTACCTACTGCCATGGTCTCTTTAGAGGTGGTTTTTAGATGTATGAGGATAGGTGTAGCTTCAGTGTAGGTGGAACCTAGCCTGCCGACTATGCCAAGTGTAGGAGGCTATGCTAGGCACCGTAGACTGGGTCACTCACCCTTCACACGGGGTACCTTTACTCTTGACGTGCTCATCAATGCCCCTGCACAAGGCGCTATCCCACCCGCCACATGTACACACTTGCACCAGACTGCTACAGAAACCTTTGTTACCCTTGGTAACCACTTGTGTCTGCACTGTCTATTACACTGTTGTCTTCATACCCCAATGTGCGTAGCTGACCCATGCTGTAAATTACATTTACCGATTACTTGTATTACACCCCTTGAGTAACTTCAGACCAGGCAATGACAAAGTTTCAAAAGCTTTACTGGAAACTCTCAGCATATCAGTTCCAAAGCAAAGTGCACAGTCTTTTCCCTAAATAATCCCTAACTCAGGCTTGTGGCTGCCCCAGGGTACCTGCACAGACAACAGTCCATACAAAGCAGTCCACAGTGGCAAGTCTCCAGAACTAGTGTTCTTCAGGAAGGACTGCAGGTCCCAGCAATCCCCCTACATGGTGGATGTGGCAGCAAGCAGGAACTGCCCCCCCCCCCTTCTCTCTTCTCTGTAAGGAGCTGGAGATTACATGCTGTGGCTTATCTGTGCCTTCCCTTTCCATGCTGGCTGCGTGTCCCCCTTTTATTATCAGCCAAAAGGTGGCGCCATCAGAATGGAACTTCCCCTTTATAGTGCCGTCATACGCGTTGTCGTACGTGTTGTACGTCACCGCGCTTTGCTCAAGCATTTTTTTTCATGATAGTGTGTATGCAAGGCAGGCTGGAGGAGAATCACTTTGAGAAAAGTTTTTTTCCATGACATTAAAAACGGTCGTGTGTACGTGGCATTAGACTGGCTATTAGTAATAATGATTTGGTTAATTTCTTTCCCATTATCCTGTTTTTTCTGCACTGTTAATTCCGTTCTATTTTTGCTTTCATTTCTACTTTTATAATCAAGCTTGCTGGCAGAAATATCAAATGTGGCACATGTAATTAAGGGCACTGATTTGGAAAGGGGCTGTAATAGCAGTTATATCTCCTATAACTTGTCTCTAGTCTATGAATGCCTCCAGATTCCAGCCATCTGATGTAGCATGTTGACAGTCTTTGACTATCTCTTATGCCGCGTACACACGATCATTTTTAATGTCATTTTCAAAAACAATGTTTTTCTCGACGTGATTTTTCTTGTTTCCTCTCAAGCCTGTCTTGCATACACACGTTCATTAAAAAAAACGCTCGAGCAAAACGCAGTGACGTACAACACGTACGACGGCACTATAAAGGGGAAGTTCCGTTCGAATGGCGCCACCCTTCATGTTAGTAAAGTTTGTTGAGCGACGATTCGCGCTTTTCAGCCCCGTGCTTTTCAGTCTGTTACAGCGTGACGAATGTGCTATCTCCATTACGAATGCTAGTTTTACCAGAACGAGCGCTCCTGTCTCATACTTGATTCTGAGCATGCGCATTTTTTTTCCCCTCGTAAAAGCATACACACTACCATTTTTCACGTCGTTAAAAAATACGACGTGAAAAAATAGAGCAGGTTCTCATTTTTTTTGGCCATTTTTCACATCGTTAAAAATGCTCTGGAGCCTACACATGATCGTTTTTAATGCCCAATTTAAAAAATTGCATTTTTAACGTTGTGAAAAATGGTCGCGTGTATGTGGCATTATAGCATGCTTGTAGGCTCTGACCATCTACAGCTTTTTGAAAAAAAATCTGCCATTTTTGACAGCTTTCTGTAGCTTTTCTGCAGCTCTTTGATGAAGTCAGGACCCTATGTCAAGTAAGTTGACCACCACTAAGGTAGACTAAGGATGGCTTAGCCATCATTACTGTCATAAAGCCTAAACCCAGCCCTAAAAATAAACCTAAATATTACCACTGGTAGTGTGATTCAAATACCCATTATTGGTTGGACCATGAAGTCAATACTAATCCCAATCTTTTTCACCATCATGAAGCAAAACAACAAATAATCAGTGCAGGAAAAAAAAAACACTTTCCTGACATCTTTGTGCCAAATTCACTGTTTAGCAATAAAATATCTCACCATTATTAGAATTTCTTATCATTCTTTAGACCAGCCATTCTCAATCAGGGTTCCGTGGAACCCCAGGGTTCCTCCAAAGATGGCTAGGGGTTCCTTGAGCTGTGGCTGGTTTACCTCCTGTTTGATGATGCCTACATAGTTCTGAGCCAGTTCCACTTGGAGGAACCAGTGGTATGACACCAATGATCTTTATAGCTCTCTGTAAAGGGGGCCATTCTTACCACCACTGTAAAAAAGGGCATTCTTCTCACTGACCACCAAAGTAAGGGCCATTGTTCCCACTGACCCCCAATAAATGGGTTTTATCAGGGGTTCCCCGAGACCTGAAAATTATTTTAAGGGTTCCCCTGGGGTAAAAAGGTTGAGAAAGGCTGCTTTAGACGGAAGCTGAACCATTGGGGCTGATTTACCAAACGTTTGCGCCATGAGTATTGGCGCATCTGCGTGCGCAATGGCTGTTTTGGTATTTACAAAACATTAGCGCCAGTAGCGCAGCCCTATTCCCCATTTACTATAGTGTTGTCGGCGGACGGGAGGAGGCGCTCAGTGCGCCACTAGGGACCTGGCGCACGGCATGTTAAACACTAAATATAAAGCTGGAAGTGAGAATATAATGGGGGTGATGTGGGGTGATGTGAGGAAGTGTAGTGACACCTGCCCAAATAACTAATATGCCCAAAATAGAGTGAGAAAGTAACTTTTTCAAAACCAGCCCGCTGCGCCGGCAAGTACGATTCGAGCTGCGGGAGTTTTTTTTGAGCTCAGCGCGGGAATTTCAATGGTTTAAATGCGCTGATACACTGCGCCGGCAAAATCTTAGTAAATGTCAAGTCACGTAAACTAATTTGCATAAGTTGAACAGGCGCAGCTCTGAACTTCCCATTGCGCCAGCAAAATGACATTTCTAAAGGAAAAAAAACCCATTTAAAAGCAGCCGCGGCTGTAATGAATTGTCGGCTCCCGGCAATATAGAGAAAAGTCATTGAAAGTGTTTGCTAACCAAAAAAAAAAAGCGTGGGGGTTCCCCCAAATTCCATAACCAGGCCCTTCAGGTCTGGAATGGATATTAAGGGGAACCCCGCTGCAATTTTTTTAAAAAAATGACGTGCGGGTTCCCCCCAAATATTCAAACCAGGCCCTTTAGATCTGGCATGGATTTTAAGGGGAACTCCACCCCAAATTTTCTAAAAAAAATGGCATGGAGTTCCCCCAAAAATTCACACCAGACCCTTATCCGAGCACATAACCTGGCCGGCCGCAGGTGAAGAGGGGGGGACGAGAGCGGCCCCCCCTCCCTCCTGAACCGTACCAGGCCACATGCCCTCAACATGGGGAGGATGTCCCCATGTTGATGGGGACAAGGGCCTTATCCCCACAACCCTTGCCCGGTGGTTGTGGGGGTCTGCGGGCGGGGGGCTTATCGGAATCTGGAAGACCCCTTTAACAAAGGGGACCCCCAGATCCTGGCCCCCAACCCGTGTGAAATGGTAATGGGGTACAAATGTACCCCTACCATTTCACAAGGAACGTGTAAAAAATGTAAAAAATTACAAGAGCCGGTTTTTGACAATTCCTTTATTAATGTCTTCTCTTTTCTTCCATCTTCTTCCTTCTTCTTCCATCTTCTTCTTCCATATTCTTCTTTTCTCCATTCGGGTTTCTTCCTCCATCTTCATCTTCCTCTTCATCTTTATCTTCATCTTCATCTTCCTTCTTCCTTCGGTGTTCTCGTCCGCATCTTGCCCCGGCGTCCTCCCTTCTTCTTTCTTCTCCGGCCGCTCCGTTTGAATTGGAGGTTCCCGCTGTGCGACGCTTCAGTTCTCCACTTGGTCCGCTACCACCCGGTGGCTCCGCCCCCTCTGTCACCACGGGGAAAGTCCCCGTGAAATCCATGTGCGTCAGAGGGAGGCGGGGTCACCGGGTGTAAGCGGACCCAGAGGCGAACTGAAGCGTCGCACAGCGGGAACCTCCAATTCAAACGGAGCGGCGGAGAAGAAAGAAGAAGGGAAGACGCCGGGGCAAGATTCGGACGAGAACACCGAAGAAAGAAGGAAGATGAAGATGAAAATGAAGATAAAGATGAAGATGGAGGAAGAAACCCGAATGGAAAAAAGAAGAAGATGGAAGAAGAAGGAAGAAGATGGAAGAAAAGAGAAGACATTAATAAAGGAATTGTCAAAAACCGGCTCTTGTCATTTTTAAAATTTTTTACACTTTCTTCGTGAAATGATAGGGGTACATTTGTACTCCATTACCATTTCACACAGGGGGGGCGGGATCTGGGGGTCCCCTTTGTTAAAGGGGTCTTCCAGATTCCGATAAGCCCCCCGCCCGCAGACCCCCACAACCAGCGGGCAAGGGTTGTGGGGGTGAGGCCCTTGTCCCCATCAACATGGGGACATCCTCCCCATGTTGAGGGCATGTGGCCTGGTACGGTTCAGGAGGGAGGGGGGGCCGCTCTCGTCCCCCCCTCTTTTCCTGCGGCCGGCCAGGTTATGTGCTCGGATAAAGGGTCTAGTGTGGATTTTTAGGGGGACTCCACGCCATTTTTTTTTTAAATTTGGGGTGGAGTTCCCCTTAAAATCCATGCCAGATCTGAAGGGCCTGGTATGGATATTTGGGGGGAACCCCACGTCATTTTTTTAAAAAATTTGCAGCGGGGTTCCCCTTAATATTCATTCCAGACCTGAAGGGCCTGGTTATGGAATTTGGGGGACCCCCACGCATTTTTTTTTGGGTTAGCAAAGACTTCCAATGACTTTTATCTGTATTGACAGGAACCAGCAATTCATTACAGCCGCAAGGACATTTAAATTACTATTATTTTACTTTAGAAATGTCATTTTGCTCTCCAACTGTTATAAACATGGAAAACATGCGCTACTTTACAGGCATACTATAGACACCCCCGGGGATGATATTTAGGGCCAGTTCACACCGGATGCAGTGCAGTGCGTTTTTTTGATGCCTGAAAAACGCAAAGAAAGTTGATCACATTAATGCCAATGGCATAGTTCACATCACTGAAGTCCGTTCCAGTGCATTTCAGAAAGCCAAAAAATAATTGGTCATGCTGCATTTTTTAGGTACAAAACTGTACTGGACCCCAGCAAAACACATCAAAAATGCAACGGAACGTACCAAAAATGCACTGGAATGCACCGCAACGCACCTAAATGCACCAAAGACGCACTGCAACACACTTGTCCTAAGTGAAAATAGGGGGAACAAAACACTGGACTGCATCAAAAACGCCTCAAAAATGCACTGGAATGTGTCAAAAACGCGCATGCAGAAAAGCACCTGGAACGCACCCAGACTGCGTTTCTATAGTGTGAACTAGGGCCAGTTCACACCATAGAAACACAATCCGGATGCGTTCCAGGTGCTTTTCTGCATGCACGTTTTTCATGCATTCCAGTGCATTTTTGGGAAGTTTTTGATGCAGTCCAGTGCTTTTTATTAACCATAGATAAGGACAAGTGTGTTCCAGTGCGTTTTTGGTGCATTTAGGTGTGTTCCTGTGCGTTCCAGTGCGTTTATGATGCGTTTTGATGCATTCCAGTACAGTCCAGTGCAGGTAAAATGCAGCATGTTCTACTTTTTTGGTGGAACTGGAACGCACTGGAACAAACACTGCCATTTAGAACCATATAACCAACTTTCCATGCATTTTGGATGCATAAAAAACGCAATGCACTGTATGTGGTGTGAAATGGCCCTTATGCAATTTGGCATATTTAAAGGCACTTCTCCTTGTTTTGTTTTTGGTGTTTTCCAAATTGGTGACATTGATATATGTCCCTTAGGGTGGGACCTGGGCCCCCATTTTAAGGCCAATAACTAGAAGATAAGCCAGCCAAGTGGGGACTAGCAAAATTAACAAGTCAGTTCCCATAGACTGCAATGGGATTTGTTGGTGGAGGGGAGGGGTGATTGTCCCATCTCTAATTTTGTAGCATGCTGGATGATGTGCTTAATTTTGGACGGGGGGGGGTTATTTTTTGCTAGCTGCATTGGTGTTGTTCTGCACATGCCCAGCCAGTTATTTTTTTTTGCCGTGCTTTTTGTGTGTGAACAGCGCTTGGATATTTCTGGGCATGCTCACTCAGAGAGTGTTTTTATGGGTTAGAAATTGAAGGACATCCTTAACAGGTGTACCCACTTTGAATTTCAGTCTCTACATTGAGTGAACTTGCATTTTGGGTGTTCCATGGACTGTGCATGTGTTTTCAATTGCCTCATTAGCACACAAACATATGTTATATAAAGCTCACAGAGAATTCGGTCGCTTGCCTTGAGAAGAGGCAAGTGTGTGTGGGGCAAAATGTACATGTTGGTGCCCTTATCGAGTTTGTAACACATGTATTTTATTTGTTATGTCTTTGCAAAACAGGTGATTGGTTAACTTTTGTGGATTGTATATTTTTGGTGTGGGGGAGATATGTTCCCCTGAAATAATTCCGATGTTGTTAATGTGTGTTGTTTGTTCACTTTGATTTAATTGTCTGCTGCATTTTTTTGGCCAAAAATTGCTCAAGATGTTGAGAGTGTAACTGTTTCAAATTGACCATGTTTTTTATTTTGCCTTCCCTTTTGTTTTGTTGAACAATAAAATTAGATGCAAAGTTTTGATGTTTGTTTTGTGTTTTCTTTGCAACAAATGTGACAGCTGATTGGCATGTCAAAACAAAACTGGTGTGATTTGTCTACCCTGGTGCCTTCATGGTAGTATATGCATGGATTGTGTGCTGCCATGGAGCGTCACCAGGAAATGAAATACAGAGTGGTAAGTATTCAATTTTCCTTTTTTTACTGCAGTGGTTCTCAGCCTCAGTCCTCAAGTACCCCCAACAGGATATGTTTTGTGAATTTATCTTATCGAGAATTGCTGTCCAAAAATCAAAACCATTGACTGTGATTTAAAGCACATGTGCAAGATGAAGGAAAACCTGCAAACATGGCCTGTTGGGGGTACTTGAGAAGCACTGATTTAGAGCACTGCACTTAAAAATAGCTCAAGGCCATACAATTCTAATTGTGGGCATTTTGAGGGAAACTAAATAAGTGTTAGAACCCCTGCGTGTGTGTTTTTTTTTTTAGAATTTTATTTTTATTTTTTGTAGTTTGGCCTTTGTCTCCTTTTCTTAACATTGGCTTCACTTCCTGTCACACAGCTAAACAGGAAGTGAAGGTAAAACCCTACCAATGGCTTTTCTTGGGGACACACAGATCAATCTAACTAGTGTCCCCATTAAGCAAATTGCACTCTAGCACTTTGTTGTGTACACCCCAAATCATTGGGTAGTTTGGGGTTTAGTAAAGACAAATCCACTCTGCAGTAAAATTGTAGCTGCTGAAAATCTGAGGGAAAGTACTGGTGATTGGATGTTGCAATCATGTAAAAGCAAAGATGGTGTTTTTTTTGGCTTGCATGTCCCCCTCAGATATACAGCAAGTGCACTTGTAGTGCAAAGTAGATTTGCCTTTAGTAAATAAACCCCACAGTCTAAACTACCTAATAAATTGTGGTGTACCCCGCAATATGCTGGAGCGCAATGTGCATAATGGGGAAAGTATTTAGACTGACCTGTGTGTCCCCAAGGAAAGTGTGTGGCTATGTGACAGGAAGTGAATTATTTGGAAGGATAAAGTGGCCAAATTATTTAGTTTAACTTTTCAAAGACTCATTCCTAAGTTGAATTGTGATGCATGTCAATGGCCCATTTAGACCCTCTTTAATCACTTGAGATCAGCGCTATAACTGATCGACGGCCACAGCATGGTCCTCAATTGCCGGGAGTCCGTCAATAAACGTCCTCCCCTTCGCGCGCATGTGCTGTGGTCACTGAGTCACTGAGACTCGGGTGATGACAGATCAAAGTAAGGGGCCGATACCTGCCCTTTACCATGTGATAAGCTGTCAGCCAATGACAGCTGATCACGTGATGTAAACAAAAGCTGGGTAATGGTTTTTGTTTTCTCCTTGTGCTGACAGCGTGAGCATAAAAAAAGGCAATCACCGGCTTATGTGCAAGGGACATGGGGCCCGAAGAGGAAGAGGCAATTCTGCATCATCTGTGACAATTAGTAGCCCCTGCCAGTGCCACCTATCAATGCCCACCACTGGTGCCAATCAGTGGCACCTAGCAGTGCTGCCTATCAGTGCCCATCACTGCCAACTATCATTGCCACCTAGCAGTGCCACTTCTCACTGCCCACCAGTGCCAAATAGCAATGCCACCTCTCAGTGCCCACCCTTGCCACCTTATCGGTGCCCATCAGTGCAGTCTCATCAGTGTACATCAATGAAGAAGAAAAATTACCTTTTTTAAAAATATTAACCAGTTTCCTACCGCCCACCGTCAAATGACATCCTTGGCTTTGGGCGGTGACATCTGAATGATGCCTGCAGTTGCAGGCATCATTCAGATATCATTCTTTTCAGCCGGCGATTCTGTGCACAATAAAAACGATCATAGTGGCAGTTCCGCTGCTTGATCGTTCTTATAGGCGGGGGGAGGGGACGTTCCCCCCCCCCTCTTGCCGCCATCCGGTGCTTCTCCGGGCTCTCCCGTGCCATCTGGGGCTCGGAGAACAATTTGGAGATGACTGGTGATCAGATGGTCATCAGTCATCTCTATGACCGTCGGAGGCGCGGGCACGACGTTATGACATCACGCCGTGTTCCCGTATGTTAACCAAGCCGTGATCTCGGCTGTCAGCATGAGATTGGTGATTTTTTTGGAACAATATCATGCTTTCCAGCCTGGAGGAGAGATGCGGGGTCTTATTGACCCTGCATCTCTCCATAAAGAGGACCTGTCACACACATTCCTATTACAAGGGATGTTTACATTCCTCGTAATAGGAATAAAAGTGATCCCAAAAAATTTAAAATAATAAAAAAAGAGTAAGAAATACAAAAAAGTCAAAAAATAAAAATAACTAAAAACACCCATGTCCCCGGTAGCTCGCGCTCAGAAGCGAACACACACGTAAGTCCCGCCCACATATGTAAACGCCGTTCAAACCACACATGTGATTTATTGCTGCGTGCGTTAGAACGAGTGCAACAATTCTAGCACTAGACCTCCTCTGTAATGCCAAAATGGTAACGTGTAAAAAAAATTTAAGCATCGCCTAGGGAGATTTTTAATTACTGAAGTTTGGTGTCATTCCATGTGTGTGCGCAATTTTAAAGCGTGACATGTTAGGTATCTATTTACTCAGCATAACAACATCTTTCACATTATACCAAAAAATTGGCCGTAACTTTACTGTTTTTTAATATTTTTAGCAAACAAAAGGCGTTTGAAAATTTATTGCGCAAATACCGAGCGAGATAAAAATTTGCAATGACCGCCATCTTATTCCCTAGGGTGTCTGCTCCAAAAAAATATATAATGTTTGGTGTTTTGAAGTAATTTTATAGCCATAAATTTATGATTTTTACATGAAGGAGAGAAGTGCCAGAATAGGCCCAGTGCTGAAGTGGGTAAAATATCAATTTTTTTTTTTTTAAACTCGGTCTTTTGTATTTATAGAAAAAAATAAAAAATAAAACACAAAGGTGATCAAAAAGCAAGCTCTATTTGTGTGCCAACAAATAAAACATTTTCATTGGGTTACAGTGTTGTATGAGCGCGCAATTGTCATTAAAAGTGCATCAGCGCTGAAATGTGAAACTTGGTCTGGGCAGTGCGCAAGTGGTTAATATAAGGCTACATGCACACGGACGTTTTTCAAACCGCTTGTTTGAGCGTTTTTTGCAGCTTAAAAACATCTCTCCATGTTAGCCTATGGCCTCATGGCCACCATGGCGTTTTTGAGCTGTAAATGGCATAGGCGTTTTTAGGCCCCATGTAGACGGGACGCAGGTGCAAAGTGTTCAGAAGTAAGGTTGAAAGTGGCGTTTAGAAAGTCGCGCTTTGTGGCGTTTGCATGCCGTGTTTTACCACATTTGCGTGTATATGATAAGGAGCCGCCCTAAGCTCCAAAAACAGTATGATTTACGATTTTAGCTATTTAGTGAGACCAGAGTGATATGAGCAGCTGAGAGCAGCAGTGTAGTTGTACTTAGCGTGTCACTTGCCACATCACTTGCCACAAGTTGTGGATTGTCCACTTGCCACATCAGCTGCCCCAAGTTGTGGATTGTCCACAATGCAATGGAAGCAATTTATTTTATATATATATATATATATATATATATATATTTTATGGTTTTTCCTCATTTGCCATAAATTTGGAGTTTATCAATGTAAAAAAATAGGTCACCTTTAAAAACGCTTCTAAACTAAAATGCGGGTAAACGCTGGTACCGCGTCTGAAACGTGGAAATCTTTGGCGTCTGAAGGCATTTTGAGGGTTTGTGAAAAACGATTTTAAACGCAACTGCAGATTTTCTTTGCCAGGACAAAAACAGTGTTTTGGATGTAATAGAATTCAATGGACCCGCATCCAAAACGCAAGTACCGCAAATGCGGCGATTTTTTGTTTGACCTGTTTATAGCTGGTTGTTAAAGGAAATGTAAAAAAAAAAAAAAAACGTTCAAAAAACAAAACCAAAAAAAAAACAGCGTGGGGTCCCCCCCCCAGGTCCATACCAGGCCCTTGGGTCTAGTATGGATTCAAAGGGGACCCCCCCCCCCCAAAAAATGAAAAAAAAATGGCGTGGGGGTCCCCCCAGAGTCCATACCAGGCCCTTCATGTCTGGCATGTATTTTAAGGGGAACCCCGCGCCAAAAACAAAAAAAATTGCGTGGGGTCCCCTTAGAATACAAACCAGACCTTTTATCCGAGCACTCAACCTGGCAGGCCGCAGGGGAAAAGGGGGGGACGAAAGAGCGGCCCCCCCTCCCTCCTGAACCGTACCAGGCCGCGTGCCCTCAACATGGGGGGTTTGGTGCTTCGGGGCAGGGGGGCGACCTGCGGCCCCCCCACCCCAAAGCACCCTGCCCCCATGTTGATGGGGAAAAGGGCCTCTTCCCGACAACCCTGGCCGTTGGTTGTCGGGGTCTGCGGGCGGGGGGCTTATCGGAATCCGGGAGCCCCCTTTAATAAGGGGGACCCCAGATACCTGCCCCCCACCCTATGTGAATGAGTATGGGGTACATCGTACCCCTACCCATTCACCTGGTGGCAAAATAAGTCAATAAAAAAAGACAACACAGGTTTCAAAAGTAATTTATTGGGCAGCTCCGGGGGTCTTTCTGCCGAACCCCGCTATCTTCTGCTAGCTCTTTTGCTAGCGGGGGTCCCGGGTTTCCTTGCTGTCTTCTTCCGACTTCGGGGGTCTTTCTGCCGGCCCCCTGCTATCTTCTGCTAGCTCTTTTGCTAGCGGGGGTCCCGGGCTTCCTCGCCGTCTTCTTCCGACTTCGGGGGTCTCTTGTTCTGTTCTCTGGTTCTTCTCCCGCTCTCCGACGCCTTCTCCACGATCTCCAGTTCTTTCTGCCGGGCCCCCGCTATCTTCTCGCAGCTCTTTTGCTAGCGGGGGCCGGTCTTCTACGTCGCCTTCTTCCTTCTTCTCTTCGCCCGATGTTGCCTCATCGCTGTCCACCGCCGCAATGATCTGGCCGAGCAGCGGTGCCAATTTTATTGGCATGGGCGTGGTCACCGGCTCATGCCACCGCTGACCCCGCCCCCGTATGATGTCACAGTCCCGGGGAATGATGGGACTGTGACGGGTCAGCGGTGGCATCATCCGGTGACCACGCCCCATGCCAATAAAAGTAGGAGAACAGAACAAGAGACCCCCGAAGTCAGAAGAAGACGGCGAGGAAGCCCGGGACCCCCGCTAGCAAAAGAGCTAGCAGAAGATAGCGGGGGCCCGGCAGAAAGACCCCCGAAGTTGAAAGAAGACAGCGAGGAAGCCCGGGACCCCCGCTAGCAAAAGAGCTAGCAGAAGATAGCGGGGGCCCGGCAGAAAGACCCCCGGAGCTGCCCAATAAATTACTTTTCAAACCTGTGTTGTCTTTTTTTTATTGACTTATTTTGCCACCAGGTGAATGGGTAGGGGTACGATGTACCCCATACTCATTCACATAGGGTGGGGGGCCGGCATCTGGGGGCCCCCTTTTTAAAGGGGGCGCCCTGATTCCGAAAAGCCCCCCGCCCGCAGACCCTGACAACCAACGGCCAGGGTTGTCGGGAAGAGGCCCTTGTCCCCATCAACATGGGGGCAGGGTGCTTTGGGGTGGGGGGGCCGCAGGTCGCCCCCCTGCCCCGAAGCACCAAACCCCCCATGTTGAGGGCATGCGGCCAGGTATGGTTCAGGAGGGAGGGGGGCGCTCTCGTCCCCCCCTTTTCCCCTGCGGCCTGCCAGGTTGCGTGCTCGGATAAGGGTCTGGTTTGGATTTTGGGGGGACCCCCACGCCGTTTTTCAGCTTAAGGGGGTTCACCTTAAAATCCAGACCAGACCTAAGGGTCTGGTTTGGATTTTGGGGGGACCCCCATGCCGTTTTTCGGCTTAGGGGGTTCACCTTAGAATCCAGACCAGACCTAAGGGCCTGGTATGCTCCTGAAGGGGAACCCATGCCGGTTTTTTCATTAAAATTTGGCCTGGAGTTCCCCTTCATGATTCATACCAAACACGGGATAGCGAGGCTGCCGAGGACCAGCGAGATGACATCACGCTGGACACATTCTCGGCCGGCTAGTCGCCTCTAGGACACGACTTGAGCGGCTGCTTCACGCTCAGGTCGTGTCCAGGTCGCCTCGCAGAGTCGCGCTGTCCCTGTGTCAGCCGGCACACGAGTCGCCTCGCAAGTCGGATCCGACTTCCCGGGCGACCTCTATTCAAATCAATGGGCTCCCATAGGGAACCATTCATTTTCAATAGAGCGCCGCTGACATTTCTATTTACTATAACAGTGCGCCGCTGCTTCCTGCGCCCAGTGAAGGAGTTATCCGGCGCACCAATTAAGGTTAGAACCAGCGCAGCGCACTGTTATTAGTAAATCAGCCCCATTGTGTTCAAAGATATCCACTGCTGTCTAATTTCTTTTTCACAATCAAACCCAAAAAGTGCTCATTTGTTGTCCATGTCGTCAAAACCTCTAGCATCATATGATAAGTCCATATTTTGTCAACTTGGTCTTGCAGCATGTAGAGATACAGATTGATCTAAAACATGGTGGATATTTAAAAATATCAGTAAGCTTTTCAAAACTGTCATTGAATGATAAAATTAAGGTAGTGTAATCTTATTCCTGTAGACAGCAGATATCATGCTGTGAGGAATAGGTCAGGACCGTTTGGTACAGCATATAGTGATACAAACTTTCAATACTTCTCAGGGGAAATCATACTACCAGATTGCTTCACCTTATCAGCCTAAGATAACAATGACAGTATATTTTTAAAAGTCGAATTTTGGGCCCTTATCAATCATATTTCTAGGGCTCATGTCCTATTATTTCCCAAGGTAATTATTGCTAGTCATCCAATACCACATTAAATGGATATTTCACCTAACTGTTTTACTGTATTTAATCTTGTCTGCTTTAATGCCTACCTGTTAGTGTGGATAGCTTAAAAAAGACATCTACAAAATCTAAGTCTAAACACTGTTGTTATAAAAAATGTACTTATAAAATGACTCTATTACCAAGTCATGTCAATCTACTGCTTCACGAAAACTATAACAATTTCTGTGAAACAAGAATTTCCCTTACATATTTGTCCTTATACTTCTGCCAGGTGTAGGGCTTTCAACTCAAACCTGGAGGAAAAAAATTAATAGAGGAGCTGCATGACTGTTGGGAGGAAAAGCCCTGGGACAGAGTTAAAAATTGGAGGACAGTATAGCAGCCGGAGACCATACCCTGACTGGAGATTAGTGGTCAGGTGGCAGAAAGGTGCTGCAGGACCTTTGGGGATTGCTTGGAGATCATTCCAGAAAGGTTGATGAGAGAAAAAAGTTGTACAAAACAAGAATTACACCGACTGTAATTATTTTGATTTAACCCATTGAGCGCTGACATTCTCGTTTTGTATTGCTGCTATCCATATCCTCCAGGTATGGTCATTGTCCAGCTGCACTGGGTTTTAGTGCATATTCATTTACCTGTCATTCCCTTTGCTTTTTCACATGATCCTCAGTTTAGCGCTGGTGATACTTTTGTTTTTAATTACTTCTTGTAGAGGGAAAAAAGTTATACCACCCACTCTCCCTCTTTGTATTGTTGTGGAAATTTTAAGATGTATTTAATATGTATTGTCATAGTGTCTCCCAGTGTTAGTTCTCCCGCAACCCGCTCTAAAGAGCTGACTGGGGCAGACTGACGTTGGTTGAGACCCGTCTGGTAGTGGAAAAATGTCTTAAGGTTGGAGATGATGTTTGCAGAGTGGGGATATGCCCACAGACGAAGGGCCCTCTGTGTATTAGCGCAGACGATCGTCGAGGGGGGGAATATGTTCGCTCTGCAAGGACATTATTGGTTATAGGAGGATGTGTTCTCTTGTCTCTGCTATGCCTGATCAGCATGGTTGGGATTTGTAGCGCATGCCTGCAGATAGCCTCCCTTCCACAAGCAATAATAGTATAATCCGAGTATGCGCTGTTCTCTGGAATAGCTCAAAATAAGGATTCCTATCAGCGGTAAAACGGGAGTCTTGGGTTTGTTCTGACCAGAGATGGCGTCCATGATTGTTTAGCTCACATTCACCCTGTCTCTGCTCAGACACACCCATCAGAATCCTTTAATTGTATTGTATTGTGTTGTATTCATGTATTGTATTGTATCCTTTAGCTGTATTCCTTATATGGTCACCTTCCTGTGTGGAGGGGACATCCTGTGATGTCCCTTCTCATGGAGGACGTGATTGGCTGCTGCATCCATCACTTCCTGTTTGTGAGATCTTTTGTGATAATAAAAAGAACCAGTGTGGGGCTCGGCGGGCAGTGATGTTGGCCTTGCGGAGATGAACATAACAGTCTGGTGAGTCTTGACTTGAATGAATGGGTAAGCGAACGAATGGTGAGTGAACTTTTAGCTTGAGATGCATTATATCATAAGACGAAGGGTGTGCTTATTAGCACAAGGAGAAATGGCTGTCTGCTCTGCAAACAACCTATTTTTCCCGGACATGTGGCGAGCCAGGTAGGTGCTATGGCCTTCTTGAGCATCAGATCAGCAGAGAGGGAGAATGGATGCACGTTCTGATGCTCGGGGAGGCTATGCTTTACAAAAGAACAAAATTTCCGTCTTTTTTAAATAATGCTGGAAGAAATCGTATGTGTGATTTTGGCATGGATCGTTTGTCTGTTGTATGAGAGATGTAAGAGATGACTGTTGTGTGTATGTGTAAGTGTGTGTGTGTGTGAATCTATGAATTTTGTATGGTGTTTAGCTGACTAGATTGAAGTTGTGTAGAGATAGCTGTTTGGAAAATTGTAAATTGCATGAGTCTTGTAGAGTGTGTAGCTGATTTAAAATTTTAGTTAAAATGTTTGCTGCCATGCGGCTTGGGGGATGGGCGGCCAGGATGGCTGGCCCATTGCTTACAATGGAGAATGTTTTATGTTGGAGAGGCGACGCCCTGAGGGAAGGGAACTCTGATGTTCTGAGCAGGTATGCAGACAGGATTGTACTGTGTGTGTGTGTGGAAGCTGATGCCACAGTGAGGATATGAACTTTTGTAAGTGCTCATGTGGTGTCTCAGGTAAGTGGCTTTGTGGAGAAATATTTTAGTTTTCTAGTGAAGAAATGCTGGTTTTGGCAGGAAAAAACTGCATTTGGCGGCCATCTTGTTGTCTGCCATGCGGCCATGGTCGTCGGCGGCCATTTTGAGAGGTGCAGTCTGTTTGGCCTGTGGGTCATCCTATAGGGGAAGGTGCAGCCACATTTCCTTTGGGTGTGATACCATGTGACTGTGCTGTGGAATTCGTCGGCTATCTTGCTGGTGGAATTTCTCAGCCTTCAGGGCAGATTTCGATGTTTGGTGCGAATTGAGTAGTGCGGTCTTTTCTGTGTTGGAATCTGGTGGACGCCACTTTTGTTTTCCTTTGTGTTTGTGTAGTACGGTCTGCCCTGATTAAAAAAGGTGATTTAGAGGCGCAGTTCTTGTTAGCGTTTTTATCTGGGAGAACCCACATTTTGAAGGATTTTTTGCTTTATACAGTTTAGCCTGTAAATCATCCCAGAGTGGTGAGACACGGGGGTGACATACTGAGAAACTGTTTTGTTTAATGTTAAACTCTCTAGTTTAAATTGTTTTTCTAAGCATCGCCTCTGTTTTCCTTTAAGTGAATGTAAGCTCTTGTAGGTTAGCTGACTTTGCAGTGTAAGAGTGCCGATTTTTGAATTGAATTTGGTTTTTACACTGAATTTCAATAGATTGTAAGACTAACTTTAACTGAGTTTTTGTACACAGCGGTGTGTGTTTTTATTTTTTTAAATGTTTGGAAATCTCTCAGAGGGCAATTCATGCCCCTCCCCCATCGTTTTCGGGTTTTATCGTTTCAGCTGCATCTTTTATTGTATAGCTTGCGGTAGGAAAGAAAGGCTTTCAGTTTAAAGTGATCTGCCTGCCCAGGGGCTGAGGGGGATCAACTCCCATTTTCAGTGGGGGGGGGGGGGGGTTATTTTGCCCTTTCCTGAACTAAAGGTGTTATGTTTTTTTAAACAGAAAAAAACGCATGAATTTCAGTTTTGGCTTTTTGTTGCAGGAGTTTGTATTTAGATCTTGAAACTTGTGGTTTGACTTCCGAGTCAAGGCGGATCCCATCCCATTTGAAAAATGGGGGTTTATTCCATCATTTCCTTTGCCAAGTTTTAAAAAAAAAAATTGTTGAAATATATATAATGTTAGCCATGGATTTTTTTGGTGTCTTGATAGACATGGAAATGGGGCTCCCCCTCCCCCTCCCTCTTCCTGTCCATTGATGTGAAATAAACCAGTTTGGGGTTTTAAGAGCTGAGCATGCAACAGGAAGTTCTTTTCAGCATTTTATGCATCCATAGGAGGTTGGTGGGAGGAGCTTGGGGTCTTCTGAAAGGTGAGCAATGAGATTTTTGCTGGGAAGGACAATGGAAAACATTTTGGCATTTGAAAGAGTGTTTTATATTTTGTTCCAGTTTTGTGAAGTTTTATACTGTAAATACAGGTTTGGGTAGAAAGAAAACAGGGGGACATCACCATATTGTTGTAAAATCTAGATGCAGGTAGAAAGAAGCCATAATATTGTTTTGAATAGTGGAGGATTTCATGGTGCTTTGTAGTTTGTCTGACAAACACGTTTAGAAGGCTGTATATCGTGAGACAGGTCGGGCCGTGTAGAATAATCGGAATTCCTGTGCGCAATTGTATTAGCATAAACGTGAGGAGTAGTACGCTAACAGCCCTGTTCAGGCCGTGTATAAAAATCGGGAAGCAGGGGTCGATTATGGTGATAAATGCGCAAACCATAGCCACTCCGAAAATAAAGCGCAGGGTTCTCTGGATGCAGAGTTTGCCAAAAAAAGCGATTCGAATCGTCATGGGCAAATGTGCCGTCCATGCAGTGCACAAGTCAGACAGCTGCACCGCACATGAGGTCTGGGTTTGGGGCTCCGGAAATGAGACCCCTTAAAGGATGACATATATGTTCAGAGGGTACAGTAAGGTGTATTCCTTTGGAAGGTACTTTTGCTGGAGGTACGAGACCTCAGAATAAAGGTACCTTGGATGTAGTTCAGATGTGGCTTCAGAAATCTGTAATGATGAGTGCGTTGATGGAGGTGTAGTACACGCTTTTGTGATTCTCAGAGGAGGAACTGTGGTTAAAATTCTCATGCCCGTTTGTTTGAACTTTGTATGAAGTATAAGAAAAGAGGGGGTGGAGGCGCCAACTAAAATAATCCTACTGTGATAAATAATGTAAGTATAGTATATATACTTACAGGTTCACTTGCAAATGATGTCCATCAAGGATGGGGGTGTTCTGAGGTCTGTTGGTGCCGCTCTGCTGGCTCTGGCAATGTTCCCCTCGGCCGTGAGGTGCAGGAGATGTAGATTTTCGTTTACACTGGCTTCTCTGCGGTGTCACATGACAGGAAGCTTCACGCTATCCAGTCTAGAACGCATAACCAGAAGTGATGTTATACAGCAGGGCGGTCCTCCAAACATAGAGTGGGACGTTTGGAGGACCGCCCTGCTTTATGACATCACTTCCGCTCCCGCGTTCCAGACTGGATAGCGTGGAGCTTCCTGTCATGTGACACCGCAGAGAAGCCAGTGTAAACGAAAATCTACATCTCCTACACCTCACGGCCGAGGGGAACATTGCCAGAGCCAGCAAAGCGGCACCAACACACCTCAGAACACCCCCATCCTCGATGGACATCATTTGCAAGTGAACTTGTAAGTATATATACTATACTTACATTATTTATCACAGTAGGATTATTTTAGTTGGCGCCTCCACCCCCCTCTCTTCTTATACTTCTTGCTGACAGAGGACATGGACACCCTCTGAGGATGGCTGCCTCCTCTTGTTTTTTAATATACAGATTGACTTAGAAGTGCCATTAGAGCCACAATTACATTAATTTTAAAGGCATCACATCGCTAGGAGCGCCGAAATCCCCCCCCCCTTTCTATGAATTGAACTTTGTATGGCTGGTCCATGCTAGGGTTTCGAGCTGCTCTCATGTTTTTCCCATTGTATTTTCTTCAATTGCTGAAAGAGTGAAGGTAGAATTCTGGCTGTTGTTGTTTTTTTAATTTTGGAAACCATGAAGTATCTACCCGCATTTGTATCTGAATGTTTGTATGTAGGGATGAGCTTCATGTTCGAGTCGAACCCATGTTCGAGTCGAACATCGGCTGTTCGATCGTTCGACAAGGATCGAACATTATGGGCCGTTCGCGCCAAATTCGAGTGGTGCGTCACGGCCCGTAATTCACTGTGGCATCGCAGTGCATTGCTCGCTGATGATTGGCCAAGCATGCACTATGACCCGCATGCTTGGCCAATCACAGCGCAGAAAAAACGGAGAGCAATAATTGGCCAAAGCCAGGGTGGCTTTGGCCAATTATGGCTCAGGGGGTTTAGTACATGCCCCACACTATATAAGGCCGCCGGCTTGGCGGCCTTGTGTAGTGTGTTGGAGTTGTGAAACAAGAGTTTACAGAGACAGACAGTGTCATTTATATTGAGTTAGATAGAGCAGGCAGGCGAGTCAGCTAGCTGTAGTTACTGTGTAGAGGATATATATTCATCCTAGGTGTTGTATATATATTTATACACTGTATTGAGTTTAGCTAGATCCGTTCCTGTTAGTCTTTATACTGTGACAGGCAGGCAGGTGATTGTGCTAGCTGTAGACAGTCAGTGTTTCACTTAGTGTACTGTGTGCTTTGCATAGCATTCACCTAAAGCGTAACCTGAATACAGTTAGTGACTATTATAGTGGTGTTCTCATAATAAAACCACAAGCAGAGAGCTGAAAGTATTTTCAGTGTACTGTGTCCTTTGCACAGTTTTCATCTAAAACTAACTGAAAACAATTGCTGCTTTTCCCATACTAACACCACAGCAGGCCATTAGTATGTCTGGAAGGCAAACAATGAGAGGCAGACAGTCACAAGGCAATAAAAGAGGGCAAGCAGGCTCTGTGTCTAGAGGCAACAGTGCTGCTGGTCATGGACACAGTGCATCCTCATCAGCACGTGGCCGTGGGAAACACTTGTCCTTCTTTTCGGCAGCTGGCCAAGTTGAGCCGCAGCATGCCCAAGACTTGGTAAAGTGGATGACCAAGCCGTCCTCCTCATCCTCATCCTCTCTCACCCAGGCTCAGGGTACTTTGTCTGGCAAAGCAGCTGCCAAAGCGGCCTCTTCCCTTGGCTCAATGGCATCAGTCACTCCTTCCCTAGCCCCACCATGTCCTCCTGAGGAGTCCCCCGAACTGTTTGACCACAGTGTTGGGTACATACTCCAGGAGGATGCCCAGCTTTTTATAGGCTCCGATGATGGAACCCAGCTGGAGGAAGGCAGTAACGTGAGCTCAGAGAGAGGGGGTAGTAACGTGAGCCCAGAGAGAGGGGGTGCCCAACAAGGTCAGCTATCTGGCAGTCATGTTCCCCCAGCTGCAGCACACTGCCAGATTGGCTCCAGTGATGAGGAGCGAGGGGATGATGAGGTCACTGACTCCACGTGGGTGCCTGATATGAGAGAGGAGAAGGAGGAGGCACATCTCCAACGAGGCAGGATGACCTCCAGGGGCCAGCTTAATGGCAGCACACCGACTGCATCACACCGCAGAGCTCCGCATGTACAGGGCGCTGCTGTCTCTGAGCGTTATTCCAAAAGTTATTTGGTGTGGGCCTTTTTTCAGAAGAGTGCAGCAGATCGCACCGTTGCCATTTGCAACATATGTCTAAAGCGTACCTCGCATGGCCAAAACATCAGCTGCTTGTGCACCACGTGCTTGACCAGACATATGTCGATCTGCCATGCAGTCCGTTGGCAAGCACACCTAAAAGACCCACACCAAAGAACAAGGCGGACCTCTCCTTGCTTCTCATCAGCTGGGATCTCCAACCCCACTATAACTTCAGTCCTCTCTGAAACCTGCACTGAGAGGAATGAAGGTGTAGAATTAGGTGTGTCACAGCCAAGTACTTGCGGGCAATCTGCTATCGGTACACCGACGTCCGATTGTACCAGGCAAATTTCCGTGCCCCAGCTGCTGCACCACCGAAAGAAGTTCGCTCCCAGCCATCCACATGCCCAGTGGTTGAATGCTAGCTTGGCTAAATTACTAGCACTTCAACTGCTGCCTTTTCAGTTGGTAGATTCTGCCCCCTTCCATGAGTTTGTGTAATGTGCGGTTCCTCAGTGGCAGGTTCCCAAACGCCACTTTTTCTCACAGAAGGCGATTTCGGCTCTCTACCGGCATGTGGAAGGCAATGTCTTGGCCTTGCTGGACAGATCGATCAGCGGTAAGGTGCATATTACCGCTGACTCATGGTCCAGCAGGCATTGACAGGGACGTTACTTATCTTTCATGGCGCATTGGGTGACTCTGCTGGCAGCTGGGAAGGATGCAGGACAAGGTGCAGAAGTGTTGGAGGTTGTTGCACCACCACGCCTCCAAAATGTTACTACTGGTGATTCTGACACACCTCTCTCCTCCACCCCCTCCTCTTCTTCTTCCTCCATGGCCTCTTCCTGTGCTGATTTGTGCTCGGAACCAGCGGTGCTCCGTAGGCGTTCAAGGGGCTACGCCAGTGCGCAGGCAAAAAGATGCCATGCGGTGCTCGAGCTGGTGTGCTTGGGGGACAAGAGCCACACTGGGGCAGAGATTCTGTCAGCTCTGCAGGGTCAGGCTCAGAGGTGGTTGACACCACACCAGCTTAAAGTGGAGTTCCACCCAATTGTTTTACTTTTTTTTATTCCACTCCTCACCCCCTTACATGCCACATTTGGCATGTCATTTTTTTGGGGGGGGAGTGGGGGCTTCAGTAGGAGTGGGACTTCCTGTCCCACTTCCTCCTTCCGCCCTGGAGCCGCCTAGGCGATACGTCATATCGCCTTGTGGCGGCTCCTCCCCGTAGGCGATCACCTGGGACATGACAGGTCCCAGGCGATCGCCTGTCCACTCACAGAGCGCTGCGCCGTTCGTGCATGCGCAGTGAGTGCCCGGCCGTGAAGCCGAAAGCTGTCACGGCTGGGTGCCCATACTGTGAATGGACGCGCCGGCGGAGGAGGGGGGAGAGGAGCGGAGCTCCAGGCGGCTCGCGGCACTTTTTGTAGCTGCTGACTTTTAATAAACATAAAAAAAGGGTGGAACTCCGCTTTAAGCCAGGAAAGGTAGTTTCCGACAATGGCACCAACCTCCTCTCCGCCCTCCGACAGGGACAACTGACCCATGTGCCCTGTTTGGCTCATGTCCTTAACTTGGTGGTGCAGCGGTTCTTGGGCAGGTACCCGGGCTTACAGGAGGTCCTGAAGCAGGCCAGGAAACTCTGTGGTCATTTCCGTCGGTCATATAATGCCAGTGCTCGGCTGGATGAGCTGCAAGAGGATTACAACCTGCCCAAGAACCGCCTAATCTGTGACATGCCCACCAGGTGGAACTCTACGTTGGCCATGCTGCAGCGGCTGCACACACAGCAGAGGGCCATCAATGAGTATCTGTTGCAATATGGCATCAGGACAGGGTCAGGGGAGCTTGGATTTTTCTCCCCACGCCAGTGGGCCATGATCAGGGATGCATGCACTGTCCTGGCACCATTTGAGGAGGCCACGAGGATGGTGAGCAGTGACAGTACATGCATCAGTGACACTGTCCCTCTTGTCCACCTGTTGGAGCACACGCTGCGTGGAATAATGGACAGGGCACTTGAGGCAGAACAGAGGCAGGAAGAGGAGGACTTCCTTACCTCTCAAGGCCCCCTTTATCCAGACACTGTTCCTGATGGCCCAGCTATCACACAGTAAGAGGACAAGGAGGAGGAGGATTGTGTCAGCATGGAGGTGGAGACTAGCACTCAGCATCAGCAGCGGTCTTCAAGGGATCAATTACAGTCCCAAGACACCCATGGACTTGTACGTGGCTGGGAGGAGGTGGCTGCGCATCATGTCGTCCTTAGTGACCCAGAGGACTCTGCACCGAATGCCTCAGCAAACCTATGCTGCATGGCCTCCCTGATCCTGCAAAGCCTGCGTAAGGATCCTCGTATTTGTGCAATCAAGCAGAGGGATCATTACTGGCTGGCAACCCTCCTTGACCTACGTTACAAGGGTAAGGTTGCGGACCTTATCTTGCCGTCGCAGAGGGAGAAGAGGATGAAGCATCTTCGGGAGGCCTTGCAGAAAGGTCTGTGCAACGCGTTCCCAGAGACTGGGAGGTTACAAATTTCTGGTCCTGGACAACGTGTTGCTGAGGCTTCAGTCAGTCAAAGAAGGAGCGGTGGAGAAGGTGGCCGTCTGACCGATGCGTTCAGACAATTTTTTAGTCCGCAGCCCCAAGGTATGATCGGTTCCAGCAACCATCGCCAGTGTCTGGTTTACATGGTGCAGGAATACCTAGGGGCAAGATCAGACTTGGATACCTTTCCCACCGAAAATCTTCTGGGTTACTGGGTCTTGAGGATGGATCACTGGCCAGAACTTGCACAGAATGCAATTTGAGATACTGGCCTGTCCTGCATCCAGCGTTCTTTCGGAACGCACATTCAGTTTTGCTGGAGGCTTTGTAACCAATCACAGGGTGCGCCTGTCAACCGACTCGGTCGATCAACTGACTTTCATAAAAATTAATCAGTCTTGGATCACCACCAGCTACCAAGCACCTGATGCTGATGTAACAGAATAATTTTCTTTGAAATGTCAGATCCCTTTAAGACTGCCTATGCTGATGCAGAGTGACTATCCTGTTATGCTGAGTGACTATCCTCTTCCTCCTCAATAATCATGCTGATAGCTTGAAAGAACATTTTTAGTTCTGGGCACCGCCACCAGTGGCTAAGGCCCAATTTTTCAGCCCCTGTTTAACAGGGGCGTGTATTTACAATTTTTGATGCAATGCTTTGCAGCAGGGCTCATTGTTTTGCTCCAAGTACAGTATCTGTGAGGGGTTGCAGTGTTGTGGCACCAGCACCAGTGCCTAAGGCCCAATTTTTCAGCCCCTGTTGGCAGACTGACGTTGGTTGAGACCTGTTTGATAGTGGAAAAACGTCTTAAGGTTGGAGATGATGTTTGCAGAGTGGGGATATGCCCACCGACGAAGGGCCCTCTGTGTATTAGCGCAGACAATCGTTGAGGGGGGAATATGTTTGCTCTGCAAGGACATTATCGGATGTGCGCTCTTGTCTATGTCTGATCAGCATGGCCGGGATTCGTAGTGCACGCCTGCAGATAGCCTCCCTTTCACAAGCAATAATAGTATAATCCGAATGTGCTCTGTTCTCTGGAATAGCGCAAAATAAGGATTTCTATCAGCGGTAAAACGGGAGTCTTGGGTTTGTTCTGACCAGAGATGGCATCCATGTTTGTTTAGCTCCTACAACCTATTTTACCCGGACAGTATGACAACAGAGTTATGTTACAGTATGGTTGCTAACAGCAGCTTAATGGGTTACAGTGTATTTATGGGTCAGTGGAAAAGTGGGATGGCTACAAAATGGGGGGCCATCTCATTGTATGGTGCTTCCTCATTTTTGGTGTTGACTATTTTCTAGGGGCTCAGTCTCTTGGGAAAACAAAACATTGCCAATTTGGAGCTGTCCTTGTGCTGAAGGGGTGTGAGTATCTGCTACTCCCACCTGTCAATCCCTCCACTGGCATCTGCTCACCCAACAAATTAAATTCTAAATACTAACAACTACTTACAAAGCCATCCACAACTTAGCCCCTAGATACATCACTAGCCTAGTCTCTAAATACCAACCTAATCGTTCTCTTCGTTCCTCTCAAGATCTCCTGCTCTCTAGCTCCCTCGTCACCTCCTCCCATGCTCGCCTCCAAGACTTTCCCAGAGCCTCTCCAATTCTATGGAACTTCTTACCCCAATATGTCCATTTATCTCCTACTCTATTAGCTTTAAGACGATCCCTGAAAACCCTCCTCTTCAGAGAAACCTATCCTACCCACACCTAACTGTATTTTCATTTTCTCCATCAGCTCATCCCCCACAGTTAGTTTGTTTCACTTAAACCTCCCTAGGTTGTAAGCTCTAATGAGCAGGGCCCCCTGATTCCCCCTGTATTGAATTGTATTTTAACTGTACTGTCTGTCCTCATGTTGTAAAGTGCTGCGCAAACTGTTGGCGCTATATAAATCCTGTATTATAATAATATTAGTTAAGCCCTAGGGCTAGCAGAGACCAAAAACACCCCTCTTGGTAACCAACAGTTGTCATGTTATTTAGCAGCTACAGTCGATTTGTTCTGTACTGAATTGTTTATTTTTTTAAACAATACATTTTTTATTGAATTTTCAACAATAACAGTTAAAAAAATATATATACAAAAAAATAAAGGCATAAAGAAACGGTCTAATAGTTACATTATTTGCCTAGTAGGGCCTAGCAGCATTAAGGAATTCCAGTTCAACAGTTATATAGTACAAATTAAAGAGATGGCAGCTATTTTAATACATATACCACTAAGTTAGCAGAACCGAGTGTCAAGTGTACCAATCCACCCATGCCTTCCAGTTTTTATCAAAGGAGGAGCAAGAGGCTATTCTAGCCGCTTGACGACCGACTCACACCGATATACGTCAGCAGAATGACACATACAGGCAGATTAACTTACCTGTACATCACCTTTTAGATGTGGCATTGTGGGCGTGCTCGCCGCTGCGAGCTCAGTGAGTGTGATCGCTGTTGTGGAGATTTTTATGGAGATGTATTTAATATGTATTGTCATAGTGTCACCCAGTGTTAGTACTTCCGCAACCCGCTCTAAAAGAGCTGATTGGGGTAGTCTGAGGCTGGTTGAATCCCGTCTGATAGGGGAAAACGTTTTGAGGTTGGAATGTGATGTTTGCAGGGTGCGGATATGTCCACCAATGGGGGCCCTCTGTGCATTAGCATGGACGATCGTTAAGGGGGGGATATGCTCGCTCTGCAATGACATCATTGGTTATAGGCGGATGGGCGCTCTTGTCTCTGCTATGTCTGATCAACATTGGTTGGAATTCGTAGCATGCGTCTGCAGATAGCCTCCCTCCCCCATTCAATAATAGTATAATCTTAATATGCGTTATTCTATGGAATAGCGCAGAATAAGAATTCCTATCAACGGTAACTTTAGCCATCCTACATTATTGTATTCATGTATGACATCTCCTGTTGGAAGGAATGTCCAGGTATTGTCATTTTCCTGTGAGGAGGGAACATCCTGTGAGGTTCCCGCCCATGGGGGAGGGGATTGGTTGCTGCAGCCAATCACCTCCTGTGTGAGATCTTTTGAGTTTAATAAAAGCCTATGATTAGGCGTCGGCTAGGGAGTCTATGCTGGAATGGCCTGATGAGAAGATAAGACCTGTGTTGGTGGTTTCCTTGATTGAATGATGGAATGAACGGTGAGTGGATTTTAGCAAACTTAGGCTAAAGATAGCATTATTGCAAAAAGATGGAATCTAAAGTGAGTGCTTAGGTAGCACAGGAAATATAGGCTGTGTGCTCTGTAAACAGCAGCCTGGAATTCCACAACAGTAATGGCGACTCACGGTTGGGACCAATTGCGGCCTCTTTGAGCATCAGATCAGCAGAGGAGGAGAGTGGACCTGCGATGTGATTGATGCGTAAAGAGGCTGTACTTTGAAACGAAAAAAAAAAAATTTTTGTCTTTTTGAAATCATGCTTTAAGTTTGCAGCGTGTGCATGTGTGTGTGTGATTTTGTCATGGATCGTATGCCTGTGAATTTGATTGTGTGTGGGTATGCCTGGGTGTGCCTGGATGTTTGTGTGAGAGAAGCTGAAAATGGCTGCCCCCATGAGGTTTAGTGGGGGCAGGGCTTGCCCACTGTTTTGTGTTGCAGGGGCTTTGCCCTGAGGGAAAGAAACTCTGAGCAGACATGCAGGCAACAATATACTGTATGTGTGTGGTGTTTGTGATTTCTATGAAAAATAGAAATGGTTAGATTGTGATTTTTGCCTTTATAGGGGACAAAGACACATGTCCCCATAAGTGTAAAAATATTTTAACAAAAGTGTTTGGTTTTAAAGTTGAAAATTCCTGCCGCATATTCAAGTGGCCAGGCATTGTTGGAAGCCAGACAATAGTAGCTGTTTGTTGAAAGGAATACGCCCTTTGAGTGGTTGCAGGCTGTTTTGGATGCTAGCATTGAGGAGGTATGTCTCTGCAATGGCTTTGTTATGGAAGCTGAGGCCACTGTGTGTAAACTTTAGGTAGAGAAAAGTGGTGAATATCTCAGAGTATATGAACTTAGAGAAATGAATATGTTTTTAATATTGTCATGTAACTCACATTTATTGAATGTGCTGTTTAGTTGGCAAAAGGGAGGCTAAGTTTGTAAGTGTACATGTGGTCCTTGTAGAGTGTAGCTGACACCTTTTTCAGTGGATTTTGATGATAATTTAGAAAAGTTTCAATGGTGTAGTCAGTCTTTGTGGAGAAAAACATTTTTGATTTTCTTTTAAAGAGATGCTGGTTTTGGCGGGAAAAAGTAATGGCGCCATTCTTGGCTTTTGTTAGCCTTGCAGGTTTGTCTGCCATTTTGAGGCACAGTTTTTCCTTAGCCTGTGGGTATCCTATAAGGGAAGGTGCAGCCACCTTTCTTTTGGGCACTATACCATGTGGCATTCATCTGCTATTTCGCTGGTGGAATTTCTCAGCCTTTGGGGCAGATTTTGATGTTTGGTGCGAATATAGTGCGATCTTTTCTGTGTTGGAACCTGTTAGAGGCAATTCGTGTTTTTCTTTGTGTAGGGGAACCAATGTGGTGTTCATTGTGACGTCCCATGCTGGTTTTGGCAGGAAAAATTGCATGCGTCAATGGCGCAATTTTTGTTGTCCATGAGGTGCTGTGGTGGGTCATCCACCATTTTGTAGTCCTGGCTTGTCGGCCATATTTAGAGACGTTTACAGTTTGAGATAGGAAGTTCCAGTTTAGCAAACACGACTCCTGAATATGCTGTATTGGCATTTGTTGATCGGCGCAGTTTTCTTATGTTTTATGCGTTTACAGTTTGACCTGTGCACTGCTGGGAAGAGTAGTGAGACACCAGGGGGACATACTGAGAGACTGGTTTTTGTTTAATGAATTCGCTGGTTTAAATTGTTTTTCTAATCATCGCCTTTTGAGCAATGATGTGTTTTTATGTTTAAATATTTGGGAGTTTCCCAGAGAGCAATTCATTTTTTTGGAACTTGTACTGTATAGCCATCTTTTGGCAGGAGTTTGTATTTTGAGTCCCAACTTATGGTCTGACTTCCAGGGAATGTGGGTCAGGGGGGATTCCCTCCCATTTGCAAAGGGGGGTTTTACTCCATCATTTCCTTGACAAGGTTTTAAATGGTTGAAATATATAATGTGTAGCCATGGATTTTTTTGGAGTCTTGATAGACAAGGCTAAGGCCTCCCCTCCCCCTCCCTCTTCCTGAACAATTGATATGTAAATAAACCAGTTTGGTTTTTTAAGTAGCTGAGCATAACCGGAAGTTTCTTTTCAGCATTTATATATCAGCAGAAAGTTAGTGGGAGGAGCTTGGGGTTTTTAAAGGTGAGCAATGAGATTTGTGTCTGGAAGGAAAATGGAAAGCATTTTGGCGTTTAAAAGTGTTTTATATTTCGTTCCAGTTTTGTGAAGTTTTGTACTGTAATACAGTTTTGGGTAGAGAGTAGGGATGAGCTTCGTGTTCGAGTCGAACATACGTTCGACTCGAACATCGGCTGTTCGATCGTTCGACGAAGATCGAACGATTTGGGCCGTTCGCGCCAAATTCGAGTGACGCAAACGGCCCACAATGCACTACGCCATCGCAGTGTCATCCAGGCGCTGTGATTGGCCAAGCATGCACTGTGACCCCGCATGCTTGGCCAATCACAGCGCCGGCAGCGAGGAGAGCAATGATTGGCCACAGGCAGGATGCCTGTGGCCAATTATTGCTGAGGGGGTTTAGTACACGCCCCACACTATAAAAGGCCGCCAGCACGGCGGCCTAGTGTAGTGTGTTCCGGAGCAGGGATAGAGCAGCATAGGCAGGGACAGTGACTTTTATTTCTTTCTTGCTTAACCTGGATTCCTTTAGTTTAGGGAAAGAGAAGGATAGGTAGGGAGAGTGTCAGTGTGTTTTGTGCTTGTGCTATATTGTGCTTAAAAAAAACATTTTTTCTAGGGACAGAAAACTGTAGGTAGGGAGAGTGTGTAAGTTTCTTTCACTGTCAAAGTCCTTGTTTCCAGGGACCTGGAAGGACAGTGAGTGAATTCTCCTTGTGCTATATTGTGCTTAAAAAAAACATTTTTTCTAGGGACAGAAAACTGTAGGTAGGGAGAGTGTGTCAGTTTCTTTCACTGTCAAAGTCCTTGTTTCCAGGGACCTGGAAGGACAGTGAGTGAATTCTCCTTGTGCTATATTGTGCTTAAAAAAAACATTTTTTCTAGGGACAGAAAACTGTAGGTAGGGAGAGTGTGTCAGTTTCTTTCACTGTCAAAGTCCTTGTTTCCAGGGACCTGGAAGGACAGTGAGGTAATTCTCCTTGTGCTAAATTGTGCTTAAAAAAAACATTTTTTCTAGGGACAGAAAACTGTAGGTAGGGAGAGTGTGTCAGTTTCTTTCACTGTCAAAGTCCTTGTTTCCAGGGACCTGGAAGGACAGTGAGGTAATTCTCCTTGTGCTAAATTGTGCTTAAAAAAAACATTTTTTCTAGGGACAGAAAACTGTAGGTAGGGAGAGTGTGTCAGTTTCTTTCACTGTCAAAGTCCTTGTTTCCAGGGACCTGGAAGGACAGTGAGGTAATTCTCCTTGTGCTAAATTGTGCTTAAAAAAAACATTTTTTCTAGGGACAGAAAACTGTAGGTAGGGAGAGTGTGTCAGTTTCTTTCACTGTCAAAGTCCTTGTTTCCAGGGACCTGGAAGGACAGTGAGGTAATTCTCCTTGTGCTAAATTGTGCTTAAAAAAAACATTTTTTCTAGGGACAGAAAACTGTAGGTAGGGAGAGTGTGTCAGTTTCTTTCACTGTCAAAGTCCTTGTTTCCAGGGACCTGGAAGGACAGTGAGGTAATTCTCCTTGTGCTAAATTGTGCTTAAAAAAAACATTTTTTCTAGGGACAGAAAACTGTAGGTAGGGAGAGTGTGTCAGTTTCTTTCACTGCCAAAGTCCTTGTTTCCAGGGACCTGGAAGGACAGTGAGGTAATTCTCCTTGTGCTAAATTGTGCTTAAAAAAAACATTTTTTCTAGGGACAGAAAACTGTAGGTAGGGAGAGTGTGTCAGTTTCTTTCACTGTCAAAGTCCTTGTTTCCAGGGACCTGGAAGGACAGTGAGTGAATTCTCCTTGTGCTAAATTGTGCTTAAAAAAACATTTTTTCTAGGGACAGAAAACTGTAGGTAGGGAGAGTGTGTCAGTTTCTTTCACTGTCAAAGTCCTTGTTTCCAGGGACCTGGAAGGACAGTGAGGTAATTCTCCTTGTGCTAAATTGTGCTTAAAAAAAACATTTTTTCTAGGGACAGAAAACTGTAGGTAGGGAGAGTGTGTCAGTTTCTTTCACTGTCAAAGTCCTTGTTTCCAGGGACCTGGAAGGACAGTGAGGTAATTCTCCTTGTGCTAAATTGTGCTTAAAAAAAACATTTTTTCTAGGGACAGAAAACTGTAGGTAGGGAGAGTGTGTCAGTTTCTTTCACTGTCAAAGTCCTTGTTTCCAGGGACCTGGAAGGACAGTGAGGTAATTCTCCTTGTGCTAAATTGTGCTTAAAAAAAACATTTTTTCTAGGGACAGAAAACTGTAGGTAGGGAGAGTGTGTCAGTTTCTTTCACTGTCAAAGTCCTTGTTTCCAGGGACCTGGAAGGACAGTGAGGTAATTCTCCTTGTGCTAAATTGTGCTTAAAAAAACATTTTTTCTAGGGACAGAAAACTGTAGGTAGGGAGAGTGTGTCAGTTTCTTTCACTGCCAAAGTCCTTGTTTCCAGGGACCTGGAAGGACAGTGAGGTAATTCTCCTTGTGCTAAATTGTGCTTAAAAAAAACATTTTTTCTAGGGACAGAAAACTGTAGGTAGGGAGAGTGTGTCAGTTTCTTTCACTGTCAAAGTCCTTGTTTCCAGGGACCTGGAAGGACAGTGAGTGAATTCTCCTTGTGCTAAATTGTGCTTAAAAAAAACATTTTTTCTAGGGACAGAAAACTGTAGGTAGGGAGAGTGTGTCAGTTTCTTTCACTGTCAAAGTCCTTGTTTCCAGGGACCTGGAAGGACAGTGAGTGAATTCTCCTTGTGCTATATTGTGCTTAAAAAAAACATTTTTTCTAGGGACAGAAAACTGTAGGTAGGGAGAGTGTGTCAGTTTCTTTCACTGTCAAAGTCCTTGTTTCCAGGGACCTGGAAGGACAGTGAGGTAATTCTCCTTGTGCTAAATTGTGCTTAAAAAAAACATTTTTTCTAGGGACAGAAAACTGTAGGTAGGGAGAGTGTGTCAGTTTCTTTCACTGTCAAAGTCCTTGTTTCCAGGGACCTGGAAGGACAGTGAGGTAATTCTCCTTGTGCTAAATTGTGCTTAAAAAAAACATTTTTTCTAGGGACAGAAAACTGTAGGTAGGGAGAGTGTGTCAGTTTCTTTCACTGTCAAAGTCCTTGTTTCCAGGGACCTGGAAGGACAGTGAGGTAATTCTCCTTGTGCTAAATTGTGCTTAAAAAAAACATTTTTTCTAGGGACAGAAAACTGTAGGTAGGGAGAGTGTGTCAGTTTCTTTCACTGTCAAAGTCCTTGTTTCCAGGGACCTGGAAGGACAGTGAGTGAATTCTCCTTGTGCTAAATTGTGCTTAAAAAAAACATTTTTTCTAGGGACAGAAAACTGTAGGTAGGGAGAGTGTGTCAGTTTCTTTCACTGTCAAAGTCCTTGTTTCCAGGGACCTGGAAGGACAGTGAGGTAATTCTCCTTGTGCTAAATTGTGCTTAAAAAAAACATTTTTTCTAGGGACAGAAAACTGTAGGTAGGGAGAGTGTGTCAGTTTCTTTCACTGCCAAAGTCCTTGTTTCCAGGGACCTGGAAGGACAGTGAGGTAATTCTCCTTGTGCTAAATTGTGCTTAAAAAAAACATTTTTTCTAGGGACAGAAAACTGTAGGTAGGGAGAGTGTGTCAGTTTCTTTCACTGTCAAAGTCCTTGTTTCCAGGGACCTGGAAGGACAGTGAGTGAATTCTCCTTGTGCTAAATTGTGCTTAAAAAAAACATTTTTTCTAGGGACAGAAAACTGTAGGTAGGGAGAGTGTGTCAGTTTCTTTCACTGTCAAAGTCCTTGTTTCCAGGGACCTGGAAGGACAGTGAGGTAATTCTCCTTGTGCTAAATTGTGCTTAAAAAAAAACATTTTTTCTAGGGACAGAAAACTGTAGGTAGGGAGAGTGTGTCAGTTTCTTTCACTGTCAAAGTCCTTGTTTCCAGGGACCTGGAAGGACAGTGAGGTAATTCTCCTTGTGCTAAATTGTGCTTAAAAAAAACATTTTTTCTAGGGACAGAAAACTGTAGGTAGGGAGAGTGTGTCAGTTTCTTTCACTGTCAAAGTCCTTGTTTCCAGGGACCTGGAAGGACAGTGAGGTAATTCTCCTTGTGCTAAATTGTGCTTAAAAAAAACATTTTTTCTAGGGACAGAAAACTGTAGGTAGGGAGAGTGTGTCAGTTTCTTTCACTGTCAAAGTCCTTGTTTCCAGGGACCTGGAAGGACAGTGAGGTAATTCTCCTTGTGCTAAATTGTGCTTAAAAAAAACATTTTTTCTAGGGACAGAAAACTGTAGGTAGGGAGAGTGTGTCAGTTTCTTTCACTGTCAAAGTCCTTGTTTCCAGGGACCTGGAAGGACAGTGAGGTAATTCTCCTTGTGCTAAATTGTGCTTAAAAAAAAACATTTTTTCTAGGGACAGAAAACTGTAGGTAGGGAGAGTGTGTCAGTTTCTTTCACTGTCAAAGTCCTTGTTTCCAGGGACCTGGAAGGACAGTGAGGTAATTCTCCTTGTGCTAAATTGTGCTTAAAAAAAACATTTTTTCTAGGGACAGAAAACTGTAGGTAGGGAGAGTGTGTCAGTTTCTTTCACTGTCAAAGTCCTTGTTTCCAGGGACCTGGAAGGACAGTGAGGTAATTCTCCTTGTGCTAAATTGTGCTTAAAAAAAACATTTTTTCTAGGGACAGAAAACTGTAGGTAGGGAGAGTGTGTCAGTTTCTTTCACTGCCAAAGTCCTTATTTCCAGGGACCTGGAAGGACAGTGAGGTAATTCTCCTTGTGCTAAATTGTGCTTAAAAAAAACATTTTTTCTAGGGACAGAAAACTGTAGGTAGGGAGAGTGTGTCAGTTTCTTTCACTGTCAAAGTCCTTGTTTCAAGGGACAGAGAAGGACACCTGAAGGTAGCCCTTATTGCTTTTTTCCCATCTCCCTGCAGGCCATCTATTAGAATGTCTGGAAGGCAAACAAGGAGAGGCAGACAGTCAGGAGGCAATAAAAGAGGGCAAGCAGGCTCTGTGTCTGGGGGCAACAGTGCTGGTCGTGGACGCGGTGCATTGTCATCAGCACATGGCCATGGGACACGCTTGTCCTTCTTTTCGGCAGCTGGACATGTTGAGCCACATCATGCCGAAGACTTGGTAGAGTGGATGACCAAGCCCTCCTCCTCCTCCTCATCCTCTCTCACCCAGGCTCAGGGTACTGGAAAAGCAGCTGCCAAAGCGTCCTCTTCCCTGGTATCAATGTCAGACTCATCATCAGTCACTCCTTCCCTAGACCCACCATGTCCTCCTCCTGAGGAGTCCCCCGAACTGTTTCAGCACAGTGTTGGGTACATGCTCCAGGAGGATGCCCAGCGTTTCGAAGGGTCTGATGATGAAACCCAGCTAGAGGAAGGCAGTAGCGTGAGAGCAGACAGAGGGGATGCTCAAGAAGGACACCAATCTGGCAGTCATGTTCCAGCAGCTGCAGCATACTGCCAGATTGCCTCCAGTGATGAGGAGGGAGGTGATGATGAGGTCACTGACTCCACGTGGGTGCCTAATAGGAGAGAGGAGGAGGAGGAGGATGAGGAGGAGGCACATCTCCAACGAGGCAGGATGCCCTTTGGTGGCCAGCGTAAGGGCAGTACACCGACGGAATCACACCGCAGAGCTCCGCCTGTGCAGGGCGCTGCCTCTGCCCGTCATTCAAAAAGTTCTTTGGTGTGGGCCTTTTTTGAGGCTAGTGCATCAGATCGCACAGCTGCTGTTTGCAACATATGTCTCAAGCGTATATCGCGTGGCCAAAACATCAGCCGCTTGGGTACCACATGCCTGACCAGACATATGTTGACCTGCCATGCAGCTCGTTGGCAAGCCTACCTCAAAGACCCACACCAAAGAACAAAGCGGACCTCTCCTTGCACCGCATCAGCTGGGATCTCCAACCCCACTATAACTTCAGTCCTCTCTGAAACATGCACTGAGAGGAATGAAGGTGTAGAATTAGGTGTGTCACAGCCAAGTACTTGCGGCCACTCTGCTAGCAGTACACCGACGTCCGATTCTAGCAGGCAAATTTCCCTGCCCCAGCTGCTGGACCGTCGAAAGAAGTTCACTCCCAGCCATCCACATGCCCAGCGGTTGAATGCTAGCTTGGCTAAATTGCTAGCGCTTCAACTGCTGCCTTTTCAGTTGGTAGACTCGGCCCCCTTCCGTGAGTTTGTGCAATGTGCGGTTCCTCAGTGGCAGGTTCCCAAACGCCACTTTTTCTCACGGAAGGCTATTCCGGCTCTCTACCGGCATGTGGAAGGCAATGTCTTGGCCTCGCTGGACAGGGCGGTCAGCGGTAAGGTGCATATTACCGCTGACTCATGGTCCAGCAGGCATGGACAGGGACGTTACCTTTCTTTCACGGCCCATTGGGTCACTCTTTTGGCAGCTGGGAAGGATGCAGGACAAGGTGCAGTAGTGTTGGAGGTTGTCCCACCGCCACGCCTCCAAAATGCTACTACTGGTTGTGACACACCTCTCTCCTCCACCCCCTCCTCTTCTTCTTCCTCCATGGCCTCTTCCTGTGGTTTGTCCTATGAACCAGCGGTGCTCCGTAGCCGTTCACGGGGCTACGCAAGTACGCAGGCAAAAAGATGCCATGCCGTGCTTGCGCTGGTGTGTTTGGGGGACAGAAGCCACACTGGGGCAGAGGTCCTGTCTGCTCTGCAGGGCCAGGCCGAGAGGTGGTTGACGCCACGCCAGCTTAAGCCAGGAATGGTGGTTTGCGACAATGGCACCAACCTCCTCTCCGCCCTCCGACAGGGACAACTGACCCATGTGCCCTGTGTGGCTCACGTCCTTAACCTGGTGGTGCAGCGGTTCTTGGGCAGGTACCCGGGCTTACAGGATGTCCTGAGGCAGGCCAGGAAAGTCTGTGTGCATTTCCGCAGATCTTATAATGCCAGTGCTCGCCTGGCTGAGCTGCAAAAGGAGTTGAACCTGCCCAAGAACCGCCTTATATGTGACATGCCCACCAGGTGGAACTCAACGTTGGCCATGCTGCAGCGGCTGCACACGCAGCAGAGGGCCATCAATGAGTACCTGTGCGACTACGGCACCAGGACAGGGTCAGGGGAGCTTGGTTTTTTTTCTCCACGCCAGTGGGGCATGATCAGGGATGCATGCACTGTCCTGGCACCATTTGAGGAGGCCACGAGGATGGTGAGCAGTGACAGTGCATGCATCAGTGACACTGTACCTCTTGTCCACCTGTTGGAGCACACGCTGCGTGGAATAATGGACAGGGCACTTGAGGCAGAACAGAGGCAGGAAGAGGAGGACTTCCTTGCCTCTCAAGGCCCCCTTTACCCAGACAGTGTTCCTTCTGTCCCACCCATCGCACAGGAAGAGGAGGAGGAGGAGGAGGAGGAGGAGGAGGAGGAGGATTGTGTCAGCATGGAGGTGGAGGCTGGCACTCAGCATCATCAGCAGCAGTCTTTTAGGGATGATTTACAGTCCCAAGAAACCAGTGGACTTGTACGTGGCTGGGAGGAGGTGGCTGCGGATCATGTCGTCCTTAGTGACCCAGAGGACTCCGGAGCGAATGCCTCAGCAAACCTACGCTGCATGGCCTCCCTGATCCTGCAAAGTCTGCGGAAGGATCCTCGTATTCTTCGGATCAAGGAGAGGGACCATTACTGGCTGGCCACTCTCCTTGATCCACGGTACAAGGGTAAGGTTGCGGACCTTATGTTACCGTCGCAGAGGGAGCAGAGGATGAGACAACTCCGGGAGGCCTTGCAGAAAGGTCTGTGCAACGCGTTCCCAGAGACTGGGAGGTTACAAACTCCTGGTCCTGGACAACGAGTTGCTGAGGCTTCGGCCAGTCAAAGAAGGAGCGGTGGGGAAGGTGGCCGTCTGACCGATGCGTTCAGACAATTCTTTAGTCCGCAGCCCCAAAGTATGATCGGTTCCAGCAACCATCGCCAGCGTCTGATAAACATGGTGCAGGAATATCTAGGGGCAAGGTCAGACTTGGACACCTTCCCCACCGAAAATCCTCTGGCTTACTGGGTCTTGAGGATGGATCACTGGCCAGAGCTTGCACAGTATGCAATTGAGCTACTGGCCTGTCCTGCATCCAGCGTTCTTTCGGAACGCACATTCAGTGCTGCTGGAGGATTTGTCACGGATCACAGGGTGCGCCTGTCCACCGACTCGGTTGATCGACTGACTTTCATCAAGATGAACCAGTCTTGGATCACCACCAGCTACCACACACCTGATGCTGATATAACAGACTAATTGATTTTAACATGTCACATCCCTTCAAGACTGATGCTGATGCTGAGTGCCTGTGCTGTTATGTTGACTGGCTATCCTCCTCCTCCGAGTCCTCAATGATACGATTGATGATGATAGCTTGGAAGATCATTTTTGTTTATGGGTGCCGCCACCAGTGGCTAAGGCCCAATTTTTCAGCCCCTGTTTTACAGGGGCGTGTAATTACAATTTTTTTAGCAATAATTTGCCATAGGGCTCATTGCTGTGCTCCAAGTACAGTATCTGTGAGGGGTTGGAGTGTTGTGGCACCAGTGCCTAAGGCCCAATTTTTCAGCCCCTGTTTAACAGGGGCGTGTCATTACAATTTTTGAAGCAATACTTTGCAACAGGGCTCATTGCTGTGCTCCAAGTACAGTATCTGTGAGGGGTTGTAGTGTTGTGCCACCAGTGCCTAAGGCCCAATTTTTCAGCCCCTGTTCAACAGGGGCATGCAATTACAATTCTTGATCTAATAATTCACAGCAGGGTCCATTGCTGCACCCACCAAGAGTAACTCTGAGGGCTTACAGTCTTGTGGCAACGCCACCACCACCACCACCACGAAAGGCCCAATTTTTCAGCCCCTGTTCAAAAGGGGCATGTAATTACAATTCTTGATCTAATAATTCACAGCAGGGCCCATTGCTGCACCCACCAAGAGTAACTGTCAGGGCTTACAGTGTTGTGGCACCAGCACCACCATCAAAGCCCCAATTTTTACTACCACTGTTCAACAATTATATGTAATTAAAATTCCTGATATAATAGTTGACAGCAGGGCGTTCCAGCACCAACCAAGAGTAACTGAGTGCTTACAGTGTTGTGCCAACACCAACAACTAAGGGGCCTATTTCTGCAGAGTATATACGGCAGGTCCCTACTTTCAAACATCCAACTTACAAACGACTCCTACTTGCAAACGAAAGAAGACAACAGGAAGTGAGAGGAAATCTACCCCTAGAAAGGAAAATTCTCTCCTGTAAGAATAAATATGGGAGAAAGGGGTCTCATCTGTACTGATGCTTTATCAGCAATCCTTGTTTCAAGAAAAACACCACATTTCAAAAACAGTTGTCATTGGGACGGAAAGTGAGGTGAAATGTTCTGAACAGGGGCACAGACAGCAAAACAAATGTTACAGGGGTGATAACCCTTACCTATGTTTCCCAAAAAGTTTAAAAATAGATTTTTGGGCTGGAGCTACACTTCAACAATGTACCTGTTCAAATTTACAAACAGATTCTACATAAGAACAAACCTACAGTCCCTGTCTTGTATGCACCGCCTGTATACGGCTGTTCAGAGTATATAGGGCCTTTTTTATTTTATGTGCGGGGTTCCCCTTAATATCCATACAAGACCCAAAGGGGCTGGTAATGGGCTGGGGTAGGGGGGGGTCATGGGGTAGCTATGCCATTTTTCTTAAAGAATTTCATCCATATTACCGGGACCAGACATTACATTAAAGCCGCAAGCAGTTTTAAATGGCTTTTTTTTCCTTTAGAAGTGTCATTTTGTGCAGGGACAGTTCTAAACACGGGAAACACGTGGCACTTCACAGGCATACTTTAGACACCCCCCAGGTACGATATTTAAAGGAATATTTGACTTTTTTTTTTCACTTTATGCATCATTAAAATGACTGCTCCCGAAAAACGACCGTTTTTAAAACTTCTTTTTGCATTGATACATGTCCCCTGGTGCACAACCCGGGTTCCCAAACCCTATTTATGACAATAACATGCATAATAGTTGTTATAATTAGCACTTTAGAATTCGAACGTTCGCATCCATTGTATTAAATAGGGTTCTAATGTTCGTTCGAACTTTCGGTCCGTTCGCGGGTTCTGGTGCGAACCGAACCCGGGGGTGTTCGGCTCATCACTAGTAGAGAGCAAACAGGGGCCATCACCATTATTTTATCATCTAGATACAGAGAGAAGCCACATTGTTCTGCAGGTGGTAAACTGGCGTAAGTGTTCTGTGAGGTTTAGTCTGACAACGCAGTGTATGGGTGTATAGCGGAAAATGCTTGTGTATGCATACACTGTGAGGGGTAGAGACCTAATTCGGGGGTTGATCTGTGGTTGTTCTGTAGTTCCAAAAGTGTTGGGACAACAAGCCATAGAGTTGACGCCTCGGTTAGGGTTTCTAGTTGGAGGACTTGACCATATAGTGGTTGTAGTTCTGCAATTCACCGTATAAGAAGACACCGGGCGGTGATCTCCGAAAATGGGTGCAACGGTTTAACCTGGACGCAGGTTTAAGACGATAAGCCGATTCGAATCGCCATGGACACAAGGAGGTCTGTGCAAAGGGAAGGAATGGAGGCTTCCCATAGTCAGACGGTCACACAGTGCACGAAGCCTAGTTTTGGGGCAAAGGCCTTTGAACCCCAAAAAGATTAACATAGGTGGTCCAAGGATACTATTTTGGGTATCCCTCTGAAATGGATGTAGTTGAGCTGCGGCTTCAGAAATCTGTAATGATGAGTGTTGATGGAGGTGTAGTCTCATGCCCGTTTGTTTGAACTTTGCATGGCTGGTCCATGCAAGCTTCTCGAGCTGCTCTCATATTCCCATTGTATTTTTTCCTATTGCTGAAAGAGTGAAGGGAGAATTATGGCTGTTTTTGTTTTTTTTTCATTTGTGGTTTTGGAAACTGGGAAGTATTTCCCCCACGTTTGTATCTAAGTGTTTATATGTAGTAACGTGAATATGTTCAAAGTTACCGCGGCGATCCTTCGATGCGTCGCGGCTGTTGTATTTGTAGGAACGGGAAAAGTAAGGGTTACAGAGGGTTTTGTTTGAATCGGTTTTGAAAGAATGTCATTGACAATTTACCAATGTACAGGAATGTCATTATTATTTTACCATTCTTTGCAGGTTAAATATGAAGAATAGAGTAATGATTTTGCTTATAAGTATTTTTCAGGTCCAAGGAGTTTGTACACAGAGAACAGGTGTATGTAGACAGCTGTACATATGGATAAATATGAGTCTAAGCGAGGTAAAAGTATCATAGGTTATTTCATTGTTTCTTTTTTCCTGTACCACACATTTCTTCCTTCAGTCTGTAATGAGGAAGAAAAGGGGGGAGAATGATAAATGTAAGAGTGACAGTTTTTTTTCAAACTAATAATAACCTCTGTAATTCTAACCAAGTTTGTGCCAAGACTGTCTTTCTTTAATAGAATTTGAATTGGCAAGCAGCAGTCTGGTGAAGTAGGTTCCCATCCCAGAGGCTAAGAACCTTTTGTCAATGGTTTCAGGTATTGTAAGCCACGCACAGGTTATGCAGTGACCACAGTCCTGATGTCTGGGTTATTGTCATATGAGGGTTGTTTGGAGGTCAATCAAAATCAGGGTCGTACTCTCCTCATTAGCTGTCACTTATATTCTCGGCTGATGGGGTGGGTGCGATCGTTGTGACATGAACTTCAAAATGTCCACCAAAAGGTTTTCACGAGTCCCTCCTGGACCCGACTCAATAATCAGTTTACATTCTTTCCAACCAGGTGACTGGGTCGTTGTAAAGAAGCTTGAGGGATGAGACCACGCCAGCCACTGCAAGAAGCGGCTCAACCACACCAAAGAATGAGGAGTATCTTTGTTTATTTATATTTTTGTTGTTTAGTAAATTTTAGCGAGGGTAACAGTGAAAAGCATCCCAAGTTATTATTTAAAGTGTATGTCCTGACTAGCTCAGAAAGCGAACAGGACCGATGGTCTGTTCTGAGTCTTCACCGAGTTTTAGTCCCCAGCGATGACAGCGGTACATGACATTTATGATGTTATTATGGGTATGAGGAGTTTTAGTCCCCAGCGATGACAGCGGTACATGACATTTATGATGTTATTATGGGTATGAGGAGTTTTTGACAAACTAGTGAAGAGTAGACTCCAGACAGACACTTGTCAATGGAACCTAACAATGTATTTTTAGAGGGTAAAATTGGTTTTAGTTTTAATGGCTCTGTCTCTTGTCGGTTTGGGTATCTAGGTAGCCCACAAGTGTGTTTGAACTTTAGTTTGGTGTTTATGTGGATCTGCAGCTTATAAAGGTAATTCCCCCAAAGCAAGAGGTTCATGCGCGATGGTGAAGCTGTCCCAACATTTTAGGTTACGGCCGATCGCGAGGATCTGATGGCGCAGGAAATTAAGAATGGCAGGGACAGCTAGAAGGGATTTGTTCACCAATCCCGACCAGGTCTGGGCATGTGGTCCTGGATGTACAAGGTGGGGGGGGGGCTCGGGCTTGGGATACGATTGAACAATTCTCATCCGTTAAGGATAGGGTTCTTCATGTAATTGTTGAAGACAGAGCTGTAGCTAAGTGAAGGTTGGGAGTTCTTTTTAAGGGTCTGTGAATCTTTGGGGATCTAATTTTTTATTTTACAGCGGATCGTGGTTAAAGGAAGTGGGAATATATATACTCATGTCGTTTTTATTTCTATTCTTTCTATGTCGTGACGAGAGGCTCCTGTTGCCTGATTTGACGCGTGACCAGAGTTTCCTTGATGAGACGCCCCGAAGCCGGACCCACATACAAGACAGAGAATCACAGACGGATCGGCGATTACTACAGCTCACCATGTCGTGTCCTCCTTTATAAGTCATGCCCCTGAAGAGTAGAGTCTACATGTCAAGCCGTGTTTTCCTTTTTATGGACTAAGAACTGATTCATTTCCAGGTGTAAGAAGCATATCAACTCTCATCGAGGGACACATGGGGTGCATATGACAAAAAAAGGGAGGACTGTTGTGGAGATTTTTATGGAGATGTATTTAATATGTATTGTCATAGTGTCACCCAGTGTTAGTACTTCCGCAACCCGCTCTAAAAGAGCTGATTGGGGTAGTCTGAGGCTGGTTGAATCCCGTCTGATAGGGGAAAACGTTTTGAGGTTGGAATGTGATGTTTGCAGGGTGCGGATATGTCCACCAACGGGGGCCCTCTGTGCATTAGCATGGACGATCGTTAAGGGGGGGATATGCTCGCTCTGCAATGACATCATTGGTTATAGGCGGATGGGCGCTCTTGTCTCTGCTATGTCTGATCAACATTGGTTGGAATTCGTAGCGTGCGTCTGCAGATAGCCTCCCTCCCCCATTCAATAATAGTATAATCTTAATATGCGTTATTCTATGGAATAGCGCAGAATAAGAATTCCTATCAACGGTAACTTTAGCCATCCTACGTTATTGTATTCATGTATGACATCTCCTGTTGGAAGGAATGTCCAGGTATTGTCATTTTCCTGTGAGGAGGGAACATCCTGTGAGGTTCCCGCCCATGGGGGAGGGGATTGGTTGCTGCAGCCAATCACCTCCTGTGTGAGATCTTTTGAGTTTAATAAAAGCCTATGATTAGGCGTCGGCTAGGGAGTCTATGCTGGAATGGCCTGATGAGAAGATAAGACCTGTGTTGGTGGTTTCCTTGATTGAATGATGGAATGAACGGTGAGTGGATTTTAGCAAACTTAGGCTAAAGATAGCATTATTGCAAAAAGATGGAATCTAAAGTGAGTGCTTAGGTAGCACAAGAAATATAGGCTGTGTGCTCTGCACAGAACCTGTATTTCCACGACAATCGCGGGTCCCGCGGAGTCGATGTCCGCGGGGATATCCACAATCGTCTCACGGAGAGGAAGTACGGGGAAATCGGGAGCGGTGATCAGTGTCGTGTCACACATAGCCCATCCCCGCTACAGTTAGAACACATCCCTAGGACACACTTAACCCCTTCAGCGCCACCTAGTGGTTAACCCCTATCACTGATCGCTGTAAAAATTACAATGGTCCCAAAAATGTGTCAAAAGTGTACAATGTGTCTGCCAAAAAGTCGCAGTCACGCAGTCACGATAAAAATTGCATATCGCCGCCATTACTAGTAAAATAATAATAATAATAAAAATTCCATAAAACTATCCCCTATTTTGTAGACGCTATAACTTTTGCTCAAAACAATCAATAAACGCTTTTTGAGATTTTTTTTTTTACCAAAAATATATAGAAGAATACATATCGGATAAACTGAGAACAATTTTGCTTTTTTTAAAAAAAATTGGGGATATTTATTATAGCAAAAAGTACAAAATATTGTTTTTTTTTTCAAAATTGTCACTCTATTTTTGTTTATAGCGCAAAAAAATGAAAAACGCAGAGGTGATCAAATACCACCAAAATAAATCTCTATTTCTGGGAAAAAAGGATGTAAATTTAATTTGGGAGCCAAGTCGCACGTCCGCGCAATTGTCAGTTAAAGCGACGCAGTGCTGAATCGCAAAAAGTGCTGTGGTCTTTGGCCAGCCAAATGGTCCGGGGCTTAAGTGGCTAGAGGATATTTGTTTTTCATAGTGATAGTTAAGATTAACTTGGGCCTGAATTGTTTATTGTTGATAAATAAAGGGCTTCTGTGGTCAATTTAAATTCATGTCATGCAGTCCATAAATTTACTGAGGGACCCAATTGACAAATCTTTCAGTCAGTGTAAACACACATTTTTTCTTTCTTTTTTTTCTAAAATGGCGAGCGTAACATTTGGATTCACTGTTCACAGCATCCAGCAATGCCACCATTTGCTGTTACAGCTAAACATAATTTTGCATCTTGTGAGACACACAATCAGTTCATTGACTCCTAGGGCCCCATTGTTAAACTCAAACCACTGTGGGACGTGCCATTACAAATCTGGGTGTTTTAGGATATTGTTATTGCTATGCTGAGCTGCCACTTTAAGATTTTGACAGCTCTAATTTGTAAATGTTACTGTGATGCTCCATGCTTTGTCTTCCATGTCAATAAAAATAAAACTTTATTTGGACTGTAATCATATCATGCAGATGACCGTTTAACACCATTATGTTAAATAGATATGAAGAGGATGTACTCACTGCATAAAATGATTAGCCAAGAAGTAAAGACTGTCTGTCTGTCTTTATGAGAAATTGTTACCAAGGTCTCTTCTCTCTGTCTATTGATATATATTTCCTGTGACAATAACAAATTGCAGGTAAAAAGGGATTGTGTAATCCTACATACAATGCAATCTTCAAATCAAACTCCATTAAAGTCTATGGGGGTAGGGGATTTAAAAAAAAAATATATTTTGTCAATTTAAAGGCTAATAGACAATGGATTGTCAAAAAAGGGCATAGAGAGTTGGGCGCTGCCATAAGGGACAAGTACCATTGCAAAAAAATAAAAATAATGCAATTTTGAGTGTGACAAAAACGTCAATCCTTTCAATTACATGCTTGGGAGATGCCTTTTAAGCTGTGTCTAACATTACAGACCTGTATGATCACTGCATAAACTATATGATAGTGTCATGCCACGTACACACGCTCGGAATTTCCGACAACAAATGTTCGATCGGAGCTTGTTGTCGGAAATTCCGACCGTGTGTAGGCTCCATCGGACATTTGCTGTGGGAATTTCCGACAACAAAACTTTGAGAGCTGGTTCTCAAATTTCCCGACAACAAAATCAGTTCTGGTGAATTCCGAGCGCGTGTAGACAATTCTGATGCACAAAATTCCACGCATGCTCTGAATCAAGTACGAGACGGAAGCGCTCGGTCTGGTAAAAGTAGCGTTCTTGACGTTCGCAATTGATCGTAATGGAGATAGCACATTCGTCACGCTGCAAAGAGCAGTAATGGACTGAAAAGCACAAGGCTGAAAAGCGCAAATAGTCTCTCACCAAACTTCTATTAACACGAGATTAGCAGAAGGAGCCCAAAGGATGGCGCACTTGGTATTGAACTTCCCTTTTATAGTGCCATTGTACGTGTTGTACGTGACTGCGTTCTTGACGTTTGCAATTTCCGACAACATTTGTGTGACCGTGTGTATGCAAGACAAGTTTGAGCCAACATCCGTCGGAAAAAAATCCATGATTTTGTTGTCGGAATGTCCGATCGTGTGTACGCGGCATTAGCGACATTGTATTCCGGCATCACATATTTCAAATGTGTAATAGATTTTTTACCTTTTACATTTAGTTTGATTTAAGTACAGCAGCATAATAATCTGATTAATTTCAACATGAACAAGTATTTTAGCAGTGACAGCTGCTTGAGGAAGACCTTGATCACGCAGGTCGAAATGCGCTGGGAACTCGTACACCAGCCATTTTTAATATAATGCTGTGTGCCATTTTATGTTTGCATATTGTTGTAGAATTTTGAACGGTGTCATATCCCCCGACCAGAGCTCATATTTTAACACCAATGTGTCTATGTTATGCTATCAATTTTCAATAAAGAATTATTTTTAACTAAATTCACCTTTCTAATTACTAGTATTTTTTCTGCGTAAAAAACCCCACAGGGGGAATTTTCCCATATTGTGCTTGGCTCCCCTGCACGAATCGCAGTATATGTACAGCGGCTCTGTTAAGAGCCATAGCAGTCGTGTGCATGCCGCTGCATGGCGGGGGGACCCGATGCGCGTGGCCAGCGTGCACAATTGCCGCACAAAACACACAGATTGTCTGTTCCTACTAAGTAGGAACAATGATCTGGCTCCTTCTCTAGTCACTCCAATCCCCTCACAGTTTGAAACACACCTAGGGAACACACTTAACCCCTATAGCAAAATGTCAAAAATATTGTGTTTTTTTCAAAATTGCCGCTCTTCTTTTGTTTATAGAGCAAAAAATAAAAACTGCAGTGGTAATCAAATACCACCAAAAGTAATCTCTATTTATGGGAAAAAAATTACATAAAATTTGTTTGGGTACAACATCGCACGACCTCGCAATTGTCAGTTAAAGCGACGCAGTGCTGTATTGCAAAAAATGGCCTTGTCAGGAAGGGGGTAAATTCTTCCAGGGCTGAAGTGGTTAATAAGGATGCTAGATAGTTCCATGTATTTGTAGCCAACCAAATTCAGCTGATCAGGTTAAACACTAAGCCTAGTTAATGGAGATATGTTGCTTCAGAACATAACCCTGCTGACCACGCCTCTCATGGACTCACTGCTGAGCAACTTGTAGAGTCAAACTGGTTCACTGGGTCAAGTTTCCTATGGCAAAGAGAATTCTCTGAAGAAGAACAAGACATTAAGGTGGGAGAGATTGATGATGGAGACCAGGAACTCAAAGTGATAACTTGGGTTCCATTAAGAATCACACGTTGCGTGATGGTGGGAGTGTACTGCCATACACAAAATTTCTACGACGATAATGTTAATTTTCTCTAGATGGCGCACGTGTGCTTACTTGTTCATTTATTTCCCCCATTATGCATTATTACATGCTAGCTTCCTGTTTTTCTTCTTGCTGAACTGAAAGGAGAACAGTGCTTTCTATTCACGTTTTAAACATTTTTTTTTGGTGTGTAAAGTAAGCTATCTGACCGAGAATCTTCAAGATACAAACTGCCTCTCTAGTTCACAAGCAGGAAAAAGTGTTCTACGGTGTTGATGTAAGTGACAATGTAAGAACTTGATATATACATTAAACATCTGTAAGACAAGAAACTCAGCCTTCTTATTGTGACTAAGGGTGGCATAAAGGATGTGTGTGTTTCAAAAACTAGACTCAGTAGAAATAGTAAAAATCAGGCAGCATTTGCGGACAAAATGTGCAATATCATCCACAACATACACCAATATGAATTGTTCAAAAAGTAACAAAATAATCCAAACCAACCAGTCAATTGTGCTTCCATCCATATTAATATAGAAAGCAAGAGGGTAATGGGACTTTATATTAAGTGCATGATTACAGGTGCAGATTTTTTGGGACTTTGAGTGAGGCACAAGACACGTGGTAGGAGAAATTATGTAGTTTGTTTAATTGGCATAAAAACAAAGCATACCTCATAACATGTGATGCTTAGCGTGACGCTGGTAGGAGCCCAGGGAACATTGAGCATTACTTATGCCCCCACTGGGAGTCTTGTTCACACTCTGGCTTTTCTCCTCAAACATGTGTAGCGGGTATTTGAACTTAAGGGAAGCATCTGGGTGGTAGTGTAACCCAGATGCACTGATTGCTAGGGAATCCGAGACCCTTTCTTGTGGTTCTTGGAGGACTCTGGTGGTGTGAGGTTCCCTGCGGCCTGCAGGTGGCATTGTCGCCCTGGCCGGAGTTGAACCCACACTGCAAGACTGCTTCCTTTTTGTCCTTTCCTGGCGCTGGTATAGCGGGGCAGGGAACCTGCTGTGATGCAAAAGGCGAGGGGATAAAAGGGGCGGACGCCCTGACCTTGGGGTTCAGAGTCGGAGGACGCAGCCGCACCCAGGCACCTTCAGCTTGGGTGCTGGCGTTCCGGAGTTCCGGGCCCAGGTGCCCTTGACCTGGCCGGAGCAAGAGATGGAGTCCATCTCAGGCACCTTTAGCCTGGGGTGAGGTACTATGGCGGATGCCTGGGGCTCAGTACCTTCGACTGAGTTCCGCGAGGGTGGAGGAATCCGAGCGGGCCCTAACTCCTTGGGTGCCCGTGTCTGAGGTCGAGGAGACTGGTGAGCGGAACTTCTCTGGAGAGTCCGGCGCAGCATTTGCTGGTGACAGAGAGGCTTCCAGTGACTCCCTTGGACGGATATCCTTCCCCTGACAGGGGCTGTGCTAGCGAAGGTAATTCATGTTCTACCTCATATAGTCAGTGGCAGTGACTATTCGCCATTGGTGACACCACAGTGGTTAGCGATACTTTAAAGGATTGTGCCTCAACCTACTCCCATTAATACTGAACTGTTGCAAAGGTCCCAACTTGACTGTGCTGTATGTTTATTCACTGAGAAGAATAAAACTGTGTTGGACCTATTCAGTGTGTGGAACTCTGGTTACTAGGAGCAAAGGGGAGTGAATCTGAGGAGAGGATTTGACTCTAGGACACCTACACAAAACCTGATCTTTCTGGCCTTCACCTCTTCACTATAGAGGACAAGGGCCGTGGTGTATCTCATCCCTCCCCCCGGTACTAACACCCCTAGACAAAGACAGACAAGCCGAGAATGAGAAGGGGTGAGAGGGGTGAGGTCGCTACACATGCAAACCATATTTTGGAGCATGTCTCTGTGCAATGTTACCAGGTAACTATCCCTTTGATTTCCTATTTATCACCAAGACCGCACATCTTTCTGTTTTTCCTCACCCCTTCCCCCTTTGGGGAATCACATGATTTTCATGCGATTTTTCACCTTTTTCTTTTCTTTTCTCTTTATGTGGTATACAGTATGATTCCCTTCACTTTGTATCTACCACACTTTTCAATTTTTTTAGGCAAAAATGGGTGTTGGTTTATAGTCCATGAATATGTACATACTGGTACTATTCACGTATATTAGTCCTATATCATTTACTCTACAGACATATTTGGATTTTTTTTAACCTTGCCCATTACATTTGGAGGGTGCTCCTGGGGTGTGCTGATACACTCACTTTATCCTTGGGTTCATTCCCTCAGCTTGCGGGATAGACTCGCTTCACAGATCCTGACTTGCAATACTGCTTATGTAGAACAATTTATACGTAAGTATTCCAGGGAGATACACATCTTGTTTCTGCTTGTCCCTACCTTTTTTCTTACCATCTGGACAAAACATTAGATCCTATTCAGTACTTGAAAAAAAAAAAATTGCAGATATGCTATGCTCTTGCTCCTGATGAGTGGGAACTGGCCACGAAACGCCTCAAGCCTATTCAATTTCATCATGTTCCCAACACATAGCTTGACCACAACTGTGATTCATCTGTATCCTATAACTCCTTTTTATTCAGACCCAAACAAGCATTTGGCTTTTTATACCAGTTACTTTCATGGGGCACTATGCGATTTCAGATCTGTGCATGTATACATATATGAATTCTTCTTTTTTGTATTTCATCGTTATGTATATAGATTTAAATACTCATGTTCATTCATGTATCACATGTTATGAGGTATGCTTTGTTTTTATGCCAATTAAACAATGTACATAATTTCTCCTAGCATGTGACTTGTGTCTCACTCAAAGTCCCTAAACACCTATTTCTTTTCATTTCAGATTTAGGGATGGAGGTGCATGTAATCATGCACGTCATTTAAAGCGGTTGTATACCCAAAAAAAAAATGTTTAAAAAAAATAAAAACCTGCAAGACAAAGGCATAATGAGCTAGTATGACTAGCATACTAGCTCATTATGAATTACTTACCTTAGATCGAAGCCCCTGAAGCCATCCTCGTCTCCCCCTCCGGCAGCAGACATCTCTCCGGAAGGTTACTTCCGGGTATCGCCACTCCGGCGCTGTGATTGGCCAGAGCGGCAAAGACGTCACTCCGGGCATGCGCGCGGGAGCCGTCAAAGCCGGCATTGCCGGTTTTATGAATGGCTATTCTCAGTGCGCCTGCGCCGTTGTCTACGGCCCGCATGCACCGTAGACATCGGTGCATTCTTTGTGGCAAATATCTTCTAAACCATGTAGGTTTAGGAGATATTGCAAACACCAACAGGTAAGCCTTAATCTAGGTTTACCTGTAGGTAAAACATGTCAGGGAGGGTATACAACCACTTTAAAGTATATCGATTTAAATACTCATGTTCATTCATATATAACATAAGGTATGCTTTGTTTTTATGCCAATTAAACAATGTACATAATTTCCCCTAGCATGTGTCATGTGCCTCACTCAAAGTCCCAAAAAAAGGCTTTCTTTTTATTTCCGATTTTGGGATGGAGGTGCATGTAATCATGCACGTCATTTAAAGTCTCATTACCCTCTTGCTTTCTATATACAAAGATGCAGCCAAACCTGAGTTTTGTAGAGTGGAAGAATTATATATCTTGTGTAAATACCCTTTTTAATGCATACTAATAGCCTGCTAGTCTTGCTAGCTGCAGCTTGGCATACTATTGCTGAGTCTGTGGTCTACATGACCCCCAGCAGATTTCCATCTTTGATTCCCCAAGAGGATCTTCCCCTAAAGACTATATTGCATGCATAGTCTAGCCCCAAGTGCATAACTTTACTTTTTTTTTTAGTTCAACCACATCTTTCATGTAGCTACCCACTCCTCTATTTTATCAAATTTGCTATATTTTAAGTTGCTTTATCCTGTGGAAAGTTATTGCCCTGCATAGCTTGGCATCATCAGCAGAGACTGAGATTGAACTATTTATTCCAATCTCTATATCATTAATAAACAAGATAAACAGGATTGGTCCTAGGACAGCTCACAGACTCACAACTGTAGATTATTTAGAAAAAGAGACATTTATCACTACTCTCTGCATGCGTTCCAGTAACCAGTTTTCTATTTATGTGCATACAATTTTTTCAATGTCAATAGACCTTAATTTGCAAATTAGGAATTTGTGGGGTACTGTATTAAATGCTTTAGCAAAATCAAGGTAAACTATGTACACTAGCCTTCCTCTATCCAAATTACTGTACACGTTCTCATTCTTAACCACTTCAATACTGAGCACTGTCACCCTCTTCCTGCCAGGGCCAATTTTCAGCTTTTGGTGCTGTCGTACTTTGAATGACAATTGCGCGGTCATGTAACACTGTACTCATTTGAAATGTTTATCATTTTTTGTTCACACAAATATAGATTTCTTTTGTTGGTATTTAATCACAGTTTTTGATAAGCTTTTTGCTAAACAAAAAAAACAAAAACATTTTTTAAAAAACACACTTTTAATAAATAAATAAATAATCGTTCTTCATAAATTTAGGCCAAACTGTCTACTGCATTTCTTTGGTGAAAATAACCCAAATCAGTGTTTATTATTTAGTCTATAGGAAAGTTATAGAGTCTGCAAACTATGGTATATATATCTGAAAGTTGATCAATCCTGATGTGCTGACTACCCATATCTCAAATGCCAGGACAGTACAAATATCCACCAAATTACCTCTTTTTTGACAGTAGACCAAGATATTTAGTAAGAGGCATGGCAAGTTTTTTTCAAGTTTTTTTAATTTTTTGTCACAATTTTTGGAAAATGAAGAAATAAATAAAAAAATTTTTTCAATTTTTTATTTTTTTTGTACATACTGTCACCAGTGCAGTATAGCATCATCATATAACTGGTGTGGCGGTGATCAGTGACACTGACTGTTATGTACACAAAATATGTTAATATATATTTTTTTAAATATATTTAATTTTTTTTTCTTTTTATTACTTAAGATTTTTTTAGCTCACTGTGACCAGAGCAATACAGTGTTATCATAGTACTACTCCGGGGACGTGATCAGAGCTGAAATGGTTAATGACACCTCCACACATATCTCATGGTTCTCTTGCTCCAGAAAGAAAGATCTTGTTAAACATTCACTGTCCAGCCGTCACCTATGAAAACGAAAGGCTCACAATAGTGCAGAGGCTCTATGAGGAAGTCCACGTGGATAACACATGTTAGAGTATAACTGCAAATAGGACCACAAGTGTGGCAGGCGCGCTGATCTGGAGGAGACATGGGCATGAGCTGCACTGCGAGGTGATGAGACGCCGGCAGGAGCGTTGCTAGGTCTACAAAAGATCTGGGGCTAGAGCCCATAGCAGCGAAGTAAAGAAAGTCATACGCTTGGGTGGGCATACACATTTATATAATATACGTGTGTGTGTGTGTATGTATATATATATATATATATATATATATATATATATATATATTGTGGTAGTGTATGAATGTATGAATACAGGATTTTCAACCAGGCAGGTTGAGGGGCTCCAGTGTATTTGCTTGTTTGGGAGGAAACTGGCTTTTCAGTTTCCTCAGTTTCCTCATTAATTACTAAAGTCCACTTTGGAACCTGGAGCCGGGGGATTTCTTAGAGATCCGGGTGGGATGAAATCCCCAGTCCTGGGTCCGGGTTTTGAGACTCACCGGCACACTGATTCACTGATTGTTTAGGTGTGTGTGGGCCTGATAGTAGAGTCAGCACCCTCCCGAGGAGTCCAGGCTTGCGAGGAAAGATCGCTGTGTCTTCTTTGGTTGAATTCGCAGTGATTGGATAGCTTTTTTGTGCTTTCTATTTGGTCATTTACAGGAACCTGGGGAATTATAGTATGTGTTTTATTCATGTCATTTGCCTTTTATAGTAGTAGTGTAACTCATATAGGCGTGTGGAGGTCTATTTATTTATTTAATTTTTTCTTGATACTTGCAAGGAAAAAGACAGAGAGTGCAGTTGTGCACTGGAGAAGCCAGAGAGTGCAGGTGTGCACTGGAGAAGCCAGAGAGTGCAGGTGTGCACTGGAGAAGCCAGAGAGTGCAGGTGTTTACAGTGAAAGCCAGAGACCCAAGTCTTAAGGTTAGAGCAGTGAGGGGCTGCTATCTATATGGACAGTGTTGGCAAGGGAATAGTCTGAAGGAGACAGATAAGAGCCTGAAGTGGAAGGCCTGAGCAGCACTGCTGTATGTATAAGCCAGGAGGCTGAAGTTATCATTATTTGGTACTGAGGGTGAAAACCCCCTACGAGGGAAAACCTGTGATTTTTGTTTTCTTGGACTTTTCTTAATAAAAGTGGGCCAACAAGCTCTGAAATTGAATTTCTGTCGTGTGGATTGTTCTCGCAGGTGCTATATTTATATAAAATTAAGCAATATTTACACAATATATCTCACTTCAGATTTTGAAATTTCTACTAATGTGATCTGTATGTGGGTACATGTAACTGAGAAATATAGGAACCCAACTGTTGGCCACCTTTAACATATATAAATTAACTAAATTTGATATGTGGGAAGAAAATAAAGCAAGAGTCTTGGTGCAGGAGGAGATGTCAGAAGCTGCGGACATGGTGCAGAAGGAGATATCAGAGGCTGCAGACATGGTGCAGGAGGAGATGGTCAGAGGCTGTGGACATGGTGCAGGAGATAGTCAGAGGCTGCGGACATAGTGCAGGAGGAGATGGTCAGAGGCTGCAGACATGGTACAGGAGGAGATGGTCAGAGGCTGGCGACATGGTGAAGGAGGAGATGGTCAGAGGCTGACATGGTGCAGAAGGAGGTAGTCAGAGGTTGCCGGCATGGTATAGGAGGAGATGAGAGAGGCTGCGGACATGGTGCAGGAGGAGATAGTCAGAGGCTGTGGACACGGTGCAGGAGGAGATGGTCAGAGGCTGCGGACATAGTGTAGGAGGAGATGGTCAGAGGCTGCAGACAAGGTGCAGGAGGAGATGTCAGAGGCTGCGGACATGGTGCAGGTGTAGATAGTCAGAGGATGCGGACATGGTGTAGGGGGAGATGTCTGAGGCTGCGGACATGGTGCAGGAGGAGATAGTCAGAGGCTGCGGACATGGTGAAGGAGGAGATAGTCAGAGGCTGCGGACATGGTGCAGGAGGAGATAGTTAGAGGCTGCAGACATGGTGCAGGAGGACATGTCAGAGGCTGCGGACATGGTGCAGGAGGAGATAGTCAGAGGCTGCGGATATGGTGCAGGAGGAGATAGTCAGAGCCTGTGGACATGGTATAGGAGGAGATGTCAGAGGTTGCGAACATGGTTTAGGAGGACATAGTCAGAGGCTGCGGACATTGTGCAGGAGGAGATAGTTAGAGGCTGCAGACATGGTGCAGGAGGACATGTCAGAGGCTGCGGACATGGTGCAGGAGGAGATAGTCAGAGGCTGCGGATATGGTGCAGGAGGAGATAGTCAGAGCCTGTGGACATGGTATAGGAGGAGATGTCAGAGGCTGCGAACATGGTTTAGGAGGACATAGTCAGAGGCTGCGGACATTGTGCAGGAAGAGATAGTCAGAGGCTGCGGACATGGTGAAAGAGGAGATAGTCAGAGCCTGCGGACATGGTGCAGGAGCAGATGTCAGAGGCTGCAGACATGGTGCATGAGGAGATAGTCAGAGGCTGCGGACATGTTGCAGGAGGACATGTCAAAGGCTGCGGACATGGTACAGAAGGACTTGTCAGAGGCTGGGGACATGGTGCGGGAGGAGATAGTCAGAGGCTGCGGACATAGTGCAGGAGGACATGTCAGAGGCTGCGGACATGGTACAGGGGAGATAGTCAGAGGCTGCGGATATGGTGCAGGAGGAGATATCAGAGGCTGCGGACATGGTGCATGAGGAGATAGTCAGAGGCTGCGGACATGGTGCAGAAGGACTTGTCAGAGGCTGGGGACATGGCACAGGAGGAGATAGTCAGAGGCTGCGGACATAGTGCAGGAGGACATGTCAGAGGCTGCGGACATGGTGCAGGGGAGATAGTCAGAGGCTGCGGATATGGTGCAGGAGGAGATAGTCAGAGGCTACGGACATGGTATAGGAGGAGATAGTCAGAGGCTGTGGACATGGTGCAGGGGGAGATTGTCAAAGGCTGTGGACATGGTGCAGAAGAAGATGGTCAGAGGCTGCGGACATGGTGCAGGAGGACATGTCAGAGGCTGCGGACATGGTACAGGGGAGATAGTCAGAGGCTGCGGATATGGTGCAGGAGGAGATATCAGAGGCTAAGGACATGGTGCATGAGGAGATAGTCAGAGGCTGCGGACATGGTGCAGAAGGACTTGTCAGAGGCTGGGGACATGGCACAGGAGGAGATAGTCAGAGGCTGCGGACATAGTGCAGGAGGACATGTCAGAGGCTGCAGACATGGTGCAGGGGAGATAGTCAGAGGCTGCGGATATGGTGCAGGAGGAGATAGTCAGAGGCTACGGACATTGTATAGGAGGAGATGTAGGAGGCTGCAGACATTGTGAAGGAGGAGATATTCAGAGGCTGCAGACATGGTGCAGGAGGAGATAGTCAGAGCCTGTGGACATGGTGCAGGGGGAGATGGTCAAAGGCTGTGGACATGGTGCAGAAGAAGATGGTCAGAGGCTACGGACATGGTGCAGGAGAGCAATAACAGGAAGTAGTTAGAGGCTGCAGAGGGGTCTTACCGGCCATAAAAGACTGTTGCCCTGCTTCCCCACCATTTTTATTTGTGAAAATAAACAATGCTTCCTCTGCCCCAGCTGCTCACAGTTGCCAGTCCCGTAGGCTAGGTAGGCAGCTGCGTAGTGCTGCCTGTTGCATCCCCTCTGCACCAATTGGATGCAGTGCTGTATTTGAGCATCACAAGCCCAGGGCTCTTGCTTTTCCTACCCACTTGGATTCTTCTGTTACTGAACCCATGCCTGGAACAGATATCTTTCCTTTGGATTGCTGCCTGCCCTTTGAACTTAGACTGTTTCTGGATTATGCTTCTCTGCTGCCTGCCCTAACTTTGGTCCGCTTCTGGATAGAGGTATGTCTGATGCCTGCCCTGACATCGGATTGTCTCTGGATAACATTGACTACTTATCTACTGCACGCCCCATACTTTTTTATGAATTCTCCTCCACCCTGCTATGCCTCACACCAGATCCCCCTGAAGATCTCAGCTTTATTTTCATTGTGAACAAAGACCTTAGTTAATCAAGTATTGGTAGGCCTTCTAGCCTTAAGGCAGGGGTAGGCAACCATGGACCTCCAGCTGTTTTGAAACTTCAAGTCCCATGAGACATTGCAAGACCCTGACAATCACAGGCATGACTCCTAGAGGCAGAGGCATGATGAGATTTGTAGTTTCACCACAGCTAGAGTGCCTAGGTTGCCTTCTCCTGTCTTAAGGGAATGGGGATTGCTAAAGATGATGCACTCACCAGCTATTCTGACCTTGTCATTGGGTGTCACAACATTGTTGTAAAATTGGCCAACAGCGGGACAATTATTTTTTTGTTTCTTGCACGTGATTGGGTACTTATTGCAAAGTGAAGCTTTACCTTATTTTCTAAGCTCTGGAGCAACTGCACTTGCAGAGTGCAATTGCACCTTGCAAAGTGCACAGTTTATTTGCCTTTAGTAAATCAACCCCATTCTGAGCTTGTCAGGCATAAGGTTGTGTAATTGTAAACAAAAGTACACTATCTACAGAGAGCAGACATACTTCATACATTAAACAATGCTTGTAGCCAAGTGCTTCACAATTCAATAACTGGAAGTAATATGGAAAAATAGAAAACCGAAAATAAAGTCCTACTCACAGAACAGTCTGGAGAACTTTAAAAAAATGTAGATCTAGGATTTCTACAGTGAAAGCCAGTAAAGTCAAGGGAAATAAACCCTCTGTATACTGGTATATTAAAGCAGGCATGATTGCAGAAAAACAACAAAATGGCTTGAATACAGATATAACTATTGGAACTTGCTAAATTCACGCAAGGAACTTGCAATGAGGCTAATGTGGCAGTTATTGTGAAAACCAAACCAACTATCAAAGTCTTAAATCCCATTCATAATTCAGCCATTTATTTTGAATACCACTCCAACCTGCGAACACAACGCACCTGCATTGCAGCGTATCGCAAAGAACAACAAGTTGGTTGCAGTCTACTGACTTGGAAAAAGTGGGACATGTCTTTTTTTGCCTGCATTTTGGCCGAGTTAGCAACCCACTCAGTTAAATGGGCTTCCTTAACATGCTTGGATAAGATTTAAATAGGCCCGAGTGCTGATAAACAATTTCTAAATTATAGCCCAGTAAGATAAGATTTAAATAGGCCCGAGTGCTGATAAACAATTTCTAAATTATAGTCCAGATTACAAACAATGAGGGTTGAAAGCTAGCCTACTGTTCTGTCTGGAGACTGAATAATTATCCTGAATAAAACAGATTTGCTAAGCAAAATAAGACTTTGTTGCAATGTAGTATTACTAAGCTAAAGAAACAAGGTAGCCAGGTATACCTGCTGAAATGCAGGATTATTTTTTGACTTGGGCAGGGTTGATAAATGGCAAGCTATAGTACAATATGGTGCTCATATGTGTGTTTTATTGAACAGGTTGATTTGCTACACTGAGCTGCAACTGTAAGTAAAAATGTTTTACTGATGTCAGAGCCAGATAGAATTTAGAATGTTTACCCAAGAGTTGCCTCCAAACTATAGGTCTAAAGTCTCCAGATGGCCTTGTTAGCCAGAATACACATATCTAGAGATCCAGACAGGGCTGTGATAAGGTTCTAGGGGCCTTGGGTAGTACATACAGGTCAGTATCCTTTCCCCAGAGCTACAACTTTTTTATCGCTTGCTTGTCATCATCTCCCCCTCCTCTTTTTAAGAGTGAAGAATACATGCAAGGGCTTGTTCATTGATTATGGTTATCAAAAGACTAAAGCTGGCCGCATATTTTGCAGCCTGATTGTACAATCTGTTCTTGATTTCCAAACAATTATGTAGTGCAGGAGTTTTCAGACTGCATATGAAATGAAAGGATAGCTTAGGTAAATCCTCCCACTACATAGTTGTTGGTAATCCTAAGCTGATAGTACAAAGAGTCCACTAAGACCTGCCATACATGGTGCACATTTCTTTCCTGCAACCACAGGACAGTATGGCTGGCCTTAGTTTGTAATGTATGTGTGGATACCTTAACTTTAAACAGTTCATTTTTTGCTGGCCTAGGAACTCTGTCACAAAGCCATCTCCTCTAAATCCAGCAATTAGAGAGAGGAGCGGTACCACTCTGAGTGCTGTATGTCAAATAAAATTCAATGTTTAATAAAAGTAAGATCAACTCACATTTTGGTGAGATATAATGTGCATGGCATAAGTAGCTTCGGCTCCTGTAGTCCAGCTGGGCAGTGGTGGTGGTCAGCAGTTTCCAGTGGCTCCGGTGGTTCCCGAGGCTCCAAAGCTGAAGACGGTTACATAACAAGCACGTCAGCGGTATGCCTGATGAAGGAGCACAATATGCCTGATAAAGGAGCACACATGCTTCTAACATGAGCCTCTCGTCCATCACTGCTGATGTGCTTGTTGTGTGACTGTCTTCTCAGGAACCACCGGAGCCGCTGGGAACCGTTGACCACCACCGCTGCCCAGCTGGACTACAGGAGCCCAAGCTACCTATGCCATGCACATTATATCTCACCAAAATGTGAGTTGATCTTACTTTTATTAAACATTGAATTTGAACTTACATACTGCACTCAGAGTGGCACCGCTCCTCTCTCTCTCTCTCTCACCCATATCCACAGAGTCGCTTCTGCTCTCTACAGCTGGCTGTCCACACTGATACAGACCAGAACCCCTAATGCCCTGGTCTGGTCTCAGCAGTGAATAAACTTTGCCAACTAGCATACCTGGACCTTGGAACTATTTCCATATCGCACTAGCTGCGTTTCTAGGGCTTCATCTTTTTTCATTTAAATCAAGCCATTAGCCCATGGCGCTCTTCAGTACCAACTACAATTGCCTGGTACATTTCTTCCATTTACTGCAATACTCACACCACCACTAGGGGCCCTTATGATCATCATTACAGCTCTACAGTGCTGTGGCTTCAAGTGGTATCTATTACAAAATCTAGCAATTCTTGTCCTCTGACCAGTTTTCAAGTGTAATCTTGTTATTTCTTCAGGTTTCAAATCCTATAAAATATATGTAGATGAACATTCAGATATGGTAACTTATCTCTCTATTCAGATTCTGTCAGATACTTTCATTTTGTATGACGTCTATTGAGCTATTATTTCTCCACGCATTTCATAACTCTGTTTACTAGAAATAGTTTCCGTCATTTAAAAACATAGCCAAATGTAAAGTCAATTACTGGAGGAATATTCAATCAGCTCTTCCTGTGACATGATGTACCTGGATTCTGCAGCATGTTTACAATGAAACAAATTATTTCTTCTCTTGTATTATTTATAAAATGCAGTCTGATATGTTACAGTATTTCCATACCTACTCAATCTACATTTATGTATTCGAAGAGGTGGCAGCTTTATAATCATTCTATTATATATTAGCTGTTTTGTGCAATTCACATTGTGTTATTTAATCTGACTTTGTAGTGGAAATGCCTCTTTTATCACAGGCCAAGATAATTACTGTGTTGGCACAATGTATATTACACATCTGAATGATGTTTTTCAATGCTGTATTTTAACTAGTTATAAAGCTGTGGAATACTCTGCATTTAGAAACACAAAAGAAAATACACTAATATGCTGTAACCTTTAGCATTCAACCAGGTACCAGATTTTTTTAATTCAAGGAGATGATTTCTAATTAATTGCCATGGGTGCTGCACATATACCCTATGCTATTCCTTTACAGCGAAAGTAATAAAAATGTATTTATTTGCTTTATTGTAACATAGCAATTTGAACAGCCTACAGGACAACAAATCCCTCAAATACGTAAAAGCAGTATTTTAAAAATAAAAACCATAGCAATTGTTTTTAATTATTAGGACTGTTAACCACTTAAGCCCCGGACCAATACGGGCCATTATGACCAGGCCCCTTTTTGCGATTCGGCACTGCGTCGCTTTAACTGACAATTGCGCGGTCGTGCGACGTGGCTCCCAAACAAAATTGCCGTCCTTTTTTTCCCACAAATAGAGCTTTCTTTTGGTGGTATTTGATCACCTCTGTGGTTTTTATTTTTTGCATTATAAACAAAAATAGAGCGAAATTTTTGAAAAAAATGACATATTTTTTACTTTTTTCTATTATAAATATCCCCAAAAAATATATAAAATTTTTTTTTCCTCAGTTTAGGCCGATACGTATTCTTCTACATATTTTTGGTTAAAAAAAAACGCAATCAGCACTTATTGATTGGTTTGCGCAAAAATTATAGCGTTTACAAAATAGGATATAGTTTTAAGGCATTTTTATTAATTTTTTACTAGTAATGGCGGCGATCAGCGATTTTTTTTGTGACTGCGACATTATGGCGGACACATCGGACACATCGGACACTTTTGACACATTTTTGGGACCATTGTCATTTTCACAGCGATCAGTGCAATAAAAATGCACTGATTACTGTGAAAATGACACTGGCAGTGAAGGGGTTAACCACTAGGGGCGCTGAAGGGGTTAAGTGTGCCTAGGGGAGTGTTTACTACTGTGTGGGGGCGTGGCTGACATTGTCAGTAGAGGAGCGGGGAGATGTTGTGTTTACACTAACATCTCCCCGCTCCATCCCTCTGTGAGACGATCGCGGGGATCCCACTCACGGGGAAGGCAGGGGGGTCGTGAGCAGTTAAAGGGCCACGTACAGTTACGTGATTGTGCCTGTACGAGCCATTCTGCCGACGTATATATACCGTGAGCGGTCGGCAAGTGGTTAAAGATCAACAAGATAACGAGATAACAAGATAACGACAAGGCATATATTGATCAGAAATGCAGTGTGAGAGAAGTACTTTTGCAGCCTGGATCTAGTTTGGAGCTAATAAACCCTGCTTATTGAAAAAAGTCTTACTAAATAGGGATGGGAAAACGCATTAGTTCGGGCTGAACATTTGCCCATTTGGCCGCTCGCCAAACACCCGAATTTGCAGGGTGTTCGCCCCGATGAACACCCTACGCTTTGCCCAATCAGGCTGCAGTGTACGCTGGTTGTTAGGAAAGGGGCCGGGAAACAACCAATGAGTCATCAGCTGTCAATGAGTTTCCCAGCTGACAGCTGAACAATAATAACAAAAAAAAAGTGGCGCTTAAAAAATAAAGAAAAGGGCCTCTTCCCGACAACCCTGGGCTGTGGTTTTCGGGGTCTGTGGGTGGGGGGCTTATCGGAATCTGGAATCCCTCTTTAACTAGGGGGCACCCAGATCCCGCCCTCCCTATGTGAATGAGTATCAGGTACATAGTACCCCTACCAATTCACAAAAAGAGTGGCAAAATGTAATAAACTCAAGAGACAGTTTTTGACAAATCCTTTATTAAAAAATAAAAATATTGTGTCCCTGTAAATCCATCGTCAATCACGCCGCCCGCTGACTCGAAAAAAATAAACAACTCTCCACCTCCTGGAAGGCCCCCCTTATGCCAATGTTAATCCCTATTCTGAAAAACTAATGTTATTTACATAGTAATTAAGCAATGAATTTAGAATAACCCATTCCAATTCTACCTGCGTCTGTGATGTGATTTGCATTACTAGCTACCCCTAGTTATTCTATCCCCTAACAGCATTTACTACTTGCTAATTACATACTATTTAAGTTAATTTAATTGAATTACTTTACTAAATTTATAGATTACTTTGAATGCACAATCCCCGGCAATTTACCACAATCCAATATCTTCACTGACCAATTTTGGTGGATCTGGCTTCCACCAGCAAAACTGCCACAGGTGGTACTTTAGTGACAGTGGACCCTGGCATAATGCTGTGCCAAAATCACCCAAATTTACAAATCAGGTGAGCGCGTGCAGCTTTTGTTACTAAGCTGTGTTTAATTAATAAATTCTACTTTTGTTAGAAATGTATAAACTGATTGATTGATACTGTACTAATGACATGTAACCTAGATGAAATCAGAGATGCATGCGGTGCCCCGAAGAAGCAATTTTGCAAAACATGTTGGCCCCGCTGCATATCCAAGCATCTTATTTCATGTATCAAGCATCAACACATGGTCAAACTATGTATTATGACTATGCAATTTTTATCTGATATAATTTTATCTGATATTATATAATACATTTATATTTTCTTAAATATTTTTTTGTCTGTGTGTTCACCTTGGTAGCAGACGCATTATCTCCAACTAAAATCCCATTACCCTTGAGGGAGCACTGCCTCCCTCTTATTTTCTCTTTTTATCTATCGCCAGGGATTTGGAGATACCTGTCTGTTTCTGGAAAAGGTCCAACCAACACATATACGGTATATACTAAACCAACAATAGTAAAACCAGTCTGTATATGCAGTAAAGCATACTTGAGAAAATCGGATGGCCGTGTGCAGCCATCCGATTTTCCCATACATCTGATTTCTGCAGCAGAGACAGGACGGGCACCCCGCCTCACGGATCATACTACCTGGATCATAGCCTTGCCGGCTCACTTGTGAGCAGCTGGACTTTGTTTGCTTAGTAAAGTATACTTCTTATACTCACTGTGTAGCCTAAGGGGTTAATCCTCTGCATTGTGTATAAAGGCAGTGTTATCCTGACTCTCCGATCCTCCCCTTCTTCCACTGTCTCCAATCCATCTCCTGATAGAACAGAGCATTAGGGGACAAGCCGCACATGCTCAGTTTGGTGGGTATTGCTAGAGAGTTTTTGTTTTCTTGGGAGAGTGCATGTAATCAGCACAGGGCCAATCAGCACTGTTCAGACAGAGGATCAGGGGTTTTGCAGCCTTATAGGATAATCAGGGGAGAATGAAAACTCCTCCTACAATCTTTAACCATACTCTGATAGAAGTCACAAGACTGCTTTAACTGCTGATGAGAAAAGGTATTTAGCAGTTTATATTTACTAAAACTATTGCATTTCCATGTTCTGTGTACTGTGGGAGACCAGATATAGTGTATGCCGGGTCTTGGGTTTAGTAACACTTTAAGTATAGAAAAAAATCAAGGACTCGAAAATGTGGCTATGTGTGCGGCTCCTGGGAGAAGTTCCTCTGCACACTGTCACAGGGAAGTGGGGGATCGGGCGGTGAGATGGGGGTGCTGAACGTGTGACATATTACACCCTAACATGTCACTAGGGATGAGCCGAACACCCCCCTGTTCGGTTCGCACCAGAACCTGCGAACAGACAGAAAGTTTGCGCGAAATTTAGAACCCTATTAAATACAATGGACTCGAACGTTCAAAATCAAAAGTGCTAATTATAAAGGCTAATGTGCAAGTTATTGTCATAAAAAGTGTTTGGGGACCCGGGTCCTGCCCCAGGGGACATGTATCAATGTATTTAAATTTCGTACCTAGGGGGTGTGTATAGTATGCCTGTAAAGCAGCGCTTGTTTCCCGTGCTTAGAACTGTCCCTGCACAAAGTGTCATTTCTGAAGGAAAAAAAGTCATTTAAAACTCACTCGCGGCTATAATGAATTGTCGGCTCCCGGCAATACATAGAAAAGTCATTGATAAAAAAAAAAAAATGCATGGGGGTTCCCCCAAATTCAGTTACCAGGCCCTTCAGGTCTGGTATGGATATTAAGGGGAACCCTGCCGCAATTTTTTTTTTTTAAATGCGTGCGGTTCCCCCCAAATATCAATACAAGGCCCTTCAGGACTGGTATAGATTTTAAGGGGAACTCCACTCCAAATAAAAAAAAAAATGGAGTGGAGTTCCCCCCCAAAAATCCATACCAGACCCTTTATCTGAGCACGCAACCTGGCAGGCCGCAGGAAAAGAGGGGGGACGAGAGAGCACCCCCCCTCCTGAACCGTACCAGGCCACATGCCCTCAACATGGGGAGGATGTCCCCATGTTGATGGGGACAAGGGACTCATCCCCACAACCCTTGTCCGGTGGTTGTGGGGGTCTGCGGGCAGGGGGCTTATCGGAATCTGGAAGACCCCTTTAACAAAGGGGACCCCCAGATCCCGCCCCCCCCATGTGAATTGGTAATGGTGTACATTGTACCCCTACCATTTCACAAAGAAAGTGTAAAAAATTGTAAAAAAAATACACAGACACCGTTGGGAAAGTCCTTTATTAAAAAAAAAAAAACATTCCAGTGATGAAATCCAGTGTCCCACGGCGATCCGATGTCCCGCGCTGTCCACGCGAAACGTCATTTTCTGAGCCTGAGCAGACCTGATGGGGAACTTCCTCTGCAGTGTAATAAATGAATAGACCCGCCCCTTCTAGAGTTCCCCATCAGGTCCGCTCAGCCAATGACGTAGGTGTAAGGCTGAGGACCTGATGCGGTACGTGAGAAGGGGCGGGTCTATTCATTTATTATACTGCGGAGGAAGTTCCCCATCAGGTCCGCTCATCCAATGACGTAGGCGGGTCTTACATACGAGGGGGCGGACCTGCTGGGGAACTTCCTCCACAGTGTAATACATGAATAGACCAGCCCCTTCTCACGTTCCGCATCAGGTCCTTAGCCTTACACCTACGTCATTGGCTGAGCGGACCTGATGGGGAACTTTAGAAGGGGCGGGTGTATTCATTTATTAGTAATAAATGAATACACCTTTTCCATTTTTTCATACCTAACCATGACAGACATAGGCGTGCGCAGCCTATTGCATTAGGGTGTGCACCCCAAGGCTCAAACACACATGCAGCGTGTATATATACACGCACGCACTTTTATAAATAATTGTAAACAAACATTTTAAAATGTAGTACATTTTTTTTTAATTAAACACTTATCAATGTAAAAAAAAAAGAAACGTAATTTTTTTAATTAAAACATTTAATTGTTTACACTAGCGGTTGAGGTGCAGTATAACTCTGCTGTTGAGCCGTGCTTTTACCACCCTTCTACCACTACCATCTTTTAGCTTTAGAGGCAGCGGCTGGGCATGTTCACATGCCACAGCTGCAATTGAACTCCCTGTTGCTTTCAGCAGGTGTAGCACCCACTGACCGTGACCCATTTAAGTGAAAGGCGGCACTCTGCAAGCGGTCTGCAACTGCGTGCAAAGTGGAGTTCAAGGGGTAAAAGCAGGTTGTGTGGAGGTGATACAACGCCTCCTCACCACCTTTCAAATTCTCTCTGCATGTGCGGCTCCGGCCACTCATACAGCCGGGATCATAGTATAGCAAGGTAAGGAAGACTTGAAACAGGAGAGACTTCCATCCACCAGGTAAGGCACCCAAGAAGTAGTGTTGTAGTCTCCTTACCCAAAATGATTGACCAGTCCACTATCACGGCGGTCACTGCAGACACAGGGGTTTAAGGTCTCCCTATAGACCCACAGCTGATGGCCGAAAAGAGTTATGAGCGATGTCTGGTTTAAAGAAATGGTAGTAGGGGCGTGGTATATGTCAATCAAATGAGCGCGGCATCTCGCGGCGTCTCCTCCAGGCTTCCTCCGCTTGTTAGCTTGCTGTGTCAATGTGTTCTCCGTATGGAGGGGCGTAATGACGTCGGAACTACAGGTCACACTTTTTTGCTTCAGGTTTAACCTTTTCATAGCATCTAGGATTTGTCCGTCAGCACGCAACAAACCTTTTCTACACTGTTTTGGGACTTTAATCCTCACATTAACCTTTTCCTTCTTCACAGCGGAAATTGTTTTACTGGTCTATTTCATTTATTGTTTATAATGTGCTAGTCGCATTAGTCACATGTGATATTGTTATATCCATTAGGCACTGTTTTTCAGACCTTATTTGTCTCACTTAGTAATTGTGCACAATTTATCAATATTTGTTTCACATTCATTTCTACTAGGGTTGTCCCGATACCGATACTAGTATCGGTATCGGTATCGATACCAAGCATTTGCGCGAGTACTTGTACTCGCGCAAATGCTCCCGATGCCCAGTCCGATACTTTTTTTTTTCTCAGAGCGGGGGGGTGGAGAGCGGGACGGAGAGTGTGCGGCGGGGGGCGGATACCAGGGCCGAGAGCAGGATGGAAAGTGTGCGGCGGGGGGCGGAGACCAGGGCGGAGAGTGGGGCGGAGACCAAGGCGGAGAGCGTGGCAGAGACCAGAGCGAGTCTTCAGGCGGGTAAGTAAAATTAATCTGATCCAATTGCCTTGCCTGTCTGCTGCTCAAATGCTCCCGGAGCTGTTCCCCCTTCACCTCCATGCCGCTGTGCCCCCTTCACCTCCATGCCGCTGTGCCCCCTTCACCTCCATCCCGCTGTGCCCCCTTCACCTCCATGCCGCTGTGCCCCCTTCACCTCCATGCTGCCGTCCCCCTCCGTGCTCCTCCTCCAGCCCCTCGGTATCTCAGGATGGAGAGCGGAGGTAGGAGCCGGTAAATCCGGCTCCTTACTTGTCGGAATGTACAGAGTCATCACTGACTCTGTCCATTCACATAACTGAAACATCGTAAACTGTGTTTACAATGTTTCAGTTTATGAATGGAGAGGAGCCGCTGTCTTCTCTCCATTCATTTTCAGCGCAGCTGAGGCTGCTGAGAGAGGGACTGGGGAATCTGTGTCCCTAGACCCTTTCCCTGTCTCAAAGGGGAGATGTCAGAGGTCTGTTAAGACCCCTGATATCTCACCAAAGCCCCCCACAACAAGGCTGATAAAAAAAAAAGAATAAAATAAAATGAAAATTAATTGTAAAAAAAATAAAAAAAAGTAAAAGAAAACACACACACTGACACTGACCCCCCCCCCCCCCCCTTAAAAAAAATAAAGCATTGTAAAAAATAAATAAATAAAAAAAATTGTAAAAAAAATGTAAAAAAAAAAAATACTGACACATGAGATTAAAAAAAAGTATCGGTATTCGGTATCGGTGAGTACTTGAAAAAAAGTATCGGTACTTGTACTCGGTCTTAAAAAAGTGGTATCGGGACAACCCTAATTTCTACATAGACCCTGATTTACTGGGTATATTCATTTACCAAATCCCATCCTCAGGATTTTTTGATCATTTTTTTTTCAGCGCTGTACTTATTAACCTATCACATTTTTTAAATTTTGTATCTGAATTTTCGTACTGCCAGCTTTTTTCATTTTAATAATTTTTCACACTTTAAGGTTTTTTACTTTTCTAGCGCAGTGTTCCTTTCTTGTTTTTTTTTAACTCATACAGCCGGGGCCCGCGAACCTGGAAGGAAGATCAGGGAAGATGCATGCCCTGTCAAAGGGCTTTGTTGTAAGGTGAGTATTTCCTAATGTGCTAGTATGTGATGCATACTAGCACATTATGCAATTGCCTTACAGGGGAAAGTTTTATTTTTTTACTGCTGCGGTTTACAACCGCTTTAAGTTGGTACATGTGTACAGTTTTATTTATTCAGATTGCTAGCTGACGGGTTCTTGCATCTACACAAGCGATATGGATGCAGGAATCCCTCTTGCTGGGACATCGTATTCTGACAGCGGGGACTCTCCACCATCAGAATACACTGATTAGTGCTGCAGCTGATTGGCTGCAAGAACAAGGTTTCCAGTAGTCCTTTCCAAGAGAAGCTGATGTAATGATTGGCTTCTGTCTTACAGGGAAGGCTACACATAGATTGAAATATATCCAGTCCCTGGTGAACTGGACAAATCTCAATCTGTGTGTACTTAGCTTTACCTTATTTCTTGCTCCTCTCCCTCCACTGCTGTGACTGTCCCCCTTAGCTTCTATGCAAGTTACTTGCCACACTCCAGCCTCTCCACCATACGGGTTAATGTCTCGGTATGGTATGTGATGATGATGTCAACCATTTGAGTGAAGAAAGAGAGCTTGGAATCAGGTAAGTGAAAGAGGATATCCCCCCTTTCCCCACACGCAAGAATGGACTTCTTTTTTTTTTTTTTTTCAACAGAAAAGTTTTATTAATGAACTAAGCATATACAGAATCCATTTGTAAAACAGTGAGGTGTGTGATTCATCAAATCAGCAGGTATACAGACAGTCATATGCACATAGCTGGTCAAAACAAAAAGAAACATGACATAGCATAGGAGTTAAATGTCAAAGTACACTAAGTTATTGTCTATAGAGCATTAAAGCAGAGGTCCGCCCACAGCTGCAAAAATTAAAAGCCAGCAGCTACACATACTGTACACATACTGCAGCTGCTGGCTTTTAATAATCGGACACTTACCTGTCCTGGAGTGCAGCGATGTCAGAACCGCAGCTGATATTTCCATCAGCAGTCGGCTGCTGCCGCCGCCATTGCCAGTAAAGGAACACGGCAGTGTAGCCTTACGGCTTGACGCCGGGAACCCTACTGCGCATGTACGAGGCTCCGCTCCTCTCTCCTACTGACACGCCGACAGGGGGAGAAGGAGGGAGCCGAGTGGTCAGCCGAGCGGTGACGTCACTAGCCGTGACTGTAGCTCCCAGAAGTGGGAACAAGATATTATCCTGTCCCCTCTCCCCCCTGAAAGGTGCCAATTGTGGCACCGGAGGGGGGAGGAAACAAATGAGCAGAAGTTCCTCGCTTTAAGTGAAGGGTTAATATAATTGGTAAACAAAATAAAGGATGGAATTTTACTTTCCTGAAGTTGGGATGTATTATGCAATTTCATTCCTTGATGTTAATGCTCACATTTATTGCTAGGTTGAGAATTACTGGGACTTCTGAGGTGCTGCATAGATGTATTTTCCATAGAATATATACAGGTATAGAACTTAAAGGGGACAGAATCTGTGATTTCAGTACGTCTATTGTGGAATTTGTAATCCTGTAAGTGAGGGCTTGATTTCAAGTGCTTTTAATTGTTGTTCAGATTCAGAATATGTAAATACAATAATGTGCATAATCTGTAAAGTTCATGTTAACTTTGTTTTGTATTGTTTAGCCCACGTTCACACTGGGCTGCGGGAGTGAAGCCTGCGAGTTCAGCTGAACTCGCACGATTTCACTCCCGCTGGCAGTCCCAATTTTGGCTGCGATTTCAAAGACATCTGAAACAGATGTCAATGTAAATCGCGGCTGAAATCGCAAAAAGTAGTACAAAAACTACTTTTTGTAATCGGTGCAGCGCCGCAGATGCGGCGTCGCACCGATTAGGACGGTGCCATTGGCCGCAATTTGTCAAATCGCACCAGTGTGAACCAGGGCTTAACCTTGCTTGTAGCTGAGACTTACACAAACTGAAACATTTCCAAGGCATAATGATTTTGTTCCTTATAAACCTTCAAAACATCCGTTGATCCCTGCTGTATGACTGATACTAAAACTACTGGGTTTTAATTCATCATTGATTAATTATTTGAAAACAAAATATGTGTAATACAGTTGGTGCCAGACAATATATCAAGTTCCATATTATAGTTATGATGAATGTTACTGCAACCTGCATTTCTTACTGAAGAATAGGGAAATCCAGATGTTTGTTAATTTCAGTGAATGTTTCTCAGCCAATCCATATAGTAATTGTTTGTTATAAATAAGATACATCTTTCCACATATATCAAAAAGTAATTAAGAGTTATCAACAAATAAACCATCCCGGCTTTTTAAAAGTGTAGCCCAGAAGGAGCCTCTGCTTCCAGGTACCTCTTTTTCCTGTGTCCTCGACTGTGCTAGTAGCACCATGCCCTCTGACCCATCTGGGCTTAAGTGGGAATATTTATTTGAAAAAAAATAAGATATACAGTGGGGATCGAAAGTTTGGACACCCCAGGTAAAAATGTGTATTAATGTGCATAACGAAGCCAAGGAAAGATGGAAAAATCTACAAATGGCATCAAATTATAGATTAGACATTCTTATAATATGTCAAAAAAAGTTAGATTTTATTTCCATCATTTACACTTTCAAAATTACAGAAAACAAAAAAATGGCGTCTGCAAAAGTTTGGGCACCCTGCAGAGTTAATATTTTGTACTGCCCCCTTTGGCAAGTATCACAGCTTGTAAACGCTTTTTGTAGCCAGCCAAGAGTCTTTCAATTCTTGTTTGAGGTATCTTTGCCCATTTTTCCTTACAAAAGTCTTCCAGTACTTTGAGATTTCTGGGCTGTCTGTCACGCACTGCTCTTTTAAGGTCTATCCATAGGTTTTCAATAATGTTGAGGTCAGGAGATTGTGAAGGCCATGGCAAAACCTTCAGTTTACGCCTCTTGATGTAATCCCCCGTGGATTTTGAGGTGTATTTAGGATCATTATCCATTTGTAGAAGCCATCCTCTTTTTAACTTCAGCTTTTTCACAGATGGCATCAAGTTACCATCCAAAATTTGCTGAAATTTTATTGAATCTATTTTTCCTTCTACTCGTGAAATGTTCCCTGTGCCACTGGCTGCAATACAACCCCAAAGCATGATTGATCCACCCCCATGCTTAACAGTTGGACAGAGGTTCTTTTCATTAAATTCTGTGCCCTTTCTTCTCCAAACGTACCTTTGCTCATTCCGGTCAAAAAGTTATATTTTAACCTCATCGGTCCACAGAACTTGTTTCCAAAATGCCTCAGGCTTGTCTATATGTTCATTTGCAAAGTTCAAACGCTGATTTTTGTGGTGGGGACGTAGAAGAGGTTTTCTTCTGATGACTCTTCCATGAAGACCATATTTGTACAAGTATCTCTTTATAGTGGAATAGTGTACCACAACTCCAGTGTCTGCCAGATCTTTCTGGAGGGATCGTGCAGTCAAACGTGGGTTTTGAATTGCTTTTCTCACAATCCTGCGAGCTGTTCTGTCTGATATTTTTCTTGGTCTTCCAGATCTTGCTTTAACTTCCACTGTTCCTGATGACTGCCATTTCTTAATTACATTCCGAACAGAGGATATTGACATCTGAAAACGCTTTGCTATCTTCTTATAGCCTTCACCAGCTTTGTGAGCGTCAACTATTTTCAGTTTCAGTTTTCTAGACAACTGCTTAGAAGAACCCATGGTGCTGATTGTTGGGGCAAGGTCAGATGAGTCTGGCCATTTAAAACCTTTGAGATTGACATCGCCTGGTCTTCCCAGATGATGATTGAGAACAATCCATGACACTGGCAGGTCTCAGCTTTGCAAAGGGGGCAGTGCATGCTATAAATTCTGCAGGGTGCCCAAACTTTTGCAGAAGCCATTTTTTTGTTTTCTATAATTTTGAAAGTGTAAATGATGGAAATAAAATCTAACTTTTTTTGACATATAAGAATGTCTAATCTGTAATTTGATGCCATTTGGAGATTTTTCCATCTTCCCTTGGCTTCGTTATGCACATTAATACACATTTTTACCTGGGGTGCCCAAACTTTCTATCCTCACTGTATATACAGTAAATAAGAAACAGTAGTAATTTTGCAACAAATATGGAAAACAATGGCAATTAAGATATACTGTCGATAACAAACAGGTGGAACAGAAAGCTGTTTCTAAACTCTATGCTAGGGTAGTCCTGGCTAAAAGAGTAGTACCAAAAAATAGTTCATCAATTTATATTAAACCTTTTCCCTCATTTGCCAGCACATGGGGGCCCAATCTGGACATTGGAGCCAATGTTGGAGCGCTCAGGTTATAGTTCCTCCAAACATTGGTGAAGGCGCCTGCACTGTGACCCACCCAGGCAACGCTGTTCCTTTTAACAGAGTATTGTATAGACATGTGCACACTGAAATATTTTGTTTCGGAATTCCGGTTTCGTCCGAAAAATAAATATAGTTAGTTACTCCCGAAATTTGTTTTTAATCATTTTGTTTCATTAAAAAATCCAAATGAATTAAGGTCAAATCTTAGGTTTATGGTGTCTGTCAGATGTTCCAAAAAGATTTGACGAAGCAGCTATAAACTGTACGACGCCGCAATCGTACATTTCCGGTTGAATGCTCCACCCACAAGCTATAGTAGAATTCTAATGTTGTTTGACTAGTAATAATTATAATTATTACTTAATATTACTAGTCAAACAACATTCGAATTCTTCTATAGCCTATGGGCAGAGCATTTGACCATAATTGTCCGCTCGCGGCAATCGTATAAGTTTAGCTGCTTCGTCAAATCTTCATGTCGAATAGTATTATACATATTTTTGATCGTATCGAATGATACCATATTTGTTTGTTTCTGTTAATTTCGAACGGTCTACCCCAACAGCCAACGGTTCTGGTTCACACTGGCGATGGAGATCATCATCATTTTACTTCCCCCGCCATTTCCAGCAGCGACCACTAACAGCTATTTTACTATTGTCTCTATAAAGTCAGATCTTTTCTCAATATGTCGAATAATCTTGGACTAATAGAGTTAGGTTAGGCACATTTGATGGCAGGTTCTATAGACACAGATCATCGTCATGTTAAATCCTCTATCTATCTATATCGAACTGTTGTCGCAACAATACGAAAATATAATGGATACAAAAATAAAGCTTTTTTTTTTATTTTGGATCTTTCGGATTTCGGATCCTGCACGTTTGTTATCGTTTTGTTAAAACGAACACTAAAATCCCAGAAATTCGGCCGAAAATGCATTCGGACGATAACAAATGCACATGTCTAGTATTGTAGGACTGTGCAGTGGCCTCTTACCAACTCCTGTGACAACAGATGACCCCAATCTGTTTTCTATCAGAGAGTCAATAAAGACAACGTCCGCAGCTCTCTCTCCTTAACAGCTGGGCAGCAGGCTCAGTTAGTGTCAGTGACGATCGGAGGTACCAGGGAGTGTCCTTTGCTTTACCTCTCCCCATCTCATATGCAATAATACATATCTCACCTGTGAACAGATGCAGACACTCTCTCCCTTAATGTCCTCCGAGCATTATCTTCCAGCCTGGGAATCACATCTCCTCGTTTTCCTCTCCTAGAATTTTAATGATGGGATTTGTAGTTCCTCTGCTTAGTCCACAAAGCAAGCTCAGTCTGTATGAAACTATCTCTCCCACAATTCTTAGTTCCTCCCAGCAGTTCAAGCAACCCAAATCCTCTTTCTCTGTGTAGTGGGTGGACCTAACAGGCTTCACAAGCCCTGTAATAATAGTCTCCACTTACAGCTGTGTCTGTCCCTCTGTAAACACATACAAGGACAGCAGTAGAAACAAGGAAACTGCAGCTGATCCTATCTGCTAGCCAGGCTTTTCTCAGAGAACAGGTGCAGGTACCAGGTAGGTCATCCCTTGTCTCTGCCCACTACCCAGGTCCCAGTACCGTCCCTTGGCTCCACCTCCTACCCACCTCCCAGTACCACCCCTTTTAGAGAAGCAAGCATCATTTTGTGGTACTGAGTAATTTGTGTGGAATTTGCTAATGATAACAAGAACGACAATAAAATAGATCCCCTGCAGCCAGCAACAATAAATCCCCCAGCAATAATAGTTCCCCCCACCATTAATAGTTCCCCCTTGTTACAATAGATCTCCCCAGCAACAATAGACCCCCCATAAACAATTGCTTCCCCCAGCAACAAAAGCCCCCCTCGGCAACAATAGATCTCCACCTCAGCAACAACAGACTCCCCCAACAACAATAAATCTACTAGCAACCAGCACCAGTAGACCCTGCACTCAACAGTAGATCCCTCACAGCAACAATTAAACCCCCAGCAACATTTGAACAATAGATCTCCCCCAGGGACAATAGATTCCCCAGTAGTCAGCAGCAATAGACCCTTCAGCCCCCCCCCATACAACCCTTGCCATTCAGTGCTGCAGGTACCAGAACTGCGCCTCCCCTCCCCCACCACGTCCCCGTTCCTGCTGAAAAAAGCCCCGTTGCTAGCATTACGGACCAGACCTACATGAGTACAATCGTGTATATTTGAGATACATTGTATTTCAAGATTGCAGTGGAAGTATCCTAGACTTGGTGTACCACAGGATGCTCTGTACCTTTTCTATTAAACAAGTCTGATTATATCACCAGTCGTGAAAGAAATCCTTGTATGCTGGGTTCACGATTGTTCCTGAAAACTTGTGAATATTTCATATTGCTCCACAGAGGGCTTTTATAATTTGATGTGCCCATTAAAACACATCAAAGATGACTAAAAAAGACAGACAGGTAAACATTTTTGTTACTGCATTGTCTATTCAAATAAATGTTTAGCAGAGTTGGTCACACATGCAGCTTTACTATTTGAAACCTAATCCACACAATCCACACAAATCATTTTTATACAGGAATGCCTCTGTCATTGGAAAGCAGTGTAGAAATAATTCATATTTTTTTGGTTAACATATTTTCACACTTATCAGCCACCTCTGAAATAAACATTGCAATATATATATTTTTTTAAAACTGATGATTCTGTTGTCACCATAACATTCTGCTTAATAAATCATACAGCTTGTCAACCTATGTAACTAGGAAACAACCCTGTTGTTTTATTTTTTAAAGCTCTTTCAAAAAAATCAATTATCACATTATATTTATTGGTCTTCTAAGGTGATGGCCTAAATTTTTTTTTATCTAATTCTACTTTCTGTATTCAAATGATCAGGAGCTGAACTAGATTTTTTACAGTGTACACTGATTTTATTATAGATGAAACATATTTTGCAATTTATTTAACCACTTGAAGACCAGGCTATTTCTGGCACATTTTGTTTACAAGTTTAAATCAGTATTTCTTGCTAGAAAATTACTTAGAACCCTCAAACATTATAATTTTTTTTTAGCAGAGGCACTAGGGAATAAAATGTTGATTGTTGCAATTTTTTATGTCACGTGGTATTAACGCAGTGGTTTTTCAAACGCAATTTTTTTTTAAATAAATAAATATTAATGAATAAAAAAGCAAAAAACACAATATACAGTATACCCCAATTTTTGTAAAATGCAAAAGATGTTACATCGAGTAAATAGATACCCAACATGTGACACTTTAAAATTGCGCACGCTAATAGCGGAAAACAACGGTACTTAAAAATCTCCATAGGTGACGTTTTAAATGCCTTCACAGGTTACCTGTTACAAAGGAGGTCTAGCACTAGAATTATTGCTCTTGCGCTAAGGTTTGGGGTGATATCCCACATGTGTGGTGCAAACTAGACATGTGCATTCGTTTTTGTCCAAATGGATTTTTGTTCAAATTTATGGAATTTTCGCTTTGTTTTAATAAACGATAACGAATGTGCAGAGTACGAAATTAGAAAGATCAGACATAAAAAATGCTTTATTTTCGTTTTGTTGTGACAACAGTTTGATATAGATTGAAGATTCGACATGACGGTGACAATAGCGAACTGTGTCTATCGAATCTGCGGTGGAATGTGCCTAACCTAACTTTCTTTGTCCGAGATTATTCGACATAGAGAGAAAAGATTCGACATTATAGAGACATGAAGAGTCGACATAGAGAGAAAAGATTCGACATTATAGAGACATGAAGAGTCGACATAGAGAGAAAAGATTTGACATTATAGAGACATGAAGCTTCGACATAGAGAGACATAGAGAGAAAAGATTTGACATCGAGAGAAAAGATTAGACAGCTAAAAACATACGATCGCCACGAGCGGACATTTATGGTCAAATGCTCCGCCCATAGGCTATAGAAGAATTCTAATGTTGGCTGACTAGTAATAATTAATAAATATAATTATTACTAGTCATACAACATTAGAATTCTACTATAGCTTGTGGACGGAGCATTCGACCGGAAATGTATGATTGCTGCATCGTACAGTTTAGCTGCTTCGTCGAATCTTCTTAGAACATTTGACAGACACCATAAGCCTTCAATGACAGATTCAACCTTAATTAATTCGGATTTTCGGACGAATGCATTTTTTAACCAAACAAAATAAATAAAAATGAATTTCGGAAGTAACTAAATAATTTAATTTTTCGGACGAAAACAAAATTCGGAGACAAAATATTTCAGTGTGCACATGTCTAGTGCAATCACAGTTTTCTTATGCGTGCACAACTTCTGTATGCATTCGCTTCTGCGTGTGAGCACGGAGGGATGGGGGCGCTTTAAATGTATTTATTTTTTTCTTATTTATTTTACTTTTTATTTTTACACTGTCCCTTTCATTTTTTTTTCTTGATCTCTTTTATTCCTATTACATGGAATGTAAACATCCTTGTAATAAAAATAAGGATAACGGGTCCTCTTTATGCAGAGATCTGGGGTCAAAACGACCCCAAATCTCTTCTTTACCTTTAACCTCCCTGGCGGTATGATTATTTCAGATTTTAGGTGCTGAAAACTGTACCATTATTTTGCATGGAAATTTGGCGTTTTATATTGTAGGCCTGCAATTCTTAGGAATAACTCACTTAAATCTGTCTAAATAAGAGTCTAGTAGACATCCCGGGTATGATAAAGTTTGAAACACAAAATCATAAATTATAATATAATAAATAACTATAACTAATTATAACAAATAATAATAAATTAATAATAAAAATTATTCAATAATGTAATCAAATCAAAAACACAGAAATTTGCTCAGTTGCAGAATTGTCGCTGTCATTACTTTTAGTGTTTGATGCCGAATTTCCCCACAAATCGCTATCGCTCAATTCTGCAAGTGATTCTAATTTATTATCGCTGTTTTTTAGCTGGTCTAAAACCACTTTTGACATAAAGGGACACTTTTTGGTTGCTATGGACAATCTCCAGTTTCCAGGCAGAAAAAAATGTATTTATAATATAAAAGTGCATGCAGGGCACTGGACAGACCACTAGGGACAAAGGGGATGTGTAATTATTTTATACAGTACTGTAATCTGTAAGATTACAGTAAGATTACAGTGTACTGTATGTATTGTGTGTTTTTACTTTTTTGAATTTGGCGCCGATCTCCGCCCCCGGGTGTCGCAACGTCGCAGTGAACGGAGCTCGGTGGCACTCGGGCACTGTGTGAATCGAGCGAGGAGACAGCTTGCACACACAGCGGGGAGACATTGCAGGATCCAGGGGACAAGGTAAGTTACTTTCCCTGGATCCTGCAATGCGATCCCGAGTCTGGCTTGGGATTACTGCTAATGGTACTGAAATTTCACCCCGAGCCTGACTCGGGAATACCGCTAGGCAGGTTAAAAGGAAAAGTAAAAAAAATTTTTTTTTTTGATCTTTTGCTTTAAAAAAAAAAAAAAAAAAATACTTCCAGCCTCAACCGGAAGTGATGTCAAGACAATGCTCTGGTTCTCCAAGGCCATAAAGGCGGTCAAAGAGGATCTACCCTTTGATCACCTATGGTAGCAGCTGCCCCCTCCCCCCCCCCCCCCCCCGCTGCTCCCGAGTGTTTCAGCACCTCATAAGTCGCTCGTACCACTTTAATGAGAAAAAGACATACCATCTATGTGATTTTTCTGCAATAAAACTTTTTTGGACGTAATTGGAACATCCATGGTGTGCTGGCTAATATGTTCGATTGTTTGATGTCTCCAGGACCCAACTGCTAAGCACTCACCATTTTTATGAGCCATTTTACCAGGAACGTGTGCGATTGGAATATTGATCAGATACCAGGGTTAAGACTGATATCTTTAGCCATAATCCCAATAAACCACTTGCAAACTGCAAAGTATATATATCTATTGCGGTTGGGAACCAATTATTCTTGTTTATGCACTCTCCAGGCCCAGCGCCACCCTCTTACTGAAATATATATATTTTTTGATTCTAATGTATTTTCAAAGGTTGAGGCTCCAGTAACAGTAGGCTTTGTAGCCACAAATATGCACATTACCATAATAAAACTAGGAGATTAGGTTTGGGAAATGTAGGCATCACAGAGCTGTTAAAGGATAGCAACAGTGTATTCCTGAGAGAAAGACTAAATTAGCCCAGGGAATGAAGTGGAACGGGAGCATTTTGATTATAAATAAAACAGTATACCTAGATCGGTTATGATGAGGAGAAATGAGGTTTGGATTTCCCACCCAGTGGGTTCATGGTAGATCTGGGGGTTTTAAGTTTGCAGTTCTTGCAAATTTATGTAGAACTTTGCCTGATTAAATTCTAAAGGACAGATCATGCCCTGTCTGACTTCTCAGTTCAGCAAGGTTATAATGATCAATAACAGGGGAATTTCTATGTGTCAGCCCCATAACTATGGATTCCCAGCAGTCCTTTCTCAGGTGTGTTGGAGCTGTTTAGCTATTCTCTTTTATTTTGCATTTATCCATATTTTTTGTATTTTCTGCTAGGTAAAAGTTTTTTGGGGGGATATAAATTTTATTTATTATTTCTGTCTTTTGTCCACTTGTAGCTGCCCTTTGTTTGCCGCTTGTCACTGGGGTTGATTTACTAAAACTGGACAGTGCAAAATTTAGTGCAGCTGTGAATGGCAGCCAATCAGCTTCTAACTTCAGCTTGTTCAATTATGCTTTGACAAAAAATAAATAAAATACAAGCTGATTGGTTTCTATGCAGAGCTGTACCAGATTTTGCACTCTCTAGTTTTAGTGAATCAACCACTGTATACATGTGTGGTAAAGTATTGTTCACCACAGCACCACATATGTATCTCCCCTATTGTCATAGCTGGCATTAAAAAATGTCAGGCAGGCTTAAAGTGAGAGGTAAGTATTTTGCATGTGAAGGTAGTAGGTGACAAGCAGATTCTGCAGGAAAAAGTGCTGGTTGGTCTTCACGCCTGCCTATTTTATTGCAGAGTGGCTGTGCTATACAGCCAGAGCATATGTAGAATGTAGTTGAGTGGCTGACCTAGCCGTCTTTTTCTTCCTCCACCAAGGTGCAGAGCAGCTAGTTGTTTGCAAGTGCTGGCAATGCACCCTCCTCTTTCTTCTCTATGGCTAATCCCGCCATAGACCCACAAACTGGCTATGATTAGTCAGCAGAATTATTTGTTTGCACATAGGGAGGAAGAACAAAATCTAGCTGACTTCACGTCCCCAAAGGGTCACTGATATTCCCAGGGCCACTTCACAGAGATCTGCAGTGTGGGCCTTTTTTAACATATCTGCTGCCAACAGCTCCATTGTGGTCTGCAACCTCTGCCTGCAATGCATAAACTTTGGCAATAATACCAGCCATTTGGGTACTTCATGCAAAAGGAAAAACATGATTCTGCATTGCAAAGTTTGGTGGGAGCTACTTCAAAGAGACAAGACAGAAGCAAACAGCCTGCCCTCTCGCTCATTCCTCATTTTGTGCATTATATCCCCTCTCCAACATTCTCCAGCTTTATCTGTCTCCAGCAACAGGGAGAGGAGGAGAGCAGTCTAACAAGGGGTTTCAGAGGCTAAGTTCACATCACGTCAAGTGGAGAAGAGGGTCATTGTTTCATCTCTCCTGCAGCATGCTTCCCAAGGCAGGTGTCTATTCCACAGCAACTGGAGTGAAAGAAAGAATGTCCCTAAATCTCTCCCATGCCCAGTGCCTTAATGCAGATGATCACAGACCTTTATGGCTCACTAGGTCAAACTTCTGGCAGCAGGAAAGAATGCAGAATGGGGCAAACCACTGAAGCTGATGGTGCCGCCATCTGTCTTGTCTAATAGTGACAATGCAGTCATCTTTTCCCCATCTCCACACTGGTCTCATTCTCCAACTCCTTTAAACCAGCAGTGCTCCCAAGCGTTAATAACATATTTAATGTTGTAGGCTAAATGCTTACATACTGTGTTTTACCTGGTATGCCAGGGAATATGAGCCACACTGGGCCAGAGCTGCTTGCAGCTGTGCAATGCAGGTCAAAACCAAAAGCAATCTGTTAATATGCCATCTTCATCCCGACAAGGTTGTGTGTGACAGCAGCATCAATATACACACCCTTCACCAGGGCAAATTCACACTTGTTACTTGCCTGGCACATTTCCTCTACATGCCTTAGTGTTGCAAAGCAGAATGTCTATACAGTAAGCCACTGTGCTGCTCGCAATGATATTGAGTGAAATTAGACATACAGCACTGTCTCGCAGGAAGCTATCCTGCAGGCATGAATAATTGGCTTACACTTGGACCGGAAGGCTAAAGCATGTGCATAAAGAGGCAGAAGCTTGTTCTGGGGCAAAAAAATCCTGGACAGGGTCGTATCCAGTGGCAGGTATTCTACTCAGTAGGTTGGTTCCAGTGACGACTTAGGACTGGGGTAAGCACCTTGGTGAAATTCTGGGGAAGGCCATAAACAGACCAAATTGGTAATGGTGAGTGCCCACAGCAAAGCACAGAGAGCATTGATAAAATAGAAAAATTGGAATCCTCAAGTAAGGAAATCGAACGTGCACTGAGACCTGAAAATCCCCATGGAGGGAGGAAGACAGTGACTGGCAGTCTGATTTCAGGAGGAATTTTATAACCAGTAGGAACACGTTTCATATCCAACACCTTAATTTGCCTTGCTAACTATGAACAGGTTTGAGTAGAACCCATAATAATGTTCCTCGCATAGTCCCCTTAGAGAGGAGCTGCTGAAAAGCAGCAAGAAGATCAATCCATCTTTGTTTGGGACGGTGCAAATTTGAGAGCATCAAGTAAAGAGGTGGCAGAGTTTGAAACTCCAGTTTGCAGCCCCTGCTCATGACACTCTGGAACCAAACATCTGAGGTTTCTTGGGGTCAGAAGAATAAAAAGGTTGAGAGATATTCCCCCTACTCTGACAAGTGGGGCTCCCTATACCTGAGAAGAGGGCTTGAAACCAGACTTGGCTGGCTTAGAGACCCACGCCTTCCAGTGGAAGTTTGTTCCCGACTTAGACTTGCTTCTGGAGGCCTGAGAGGAACAAAAAAAGCTTTTCCTAGTATCAAAAGTATAAGGTCTAGCTGCAGGAGCTTGAGCCTACTTTTTCTGGAGGAGGAGAGTACTCTTACCCCTGTGATCTCTTTGATGTACTTGTCCAAGAAGGGACCAAACTGGTGTTCGCCTTCAAAGGGCAGCTACAGTACTAAAGAGGTTTCTTGCCAGGGAGTTCCACTGATCAGAATGTGAACCACAGGATCATACACATTTGAACAGAGATAAGGCTCATCCTGTTCATGCAGTATTTTAGGGTCAGGTGTTGGTGAACAGAGGCAAATTAGCATATTGTCATTTCTGTTGCTACTGCCTTATTAAATAAAATCCAGTTCCTTTATAGACTGGTATCATGGCAGTTCAATGGTGGCATGAGAGTAGCTAATGAAATTATAAGAATTATTTTTCAATATCTTTTTTTTCCTATTTTTTTAAAGACAACTTAGTTGCAATATAAATCTTGATTACAGGTTTCATTAGTAATATTATCTGTAAATAACATATGCAGCACAACTCAGCCAAATTATTTTTTATTATTATTTCTGTTTCCAGATATGATCCATGGATTTGATTTATTTATAACCTTCACAAGTAAAGGGCTCTCAAAGGAAATAAATCAATTACCCTATGCTTTTGGAGTTAGTTTTGCTGTGAAGCACATAAATCTAGAAAGTACATGAAGAATTTGTGCTTTGAGAAAACAGTGTTCTTGCGAGGAACATGTACTTACTTGCCATTTTTTTTCGCACAGCACTGCAACAGGCCTGTGACAGGATACTGGATCTGTAACATGTTACTTTCAATGACTTGGCTGGAGCTCTCCACTAGCCCTATTACTGGTGCTTACACAAGTGCCCAACACAGAAGTGCCTTGGCTGGAACCATGGCATTCAACATTGTTGCATAGCACTAAATGGCAATGGTAATTGTGGTATGGCTAACTTGTATTGCCCTTATAGGTTTATGGTATGAACGTAGGTGCTCCAGTCAGAGTAAAATGCAAATGATTGTAGCTTCACTTTTACTGGACCCAGTGTAAAAAAAAAGTAGATGTAGCATACAGTGATAGTAAAAACTAAATGGGTGCTACTCTTGAGAGGTCAGGAATAGTGGCTGGAGGCGAGTGTAATACGTGAACGTAGCAAAAGGCCAGGGCAGGCAGCAGACAGTAGAGGAATCCAGTAACACAGGAAAAGTCAGGTCAGGCAGCAGACAGGAGAAGTATCTGTTAAACGTAGCAGAGGTCAGGGCAGGCACCTGACAGTAGAGAGATCCGATAAGGTAGGAAGGTCAGTAACAGGAATGAACAGGCAAAGTTACAGATGCACTTAGCCAGCAGGAAATCACTATCACAAGTACAAAGACACAAGCTGACACACTTTAAATAAGGCATCTCCAGCACCATGGACCAATCCCTGAGCTGTGTGCATGTGGCCATTACCATTACAGCTGACAAGGAAGATGGGAATAATACCAGGAAACAGCCAGTAAACACTGGGAGGCTGCCCAACAATCTCATGAATGGGTAATGTGTAGCTAGTCTTGTTACCCCACAGCTGACAAGAAAGACTGAAGGAAAGGCTAGTTTTATAATTTTCAGGGATTACAAACAGAAACCAAGAGCATGGGTTGTACATGCAGCTGTGTTAAATATCTTATGCAGCTATTACAGAGAAAAGGTAATTTGTTAGCATTGGCAGAGAAAGGTGTAAAGTATGGGGCATACCCAAGATGTGGAGGTCCCAGATACCCCAAATAAAACAGTTTGTTTTTCTACCCTTAGAAAAGAAGAGGTCTTAAGAAGTAAAACCTTCTTCACTGTAAAAAGTTCCACAGAGAATGAGAGTTTCTGGCTTTGACACATGTGTAATGTAGATTTTAGTATAGACCTTGTTATCATTTTCTAAAATTGATAGCTAAAAAGAGGATGTGCCTTTACTCTATTTACATGATTAGCTCCTGGTTTTAAATGCAAAGGGATATGGAGAGAGAAATAAGATACATTTTTCCCTTTCAATGTTTCTCGAGGCTTTTATGGACAATCTGTTGTCTACAACAAAATGATGGAGTGCTTGGGTGGAGATATTTGCATGAAGCAGGCTTCTTCTGGACAATGAGGAGTTGTAGATGCAAGAAAGAAATAAAGGAATGGGCTTACAGGTGGTGGATAGTTTAGTGTTGGAGATGATTTTTCCCATCAGTATGGAGGCACCTGTCATAATTTAGGAGAACAAAAGGGGCACCAAGTGAGTGCCAAGTGCATTTCCAAGTATCTCCATGTGAATTTTATTTTATTTTATTACATTACATATTAAAAGAACTCTGAGGTTAGCTCACTCCATAGAAAGTTTAAACCCAGGCCTCTTACATGACAGAGTTAAATTTAAATTACACAGTGAAGGAAGTTCCCCGCTCAGGCCAATGACGTAGGCGGGGTCGGACATACCGAGGGGACGGACCTGATGGGGAACTTCGTTCGCTGTGTAATACATGAATAGACCCGCCCCTTCTCTCGTTCTGCATCTGGTCCACTGAGCGGACCTGATGGGGAACTTTAGAAGGGGCGGGTCTATACATTTAAAACACAGCGGAGGAAGTTCCCCATCAGGTCCGCACAGGCACAACCAATGACAGACAGCGCTGGACATCGGGATCGCCGCGGGACACTGGATTTCAACGCTGGAATGTTTTTTTTTTTTTATTATTTTTTTTTTTTAACCACTTGACCACTGGGCACTTAAACCCCCTTAATAACCAGACCAATTTTCAGCTTTCGGTGCTCTCACATTTTGAATGACAATTACTCAGTCATACAACACTGTACCTATATGAATTTTTTGTCCTTTTTTTCACACAAATAGAGCTTTCTTTTGGTGGTATTTAATCACCGTTGGTTTTTTTATTTTTTGCGCTATAAGAGAAAAAAGACTGAAAATTCTGTAAAAAAAAATGTTTTTTTTTTAGTTTCTGTTATAAAATTTAGCAAATTACTATTTTTTCTTCATAAATTTTGGCCAAAATGTATACTGCTACATATCTTTGGTAAAAATAAGTACAAATTGGTGTATATTATTTGGTCTTTGTGAAAGTTATAGAGTCAATATCTGAAAATTGATCACACCTGAAGTACTGACGGCCTATCTTATTTCTTGAGACCCTAACATGCCAGAAAAGTACAAATACCCTCCAAATGACCCCTTTTTGGAAAGAAGACATTCCAAGGTATTTAGAAAGAGGCATTGTGAGTTTTTTGAAGTTGTCATTTTTTCCCACAATTCTTTGCAAAATCAAGATTTTTTTTTTCCCTTTTTTTTTTCCACAAAATTGTCATATTAGCAGGTTATTTCTCACACACAGCATATGCATACCACAAATTACACCCCAAAACACATTCTGCTATTACTCCCGAGTATGGCGATAGCACACGTGTGAGACTTTTACACAGCGTGGCCACATACAGAGGCCCAACATGCAGGGAGCACCTTCAGGCGTTTTGGAGCACCCAGGCCAATTCCGACATTTCTCTCCTACATGTAAAAATCATCATTTGTTTTCTAGAAAATTACATAGAAACCCAAAACATTATATATGTTTTTTTTAGCAAAGACCTTAGAGAATATAATGGTGGTCGTTGCAACTTTTTATCTCGCACGATATTTGCGCAGCAATTTATTTAACACGTTTTTTACGGAAAAAAAATGTTTTGTGCTTAAAAAAAAAAAACAGTAAAGTTAGCCCAATGTTTTTACATAATGTGAAAGATGAAGTTACGCCGAGTAAATAGATATCTAACATGTCACCCTTCAAAATTGCACACGCTCGTGGAATGGCGCCAAACTTCGCTACTTAAAAATCCCCATAGGCGACGTTTTAAATATTTTTACTGGTTATATGTTTTGAGTTACAGAGGAGGTCTAGGGCCAGAATTATTTCTCTCGCTCTAACATTCGCGGCAATACCTCACATGTGTGGTTTGAACACCGTTTTCATATGTGGGCGGGACTTACGTATGCGTTCGCTTCTGTATGCGAGCTCACGGGGACAGGGGCGCTTAAAAAAAAAATATTTTTTTTTATTGTTCATTTTACTTTATTTATTTTAGTTTGACATGTTTTTCCGCCCCAAAATTTTTTTTGATCACTTTTATACCTATTACAAGAAACGTAAACATCCCTTGTAATAGGAATATGGCATGACAGGTCTTCTTTACAGTGAGATATGGGGTCAATAAGACCCCACATCTCACCTCTAGGCTGGGAAGCCTGAAAAAAAAAATCCTGGCTTTGATCATAGCGGTGAGTCGGTAGAAGCACCGGAGGGTGGCGGGGGGGGGCATCCCCTCTCGCCTCCCGTAAGAATGATCAAGCAGCGGAACAGCCGCTATGATTGTTGTTATGGTATAGGGAATCGCCAGGTGAAAAAGCTAATATCTGAATGATGCCTGTAGCTGCACCCATCATTCAGATATCCCTGCACAAAGTCAAGGACGTCATATGACGGCCGGCGGGCGGGAAGTGGCTATTGCAGAGTATTGCTGGGCATTGCGGAGTATTGCAGGGCATTGCAGAGTATTGCAGGGCATTGCGGAGTATGGCAGGGTATTGCACGGGGTATTGCAGAGTATTGCGCAGGGTGTATTGTGCAGGGTATTGCAGAGTATTGTGCAGGGTATTGCAGAGTATTGTGCAGGGTATTGCATTGGTATTGTGCAGGGTATTGCAGAGTATTGCGCAGGGTATTGCAGAGTATTGCGCAGGGTATTGCAGAGTATTTTGCAGAGTATTGAGCATGGTATTGCAGAGTATTGCGCAGGGTATTGCAGAGTATTGCGCAGGGTATTGCAGAGTATTGGCAGGGTATTGCAGAGTATTGTGCAGGGTATTGCAGAGTATTGCACCAGGGTATTGCAGAGTATTGCACCAGGGTATTGCAGAGTATTGCACCAGGGTATTGCAGAGTATTGCGCAGGGTATTGCAGAGTATTGCACCAGGGTATTGCAGAGTATTTTGCCGAGTATTGAGCAGGGTATTGCAGAGTATTGCGCAGGGTATTGCAGAGTATTTTGCAGAGTATTGCGCAGGGTATTTTGCAGAGTATTGCGCAGGGATGGCTGAGCAGGGATGGATGGATGGCTGGATCTGTGACTGCAATTGTCACAGATCCAGCCCACAGCTGACATGATCTGACATGGGGGAGGGAGCTGACATGATCCGCTCCCTCCCCTCTCCTCTCACACTGTACCGATCGGTACAGAGAGGGGAGAGAGGAACCGGCGTCATCACATGATGCCGGTCTGTTTACAAGGGATTGCTCCGTCATTTGACGGAGCGATCACGTGGTAAACGGCCGCTATCAGCGGCGATTTACCACGATTCGTGATGCCCCGGGTCCTCTGGACATGGCGGCCACGGAGATTCCCGTGTGCGCGCCCCAGGGGGCGCGCGGGAGCGCGATTCTGGGAGGACGTTATATAACGTCCTTCCAGAGTTAAGCAACCACCTTGTTGACGTTATTTGTCGGCAGGTGGTTGTTAAGTGGTTAATAAAGGACTTTTCCAAGGTGTGTGTGTTTTTATTTAAATTATTTGACACTTTCTTCGTGAAATGGTAGGGGTACAATGTACCCCTTACCAATTCACATGGGGGGGCGGGATCTGGGGGTCCCCTTTGTTAAAGGGGTCTTCCAGATTCCGATAAGCCCCCTGCCCGCAGACCCCCACAACCACCGGGCAAGGGTTGTGGGGATGAGGCCCTTGCCCCATCAACATGGGGACATCCTCCCCATGTTGAGGGCATGTGGCCTGGTACGGTTCAGGAGGGAGGGGGGGGCGCTCTCTCGTCCCCCCCTCTTCCCCTGCGGCCGGCCAGGTTGCGTGCTTGGATAAGGGTCTGGTATGGATATTTGGGGGGACTCCACACCATTTTTTTTTAAATTTGGGGTGGAGTTCCCCTTAAAATCCATGGCAGATCTCAAGGGCCTGGTATGGATATTTAGGGGGAACCCCACGCCATTTTTTTTTATTTGCGGCGGGGTTCCCCTTAATATCCATTCCAGACCTAAAGGGCCTGGTAATTGAATTTGGGGGAACCCCCACGCTTTTTTTTTCTTTTTTTTTTATCATCGACTTTTCTATGTATTGATAAATGCGACAATTCATTATAGCCGCGAGTGAGTTTTAAATTACTTTTTTTCCTTCAAAAATGACACTTTGTGCAGGGACAGTTCTAAGCACGGGAAACATGCGCCACTTTACATGCATATCATACACACCCCCCAGGTACGAAATTTAAAGGAATATTTCACTTTTATTTTTTCATTTTAAGCATTATTAAAATCACTGCTCCTGTAAAAACGTCTATTTTTTAAACCTTTTTTTGCATTGATACATGTCCTCTGGAGCAGGACCCGGGTCCCCAAACACTTTTTAGGACAATAAATTGCATATAAGCCTTTATAATTAGCACTTTAGATTTCGAACGTTTGAGTCCATTGTATTTAATAGGGTTCTAAAGTCCACACGAACATTCTGTCTGTTCGCAGGTTCTGGTGCGAACCGAACAGGGGGGTGTTCGGCTCATCCCTGACAGGGGCATATCATTGCAGTTTTTGACAGAATGGCCAATTCTTGCTTTGATCAAGATTATCTGTATAGGGTTACGATGTGAACGCACCCCCGACACCAAAATACCAATTTTTTTCCGTACCGGTTATGTCTGCGAAAGAGACAACAGAATTTATCCAAAAAATCTCTAATCTTGTTCTGAGTGCACTAAATTGTGGTCCCATCATACAGACTGGCTCCCCAAGCCGTTGTTTATAAAATAAAGAAAGCTTGAATGGAAAATGTAATTTTTTTTGCCTTTATAAATGTCATTATTGCTGCAGCAGGCTCTATACATGGTACAGATGTGCCACATTACAGAGAGAACAAGGCACCCCCCAGGCAATATATTTAATGGAATTTTTCATTTTTATCGTTATTTCTCATTTTGATGGTTTCACTTTAGGCATCAGTAAATCACTGCTCATTTAAAAATTATGTTTTTTACACATTTTTTTACTTTGATTTATGTCCCCCAGGGCAGTACCCAGACCCCCATAACCATTGTATGCCCAATTAATTGCATATAAGCCTTCAAACTGGGCTCTTTTGATATTTCCAGTTCGGGTCCCATAGCCTTCAATTGTGTTTGTTATTCGTTTCTGAAGATTTGCAATGTTCTAAAGTTCTACTGCAAACCGAACAGGGGGTCGTTCGGCCCATCTCTACTAATGAAGCTACATGTTCTGGATCACCACAATTCATACAGTGCACTGTACATTACATACTGTAGACTGCCACACCCTGTGTGCTGCACTTATTAGGCAGCCAAACGTCATGCTCTATGCTGTGCTGTGGACTGCTATATTACATAGGCTACACAGTACAATGCATACTGTGAACCACCACACTATATGTACAGCATTGTATGATAAACCTTTTGGATTTTCATATTGTATACATAGTGCTGTATGTTGCATGCCTTGAACCAGCACACTTCATTTTTTTCACACTTCTCTTTATATGCCACATCTTTTCACGTTGTATGCTATGTACTGTACCACTTCAATCTGTCCACTGTGCTATGCATAAAAACAAATTATAAACCACTAGTCATCAAACAGTTGTAGCACACGGACCCTTTTCTCCTGCCTACCTTCTCCTTGCAGGGATAAAGGCACACATGCCACATGCCCGAATCCTCCTGGTTTAGAAAGTTGAGCGGTGTTCTTTATTTTTGGGTCCTGCAGCGAGTTACCTCCCGTTCACTGGTTCTCGTCCCTAGAATGTAGGGAAAAGTCTGTGTTCTTTCCCCAAAGAAACACAATGTCCAAACCGTGTTCAAACTCCAAACAGCCGAGTTTATTTTTATCTTGCTCAAACAGATTTGGGAACAGGTTGAAGATAGCGACAAAGTAGGTAGGGAGATAGGTTCAGGCACGCGGCACCCAGTTACCCTATTCTTCACTCAAGCCTGAGTATGGATTTTGCTCACCTGAATAGATCCCTCTCACAGCTCTAGCAGCCGGAGTGAAGCACGAACAGTTGCTACTTGAATTTCGTCCCCTTCACGGACAAGTCCTAGAGATCCTCTGCCACAGAATCCCTAATGATTGAATTATGACTTCTGAACAAAACCCTGTAGATTAGTAGAGAGTAGAGACCATAGGTGTCAGTGGGACACACTACAGGGGCTATACTGCAACTCACAAATCCTTCCTCTGATAGGTAACCAGGCCTCTCCTTCATCGTGAACTCCGTCACCGATCCATCGGACAGGTCCTCCCCCGGTTTCCTCTTTTTCAGAGCGGGCCACCCTCACACGGGCTCCCTGGGACTCCAGTGTGTTGGCTGTAGACCCAGTTGAAGGTACTGGGCCTACCTGGAATGTTGTAGCCTCGGGCTAAAGGTGCCCTAAACTCCTCGGAAAGTTCACACACCCCCCGGCCAGCAGGGCCAAAAGGCGTGACTTCGCCACCAGGGGTCCTCCTTGGAATCCCCCCAGCACACCACATCATGGCGTCTGCCCTTAATGTACCCTCTCCCGGCATGCACAGCAGGCGAAACCCGCCCACCACACGGTAGCCGAGAGAGGACACCCAATCACACCACAATGCCACCCGTGGCTCAACCCGAGACCTGGACAACAGCGCCACCACAGGACAAGGGGAACTATATACCAGGCAACACCATAGCAGAACAGAGTCCATGCCTAGCAAAATTAGAGAACCTGAGCCAACTATGGCTCATACTACCCCTAAATTTAGAACATAACGACCCCCAAATTTGGGGGGGCCGCTACGCAAATTGTATAGACCTATGGTATTCCACTCCATTCAAAAAACACCATTTCAAATGGGAAGTAAATGCTTAAATTGAGCTTATGTTGTAAATACACTTAAAGTATAACTAACAGCACATTTGTTTCAGATTTGGCTAGAGTGGAGAGGGATTAGAATAGCTGTCAGGTTTTTATTGCTGTCTGTGCCCACATTAGGATGATACACCCTTTCTATTTGTCTTGTTTACCATTATCAAGGAGAGTTAAGCCTCGTACACACGGCCGAAAATCTCGTCAAGAAAAAACACGTCGTTTTTCTTGACGAGATTCTTGGACAAGAAACTTGTCCCGGCCGAGTGTACACACGCTCGATTCAAAGAACCCGCGGTTCTTTGAATGGAGCGAACGCGGTGACGTCATCGACTACGACGAGCGTGCACTCGTCACATTCGATGCTGTCGCCGTCATCTTGCTACACCCTATCTATGCCTAGGAAGCTACCGCGCATGCGTCAAAGTCATTTCGAGCATGCGCGGGCTTCCCGGAGGACAGGTAAGTGTACACACACACAATTTTCTCGTCGAGAAACAGGCTGACGAGAATCTCGACGAGAAAATAGAGAGCAGGTTCTCTATATTTCTCGTCGAGATTCTTGTCGGTTTTACACACGAACGATTTTCTCGGCAAGAAAGCGATCTCGGCAGTTTTCTTGTCGTTTATTGCCGAGAAACTCGTTTGTGTGTACGAGGCTTTCAAGTAAAAAAAAGTCCAAAATTTGGGGTTGTCACCAGAACAGTAACAGGGGAGATCTTCCAATGTGCACACTATTTCTGGTGACCCCTACTTTGTAGAAATTTTTTCTCACATCCTGTTTTGACTATGGGGAAGGAAGAGAGGGGAAATCTCCCCAATAAGACACAAATGGCAAATGAAAAACATTACCTTACTCTGTCCAAAATAATAATAAAAAACTTTTAGTTCTATGTTTAGGTACCCCCAAAGGAGATACTTCATGTGTCCATGTGTTGGGTCCTCTGTGCCTATAACTCTGGGAACAGCACTGCACTTTCTTGCACTTGTAGCTGGGCTGAGAATATCGATTGCAATACTTGATAATTTATATATACTGTACATACTATATATATATATATATATATATATATATATATATATATATATTTATGGTCGGAGCCCTCTGTCTGAAGAGATATGGATCACATAAACACGTCACAAGACTAACAACACAAATAAGACCTGAAGTGTGGCCTGGCCTGCTGGACGGTATGCCAAGAAAAGGGGCCATACCTTAAGATAGATATAATGGATAATTCTGTTGAGAATTGTTTAGAGAGGAATGCCCTAAAAAAGGGGATATGGGTGGGTGGGTACCGCGCACTAGAGCCAACACTGACCGTGGTGGATGGTCTGCTTAAGTACCCCTCGAACTCCTCCCATAATTTCAGGCCAGCATACTGGCCTTCCTATTTATGGTCGGAGCCCTCTGTCTGAAGAGATATGGATCACATAAACACGTCACAAGACTAACAACACAAATAAGACCTGAAGTGTGGCCTGGCCTGCTGGACGGTATGCCAAGAAAAGGGGCCAAAAACTACACTTGGTTAGGGAAGGAATTGTTTTATCGTGCAAGACAATTAACTACAGAGCGGGTCTGTTAAAGACTCCTGATATTCTGTTTGAGGATTGGGGACGTATCAGGCGAAACGCGTGGGTTTCCACCTGCCCATCATCCTGATTGCGTGGTCTGGAACTCTGTTTCACAATGCTGCTAAGGCTGCTCAAATGTGAAAGAATGTCCTGAGTAACGTCCTGGGTCAAGGCCTAAGATGCATAGGAGCGTTCTGACGTAGTTGATGAACTGGTTCCCGCTTAGGGGTTCAGTTGGGAAAGGTAGTAGAGGGCTGTCCTCTAATAGGTCAGACAGTAGAGTTTACCAATTGCTCTAGAATGGCCATGGGGCACCAGGCGCCATGCGTCTGGAATAGTTTGATGTCTACTGCGGGACCGGATTGTAGCGTTTTTCCGATACCGTCGGGTGTAGGATGAAATGACTCCGGTGGTGAGTTGGGTGTTGCCTGAGTAGTACTTGGCATTTAGGGCTGGTGACAGTAATTCGCTGTGCCGTAAAACCGTAAAAGGCTAGGTAAATGGCTGCTTGAATTACCAGGCTGGGCCATAGACCGAAGGGAGAACGTGAAAGGATAGCAGACATGTCCCGGAGTATGGCGCTGGTCACTGGTAAGCGTTTGGTACTAGAGTGTGGTTGCTGCCACCTGTAGTGTGTTGGAAGATCAGGATGCATTGATGAGGGAGGTAGCACCATGGAGGTGCTATTTGATTCCAGAGTTGGTTGCGACTAATGTGGGATGCCGGACATGGTCGGGTCGGCTCCGGGCTCCTGTGAAAGGATGTGGCATGGTTAAGCGGGATAGCGCGTCGGCCGAGGTATTGCATTGACCAGGGATGTGGACACAGAGGCTATTGAGCTGATGTTGTAGGGAAAGTAGCAACAGCCTGCGTGGGAAGGACATGATGGTCAACGATTTATGACCTTCCTTTGTTAATGACTGTGGCTGTAGCCTGGTTGTCTGTGGCGAACGTGGCGGTCTGTCCTGCCCAGGTGCTGCCCCATACTTGAGCCGCTGCGACTATGGGGTAGATCTCAAATAGAGAGGAGGACTGACTAAACGTGGAATTGTGAGCATCTCTGACGGTCACGGTTCCGTAAACCAATGATGGCCAAAGATTGCAGCGAAGCTTGTGGAAGCTGCTACGTCCGTGATTATCTGTGGTGACGAAGAGGATGCTGATGGGATGAACAAGGGTCTACCTTTCCAGTTCTCAAGGAATTGGTCCCACATGGCCAGATCCTGCTATAGCGGCTGCGTCTAGCTTAAAGACTTGGTCAGGGTCTTGTGCCTGGGAGAGCAACACTAAGAAGCGTGCGATAAAGAATCGCCCTTGAGGGACGATCCTCATCGTGAGTTGAGCATGCCCAGTAGGGATTGTAGCTGTGGGTTAGTGCACCCTTGCGTGTCGGTAGACGTATGGACGACTGTCCTGATGCGGGTCAATTTACCGAGAGGTGGGCTAGCCTGCATGGCGCGTTTGTCTAGAATGATTTCCAGGAAGGAGATGAACTGTGCCGGGCTTTCTAATTTCTTCTCAGTTATGGGCACGTCGAGGTTTTAAAGACCTCTCTTGGATTTTCTAGGTCTCCTGGAGGTTTAGTATTTTTGTGAGAACTCCTCTGAGGGTATGGAGGAGTTTAACTGGGTATGTTTAGAAGAATGAGTCAGGCAGTGTAATGAGTCCGGTGTGGAACCCTGTAGTGCCCCCTGCACTAGAAAGGCTGCTAGAGAGGGAGTTGGATGTGAGGAGAGAAAAGTCGAGCCGCCCGAAGTGCACGTGGCCTAGTCAAGCTGGACTCTGCTGCTTGACGCCGCAGGTATTTCTAGGGAGAGCCTTCTGGTACAGGAGGCAGATGTGCAGAAGTTTGCGGTGAGGGTAAAAGCAACCCTTGAAATTAAAGTTGCTGGAGATGGCTGCGCCCCCCGGTGCTCGAATTGGACGTCCTAGTCTGACTGGGAGGACTGGTTACATCTCTAAGCCTTCCAGAGGCTACCACGAACTTTGTCACTTTCGAGTTTGTGAGTAAGCCTAGGGTTCTTGGCCATTAGGATGACTGAGACGTCCCCCTAGGCATATGACTTGTTCTCTGTTATGACCTGTACCGAAATGAGTAAGGACGCTAGGTTCACGTCCTTGCCGCCTAGGATGTCCTTCCTGATGCCCGCTGGGACAAGGTGCGAAGGAAAGGGTGCAAGCGTCGGGCGTACCTAAAAGTGGGGGGTTCGGTAACGACGGTGGAGACTGGTGCTGATGGGGGCGTGGCTGACCGTGTTCCCAGGGCCCCCTACTCTAGCCTGGACATCGGCGACTGCAGTTGCCAGTGTGGTCACCAAGGCGTGCAGCTGGGTAATTGCAGAGGATATCGACTGCAGCGGAACTTGTGTGTCTGGTAGAGCTGCCGCTGGTGATGGAAACAGCAGCCTAACAGCTTGGCTTTCCTGGCTGTGGTAAGGTAGGGAATGCCCCTACGTCGTAGTTCGGCCGTAGCCTGGGGATGGTCCAAGCTCTGGGGGACTGTGTAGCGCCGGCCGCTGGACCCGCGAAGGGTGGCGGCGGGGCAGAGGCGAAGACTTCGCTGTCGGCTCGTGACATGGCGTCGGCTAAAAGGAGGGGAATGCATATGTTAAGAATAAGATTGCGAGGTTGGAGGGGATAGAAGGATTTAGAAAACGGGGAGAAAGAAGGAAAGCAGGGTGGACAGGACAAGGAGCGATAGGCGTAGGGGACAGTTTAGTTTGCGTACGAGCGCTGTTGAGTGTAATTTAGAAAACTCAAGAGTACGTGGCAACCGAGGTGAGCCAGGAGGTGACTGGCTAGGTTACCGATGCTCGGGTGCCGTCTGTGCTCGGCACAGACTGATGATCCAGAGCCCCCAGGGCGTACTGGGGCGGGATAGCTGAAGTCTGGTATGCTAAGTAGGAATGTTTCGATCTGTAGTTCATTGACGTGTGGTCGGTCTGCCAACTCCTGCACAGCCAGCAAGGTGGATGTTGGCGACCTTGTCTGCGTGGTGAAGGATCTCGGATCGCTCTTCGAAAACAGATTGAAGTGCACAGAAGTATGTGACAGTTACTAACGCCTGGTGAGCAAGTCAAATTGTGTATGTGAAGTACAATGTGTCGTGAAAGAGTGTGAGGAGAAAGCAAGGGGGAGCCTTGAATTTACGCATCTGTTTTGTACCCTAGTAGTGACGTCTTAGTTGGGGTTGAGAAGTGGGTCGACCGGGGACCTGTAGTAAGGTGACAGAATTTTTTTTATTTTTTTTTGTGAGGGGGATGCAGAGAGCTGTTTTGGAGCAGTAGCTGGCTCCCTGGTGAAGATGTGAGCCCTAAGATACTTTCCCCTGTTTTTTTTTTGTTTTTTTTTGTATCCTGAGGGGAATATTGTCCAAACCTGGTGCAGGGTGGACCAACTGGAACTCAAACTGACCTGCATGGGGAAAGGGACAGAGAAAACGGTGAGTAGCCGTGTTGCTACTGGAGATGATGAGTGGCTGATGTTTGAACCACTTGTCGAATGCTCGCAGCGATTGCGAGGAACACAGCCTTACTGAGAAGGCGAAAGAAGGAAAGTTTGTGAATTGTGAGTATGTAGGAATGACCGTCCGTGAGGAAGCTGGAATAGTTGGAGTAAGTTGTGTATGTAAATGCTTGATGGTTTTTAAAGAAGAGGAAAACAATTTTTTTTTTTTTTATTAATAATTTTTTTAATTTTTTTTATAATTTTTTTTTATTATTTAATTTTTGTTTTTTGTTTTTGTAATTTATTTATTTATTTATTTATTTATTTATTTGCACAGAGTGAGGTTTGGGGAATGGTTCATACGTAATCTTAACGCTGATGCGACTGGTAACGACCTGGCACTTTGTATTGCCGACGATCTGAATCATTTGAGCCGATGCTACGACTGAGTTTTGGAATCGGTTAGAGGTTTGTTTGCTAGAGATCCGAGTCGTTTGAGCCGGTGGTGCGACTGGACTTGGATGGACAGTGTTAGCCAGGGATCCAAATGTTGAGCCGATGCTACGACTGTGTTTTGGATCGGTTACTGAGGTTGTTGCTGGAGATCCGAGTCGTTTGAGCCGGTGGTGCGACTGGACTCGGATCGGTTGGGTTTGCAGAGGATCCGAATCTTAGAGCCGATGCTACGACTGGATTCGGATCGGTTAGGGAAGTTTGATGCTAGAGATCCGAGCCGATTAAGCCGGTGATGCGACTGTGCTCGGATCGGTTGTGTTTGCCGAGGATCCGAATCTTAGAGCCGATGCTACGACTGGATTCGGATCGGTGTGGTTGTGTTGTGAGGATGGGGTTATTGATGCGCCGGGATCCGAATCACGGCGCCGGAGATGCGACTCGACTCGACTCGGATCGGCTGTCTGGTGTTTCGAAGGTGAGGGGGCTTGTGATTGCCGAGGGTCCGAACTGTAGTGCCGATATTTTGCGACTAGATTCGGACCGGACTGTTCGGTGTATGGTGTGTGTAGTAAGAGGCGTGGGGCATCAGTTGGGTGAAGGGAGAGTATCGTAGGAGGTGTAGGGTGTCAGTAGGTGCGATGGGGTTTGTAGAAGGTGTGGCGTGTGAGGAGCCGTTAAGCCTTCGGCCTATGCAATGTGTCTGATACAAATCGGTTGTAAAATGTATGAAATGAAGCCGATACGAATTGGTAGTGAGGAGTATTAGTTAATCTGATACAAATTGGTTGTATGGTGTATGCCACCCCTTGCTCTGAAAGCTAACACCTATCAACCACCCATCCCCCCAGGCTAATCCAGTGCAGAGAAGGCACCAGGTGGGTCTAATTACCACCTTGCTCAGCCACAGAAACCCATACAAACAATACATTCTCATCTCCAAATGAATGAGACTTGAACCCCATGGACAGTGACTTTTATAACCAGTGAAGCCTATGGCGGGTGTTATCGGGCAACGACCGACAGCGGCTCGGAGACTTGGATGTACGAATGAATCGTATGTTTGGCAGAAGGAACTTATAAATGTACTACGCCTGTGCTGAATGATGCCTGAATACGAGCGACAACAACTCAGGGGCAGGCTTTTTATGCAAGGGGTGCAGGATGAAAGCATAACAAACCGCAAGATTGTATGATATGAAAAGTTCGGATACTACCTGCGACCGTGAGCGGGAACCGCCGTCGAAGACCCCGAACGAAGAAACCGAAATGTACCTGCGATCGCATGCGCCGACTCACGAATATGAGGTGAGTGGGGAAGAGTCAGCCCAGTGACATGTAGTACCGCGCACTAGAGCCAACACTGACCGTGGTGGATGGTCTGCTTAAGTACCCCTCGAACTCCTCCCATAATTTCAGGCCAGCATACTGGCCTTCCTATATATATATATATATATATATATATATATATATACTGTATATATCCCCCAAAACAAAAATATATACACACCAAAAATGACACAAAACTGGTTAACCTGGAGCATGTTATCAGATATAGAATATAACATATAACAAGCTCCAGTACATGCCCTCCTCACCCCCTGCAACAGATGGACTTGTAGTCTGAATTGGCTGCGAGCGGACTGATTCGTACGCTCGTAGTCCATTCGAACTCCCTCCAGCTTGCAAGCTGACAACCTATACAGAGGTACTTGCTTAAAGCTGGAGCTTTTGTGAAACAAAAAAAAAAGAAAAAAGCTGGAGTTGAAATTGCACACGTGATCTGCTGATTGTGGGTAAAATACTTTGCACGCTTCTGTTAAAAAAATTATAAATGCACATTTTTGTGCAAACAAATGTGAATTTATTTTATTTTTAATAAAGGTGTTTTTAATCAGGGTTTACTTCCTCTTTTTTCCCCTGCAATGTAAAGGCATACAGGGGTAGTATGCATCGCATACTAGCCCATTATATTGCACTTACCAGCAACATTTCTTGAGGGTGCATGGGCCAATGATGTCAGCGCAAGTGTATATGGTAAATATCCCCATAACTGTGCAGGTCTAGGAGATATTTACAGAACCTACAGGTAAGCCTTATTATAGGCTTACCTGTATGTAAAAGTGGTATAACTAGGTTTACAACCACTTTAAGCTGCCTATAGATGGACCGTATCTCGTTTCGGTTTAGCAGGGACCGGCCGGGATTCGATCCATCTATGGGCAGGCTAATTGTACCCAATTCTATCCATCAATCAACTTGGGTACAAGCAGCATGTCAGATTTTTATCGTGTGATTATTGCCAGTGGCGAATCGCTGGGTTCTCCCTGTATGGATAGCTCCTGCGCCCCCCACCGGAAGAACATAATAGCTCTGCGAGAAGGATTTCCTCATGAACACTGACTGTGTTGATGAGGGAATGGAGTGATTTTCCTTTTTGCAACCCATGGTTGCAGCGAAGAAAACTGAATAATCTATGGCCTGCTTTAGCCTTTAAGTGGTAGCTAAGTATACTACAATCAGATACAGGGGAGGGCTGGGCCAGGGGGCAAGGTGGCAATTGCCTCCCAGGCCGCCCTAACTTATGTTCAAAATGGCAGGCAGCCGCTGCCATTTTCTTTTTTATGGTGGTCTAGGAAGTAGGGCCGGGGGCACGGCCATGGCGGCCGACCACTAGCTGTTGCATTCCGGGAGTTGTAGTCCGCGTTCAAGCTTCCGGTGGGTGGAAAACACAGCAGCGCAGAGGAAACTACAACTCGGAATGCAGGGCTGCAGGGCTGAGCGCTGGCTGCAACTTGACCCCAGGATCAGGAGCGTTACCCCCCCAGGAGACCGTGACGTGCAAGGACCTGCTGAGCGGAGATCGCTGAGGTGAGAGACCCTGACACCCCTAGCTGACCCCCCATCTCCCCCACCATACACCCCATGTAACCTGCCCCAGTGATCAGGCTTCATCGATGGGCACTAGAGTTGGCTGCACTGATAAGCACTGGTGAGGCTGCATTGAAAAACCAGGTGGGCCATGGATGGTGAGCTGATTCGGCGGTTCAGTGGGCCACTTGACTGGACTTGCCCCCCAGGCCTACGGCTACCAGCCCTCCCCTGATCAGATATGTTTCCTCTCAAAAGTTTCCATCAGTTTATGTCCTCAGCTTGTCCTCTTTGATAGAGGGCAGTTGAACACCAGCTCCTCTGTATTACAGTATGTGACAATGGTCTCTTCTATAGCAGTGCCAGTGTAAGTTTCTCTCAAGGCAACACTATCATATAGTCCCTTTCTAACAGGAACTGCAGACTGGTCTACATACTTTAAAGCCCCGTACACACGGTCGGACTTTTGCCCAACAAACTTCGTTTTAAGCAAGTTGGACCAACAATCCGACCGTGTGTACGCTCCATCGGACAAACTTTTTTTCGTTTGGTTTTGTTTTCATCGGACAAAAGTTGGGTCTTCAAACGGACAAACTTTTGCCCAACAAAAGTCCGATGGAGCAAAGTCCTACCGTGTGTACAGAAAACCATAGGACTTTTGTCCGATGGACAAAACAACTAATGTTAAAATCAACCAACAATAGCAGAAGTTGACCAAAGGGTGGCGGTAAAGAGCAGAAAAGAGCAGAAAAACCATGTGATGTTGCAAAAAGTTTTGGGAAAGTTTGCAGAAAAGTCCTGTGGTGTGTATGCTATGGGTGTGCCCGGCCAACTCCGTTCGGACAAAAATCCACGGAAAAGTCCGATGGAAGTCCGACCGTGTGTACGGGGCTTAAGACTAGAAGGACATTGCTAATTATCGCAGTATACTCCATGTTAAAAAATTGAAAAATTCTACCACCCACTTCAGTTGAACTCGCAGCCACATCATCTGGCTATAACAACATATCAAGCAGTAAATTATAGACATAGTCCACAGAGTTATAGTTATTTATTTTTTTGCTGCCTGTGAAGTGATGGATAAAAGCTAGTTAGATGAAAACTATTACACACATTTCAGGTTTTTCTAGTCCCATACTGAACACACTAGCAAAACCTTTGTGAAAGTCTCACACGACCGTTTTTAATGTCATTTTAAAAAACGATGTTTTTCTCTACGTGATTTTTCTTGTTTCCTCTCAAGCCTGTCTTGCATACACACGTTCATGAAAAAAAACGTTCGAGCAAAGCGCAGTGACGTACAACATGTACAACGGCACTATAAATGGGAAGTTCCTTTCAAATGGCGCCACCCTTTGGGATGCTTTTGCTAATTTCGTGTTACCGCGTGTTAGTAAAAGTTTGGTGAGAGACGATTTGCGCATTTCAGTCTTCATGCTTTTAAGATCGTTTTGTGGAGTTCAGTTTGTACTTGTGGGTTCGTATCTGTCTTTCAGTGCTTGTAGTCAGTTTGTATCTGTTTATTCAGTGCGTTCTTGTCTGCTCATTTCTGTTTTTCAGCTCGTTCTTCATAGGCCTTGCTGTTCTTCCGTGCGTTCTTTTAGTTCGTTCTGACCAGCCGACCGTTATCTAGCCATGTTGCGGCTACGTACTCGTTGTAGAGTTCGTGCTGTAGTTGGAGCAGGGGTTCTTTCTGTATCCTGACTCCAGTCCATGAACAGGGTGAGGAGGAGTTCATGGACCAAGAATTGGTTGCTCCAGCAGCACCAATTCTGTCACATGCCTTTGTTGCGGGAGATCAGGGAGAATAATCCTGAGGACTACAGAAATTTTCTCAGGATGTCTGACCCCGTATTTCAGCATCTGTTGGCTTTGGTGTCCCCCTATATTACCAGGCAGGACACCATTATGCGGGAAGCCATCACTGCTGAGCAGAGGCTCATCGCCATGTTGCGATACCTGGCGACTGGGAGAAGCCTGCAGGACCTCAAGTTCTCAACAGGCATCTCCCCACAGGCTCTGGGGATCATTATACCAGAGACTTGTTCTGCCATCCTTCAAGTTTTGCAGGAGGACTATATTAAGGTAAGTTTTCTCCTTTAACATCACATTTTATGTATTTATTGCTTAATAATGTTTAATATTTCTTTCATCAGTCCCTAATTACCATGATTGTAATATGCTGTGAATGTCCCCTTTCTCCCCATGCATGTTGTATAGTTTTCTATGCTCCTTTTTTGGCTTACATGCATATTTCCCCTAACTAACCTCTCCAGCATGCTATCCTGGGGCCATACCCACCTAGCCTAGTCACTTCCCTTTTTTTTGCTGTCTGCTCCATTGTAGTGCTTTACCCTAAACGCCCCCTAAAGCTTTCTTAGGAATGTTATATTTTCTTTCAATTCATACAGAGTGCTACAGCCTTGATTTGTGAGGTCCCCAGCTCATCTTCAAACCCCCCCCCCCATAAAATTTCTTAAAAGGCTCATCAGAGGGGGTGTTGAATCTGATAAGTGACTGTGTAATTGTTTTTTTTTTTTTTTTGGTTACAAATCATTTAAAAATCTATATAAGTTTATCCTGATGTTGGCCAGGAATGATTGTGTCAAATCTGCTTGCAATGTTTATGTATGAAAGTATTAATATATATTTTTTGTTTAACTCCACAGTTCCCTTCTACGCTACATGAATGGCAGAATGTGGCATCTCAGTTTGCCCAGCGATGGAACTTTCCAAACTGTGGAGGGGCCATCGACGGCAAGCATGTACGGGTCGTACCACCACCCCATTCGGGATCCTATTACTTCAATTATAAGGGGTTCCACAGCATCGTCATGATGGCAGTGGTGTCGGCCACCTACGAATTTCTTTACGTGGATGTTGGTAAAAATGGACGGATGTCCGATGGAGGAGTCTTTGCTCAGACTGAGTTTGGCCAACGGCTCCTATCAGATAAGCTGGCCTTGCCACCAGCGGACCAGAATGTGGAGGGACTCCCGTTCGTCTTTGTTGCAGATGAGGCGTTTGGCCTGGGTCCCCAGAGGAGGGTGTTTAATTATCGGCTGGCCAGAGCCAGAAGGGTGGTGGAAAATGCCTTTGGCATCATGGCCAGCCAATTCCACTTGTTCCTGACCTCCATCCATCTTGCCCCATACAAATGGAACCATGTGGTAATGACCTGTTGTGTCCTACACAATTTCTTACGGGTACATTCCCCTAATTATCATTCTTTTGGTGGGCCTGAGGCCTCAATACAGGACGGTAATAATTTAGTGGCCCTGGAAGCTGGCCGTCCAGGCTTGGCCCCCCAAACCGGCTGTGATGTTCGGCAGCAATATTTGGAATATTTTGTGGGTAGTGGGGCCATTGATATGCCTGTTGAATCTTAATTTGATTGTGTTAAAAAATAAAAAATTTCTGCTGAATTTTTTTGGATTGTCTTTTTGGTTGTGTTTCTTTTATCTTACTCCTTGGTTCTCTTAGTGCACTTGTAGTGCCATGTGTATTTTGCATTATTAAATACCCATCATTGTCAGTGTAAACACAAAACATAATTTTGCTTACTTTGGGCAACATTTAGATAACAAGCCACACATTTTTGTTTTTAAAATCTTTTTAATCTTTGCACATAATTTTTTATATTTTTTTTAACAAAAGTATGTTTTAAATTTGGAGTGTTCTAAAATATTTTTTTGGGTAAAACGCATGAACAGGCATGCTTAAAAAACGTACAAAAAATGTTTTATCTAAATTTCTACATGTAGTATTAATTAAACATTAAACCAAAAAATAACCTTCGAAAACAAAGCAAGTTCAAAGTTCTTTTGTGGCAAAAAATTAAACCCGCCCAAGCACAGCCATGATATTTTGTAGCCTTTGCTCCACCCGCTTGGTATTTTGCCTGATCTGTATCAAGTCTCCCTTTATTTTTTCAAGGTCACGACAGCAGACCATTAGGTATTGTATCAGGATCTGTGCACTGTGACTTGTAAAATTATCTTGGTCTTCAGGCAGAACAGCACCTAAAAATTTCAAAAACAACATGTAGTATAAATATGTAGGCCTACAACTATTAACCTGAATATGTGGTGTTTGACACTGACCTGTTGTGGTACCACTTTCCACTTCCTCCACTTCACGTTCCTCTACATCATGTGGTTCTGGGTGTCTTGTTGGAGGTGTGGGATTTCTAGGCTCATGTCTCGAACCTTTTTGAAGCCCTATTGAGATTGCAATAAAAGGTATAGTTTAGTTCCTAAATAATAATTATCTTAAAAAATAAGCCCTGAAAGAGGAATATGAAACATTCTTTGGAAGTGTGGTACAAGCTGAACACATGATTGTATCCATACCCAAAACAGGAACATATAATTATTTTTAACAAGTTTCACACATGGAAACACACCCAAGTATATACACTGTTTCACCTGTGTGTGACACCCTAAAAAGGTTGTTCTGTTGGGCCACACTTGTGCTACTGAGTCCAGATGTTTAAACAGCTGCTGAGCATTCTCTCCTTAACATTACAATGCATACACTTATTTTTTTTAAATATAGTTACCCAAAAATCTATTCAAACATCATGTCCCAAAAATCATCTCCCCAAAATAGACATGGTAACTTTTTTTTCAACGCTGTATCAGCCAAAAACATCGTATTATTAAGTGTACGTACGAAAGAGGTTTACTACGACCGATTACTGTGCCCACAAACATGAAAGTTGCTATCTTTAACTGTACTACATTAAAGAAAAACACATGCAGCAACATACAAGTAATAATAATTTGAAGTTCAAACACATGAAAATTACTTACTTTTTCCTATAACTTTCTTGATTTTTTTGTATTGGTCGGGCTCCCGCAACTTGAGATCAGACCACTGTTTTCTGAGCTGTTCCTTAGTTTGGCACACCCCAAATTTTTGGTGAAGAGTTTTAACCACTTTCCCCATAATTTTTGACTTGACAAGATTAGGCCTTTTATACGGCTCATGCTTGGCATCATAATCCTCCCTCCTCAAAACGGCGACCATCTCCACCATTTCCTCGAATGTCATGTTGGATGCCTTATATCTCCGGGATCGGGTCTTTGGTTGCTCAGGAATTTCATCCTCTGTTGATGTAATATCAGCCACCTGAGTCTCCGCCATGTTGTGTAGCACTACAACGAGCGAGAAGGGGCGGGGAAAGTACTATATCGAACGTCAGGGGCGGGGAAAACGTGCAGAGTTTCACGCATATAAAGCTAATACGCATGTGTCGTAACTACGTTCATTGTGCGGAAGAAGGAGTAAGCAACGAACGTGATAACGAAGGTACATAAAAATTTTCTGATTTTGGTTTCATCAGTGGATGAGATTGTGGCCTATATATGGTCCAAAAGATTATTTTAAGAGTCTTGACTGATACTAGTATTTTTGTGTTGTTTTTGACTTTCAGCAAACATGCAGGCTTTCAAGAGTCCAGAGTTTATGGGGGAGTTCCTGGACAGATGGAAGGAACTTCCTGTTCTCTGGCAAACTAAAACAGCCAAAAATAAAAGTAAAGCAGCCAGGACGGCAGCACTGGAGAGCCTAATAGAATTTGTAAAGACCCAGATCTCCACAGCAACCATCCAAGAGGTGAACACCAAACTAGCTACCATTAGGGGCACATATAGGACTCAGCGGAATATGGTCCTGAAGTCCCAGAGGTCAGGAGCTGCAGCAGATAAAGTTTATAAACCCAGTCTGTGGTACTACAACAAATTATCATTTCTGGATGACCATCTGGAAGTTAGGGAATCTCTGTCAACCCTTCCCCCCAGACGTCTCTCCAGCCTTCCCTGCAGCCAACCCTCCAGCCTTCCTTGCAGCCAACCCTCCAGCCTTCCTTGCAGCCAACCCTCCAGCCTTCCTTGCAACCAACCCTCCAGCCTTCCTTGCAACCCAGCTCTGGCTTCTTCGGAGGAACAACCAGAGGTCCTTGAGGAGCCGGATTTGGACATATGGAGCCAGGTATAGTATTGATATCAAGATTTATATGTGTAGCGCTACCCCCAGTTAAGAGAGCCGCTGGATTTTTGTTTCGGGCCCTGTGTACAGCACCGCCAACCCCCGGCAATCTTACTCGACCCACTCTGGCACAGCTAGTCTAGGGATTATGCTTATATCACAATCAAACAGTATTGCAAGGGTAACCTCTTTGCAATAAGACAACACACTGATACGAAAGATCAAGTATAACGGTTTTTTACTTTAGTTTTAAAAGCGTAAGCAGAACATAACACATACAATTTGCTATCAGAGCCCTGCAGCAATAGGTATAACACACAATAATGGCGCAGCGCGGTAATCCACCACACGCAGCTATTATTGTATACGTGCCCTGTGGCGCACTAAAACAATAGTCTATCTCCCCTCCCTGGTCAGGCCTGAGACAGAATAAATCTCAGTCTTTTCATTAAAGGTTTCTTCACATGCAAACTTTCGGTGGTGCACTTGATAAAACAGTATTTTTGTAATCCATAAAGTAGGCAGTCACAAGTAACACTATACTGAAGACCCTTTAGGTCTGTCCCGCTACTGGTCTCCCGTGGAACAGCAAACAAACGATCGGTGGGCCAAGACAGTCTATAGGCCTAAACACAGTACAGTCTATTGGATTGAGCAAGTGCTCGCTCACCACTCCGGACGCGATCCCAGTCCGGGACTTCCACCAGCTGTGTCTCCGCACACAGCGTCTGCCACGATTGGGTCCCCGATCCAACTGATGTCCTCACTCGACAAGTCAGATACCACCCAGGCTCCCCAGTGGGTGGAAGGCTCTTCGGAAGTTGCGCAAGGCCCCAGGCTTCAGGCCTTGCACTGCAGCAGATCCGCACAGGAAGAACTGTTGCTTGCAGCGTGGCATCCAAAGAGGCCGAGCTCCGCCTCGCCTCCTTCTTAAATAGCCCCTCCCATGAGTCTCTGCGGTGGCCAATTGCACTCTGGGTGCTGAACGGGGTTCTGGGTAAGGTAGTCCCAGGGCCTTAAAGGAGACCCCGCTACACACTCCCCCCACTTAAACTCTTTGGTCCCCAAAGATAACATAACATTAAATTACAGAACGTACAACATCAATCAAAGTTTCGTATGATGTTGGCAGAGTTAATTCCCACCAAAAACGAGGCAGTGAACTTCCCTGCCCACAGGTCACACTATCATTAGTGTCCTGTCTAACTGTGCCAGAGAGTGAGTTGGGGTTGCCCCCCACTAAATGAACAGTGGGAGGATCAGGGTCTTCCATACTCCTCCTGGCAGTAACCACAGTGTCTTCCGCACTCCTCCCCATCTGTTGGTAAGTTAATCTTCTGGGAGGCTTTATGGCCCTTCGCTTCCTCTGTCCTCTTGGGCTCTCTGTTATAACAGGCTACTGCAGCCCTCAGAGAGCCCCTCTCCGTTGAAGAGGGCTATGCCGCAGTACTGGCACACAAACTAGGCCAAATGAACATTAGGCAATGGCTCTACAGTGAAAACTTAATGTTGAAGGTAATCAACAGGGGGTTGCTGGGCGAACTAACCCAGTTCACTGACCTAACAGAGGTCGTCCCTCCTCCTCTACCTCCTCCTCCTCCTCCTACTCCTCCTCCTGCCACAAGCTCTCCTCCTGAGACACAGCCTCCGAGATAGCGCTTAACGAAGGCTGCAGAGAAGGCTGCAGCGAAGGCTGCAGAGAATGCTGGAGAGAAGGCTACAAGGAAGAGAAAAAAATAATGACTGTTCTAGTACCACAGACTGGGGACATATATCTGACTTACCTGCTGCTGTTCCTGACCTCTGGGAGTCCAAAACAAGATTGTGCTCCTAATTTTTTTTTTGTTGTAATTACATAGTTTGGTGTTCTATTCTTGGATGTTTGCTGTGGGGTCCAAAGGATGCACAAATTCAAGCAGGGTCTTCAGTGCTGCCTTCCCCTTTAATTTGTTATGTGCCAAAATAAAGGATTTTTTGATTTACAGCAAATACGTGACTATGTGTTTTTAATTCAAAAAGAGAGTTTGCTAGTGAGTAGGCAGGGACATTTAAAAAAAAAAAAAAAATTATAATTAACAAGGGACACAAACCTCCTTGAGGGGAAATAATACAAATTTATAATGTTGGTGTGGTAACTTGACACACAAAAGATAAAAAAAATAAAATAATGATTCCTAAATATAAAAAAAAAAAACATTCCTAAATATAAAAGAAAAAAAAAAGAAAATCTTTTATTTAAGATATTTTTAATTATTTTATAATTTATAACGGAGATCTGGCTTACCAACAAAAATTTTAATTCATGAAATCACTAACAATTACTAATAAACAAGTTTGTCATAACTCTGAATATCATTAGCAAAAGAAGTTCATTATTTTAGCATTATATAAAGAAGAAATGAATGCGCTGCATTAAACGATGCAATAATTTACAGCGTTACGAATGTGCTATCTCCATTACAAACGCTAGTTTTACCAGAACGAGCGCTCCCGTCTCATACTTGATTCTGAGCATGCGCGTTTTTTTTTCCCGTCGTAAAAGCATACACACTACCATTAAAAATGCTCTGGAGCCTACACACGATCGTTTTTAATGACCAATGTAAAAAATGGCATTTTTCACGCCATGAAAAACGGTCGTGTGTACGCGGCATCAGATTGTTCTGAGGATCTTTTCAGAGCCTGGACTGGCTCCGTGACATCAGCCAAAAGTGGATTTCAGCCTGCTGTCGGCTGAAAAGGGATAACAGAAGTGCAAAATAAACTGCACTCCTGTGATCCATAGGATCCATAACTTTGGCCATACTTTTCCTTTAATAAAACAATCAAAACACAAACATACACAGCAATAGTAATTAAGCTTGGATAGCTGGTAAGATAAGGCAGGGAGAGAGCTATTGAATATGAATACACACCTGTGGAACATAATTTCCCAAAACCAGACAACACTATGGATGTTTTGGTTCCTAAAGGGAACTTTAAAACTACTCAGGAAAGTAAAACATTCAAACTAAGAATGATAATTCTATTTGACACAAAAGGACCAAAGCACCAAATGTGGACCTAAACTACTATTCAAAACACTATTCTGTTTTTGACTACCCCCCCCCCCACCCCATTCCATAGCTCATTAAAGGAGTAGTAAAGTTACATGTTTTTTCACCTTAATGCATCCTATGCATTAAGGTGAAAAAACATTCGACAATACCGCCCCCCCCCCCCGAGCCCCCGTTTTTCTTACCTGGCCCCTCAAAAGTCCCATGCTCGTCCCCGTCATCCTCTTCGTTTTTCAGCCTGGCCGCCGATTGGCTACACTGGATGGATTGAAAGCAGCGCAGCCATTGGCTGGCGCTGCTGTCAATCACATCCAATGACGCGCCACGCCGGGGGGCGGGGCCGAGTGATACAGTCAGCGGCTATGGCCGCCGCTGTATCACGGGAGCGCGCCCGCAATCACTCCACACCATGCGAGCTCACTCGCATTAAGGTGTGGAGTCCTTGCGGGGAGGAGCCAAGACAGCCGTCGAGGGACCCCAGAAGACCAGGATCGGGGCCACTGTGTGCAAAACGAGCTGCACAGTGGAGGTAAGTATAACATGTTTGTTATTTTTAAGCAAAAAAAAGGGAAGCTTTAGTGCTCCTTTAACACTCTGCTAAAACCCTGTGCATTAGTTTTGCTTGGACCTTAAGGGGGGGGGGGGGGGGGGGCACACCATGGAAGTTTGTCCTGAAAGATTGGATGTTAGTGCAAATAAAAAATTATCATGGACAGTACTCAATTGTTTCTGTTGCAAGTACACTAATATGGCTATAATCACCTTGCAACAGTTTTATGAAATCTTAGCTGAATGCAAGTTAAAATTGAAAGATACATTTTCATAACATTGAAAATGACTTAGATAGCAATTATACATTTTACAGTGTATCTGTTTTTATTTTAATAAAACCAGATTAAGAACTAGTTTTAAGCAATGCTAAAAATTCTGTTCTATACAATTCATCTGAGAGAACTGATTGGTATGCTGTAGCACGAGAACCTTAGATGTAGTTAATGTTAAGAGACTCAGCAAAAACGAAAGAGTCATTTAAAAGAGAATAAATAACTGCTCTGCCCTACTGTGTAAGTTATTTTTTGAGTTAGACTAATTAATTGTATGGCTCAGGATGAGAAATAATCCATTGCAAAGTCTACTCTGTCTTATATTCTCCTGTTGAATTTGCAAATGTTTCAACAAAAGGAAAACTGTAATGAGAACATAAAGTACTGTAGACTGCTACTTGCTGAGCGTTGTCTAAAAATGATAGTTTGCCTGGTCGTCTTGCTGATCCCATGACTTCAGTACTTTTGAAGTCACTAACCAAGAAACACATATTCATTGAGACAGCCAGGCAACTACCAGCCAGGTCAGCAGTTACAGAAATGTATTTCTCTAGTGATACGTTTTCCTTTCACCAATGAGTATAAGAAATGGTCAGTTTTTCAGCAGCAGACTTCAATTTTTTAAGTGGTTTAAACCCTCCTAACTGGAAAATATTATATTTTTGGGTCATATTTTTCTCTTTGAAAGACTTTCAATTGATTCTTCAATCTGTATTACTATTTATACAAATTTATATATTGCAAAAACACATTTAATATGAGGTTTACCATTGAAGCCTCGTACACACGACCGGTTTTCTCTGCAAGAAAACTGCTGGGAGAGCTTTTTGCAGAGAAAACCGTTCATGTGTATGGTTTCTCGGCAGGAAAACTGCCGGGATCCTGGACGAGAAAAATAGAGAACCTGCTCTCTATTTTTCTCGTCGGGATTCTCGGCAGAGTGTTTCCTGCCGAGAAACCCGGTCGTCTGTATGCTTACCTGTCCAGGGAAACCCGCGCATGCTCGATGAGACTTCGACACATGCGCAGTAGCATACAAGGGTAGTGTAGTGTGTAGCAAGATGGCGGCGACGGCATCGAATGTGACGAGCTCCGGCTCGTCGTAGTCGATGACATCACCGCGTTCTTGCCATTCAAAAGAACGGCGGTTCTTTTGAATGGCACGTGTGTACACAGGGCTTGGTAAGACAAGCTTGCCAGGAATCCCGTTGAGAAAACCAACAGGTTTTTTTCTACGGGATTCCCGCCCGTGTGTACGAGGCTTGACAGTGGTTTCCCTGATGGGTTTTCTATAGAACATAGCAGTAGCTTTGTTTCCTTTCAGACTGTCTCTCTAACTCAGCCATAGCCTTTTGAACACAGAGAAACCATTGAAATAACTTTCCAGGCTCAGAGAACCCTGCTAATAATTATTATATCAAAATGTCACAGTACATTAGTTTGACGGTCACTGAGAAGAATGCTTCTTACATTTGTGGTCATAGGGAAGAACCCCCTCCTAAAGATGGCTAAAAAGATCATTTTTGAAAGTGGTTACTCATCTGAGAGAAGAAACACAAGGTGCTGGAGCTAGTTAAAACCGCAATAACGCCAAGTTATTGGACATAGCGCACTTACATGTAAAAACAAATGTATACAAACACTTATAAAATGGTAATTTATTTGTAGTGTTTTAAAACTCCCTCTCACTCTATTACATACCTACTTTTTATATGCATGACAATTATCTCCCCCAGGTGCATGAGATTAGGTTGTTAAGGATGCATATACACAAAACTACACTATGGCAGTTATTTACTAAAGGCAAATCCACTTTGCACTAGAAGTGCAAACTACAAGTGCAAAGTGCACTTGAAATTGCACTGAAAGTGTACTTGGAAGTGCAGTCGCTGTAAATCTGAGGGGTAAATCAGAAATGAGGGGAAGCTCTGCTGATTTTATTATCCAATCATGTGCAAGCTAAAATGCTGTTTTTTATTTTCCTTGCGTGTCCCCCTCGGATCTACAGTGAATGCACTTCCAAGTGCACTTTCAGTGCAATTTCAAGTGCACTTTGCACTTGTAGTTTGCACTTGTAGTGCAAAGTGGATTTGGCTTTTATAAATAACCCCCACTGTATTTTTATCAATCCAAGATAGCAAGCAATTGTTCTGCTCGTTTGAAAATGATTTGCTAAGCTATTGCTAGACTTGGCAGGCTTCACAAGTTTGTTGCACAATTGCAGAAAGTCTGCATTGCACGACTCAAGATCAACTTTCTTTGCAAACATTCTGCAAGTCTGCTGCAAGTTCTAGTTTAGTTATGTTGTACAATAGTCATCCCACCACAGAGGGCACTGTGGCTGAATCTTCATTGCTGTAAACTTGCAGAGCTCTTGCTGTAGACTCACCACTGCAACTTTGCTCTTGCTAGAGACTTGCCACGCAACAAATTGGAAAAGTAGAACTTGTGCTTTAAGTGCTCTGCAAGTGTACCACTTGCCAATGAAAATTTGCAGCAAGTTAACAGACTTACAATTCAACACTGCTACAAATTTCTGCCAAGTTATCATTGCTATCTGGAACATAGGAAGATACAAAATACATTATTTTTTTTATTTATTTTTTTCTAAACTTTAGAAATGTTGTATTGGTAATTTTATAAGTCTTTTATACAAAATGTGAACATACTTTATAATCTGCTTTTCACATTGCAATTATCACTTTGTTTTTATATGAGCTTGTTTTCAAATGCTTCCAATATCTATGCTTTATCTGTTTTATATATGTTTATCCACCAAGCATAGTTGTGCAAAGTTTACCCCACTCTTTTATTTGTTGTTCAGACATCATTGTTTACAAAGAATATGCATGCAACAGTTCCATCTGGTCTTGCACCCCACCACCTCCTTCTCTGGCCAGCGCTGCATAAATGCTGGCTTCTCCTTGTGCAAGAGAGTTGCCTGACAAAGAGGGCGGAGCCGCTGGCTAGCCCACCAACTCCTGGCTGTGCGAGTCTTTTTCATCTTATACACTGCTGCATGTACTGCTTGGCTGCCTATGTGTGTATACCATCTAATGCCTGAATGTCTGTCTTGGCTTTTGCATGGTGTCCATTATGTTTTTTTACATGTAAGTGTGCTATATTCAATAAATTGGTGTTGTTGTGGTTTTTGCAATTTCAGGGAGACTTGAGGTATATGAACCTGAACTCGCATCAAATTCGGACCAAAGTAGTGCAGGGACTACTTTGAAGTCGGCACAACTTGAAGTCATACTGTACTAATATGAATGGTTGTCATTGGAAATCATGGGGAACGACTTGTCATGCGACTTTGCAGTCCCAGGTCGTAGGACAAGTCGTACAAGGCAGTGCATAGCACAATAAAGCTGTCTTAAAACAGAAAGTATTTCCATGTCTTATTCCATCACATATCCCAAATAAGAGGGTTATGCCTCATTTTAGGACAGTGGGAGAAGCCATGCAAATCATTGATCATTGGTAGATGCAGATATAGTACTACTGGTGTTGTATAGTGCAAATTTACATTATTATAGAGTAATTAATTCCAAACTGCATAAGTTGTTTCTGACTATTGTCCATCATCAATGCAGTATATGGAAACCATGGCATCTATGTAGTAGGGTTTGGGACCCAATTAATCAATATAATCACACAGGTTATAGTGAGAAGGGAGTAAAGCTGGCCATAGATGGTTTGGTTTTGGAATTGTTTCGCCTCCTTACCAGCTGCTTTAACCCCTTGCACTGCACACAAGTGCTGCTATTCACTTGAATAAGTCGCAATTGGCTGGCACTGCACCTGCTGAAGGTGACAGGGGTATAATTCCTGCTGTGCCTGCAACTGAAGGGGGTAGTGGTTGAGGGAACTTGGCACAAACACAAGGTAATGCCGTCCCCCTCCCCCCAACCTCAAGTTTAAACAAGCCACAAAAGTGCAGCCAGTCACAGAGTCCATAAATATGATAGGTAGTCAGGAAATGAGATGTGTGATTTATGCCCCTAGAATGCTTTAAGCTACTCCGTAAATTTTGGGCTACCCTGTGTGGCTAGGCTATGAAAAAGTCTCACACACGTAGTATCGCCATACTCAGGATGAGTAGCAGAATGTGTTTTAGGGTTTACTTCTAAGCATGCAAATGCTGTGTGCTAGAAATATGTTAGTAATTGGCAGCATTGTGTAAAAAATATCTTCGGGTGTTTGCTTTTTAAAATGTGGCCATTTTGTGGGTGTTTCTGCTTTTATGTTGCTCCAGGGTTTTAACAAATGTGATAGGTAGTCAGGAAATTAGAGGTGTAATATATTTCCCTAGACAACCTGAAGGTGCTCCTAGGATTTAGGGCCTCTCTATGTGGCCAGGCTGTGAAAAAGTCTCACGCATGTGGTAGCGCCATACTCGAGAGGAGTAGCATAATGTGTTTTTGGGTGTAATTCTAAGCATGCCAATGCTGTGTGCTATAAATATATTATTAATTGGCAACTATGGGGGTCATTTCCTGTAGCACGAATAGGCGAATAAATACGCGTAAAATAGCAAAATCGCACTAATTAGCGCCCAAACGTAATTCACTATAACGCTGGGGAAAAAATTCTCCCAAAATCAAATTTACTATAGCGCCAAGACAACAGATAGCGCCCAAACCATTACTCTTGCTAGAACCTGGAGAATTACACATAGAAATAATGTTTAGAGCATGATATGATCGCCTAAATGGTACTTAAATATGTGGTATATTATTCCTAGTTATAGTAAATTAGATAGGGGGCACTAGGTGAATAAACACATAAACAACTTATGTATGCATAAAATGAATGAACACAAATAATACTCATAAATAAAGTGCAAATATTCAATACAAATAAGTCCCAATATTGATGGATCCAAATATGATATTCAAAGTCCATATAAATCAAACAACAACTATTCAATGTTGCCGTGATTAATCTTGATATATAATTATTGGATCAAAATATGACATTCAATGTCCATATATCAGAAAACAATCATTCAGTGCTGCTGCAATAAATCTTGAAGTGACTAGTAGTGTGGTCCTTCACCAAATCTGTGATAAAACACCCAAAGTGACTGGATATGTAATCTGCTTACCAGAGACCATTGACCTCTTTACCCAAAAAGAAGGTCAAACTGCGCTTGTGCAGGATTGTGCCTGCTCACATTAGTATTAGCTGGAGATATAGTACACCTTCCTCCTCATAGGTACCGGCCTGATATAAAAAAAAATGGAGGACATCCATAGCGTGATAACGTTTATTAAAACAGAGCATAAAAGTTGAGCCAAATGGCTACTTACATTTAAAAGTGCCTACCCGGCACTGGGGCTGCTGGCTTGTCAGGCAAAATGTGTATGGGGAGCCGCCGTGTTCCCGTCCACCTCCGTGGATGGTGTGTGTTCCACTTGCTTGACTCCAACAACCATCAGGGTCGGAAGCTGCGTGGGTAACGTGACCAGGTACCGCCTCGACATACGTTTCGTGATTACGTCTTCAGGAAGCATGCCTGGTCACTGGAGGTCACAATATTTATAGTTAGAAACCCGGGGAAATAATTTGAATGCGCAGCCGCAGTCTCGGTTGAGGCAGTAACATGGAGACTGGATAGGAATAATACCTATGCATCCTATCACGGTAATCCATAAAAATACCTATTAGGAATACCAATAAAATCAAAAACATATAAGAAGAGCACCTCCTACAGATTTTGATATAAAAATATGTATATATATAAGTATTAAGGAGATAAAGATAGGATAATTGAGCAACGGCTGGAGACCAGGCCCAACCATATACCCGAATAGACCACTAGTGGCCATCAATTTTAGATGGGGCAAAAGCCCACATAAATAGTACCATAGAAAGGAACCATGTTGGGGACCAGTTTTCATTAACTAAAAGTGGAAAAACATGTTTTGTAATTTAAATTATAATGACATTTATTGTATAGTGATAATTAAGAGGAGAGAACGAGATACCAGGTGACATCTATTTTTAGCCATTAGAAAGAAAACAATCGAGATCTAGCTCAATTTTCATCCCAAGCGGCTGCATAGTTCTTAGTTTATAAAGCCACTTGGTCTCATTTTTGGAAATTTCTCTGGTCATATGTGTGCCCCTCCAATGTTTGGAAATTCTGTCTATTCCATGGAAAGAACACAGTGAAGGGTCACGGTTATGATACAATTTAAAGTGTCTGGAGACCTTATGATTAGGGAAACCTTTCTTTATATTTTTGAGATGTTCATTTATTCTGATTTTCAGTTTCCTTGTTGTCCGGCCTACGTACTGGAGGGAGCAGGGACACTCCAGCTCATAGGTCACATGGTCTGAATTACATGTGATGAACGGTTTTATTTTGAAATTCTCCTTGGTGACCCTGGATTGGAAATTATAAATTTTCTTGGGGGCACCTGGCTTCCTAGTAGTCCTGCACACTTTACATCTCGTGCAGAAGTGGAAGCCAAAGCCATCCAAGAAGGTGGAAGGTTTTTTTTGGGGGGGGGGGGGTCTGGCACATTCATAGCTATTTTATTTCTTAATCCTGGGGCCCTCCTATAAATAAATCTAGGTTTCGGAGGGATTGAGGACTGTAGGTGTTTGTCCTTAAACAGTATTGGCCAATGTTTTTTTAAAATGGCTTCAACCTGCCTAAATTGCCTATGAAAACCAGATACAAAGGCTACTTCCCCCTTGTCTTCAGGTTTAGGTTTGGTAGTAAGGAGGGATTGTCTATCCATTGCAGACACCTGTGCCAAAACCTGAGTAAGTGTCCCCAATGAATAGCCTTTTTCCAAAAAACGTCCAGTGAGCACCTCAGCCTGCGCATAGAAATCGGTGTCACTGGCACAATTGCGCCTCAGTCTCATAAATTGTCCTTTGGGGACAGCCCCTATCCACTGTGGATGGTGACAGCTGTGGGTTGGTACAAACCCATTTCTGTCAGTGGCCTTAAAAAAAGTTTTGGTTTCAAAGGTCCCATTATTTTTGGTTATAGTAAGGTCTAAGTAGTTCGCAGCTGTGTCACTGCATTCAGCTGACAACTTAAAGTGGTTGTAAACCCACTTTATAAACAAAGACCTACAGGTAAGCCTAGATTAAGGCTTACCTGTAGGTGCATGAAATATCTCCTTAACCTACACGGTTAAGGAGATATTTGCATTTAAAAGCGGCGACGCTGACGTCACGCGCATGCGCATGGGGTTAACCCCATTCACAAATTCGGCTGGTCGCAGCATTCGACGACGTAGCCGAATTCGACGGCTCATGCGCGCATGCGCGGAGTCATGTCTTCGCCGCTCCGGCCAATCACAGCGCCGGAGCGGCGCTGTGATTGGCTGGAGCGGCGATACCCGGAAGTAACCTTCCGGCTATCGCTGCAGTGATGGATGCGGCTGAAGAGGGAGACGAGGACGGCTTCGGGGGCCCCGAGCTAAGGTAAGTGATGCATAATGAGCTATTATGCTAGTCATATTAGCTCATTTTGCCTTTCTCTTACATCTAGTTGAAAAAAAAAATAAATTATGAGGGTTTACAACCACTTTAAGACCATAATTGTTGCTGTTCATTTGTTGCAGGTACTGTTCAAAACTGGCCATATACCCTTCCTAGAGCAAGATAACATCATCAATGTACCTTTTGTAAAAGGTCAATGATTTGTTTTTATTTTTTTATCCTTGGTATATTATTCCTGCCCAGGACAATTTTCAGCTTTCAGTGCTGTCGCACTTTGAATGACAGTTGCGCGGTCATGCAACACTGTACCCAAACTAAATCTTTATTGTTTTCTTCCCACAAATAGAGATTTCTTTTGGTGGTATTTGATCACCTCTGGGTTTTTTATTTTTTGCTAAACAAACTAAAAATGACTGAAATTTTTGAAAAAAAAAAGTTTTCCTTCGTCTCTGTTATAAAATGTTATTTTCTCCTCCACTAACAGGCACTGATGAGGCTGCACTAATGGGCATGGATGAGGCAGAAATGATGGGCACTGATGAGCTGGCACTGATAAGGTGGCACTGATGAGGAGGTGCCACTGATATGCAGCATTGATGGGCACCGATAGGCTACACTGATATGCAGAACTTATGGGCACTGATAGGTGGCACTGATGGGCACTGAGAAGTGGCACTGATGAGCACTGATAGGTAGCCCTGATAAGCACTAATAGGTAGCACTTATAAGGGGGCAATGATGAGGGGGCACTGACATGTAGAATTCATGGGCACTGATAGGCGCCACTGATATGCAGCACTGATGGGCACAATAGGCTACACTGATAGGCGGCACTGATGAGCACTAATAGGCGGCACTGATAGGTGGCACTGATAGGCACTGATAGATGGCACTGGATAGGCAGCACTGATGAGGAGCTACTGATGGGCATTCCTGATTGGCATCTGAAGGTCACTGACAGGCATTAGTGATGGGGCACTGATTGGCACATTTATGGGCACTGATTGGAAATTTGATGGGCACTGACAGGCATTACTTATGGGGCACAGACAGGCAGCTGATGGGCACCGATTGCCAGCAGATGGGCACCTCTCATGGGGGCTGCGCTGATAATCAATGTGCTGATTATCAGTGCAGACCCCCCCTCTGACAGGGAGAGCCGCCGATCGGATCTCCCTGTCAGCGCGAACCGAGGAAAGCCATTTACCGGCACTTCCTGGTTCATGCTGTGATCAGCTGTGATTAGTCCCAGCTGATCACATGGTAAGGAGCCCCCGTCAGAGGCTCCTTACCATGATCAGAGATGCAGTGTGTCAGAGTGACACACAGCACCACCGATCACTGCGCTGCACCCTCCCGCGTTGCGCGCGCCGGCATGTTATCATGAAAGACGTCATAGGTCAGGATGACAGAACCACCGCCATTCTGCTATAGGCTGGGCGGGAAGTGGTTAAAGATAATCTGCTTTTAACCACTTGCCGACCGTCTCACGCACTTATACGTTGGCAGAATGGCACGGCTGCGCAAAGTAATGTATATTTACGTCACTTTGAATTTCACGCCATATGGGCGTGCGCGCCCCTGCTGCGAGATTCGTGACCGTGCCCGTGGGACCCGCGGACTCAATGTCCACCGGTGTCCCATGATCGTATCCCCCGATCTGCAGAACGGGGGGATGCCTGTGTAAACAAGGCATCTCCCTGTTCTGCCTAGTGACAGGACACTGATCTTCTGCTCCCTGTCATCAGGAGCAGTGATCAGTGTTGTGTCACTCATAGCCCAGTCCCCACACAGTTAGAATCACTCCCTAGGACACACTCAACCCCTTCCTCGCCCCCTAGTGGTTAACCCCTTCCCTGCCAGTGTCATTTACACAGTAATCAGTAAATTTTTATAGCACTGATCGCTGTATAAATGACAATGGTCCCAAAATAGCGTCAAAAGTGTCCGATGTGTCCGCCATAATGTCGCAGTCACGATAAAAATTGCTGATGGCCGCCATTACTAGTAAAAAAAAATATTAAGAACAATGCCATAAATCTATCCCCTATTTTGCAAACCAATCAATAAACGCTTATTGCAATTTGTTTTTACCAAAAATATGTAGAAGAATACGTATCGGTCTAAACTGAGGAAATTATTTTTTTATATGCTTTTTTTTCAAAATTGTTGCTTTGTTTTTGTTTATATGGCAAAAAATAAAAACCACAGAGGTGACCAAATACCACTAAATGAAAGATCTATTTGTGGGAAAAAAAGGATGTAAATTTTGTTTGGGAGCCACGTCGCACGACCGCGCAAGTGTCAGTTAAGCGACGCAGTGCCGAATCGCAAAAAGTGGCCTGGTCATTTGACAGCCAAATCCTCCGGGGCTGAAGTGGTTAAACTGCTTTAAAAAGTGATATACCTGTATACACTGTAATATCTTTAAAATTCTGAGAAGAGATAAATTCCCCATCAACAACTGAGCATGCTCAGCCTCAGACATGCAAACTACTCTAATTTTAACTCCCATGCCCTTTTTACAGGGCACTATATGCAAGTTTCAGTTACTGATTATAATGGTAAAATTGTAACTTCCCCAAATAAATACTTTTAATGTTGAGATGAACTGTATCTTTCTCTCAAATAAATTGTCCTTGCAACAATGTTGCTTCTTCTATTTTGTTTTTAAGAATGCTAGAATGTGTAATGTTTTCATGTTTTGGTAAAATATATTTTTCTCTGTCTCTCTCACAAAAATCTTTACCCAAACTCAAACAGGTGTCTTTACAAACCACAAACAATACCATTGCTGATTCAAATTTAAAATGAGTCACAATTTTGTGTGTTGTTTAGTATTTCCAAATGATCATGATTTTCCCCCCAAAAAATTGATATGAGAGTAACATCACTATTCTACTATCACACACCAAGAACCACCAAATATAATAGAATAAATCAAGAAGAATAACTCCTGACTAATGTAATTCCACCACCTATATGTCCAAAGAAATGCAGTATTTCTGTGTATTTTTGTATAGGAGGGTTCCACATGTGGCACACAGTGGCTAACAGGTTAGCACTTCTTCCTAGCAGCACTGAGGTTCTTTGAGAAGTTGTCTGTTCTCCTTATGTTGTTAAACATAACTCCTGACTCAGGTCCTTATATAAATTACCGTATTTTTCGCACCATAAGACGCACCTGACCATAAGACACACCTAGGTTTTAGAGGAGGAAAACAAGAAAAAACATATTCTGAACCAAATGGTGTACTAAAATATTTTCCAGTGCCCATGAAATGCAGCCTGACCATTGCCATAGTAAACGCAGCCTGACCACTGCCATAGTAAACGCAGCCTGACCATTGCCATAGTAAACACAGCCTTACCATTGCCATAGTAAACGCAGAGTGACCATGCCACAGTAAACGCAGAGTGACCATGCCACAGTAAACGCAGAGTGACCATGCCACAGTAAACGCAGAGTGACCATTGCCATAGCAAACGCAGAGTGACCATGCCACAGTAAACGCAGAATGACCATGCCATCAGTGGTGTATTTAGGTTTTGTGCTGCCCTAGGCCTGACTAAACTTGCGCACCCCCTAATTTAAATATGACCCACCCCTTCCTGTCAAGGCCCGCCCTGTCATCTTCATGGGAAGAGGACAGAGGGGACGCTGTGGGAAAAGGACAGAGGGTTGCTATGGGTGAAGGACAGAGGGACACCCTGGGAAGAGGACAGAGTAACGCCCTGGGAAGAGGACAGAGTAACGCCCTGGGAGAAGGACGCCATGGGAAGAGGACAGAGGGGACGCTGTGGGAAGAGGACAGAGAGGGACATTGTGGCGGTCAATAAGGCCTAGAGGATATCAGGTTAGGCACTTCCTAATGGCTCAGTCCCTGGGAACAGTAATGGACAATGGTCAACAGGCCCTCTTACCAGACCCAGCGAAATCGCAACAGTGATCCCTCTGGCTGGACGTTCGCTCACTCTGGGTTGCCCGGGGTGACTCTAGTCAGTAGTGTAGCATGTCTGTATCCTGGCAGTGGCTCTGTCTTTCTCCCTCTCTGGTGGTGCAGGTACAGCGTGGCTCTCTGGTGGTGCGGGGTACAGCGTGGCTCTCTGGTGGTGCGGGGTACAGCGTGGCTCTCTGGTGGTGCGGGGTACAGCGTGGCTCTCTGGTGGTGTGGGGTACAGCGTGGCTCTCTGGTGGTGCGGGGTACAGCGTGGCTCCCTGGTGGTGCGGGGTACAGCGTGGCTCCCTGGTGGTGCGGGGTACAGCGTGGCTCTCTGGTGGTGCGGGGTACAGCGTGGCTCTCTGGTGGTGCGGGATACAGCGTGACTCCCTGGTGGTGCGGGGTACAGCGTGGCTCCCTGGTGGTGTGGGGTACAGCGTGGCTCTCTGGTGGTGCGCCGTACAGCGTGGCTCTCTGGTGGTGCGGGGTACAGCGTGGCTCTCTGGTGGTGCGGGGTACAGCGTGGCTCTCTGGTGGTGTCCCCCAGCAGAGTATTCTCTTTTGCTCCTCTTCTAACACCCCTCCCTCATCTCCAGCAGAGTGCTTGCATGCTGGGGGAACTGGTGCCAGAACTCTGCAGTGACTTCATTTCCCATGATGCCCTCAGTGTCTTCTGATTGGCCCTCTGCTGTGGCCAATCATGGGGAGGGAAACAGTGGGCAGGAAGCTGGGTGGCGGCCCAGCAAATCCAATTAGAGCCGCTCTCTCTTTCTCTTCTCCTTACAGAAAGGGAAGGGGGGCGGCGGGGGATATTCAGACAGCCCGCAGCTCTCCTCTCCCTGTCACAGCGCCGCTGCTCTATTTGCCAGAGAACTTGGCAGCGGCGCTGTGACAGGGAGAGGAGAGCTGCGGGCTGTCTGTGTATCCCCCGCCGCCCCCCTTTCCTTTCTGTAAGCCGAAGAGAAAGAGAGAAAGAGCGGCTCTAATTGGATTTGCCACGCCGCAAGGGCCAGGGGCTTTGCCGGCGGGGGGGGAGGGCGGAGCCAGTGGTGGCAGTCGGGGGATTCCAGTGGCTGGGAGCGATGCGATCGGATAACAGGGGCGGTGCCAGCGATGGCGGGGGGCGGGGCCCCTGTTATGTATTCACACTATAAGACGCAGGGACATTTCCCCCCATATTTCTGGAGGGAAAAAGTGCGTCTTATAGTCCGAAAAATACGGTATGTCTAAATGTAATATTTATGTGTAGGAGGGTTTCACCACCATTGCAAATCATGTCATGTTTTCCATGGGCAAGGACAATAATCAGCCTTAACATTTCCCCACCAGCACTAATTGCAGCCTCTTAACAAGCCTAAACCCACAAAATGACAGCTGTTTCTCTCTCAGCAAGCTGACATTAATCAGTCATAACCAGCCTTCAAAACAGATGGCATATGCCAGAAACAGGTTGTTCAATGGTTTTCTAGCCCTCCACAGTACATCTAGATTTAATAACTTCTTGCACCCCTTGGACTGTTTTACACCACAGAGATGCAGCCTGCATACATATGGCAGCACAGTGGCTAACTGGTTAGCACTACAGCCTGGCAACACTGAGGTTCTTGGTTTGAATTCCAAGCCTGCTATCGACTACAGAATTGTATGTTCTTCCTCTTATGTGGTGTTAAAGTTTCTTTTTCACCAGTGATTCAATTTTTGATGGGTTCACATAATGGAACCCCAAGAAATACCATTATAAATCAAGCAAGTGTGGGTTTTCACCAAATCTAGAACTGTGGTGTTTTGGGCTGGATATGGATGTATAAGTCTGGTGCGATCCTGCACACATATTTTAATGTTGTATGCTGCTGATAAATGACAAATGCGCTTTGTCACCAATTTGTGTGAAGCAGCCTCACAAAATTGTAATTTCCTGTTTTGTACCCTCCACGTGCCCAACAATGTATAAGTTTAATTTGGAGATTTTTGGGATCACTCATCATGGCCAGAGCCTTGGACATTTGTTATTTTGATGTTTACCCTGCACAGATATCTATGCTGATGCATTCTTTCATTTGTAAAGAGTGTGTATTCCTGATGTCAGGTGTAAGCACTTGAGGCCTATATGAAGAGACAGAATCAATTACACTGGTGGATGTGTCCTTTACTGGGTGGGTCTAGGTGGGTGTGCTAGCAATCTTAGCTAGGTTATTTAACCACTTCAATACCAGGCACTTACGCACCTTCCTGCCCAAGCCAATTTTGAGCTTTCAGCGCTGTCGCAATTTGAATGACAATTGCGCGGTCATGCAACCCTGTACCCAAACAAATTTTTATTCCCACAAATAGAGCTTTCTTTTGGTGGTATTTGATCACCTCTGCGATTTTTTTTGTAAATAAATACGTTTTCTTCTTCAATGACGGGCACTGATATGGCTGCACTGACTGGCACTGATAGGCGGCACTGATGGGCACTGATAGGCGGCACTGATAGGTGGCACTGGTATGCGGCACTGATGGGCACTCATAGGCGGCACTGATGGGCACTCATAGGCAGCACTGATGGGTACTTATGGGTGTCATTGATGGGTACATATGGGTGGCACTGATATGTGGCACATATGGGCACTGATAGGTGGGCATGGATGGGCACTGATAAGTGGCACTGTGGTACACTGATGAGTGGCACTGATTACTGGTGGGTGGCATTGCTGGGCATCACTGTTATTTTACTGTAGTATTATGGTGCCAGTCAGTGCCCATTTGTGGGCACTGATTGGCACATATTTTGCATGTTTTGGAACATGTGGATGGCCATGGGGGACGTACCTGGCCATCCACATGTTGAAGGCTTCCCTGGTGGTCCTGGCGGCTTCCCTGGTGGTCCTGTGTGGGCATCGGAGGGGGGACTGCGCTGATGAACAATCAGCGCGAACCCCCCCTGTCAGGAGAGCCGCCAATTGGCTCTCCTCTACTCTTGTCTGTCAGACGCGAGTGAGGAAGAGCCGATCAACGGCTCTTCCTGTTTACATCGTGATCAGACTGACACACCGCACCACCGATCGCCGCGATGCACGCCCCCACGGGTGCGCAGCAGCTGTTATCCTGCAGGACGTCAATAGACGCCCAGTCAGGATAACGCAACCACCGCCCGGCCGTCATTTTGCTATAGGCCGGGAGTGGTTAAAGGCCTGCATTTGTGTGTTGGCCTAAGAACAGGCCTGAATCTTTCTTTGCAGTGTGTATATTGGGTTACAAATAGATACAGTTTTTGTTTTTGTTTTTTTTGGGGGGGGTGTGCATAATTCCCGATCCACACCCCACTTAGGCTGTGGTTGATGATTGCTGGATGTAAACCCGATTTTTTTTAATTAAGGCTTGCACCCTGTACAGTATAGGATTTCATGTCATCTGTGCCCAGTCTTGCCACAAAGAGTTAATCCAGCTCTGAGCAGTCCTCTTATCTTTTTTCATTGCGATAAAAACTGACACAGAGAAATAAGAGTCAGTTTCTTCCCCTTGCTGTGAGTGACACGTGATTTACATATCTCATGCACAAGCCTGAGAGAGACATTCTGTGTACTTCAGATCCCCCCCCTTTCTTCTCCATCTCTCCCAGGATTGGCTGCTCCACACCTTTAGCATGATTGGGCATGCTGAAGTCATGTGGTGACTTTTCTGGGTTTCGACTGTATGTTAGTAATCACAGCAGAAGTTCAGTGTAAGAAATACACAGGAGAAAATGCATGTTTACAAGGGGAGTGTAGAGGTGGGCAGCAGGGTTGCCAACCTCCCCCAGCATTTTTTACTGACAAAATATGGCAAATTTACTGGCGGAGCACATTTTTTTACTGACAACTCGAGAAATTACAGTGAATGTTTGAACAGTCAACACAGCATGAAATTATCAGCCCCTGATTAGTGTTGAGCGAACCCGAACTGTAAAGTTCGGGTCCGTACCGAACTTTAGCTTTTTCCCGAACCCGAACCCGGACTTTGCGCAAAAGTCCGGGTTCGGGTTCGGCAATCTAATTACGCATTTAGAAATGCTTCAGGGGCCAGCCAATCACCTTTTGATTAGCTGGTGTGCCCTTAGAGGCCATCATAGCCATGCCTACTAATGGCATGGCTGTGATTGGTCAGTGCAACATGTGACCCAGCTTCTATATAAGCTAGAGGCACACAGCACACACGTCACTCTGCTTCAGAATAGATAGGGAGAGGATCTTGTCTGCTGCTGCTGCTTTTAGGGAGAGATTGAAAAATACATGAGTTAGTCCTGATTCTGGAATCTGAGGGAAAAGATAGAGAGACAGTGTAGTGTAGGGCCAGGTTCCTGTTGGTGCTTTCAGGGAGAGAGATATATTATATAGGAATAGGAGTCCAGATTCAGAGATATAACTCAGCGATCTGCATAGGTTTACCTGTTTGTGTTGCAGTGCACAGTCTTTTTACACTGCCATGAGCCCAGTGTCAGAGAAAATCTACCTTTTATCTGCAAGCTCAGTGCACCAGCACTGCATATATTACGTTGAGAGATACACCGTTTCCATACTGTGGGTGTATTCTGCTCTTTGATAAAGATCCATTTAGGACAAAAAAAAAAGCACTTTATTGTGCTCTTTTCCAAAAGACCCATTGGGCAAAAAAAAATAAAAAATTCCATTTTATTTTGCTCGTGCAAAAAAAGACCCGTTTAGGGCAAAAAATAAAAATAAAAAAAAATTTGCACTTTAATGTACGCTTGCAAAAAGAGCCATTTAGGGCCACAAAAAATATTTTGCAGTGTGTTATACATATGTGAGGTGTGTGAAATAAACAATTTATATATAGTTTTCTTCTACTGTGCTATACTAAAAAAAAAAAAAAAACATTTTTTTTGAATAGCATTTTCTGCAGTTCTGTAGCTGTGCGATTCAGCGGTTACGTACTGTGGGTGTATGGTGGTCTTCCAAAAAACGCCATTTAGGGCCACAAAAAATATTTTGCAGTGTGTTATACATATGTGGAGGTGTGTGAAATAAACAATTTATATATAGTTTTCTTCTACTGTGCTATACTAAAAAAACAACATTTTTTTTGAATAGCATTTTCTGCAGTTCTGTAGCTGTGCGATTCAGCGGTTACGTACTGTGGGTGTATTGTGGTCTTCCAAAAAAATGCCATTTAGGGCCACAAAAAATATTTTGCAGTGTGAAATACATATCTGGAGGCGTGTGAAATAAACCATTTCTATATATTTGTCTTCTACTGTGCTATGCTAAAAAAACAACATTCGACACATCACCGGCCTTACCCAGCCATTGTTGTATTTTTGAACCAGTGTTGACTACCTCGTCCTCCTCCACCGCCGCTTCCAGCTACACAGCCACATCCACCGCCACTTCAACCTCCTACTCCATATGGACCTTTTCCTCCTAGGTCAAGATTATAATTTTTATTTTATTTTTTTGTAGCGCACAGATCCTTTCCCCCTTACCTGCCTTTATGTTGTTGGCTCCTCGCAGGAGGGAGAAAGGCACACCGCACTACCAGCCCGTACCCTCCTTGAGCGGTGTACTTGACGGGCCGTGTCCACAGCCGGAGTCAAAACTCCTCCAGAGGATGATTCTCACCTCTACTGTAGGTAGAGGCAAGTCCTTTAATTCCCAGTAAAGTCAATGTCCACACCAGCTGAAATTACAACTCTTATTCTCTCATGGCAAAATAAACTCTACACGGATAGAAAAGGTTAGAGCAAAGAAACAGGACAGCTTAAGGTGTGGAGGAGGTCCAGGCACAAACGTAGCACATTCACTTCACTGCTTAGGTTTCTCAAACAGTTTTAGGTGCACGGTCTCTGCCACAGACCTTGAGGTTGGTCTCTGCCACAGACCGGGTGTACAAGGCCCCTGCCACGGACCTGGAGAACTTTGGTCTCTGCCACAGACCAGGGTGTATAAGGCCCCTGCCACGGGCCGGGTGAATAAGGCCTCTGATACAGTCAAGATGACCTTGAGCTTCTCCTTCTATGAACCTAGCCCATATCAAGGGGAAGACATCTCTCCAGGGAGTCAACAGACCCTTCCTTCACCGTGACTCCCGCATCGGTCCATCAGAATGATCCTCCCTTCCCTGGAACAGGGTCCCCTACACGAGGCGGCACCCTAAGACTCCTCGACTCTTAGCGGACTCCAGATGAAGGCTCTGGACTCCAGGCTTTACGCCCGCCCCTAGGCCTCCATACCCAGGGCAGCAGGAACTCCAGGATAGTACCTCACCCCGGGCTAAAGGTGCCCGAGATGGAACAGGAACACATGCACCCAGGCCGAAGGCACCTGGGCACTGACCCCACTGGACATCAGCCCCCAGGTCAAAGGTCTGCCCCTTTTATATGCTCTCCCGGCATGCACAGCAGGTTCACCGCCCCGCTGTACTACTGCCAAGAGGGGAAACAAAAGGCACAGCACTGTATCGCGGTTCAACCCTAGCCTACCATGGCAGCGCCACCTGTAGACCGCAGGGAACTGCACACCAATACTGTCCCCCGAGGACAAAATGGTCCATGAATCCTACAGAATTAGGGTGTTTGAGCCTATTTACCACTCAAACACTTCCCTTAAATTTAGCACCCCACTACATTTTTATTTCAAAGTATTTTATTTTCCCACTAGCTTATCCATTAAATTGAATAATTTATTCCAGAAAGGGTGTATTCTGGGGCATTCCCACCATATGTGTGGCATCGTGCCGTTGAGTTTCTGAGGTTCTTAATGACTTCCCGTACCTCTTCTGCTAAAAAGGGGGCCTCCAGCATATTTTTTATTGTTTTATTTTTTTTATGTTATTTTAAGTTATTTCCCTATCCACATTTGTTTGCAGAGCACTTGCCATGCTCTTAACAACATTTTGCTGCCATTTGCAGCCCTCTAGCCCTTTCCATTACTTTTTTAGAGCCTTTTTAGTCCTCAGAAGTCCGGGTCCCTATTGACTTCAATGGGGTTCGGGTTTGGGTTTGGGTTAAAGTTCGGTCCCGAACCCGAACTTTTTTCCGAAGTTCGGCCGAACCCGTCGAACCCGAACATCCAGGTGTCCGCTCAACTCTACCCCTGATATTTATTGGCAGTTGTAAAAAAATCACTGATCTTTACAAACTGTTAGTAAATTTACTGGGGGTTGGCAACCCTGGTGGGCAGGGAGTCTACTGACATCAGGACTCCACCCACCGAGCTACGGACAACAGACCCACCCACAGAATCTTACGTTTTTCGGGTCTCATAACAGAGAGAGGGGAGACATTTGACAGGTAAGGATACATGCAGGAGGCATGTATATCCTTAGAGATAACCACTATGGAAGTAGTTTAGAAAGGATGAGAGTGGGTTTACAGCCACTTTAATTTCACGTTTTAGACTTACAACTGCTATGTAATGGTTTAGATCAGGGGTACCCAACCTTTTGAAGAGCGAGGGCCACTTAAGCCACAATGAGCGAAGCGGGTGGATGGCGTATTGGATTGGAGGTATGCGTTTGTAAACGGACACAAACGGACACAACTCCATCTTCCACTCCTTAGAGGTGAATGGAGGGGCCGATTGGGTCAGACTGACCATGTGAAAGGGGCCTAAGGCTGCTTTCACACTGATGCACTGTTGTTTACCCGGTATATGTCGTGGTACACACAAACTGACTTTTTCAGCGAACTTTCCCAAAATCACGTGTTTTTTCTGCTCTTTTCTGCTCTTTACCACCACCCTTTGGTCAACTTCTGCCATTATTGGTTGATTTTAACATTGGTTCTGAGCATGCGTGTTTGTACTTTGGACTAAAGTCCGATGGATTTCTGTACACACGGCAGGACTTTGCACCATAGGACTTTTGTTGCCGAAAAGTTTGTCCATTTGCAGAGCGAACATTTGTCCGATGAAAACCAAAAAAGTTTGTCCGATGGAGCGTACACACGGTCTGATTTTTTTGAAAACTTGGGAATTTAGAAGTTTGTTGTCAAAAAGTCTGACCGTGTGTATGGGGCTTAGTTTTGTGTTCTACCCTTGTAGATTGTAAGCTTTTTTGAGCAGGGCCCTTCTAACTATATTGTCAAATGCTGCAGCATCATTTCCATGTTTTATGTTTTTTGGCCCAAGTACATTAATGTACCAAATGTAATTAAAAGTAGATTTTCTTTTTTGCTTTGACTTTTGTAGACTAAAAATACATATTTTTTAAGTGCAAACTATTTATACCCCTTCAAATCTGTATTAAATCTAGTTGCATACAAAAGTATTTGATTGTGCACACATGCAAGCCCTTGAGTAGAAAGTGTAATGGGGGGGGGAACCCCTCAAAAAAACAAATCCCCCCCCAAAAAAAAAATCCCTGCTCCAATGCTGAATTTCAGGGCTCTATTAATTCTTTTGTGGACTAGGTAAACCTTGAAATATGTCCACTAAATGTGAATTCTCTCTAAGCACCAAATGAAGAAAAAAAATTTTTTTAACAAAATTTGACATGCCCCCCCCCAAAATCGATACCAGGCCCTTTGGGTCTGGCATAGATTTTAAGGGGAACTCCTTGCCCAAATTTAAAGAAAAAATTTGTGTGGGGTCCCCCCAAAATCTATACCAGGCCGGTGGTTGTCGGAGTCAGCGGGCGGGGGGCTTATTGGAATGTGGAAGCCCCTCGATCCCAGCCCCCCATGTAAATGGGTATCGGGTATCGGGTACTTTGTACCCATACCCATTCACCCAAAAAGTGTCAAAAAATACAAACCACAAGAGACAGTTTTTGACAAATCCTTTATTAAAAAGAAAAAAGTGTCCTGCGATGTACATCCATCGTCAATCACAGCGCCCGACAGACCTGAAAAACAGCAAAAAAAAACACTCGGCCTCTATGGGAGGTCTCCCGCCGACTGCTGTCTCTTCGCTTTTACAGGTGTTATATTGGCAAGGGCGGGTCCACCCAGTAAAGTAATCGGGTGACCCCACCCCCTACATGACCACCCTTGCCTATAAAAGAACTGTCAAAGTGCACAGAGCGCATATGGCGGGACCCCTCCCATTTAGATTTTTTTCTATCTTTTCGGGTCCGTCGGGCGCCATGATTGACGATGGATGTACATCGCGAGACACTTTACAAAAAAAAAAAAGATTTGTCAAAAACTGTGTCTTGTGGTTTGTATTTTTTGACACTTTTTTGGTGAATGGGTAGGGGTACAATGTACCCGATACCCATTCACATAGGGGCCCCCCCACCCATAGACCCCGACAACCACCGGCCAGGGTTGTTGGGAAGAGACTCTTGTCCCCATCAACATGAGAACAAGGTGCTTTGGGGGGCATGTGGTCTGGTATGGTTCAGGAGGGGGGGCACTCGCTCGTTCCCCATCCTGACCTCCAGGCTGCATGCTCAGATAAGGGTCTGATATGGATTTTGGGGGGGCCCCACGCCAATTTAATTTTTAAATTTGGGCATGGAGTTCCCCTTAAAATTTATGACAGAACCAAAGGGCCTGGTATGGATTTTCGGGAGGAGCCTACACCGTTTTTTTATAAATTTTTTGTCATGGAGTTCCCCTTAAAATCCATGCCAGACTCAAAGAGCTTGGTATGGATTGGGGGGGGGGGGGAGCTACGCCAATTTGGTTTTTATTTTGCCATTGAGTTCCCCTTAAAATGCTTACCAGGCCCAAAGGGCCAGGTATGGACTGGGAGGGGACCCCATGCTGTTTTTTTCAATTTTAGTTCTAGAAACTACTAGAATGTTCTAGAAGCTAGTGGTCAGAGGAGAGAGGCAGTGATCTTCACATTTTTTTTTTGAGAATCTAACCAATCCCAGGGCAGGAGGCCTGGCAAGGTGGTTTGGAGGGCTCGTAAATAAAGAAGCGCCTGGTCAGCAGGGTTGTTGCTGTCAGGTGGAAGATGGAGTGTTGAGGCTGCCTCCAGGCTGGAGCTCAGGAGAGAGGAAGAGAAGCTGCAGAGGCATTTCCACTAACCTACCATCACATCTAGGAGATACCCTGCCCAGCGAACAAAGATCTGTCCAGCAGAAGGCCTGAACAGCAGTCTATGCAAGCAACAGGATTCAAGGGATAGTGTGAGTACCTCTACCTAATCACCCCCAGTCCAATAAGGTAAAAAGTTGCCAGATGCAATATTTAGCATGCTTTCATGGGATAGTCTCACAGTTAACCTAAATCCCTTGATCTGGGACATTTCTCAAGACAGCCAGGTTGGCTGGTATTTTCTACAAAGGGACATATAGCTCCTGAAAACAGATGGGGCATCTGCTACTGATCCATTAAGGAGAGACATTATTATGGAGAGAAAACAGTCTATGATCCATTTTTCTGCAAGTTGCACATAAAGAAGTTGTCCTCCAAGTTGTTACTTAACTCAGTTTGGGCATCCCATAACTCCTCACCCCTATCCAGGCAAAAAAAAAGCCCAAGGACTGGTTACTGTATCTGGATGCAAGTTGAAAAATGCATGTTGCCTGGCTGTGCAGGAGTAGGGGGACCCAAAATCCAGTGGCCCTCTAGGGGGTAGCACTACATAAATATACAGTTGCTGTAGTTAAGCTATATGATGTATAAGACATATGTATGTTTTATTCCAGGGCTCTGGAAGATGACGGTGTGTCAAGATTGTTGGATCTTTTGTACATATTCTAATAAATCTGTGTTTACACTTCTGCCCATTAGGGGGGTCATAGTACTTTTTGGCCACTAGGTAGCAATGCAGTAGTACAAATAGTTTATGGAAACTAACCACTATATCAGGGCTCAAAATTTCAAGTCCTGAGCTACTAGCCAGGCCTTAGGAGTTACTCGCTACCAGTTGGCCCACCCAACTGCTACCCTTCCCCACCCCTGATTCCGTCCCTAAACACGCCCTCATAAATATTTTATGCAAAATTAAGTTACAAAAATAAATATTAACAACAACTTTATCAGTGCTTATCAGTGCCCAGGAAAGCAGCCTATCAGTGCGGCCCCATCAGTGCCTCCTCACCAGTGCCCATCAATGCAGCCTGATCAGTGTCCATCAATGCAGCCTCACCAGTGCCCATCAGCTCAGCCTCATCAGACAGGAAATGTGGTTGGTTAGCAGGCTGGTTAATAAGTTAAGAAAGGAATTTCTCTGGTTTTGTTTCTCCTCCCCCAGTACACCTCTACCTCTAACACCTCCCCCGGTACACCTCTACCTCAGATGCATCCCCCAGTACACCTCTACCTCCAATGCATCCCCCAGTACACCTCTACCTCCAATGCCTCCCCCAGTCCTCCAATGCATCCCCCCTCCCCCTAGCCCACCTCTACCTCTAATTCCTCTTCCCAGCATATCTCTGCCTCCTTACGCCACCCCCCCAGCACACCTGTGCTTTTAACGACCCCCCAGCACACCTGTGCTTTTAACTACCCCCCAACACACCTTGTCTTCCAACCACCCCTCTCCAGCACACCTATACCTCTAATCCCCCCCCAATCCAGCACATCTATGCTTTCAATTTTCCCCCCAATCCATCATACCTATGCCCCCAGATCCACCCCCTCCCCATCATACCTAAGCCTCCAATTGCACCCCCCTCCCCTCAATCTATCATACGATATGATAGATTGGGGGATGGGATGGAATTGGAGGCATAGATATAACAGATTGGGGAGGGGGTGGAATTGGAGGCACATGTATGATAAAGTGGGGGTGGAATTGGAGGCTTAGGTATGATTCAGACCTATGCCTTCAATTCCACCCCTCCCCCAAACCATTATACATATGCCTCCTATTAACTCCCCCCCAATCCAGCACATCTAGGCTCTCAATCCCCCTTCCTCCCAGCACATCTTGTTTAATTTCCCATTGTACCAATGCCTCCAGCACGTGCTGCTTCCAATCACAGCACACTGTCATAGTTTGTCATATTTAATATTTACCATTCTCCTGCTTTTGCCATGGGGGTCAAGCATGGTACTCACTGAGGGCGGACCAAGTGTGTTTGATCCCGCTCACTTAGGACTGCCCTGCAGAGATATGCACCTTAGCTGTGCGGCGGGAGAGAGGTGGAGGGGGCGGTCCCAGGCGGCTGTTTTAATCCCATTGAAATCCCATGAAGTGAGCCTAATCTGGGCGGGGATGTGCGGCAGGAGGGAGGTGAAGGGGGCGGTCCCAGGCGGCTGTTTTAATCCCATTGAAAGCCCGTGATGTGAGCCTATTCTGGGCGGGGATGTGCGGCAGGAGGGAGGTGGAGGGGTGGTCCTAGGCGGCTGTTTGACTTCCATTGAAAGTCCACGATGTGAGCCTGAGCAGGGCGGGGTTTTGCGGCAGGAGGCAGGTGGAAGAGGCGGTCCCAGTCGGCTGTTTTACTCCTATTGAAATGGCCGCGCTGAGCTACAGGGCGATGTACTGCTACTTCGCCCTGTATTTTGGAATTACCTGGGGTTTCCAGAATTTGCTGGGCACGAGGGCAGAGGCCACAGCCTGGATATTTATGGGACTTCTATCAATCCCTGTGGAGGTGTGCCCAGAAGGTGGGAAAGAACCACTAAATTGTCTGAGCCAGAGTAGCAAGGAGTGTCTGCAGCATACTGGTGTAAGGAAGCATTCCAGGGTTTACCCAGGAGAAGACCCCTGTTGAGGAGCTTTGCCCTTCTGGGCAGAAGCCAGGGAAGGAGCCAGCAAAAGGCAAAGAGGGTCCCAGCTAGACTTAGCTGAGGGACCTAAAGAGAAAGAACCCAATGAATTCAAGGGGTCAGGAGAGAGCTCACTGGAGGAAAGCCAAGAAGGAAGCTGTGGGAGGGAGCCCAAAGTTGTCCAGAAGGCTGAGTGAGTCTGCATCTCTCTCACAAGGAAAAAGTCAGCTCGATTTTGGATGGAGACAACCAATGATCTTGTGGTTGAGTAAGTACAAAACCCCACTGCTGCAAGAGTAACTGTTTAGTGCTTTAACCTTGAGAAAAAGACAGGATCACAGGCTACTGGGAGATTCTTTAGGACTTGTTACAAGAGCAAAATACAGTCTGATGCAATACTGCCAGGTGTTGTAAAGGCACCGTGGAAGAAGTACAATCTTATTTTTGTGAAGGAGTAAACAAGTGTAGCCAGCAAGTTAGGAGTCCTCAATATTTTCAAGTTCAACAGTTCCGGGGTATCCCCTGCTCCCAACCCTATCCCCATCCAATTTCTACCCAAAAATAAAAACAACAAAAAAAGAAACCCCTAGACAGCTTCTTGAGCCAAAGAGAGACTGTGTCAGGAAAGGCTTCACCCGCTGGTGGCGCTGTTGGTCCTATGGATTTCAGTACTAGTGTCCACCAGCAGGTGTCTTCTTGCAGCCAGTATCTTTGATAGAGGATATCATCTGCTGGTGGTAATGCCTGATCCATGGGCCGTAGTACCGGCGTCCACCAACGGGTGTATTCCGGCAGTGTGGGGCAGGCAGGACTCCCTCCGCTCAGCTGTCACATGAGGATAATCATTGCAGTCCTATAAATACCCGGCGAGCCCTTACATGCTCGCCTTGGTATCTCTCTCTCCTTGAGCCCTGACCTCGCTGCCTGTATTCTGACCTTGAGCCTGTACCTCACCTGACCTGATCTGATCCCCATCCTGAGCCTTTCCTGGACCTGTCCCCCCTGATTACCTTTCATACCTGATATGCTTGGATCCCTGCCCTGCAGCCTATCCATCCGCCCTCTCCCTGTCTTGTTTGTTCCCTGTCCTCATCTACTGACTCCCCGTGTATGACCTTGGCCTGGCTATGTTTATGCTTCTGGAACACCCCTTGTCATCTACTGATCTGCTGTGTATAACCCTGGCCTGACTTACGTTCAAGATTCTGGTACCACCCTTAGCTGTATATACTATTTGTTGTTTGTGGGTTGTTTGGTTGGTTTTGCACCGTTTGTATTTACTTATATATCACCTATCTTAATAAACATCATTATAATTCACTTTACATGCGTTTTTGGTTCTCTCTGTGCAGTCCACACAGTCTGGTCAACTAATTCCCTGACAGACTGCCGGAAACGCTGTGTGCCTAACTGTGTATGAACTAAGGGGAGGAAATAGGACCATCTACCAGCAGCACTTTATAGGGTGCACTACCATTTGTTGGAGGATCATCTGTGCGGAGATAATGCCTCATGGTACCCAGCTTTGAGACTTTAACCTGTTAAAGGACTCCCTCATGGCCTTCAGCTGTGAGGGCTTAGACTGCCCAGTATTCATCACTACATACTAAAAGAACTGTGCTTCATGGTCTCCAACTGTGAAGTATTAGCCTATTCAGAAATTCACCTCACGGTCTTCATCTGTGGGAGTTTAGACTGTTCAGTACTAGTTCATCAAGGAGTAGATTATCCACCAATTGCTATGTGTTACACATTTTTGAAGTATCCCATGCCCCAACCCCTCTTTTGTTACAGGTTTACCAACAATAAGCTACAAAAAGACAACTCCTAGACTGTTTATTGGAGCTGGAGTGCCCTTGAGGTGGCAGTGCTACAATAGTAAACAGAGCAAATTTCCTCCCCTGGAATCTTCTCTGTTTGAGTGGCTTCTACCCGCAGTACAGATAGCACAGGACCACTTTCAGTTAAATAGGCCCCAGACAGGCTTCTGGGCCTACTTGCAGCAAACACAGCAGCATAGCCTCAGGCCTGGAGGGCCATGAGGTCCAAGAGCCAACAGGTCCCTGGGTAGAAGAGAGACCCAGTGTAGAAGAAGAGACAAAAAAAACATGGTGTCTGTCCCTTAAATATCCTCTCCCAGAATGCACAGCGGCAAGAACACTCCCGCTGGGCTGTTTCTGGGAAAGAACAGTCAATTCACTCGGCCTGCTGTATTTCTCACACTGGCCTGTAGTGACAGCGACACCTACTGGCCAGTGAGAAATATGCACAACACAGCCAAACTGGAACAGAAGCAAACTAACTTTACACAATCACTCTGAGCTATTTACAGCTCAGATACCCCTAAATTTACACACAGCGCCTATTCAAAAGTAACAGGGCACTACATACTCCCCCACTAGAATAGACAATGTCCTCATCGTCTGAAAAAAAAAATTACTCTCAATCCTGAGAGTCGGTATCTGAACCACAAAACTTGGATGGGAAAGGGAAGGGTAAGGTAATAAAAGAAAATACAACATGAACACACAATAAGATTGAATCAACATATATTAAAAACCCTCACTCTCTATCTAACCACCCACACTCCAGCAGCTTGATAGGAGATCCGGTTCACCTGAAAAACAAAATTACACACACACAAATATAACACAGCATACCTGATTAACATAGGAGCAAAGCCTCACTCCCGGGAGAATAAAACTTCCCTCCATGACGTTAAATGTAAAATGCAAGCTAAACTGTAAACTTGAAAGTCAAGCCCTTGCTATGTGCAACTCCCACCACCTAGTGGCAGAAAATTTGTATGACACAAGAAATACCTTGATAGCAAAGTACTGAAGCAGGTAGGAAAAATCTTGACCGCAAAGTTCTCCCAACCTAACACTATCTAGCTCTGTATCCCATAGTCCATTTTTAGCAAGAGAATTGTTTTTTCTGTCTCTTTGCAAAACTAAAAAGTTAGAACAGTCATTTTTTCCTTTTTAAATGGTCACCAATAGAACTGAGGATCCGGCAAAGTCACTGGTTTTCCTTGGCTATCCATGGTGGTGACAAAATAGACAACATTGTTTTTTCCTGGTCTACGGATGACCACCTTATCACAATAAATGTGCCGGCCATAGTTCCATTGCAGCAAACATCCGTTGTAACGCTCATCCATGGCAAATGACTAACCAACTTTCCTGAAGGGTTTTGCAACAGACAAATGGTCCCAAACAGTTCATTATCACCTGAAACATCTGACAGGGAGTCTAACTCAGAATCCCTTAATTCCTCCGCAGGCAAATATTTACATACTGTCCCCACAGATATGTTTTCCCCAGATCTCTCACCAGTTCCTGTCGTGGATTTTCTAGGGATAAGGCCTTCCTCTGGTTCCGGTTCTGGTAGTCTGTGGGATAGGCCTCTACTGCAGCTGCGGGATGCCTTCACATAGCCCACCTTCCTCTGGACAGGTGCAGCGGGGGCAGTAGCAGGGGCGATGTCCGCTGATGGCACCTTGGGGACGATCACAGTGACATCATCAACAGGAGCAAGGGCAGCAGCTTCCACTGTAGCAATACCTGTGGCCCAGTCAACTCGGTAGGCACGGGGTGACATAGTAGGTTGTTCCACAGTGATCAGGTACTCCCAGCAATGCAAGCACCGGACAAATGGACAGGGATGTATGACCAGTCCCTCACACTTGTGGCATATCATACCCAGCGCTTCCAGGTCTCCAATGGTGTATAGCACATACTGACCATGCGGCTTCAGTCGGATGCCGGTATCCGTCAGCAGAGTTCCGGACAGCATGGCACTTGCAGCGGTGCCGGCAGGGAACATATTGGAACCCACTGAAGATTGCATGAGAGAAAATGCAGACATGACTGAACTCTGATCCTCTCTGTACAGCAACGCAGCTCTCTCTCTTCAGCGCCAGACACACACACAGCGTCTAACGCAGCAGCAGGCGGGAACTCCTCCCACTTGTTCTTTTAGTCATGTAGTTCCCAGGCTTCTTTGGCTCCGCCCACAGTCTACACAGTTAGAAAAGTGATCTGCGCTTAACCCCTATTGTCCCGGAAAAAGTAACCCAGTCCAGGGCCCTCTTTAGCGTAGACTCTCGGTGAATGACTTTACTTGAGTTGCTAAGGGCAACGGCAATCCCAGACTACGAGCCCCCACATGTAGCGATACCCCCTAGAGGGCTGCTGGATTAAATTTGGGTCCTGCTGTTACCCCACCTTTCACCGTCCCAGAACTTAAGAGTCTATTTTAGGAAGTTTTGAATAGATGTGATTGCCAGTCACTTCAGTCTTTTTCTCAATTGCTTTATTAAAGGAACTTGCAGCAGTAGAGGGATAGAGGGTTAGGGGAAGTTCAGATACCTTAATGCAGATCACTGATGAAGTTCTTGAATCCAGAGGACAAACAGCTTTCTGTCTCTGGATCCTGCGACAACTGGATAGGCCTCTCACGCCGACCTAGCAGCCGGTATGAAGCACGGACAAAGTCTCTGCCACAGACTTAGCGATCGATAAGTGGAAACTCTTGGATAATCCTCTGCCACAGCATTGTGTAACCAGCAGTCAGTCAGTTTTAGGTCAGCTGCACAGTACCAGAACCTTTAAGCCATCCGGCAGTACTGTGAGGTAGGTTAACTCCGGTGCATCCTCCGAACGAGTCACCAGGCCCTTCCTGAGAAACCAGCCCTCAGCTTGGTTCTCTCCAGCAAAGGTCCTCCCCTGGAATCTTCTCCATTTGAGTGGCTTCTTCCCGCAGGACAGACAGCACAGGACCACCTTCAGTTAAATAGACCCCAGACAGGCTTCTGGGCCTACTTGCAGCAAACACAGCAGCATAGCCTCAGGCCTGGAGGGCCATGAGGTCCAAGAGCCAACAGGCCCCTGGGTAGAAGAGAGACCCAGTGTAGAAAAAGAGACAAAAAAACATGGCGTCTGTCCCTTAAATATCCTCTCCCAGAATGCACAGCGGCAAGAACACTCCCAGTGGGCTGTTTCTGGGAAAGAACAGTCAATGCATTCGGCCTGCTGTATTTCTCACACTGGCCTGTAGTGACAGCAACACCTACTGGTCAGTGAGAAATATGCACAACACAGCCAAACTGGAACAGAAGCAAACTAACTTGTCACAATCACTCTGAGCTATTTACAGCTCAGATACCCCTAAATTTACACATAGCACCTATTCAAAAGTAACAGGGCGTTACACAAGGTCCCAGGCCCCTCTATTTTAATGAGAACCTTCAGAGCCAAGAACTGCTGGCATCCATCCGTACAGAGTGGGTTGTGAGGCATAGTGGGTGTAATGCAAGTTAGATTCATGGGCGCCAGACCCTTCTTGAATGCAAAGAGAGTTTATTTCTCTTAAACAGAACTTTGGGAGAGAGGGTTAGGGCCAGGACACTCTTAGGTAGCCGCAATGTTAATTGGCAGACTCAGAGAGTTCTACAGGAGGACAGCCATGCAGGGAAAGGCATCCAGCAAGACGCCACATCTGCATGTGTAGGAATGCTGTCTCCTATGACAACAGTCTTCAGGTGGCACAGAACACTGGTCACTTGACTCCACCCAAATATATAGGCTCTCCCAGCAGGCCAAGGGATTTAAGAAAACCCCTGCCCATTGGCTGAGATACCCCATATACTCATAATCTGACCTTGCATTGCCCTTGTCTTATCTAATGCCACCAAGTGCCCAGCCACCTAGTGGCAAAAGAGAGAAGTGAAGCAATTACAGACTTAGAGCAAAATCAATTGATCCCTAAGATTGGGCCATGGTAGCTATACCTGGCAGGTACCGTATTTTTTGCTCCTTAAGATGCACCTGACCATAAGACGCACCTAGGTTTTAGAGGAGGAAAACAAGGAAAAATATATATTCTGAAACCAAATGGTGTACCAAAATATTTAACAGTGCCCATGAAATGCAGCCTGACCTGTGCCAAATAAATGCAGCCTTACCAGTCCCATAAAATGCAGCCTATCTTGTGCCCATTAAATGCAGCCTGACTTGTTCCCATTAAATGCAGCCTGACTTGTGGCCATTAAATGCAGCCTGACTTGTGGCCATTAAATGCAGCCTGACTTGTGGCCATTTAATGCAGCCTGACTTGTGGCCATTTAATGCAGCCTGACTTGTGGCCATTTAATGCAGCCTGACTTGTGGCCATTAAATGCAGCCTGACTTGTGCCCATTAAATTCAGCCTGACTTGTGGCCATTAAATGCAGCCTGACTTGCTGCCTTACCTGTGTCCATTAAATGCAGCCTGCTCTGTGTCCATTAAATGCAGCCTGTTCTGTGCCTGGCGACTGGCGACTGGCGAGGACGTCATTACAGTCACCTGTCACTCAGAAGACAGAGCAGCCCGAGCGGCAGTACTCCATTCGGCAGCTGGGTCTGCTCTGTTTTCTGTCTTCTTTGAGTGACATGAAATCACCTGGCGCTCGAGGGAGACGGCTGCCCTGTATTGTGACATGGTGGCGACGATGGGCGGGGGCGTGTTCAGTATTCACTCCATAAGACGCACAGGCATTTCTCCCCATTTTTTTGGGGGGGAGAAAGTGCGTCTTATGGAGCGAAAAATACGATAAATTTAGGAGCAACCCTGCCTAAACACCAGGGTGCTACATGCAGAGCAGTGCTTTTTTGTTCCAAACTCCTTCTGAAGGGCCAAATAAAAGGTAAAAATTATGTGTTTTTTTTTTTTTTTTTTTTTCCAGTCAGATAAAAAAAACAAAGTTGTGAATTGTTCCTATAGGCAAATGTCTCAACTTTTACATTTCTTCAGTATTTATACCTATGAAGATCCCTTGGCCTTCCGGTTTACAGATGCAGAGTTTTCCATTTACAGATGCAGAGTAATACGAGAGTTCTAAGTGTAATTTAGATTATTGCATTCTGAAACAAGGTCACATGAAAAAAAAAAAAAGTGTAACTATCCCTGATAATAAATAAATGTAATACATTGTGACACTCTTGGGAAACTGGAATTCATTAAGTCCTATATCCATTATAAGAGCTGCATCCCAGAGGCCATTGCTTTGTTCTCCTAACTGCAGATGCATTCCCCATTTCAAATGTGTCTCTACACTGTTTTAATGAAAGTTTATACATCTTTACAAGACTTTATTCTATGCTTGGTTTTAATTTTCAGTATGAATAATAAACAGTGAACTTTCTAGAAAAAAATAATCTATGAGTATAAGTACAAATATAAGAGTACATACAAGACAGATTAGTAAATTCAGTGCTATGTTATATCTCAGTACAGGACTGGTAGCTGCTGTAGCCAATGCTAAATGCTAACTGTAGAGCTAACTGTAGAGCCCATTCACACTAGTGCAATGTAAGGTAACACATTATATGTATTGGTGTGCTATGGTGCTGTTCAATGTGAATGGTATCCCAATGCACCTGAGTTGCAGCACAGCACAATGCTTCAGCAGTAGGGATGAGCCAAACACCCCCCGGTTTGTGGCAGAACATGCAAACGGACCGAAAGTTTGCGCAAACATTCGAACACCGTTAAAGTCTATGGGACTTGAACCTCAAAAATCAAAAGTGCAAATTTTAAAGGATAATATGCAAGTTAATGTCCTAAAAAGTGTTTGGGGACCCGTGTCCTGCCCCAGGGGACATGTATCAATGCAAAAAAAGTTTAAAAAAACTAGCGTTTTTTCAGGAGCAGTGATTTTAATAATGCTTAAAGTGAAAAAAAAAAGTGAAATATTCCTTTAAATATCGTACCGGGGGGGGGGGGGGGTGTCAATAGTATGCCTGTAAAGAGGCGCGATTTTCCCGTGTTTATAACAGTTCCTGCACAAAATGACACGTCTAAAGGAATAAAAGTAATTTAAAAATGATTGCAGCTTTAATGTTATGTTGGGTCATGGCAATATAGATGAAAATTATTGAGCAAAACTGCATGGGTATCCCTCCTCCCCCCAGCCTATTACCAGGCCCTTTGGGTCTTGTATGGATATTAAGGGGAACCCCAAACCCAAAGAAAAAAAAAGAAAAGGCGTGGGGCCCCCAGACCCTATATACTCTGAACAGCAGTATACAGGCGGTCCAAACAAGACAGAGACTGTAGGTTTGTTCTTAAGTTGAATCAATCTGTTTGTAATTTGGAACAGGTATATTTTGTAAGTGTAGCTCCAGCCAAAACATGTATTTTTAAGCTTTTTGGATAACATAGGGAAGGGTTATCATCACCCCTGTAACATTTGTTTTGCTGTCTGTGCCCCTGTTCAGAAGATTTCACCTCACTTTCTGTCCCAATGATAATTGGATTTTGAAAATTTGGTGTTTTTAGGGAAACAAGGATTGGTGATAAAGCATCAGTGGAGACACCTTTTTCCCATATTAACTCTTACAGGAGAGAATTTCCCTCCCTTGGGGTAGATTTCCCCTCACTTCCTGTTGTCACCCTCCGTTTGTAAGGAGGAGTTGTTTGTAAGTCGGATGTTTGAAAGTAGAGGACCGCCTGTATATGCTATACGACCTGCCCTATGTGTTGGTGGTACCAGAACATTGTAAGCCCTCACAGTTACTCTTGGTGGGCGCTGGAACGGCCCTGCTGTGAAATATTATATCAAGAATTGTAATTACATGCCCCTGTTGAACAGGGGTAGAAAAATTTGGCCTTTGGTGGTGGTGGAGGTGCCACAACACTGTAACCCCTCACAGATTCTCTTGTTGAGCACAGGAACAGGCCCTGCTGTGAAATATTAGATCAAAAATTGTAATTTAGTGCCCTTGTTAAACAGGGGCAGAAAAATTGGGCCCTAGGTGGTGGTGGTGGTGACACAACACTGTAAAGCCTCACAGATACTCTTGGTGAGCGCAGGAACGGGCCCTGCTGTGAATTGTAATTACATGCCCCTGTTAAACAGGGGCAGAAAAATTGGGCCTTTGGTGGTGGTGGAGGTGCCATAACACTGTAAGCCCTCACAGTTACTCTTGGTGGGTGCAGGAAACGAGCCCTGCTGTGAAATATTCAATCAAAAATTTTAATTACACGCCTCTGTTAAACAGGGGCAGAAAAATTGGGCCTTAGGCGGTGGTGGTGGTGGTGGTGCCACAACACTGCAACCCCTCACAGATACTCTAGTTGAGTGCAGGAACGAGCCCTGCTGTAAAATATTACAGCAAAAATTGTAATTACACGCCCCTGTTAAACAGGGGCAGAAAATTGGGCCTTAGGCGGTGGTGGCGCCCTGAAACAAAAATGTTCTTAGAAGCTAACAACATGAACATTGAGGAGGAATAGGATAGTCACTCAGCATAACAGGATAGTCACTCAGCATCAGCATAGGCAATCTTCAAGAGATCTCACATTCATAGAAAAATTCGTCGGTTACATCAGCATCAGGTGCTTGGTAGCTGGTGATCATTTTTATGAAGGTGAGCCGATCAACTGAGTCTGTGGACAGGCACACTCTATGATCGGTTACAAAGCCTCCAGCAGCACTGAATGTGCGTTTAGAAAGAACGCTGGATGCAGGAAAGGCCAGTAGCTCAATTGCATATTGTGCAAGCTTTGGCCAGTGATCCATCCTCAAGACCCAGTAACCCAATGGATTTTTGGTTGGAAAGGTCTAGTGGGGTATAGTGGGGTTGGAGATCCCAGCTGATGAGGAGCAAGGAGAGGTCCACCTTGTTCTTTGGTGTGGGTCTTTTAAGTACTGTTGCCAACGGACTGCAAGGGAGGTCAACATATGTCTGGTCAACCATGTGGTGCCCAAACAGCTGCTGTTTTGGCCATGCTGGATATGCTTCAGACATGTGTTTTCAAACATCAACAGTGCAATCTGCTGCACATGTCTCAAAAAAGGCCCACACCAAAGAACTTTTCAAAATACGCGGGGAGTCAGCAGCGCCCTGCACATGCGTAACTCTGCGGTGTGATGCAGTCGGGTGGCTTCCCTTAAGCTGGCCCCTGGAGGGCATCCTGCTTCGTTGGAGATGTGCCTCCTCCTCCTCCTCCTCTCTTCTAGAAGGCACCCATGTAGAGTCGGTGACCTCATCATCCCCTCCCTCCTCGTCACTGGAGCAAACTTGGCAGTATGCAGCAGCTGGAGGAACATGACTGCCAGTTTCTTGTCCTTCTTGGGCACCCCCTCTCTCTGGGCTCACGTTACTGCCTTCATCCTCAACCTGGGCACCATCATCGGAGCCTTCAAAACACTGCGCATCCTCCTGCAGCATGTACCCAACACTGTGGTCGAACAGTTCGAGGGACTCCTCAGGACATGATGGTGGGGCTAGGGAAGGAGTGACTGATGACATTGAGCCGATGGAATAGGCCGCTTTGGCAGTTGCATTGCCAGGCAAAGTACTCTGAGCTTGTGTGACAGAGGATGAGGAGGATGAGGATGGCTTTGTCGTCCACTCTACCAACTCTTCTGCATGGCTCAACACGGCCAGCTGCCGGAAAAAAGGACAAGCGTGCCCCGCGGCCACGTGCTGAGGATGCACCGTGTCCAAGACCTGCACTGTTGACTGTAGACACAGAGCCTGCTTGCCCTCTTTTAGTGGCCTGTGAGCATCTGCCTCTCCTTGGTGGCCTTCCAGACATGCTTTAAAATTGGATTAGCAAAACACCGCCTGAAGTTTACTAGAAAAAGTACAACAGGAATGGCCTGCAGTCAGATATAGGCTTGGCTAGAATAGAATGCAGTGGATATATATATGTAGGAAACTGTATATATATTTAATGCACTGCAGATCACTGAATCACCTGCCCGCCTGCCTGAAAGTGTATTTGAACGCGTACATCAGGAATTGCCTACAGTCAGATATAGGCTTGGCAAGATTAGAATGCAGTGGATATATATATGTAGGAGACTGTATATATATTTAATGCACTGCAGATCATTAAATCACCTGCCTGACTGCCTGAAAGTGTATTTGAACATGTACATCAGGAATGGCCTACAGTCAGATATAGGCTTGACTAGAATGCAGTGGATATATATATATATGTAGGAGACTGTATATATAATTAATACACTGCAGATCACTGAATCACCTGCCTGCCTGAAAGTGTATTTGAACACGTACACCAGGATTCCAGGAATATCCTATAGTCAGATATAGGCTTGGCTAGAATGCAGTGGATAAATATATGTAGGAGACTGTATACAGGGATGAGCCGAACACAACCCTGTTCGGTTCGCACCAGAACCTGCGAACAGACAGAATGTTCGCGTGAACTTTAGAACCCTATTAAATACAATGAACTCGAACGTTCGAAATCTAAAGTGCTAATTATAAAGGCTTATATGCAAGTTATTGTCCTAAAAAGGGATTGGGGACCCGGATCCTGCTCCAGGGGACATGTATTAATGCAAAAAAAAGTTTTAAAAACGGCAGTTTTTTGGGAGCAGTGATTTTAATAATGCTTAAAGTGAAACAATAAAAGTGAAATATTCCTTTAAATTTCGTACCTAGAGGGTGTGTATGATATGCATGTAAAGTGGCGCATGTTTCCCGTGCTTAGAACTGTCCCTGCACAAAGTGTAATTTTTGAAGGAAAAAAAGTCATTTAAAACTCACTCGCGGCTATTAATGAATTGTCGGCTCCCGGCAATACATAGAAAAGTCATTGATAAAAAATAAAAAAAAAGCGTGGGGGTCCCCCCAAATTCAATTACCAGGCCCTTCAGGTCTGGTATAGATATTAAGGGGAACCCCGCTGCAAATTTAAAAAAAAATGCGTGCGGTTCCCCCAAATATCCATATCAGGCCCTTCAGATCTGGCATGGGTTTTAAGGGGAACTCCACCCCAAATTTAAAAAAAAATGGTGTGGAGTCCCCTCAAAAATCCATACCAGACCCTTATCTGAGCACGCAACCTGGCAGGCCGCAGGAAAAGAGGGGGGGACGAGAGAGCGCCCCCCCCCTCCTGAACCGTACCAGGCCACATGCCCTCAACATGGGGAGGATGTCCCCATGTTGCTGGGGACAAGGGCCTCATCCCCACAACCCTTGCCCGGTGGGTGTGGGGGTCTGCGGGCGGGGGGCTTATCGAAATCTGGAAGACCCCTTTAACAAAGGGGACACCCAGATCCCGGCCCCCCCCTATGTGAATCGGTAGGGGGTACATTGTACACCTACCATTTCACAAAGAAAGTGTCAAAAAATGTAAAAAAAAACACACCAACACCTTGGAAAAGTCCTTTATTGAAAAAAAACAAAAAACATTCCAGCGATGAAATCCAGTGTCCCGCGGCGATCCGATGTCTAGCGCTGTCCGTCATTGGCTGAGCCTGAGCGGACCTGATGGGCAACTTCCTCCGCAGTCTATTAAATGTATAGACCCGCCCCTTCTAAAGTTCCCCATCAGGTCCGCTCAGCCAATGACTAGGTGTAAGGCTGAGGACCTGATGCGGAACATGAGAAGGGGTGGGTCTATTCATGAATTACACAGTGAAGGAAGTTCCCCATCAGGTCCGCCCCCTCGGTATGTCAGACCCCGCTTACGTCATTGGCCTGAGTGGGGAACTTCCTTCACTGTGTAATTTACACAGTGAAGGAAGTTCCCCATCAGGTCCGCTCAGGCCAATGACGTAGGCGCGGTCTGACATACCGAGGGGGCGGACCTGATGGGGAACTTCCTTCACTGTGTAATTCATGAATAGACCTGCCCCTTCTCATGTTGGAATGTTTTTTTGTTTTTAATAAAGGACTTTTCCAAGGTGTTGGTGTGTTTTTTTTTTGTCACTTTCTTCGTGAAATGGTAGGGGTACAATGTACCCCTTACCAATTCACATGGGGGGGGCAGGATCTGGTGGTCCCCTTTGTTAAAGGGGTCTTCCAGATTCCGATAAGCCCCCCGCTCGTAGACCCCCAGAACCACCGGGCAAGGGTTGTGAGGATATGGCCCTTGTCCCCATCAACATGGGGACATCCTCCCCATGTTGAGGGCATGTGGCTTGGTACAGTTCAGGAGGGGGGGGCGCTCTCTCGTCCCCCCCTCTTTTCCTGGTTGCGTGCTCGGATAAGGGTCTGGCATGGATTTTTGGGGGGACTCCACGCCATTTTAAAAAAAAATTTGGGGTGGAGTTCCCCTTAACCACTTAAGCCCCGGACCATTTGGTAGCTAAAGGACCAGAGCTGTTTTCAGAATTTTGCACTGCGCTGCTTTAACTGTAAATTGTGCAGACATGCAATGTTGTACCCAAACGAAATTTGCGTCCTTTTCTTCCCACAAATAGAGATTTCTTTTAATGGTATTTGATTGCCTCTGCGATTTTTATTTTTTGCGATATAAACGGAAAAAGACCGAAAATTTTGAAAAAAAATGATATTTTCTACTTTTTGTTATAAGGAAAATCGAATAAACTCAATTTTAGTCATACATTTAGGCCAAAATGTATTCAGCCACATGTCTTTAGTAAAAAAAATGTCAATAAGCGTATATTTATTGGTTTGCACAAAAGTTATAGCGTCTACAAACTAGGGTACATTTTCTGGAATTTACACAGCTTTTAATTTATGACTGCCTATCTCATTTCTTGAGGTGCTAAAATGGCAGGGCAGTACAACCCCCCCCCAAAATGACCCCATTTTGGAAAGTAGACATCCCAAGGAAATTGCTGAGAGGCATGTTGAGCCCATTGAATATTTTTTTTTTTTTTGTCTCAAGTGATTGAATAATGACTAAAAAAAAAAAAAATTACAAAAAGTTGTCACTAAATGATATATTGCTCACACATGCCATGGTTATATGTGGAATTGCACCCCAAAATACATTTAGCTGCTTCTCCTGAGTACGGGGATACCACATGTGTGGGACTTTTTGGGAGCCTAGCCGCGTACGGGCCCCCGGAAACCAAGCACCGCCTTCAGGATTTCTAAGGGCGCAAATTTTTGATTTCACTCCTCACTACCTATCACAGTTTCGAAGGCCATAAAATGCCAAAATAGCACAAAACCCCCCCAAATGACCCCATTTTGGAAAGTAGACACCCCAAGCTATTTGCTGAGAGGCATGGTGAGTATTTTACAGCTCTCATTTGTTTTTGAAAATGAAGAAAGAAAAATATATATATATTTTTTTTCAATTTTCAAAACTTTGTGACAAAAAGCGAGATCTGCAAAATACTCACAATACCTCTCAGCAAATAGCTTGGGGTGTCTACTTTCCAAAATGGGGTCATTTGGGGGGGTTTTGTGCCATCTGGGCATTCCATGGCCTCCGAAACTGTGATAGGCAGTGAGAAGTGAAATCAAAAATTTACACCCTAATGCCGCGTACACACGGCCGCTTTTCTCGTCGAGAAAAACGAAAGTTTTCCCATTCGACGAGAAAAACGATAGTCTGTGGGCTTTCTGTCGTTTTTTTTCGACGAGAAAAACGGCATTAAAAACGACGAGAAAAATTAGAACATGTTCTAATTTTTCTCGTAGTTTTTTTCGACATGTTTTCCGCGGCAGTGTTTCCCATAGGGAAACACTGCCGCGGAGCCCACAGATGGTCGTTTTTCTCGACAAGAGAAAAAATGACGTGAAAAACGACCATGTGCGGGGAACAAGCTGTTCCCTCGTTTTTAATGACATTATTCACGGCGTTTTTTTAACCGCTGTGAATAATGATCGTGTGTACGCGGCATCAGAAAGCCTGAAGGCGGTGCTTGGTTTTTGGGGTCCCGTACGCGGCTAGGCTCCCAAAAAGTCTCACACATGTGGTATCCCCGTACTTAGGAGAAGCAACAGAATGTATTTTGGGGTGTAATTCCACATATGCCCATGGCATGTTTGAGCAATATATCATTTAGTGACAACTTTGTGCAAAAAATAAAAATACATTTTTTTATTTTTTCCGCAACTTGTGTCAACATATAAAATATTCCATGGACTCGACATGCCTCTCAGTATATAGCTTGGGGTGTCTACTTTCCAAAATGGGGTCATTTGGGGGGGGGGGTTTTGAACTGTTCTGGCATTTTATACACAACATTAGGAAGCTTACATCCACTCTTCTAACCACTTGAAGACAAAGCCCTTTTTGACACTTTGTGTTTACATGAAAACTTATTTTTTTTTTTTGCAAGAAAATTATGTTGAACCCCCAAACATTATATATATATTTATAGCAAAGACCCTACAGATTAAAATGGTGGGTGTTGCATTTTTTTTTCTACACAGTATTTGCGCAGCGATTTTTCAAACGCATTTTTTGGGGAAAAAATACACTTTTTTAATTTTAATGCACTAAAACACACTATATTGCCCAAATGTTTGATGAAATAAAAAAGATGATCTTAGGCCGAGTACATAGATACCAAACACGACATGCTTTAAAATTTCGCACAAACGCGCATTGGCGACAAACTACATATATTTTTAAAAGCCTTTAAAAGCCTTTACAGGTTACCCCGTTAGATTTACAGAGGAGGTCTACTGCTAAAATTACTGCCCTCGATCTGACCTTCGCGGTGATATCTTACATGCATGGTGCAATTGCTGTTTACATATGACGCCAGACCGACGCTTGCGTTCGCCTTTGGGCAAGAGCAGGGCAGGACAGGGGTGCTTATTTATTTATTTATTAATTTTTTATTATTAATTTTGCTTTTTTATTTTATTTTTAAACTGTTCCTTCCATATTTTTTTTTTTTTTATCATTTTTATTGTTATCTCAGGGAATGTAAATATCCCCTATGATAGCAATAGGTAGTGACAGGTACTCTTTTTTGGAAAAAACTGGGGTCTTGTAGACCCTAGATCTTTCCTCTGCCTTCAAAGCATCTGACCACACCAAGATCGGTGTGATAAAATGCTTTCCCAATTTCCCAATGGCGCTTTTTATATCCGGGGGGGGGGAACATTCCCTCCCACTGCTTGTAAAAGCAGTCCAGAGGCTAATTAGCCACTAGGATTGCTTTTACATGAAAGCCGGCCGCTGGCTGAAAAGAATGATACCAAGATGATACCTAAACCCGCAGACATCATTCTGGTATAAACATTCAAATTCCAGCAACATACCAGTACGTTGCTGGTCCTTGTTGGACATGTATTGTAATATTTTTTTTTCATGCAGCCTGTTGGCTGAACGAAAAAGGAGATTGATCGGTGGGTATGCCCACCATTAGAATACCGCCCTTCATCCACCCACTTCTAATGATGGGCATACACGCACCATTTATATATGCCGAAGCATGGGGGCATCCTCCCGCAAAAAAGTTATGCCGCACACACATGGTCGGACTTTTCCACGGGCAAGCCTCTGTCGGAATTTCGACCGTATGTACGCGGCATTAGGAGCAAAATCGCTCCTCTGCTCCTCCTCCCCTGCTGCCCCCATGCTTCGGCATATATGCTTCTTTTTTTTTTAACTGTGGTGGTGAAATCACCTCCTACAGCCCTGGAGCCGCAGGGATCAGGCCTGTCTCTGCGAACGCTGCAGTTATGTGTGTTGTGTTTTGTAAGTGACAGTGATCGATCGATACTGCACTTGGGTGGCCTGGGCTGAACGGAAGGGCAAAACGCAGGTGCTAGCAGGAATCTGGGCTGATCCCGCTAACACTGCGTTTTTGGGAATCCTAAACTGCTGGGGACGCTAGTATAGATCTGATCAGATCAGATATTGATCTGTTCAGATACTATACCACTAAGGGAGGTATATGCTTCACGCGTGGGTGTTGGCGTTACTGGCACTAACCTGATGCTGCCTGGGGTGTGACGCAGACCCTCTCTGACGCTAAAACCTAATTGATATCACCCGCCGGGCGATCAGGGGGTTAAACCTTTATTGGATTATATACGGCGGGTGCCCTGACACTATAAAAATCAAACTAACTAACCAGCCTCACCCGTAACACTTATATGGTGATCACTGGTGAAAGGGTTAACTAGGGGCAATTAGGGGGTTAAAACCTTTATTAGGTAATATATGGGGGTACCTGACGCTATATAAAAACCTGACGGGGAACCTAAAAAAAATTACTGGCTACCGATCGGCATCACCGACACTAAGACAGCGATCAGAAAAACGATCGCTTAGCGACAGTGGTGATAGGGGGTGAAAGGGTTACCTGGGGGGCGATCAAGGGGGTTAAACCTTTATTAGATAATATATGGGGGTACCTGATGCTATAAAAACCTGCGGCGAACCTAAAAAAAAATACTGGCTACTAGGGATGAGCTCGGTGTTCGAGTCGAACATACGTTCGACTCGAACATCGGCTGTTCGATCGTTCGACGAAGATCGAACGATTTGGGCCGTTCGCGCCTAATTCGAGTGACGCGAACGGCCCACAATGCACTACGCCATCGCAGTGTCATCCAGGCGCTGTGATTGGCCAAGCATGCACTGTGACCCCGCATGCTTGGCCAATCACAGCGCCGGCAGCGAGGAGAGCAATGATTGGCCACAGGCAGGATGCCTGTGGCCAATTATTGCTGAGGGGGTTTAGTACACGCCCCACACTATAAAAGGCCGCCAGCATGGCGGCCTAGTGTAGTGTGTTCCGGAGCAGGGAAAGAGAAGCATAGGCAGGGAAAGTGACATTTATTTTTTCTTGCTTAACCTGGATTCCTTTAGTTTAGGGAAAGAGAAGGATAGGTAGGGAGAGTGTCAGTGTGTTTTACTGTACGAATCCTTGTTTCTAGGGACAGGGAAGGACAGTGAGGGAAATTCTCCTTGTGCTATAGTGTGCTTTAAAAAAAACTTTTTTCTAGGGACAGAAAACTATAGGTAGGGAGAGTGTCAGTGTGTTTTACTGTACTAATCCTTGTTTCTAGGGACAGGGAAGGACAGTGAGGGAAATTCTCCTTGTGCTATAGTGTGCTTTAAAAAAACCTTTTTTCTAGGGACAGAAAACTATAGGTAGGGAGAGTGTCAGTGTGTTTTACTGTACGAATCCTTGTTTCTAGGGACAGGGAAGGACAGTGAGGGAAATTCTCCTTGTGCTATAGTGTGCTTTAAAAAAACCTTTTTTCTAGGGACAGAAAACTATAGGTAGGGAGAGTGTCAGTGTGTTTTACTGTACGAATCCTTGTTTCTAGGGACAGGGAAGGACAGTGAGGGAAATTCTCCTTGTGCTATAGTGTGCTTTAAAAAAAACCTTTTTTCTAGGGACAGAAAACTATAGGTAGGGAGAGTGTCAGTGTGTTTTACTGTACGAATCCTTGTTTCTAGGGACAGGGAAGGACAGTGAGGGAAATTCTCCTTGTGCTATAGTGTGCTTTAAAAAAACCTTTTTTCTAGGGACAGAAAACTATAGGTAGGGAGAGTGTCAGTGTGTTTTACTGTACGAATCCTTGCTTCTAGGGACAGGGAAGGACAGTGAGGGAAATTCTCCTTGTGCTATAGTGTGCTTTAAAAAAACATTTTTTCTTGGGACAGAAAACTATAGGTAGGGAGAGTGTCAGTGTGTTTTACTGTACGAATCCTTGTTTCTAGGGACAGGGAAGGACAGTGAGGGAAATTCTCCTTGTGCTATAGTGTGCTTTAAAAAAACCTTTTTTCTAGGGACAGAAAACTATAGGTAGGGAGAGTGTCAGTGTGTTTTACTGTACGAATCCTTGTTTCTAGGGACAGGGAAGGACAGTGAGGGAAATTCTCCTTGTGCTATAGTGTGCTTTAAAAAAAACTTTTTTCTAGGGACAGAAAACTATAGGTAGGGAGAGTGTCAGTGTGTTTTACTTACGAATCCTTGTTTCTAGGGACAGGGAAGGACAGTGAGGGAAATTCTCCTTGTGCTATAGTGTGCTTTAAAAAAAACTTTTTTCTAGGGACAGACAACTATAGGTAGGGAGAGTGTCAGTGTGTTTTACTGTACGAATCCTTGTTTCTAGGGACAGGGAAGGACAGTGAGGGAAATTCTCCTTGTGCTATAGTGTGCTTTAAAAAAACCTTTTTTCTAGGGACAGAAAACTATAGGTAGGGAGAGTGTCAGTGTGTTTTACTGTACGAATCCTTGTTTCTAGGGACAGGGAAGGACAGTGAGGGAAATTCTCCTTGTGCTATAGTGTGCTTTAAAAAAACCTTTTTTCTAGGGACAGAAAACTATAGGTAGGGAGAGTGTCAGTGTGTTTTACTGTACGAATCCTTGTTTCTAGGGACAGGGAAGGACAGTGAGGGAAATTCTCCTTGTGCTATAGTGTGCTTTAAAAAAACCTTTTTTCTAGGGACAGAAAACTATAGGTAGGGAGAGTGTCAGTGTGTTTTACTGTACAAATCCTTGTTTCTAGGGACAGGGAAGGACAGTGAGGGAAATTCTCCTTGTGCTATAGTGTGCTTTAAAAAAAACTTTTTTCTAGGGACAGAAAACTATAGGTAGGGAGAGTGTCAGTGTGTTTTACTGTACGAATCCTTGTTTCTAGGGACAGGGAAGGACAGTGAGGGAAATTCTCCTTGTGCTATAGTGTGCTTTAAAAAAACCTTTTTTCTAGGGACAGAAAACTATAGGTAGGGAGAGTGTCAGTGTGTTTTACTGTACGAATCCTTGTTTCTAGGGACAGGGAAGGACAGTGAGGGAAATTCTCCTTGTGCTATAGTGTGCTAAAGCATTCCTCATCAACCATCTTTGAAATCCTTGTTTTTTGGACAGTCAGGGAAATTGTCGTTGTGCTATTCTGTGCAAAAGCAATCATCCTCAACCATATTTAGAAATCCTTAAGTAAAGGGACAGAGAAGGACACCTGAAGGTAGCCCTTATTGCTTTTTTCCCATCTCCCTGCAGGCCATCTATTAGAATGTCTGAAAGGCAAACAAGGAGAGGCAGACAGTCAGGAGGCAATAAAAGAGGGCAAGCAGGCTCTGTGTCTGGGGACAACAGTGCTGGTCGTGGACGCGGTGCATTGTCATCAGCACATGGCCATGGGACACGCTTGTCCTTCTTTTCGGCAGCTGGACATGTTGAGCCACATCATGCCGAAGACTTGGTAGAGTGGATGACCAAGCCCTCCTCCTTCTCCTCATCCTCTCTCACCCAGGCTCAGGGTACTGGCAAAGCAGCTGCCAAAGCGTCCTCTTCCCTGGTATCAATGTCAGACTCATCATCAGTCACTCCTTCCCTAGACCCACCATGTCCTCCTCCTGAGGAGTCCCCCGAACTGTTTGAGCACAGTGTTGGGTACATGCTCCAGGAGGATGCCTAGCGTTTCAAAGGGTCTGATGATGAAACCCAGCTACAGGAAGGCAGTAGCGTGAGAGCAGACAGAGGGGATGCTCAAGAAGGACACCAATCTGGCAGTCATGTTCCAGCAGCTGCAGCATACTGCCAGATTGGCTCCAGTGATGAGGAGGGAGGGGATGATGAGGTCACTGACTCCACGTGGGTGCCTAATAGGAGAGAGGAGGAGGAGGAGGATGAGGAGGAGGCACATCTCCAACGAGGCAGGATGCCCTTTGGTGGCCAGCGTAAGGGCAGTACACCGACGGAATCACACCGCAGAGCTCCGCCTGTGCAGGGCGCTGCCTCTGCCCGTCATTCAAAAAGTTCTTTGGTGTGGGCCTTTTTTGAGGCTAGTGCATCAGATCGCACAGCTGCTGTTTGCAACATATGTCTCAAGCGTATATCGCGTGGCCAAAACATCAGCCGCTTGGGTACCACATGCCTGACCAGACATATGTTGACCTGCCATGCAGCTCGTTGGCAAGCCTACCTCAAAGACCCACACCAAAGAACAAAGCGGACCTCTCCTTGCACCGCATCAGCTGGGATCTCCAACCCCACTATAACTTCAGTCCTCTCTGAAACATGCACTGAGAGGAATGAAGGTGTAGAATTAGGTGTGTCACAGCCAAGTACTTGCGGCCACTCTGCTAGCAGTACACCGACGTCCGATTCTAGCAGGCAAATTTCCCTGCCCCAGCTGCTGGACCGTCGAAAGAAGTTCACTCCCAGCCATCCACATGCCCAGCGGTTGAATGCTAGCTTGGCTAAATTGCTAGCGCTTCAACTGCTGCCTTTTCAGTTGGTAGACTCGGCCCCCTTCCGTGAGTTTGTGCAATGTGCGGTTCCTCAGTGGCAGGTTCCCAAACGCCACTTTTTCTCACGGAAAGCTATTCCGGCTCTCTACCGGCATGTGGAAGGCAATGTCTTGGCCTCGCTGGACAGGGCGGTCAGCGGTAAGGTGCATATTACCGCTGACTCATGGTCCAGCAGGCATGGACAGGGACGTTACCTTTCTTTCACGGCCCATTGGGTCACTCTTTTGGCAGCTGGGAAGGATGCAGGACAAGGTGCAGTAGTGTTGGAGGTTGTTCCACCGCCACACCTCCAAAATGCTACTACTGGTTGTGACACACCTCTCTCCTCCACCCCCTCCTCTTCTTCTTCCTCCATGGCCTCTTCCTGTGGTTTGTCCTCTGAACCAGCGGTGCTCCGTAGCCGTTCAAGGGGCTACGCAAGTACGCAGGCAAAAAGATGCCATGCCGTGCTTGCGCTGGTGTGTTTGGGGGACAGAAGCCACACTGGGGCAGAGGTCCTGTCTGCTCTGCAGGGCCAGGCCGAGAGGTGGTTGACGCCACGCCAGCTTAAGCCAGGAATGGTGGTTTGCGACAATGGCACCAACCTCCTCTCCGCCCTCCGACAGGGACAACTGACCCATGTGCCCTGTGTGGCTCACGTCCTTAACCTGGTGGTGCAGCGGTTCTTGGGCAGGTACCCGGGCTTACAGGATGTCCTGAGGCAGGCCAGGAAAGTCTGTGTGCATTTCCGCAGATCTTATAATGCCAGTGCTCGCCTGGCTGAGCTGCAAAAGGAGTTGAACCTGCCCAAGAACCGCCTAAAATGTGACATGCCCACCAGGTGGAACTCAACGTTGGCCATGCTGCAGCGGCTGCACACGCAGCAGAGGGCCATCAATGAGTACCTGTGCGACTACGGCACCAGGACAGGGTCAGGGGAGCTTGGTTTTTTTTCTCCACGCCAGTGGGGCATGATCAGGGATGCATGCACTGTCCTGGCACCATTTGAGGAGGCCACGAGGATGGTGAGCAGTGACAGTGCATGCATCAGTGACACTGTACCTCTTGTCCACCTGTTGGAGCACACGCTGCGTGGAATAATGGACAGGGCACTTGAGGCAGAACAGAGGCAGGAAGAGGAGGACTTCCTTGCCTCTCAAGGCCCCCTTTACCCAGACAGTGTTCCTTCTGTCCCACCCATCGCACAGGAAGAGGAGGAGGAGGAGGAGGAGGAGGATTGTGTCAGCATGGAGGTGGAGGCTGGCACTCAGCATCATCAGCAGCAGTCTTTTAGGGATGATTTACAGTCCCAAGAAACCAGTGGACTTGTACGTGGCTGGGAGGAGGTGGCTGCGGATCATGTCGTCCTTAGTGACCCAGAGGACTCCGGAGCGAATGCCTCAGCAAACCTACGCTGCATGGCCTCCCTGATCCTGCAAAGTCTGCGGAAGGATCCTCGTATTCTTAAGGATCAAGGAGAGGGACCATTACTGGCTGGCCACTCTCCTTGATCCACGGTACAAGGGTAAGGTTGCGGACCTTATGTTACCGTCGCAGAGGGAGCAGAGGATGAGACAACTCCGGGAGGCCTTGCAGAAAGGTCTGTGCAACGCGTTCCCAGAGACTGGGAGGTTACAAACTCCTGGTCCTGGACAACGAGTTGCTGAGGCTTCGGCCAGTCAAAGAAGGAGCGGTGGGGAAGGTGGCCGTCTGACCGATGCGTTCAGACAATTCTTTAGTCCGCAGCCCCAAAGTATGATCGGTTCCAGCAACCATCGCCAGCGTCTGATAAACATGGTGCAGGAATATCTAGGGGCAAGGTCAGACTTGGACACCTTCCCCACCGAAAATCCTCTGGCTTACTGGGTCTTGAGGATGGATCACTGGCCAGAGCTTGCACAGTATGCAATTGAGCTACTGGCCTGTCCTGCATCCAGCGTTCTTTCGGAACGCACATTCAGTGCTGCTGGAGGATTTGTCACGGATCACAGGGTGCGCCTGTCCACCGACTCGGTTGATCGACTGACTTTCATCAAGATGAACCAGTCTTGGATCACCACCAGCTACCACACACCTGATGCTGATATAACAGACTAATTGATTTTAACATGTCACATCCCTTCAAGACTGATGCTGATGCTGAGTGCCTGTGCTGTTATGTTGACTGGCTATCCTCCTCCTCCGAGTCCTCAATGATACGATTGATGATGATAGCTTGGAAGATCATTTTTGTTTATGGGTGCCGCCACCAGTGGCTAAGGCCCAATTTTTCAGCCCCTGTTTTACAGGGGCGTGTAATTACAATGTTTTTAGCAATAATTTGCCATAGGGCTCATTGCTGTGCTCCAAGTACAGTATCTGTGAGGGGTTGGAGTGTTGTGGCACCAGTGCCTAAGGCCCAATTTTTCAGCCCCTGTTCAACAGGGGCATGTAATTACAATTCTTGATCTAATAATTCACAGCAGGGCCCATTGCTGCACCCACCAAGAGTAACTCTGAGGGCTTACAGTGTTGTGGCAACGCCACCACCACCACCACCACGAAAGGCCCAATTTTTCAGCCCCTGTTCAAAAGGGGCATGTAATTACAATTCTTGATCTAATAATTCACAGCAGGGCCCATTCCTGCACCCACCAAGAGTAACTCCGAGGGCTTACAGTGTTGTGGCAACGCCACCACCACCACCACCACGAAAGGCCCAATTTTTCAGCCCCTGTTCAAAAGGGGCATGTAATTACAATTCTTGATCTAATAATTCACAGCAGGGCCCATTCCTGCACCCACCAAGAGTAACTCTGAGGGCTTACAGTGTTGTGGCAACGCCACCACCACCACCACCACGAAAGGCCCAATTTTTCAGCCCCTGTTCAACAGGGGCATGCAATTACAATTCTTGATCTAATAATTCACAGCAGGGCCCATTGCTGCACCCACCAAGAGTAACTGTCAGGGCTTACAGTGTTGTGGCACCAGCACCACCATCAAAGGCCCAATTTTTACTACCACTGTTCAACAATTATATGTAATTACAATTCCTGATATAATAGTTGACAGCAGGGCGTTCCAGCACCAACCAAGAGTAACTGTGAGTGCTTACAGTGTTGTGCCAACACCAACAACTAAGGGGCCTATTTCTGCAGAGTATATACGGCAGGTCCCTACTTTCAAACATCCAACTTACAAACGACTCCTACTTGCAAACGCAAGAAGACAACAGGAAGTGAGAGGAAATCTACCCCTTGGAAGGAAAATTCTCTCCTGTAAGAATTAATATGGAAGAAAGGTGTCTCCTCTGTACTGATGCTTTATCAGCAATCCTTGTTTCAAGAAAAACACCACATTTCAAAAACAGTTGTCATTGGGACGGAAAGTGAGGTGAAATGTTCTGAACAGGGGCACAGACAGCAAAACAAATGTTACAGGGGTGATAACCCTTACCTATGTTTTCCAAAAAGTTTAAAAATAGATTTTTGGGCTGGAGCTACACTTAAACAATGTACCTGTTCAAAATTACAAACAGATTCTACATAAGAACAAACCTACAGTCCCTGTCTTGTATGCACCGCCTGTATACGGCTGTTCAGAGTATATAGGGCCTTTTTTATTTTATGTGCGGGGTTCCCCTTAATATCCATACAAGACCCAAAGGGGCTGGTAATGGGCTGGGGTAGGGGGGGGGGGTCATGGGGTAGCTATGCCATTTTTCTTAAAGATTTTCATCCATATTACCGGGACCAGACATTACATTAAAGCCGCATGCAGTTTTAAATGGCTTTTTTTTCCTTTAGAAGTGTCATTTTGTGCAGGGACAGTTCTAAACACGGGAAACACGAGGCACTTCACAGGCATACTTTAGACACCCCCCAGGTACGATATTTAAAGGAATATTTGACTTTTTTTTTTTCACTTTATGCATCATTAAAATGACTGCTCCCGAAAAACGACAGTTTTTAAAACTTCTTTTTGCATTGATACATGTCCCCTGGTGCAGAACCCGGGTTCCCAAACCCTTTTTAGGACAATAACATGCATAATAGTTGTTATAATTAGCACTTTAGAATTCAAACGTTCGCATCCATTGTATTTAATAGGGTTCTAATGTTCGTACGAACTTTCGGTCCGTTCGCGGGTTCTGGTGCGAACCGAACCCGGGGGTGTTCGGCTCATCACTACTGGCTACCGATCGGCATCACCGACACTAAGACAGCGATCAGAAAAACGATCGCTTAGCGACAGTGGTGATAGGGGTGAAAGGCTTACCTGGGGGGCGATCAAGGGGGTTAAACCTTTATTAGATAATATATGGGGGTACCTGACGCTATAAAAACCTGCGGCGAACCTAAAAAAAATAACTGGCTACCGATCGGCATCACCGACAATAAAACAGCGATCAGAAAAACGATCGCTTAGTGACAGTGGTTATAGGGGGTGAAAGGGTTACCTGGGGGGCGATCAAGGGGGTTAAACCTTTATTAGATAATATATGGGGGTACCTGACGCTATAAAAACCTGCGGCGAACCTAAAAAAAATAACTAACTACCGATCGGCATCACCGACAATAAAACAGCGATCAGAAAAACGATCGCTTAGCGACAGTGGTGATAGGGGGTGAAAGGGTTACCTGGGGGGCGATCAAGGGGGTTAAACCTTTATTAGATAATATATGGGGGTACCTGACACTATAAAAACCTGCGTCGAACCTAAAAAAAATTACTGGCTACCGATCGGCATCACCGACGCTAAGACAGCGATCAGAAAAATGATCGCTTAGCGACAGTGGTGATAGGGGGTGAAAGGGTTATCTGGGGGGTGATCAGGGGGTTAAACCTTTATTGGGGGGGTTAGGGGGCTACACTGGACCTAAAACTAACTTTAGTGACACTTTTACAGTCACAAATGTCACTGATTGCAGTGATCAGTAAATAAATGGTCACTGCAATCAGTGACACTGTGACTGGGGGCTGGGGGGTGATCTGGGGGTGATCTGGGGGTGTCTGAGGGGGCCTGGGGGGCGATTTATGTGCCTATGTGTCCTGGTGTCAGTGTAGTGTTTTGTGCACTAACCTGGCATCTTCTCTTGTGCGGCGCTCGGTATATGTGAGCGCCGCAGGAGAGATGACATCACTTCCTCTGCCTGTGTTTACATTACACAGGCAGAGGAAGCATATCATTCGCCGGGAGCGATCGTGAGGGGGTGGCCGGAATCGAACGGCCGTCCCCTCATTCCGGATCGCTCCTGAACAATTAACCACCGCTCACTGTAAAGAAGGGGGTCCGATCGGACCCCCCAACTATACAAAGGCGATCACGTAGATATACGTGATTCTGCCTGTCGGTGCCATTCTGCCGACGTATATTTACAGTGGGCGGTCGTTAAGTGGTTAAAATCCATGCCAGATCTGAAGGGCCTGGTATGGATATTTGGGGGAACCGCACACATTTTTTTTTTAATTTGCGGTGGGTTCCCCTTAATATCTATACCAGACCTGAAGGGCCTGGTAATTGAATTCTGGGGGACCCCCACGCTTTTTTTTTTTTTTTTATCAATGACTTTTCTATGTATTGCCGGGAGCCGACAATTCATTAATAGCCGTGAGTGAGTTTTAAATGACTTTTTTTCCTTCAAAAATGAAATTTTATGCAGGGCAGTTCTAAGCACGGGAAACATGCACCACTTTACATGCATATCATACACACCCCCTAGGTACGAAATTTAAAGGAATATTTCACTTCTATTGTTTCACTTTAAGCATTATTAAAATCACTGCTCCCAAAAAAACGTCCGTTTTTAAAACTTTTTTTTGCATTGATACATGTCCCCTGGGCCAGGACCCGGGTCCCCAAACACTTTTTATGACAATAACTTGCATATAAGCCTTTATAATTAGCACTTTAGATTTCTCCCATAGACTTTTCGAATTTGCCGCGAACACCCCAATTTGTTCGCTGTTCGGCGAACGGGCGAACAGGCAATGTTCGAGTCGAACATGAGTTCGACTCGAACTCGAAGCTTATCCCTAACTGTATATATAGTTAATACACTGCAGATCACTGAATCACCTGCCTGCCTGAAAGTGTATTTGAACACGTACGCCAGGAATGGCCTGCAGTCAGATCTGGATGCAGTGGATATATATATATATATATATATATATATATTGTGAGGGGGTTAGCTCGGCAGCGGGTGTGTGTGATCCCCTGGATGGGCTCCCCACACAAAAACAGGCCCAGCAGACGGAGGTTGTGGTTTTCAAGATCAAAAAGGTGCGGTTTATTTCTCTATTTACAGTGACAAAAAACACAGCAAAGAAAAAAGAAACATAAACAAAATAAACCCTGGTCAGCTTGACCTCTGACTAAACATGCAGGTTTCCTAACTAACAACTGGGATCAGCCTGGTGCTGTCCTAGTCCCTAAGTCCCTGGTTTAGTAAATGTCCAAACAAATAGCCACACAGGCTTTGTCTCACCGCACAGGGGTTCACTCTCCCTAGACAGTCCACACAGGTCTGGTTCCAGGCATGAGCAAACACCTAATGAAGCTGGGAGTTTTTATAGAGGCCTTAAACGAGCTGACAAGCTTCAGCTGGTCTCATCAACTCCCTGCCTGCACGACGCCCAGCACTCTCCCTAGAGGTATGAATCATCCATGAGCCCACTAGCCTCAGCTGGGCTTCATCAACTCTCTCCCTAGTTGTATAAGTCGGCATAAAGCCTGAATCTGGGAGAAATATACCTACCCCCCTGGATGCAACCAGGTGACTTTACCTTCCTGCTGTCACATACCCCCCCCTCTTGTTTTAACCTTGGGGTTGGAACACCAGCAATCAGGCATTCATGTACTCGAGACAAAGCATCCACATTCCCCATTTGAACGCCAGGGCGATGCTTTACTGTGAAGTTGAATTCCTGTAGGGCCAGGAACCACCTATTTACTCTTCTATTTGTCTCCTTGTTTTGAGCCATCCACTTTAACGGAGCGTGATCCGTAACCATGTCAAAGTGCCTACCTAGCAGATAGTACCGAAGGGAATCTAGAGCCCACTTCACCGCTAAACACTCCTTTTCAACCGTGGCGTAATTTACCTCATGGGACTTCAACTTCCTGCTGAGGTAAATGACTGGGTGCTCTTCCCCGTTCCAGACCTGGGATCCGATAGGGTTTTAACTTCACCCTTTCACCGGGCGGGGTAATAATATCATGCTCTACCCCAGATGTTTGTCCCGGCAGCTCAGAGAACACCTCCTTGTTGCGAAGCACAAACTCCTTAACCTCCTGTTGTTGGGGTTGTGACAAGGTGGCTGCTATTCCAACCTCCGGAATCACGCAACCAGTTTGAGCTGGTGACCAAGTTTCTGCGACTAGGGACTCTCTATTAGGGATGAGCTTCGTGTTCGAGTCGAACATACGTTCGACTCGAACATTGGCTGTTCGATCGTTCGACGAAGATCGAACGATTTGGGCCGTTCGCGCCAAATTCGAGTGACGCGAACGGCCCACAATGCACTACGCCATCGCAGTGTCATCCAGGCGCTGTGATTGGCCAAGCATGCACTGTGACCCCGCATGCTTGGCCAATCACAGCGCCGGCAGCGAGGAGAGCAATGATTGGCCACAGGCAGGATGCCTGTGGCCAATTATTGCTGAGGGTGTTTAGTACACGCCCCACACTATAAAAGGCCGCCAGCACGGCGGCCTAGTGTAGTGTGTTCCGGAGCAGGGATAGAGTAGCATAGGCAGGGACAGTGACTGTTATTTCTTTCTTGCTTAACCTGGATTCCTTTAGTTTAGGGAAAGAGAAGGATAGGTAGGGAGAGTGTCAGTGTGTTTTGTGCTTCTGCTATAGTGTGCTTAAAAAAAACATTTATTCTAGGGACAGAAAACTCTAGGTAGGGACAGTGTCAGTTTCTTTCACTCTGCAAGTCCTTGTTTCCAGGGACCTGTAAGGACAGTGAGTTAATTGTCCTTGTGCTATATTGTGCTTAAAAAAAACATTTATTCTAGGGACAGAAAACTCTAGGTAGGGACAGTGTCAGTTTCTTTCACTCTGCAAGTCCTTGTTTCCAGGGACCTGTAAGGACAGTGAGTTAATTGTCCTTGTGCTATATTGTGATTAAAAAAAACATTTATTCTAGGGACAGAAAACTGTAGGTAGGGAGAGTGTTTTTTTTCTTTCACTCTGCAAGTCCTTGTTTCCAGGGACCTGTAAGGACAGTGAGTTAATTGTCCTTGTGCTATATTGTGCTTAAAAAAAACATTTATTCTAGGGACAGAAAACTCTAGGTAGGGACAGTGTCAGTTTCTTTCACTCTGCAAGTCCTTGTTTCCAGGGACCTGTAAGGACAGTGAGTTAATTTTCCTTGTGCTATATTGTGATTAAAAAAAACATTTATTCTAGGGACAGAAAACTCTAGGTAGGGACAGTGTCAGTTTCTTTCACTCTGCAAGTCCTTGTTTCCAGGGACCTGTAAGGACAGTGAGTTAATTTTCCTTGTGCTATATTGTGATTAAAAAAAACATTTTTTCTAGGGACAGAAAACTGTAGGTAGGGAGAGTGTTTTTTTTCTTTCACTCTGCAAGTCCTTGTTTCCAGGGACCTGTAAGGACAGTGAGTTAATTTTCCTTGTGCTATATTGTGCTTAAAAAAAACATTTTTTCTAGGGACAGAAAACTGTAGGTAGGGAGAGTGTTTTTTTTCTTTCACTCTGCAAGTCCTTGTTTCCAGGGACCTGTAAGGACAGTGAGTTAATTGTCCTTGTGCTATATTGTGCTTAAAAAAAACATTTATTCTAGGGACAGAAAACTCTAGGTAGGGACAGTGTCAGTTTCTTTCACTCTGCAAGTCCTTGTTTCCAGGGACCTGTAAGGACAGTGAGTTAATTTTCCTTGTGCTATATTGTGCTTAAAAAAAACATTTATTCTAGGGACAGAAAACTCTAGGTAGGGACAGTGTCAGTTTCTTTCACTCTGCAAGTCCTTGTTTCCAGGGACCTGTAAGGACAGTGAGTTAATTGTCCTTGTGCTATATTGTGCTTAAAAAAAACATTTATTCTAGGGACAGAAAACTCTAGGTAGGGACAGTGTCAGTTTCTTTCACTCTGCAAGTCCTTGTTTCCAGGGACCTGTAAGGACAGTGAGTTAATTTTCCTTGTGCTATATTGTGATTAAAAAAAACATTTTTTCTAGGGACAGAAAACTGTAGGTAGGGAGAGTGTTTTTTTTCTTTCACTCTGCAAGTCCTTGTTTCCAGGGACCTGTAAGGACAGTGAGTTAATTTTCCTTGTGCTATATTGTGATTAAAAAAAACATTTTTTCTAGGGACAGAAAACTGTAGGTAGGGAGAGTGTTTTTTTTCTTTCACTCTGCAAGTCCTTGTTTCCAGGGACCTGTAAGGACAGTGAGTTAATTGTCCTTGTGCTATATTGTGCTTAAAAAAAACATTTTTTCTAGGGACAGAAAACTCTAGGTAGGGAGAGTGTTTTTTTTTTTTCACTCTGCAAGTCCTTGTTTCCAGGGACCTGTAAGGACAGTGAGTTAATTGTCCTTGTGCTATATTGTGCTTAAAAAAAACATTTATTCTAGGGACAGAAAACTCTAGGTAGGGACAGTGTCAGTTTCTTTCACTCTGCAAGTCCTTGTTTCCAGGGACCTGTAAGGACAGTGAGTTAATTTTCCTTGTGCTATATTGTGATTAAAAAAAACATTTATTCTAGGGACAGAAAACTGTAGGTAGGGAGAGTGTTTTTTTTCTTTCACTCTGCAAGTCCTTGTTTCCAGGGACCTGTAAGGACAGTGAGTTAATTTTCCTTGTGCTATATTGTGCTTAAAAAAAACATTTTTTCTAGGGACAGAAAACTGTAGGTAGGGAGAGTGTTTTTTTTCTTTCACTCTGCAAGTCCTTGTTTCCAGGGACCTGTAAGGACAGTGAGTTAATTTTCCTTGTGCTATATTGTGATTAAAAAAAACATTTATTCTAGGGACAGAAAACTCTAGGTAGGGACAGTGTCAGTTTCTTTCACTCTGCAAGTCCTTGTTTCCAGGGACCTGTAAGGACAGTGAGTTAATTTTCCTTGTGCTATATTGTGATTAAAAAAAACATTTTTTCTAGGGACAGAAAACTGTAGGTAGGGAGAGTGTTTTTTTTCTTTCACTCTGCAAGTCCTTGTTTCCAGGGACCTGTAAGGACAGTGAGTTAATTTTCCTTGTGCTATATTGTGATTAAAAAAAACATTTTTTCTAGGGACAGAAAACTGTAGGTAGGGAGAGTGTTTTTTTTCTTTCACTCTGCAAGTCCTTGTTTCCAGGGACCTGTAAGGACAGTGAGTTAATTGTCCTTGTGCTATATTGTGCTTAAAAAAAACATTTATTCTAGGGACAGAAAACTCTAGGTAGGGACAGTGTCAGTTTCTTTCACTCTGCAAGTCCTTGTTTCCAGGGACCTGTAAGGACAGTGAGTTAATTTTCCTTGTGCTATATTGTGATTAAAAAAAACATTTATTCTAGGGACAGAAAACTCTAGGTAGGGACAGTGTCAGTTTCTTTCACTCTGCAAGTCCTTGTTTCCAGGGACCTGTAAGGACAGTGAGTTAATTTTCCTTGTGCTATATTGTGATTAAAAAAAACATTTTTTCTAGGGACAGAAAACTGTAGGTAGGGAGAGTGTTTTTTTTCTTTCACTCTGCAAGTCCTTGTTTCCAGGGACCTGTAAGGACAGTGAGTTAATTTTCCTTGTGCTATATTGTGCTTAAAAAAAACATTTTTTCTAGGGACAGAAAACTGTAGGTAGGGAGAGTGTTTTTTTTCTTTCACTCTGCAAGTCCTTGTTTCCAGGGACCTGTAAGGACAGTGAGTTAATTTTCCTTGTGCTATATTGTGATTAAAAAAAACATTTATTCTAGGGACAGAAAACTCTAGGTAGGGACAGTGTCAGTTTCTTTCACTCTGCAAGTCCTTGTTTCCAGGGACCTGTAAGGACAGTGAGTTAATTTTCCTTGTGCTATATTGTGATTAAAAAAAACATTTTTTCTAGGGACAGAAAACTGTAGGTAGGGAGAGTGTTTTTTTTCTTTCACTCTGCAAGTCCTTGTTTCCAGGGACCTGTAAGGACAGTGAGTTAATTTTCCTTGTGCTATATTGTGCTTAAAAAAAACATTTTTTCTAGGGACAGAAAACTGTAGGTAGGGAGAGTGTTTTTTTTCTTTCACTCTGCAAGTCCTTGTTTCCAGGGACCTGTAAGGACAGTGAGTTAATTTTCCTTGTGCTATATTGTGATTAAAAAAAACATTTATTCTAGGGACAGAAAACTCTAGGTAGGGACAGTGTCAGTTTCTTTCACTCTGCAAGTCCTTGTTTCCAGGGACCTGTAAGGACAGTGAGTTAATTTTCCTTGTGCTATATTGTGATTAAAAAAAACATTTTTTCTAGGGACAGAAAACTGTAGGTAGGGAGAGTGTTTTTTTTCTTTCACTCTGCAAGTCCTTGTTTCCAGGGACCTGTAAGGACAGTGAGTTAATTTTCCTTGTGCTATATTGTGATTAAAAAAAACATTTATTCTAGGGACAGAAAACTCTAGGTAGGGACAGTGTCAGTTTCTTTCACTCTGCAAGTCCTTGTTTCCAGGGACCTGTAAGGACAGTGAGTTAATTTTCCTTGTGCTATATTGTGATTAAAAAAAACATTTTTTCTAGGGACAGAAAACTGTAGGTAGGGAGAGTGTTTTTTTTCTTTCACTCTGCAAGTCCTTGTTTCCAGGGACCTGTAAGGACAGTGAGTTAATTTTCCTTGTGCTATATTGTGATTAAAAAAAACATTTTTTCTAGGGACAGAAAACTGTAGGTAGGGAGAGTGTTTTTTTTCTTTCACTCTGCAAGTCCTTGTTTCCAGGGACCTGTAAGGACAGTGAGTTAATTGTCCTTGTGCTATATTGTGCTTAAAAAAAACATTTATTCTAGGGACAGAAAACTCTAGGTAGGGACAGTGTCAGTTTCTTTCACTCTGCAAGTCCTTGTTTCCAGGGACCTGTAAGGACAGTGAGTTAATTTTCCTTGTGCTATATTGTGATTAAAAAAAACATTTATTCTAGGGACAGAAAACTCTAGGTAGGGACAGTGTCAGTTTCTTTCACTCTGCAAGTCCTTGTTTCCAGGGACCTGTAAGGACAGTGAGTTAATTTTCCTTGTGCTATATTGTGATTAAAAAAAACATTTTTTCTAGGGACAGAAAACTGTAGGTAGGGAGAGTGTTTTTTTTCTTTCACTCTGCAAGTCCTTGTTTCCAGGGACCTGTAAGGACAGTGAGTTAATTGTCCTTGTGCTATATTGTGCTTAAAAAAAACATTTATTCTAGGGACAGAAAACTCTAGGTAGGGACAGTGTCAGTTTCTTTCACTCTGCAAGTCCTTGTTTCCAGGGACCTGTAAGGACAGTGAGTTAATTTTCCTTGTGCTATATTGTGCTTAAAAAAAACATTTATTCTAGGGACAGAAAACTCTAGGTAGGGACAGTGTCAGTTTCTTTCACTCTGCAAGTCCTTGTTTCCAGGGACCTGGAGAGACATTGAGTGAATTGTCCTTGTGCTATATTGTGATTAAAAAAAACATTTATTCTAGGGACAGAAAACTCTAGGTAGGGACAGTGTCAGTTTCTTTCACTGTGAAAGTCCTTGTTTCAAGGGACAGAGAAGGACACCTGAAGGTAGCCCTTATTGCTTTTTTCCCATCTCCCTGCAGGCCATCTATTAGAATGTCTGGAAGGCAAACAAGGAGAGGCAGACAGTCAGGAGGCAATAAAAGAGGGCAAGCAGGCTCTGTGTCTGGGGGCAACAGTGCTGGTCGTGGACGCGGTGCATTGTCATCAGCACATGGCCATGGGACACGCTTGTCCTTCTTTTCGGCAGCTGGACATGTTGAGCCACATCATGCCGAAGACTTGGTAGAGTGGATGACCAAGCCCTCCTCCTCCTCCTCATCCTCTCTCACCCAGGCTCAGGGTACTGGAAAAGCAGCTGCCAAAGCGTCGTCTTCCCTGGTATCAATGTCAGACAAATCATCAGTCACTCCTTCCCTAGACCCACCATGTCCTCCTCCTGAGGAGTCCCCCGAACTGTTTCAGCACAGTGTTGGGTACATGCTCCAGGAGGATGCCCAGCGTTTCGAAGGGTCTGATGATGAAACCCAGCTAGAGGAAGGCAGTAGCGTGAGAGCAGACAGAGGGGATGCTCAAGAAGGACACCAATCTGGCAGTCATGTTCCAGCAGCTGCAGCATACTGCCAGATTGGCTCCAGTGATGAGGAGGGAGGGGATGATGAGGTCAATGACTCCACGTGGGTGCCTAATAGGAGAGAGGAGGAGGAGGAGGAGGAGGCACATCTCCAACGAGGCAGGATGCCCTTTGGTGGCCAGCGTAAGGGCAGTACACCGACGGAATCACACCGCAGAGCTCCGCCTGTGCAGGGCGCTGCCTCTGCCCGTCATTCAAAAAGTTCTTTGGTGTGGGCCTTTTTTGAGGCTAGTGCATCAGATCGCACAGCTGCTGTTTGCAACATATGTCTCAAGCGTATATCGCGTGGCCAAAACATCAGCCGCTTGGGTACCACATGCCTGACCAGACATATGTTGACCTGCCATGCAGCTCGTTGGCAAGCCTACCTCAAAGACCCACACCAAAGAACAAAGCGGACCTCTCCTTGCACCGCATCAGCTGGGATCTCCAACCCCACTATAACTTCAGTCCTCTCTGAAACATGCACTGAGAGGAATGAAGGTGTAGAATTAGGTGTGTCACAGCCAAGTACTTGCGCCCACTCTGCTAGCAGTACACCGACGTCCGATTCTAGCAGGCAAATTTCCCTGCCCCAGCTGCTGGACCGTCGAAAGAAGTTCACTCCCAGCCATCCACATGCCCAGCGGTTGAATGCTAGCTTGGCTAAATTGCTAGCGCTTCAACTGCTGCCTTTTCAGTTGGTAGACTCGGCCCCCTTCCGTGAGTTTGTGCAATGTGCGGTTCCTCAGTGGCAGGTTCCCAAACGCCACTTTTTCTCACGGAAGGCTATTCCGGCTCTCTACCGGCATGTGGAAGGCAATGTCTTGGCCTCGCTGGACAGGGCGGTCAGCGGTAAGGTGCATATTACCGCTGACTCATGGTCCAGCAGGCATGGACAGGGACGTTACCTTTCTTTCACGGCCCATTGGGTCACTCTTTTGGCAGCTGGGAAGGATTCAGGACAAGGTGCAGTAGTGTTGGAGGTTGTCCCACCGCCACGCCTCCAAAATGCTACTACTGGTTGTGACACACCTCTCTCCTCCACCCCCTCCTCTTCTTCTTCCTCCATGGCCTCTTCCTGTGGTTTGTCCTATGAACCAGCGGTGCTCCGTAGCCGTTCACGGGGCTACGCAAGTACGCAGGCAAAAAGATGCCATGCCGTGCTTGCGCTGGTGTGTTTGGGGGACAGAAGCCACACTGGGGCAGAGGTCCTGTCTGCTCTGCAGGGCCAGGCCGAGAGGTGGTTGACGCCACGCCAGCTTAAGCCAGGAATGGTGGTTTGCGACAATGGCACCAACCTCCTCTCCGCCCTCCGACAGGGACAACTGACCCATGTGCCCTGTGTGGCTCACGTCCTTAACCTGGTGGTGCAGCGCTTCTTGGGCAGGTACCCGGGCTTACAGGATGTCCTGAGGCAGGCCAGGAAAGTCTGTGTGCATTTCCGCAGATCTTATAATGCCAGTGCTCGCCTGGCTGAGCTGCAAAAGGAGTTGAACCTGCCCAAGAACCGCCTTATATGTGACATGCCCACCAGGTGGAACTCAACGTTGGCCATGCTGCAGCGGCTGCACACGCAGCAGAGGGCCATCAATGAGTACCTGTGCGACTACGGCACCAGGACAGGGTCAGGGGAGCTTGGTTTTTTTTCTCCACGCCAGTGGGGCATGATCAGGGATGCATGCACTGTCCTGGCACCATTTGAGGAGGCCACGAGGATGGTGAGCAGTGACAGTGCATGCATCAGTGACACTGTACCTCTTGTCCACCTGTTGGAGCACACGCTGCGTGGAATAATGGACAGGGCACTTGAGGCAGAACAGAGGCAGGAAGAGGAGGACTTCCTTGCCTCTCAAGGCCCCCTTTACCCAGACAGTGTTCCTTCTGTCCCACCCATCGCACAGGAAGAGGAGGAGGAGGAGGAGGAGGAGGAGGAGGAGGATTGTGTCAGCATGGAGGTGGAGGCTGGCACTCAGCATCATCAGCAGCAGTCTTTTAGGGATGATTTACAGTCCCAAGAAACCAGTGGACTTGTACGTGGCTGGGAGGAGGTGGCTGCGGATCATGTCGTCCTTAGTGACCCAGAGGACTCCGGAGCGAATGCCTCAGCAAACCTACGCTGCATGGCCTCCCTGATCCTGCAAAGTCTGCGGAAGGATCCTCGTATTCTTCGGATCAAGGAGAGGGACCATTACTGGCTGGCCACTCTCCTTGATCCACGGTACAAGGGTAAGGTTGCGGACCTTATGTTACCGTCGCAGAGGGAGCAGAGGATGAGACAACTCCGGGAGGCCTTGCAGAAAGGTCTGTGCAACGCGTTCCCAGAGACTGGGAGGTTGCAAACTCCTGGTCCTGGACAACGAGTTGCTGAGGCTTCGGCCAGTCAAAGAAGGAGCGGTGGGGAAGGTGGCCGTCTGACCGATGCGTTCAGACAATTCTTTAGTCCGCAGCCCCAAAGTATGATCGGTTCCAGCAACCATCGCCAGCGTCTGATAAACATGGTGCAGGAATATCTAGGGGCAAGGTCAGACTTGGACACCTTCCCCACCGAAAATCCTCTGGCTTACTGGGTCTTGAGGATGGATCACTGGCCAGAGCTTGCACAGTATGCAATTGAGCTACTGGCCTGTCCTGCATCCAGCGTTCTTTCGGAACGCACATTCAGTGCTGCTGGAGGATTTGTCACGGATCACAGGGTGCGCCTGTCCACCGACTCGGTTGATCGACTGACTTTCATCAAGATGAACCAGTCTTGGATCACCACCAGCTACCACACACCTGATGCTGATATAACAGACTAATTGATTTTAAAATGTCACATCCCTTCAAGACTGATGCTGATGCTGAGTGCCTGTGCTGTTATGTTGACTGGCTATCCTCCTCCTCCGAGTCCTCAATGGTACGATTGATGATGATAGCTTGGAAGATCATTTTTGTTTATGGGTGCCGCCACCAGTGCCTAACGCCCAATTTTTCAGCCCCTGTTTAACAGTGGCGTGTAATTACAATTTTTGAAGCAATACTTTGCAACAGGGCTCATTGCTGTGCTCCAAGTACAGTATCTTTGAGGAGTTGCAGTGTTGTGCCACCAGTGCCTAAGGCCCAATTTTTCAGCCCCTGTTTAACAGGGGCGTGTCATTACAATTTTTGAAGCAATACTTTGCAACAGGGCTCATTGCTGTGCTCCAAGTACAGTATCTGTGAAGGGTTGCAGTGCTGTGCCACCAGTGCCTAAGGCCCAATTTTTCAGCCCCTGTTCAACAGGGGCATGTAATTACAATTCTTGATCTAATAATTCACAGCAGGGCCCATTGCTGCACCCACCAAGAGTAACTGTCAGGGCTTACAGTGTTGTGGCACCAGCACCACCATCAAAGGCCCAATTTTTACTACCACTGTTCAACAATTATATGTAATTAAAATTCCTGATATAATAGTTGACAGCAGGGCGTTCCAGCACCAACCAAGAGTAACTGTGAGTGCTTACAGTGTTGTGCCAACACCAACAACTAAGGGGCCTATTTCTGCAGAGTATATACGGCAGGTCCCTACTTTCAAACATCCAACTTACAAACGACTCCTACTTGCAAACGCAAGAAGACAACAGGAAGTGAGAGGAAATCTACCACTAGGAAGGAAAATTCTCTCCTGTAAGAATAAATATGGGAGAAAGGTGTCTCCTCTGTACTGATGCTTTATCAGCAATCCTTGTTTCAAGAAAAACACCACATTTCAAAAACAGTTGTCATTAGGACGGAAAGTGAGGTGAAATGTTCTGAACAGGGGCACAGACAGCAAAACAAATGTTACAGGGGTGATAACCCTTACCTATGTTTTCCAAAAAGTTTAAAAATAGATTTTTGGTCTGGAGCTACACTTCAACAATGTACCTGTTCAAAATTACAAACAGATTCTACATAAGAACAAACCTACAGTCCCTGTCTTGTATGCACCGCCTGTATACGGCTGTTCAGAGTATATAGGGCCTTTTTTATTTTATGTGCGGGGTTCCCCTTAATATCCATACAAGACCCAAAGGGGCTGGTAATGGGCTGGGGTAGGGGGGGGGGGTCATGGGGTAGCTATGCCATTTTTCTTAAAGATTTTCATCCATATTACCGGGACCAGACATTACATTAAAGCCGCAAGCAGTTTTAAATGGCTTTTTTTTTTTCCTTTAGAAGTGTCATTTTGTGCAGGGACAGTTCTAAACACGGGAAACACGTGGCACTTCACAGGCATACTTTAGACACCCCCCAGGTACGATATTTAAAGGAATATTTGACTTTTTTTTTTCACTTTATGCATCATTAAAATGACTGCTCCCGGAAAACGACCGTTTTTAAAACTTATTTTTGCATTGATACATGTCCCCTGGTGCAGAACCCGGGTTCCCAAACCCTTTTTAGGACAATAACATGCATAATAGTTGTTATAATTAGCACTTTAGAATTCGAACGTTCGCATCCATTGTATTTAATAGGGTTCTAATGTTCGTTCGAACTTTCGGTCCGTTCGCGGGTTCTGGTGCGAACCGAACCCGGGGTCGGCTCATCACTACTCTCTATCCCTCCAGGCTTTCAACAGATTAACGTGATAGATCTGTTCGGGCTTTCGCCTTCCTGGTTGTCTGACCTTGTAATTCACTTCGCTCACTTTTTCCATTATCTCGTAGGGGCCTTGCCATTTGGCAAGGAATTTACTTTCAACCGTAGGGACAAGTACCAATATCCTATCCCCCGGGGAAAATGTACGGGTCTTGGCTCCACGGTTGTACACTCTCTGCTGTGCCAACTGCGCTTGGGCCAAATGTTCCTTCACGATGGGCATTACCTGTGCAATTCGATCTTGCATCAGGGCGACATGCTCAATCACACTCCTGTGGGGAGAACTCTCACTTTCCCAAGTTTCCTTGGCAATATCCAACAGCCCTCTTGGGTGTCTCCCATACAGTAACTCAAAGGGGGAGAATCCCGTAGAGGATTGGGGCACCTCCCTAATAGCAAACATCAAATAAGGAAGTAGACAGTCCCAATCCTTTCCATCTCTATCCACCACTTTCTTCAACATTTGTTTTAGGGTTTTGTTGAATCTTTCAACCAGCCCATCGGTTTGGGGGTGATACACAGACGTACGCAATTGCGTCACTTTGAACAATTTACACAGCTCTTTCATAACCCGGGACATAAAGGGTGTACCTTGGTCCGTAAGCAGTTCTTTACAAATACCCACCCGGCTAAAAACAAGAGATAGCTCTTTGGCTATGGTTTTGGCCGAGGTATTTCGGAGAGGGATCGCTTCTGGATAACGGGTGGCATAGTCCATTATAACTAATATGTACTGGTGCCCCCTAGCGGACTTGATTATAGGACCTACCAAATCCATTGCGATCCTCTCAAACGGGACCTCAATGATGGGTAGAGGGACCAGCGGGCTACGGAAATGTGGCATCGGGGCCGACCTCTGACACACAGGGCAGGAGGAACAATAATTTTCTATGTTCTTCATCACCCCAGGCCAATAGAATCTCTGTAATACCCTCTCTCGGGTTTTCTCTGTCCCCAGATGACCTCCAAGAATGTGCCCATGGGCCAACTCCAACACCAAATTCCTGTAAGGTTTGGGCACCACAAGCTGCTCAACGGTTTCTTCTGCCCTTTTTGCCACCCGATACAGTAGGTCCTTCTCTACGCTGAAGTATGGGTAAGTGCAGGTATTATCTGGGTTCACTAACTCGCCATCTATTTCCACTACGTTTTCCCGTGCCTTTATTAGGGCGGGGTCTTTTAACTGTTCTGTGGCAAAATTTTCCCTGTGAACCTCAAGATCAGAAAACTCCACAGACGGTAGGTTTTCGTCTGAGGAGGTGGGCTCCTCTCCAGTTTCTTGAGTCTCGCCTGCCAATACTGACAAGGGAAATTCTGGAGAGTCCTCACCACTCTCAGAGGAGTTCTGGCTATCACCTTCCTGGTACATAGGGGCACCAGCGGGGGGCTCAGGATCATCCCACAGTTCCCAGAACTTCGGAAAATCCCTTCCCACAATGGCATCATGCGGTAATTGAGATACTAACCCCACTGGATGAGAGAGGGTACCTTTGGGGGTCTTGAAACACACTGTAGTCACTGGATACTCTCGGGTGTCCCCATGCACACAAATAACAGCTACCTTGCTATTCCCAGAGACCTCTGTTTTAACTAATTCAGCCTTTATCAGGGTCACAAGGCTACCTGAATCCAGTAATACCACAACATTTCTACCATTAATACACATTTTGCATAAATGTTTCTCAGTTCCCCGAATGGCAGTGCATGCGACTGTCGCACACAGCGACTGACGTCTGTCCGTCAGAAAGTCACATTGCATGGGTTCCCCCACAACCGGGCAATTTGCTGCAATATGTCCCGCTTGCCGGCAGCGGTAGCAAACAATCCATTTGGCTGCCTCTTGAGCCCCTGACTTCCCAGGCTGTTCTCGCCAAACTTTGGGTAGAGCTCCCACCCTCTCACTCTCTCCACCCTCACCCCTTGGAATCCTCTTATCCGCCCCTGGGGATGGTCTGGTCTTAGGGTGGAAAGTCCGAGAGTCTCTGGAAGAGGCCGTCAGGTTCTCTGTAGCCAAGTATTTCTCTACACGATCCAACTAGACCACCGGCCGTCTCTGGGTCTCCATGGCTTACCCACTTTTGGATGGCAGTAGGAAGAGCTCTCAAAAACCGATCCATTACAACACGTTCCACAATCTCTGGTGCGGACAAAGTCTCTGGCTGTAGCCACTTCCTGCTCAGGTGAATGAGATCATACATTTGAGACCTGGGGGGTTTTCCAAGCTGGAAAGTCCAGTTATGCACACGCTGAGCCCGGACAGCCAGGGTGACACCCAGCCTTGCCAATATTTCAGCTTTTAGCATCACATAGTCTTTTGCTTGGTCAGGCTCTAGGTCATAGTAAGCCTTCTGCGATTCACCAGTTAACAGAGGAGCCACCAGTCCAGCCCACTGCTCCTCAGGCCACTTTTCTCTTTCAGCAGTCCTTTCAAATGTGGTCAAAAATACCTCTGGATCATCCTCTCCAGTCATTTTTGTCAATAAACGACTCACCCCAAAGGACGCGGTATTAGTGGGACGGCTTTCCTCACTGGTCTGCGGACGTTGCTGCATTACTGCTTCCATTTGTTGTAGTCTCTGCTCTTGCTTCTGTAACAGGTCTATGAAGCGGGCCTCAGATTGCTGCTGGGCTGCAAGGCTCTGTTGATGAGCTTGCTGCTGGGCTGCGAAGCTCTGTTGTTGAGCTGCAAGGCTCTTTTGCAAACCTGCATTTGTCTGCTGTTGATTGGCATTTGCTAGAGCCAGCTGTTTCAGTATCTCCTCCATGCTGGCTTAAAAAAAAACTGCCTGCATTCTCCACCAACTGTGAGGGGGTTAGCTCGGCAGCGGGTGTGTGTGATCCCCTGGATGGGCTCCCCACACAAAAACAGGCCCAGCAGACGGAGGTTGTGGTTTTCAAGATCAAAAAGGTGCGGTTTATTTCTCTATTTACAGTGACAAAAAACACAGCAAAGAAAAAAGAAACATAAACAAAATAAACCCTGGTCAGCTTGACCTCTGACTAAACATGCAGGTTTCCTAACTAACAACTGGGATCAGCCTGGTGCTGTCCTAGTCCCTAAGTCCCTGGTTTAGTAAATGTCCAAACAAATAGCCACACAGGCTTTGTCTCACCGCACAGGGGTTCACTCTCCCTAGACAGTCCACACAGGTCTGGTTCCAGGCATGAGCAAACACCTAATGAAGCTGGGAGTTTTTATAGAGGCCTTAAACGAGCTGACAAGCTTCAGCTGGTCTCATCAACTCCCTGCCTGCACGACGCCCAGCACTCTCCCTAGAGGTATGAATCATCCATGAGCCCACTAGCCTCAGCTGGGCTTCATCAACTCTCTCCCTAGTTGTATAAGTCGGCATAAAGCCTGAATCTGGGAGAAATATACCTACCCCCCTGGATGCAACCAGGTGACTTTACCTTCCTGCTGTCACAATATATATATATATATATATATATATATATATGTGTATGCAAGCCTGTATATATATATATATATATATATATATATATATATATTAAATGCACTGACGCTCACTGAGTCACCTGCCTGCCTGAAGTATATTAGAAAAAGTACACCAGGAATGGCCTGCAGTCAGATCTAACTACAATGGATACAGTGGATATATATATATATATAGATATATATATATATACAAGCCTATACATATATATATATATATTAAATGCACTGCAGCTCACTGAGTCACCTGCCTGCCTGACAGTATATTAGAAAAAGTACACCAGGAACGGCCTGCAGTCAGATCTAGCTAAACTGGATACAGTGTATATATATATATATATACACAGTGGGTACGGAAAGTATTCAGACCCCCTTAAATTTTTAACTCTTTGTTATATTGCAGCCATTTGCTAAAATCATTTAAAGCGGAGGTTCCGCGGCAGATCATTTTTTTTTGGATGATTTTATGTGATTTAACAATTAAAATGTATACTCACTTTTTCTGTCTCCTCAATTATCCTGTGTCCATTTTCGTAAGAAAAACAGAGTTATAAAATCCTGTACTACGAATTTCCATTTTGCTTGTGGGCATTGTGAAGCCCACAAGCAAGTATTTCCTGGAAGCGGAGACACACTTGTCACGTGACTGGCATCACGCGTCACTTAGTATGTGAAATCTCTTGAGATTTCGCTGCTCGGCGATACACAATGTATATTGGGAAGCACGACACTGTGCTACCAGAATACATTGCTGCGAACTCCCAAGTATAATTGCGGCTCAGGGGAAAGGCTTAGACACGCCTACTCCCATGGGAGATGAATCCCGGAAGTCTGCATTTGAATCTAAATACTACGGTATGTATGTATTTATAAAAACAGTGACCTGCCTTTTAATGATGTACATAGTGCATTGATTGATTAGGAAGATAGTTTATATTTTCGGTGAACCTCCGCTTTAAGTTCATTTTTTTTCCTCATTAATGTACACACAGCACCCCAAATTAACAAAAAAACACAGAATTGTTGAAATTTTTGCAGATTTAACCTGCCTAGCGGTATTCCCGAGTCTGGCTCGGGGAAAGATTTTAGTACCTAAAGCGGTAACCCCGAGCCAGACTCGGGATCGCACCGCAGGATACAGGGGAGGCTACAGGGGAAGTTACTTACCTTGTCCCTGGATCCTGCGATGTGTCCCCGCTGTGTGAGCGAACCGTCATCTCGCTCGATCCACACTGCCGAGTGCCGCCAAGCTCCGTTCCTTGCGACGTTGCAGGGCATGGGGGCGGAGTTCGGCGCAAAATTCAAAAAGTGAAACACACAATACACATACAGTATACTGCAATCTTACAGATTACAGTACTGTATCAAATAATAACTCACCCCCTTTGTCCCTATTGGTCTGCCCAGTGTCCTGCATGCACTTTTATATAATAAGAACTGTTCTTTCTGCCTGGAAACTGGAGATCGTCCATAGCAACCAAAAAGTGTCCCTTTACATCAAAAGTGGTTTTAGACCAGCTAGAAAACAGCGATAATAAATTAGAATCACTTGCAGAATTGAGCGATAGCGATTTGTGGGGAAATTCGTCATCAAACACTGAAAAACACTTTTATTATTATATTATTATTTGTTATAATTATTTTATAGTTATTTATTATATTATAATTTATGATTTTGTTTTTTGAACTTTATCATACCTGGGATGTCTACTAGACTCTTGTTTGGACAGATTTAACCACTTCAATACCATGCACTTATGCACCTTCCCGCCCAGACCAATTTTCAGCTTTCAGTACTCTCACACTTTGAATGACAATTACTTAGTCATGCTACACTGTATCCAAACAAAATTTTTATCATTTTCTTCTCACAAATAGAGCTTTCTTTTGGTGGTATTTAATCGCCACTGGGTTTTTTATTTTTTGCGATATAAGCAAAAAAACAGCAATTTAAAAAAAAAAAAACACTTTTTTTTAGTTTCTATTGTAAAATTTTGCAAATAAGTAATTTTTCTTCATAAATTTGTGCCAAAATGTATACTGCTACATATCTTTGGTAAAATGAACCCAAATTAGTGTATATTATTTGGTCTTTGTGAAAGTTATAGAGTCTACAAACTATGGTGGCAATCACTGAAAATGTATCACATCTGATCACGCCTGATGTACTGAAGGGATATATCATTTCTTGAGACACTAACAAGCGAGGAAAGTACAAATACCCCAAAATTACCCCTTTTTGGAAAGTAGACAGTCCAAGGTATTTACTAAGAGGCGTGGGGAGTTTTTGAAGTTGTATTTTTTTCCCACAATTCTTGGGAAAATTTAATTTTTTTTTTTTTTTTTTTTTACACAAACTGGTCATATTAACAGTTTTTTTCTCTCACACAGCATATGCATAATTGCAACTACACCCCAAAATACATTCTGCTACTCCTCCTGAGTGTAGCGATACCACATGTGTGAGACTTTTACACAGCCTGGCCACATACAGAGGCCCAACATTGAAGTAGCACTTTCAGGCGTTCTACAAGCATAAATCGCACATATCCTTTCTCAACCACCTATTACACTTTTGAAGGCCCTGGAGCACCAGGACAATGGAATTTTCCACAAAATGACCCCATTTTGGAAAGCACACACCCCAACGTATAATCTATTAAGCATTATGAGTCTTTTGAACGGTTCATTTTTTTCCAGAAGGTTTTGGAAAATGTGGAGAAAAAATGAAAATGCATTTTTTTTACACAAAGTTGTCCATTTATAAGATATTTCTAACGCATAGCATATACATAGCAAAAATGACACCCCAAAATGCATTCTGCTACTCCTCCTGAGTATAGCGATACCACATGTGTGAGACTTTTACACAGCCTGGCCATATACAGAGGCCCAACATTGAAGTAGCACTTTCAGGCGTTCTACAAGCATAAATCGCACATATCCTTTCTCAACCACCTATTACACTTTTGAAGGCCCTGGAGCACCAGGACAATGGAATTTTCCACAAAATGACCCCATTTTGGAAAGCACACACCCCAACGTATAATGTATGAAGCATTATGAGTCTTTTGAACGGTTCATTTTTTTCCAGAAGGTTTTGGAAAATGTGGAGAAAAAATGAAAATGCATTTTTTTTACACAAAGTTGTCCATTTATAAGATATTTCTAACGCATAGCATATACATAGCAAAAATGACACCCCAAAATGCATTCTGCTACTCCTGAGTATAGCGATACCACATGTGTGAGACTTTTACACAGCCTGGCCATATACAGAGGCCCAACATTGAAGTAGCACTTTCAGGCGTTCTACAAGCATAAATCGCACATATCCTTTCTCAACCACCTATTACAATTTTGAAGGCCCTGGAGCACCAGGACAATAGAATTTTCCACAAAATGACCCCATTTTTGAAAGCACACACCCCAACGTATAATCTATGAGGCATTATGAGTCTTTTGAACGGTTCATTTTTTTCCAGAAGGTTTTGGAAAATGTGGAGAAAAAATTAAAATGCATTTTTTTTACACAAAGTTGTCAATTTATAAGATATTTCTAACACATAATATGTACATAGCAAAAATTACACCCCAAAATGCATTCTGCTACTCCTCCTGAGTATGACGATACCACATGTTTGAGACTTTTACACAGCCTGGCCACATACAGAGGCCCAACATCCAAGTAGCACCTCCAGGCATTCTAGCAGCATTAATTGCACATATCATTTTCTGACTACCGATCACATTTTTGAAGGCCCTTCATATATCTAACACATAGCAGGTACATACCAAATAACAAAAGATTACCTGTGGTTTTAGAAGTGCAGCGGTCCACAGAGGAGAGCATCGGTCCAGGCAGCAGGCAGGGATGAGGTCAGCGAAAGCAAAAGCAATCATCCAGGCAGCAGGCAGGAATACTGTCCATAGTTCGCACAGGCAGAGATACTGTCAGCACAGCCAGAGCACAGCCAAAGCACAGGTCCAGGTAGCAGGCAGAGGTGTCCCGGCAGAAATGCTGTCCAAAGTCAGTAGAGGCAGCAGGCAGATATATGGTCAACACAGCCAAAGTATTGGTCCAAGCAGCAGGAAGAAACATGGTCCATAATGTCATGGGTCATTACAGGCAGTAATATGGTCAGCGCAGCCAAATTATTGGTCCAGGCAGCAGGAAGGACCATCAAGCTTAGGGCCAGGGGGACAGGGGTAGAGGCTTCTCCCACCCAAATCGCTTTGAAGCCTCCGGGCAACCAGACCCTGTTCTTGGAGCACAGAAAATGAAAAACTGGTTTTCTCTACTCAGAACGCTATTCTGAAGCCCCTCACATATGTGAGACCCCTGTGTACTAAAAGTAGATGGCCAAAAGATCAGTCCAAGTGGCAGGCAAAAACATGGTCGATTAACAGGCCGAAGTCAGAAACGTGGTTTAATTTGGCAGGCAGAGGCATCGTCGGTAAACAGGCCAGGGTCAGTTAATTAACATGGAAGGTAGTTAGTAACATGGTAGCAGGCAAATAGGGAAATGGCAGTCTGTTAATAATAAGGGGAACTAATGGATGTATGATAATTTTTGAAGCAATTTCCGATGCACATGCCAGGTTGGGAGGGACAATCGGGACAATAATAGCTGGTGTCTCTTCTTACTCCTCCTCTGCTGCATACACGGCATTTCTTTTGGCGTCTTCTTCCAGATTCTGTGGGGGGGATGCTAAAGGGATAGTGTCGCTCGTGAAGCCGACTCACACTATCAGAGCGAATGCTTCCTGGGGCGGGATCTTGTTGGTAAATGAGGGCATCGATGATATCTTCGATATATTGGAGGTAGTGGAGTCGGTGATTTTGAGTTGCTTTTTGGTAGCAGACAAACGAATTAAAAAGGGCCATGTGAAACAGGTGAAACGCAACTTTTTTGTGCCAATAATGGGACTTTCTGGTTGATAAGTAGGGCTGTAGCATCTGGTCGTTTAAATCCACCCCCCCATGTACAAATTGTAGTCGTGGACACATTCAGGCTTTACAATGGAGCCGCGTCTTCTTGGGATCTCCACCATGGTGTCATTGTGGATCGTAGAGAGCATGTGGACATCTTTCTTGTCCCTCCACTTCATGGCCAACACCTCCTCGTTCCTCATGGATGCCGATTCTCCAGGTCGCAATTTTTTTGTCAATAAATTTTGTGGGAATCCCTTCCGGTTTTTTTTGAAGGTACTGCAGGCCGGGGTTTGTTTACTGTAAAGGTGGCGAAAAAGGGGCAGGCTGGTATAATAATTATCAACATATAAATGGTAACCTTTTCCGAACAGGGGGTATGCCAACTCCCAGACAATTTTCCCACTGGTTCCAATATATGTGGGGCAATCACGGGGCTGGAGCTGGGAGTCTTTGCCTTCGTAGATCCTGAATTTGCAGACGTATCCAGTGGCTCGATCACATAATTTATTTAATTTTAACCCATACCTGGCTCTCTTGCTTGGTATGTACTGCTTGAACTGCAGTAGGCCGGTGAAATGTACGAGGGACTCGTCCACACAAATTTTTTGGTCTGGGATGAAAACTTCTTCAAATCGCTGGGAAAAGGCATTGATTAGGGGGCGTATCTTGTACAATTTGTCGTAGTTGGGATGATCTCGGGGAGGGCACTTTGAATTGTCATTGAAGTGGAGAAAGCGCATAATCATGTCGTATCTTTTCCTGGACATGACAGCGGAATATATGGGCATGTGTTGGATGGGGCGTTTGGACCAATATGAATGGACTTCGTTCTTTTTTGTAAGCCCCATATTGAACATAAGGCCCAAAAATAATTTAAATTCCTCCAATGTTAGACGCCGCCACTGGAACATGCGGGCGTAGGAAGAATCGGGGTTGGCAGCAATAAATTGGGATGCATACAGATTCGTTTGATCCACTATATTCTGCAGCAAATCTTGTGGGAAAAATAAACAAAAATAATCAAATTTAGAAAAATTTGTAGTGTCGGGCTGCACACCTGGCTGTGTGGTGAAAGGGGGGATGATAGCGGATCCTGAGTTGGCAGGCAACCATAAGGGGTTTGCCAGGGCATCGGGAAGGTAGGATTGGGGCTGGATTCTTCGGGTTGGGCGTGCATTTCCATTGCTTGTACTGGGCTCCTCTTCCTGGGGTATGGCGCTGCTGGTGGTTAGCAGTTCTCCTGATCTTGGTGCTGATCTTGGTGCTGATCTTGGTGCCGATCGCATTCTTTTGGGAGGGACGGTTTCCTCCGGGGACTCGGACTCTGAGCCACTATCCTCCACTGGCTCGTATTCCGAACCAGAATCAGATAATGGGAGCTCCCCGCTGCTCTCATCATCCGACATGGCAAGAATGGCATATGCCTCCTCAGGTGTGTAAACCCTTTGGGACATTATGGCAGTGCTTATTGGTGGGCCTGTGTAATGGTACTGCTGGTGGTAGTGATGGCGGTCTGTGTGGTAGTACCGATGGAGGTATTAGTGGTGGGCCTGTGTGGTGGTACCGATGGTGGTATGGGTGGTGGTGGTACCAATGGCGGTACAGGTGGTGGTGGTACCGATGGCGGTACGGGTGGTGGCGGCGGTACCGATGGGGGTACAGGTGGCGGTACGGGTGGTGGTGGTAGCGATGGCGGTATGGGTGGTGGTGGTACCGATGGCGGTACAGGTGGTGGTGGTACCGATGGCGGTACAGGTGGTGGTGGTATGGGTGGTGATGGTACTGATGGCGGTACAGGTGGTGGAACAGGTGGTGGTGGCACTACCGACGGTGGTACGGGTGGTGGTACTGGTGGTGGTACCGATGGCGGCACTAGTGGTGATACTGGTAGCGGGCCTGTGTGGCAGTATAGATGCTGGGCCTGGTGGCGGTACTGGTGGTGGTACTGGTACCGATGGCGGTACTGGTAGCCTGTGTGGCGGTGCCAATGGCGGTACCGATGGAGGTGGGCCTGTGACAGATGATTGACAGATGGGCTGATTGATTGACAGATGGGCTGATTGATTGATTGACAGATGGGTTGATTGATTGACAGATGGGGTGATTGATTGACAGGTGGGGTGATTGATTGACAGATCGGCTGATTGATTGACAGATGGGCTGATTGATTGACAGATGGGCTGATTGACAGATGGGCTGATTGACAGATGGGCTGATTGGCTGGGCTGATTGATGTGCTGGGCTGTGTGAAAGGTCCTCTTTATGGGGGGGGCGTGTTGTGCACAGTAAACTTATGTAGACAAACTACACTGAGCTAACTTACTGATCTCTTCTCTCTCCTCACAGATCGGTGTGTGAGGAGAGAGCAGGGATCAGGTAGTAACTCCTGTGGAGTTTGTTTACATTTGTGACCGGCTGTGATTGGACACAGCCGGTCACGTGGTAAACAGCCAATTCATTGGCTGTTTACTCTGATCGGGGACGCGCTGTGTCCAAGGGACACTCGCCTTCCCCGATCCCCGCTCTGCAAGCCTGTGGCGGCGCGCACGGAGCGCGCCGCCGAGTTTGTTTTGACAGGTGATCGGCTGTGACTTTGACACAGCCGATCACATGGTAAACAGCCAATGAAATTGGCTGTTTACCGTGATCGGGGAAGCGCTGTGTCCGAGGGACACATGCTGTCCCCGATCACCGCGCTGCGCGCCCCCGCGGGCGCGCGCAAGGCATTATCCTGCAGGACGTCATATGACGTCCAGTATCGATATTGCAACCACTTCCCGGACGTCAATTCGCTATTGACTGGGCGGGAAGTGGTTAAGTGAGTTATTCCTAAGAATTACAGGCCTACAATATAAAACGCCAAATTTCCATGCAGAATAATGGTACCGCTTTCAGCACCTAAAATCTGACAGAATCATACCGCCAGGGAGGTTAATAAAAAAGAAAAACTGAAATATCACATGGTCCTAAGTATTCAGACCCTTTGCTGTGACACTCATATATTTAACTCAGGTGCTGTCCATTTCTTCTGATCATCATTGAGATGGTTCTACACCTTCATTTGATTCCAGCTGTGCTTGATTATACTGATTGGATTTGATTAGGAAAGCCACACACCTGTCTATAAAAGGCCTTACAGCTCACAGTGCATGTCAGAGCAAATGAGAATCAAGAGGTCAAAAGGAACTACCTGAAGAGCTCAGAGACAGAATTGTGGCAAGGCACAGATCTGGCCCGAGTTACAAAAAAATTTCTGCTGCACTTAAGGTTCCTAAGAGCACAGTGGCCTCCATAATCCTTAAATGGAAGACGTTTGGGACGACCAGAACCCATCCTAGAGCTGGCCGTCGGCCAAACTGAGCTATCGGGGGAGAAGAGCCTTGGTGAGAGAGCTAAAGAAGAACCCAAAGATCACTGTGGCTGAGCTCCAGAGATGCAGTCAGGAGATGGAAGAAAATTGTAGAAAGTCAACCATCACTGCAGCCCTCCACCAGTCGGGGCTTTATGGCAGAGTGGCCCGACAGAAGCCTCTCCTCAGTGCAAGACACATGAAAGCCCACATGAAGTTTGCTAAAAAAATACCTGAAGGACTCCAAGATGGTGAGAAATAAGATTCTCTGGTCTGATGAGACCAAGATAGAACTTTTTGGCCTTAATTCTAAGCGGTATGTGTGGAGAAAACCAGGCACTGCTCATCACCTGTCCAATACAGTCCCAACAGTAAAGCATGATGGTAGCAGCATCATGCTGTGGGGGTGTTTTCAGCTGCAGGGAGAGGACGACTGGTTGCAATTGAGGGAAAGATGAATGCGGCCAAGTACAGGGATATCCTGGACGAAAACCTTCTCCAGAGTGCTCAGGACCTCAGACTGGGCCGAAGGTTTACCTTCCAACAAGACAATGACCCTAAGCACACAGCTAAAATAATGAAGGAGTGGCTTCACAACAACTCTGTGACTGTTCTTGAATGGCCCAGCCAGAGCCCTGACTTAAACCCAATTGAGCATCTCTGGAGAGACCTAAAAATGGCTGTCCACCAACGTTTACCATCCAACCTGATAGAACTGGAGATGATCTGCAAGGAGGAATGGCAGAGGATCCCCAAATCCAGGTGTGAAAAACTTGTTGCATCTTTCCCAAAAAGACTCATGGCTGTATTAGATCAAAAGGGTGCTTCTACTAAATACTGAGCAAAGGGTCTGAATACTTAGGACCATGTGATATTTCAGTTTTTCTTTTTTAATAAATCTGCAAAAATGTCAACAATTCAGTGTTTTTCTGTCAATATGGGGTGCTGTGTGTACATTAATGAGGAAAAAATGAACTTAAATGATTTTAGCAAATGGCTGCAATATAACAAAGAGTGAAAAATTTAAGGGGGTCTGAATACTTTCTGTACCCACTGTATATATATATATATATATATATATATATATGTAGCGGGTATGTATTTTCCCGGGTGTAATTTTGAATTTGGCAGAGACATCAGTGATGTGTAATTCCCTGCAGCCCAGTGGGTGGCGCTGTCGCCCTGGGCTGGGGTTGAATCATTGCTGGGGTTGAATCATTGCTGTGTGCCGTCCTCCTTTTTGTCCTCCCTCGGCAGCGGTATGGTGGGGCGGGGAACCCGCCGTGCTTGCTGGGAGAGGGTATAAAGGGGGCCGGCCATCTTTGTCACGGGGTCGAAGTCCCAGGCACCTTCAGCTTGCAGACGGTGGGTCGTGTCGCTCCTCTGGGTGGCTTAGGCCTAGAGGACAGCGGAGGTCGAGTTCCATCCCAGGCACCTTTAGCCTGGGGTGAGGTACTTGGATGGAGGTCCGGAGCTCAGTGCCCAACACTGAGTTCCCGCGAGGGCAGAAGATCCTAGGGTACCCAGGGATCGGGTACCCAAATCCGGAAGGCGCAATGGACCGGGCGGAGCTCCTCATTTGAAGACCCGGTGCAGCATATTGCCGGTGACAAGTGAGTCTCTCGTCGGAGACCGCCTGGAAGGAAATTTACCCTCGTGCGGAGACCAGGATACACTTCTAGGAAGGGAAGTGTCAACTCACATTGTGTCTGGGCCTGTTCGCATCCACACCTCTTTTTCTGTTCTGTTCTACCAAGGGAGTTCAACTGTTTGTGTTCAGACAAGGAGAATAAAGGAGTGTTGAACTTTTATGGTGTGGAGCTCATTTTCTAACGGACATGGTTCGTGGTGACTCTTGGAGGGAGGATCCAGGTACACAGCACTGACCCAAAGGTAATAAAGAACCATTGCTTATACCGCACTAACATCTGTGGTGGAAGCCAGGCGTAGCGTCCCCGCTCCCTCCCCTCTAAGATACCCCTAGACAACAGAAAGACGAGAGAGAAAGAGGGGAGTGTGAGGGCGTGCCGCTACATATATATATATGTATACATATATATATATATATATATATATATATATATTGTAACCTGGGGGGCAGGTAGCAGGTACAAAATCTCCCTGGGATGAGCAGGCACAGATACCAAGTCCATGGGATAAGTGAAAAAACAGTGTTGTTTATTGGTGCTATATACAAAGTCTATTGACAGGTGCTGTACAGTGTGCAGAAAAACAAACAGAACAAAAAAATAGCTAAACAAAACCCTAGCCGTGTCTCGGCTCTAACTATACGGTATATACAAGCCCTCACTACCAGGCTGAACAAGCCTACCGGTTGCCAGCTTCCACATCAACTGATTAACAGTTTTCACCAACCTTCTTGCTCTCACAGACCAGCGTTGTCTGTGTGTCCCAGGCAGAGCAAAGGCTGTCTGCTCAGGTGAGCTTTTAATTGACCTGGGAGAGAGGACCAACACCTGGACTGGAAACTGGATCAGAGATCCCTAAACGTATAAGAGAGGAGCCTGGGAGATGTATAAACCCAGAACATGACTTTTCCTGTCTCTCTCAGGGACGCTCTGCTACACATCCTCCCCCCCTTGTTTCAACCCCAGGGTTGGAACACCTGTGGCCCAACAGGAGTGAACACGGGACAGGGCATCTACATTCCCCATCTAAACACCTGGCCTGTGTTTTACAGAAAATGAATAATCCTGTAGAGCCAATAGCCACCGGTTCACCCGTCTATTAGTCTCCTTCTTTTGGGCCATCCATTTCAGGGGAGCATGGTCAGTAATTAACTCAAACTGGCGCCCTAACAAGTAGTACCTGAGCGCGTCCACAGCCCACTTTATGGCTAAGCATTCTTTTTCAATGACTGCATACTTTTTCTCATGGTCATTGAGCTTTCTGCTTAGGTACACCACAGGATGTTCTTCCTCATTGTGTACCTGTGATAGTACTGCCCTGATACCAACATCAGACGCATCCGTTTCAACCAAAAAGTCTTTGGAGAAATCGGGGGAGTACAATACTGGCTGTGCACAAAGAGCCTTCTTCAGGTCTTGGAAAGATAACTCCGCTACTGGGGACCATTTCACCATTACAGAGTCTTTCCCTTTCATAAGGTCTGTCAGTGGGGCAGCTATAGTTGCAAAATTTAGGATAAATCTTCTATAATACCCCGCAATCCCAAGAAAGGCCCTGACCTGCTTCTTGTTTGCAGGACGTGGCCACTCCTGGATGGCTTCTATTTTATTCACCTGTGGTTTTATGACACCACGGCCAATAGTGTAGCCCAAATACCTGGCTTCCTCCAAACCAATGGCACATTTTTTTGGATTTGCCGTAAAGCCTTCCTTGAAGAGGGAATCAAGGACAGCTTGGACACGGGGCAAGTGAGACTCCCAGTCAGTGCTATGCACCACTATGTCATCCAGATAGGCTTCAGCATACTGTCGGTGAGGTCCTAGGGTCCTGTCCATAGCCCTCTGAAATGTTGCAGGGGCATTTTGCAACCCAAAAGGCATTTTCTTATACTGAAACGACCCCTCCGGGGTCACAAACGCAGTCTTTTCTTTGGCACTCCCAGTCAGGGGTATTTGCCAATATCCTTTGGTCAAGTCCAAAGTGGTCAAATAACGGACCTTGCCAAGTCGGTCTATAAGTTCGTCTACCCTGGGCATTGGGTACGTGTCAAACTGTGTCACTGCATTCAACTTCCTGAAGTCGTTACAGAATCTCCAAGTACCCTCCGGTTTTGGGACTAACACGATGGGGCTAGACCAGTCACTATTGGACTCCTCAATGACATCTAGCTCCAACATTCTTTTAACTTCCTCAATGATGTCCTTTCTCCTTGTTTCAGGAATTCGGTATGGTTTGAGCTTGGCACGGACCCCAGGTTCAGTAACAATATCTTGCTGAACTGCTGAAGTCGTGCCAGGTAACTCTGAAAATTTATTTCTATTCCTTATCAGGAACTCTCTAGCTTCCTGTTTTTGGGAATATGACAGGGTGTCTGGAATCGTGACCTCAGGGACCAGAGGGGACCCAGTACCCTTAGGTGTTCCCGGGAGGTACCTCGCAGTTAACGCCAGTCTATCCTTCCAGGGCTTTAACAGGTTTATGTGGTAAATCCTTTTACCTGGTTGATAGACCTTGTAATTGACTTCCCCAACTCTTTCAATTACTTCAAAGGGACCCTGCCACTTAGCCAGGAACTTGCTTTAAACAGTGGGAACTAACACGAGGACCCTGTCACCAGGTGAGAAAACACAGAGTTGGGCCGCCCTGTTGTATATCCTCTGTTGGGCTGCTTGGGCCTGCAGTAAATGTTCTTTTACTACCGGCATGATTGCTGCAATCCTGTCCTGCATTTGATATGCTCAATGACACTTTTGTGAGGTGTCTGCTCCCCCTCCCAAGTTTCCTTGGCTATGTCTAAGAGTGCCTGAGGGTGTCTCCCATAAAGCAGCTCAAATGGAGAGTACCCCGTAGAGGACTGGGGAACCTCTCTGATGGCGAACATCAAGTATGGTATCAGGAAGTCCCAGTTTTTCCCATCCTTGTCAACAACCTTTTTTAACATACTCTTTAATGTCTTATTGAAGCGTTCCACCAAGCCATCCATTTGAGGATGGTACACCGAGGTTCGTAACTGCGTCACCTTAAATAACTTGCACAGCTCCCTAGTTATTCGTGACATGAATGGGGTGCCCTGGTCTATAAGGACTTCTTTAGGGATGCCAACCCGATTGAACACCATAAACAGCTCTTTGGCAATGTTTTTAGCAGACGCGGTGCGTAAGGGAACGGCCTCGGGGTAACGGGTAGCGTAATCCATGATCACAAGGATATGCTGATGACCGCGGGCAGATTTGGGGAGCGGACCCACAAGGTCTATGGCAATCCTCTTAAAGGGCACTTCAATAATGGGCAAGGGCACTAAAGGACTTCGGAAGTGGGGCTGTTTTTGGGCTGACATCTGACACACAGGACAGGATTGACAATAATTCTCTATATTTTTCTGTATCCCAGGCCAGTAAAACCTGCGTTACACCCTTTCAGTGGTTTTCTCAACCCCTAAATGGCCTCCTAGCAAGTGCCCATGGGCAAGTTCCAACACCAGCCGTCTGTATGGCTTAGGGACTACCAACTGTTCAACCACTTCATCGTTAGATTTACATACACGATACAGTAAATCCTCATTGCTGCAGAAATATGGAAAACAGGGCCAGTCCCCTGGTTCGACAGGTACATCATTAACCACTTAAGCCCCGGACCATTTGGTAGCTAGAGGACCAGAGGTGATTTCAGAATTTTGCACTGCGCTGATTTAACTGTAAATTGTGCGGACATGCAATGTTGTACCCAAACGAAATTTGCGTCCTTTTCTTCCCACAAATAGAGCTTTCTTTTAATGGTATTTGATTGCCTCTGCGATTTTTATTTTTTGCGATATAAACGGAAAAAGACCGAAAATTTTGAAAAAAAAACGATATTTTCTACTTTTTGTTATAAGAAAAATCGAATAAACTCAATTTTAGTAATACATTTAGGCCAAAATTTATTCAGCCACATGTCTTTAGTAAAAAAAATGTCAATAAGCGTATATTTATTGGTTTGCGCAAAAGTTATAGCGTTTACAAACTAGGGTACATTTTCTGTAATTTACACAGCTTTAAATTTATGACTGCCTATCTCATTTCTTGAGGTGCTAAAATGGCAGGGCAGTACAAAACCCCCACAAATGACCCCATTTTGGAAAGTAGACACCCAAAGGAAATTGCTGAGAGGCATGTTGAGCCCATTGAATATTTTTTTTTTTGTCCCAAGTGATTAAATAATGACAAAAAAAAAAAATTACAAAAAGTCGTCACTAAATTATATATTGCTCACACATGCCATGGTTATATGTGGAATTGCACCCCAAAATACATTCTGCTGCTTCTCCTGAGTACGGGGATACTACATGTGTGGGACTTTTTGGGAGCCTAGCCACGTACGGGACCCCAGAAACCAAGCACCGCCTTCAGGATTTCTAAGGGCGCAAATTTTTGATTTCACTCCTCACTACCTATCACAGTTTCGAAGGCCATAACATGCCAAAATAGCACAAAACCCCCCAAAAATGACCCCATTTTGGAAAGTAGACACCCCAAGCTATTTACTGAGAGGCATGTTCAGTCCATGGAATATTTTATATTTTGCCACAAGTTGCGGGAATATGACAAACTTTTTTTTTTTTGCACAAAGTTGTCACTAAATGATATATTGCTCACACATGCCATGGGCATATGTGAAATTACACCCCAAAATACATTATGCTGCTTCTCCCGAGTACGGGGATACCACATGTGTGGGACTTTTTGGGAGCCTAGCCGCGTACGGGACCCCAAAAACCAAGCACCGCCTTCAAGGTTTCTAAGGACATAAATTTTTGATTTCACTCTTCACTACCTATCACTACCTATCACAGTTTTGAAGGCCATAAAATGCCAAGATGGCACAAAACCCCCCCAAATGACCCCATTTTGGAAAGTAGACACCTCAAGCTATTTGCTGAGAGGCATGTTGAGCCCATTGAATATTTTTTTTTTTTTGTCCCAAGTGATTGAATAATGACAAAAAGAAAAAAAAAAATAATTTACAAAAAGTTGTAAAGCAATAGCAATAAGTAGTGACAGGTACTCTTTTTTTGAAAAAAATTGGGGGGTTAGACCCTAGATCTTTCCTCTGCCCTCAAAGCATCTGACCACACCAAGATCGGTGTGATAAAATGCTTTCCCAATTTCCCAATGGCGCCGTAAAAGCAGTCTAGAGGCTAATTATCTGCTAGAATTGCTTTTACATGAAAGCCGGCCACTGGCTGAAAAGAATGATACCAAGATGATACCTAAACCCGCAGGCATCATTCTGGTATAAACATTCAAAGTCCAGCAACATACCAGTACGTTGCTGGTCCTTGTTGGACATGTAGGCTGTTGGCTGAACGAAAAAAAGAGATTGATCGGTGGGTATGCCCACCATTAGAATACCTCCCTTCATCCACCCACTTCTAATGATGGGCATATATGCCGAAGCATGGGGGCATCCTCCCGCAAAAAAGTTATGCCGCGTACACACGGTCAGACTTTTCCACGGGCAAGCCTTCGTCGGAATTTCGACCGTATATACGCGGCATTAGGAGCAAAATCGCTCCTCCGCCCCTGCTGCCCCCATGCTTTGGCATATATGCTCTTTTTTTTAACTGTGGTGGTGAAATCACCTCCTACAGCGTTGGAGTCACGGCTTTATGTATCGTGGGAGCAAACGCTGTTGCCTGTCAAGATAAATAAATCTGCGATGCAACTGAATGGCGTACCTGCTAAGCAAATGATGGTTAACATTAAAACAAAGTAACATTACAGTACAACAGTAAGACCATACCATACCTGCAAAGCAAATACCAAAACAAAACCTAGTAAAAAATAAAACATTTTTTTTAACGCAACCTGTGCCTAAAATATATATATGCCGAAGCATGGGGGCATCCTCCCGCAAAAAAGTTATGCCGCGTACACACGGTCGGACTTTTCCACGGGCAAGCCTCCGTCGGAATTTCGACCGTATATACGCGGCATTAGGAGCAAAATCGCTCCTCCGCCCCTGCTGCCCCCATGCTTCGGCATATATGCTCTTTTTTAAACTGTGGTGGTGAAATCACCTCCTACAGCGTTGGAGTCACGGCTTTATGTATCGTGGGAGCAAACGCTGTTGCTGTCAAGATAAATAGATCCGCGCTGCAACTGAATGGCGTACCTGAAAACAAAAAATTACATACCTGAAAAGCAAGCATGATAAAACATTGCAGAATAGAATACAGTAAAAAAGAGCAGAACAATAGAGAGAAAATAGAGAGAGAGAGAGAACAATAAAACGACAACTATTTTTGGTTTTTTTATTTTATATTTTTTTTGTGTTTTGTTTTTTACGTTTTTTTTTTCTTTTTTACACTTTTTTTTGTAACTTTAACAACTGTAATGGTTCGGGTCTCTCAAAATGTAATGGCATCTTGGGAGACCCTGTGTAAGTGTGTCCTAGTCTGTGAAATGCTGTACCCTACGCTAAAACTTCACTTTTGAGTGGTAGCGATCAAAACATTCACCAAGGCAAAGACCAGGTTTGTCAGGACAGAGTGGACAAAAAACACGGGTGTCACGCCTAAATCCGCGCTTGCTACAGACACGACATCTTTTTTGGGGGGTTCGTTGGGTAGGGGTACTCGGGAGGGCATACGGATAATGCCTCTCATGCAGCCGGCTTACTGCATTTGGTAGGGGATGGTGAGGTGCAGAACCGCCTGGATACAGGAGTTCTGTGACTATCTCATTCTGGAATTTTAGAAGAGATAACGTCCCGCCTGAAGCTCTGTATAGCATATGAGCATTCAGCAAAGCCAATTGGAATAAGGATAGAGACACTTTTTTGTACCAGCGTCTCACCTTACGGTCAATTAGATACGGCGCCATCAACTGGTCGTTGAGGTCCACCCCTCCCATATTTTTGTTATATTCGTGGACACAGAGGGGTTTCTCCACAACACCAGTCGCCGTACGAATTTGGACTGTCGTGTCTGCATGAAGGGAGGTAAGAAGGAAAACATTCTTATTGTCCCTCCACTTCATAGCGAGCAAGTTATTACACTTCACGCAGGCTCTCTCCCCCAGCCTAAGACGGGCATCTACAAGCCGCTGGGGAAAGCCCCGGCGATTAGGTCGCCCGGTGCCACATGCTCCAATCTGATGATCAAACAAGTGACTAAACAGTGGCACGCTCGTGTAATAATTGTCCACATACAAGTGGTACCCCTTTCCGAATAAGGGTGACACCAATTTCCACACTATCTTGCCAGCGCTCCCTATGTAATCCGGGCAGTTGACCGGCTCAACCTGACTATCTTTTCCCTCATAAACCATAAAGCTCCATACATAGCCTGTTGCCTTGTCACAGAACTTATAGAGCTTGACCCCGTATCTGGCACGCTTGCTGGGAAGGTACTGCTTGAAAGCCAAGTGGCCAGAAAATTTAATCAGGGACTCATCAACGCAGACAACTTGATCGGGAATAAACAAGGCTGCAAAACGTTCGTTGAAGTGGTTTATGAGGGGCCGAATTTTATAGAGCCGGTCGTACTCAGGGTCCCCACGAGGACAACAAAGTTCATTGTCGTTGAAGTGCATGAACCGCAAAATCTGCTTGTATCGTGTTCTGGGCATGGAGGCAGAGAACACGGGCATGTGGTCAATTGGGTGCGTGGACCAATAAGCACGCAATGACGGGAATTTATGTGTGCCCATGTTGAGGGAAAGGCCCAGAAAGGTCTTAAATTCGGAAACCGTAATTGGTTTCCAATCTTTGGCAATTTTAGGCAACTGGGGGTTAGCGGCGATGAATTGACCAGCATACAAATTACTCTGGTCCACAATAGATCTATAGAGATCTTCCGTGAAATACAGCGAATAATAATCGATTGGCATAAAATCAGCTGTTTCCACCTGAATACCGGGTTGGGCAGTGAATGGGGGAAGTACGGGTTCTGCAGAAGTGGTGGGGACCCAATCAGGATAGGCGAATTCTGCAGGAAGGGCACTATGGGCACGACGGGCCTGCCTTTGTCTTCTTGGTGGCAGCGGGACACTACTTGTGCTTGCCACCTCGCCAGCTTGAACTGCACTTATGGGACTCGCCACGTCACCACGTGATACTGCAGTGCTGGATGTATGCCCAGGCTGTACTAGGCCACTGGTGCTTGCCAATTCACCAGAAGGAATAGCGGCGCTAGTACAACTCTGCTCTATGATACGAGAGCCCTGCGGTTCTTGCTCCTCCTCAACAACCTCAGAAGATCGGGATCGGGTACGCCTGACCTTAGCAGGGACCTCAACTTCGTCGTCAGAGCTATCTGACGTGGGGCCGCTGACGTCACTGTCTTCTACGGGAAGATATTCTGAGCCTGAATCTGACAGATACGTGACCTCCTCTTCACTATCTGTCATGCTCAGAATCTCGTAGGCCTCTTTACTAGTGTACCTTCGTCTTGCCATTTTGGGCTCTAAATTTAGGGGTACACTAGTAAGATTCACAGGTAAAAAAAGCACCTGACTGTCACCAAATGTATCAAACGCTACCAAAAAAAATGTTAGCGATCGCAGGGATCAGGACTGTCTCTGCGAACGCTGCAGTTATGTGTGTTGTGTTTGGTAAGTGACAGTGATCGATCGATACTGCACTTGGGTGGGCTGGGCTGGGCTGGGCGGAGGGGCTAAACGCAGGTACTAGCAGGTATCTGGGCTGATCCTGCTAACACTGCGTTTTTGGAAACCCTAAACCGCTGGGGACGCTAGTATAGATCTGATCAGATACTATACCACTAAGGGAGGTGTATGCTTTGCGCGTGGGTGTTAGCGTTACTGGCACTAACCTAAAGCTGCCTGGGGCGACGCAGACCCTCTCTGGCGCTAAAACCTAATTGATATCACCCGCCGGGCGATCAGGGGGTTAAACCTTTATTGGGTTATATACGGCGGGTGCCCTGATGCTATAAAAAGCAAACTAACCAACCAGCGTCACCTGTAACCTTTATATGGTGATCACTGGTGAAAGGGTTAACTAGGGGCAATCAGGGGGTTAAAACCTTTATTAGGTTAAATATGGGGGTACCCGACGCTATATAAAAACCTGATGGGTTACCTAAATAACGAAATAACTCACTGGGTAACCAGTGTCACCAGTGACGCTTATACGGTGATCACTGGTGAAAGGGTTAACTCTAGGGGCAATCAGGGGGTTAAAATAATATATGGGGGTACCTGACGCTAATAAAAACCTGCGGCAAACCTAAAAATAATTAACTAGCTATCTAGGACACCAGCGACAAGAAAAAAGCGATCGGAAAAACGATCGCTTAGTGACGCTGGCGTTAGGGGGTGAAAGGGTTACCTGGGGGTGATCAAGGGGTTAAACCTTTATTAGGGGGGTTAGGGGGCTACCTTGGACTTAAATGGGCCTAATCCTAACTGCCCTGCAACTTTTTACAGTCACAAATGACACTGATTGCAGTGATCAGTAAAAAAAATTATCACTGCAAACGGTGCACTGTGATTGGGGGTACTGGGGGTGATCTGGGGGTGACTGGGGGGTGATTTGTGTGCCTACGTGTACTGGTGTCAGTGGGCTGTTGGTGCACTTACTGTGAGATGTCTTCACTCCTCGCGCCGGATCGAAAAGACCGACACGAGGAGAGATGACATCACTTCCTCTGCCTGTGTTTACATTACACAGGCAGGGGAAGCTCTCTCATTCGCCGGGAGCGATCGAGAGGGGGTGGCCAGAATCGAACGGCCGTCCCCTCATGCCGGATCGCTCCCGAACACTTAACCACCGCTCACTGTACAGAAGGGGGGTCCGATCGGACCCCCCAACTATACAAAGGCGATCACGTACATATACGTGATTCTGCCTGTCGGTGCCATTCTGCCGACGTATAATTACAGTGGGCGGTCGTTAAGTGGTTAATCACCATTACATTTTCCCAGGCCCTGGCAAGGGTATGGTCTTTTCTCTGCTCAGTACCAAAATTTTCCTTGTGCACATTAAGATCAGAAAACTCCAACGTAGGCTCAGGATCAGAAGACGGCTGTCCAGCTCTACTGGTTGTGGGGACTTCTTCAGGCTCCTCCAGCTCTCCTGCCATAACTGAGAAAGGATAACCCAGAGAGCCCTGAGAGGAGTCCCTTGAACCCACAATGTCAGTAGCGGCCAGGAGTTCTGGCTCTGCGACTGAGTCAGGTACTGCGACCGGGTCGGGACAATCCCACAGTTCCCAAAACTTAGGGAAGTCCCTACCAATGATAGCCTCATGCACCAAGTGGGGCACAAGTCCGACCGAATGGGTCACCGTACCTAAGCCAGTTTTAAACTGAACAGTGGCTATTGGATACTCCCGGATATCCCCATGTACACAAATCACAGCAACTTTTTTAGCATGAAAATTCACAGTTTCAACCATCTCAGCTGTAACCAAAGTAACTAGACTTCCAGAGTCCAGCAAGGCCGTAATAGGCTTATTATTAACAGTCATTTGACACATGTGTTTTCCCACATTTGGCACTGCAGCGCATGAAACTGCAGCAAACATAGACTGCCTTCTAATAGAGAGATCACACTGCATTGGTTCATCTGTCAATGGACAGTTTGCCGCAACATGTCCCAGTTCTTGACAACAAAAACACCTGATGTTTCCCCAGTTTGGTTTGCTGACAGGCAGTGGCTTCCCTTGTTTGGGACGCCAAAGTTCAGTCCTGGCACCAAAAATCCTCCCCCCTATTTCCTTGCCATGCTTACCACCCACTTCCCCTGGAACAGTCTTACTGGTTGGCTGGGGAGACTGTGGCTTTGGGTGGAAAGTCTGTGAAGCTGTAGGGGTGGTGACCGGGTTCTCTGCAGCAAAGTACCTCTCAACGAGCTCCACCAGGTTGTCTGCCGACTTGGGATCTCCTTGACTCACCCACCTTTGCAGGGAGGGGAATTGGCAATGACCTCAGGAATTGGTCCATGACCACACGCTCCACTATTTGTGGCGCAGACAGGGACTCCGGCTATAGCCATTTCCGCACCAGGTGGATTAGATAAAACATCTGCGATCTTGGGGGCCTCTCATCTTGGAAGAACCAGCTGTGGACTCGCTGAGCTTGAACAGCCAAGGTGACACTGAGTCGCGCCAGGATTTCCCGCTTGACCTTCTCATAGTCTCCCGTTTCTACTGACTCCAGATCATAGTAGGCCTTCTGCGATTCTCCAGAAAGCAAGGGGGCGATCATTCCTGCCCACTGGGTTTGAGGCCAACCTTCCCTCTCAGCGGTCCATTCAAATGTTAGAAGGAAGGCCTCTGGATCATCATCTGCAGTCATCTTAGAAAGAAAGCGACCCACATGGATGGCTGAGGGCTTGTCTCCAATATCATTCATTTTCGCAGGTGACCACTGTGCTAGCGTCTCCACAACCTCAGTAAGGGTTTTCCTATCCGCTTTTGCAGCAGTGGCAAGCTGTTAAAACAGCCTCTGCGATTGCTCCTATACAGCACCAATCTGTTGGCACAGCACCTTGGTTTGCTCCTGTGCGATAGTGTTTGCTTGCTTTTGTGCAGCGTTAGTTTGCTGTTGTGCAGCGTTGGATAACAGCATTTGTTTGAGGATTTCCTCCATGTTTATTCACTCTAGGTACTGGCCTTTTAAATAGTAACTTACTACAGCTGGTCACAGTCTCCACCATATGTAGCCTGGGGGGCAGGTAGCAGGTACAAAATCTCCCTGGGATGAGAAGGCACAGATACCAAGTCCATGGGATAAGTGAAAAAACAGTGTTGTTTATTGGTGCTATATACAAAGTCTATTGACAGGTGCTGTACAGTGTGCCTAAAAAAAACAGAACAAAAAAATAGCTAAACAAAACCCTAGCCGTGTCTCGGCTCTAACTATACGGTATATACAAGCCCTCACTACCAGGCTGAACAAGCCTACCGGTTGCCAGCTTCCACATCAACTGATTAACAGTTTTCACCAACCTTCTTGCTCTCACAGACCAGCGTTGTCTGTGTGTCCCAGGCAGAGCAAAGGCTGTCTGCTCAGGTGAGCTTTTAATTGACCTGGGAGAGAGGACCAACACCTGGACTGGACACTGGATCAGAGATCCCTAAATGTATAAGAGAGGAGCCTGGGAGATGTATAAACCCCGAACAGGACTTTTCCTGTCTCTCTCAGGGACGCTCTGCTACAATATATATATATATACAAGCCTGGATGTATATATATACTAAATACACTGCAGCTCACTGGATAATCTGCCTGCCTGCTCAATCTAAATGACACTCTCTCTCCTTTAACGAGTGGAGTCAAAAAAGAAAAAAAAAATAGCCCGCGACGTCCTCACCCAAGCCGATTCTTCAATCAGCTTAGGGTGTAGGGGCCATCATAAGGGAAACCGGCAGTGAAGCCTTGTGTTTCCTACTGAGCATGCACGCGTTGCGCTCCTCTTGGTGAATGGTCCAGTAGTCTTGTAATATGTCAGAAGGCTGCAGGGGAAGGAGGGGGCTGAACTTGCGGCTCAGTTTGCCACAGCGAATCTGACCGGAAGTGGGAGCTGGTACCTGTTAAAAACCAGGGGGGAAGGATGCAAACAAGCATAACTTCCCCTTTTGAGTGAAGTTTTACTTCAATCACAAACTTTATCACTGACCTGTGCATCTCACCGCTGAAACCACAAAGTAGTCCACATTGGACAACTCTGGGTTCACTTATACCTCAGAAATGTGAAAATCTATTATCAAGAGACTAATCATAGAGTTTTCTCTGCATACTTTGTTTAGAATGATTCCTGTATCACATATTATACATCTGCCAAAAATGTTTGGCTGAAAGAAACAAAGAATGGCACTTTACTGGCCTATTTGCATTTCTCTTTCTGGAAGCTGTGCTTTCTGTTAAAAGTCAGAAGTTCAGTTATTTGAAGTCCAGATGAGCCGAGAGCTTGACTTTGTTCTCATACATTTTATTTGATCTTCAGAAATGATATGAAATTGATTTTGTAAATCAATAGGTCAATTTTCTGAAACATTGTTTTGTTGGTTCAAATGCCCTCATAATGAAGATCAAGTTTTTGTCAAGGGCTTTTTTCTAAATTCCAATGGAAAGAGTCTTATGTTTCCATTCCTAACCTTATAGATTTTTTTTGTCTTTTGTGGGTAAATATTGCCAATCTCAGATGAAGGTGACTGCACTTAGTGTTACCAAAACACAGTAAGAATGCTTTATTTAAAGTATTTTGTTCCCATAGCAACCAAATGAGGACTTTAGTTCATCCGGTTCAAGTTATACTGTAAAATTGGATTTTCAGAAATTCTTTTAACCACTTGAGACCCGCGCTATAGACAAAAGACGTCTGCAGCGCGGCTCTCAAGTGCTGAATGGACGTCCATGGACGTCCTGCTGTTTCTCTCCCCCTGCGTGCCGCCGAGGGTGCGTGGCGGGGGAACAGCTGTGCCCGCCGTGGTCACGTGATGCCGATGCGCATGCCTGGCGGCCGCGATGTCCGCCAGGCACCCGCGATCGGCTGTGACAGAGGCAGGACGTGGATCTCTGTGTGTAAACACAGAGATCCATGTCCTGTCAGGGAGAGAGGAGACCGATGCTGTGTCCCTTGTACATAGGGACACAGATCGGTCACCTCCCCCTGTCAGTGCCCTTCCCCACACAGTAAGAATCACAAATAGGGAACATAGTTAACCCTTTCACTGCCAGTCACATTTATACAGTAATCAGTGCATTTTTATAGCACTGTTCGCTGTATAAATGTGAATGGTCCCAAAATAGTGTCAAAAGTGTCCGATATGTCCGCCGAAATATTGCAGGCCTGACAAAAATTGCAGATCGCCGCCATTACTAGTAAAAAAAAAAATATAATAAAAATGTCATAATTCTATCCCCTATTTTGTAGGCGCTATAACTTTTTCGCAAACCAATCACTATACGCGTATTGCAATTTTTTTTACCAAAAAAATATAGAAGAATACGTATCGGCCTAAACTGAGAAAAAAAATAGTTTTTTAAAAAAAATTGGGATATTATTATAACAAAAAGTAAAACAATATTGTGTTTTTTTTCAAAATTTTCTATCTTTTTTTTGTTTATAGCGCAAAAAATAAAAACCGCAGAGGTGATCAAATACCACCAAAAGAAAGCTCTATTTGTGGGGAAAAAATGATAAAAATATCATTTGGGTACAGCATTGTATGACCGCGCAATTGTCATTCAAAGTGCCTCAGCACTGAAAGCTAAAAATTGGTCCGGGCACGAAGGGGGTTTAGTGCCCAGTTGTCAAGTGGTTAAAAAGCCATTGCTTTGGCTCTGTCTGTATGGCAAGATATCACGATGAACAGAGACACTGGGATTTATTTACTAAGGTAGTAATGAATTGTAAAAGAAAATTGGAGAGAGCACCGCTCCCTCATAAGGTGATGTGATTTTAACGGGTGCGTTTTACTGTCGCTGAGGTAAGCACATCCACAAAGGGATTTATAAAGTTTAAGATTTATTACAAAAATTCAGATTAAAAATCAAGATACAATAATAACATTTGGTCATAATAATATCAGGGCGCAGTGTAAGCTGGTTGTTAAGGAGCGGGATGGGCCTAGCCGAGGACAGCTGAATAATAAAAAAAAAGTTCCGGTTTAAAAACAAAGAAAAAAAGGTCTGGTATGAATTTAGAGGGGAACCCCATGTGGTGGTGATCACAGCAGGGAGAGGTGTAAAAAAAAGGGGTGCTGGACACAGGAGGGAGAGCTATGGCTAGGCAGGTTCTGGGCATGGGAGGGAGAGCTGTAGATAAGGGGTGCTGGGCACAGGAGGTAGAGCTATGGATAAGGGGTGCTGGGCACAGAAGGGAGAGTTTTGGATAAGGGGCGCTGGGCACAGGAGGGAGTGCTGTGGATAATGGTGCTGGGCACAGAAGGGAGAGCTGTAAATAAGCGAGTGCAGGGCACAGGAGAGAGAGCTGTGAATAAAGGGGTGCTAGGCACAGGAGCAAGAGCTGTAAATAAGTTGTGCTGGGCACAAGAGGGGAGAGCAGAGAAGGGGCCATTAAATGATAAGTTCACCTTTTATTTCTTTTTTAATAAATGCACATCTTTTTGCAGGTAAAAATGTGCTTTTATTATTTTTTTATTAGGAGCTTGGAAAGCATTGCACCTACCAGGGTCAAAAAGGTCACTCTTGCAACTGGGCCCTGGCATTCTGCCACCGGCCCAGTTGCAGATGGTTTCTAGTAGGGATGAGGGATGAGCCGAACCTGCGAACGGACCGAAAGTTTGCGCAAACTTTAGAACCCTATTAAATTCTATGGGACTCGAACGTTCGAAATCAAAGTGCTAACTATGCAGGCTAATATGTTAGCTATTGTCCTAAAAAAGGGTTTGGGGACCCGGGTCCTGCCCCAGGGGACATGTATCAATGCAAAAAAAGTTTTAAAAACGGCCGTTTTTTCGGGAGCAGTGATTTTAATGATGCTTAAAGTGAAAAAAAGAAGTTAAATATTCCATTAAATATCGTACCAGGTGGGTGTCTATAGTATGCCTGTGAAGTGGCACGTGTTTCCCATGTTTAGAACTGTCCCTGCACAAAATGAAATTTCTAAAGGAAAAAAAGTCATTTAAAACTGCTTGCGGCTTTAATGTAATGTCTGGTCCCGGCAATATGGATGAAAATCATTGAGAAAAATGGCATGGGTACCCCCCCCCAGCCCATTTCCAGCCCTTTTGGGTCTTGTATGGATATTAACCACATCCCTACACAGCCATAGTCAAATGACGTCCACAGATGGGATCTCCCATCCTGGGTGGACGTCATATGACGTCCTGGCTTTGTAGGGGGATATCTGAATGATGCCTGCAGCTAGAGGCAGATATCCTTTTGAAGTGCCAGCGATTCTGTGCACCATAAGAATGATCATAGCAGCGGTTCCGCCGCTTGATCGTTCTTATAGGCGGCGGGAGGGGACATCCCCCCTCCCGCCGCCATCTGGTGCTTCTCCGGGCTCTCCCGTGCAATCGGGGACCCGGAGAGAATCTTCCGGCGCCGTTGGTGGGTCACGTGTCGGAGGCCCGGGCGCGATGTGATGACGTCACGCCCGGGTCCTCAAATGTAAACAAAGCCGCCATTGCGGCTAGTAAGTATGAGATCAGTGAAAAAAAATTCACTGATCTCATGCTTTCCAGCCTGGAGGAGAGATGTGGGGTCACACACATACCTATTACAAGGCATGTTTACATTCCTTGTAATAGGAATAAAAGTGATAAAAAAAAAAAAAAAAGTTAAATAATTGTAAAAAAAAAAAAATAAGTAAAAAAAATAAATAAATAATAATAAAAAAAATTAAAACGCCCCTGTCCCCGGTAGCTCGCGATCAGAAGTAAGTCGCCCACATATGTAAACGCTGTTCAAACCACATATGTGGGGTATCGCCGCGTGCGTTAGAGTGCGTGCAACAATTCTAGCACTAGACCTCCTCTGTAACTCTAACCTGGTAACCTGTAAAAAAAATTAAAGCGTCGCCTATGGAGATTTTTAAGTACCGAAGTTTGGCGCCATTCCATGAGTGTGCGCAATTTTAAAGCGTGACATGTTAGGTATCTATTTACTCGGCGTAACATCATCTTTCACATTTTCCCCAAAAATTGGGCTAACTTTACTGTTTTGTTATTTTTTAATTCATGAAACCATTTTAAAAAAAAAGGCATTTTAAAAATTATTGCGCAAATACCGTGCAAGAAAAAAAGTTGCAATGACCGTCATTTTATTCAATAGGGTGTCTGCTAAAAAAACATATATAATGTTTCGGGGTTCTGAGTAATTTTCTAGCAAAAGAATGATGATTTGTACATGTAGGAGAGAAGTGCTAGAATAGGCCCGGTATGGAAGTGGTATAAAAAGCCCTGTATTGAAGTGGTTAAGGTGAACTACGCACCCAAATTAAAAAAAGGCCCTAGATACTCTGAACAGCAGTATACAGGCGGTGCAAACAAGACAGGGACTGTAGGTTTGTTCTTAAGTAGAATATGTTTGTAATTTGGAACAGGTAAATTTTTTAAGTGTAGTTCCAGCCAAAAAATCTATTTTTATGCTTGTTGGAAAACATAGGGAAGGGTTATCACCCCTGTAACATTTGTTTTGCTGTCTGTGCACCTGTTCAGAACATTTCACCTCACTTTCCGTCCCAATGACAAATGTTTTTTGAAAATTTGGGTTTTTTATTGAAACAAGGATTGGTGATAAAGTATCAGTGGAGAGGAGACACCTTTTTCCCATATTAACACTTACAGGAGAGAATTTTCCTTCCTAGGGGTAGATTTCCTCTCACTTCCTGTTGTCTCCTTTCGTTTGCAAGTAGGAGTCGTTTGTAAGTTGGATGTTTGAAAGTAGGGGCCTGCCGTATATACTCTGCAGAAATTTGGCCTCTAGGTGTTGGTGTTGCCACAACACTGTAAGCCCTCACATTTACTCTTGGTGGGCGCTGGAACGCCTTGCTGTGAACTATTATATCAAGAATTGTAATTACATGCCATTGTTGAACAGTGGTAGGAAAAATTGGGCCTTTGGTGGTGGTGCTGGTGCCACAACACAGTAAGTCCTTACAGTTACTCTTGGTGGGCACAGGAATGGGCCCAGCTGTGAAATATTAGATCAAGGATTGTAATTACATGCCCCTGTTGAACAAGGGCAGAAAAATTGGGCCTTTGGTGGTGGTGGTGTTGCCACAACACTGTAAGCCCTCACAGTTACTCTTGGTGGGCGCAGGAATGGGCCCTGCTGTGAATTGTTAGATTAAGAATTGTAATTACATGCCCCTGTTGAACAGGGGCATAAAAATTGTGCCTTAGGCACTGGTGAAACAACACTGCAACTCCTCACAGATACTGTAGTTGGAGCCCTGCTGCAAAGTATTGCATCAAAAATTTTAATTACACGCCCCTGTTAAACAGGGGCAGAAAAATTGGGCCTTAGGCACTGGTGCTCGTGCCACAACACTGTAACCCCTCACAGATACTCTAGTTGGAGCACAGGAATGAGCCCTGCTGCAAAGTATTGCGTTAAAAATTGTAATTACACGTCCCTGTTAAACAGGGGCTGAAAAATTGGGCCTTAGGCACTGGTGCTGGTGCCACAACACTGCAACCCCTCACATATACTGTAGTTGGAGCGCAGCAATGAGCCCTGCTGCAAAGTATTGCATTAAAAATTGAAATTACACGTCCCTGTTAAACAGGGGCTGAAAAATTGGGCCTTAGCCACTGGTGGCGGTGCCCAGAAACAACAATTTTCTTACAAGCTAGCAGCATGATCATTGAGGAGGGAGAGGATAGTCACTCAGCATAACAGGATCGTCACTCTGCATCAGCATAGGCAGTCTTGAAGGGATCTGACTAGGGATGAGCTTCGTGTTCGAGTCGAACATACGTTCGACTCGAACATCGGCTGTTCGATCGTTCGACGAAGATCGAACGATTTGGGCCGTTCGCGCCAAATTCGAGTGACGCGAACGGCCCACAATGCACTACGCCATCGCAGTGTCATCCAGGCACTGTGATTGGCCAAGTATGCACTGTGACCCCGCATGCTTGGCCAATCACAGCGCCGGCAGCGAGGAGAGCAATGATTGGCCACAGGCAGGATGCCTGTGGCCAATTATTGCTGAGGGTGTTTAGTACACGCCCCACACTATAAAAGGCCGCCAGCACGGCAGCCTAGTGTAGTGTGTTCCGGAGCAGGGAAAGACAAGCATAGGCAGGGACAGTGACATTTATTTCTTTCTTGCTTAACCTGGATTCCTTTAGTTTAGGGAAAGAGAAGGATAGGTAGGGAGAGTGTCAGTGTGTTTTACTGTGCGAGTCCTTGTTTCTAGGGACAAAGAAGGAAAGTGAGGGGAATTCTCCTTGTGCTATAGTGTGCTTTAAAAAAACATTTTTTCTAGGGACAGAAAACTCTAGGTAGGGAGAGTGTCAGTTTCTTTCACTGTGCGAGTCCTTGTTTCTAGGGACAAAGAAGGAAAGTGAGGGGAATTCTCCTTGTGCTATAGTGTGCTTTAAAAAAACATTTTTTCTAGGGACAGAAAACTCTAGGTAGGGAGAGTGTCAGTTTCTTTCACTGTGCGAGTCCTTGTTTCTAGGGACAAAGAAGGAAAGTGAGGGGAATTCTCCTTGTGCTATAGTGTGCTTTAAAAAAACATTTTTTCTAGGGACAGAAAACTCTAGGTAGGGAGAGTGTCAGTTTCTTTCACTGTGCGAGTCCTTGTTTCTAGGGACAAAGAAGGAAAGTGAGGGGAATTCTCCTTGTGCTATAGTGTGCTTTAAAAAAACATTTTTTCTAGGGACAGAAAACTCTAGGTAGGGAGAGTGTCAGTTTCTTTCACTGTGCGAGTCCTTGTTTCTAGGGACAAAGAAGGAAAGTGAGGGGAATTCTCCTTGTGCTATAGTGTGCTTTAAAAAAACATTTTTTCTAGGGACAGAAAACTCTAGGTAGGGAGAGTGTCAGTTTCTTTCACTGTGCGAGTCCTTGTTTCTAGGGACAAAGAAGGAAAGTGAGGGGAATTCTCCTTGTGCTATAGTGTGCTTTAAAAAAACATTTTTTCTAGGGACAGAAAACTCTAGGTAGGGAGAGTGTCAGTTTCTTTCACTGTGCGAGTCCTTGTTTCTAGGGACAAAGAAGGAAAGTGAGGGGAATTCTCCTTGTGCTATAGTGTGCTTTAAAAAAACATTTTTTCTAGGGACAGAAAACTCTAGGTAGGGAGAGTGTCAGTTTCTTTCACTGTGCGAGTCCTTGTTTCTAGGGACAAAGAAGGAAAGTGAGGGGAATTCTCCTTGTGCTATAGTGTGCTTTAAAAAAACATTTTTTCTAGGGACAGAAAACTCTAGGTAGGGAGAGTGTCAGTTTCTTTCACTGTGCGAGTCCTTGTTTCTAGGGACAAAGAAGGAAAGTGAGGGGAATTCTCCTTGTGCTATAGTGTGCTTTAAAAAAACATTTTTTCTAGGGACAGAAAACTCTAGGTAGGGAGAGTGTCAGTTTCTTTCACTGTGCGAGTCCTTGTTTCTAGGGACAAAGAAGGAAAGTGAGGGGAATTCTCCTTGTGCTATAGTGTGCTTTAAAAAAACATTTTTTCTAGGGACAGAAAACTCTAGGTAGGGAGAGTGTCAGTTTCTTTCACTGTGCGAGTCCTTGTTTCTAGGGACAAAGAAGGAAAGTGAGGGGAATTCTCCTTGTGCTATAGTGTGCTTTAAAAAAACATTTTTTCTAGGGACAGAAAACTCTAGGTAGGGAGAGTGTCAGTTTCTTTCACTGTGCGAGTCCTTGTTTCTAGGGACAAAGAAGGAAAGTGAGGGGAATTCTCCTTGTGCTATAGTGTGCTTTAAAAAAACATTTTTTCTAGGGACAGAAAACTCTAGGTAGGGAGAGTGTCAGTTTCTTTCACTGTGCGAGTCCTTGTTTCTAGGGACAAAGAAGGAAAGTGAGGGGAATTCTCCTTGTGCTATAGTGTGCTTTAAAAAAACATTTTTTCTAGGGACAGAAAACTCTAGGTAGGGAGAGTGTCAGTTTCTTTCACTGTGCGAGTCCTTGTTTCTAGGGACAAAGAAGGAAAGTGAGGGGAATTCTCCTTGTGCTATAGTGTGCTTTAAAAAAACATTTTTTCTAGGGACAGAAAACTCTAGGTAGGGAGAGTGTCAGTTTCTTTCACTGTGCGAGTCCTTGTTTCTAGGGACAAAGAAGGAAAGTGAGGGGAATTCTCCTTGTGCTATAGTGTGCTTTAAAAAAACATTTTTTCTAGGGACAGAAAACTCTAGGTAGGGAGAGTGTCAGTTTCTTTCACTGTGCGAGTCCTTGTTTCTAGGGACAAAGAAGGAAAGTGAGGGGAATTCTCCTTGTGCTATAGTGTGCTTTAAAAAAACATTTTTTCTAGGGACAGAAAACTCTAGGTAGGGAGAGTGTCAGTTTCTTTCACTGTGCGAGTCCTTGTTTCTAGGGACAAAGAAGGAAAGTGAGGGGAATTCTCCTTGTGCTATAGTGTGCTTTAAAAAAACATTTTTTCTAGGGACAGAAAACTCTAGGTAGGGAGAGTGTCAGTTTCTTTCACTGTGCGAGTCCTTGTTTCTAGGGACAAAGAAGGAAAGTGAGGGGAATTCTCCTTGTGCTATAGTGTGCTTTAAAAAAACATTTTTTCTAGGGACAGAAAACTCTAGGTAGGGAGAGTGTCAGTTTCTTTCACTGTGCGAGTCCTTGTTTCTAGGGACAATGAAGGAAAGTGAGGGGAATTCTCCTTGTGCTATAGTGTGCTTTAAAAAAACATTTTTTCTAGGGACAGAAAACTCTAGGTAGGGAGAGTGTCAGTTTCTTTCACTGTGCGAGTCCTTGTTTCTAGGGACAAAGAAGGAAAGTGAGGGGAATTCTCCTTGTGCTATAGTGTGCTTTAAAAAAACATTTTTTCTAGGGACAGAAAACTCTAGGTAGGGAGAGTGTCAGTTTCTTTCACTGTGCGAGTCCTTGTTTCTAGGGACAAAGAAGGAAAGTGAGGGGAATTCTCCTTGTGCTATAGTGTGCTTTAAAAAAACATTTTTTCTAGGGACAGAAAACTCTAGGTAGGGAGAGTGTCAGTTTCTTTCACTGTGCGAGTCCTTGTTTCTAGGGACAAAGAAGGAAAGTGAGGGGAATTCTCCTTGTGCTATAGTGTGCTTTAAAAAAACATTTTTTCTAGGGACAGAAAACTCTAGGTAGGGAGAGTGTCAGTTTCTTTCACTGTGCGAGTCCTTGTTTCTAGGGACAAAGAAGGAAAGTGAGGGGAATTCTCCTTGTGCTATAGTGTGCTTTAAAAAAACATTTTTTCTAGGGACAGAAAACTCTAGGTAGGGAGAGTGTCAGTTTCTTTCACTGTGCGAGTCCTTGTTTCTAGGGACAAAGAAGGAAAGTGAGGGGAATTCTCCTTGTGCTATAGTGTGCTTTAAAAAAACATTTTTTCTAGGGACAGAAAACTCTAGGTAGGGAGAGTGTCAGTTTCTTTCACTGTGCGAGTCCTTGTTTCTAGGGACAAAGAAGGAAAGTGAGGGGAATTCTCCTTGTGCTATAGTGTGCTTTAAAAAAACATTTTTTCTAGGGACAGAAAACTCTAGGTAGGGAGAGTGTCAGTTTCTTTCACTGTGCGAGTCCTTGTTTCTAGGGACAAAGAAGGAAAGTGAGGGGAATTCTCCTTGTGCTATAGTGTGCTTTAAAAAAACATTTTTTCTAGGGACAGAAAACTCTAGGTAGGGAGAGTGTCAGTTTCTTTCACTGTGCGAGTCCTTGTTTCTAGGGACAAAGAAGGAAAGTGAGGGGAATTCTCCTTGTGCTATAGTGTGCTTTAAAAAAACATTTTTTCTAGGGACAGAAAACTCTAGGTAGGGAGAGTGTCAGTTTCTTTCACTGTGCGAGTCCTTGTTTCTAGGGACAAAGAAGGAAAGTGAGGGGAATTCTCCTTGTGCTATAGTGTGCTTTAAAAAAACATTTTTTCTAGGGACAGAAAACTCTAGGTAGGGAGAGTGTCAGTTTCTTTCACTGTGCGAGTCCTTGTTTCTAGGGACAAAGAAGGAAAGTGAGGGGAATTCTCCTTGTGCTATAGTGTGCTTTAAAAAAACATTTTTTCTAGGGACAGAAAACTCTAGGTAGGGAGAGTGTCAGTTTCTTTCACTGTGCGAGTCCTTGTTTCTAGGGACAAAGAAGGAAAGTGAGGGGAATTCTCCTTGTGCTATAGTGTGCTTTAAAAAAACATTTTTTCTAGGGACAGAAAACTCTAGGTAGGGAGAGTGTCAGTTTCTTTCACTGTGCGAGTCCTTGTTTCTAGGGACAAAGAAGGAAAGTGAGGGGAATTCTCCTTGTGCTATAGTGTGCTTTAAAAAAACATTTTTTCTAGGGACAGAAAACTCTAGGTAGGGAGAGTGTCAGTTTCTTTCACTGTGCGAGTCCTTGTTTCTAGGGACAAAGAAGGAAAGTGAGGGGAATTCTCCTTGTGCTATAGTGTGCTTTAAAAAAACATTTTTTCTAGGGACAGAAAACTCTAGGTAGGGAGAGTGTCAGTTTCTTTCACTGTGCGAGTCCTTGTTTCTAGGGACAAAGAAGGAAAGTGAGGGGAATTCTCCTTGTGCTATAGTGTGCTTTAAAAAAACATTTTTTCTAGGGACAGAAAACTCTAGGTAGGGAGAGTGTCAGTTTCTTTCACTGTGCGAGTCCTTGTTTCTAGGGACAAAGAAGGAAAGTGAGGGGAATTCTTCTTGTGCTATAGTGTGCTTTAAAAAAACATTTTTTCTAGGGACAGAAAACTCTAGGTAGGGAGAGTGTCAGTTTCTTTCACTGTGCGAGTCCTTGTTTCTAGGGACAAAGAAGGAAAGTGAGGGGAATTCTCCTTGTGCTATAGTGTGCTTTAAAAAAACATTTTCTCTAGGGACAGAAAACTCTAGGTAGGGAGAGTGTCAGTTTCTTTCACTGTGCGAGTCCTTGTTTCTAGGGACAAAGAAGGAAAGTGAGGGGAATTCTCCTTGTGCTATAGTGTGCTTTAAAAAAACATTTTTCCTAGGGACAGAAAACTCTTGGTAGGGAGAGTGTCAGTTTCTTTCACTGTGCGAGTCCTTGTTTCTAGGGACAAAGAAGGAAAGTGAGGGGAATTCTCCTTGTGCTATAGTGTGCTTTAAAAAAACATTTTTCCTAGGGACAGAAAACTCTAGGTAGGGAGAGTGTCAGTTTCTTTCACTGTGCGAGTCCTTGTTTCTAGGGACAAAGAAGGAAAGTGAGGGGAATTCTCCTTGTGCTATAGTGTGCTTTAAAAAAACATTTTTTCTAGGGACAGAAAACTCTAGGTAGGGAGAGTGTCAGTTTCTTTCACTGTGCGAGTCCTTGTTTCTAGGGACAAAGAAGGAAAGTGAGGGGAATTCTCCTTGTGCTATAGTGTGCTTTAAAAAAACATTTTTTCTAGGGACAGAAAACTCTAGGTAGGGAGAGTGTCAGTTTCTTTCACTGTGCGAGTCCTTGTTTCTAGGGACAAAGAAGGAAAGTGAGGGGAATTCTCCTTGTGCTATAGTGTGCTTTAAAAAAACATTTTTTCTAGGGACAGAAAACTCTAGGTAGGGAGAGTGTCAGTTTCTTTCACTGTGCGAGTCCTTGTTTCTAGGGACAAAGAAGGAAAGTGAGGGGAATTCTCCTTGTGCTATAGTGTGCTTTAAAAAAACATTTTTTCTAGGGACAGAAAACTCTAGGTAGGGAGAGTGTCAGTTTCTTTCACTGTGCGAGTCCTTGTTTCTAGGGACAAAGAAGGAAAGTGAGGGGAATTCTCCTTGTGCTATAGTGTGCTTTAAAAAAACATTTTTTCTAGGGACAGAAAACTCTAGGTAGGGAGAGTGTCAGTTTCTTTCACTGTGCGAGTCCTTGTTTCTAGGGACAAAGAAGGAAAGTGAGGGGAATTCTCCTTGTGCTATAGTGTGCTTTAAAAATCATTTTTTCTAGGGACAGAAAACTCTAGGTAGGGAGAGTGTCAGTTTCTTTCACTGTGCGAGTCCTTGTTTCTAGGGACAAAGAAGGAAAGTGAGGGGAATTCTCCTTGTGCTATAGTGTGCTTTAAAAAAACATTTTTTCTAGGGACAGAAAACTCTAGGTAGGGAGAGTGTCAGTTTCTTTCACTGTGCGAGTCCTTGTTTCTAGGGACAAAGAAGGAAAGTGAGGGGAATTCTCCTTGTGCTATAGTGTGCTTTAAAAAAACATTTTTCCTAGGGACAGAAAACTCTAGGTAGGGAGAGTGTCAGTTTCTTTCACTGTGCGAGTCCTTGTTTCTAGGGACAAAGAAGGAAAGTGAGGGGAATTCTCCTTGTGCTATAGTGTGCTTTAAAAAAACATTTTTCCTAGGGACAGAAAACTCTAGGTAGGGAGAGTGTCAGTTTCTTTCACTGTGCGAGTCCTTGTTTCTAGGGACAAAGAAGGAAAGTGAGGGGAATTCTCCTTGTGCTATAGTGTGCTTTAAAAAAACATTTTTCCTAGGGACAGAAAACTCTAGGTAGGGAGAGTGTCAGTTTCTTTCACTGTGCGAGTCCTTGTTTCTAGGGACAAAGAAGGAAAGTGAGGGGAATTCTCCTTGTGCTATAGTGTGCTTTAAAAAAACATTTTTTCTAGGGACAGAAAACTCTAGGTAGGGAGAGTGTCAGTTTCTTTCACTGTGCGAGTCCTTGTTTCTAGGGACAAAGAAGGAAAGTGAGGGGAATTCTCCTTGTGCTATAGTGTGCTTTAAAAAAACATTTTTTCTAGGGACAGAAAACTCTAGGTAGGGAGAGTGTCAGTTTCTCTCACTGTGCGAGTCCTTGTTTCTAGGGACAAAGAAGGAAAGTGAGGGGAATTCTCCTTGTGCTATAGTGTGCTTTAAAAAAACATTTTTTCTAGGGACAGAAAACTCTAGGTAGGGAGAGTGTCAGTTTCTTTCACTGTGCGAGTCCTTGTTTCTAGGGACAAAGAAGGAAAGTGAGGGGAATTCTCCTTGTGCTATAGTGTGCTTTAAAAAAACATTTTTTCTAGGGACAGAAAACTCTAGGTAGGGAGAGTGTCAGTTTCTTTCACTGTGCGAGTCCTTGTTTCTAGGGACAAAGAAGGAAAGTGAGGGGAATTCTCCTTGTGCTATAGTGTGCTTTAAAAAAACATTTTTTCTAGGGACAGAAAACTCTAGGTAGGGAGAGTGTCAGTTTCTTTCACTGTGCGAGTCCTTGTTTCTAGGGACAAAGAAGGAAAGTGAGGGGAATTCTCCTTGTGCTATAGTGTGCTTTAAAAAAACATTTTTTCTAGGGACAGAAAACTCTAGGTAGGGAGAGTGTCAGTTTCTTTCACTGTGCGAGTCCTTGTTTCTAGGGACAAAGAAGGAAAGTGAGGGGAATTCTCCTTGTGCTATAGTGTGCTTTAAAAAAACATTTTTTCTAGGGACAGAAAACTCTAGGTAGGGAGAGTGTCAGTTTCTTTCACTGTGCGAGTCCTTGTTTCTAGGGACAAAGAAGGAAAGTGAGGGGAATTCTCCTTGTGCTATAGTGTGCTTTAAAAAAACATTTTTTCTAGGGACAGAAAACTCTAGGTAGGGAGAGTGTCAGTTTCTTTCACTGTGCGAGTCCTTGTTTCTAGGGACAAAGAAGGAAAGTGAGGGGAATTCTCCTTGTGCTATAGTGTGCTTTAAAAAAACATTTTTTCTAGGGACAGAAAACTCTAGGTAGGGAGAGTGTCAGTTTCTTTCACTGTGCGAGTCCTTGTTTCTAGGGACAAAGAAGGAAAGTGAGGGGAATTCTCCTTGTGCTATAGTGTGCTTTAAAAAAACATTTTTTCTAGGGACAGAAAACTCTAGGTAGGGAGAGTGTCAGTTTCTTTCACTGTGCGAGTCCTTGTTTCTAGGGACAAAGAAGGAAAGTGAGGGGAATTCTCCTTGTGCTATAGTGTGCTTTAAAAAAACATTTTTTCTAGGGACAGAAAACTCTAGGTAGGGAGAGTGTCAGTTTCTTTCACTGTGCGAGTCCTTGTTTCTAGGGACAAAGAAGGAAAGTGAGGGGAATTCTCCTTGTGCTATAGTGTGCTTTAAAAAAACATTTTTTCTAGGGACAGAAAACTCTAGGTAGGGAGAGTGTCAGTTTCTTTCACTGTGCGAGTCCTTGTTTCTAGGGACAAAGAAGGAAAGTGAGGGGAATTCTCCTTGTGCTATAGTGTGCTTTAAAAAAACATTTTTCCTAGGGACAGAAAACTCTAGGTAGGGAGAGTGTCAGTTTCTTTCACTGTGCGAGTCCTTGTTTCTAGGGACAAAGAAGGAAAGTGAGGGGAATTCTCCTTGTGCTATAGTGTGCTTTAAAAAAACATTTTTTCTAGGGACAGAAAACTCTAGGTAGGGAGAGTGTCAGTTTCTTTCACTGTGCGAGTCCTTGTTTCTAGGGACAAAGAAGGAAAGTGAGGGGAATTCTCCTTGTGCTATAGTGTGCTTTAAAAAAAATTTTTTTCTAGGGACAGAAAACTCTAGGTAGGGAGAGTGTCAGTTTCTCTCACTGTGCGAGTCCTTGTTTCTAGGGACAAAGAAGGAAAGTGAGGGGAATTCTCCTTGTGCTATAGTGTGCTTTAAAAAAAATTTTTTTCTAGGGACAGAAAACTCTAGGTAGGGAGAGTGTCAGTTTCTTTCACTGTGCGAGTCCTTGTTTCTAGGGACAAAGAAGGAAAGTGAGGGGAATTCTCCTTGTGCTATAGTGTGCTTTAAAAAAACATTTTTTCTAGGGACAGAAAACTCTAGGTAGGGAGAGTGTCAGTTTCTTTCACTGTGCGAGTCCTTGTTTCTAGGGACAAAGAAGGAAAGTGAGGGGAATTCTCCTTGTGCTATAGTGTGCTTTAAAAAAACATTTTTTCTAGGGACAGAAAACTCTAGGTAGGGAGAGTGTCAGTTTCTTTCACTGTGCGAGTCCTTGTTTCTAGGGACAAAGAAGGAAAGTGAGGGGAATTCTCCTTGTGCTATAGTGTGCTTTAAAAAAACATTTTTTCTAGGGACAGAAAACTCTAGGTAGGGAGAGTGTCAGTTTCTTTCACTGTGCGAGTCCTTGTTTCTAGGGACAAAGAAGGAAAGTGAGGGGAATTCTCCTTGTGCTATAGTGTGCTTTAAAAAAACATTTTTTCTAGGGACAGAAAACTCTAGGTAGGGAGAGTGTCAGTTTCTTTCACTGTGCGAGTCCTTGTTTCTAGGGACAAAGAAGGAAAGTGAGGGGAATTCTCCTTGTGCTATAGTGTGCTTTAAAAAAACATTTTTTCTAGGGACAGAAAACTCTAGGTAGGGAGAGTGTCAGTTTCTTTCACTGTGCGAGTCCTTGTTTCTAGGGACAAAGAAGGAAAGTGAGGGGAATTCTCCTTGTGCTATAGTGTGCTTTAAAAAAACATTTTTTCTAGGGACAGAAAACTCTAGGTAGGGAGAGTGTCAGTTTCTTTCACTGTGCGAGTCCTTGTTTCTAGGGACAAAGAAGGAAAGTGAGGGGAATTCTCCTTGTGCTATAGTGTGCTTTAAAAAAACATTTTTTCTAGGGACAGAAAACTCTAGGTAGGGAGAGTGTCAGTTTCTTTCACTGTGCGAGTCCTTGTTTCTAGGGTCAAAGAAGGAAAGTGAGGGGAATTCTCCTTGTGCTATAGTGTGCTTTAAAAAAACATTTTTTCTAGGGACAGAAAACTCTAGGTAGGGAGAGTGTCAGTTTCTTTCACTGTGCGAGTCCTTGTTTCTAGGGACAAAGAAGGAAAGTGAGGGGAATTCTCCTTGTGCTATAGTGTGCTTTAAAAAAACATTTTTTCTAGGGACAGAAAACTCTAGGTAGGGAGAGTGTCAGTTTCTTTCACTGTGCGAGTCCTTGTTTCTAGGGACAAAGAAGGAAAGTGAGGGGAATTCTCCTTGTGCTATAGTGTGCTTTAAAAAAACATTTTTTCTAGGGACAGAAAACTCTAGGTAGGGAGAGTGTCAGTTTCTTTCACTGTGCGAGTCCTTGTTTCTAGGGACAAAGAAGGAAAGTGAGGGGAATTCTCCTTGTGCTATAGTGTGCTTTAAAAAAACATTTTTTCTAGGGACAGAAAACTCTAGGTAGGGAGAGTGTCAGTTTCTTTCACTGTGCGAGTCCTTGTTTCTAGGGACAAAGAAGGAAAGTGAGGGGAATTCTCCTTGTGCTATAGTGTGCTTTAAAAAAACATTTTTTCTAGGGACAGAAAACTCTAGGTAGGGAGAGTGTCAGTTTCTTTCACTGTGCGAGTCCTTGTTTCTAGGGACAAAGAAGGAAAGTGAGGGGAATTCTCCTTGTGCTATAGTGTGCTTTAAAAAAACATTTTTTCTAGGGACAGAAAACTCTAGGTAGGGAGAGTGTCAGTTTCTTTCACTGTGCGAGTCCTTGTTTCTAGGGACAAAGAAGGAAAGTGAGGGGAATTCTCCTTGTGCTATAGTGTGCTTTAAAAAAACATTTTTTCTAGGGACAGAAAACTCTAGGTAGGGAGAGTGTCAGTTTCTTTCACTGTGCGAGTCCTTGTTTCTAGGGACAAAGAAGGAAAGTGAGGGGAATTCTCCTTGTGCTATAGTGTGCTTTAAAAAAACATTTTTTCTAGGGACAGAAAACTCTAGGTAGGGAGAGTGTCAGTTTCTTTCACTGTGCGAGTCCTTGTTTCTAGGGACAAAGAAGGAAAGTGAGGGGAATTCTCCTTGTGCTATAGTGTGCTAAAGCATTCCTCATCAACCATCTTTGAAATCCTTGTTTTTTGGACAGTCAGGGAAATTGTCGTTGTGCTATTCTGTGCAAAAGCAATCATCCTCAACCATATTTAGAAATCCTTAAGTAAAGGGACAGAGAAGGACACCTGAAGGTAGCCCTTATTGCTTTTTTCCCATCTCCCTGCAGGCCATCTATTAGAATGTCTGGAAGGCAAACAAGGAGAGGCAGACAGTCAGGAGGCAATACAAGAGGGCAAGCAGGCTCTGTGTCTGGGGGCAACAGTGCTGGTCGTGGACGAGGTGCATTGTCATCAGCACATGGCCATGGGACACGCTTGTCCTTCTTTTTGGCAGCTGGACATGTTGAGCCACATCATGCCGAAGACTTGGTAGAGTGGATGACCAAGCCCTCCTCCTCCTCCTCATCCTCTCTCACCCAGGCTCAGGGTACTGGCAAAGCAGCTGCCAAAGCGTCCTCTTCCCTGGTATCAATGTCAGACTCATCATCAGTCACTCCTTCCCTAGACCCACCATGTCCTCCTCCTGAGGAGTCCCCCGAACTGTTTGAGCACAGTGTTGGGTACATGCTCCAGGAGGATGCCCAGCGTTTCGAAGGGTCTGATGATGAAACCCAGCTACAGGAAGGCAGTAGCGTGAGAGCAGACAGAGGGGATGCTCAAGAAGGACACCAATCTGGCAGTCATGTTCCAGCAGCTGCAGCATACTGCCAGATTGGCTCCAGTGATGAGGAGGGAGGGGATGATGAGGTCACTGACTCCACGTGGGTGCCTAATAGGAGAGAGGAGGAGGAGGAGGATGAGGAGGAGGCACATCTCCAACGAGGCAGGATGCCCTTTGGTGGCCAGCGTAAGGGCAGTACACCGACGGAATCACACCGCAGAGCTCCGCCTGTGCAGGGCGCTGCCTCTGCCCGTCATTCAAAAAGTTCCTTGGTGTGGGACTTTTTTGAGGCTAGTGCATCAGATCGCACAGCTGCTGTTTGCAACATATGTCTCAAGCGTATATCGCGTGGCCAAAACATCAGCCGCTTGGGTACCACATGCCTGACCAGACATATGTTGACCTGCCATGCAGCTCGTTGGCAAGCCTACCTCAAAGACCCACACCAAAGAACAAAGCGGACCTCTCCTTGCACCGCATCAGCTGGGATCTCCAACCCCACTATAACTTCAGTCCTCTCTGAAACATGCACTGAGAGGAATGAAGGTGTAGAATTAGGTGTGTCACAGCCAAGTACTTGCGGCCACTCTGCTAGCAGTACACCGACGTCCGATTCTAGCAGGCAAATTTCCCTGCCCCAGCTGCTGGACCGTCGAAAGAAGTTCACTCCCAGCCATCCACATGCCCAGCGGTTGAATGCTAGCTTGGCTAAATTGCTAGCGCTTCAACTGCTGCCTTTTCAGTTGGTAGACTCGGCCCCCTTCCGTGAGTTTGTGCAATGTGCGGTTCCTCAGTGGCAGGTTCCCAAACGCCACTTTTTCTCACGGAAGGCTATTCCGGCTCTCTACCGGCATGTGGAAGGCAATGTCTTGGCCTCGCTGGACAGGGCGGTCAGCGGTAAGGTGCATATTACCGCTGACTCATGGTCCAGCAGGCATGGACAGGGACGTTACCTTTCTTTCACGGCCCATTGGGTCACTCTTTTGGCAGCTGGGAAGGATGCAGGACAAGGTGCAGTAGTGTTGGAGGTTGTTCCACCGCCACGCCTCCAAAATGCTACTACTGGTTGTGACACACCTCTCTCCTCCACCCCCTCCTCTTCTTCTTCCTCCATGGCCTCTTCCTGTGGTTTGTCCTATGAACCAGCGGTGCTCCGTAGCCGTTCACGGGGCTACGCAAGTACGCAGGCAAAAAGATGCCATGCCGTGCTTGCGCTGGTGTGTTTGGGGGACAGAAGCCACACTGGGGCAGAGGTCCTGTCTGCTCTGCAGGGCCAGGCCGAGAGGTGGTTGACGCCACGCCAGCTTAAGCCAGGAATGGTGGTTTGCGACAATGGCACCAACCTCCTCTCCGCCCTCCGACAGGGACAACTGACCCATGTGCCCTGTGTGGCTCACGTCCTTAACCTGGTGGTGCAGCAGTTCTTGGGCAGGTACCCGGGCTTACAGGATGTCCTGAGGCAGGCCAGGAAAGTCTGTGTGCATTTCCGCAGATCTTATAATGCCAGTGCTCGCCTGGCTGAGCTGCAAAAGGAGTTGAACCTGCCCAAGAACCGCCTTATATGTGACATGCCCACCAGGTGGAACTCAATGTTGGCCATGCTGCAGTGGCTGCACACGCAGCAGAGGGCCATCAATGAGTACCTGTGCGACTACGGCACCAGGACAGGGTCAGGGGAGCTTGGTTTTTTTTCTCCACGCCAGTGGGGCATGATCAGGGATGCATGCACTGTCCTGGCACCATTTGAGGAGGCCACGAGGATGGTGAGCAGTGACAGTGCATGCATCAGTGACATTGTACCTCTTGTCCACCTGTTGGAGCACACGCTGCATGGAATAATGGACAGGGCACTTGAGGCAGAACAGAGGCAGGAAGAGGAGGACTTCCTTGCCTCTCAAGGCCCCCTTTACCCAGACAGTGTTCCTTCTGTCCCACCCATCGCACAGGAAGAGGAGGAGGAGGAGGAGGAGGATTGTGTCAGCATGGAGGTGGAGGCTGGCACTCAGCATCATCAGCAGCAGTCTTTTAGGGATGATTTACAGTCCCAAGAAACCAGTGGACTTGTACGTGGCTGGGAGGAGGTGGCTGCGGATCATGTCGTCCTTAGTGACCCAGAGGACTCCGGAGCGAATGCCTCAGCAAACCTACGCTGCATGGCCTCCCTGATCCTGCAAAGTCTGCGGAAGGATCCTCGTATTCTTCGGATCAAGGAGAGGGACCATTACTGGCTGGCCACTCTCCTTGATCCACGGTACAAGGGTAAGGTTGCGGACCTTATGTTACCTTCGCAGAGGGAGCAGAGGATGAGACAACTCCGGGAGGCCTTGCAGAAAGGTTTGTGCAACGCGTTCCCAGAGACTGGGAGGTTACAAACTCCTGGTCCTGGACAACGAGTTGCTGAGGCTTCGGCCAGTCAAAGAAGGAGCGGTGGGGAAGGTGGCCGTCTGACCGATGCGTTCAGACAATTCTTTAGTCCGCAGCCCCAAAGTATGATCGGTTCCAGCAACCATCGCCAGCGTCTGATAAACATGGTGCAGGAATATCGAGGGGCAAGGTCAGACTTGGACACCTTCCCCACCGAAAATCCTCTGGCTTACTGGGTCTTGAGGATGGATCACTGGCCAGAGCTTGCACAGTATGCAATTGAGCTACTGGCCTGTCCTGCATCCAGCGTTCTTTCGGAACGCACATTCAGTGCTGCTGGAGGATTTGTCACGGATCACAGGGTGCGCCTGTCCACCGACTCGGTTGATCGACTGACTTTCATCAAGATGAACCAGTCTTGGATCACCACCAGCTACCACACACCTGATGCTGATATAACAGACTAATTGATTTTAACATGTCACATCCCTTCAAGACTGATGCTGATGCTGAGTGCCTGTGCTGTTATGTTGACTGGCTATCCTCCTCCTCCGAGTCCTCAATGATACGATTGATGATGATAGCTTGGAAGATCATTTTTGTTTATGGGTGCCGCCACCAGTGGCTAAGGCCCAATTTTTCAGCCCCTGTTTTACAGGGGCGTGTAATTACAATTTTTTTAGCAATAATTTGCCATAGGGCTCATTTCTGTGCTCCAAGTACAGTATCTGTGAGGGGTTGGAGTGTTGTGGCACCAGTGCCTAAGGCCCAATTTTTCAGCCCCTGTTTAAAAGGGGCGTGTCATTACAATTTTTGAAGCAATACTTTGCAACAGGGCTCATTGCTGTGCTCCAAGTACAGTACCTGTGAGGGGTTGTAGTGTTGTGCCACCAGTGCCTAAGGCCCAATTTTTCAGCCCCTGTTTAACAGGGGCGTGTCATTACAATTTTTGAAGCAATACTTTGCAACAGGGCTCATTGCTGTGCTCCAAGTACAGTATCTGTGAGGGGTTGTAGTGTTGTGCCACCAGTGCCTAAGGCCCAATTTTTCAGCCCCTGTTTAACAGGGGCGTGTCATTACAATTTTTGAAGCAATACTTTGCAACAGGGCTCATTGCTGTGCTCCAAGTACAGTATCTGTGAGGGGTTGTAGTGTTGTGCCACCAGTGCCTAAGGCCCAATTTTTCAGCCCCTGTTCAACAGGGGCATGCAATTACAATTCTTGATCTAATAATTCACAGCAGGGCCCATTGCTGCACCCACCAAGAGTAACTGTCAGGGCTTACAGTGTTGTGGCACCAGCACCACCATCAAAGGCCCAATTTTTACTACCACTGTTCAACAATTATATGTAATTAAAATTCCTGATATAATAGTTGACAGCAGGGCGTTCCAGCACCAACCAAGAGTAACTGTGAGTGCTTACAGTGTTGTGCCAACACCAACAACTAAGGGGCCTATTTCTGCAGAGTATATACGGCAGGTCCCTACTTTCAAACATCCAACTTACAAACGACTCCTACTTGCAAACGCAAGAAGACAACAGGAAGTGAGAGGAAATCTACCACTAGGAAGGAAAATTCTCTCCTGTAAGAATAAATATGGGAGAAAGGTGTCTCCTCTGTACTGATGCTTTATCACCAATCCTTGTTTCAAGAAAAACACCACATTTCAAAAACAGTTGTCATTGGGACGGAAAGTGAGGTGAAATGTTCTGAACAGGGGCACAGACAGCAAAACAAATGTTACAGGGGTGATAACCCTTACCTATGTTTTCCAAAAAGTTTAAAAATAGATTTTTGGGCTGGAGCTACACTTCAACAATGTACCTGTTCAAAATTACAAACACATTCTACATAAGAACAAACCTACAGTCCCTGTCTTGTATGCACCGCCTGTATACGGCTGTTCAGAGTATATAGGGCCTTTTTTATTTTATGTGCGGGGTTCCCCTTAATATCCATACAAGACCCAAAGGGGCTGGTAATGGGCTGGGGTAGGGGGGGGGTCATGGGGTAGCTATGCCATTTTTCTTAAAGATTTTCATCCATATTACCGGGACCAGACATTACATTAAAGCCGCAAGCAGTTTTAAATGGCTTTTTTTTCCTTTAGAAGTGTCATTTTGTGCAGGGACAGTTCTAAACACGGGAAACACGTGGCACTTCACAGGCATACTTTAGACACCCCCCAGGTACGATATTTAAAGGAATATTTGACTTTTTTTTTTTCACTTTATGCATCATTAAAATGACTGCTCCCGAAAAACGACCGTTTTTAAAACTTCTTTTTGCATTGATACATGTCCCCTGGTGCAGAACCCGGGTTCCCAAACCCTTTTTAGGACAATAACATGCATAATAGTTGTTATAATTAGCACTTTAGAATTCGAACGTTCGCATCCATTGTATTTAATAGGGTTCTAATGTTCGTACGAACTTTCGGTCCGTTCGCGGGTTCTGGTGCGAACCGAACCCGGGGGTGTTCTGCTCATCACTAGATCTGACATTTCAAAGAAAATTATTCTGTTACATCAGCATCAGGTGCTTGGTAGCTTGTGGTGATCCAAGACTGATTCATTTTTATGAAGGTCAGTCGATCGACCGAGTCGGTGGACAGGCGCACCCTGTGATCGGTAACAAAGCCTCCAGCAGCACTGAGTGTGCATTCCGAAAGAACGCTGGATGCAGGACAGGCCAGTAGCTCAATTGCATACTATGCAAGCTCTGGCCAGTGATCCATCCTCAAGACCCAGTAACCCAGAGGATTTTCGGTGGGAAAGGTGTCCAAGTCTGATCTTGCCCCTAGGTATTCCTGCACCATGTAAATCAGATGCTGGCGATGGTTGCTGGAACCAATCATGCCTTGGGGCTGTGGACTAAAAAATTGTCTGAATGCATCGGTCAGATGGCCACCTTCTCCACCGCTCCTTCTGTGACTGACCGAAGCCTCAGCAACACGTTTTCCAGGACCAGGAATTTGTAACCTTCCAGGCTCTGGAAACGCGTTGCACAAACCTTTCTGCAAGGCCTCCTGAAGATGTTTCATCCTCTGCTCCCTCTGCGACGGATGGATAAGGTCCGCAACCTTACCCTTGTAATGTGGATCAATGAGGGTTGCCAGTCAGTAATGATCCCTCTCCTTGATAGCACGAATACGAGGATCCTTTCGCAGGCTTTGCAGGATCAGGGAAGCCATGCAGCGTAGGTTTGCTGAGGCAGTCGGTTCGGAGTCCTCTGGGTCACTAAGGACAACATGATCCGCAGCCACCTCCTCCCAGCCACGTACAAGTCCATGGGTTTCTGGGGACTGTCGATGATCCCTTGAAGACTGCTGCTGATGCTGAGTGCTAGGCTCCACCTCCATGAAGACACAATCCTCTTCCTTCTCGTCCTCTTCCTGTGTGATCGGCGAGCCCGCAGGAACACTGTCTGGATAAAGGGGGCCTTGAGAGGTAAGGAAGTCCTCCTCTTCCTCCCTCTGTTCTGCCTGAATTGCCCTGTCCATTATTCCACGCAGCGTGTGCTCCAACAGGTGGACAAAAGGGACAATGTCACTGATGCATGCACTGTCACTGCTCACCATCCTCGTGGCCTCCTCAAATGGTGACAGGACAGTGCATGCATCCCTGATCATGACCCAGTGGCGTGTCAAAAAAAAACAAGCTCCCCTGACCCTGTCCTGGTGCCATAGTCGCACAGGTACTCATTGATGGCATTCTACTGAGTGTGCAGCTGCTGCAGCATGGCCAATGTTGAGATCCACCTGGTGGGCATGTCACAGATTAGGCGGTTCTTGGGCAGGTTGTATTCCTTTTGGAGGTCAGCCAGCCGAGCACTGGCATTATATGACCGGCGGAAATGCACACAGACTTTCCTGGCCTGCCTCAGGACATCCTGTAAGCACGGGTACCTGCCCAAGAACCACTGCATTACAAAGTTAAGGACATGAGCCAAACAGGGCACATGGGTCAGCTTTCCCTGTCGGAGGGCGGAGAGAGGTTGGTGCCATTGTCGCAAACCACCATTCCTGGCTTAAGCTGGCATGGTGTCATCCACCTCTGAGTCTGCCCCTGCAGAGCTGACAGAATCTCTGCCCCCAGTGTGGCTCCTGTCCCCCAAGCACACCAGCTCAAGCACCGCATGGCATCTTTTTGCCTGGGTATTTGCGTACCCCCTTGATCACCTATGGAGAACCGCTGGTTCCAAGGACAAATCAGCACAGGAAGAGGCCATGGAGGAAGAAGAAGAAGAGGAGGGGGTGGAGGAGAGAGGTGTGTCAGAATCACCACTAGTAGCATTTTGGAGGCGTGGTGGCGGAACAACCTCCAACACTCACCCAGTGCGCCGTGAAAGATAGGTAACGTCCCTGTCCATGCCTGCTGCACCATGAGTCAGCGGTAATATGCACCTTACCGCTGACGGCCCTGTCTAGCGAGGACAAGACATTGCCTTCCACATGTCGGTAGAAAGCCGGAATCGCCTTCCATGAGAAAAAGTGGCGTTTGGGAACCTGCCACTGAGGTACCGCACATTTCACAAACTCATGGAAGGGGGCAGAGTCTACCAACTGAAAAGGCAGCAGTTGAAGTGCTAGTCATTTAGCTAATCTAGCATTCAACCGCTGGTCATGTGGATGTTTGGGAGCGAATTTCTTTCGCCCGTGTAGCAACTGGGGCAGGGAAATTTGTCTGGTACAATCGGACTGTGGTGTACCGATAACAGATTGCCCGCAAGTACTTGGCAGTGACACACCTAATTCTACACCTTCATTCCTCTCAGCATCCTCCCCATGTTGAGGGCATGTGGACTGGTATGGTTCAGGAGGGGGGGCGCTCTCTCGTCCCCCCCTCTTTTCCTGCGGCCTGCCAGGTTGTGTGCTCGGATAAGGGTCTGGTATGGATTTTTGGGGGAACTCCACGCCATTTTTTTTATTTGGGGTGGAGTTCCCCTTAAAATCCATGCCAGATCTGAAGGGCCTGGTATGGATATTTGGGGGAACCGCACGCATTTTTTTTTTAAATTTGCGGCGGGGTTGCCCTTAATATCTATACCAGACCTGAAGGGCCTGGTAATTGAATTTGGGGGGACCCCCACGCTTTTTTTAAATTTTTTTAATCAATGACTTTTCTATGTATTGCCGGGAGCCGACAATTCATTAATAGCCGCGAGTGAGTTTTAAATGACTTTTTTTCCTTCAGAAATGACACTTTGTGAAGGGACAGTTCTAAGCACGGGAAACATGCGCGACTTTACATGCATATTATACACACCCCCCATGTACGAAATTTAAAGGAATATTTCACTTTTGTTGTTTCACTTTAAGCATTATTAAAATCACTGCTCCTAAAAAAACGGCCGTTTTTAAAACTTTTTTTTGCATTGATACATGTCCCCTGGGCAGGACCCGGGTCCCCAAACACTTTTTATGACAATAATTTGCATATAAGCCTTTATAATTAGCACTTTAGATTTCTCCCATAGACTTTTTTTTTTATCAATGACTTTCAATTACTTTTCTCTGTATTGCCGGGACCAGTAATTCATTACAGCCGCGAGTACTTTTAAATGCCTTTTTTTCATTCAGAAATGTAATCTTGTGCAGAGACTGTTTTAAGCACGGGAAACAACCCTGCTTTACAGGCATACTATATACAGTAGGTGCCGCCGACATTGTATATTCATTGCGATCCTATCACGGAGATTCTCGGCGAAAGGGGTGCCGACATCTCAGCGACAGGTTGGTGACACATCTCGCGCTCGCTGCAATGGCGAGGAGACGCGGCACTGTATTGAACGGGGATCCGACGTGGATTCCCGCCAATACCAGGCACTGTGTTTGGTATGAATCCTGAGCGGGAACTCCACGCCAATTTTTAAATAAAAAACCGGCATGGGTTCCCCCTCCAGGGGCATACCAGGCCCTTGGGTCTGGTCTTGAAGGGGAACCGTACGCCGAAAAAATGGCGTGGGGGTCCCCCTCAAAGTCCAAACCAGACCCTTATCCGAGCACGCAACCAGGCAGGCCGCAGGGGAAGAGGGGGGGACGAGAGAGCGCCCCCCTCCCTCCTGAACCGTACCAGGCCGCATGCCCTCAACATGGGGGGTTTGGTGCTCTGGGGCAGGGGGGTGACCTGCGGCCCCCCCACCCCAGAGCACCCTGCCCCCATGTTGATGAGGACAGGGCCTCTTCCCGACAATCCTGGCCGTTGGTTGTCGGGGTCTGCGGGGCGGGGGGCTTATCGGAATCCGGGAGCCCCCTTTAATAAGGGGGCCCCCACATCCCGGCCCCCCCACCCTATGTGAATGAGTATGGGGTACATCGTACCCCTACCCATTCACCTGGTGGAAAAAAATGGCAAAAAAAACACAACACAGCTTTTTAAAGTATTTTATTGCACAGCTCCGGGGGTCTCTTCCGTCTTCGGGGGTCTCCGGTGTCGTCGCTGTGCTCTCCGGTTCTTTCTTCTGCCAGGCCACCGCTAACTTCTTCCAGCTCTTTTGCTAGCGGGGCCTGGTCACAATATCGGCGGCACCTACTGAATAGAACAGGAATAGTCAGCAGTCAGCTTTACGTGCACACTGTGCCCAGTATACAGTACACTGAATTAATATACTGCAGGTTAGCACAATTAACTGCCTGCCTGTATTATTAGTAGGAATAGAATAACAGGAACGCTCTGCAATGAGATCTAGCTAAACTGTATACAGTATATATATATATACAAAGCATGCAATGCATATATATACTAAATATACTGGAATACTGGATCTAACTAGCTCAATCAACTGCCTGTGTTATTAGGAATAGAACAGGAATAGTCTGCAGTCAGCTTTACGTGCACACTGTGCCCAGTATACAGTACACTGACTTAATATACTGCAGGTTAGCACAATCAACTGCCTGCCTGTATTATTAGTAGGAATAGAATAACAGGAACGCTCTGCAATGAGATCTAGCTAAACTGTATACAAAATATATATATATATATATATATATATATATATATATACATACAAAGCGTGCAATGCATATATATGTTCTGTCTCAAGGACATTCAGCTAAACCATTCTATATCCCATACACATGATACCATATTTCTTTGATTGCAGTTTATTGGAACAAGATAGGTGAAACTACAAATAACAAGAATAAACCTTGATAAGTACAATATCCCATACATTTAGCATACATTGCAGAGACAAAGATACACGGTACAATATGAGACAGTAAAAACTTACTTTTTAAGTTCTCTAAGGGTTGATGGTAAGAGATTGAAATAAGACATATCCTGCCTCCTGCAGTGTCTTGAAAAAGCATGGTGAATGTGTCTCTTCCTGTAGAGATTTACCCAGAATACTTTGCTTTCTAATCACTTCCTAGGTTATACATTAATGCATTTAATAATGATTCTACTGAAACAATACCAAAAAGGGACGCTAGATGGCGCCTACGCTCTGAAAATGATTTCTATAGAAATTACAACCTTAAATGTAATTTTAATCAACACAAATGCAGATAATCAGAATATAGACATCTGATGGACAGAACACTCCCCGCCTGACGTCAAGTGACGTCACTAACAGAGTCCTCCGTAGAAAGTAACAGAACAAGTTCAGTCACTGGTCTTAAAAACACTTTGGCCTCATTCTGTTGAAAGGTCTTGACCTCGACCTTACGGACAAGATTATCTTTGCGTGGCAGTACTTTGGTGACTAGACCTAAAGGCCACATATTCCTTAGTGTCTGGCAATCTTTCATGAGCACAACATCACCAAGTTTAAGATTAGGTTTTTTAGTGTGCCACTTCCTCCTTAGTTGTAGAGTAGATGTGTGATGCTCCTTCCACCGACTCCAGAAGGTATTGGCAAGGGTTTGAACTTATCTCCATTGATGCTTGTAAAGGTCTTTCTCACAAAACTCTCCAGCTGGAGTACCTACAAGACCAGTCTTTTGCGTGAGCAACATGGTAGGTGTGAGAACCAGGGATGAGCCGAACACCCCCCTGTTCGGTTCGCACCAGAACCTGCGAACAGACAAAATGTTTGTGTAAACTTTAGAACCCTATTAAATACAATGGACTCGAACGTTCGAAATCTAAAGTGTTAATTATAAAGGCTAATATGCAAGTTATTGTCCTAAAAAGTGTTTGGGGACCCGGGTCCTGCCCCAGGGGACATGTATCAATGCAAAAAGAAGTTTTAAAAACGGCCGTTTTTTCGGGAGCAGTGATTTTAATAATGCTTAAAATGAAAAAATAAAAGTGAAATATTTCTTTAAATTTCGTACCTGGGGGGTGTGTATGATATGCATGTGAAGTGGCGCATGTTTCCCGTGCTTAGAACTGTCCCTGCAAAAAATGTCATTTTTGAAAGAAAAAATTGCATTTAAAACTGACTCGCGGCTATTAATGAATTGTCGGCTCCCGGCAATACATACAAAAGTCATTGATAAAAAAAAAAAAAAAGCGTGGGTGTTCCCCAGAATTCAATTACCAGGCCCTTCAGGTCTGGAATGGATATTAAGGGGAACCCCGCCGCAAATTAAAAAAAAAATTGACGTGGGGTTCCCCCAAATATCCATTCCAGGCCCTTCAGATCTGGCATGGATTTTAAGGGGAACTCCACCCCAAATTTAAAAAAAAAATGGCGTGGAGTCCCCCTAAAAATCCATACCAGACCCCTTATCCGAGCACGCAACCTGGCCGGCCGCAGGGGAAAAGGGGGGGACGAGAGAGCGGCCCCCCTCCCTCCTGAACCGTACCAGGCCACATGCCCTCAACATGGGGAGGATGTCCCCATGTTGATGGGGACAAGGGCCTCATCCCCACAACCCTTGCCCGGTGGTTGTGGGGGTCTGCGGGCGGGGGGCTTATCGGAATCTGGAAGACCCCTTTAACAAAGGGGACCCCCAGATCCCGGCCCCCCCCCTATGTGAATTGGTAAGGGGTACGTTGTACCCCTACCATTTCACGAAGAAAGCGTAAAAAAATGTTTAAAAAAACACACAAACACCTTGAAAAAGTACTTTATTAAAAAAAAAAAAAAGCGGTGAAATCCAGTGTCCCGCGGCGATCCCGATGTCCAGCGCTGTCCTTCATTGGTTGTGCCTGAGCGGACCTGATGGGGAACTCCCTCTCAGTATTTTTTAAATGTATAGACCCGCCCCTTCTAAAGTTCCCCATCAGGTCCGCTCAGCGGACCAGATGCGGAACATGAGAAGGGGCGGGTCTATACATGTATTACCAAAGTGAGAGCAGTCCCCCATCAGGTCCGCCCCCTCGGTATGTCAGACCCGCCTACGTCATTGGCTTGAGCGGGGAACTTCCTTCACTATGTAAATTTAAATTACATAGTGAAGGAAGTTCCCCGCTCAAGCCAATGACGTAGGCGGGTCCGACATACCGAGGGAGCGGACCTGATGGGGAACTTTAGAAGGGGCGGGTCTATACATTTAAAATACTGAGAGGGAGTTCCCCATCAGGTCCGCTCAGGCACAACCAATGAAGGACAGCGCTGGACATCGGGATCGCCGTGGGACACTGGATTTCACCGCTTTTTTTTTTTTTTTTTTTTCTTAATAAAGGACTTTTTCAAGGTGTTTGTGTGTTTTTTTAAACATTTTTTTACGCTTTCTTCGTGAAATGGTAGGGGTACAACGTACCCCTTACCAATTCACATAGGGGGGCCGGGATCTGGGGGTCCCCTTTGTTAAAGGGGTCTTCCAGATTCCGATAAGCCCCCCGCCCACAGACCCCCACAACCACCGGGCAAGGGTTGTGGGGATGAGGCCCTTGTCCCCATCAACATGGGGACATCCTCCCCATGTTGAGGGCATGTGGCTTGGTACGGTTCAGGAGGGAGGGGGGGCCGCTCTCTCGTCCCCCCCTTTTCCCCTGCGGCCGGCCAGGTTGCGTGCTCGGATAAGGGGTCTGGTATGGATTTTTAGGGGGACTCCACGCCATTTTTTTTAAAATTTGGGGTGGAGTTCCCCTTAAAATCCATGCCAGATCTGAAGGGCCTGGAATGGATATTTGGGGGAACCCCACGTCAATTTTTTTTTTAAATTTGCGGCAGGGTTCCCCTTAATATCCATTCCAGACCTGAAGGGCCTGGTAATTGAATTCTGGGGAACCCCCACGCTTTTTTTTTTTTTTTTTATCAATGACTTTTGTATGTATTGCCAGGAGCCGACAATTCATTAATAGCCGCGAGTCAGTTTTAAAAGACTTTTTTTCTTTCAAAAATGACATTTTTTGCAGGGACAGTTCTAAGCACGGGAAACATGCGCCACTTCACATGCATATCATACACACCCCCCAGGTACGAAATTTAAAGGAATATTTCACTTTTATTTTTTCATTTTAAGCATTATTAAAATCACTGCTCCCGAAAAAACGGCCGTTTTTAAAACTTCTTTTTGCATTGATACATGTCCCCTGGGGCAGGACCCCGGTCCCCAAACACTTTTTAGGACAATAACTTGCATATAAGCCTTTATAATTAGCACTTTAGATTTCTCCCATAGATTTTTCGAATTTGCCGCGAACACCCCTATTTGTTCGCTGTTCGGCGAACGGGCGAACAGGCAATGTTCGAGTTGAACATGAGTTCGACTCGAATTCGAAGCTCATCCCTGGTGAGAACCATTGGATCAAGTTTCTTTAAAACACTGTCTTTAGGAACAGGTTTGTGGTTGAGAATACAATCGATCTCTTTGGCAAAGACTTCTCTCTGTACAACAGATATTAACCAATTTTTTGATTGTTCTAGGTCAGTTGCTGAGTAGACTTTCCTACATTGGTGCCAACCTCTGCAATCGTCATGAGTTGGTGGTTGTTTTTTGTAAGACTAAGCTATGTGGATTAAGCAAGTGATAGCTCTAACTAGTGACCTCCAGGTGGAGAACCTGCTGAAACGGTGAGTTTTAAACTGGTTGAGAGAAGTTGTTGTGACTGCAGTAGAAACCTGAGGATGAATTTCCTGATCCTTGTCTGCATCTATTAGGTCAAACGTGGTGAGGTCATTAGTGTTACAGTCAGGACTGCGTAGAAAGGTGGGACCTGTGAACCACAAAGTACTTTTGAGGCGACTGGCCGTTACAGATCTGGTCGCTAGGTCTGCAGGGTTATAGTCTGTAGGCACAAAATGCCATAGCTCTGGGCGGGTGGACCTCCTTATTCTCAGCACTCTGTTATTGACATAGACGTAGAAACGCCTAGTTTCATTATGGATGTAACCCAGAACTACTTTACTGTCTGTGTAGAACTCAGCTTCTTGGATTTCTAAGTTTGCCTCTGTTGCTATTAGTTCAGCTAGCTCTGTAGCCAATACTGCAGCACAAAGTTCCAGCCTGGGTATGGTGTGTTCAGGCAGTGGTGCAAGTTTTGCTTTTTCCATTACAAACCCTATGTGGCATTGTCCTTTAATGTCTATGGTTTTCAGGTAAGCTACAGCAGCAATTGCTTTAACAGAAGCATCCGCAAACACACAAAGTCTTTGCATCCGAACATCTGCAGATGACAGAGGAGCATATGGGCGTGGTTTAATCTATCACCCCATACTTTTCACCTCATTAATCCTCACACTCTTCACATCTCCATGGTTGATCACACCATTTTCTCAGCACTTTGTTGCATTTCCTATGCACCTATTCCCCCACTAATACCCCACTAAACCATTCACCCTAATTTGATTAATTGTAGATTTATATCCCTACTCACTTCTATAATTTTCACAAGTTCACTTTTAACATCCATTATCATCATCAGAAACCCATTATAGAACCCAATGAATAAGATAGTTTTAATTCCATATGTATTTACTAATTGATTCATTATCAGCCAGTGTTCCAATGCACTTCTTGAAACTCCTATAATTCTTGATGATCGTTTACTGACAATTCTGCATGTCCTTTTATAGGTGCCCTGCCCCCTGTCCTCCCCTCCCCTCTGGGCCCAAATATGTGGCCCCCTGCAAGCTAGATGGACTATGCGCCCGCCCGCCCCCCCGGTGGGGACATGCGGCCACGCGGCCACAGTGGATCTACCAGGGTGAAGGCACCCACAGCTATCTGATTTTTGCCACACACTCTCATTCCTTCATTCACTTAATGGTAAATACACCGTGTGAACATGAATATAATTTTGCAAAATTCGGAATGTTTTACCGATGTTCTGTATACTGTTAAATGTCTCATTTTTGATGTTCTGATATATTCCCTAGAACGTAAAACCCCCTGAAGAAGACTGAAAAAATTAATGGTCGAAATGCATTGGGGTATTCTGTGGATATCAATATTGTATATTTTAATTGGCAAATCATGTTTTTATCTGGGATGTCTTTTGCCCTAAGTGATGCTGTATGATGTCTTGTGTGCTCTCAACCAGAGTATGTATTTTTATTTATTGTATATCTCCACTTCATTCAATTTTCTGTTTGGATCAATAAAAAATATATATTTTTATACAATTACTCTTTATATAACTTCTTGCTGCCTTTGAAAAACCCCTGGGGAACCTTCCTTGTTTTTGGAATCTTAAGGTTGGATAGAGCTGTTAGTGAGTCCTTCCACTCTAGCCATAGGTTCTTCCTGTCGGTGGGGAAAGGGTGGTCCCAATCTAGCAACTCACAGGTTAAGTCTCTGAGTAGTGCCTTACCCTGGATGGTGACAGGTGCTGCAAAGCCTAAAGGATCATTCAGGCTGTTTATGGCAGACAGGACACCTCTACGGGTAAAGGGTTTTTCTTTTGTGTTTACTTGGAAAGTAAAGGTGTCAGATCTTAAGTCCCAAAGCAAACCAAGGCTACGTTGCATAGGAAGTGAGTCTGTGTCTAGATCTAAGTCCTTTAACTCGTTGGAATGATCTTGGACAGGAAAGGCTTCTAAAACTTCTCTACTGATGGAAGCAATCTTGTGGAGCCTTAAGTTGGAACACGCAAGCATTGCCTGAGTTCTTTTGAGGAGACTGATTGCGGCTTCATTTGTGGGTAGTGATTTCAACCAGAACCTGCGAACAGACAGAATGTTTGCGTGAACTTTAAAACCCTATTAAATACAATGGACTCGAACGTTCAAAATCTAAAGTGCTAATTATAAAGGCTTATATGCAAGTTATTGTCCTAAAAAGTGTTTGGGAACCCGGGTTCTGCCCCAGGGGACATGTATCAATGCAAAAAAAAGTTTTAAAAATTGACGTTTTGTGTCATGAATGTGTCTCTTCCTGTAGAGATTTACCCAGAATACTTTGCTTTCTAATCACTTCCTAGGTTCTCATGTTCCGCATCTGGTCCGCTTAGCCTTACACCTAGTCATTGGCTGAGCGGACCTGATGGGGAACTTTAGAAGGGGCAGGTCTATTCATGTATTACACAGTGAAGGAAGTTCCCCATCAGGTCCGCCCCCTCGGTATGTCAGACCCCGCCTACGTCATTGGCCTGAGTGGACCTGATGGGGAACTTCCTTCACTGTGTAATACATGAATAGACACACCCCTTCTCACGTTCCGCATCTGGTCCGCTTAGCCTTACACCTATTCATTGGCTGAGCGGACCTGATGGGGAACTTTAGAAGGGGCGGGTCTATACATTTAATAGACTGCGGAGGAAGTTCCCCATCAGGTCCGCTCAGGCTCAGCCAATGACGGACAGCGCTGGACATCGGATCGCCGCGGGACACTGGATTTCATCGCTGGAATGTTTTTTTTTTATTTTTTTAATAAAGGACTTTTCCAAGGTGTTTGTGTGTTTTTTATTTTTATTTTTTTACACTTTCTTCGTGAAATGGTAGGGGTACAATGTACCCCTTACCGATTCACATGGGGGGGGCGGGATCTGGGGGTCCCCTTTGTTAAAGGGGTCTTCCAGATTCCGATAAGCCCCCGCCCGCAGACCCCCACAACCACCGGGCAAGGGTTGTGGGGGTGAGGCCCTTGTCCCCATCAACATGGGGACATCCTCCCCATGTTGAGGGCATGTGGCTTGGCACGGTTCAGGAGGGGGGGCGCTCTCTTGTCCCCCCCTCTTTTCCTGCGGCCTGTCAGGTTGTGTGCTCGGATAAGGGTCTGTTATGGATTTTTGGGGGAACTCCACGCCATTTTTTTTTAAATTTGGGGTGGAGTTCCCCTTAAAATCCATGCCAGATCTGAAGGGCCTGGTATGGATATTTGGGGGGGAACCACACGCATTTTTTTTTAAATTTGCGGGGGGTTCCCCTTAATATCTATACCAGACCTCAAGGGCCTGGTAATTGAATTTGGGGGGACCCCCACGCTTTTTTTTTTTTTTTTTTTTTTATCAATGACTTTTCTATGTATTGCCGGGAGCCAACAATTCATTAATAGCCGCGAGTGAGTTTTAAATGACTTTTTTTCCTTCAGAAATTACACTTTGTGAAGGGACAGTTCTAAGCACAGGAAACATGCGCGACTTTACATGCATATTATACACACCCCCCATGTACGAAATTTTAAGGAATATTTCACTTTTTTTGTTTCACTTTAAGCATTATTAAAATCACTTCTCCTAAAAAAACGGGCGTTTTTAAAACTTTTTTTGCATTGATACATGTCCCCTGGGGCAGGACCCGGGTCCCCAAACACTTTTTATGACAATAACTTGCATATAAGCCTTTATAATTAGCACTTTAGATTTCTCCCATAGACTTTTCGAATTTGCCGCGAACACCCCAATTTGTTCGCTGTTCAGCGAACGGGCGAACAGGCAAGGTTCGAGTCAAACATGAGTTTGACTCGAACTCGAAGCTCATCCCTAATTTCAAGCAATCGTCTACATAGAAATCCTTGTCCACAAATTGTCTGACATCTGACTCATACTCTGACTCTCCCACTCTAGCAGAGTGTCTGAGGCCATATATAGCAACTGCAGGGGAAGGGCTGTTGCCAAATATGTGCACCCTCATGCGGTATTCTGTGATGTCTCCAGAGGGGTTGTTGTGCCTGAACCAGAGAAACCTCAGAAAGTTTCGGTGTTCTTCTTTAACAAGAAAACAATAGAACATTTGTTGTATGTCTGCCATGAATGCGACTGAATCCTTTTGGAAGCGGAGAAGTACTCCTAATAGTCTGTTGTTGAGGTCAGGGCCAGAAAGAAGGACATCTTTTAGAGAGACACCCTCATGCTTGGCGCTGGAATCAAACACCACTCTAATCTGCCCTGGCTTCTTAAGGTGATAGACCCCAAATATGGGTAAGTACCAACATTCTTCTGAGTCTTTGAGGTTTGGGGCTATCTCAGCATGACCATTCTGGAATATTTTGTCCATGAAGGAAAAGAAATGTTCTTTCATCTCTGGTTTCCTTTGAAGATTGTGTCTTAGGGAAGTGAGGCGAGGCGTTTATATGCTAGTTCTCTGTTGTTAGGCAAACGTTGTCTTTGTGGCCTAAAGGGAAGAGGTGCTACCCAGCTATTAGTCACGTCTTTCTCCATACTGCTTTCCATAACCTCTAGGAAGATCCTATCCTCAATAGACATTGCTACCAGGTTGTCCTCCTTTGTTCTCCTGAACACTGAGCATCCTAAGTTGCTTTTGTCGATTGTCATAGGTATTGCTGTCACAGAGGGGACTTAGGAAAGGAAGAGGTACAGGGTTGTTGTGAGGTAGCTCCTTTATGAGGATGTGATTTTGACAGGGTTGGAAAAGAAAAGGACGACCATTCTCGAGGGTACTAGTGAGCAGATTATTAACAGATGCCGGTTTGTGTGCACCTCCCAGGCAAACATCACCTATAACGACCCACCCAAGATCCAGTTTTTGGGCATAGGGAGCATTTTTAGGACCGTTGATCAGTTTCCTTACTTTGTGGACTTGCAAGATATCTCTCTCTAGGAGTAAGATTATCTGAGCCTGATCATCAAGTTCTGGTATGAGATTTGCTATGTGCTTCAAGTGGGTCTGGTGAGCTGCTGCGTCTGGTGTGGGAATCTCTGTTCTGTTATCTGGCATCTGGTTGCACTCTATTATGGTCGGTAAGGGTAGGCATGTCTTTCCATCCATTGATTCAATTTGTAGGCTGTCAGCTCTTCTCCCCGCCATTTCCACTGTACCTGCACAAGTCCTAAGGGAGTAAGGGCTGCTGGGACCTTTAAGGTTTAGAATGTCAAAAAACACAGGTCTAGCTAGTGACTTATTCCTCTGATCGTCCAAGATGACGTAGAGCTTGACTGCTTTGTCTCTGCGTCCCTTTGGGTAATCTTTCACTAGGCAGATTTTAGAGCATGATCTGCCACCTATACTTCCTTTGCAGACCAGACTTCAGTGCACTGTGAAGTGATTGCTATGGCATCTGTACTAGAGTCTTTGGTCTCCCTGCCTTGCTCCTTGTTCTGTGCTGTCACACTCTGTACATTTGACATTGACCTTACAGTCCTTGTTGAAGTGTGTGGATGAAGAGCAGCACTTGTAACAGATGTTATTCTCTTTGAGGAAAGCTTTGCGATCCTGGATGGTCTTTGTCCTGAAGTCTCTGCATTTCAGAAGAGGATGTGGCATCTTATGTAGAGGACAGAACTTAGTAGGGTCATTGTCTTGATCAAAAGCACAAGAAAAAAGGTATATGAAGAGCTCTTCCAATATATAATTTTCGGTGGTACCTATACAGGATGTAAATAATTTACTTATCTGCTACCAGATTATAAATAAAATACCTGAATATAAGGGTGTATGCCACATGAAGAGCCTCTGAATAATTGAAAGCATATGCAAAAAAGGAGAGAAATATTGGGAATCGGGAGTCCCCAACAGACAGTATTCTTCAACAAGGCTCAGTTAATTATATAAACTAAATATAAGTAAACCACAATTATGAAAGTAAAGAAAACAAATTTAATGGTAATGAAAAAAACACCACATATTAAACACCTAATATAAAATGAGACTAGTCAAAAAATGAACATTAAACAGGGGTGGCCACCCAGTCGACCATACACATCACAAACATGCATCCGCTACTGATCTTGTATATACTACCGGTGTTGGAAAAATCATAAATGCTCTTGGTTGTCAGTGTATGACTGATGATGAACAAAGTTCATTCTATGTGTAGAACATTTTGAGGAAACTGTTCATGAGTGGATCTGCTAATTGGACATAGATATGCCGACGATATTGCACACAGATTGGCGTGGTGAGGGTGTCGCGGGGCTGGGTTTGAGCATGTAAGCACTTCAACCGGTATTGTAGGCAAAGATTGATGTGATCATCACTACTGATGCCTCACTGGGATTGTCTCTGTAGAATTGCTCAGCCTTGTATTTTTAAACAGCCATCTGATCTGTGGAGAGAACACTCACTCACCAGTTCCTTGTGTGTCCAGTCAGCACTTGGTTCAGAAAGTTTCTGCAGATATCACCAATGATGTATTGATTTTCACTCATTGAAGTCTGAACGGATTTGTTCAAGCAAATATACTCGGGAAGAAAGTCTGTCCTCAGTAGTGAGCTTTCAGTATGAGTAAGCCGCGGAGTTGATTACAAGTCAATACGGCATATTAAATGATCATTGCGGGTGCTTTTGGAGGTTAGTCCGGTGGGTCAGATACCCCTGTTTAAACACTACACGGAGTGTAGCTGCAAACTGCTTACATGTTTCGCCTTGAATAAGGTTTCATCGGAGCATGCGCATAGAACCGGTGTCTGTCCAGATATAGATTACCTAACAGGTGTTGTTGATTATAGCCACCTGCTGTTTAAATGGATCAATCATACCACCATTCACGCTGGTTAATGCAGTTATATTTGTACAGACTATAAAAAATGAATGAATATAAAATAGAAATCAACCGTGAGGGGAGGGGGGAAATTGGGGGGGGGGGAAGAAAACGGAGGAAGGTAATGGTTGGAGGAAATGTATTATCTGGGAACACAAGTAAACCTATATGTGGTTGACACTCTACAATTCACACAGTTAAGATCGGTTCATATACAGCCGATATCTTAATGTCAATTCCTCTGTCAAATTGATGAAAAAACAAGCAAGGTCATTGTACTGAGACACCGTCCACCGTAGAAGGAAATTATCTAATATTTGCAGACGGTGTTATGTAAATAAATTGAATTATATTTATTGGATTTTAACAATGACACTTGAGAGGATCATAGTGGTTACCACTGATCCCGTACAACACTGAATTGCATCTGGTTAACTCAAGTGTCAAGGAAAACCAACAAATTGCATTTGTTGTTCAACCCAGCCGGCTGCATACTGTCTAAGTTGTATATCCACATTTTTTCTTTTCTATATAGAATTTTGTCAAAATCTCCCCGTCGAAGGGGAAGATTTAGGCGATATATACCCTTGAAAGTTAGTCCGTCAGGTTTCCCGTCATGGTGTTTCAAAAAATGGAGAGACAGGAGAGACAGGGGTCGTTCGTCATCTTTCTTTAATATGGTTTGGATGTGTTCACCAACTCTAATTTTAAGCTGCCTTTTTGTTTTCCCCACATATATTTTCCCGCAAGGGCAGGATAACATATAAATCACTCGGGTGGTGAGACAGTTAATAAAGTTGGTGATCTTGAAACTTTTTGTGCCATTAGAGTTGGTGAACACATCGGTGCGATCCACATATTTGCACATAGAGCACCTACCACAGGCATACATGCCTTTCAATGGGGGTAGATTGGTCAGCCAGTTAGTTTTGGTGGGTCTTACATATTCTGAGTGGACAAGACTGTCCTTTAAATTGCGAGATCTCCTCGCAGTAAGCATAGGTCGCTCCCCCACGAAGTCCCTCAAAATGGGGGCTTCGGACAGGATATGCCAGTGTTGGCTGAGTATGTTTCTGACCTGTTCCCATTGGGCTCCATATTTGGTGATAATGCGAATGGGAGTGTGGGACATGTTTTGTTTATCCTTTTCCTTTTTAGTCAGCAAAGCCGTTCTTTCTGTTTGAAAGGCTCTTTTTTTTGCCTTTCGCAAGCAACCATGTGGATAGCCCCTGTCTCTGAACCTACTATATAGTTGATTTGCCTCAGTTCTAAAGTCATCCTCCCTAGAACAATTACGTTTGCTACGTAAAAACTGGCCCACAGGAATTCCCTGTATGAGGGACCGAGGGTGGTGACTACCGGCAAACAGGAGATTGTTAGCTGCTGTATCTTTTCTAAATGTCCTGGTAGATAGTTGGTCGTCAACGACTGATATAGACAGGTCCAGAAAGGAAAGTGTTTGGTGATGCCAAGTATAGGTCAATTTGATGTTCCTATTATTGAAATTAAGTTCACTTATGAACTGGGTGAGTTCATCTGGGGACCCAACCCACAGCATGATCACATCGTCGATAAATCTTAGCCATAGCCGGCAGTATGTTTGATAAAGTGGTGATGTGTACACCAGCTGTTCTTCCCATAGTCCGAGATGGAGACATGCGTAGGCGGGTGCCCAAGGTGCACCCATCGAAGTTCCTCTTATTTGTCTATAGTTTCTATTGAGAAACTGGAAACAATTGTTTGTCAACATAAACTTCAAAGTATCAATCAGGAATTCATTTTGTGCGGCTAGCATAGGGAACTTCTGTTGCAAAAAGTGATCGGTTGCTTTTAGTCCCCACTCGTGGGGGATCGATGTGTATAGGGATTCAACATCAATCCCCACTAAAAGTGCTCCCGGGGGAAACTTTATTCCTTCGAGATGTTGAAGTACATCTCTTGTATCCTGTATAAACGATGGTAATTCAACAACTAGATCCTTAATGAGGGCATCGACTAGTTTACCGACCCTCTCTAATGGTCCCTTGATGGCTGATACTATTGGTCTATCTGGAGGGTTGGTAATAGATTTATGGAGTTTGAGGATAATGTAGAATATCGGTGTATTGAATTCTATCACCCTTAAATACTCAAATTCTTTTTTAGTAATGAGTTTCTCCTCATATGCGAAGCTCAATTTAAAGTTCAATTCCTGCACGATCCTGGGGAAGGGGTTCTGTTCTAATCTTAGATAGGTGTCACTATCATTCAACAAATGTTCAATTTCACCTTCATACATTGTCTGTGTGAGTAGGACAGTGTTACCACCTTTATCACTACTCTTAATTATTATGTCCTCTGCTTTTTCTAGTTGTCTAAGTGCTTTTCGTTCATTCTTGGTGAGGTTGTCTAGACCTCTCCTTTGCCAGTTTACCCTGGATAAGTCTTTTTGAACTTGGTCCAAGAAGAGTGAAATCCAATGATGTTTCCCCAATGGAGGCATTTTTAATGATTTAATAGGAAGTTTTGATTGACGCGGACAGTCAGCCTCCATTTCATTTAGTGAGTCTGTGTCCACATCATCATTTTCCTCCAAAAGGGAAACCAGGTTCTTCATCGCTTCCTGTTCGTCCCTGTCTACATCAGTCATGGGTATTTTACTTTCACGTTGAGTGTGCCAGCATTTAAATACCAGTTTCCTCAGGAATAAGCTGATATCTTTAAACACTTCAAACTCATTCATTGATGCCTTAGGTGAAAAGGACAGTCCTCTTTTGAGGAGTGATAAATGATGTCTGTTCAATGGGAATTCTGTAAGATTAACTATTTTCATATCAGTGGTTAAAATAGATTTTTCCCCATTAATTCCTGATGGATCAGTTTCTATTTTTTCTTGTGTGATCTTGATCTTAGGTCCCTTTTGTATTTGTCCACGTCGTGTCTGTTTCCCTGTCTGAAGTCTTGCATTTGTGGATTTTGTTTCTCCCTCTGTAATGGTTTGTTTTGCACAAGTTTTCTGGGGCCGGGTCCTTCTCCCTCGTCCCCTTTTGGATCTAAAAAAATGACAGATTTGGGTAGGATCGCTTCAGCTGAATCCTGTTCACTGTCAGAGGAAATATTTGTAGAGGGGTTTTTTCCTCCAGATCTGGAATTACGCCCTCTCCGCGATGTACTCCTTCCTCTCTGGATGGTAGGATCAAAAATATCACCTTTTTCCCAGTCAAGGAGATTCTGTCTGAAGCGTTCCTGTTTGGTGGCTTTTAGAGTCTTTTGTAGTCTCTCTATTTCTTTTTTTAACAATTCATTGTTGGTCTCAAAAATCAAATCGTTTTTGAAGGGTTCCAACAGTTTTACACTTTTGTCAATTTCTGACTTAATTTCATCTAGCTGTAGAACTTCTTCATCTATAATCATTTGTAGAGTGTCAAGTCCCCGGGTTATACAACATTTTTTCCATTGCTCTAGGAATCTGGGGGTATGAAGATGACCAGCTGGGATTATGCGTTCCCTTAATCCCCTGGGGATGATTCTATGTTCAATATGTGATTTTAAAGAAGAAATATCCCACTTGCGATTGAGATATTTCACAGTAAGTTTCTTGTGATTCTTGAACAGAGTTCGTAGTGTGTCGTCACTGTCGTTAGACGTCTGAGGATCACACAAAAAGGCTGAGCTGATTTCACGTTCTATATCCTCATCTAGAAGATATGCCATAACGGGCTTACCTATGTCGCTGTTATTAGTAAAGGTGCGTTCAGGTGTAATCAAGATTTAGACAAAACAGCAGGCAATAGGGTCATCAATTGGGAGGGGAAAAGGTTTATGTGTGTTTCACAGGTTTGATACCCCTCACGGAGTTCAATTAAAAGAAGGGGTTTTAATAATGTTGGTGTTGCGGTTTTGGAGAGCTATACCTAGAAGAGAAGTATTATCTCATTGAAACCACAGAATTGAAAGCACAAGAAAAAAGGTATATGAAGAGCTCTTCCAATATATAATTTTCGGTGGTACCTATACAGGATGTAAATAATTTACTTATCTGCTACCAGATTATAAATAAAATACCTGAGTGTATGCCACGGGTGTATGCCACGTGAAGAGTCTCTGAATAATTGAAAGCATATGCAAAAAAGGAGAGAAATATTGGGAGTCGGGAGTCCACAACAGACAGTATTCTTCAACAAGGCTCAGTTAATTATATAAACTAAATATAAGTAAACCGCAATTATGAAAGTAAAGAAAACAAATTTAATGGTAATGAAAAAAACACCACATATTAAACACCTAATATAAAATGAGACTAGTAAAAAAATGAACATTAAACAGGGGTGGCAACCCAGTCGACCATACACATCACAAACATGCATCCGCTACTGATCTTGTATATACTACCGGTGTTGGAAAAATCATAAATGCTCTTGGTTGTCAGTGTATGACTGATGATGAACAAAGTTCATTCTATGTGTAGAACATTTTGAGGAAACTGTTCATGAGTGGATCTGCTAATTGGACATAGATATGCCGACGATATTGCACACAGATTGGCGTGAAGAGGGTGTCGCGGGGCTGGGTTTGAGCATGTAAGCACTTCAACCGGTATTGTAGGCAAAGATTGATGTGATCATCACTACTGATGCCTCACCGGGATTGTCTCTGTAGAATTGCTCAGCCTTGTATTTTTAAACAGCCATCTGATCTGTGGAGAGAACACTCACTCATCAGTTCCTTGTGTGTCCAGTCAGCACTTGGTTCAGAAAGTTTCTGCAGATATCACCAATGATGTATTGATTTTCACTCATTGAAGTCTGAACGGATTTGTTCAAGCAAATACACTCGGGAAGAAAGTCTGTCCTCAGTAGTGAGCTTTCGGTATGAGTAAGCCGCGGAGTTGATTACAAGTCAATACGGCATATTGAATGATCATTGCGGGTGCTTTTGGAGGTTAGTCCGGTGGGTCAGATACCCCTGTTTAAACACTACACAGAGTGTAGCTGTAAACTGCTTAACTGCTTACATGTTTGGCCTTGAATAAGGTTTCATCGGAGCATGCGCATAGAACCGGTGTCTGTCCAGATATAGATTACCTAACAGGTGTTGTTGATTATAGCCACCTGCTGTTTAAATGGATCAATCATACCACCATTCACGCTGGTTAATGCAGTTATATTTGTACAGACTATAAAAAATGAATGAATATAAAATAGAAATCAACCATGAGGGGGGAGGGGAGGGGGGAAAAGGAGGGGGAAATTGGGGGGGGAGAAAACGGAGGAAGGTAATGGATGGAGGAAATGTATTATCTGGGAACACAAGTAAACCTATATGTGGTTGACACTCTACAATTCACACAGTCAAGTCAAGATCGGTTCATATACAGCCGATATCTTAATGTAAATTCCTCTGTCAAATTGATGAAAAAACAAACAAGGTCATTGTACCGAGACACCGTCCACCGTAGAAGGAAATTATCTAATATTTGCAGACGGTGTTATGTAAATAAATTGAATTATATTTATTGGATTTTATTGTCTTGATCCTCTGGCTGAGACTCTGCAAATCTGTGGGAAGAAATGTTAGTTTTGTGCACTACTACTGGAGTTCTGAGTTGCTTAGGGCCAGAAAAAGTGGTGTAAGACACTGGAAAAATGAAGCTGGGGTCATCTTTCATTCCTGCTTGTCTGTCTACAAAGTCCACAAACTCACTAAAGGGTGGAAAGGGCACATTGTGTTTCCGTTTGTAGTTACAGCCATGAGCAATCCATCTTTCGTGTAACTCATAAGGAAGTTTTTGTGCTAAGGAGTTAATACCTCTAACAGAGTCAAGATAAGAAAGGCCAGGTAAGTCCCCTTCTGCTTTAGCAACTTGTAACTCCATACACAGGTCACTGAATTCTCTGAGTCTTTGGTAACCTCTGCTAGGTATTTTTGGGAAGTCCTCTATCCTTATAAACAGTGTACTCTCTATAGCCTGTGGTGAGCCATAACATCTATCCAGTCTGTTCGAGATGTTTGTAAGGCCTATCTCAGGGTGGTTTATATTAATGTCTCTGATCCTTTTGGCGTGTTCAGCAGAATCATTGCTAAGCCACTTTACGAGGAGTTCTATCTGTTGCCTGCAGGATAGATCTAGACCTTGAATGACACCCTGGAAAGAGGATCTCCACGCCCTGTAGTGTTGAGGGCGATCACTAAATTTGGCAAGTCCTTGGGTAACTAACTCACATTTGGCCAGGAACTTGGCAAAGTCTACAGTAGCCTGATTGGCATTGGTGTAGGCTGCTGGTGTATTGTGGTGTGGTGTATAGGCGTACCTGGTAGAAGTCTCTTCTTTAGGCTCTCTGGGTTCAAAACTTGCATAAGGTTGGCAGTTCGTACCGGCTCGTTGCATACACCTTTGGAGTGAAGACAGGTGTCTGATGTTTGTATGAAGGCTGGGTACCTTGTGGAGTATAAAGTTTGGTTGGGACTGGAACGTCTGGAACCCTGTCAGATTTTTCTTGCTTGTAGCACTGTGGTCCAAGGTCGGCTTGTTGCTGCTTTCTTTGATGTGACTCACTGATGTCATGTTTAATTTCTTGTTGTAGGATGCTGCTTGGGTGACAGTGTTGGTAGACATAATCTGAAGTGCGTTGCGAGGAATTTTGTTGGTCCTCCTCTAGGCCCAGTATGCTGCTACCTGCTCTTGGCTCATCGTAGACAGCTGCTTCTAAAGCTTCTGCTTTTGCAATGGCGGTGGCAGCATCTCGATCTACTGCCAGCTTCTCCATGTTAGCTTCTAAGATAGCTTGCTGCAATTTCAGAGATGCTTCTTGCTGGGCTAGCTCGTCCTCCAGGCGTACTCTTTGTTTCTCTCTCTCTTGCTCCTGTCTCACCCTTTCTGCTTCAAGGTGTACTCTTTCTTTCTCTCTCTCTTATTCCAGGCATATTCTTTCTTTCTCTCTCTCTTGTTCCTGTCGCACCCTTTCTGCATCAAGGTGTGCCTTTTCTTTTTTCATCTGCAGCTCTTGGTCTGCGAATGCGGCCCTGGCTCATGCTGCTTTAGCTTTTGAACGGGCGATAGCTGCTGCATTAGCGACAGATGACCTAGATGAGCTTGCTCGTGATCGTGTTTTGTAAGAAGATGTTCCACTGTGAGACATGGCTGCGGGGAAGAAGCTGTCTTGCTGTATAGAGACCGTTAGTGTCGGTGCTGCTTGACAGAGCACGTCTCTGTGTAGTGTGGCTGCTTGCTTTGCCTCCCACAGGCCTGTTTCTTTAAAGCTTCTGACTGTGTGGTAACTGCATAGCCCCGGGCTGTACAGACTTCTGAAGTCAGCTTATCTTCCCTTCAGAGGTCAGCTTGAAAATTTCACTGTTCTGTCTCAAGGACATTCAGCTAAACAATTCTTATCCCATAAACATGATACCATATTTCTTCGATCGCAGTTTATTGGAACAAGCTAGGTGAAACTACAAATAACAAGAATAAACCTTGATAAGTACAATATCCCATAAATTTAGCATACATTGCAGAGACAAAGATACACAGTACAATATGAGACAGTAAAAACTTACTTTTTAAGTTCTCTAAGGGTTGATGGTAAGAGATTGAAATAAGACATATCCTGCCTCCTGCAGTGTCTTGAAAAAGCATGGTGAATGTGTCTCTTCCTGTAGAGATTTACCCAGAATACTTTGCTTTCTAATCACTTCCTAGGTTATACATTAATGCATTTAATAATGATTCTACTGAAACAATACCAAAAAGGGACGCTAGATGGCGCCTATGCTCTGCAAATGATTTCTATAGAAATTACAACCTTAAATGTAATTTTAATCAACACAAATGCAGATAATCAGAATATAGACATCTGATGGACAGAACAATATATACTAAATATACTGGAATACTGGATCTAACTAGCTCAATCAACTGCCTGCTCAATCTAGCTAATGCTAATTGAAATAAAGCCACAATCTCTCTCTCTGTCTCTCGCTGAACGCCGGAAAACACTAGACATGGCCGACACGCAGGTGGCATTATATAGTGTGGGGCGTGTACCTAATCCCCTGAGCCATGATTGGCCAAAGGCAGCCTGACTTTGGCCAATTATGTCTCTCTGTGCTGACGGCGCTGTGATTGGCCAAAGCATGCGGGTCATAGTGCATGCTTGGCCAATCATCAGCCAGCAATGCACTGCGATGACGCAGTGCATTATGGGCCGTGACACGCTACTCGAATTTGGCGTGAACGCCCCATAATGTTCGATGTTCGTCGAACGAGCGAACCGCCGATGTTCGAGTCGAACATGAGTTCAACTCAAACTCGAAGCTCATCTCTAATGTTCACAGAAGTCCCTCACAGTGTTAATCCACCCTTAACATACGTATCTTCCACCGTGTGTAAATGCATGTTCACTCACATTAAGAGCTAGACCTCTTTGTTCAGAGGTTTGTGAGCTGCACTTGGACTTGTATCACTAGACACATTTGAGTGTGATATTAACCTAATGTTAAAAGCAAACACCCGGATCAACCGATTGATTAGTTACAGACAGTACAGAAAAATAATAGAACTGTCCCTGCTATGAGACCTTCCACTTAGACATCACATCCATGTATAAAGTGCAGTCCCCGTGACTAAAACTAACAAATGCAAAAAAGGGAAGGGGGGCCAAGTAAGTCACATTCATGGGACACTACAGTCAATCAAAGCAGCTTTATTAGAAAAAACACACATAATACAGAACAATCTAGGCAAAAAATGTACACATTTGTGTGTGGACTTTTTTTTCTTACATTGATCGAGTCACTGTTTATATCACTTTTGTTTGGGTCATTATCATCTATTTTGATTGTTATATATTTACTGTATATTACTTTAATATGACTGTCCATTGTTTACATTTTATGATTGTTTCCAAAGGCTGCTTTATACCTACAGTAACTTAGAATGGAGCAATCACAGGGTACAGAAGATCTTAGAAAGGCTTCTTTTTAATATGATTTTGGCCTACATTCATTAAACTGAAAGGGAGCCCTAGCTGGAAGGTCGGTTTAGCACACTATGCTGCTTTACCCATATAGGACAGCATAATGAGATTTTTGGTAAAGATTCATTTACACTTTAATCCATATTCCATAACTCCTATGCTAATGGATTATATTTCTAAAAAGTGTCTGCTCTAATGGAAAAATAGATTCTCAGACATCAAACACGATTACTGTATATTACAAAGGCTAGAAAGCTAATAAGACACATTATACCTCCCCAGAGGTACATACATAATATTTAAATCATATATTCTGGTTCCTAACAAATCCTAATTTAATTCTGCTAAATAATATGTTGGTTTTCTGTTTTTAAAATATTGTCATATGGAAATACGAATGTACCCAGGATAGCTGGCGCTAAGAGTAATAAGATACTCCAGCACACCTGTAACACACCCCTTGAACCCTTTGACTGAGTAGAGTTAGCTCTTCAACACCCTTCCAGGAGATTGGAAAAAACTGCTGCATTTGGCATCTGGGTCATTCTTTTCATGATCAAAACTACTAAGGATACTGAGAGTCACATTCACTCCTTAAAAACAAAAACCCACATTCCAGAGATAAGGCAATTGTTAAAGTGGTTATAAACCCACTTAGACAACTTGCACCTACAGGTAAGTCTAGATTAAGGCTTACCTGTAGGTGCAAGAAATATCTCCTTAACCTGCACAATTAAGGAGATATTTACTATTAAATGCATCGCCGATGACGTCACACGCATGCGCAATAGCGGGACGGTGTCATAGCCCGTTTTCTGAATGGGAGCTTGCCGGCCCGAGCACGCATGCGTATGACGTCATCGCCGCTCCGGCCAATCACAGCGCCGGATCGGCGATATACTAACAGGAGGGATGGAGAGGGGAGCACAGGGGTGGGACTTTAAATGAAGCACAAGGATGCAGAAAAAATATAAGGTGAACAATAGGAATTTTATTATACTTGGTACATGTAAAACATAAAAGCATTGCTGATAATTAATAAACAGTAAGCATAATAATCTCAATGGATATGGTAATACCATTGGAGTCTCGGAGTGTTACCACTACTATAGAGAGCAATATACAAGGTAATAACCAATACATATGATAACATTGATGGTATTTGCTATTATATGACAGTAATAAAATATCCAAGGTCACTAACATCGGGGTAAAATAAAAACATATTGCAAAGTAGAACCTGCGGGACCTATGGCCTTGCTAGACCTGGGAAGTAAGGTAAGTATGATGGTTGCGAAGTTGTTGGAGACATATGGGGATAAAACCATGGCACCAGTTGGCTCGACGCGTTTCGTGGCCTTAGCGCCACTCATCAGGAGCGTACACTTGATTGGTCTAGAATAGATGGAATATATAAATGTAGGTAATAAATGTAAGTATGTATAGGGGTACAGGTAGGCCCCCAGACATCTAAGTACATACTTACTGGTGGTGGTTCACATGTGGGTAGTGTGGTGGAGCGGCGTAGCAGATATCCGGGTCTGCCTCCAATTCGGGGGTCGTGGCGGGCGGCTCGCCCGGGGCATCACATAAGGCCTGCCGCCAAGCAGGGACGGAGCCGGGGCTGCCCTGTGGGATGTGGAGACCAATTAGGAATATGGTGGGATGGGGGAGGGGTGGCTGGGGATAGAGTGATGGAGCGAACCCAGTGCAAGTGAAAAGTGTGTAGAGGTAGAAGCTGGCTGTCCTTATGGTGCCAGAGTAGCGTGATAGAGTGAGCACCAATAGTAGTGCGGGTGAGGGTCCCAAGCTAGTGCCTGGGAGGTAGGGTTAAGATGGGGGGGGGTTTGAAAGGAAACAGGATTACCTGGGTGCAGCAGGGCGATCAGTGAAGGAGAGAGATAGCTGAGCTGTATTGTGAACAGAGCTCCCCGAGTGCCGAGGCTGCCCGGAAGTGCCATAATGTGTGCCGCCACGTACCGCCCACCAGCGTCACGCTGGATAGCGATGCGTGGGGGGAGGGGCCCCGTCAGCCGAGAAAGGTATCCGGTCGTCCGGCGCTTGTACTCCCCCCATCTGTGCTAGCTCGTTGTTGTAACCATCGTCTGGTCGGCAAGACGTCAGCCATGACGTCGTACGTCCAGCGTGGAGGCGTGACGGTGACGCGCATAAACAGTGCATCCGCCCCCCCAATAGTGGAGGAGGGGCGGGGGCCCGCAAGGCGCGTCACGGCCCCCGATGGAGAAGTAAACCAGACACTGAAGCGGCCGGACCTATCTCACATATCTACCACCAAGAGTGAACCACCATATTGTATTACAGTAAAAAATATATATATATATAGGATTATACAGTTACTATGTTGAGGGATTTGTATTGGTAAAAGGATATAACATTAGACACAGAGAAAGCAGACCATATGGTCCTAGATTGCAACGTTGAATGGTAATGAGGGGTAATCAATGGAGCAATTCCAAGTGCTTCCATCCCTATTATGTTGAAGAAGGAGAGGGCAATTGTTAGGGATTTGAGGACATTGCCTGGTAAGGTCATGTGTGTCCATCCCTTGGGACTTTGAATGAAATCATGACCCGGTGAGGCCATACATTTCCATCCCTTGTAAACAATTGTTTTTTAGGGATTTTATGGAGAACATTGCCTGGTAAGGCAATGCATGTCCATCCCTTGGGACTTTAAATGAAAGCATGACCCGGTAAGGCCATACATTTCCATCCCTTAATTAAATGAAGAGGGGAGCACAGGGGTGGGACTTTAAATGAAGCACAAGGATGCAGAAAAAATATAAGGTGAACAATAGGAATTTTATTATACTTGGTACATGTAAAACATAAAAGCATTGCTGATAATTAATAAACAGTAAGCATAATAATCTCAATGGATATGGTAATACCATTGGAGTCTCGGAGTGTTACCACTACTATAGAGAGCAATATACAAGGTAATAACCAATACATATGATAACATTGATGGTATTTGCTATTATATGACAGTAATAAAATATCCAAGGTCACTAACATCGGGGTAAAATAAAAACATATTGCAAAGTAGAACCTGCGGGACCTATGGCCTTGCTAGACCTGGGAAGTAAGGTAAGTATGATGGTTGCGAAGTTGTTGGAGACATATGGGGATAAAACCACGGCACCAGTTGGCTCGACGCATTTCGTGGCCTTAGCGCCACTCATCAGGAGCGTACACGTGATTGGTCTAGAATAGATGGAATATATAAATGTAGGTAATAAATGTAAGTATGTATAGGGGTACAGGTAGGCCCCCAGACATCTAAGTACATACTTACTGGTGGTGGTTCACATGTGGGTAGTGTGGTGGAGCGGCGTAGCAGATATCCGGGTCTGCCTCCAATTCGGGGGTCGTGGCGGGCGGCTCGCCCGGGGCATCACATAAGGCCTGCCGCCAAGCAGGGACAGAGCCGGGGCTGCCCTGTGGGATGTGGAGACCAATTAGGAATATGGTGGGATGGGGGAGGGGTGGCTGGGGATAGAGTGATGGAGCGAACCCAGTGCAAGTGAAAAGTGTGTAGAGGTAGAAGCTGGCTGTCCTTATGGTGCCAGAGTAGCGTGATAGAGTGAGCACCAATAGTAGTGCGGGTGAGGGTCCCAAGCTAGTGCCTGGGAGGTAGGGTTAAGATGGGGGGGGGTTTGAAAGGAAACAGGATTACCTGGGTGCAGCAGGGCGATCAGTGAAGGAGAGAGATAGCTGAGCTGTATTGTGAACAGAGCTCCCCGAGTGCCGAGGCTGCCCGGAAGTGCCATAATGTGTGCCGCCACGTACCGCCCACCAGCGTCACGCTGGATAGCGATGCGTGGGGGGAGGGGCCCCGTCAGCCGAGAAAGGTATCCGGTCGTCCGGCGCTTGTACTCCCCCCATCTGTGCTAGCTCGTTGTTGTAACCATCGTCTGGTCGGCAAGACGTCAGCCATGACGTCGTACGTCCAGCGGGGAGGCGTGACGGTGACGCGCATAAACAGTGCATCCGCCCCCCCAATAGTGGAGGAGGGGCGGGGGCCCGCAAGGCGCGTCACGGCCCCCGATGGAGAAGTAAACCAGACACTGAAGCGGCCGGACCTATCTCACATATCTACCACCAAGAGTGAACCACCATATTGTATTACAGTAAAAAATATATATATATATAGGATTATACAGTTACTATGTTGAGGGATTGACCTTACCAGGCAATGTCCTCAAATCCCTAACAATTGCCCTCTCCTTCTTCAACATAATAGGGATGGAAGCACTTGGAATTGCTCCATTGATTATCCCTCATTACCATTCAACGTTGCAATCTAGGACCATATGGTCTGCTTTCTCTGTGTCTAATGTTATATCCTTTTACCAATACTAATCCCTCAACATAGTAACTGTATAATCCTATATATATATATATTTTTTACTGTAATACAATATGGTGGTTCACTCTTGGTGGTAGATATGTGAGATAGGTCCGGCCGCTTCAGTGTCTGGTTTACTTCTCCATCGGGGGCCGTGACGCGCCTTGCGGGCCCCCGCCCCTCCTCCACTATTGGGGGGGCGGATGCACTGTTTATGCGCGTCACCGTCACACCTCCACGCTGGACGTACGACGTCATGGCTGACGTCTTGCCGACCAGACGATGGTTACAACAACGAGCTAGCACAGATGGGGGGAGTACAAGCGCCGGACGACCGGATACCTTTCTCGGCTGACGGGGCCCCTCCCCCCACGCATCGCTATCCAGCGTGACGCTGGTGGGCGGTACGTGGCGGCACACATTATGGCACTTCCGGGCAGCCTCGGCACTCGGGGAGCTCTGTTCACAATACAGCTCAGCTATCTCTCTCCTTCACTGATCGCCCTGCTGCACCCAGGTAATCCTGTTTCCTTTCAAACCCCCCCCCATCTTAACCCTACCTCCCAGGCACTAGCTTGGGACCCTCACCCGCACTACTATTGGTGCTCACTCTATCACGCTACTCTGGCACCATAAGGACAGCCAGCTTCTACCTCTACACACTTTTCACTTGCACTGGGTTCGCTCCATCACTCTATCCCCAGCCACCCCTCCCCCATCCCACCATATTCCTAATTGGTCTCCACATCCCACAGGGCAGCCCCGGCTCCGTCCCTGCTTGGCGGCAGGCCTTATGTGATGCCCCGGGCGAGCCGCCCGCCACGACCCCCGAATTGGAGGCAGACCCGGATATCTGCTACGCCGCTCCACCACACTACCCACATGTGAACCACCACCAGTAAGTATGTACTTAGATGTCTGGGGGCCTACCTGTACCCCTATACATACTTACATTTATTACCTACATTTATATATTCCATCTATTCTAGACCAATCACGTGTACGCTCCTGATGAGTGGCGCTAAGGCCACGAAACGCGTCGAGCCAACTGGTGCCGTGGTTTTATCCCCATATGTCTCCAACAACTTCGCAACCATCATACTTACCTTACTTCCCAGGTCTAGCAAGGCCATAGGTCCCGCAGGTTCTACTTTGCAATATGTTTTTATTTTACCCCGATGTTAGTGACCTTGGATATTTTATTACTGTCATATAATAGCAAATACCATCAATGTTATCATATGTATTGGTTATTACCTTGTATATTGCTCTCTATAGTAGTGGTAACACTCCGAGACTCCAATGGTATTACCATATCCATTGAGATTATTATGCTTACTGTTTATTAATTATCAGCAATGCTTTTATGTTTTACATGTACCAAGTATAATAAAATTCCTATTGTTCACCTTATATTTTTTCTGCATCCTTGTGCTTCATTTAAAGTCCCACCCCTGTGCTCCCCTCTTCATTTAATTAAGGGATGGAAATGTATGGCCTTACCGGGTCATGCTTTCATTTAAAGTCCCAAGGGATGGACATGCATTGCCTTACCAGGCAATGTTCTCCATAAAATCCCTAAAAAACAATTGTTTACAAGGGATGGAAATGTATGGCCTCACCGGGTCATGATTTCATTCAAAGTCCCAAGGGATGGACACACATGACCTTACCAGGCAATGTCCTCAAATCCCTAACAATTGCCCTCTCCTTCTTCAACAGGAGGGATGGGACATCGAGGCAAGATGGCTGCGGAGGTGACCGAAGACCTCTGCGGGGGCTTCGATCTCAGGTAAGTCATTCATAATGAGCTAGTATGCTATGCATACTAGCTCATTATGCCTTTCTTTTGCAGGGTTTTTTTTTTTTTTTTTTTTTTTACATTACTTCCTCTTTAAGGTACGTTAAAAAAAAATCCACTTCCGTGTTTCAGAGACAACAGTCAAACATGTGACACGGGCTGGAAAATACGTAAGCAGTTTCACTGGGGCCCAATGCAATAATATATGTAAAAATAAAGGAATAGAGTGTGATATTTCAAAGAGAGCAGGTAAAGATATTGAATAGACCCACTGCACATTGTACAGTATTTTTACTTGCACACTATGTTAGAGTAAGCAATGAGATATATTGTATTAAAGAAAATAAATCTATTTATTATATCACAATCAAAAGCCAGAAACATTTCAAAGGCATACTACACATCAAGATGGACCCACTAGGCAGGTTTTATCATGAAATAAAAATGAGAGTCACAAGCCAGAAAAACTGATTTACTGGACAATATGTACTCATTGTTTATTGAAGGTTACACATTTGAAAAAACACAGTCCAATTTAGGCCGGGTTCACACTAGTGCGACACGACATCCGTCCTACTTTGGATCCGACTTTGCCCTGCGACATGAAGCCGACATATGTCCGACTTTCAATGAACGGGGATCCGACTTGGATCCCCGCCAATATCAGGCACTGTGTTTGGTATGAATCTTGAAGGGGAACTCCAGGCCAAATTTTAAATTAAAAAAACGGCATGGGTTCCCCCTCCAGGAGCATACCAGGCCCTTGGGTCTGGTCTGGATTTGAACAGGCGCCCCTACGCCGAAAAAATGGCGTGGGGGTCCCCCCAAAATCCAAACCAGACCCTTATCCGAGCACACAACCTGGCCGGCCGCAGGGGAAGAGAGGGGGACGAGAGAGCGGCCCCCCTCCCTCCTGAACCGTACCAGGCCGCATACCCTCAACATGGGGGGTTTGGTGCTCTGGGGCAGGGGGCGACCTGCGGCCCCCCCACCCCAGAGCACCCTGCCCCCATGTTGATGAGGACAGGGCCTCTTCCCGACAACCCTGGCCGTTGGTTGTCGGGGTCTGCGGGCGGGGGGCTTATCGGAATCCGGGAGCCTCCTTTAATAAGGGGGCCCCAGATCCCGGCCCCCCCACCCTATGTGAATGAGTATGGGGTACATCGTACCCCTACCCATTCACCTGGTGGACAAAAATTGCAATAAAAAAACACTACACGGGTTTTCAAAGTACTTTATTGCACAGCTCCGGGGGTCTTCTTCCGACTTCCGGGGGTCTTTTCCGACTTCGAGGGTCTCCGGTGTCGTCTCCCGCTCTCCGGTTCTTTCTTCCGCCGGGCCTCCGCTAACTTCTTTTTAGCTCTCTTGCTAACAGAGGCCCGGTCTTCCCGTTGTCTCGTCCGGCTCTCCGTTGTCCTTCTGCCGGCCCCTCCACTAACTTCTTTTTAGCTCTTTCGCTAGTGGAGGGGCGCGGTCTTCCCGTCATCGCCGTCGGCTTCTTCTTCCCTCTTCTCCTCCTCGATGTTGACGCGTCGCTTCCTCCCGCTGTAATACTGGCTCTCCGCTCCGCTCCGCATTAATATAGGCTTCTCATGACGTCACAGTCACATGTTCCCATGACGTCACAGTCACATGCTCCGGGGCCATGTGCCCTGGAACATGTGACTGTGACGTCATGAGAAGCCTATATTAATGCGGAGCGGAGCGGAGAGCCAGTATTACAGCGGGAAGAAGCGACACATCAACATCGAGGAGGAGAAGAGGGAAGAAGAAGCCGACGGCGACAGCGACGGGAAGACCGACCCCTCCACTAGCGAAAGAGCTAAAAAGAAGTTAGTGGAGGGGCCGGCAGAAGGACAACGGAGAGCCGGACGAGACAACGGGAAGACCGGGCCTCTGTTAGCAAGAGAGCTAAAAAGAAGTTAGCGGAGGCCCGGCGGAAGAAAGAACCGGAGAGCGGGAGAAGAACCGGAGACCCCCGAAGTCGGAAGAAGACCCCCGGAAGTCGGAAGAAGACCCCCGGAGCTGTGCAATAAATTACTTTGAAAACCCGTGTAGTGTTTTTTTATTGCAATTTTTTGTCCACCAGGTGAATGGGTAGGGGTACGATGTACCCCATACTCATTCACATAGGGTGGGGGGGCCGGGATCCTGGGGCCCCCTTATTGAAGGGGGCTCCCGGATTCCGATAAGCCCCCCACCCGCAGACCCCGACAACCAACGGCCAGGGTTGTCGGGAAGAGGCCCTGTCCTCATCAACATGGGGGCAGGGTGCTCTGGGGTGGGGGGCCACAGGTCGCCCCCCTGCCCCAGAGCACCAAACCCCCCATGTTGAGGGCATGCGGCCTGGTACGGTTCAGGAGGGAGGGGGGCCGCTCTCTCGTCCCCCCCTCTTCCCCTGCGGCCTGCCAGGTTGCGTGCACGGATAAGGGTCTGGTTTGGATTTGGGGGGGACCCCCACGCCGTTTTTTCGGTGTAGGGGCGCCCGTTCAAATCCAGACCAGAACCAAGGGCCTGGTATTCTCCCGGAGGGGGAACCTATGCCGGTTTTTTATTTAAAATTTGGCCTGGAGTTCCCCCTCAAGATCAGCAGAGCACAAGTCACATGCCAAAGTCGGATCATGCAAGACTGCGGTCCGACTTTGATCCGACTTCAATGATAGTCAATGGGCTGAAGTCGGATCAAAGTCGGACCAAAGTAGTACAGGGAGCATTTTCAAAGTCGGACCGACATGTGTCGGACCAGTTAGGACGGCTCCCATAGGGAAACATTGATTTTCACACGTCATGCGACATGAGCTCCCAATGTCGGAGCGTTTGTCGCCCCAGTGTGAACCAGGCCTTAGAAGGAATGCAGAGCATCGTAATCCTTAGCTAGGATTTTAAAAGGAGACCCTAATATAAATGGTGCAGCTATAAAAAGTCTGGAGAGCAGTTTGAGGTATACAGTGCCTTGAAAAAGTATTCATACCCCTTGAAATTTTCCAAATTTTGTCATGTTACAACCAAAAACGCAAATGTATTTTATTTGGATTTTATGTGATAGAAATTGGCAATACAAAGTGGCACATAATTGTGAAGTGAAAGGAAAATGATAAATGGTTTTCAAAATATTTTACAAATAAATATCTGAAAAGTGTGGCGTGCATGTGTATTCAACCCCCCTTTACTCTGATACCCCTAACTAAAATCTAGTGGAACCAATTGCTTTCAGAAGTCACCTAATTAGTAAATAGAATTCACCTGTGTGTAATTTAAACTCAGTATAAATACAGCTGTTCTGTGAAGCCCTCAGAGGTTTGTTAGAGAACCTTAGTTAACAAACAGCAACACAAAGGCCAAGGAACACACCAGACAGGTCAGGGAAAAAGTTGTGGAAAAGTTTAAAGAAGAAAGCCATTGTTGAAAGAAAGCCTTAAGAAGTCCCGTTTGCAGTTTGTGAGAAGCCATGTGGGGAACACAGCAAACATGTGGAAAAAGGTTTTCTGATCAGATGAGACCAAAATTGAACTTTTTGTCCTAAAAGCAAAACGCTATGTGTGGTAGAAAATGAATGCCGCTTACACACGACCGTTTTTAATGTCATTGAAAAAAACAAAGTCACTATAAAGGGGAAGTTCCATTCGGATGGCGCCACCCTTTGGGCTGCTTTTGCTGATCCTTGTGTTAGTAAAGTTTGGTGAGAGACGATTCGCGATTTTCAGCTTCGTGCTCTTCAGTCCGTTACAGCGTGACGAATGTGCTATCTCCATTATGAACGCTAGTTTTACCAGAACGAGCGCTGCCGTCTCATCACTTGCTTCTGAGCATGCAGGTTTTTTTTTCACGTCGTTAAAGCCTACACATGGGCGTTTTTCATGACGAGAAAAACGACGACGTGAAAAACGACGAGAAAAATTAGAGCATGTTCCAAATTTTTAATGCCCATTTTTGACGTTGTGAAAAATGCTCTGGAGCCCACACACAATCGTTTTTAATGACCAAATAAAAAAATTGCATTTTTCTCGTCATGAAAAACGGTCGTGTGTATGCGGCATTACACTGCACATTGCCCTGAACACACCATCCCCACTGTGAAACATGGTAGTAACAGCATCCTGTTGTTGGGATGCTTTATTTGTTTAGCAGGGACAGGGAAGCTGGTCAGAGTTGATGGGAAGATGGATGGAGCCATATACAGGGCAATATTGGAAGAAAACCTGTCTGCAAAAGACTTGAGACTGGGGCAGAGGTTCACCTTTCAACAGGACAGCGACCCTAAACATACAGCCATAGCTACAATGGAGTGGTTTAGATCAAAGCACAATCATGTGTTAGAATGGCCCAGTCAAAGTCCAGACCTAAATCCAATTAAAAATCTTTGGCAAGACTTGAAATTTACTGTTCACAGACGCTCTCCATCCAATCTGACAGAGCTTGAGCTATTTTGCAAAGAAGAATGGGCAAAAATGTCACTCTCATCCCTAAAAAGACTTGCAGCTGTAATTGCAGCAAAAGGTGATTCTACAAAGTACTGACTCAGGGGGCCTGCATAAAAATGCACGCCACACTTTTCAGATATTTAGAATATGGAAAATCATTTACCATTTGCTTCCACTTCTCAATTATGTGCCACTTTGTGTTGGTCTATCACATAAAATTCCAATAAAATACATTTACGTTATTGGTTGTAACATGACAAAATGTTGAAAATTTCACATCTGTGACACTGGTTGTAGTGACCTATACCTATTTAGAGCTGAACTTTCATATATCCCAATTTCTCACTTCAATCCATATTCCATAACGTATATGGTGTAGCACGCCCCCCTCGGGGACTGCTGAGAATTACCTGCTCATCTGCATGGCCATGACCAAGTGAACCTTCCAGCCCACCTGACACCCTGGGTTCAGACATCCTGTTAATACTATAAAGCAAGAATCAAGCAACTCAGTAGTATAAGGTTCGGAAATGTTTTACCTGAACCAAATAGGAAAAGTTATTTCACAAAGAAAGGAGTAAATCCGCTGAGCTGTGATAACAGCGCCAACTCAGCAAACAGACTCCTCCCAAAAACACAATGATGTTTAAACAATGAATAATGCTATATACACAAGGATACACTATATTCAGATCCAAAGTCACTTCCTAGTGGATTTTTCAGTTAACTACACATGTGGCCACACTGAGACAGCCTATGTTATTTTAATGGGAGAACTAATCCCCCGCTGGTGTTATAAATATATATATAGGCTTCCTATGAGTAATGGCACTAGAGTTCCACGTGGCAGATCTGTTATTCTTCGCTAGCTAGTTGGAGCTTGTTAACTGTAATCCGTTTGGTACAGATGAAACAATAGATTCCAAGTGGTGAAGTCCTATGGCATCTGAGTACAGTGTTCCAGCAATGCATTAAAGTGTTCTTGGGTAGAGATGTGTGTGCACTGTGTTCTGTAATGGTGGTAGTGAATAGATAAAGATTGAGCAGCTTGCTCTCTCACCAATGACCCAAATCGATCTGCAGTCTTCTAGATAGGAACACGGATGGCAACACTCCGGCAACGGATCCTCTGTCTCAGCCTTCTGTAGTGACTTTCTCTGCATGTCCGCACCGATGGGTAGGCACTGTAAATAATACTAGTAACAGGATGTCCGGCAGCTGGTAGCAGAAATAGGCCTCGTGGTGGAAGTAGCGTTCCACGTGGTAGGCCGCGACCTTTCTCTCTGTCACACAAGAGGTCCATCTTGTGTCAGGCCCAGGAGGAAGAGAGCATTCGCGGACTTCTAAGCTTCTTTTTATCATCCCTCCCAGCAACCTTCAGGCCACTGCAAGGGTCCCTGGGATTTGTTGTCTTAGGGTACAGGGATGCATAGCAGCAGATTCAAAGAGGACTATATGCCCCATAACTCACTCCGTTGGCACACAGATATGAGGTCACTGGCTGCACAAATAATCACGGGGACAAACAATGTTTAGAACACTGGAAGGTACAAAGCTTTCTGGTAATAGTCCATATCGCTACATCTGTAATAGAATTGCCTTCCTTAAAAGTGGCTACACAAATGTAGAAGAAGATACTACTTAGACAATAAACACGCATATAGTACAAGGCTCAAAAGCTAATAAGACACGTTAGACCTTTTAAGAGAAATATACATGATATATTTATTTGATATATCTTATTTGATATCTACCAAGTTGTAACTTCATTCTAAATATAATACTGGTTTTTGGGTTGCAACACCTTGTCATATGGAAATACAGATATACCCAGGATAGTTGCCATTAAAGGTATGTCTGCTTGGCCTTAATAAATACTTCAGCAAACCTAAAACACACCCCTCAGACCCTTTAATAGAGTGGAGCTAGTTCTCAAACACCCTTTCAGAGGACAAGAAAAAGCTGCTAAATTTGGCAGCTGGGGCATTTATTTTATGATTGAAACCACTAAGGATGCTGGGGGTTGGTTTATGAGAACCAGTGACCCTTGAAAACATCCGACTGGACTAACTCTGCAAGTGATCCAAACTCTGCACTGAACCAAAGACAGGCAGACTTCACTTAAAGTGGTTGTAAACTCTTACATATACCCAGTGAAGTGACTGGCCTCGGGTGATACACAGAGATAAAAAAAATCTTCTTACATAAGTTGTGCCTGTCTATCTGCAGTCTTCTCTTCTCTACATCCTTTCAAAGTGCTGAATTTACAAATTTTGTCTGAAAGTTCAGAAAAAAAGGGTCAGGGAGCTGAAATTACATTCTGCATAGCTCTGTGAGAAGAGCTCTGAGAGCTGATTGGAGGGAAGGGACACACCCCCTTCACGGAGCTCATAGGAACAGAGCTGAGGCTGTCAATCTACTGGAGCTTCCTCCCATGTCACCATTTTTCTCTTGGTATAAGGAAAACATGTCAGATGTGACTCATGCTGATAGCAGAGGAACAAAGTAGCAGACAGAAATGACACTTAGCGCTCTTAATTGAGACAAGTACACACAATAGAGGGATATGCTTATTTAATGTCTGAGCTTTACAACCACATATTTTTTACATTGAGAACCCTTTTATTTTACTGTTGCTTATGTCTGTTTTGTAATATCTACTCAGTATTCCTTTTCATTAAAACAATATTTAAAAATTGTTAAGCTGAATCTTTTGTTTCAATATTTTTATTATTATAATTTGAATTATTATTAATGCAAAAGAATATATACAGAAAAGGAGAAATGGATCATGAAATACAATTCATATAATACAATGTACATGTTACCGGGTTGCACAATCATGAATTAGTAAATATGAAATTACATATACAAATTCTAAATAATATTGTATAGATAATCATAACCAAGATGGTATGCAACTTAAAATAGATTAAGTCACCTAAATGGTTATGTTGAAAAGGAAAAAGGAGAAAAGAGAAAAAAAAAAGGAAGAAAAAAGACAAACAAACATTAAAAAAAAAAAACACTACAATAAACTTGTTAAAGGTCTCAGATCATCAGATAGATATTTGATCCACGGGTCCCAAATCTTATCAAATAATGTTAATTTATCATTTAAAATAGCTGACATATGTTCGTTGACCATTATCCAAGAAAGTTTCTGTTTGACTTGTCCGAATGGCAGTGAGGCAGATTTCCATGATTTTGCTATTATAATCCTTGCTGATATGAATATAAAGGTTATCAAATGATCCTGAAATGTATTTAATTTTTCTAATTTATAACCCAACAGAGCTTGTTTTGGTGATTTGAGTAGGTTAATTTGGGTTAGAAAATATATAAAATTGTAAATTCTTATCCAAAAATTTTTAACTTTAGGGCATTGCCACCATATATGAAATAGTGTTCCCTCCTTCCCACATCCACGGAAACACAGAGGTGATGATTCAGGGATAAAAGATGCCAATCTAGAGGGGACCATATACCATCTCATTAGAATTTTGTAATTCGCCTCTATGATGGAGGTGTTTATGAGAGACGATTTCAGAGCCATAATTTGCCATTCCGTCAAGTCAAAATTTTCTTGAAGGTCTCCCTCCCATTTTATCATATAGTTCAGTTTAGTATGAGAAGTATTTAGGATGGAATACATTTCTGAGATATGCCCTCGATATAAGTCAAACTTCAGACATAGAGATTCCATTTTAGACAAAGATGATATATCGTAATTTTCAGATATTTTAGTAATAAAATCTTTTATCTGTGTATAATGCAGTTTTTCGGTTACAGGTATATGAAAACATTGTTCCAGAGATTTAAAAGATAATATGCCATTTGAACCACATAAATCAGCTATACGCAAAAGACCTTTGTTTTTCCACCAGTCAAATCCCTTAGGCCCCTTTCACACTGGCACGTTTTTCAGGCGGTTTAGCGCTAATATTAGCGCTGTTATACCGCCTGAAAAATCATGCCCTGTATTCTTCAATGTGAAAGCCCGAAGGCTTTCACACTGAAGCAGTGCGCTAGCAGGACCGCTCCAAAAGTCCTGCTAGCCGCATCTTTACAGCGGTGAAGGAGCAGTGTGTTCATCGCTCCTTTACCGCGGCTGCCCATTGAAATCAATGGGACACCGTGGTAATACCGCCCGCAAACCGCGGCAATAGCCGCGGTTTGCAGGGGGTGGTATTAACCCTTTTTCGGCCGATAGCGGGGGTTAAATTCACCCCGCTAGCGGCCGCATACCGCGGTGATAATGACGGTATAGCGGCGCTGAAAATCGCGCCGCTATACCGCCACCGCACCTGCCCGCCCCAGTGTGAAAGGGGCCTTAGGAGTGGGATCCCGAGTAAAGCTTTCGTTCTCAAATATATTAGCTAATGAGGTGTGTGGAGATTTAAACTTGTGATATTTATTCAATTTATCCCATATATTTAGGGAAATAGATAATGTCGGACATAAAATAGGGGGCCTCGCTTTAGTCGGCAGCCACATCATATGGGAAACTGATTGGCCTCGACATGCATATGTTTCTATATCCATCCAGATGGGGTGGGGTTTAGAAGAGTTAGACTTAGTCAGGCTTCTTAACATTGCTGCGTAATAATATTTTAACAAATCAGGAGTGCCCAATCCACCTCTGTTTTTTGGGGTCAGTAAGGTACGTCTATTGATTCTGGGTTTTTTATTTCACCAAATGAAGGAAATTAACTTGTTTTGAAAGTTGGTCAATTCAGAATGGATCAATTTAATAGGAAGAGCATGGAAATAATACAATATTTTAGGGAGAATATTCATTTTTACAGAATACAATCTGCCAAACCATGATGGAGGATGGAGTAACCATTTTTCTAAATCAGCTAATAGTTTTTTGTAAAGTGCAGGGTAGTTTTGGGAGTATAAAGAGCAAAAGGTCTGAGTGATATTAATACCCAAGTAAGGTAGAGATTTTTCACACCATACATAAGTATAAGATTGTCTCAAAGAGGATAGAGTAACGTCATCTATTGATATATTCATGGCTTGTGTCTTATCGTGATTAATGTCAAGTCCAGAGATGTTGGAGAAAGATTTTAGTACTGAATATAAGTTGGGAAGAGTAATGATAGGGGACAAAACAAATAATAATATGTCATCAGCAAAAAGAATGCATTTATGTTCAGTCCTCCCACATTTGATTCCTCGAATATCAATAGAAGAACAAATCTTTATTGCTAAAGGTTCAATAGCCAAAATAAAAAGCAAAGGGGATAAAGGACAACCTTGTCTGGTACCTCTATGTATAGGATTAGGTTTAGAGGAATATCCTTTAATCATCAATTTTGCCGAAGGGGAGTTATATAGTATTTGAAGAGTAGAAATAAATTGGGTTCCGAATTCCATTTTGGATAAAACAGAAAAAAGGTAGTTCCATGATATGGAGTCAAAAGCTTTATGCATGTCTAATGATAAAAGCATACCTCTTCTTGTACCACCTCCATCCCAATTAGAATGAATTGCTTAAATAACATTTATTATTCTCCTAGTTTGATCCGTGGTTTGACGTCCTGGAACAAATCCTGCTTGGTCTGGATGTATGTATTGTGCAAAAAATGAATTTAGTCTAGTTGCTAAAATTTTTGTCATTATTTTTAAATCTGAATTTATTAAAGAAATAGGTCTGTAGTTGGCACAAAGTCCATGGTCTTTACCTTGTTTAGGGATAACATGTATATATGCAGTATTTTCCTTTATTGGCAGAGTGGTACCTTTTCAAATTGAATAAAAAAATAAACATAGATGTGGGATTAAGATTTCTTGGAATTTACGATAATATTGTCCAGATAATCCATCTGGGCCTGGTGCTTTAGAAGGATTCATATTTTTTATAGTTTGTCTGATTTCTTCTACAGTAAATTCCTTATCCATGAGCTCAGAATGATCTTGTGTCAGTTTGGGTAATGAAATATCCTTGAAAAAACTGTCAATAATACTTTGATTAGCTGTGGCCGGTTTGCTATATAGTGTGGAATAAAAATCGAAGAATTCATTTAATATAAGTTCTGGATTTTGGGTTGGTTGTCCATTATTCATTCTGAGCTTGGGTAATGCAGGTGTAAAGGGACGCGGTAATAATTTTCTAGACAATAAAGTGGTGGGTTTATCTCCCATAGAGTAAAATTTATGTTTTGACCATCTTATGTGTTTATCCGCTTGTGTTGTTAGGGTCATATTTAATGCTAATCTAGCATTATCGATTTTGTTTCTAATGTCTAAGCTAGGTGATAACCGTTGTACAAGAAGTAGATCCTTAAGCTATTTTTCTTGTTGTATAATTGTACTATTACAAGTTTTTTAATTCTAGCTGCTATCTGTATAAATTTACCCCTAATGGCAGCCTTATGGGCTGCCCAATTAATAACTGGGGATGTATCTAAAGGAAGATTTACACGAAAGAACGATATTAATTCAGTTTCTATTTCCTTTAAGATTAATGGGTCATTTAATAAAGAAACATTGAGGCGCCATGGAGAGGGATAAGGTCTAGTCCATAAGTCTGTAAGGGATAGTTGGACTGGAGAGTGGTCAGACCAAGGGGTAGTAAGAAGTCATATATGGAATCAAGGCAGTATTTATGAAAATATGGTCAATACGTGAATAGGTTTTGTGGACATGTGAATAGTGAGTGTAATCTTTAATGGATGGATTATTTTCTCTCCATGCATCTATTAAATTATTTGTATTTAATATGCGTGCTAATTTATTACTATTTTTGGGTATATTTTTTTGACGTGAAGTGTTCTGGGATGATTTATCAAGGATGTGATCTAATGGTAAATTGCTATCTCCACCCAAAATTATCTGACCCTGAGCTTTCGGAATCAATGTTGTTAGCATGTCATGAACATTTTTTAATTGTCCCGAATTAGGGGTATAATATGAAATAAATGATGTTAATTAGTCATTAATATGTCCTGTTACCATTATATATCTTCCTATATCATCTTTTATAATAGAACCAGGAGTAAAAGGAGTTCTTTTTGAAAAACAAATAGCTACTCCTCTTTTTTTCTCAGTATTGGAAGATAAATAAAATTGAGGGTATTGAGAACTAAGATACTTTGGGGTAGAGGTAACCGAAAAATTAGTTTCTTGCAGCAATAAAACATCAGCTTTATGTTTGTTGTAGTAAAGGAAGGCTTTCGTTCTTTTGGAAAGAGAATTAAATCCTTGCACATTATGTGTAACTACGGTATATTATATTTTGCTTTCTAACAGACGACATCATGTTATGAGAAAGAATATTCGCTTTAGGAGGGAGGTGAAAAAATGATATAGTAATATTTTGAGATGGAGATCAAAGCAATAGGATACATCTGATGGAAAGGGATCCAAATACAGATTTAAAAGTAAAATAGAAAAAATCGGAAAGAAAAGTAAAAAAAAGGATAGAAAGTAAAAGTAAACAAAAGTGGATAGATTAAAATTAGGCTTAATAAATATTATATTATCTAAACAAATCAGGAGGTGGGATGAAACCCAACCCAGGTTCAATACCTGGGGATATAATTGTGAGTATGTCCCCATATAATATAGGAACAAGGTCACTAGAGTGGCTCGTGAGTCCACCTAGACTCTAAAATTTGTAACAAGAATTAGGAGAGTGGATTCAGGAATAAGTTATTATTATTCTATTAGTAGCTAAAAGTTCTAATTTAAGGTATTGTAACAAGGAACGTTTGCTACTCAGAGTATTGCTAAATAACCATAGAAATTTAAAGTGAATAGTTTTGAAAAAATAAACAGTAGTTAAATGTATACAAACATATATCATTTAACAGTAAATATGTAGAATAAACTATATTCTCTCACTTAACTTACAGGAACTATATGAAAATATAACATTTTACCTATTAAATGTAAAAGCAACATATTTACTGAAGATAATCTTCAGTTGTTTGGGAAGTTCGGCTCCACACTATTGGGGAGTTATTATTCCAATGTAAAATAATAGTATTTTATTAATAAGACATATATCAGTCTTTAAAATGGCAAAATAGATACCAAAGTCTTCTCAGGTGTGTGCTGGAATTCTTCCATCTTGTGTCTTGCGCTGAGAAATCCAAATCGGCGATAATGGGCGATCAGGTCGGGTAGATAATGATGTTGAAGCTTCTATAGGCTTCTGAGGCAGAATTCTCAGTTTTTGTAGAAGATCTTCAACCGCATGAAAATTAGTAAATGAGTAAGATTTGCCCTGGTGGAAAAAGGAAAGTCGGAAAGGGAATGACCAGCGATACTTGATCTGATGATTTTGCAGTTGTTGAAGTAATGGTTTCAGGGTGCGGCATTTCTGAATCGTTAAAGGGGCTAAATCTGCAAACAGTTGGATAGTAGTCCCGAATAATTGTAAATCTTGGCAATTCCTGGAAGCTGACATCAATCTTTCTTTTATTCCAAAATAATGTGGTTTTACAAGTATGCCTCGTGGGAGACCATCTGATCTGGGGGTGGTCAGAGCTCTATGAACTCGATCAATTTCCATGTGATGGGGTTCAATATCAGGGATCAATATTTTCATGAGGGTATGTAAAGCATCCTCCAAATTAGTATGTGTTTCTAGAATTCCACGTACCCTCACATTATAGCGACGGGACCTATTCTCGAGGTCTTCGATTTTAGCATTGGCTTCTTCTAATAAGCCATAGATATTTGTTACCTCTATAGTATTTTGATTAATTTTAGGTATTGCTCCATCCATTTTATTCTCTACAGTTTCTAATCTATGACCAATACATTGAATATCTTGTTTAATTTCAGTAGTAATCATTGAGCAAGCTTTAGATAGTTCACTTTGTAGTAGTGATGAGAAGCGAGTTAGTAAAGCTGTGTCTCCTGCATATGGGATAGAATGAGGTGAGAAAGAGTGACAATCTGAAGCTGAACCAGCTGAATCATCCTGACTGATCATTGCATCCGCCATGTCAAACGGGTTTTTGTCAATGGAGGAGATCGGGCTATTGCTCTGAGTAGGATGAGATTTTAAGATACTTGGGGAAGATAGAAGTGGAATAGGATCTTCAAATGAACTCTGTGACATCAGTGGAGAGAATGGATTATTAATTTCAGAGACATTGCTCCTGTTTTTTAGAGGACCATCAGGAGAATGAATAGTGAGCTGCGTTTGTTGTAGCTTGTTGTTATGGTTACCTCGGGTCAGGCTTGTTAGGCATTACCTTATAAGAAGCTGACTGTTCCGATGGGAGGGGGCAGCGTCTGTCCCCGCTGATTGTCAGTCTTGTACTGACGTTTTTTCCTCTGTTCTGAGGATTGGTGATACATGGCAGCTCCCCCTGACTCTGTGGGTAGTTTCAGAGTAAAATCCTGATCTCTGGTACAGTAAAAAGCAGTCTAGAGTCGGCGGTGTGCGGAGAACGGTCACAACATTACCGCTCCCGTAGCCGCGCGCATGCGCACTTGTTAAGCTGAATCTTTATGCTCTTTAACTAGAAATTAAAAACTTTGCCTCTTTTGAAAAAAACTAGCATAGTGTAAATTCTGATTCATTTCTGTCCGGATATGGCAGAGAGTGATACCGATTTTTTTTTTAAAGGTGTAAATAACAACAGCGGATGCTGTGAACAGCATGTGTATCAGCCAAAAAAAGTGGTGGTGGCTACCATCTGTAAAGGATTAACTGCTCAGTTACCCTGCCTCAGTGATAATCACTAGTTTTTAGAATGTTGTAGTGTGAGCCTGAAAATCTTTGCAGCAGCTGAGGCTGAATGCCTATTCGTCATGCACTTTACTGTCATTAACTTTGTAAAGTGAACATGCACTCAAACGTAAAGATTCCCTATGCTTTGTGACCAGCCTATATTAACCCAACTGTCTCAAACAGCACTCACGCTTCTGAATAATAAACCAACAATCTATATACAAAGAGCTTCCAAAAAACTACAGGAAACATTCAGTATAGCTCAAATACTCAAAATCGGAGTCATTCTGCCAGTAGTGACCAGGCCTCACTGCCATAATGACATTCTGAAAAATGTGGTAATCCGAAATTCCTAGAATGGTCTACTGGGTTCCAACACACTTATCAGTTTCTCATTATTTACAAAGCCAGCTAGCCTCTGTGCCACGTTATGTGTGTAATAATTAATAGCAATATTCTTGACTAATTATTAAGTATATGCAAGAAAACAGATTAAGTAAGTACCCAAATGTTAGTCAGCTACAGACAGGCAGAACAATGGGTCCTGATGGCAGCAGGTGTTTGATTTGTATAAAACATTTGTGCCCTAGTTCTCTGCATGATACTCTGCATTCCAAATTTGCAGGCAATACTATGATTGGCAGAACCAGAAGGTGAGGGCCAACTAATAATTACAGAGCTTCTGTGCAAAATAGACCTTGCACAGCTGTCCTTTATTTGTTGAATGTGCAAAGTATATCATAATTAATTTTCTGTGTTCATTAGTGTCCACTGAAGACTTCTTATACATATACTTGTTTTTCAAATAATATATACAGTATGTTCTCAGTGTCAAATAAGAAAAACTGCAAGCTATGGATACATTTAGCAGACAACTGGCTGCACATAGAAATAAAGTGTGTATACTGATCATTGGGGCTGTTCTTACATCATTATTTACTTATATTCAGGGTATATAGGTAAGGTGACAGTACTTTTTTGTTCACGTAAGTTTTAGTGTGGTGCGGCGAGATCGACGCATAACACTGTTCACTTTTTATTTTAAATGAACTTTATTGAAATGTCACTAAAACATTTCATTAAGTTTAATTGCCAGTTGTGTGGAGTAGTGGATTGCCTCACAATGAACTGCACTTGAAAATTGTACTGCATGCATTTTAGTGCACACCGCTCATACAACTCCACAACATGGTGGTGTGTACCCAGGCACATAGGAGACAAGACATTTTGCTTTGTCATGTGGTGGGACTGCACTGGAATAGCCACCCAAGGCAGTCCCACCACTTGGTGTGAATCAACCCTAAAGCCAGTGTTCTGTCAAATTCTCAGAACGTCAAAAACTCCAACCACATCACTTCCGGTTTATTTAAGCCATCAGTAATTTGAGATTTTGAGAATTGCTGTTTGGACACAACACCGGCAACCAAATAGAGTCCTCTACAGGAAGATATAGCTGTTTTGACAACAGCGGCTAACAAGGACAAAGTTGTCGCCACCTCAGGGGCAGCCATTTTGTTGGCTAGTATCGTGCGGAGTAACAATCTCCGCTCATATCATATCGTGCACCGGACTGTATTCGGTTGCCGATGTTGTGTCCAAACAGCAATTCATCAAAATATGCAATTACTGATGATTTAAAGAAACCAGAAGTTAGGTAGTTGGAGTTTCTGATGATTTGTAACTTTTGACAGAACACCAGCCGTAGGCGGTTCAAATTTCAGTCAGTTCAGCAGGAACCAGACCAAATTTGAACCATATATGGGCAGGTTGAATGTACCTAAGTTGATCAATCGAAAGTAAACCTACATATACAAAATAGATGTTGACGTGACTGCTTATTTGTGCAAAGGTATTACACTGCATTAGATATGCTTAAAAAATGCATTGGTTTTGCCTATAAATATAATTACACTTTTATCTTGCTTACAACATTGGGCATTTTTTCATCACCAATTATATTGCACTGAACATCTGGTAAACCAGTTCTCTAAAACATCAATTTACCACATGTGAGTGCAGTTATTGTTTTAAAGATTTGTTTTTGGTTTTTAATAAATCTACACTTAGAAGGTTGTGCCCTTTGTTTTTTCTTTGCTTCCAATCAACAATAACACGTTGTCAAAGGACCAGACATTAAGCAAGTCATTAAAGCACCTTAATATATTGTCACTACGCAAAGGGGATAACGGAGCAAACATAAGGTTGGATCAACAACAGTCATAACACTTTTGTCATACAGAATGTTGAGCTGTAGGGACTAAATATAAAAGTAACTCTAGGTTTCCAAATGGGGTTGAGCGAACACGAACTGTAAAGTTCGTGTTCGTACCTTACTTTTGGGTTTTTGGTACCCGGACCCGAACCCGAACAATGTACTGTATGTTCGGGTTCGGGTTCGGTGTTCGGCAATGTAATGGCACATTTTAAAAAGCTGCAGGGCAGCCAATCAACATTTGTTTAACTTGTGTGCCCTTAGAAGCCATCACAGCCATGCCTACTAATGGCATGGCTGTGATTGGCCAGTGCAGCATGTGACCCAGCCTCTATATAAGCTAGAGGCACATAGCACAGCACGTCACTCTGCTTCAGTTAGTGTAGGGAACGCTGCTGCTGCTTTGAGGGAGAGAATTAACTGGGAGTCCTGATTCAGAAATCAAATTACTCAGCGATCTACCTTGCTTTTGTTGTGTGGGTGCAGTGCACAATCTTTTTATCCTGCCCTGAGCCCAGTGCCAGAAAAAAGATAACTTTTATCCGTCTGTTAGTTAGGTTGGCTTCGGCGGGCATTTTATGCAAGCTCAGTGCACCAGCACTGCATATGTTACTGTGAGATACACACTTTAGATACTGTTCTCCCATTCTGCTATTCAAGAAAAAAAATATTTAGGGCAACAAAAATATTTTTTGGTGCATTTTCTGCATATCTGTACGTGTGAGATACACACTTTAGATACTGTTCTCCTATTCTGCTCTTCAAAAAAATAATAATTTTGGGAAAAACTTTTTTTTTGGTGCGTTTTCTGGCATAAAAATTTATTTTGGTGCATTTTCTGCATATCTGTACATGTGAGATACACACTTTAGATACTGTTCTCCTATTCTGCTCTTCAAAAAAAAAAAATTGGGGGAAAAACTTTTTTTTGATGCGTTTTCTGCCCCAAAAAAAAATTTTGCTGCATTTTCTGCATATCTGTACGTGTGAGATACACACTTTAGATACTGTTCTCCTATTCTGCGCTTCAAAAAAATAATAATTTAGGGCAAAAAAAAAAAATTGATGCGTTTTCTGCATATCTGTACCTGTGAGATACACCCTTTAGATACTGTTGCTCTATTCTGCTATTCAAAAAACACCCATTTAGGGCAAGATCCTAAATTTCAGAAATATGAGGAGACTGTCAAATAAGGGACGTGGCCCCGGTCGTGGTGCTGCTGGTGGAGCTCCTGTTGCAGGGAGAGGACGTGGTCGATCTGTGCCAGCTACACGCACAAGTGAAACACCTTCCTCAGGTGCGAGTAGGCGACAGAGCCTGCAGCGGTATTTGGTCGGGCCTAATGCGGCTCTGCGAATGTTGAGGCCAGGCCCAGGACAAGTACAGGCGATAGTAGATTGGGTTGCTGACAGTTTCTCCAGTTCCTTCACATTGTCTCCCACCCAGTCTACTGCTGAAAGATCAGAGTTGGCACCTGCAGCCGTTAGACTTGTGCACAACGGAAACATTTGTTTAGTTTTGGTTTGTTTCTTGTGCACAATGGAAAAATTTGTTTCGTTTCGGTTTGTTTCCTTACGGTCCTGTTGATTTGTAATCGTTCGTAATTTTGCTAGACGCGATTTTTCGTGTTTGGACTAATTCGTATTTTCGCAAGCGACATTTTTCGTTGAATCGGAATGATTCGTATTAATGTAAGCCTTATTTTTCGTTGATTTATAATTCGTACTTTCGGTAGAGTACATTGTTTTTCGTTGATTCTGGACACAACTCCTACTTTCGTAACTCTTTTTGGGTTCGTTGATTCGTAATTTTCCGTGTCTCTCTCACAACGACGCTGCCTATTATGCCTAATGTGCTTCGAATGGATTTGTACATTTCTAAATACATAGCGGTTATTTGTAACGATTCGAAATCTCGTATTTTACTTTCGTTTTTTACATGTGGCTATAGCCTCAGCCCCTGTACACCATTTTGAGAGGCAGTTCAGCACGGTGAGAGAGAAGCAGAGAGCAGAGCAGAGTGTTATTGTGCTTTGAATGGATTCGTACATTCGTAACTTTTTTCATAACGAATTATGCCGAAGACATTCGGGCATTCGCTATTTGCGATATAATTTATTTCGGATTCGGTTTTATTCGTAATTGCTTTGTTCGGAAAGTTGCTAAATTCGGACAAATTTCGATTTGTTACGAAACTAATTGCACAAGCCTAGCAGCCGTTGTCCATCAGTCTTTCACCTCACCCCCTTGCAAATCAGCCAAGCAGTCTGAGCCCCAAGTCATGCAGCAGTCTCTTCTGCTTTTTGATGACTCTGTTAGCAGGGTTTCCCAGGGCCATCAACCTAGCCCTGCCCCAGAAGTGGAAGAGATTGAGTGCACCAATGCCCAACCACTTATGTTTCAAGATGAGTACATGGGAGGACCATCGCAGCACGTCTCGGATGATGAAGAAACACAGGTGCCAACTGCTGCTGCTTTCACAATTGTGCAGACTGACAAGGAGGGCAGGGGTGAAGACTGGGTGGAAGATGATGTGGAGGACGATGAGATCCTTGATCCCACATGGAATCAATGTGATGCAGGTGACCTGTGTAGTTCGGAGGAAGATGCGGTGGTCGCACAGAGCCCCCAGCACAGCAGAAGAGGGAGCAGGGTGCAAAAGCCGAGCATCCGTCCCCTAGACAGTACGCCTGCTACTGCCCAATGCAGCAAGGGACCGAGCACACCAAAGCCAGGTCCAAGGAGTTCTCTAGCATGGCAGTTCTTCAGACAATGTGCTGATGACAAGAAGACACGAGTGATTTGCACACTGTGCAATCAGAGCCTGAAGTCAGGCATAAACGTTCTCAACTTGAGCACAACCTGCATGACCAGGCATCTAAGTGCAAAGCACGAGCTGCAGTGGAGTAGACACCTCAAAAACCAAGATAGGTCTCTGGCTCCTCCTGCTTCCTCTTCTGCTGCAGTCTCGGCCTCTTCATCCACCTCTGTAGTGACAGTGGCACCTGCCACCTCGCAAACAGAGGATCTGCCAGTAACACTACCACCTGAGTCACCAACCATCTCCACAATGTCCCATGGAAACGTTCAGCTCTCTATCTCCCAAACACTGGAGCGGAAGAGGAAGTACCCCCCTACCCACCCGCGATGCCTGGCCCTAAATGCCAGCATTGCAAAATTCCTGGCCTTTGAAATGCTGTCATTCCGTCTGGTGGAGACACAGAGTTTTAAAAGCCTGATGGCATTGGCTGTCCCACAGTACGTCGTGCCCAGCAGCCACTACTTTTCCACGCAAGCTATCCCTTCCCTGCACAACCAAGTGGGGGACAAAATCAGGTGTGCACTGCGCAACGCCATCAGTGGCAAGGTCCACCTAACTACGGATACGTGGACCAGTAAGCATGATCAGGGACGTTATATCTCCCTAACAGCACACTGGGTAAATGCAGTGGCGGCTGGGCCTAAGGCGGATAGCAGTTTGGCGCATGTCCTTCCACCACCGAGGATTGCAGGGCGCTTCAGTTTGCCTCCTGTTGCTAGCTCCTCCTACTCCGCTTCCTCATCCTCTACCGCCTCCTCATCCGTTCAGCATAACACCTTCACCACCAACTTCAGCACAGCCAGGGTTAAACGACAGCAGGCAGTTTTAAAACTTTCCTGTTTGGGGGAAAAAGGCCACATCGCGCAGGAGTTGTAGAGGGACATGGAACGACAGACCGATGAGTGGTTGGTGGCAGTGAGCCTCAAGCCCAGCCTGGTGGTGTGCGATATTGGGCGAAATCTCATAGCAGCTCTGGGCCTAGCCGGTTTGACGCACATCCCTTGCCTGGCGCATGTGCTGACTTTGGTGATGCAGGGGTTCCTTAAAAATTACCCCGATATGCCAAAGCTGCTGCAGAAAGTGCAGGCCGTCTGTGCACACTTTCGGCGTTCTCACCCTGCTGCTGCTCGCCTGTCAGTGCTGCAGCGTAACTTCGGCCTTCCCGCTCACCGCCTCATACGTGATGTGCCCACAAGGTGGAACTCCACCTTGCACATGCTGGCCAGACTGTGCGAGCAGTAGCAGGCGATAGTGTAGTTTCAGCTGCAGCAATCACGCGTGAGTCGCTCTGCGGAACAGCACCACTTCACCACCAATAACTGGGCCTCCATGCAAGACCTGTGTGCCTTGTTGCGCTGTTTCGAGTACTCCACCAAAATGGCCAGTGCTGTTGACGCCGTTCTCAGCGTTACTATCCCAGTTCTATGCCTCCTTGAAAAAACGCTTCGGGCGCTGATGAGGATGTGGCACAGGAGGAGGAAAAGGAGGAGGAGGAGGAGGAGGAGGAAGAGGAATCATTTCCAAGGTTTTTAAGGGCAGTCATTCACAAGTGGCTCCGAGGGTGGGTGTTACGTACCTGGTGGAAGAGTCTGATATGCAAAGGGAGGCCTCTCTTACACCTCTCACTCGAGGCCCCTGGCAGTGAAGACAGGAGGCGCAGGAGTGCAGAGTCGCACGAGAGCCTGGCAGAGTTGCTGGTAGACGAGCTGGACTGGAGCAGAAGCAGGGACTGGAACGGATCTGGGAACAGCTGTCAAACTGAAGACTGGAGCTCAGGCAGGTGCGGTCAGATGGGCTGGAAGAGTGAGTACACCAGTCCAAAGCAGGTAAACACTGGAGCAGGATCAGGTATAAGCAGGTTTAGGCAGCTGGCTGGTCTCAGGTACAGGCAGGTTCGGTTACGGGCTGGCAGCAAGGTAGCAGACGGGATAGACAGGAACATGGTCTCAGGTACAGGCAGGTTCAGCAACAGGCTGGCAACAAGGTAGCAGGAGGAGCAGGCAGGAATGTAGTCAACACAGGCCGAGGGTCAGGTGCAGGTAGATAAGCAGGGGTAGTCAAACAAGCCAGGAAGGGTCAGCTGGAGCAGGATACAGGTAGGCAAGGGTCAGAGGTCTCAGGTAACGCTGTAGACCGAACAGCAAGGAGCCCAGTCATCAGCCCCTTTAAATAGCCACATTTGGTGCCAAGAGCCACCGCCGCATGCTCCGGCGCGTGCCCGCACGTCGCTGCCGCGCACGCGGGCACTAGCGAGCGCCGATGCAACGCTATGGCGCATGCGCGCATCAGCGCGCGCCAATGAGACGCTATTGTGCACACAGGTGGAGGATGAGGAGATGGAGGAGGAGGAACTATGTTCACAGCAGGGTGGCACCCAGACCAGCTCATGGCCATCACTACATACAGAGGACACAGACGATTGTATTTTTGATCTCTCTCACTTTTTTTGGGGTGTACCCTAATTAAAAAATTAAAAACAAAAACCAGTGTTGGCTACCTCGTCCTCCTCCACCACCGATTCCACCTACACTGCCACATCCACCGCCACCTCAACCTCCTACTCCATATGGACCTCGTCCTCCTAGGTCAAGATTATTATTTTTTTTTTATGTATTTTATGTTATTTTAAGTTATTATTTCCCTATCCACATTTGTTTGCAGAGCACTTGCCATGCTCTTAACAACATTTTTCTGCCATTTGCAGCCCTCTAGCCCTTTCCATTACTTTTTTAGAGCCATTTTAGTCCTCAAAAGTTCGGGTCCCCATTGACTTCAATGGGGTTCGGGGTCAAGTTCGGGTCAAGTTCGGGTCCCGAACTCGAACTTTTTTCTGAAGTTCGGTCGAACCCGTCGAACCCGAACATCCAGGTGTCCGCTCAACCCTATTTCCAAATTAGCATACGCAGTAGCAAAGCCACCAAAGGTGCAGCAGTGGGCAGTAATGTAACTTCCAACTACCAAATTCAAGACTATACTGCCAGTGTGCATTAATGGTGATTATGCTAGGCCTAGACTGACTGCTACAACAACTGTTTATGGGAATATAGTAGTAATGAAAAGGGTAGGGAGGGATGTGTAGGGTGATTCAACAGGAAGGGCAGTCCTTTAAGTGGTTATTTTTCCAGCTATCGTTGGGGCCCTTTAGAAAGCAATGGTGCACTTGTTGGTAATCCCAATGAAGCAGCATGCAGTGTAGGATGGTAAAGATGCAACAGATAAGGCACAGAAGCAGTATCCAAAAAAGGAGAGGGAGGCTATAACCGCAAAATAGGTAATGCACCTGCTAACAAGGTGAATATTGGGCAATGAGCCCTCTCACCACTCCCTGCGATTCAGGTGAATGATTGCAGTAGACATGGGGCACCCTGCTCTCTCTCTCCTTCCCTCTGAGGTGCCTTCTAAGACTTGCTGTGGGAAGCTGCAGATAAGAGGTCTCTCCAGTCCCTCTGCAGCAATGGTGTGGCTCAAACACAGCTTTCAGTATTCTGTAACAAGGGCATCTCTTTCTCCCTCCTCCTGGGCCTCCCAACCGATCTCTCCTGGCTTGGCAGCCATCGTCTCTGGCTACAGATGTGTCCTCTGTAAGCCCCTGGCACCAAGAGAGTAAAAATTTCCTGGGCAGACCAGTAAAATACATCTCTCCCCCTGCTCCCCAGTGCGTTTTGGGAACTGTATTATAAAGAGTTCACCAGTCCCATTGCATGGCTGCTGTCTTGAACTACAACTCCCATGATTCACAGCTTTCTGCATAGAAGTCTATGGACTGGGTTGGCTCTGCTCTCCCCCTGCTGGTTGGAAGGTATATTGCTGCATAATATTAGCACTACAGTAGAAAGTAGAGCAGCAGAGGGACTCGTCTCCTTCTCCATGTTCAAAACAATTGCTTAAACGTGCATCCTCACAGGGTGACACTGTGGATGCACATATACAAATGTGCCAACGTCCCAATAGCATAGGAGAAACAAGGATAAACTAGAAAAGATGGACTTTTGGCGGCACACGTATAAGTATTTGTAAAAAACTAGGGGTATTTATTTTTAGACACAGTAGTGAAAAAATACATATAAACATTTAAACAATACCAGTTTGTTTATACTTAGATACAGAGCTTGGGTTCACGCTTTAACAATACTTCAAGATATGTAATATGTAAGCATTCCACCTTGGTTGGACTGCAATTCCAGTAAACCAAAGGCTGTAAAAACAATAATTGTATGAAGCAAGTTAGCGAGAGCCATAGGTCCAGTGTATCATATGTGGTCTTGACTTGCTCTACTAGTTTTGCGGGTTACCGCTTCTTCAGGAGCACAGTAATAGGCCGGATGATGTGCTGCCGATGGCAACACACACCTATGTAAGATTTGATTGGCTATTTGTTGATAACAAACAGCCAGCCATAGTAACAATCACAATAAACAACAGCTGGGTATACTGCTGGGCGAAGGCTGCTTGTGTGCAGCGACAGGTAATGTCCTCCGGTACTTTTAGGGTTGTAACTACCACGGTAGAAAAAGAAGGCTTGACATACATCAGTGTAGGTCCTGGTGTATGTGTGAGTAGAGAGTATCTCACTCCACAGGGCCTTGAATCCGATGGCAAGGCTGTAGACCTGTGCCTTAGAGGGAAAATCACAACACCAGTCTGGAGCAGTCCCAGCAGTCAGCCAAAAGTCCATCTTTTCTCCTTCTCCATGTTGCTGTAGCCCTGAATCTTTGATACATTTGTATTGCTTTTTGTTTATACTGTAAATTAATAAAAAGACAGATGGTATGTAGTAATATCACCATTAGACTCCTAAACACATGTATATTTTACAAACAAAAAATTGATTTTGCTATAGTTTTAGAATATACATGAGGACATTCAGTACTGCAGTAATTTGCTTCCTACGTAGATGCTAAAAGATTTATAGCAGATTAGCCTAACGTCATAAACTTGACAAGCTGAGAGGAAGTTCCTGCCCCCTTCCATTCCATAAACTTGATCATTCTCTCATAAATCTACATTGTTCGTAAAATGAAGGCTTTGGCATGCATAACAATAAATAGGGACTTAATCACTGTTCTGGAGGTGAAAGTGATTTAATGGTAATTCCTGCAGAGTAAGTTAATAGTCCTAGAAATTATAATTCAACATATTTTAGATGGTTGCATAAACCTCCAGACATTACTTTGTATTTTTTGCATTTAATTCTTTATGGAAATTAAACACAAACAGTTTTTCTATAAGTGCAGTTAAAACTGATATTTTAGTTGTAATACACGACTAAAAGCATAGCAACTTGTGACATGGTCATGTAGACATACTTTGCACATGTGATTTTGGGTGAGTACAAAGCTAAGCACAGACCACATTCAGTTTCCTCCCCAAACAGTATTTCCTGCCCCCATTAGCACTTTGGACCACGAGACATAACAAGTTCTGGATTCTTGAGCAGTTAAAGTGATTGTAAAGGCAGAAGGTTTTTTTATCTTAATGCATTCTATGCATTAAGATAAAAAACCTTTTGTGTGCAGCAGTCCCCCTCAGCCCCCCTAATACTTACCTGAGCCCCATCTAGTTTCAGTGATGTTGCAGGAGTGTCTCGGCTGCTCAGGACTCCCCTCCTCAGTGGCACCATTGGCTCTTGCTGCTGTCAATCAAAGTCAGTCAGCCAATGAGGAGAAAAAAGGGGGCGATGCAGGGCTGCGGCTCCATGTCTGAATGGACACAGGGAGCTGTGGCTCGGCTCAGGTGCCCCATAGCAAGCTGCTTGCTGTGGGGGCACTCAACAGAAGGGAGGGGCCAGAGCACCAAACAGGGTCATAAAAAGAGGAGGATCTCAGCTGCTCTGTGCAAAACCACTGCACAGAACAGATAAGTATAACATGTTTGTTATTTTGAACTAAAAAACTAACAAGACTTTAGTATCACGTTATGGCAAAAGCAACATCATATTTTTGTACTTTCTGAAAATATTCTTAGCTAAACTTTAAAGAGTCTGTCACCTTGCCCATTCAGGGTAAAGGGATTCTGTGTAAAAGTCACCCCCAAACCCCTAATACTCACCATGCCAGTGTTTCCCTGCTGTCCTGTCTCTGTTGCAGCTGACAATAAATGGGATAATGTTGGCTAAGGTCAGATGCTATGGGGAGAGGTAACCTCACTCTCTCAGTAATATGACAGTGCTCTAATATGACAGTGCTCAATTGGTTGCTAGACCTTAGCACTGTCATGGTGGTGAAGGCCATATGTTCTAACACACACAAAAGCACCTGGATTTGTTGCTAGCTACCGGGGTTCAGGAGGTGCCCACCTTGGTAAATGGCATATAGGATTCAAAGGTGATCCTGAAAGGGACATTTAGCAAAACCTCCACAAAATTTGCCAATCTCTTGTTTGCACAAATGAGACGTGAGCTTTTAACAAATGGGTAGAAAGATCCTAATATGTTATGTAGCAACCGGACCTTTTTTTTCCACTGATCCTCTATCCCTGCTGCTACGCCGGATTCACACTTTGTTAAGTATGGAAATCCACTGTTAATTACCTTTGGGTCTGCAGAAAAATATCTCCCACGAGTGGATCCTTCAGCTCCGTTGTCTAGGCACACCAGTGTATTTCAGGACTAAGGCCAATGTCCACACATGAGTAAAACCTAATCAGCAAGGCTTTATTCTTTTTCTCACTTTGAGTTAACTTGAAGACAGCGAAAGTAGGAAAGTTGAAGATGTAGAGGAAGGTTCAGGCACGCAACACTTAGATCACAAATATATATATTTTCGTCGCCACTCAAGCCTGAGTGGGTATTGCTCACCCGGATAGCCCCTATAAGAGTGGTCCTAGCAGCCGGGATGGAGCACGGATGTCAGAGATGGTGGATCCCTCTTTAGGTAGGCCTCCAGGCCTCTCCCCGAGACAGCAGTACCGTCGCTATCTCCACTGGGACTGATCTTCCCCTGGAACTCTTTTCCTAAAGTTGGGCCCCCTAAAACCGGCCAGCCTGGGATCCTTCTCTGAAGCGTAGGCCCTTGTCAGCGGAGCTGGGCCTACAATGCAGCAGCAGAGTCTTGGGCTGAAGGTGCCCAAGACCTAAACACACCTGCGCACCTCGTGCCATGTGGGCCACAAGGGACGCTCACTGGACCAGAGGTCCCCCTGCACGCATTGGGGTCCCCCTGGAATCGCCTCACGCGTAATGGCGTCTGCCCCTTTTGTAACCTCTCCCAGCATTCACAGCGGGTAGACCACGCCCACTGCACGGCTGCCGAGAGAGGACACCCAAGGTGCTGTGATACCCCCGTGATCCAGCCTGTGCCGGAGGTGACAGTGCCACCTGCAGGCAAAGGAAAATAACACTGCCGGGCAGTATCACACCCAGAGCAGAGAAAACAATTTGAACTATAATTGGTCTGAGCCCAACTACTGGCTCAGACTGCCCCTAAATTTCCATATTGCGCCCCCAAATATTGGGGGGGGGCGCTACACACACCCCCTCCTGAAAAAGACACTGTCCCCAGTGGCTAGAGGAATCAAACTCCTTCAATCCTGAAGGCTGTTGATTCATCTAAGAAATACAAAGTTAAACAGCTGTCTGAACCAAAAATATAGGGAAGGGAGAAGGAAAGAAAAGAAGCATATAGATAACATTACATACAGACACTGATTTTTTTTTTTCAAAATAGAAAAATAATATACACTCCACCCATCACTAGCTATCTATCCCACTCCATTCTCCGGTGGTGTTGATAGCCGTTCTCATACCTGCAAGAAAAAAAAAACACATGCAAACAAGAAAGATATACAAGCATCCTATCCTTAGAACTTTTAAACAGTTTAGAAGTAAACTGCCTCCCCTAAAGGAAGCAATTCCCTTCTCTAAGCCTACTACGCTAAGCCTAGCATAAAATAGCTAATGAAAAAAGAAAAACATCCAAAGCCTCGTACACACGACCGAGTTTCTCGTCCAAAACCGGCAAGAAAAGTGCCGCGAGAGCTTTCTTGTCGAGAAAACCGTTCGTGTGTATGGTTTTACGACGAGAAAACTGCCGTGAATCTCGACGAGAAAATAGAGAACCTGCTCTCTATTTTCTCGTCAGGATTCAAGATTTCCTCGTCGTGTTTCTCGTCGGCCTGTTTTGTGATGAGAAAATGGTTTGTGTGTATGCTTTTACGACTCTTCCAAAAGCGCGCATGCTCAGAATCAAGTATGAGACGGGATCGCATCTTCAGCTAAATCAAGCATTTGTAATGGAGATAGCACATTCGTCACGCTCTAAATTATTGCATTGTTTAAATGTTGTGCATTGAAATCTTCTTTAGAATGTTACATTAATCAAAAACGAATGAACTTCTTTTGCTGCTGATATTCACACAGAGTTATGACTATGTTTTTTTTAACCTTTTTCATGCTGCTCTTAAGAAGATTTAGGTGTATTATATTGTGCAAGATCTTCTGAATATTTTACTGTTTTAGATTTTTCTAACAGATGTTAATTTTAATTTGGCAATGTTTTGCTAGTGATCTCCCATTGTATATTTGAATTTTTTTATTGTAAATTTTACACCCTATATTTTTTACATTATTATTTTCTTGTTTATTGGGGGGTTGTTATCTGTCCCTTTTTTTGGCTGTCAAATGTATCTGCTTACTCCAAAGCTAAATTAAATTTTTTAAAAAATAAACATAGTCAAGTATGAACTTAAACAAAAATAACATTTATTCATGTTTAAAAAAAAAAAGAGAAGGCAGCGCTGGAGAACCTGCTGCCATTTGTGCATCCCAGGGACCCCAGAGCACACATCAACCTTGTGTGGACACTAAAATTGGGAGCTTGAGAAGGCCAACAGTTCTGAGCACAATCTGATGCTGGCCTCCCAGAGGTCAGGAACAGCAGCAGGTGATATATATGTCCCAAGTGTGTGGTAGTACAACAGGCTGCCTTCTGTCAGACCCCAATGAAGCAAGGCCATCACTTTCTCGTCTTCTTGGCAGCCTTCCCTGCAGCCTTCCCTGAAGCCTTCCCTGCAGCCTTCCTTCTTCGTGTGGCTGGAGGCTGGGCCACTGGAGGGGTACTCCTGTCAGGAGGAGGTGGAGGAGAAGGGGGTGGCGCAGAAGGTGGAGGTGGAGGAGAAGGGGGTGGGGCAGAAGAAGAAGGTGGAGGTGGAGGAGGAGGTGGAGGAGAAGGGGGTGGGGCAGAAGAAGAAGGTGGAGGTGGAGGAGGAGGTTGAGGTTGGGATAGTTGTGCCACCTCACATATGGCCGTATTGGGGGTAATTTTCTCCATTACCCCCTTGTTCAGCAAGGTGATGAGCAGGGGTTCGCATAGGAGGCGTTGCTCCATGCTCATCACCTTGAACTTGGCCTCCACTAGGCCGGCAATGGCCTCTTCAGGGGATGTGGGCTCCTGGAGGGTGGCATGGGCCTCTCGAATAAGGGCCATTGCTGCCTCACTCGTGGTCCTGTCCCTCCTGCTTCTTTTGGGAAGTCGGATGGGAGGCACCTGTGATCTTGTGGTTCTCCTCGGGCCAGCCACCTCCTGTCTGCCACTGGGCCCTGCCACCTCCTGGCTGCCACTGGGCCCTGCCACCTCCTGGCTGCCACTGGGCCCTGCCACCTCCTGGCTGCCACTGGGCCCTGCCTCCTCCTGCCTGACAGTTTCCTGACCCTCCTCCTGGCTGATTTCATCCTGTGTATGAAAAAGGGACATAGTTTAATATTTTGGTTTATTATTTTCATACAACTTTCAGATCCAGATTGTAGCAATTTGAATGTAAATCAAGAATACATTTCCAAACATTTACAACTACATCAGATTGACTATTTAGCACCCAATTTAGGCAAGACTAATGTCTAGAGATCTTGATTTTACGTGTGGAACACAAAATAGTTTATGTTTGTCATCTTGACATATTTGTCAAACATTAGGTTTATCCCAATACATTTTCTATAAATACTATACCTGGCTCCAGATGGCCAAATCAGGTTCATCCAGGATGGCTGCCTCCTCTTGCTCCAGAGAAGGCTCAGGTTGGCTGCAGGGAAGTCTGGGGGGAAGAGTGGAGAGTGATGGCCTTGCCTCAATGTGGTCATCCAGAAAGGACATCCTGCTGTAGTACCACAAATTGGGGACATACACATCATCTGCTGCTGCTCCTGACCTCTGAGAAGCCAGGACCTTAGAGCGTTCAGTCCTGTATGTGCCTCTCAAGCTCCCAATTTTAGTGTCCACCTGTTTTGCTGTGGCTGTGGGCACCTTGGTATGCACAAATGGGAGCAGGGTCTCCAGCGCTGCTTTTCTCACCCCTTTTTTTTTATGTATGGGGTTTTTGGTTTCCCACAGAGCGGGCAACTCCCTTACCCGGTCTATAAATTCCGCAAGGAATTCTTTGTCGCTAATAAAGACATTCATATTGGCTCTGCAAGTAAAATAAAAATTATATAACTAATGTGAGGCACACAGTCTAACCTCCTTAAAATATTATTCACCATATACAGGTCCTTCTCAAAAAATTAGCATATTGTGATAAAGTTCATTATTTTCTGTAATGTACTGATAAACATTAGACTTTCATATATTTTAGATTCATTACACACAACTGAAGTAGTTCAAGCCTTTTCTTGTTTTAATATTGATGATTTTGGCATACATCTCATGAAAACCCAAAAATCCTATCTCAAAAAATTAGCATATCATGAAAAGGTTCTCTAAACGAGCTATTAACCTAATCATCTGAATCAACTAATTAACTCTAAACACCTGCAAAAGATTCCTGAGGCTTTTAAAAACTCCCAGCCTGGTTCATTACTCAAAACCGCAATCATGGGTAAGACTGCCGACCTGACTGCTGTCCAGAAGGCCATCATTGACATCCTCAAGCAAGAGGGTAAGACACAGAAAGAAATTTCTGAACGAATAGGCTGTTCCCAGAGTTCTGTATCAAGGCACCTCAGTGGGAAGTCTGTGGGAAGGAAAAAGTATGGCAGAAAACGCTGCACAACGAGAAGAGGTGACCGGACCCTGAAGAAGATTGTGGAGAAGGACCGATTCCAGACCTTGGAGGACCTGCGGAAGCAGTGGACTGAGTCTGGAGTAGAAACATCCAGAGCCACCGTGAACAGGCGTGTGCAGGAAATGGGCTACAGGTGCCGCATTCCCCAGGTCAAGCCACTTTTGAACCAGAAACAGCGGCAGAAGCGCCTGACCTGGGCTACAGAGAAGCAGCACTGGACTGTTGCTCAGTGGTCCAAAGTACTTTTTTCGGATGAAAGCAAATTTTGCATGTCATTCGGAAATCAAGGTGCCAGAGTCTGGAGGAAGACTGGGGAGAGGGAAATGCCAAAATGCCTGAAGTCCAGTGTCAAGTACCCACAGTCAGTGATGGTCTGGGGTGCCATGTCAGCTGCTGGTGTTGGTCCACTGTGTTTTATCATGGGCAGGGTCAATGCAGCTAGCTATCAGGAGATTTTGGAGCACTTCATGCTTCCATCTGCTGAAAAGCTTTATGGAGATGAAGATTTCATTTTTCAGCACGACCTGGCACCTGCTCACAGTGCCAAAACCACTGGTAAATGGTTTACTGACCATGGTATTACTGTGCTCAATTGGCCTGCCAACTCTCCTGACCTGAACCCCATAGAGAATCTGTGGGATATTGGGAAGAGAAGGTTGAGAGACGCAAGACCCAACACTCTGGATGAGCTTAAGGCCGCTATCGAAGCATCCTGGGCCTCCATAACACCTCAGCAGTGCCACAGGCTGGTTGCCTCCATGCCACGCCGCATTGAAGCAGTCATTTCTGCAAAAGGATTCCCGACCAAGTATTGAGTGCATAACTGAACATAATTATTTGAAGGTTGACTTTTTTTGTATTAAAAACACTTTTCTTTTATTGGTCGGATGAAATATGCTAATTTTTTGAGATAGGATTTTTGGGTTTTCATGAGCTGTATGCCAAAATCATCAATATTAAAACAAGAAAAGCCTTGAAGTACTTCAGTTGTGTGTAATGAATCTAAAATATATGAAAGTCTAATGTTTATCAGTACATTAAAGAAAATAATGAACTTTATCACAATATGCTAATTTTTTGAGAAGGACCTGTATATCCTCCAACATTCTCAAGACAGTATAGGGCAACAATTTTTCAAAGTCACAAATTCACATACCTTCGTTCGCACGTCCGTCACTTGAACTCCTCTCTCCGCACACCGAACGTAGTATAGTCACATGTGTGTTTGCTATATATACATCACGCATGCGTCAAACTACGCACACGTCGCTCCGCACACGTCGCCCGCCCATGACGTTCTAACTAACATCTTTTCCCCGCCCCTTCTCTTTCGGCACGCAGACAGATATGGCGGATTTACAGCAGGTGTCTGATAATTCCTCAAATAACGAGGAGGAGACAAGCCCGGAGACTGAGGAAACGTCACGATCAAGGAGGAGATTCAAGGCATCTAATATGTCTTATGGGGAGATAGCGGAGATGGTGGACATCTTGCTAAAGTCGGATTATGACGCAAAGCATGGGCCGTATAGAAAACCAAATAGAAGGAAGGCCAAAATCATGAAGAAAGTCGTGAAGAGTCTGAAGAAGAATTTTGGGGTGAAACGCTCAAATGAGCAGCTCAGAAAGAGGTGGTCAGACCTCAAACTGAGGGAGCCGGAGCTGTTAAGGAGCATTAAGAGAATGCTAGCAAAAAGTAAGTACTTTGGAAACTTTTATGCTATTAATGTATTTCTCAACTTACATGTTGCTCCAAGTTTATTTTTTTTACAAGTGTACTCCCTTCCAAAATGTAATATTTTGAACTTGGTTGGGCACAGTAAGTGTTCGTTACAGACACATCGTTCGGTCACTATCCTCGTTTTTTGATTATTTTTCAGGCTCAAATTTAATTAGACATCTGCCTGTTTTGATAAAATTGTTGTTCTTACATTGTTGGCTAGATGATGTGTTTGTAAAGAGAATGAAATGCAAACTTTAATCAGTGTAAAGGAGAGGACACTCAGCAGCTGGTTCCACATCTGTACTTTTGAGCACTATAGTGTGGGCCAACAGAACCGCCTTTTTTGGGTGTCCCACACAGGTGCATCAGTGAAATTTTGTGGTGCCTCCATGTCTCAAAATTGACAGCCAAAGGTGAATACTAAACATATTTTTTAGACAAAATAATGTCTTCATGTGGAAATTCTGCACAAACAGACACTTGTACCCCACTTCCAAGCAATTTAGCCTGTTTTTATTTTTTGGAGAAAATTTCTGTGTGATAACTAGACCTTTTGTTTGATTCTCATAGGGGAGAGAAGACTGGGAAGAGAACACTCCAGGGAGCACATGAAACCCACAGCTTCGAAACAACCCCAACCTCACCAAGACCCACAACCTGAGGGTGTTGAGGAAGTTGAAGAGGTGGAGGAAGGAGAAGTGCAGGAAGGAGAAGTGGATGACGTGGTGGAACTGGTCACCACAACAGGTCAGTATCTGTCACCACAGCTTCAGGTAAGAGATGTAGGCCTGCAGAGTTATAATACCTTTTTTTTATATTCTAGGGGATGTAAATTTTGTGGTGAAAGATAGTACACGTTTCTCTGCTGACAGTGCCCTACGAATAATACAGCAAGTGATGGAATGTAGCACAGAACTGGACAGAATTAAACAAAGAATTCATATGATGGATCAAACCTTTAAAGACATTCTAGATGTTTTGGGGAGAATTGAATAAGGCCTCAAAACCCCCATTTTTGTTTTCAGTTTGTTATTCACCCTTTTAATCTATTTTTGACAATCAAACCAGCCAAAAATTGAATATGCACACAGTGTGTCAACATGTGCCATCTGCCATCAGGGGATATCCATGTACGCCTTTTGGGGGTGCAACCCCTTCCTCGTATCTAAAGTAGGTAAACTGAAGAAGGGGTTGCACCCACAAAACATGTCCATTGATCACCCCTGATGGCAGATGGCACATGTTGTCAATTGGGATCAGGAGTCTAAACTCCCTATTGGAAATTACTTCAAAATGTGTGCATATTCAATTTTTGGCTGGGCAAGGGGTGCCAATACCCCATATTAGGACGGGCACATAGAGACATAGTTTGTGTAAGTGAATGTCTCATATTGCTCAGAGGTATCCAATGTTGTACTTTTTGGAATGCAACAGATGGTTTTGTATTTTCATAAGAAAACAATTGCCGGTTTGTGGCCAGCCAAAAAACCAAAACAAAAAAAAATACCATGTGTGTGAATGTGCACAGAGTAAAATGTTTGAACACGGGGGGCGTGACCAACTTCCGGTATGTGAGGACGCTTCTTCACAGAGCTCCGGCCACATTCTAATCCTGCAATATCCTGACGGACCCTAGACTTGTCCCAGTGCCCTGATACTTACCGGAACCGACGGGGAATAGAACCGAGCACCAGATAATGGTGAAATACGGCCCCAGAGTGGAGCCCACGCCCGTGGAGAAGCTGGCCAAATTTGCTCACGAGGCCTCCCAAAATGGCGCCCGCTCGGAGCGGAGGGCCTCATCTGCTCCGCCGAATCGCAAAGGTGCCGAGGGGGATGGTGAGTGGCCGGACCTGACCGATCCACTGGAGTCTCCCCTGCCTTCTCCCCAGTTTGTTGAGGGGGAGGATGGCTCCGGTACACGCGCGGGTGAGCCGACGCTGCTGCAGATAATGGATACCATAAAAAGCTGCCACGCTGCCTTGTCCACACAGATTGATACCATCAGAGTGGACTTTGCCATCCTCAAGGATGATGTGCAGAAGGTAAGGCAGAGGGTGACGCAGACCAAGCAGCGCATTAGTGACATGGAAGACAATCTCAACCCTCTGATGGTGCAGGTGAGAGATATGGCGGCAGACCACAAGTCCCAGGAGGCCAAGTTAGGAGATATCGAAGACAGGCTCAGAAGGAACAATTTGAGGTTCCTGGGATTCCCTGAGGGGTCAGAGGAGGGACCCGGAGGGATTCTTACTGACATGGCTCAAGCAGGTCTTTGGAGATGACAGCTTTTCCCACCTGTTTGCCATAGAGAGGGCGCACAGGATCCCTCTGAAAGCACCCCCTCCGGGCAGATTCCCTAGACCACTGATAGCACGCTTCCTATATTTTAAAGATAAGGAAACCATTCTCTGCAAGGCCCGCACTATGCCGGAGCTGCCTTATAATAACAACAGAATTTCCATCTACCCGGACTTCTCGGCGGCCACACAGAAACAGAGAGCAGCTTTCCAGAGTGTGAAGCAACGCCTGAGGGAGCACAGTCTACCATACAGCATGCTTTATCCTGCTAAGCTCCGTGTGGTACACGGGGGAAAGACACAGTTCTTCATGTCGCCCAAAGAGGCTAGTCGCTGGCTGGAGTATCGCTGGGACATGGGTAAGATTCCTTTTTCTGTGATGCGGGATGCGCTCCACGGAGACCCTGGGAGTGAGCTCCCAGGGGGGGCTGCTATATTGATTTTCAGACAATTCTGCACGAGATATGGCCCATCCTGAAGTACCATATATAACTTTCCCCGGTTCGAGAAATCCTACCTGACATCTATTTTGTTGGAACACTGGTGGGGGTCCACTGTTCACTGCGGTCTGGATTTAGCTCTACATGGACTCAAGTACTTACCCCCTAAATTTTCCTGCCCGGCTGGAGCAGGAAATATACCCCCCTTTAGGGAGACTTTTGTTGTTGAAGTTTGGGGAGGAAGCCTGTGGGATGTTCGGGGCTGCAGGCAGGGTGTGGGGAACGGGTGTTGGGATCCGCCATTGTGGATCCGGGATGGTTCATGTTTTGTCCTTTTTTTTGTTTTTTTTTGTTGTTTTTGTTTTTTTCCTTTTTCCTATTTGCTCTTTTCTGCTTTCATTTTGATCTCCCTCAGTATTTGAATATGCCTTTGAAACCTATAGGCCTAAGCCCTCAACTGCACTCGATTGTTCTGCATTTAGACCACCTGCGTACCTGTATGACCCTTGCATATGCTTATTCTGAAGCCACAATATATGTACCAATACTACTGTTAATGATGTGTGTGATTTGTCCGGGCATGAGGGGTGGACGACTATCGCCACCTCTTGGGCCACAGGTTATTATGGGTGGATATGTCCTTGGCAGCTGGGATGCAGACCCTTAATTTATTGTCCTGGAATGTACGGGGGCTTAACTCCAAGATTAAAAGAGCGCTGGTGTTTAAATATAGCCTGAAACGCAGACCGTGAGTGTGTGTACACTTACCTGTCCGCCGGGAAGCCCGCGCATGTTCGAAATGAATTTGATGCATGCGCGGTAGCTTCCTAGGCATACGTAGGGTATACCAAGATGGCGGCGACGGTATCGAATGTGACGAGCGCATGCTCGTCGTAGTCAATGACGTCACCGCGTACGCTCCATTCAAAGAACCGCGGGTTCTTTGAAACGAGCGTGTGTACACTCGGCCGGGACAAGTTTCTTGTCCAAGAATCTCGTCGAAAAAAACGACATGTTTTTTTCAACGAGAATCTCGGCCGTGTGTACGAGGCCAAAGATGCTGAATATGTTGACATACGCAAATCATAATGTATGAAAATGTGTACTGTATTATGTCACTGTATGCTACTGATGATATGTACAATTAAATTTACCCTTTTAAAAAAAAAAAAAATGTTTGAACACAAACAACGTGTAGCTTCTTTTTCAAATATGCTCTAACCTTATTTGTGTATTTTTTTGGGTTGAATAGTGAAATGGTTGTTATTTACTAAAGGAAAAAACAATTGCCACTACAAATGCACTAAGACAAACTAGGAGACAGGAAACAAGCAAAGTTACCAGATTAAAAAAAAAATTTAATGAGTTTTTTATGCACAATTCTTTAGTCATGGCCTGGCATAGGAATTGCCCCCCTACCCGTGAAATAGTCCATATATTTCTCCCGAACCTCACGGGGATTTTGGGGGGGCAAGCCAGGATGGGCAGATTCGAGGCCCGGCAGGGGATTGGCATGGGAAAGTCCAGCCTCAGGCAATACTGAGGCCATATAAGTACTTGATTTTCGGCACAGAAAATTATGGAGCACACAGCAGCATAAAACGACATAGTTTATCTTGTACTCCGCCAAGTGGATGGGAGTCATAAAAAGGCGGAACCGGCTGGCCATTATGCCGAAGGCATTTTCAACGACTCTTCGGCCCCTGGCCAGCCGGTAATTGAATACCCTCTTCTCTGGGGTCAGGGTCCTCTGTGGAAATGGCCTCATGAGGTGCGGTCCAAGTCCGAAGACTTCATCAGCCAAAAAAACAAAGGGGAGTCCTTCAACATTCCCTGCATCCGGTGGCAATGCAAGGTCGTCACTCTGGAGACGGAGGGCAAACTCCGTCTGGATGAAGGATCCCCCATCGGACATCCGGCCATTCTTCCCTACATCAACATAGAGGAATTCATACCGTGCTGACACCACCGCCATCAGCACAATGCTATGAAACCCCTTGTAATTGAAGTAGTAGGACCCAGAATGGGGTGGCGGCACGATGCGGACGTGCTTCCCGTCTTTGGCACCACCGCAGTTGGGGAAGTCCCACCGCGTGGCAAACTCCGATGCCACAGTCTACCATTCCTGTGGCGTGGAAGGAAGCTGGGGAGTCAAACAAGATGAAAAAAATTAGAAATTTTAAATAGAACATTGCAAGCAGATTATAAGAAAATACATTAGAGGCCAACATCAATAAAAATCTCAGTTTAAGGTGTTTTTAATAAGTATAATGGAAGGCTCATGTTTCATATTCATCACCCCCTCTGATGGTCCATTCTAACAAAATTTGGGGGGGGGGGGTAGATGTGTTTGGCCACAGGATAGCATTGCAGTGGCAGGGCGTCCAGAGTGGGCGCTGGAGCACTGCCCCTCTCACCTGTGCCCGTCACTCAGAACAATACATAGGTTCATGCCTTGCATGAACCTATGTATTGTCAATGCCGCCCACTATTCAGGTGGATGGCCCCCTGTTGAGCGACGGCCATATGAATAACTGCGGCATTTAGGGGGTGAAAATTGCATATCAGAAACAGGGGGGCAAATAGGCTTGCAAAATCCAGCCTGAGGGATGTAATTGGCTTGATAAAAGTAAAATAGGGGACGCAGGGGGGGGGGGGGACATTCCTTGGGTAAACACTGACAGGCTGCTCTGCCAATCATGTTCACCAAGTCTGTTTTACGGTTACATGATTGGCTGATGCAACATCGAGGGCAGGAAAAGACATCAAGGACAGAAGAAGGATGGCGCTGATCAGAAGAAGGTAAGTGCAGGGCTGGGGGGAAAATGGCTGCATTGGAGGGGACAAAATGGCTGCATTGGAGGGGACAAAATGGCTGCATTGGAGGGGACAAAATGGCTGCATTGGAGGGGACAAAATGGCTGCATCGGAGGGGACAAAATGGCTGCATTGGAAGGGACAAAATGGCTGCATTGGAAGGGGCAACTGGTGGCGTTTAATAGGCACAGTCGCTAAAAAGGAGGAAGTTTAGTTCCTAAAATTGGGGTTGGACCCCCAAACATTTGGAACACCAGCCGCCACTGCTAGAAAGGTTAGTGAAGGGAAATATGCATGGAGGAGAAAAAGGGGCATTTAAAAGCTTCCAGCATGCATGAGGACAAAGGGGACATTCTCAGCATATTACAATCATGGTAATTAGGGAAGGATGAAAGAAATACAATACATTATCATACATGAAATACATAAAATGTGATGTTAATGGAGAAAACTTACCCTAATATAGTCCTCCTGCAGGACTTGTATAATGGCAGAACAGGTGTCTGGGATTATGAGGCCCAGAGCCTGGGGGGAGATGCCTGTTGTGAACTTCAAGTCCTGCAGACTTCTCCCTGTCGCCAGGTAACGTAAGGTGGCGATGAGCCTCTGCTCAGCACTGATGGCTTCCCGCATAACGGTGTCCTTCCTGGTAATATAGGGGGACACCAAAGCCAACAGATGCTGAAAAACGGGGTCAGACATCCGCAGAAAATTCCTGTAGTCCTCAGGATTATTCTTGATGATCTCCCGCAGCAGAGACATATGGCAGAATTGGTCCCGCTGGAGCAACCAATTCTTGGTCCATGAACTCCTCCTCACACCGTTCATGGACTGGTCTTGGTCCAAAACAAGCAGACCAACACCAAGCGCACGCACAGCACGAACTCGACGATGAGAACGTACAGGCAACATGGCTAGGAAACGGTCGTCTTATCAGAACGTACAGAACAGAACGCATTTTAGAACAGCAAGGCCTATGAATAACGAACTGAAAATCAGAAACGAACGGGCAAGAACGCACTGTAAAACAGATATGACCTGCCTAGACGCCCTGAAAGACAAGATACGAACCCACAAGCACAAACTGAACCGCAGAAAACGAACTGAAAAGCACGAAGACTGAAAAGCGCGAATCGTCTCTTCCCAAACTTTTACTTCACACGCGGTAACACGAGATCAGCAAAAGCAGCCCAAGGGGTGGTGCCAGGGAAATCGATCTTCACCTTTATAGTGCCGTCGTACGTGCTGGACGTGACCACGGAGAACAACGAGGAAATTGGGAAATGTCAGTGTGTACGCATGGAAAGCGTGACGAGAAAATCGTCAAGGTTAACAAGAATCTCGTCAAAAAAAACGACGTGTTTTTTACGACGAGAAAATCGGCCGTGTGTACGAGGCTTAAGCCTAAATGCTTTTCTCATTAGAGCAGTTAAATTTTTTTTACAACACTGCCACCTAGTGTTGGCATAAATTCAGTACTCCACAATAGCTGTGCATGGGACTGCAGCACAGGATACTTGAACACTTCACATCTTGACCATGGCATTCCTTCACCATGACCTACTGACTACTCTACCCCAAAGTTCAATTTATAGGAAAACTGTCCCTTAATCGGAGCAGGAGGGAGAGAAAAAAAAACATAACAAGCTCTTCACTTTTCTTCCTCTTTAAGAGTAGATATCCCCTTAGCACCGGGGCAAAGTTACTTGGATTCAGGGCACAGTTTGTCTGTGAAAAGACAGGATAATAGAAAAAAAACACAAGTTCCTGTCTCAAAGGTAGTAGTGGGGATCTGGAAGAATAATGGGCTTCCATTGTTTGTCCAGGGTCTCTATAAAATAAACAGCGTCCTCTCTCCCTGCGCAACAGATCACCACCCGATCAGCATGGATATGCCGACCATAGTTCCACTCTTTACGACAACCCTTAAAACGGTCAGTCGTAGCGGCTGAGCAAGTGAAGTACCTGTGGGACTTGGGCACTTCAAGGTAGTCCCATATAGCTTTGGCACACCACCTTTCTCGATAGGCCTCTATCTCTAACAGCAGTTCCTTGGGCACGTAGGGGTACTCCCAGCCATACTCACTGGCCACTCTTTTGTTCAAAATTCACTGTAAGCGGGCAAGATGGGGAAGAGTTTTGCGATCCCCACTTCCAGCGAGTACAATGGCGTCCGGCGATCTCCGGACTGTAGCCGTATCAGGCCCTGTTAGGGATTTTTCCACTCGGGGCAGATACCGCTTTTCCTTCTATGGCCAGGACCTCCACACAGGGTGTAGTGCTCCCCGAACTCATCGGTGATCCCACTGTGAGGCTGCGGGCCGGGGAAACAGTTTTTACATTGTCCCATCCCCTTTTAATAAAGATATTGTCTATTTCGGCGTCATCCCCCACATCGGACGAAGAGTCCAGGTCTGAGATATCATACTCCTCAGCAGGCAAGTAATTGCGGGTAGATGTGGACACATTTCTCGCAGCCTCCTTACCGTCACCTGTCGGGGACTTCTCGGGCTTACTTCCGCTCTCGATGTCCGGTTCTGGTAGGGGCTGGAGCAGGCTTCGACCGCGGCCGCAGGAGGCTTTAACATATCCCACTTTTCGCTTTGCTGGTGGGACATGGATTTCCATTGTGCCAGAGGCAGCGTCCGCTGCGGTGTCTGCCAAAAGTTCCGTAGGCTCAGATGCATCCTTCCCCAAGGTATTGGCGGTAGGGGAGGCGACACGCGTAGGCTCGGCTGTAGGAGTGTAGGCGTCTTCCTCCAAAGCTACGATGCCTGTGATGCAATTCACCCGGTAGGCCCGGGGTGATTCAGTGGGCTGCTCCATCTCAAAGAGGAAATCTCCACAAGCCCAACACCTTCCAAAGGGGCACAGTTGCACGGCCAGTCCGTGGCATTTGGGACAGAGCATGCCCAGGGCCTCTGCATCTCTGCAGGTGTACAAAGCAAAGCGGCCCCGGGGCTTGAGCTGGATCCCCATATCCGTAAGTAGGGCGGTGAGCGGAGCAATGTCCATTGAAGAAGGCATCGGGAACATCCGGGGTCCCGACAAGGCTGAATTATGTGGAAAAGCAGACATATTGCTCTCTTCTCACTCGATCCAACTCTCTCTGTCTCTTGGCACCAATTCACCCACGTGTAACGCGCGGGTGGTGGGGACTCCTCCCCTTTTTCTTCTTCTGCACGTAGCTCGCGGGCTTTTCATTTTCTTTGGACACGCCCACGAACTACGCAGTTGGAAACAGTTCTGTGCCCCTTAACCCCTTTTTCTTCACTTAAAGTTTTTAACACAGTCCAATGGCCGACTTTCCAAACACATAAATTTCAATCCACTCGTGCAAAAGATAGCCACAAATCCCGGACTCGAGCCCCCACATGTAGCTACTGGACCTTTTTTTCCACTGTTCCTCTATCCCTGCTGCTACGCCAGATTCACACTTTGTTAAGTATGGAAATCCACTGTTAATTACCTTTGGGTCTGCAGCAAAATATCTCCCACGAGTGGATCCTTCAGCTCCGTTGTCTAGGCACACCAGTGTATTTCAGGAATAAGGCCAATGTCCACGCACGAGTAAAACCTAATCAGCAAGGCTTTATTCTTTTTCTCACTTTGAGTTAACTTGAAGACAGCGAAAGTAGGAAAGTTGAAGATGTAGGGGAAGGTTCAAGCACGCAACACTTAGATCCCAAATATATATATTTTCGTCGCCACTCAAGCCTGAGTGGGTATTGCTCACCCGGACAGTTCATATAAGAGCGGTTCTAGCAGCCGGAATAGAGCATGGATGTCAGAGATGGTGGATCCCTCTTTAGGTAGGCCTCCAGGCCTCTCCCCGAGACAGCAGTACCGTCGCCATCTCCGCCGGGACTGATCTTCCCCGGGAACTCCTTTCCTAAAGTTGGGCCCCCTAAAATCGGGCAGCCTGGGATCCTTCTCTTAAGTGCAGACCCTTGTCAGCGGAGCTGGGCCTACAATGCAGTAGCAGAGTCTTGGGCTGAAGATGCCCAAGACCTAAACACACCTGCGCACCTCGTGCCATGTGGGCCACGAGGGATGCTCACTGGACCAGAGGTCCACCTGCACACCTTGTGGTCCCCCTGGAATCATCTCACGCCTAATGGCGTCTGCCCCTTTTGTGCCCTTTTGTACCCTCTCCCAGCATGCACAGCGTGTAGACCACGCCCACTGCACAGTTGCCGAGAGAGGACACCCAAGGTGCTGTGATACCCCCGTGATCCAGCCTGTGCTGGCGGTGACAGTGCCACCTGCAGGCAAAGGAGAATAACACTGCCGGGCTGTATCACACCCAGAGCAGAGCAAACAATTTGAACTATAATTGGTCTGAGCCCAACTACTGGCTCAGACTATCCCTAAATTTCCATATAGCGCCCCCAAATATTGGGTGGGGGGCGCTACAGTTACATAGGACATGTGTAGGACATATGTGAGTTAAAAGTTGAGATGATGAGATTTTGATGTTGTTTATAGTTAGGGCTTTAAGCTGGCTAGCTGCAAATGTATGTCATGTGGGAAGGTGTGTTGAATCTATAAAAATTTAATGTTGTGTTGTTTGAGTTAACTGTGATGATGTTATTGACTTGTTGAGTTTAATGGTTGATAAACCAATAGATTTTAATCTGCTGTTTAATGCTCTGTTGCTTATTTCTGTCGCTTTTGCTTTGATGTGGTGAGAACATATTTTGAGATGGAGTCAATGTAAATGACAATAATTTATCATTGCTATGCTGGTCGTGCAAATATGATTTAGAAGTAGGTAGGGATGAGCTTCGTGTTAGAGTCGAACATACGTTCGACTCGAACATCGGCTGTTCGATCGTTCGACGAAGATCGAACGATTTGGGCCGTTCGCGCCAAATTCGAGTGACGCGAACGGCCCACAATGCACTACGCCATTGCAGTGTCATCCAGGCGCTGTGATTGGCCAAGCATGCACTGTGACCCCGCATGCTTGGCCAATCACAGCGCCGGCAGCGAGGAGAGCAATGATTGGCCACAGGCAGGATGCCTGTGGCCAATTATTGCTGATGGGGTTTAGTACACGCCCCACACTATAAAAGGCCGCCAGCGCGGCGGCCTTGTGTAGTGTGTTCCGGAGCAGGGAAAGAGAAGCATAGGCAGGGACAGTGTCATTATTTTTCCTTTACTATTCCTGGATTCCTTGTGTTTAGGGACAAATAAGGATAGGTAGGGAGAGTGTCAGTGACAGTGTGCTATTCTGTGCTAATCCTTGTTTGTAGGGACAGAGAGGTACAGTGAGGGAAAGTGTCAGTGTGCTATTCTGTTCTAAAACTATTTTGCTGAACCATATTTTCAATCCTTGAGTTTAGGGACAGAGAGGTACAGTGAGGGAAAGTGTCAGTGTGCTATTCTGTTCTAAAACTATTTTGCTGAACCATATTTTCAATCCTTGAGTTGAGGGACAGAGAGGTACAGTGAGTGAAACTGACAGTGTGCTATTCTGTTCTAAACCAATTTTGCTGTTCCATATTTTCAATCCTTGAGTTGAGGGACAGAGAGGTACAGTGAGTGAAACTGACAGTGTGCTATTCTGTTCTAAACCAATTTTGCTGTTCCATATTTTCAATCCTTGAGTTGAGGGACAGAGAGGTACAGTGAGTGAAACTGACAGTGTGCTATTCTGTTCTAAACCAATTTTGCTGTTCCATATTTTCAATCCTTGAGTTGAGGGACAGAGAGGTACAGTGAGTGAAACTGACAGTGTGCTATTCTGTTCTAAACCAATTTTGCTGTTCCATATTTTCAATCCTTGAGTTTAGGGACAGAGAAGGACACTCGTAGAAATTATCAGTGTGCTATTCTGTGCTAAATCTTGTTTGTAGGGAGGGACAGAGTAGGACAGTGAGGTAAAGTGTCAGTGTGCTATTCTGTTCTAAAACTATTTTGCTGAACCATATTTTCAATCCTTGAGTTGAGGGACAGAGAGGTACAGTGAGTGAAACTGACAGTGTGCTATTCTGTTCTAAACCAATTTTGCTGTTCCATATTTTCAATCCTTGAGTTTAGGGACAGAGAAGGACACTCATAGAAATTATCAGTGTGCTATTCTGTGCTAAATCTTGTTTGTAGGGAGGGACAGAGTAGGACAGTGAGGGAAAGTGTCAGTGTGCTATTCTGTTCTAAAACTATTTTGCTGAACCATATTTTCAATCCTTGAGTTGAGGGACAGAGAGGTACAGTGAGTGAAACTGACAGTGTGCTATTCTGTTCTAAACCAATTTTGCTGTTCCATATTTTCAATCCTTGAGTTGAGGGACAGAGAGGTACAGTGAGTGAAACTGACAGTGTGCTATTCTGTTCTAAACCAATTTTGCTGTTCCATATTTTCAATCCTTGAGTTGAGGGACAGAGAGGTACAGTGAGTGAAACTGACAGTGTGCTATTCTGTTCTAAACCAATTTTGCTGTTCCATATTTTCAATCCTTGAGTTGAGGGACAGAGAGGTACAGTGAGTGAAACTGACAGTGTGCTATTCTGTTCTAAACCAATTTTGCTGTTCCATATTTTCAATCCTTGAGTTTAGGGACAGAGAAGGACACTCGTAGAAATTATCAGTGTGCTATTCTGTGCTAAATCTTGTTTGTAGGGAGGGACAGAGTAGGACAGTGAGGGAAAGTGTCAGTGTGCTATTCTGTTCTAAAACTATTTTGCTGAACCATATTTTCAATCCTTGAGTTGAGGGACAGAGAGGTACAGTGAGTGAAACTGACAGTGTGCTATTCTGTTCTAAACCAATTTTGCTGTTCCATATTTTCAATCCTTGAGTTGAGGGACAGAGAGGTACAGTGAGTGAAACTGACAGTGTGCTATTCTGTTCTAAACCAATTTTGCTGTTCCATATTTTCAATCCTTGAGTTGAGGGACAGAGAGGTACAGTGAGTGAAACTGACAGTGTGCTATTCTGTTCTAAACCAATTTTGCTGTTCCATATTTTCAATCCTTGAGTTTAGGGACAGAGAAGGACACTCGTAGAAATTATCAGTGTGCTATTCTGTGCTAAATCTTGTTTGTAGGGAGGGACAGAGTAGGACAGTGAGGGAAAGTGTCAGTGTGCTATTCTGTTCTAAAACTTTTTTGCTGAACCATATTTTCAAACTTTGTGTTTAGGGACAGAGAAGGATAGGCAGGGGACAGTGTCAGTGTCATTGTTGCTAAGCCTCCTGCACAATATACACCTGAAGGTAGCCCTTATTGCTGTTTTTCCCATCTCCCTGCAGGCCATCCATTAAAATGTCTGGAAGGCAACCAAGGAGAGGCAGACAGTCAGGAGGCAAAAAAAGAGGGCAAGCAGGCTCTGTGTCTGGGGGCAACAGTGCTGGTCGTGTACGCGGTGCATTGTCATCAGCACATGGCCATGGGACACGCTTGTCCTTGTTTTCGGCAGTTGGACATGTTGAGCCACATCATGCCGAAGACTTGGTAGAGTGGATGACCAAGCCCACCTCATCCTCCTCATCCTCTCTCACCCAGGCTCAGGGTACTGGCAAAGCAGCTGCCAAAGCGTCCTCTTCTCTGGTATCATTATCTTCATTAGTCAATCCTTCCCTAGACCCACCATGCCCTCCTCCTGAGGAGTCCCCCGAACTGTTTGAGCACAGTGTTGGGTACATGCTCCAGGAGGATGCCCAGCGTTTGGAAGGATCTGATGATGATACCCAGCTAGAGGAAGGCAGCAGCGTGAGAGCAGAGAGAGGGGATGCTCAAGAAGGACACCAATCTGGCAGTCATGCTCCAGCAGCTGCAGCATACTGCCAGATTGGCTCCAGTGATGAGGAGAGAGGGGATGATGAGGTCACTGACTCCACGTGGGTGCCTAATAGGAGAGAGGAGGAGGAGGAGGAGGAGGATGAGGAGGAGGCACATCTCCAACGAGGCAGGATGCCCTTGAGTGGCCAGCATATGGGCAGCACACCGACGGAATCACACCGCAGAGCTCCGCCTGTGCAGGGCGCTGCCTCTGCCCGTCATTCAAAAAGTTCTTTGGTGTGGGCCTTTTTTGAGGCGAGTGCATCAGATCGCACAGCTGCTGTTTGCAACATATGTCTCAAGCGTATATCGCGTGGCCAAAACATCAGCCGCTTGGGCACCACATGCTTGATCAGACATATGTTGACCTGCCATGCAGCTCGTTGGCAAGCCTACCTTAAAGACCCACACCAAAGAACAAAGCTGACCTCTTCTTGCACCGCATCAGCTGGGATCTCCAACCCCAGTATACCTTCAGTCCTCTCTGAAACCTGCTCTGAGAGGAATGAAGGTGTAGAATTAGGTGTGTCACAGCCAAGTACTTGCGGGCACTCTGCTAGCAGTACACCGACGTCCGATTCTAGCAGGCAAATTTCCCTGCCCCAGCTGCTGGACCGTCGAAAGAAGTTCACTCCCAGCCATCCACATGCCCAGCGGTTGAATGCTAGCTTGGCTAAATTGCTAGCGCTTCAACTGCTGCCTTTTCAGTTGGTAGACTCGGCCCCCTTCCGTGAGTTTGTGCAATGTGCGGTTCCTCAGTGGCAGGTTCCCAAACGCCACTTTTTCGCACGGAAGGCTATTCCGGCTCTCTACAGGCATGTGGAAGGCAATGTCTTGGCCTCGCTGGACAGGGCGGTCAGCGGTAAGATGCATATTACCGCTGACTCATGGTCCAGCAGGCATGGACAGGGACGTTACCTTTCTTTCACGGCCCATTGGGTCACTCTTTTGGCAGCTGGGAAGGATGCAGGACAAGGTGCAGTAGTGTTGGAGGTTGTTCCACCGCCACGCCTCCAAAATGCTACTACTGGTTGTGACACACCTCTCTCCTCCACCCCCTCCTCTTCTTCTTCCTCCATGGCCTCTTCCTGTGGTTTGTCCTCGGAACCAGCGGTGCTCCGTAGGCGTTCAAGGGGCTACGCAAGTACGCAGGCAAAAAGATGCCATGCCGTGCTTGCGCTGGTGTGTTTGGGGGACAGGACCCACACTGGGGCAGAGGTCCTGTCTGCTCTGCAGGGGCAGGCCGAGAGGTGGTTGACGCCACGCCAGCTTAAGCCAGGAATGGTGGTTTGCGACAATGGCACCAACCTCCTCTCCGCCCTCCGACAGGGACAACTGACCCATGTGCCCTGTATGGCTCACGTCCTTAACCTGGTGGTGCAGCGGTTCTTGGGCAGGTACCCGGGCTTACAGGATGTCCTGAGGCAGGCCAGGAAAGTCTGTGTGCATTTCCGCAGACCTTATAATGCCAGTGCTCGCCTGGCTGAGCTTCAAAAGGAGTTAAACCTGCCCAAGAACCGCCTTATATGTGACATGCCCACCAGGTGGAACTCAACGTTGGCCATGCTGCAGCGGCTGCACACGCAGCAGAGGGCCATCAATGAGTACCTGTGCGACTACGGCACCAGGACAGGGTCAGGGGAGCTCGGGTTTTTTTCACCACGCCAGTGGGGCATGATCAGGGATGCATGCACTGTCCTGGCACCATTTGAGGAGGCCACGAGGATGGTGAGCAGTGACAGTGCATGCATCAGTGACACTGTACCTCTTGTCCACCTGTTGGAGCACACGCTGCGTGGAATAATGGACAGGGCACTTGAGGCAGAACAGAGGCAGGAAGAGGAGGACTTCCTTGCCTCTCAAGGCCCCCTTTACCCAGACAGTGTTCCTTCTGTCCCACCCATCGCACAGGAAGAGGAGGAGGAGGAGGAGGAGGATTGTGTCAGCATGGAGGTGGAGGCTGGCACTCAGCATCATCAGCAGCAGTCTTTTAGGGATGATTTACAGTCCCAAGAAACCAGTGGACTTGTACGTGGCTGGGAGGAGGTGGCTGCGGATCATGTCGTCCTTAGTGACCCAGAGGACTCCGGACTGAATGCCTCAGCTAACCTACGCTGCATGGCCTCCCTGATCCTGCAAAGTCTGCGGAAGGATCCTCGTATTCTTCGGATCAAGGAGAGGGACCATTAATGGCTGGCCACTCTCCTTGATCCACGGTACAAGGGTAAGGTTGCGGACCTTATCGTACCGTCGCAGAGGGAGCAGAGGATGAGACAACTCCGGGAGGCCTTGCAGAAAGGTCTGTGCAACGCGTTCCCAGAGACTGGGAGGTTACAAACTCCTGGTCCTGGACAACGAGTTGCTGAGGCTTCGGGCAGTCAAAGAAGGAGCGGTGGGGAAGGTGGCCGTCTGACCGATGCGTTCAGACAATTCTTTAGTCCGCAGCCCCAAAGTATGATCAGTTCCAGCAACCATCGCCAGCGTCTGATATACATGGTCCAGGAATACCTAGGGGCAAGGTCAGACTTGGACACCTTCCCCACTGAAAATCCTCTGGCTTACTGGGTCTTGAGGATGGATCACTGGCCAGAGCTTGCACAGTATGCAATTGAGCTACTGGCCTGTCCTGCATCCAGCGTTCTTTCAGAACGCACATTCAGTGCTGCTGGAGGATTTGTCACGGATCACAGGGTGCGCCTGTCCACCGACTCGGTTGATCGACTGACTTTCATCAAGATGAACCAGTCTTGGATCACCACCAGCTACCACACACCAGATGCTGATATAACAGACTAATTGATTTTAAAATGTCACATCCCTTCAAGACTGATGCTGATGCTGAGTGCCTGTGCTGTTATGTTGACTGGCTATCCTCCTCCTCCTCCTCAATGATACGATTAACGATGATAGCTTGGAAGATCATTTTGGTTTATGGGTGACGCCACCAGTGGCTAAGGCCCAATTTTTCAGCCCCTGTTTAACAGGGGCGTGTAATTAAAATTTTTGATGCAATACTTTGCAACAGGCCTCATTGCTGTGCTCCAAGTACAGTATGTGTGAGGGGTTGCAGTGTTGTGCCACCAGTGCCTAAGGCCCAATTTTTCAGCCCCTGTTCAACAGGGGCATGCAATTATAATTATTGATCTAATAATTCACAGCAGGGCCCATTGCTGCGCCCACCAAGAGTAACTGTCAGGCCTTACAGTGTTGTGGCACCAGCACCACCATCACCACCACCACCACCACCAAAGGCCCAATTTTTCAGCCCCTGTTCAACAGGGGCATGCAATTATAATTATTGATCTAATAATTCACAGCAGGGACCATTGCTGCACCCACCAAGAGTAACTGTCAGGCCTTACAGTGTTGTGGCACCAGCACCACCATCACCACCACCACCACCACCAAAGGCCCAATTTTTCAGCCCCTGTTCAACAGGGGCATGCAATTATAATTATTGATCTAATAATTCACAGCAGGGACCATTACTGCGCCCACCAAGAGTAACTGTCAGGCCTTACAGTGTTGTGGCACCAGCACCACCATCACCACCACCACCAAAGGCCCAATTTTTCAGCCCCTGTTCAACAGGGGCATGCAATTATAATTATTGATCTAATAATTCACAGCAGGGACCATTGCTGCGCCCACCAAGAGTAACTGTCAGGCCTTACAGTGTTGTGGCACCAGCACCACCATCACCACCACCACCACCACCAAAGGCCCAATTTTTCAGCCCCTGTTCAACAGGGGCATGCAATTATAATTATTGATCTAATAATTCACAGCAGGGACCATTGCTGCACCCACCAAGAGTAACTGTCAGGCCTTACAGTGTTGTGGCACCAGCACCACCATCACCACCAAAGGCCCAATTTTGCAGCCCCTGTTCAACAGGGGCATGCAATTATAATTATTGATCTAATAATTCACAGCAGGGACCATTGCTGCGCCCACCAAGAGTAACTGTCAGGCCTTACAGTGTTGTGGCACCAGCACCACCATCACCACCACCACCACCACCAAAGGCCCAATTTTTCAGCCCCTGTTCAACAGGGGCATGCAATTATAATTATTGATCTAATAATTCACAGCAGGGACCATTGCTGCGCCCACCAAGAGTAACTGTCAGGCCTTACAGTGTTGTGGCACCAGCACCACCATCACCACCACCACCACCACCAAAGGCCCAATTTTTCAGCCCCTGTTCAACAGGGGCATGCAATTATAATTATTGATCTAATAATTCACAGCAGGGACCATTGCTGCGCCCACCAAGAGTAACTGTCAGGCCTTAGTGTTGTGGCACCAGCACCACCATCACCACCACCACCACCACCAAAGGCCCAATTTTTCAGCCCCTGTTCAACAGGGGCATGCAGTTATAATTATTGATCTAATAATTCACAGCAGGGACCATTGCTGCGCCCACCAAGAGTAACTGTCAGGCCTTACAGTGTTGTGGCACCAGCACCACCATCAAAGGCCCAATTTTTACTACCACTGATCAACAATTATATGTTATTACAATTCCTGATATTATACTTGACAGCAGGGCGTTCCAGCACCCACCAAGAATAACTGTGAGTGCTTTCAGTGTTGTGCCAACACCAACACCTAAGGGGCCAATTTCTGCAGAGTATATACGGAAGGTCCCTACTTTCAAACATCCAACTTACAAACTACTACTACTTGCAAACGGAAGAAGACAACAGGAAGTGAGAGGAAATCTACCCCTTGGAAGGAAAATTCTCTCCTTTAAGAATTAATATGGGAGAAAGGTGTCTCCTCTCTACTGATGCTTTATCACCAATCCTTGTTTAAATAAAAACACCACATTTCAAAAACAGTTGTCATTGGGATGCAAAGTGAGGTGAAATGTTCTGAACAGGGGCACAGACAGCAAAAAAAATGTGACAGGGGTGATAACCGTTCCCTATGTTTTACAAAAAGCTAAAAAAAAGGAATTTGCCATGGAGCTCCACTTAAACAATGCAGCTGTTCAAAATTATAAACAGATTCTACATAAGAACAAACCTACAGTCCCTGTCTTGTATGCACCGCCTGTATACGGCTGTTCAGAGTATATAGGTTCTTTTTTATTTTGTGTGCGGGGTTCCCCTTAATATCCATACAAGACCCAAAGGGGCTGGTAATGGGCTGGGGTAGGGGGGGGTTGATGGGGTAGCTATGCCATTTTTCCTAAAGATTTTCATCCATATTACCGGGACCAGACATTGCATTAAAGCCGCAAGCAGTTTTAAATGACTTTTTTCCCTTTAGAAATGTTATTTTGTGCAGGGACAGTTCTAAACACGGGAAACACGTGGCACTTCACAGGCATACTTTAGACACCCCCCAGGTACAATATTTAAAGGAATATTTGACTTTTTTTTTCACTTTATGCATCATTAAAATGACTGCTCCCGGAAAACGTCCGTTTTTAAAACTTCTTTTTGCATTGATACATGTCCCCTGGTGCAGAAGCCGGGTTCCCAAACTCTGTTTCGGACAATAACATGGATAATAGTCGTTATAATTAGCACTTTAGAATCCGAACGTTCGCATCCATTGTATTTAATAGGGTTCTAATGTTCGTGCGAACTTTCGGTCCGTTCGCGGGTTCTGGTGCGAACCGAACCTGGGGGTGTTCGGCTCATCACTAGAAGTAGGCATTGAATAGTTTGATACTCTAATTGTGGTATTTATGTATAGGGATGAGCTTCGAGTTCGAGTCGAACTCACGTTCGACTCGTACATTGCCTGTTCGCCCGTTCGCCGAACAGCGAACAATTTGGGGTGTTCGTGGCAGATTCGAAAAGCCGCGGAGCACCCTGTAAAAGTCTATGGGAGAAATCTAAAGTGCTAATTTTAAAGGCTTATATGCAAGTTATTGTCATAAAAAATGTTTGGGGACCCGGGTCCTGCCCCAGGGGACATGTATCAATGCAAAAACAAGTTTTAAAACGGACGTTTTTTCGGGAGCAGTGATTTTAATAATGCTTAAAGTGAAACAATAAAAGTGAAATATTCCTTTACATTTCGTACCTAGGGGGTGTGTATAGTATGCATGTAAAGCAGCACTTGTTTCCCGTGCTTTGAACTGTCCCTGCACAAAATGTCATTTCTGAAGGAAAAAAAGTAATTTAAAAGCACTCGCGGCTATAATGGATTGTTGGCTCCCGGCAATACAGAGAAAAGTCATTGATAAAAAATAAATAAATGCGTGGGGGTCCCCCCAAATTCAATTACCAGGCCCTTCAGGTCTGGTATGGATATAAAGGGGAGCCCTGCGTCAAATAAAAAAAAAATGAAGTGGGGTTCCCCCAAATATCCATACCAGACCCTTCAGGTCTGGTATGGATTTTAAGGGGAACTCCACGCCAAATAAAAAAAAATGGCGTGGAGTCCCCCAAAAAATCCATACCAGACCCTTTATCCGAGCACACAACCTGGCAGGCCCCAGGAAAAGGGGGGGACGAGAGAGCGCCCCCCCCTCCTGAACCGTACCAGGCCACATACCCTCAACATGGGGAGGATGCTTTGGGGGTCTGTGACCCCTCAAAGCACCATGTCCCCATGTTGATGGGGACAAGGGCCTCATCCCCACAACCCTTGCCCGGTGGTTATGGGGGTCTTCGGGCGGGGGGCTTATCGGAATCTGGAAGACCCCTTTAACAAAGGGGACCACCAGATCCCGCCCCCCCCATGTGAATTGGTAAGGGGTACATTGTACCCTTATCATTTCACAAAGAAAGTGTAAAAAAAATAAAAAAAACACACAGACACCGTTGGGAAAAGTCCTTTATTAAAAATAAAAATGAAATAAAAAAAAGATTCCAGCGGCGGTAATCCACTCTCGGTATCCTGCGATGGGTGATCTCCTCTCCGGGGTCCAGCGATGGATGATCTCTCCTCTCCGGGGTCCAGGCTCCAACGATGATGTCCAGTGCAGCGAGGAACAGCACTCTTCACCGGAGCGGAGACATCCCGGGAATGATGCGGCTTCAGCCAGTGATAGCTCTTAAGTAGCTGAGGGTGGGGCCACCCGTCACATGACCCCGTCCCCCTCTGACGCAAGGGGAAACCCGGGCTTCCCCAGTGACATGCGGGTGACCCCGCCCCCCTCTGATGTAACGCAGGTTTCCGTTGCATCAGGATTAAAGGATTATTATCTAAGCGGTGTATTGCCATTGGTGCATTCTGTGGAAAGATTTAAAAATGCGGGGTGACCTTGAGGATAGGTCTTTGTTTTTGCCTCCTGGGCTTCTGCTAGAAAAACGGGCAGGGTTGGGGGTCTCTGCCTTCCAGGCCTGCTTCTGGGGTGAGTGAAGCTAAGCATGGGTCTGTACTTAGGGACCAGCAAGGTTATGAACTGCCTTGGTGGAGGCTACATAGTGGAGGGGTGAAGCAGGGAAATGGCTGCCTGTATAGAATGTGTTACGGAGTCCGTCCCCGGCCCCCCTTCACATCACAACCCCCTTCCCTCCATTTATATCAGTGTTCACAGTCCCTCTTTACATCACCGTTCCCCCTTTAAAGAAGTTCCACTATATCCCTAGTTCCCCTTCACATCACAGCAATGTGTATCTGTGCTGGTGTGGAAGAAAGACAGACTATGGAGAGCTTAGGTTCTTTGCACTACATCAGTAGCTCATGCTTCAGGACATGTGCACTTGTGCAGCATCCTGTCATCATTCATTGAGGTGGCCAGGATGGTGAGCAATGATTGGGTGGGGATTAGTGACATGATCCTTCTGGTGTTCCTGATGGAGCATAGACTGCATGATGTAATTGACTGAACATTGGAAGCACAGCATCAGGAGAAAGATGAAGACTTCATGCTGTCTCAGAACCAGCAGGATCCTTTGCCTATGGGGGATGGGGTACTCATGGTGAGGAGGAGGAAATTGGACAGGCTTTAAGAGGGACATTTTACCACTTCCAAACTCCAGTGAGATAATTGAGAACAATATTGTTTTCTGCTACACTAATGACTGAGGGAATTTGTGGTGACATAGCTTTTTAATGCTGAAATACTTGTGCAATGACCCTATGATTGTGATCCATGAAGGAAAATCACCATTACTGGGTGGTCATCCTTTTGGATTCCTGACACAAATGAACAATGCTACTATACCAGAGGGAAGAAAAAAAATGTGCTGCTTAGAAGAGGTGCTGAGGAAGAACCTCTTGGCTGCATTTCCAGATTGTGGTAGGATCCCTGAAAGGAGGATAAACAGTGGCGTGGCTGTGTGGTCATGTATTTTTAAGTTGTTTTTCCATCCACAGTGGACAAACCTGGATACAGGCAGCAGTAATAGGCAGGACCTGAACCATATGATTGTGGGCCATTTGGGCTCCACTGCTGATGCAGATAGTGAGGTTTCAATGGACTAATAGGTGTCCAGAGCTTGCACGGTACACACTGGAGCTTTTGCTTGCTTTAAAGCAAGTATGCTGTCTGAAAAGGCCCTCAATGCTGCAGGCAGTTTTGCTACAGAGAGTCAAGTCTGCCTGTGCCCTGATACTGTGGACTGGCTCATTGTCATAAAAATGAACCAGTCCTGGATTAGCAATGATTACAAAACACCTGCATATGATGATACTGAGTAGATTTTTCTTTGTCATACACCCAAAAAAATATGGTACTGTTCACCATTGACATCCCTGCCACCTCTTCTGGCTTTCCACCATTATTAACTCCTGCCCCTTCTGTTGTAATGCCACCATTACCAGTTCCTGCTACCTCTGCTGGCCCGACATATTCACCATTACCAGCTCTTGACTCCTGACTCCTCTGCTGGCCTGCCACCTTTACCTGTTCCTCATACCTCGGCTGGCCTGAAAATATTACCATTCCCTGCCACCATTACCAGCTCCTGCCAACTCTGTTGATTTGCCACCATTACCAGCACTTGCCACCTCTTCTGGCCTGCCATCATTACCAGCTCCTACCACCTCTATTGACCTGTCAACATTAAAAGCTCATCTTCCTTTTCTGGCCTGCCATCATTACAAGCTCCTACTACCTCTATTGACCTGCCACCATTAGCAGCTCAACCTCCTCTGCTGGATTGTCACTATTACCAGCTCCTACCATTGTTATTAACCTGCCACAGTTACCAGATGATCCTCCTCTACTGACCTAACACCCTTACCATCTCCTGCCACCTCTGTTGACCTGTCACCCTTACCAGCCCTTGCCATTCCTGTTGAGCCGCCACCATTACCTTTTTCTTCAGCCTCTCCAGGCCTGTTCTGGTGCTCTGGCACTGTAAATCTGTCACACATGATGTTTTTGTAGCTGGTCCTTAATTACAAAATGTCTAATGTTTATTCTGCAGGATAAAGCCTTTCTTGCACTTTGCAGTTTATGGTCTATAATGTTGCTCGGGCACTGTAAAGGTGCCACAAATAATGTTTCCACAGCTGTCTCTTGGGTTCAAAATTTCTAATGTTTACTGCAGGGTAAATAAAGCTCTGTCTCTAAGTTTTTGACTTAATCCAGTGCTCCAGTACTCAAAAATGTATTTGGCTATTGTCTCTATGAAATATTACACTCAAAATTGCAAAATCCAACCTGATTTGCCTCACCACTTATATTGTGGCCTAACCAAGCTTTTTAAATACTGTCCAGTGTCTGTACAATAGTTGTGAGTGTTAGGTCTCAAATAATACGCTCTACGTTTTAATTAATGATAAAGTCTCATCTCTCCCTCTTACATTGTGGCCTAACAAGCTGCTTACATGCTTTCCAGCTACTGTACAATATATGTGGACATTGTCTCTGAAATACAATCCTATTTTTATTTTAGGAAAAAATTGCCTCATCTCTCCTTATATTGTGTCCCAAAGAAGCTGATTACATGCTGCCAGCCACTGTACAATATGTGTGGCTATTGTCTCTGGAAAAACAAGCTATAATGTTTATTTGAGGATAAAACTCTCCTTATCTTACATTGCAGCCTAATTAAGCTGCTTACATACTGTCCAGCTACTTTACAATCTTTGTGGCTATTGCCTCCCATATAATACACTAATTCAATGGGCATCTTAGCGAATGCAATATACAGGTCCTTCTCAAAAAATTAGCATATTGTGATAAAGTTCATTATTTTCTGTAATGTACTGATAAACATTAGACTTTCATATATTTTAGATACATTACACACAACTGAAGTAGTTCAAGCCTTTTCTTGTTTTAATATTGATGATTTTGGCATACAGCTCATGACAACCCAAAATTCCTATCTCAAAAAATTAGCATATCATGAAAAGGTTCTCTAAACGAGCTATTAACCTAATCATCTGAATCAACTAATTAACTCTAAACACCTGCAAAAGATTCCTGAGGCTTTTAAAAACTCCCAGCCTGGTTCATTACTCAAAACCGCAATCATGGGTAAGACTGCCGACCTGACTGCTGTCCAGAAGGCCATCATTGACACCCTCAAGCAAGAGGGTAAGACACAGAAAGAAATTTCTGAATGAATAGGCTGTTCCCAGAGTGCTGTATCAAGGCACCTCAGTGGGAAGTCTGTGGGAAGGAAAAAGTGTGGCAGAAAACGCTGCACAACGAGAAGAGGTGACCGTACCCTGAAGAAGATTGTGGAGAAGGACCGATTCCAGACCTTGGAGGACCTGCGGAAGCAGTGGACTGAGTCTGGAGTAGAAACATCCAGAGCCACCGTGAACAGGCGTGTGCAGGAAATGGGCTACAGGTGCCGCATTCCCCAGGTCAAGCCACATTTGAACCAGAAACAGCGGCAGAAGCACCTGACCTGGGCTACAGAGAAGCAGCACTGGACTGTTGCTCAGTGGTCCAAAGTACTTTTTTCGGATGAAAGCAAATTTTGCATGTCATTCGGAAATCAAGGTGCCAGAGTCTGGAGGAAGACTGGGGAGAGGGAAATGCCAAAATGCCTGAAGTCCAGTGTCAAGTACCCACAGTCAGTGATGGTCTGGGGTGCCATGTCAGCTGCTGGTGTTGGTCCACTGCGTTTTATCAAGGGCAGGGTCAATGCAGCTAGCTATCAGGAGATTTTGGAGCACTTCATGCTTCCATCTGCTGAAAAGCTTTATGGAGATGAAGATTTCATTTTTCAGCACGACCTGGCACCTGCTCACAGTGCCAAAACCACTGGTAAATGGTTTACTGACCATGGTATTACTGTGCTCAATTGGCCTGCCAACTCTCCTGACCTGAACCCCATAGAGAATCTGTGGGATATTGGGAAGAGAAAGTTGAGAGACGCAAGACCCAACACTCTGGATGAGCTTAAGGCTGCTATCGAAGCATCCTGGGCCTCCATAACACCTCAGCAGTGCCACAGGCTGGTTGCCTCCATGCCACGCCGCATTGAAGCAGTCATTTCTGCAAAAGGATTCCCGACCAAGTATTGAGTGCATAACTGAACATAATTATTTGAAGGTTGACTTTTTTTGTATTAAAAACACTTTTCTTTTATTGGTCGGATGAAATATGCTAATTTTTTGAGATAGGATTTTTGGGTTTTCATGAGCTGTATGCCAAAATCATCAATATTAAAACAAGAAAAGGCTTGAACTACTTCAGTTGTGTGTAATGAATCTAAAATATATGAAAGTCTAATGTTTGTCAGTACATTACAGAAAATAATGAACTTTATCACAATATGCTAATTTTTTGAGAAGGACCTGTACAGGGATATGGGAAATGGTATTAACAAATACACATACATACACACACACACACACACACACACACAGTTTGAGCTGGATGGATTGATGTCTTTATTCAACCACACCAACTATGTAACTATATACTGTATCTTATATCTGTGGTTATTATCTCTCAAATATTGTGCTGTAATTCTTATTGCAAGACAAAAACTGACTTGTTTTTTCCAATTAGCTTTTTTTTAAGAGCTTGCGTACTTTCCTAATGCTAGCCAATTTCTACTAAACACATACCTGAGATTTATCTTTGGAACATTTTGGGGATATGAGGATGGCAATGGGTGACGGCAAATTTTTAAGACAATGCAGTGTGGTACTGCATAAAAACCTGTTAAACAGGGGCAGAAAAATTGGGGCTTTGGTGGTGGTGGTGCCACAACACTGTAACCATTCACAGATACTCTTGTTGAGTGCAGGAACGAGCCCTGCTGTGAAATTTTAGATCAAAAATTGTAATTACATGCCTCTGTTAAACAGGGGCCGAAAAATTGGGCCTTTGGTGGTGGTGCTACAACACTGTAAACCCTCACAGTTACTCTTGGTGGGCACAGGAACAGGCCCTGCTGTGAAATATTAGATCAAAAATTGTAATTACATGCGCCTGTTAAACAGGGGCAGAAAAATTGGCCTTTGGTGGTGGTGCCACAACACTGTAAGCCCTCACAGATACTCTTGTTGACCGCAGGAACAGGCCCTGCTGTGAAATATTAAATCAAAAATTTTAATTATATGCCCCTGTTAAACAGGGGCAGAAAAATTAGGCCTTTGGTGATGGTGGTGCCACAACACTGTAAACCCTCACAGTTACTCTTGGTGGGCGTAGGAACAGGCCCTGCTGTGAAATATTGGATCAAAATTTTTAATTACATGCCCCTATTAAACAGGGGCAGAAAAAGTGTGCCTTTGGTGCTGGTGGTGCCACAACACTGTAACCCCTCACAGATACTCCTGTTGAGTGCAGGAACGGGCCCTGCTTTGAAATATTAGATCAAAAATTGTAATTACATGCTCCTGTTAAACAGGGGCAGAAAAATTGGGACTTAGGAAGTGGTGGTGGTGCCCTAAACCAAAAATATTATTAGAAGCTAGCATCATCAAGATTGAGGAGGAATAGGATAGTCACTAAGCATAATAGGATAGTCACTCAGCATAGGCAGTATTCAAGGGATTCCACATCCATAGAAAATTCAATTGGTTACATCAGCATCAGGTGCTTGGTAGCTTGTGATCCAAGACTGATTCATTTTTATGAATGTGAGCCTATCAACTGTCTGTGGACAGTTATCAAGAGTCTGTGGACAGGCGCACTCTTTGATCAATTACAAACCCTGCAGCAGCACTGAATGTACGTTCAGAAAGAATGCTGGATGCAGGACAGGCCAGTAGCTCAATTCAATTGCATATTGAGCAAGCTCTGGCCAGTGGTCCATCCTCAAGACCCAGTAACCCAGTGGATGCTCTGTTGGAAAGGTCTCCAGGTCTGCTCTTGCCCCTAGATATTCCTGCACCATATAATGCAGACGCTGGCGATGGTTGCTTGAACCGATCAAACCTTGGCGCTGAGGACTGAAAAATTGTCTGAAGGCATCCGTCAGCCGGCCAACTTCTCCACCGCTCTTTCTCTGACTGAACGAAGCCTCAGCAACACATTGTCCAGCACCAGAAAATTGTAACCTCCCAGGGTCTGGAAATGCATTGCACAAACATTTCTTCAAGGCCTCCTGAAGATGTTTCATTCTCTGCTCTCTCTGCGAAGGTAGGATGAGTTCTGCAACCTTACCCTTGTAACATGGATCAAGAAGGGTTTGCAAGCCAGTAATGATCCCTCTCCTTGATACCACGAATCCGAGGGTCCTTTCACAGGCTTTGCACAATCAGGGAGGCCATGCAGCGTAAGTTTGCAGAGGCATTCGATTCTGAGTCCTCTGGGTCACTAAGGATCACATGATCTGCAACTACCTGCTCCCAGCCACGTTCAACTCCTTGGATTTCTAGGGACTGAAAACGATCCCTTGAAGACTGCTGCTGAGTGTTGTCCTCCAAGTCCATGCTGACACAATCCTCCTCCTCGTCTTTCTGTGTGTTTGGCGGGCCCGCAGGAATACTATCTGGATAAAGGGGGCTTTGAGAGGTAAGGAAGTCCTCCTCCTCCTGCTTTTCTGCCTCAAGTGCCCTGTCCATTATTCCACAAAGCGCATGCTCCAACAGGAAGACAAGAGGGACAGTATCACTGATGCATGCATTGTCACTGCTCATCATCCTCGTGGCCTCCTCAAATGGTGACAGGACAGTGCATGCATCCTTGATCAGTAGCCACTGGCGTGGCGAAAAAGAGCCAAGCTTCCCTGACCCTGTCCTGGTGCCATACTCACAGAGGTACTCATTCATGGCCCTCTGCTGCATGTGCAGCCGCTGAAGCATTGCCAATGTTGAGTTCCACCTGGTGGGCATGTCACAAATCAGGCGGTTGGTGGGCAGGTTACATTCCCTTTGAATGTCAGCCAGCCAAGCACTGGCATTGTATGACCGGCGGAAATGACCACAGACTTTTCTGGACTGCCTCAGGAGATCCTGTAAGCCTGTGAACCGCTGCACCACCTAGTTAAGGACGTGAGCCAAGCAGGGCACATGGGTCAGTTGTCCCTGTCGGAGGGCGGATAGGAGGTTGGTGCCATTGTCGCATGCAACCATTCCTGGCTGAAGCTGGCGTAGCGTCAACCACCTCTGAGCCTGCCCCTGCAGAGCTGACAAAATCTCTACCCCAGTGTGGTTCCTGTCCCCTAAGCAGACCAACTCAAGCACTGCATGGCAAATTTTTGCCTGAACGCCTACGGAGCACCGCTGGTTCAGAGGACAAATCTGAAGAGGAAAAGGCCATAGAGGAAGAAGAAGAGGAGGGGATGGAGGAGAGAGCTGTGGCAGAATCACCACTAGCATTTTGGAGGCATGGTGGTGGAACAAGCTCCAACAAAACTGAAGCCTGCCCTTCATCCTTCCCAGCTGCCAGCAGAGTTACCCAGTGCGCTGTCAAAGAAAGGTAACGTCCCTGCCCATGCCTGCTGGACCATGAGTCAGCGGTAATATGCACCTTACTGCTGACCGCCCTGTCCAACTAGGCCAAGACATTGCCTTCCACATGCCGGTAGAGAGCCGGAATGGCCTTCCTTGAAAAGAAATGGCATTTTGGAACCTGCCACGGAGGTACAGCACATTCCACAAATTCATGAAAGTGGACAGAGTCTACCAGCTCAAAAGGCAGCAGTTGCAGTGCTAGCAATTTGGCCAAGCTAGCATTCAGACTCTGAGCATGTGGATGGCTGGGACTGAATTTCTTTCTAAGGTTTAGCAACTGGGGTAGGGAAATTTTCCTGCTAAAATCAGATGGTGGTGTACTGCTAGCAGATTGGCCACAAGTACTTGGGACACCTATTGCTATACCTTCATTCCTCTCAGCGCAGGTTTTTGAGAGGACTGAAGGTATAGTGGGGTTGGAGATCCCAGATGAGAAGCAAGGAGAAGTCTGCCTTGTTATTTGATGTGGGTCTATCAAGTGCTGTTGCCAACGGACTACAGGTCGTCATATGTCTGGTGAAGCATGTGGTGCCCAAGCGGCTGCTATTTTGGCCATGCTTGATCCGTTTCAGACAAAGGTTGCAAACAGCAATGGTGCGATCTGCTGCGCACGCGTCAAAAAAGGTCCACACCAAAGAACTTTTTAAAATCAGCAGGGAGTTAGCAGCGCCCTGCACCTGCGGAGCTCTGCAGTGTGATGCAATAGGGTTGCTTCCCTTAAAGGGGTTGTAAAGATACATGTTTTTTCACCTTAATGCATCCTATGCATTAAGGTGAAAAAACATTTGACAATACCGCCCCCCCCCCCGAGCCCCCGTTTTACTTACCTGGCCCCTCGAAAGTCCCGCGCTCGCTCCCGTCATCCTCCGAGTTCCTGAGCCCGGCCGTTGATTGGCTACACTGGATGGATTGAAAGCAGCGCAGCCATTGGCTGGCGCTGCTGTCAATCACATCCAATGACGCGGCGCGCCGGGGGGCGGGGCCGAGTGATACAGTCGGCGGCTATGGCCGCCGACTGTATCACGGGAGCGCGCCCGCAGTAACTCCACACCATGCAAGCTCGCTCGCATTATGGTGTGGAGTCCTTGCGGGGAGGAGCTGAAACAGCCGCCGAGGGACCCTAGAAGACCAGGATCAGGGCCACTGTGTCCAAAACTAGCTGCACAGTGGAGGTAAGTATAACATGTTTGTTATTTAAAAAAATAAAAAAACGGGAACCTTTAGTGTTCCTTTAAGCTGCCCCTGGAGGGCAACCTGCCTAGTTGGAGATTTGCCTCCTCCTCCTCCTCCTCTTTTCTATCAGGCACCCAAGTAGAGTCAGTGACCTCATCATCCCCTTCCTGCTAGTCACTGGAGCAAACTTGGCAGTATGCTGTAGATGGGGGAACATGGCTACCAGTTTCTTGTCCTTCTTGGGCACCCACTCTCTCTAGGCTCTCTAGGCTCATATTACTCCCTTCCTCAACCTGGGTACCAACATCGGAGCCTTCAAATCGCTGTGCATCCTCCAGCAGCATGTACCCAACACTGTGGTTGAATAGTTCGGCGGACTCCTCAGTGCATGATGGTGGGGCTACGGAAGGAGTGACTGTGGACAAGGAGCCGGTGGAATAGGCCGCTTTGGCAGCTGCATTGGAAGACAAACTACTCTGAGCCTGGGTGACAGAGGATGAGGAGGATGAGGACAGCTTTTTTATCCACTCCACCAACTCTTCTGCATGTTCTGGCTCAATAACATGGCCAGCAGCAGAAAAATAGGACAAGCATGCCCCACAGCCATGTGCAGAGGATGCACAATGTCCACGACCAGCACTGTTGACTGTAGACACAGAACCTGCTTGCCCTCTTTTAGTGGCCTGTGAGCGTCTGCCTCTCCTTGGTGACCTTCCGGACATGATGTATATTTTGCTTTGCAACACCACACTACACTGTATTAGATACTGTGTACACCACCAGAAAAGTAGTAGCAACTGTTCTACGTGTCACGTACCTGGTAGGAGTCTCATATGACGAGGTCGGTCTTCCTTGTATCTCCTACCCAAGCCCCACTAAAGGTGGAACAGATGGTGGCTAGGGTCAGGAGGAACACGAGTGCCTGGGAATGTTGCTTGTAGAACCTGCGGTGGAAGTAGTAGGCTCGGTGGTATCAGCAGGACAGCAGGTGAAGAGCTGGGGTGGAACTCAGAAGATCGGCAGATGTTAAAGAGGAACTCCAACCAACTTGCAGGTTCAGGCTTGGTGGCTTGTCAGTACTTCCTATGGTCAGGAGACAGGAGAGCACTGGACACAGGAGAGCTGAGAAGATAAAGAGACAGCGCAGGTTTTCAGAGGCAGTGACAGAGCCAGGCAGACGATGAAAGCAGAGTCGTGGAGATAGCCGGGTTCGGTAACAGGCGGGCTGCAGAGTACAAGGCATAAGCAGTAGACTTGTGCACAACGGAAACATTTGTTTAGTTTCGGTTTGTTTCTTTTCGGTTCTGTTGATTCGTAATCGTTCGTAATTTTGCTAAACGGGATTTTTCGTGTTCGAACTAATTCATATTTTCGCAAGCAACATTTTTCGTTGAATCGGAATGATTCGTTTTAATGTAAGCCTTATTTTTCGTTGATTTATAATTCGTACTTTCGGTAGAGTACATTGTTTTTCGTTGATTCTGGACACAACTCCTACTTTTGTAACTTTTTTTGGGTTCGTTGATTCGTAATTTTCCGTGTCTCTCTCACAATGACGCTGCCTATTATGCCTAATGTGCTTCGAATGGATTTGTACTTTTCTAAATACATAGCGGTTATTTGTAACGATTTGAAATCTCGTATTTTACTTTCGTTTTTTACATGCGGCTATAGCCTCCGCCCCTGTACACCATTTTGAGAGGGAGTTCAGCACGGTGAGGGAGAAGCAGAGAGCAGAGCAGTGTGTTATTGTGCTTCGAATGGATTCATACATTCGTATCTTTTTTCATAACGAATTAGGCCGAAGACATTCGGGCATTCGCTATTTGCAATATAATTTATTTCGGATTCGGTTTTATTCATAATTGCTTTGTTCGGAAATTCGAATGCTTCCGAATGTCTGAAAGTTGCTAAATTCGGACGAATTTTGATTCGTTACGAAACGAATTGCACAAGCCTAATAAGCAGGAGGAAGGTCAGGTGCAGGCCAGAGTCAGGTACCAGTAATCAAGTAATCAGTCCAGAAGCAGAGTCAGAGGAAGCCGGGATCAGTAACAGGCATCAAGCAGGTAAATAGGCCGTCTGGCGCCAACTGGCGTTAGGGACGTGCTCCTGCGTGTGCATGCCATTCGTTGCGCACACGCGCATGCACACTGGCGTTCTGGAAGTCTGCTGTTGTCCGGGAACGCGCGCATGTGCACGTGTGCACGCCAGACGTGAATCAGCAGTTCTCTTACACTACGGGTGCACTGTATTGTGTACTGTGTTCACCACCAGAAAAGTAGTAGCACCTGCACTATGGATGCACTTTATTGTGTACTGTATACACCACCAGAAAGGTAGTAGCAACTGCACTACAGGTGCACTGTATTGTGTACACCACCAGAAGTGTAGTAGCAAGTGCACTACGGCTGCACTATATTGTGTACTGTGTACACTACCAGAAAAGTAGTAGCAACTGCACTACGGGTGCACTGTATTGTGTACACCACCAGAAGTGTAGTAGCAAGTACACTACGGCTGCACTGTATTGTGTACTGTGTACACCACCAGAAAAGTAGTAGCAACTGCACTATGGGTGCACTGTATTGTGTACACCACCAGAAGTGTAGTAGCAAGTGCACTGAAGCTGCACTGTATTGTGTACTGTGTACAACACCAGAAAAGTAGTACCAACTGCACTACAGGTGCATTGTGTTGTGTGCACCACCAGAAGTGTAGTAGCAAGTGCACTACAGCTGCACTGTATGGTGTACTGTGTACACCCCCAGAAAAGTAGTAGCAACTGCACTACGGGTGCACTGTATTGTGTATACCACCAGAAGTGTAGTAGCAAGTGCACTACAGCTGCAATGTATTGTGTACTGTGTACAACACCAGAAACGTAGTACCAACTACACTACAGGTGCATTGTGTTGTGTACACCATCAGAAGTGTAGTAGCAAGTGCACTACGACTGCACTGTATTGTGTACACAACCAGAAAAGTAGTAGCAACTGCACTACGGGTGCACTGTATTGTGTATACCACCAGACGTGTAGTAGCAAGTGCACTACGGCTGCACTGTATTGTGTACACCACCAGAAGTGTAGTAGCAAGTGCACTACAGCTGCAATGTATTGTGTACTGTGTACACCACCAGAAAAGTAGTAGCAACTGCACTACGGGTGCACTGTATTGTGTACACCACCAGAAGTGTAGTAGCAAGTGCACTACGGCTGCACTGTATTGTGTACTGTGTACACCACCAGAAAAGTAGTAGCAACTGCACTACGGGTGCACTGTATTGTGTACTGTGTACACCACCAGAAGTGTAGTAGAAAGCGCACTATGGCTGCACTGTATTGTGTACTGTGTACACCACCAGAAGTGCAGTAGAAAAAAAAAAACCCACCAGGAATCCACTGTAGATATAGGCTACACTGGATGCAGAGTATATATATATATATATATATATATATATATACTAGACTGTATATATATATATTAATACACCACTTTAAGTATATTAGAAAAAGTACACACAGGAATGCACTGTATGTATAGGCTACACTGGATGCAGAGTATATATATATATATATATATATATACTAGACTGGCTGTATATATATATATATATATATATATATATATATATATCAAATACACTGCAGCTGAATAACCTGCCTGCTCAATCTAAATCACACTATCTCTCCATCCACACCAACAACACTACACAGGGCCGCCGTGTAGGCAGCCTTATATAGTGTGGGGTGTGGACTTAGTCCCCCTGAGCCATGATTGGCCAAAGCATGCAGGTCATGGTGCATGCTTTGGCCAATCATCATACAGCAATGCACTGCGATCTCGCAGTGCATTATGGGGCGTTCTGCGGCGCTCAAATTTGCCGCAAACGCCCCATAATGTTGGTTTTTTGACCCAAACAAAGAGCTCATCCCTACCTACTACCTCTTAAGTCTGTGGTTAAAACCACATAGGGGTGACAATTGATGTTGTTTACTGTTTCATTCCCATGATGTTCTTAATTTGTGACTGTTACATACTGAACGTATACCATTACCGTATGTACGGCTGGTTTTGGGATGAAAATTGTTTATGATAATTTGCTGCCTATATAAACCCTTGCTTTAAAGTTTGTCAGTCAGAATATTTTCCATCTTAATTGTTCACCCACATGTGTTAAATAAAGTTTTTTATTTTCATAGCAAGGTGTCTTTTGTTCCGGTCAGAAGAACTGCCCTTTCAGACTGGACAGCTTCATGGAGCATACAGTAATCAAATCTAATTGGTTAACCGAAGCCAGAGCAGTAAAAGATTAGTTCTGATTGTTTCATGGGCTCCTAAAATGTAATCAACTGAAGATGCTGTTAGCAAGGTATTATTTTTGTTTTTTTATTCTTGGAAAACCTGAAAATGAAATGATTTCTCTTAGAGAAGCTCGTTGGACATCTTCTGAAAAGTGATTTTAACTCCTTCAAAGACTAAACTAGAGTAAGGAAGATTAGCATAATTAGACGTCTTCTGACAAAGCCCTTGCATGTCTTCAAAGGCTATAATTTGCTAAAATGTTCCTTTTACTGAAGTAATAACTTTTAATGCACTGTAACTTTCCATTACTTTGTAATACCAAATGTCTTTGTTGTCACACTTTATTTGCTGAAGTCAATGGTCATAAATCATGTGGAGGAGGGAAGAAAGCTCCCATTTTTTTATGCCAAGAAAAAAATACAATTGGAGATCACTATGTTGAGACTCTTGAGGTTCTAAAATGTTTCAGGTAACCTCTAATCTGCCACACAAACAAGTAGAACATTCCTCTAAGTGCTTCTCACACAAATAAGTGCTAAAAGCCTGCTTATGGAGTGAGTCATAAGTCATTGAGGGCACTGGACTTGGCCATTTTAAATTAAGACAAAGTCAGCATCATGCATTTACAAGTCATTTCATATTTCCACAATTAGCAGGTTCATAGTTATAAAGGAAATATATCATTTAGCAAATAGTCGGAACCTATAATGAACTGTGGGGAAGTCAGCCTAAGTAATGCAATGGTGTCCATATACCCTCTCCTAACATTTGCCCTTACCTGAACTTTATGTCTGTTCCTGCATAGAAAGTGAAGGCTTGGTTTTAGTATTCATGTCTATCACTGCAAAGTAAGAGCCCATTCACACAGGGGAAACTTTTGATCCTACTTCAAATCGCCCCTAGTCACCTCAAGTCGCACTGGCTGAGGAAATCAATGTAAGTTAATGGAGCCGTCTTAATGCACACTACTGCAGTCGCTCCGACTTCAAAAAAGGTCCCTGTACTACTTCAATCCGACTTCTAGGTGACCTGTACCCATTTATTTCAATGGGAGTTGCCTCTGAAGTCGGATCACTGCCTTAACATAAGCAACTTTTCAGGAAGATATACATTTCTCAGGCAAACCCCTCCCCCCCACAGAGCTAATTCTTGTTTTATTGGCCACTGGAATGTCTCCTGTCCTGCAGGCAACTTGAAGTTGCCTTGTAAGTTGCCTGGAGTCGTGCTGTGATTCATACTCAAGTCGTGTCTGAGTTGCCTCATAAAATCTGTCTGGAAGTCGTGTTGCCCCTGTGTGAATAGAGTCTAACTGAGTGGCTGGTTTATTAAAACTCAAAACACACATACATGTTTATACATTTGTAGCGGGTACTTGAATTTAAGGGAGGCATCTGGGTGGTAGTGTAACCCAGATGCACAGATTGCTAGGGTATCCGAGACCTTTTTTTTGGTTCTTGGAGGACTCTGGTGGTGTGAGGTTCCTTGTGGCCCACAGGTGGCGCTGTTGCCCTGGGCCGGGGCTGAACTCACACCGCAAGACTGTGCCTTTTTGTCCTCCCCTGGAGCTGGTACAGCGGGGCGGGGAACCCGCTGTGACGCAAAGGGAGAGGGGATAAAAGGGGCGGACGCCCTTACCACAGGGTTCAGAGTTGAGAGTCCAGAGTTGGAGGACGCGGCCGCACGCAGGCACCTTCAGCCTGGGAGCTGGCGTTCTGGTGTTCCAGGCCTAGGTGCCCTTGACCTGGCCGGAGCGAGGATGGAGTCCATCCCAGGCACCTTTAGCCTGGGGTTAGGTACTATGGCGGAGGCCTGGGGCTCAGTACCTTCGACTGAGTTCCGTGAGGGTGGAGGAATCAGAGGGGGCCCTAATTCCTTGGGTGCCCGTGTCTGAGTTCGTGAGGACTGGTGTGCAGAACTTCTCTGGAGAGTCCGGCGCAGCATCGCTGGTGACAGAGAGGCCTCCTGTTTTTCCTTTGGACGGATCTCCTTCCCCTGACAGGGGCCATGCTAGTGAAGGTAATTCACGTTCTACCTCACATAGTCAGTGGCAGTGACTATCCGCCACTGGTGATATCACAGTGATTAGCATCAGAAGGGAAAGGATTGTGCCTCGATCTATTCCCCATTATAACTCAGTAGAAGAAACAGTTTATTGTTTGGAAAGAAGAATAAAACTGAGTTGGACCTATTCACTGTGTGGAACTCTGGTTACTAGGAGCAAAGGAGTCAGGAACGAAGTACTGGACTTGACTCTAGGACACCTGCACAGGACCCAAATTTCTGGCCTTCACCTCTTAGTTATGGAGGACATGGGCCGTGGTGTATCTCATCTCTCCCTCCCAGGGACCCCTAGACAACAGCCACATAACCGATAAAGCAAGAGGGAGAGAGAGGGTCACTACACGTGGGGGCATCGTATCCGGGATGTGTATGGTGTCTGAAATTGAACTTTGCTGCACGGAGGAGTTCCGAGTAGGTCGGCCATATTGGCCAACGCGCCACGAGGCAACCCATAGCTGCGTAGTTCGTGGGCGGGGAAATGGAAAAGCCAGCGAACAAGTGCAGAAGGTGGGAGGAGTCTGGCCATGTGGACTTACGCACGTGGAGATTCCGGCGCGTGTGGGTCAGTGCGCAATGGAGCAGCGAAGAGAGAAGATGACTTCAACCACTCCATGGATTTCAGCTTCTTCTTGCATGGACATGACTTCTCTGGCTGCTCCGCTTATGGATACGGGGATAAGACTAAGGCCCTGGGGGCGATTGGCTCTGTACACCTGCAGAGACATGGAGGTCCTCGGTGTGATCTGTCCCGGCTGTTCGGGACTGGTGGTCCAGCTGAAGCCATTCGGGCGATATGAGGTCTGCAAGGAGTTTCTCTTCGAGGTGGAACCATCCACAAAAAAGCCTCGTGCTTTCCACCTCAACTACCTCACAGGGACTGCCACTCCGGAAGGAGAGATCGATGCTGGTGCGTTCCCCGTGCGCACTGATCCGGGCAAAGTGACTGCCCAAGCGGAGATGAAGAGAGAAAAATCAGAGGATGCTGCCTCGGTCACCAGCAGCTCCCTGCTCCGACCACCGAAGAGGAAAGTCGGCCTAGTGATGGCCTCGTGTGGTTGTGGAAGAGCTTCGCCCGCTGCTTGCCTGACCTGGATGGATCCGGTAGGAAGAGTCCAGGACATCCCTGTTCTTCTAAAGGCCCAGGTGAGCCAGGGGTTGGCACTGTCTGTATGGTTACAAGTAGTGATGAGCCGAACACCCCCGGGTTCGGTTCGCACCAGAACCCGCGAACGGACCGAAAGTTCGTACGAACATTAGAACCCTATTAAATACAATGGATGCGAACGTTCGAATTCTAAAGTGCTAATTATAACAACTATTATGCATGTTATTGTCCTAAAAAGGGTTTGGGAACCCGGGTTGTGCACCAGGGGACATGTATCAATGCAAAAAGAAGTTTTAAAAATGGTCGTTTTTCGGGAGCAGTCATTTTAACCACTTCCCGACCGCGCCATGTACAAAAGACGTCCACAGCGCGGTCGAGTTATCCTGAGTGGACGTCCCAGGGACGTCCTCACAGAATCTTGCTCCCGCGCGCCCCCCGGGGCGCGCTCCAGGATATGTCCGTGACCGCCGGGTCCGGAAGACCCGGCGCATCACGGATCACGGTAGATGGCCGCTAATCGCGGCCGTTTACCACGTGATCGCTCCGTCAAATGACGGAGCGATCACTTGTAAACAGACCGGCGTCATTTGATGACGCCGGTTCCTCCCTCCCCTCTCTGTACCGATCGGTACAGTGTGAGAGGAGAGGGGAGGGAGCGGATCATGTCCGCTCCCTCCCCCATGTCAGTTGTGGGCTGGATCTGTGACAATTGCAGTCACAGATCCAGCCATCCATCCATCCCTGCTCAGCCATCCCTGTGCAATACTCTGCAATACACCCTGTGCAATACTCTGCAATACACCCTGTGCAATACTCTGCAATACCCTGTGCAATACTCTGCAATACCCTGTGCAATACTCTGCAATACACCCTGCCAATACTCTGCAATACCCTGTGCAATACTCTGCAATACACCCTGCCAATACTCTGCAATACCCTGTGCAATACTCTGCAATACACCCTGCCAATACTCTGCAATACACCCTGTGCAATACTCTGCAATACACCCTGTGCAATACTCTGCAATACACCCTGTGCAATACTGTGCCCATACTCTGCAATACCCTGTGCAATACCCTGCCCATACTGTGCAATACCCTGCCCATACCCTGCCATACTCCGCAATACTCCACAATACCCAGCAATACTCCACAATACCCAGCAATACTCCACAATACCCGGCAATACTCCACAATACCCAGCAATACTCCACAATACCCGGCAATACTCCACAATACCCGGCAATACCCGGCAATACTCCACAATACCCGGCAATACTCCACAATACCCGGCAATACTCCACAATACCCGGCAATACTCCACAATACCCAGCAATACTCCACAATACCCTGCAATACTCCACAATACCCTGCAATACTCCACAATACCCTGCAATACCCGGCAATACCCCGCAATACCCCGCAATACTCCTCAATACCCCGCAATACTCCTCAATACCCCGCAATACTCGTCAATACCCCGCAATACTCGTCAATACCCGGCAATACTCGTCAATACTCCTCAATACCCGGCAATACTCCTCAATACCCGGCAATACTCCTCAATACCCGGCAATACTCTGCAATAACCACTTCCCGCCCGCCGGCCGTCATATGACGTCCTTGACTTTGTGCGGAGATATCTGAATGATGGGAGCAGCTACAGGCATCATTCAGATATTCGCTTTTTCAGCTGGCGATTCCCTACACCATAAGAACAATCATAGCGGCTGTTCCACCGCTTGATCGCTCTTACGGAAGGTGAGAGGGGATGCCCCCCCTCCCGCTGCCCTCCGGTGCTTCTACCGACTCACCGCTACGATCAAAGCCAAGATTGTTTTTTTTTTTGTTTTTTTTTTAGGCTTCCCAGCCTAGAGGTGAGATGTGGGGTCTTATTGACCCCATATCTCACTGTAAAGAGGACCTGTCATGCCATATTTCTATTACAAGGGATGTTTACATTCCTTGTAATAGGAATAAAAGTGCTAAAAAAAAAAATTTGGGGCGGAAAAACATGTCAAACTAAAATAAATAAAGTAAAATGAACAATAAAATATATATATATTTTTTAAAGCGCCCCTGCCCCGCGAGCTCGCATGCAGAAGTGAACGCATACGTAAGCCCCGCCCACATATGAAAACGGTGTTCAAGCCACACATGTGAGGTATCGTTGCGAACGTTAGAGCGAGAGCAATAATTTTGGCCCTAGACCTCCTCTGTAACTCAAAACATATAACCAGTAAAAATATTTAAAGCATTGCCTATGGGGATTTTTAAGTAGCGAAGTTTGGCGCCATTCCACGAGCGTGTGCAATTTTGAAGGGTGACATGTTAGGTATCTATTTACTCGGCGTAACTTCATCTTTCACATTATGCAAAAACACTGGGCTAACTTTACTGTTTTTTTTTTCTTTTAGGCACAAAACAGTTTTTTTCCGTAAAAAACGCGTTAGAAAAATTTCTGCGCAAATACCGTGCAAGATAAAAAGTTGCAATGACCACCATTATATTCTTTAAGGTCTTTGCTAAAAAAATATATATAATGTTTTGGGGTTCTATGTAATTTTATAGCAAATAAATGATGATTTTTACATGTAGGAGAGAAATGTCAGAATTGGCCTGGGTGCTCCAGAACGCCTGAAGGTGCTCCCTGCATGTTGGGCCTCTGTATGTGGCCACGCTGTGTAAAAGTCTCACACATGTGGTATCGCCATACTCGGGAGGAATAGCAGAATGTGTTTTGGGGTGTAATTTGTGGTATGCATATGCTGTGTGTGAGAAATAACCTGCTAATATGACAATTTTGTGGAAAAAAAAAAAAAAGAAAAAAAAATCTTGATTTTTGCAAAGAATTGTGGGAAAAAATGACAACTTCAAAAAACTCACAATGACTCTTTCTAAATACCTTGGAATGTCTTCTTTCCAAAAAGGGGTCATTTGGGGGGTATTTGTACTTTTCTGGCATGTTAGGGTCTCAAGAAATGAGATAGGCCGTCAGTACTTCAGGTGTGATCAATTTTCAGATATTGGCACCATAGCTTGTGGACTCTATAACTTTCACAAAGACCAAAAAATATCCACCAATTTGTACTTATTTTTACCAAAGATATGTAGCAGTATAAATTTTGGCCAAAATGTATGAAGAAAAAATACTAATTTGCAAAATTTTATAACGGAAACAAAGAAAAATTCATTTTTTTACAAAATTTTCAGTCTTTTTTCTCTTATAGCGCAAAAAATAAAAAACCCAACAGTGATTAAATACCACCAAAAGAAAGCTCTATTTGTGTGAAAAAAAGGACAAAAATTTCATATGGGTACAGTGTTGTATGACTGAGTAATTGTCATTCAAAATGTGAGAGCACCGAAAGCTGAAAATTCGTCTGGTTAGGAAGGGGGTTTAAGTGCCCAGTTGTCAAGTGGTTAATGATGCATAAAGTGAAAAAAAAAAGTCAAATATTCCTTTAAATATCGTACCTGGGGGGTGTCTAAAGTATGCCTGTGAAGTGCCACGTGTTTCCCGTGTTTAGAACTGTCCCTGCACAAAATGACACTTCTAAAGGAAAAAAAAAGCCATTTAAAACTGCTTGCGGCTTTAATGTAATGTCTGGTCCCGGTAATATGGATGAAAATCTTTAAGAAAAATGGCATAGCTACCCCATGACCCCCCCCCCCCTACCCCAGCCCATTACCAGCCCCTTTGGGTCTTGTATGGATATTAAGGGGAACCCCGCACATAAAATAAAAAAGGCCCTATATACTCTGAACAGCCGTATACAGGCGGTGCATACAAGACAGGGACTGTAGGTTTGTTCTTATGTAGAATCTGTTTGTAATTTTGAACAGGTACATTGTTTAAGTGTAGCTCCAGCCCAAAAATCTATTTTTAAACTTTTTGGAAAACATACGTAAGGGTTATCACCCCTGTAACATTTGTTTTGCTGTCTGTGCCCCTGTTCAGAACATTTCACCTCACTTTCCGTCCCAATGACAACTGTTTTTGAAATGTGGTGTTTTTCTTGAAACAAGGATTGCTGATAAAGCATCAGTACAGAGGAGACACCTTTCTGCCATATTAATTCTTACAGGAGAGAATTTTCCTTCCAAGGGGTAGATTTCCTCTCACTTCCTGTTGTCTTCTTGCGTTTGCAAGTAGGAGTCGTTTGTAAGTTGGATGTTTGAAAGTAGGGACCTGCCGTATATACTCTGCAGAAATAGGCCCCTTAGTTGTTGGTGTTGGCACAACACTGTAAGCACTCACAGTTACTCTTGGTTGGTGCTGGAACGCCCTGCTGTCAACTATTATATCAGGAATTGTAATTACATATAATTGTTGAACAGTGGTAGTAAAAATTGGGCCTTTGATGGTGGTGCTGGTGCCACAACACTGTAAGCCCTGACAGTTACTCTTGGTGGGTGCAGCAATGGGCCCTGCTGTGAATTATTAGATCAAGAATTGTAATTGCATGCCCCTGTTGAACAGGGGCTGAAAAATTGGGCCTTTCGTGGTGGTGGTGGTGGTGGCGTTGCCACAACACTGTAAGCCCTCAGAGTTACTCTTGGTGGGTGCAGGAATGGGCCCTGCTGTGAATTATTAGATCAAGAATTGTAATTACATGCCCCTTTTGAACAGGGGCTGAAAAATTGGGCCTTTCGTGGTGGTGGTGGTGGTGGTGGCGTTGCCACAACACTGTAAGCCCTCAGAGTTACTCTTGGTGGGTGCAGCAATGGGCCCTGCTGTGAATTATTAGATCAAGAATTGTAATTACATGCCCCTGTTGAACAGGGGCTGAAAAATTGGGCCTTAGGCACTGGTGGCACAACACTACAACCCCTCACAGATACTGTACTTGGAGCACAGCAATGAGCCCTGTTGCAAAGTATTGCTTCAAAAATTGTAATGACACGCCCCTGTTAAACAGGGGCTGAAAAATTGGGCCTTAGGCACTGGTGCCACAACACTCCAACCCCTCACAGATACTGTACTTGGAGCACAGCAATGAGCCCTATGGCAAATTATTGCTAAAAAAATTGTAATTACACGCCCCTGTAAAACAGGGGCTGAAAAATTGGGCCTTAGCCACTGGTGGCGGCACCCATAAACAAAAATGATCTTCCAAGCTATCATCATCAATCGTATCATTGAGGACTCGGAGGAGGAGGATAGCCAGTCAACATAACAGCACAGACACTCAGCATCAGCATCAGTCTTGAAGGGATGTGACATGTTAAAATCAATTAGTCTGTTATATCAGCATCAGGTGTGTGGTAGCTGGTGGTGATCCAAGACTGGTTCATCTTGATGAAAGTCAGTCGATCAACCGAGTCGGTGGACAGGCGCACCCTGTGATCCGTGACAAATCCTCCAGCAGCACTGAATGTGCGTTCCGAAAGAACGCTGGATGCAGGACAGGCCAGTAGCTCAATTGCATACTGTGCAAGCTCTGCCCAGTGATCCATCCTCAAGACCCAGTAAGCCAGAGGATTTTCGGTGGGGAAGGTGTCCAAGTCTGACCTTGCCCCTAGATATTCCTGCACCATGTTTATCAGACGCTGGCGATGGTTGCTGGAACCGATCATACTTTGGGGCTGCGGACTAAAGAATTGTCTGAACGCATCGGTCAGATGGCCACCTTCCCCACCGCTCCTTCTTTGACTGCCCGAAGCCTCAGCAACTCGTTGTCCAGGACCAGGAGTTTGTAACCTCCCAGTCTCTGGGAACGCGTTGCACAGACCTTTCTGCAAGGCCTCCCGGAGTTGTCTCATCCTCTGCTCCCTCTGCGACGGTAACATAAGGTTCGCAACCTTACCCTTGTACCGTGGATCAAGGAGAGTGGCCAGCCAGTAATGGTCCCTCTCCTTGATCCGAAGAATACGAGGATCCTTCCGCAGACTTTGCAGGATCAGGGAGGCCATGCAGCGTAGGTTTGCTGAGGCATTCGCTCCGGAGTCCTCTGGGTCACTAAGGACGACATGATCCGCAGCCACCTCCTCCCAGCCACGTACAAGTCCACTGGTTTCTTGGGACTGTAAATCATCCCTAAAAGACTGCTGCTGATGATGCTGAGTGCCAGCCTCCACCTCCATGCTGACACAATCCTCCTCCTCCTCCTCCTCCTCCTCCTCCTCCTCTTCCTGTGCGATGGGTGGGACAGAAGGAACACTGTCTGGGTAAAGGGGGCCTTGAGAGGCAAGGAAGTCCTCCTCTTCCTGCCTCTGTTCTGCCTCAAGTGCCCTGTCCATTATTCCACGCAGCGTGTGCTCCAACAGGTGGACAAGAGGTACAGTGTCACTGATGCATGCACTGTCACTGCTCACCATCCTCGTGGCCTCCTCAAATGGTGCCAGGACAGTGCATGCATCCCTGATCATGCCCCACTGGCGTGGAGAAAAAAAAACAAGCTCCCCTGACCCTGTCCTGGTGCCGTAGTCGCACAGGTACTCATTGATGGCCCTCTGCTGCGTGTGCAGCCGCTGCAGCATGGCCAACGTTGAGTTCCACCTGGTGGGCATGTCACATATAAGGCGGTTCTTGGGCAGGTTCAACTCCTTTTGCAGCTCAGCCAGGCGAGCACTGGCATTATAAGATCTGCGGAAATGCACACAGACTTTCCTGGCCTGCCTCAGGACATCCTGTAAGCCCGGGTACCTGCCCAAGAACCGCTGCACCACCAGGTTAAGGACGTGAGCCACACAGGGCACATGGGTCAATTGTCCCTGTCGGAGGGCGGATAGGAGGTTGGTGCCATTGTCGCAAACCACCATTCCTGGCTTAAGCTGGCGTGGTGTCAACCACCTCTCGGCCTGGCCCTGCAGAGCAGACAGGACCTCTGCCCCAGTGTGGCTTCTGTCCCCCAAACACACCAGCGCAAGCACGGCATGGCATCTTTTTGCCTGCGTACTTGCGTAGCCCCTTGAACGGCTACGGAGCACCGCTGGTTCAGAGGACAAACCACAGGAAGAGGCCATGGAGGAAGAAGAAGAGGAGGGGGTGGAGGAGAGAGGTGTGTCACAACCAGTAGTAGCATTTTGGAGGCGTGGCGGTGGAACAACCTCCAACACTACTGCACCTTGTCCTGCATCCTTCCCAGCTGCCAAAAGAGTGACCCAATGGGCCGTGAAAGAAAGGTAACGTCCCTGTCCATGCCTGCTGGACCATGAGTCAGCGGTAATATGCACCTTACCGCTGACCGCCCTGTCCAGCGAGGCCAAGACATTGCCTTCCACATGCCGGTAGAGAGCCGGAATAGCCTTCCGTGAGAAAAAGTGGCGTTTGGGAACCTGCCACTGAGGAACCGCACATTGCACAAACTCACGGAAGGGGGCCGAGTCTACCAACTGAAAAGGCAGCAGTTGAAGCGCTAGCAATTTAGCCAAGCTAGCATTCAACCGCTGGGCATGTGGATGGCTGGGAGTGAGCTTCTTTCGACGGTCCAGCAGCTGGGGCAGGGAAATTTGCCTGCTAGAATCGGACGTCGGTGTACTGCTAGCAGAGTGGCCGCAAGTACTTGGCTGTGACACACCTAATTCTACACCTTCATTCCTCTCAGTGCATGTTTCAGAGAGGACTGAAGTTATAGTGGGGTTGGAGATCCCAGCTGATGCGGTGCAAGGAGAGGTCCGCTTTGTTCTTTGGTGTGGGTCTTTGAGGTAGGCTTGCCAACGAGCTGCATGACAGGTCAACATATGTCTGGTCAGGCATGTGGTACCCAAGCGGCTGATGTTTTGGCCACGCGATATACGCTTGAGACATATGTTGCAAACAGCAGCTGTGCGATCTGATGCACTAGCCTCAAAAAAGGCCCACACCAAAGAACTTTTTGAATGACGGGCAGAGGCAGCGCCCTGCACAGGCGGAGCTCTGCGGTGTGATTCCGTCGGTGTACTGCCCTTACGCTGGCCACCAAAGGGCATCCTGCCTCGTTGGAGATGTGCCTCCTCCTCATCCTCCTCCTCCTCCTCTCTCCTATTAGGCACCAACGTGGAGTCAGTGACCTCATCATCCCCTCCCTCCTCATCACTGGAGGCAATCTGGCAGTATGCTGCAGCTGCTGGAACATGACTGCCAGATTGGTGTCCTTCTTGAGCATCCCCTCTGTCTGCTCTCACGCTACTGCCTTCCTGTAGCTGGGTTTCATCATCAGACCCTTCGAAACGCTGGGCATCCTCCTGGAGCATGTACCCAACACTGTGCTCAAACAGTTCGGGGGACTCCTCAGGAGGAGGACATGGTGGGTCTAGGGAAGGAGTGACTGATGATGAGTCTGACATTGATACCAGGGAAGAGGACGCTTTGGCAGCTGCTTTGCCAGTACCCTGAGCCTGGGTGAGAGAGGATGAGGAGGAGGAGGAGGGCTTGGTCATCCACTCTACCAAGTCTTCGGCATGATGTGGCTCAACATGTCCAGCTGCCGAAAAGAAGGACAAGCGTGTCCCATGGCCATGTGCTGATGACAATGCACCGCGTCCACGACCAGCACTGTTGTCCCCAGACACAGAGCCTGCTTGCCCTCTTTTATTGCCTCCTGACTGTCTGCCTCTCCTTGTTTGCCTTCCAGACATTCTAATAGATGGCCTGCAGGGAGATGGGAAAAAAGCAATAAGGGCTACCTTCAGGTGTCCTTCTCTGTCCCTTTACTTAAGGATTTCTAAATATGGTTGAGGATGATTGCTTTTGCACAGAATAGCACAACGACAATTTCCCTGACTGTCCAAAAAACAAGGATTTCAAAGATGGTTGATGAGGAATGCTTTAGCACACTATAGCACAAGGAGAATTTCCCTCACTGTCCTTCCCTGTCCCTAGAAACAAGGATTCGTACAGTAAAACACACTGACACTCTCCCTACCTATAGTTTTCTGTCCCTAGAAAAAATGTTTTTTTAAAGCACACTATAGCACAAGGAGAATTTCCCTCACTGTCCTTCCCTGTCCCTAGAAACAAGGATTCGTACAGTAAAACACACTGACACTCTCCCTACCTATAGTTTTCTGTCCCTAGAAAAAATGTTTTTTTAAAGCACACTATAGCACAAGGAGAATTTCCCTCACTGTCCTTCCCTGTCCCTAGAAACAAGGATTCGTACAGTAAAACACACTGACACTCTCCCTACCTATAGTTTTCTGTCCCTAGAAAAAATGTTTTTTTAAAGCACACTATAGCACAAGGAGAATTTCCCTCACTGTCCTTCCCTGTCCCTAGAAACAAGGATTTGTACAGTAAAACACACTGACACTCTCCCTACCTATAGTTTTCTGTCCCTAGAAAAAATGTTTTTTTAAAGCACACTATAGCACAAGGAGAATTTCCCTCACTGTCCTTCCCTGTCCCTAGAAACAAGGATTCGTACAGTAAAACACACTGACACTCTCCCTACCTATAGTTTTCTGTCCCTAGAAAAAATGTTTTTTTAAAGCACACTATAGCACAAGGAGAATTTCCCTCACTGTCCTTCCCTGTCCCTAGAAACAAGGATTCGTACAGTAAAACACACTGACACTCTCCCTACCTATAGTTTTCTGTCCCTAGAAAAAATGTTTTTTTAAAGCACACTATAGCACAAGGAGAATTTCCCTCACTGTCCTTCCCTGTCCCTAGAAACAAGGATTCGTACAGTAAAACACACTGACACTCTCCCTACCTATCCTTCTCTTTCCCTAAACTAAAGGAATCCAGGTTAAGCAAGAAAAAATAAATGTCACTGTCCCTGCCTATGCTTCTCTTTCCCTGCTCCGGAACACACTACACTAGGCCGCCGTGCTGGCGGCCTTTTATAGTGTGGGGCGTGTACTAAACCCTCTCAGCAATAATTGGCCACAGGCATCCTGCCTGTGGCCAATCATTGCTCTCCTCGCTGCCGGCGCTGTGATTGGCCAAGCATGCGGGGTCACAGTGCATGCTTGGCCAATCACAGCGCCTGGATGACACTGCGATGGCGTAGTGCATTGTGGGCCGTTCGCGTCACTCGAATTAGGCGCGAACGGCCCAAATCGTTCGATCTTCGTCGAACGATCGAACAGCCGATGTTCGAGTCGAACGTATGTTCGACTCGAACACCGAGCTCATCCCTAGTTACAAGTGGCGGAAGCCCACAGTCGGTAGAGACCATCAAGGGGGATAGTTCCGTGACTGGGAACTATCTGCCCGCTGAATACTACGACACCTCTGACCTGGATTCATTGTCTGACAATGGCGATGATGGGGAGATAGACGAAATCTTCCACCGAAAGGGATGGGACAAGATGAAGCTACCCTCGTCCTGTGTCATCAGGGACCCGCCCATGTCTACTGGAGATAGTACACCTCGGCGCCTAGGGAAGAATCTGGTCCTCTGTCCGAAGTTCCCCTTCTGGACTCAACATCCATTTCACCTGTTCCAGTTGCGGGAGTGCAACGCCAGTCATTGCGGGCTCCTAGGCCCAGATCTACTGAGGTGGTGAATGCACCTCGTCACCCAGAAGCGATTGTTCAGCCTGGAGAAGGAGACCGGGCCATCATGCCACCCCTGTCAAGGTTGCAGCGTCTCTTCGGCCAGAAGGTTGCTCAGGAGTATGGGTGGGAATACCCGTACCTGCCTCGAGAACTGCTTTATGAGGTGGAAGTTTTTCGCCAAAGATGGTATGATACCTTTGTGTGGGACAAACTTAAAGTACCGCAAGCACAGCGATACCTTTCTTGTTCACCAACGGTCACCAAGAAGTTCCAGGACTGTAAAGCTAAGTGGATGCTGGGAAGGCATATCCATGCGGACAGAGTGGTGATTTGCCGCAAGGAAGGAGGAAATGCTGAGTACCATGTGGAGGCTTTGGACAGACATTTGAAGCCTGTGTTCCTACCGCATCCAAGGTTTTACCTTTAGGAGAAAAAGAAAGACTCCTGTGTGTACTGTTTGCTGTTCATTGCTGAACTTTCCGGAGTGTTTTCACCGGAACACAGGGACTGTGCCCTAGTTTTTTTTGCATTTGGGCAGTTCTACTCTTCGGAGAAGTGGGAGCTGTTTTTGTTTTGTTCTCCCTCCTTCTCCTTGCACTTCAGAGAAAGCAGTGACTTTGGGTTTTAGTTAGTGTAGAATCACAGAGAAATGATGAAGAGAAAAGTTCATCTAGAAGTGATGAGTGTCTTGACCGCGGCATTGTCACCAGGTGGCAGTGTTGCGCAACGATTGTTTGTTTTTTTTGACATTATGCAGCACTTTTTGGAGTGAATGGGTTTCTTCTCGGATAGACTCATTCATTCCAAGCAAACACACATATGTTGGTAAGATGTATGTTTCTTTTCTTTCCCTCTGCAGGAGACTCGTCTATCAAGGCTGCTGAGAATGGGTGGTCCTTAGATAGCCAGGGGGAGGGAGGAATGTTAATGTGTGAGATATTTACAGTGTTTTATTGAAAAAAGTTTTTATATTGTTTTAAGTTTCCCTTTCCCATTCGGTCTTGGCCAGGGATGAGCCGAACACCCCCCTGTTCGGTTCGCACCAGAACCTGCAAACAGACAAAATGTTTGTGTAAACTTTAGAACCCTATTAAATACAATGGACTCGAACGTTCGAAATCTAAAGTGTTAATTATAAAGGCTAATATGCAAGTTATTGTCCTAAAAAGTGTTTGGGGACCCGGGTCCTGCCCCAGGGGACATGTATCAATGCAAAAAGAAGTTTTAAAAACGGCCGTTTTTTCGGGAGCAGTGATTTTAATAATGCTTAAAATGAAAAAATAAAAGTGAAATATTCCTTTAAATTTCGTACCTGGGGGGTGTGTATGATATGCATGTAAAGTGGCGCATGTTTCCCGTGCTTAGAACTGTCCCTGCAAAAAATGTCATTTTTGAAAGAAAAAATTGCATTTAAAACTGACTCGCGGCTATTAATGAATTGTCGGCTCCCGGCAATACATACAAAAGTCATTGATAAAAAAAAAAAAAAAGCGTGGGTGTTCCCCAGAATTCAATTACCAGGCCCTTCAGGTCTGGAATGGATATTAAGGGGAACCCCGCCGCAAATTTAAAAAAAAATTGACGTGGGGTTCCCCCAAATATCCATTCCAGGCCCTTCAGATCTGGCATGGATTTTAAGGGGAACTCCACCCCAAATTTTAAAAAAAATGGCGTGGAGTCCCCCTAAAAATCCATACCAGACCCCTTATCCGAGCACACAACCTGGCCGGCCGCAGGGGAAAAGGGGGGGACGAGAGAGCGGCCCCCCCTCCCTCCTGAACCGTACCAAGCCACATGCCCTCAACATGGGGAGGATGTCCCCATGTTGATGGGGACAAGGGCCTCATCCCCACAACCCTTGCCCGGTGGTTGTGGGGGTCTGCGGGCGGGGGGCTTATCGGAATCTGGAAGACCCCTTTAACAAAGGGGACCCCCAGATCCCGCCCCCCCTATGTGAATTGGTAAGGGATACATTGTACCCCTACCATTTCACGAAGAAAGCGTAATTTTTTTTTTAAAAAAACACACAAACACCTTGAAAAAGTCCTTTATTAAAAAAAAAAAAAAAAAAAAGCGGTGAAATCCAGTGTCCCGCGGCGATCCCGATGTCCAGCGCTGTCCTTCATTGGTTGTGCCTGAGCGGACCTGATGGGGAACTCCCTCTCAGTATTTTAAATGTATAGACCCGCCCCTTCTAAAGTTCCCCATCAGGTCCGCTCAGCGGACCAGATGCGGAACATGAGAAGGGGCGGGTCTATACATGTATTACCAAAGTGAGAGCAGTCCCCCATCAGGTCCGCCCCCTCGGTATGTCAGACCCGCCTACGTCATTGGCTTGAGCGGGGAACTTCCTTCACTATGTAAATTAAAATTACATAGTGAAGGATGTTCCCCGCTCAAGCCAATGACGTAGGCGGGTCCGACATACCGAGGGAGCGGACCTGATGGGGAACTTTAGAAGGGGCGGGTCTATACATTTAAAATACTGAGAGGGAGTTCCCCATCAGGTCCGCTCAGGCACAACCAATGAAGGACAGCGCTGGACATCGGGATCGCCGCGGGACACTGGATTTCACCACTTTTTTTTTTTTTTTTTTTAATAAAGGACTTTTTCAAGGTGTTTGTGTGTTTTTTTAAACATTTTTTTACGCTTTCTTCGTGAAATGGTAGGGGTACAACGTACCCCTTACCAATTCACATAGGGGGGGGCGGGATCTGGGGGTCCCCTTTGTTAAAGGGGTCTTCCAGATTCCGATAAGCCCCCCGCCCGCAGACCCCCACAACCACCGGGCAAGGGTTGTGGGGATGAGGCCCTTGTCCCCATCAACATGGGGACATCCTCCCCATGTTGAGGGCATGTGGCTTGGTACGGTTCAGGAGGGAGGGGGGGCCGCTCTCTCGTCCCCCCCTTTTCCCCTGCGGCTGGCCAGGTTGCGTGCTCGGATAAGGGGTCTGGTATGGATTTTTAGGGGGACTCCACGCCATTTTTTTTTTAAATTTGGGGTGGAGTTCCCCTTAAAATCCATGCCAGATCTGAAGGGCCTGGAATGGATATTTGGGGGAACCCCACGTCAATTTTTTTTTAATTTGCGGCGGGGTTCCCCTTAATATCCATTCCAGACCTGAAGGGCCTGGTAATTGAATTCTGGGGAACCCCCACGCTTTTTTTTTTTTTTTATCAATGACTTTTGTATGTATTGCCGGGAGCCGACATTTCATTAATAGCCGCGAGTCAGTTTTAAAAGACTTTTTTTTCTTTCAAAAATGACATTTTTTGCAGGGACAGTTCTAAGCACGGGAAACATGCGCCACTTCACATGCATATCATACACACCCCCCAGGTACGAAATTTAAAGGAATATTTCACTTTTATGTTTTCATTTTAAGCATCATTAAAATCACTGCTCCCGAAAAAACGGCCGTTTTTAAAACTTCTTTTTGCATTGATACATGTCCCCTGGGGCAGGACCCCGGTCCCCAAACACTTTTTAGGACAATAACTTGCATATTAGCCTTTATAATTAGCACTTTAGATTTCTCCCATAGATTTTTCGAATTTGCCGCGAACACCCCTATTTGTTCGCTGTTCGGCGAATGGGCGAACAGGCAATGTTCGAGTCGAACATGAGTTCGACTCGAACTCGAAGCTCATCCCTAGTCTTGACACAATTCAGGGCTAAATTGTGTAGTTTGGTTTCTGGGCTTAACTTATGTCACCACCCTTGTGGGATGTGAGTTTATACCAGACACTGGGGACCAGTGTCAAATCACCAGGGGGAGAGTGTAGCGGGTACTTGAATTTAAGGGAGGCATCTGGGTGGTAGTGTAACCCAGATGCACAGATTGCTAGGGTATTCAAGACCTTTTTTTTTGGTTCTTGGAGGACTCTGGTGGTGTGAGGTTCCTTGCGGCCCACAGGTGGTGCTGTTGCCCTGGGCCGGGGCTGAACTCACACCGCAACACTGTGCCTTTTTGTCCTCCCCTGGAGCTGGTAAAGCGGGGTGGGGAACCCGCTGTGACGCACAGGGAGAGGGGATAAAAGGGGCGGACGCCCTTACCACGGGGTTCAGAGTTGAGAGTCCAGAGTTGGAGGACGCGGCCGCACCCAGGCACCTTCAGCCTGGGTGCTGGCGTTCTGGTGTTCCAGGCCTAGGTGCCCTTGACCTGGCCGGAGCAAGGATGGAGTCTATCCCAGGCACCTTTAGCCTGGGGTGAGGTACTATGGCGGAGGCCTGGGGCTCAGTACCTTCGACTGAGTTCCGCGAGGGTGGAGGAATCCGAAGGGGCCCTAATTCCTTGGGTGCCCGTGTCTGAGTTTGTGAGGACTGGTGTGCAGAACTTCTCTGGAGAGTCCGGCGCAGCATCGCTGGTGACAGAGAGGCCTCCTGTTTCTCCCTTGGACGGATCTCCTTCCCCTGACAGGGGCCGTGCTAGCGAAGGTAATTCACGTTCTACCTCACATAGTCAGTGGCAGTGACTATCCGCCACTGGTGATATCACAGTGATTAGCATCAGAAGGGAAAGGATTGTGCCTCGATCTATTCCCCATAATAACTCAGTAGAAGAAACTGTTTATTGTTTGGAAAGAAGAATAAAACTGAGTTGGACTTATTCACTGTGTGGAACTCTGGTTACTAGGAGCAAAGGAGTCAGGAACGAAGTACTGGACTTGACTCTAGGACACCTGCACAGGACCCAAATTTCTGGCCTTCACCTCTTAGTTATGGAGGACATGGGTCGTGGTGTATCTCATCTCTCCCTCCCAGGGACCCCTAGACAACAGCCACATAACCGATAAAGCAAGAGGGAGAGAGAGGGTCGCTACACATTTGTTTACTAATACTAACAGGAAATTGTTTTTCATATTACAGTTCCATCATTTCTATGATGATGATGATGCAAAGCCTTGTAGCCAGGTCTCTTTCATCCTGTATTTCATTGCTTGATTTAGTATGGCGCCTGTATATCAAGGGCTAAATCAACAGTTTAAAACATTTCTCTTTGCTCAAAGGCATGATGACTGCTGCATAAAAAAAAAAAAAAATTAACTCTTCACTTTTTTACATAATTTCACTGTTTTATGATCTCTCTATTAATTTGATCTAATTCAATACTTTTAGGCCTCATGCCCACGGACGTTTTTACAGCCGCGTTTTTGAGCGTTTTTTACAGCTTAAAAACGCCTGTCCATGTTAGTCTATAGTTTCATGCCCACCTAGACGTTTTTGAGCTGCAAATGGCATAGACGTTTTTAAGCTGTAAAAAAAACCCAGGACCAGGGCGTTCCTCAGCGTCAGAGTTAGGCAGAAAAAAACGCAAGCGTCAAAAAACGCGAAAAAACGCAAACTAACGCGCGGTCGTGTTTTTTTAGCTCCGACGTTTTAAAAAAATAAATAAAAAATTGACAATAACAAGGACAGGTGTTTTTAACCACTTAAGCCCCGGACCATTTGGTAGCTAAAGAACCAGAGGTGAATTCAGAATTTTGCACTGCGCTGCTTTAACTGTAAATTGTGCGGACATGCAATGTTGTACCCAAACGAAATTTGCGTCCTTTTCTTCCCACAAATAGAGCTTTCTTTTAATGGTATTTGATTGCCTCTGCAATTTTTATTTTTCGCGATATAAACGGAAAAAGACCGAAAATTTTGAAAAAAAATGATATTTTCTACTTTTTGTTATAAGAAAAATCGAATAAACTCAATTTTAGTCATACATTTAGGCCAAAATGTATTCAGCCACATGTCTTTAGTAAAAAAAAATGTCAATAAGCGTATATTTATCGGTTTGCGCAAAAGTTATAGCGTTTACAAACTAGGGTACATTTTCTGGAATTTACACAGCTTTTAATTTATGACTGCCTATCTCATTTCTTGAGGTGCTAAAATGACAGAGCAGTACAAAACCCCCCCAAATGACCCAATTTTAGAAAGTAGACACCCCAAGGAAATTGCTGAGAGGCATGTTGAGCCCATTGAATTTTTTTTTTTTGTCCCAAGTGATTGAATAATGACAAAAAAAAAAAAAAAAAAAATTACAAAAAGTTGTCACTAAATGATATATTGCTCACACATGCCATGGTTATATGTGGAATTGCACCCCAAAATACATTCTGCTGCTTCTCCTGAGTACGGGGATACCACATGTGTGGGACTTTTTAGGCGCCTAGCCACGTACGGGACCCCGGAAACCAAGCACCGCCTTCAGGATTTCTAAGGGCGCAAATTTTTGATTTCACTCCTCACTACCTATCACAGTTTTGAAGGCCATAAAATGCCAAAATAGCACAAAACCCCCCCAAATGACCCCATTTTGGAAAGTAGACACCCCAAGCTGTTTGCTGAGAGGCATGGTGAGTATTTTACAGCTCTCATTTGTTTTTGAAAATGAAGAAAGAACTTTTTTTTTTTCTTTTTTTTTTCAATTTTCAAAACTTTGTGACAAAAAGCGAGATCTGCAAAATACTCACAATACCTCTCAGAAAATAGCTTGGGGTGTCTACTTTCCAAAATGGGGTCATTTGGGGGGGGGGGGGGGTTTGTGCCATCTGGGCATTCCATGGCCTCCGAAACTGTGATAGGCAGTGAGAAGTGAAATCAAAAATTGACACCCTTAGAAAGCCTGAAGGCGGTGCTTGGTTTTTGGGGTCCCGTACGCGGCTAGGCTCCCAAAAAGTCTCACACATGTGGTATCCCCGTACTCAGGAGAAGCAACAGAATGTATTTTGGGGTGTAATTCCACATATGCCCATGGCATGTTTGAGCAATATATCATTTAGTGACAACTTTGTGCAAAAAAAATAAATAAATTGTATTATTTCCGCAACTTGTGTCAACATATAAAATATTCCATGGACTCGACATGCCTCTCAGTATATAGCTTGGGGTGTCTACTTTCCAAAATGGGTCATTTGGGGGGGTTTTGAACTGTTCTGGCATTTTATACACAACATTAGGAAGCTTACATCCACTCTTCTAACCACTTGAAGACAAAGCCCTTTTTGACACTTTTTGTTTACATGAAAACATATTTTTTTTTGCAAGAAAATTATGTTGAACCCCCAAACATTATATATATTTTTAAAGCAAAGGCCCTACAGAATAAAATGGTGGGTGTTGCATTTTTTTTTTCTACACAGTATTTGCGCAGCGATTTTTCAAACGCATTTTTTTGGGAAAAAATACACTTTTTTTAATTTTAATGCACTAAAGCACACTATATTGCCCAAATGTTTGATGAAATAAAAAAGATGATCTTAGGCCGAGTACATAGATACCAAACACGACATGCTTTAAAATTTCGCACGAACGCGCATTGGCGACAAACTACATACATTTTTTAAAAGCTTTTAAAAGCATTTACAGGTTACCCCGTTAGATTTACAGATGAGGTCTACTGCTAAAATTACTGCCCTCGATCTGACCTTCGCGGTGATACCTCACATGCATGGTGCAATTGCTGTTTACATATGACGCCAGACCAACGCTTGCGTTCGCCATTGGGCAAGAGCAGGGCAGGACAGGGGTGCTTTTTTTTTTTATTTTTTTTTTTTTATTATTAATTTTGCTTTTTTATTTTATTTTTAAACTGTTGCTTCCATATTTATTTATTTTTATCACTTTTATTGTTATCTCAGGGAATGTAAATATCCCCTATGATAGCAATAGGTAATGACAGGTACTCTTTTTTGAAAAAACTGGGGTCTATTGGACCCTAGATCTTTCCTCTGCCCTCAAAGCATCTGACCACACCAAGATTGGTGTGATAAAATGCTTTCCCAATTTCCCAATGGCGCTTTTTATATCCGGGGGGGGACATTCCCTCCCACTGCTTGTAAAAGCAGTCCAGAGGCTAATTAGCCACTAGGATTGCTTTTACATGAAAGCCAGCCGCTGGCTGAAAAGAATGATAACAAGATGATACCTAAACCCGCAGGCATCATTCTGGTATAAACATTCAAAGTCCAGGAACATGCCAGTACGTTGCTGGTTCTTGTTGGACATGTATTGTAATCTTTTTTTTCATGCAGCCTGTTGGCTGAACGAAAAAAAAAGATTGATCGGTGGGTATGCCCACCATTAGAATACCGCCCTTCATCCACCCACTTCTAATGATGGGCATACATGCACCATTTATGTATGCCGAAGCATGGGGGCATCTTCTCGCAAAAGTTATGCCGCGTACACATGGTCAGACTTTTCCACGGGCAAGCCTCCATCGGAATTTCGACCGTATATACGCGGCATTAGGAGCAAAATCACTCCTCCGCTCCTGCTGCCCCAATGCTTCGGCATATATGCTTTTTTTTTTAACTGTGGTGGTGAAATCACCTCCTACAGCACTGGAGTCGCAGGGATCAGGCCTGTCTCTGCGAACGCTGCAGTTATGTGTGTTGTGTTTTGCAAGTGACAGTGATCGATCGATACTGCACTTCGGTGGCCTGGGCTGGACGGAGGGGCAAAACGCAGGTGCTAGCAGGTATCTGGGCTGATCCCACTAACAGTGCGTTTTTGGGAACCCTAAACTGCTGGGGACGCTAGTATAGATCTGATCAGATCAGATATTGAGCTGATCAGATACTATACCACTAAGGGGGGTGTATGCTTCACGTGTGGGTGTTAGCGCTACTGGCACTAACCTGACGCTGCCTGGGGTGTGACGCAGACCCTCTCTGACGCTAAAACCTAACTGATATCACCCGCCGGGCGATCAGGGGTTTAAACCTTTATTGGGTTATATACGGCGGGTGCCCTGACACTATAAAAAGCAAACTAACTAACCAGCGTCACCCGTAACACTTATATGATGATCACTGGTGAAAGGGTTAACTAGGGGCAATTAGGGGGTTAAAACCTTTATTAGGTAATATATGGGGGTACCTGACGCTATATAAAAACCTGACGGCGAACCTAAAAAAAATTACTGGCTACCTATCGGCATCACCGACACTAAGACAACGATCATAAAAACGATTGCTTAGCGACAGTGGTGATAGGGGGTGAAAGGGTTACCTGGGGGGCGATCAGGGGGTTAAACCTTTATTAGATAATATATGGGGGTACCTGACGCTATAAAAACCTGCGGCGAACCTAAAAAAAATTACTGGCTACCGATCAGCATCACCGACGCTAAGACATCGATCAGAAAAATGATCGCATAGTGACGGCGGTGCTAGGGGGTGAAAGGGTTACCTGGGGGGTGATCAAGGGGGTTACACCTTTATTAGGTAATATATGGGGGTACCCGACACTATAAAAACCTGCGGCGAACCTAAAAAAAAATACTGGCTACCGATCAGCATCGCCGACGCTAAGACGTCGATCAGAAAAATCATCGCTTAGTGACAGTGGTGATAGGGGGTGAAAGGGTTACCCTGGGGGGGCGATCAAGGGGGTTAAACCTTTATTAGGTAATATATGGGGGTACCCGACGCTATAAAAACCTGCGGCGAACCTAAAAAAAATTACTGGCTACCGATCAGCATCACCGACGCTAAGACATCGATCAGAAAAATGATCGCATAGCGACGGCGGTGCTAGGGGGTGAAAGGGTTACCTGGGGGGTGATCAAGGGGGTTAAACCTTTATTAGGTAATATATGGGGGTACCCGACGCTATAAAAACCTGCGGCGAACCTAAAAAAAATTACTGGCTACCGATCAGCATCGCCGACGCTAAGACATCGATCAGAAAAATTATAACTTAGTAACAGTGGTGATAGGGGGTGAAAGGGTTATCTGGGGGGTGATCAAGGGGGTTAAACCTTTATTAGGTAATATATGGGGGTACCCGACGCTATAAAAACCTGCGGTGAACCTAAAAAAAATTACTGGCTACCGATCAGCATCACCGACGCTAAGACATTGATCAGAAAAATGATTGCTTAGTGACGGCGGTGCTAGGGGGTGAAAGGGTTATCTGGGGGGTGATCAGGGGGTTAAACCTTTATTAGGGGGGGTTAGGGGGCTACACTGGACCTAAAACTAAATGTAGTGACACTTTTACAGTCACAAATGTCACTGATTGCAGTGATCACTAAATAAATAAACTCCTAATGTTGGCTAAATGTTCTCCAAGTCTTACTTGCATGGTCCTTTTAGTCCTACCTATATATTGCTTCCCACAGGGACATTGTAGAAGATATACAACGCCTGTGGAACTGCATGTGACGAAAGTGTCGATCTTATGCGTTTTTGAGGTACTGCTAGATATAAATACTTCCGTCTTTTTGGACCTGATTTTATTTATGGAGCACACCTGGCACCGACGACATTGGTGGTACCCCGATAGTTGTTGAAAAAAAGAGACTTTCTTAGGTGGAGGGTCAACCACATTGGGTGCCACTCTATCCCTTAGGGAGGGGGCACCCCTGAAAATCACTTGTGGGATTGTTGGGAGGAAAGTGTTAATGATACGATCATTCCCTAAAAGGTGCCAGTGTTTCCGAATGATTCTTTTTATCATATAATGTTGTGTAGAGTATGTCGTGATAAATGGTATACACAATTGTTGTGGTTTATTTTTTGGGCCATTTGTTAACAAAGATGATCTTTCTATGTCCCCCACTTCCTTTAGAATGTCTTCCAAGGTTTTCTGATCATAGCCCTTTTCTAATAATCTATCTTTCAAGATGTTAGCCTGGAGAAAATAATCAGACTTTTCAGAACAATTTCTCCGCATGCGGACAAATTGGCTTTTTGGCACTGACTTCAGCCAAGAGTCCTTGTGACAACTGTTACTCGGTATATAGGCATTGCGGTCAGTTTGTTTAAAATACGACATCGTTTTGAAACCCACTTCATTCTTGATGATTGTGAGGTCCAAAAAATGTATCCGCATTTGGCTAGCTTCATACATGAAACATATGCCTCTATCGTTCTGATTAATCTCTAGAAAGAAAGCTTCCAGCTGTGGAACAGTGCCATCCCAAAGGAGGAGGACGTCATCTATATACCTAGCCCAAAACTTGAGATGTGGGTTTCGGTCTTTAAAGATGATGTCCTCCTCCCATTTGGCCATGAAGAGATTGGCCAAACTGGGGGCGTATTTAGCCCCCATGGCCACCCCCGTTCCTGCTTGTAAAAGTTGTGGCTGAACCAAAAATAGTTATGTTTTGCCGCATAATCTAGAAGCTCCATAATAAATTCTTGTTGTTCCTCCATTGTTGTTGAATGGAGGTTAAGGTAATATTTGACAGCTGATAACCCCAAAGAGTGGGGAATTATAGTGTACAGTGATGTCACATCAGCTGTGACCATCCACGTGTGTTCACTGGGATGTTGATCTGCTAGTAAATTGATTACGTGTTTCGTATCTTTCAGATACGACGGCATTTTCAACACTATTGGTTGAAGGAAAAAGTCAATGTACTTGCCCACCCGGGATGTGATGGAATCAATTCCGCTAACTATCGGACGTCCCGGGGGGCAAGTCAGACTTTTATGTATTTTAGGCAAGCAGTACAGGATAGGTACCCTTGGTGCCTTAGGAACTAGAAAAAGCTGTTCTTTTTCACTCAGAATCCCCAATTGTGCACCCTTTATTACCAAATCCTCCAAGGTCTTTTTATATTTGAGGATTGGATTTCCAACCAAAAGGGTATAGGTCTCCTGATCGCCAACTATCCTGGATAATTCCTGAAGGTAGTCGTCCCTATTAAGGATCACTATCCCACCCCCTTTATCTGCTGGGCGTATAACCAGTTGTTTGTTGTTACACAAGGTATCTAAGCCCTGCTCCAAATTCTTTTCCATTTTTTTGTTGGTTGTTTTAACAGATTCCAGATCACGCAAAACCACATCACGAAATACTCTCAGTGATGGTGCTAGGGTACCTGAAGGGTTAAAGATGGAAGCATTGGACAATCCTGTGTATTGATAATTGTTCAACGTTAGTCCCCCCTGGCGTGTTGGAATACTAGCAAAATGTCTTTTAATATTAATTCTCCTCACGTACTTGTGTACGTCCATGTATGTTTCGAATTTATTGAGTTTTCGAGGAGGAGCAAATTTTAAACCCTTATTCAAAAGGGCTGTTTCAGATTCTGTCAGGGTTTGGGAACTAAGATTGAAAATACCTTCACCAGTTAAGCTCTTGTTTTTTTTAGATTGTGCTCTCCTCCCCCCTCTTGTTCCTCTTTGTTTTCTATGGGCCTCTTTATGCCCTGATGGGCCTTGGGAAATTTGGGAAATTTTAAATATGGCGATTTGTGTAATGTAGATGCCGAGAGCTCAGACCCTGGCGGATTTCGTTGGTGTCACGGTTACAGCAATAAGTAATTTCACTGAATGGGTTCAATCACGGTGAAAGGAGATTCCGGCCGTGACCATATATATCTCTATGTCGGAGTGGGATCCGACAGGGAGATCAAAGGCAAACGGTTAGCAACTTAAGGGCAGTTTGCCCATTTTCAAAATGGCGACGCCCGTAGCTGGAACGCTGGGAACTAGGTTCTGGGCGGTCCCCAGCTATCGTTCACAGCATACATAATGGTGGTGGATCAGCACGCCGCCCGTGCCCCTGGATGACGACAGGTTTGTCGAAACGACGTAGGGAGGAGCGGCGCGCTGACGTCACCACAATACGAATCCCGGAAGCAACGGGTAGTGAGAGCCGGCCGGCCGCACACTAAACCACTGCTGTTTTTTACTTCAACATGCTGTAAGTGCATTTTTATTATAATAAACGCTTTTATATACTGGATTACGCTATGGGGCTTTCTCTTTTACCCTAAATGTGACTCACGGAGCTGCCTGGTGGACTAACAGACTGGAACCTAGACGAATAGAGAGCACAGAGAGAGCCAATTAGAGCCCTTGGCGGGGATAACAGCCACCTATTCAGATTGATCTCTTTCAGGGATCAAAATTTCTGGTAAGCAGCCTGAAAGGGACAAGGTGGTGGATTTCTCTTCTGTCATATCATCACTCCTTCTATGGTGTTTCATTTTTGAAGTCACTTATGCAGTTTTGAAGAGTTTTAGAATCCTTTATTTCTTCCTTCTGGGGACTTTTTGTTACTTATGGACTATCTTTGAATTCTTTTGCATGTCAATATCAAGAAATACAGTTTAAGTACCATCCATCACCCAGAGACGTATATAGAACAATATCCTTTACTCCATAAGTTATATTGTTTATTCACGTTATATACAAATGATATCATATTGTGTTTTTATAACATAATTTTTGGTTTTCACCTTTTGTATTCAGTTGCGCAGCCTTAGTTCTTTATATATCTGTTATTTGTGTGTGTCCCACATTTTTTGGTTGCTGCATAGATATTAAGTTATCACATATATTTTACATTTTTTCAGAAAGCGCAGTATTTTCACGCTTTTTTATATTACACTAGAAATATAAACAAGTGTATTTTTTTTTTGTTTCAAAGTTTTATTGAATTTTCAGGTGTACAATAAATGAATGAATGAATGACTTGTATAGCGCTACAATTGCGAACTGAATCGCCTCAAGGCGCTTTTTGCAGCCTTTGTCTTGCTGGCTGGTGCGGTCATTTACCCCGTAGGATCTCGACACGCTTGGGACACACATTCGTACACATATATACTGGGTCAATTTGGACAGGATCCAATTAACCTACCAGCATGTCTTTGGAGTGTAGGAGGAAACCGGAGTACCCGGAGGAAACCCACGCAGACACAGGGAGAACAGGCAGATGGTGTCATGGTCGGGATTTGAACCAGCGACCCTTTTGCTGCTAGGTGAAAGTACATTGTTGAAATGGTACGTAAATGACAAGGTGTACATGAATATAGTATGTAATCAGTACAATGTAAGATACATCTTATATATTAAACCATAGGACTAAGAGGAAGAAACAGATGAGAAAAAATCGTAAACAACATATCAATATAGAATGCATAAAGACGTCTCCACAAGAGGCTCCGAGAACGGAGAACAAATGTAAATGTGTATCATATAGTCTAAAGGGTATATGCAGGTAAAAGTATCGAAACTCATATAAATCTACAGTATATAAACCTATATAGGCTCCCCAGACAACCAATCACCCTTATCGGGCACTAACTGTGATTGGGTGGGGGGAGGCCTTGTATCCTGTTGTCAATAGAGCGGTAGTTTTCATCACGATGGAGCATTATAACAAGTGTATTTTTTACACCATGCTGATACAAGATGGCTTGTGCTAGATAAGAATGGGCCGAACGACCCCCTGTTCGGTTCTCACCAGAACTTTTGAACATTGGGAAAGTTCGGAACTAAATAACGAACCCCATTGGAGTCTATGGAACCCGAACGTGAAAAATCAAAAGTGCCCATTTTGAAGGCTTATATGCAAGTAATTGGGCATACAAATGGTTATGTGGGGCTGGGTACTGCCCAGGTGGGACATGTATCAATGAAAAAAAACGTTTGTAGAAAAACTTAATTTTTTATTTATTTTTTCACAATCAAGAACTTAATTTTTAACCACTTCAGCCCCGGAAGGATTTGCCCCCTTAATGACCAGACAATTTTTTGCGATACGACACTGCATCACTTTAACTGACAATTGCGCGATCGCGCGACGCTGTACCCAAACAAAATTGACGTCACAAATAGAACTTTCTTTTGGTGCTATTTGATCACCATTTATTTATTTTTGCGCTAAAAACAAACAAAAAAATGTTTTTTTTACTTTTTGCTATAATACATATCCAAAATAAAATATAAAAAAACACATTTATTCATCAGCTTAGGCCAATATATATTCTTCTACATATTTTTGGTAAAAAAACAAAATCACAATACGAGTATATATTGATTGGTTTGAGCAAAACTTATTGCATCTACAAACTATGGGATATATTTAGGGACTTTTTTATTGTTTTTTACTGGTAAAGGTGGCGATTTGCAATTTTTAGCGGGACTGCAACGGTGGACAAATCTGACTTTTTGGGCACCAGTGACATTATTACATTGATCAGTGCTATAAAAATGCACTGATCAATGTAAAAATTACACTGGCAGGTAAGGGATTAACAGTAGGGGGTCGATCAAGGGGTTAAATGTGTTCCCTCAGAGTATTCTAACAGTATGGGGGAGGGGGATGGGCTGGCAGGGACATGACAAAGATCACTGTTCCCAATCACTGAGAACAGTAGATCTCTGTCATGTCTCCTGTCAGAATGGGGATCCACCTTGTTTACAAAGGTAGATCCCCATTCTGCCTCTGTATTTGACATGTGCATTCGTTTTCGTCCGAATGCATTTTCGTCTGAATTTCTGGGATTTTCGTGTTCGTTTTAACAAATGATAACGAATGCGCAGAATCCAAAATCCGAAAGATCCGAAATAAAAAATTCTTTGTTTTCGTATCCATTATATTTTCGTATCATTGCGACAACAGTTCGGTATAGATAGATAGAAGATTCAACATGACGGTGACAATAGTGATCTGTGTCTATCGAACTTGTGGTTGAATGTGCTTAACCTAACTTTATTAGTCCAAGATTTTTCTATATAGGGAGAAAAGATTCAACATTATAAAGACATGAAGATTCAATGAAGCAGCTAAAAACATACGATCGCCGCGAGCGGACATTTACGGTCAAATGCTCCGCCCATAGGCTATAGAAGAATTCTAATATTAAGGGGAAGTTTCCCTCTTTGGAAAATTGAGTACTGTCCGTGATACTTTTTTTATTTGCACTAACATATCATTTTTCATGGACGAGCTTTCGGGGTGTGTCCCCCTTCTTCAAGGTCCAAGCAGTACGCGGTTACAATCACCTCTTTGGAATAAACACATCCAGGAATAAAAAATATCCATGATCCAGTACCATTCCTTGCAAGTACAAGTTTACTTCAGAATAATAATAATAATACATACGGAGATATACAGATATACACAGCACTGAGGACCACTCCTCAAGTGGGTGTGGCACCAATACAATACATCTAAAGTTTTTATAAAGAATTTCACAGTATCATTGTCTATGCATGGCATAGTCCCAAAGCACAAGTCCTCCCCACTTAATTACATCAAAATGACATATGGTCATCCTGACATCTGGGTTATGAGTAAATGTTTTTGGTCAAACTCGTGATTTTAAGAACATGATAATCTAGCCAGGGACTTTTGTAGTTTCCCAGAAATGGGGAAATGTCCAGCCAATTCGTACAAATCACTTGGCAGCCCACTACACCCCCTTGACACAGAGAATTACCCAATACCCAAGAGTTCGGAACAGACTAGTTTTATTATATTAAAAATAACTAGTAAAATAAAAGGGGAACTGTTCCAGGAGTCTTCCAGAACTTTTCATAATTCCAGGGTCTAGATATTCTGTCTTAACACTAATGTTGTTTGACTAGTAATAATAATTAATAATTACGAAACAAAATAAATAAAGACAAATTTTGGGAGTAACTAAATAAATGTATTTTTCGTACGAAACCGAAATTCCAAAACAAAATATTTCAGTGTGCACATGTCTACTCTGTATACAGCGATCACGGGTCGCAGGCGGACATTAGGTCCGCCCGACCCGTGGGCTCGTTCCCGCAGCTTTCCCGTCCACTATCGCACCTGCGCAACCCGCCGTACAGCTACGGCGATTTGCGCAGGAGAGCCAACCAGTAGCCGTATAACAACAGCGACTGATCGGCAAGCGGTTAAATGAGCAGTGATTTATTGATGCTTAAAGTAAAAGTATAAAAAAAATCCTTTCAAAGCAGTATAGTGCCTGGTGGGTCCCCATAGTCCACCTGTAAAGTGGCACATCTGTACTGTGTATAGAAGCTGCTGCAGCAATAATTGCATTTATAAAGCCCAAAAAATTTAATTTTCCCTGCAAGCTTTCTTTATTTTGTAAGCAATGGCTTGGGGAGCCAGTCTGAATGATGAGGCAATGTAGTGCACTGGGAACAAGATTAGAGATTTTTTGGATAAATTCTGGTGTCTCTACCACTGACTTTGGATTTCAAATTCTGTTACAGTTGCGGAAAAACTGTTCTTTGGGTGTCGGTGGCGCCTCTACACCGTAACCCTATAGAGGTACTCTTGATGAAAGCAAGAATTGGCTTTGCCGTCAAAAATTGCAATGATATGCACCTGTCAAACAGAAAAAAATTTGGACCGTTCATGCCCAGCGTCTAAATGTAAGCTTATCAAGTCTACTTGCTCTACAAATTCTGCCTTTCTGCCTGGTGGATTCTGCCCCCATCTGTGAATTTGGCAATGGCGGGTTCCCAGTCACTATTTCTTTTCATGTAAGGCCATTCCAGCTCTCTATACTATCACGTGGAAGGCAATGTAGTGGCATCATTGGGCAAGGCAGTCAGCCGCAAAGTCCATGTTACTGTGCTGACACGTGGTCCAGCAAGCATGAGAAGGGACAATATATTTAGTTCACAGCACACTGGGTAACTCTGCTTGCAACTCGGAAGGATGCAGGACAGGGCTCAGTGCTGCAGCTTGTTGTGCCCCCACATCTCCATACAGCTGGTGATAATGCAAGATTTGTCAGCTCTACCCCCTCCTCCTCCTCCTCTATGCCCTCCTCTGCTTAATTGTCCTATGAACCTCAAGTACCCCCTAAGCGTTCAAAGGGCTATTCAATGGTCAGGCTAAAAGGTGCCATGCAATGCTTCAGCTGATGTGTCTAGGGGGCAGGAACCACACCGGAGCAGAGATTCTTGCAGCTCTGCAGGAAAAGGGTCAGAGGTTGTTCACACCACGCCAGCTGGAGCCAGGAATGGTGGTGTGTAATAATGGCTCAAACTTCCTGTCCGCCCTTAGACGGGGAAAGTTGATACAGTACATGTGCCATGCCTGGCACATGTCCTCAATTTGGTGGTGCAGCATTTTATAAATAGGTACCCAGGGTTGAAAGATCTACTAAAGCAGGCCAGAAGAGTCTGTAGCCATTTTAGGCGATCATACAAAGCCAGTGCTCGGTTGGATGAAATTCAGCAGGAATTCCACCTGCCTGTATACCGCCTGATTTGTGACATGCCTACCAGGTGGAACTCGAATTTGGCAATGCTGCAGCGGCTGCAAATGCAGCAGAGGGTCGTCAACGAGTACCTGTGTGAGTATGGTACAACGACAGGCTCAGGCCGGCTCAGCTTTTTTTCCCCACACCAATGGCTGCTCATAAAGGATGCATGCACTGTACTGTCACCATTTGAGGAGGCCACAAGGATGGTGAGCCGTGACAATGCATTCATCAGTGACACAATGCCTGTCGAGTTCAAGATGGAGCAGACTCTGCATGGCATTATGGACAGAGCACCTTTGTCCCGCTGCTCTGCCTCGAGTGCTCTGTCCATAATGCCATGCAGAGTCTGCTCCATCCCGAGAACCTTTGGGAGTAGTACGTGGCTGGGAGGAGGCAGTTCCAGATACTGTAATCCTCAGTGACCCCGAGGAGTCTGCTTCTCATGCCTCCGCAAATTTGCGGTGCATGGGCTCCCTCATGTTTCAAAGTCTGCGGAAAAACCCAAGAATACATGGCATAAAGGGAAAGTCTCAGAACTCATCCCGTCCCCTCAGAGAGTGCAGAAGATGAAATCTCTTGAGGAATCCTTAACCACTTGCCTACAGAGCACTTTCACCTCCTTCCTGCCCAAGCCATTTTTCAGCTTTCAGCGCTGTCACATTTTGAATGACAATTGCGCGGTCATGCAACGCTGTACCCAAATGAAATTTTTAGAATTTTTTCCCCACAAATAGAGATTTCTTTTGGTGGTATTTGATCACCTCTGCAGTTTTTATTTTTTGCGCTATAAACAAAAGAAGAGGGACAAGTTTGAAAAAAACACAATATTTTTAACTTTTTGCTATAATAAATATCCATTTTTTTTAACAAATTTTTTCCTCAGTTTAGGTCAATATGTATTTTTCTACATATTTTTGGTAAAAAAAAATCGCAATAAGCGTACAGTATATTGATTGGTTTGCACAAAAGTTATAGCAGCTACAATATAGGGGATAGATTTATAGCATTTTTATTTTTATTTATTTTTTACTAGTAATGGCGGCGATCAGCGATTTTTATCGTGACTGCGATATTGCGGCGGACATATCGGACACTTTTGACACATTTTTGGGACCATTCACATTTATACAGCGATCACTGCTATAAAAATGCATTGATTGCTGTATAAATATGACTGGCAGGGAAGGATTTAAAAGCAAGAAAAAAGGATCACCATAGTGTAGTATAGTGTATAGGGTATAGTGCATCCTATACCCTTGATGAAGTCACGTGGCAGTGACACAATGCGTCGGGAGGAGCTTAGGTGACATCCACTTCCGGTTTTACGGCCGTGACCGTAAGTTCCTGTATCTTTCACGTTATTTTTACCTATATGGCGTTTTTTTGCCTTTTTATTTGTCAACTACCGATTTTAAGAAATGGACCTATGTGCCTTTTAACTTACTACACTATGGAGATCCTTTTTTCTTGCTTTTAAATCCTTGAATCCAGAGATACATTTCCGAGGAAATCTGTGGCGAGGTTGGAGGCAGTACTGCAGTGGTGTCCTGTTCAAAACACACCGAGGAGGAAGGAGTATTCACCGTTGGTTGGCCATTATCATTCAATGCACCATTAGACCCAGTGGGGTCTATTTATAAGGTAAGCGGCCATCACCACAGGGGGAGGATACAAGGAATCTGACGTTTTTATCTACATATTTTCCAGACTTGGACTCCCTTGCCCATCCCTTTCCTCTGCTCTGTTATTTTGCTCATCCATGAAATTATCCTGTTGTGACAAGGACTGTGTTGCTCCCTGGATGATCAGAGATTTTTTCTGTGGATGCACAAATTATAGCACTTTCTCACATGGATTGGTTTTAGTTTAGTATATATTTTACCTGAATGGACTTTATATTATTAACTATACACAGTTGTGATGCACGTTATCATTATTATTAATATGAGATTCATTTGCACTAACTTTATTCACATAGCACTTTGTTAAATAGTAAGTAGCGCTACTTCATTATATTTAAAACATTTTCTGGGTGCTGGATACACTAGAGAAGTCACCTGCTGTTTACGCCCTCATTATAGCACTTTATTATTAGTATTATATATTTTGTTTGAACACTTTTGGTAGTGCATTAGTACACTTGTTTACACATATTTAAAATTATACTGAATATTCTCAATGTTACCAGCTCTAGAATGGGCACACTTTTGTTAGTTCAAGTAAAGGAAATCTTCTCAGTCCTCATATTTGTTCTGCCCCAATATTAGTACTGATTTAATTTTGTGATTACGACTGTGATGTATAGAGGAACATAGGGGATCTCAGCTATTCTAAATATAGCACTTGTAAAAAAAAAAAGTGTCCCTGAAAATATTTTTTAAATGTTAACAACTATGCACTTAGGAACTGACCAAGGGCCACTGGTCAGTAGGGGGCCCCATGAGAGGCTCCTGGGATCCTGTGATATTAAAGCAGTAGTAAACGTCGCTAACATTAATACTTTTTAGAGGCCCTGAGGTAGGTTATGCCACAATGTACAAGTATGCACAGCATATTAGTACATTAGGGTACACTTAAATTGTCAGACTTTATTTATTTATAAAAAGGCCCACCAAAATCCTCAGCACCAGGCCCATGATGTTCTTAATCTGGCCCTGAATAACGCACAGAACTATACAGCGTTAAACTTGCAGAAACGCACAAGAACCATATGGAGTTAAACTTGCCGTAACGCAATAAAATATACTGTGTTAAATGGTTACTACACTCACACTGACTGAACCCCTTCATCTGTAAAATCCTCGACTTTTCACTCCCTCCCCTCTTCACAAATTTCCCCCTATACTCTTCACCAATTCCCTATTGACAAATCCCCCCACTCTTCACAGCTCTCTCCCCTTAACAACCCCCTCCCCCACTCTTCACAAATTCCCCCCTTCACAGCTTTCACCTCTTCACACCCCCCTCTTCACAAATCCCCTCCTTCATAACCTCCCCCCCTTGTTCACAGCTCTCACCTCTTTACAGTCCCCACTCCACCCTTTACTGTTTACAGCTCTCACCTACTCACGGTCCCTCTCCCCTACCACTGTTTACAGCTCTCATCTCTTCACAGCCAACCCCTCCCACTGTTCACTCACAGCCAGGGCCGAGACAGGAGGGGCAGCTGCCCTGGGCACTGTGGTATCATGTGAGATGGGGGCACTGCAGGGAGATTGGGGGGGGGGTATTTGTGTTAGGAGGAGGAATTTGGGGGGGGGGGGCAGCAGGGAGTATAAATTGTTCTAGCAGGGGAAATTAGGGGGGTGCTAGGAGTGGCTATTCAGGGGGATTTATGTTGGGAGGGGGTGGCTGGAGAGTATTTTTGCTAGGAGAGTCGATTTGGGGAGTTTGTGCTAGAAGTGGTGATATGGTAGAGGAGGGAGGATATTTGTACTAGTAGGGATGATTGGGGGGTGTTTGTGCTAAGAGGGGGGATATTTGTGCTAGGAGGGGGATTTGGAGTAGGGGGAAGGAAGGAGAGAATGTGCACTCAGAGGGGAAATTTGAGGGGTGGAGGATTTGTGCTAGTAGGGGTGTTTTTTCGGGGGGAGGGGCATTTGTGCGGGGGGGATTTGGGGATGGAAGGGGGATTAAAGCGGGGGGTAATTTTATTTTGGGGGGGTTGATTTTTGCTACCACATAATGCCCTTACATCTTGGTGGGGGGGGGGCGCAGTTTGGCATGTTCGCCCTGGGTGGTAGATGACCTTGTTTCTGCACTGATAAAAGCTCTCACCTATTCACAGGCCCCCCTTTCACAGCTCTCATTTCTTCACAGCCCCCCACCCTATCCCCACTGTTCACAGCTCTTACCTAATCACAGCTAACAGCAGGAACCGAGGTCCGGGCACAGCCTCTGAGAAGAGTGGAGGGAGGTCAGAGCCTGCACCATTCTCTCATCACCTCGGAGCGGCCGAGTAGCTCTGGCAGAGTTGGAATAGCTCCAACTCGCCGCTCATAGACATGCGGCAGTGAGGATGTGAGCCGTGTGTCCCAGGAGAGAGCGCTGACAGCCCGCACACAGCAGCCAGCATACAGCAGTCCTTCTGCCTGGAGGGCGGCGCCGCCCCCCCTGAAAAATGCCGCCTAAGGCAAACTCCTTGGTTACCCTGAGGCAGATACGCCCCGACTACACTCACAATGAATGAACTATCCCTACATTAACACTAATGTAAAGATGAATGGTCGCACTGCACTCACAATGACTGAACTATCCCTACATTCACACTAATATAAAGATGAATGGTTGCACCACACTCACACTGAACTATCCCTAGATGCACACTAAACTGATATTCTACACTGACAATAAAATCAGAATACAACACTATAGCACACTAAATGTCTAAGAGCACTGAACAGAGCCCTGTTCTATCTCTCTCCACGCCGCTGTCACACTACAAATGGCCGCTATGGAAAGAATACTTTTATAGTGTGGGGCATTATTAAGGCTCCTTTCACACTGGGGCGGTGGGTGCGTCGGCAGTAAAGCACCGCTATTTTAGCGGCACTTTACCGGCAATTTCGATGCGCTGTTCGGCCGCTAGCTGTGCGCTTTTACCCCCCGCTAGCGGATGAGAAAGGGTTAAAACCACTGCAAAGCGCTGCTGCAGCAGCGCTATGCCGGCAGTATAGCCGTGGTGCACATTCATTTCAATGGGCAGGAGCGGTGGAGGAGCGGTATACACACTGTTCTTTCGCCGCTCCAAAGATGCTGCTAGCAGGACTTTTTTTACCGTCTTGCTAGCGTACCGCTCCAGTGTGAAAGCCCTCGGGGCTTTCACACTGGAGAGACAGCAGCGGCTCTTTCAGGGCGCTTTGCAGGCGCTATTTTTAGCGTTATATCGCCTGCAAAGCGCCCCAGTGTGAAAGGGGTCTAAGAGCAATGAGCCATGAATATATACAGTCATCATGACAGCGTCCAATCATGGCTCTGATAGTGCTCTGTGCCCTGATTTGGCGAAGCTTTCATTGCTTCAGCTAAGGAGGGCTTTCAATGTACTGTGCGGTGGCGCATTGCATTGTGGTCGTTCGGCGGGCCAAACAAACGGTCAAATGACCCTATAATGCGGTTGTTTGGAGAACTTCCGAACAGCCAATGTTCGGCCCAAACTTATGCTCTGGCCGAACCGCTCGCCCATCCTTAGTGCTAGAGAAGGGACCCATAAAACAGTGCCCGTCAATGCAGCCTTATTAGTGTCAATCTGCAGCCACACCAGTGCCCATTAATGCAGCCTGATCAGTGCCCATCTGCAGCCTCATAATTGCCCATCTGCAGCCTAACCAATGCCCATTTGCAGGCTTACAATTGCCCATCAATGCAGCTTGATCAGTGCCCATCTCCAGTCTCACCATTGCCCATCTCCCAGCAATATAGATGAAAAATCAAGGAAAGAAATGCCCCAGTCAATACCAGGCCCTTAAGGTCTGGTATGGATATTAGGTGAACTCCACTCCACGCCAAAATTAAAAATGAAAAATCGATACCAGACCCTTATCTGAGCATGCAGCCTGGAGGTAAGGATAGACGGGGGATGAGTGAGCGCCCCACCCCCCTCCTGAACCATTCCAGGCCACATGCCCTCAACATGAGAGGGTTGCTGGGGACAAGAACCTCTTCTCAACAACCCTGGTCATTGGTTGTCGGGGTCTGGGGGGGGGGCTTATCGAAATCTGGAGGCCCCCTTTAACAAGGAGTCCCCCAGATCCCGCCCCCCCTATGTGAATGGGTATCGGGTACATTATACCCCTACCCACTCACCAAAAAAAGTGTCAAAAAGTGCAATTTCTTTATTAAAAAAGAAAAAAAAGTGTCCCACTATGTCCATCCATCTTCAATCACGCTGCCCGATGGACTAGAAAAATAGAAAAAACTCCGCCTGCATGGGAGGGCTCCCGGCAACTGCTGTCTTTTCGCTTTGACAGTTCTTATATAGACAAGGCTGACATGACCTGATGACCTCACCCCTCTGATGTCACATGATGTCATATGACATCAGAAGGGGGCGGGGTCACTCGGTTACCTCACCGGGTGGCCTGCCCTTGCCTATAAAAAAGCTGTCAAAGCCAAGAAACAGCAGTCACGAGAGGCCTCCAGTCGAGACGGAGCTTTTTAAATGTTTTCTATTTTTCAGGTCCGTCGGGCGGCGTGATTGAAGATTGATGGACACCTCGGGCTACTTTTTTTTTTTTTTTTTTAATAAAGGAATTGTCAAAAACTGTCTGTTTTTTTTTTTGTGAATGGGTAGGGGTAAAATGTACCTGATACCGATTCACATAGGGGGGGCGGGATCTTGGGGCCCCCTTGTTAACAGGGGCTTCCAGATTCCGATAAGCCCCCGCCCGCAGACCCACGACAACCACCGGCAAGGGTTGTCGGTAAGAGGCTCTTGTCCCCATGTTGAGGGCAAGTGGCCTGGTATGGTTCAGGAGGGGGGGCACTTGCTCACTCCCCCCCTTTCCTGGCCTGCCAGGCTGCTTGCTCGGATAAAGGTCTGGTATGGATTTTTGGGGGGGGCCCACACCATTTTTTTTTATTTTGGCGTGCAGTTTCCCTTAAAATCTATGCCAGACCCAAAGGGCCTGGTATGGATTTTGGGGGGACCCCACGCTGTTTTTTCTTAATTCTGTCATAGGGTTCCTCTTAACCACTTCAATACACTGTATTATATACTCTTCACTGCACTATATACCCTGCACTGTATTATATATACTACACTGACTGCACTATATACTCTGCAATATATTATATATACTACACTGATGGCACTATATACTCTCCAATGTATTATATATATAACACTGACTGCACTATATATACTCTGAACTGTATTATATATACCAGTGATATTATATACCAGAACATTTTTGAGCCTCAAGCCTCATACACACGACCGATTTTCTCATCCAAAACTGGCAAGAAAAGTGCCGCGAGAGCTTTTTCCTAGAGAAAACCGTTCGTGTGTATGGTTTTACGACGAGAAAATTGCAGTGAATCTCGACAAGAAAATAGAGAACCTGCTCTCTATTTTCTCGTCAGGATTCCAGATTTCCTCGTCGTGTTTCTCGTCGGCCTGTTTTGTGACGAGAAAATGGTTCGTGTGTATGCTTTTACGACTCTTCCAAAAGCGCGCATGCTCAGAAGCAAGTATGAGACGGGAGCGCATCTTCTGGTAAAACAAGCCTGCGTAATGGAGATAGCACATTCGTCACGCTCGAAATTATTGCATCGTTTAAATGTTGTGCATTGAAATCTTCTTTAGAATGTTACATTAATCAAAACGAATGAACTTCTTTTGCTGCTGATATTCACACAGAGTTATGACTATCTTTTTTTATCCTTTTTCATGCTGCTCTTAAGAAGATTTAGGTGTATTATATCGTGCAAGATCTTCTGAATATTTTTCATTTTTAAATTTTTCAAACTGATGTTAATTGTAATTTGGCAATGTTTTGATAGTGATCTCCCATTGAATATTTTAATATATATTTGTTAAATTTTACACCCTATTTTTTTTAAATAAGATTGTTATTCTTTTTTTGGGTTTGGTATCTGTCCCTTTTTTTGGCTGTCAAATGTCTCTGCTTACTCCAAAGCTAAATTTTACATTTTTTAAAAATACACATAGTCAAGTATGAACTTAAACAAAAATAACATTTATTCATGTTTGAAATAAAATAAAGAGAAGGCAGCGCTGGAGAACCTGCTGCCATTTGTGCATCCCAGGGACCCCAGACCACACATCAACCCTGTGTGGACACTAAAATTGGGAGCTTGAGAGAAGGCCAACATTTCTGAGCACAATGCTGGCCTCCCAGAGGTCAGGAACAGCAGCAGGTGAGATATATGTCCCAAGTGTGTGGTACTACAACAGGCTGCCTTCTGTCCGACCACAATGAAGCAAGGCCATCACTTCCTCGTCTTCCTGGCAACCTTCCCTGCAACCTTTCCTGAAGCCTTCCCTGCAGCCTTCCTTCTTTGTTTGGCTGGAGGCTGGGCCACTGGAGGGGTACTCCTGTCAGGAGGAGGAGGAGGTGGAGGAGAAGGGGGTGGCGCAGAAGAAGAAGGTGGAGGTTGAGGAGAAGGGGGTGGGGCAGAAGAACAAGGTGGAGGTGGAGGAGAAGGGGGTGGGGCAGAAGAACAAGGTGGAGGTGGAGGAGAAGGGGGTGGGGCAGAAGAACAAGGTGGAGGTGGAGGAGAAGGGGGTGGGGCAGAAGAACAAGGTGGAGGTTGAGGAGAAGGGGGTGGGGCAGAAGAAGAAGGTGGAGGTTGAGGAGAAGGGGGTGGGGCAGAAGAAGAAGGTGGGGGTGGAGGAGGAGGTTGAGGTTGGGACAGTTGTGCCACCTCACAAATAGCGGTATTGGGGGTAATTTTCTCCATCACCCCCTTGTTCAGCAAGGTGATGAGCAGGGGCTCGCATAGGAGGCGTTGCTCCATGCTCATCACCTTGAACTTTGCTTCCACTAAGCCGGCAATGGCCTCTTTCCCGGGATGTGGGCTCCTTGAGGGTGGCATGGGCCTCTCGAATAAGGGCCATTGCTGCCTCACTGGTGGTCCTGTCCCTCCTGCTTCTTTTGGGAAGTCGGATGGGAGGCACCTGTGATCTGGTGCTTCTCCTTTGCCCTGCCACCTCCTGGCTGCCACTGGGCCCTGCCACCTCCTGGCTGCCACTGGGCCCTGCCACCTCCTGCCTGCCACTGGGCCCTGCCTCCTCCTGCCTGACAGTTTCCAGACCCTCCTCCTGGCTGATTTCATCCTGTGTATGAAAAAGGGACATAGTTTAATATGTTGGTTTAATCTTTGCATCCAAAATTCAGATCATGATTGAAGCAATTCGAATGTAAATCCAGAAATCATTTTGACCAATTTACAACTACATCAGCTTGACTATTTTGCACCCAATTTAGGCCAGACTAATGTCTCGAGATCTTGATTTCACTTGTGGAACCCAAAATAGTTTATGTTTGTCATCTTGACATATTTGTCAAACATTAATTTTATCCCAATACATTTTCTATAAATACTATACCTGGCTCCAGATGGCCATCCAGGATGGCTACCTCCTCTTGGTCCAGAGAAGGCTCAGGTTGGCTGCAGGGAAGTCTGGGGGGAAGAGTGGAGAGTGATGGCCTTGTCTCAATGTGGTCATCCAGAAAGGACATCCTGCTGTAGTACCACAAATTGGGGACATACACATCATCTGCTGCTGCTCCTGACCTCTGAGAAGCCAGGACCATAGAGCGTTCATTCCAGTATGTGCCTCTCAAGCTCCCAATTTTAGTGTCCACCTGTTTTGCTGTGGCTGTGGGCACCTTGGTATGCACAAATGGGAGCAGGGTCTCCAGCGCTGCTTTTCTCACCCCTTTTTTTTGTGTATGGCGTTTTTGGTCTCCCACAGAGCGGGCAGCTCCCTTACCCGGTCTATAAATTCCGCCAGGAATTCTTTGTCGCTAATAAAGACATTCATATTGTATCTGCAAGTAAAATAAATAATATATAACTAATGTGAGGCACACAGTCTAACCTCCTTAAAATCGTAGTCACCATATATATCCTACAAAATTCTCCAGACAGTATAGGCCAACAATTAGTCAAAGTCACAAAATCACATACCTTAGTTCGCACGTCCGTCACTTGAACTCCTCTCTCCGCACAATGAACGTAGTATAGTCACATGTGTGTTTGCTATATATACACCACGCATGCGTCAAACTACGCACACGTCGCTCCGCACACGTCGCCCGCCCATGACGTTCTAACTAACATCTTTTCCCCGCCCCTTCTCTTTCGGCGCGCAGACAGATATGGCGGATTTACAGCAGGTGTCTGATAATTCTCCAAAAACGAGGAGGAGACAAGCCCGGAGACCGAGGAAACGTCACGATCAAGGAGGAGATTCAAGGCATCTAATATGTCTTTTGCGGAGATGGCGGAGATGGTGGACATATTGCTCAAGTCTGATTATGACGCAAAGCATGGGCCGTATAGCAAACCTAATAGAAGGAAGGCCAAAATCCTGAAGACGAATTTCGGGGTGAAACGCTCAAATGAGCAGCTCAGAAAGAGGTGGTCAGACCTCAAACTGAGGGAGCCAGAGCAGTTAAGGAGCATTAAGAGAATGCTAGCAAAAAGTAAGTAAAATTTACACTTTTCTGCTATTAAGGTTTTTCTCAAATTACATGTTGCTCATTTTTGTTTATTTTCATATTGGACTCCCTTCCAAAATTTCCTAATTTCGAACTTGGTTTGGCACAGTAATCGTTCGTTACGTTACAGACACTTCGTTCAGCCACTATCCGCTGTTTTGGCTTATTTTACAGCCACAAAAGAAAATAGACATCTGCCTGTTTTTTACAAATTGTTGTTCCTAAATTTTCGCCTAGATGATGTGTTTGTAAAGAGAATGAAATGCAAATTTTAATCAGTGTAAAGGAGAGGACACTCAGCAGCTGGTACCACATCTGTACTTTGGAGCACTATAGTGTGGGCCACCATACCCGCCTTTTTTGGGTGTCCCACACAGGTGCATCAGTGAATTTTTGTGGTGCCTCCATGTCTAAAAATTTACATCCAAAAGGTGAATACTAAACATATTTTTCTTTCCAAATAATACATTCATCTTTAAAATCCGCACAAACATACACTTGTACCCCACTTCCAAACAATTTAGCCTGTTTTTATTTTTCATAGAGTATTTCAGTGTGATAAATAGACCTTTTGTTTGATTCTCATAGGGGAGAGAAGACTGGGAGGAGAACACTCCAGGGAGCACAGGAACCCCACAGCTTCACAACAACCCCAAACTCCCAAAGACCCACAACCGAAGGATGTTGAGGAAGTTGAGGTGGAGGAAGGAGAAGTGCAGGAAGGAGAGGTGGATGACGTTGTGGAACTGGTCACCACAACAGGTCAGTATCTGACACCACAGCTTCAGGTAAGAGATGTAGGCCTGCAGAGTTATAATACCTTTTTATTTTGTTTTTAAGGGATGAAAATGTTGTTGTGAAGGATAGTACACATTTCTCTGCTGACAGTGCCCTCCGAATAATACAGCAAGTGATGGAATGTAGCATGGAACTGGACAGAATAAAACAAATAATTCATGTGATGGATCAAACATTTAAAGACATTCTAGATGTATTGGGGAGAATCGAATAAGTCAACCAAACCCCCATTTTTGTTTCAGGAATGACTGTTCTTTAACCTTTTAAACTCTTTTTGACAATCAAACCAGCCAAAAATTGAATATGCACACAGTGTGTCAACATGTGCTATCTGCCATCAGGGGATATCCATGTACGTCTTTTGGGGGTGCAACCCCTTCCTCGTATCTAAAGTAGGTGAACTGAGGGAGGGGTTGCACCCCCAAAACACGTCCATTGATCACCCCTGATGGCAGATAGCACATGTTGACAATAGGGATCAGGAGTCTAAAATCCCTATTGGAAATAACTTTAAAATGTGTGCATATTCAATTTTTGGCTGGGCAAGGAGTGGCAAGACCCCATATTATGACGGGCACATAGAGACATAGTTTGTGTACGTGAATGTCTCAGATTGCTCAGAGATATCCAAAGTTGTACTTTTTGGAATGCAACTGTTGTTTTTGTATTTTCCTAAGAAAAGAATTGGCGGTTTGTGGCCAGGACAAAAAAAAAATTAAAAATGTAAACATGTGTGTGAATGTGCACAGAGTAAAATGTTTGAACACAAACAACGTGTAGCTTCTTTTTTCAATACGCTCTAACCTTATTTGTGTTTTTTTTAAGGTTACATAGTGAAATGGTTGTTATTTACTAAAGGAAAATACACTTGGCACTACAAATGCACTAAGACAAACTAGGAGACAGGAAACAAACAAAAGTTAAAAGTTGAAATCAGAATTTTATTTAGCTCATTCTCCATGGATCTTTAGGCATAGCCTGGCATAGAAATTGCCCCCCTACCCGTGAAATATTGCATATATTTCTCCCGAACCTCACGGGCATTTTGGGGGGGCAAGCCAGGACGGGCAGATTCAAGGCCCGGCAGGGGATTTGCAGATGAAAGTCCAGCCTCAGGCAATACTGTGGCCATATAAGAAGTGGATTTTCTGCTGAGAAAGTTGTGTAGCACACAGCAGCATAAAACTACATAGTTTATTTTGTAGTCCGCCAAGTGGATGGAAGTCATAAAAATGCGGAACCGGCTGGCCATTATGCCGAAGGCATTTTCAACGACTCTTCGGCCCCTGGCCAGCCGGTAATTGAACACCCTCTTCTCTGGGGTCAGGGTCCTCTGAGGAAATGACCTCATAAGATGCGGTCCGAGCCCGAAGGCTTCATCAGCCAAAAAAACAAAGGGGAGTCCTTCAACATTCCCTGCATCCGGTGGAAATGCAAGGTCGTCACTCTGGAGATGGAGGGCAAACTCCGTCTGGATGAAGGATCCCCCATCGGACATCCGGCCATTCTTCCCTACATCAACATAGAGGAATTCATACCGTGCTGACACCACTGCCATCAGCACAATGCTATGAAACCCCTTGTAGTTGAAGTAGTAGGACCCAGAACGGGGTGGCGGCACGATGCGGACGTGCTTCCCGTCTATGGCACCACCGCAGTTGGGGAAGTCCCACCGCGTGGCAAACTCCGATGCCACAGTCTGCCATTCCTGTGGCGTGGAAGGAAGCTGGGGAGTCAAACAAGATGAAAAAAATTAGAATTTAAAAATATTACATTACAAGGAGATTATAATAAAAAACATTAGAGGCCAACATCAATCAAATTCTCCGTTTATTAATCTGTTTTTAAGAAGTATAATGGAAGGCTCATGTTTCATATTCATCACCCCCTCTGATGGTCCATTAAAAAAATATTTTGGGGGGGGGGGGAGATGTGTTTGGCCACAGGATAGCATTGCAGTGGCGGTGCGTCCAGAGTGGGTGCTGGAACACTGCCCCCTCTCTCCTGTGCCCGTCACTCTGAACAATACATCGGTTCATGCCTTGCATTAACCTATGTATTGTCAATGCCGCCCACTATTCAGGTGGGTGGCCCCCTGTTAAGCGACCAACATATGAATAACTGCAGCATTTATGGGGTGAAAATTGCATATCAGAAACAGGGAGGCAAATAGCCTTGCACATTACAGCCTGAGGGATGTAATTGGCTTCATAAAAGTTAAATAGGTGACGCAGGGGGGGGGGACATTCCTTGGGTAAACACTGACAGGCTGCTCTGCCAATCATGTTCACCAAGTCTGTTTAATGGTAACATGATTGGCTGATGCAACATCAAGGGCAGGAGAAGACATCAAGGACAGAAGAAGGATGGCGCTGACCACAAGAAGGTAAGTGCAGGGCTGGGGGGAACAAAATGGCTGCATTGGAGGGAACAAAATGGCTGCATTGGAGGGAACAAAATGGCTGCATTGGAGGGAACAAAATGGCTGCATTGGAGAGGGCAACTGGGGGCGTTTAATAGGCACAGTCGCAAAAAAGGAGGAAGTTTATTTTCTAAATTGGGGTTGGACCCCCAATCATTTGGAGCAACAGACGCCCCTGCTGGAAAGCTTAGTGAAGGGAAATATGCATGGAGAGGAAAAGAGGGGCATTTAAAAACTTCCAGCATGCATGGGGACAAAGGGGACATTCTCAGCATATTACAATCATGGTAATTAGGGAAGGATGAAAGAAATACAATACATTAGCATACATGGAATACATAAAATGTGATGTTAATGGAGAAAACTTACCCTAATATAGTCCTCCTGCAGGACTTGTATAATAGCAGAACAGGTGTCTGGGATTATGAGGCCCAGAGCCTGGGGGGAGATGCCTGTCGTGAACTTCAAGTCCTGAAGACTTCTCCCTGTCGCCAGATAACGTAACGTGGCGATGAGCCTCTGCTCAGCACTGATGGCTTCCCGCATAACGGTGTCCTTCCTGGTAATATAGGGGGACACCAAAGCCAACAGTTCCTGAAAAACGGGGTCAGACATCCGCAGAAAATTCCTGTAGTCCTCAGGATTATTCTCGACGATCTCCCGCAGCAGAGGCATATGGCAGAATTGGTCCTGCTGGAGCAACCAATTCTTGGTCCATGAACTCCTCCTCACACCGTTCATGGACTGGTCTTGGTCCAAAACAAGCAGACCAACACCAAGCGCACGCACAGCACGAACTCGACGACGAGAACGTCCAGGCGACATGGCTAGGAAACGGTCGTCTTATCAGAACGTACAGAACAGAACGCACTTTAGAACAGCAAGGCCTATGAATAACGAACTGAAAATCAGAAACGAACGGGCAAGAACGCACTGTAAAACAGATACGACCTGCCTAGACGCCCTGAAAGTAAAGATACGAACCCACAAGCACAAACTGAACCTCAGAAAACGAACTGAAAAGCACGAAGACTGAAAAGCGCGAATCGTCTCTTCCCAAACTTTTACTTCACAACGCGGTAACACGAGATCAGCAAAAGCAGCCCAAGGGGTGGCGCCAAGGAAATCGATCTTCACCTTTATACTGCCGTCGTACGTGCTGGACGTGACCGCGCAGAACAACGACGAGATTTGGAATTGTCAGTGTGTACGCATGGAAAGCTTGACGAGAAACTCGTCAAGGTTAACAAGAATCTCGTCGAAAAAAACGACGAGATTGTTACGATGAGAAACTCGGTCGTGTGTACGAGGCTTCAGTGCCCAAACTGCAACACAAAACCAATGTATTTTTCAGTGCCGAGCGGCGCTATAAAAAAGGTATAAACTGGTCAGTGCAGAAATAGGCACGGACCAAGGCTGCGGAGGACATTTTACACAGTAAAGACCTTAGTGAAGGACACCAAGATACATTTCAAATTAAAACCATCAAAAAACACTTTATCACTCTCTGGCCTAGTTCTCCTAGTAAAAATATGTTTAAAATATCATGTATATAAAGACTGCTTGTGGTATACTGTTAGACAGCATCTATCACCTTAAGCGCAGCATCCGTCCCTTATTTTACCTCAAAGGGAGCCTCCATCTCCTCACACTCAGCCTCCTGTCCCCTGATAGAACTTTTCCCCACCGTCTTTGAGCGGGGTTGCTACTCTCCCATCAGACATACTACAGGAGATGGTCAGAGACCGCAGGCATACTACAAGAGTGAATCAGAGACTGCAGACATACTTCTTTGATTGGCACTGCATCAAACAGACCTGCAGCTTCTGCAAATCTGCACTAGTGATGCAGCAGCCCAAGTTTTCCTGAATTAATTCATGCAATCATTAATATTATTTATCTCACATGCTAAAACACCTAGGCAGGTAGGTACCCAGGCTAGCAGCACTTCTTTCCTTGTTTCCTTCTCCTCCTCGGCTCTGTGCTTTTTCTCCCACGCTGGGGCGGCCATTGTACTGACCCCCAGGCAGGCCCCAGTCCCAGGCCATACCACCCAGTTCCCCCCTCCTGTGACTGTCCCTGGTTATTGCTGAGGTCCTTAGTCCACTCCAGTGACCAGTGAGTCCACACTGCGCATAACAAGTTGGAAAAAGAGGGTGAAAATGGGGGCAAAGGGGGCAGTGGAAATTTATATGAAATGCAAACTTAGGGTAGGAAGAGTCAATCAATATAGAGTATAAAAAAGATGTTTATTAATGACACAATTGGGCTAGGTGCATACAATTATATACATAATGAATTAATAATTAAGATAAAAAACAAAATGGTACATGATAGGTATATCAAATAATGGTAAAATTGGTTACATATATTTCATAGTAGCACATGATTGAAGATGATAACAGCAGAATGCCCAAAAATATGTACAGACATGCTACGTGGTATATTGGAGTCTGTCTACCAACCCCCGGTTGCCTCCAATCATTATTAACACCATCTACTCTCTGATACAATTATTTTACTACATACCCTACAGGTAAGAGTGGTAGGACTACATTTTTTGTTCCCTCTCTTCCTGCCTTAATTATTTACCAATAATTAAGAAATATATATTATTTTTTTTAATTTATTTTTTATTATTCATTATAGTTATTCCCAATTAACTGCTCCTGATGAGTGGATACTACTCCACGAAACACGTCAAACTTTCTATTTGATGATATATCACAGTTATGTTTTTACCATGGGTTTGAAATGTAGGAGTCATCAATTTATTTAATATACTACGTATCATGTCTGTACATATTTTTGGGCATTCTGCTCTTATCATCTTCAATCATGTGCTACTATGAATTATATGTAACCAATTTTACCATTATGTGATATACCTATCATGTACCATTTTATTTTTTATCATAATTATTAATTCATTATGTATATCATTTTATGCACCATGCCCAATTGTGTCATTAACCACTTCAGCCCGGACCATTTTGCAGCTAAAGGACCAGGCCCCTTTTTGCAATTCGGCACTGCGTCGCTTTAACTGACAATTGGCGAGGTGGCTCCCAAACAAAATTGGCGTCCTTTTTTCCCCACAAATAGAGCTATCTTTTGGTGATATTTGATCACCTCTGCGGTTTTTATTTTTTGTGCTATAAACAAAAATAGAGCGACAATTTTGAAAAAAATTCAATTTATTTCCTTTTTGCTATAATAAATATCCCCAAAAAATATATAAAAAAACATATTTTTTCCTCAATTTAGGCCGATACGTATTCTTCTACATATTTTTAGTTAAAAAAAATCGCAATAAGCGTTTATTGATTGGTTTGCGCAAAAGTTATAGCGTATACAAAATAGGGGAAAGTTTTATGGCATTTTTATTAATATTTTTTTTTTTTTACTAGTAATGGCGGTGATCAGAAATTTTTATCATGACTGCGACATTATGGCGGACACATCGGACACTTTTGACACTATTTTGGGACCATTGTCATTTTTACAGCGATTAGTGCTATAAAAATGCACTGATTACTGTGAAAATGACACTGGCAGTGAAGGGGTTTAACCTGTAGGGGGCGCTGAAGGGGTTAAGTGTGACCTAATGTGTGTTTCTTACTGTAGGGGGGCGTGGCTTGGCGTGTGACATCACTGATCGTCGTTCCCTATGACAGGGAACAGACGATCAGTGACAAGCTCACTAGGAAGCACGAGGAGAGGTTTGTTTACACTTACACTTACACGGAGCTCAGGACCGGGTCGCGAGCGCGCCGCCGGTGGCGCGTGCGCGCGACCCACGGCTGGGCTCTTAAAGGGCAACGTACCTGTACGTGGATGTGCCCAGTCGTGCCATTCTGCTTAAGTGGTTAATAAACATCTTTTATACCCTATATTGATTGACACTTCCTACCCTAAGTTTGCGTTTCATATGATGTCCCACTGCCCCCTTTCCCCCCATTTTCACCCTCTTTTTTCAGATAACCAGGGATGCAGACCTGTGTACTGGATAGTCATGGATAGTCATGTTCTCATATAAAGTCTCACCTTCTTTTCTTTTTTTCTAGCGTATAACAAGTTAACTTACTCTGCTCCACAGTCTCAGAGTCAGTCTCACGCTCAGCAGACACTGACAGACTCAGTCGGCTCTTTGGACTTGAGGCAAGCTGCCTTCCAGTTGGTTCCTCTGGAGTCTGTCCTCCTGTTCTCCCGCCGAAACCCGCGCTGCCTGACACTCCACAGAGAGATGACTCTGCACTGCAGGAGTCAGGATGAGTGGGCGACACCGCGCCCCGGACGGACCTACACAGTCACGTACAGCCCAGGTAGGAAGAGAGACAGAGCAGCAGTGACAAGCGGAGTCATCAGACTCATCAATATTATGAAATAAAAGTCAGTGGCAGCCGCAGACATGGTGCCCTGGTGTGCCCACAGAGAGGGCTCTGCGTGCCAGCTGTGGCAGGCGTGCCATAGGTTTGCCATCACTAATATATACTATATGGACTGCACTATATACTCTGAACTGTATTATATATACTATATGGACTGCATTATATACTCTGAACTGTATTATATATACTATACAGACTGCACTATATACTCAGAACTGTGATATATATATACTATAAAGACTGCACTATATACTCTGCACTGTATTATATATACTATACGGACTGCACTATATACTCTGCACTGTATTATATATACTATACGGACGGCACTATATACTCTGCACTGTATTATTTATACTATACGGACTGCATTATATACTCTGAACTGTAATAAATATACTATACGGATTTCACTATATACTCTGAACTGTATTATATATACTATACGGACTGCACTATATACTTTGAACTGTATTATATATACTATACTGACTGCACTATATACTCTGAACGTATTATATATACTATATGGACTTCACTATATACTCTGAACTGTGATATATATATATATACTACACGGACTGCACTATATACTCTGACATTTATAATATTTACTACACTGACTGCACTATATACTCTGAACTGTATTATATATAGTACACTAACTGCTCTATATACTCTGAACTGTATAATATGTACTACACTAACTGCACTATATACTCTGAACTGTATTATATATATGCTACACTAACTGCACTATATATGCTGAACTGTATAATATATACTACACTAACTGCTCTATATACTCTGAACTGTATTATATATATCTACTACACTGACTGACTGCACACTACACTTCACTACACAGCCTGCCTAATCACAAATTAATTTACTATATATGGCCCGCCGTGTAAGTCCACACCCCTCATATAGTGTAGGGTGTGGATTTAGCCCCTGAGCCATGATTGGCCAAAGGCCAATTTCAACAACTTGAATTGACTAGACCCATTAGAGAAGCAAATCAGATTACAGCTCTGCTTTTTATTTATGTAGCGCCCTGCTCCTGTTGGGTAGGCGCTATGTGTTAAATTTAGTTATCTGAGCTGGCGTTCAGCTCAAAGAATTATGCTAAATTGTTGGCTCTGTTTCAGTCTAGCTGGGTTGCGCGTTTTCCACCTGACATTAGGTGTCACTATCTATCGGGGTTCGTTGCCGGATCCTGACCTGAGGGCCCTCCTGGATGTGAGAGCCATTTTCGGCCTCGGGACCTGCTGGCCCGAGGCTCTGCAACTGAGAAGTAGGCCCAGGAGTTGCTAGGGCCTACTAGTCCAGGGATGGTCCTAAGCGGTCTTGCCTGCGGGACAAAGCAGAACAATTGGGGACTCAATTGAAGGACGTATCCTGGCCAGTTTGCCTCACGGTGCTGCCGGCTGGCTGAAAGATTCTGGCACCGTGAGCTGTGTACTTTTGAAGGAACTTTTTGCAAAGTGTCAGTGTGGTTACACGATCTTGTGGCAGAAGGTTGTGGAACGACGCACCGGCACTCATCAAGTGTGCAATAAGCGTTTATTGATTGGTTTGCGCAAAAGTTATAGCTTCTACAAAATAGGGGACTGTTTTATGTCATTTTTATAATTTTTTTATTTTTTTTTAGTTACTTATGATGGCGATCAGCGATTTTTATCATGACTGCGACAATATGGCGGTCACATCGGACACTTTTGACACCATTTTGGGACCATTGTCATTTTCACAGCGATCACTGCTATTAAAATGCACTGGTTACTGTGAAAATGACACCGGCAGTGAAGGGGTTAACCACTAGGTGGCGCTGCAGGGGTTAAGTGTTTCCTAGGGAGTGATTGTTACTGTGAGGGGACGTGGCTACACGTGACATGTCACTTATGACCTTTCCCCATCACGGGGAACGGTCATCAGTGACAGTGTCACTAGGCAGAATAGGGGAATGCTTTGTTTACAAAGGCATTCCCCTGTTCTGCTCTTTCCGACCGCAATCGTGGGACTCCCGGGAACTCAATGAAATGGGAACCCTCGGTCGCACTAGCGCGCCTGTAGGGCGTCAAATTTAAAGGGACGTACCTGTACGCCCATATGCCTGCCCGTGCCATTCTGCCGACGTACATAGGCGTGCGGCGGTCGGCAAGTGGTTAAAACAATTATTGTTAAATACATTTCTGGTTAGTATTAGCCACTACATTAAAAGCCAGTAACCCCTTATTTGGGTTATAACCCCTATTTTGTGTATGTTTTAAAACTATTGTGATAAATTTTCATTAAAAATATTTTAGTATATCTGATATAAATAAGTCTATATACACAAAGCAATAGCTACCATGTGGTTTTCTGAAAATAATTTTAGTAAGATCTAGTTTAATGCTGTTTGGAAAATGTTTTGCTATTTGTTGATTATTTGTCATGAAGCATCACTGGCAAAGTAAAATGTATGTCCTGAGTATTTGAAATAGATCAGATTAATTTAAAATTTAGTTACAAAGATGCTTCAGCCACAATCCATCTGTCACATTACGCTTCGAAATGAAAAGATTTCATGTCTGAGTGTGCCTTAGGCCAAGCCATACGGGACCTTGGAAGTGAACTCGTAGATTAAGTTTTCATATCTGCACACAAGGCAAAGAGGGCAGAATTGGGACTTGTAACCTATGCATTTGGAGAAGATTAACAATGCAATCACAATTATAAGGCAACCTTCCCCTAATGACAAATTCCTGTTATTGCTGAATGAAGTGGCTGTGAAAAGACTTGGAGACAAAGTACTTGTGACACCAACATTAATACCAAATGAAGCCATTACAATCCAAGCTTGTTATTATCACAGAGGATTAAACATTTTCAGACAGTTTAATGCATATGTGTGTTAAGACAAACATCAGTGGCATGTCCTTGTGCTGTTTTCTAATCGCATTGTACTCGAAATTTTACTGATTGCTTTTGGTAAAGATTTGTGATACAAGCAGACATTTGGATTAAACGAGGCTGCAGATGAAATGAGTACACCTTAAATTGGAAGAAACTGGGAAATAGGCTGAAGTGAATTGTTAGTGGAGAAAACAGAAGAAGGGTTCCCGAAAGAATGATTCATTGCACAGATCTAGGCTAAAAGAGCAAAGTTAAAGCGAGCAACAGTAACCCCCTCTTTTGTGTTCAATAAACTTTCATTAAAAAGGTTTTCACTTTTAACAGCAAAAAGATGTAATCTGTATTTAGCAAGCTCAGTTCGACTAGTGCCAGATTTGTATGAAACTATCTATAAGCTGTAATTTCCCTGTATTGGGTCAGGTAAATGTTAAACTATAACTGTTATTGTGACCTGTGTCCCCGTTGGGGAGATTCACCCTCTCTATTTGTCCTGTTTACCATTATCATTGAAAGTGAAAAAAAAATCACAAATTTTGGGTTGTCCCCAGAAAAGTAATAGAGGGGAAATCTTCCAATGGGGATACTAGTTATGGTGACCTGGGGATCCCCAAAGGATTCCCTCAATTTACAGGGATTTCCTCTAGCTTCCTGTTTGGCTGTAGGACAGGAAGTAAAGGGAAATCTCCCCAATGGGACACACATGGTGGAAAAAAAATTGACAGCGGTTATAAACCTCCCTTGCGCTATCCAAAAATTAAAAAAAGTATTGACTATAGTTCTACTTTAACAGAAATGGTTCACCTTGAGGAGCTGAACTATGGAACATCATGGTGTAGCTTGTAAAGGTAGGATTTGGGGGTACTGCTCTTTATGAGTATTTGGAAAGTTGATGTTATAGTGATAAAGAGGGAAGAGGGAAGAGAGAGGGACATGCAAGAATGGGGATAAAGTAAGAGAGAAAATGTAAAGGGGACAGTAAGATTCTCAATGACTTTCAAAAATTGGATGGTATTCTTTACAAACGACCATAGGCTTACAACATGAGGTTTCAATTACCCATCGATTAGGCGACTTGCATTCTCACTGATGGAACCCTTTCCTGATATTATAGGTCTTCCCGTGGGATTTAGTATGTCCTTGTGGACTTTTGGTAGTGAGTAGAATGTGGGTACTATTGGGAATTTAGTTCTCACATATTCCCATATCGTTTTATTGATTATATTGTTGGAATAGGCCAAATCAACTAACTGGTAATATTCTTGGTTGAATCTCTCCACAATACTTTTAGTGATCTTCCTATACCAGTTTCTATTCATAAGGATTTTAGAGCACATAGTTATGTACTGGGCATTGTCCATCAGGACAATATTGTCCCCCTTGTCTGCCGGCTTAATAGTGATGGATGTGTTTTGAATTAATTTTTTTAAAGCTTATTTTTCTTGACTATTGATGTTAGTCACTCTTGGAGATCGAATGTTTAATTTATCAATCTCCATGTTGACCAGCTTCAGAAATGTTGAAATATTGGCATTAGAGTTCGAAGGTGGGAAAAATATTGATTTCTTCCTGAGTTGTGACCCTAGAGTTGGATCCAATTTTTTATCCAAATTGGTCTCCTGAGGGAGAGAGAGTGCCAATGGTAAATTGATACAATCAATCAAATTCATGGTGTCATTCTCTTCCAAAAGGGAGACCAATAGCGCATGCGCGGGGACTCGGAGAAGGACGTGTGCTGACCGAGCTCCCGGCACCCCGACCCACCAGAGCTAACGATAGCGCAGGCACTGAGGTCCGTGAGCCAGGACCGATCCCACACCAGCCCCGAAGTGGCGATGAACCGTAGGGCTCAGGGGCAGCCGCGGAAAGGACACGATACGCAAACTACAGCCCAGAAGAGAGCAGGGCCTTCCCCTACAGCACAGCCGCGATCCAAGATGGCGCCGGGTAAGCCAGACACACGAGGCAGCACGGCAGCAGCCAGATCCGACGGCGCTACACAGAGAGGAGACAGGCAGCTAAATCTGGAGCCAACTAGGGATCCATTCTCCTCACAATCCTCGGGAGAGGTGGAGACCGGACAGCGGGGTGAGTCACTATCACATCCCCCATCCCCAGCCATATACGCTGATAGACATGACTCTCCAAACTCCCCTGCCTCCCCTGCCTCCTCCATGGATAGGAACATGGCAGACTTAGCAGAAGTCCTCATTAGCCAATCCAGCCAATCCAGCCAGGATATGCCAATTCCCCAGCTCTCACACTATTCCCCTGATGCTGTACTTTTGGGCAGATTCTCCACCATGCTGCAGCAGGAGCTCTCTAAGGCCTGCACATTAATCACCACTGACCTGAAAAAAGACATCCATAGCTTGGGAGAGCGTTTTGAGCTAATTGAAACCAAAGTGGATGGAGCCATCAAAAGGGTCAACCAGAACTCAGCCATGGTGACAGACCTCCAGGATAGATTAGAAGAGGCATTCACAAAAATTGAAGATTTGGAGAATCGTTCTCGTAGGTACAATGTCCGCGTGCGTGGCCTCCCTGAAACTCACACAGATCTAGAGGGGGCTGTAAAAGACCTGATGAAAACCCTTATCCCTGATATAGCCAACCACCACATGGAAGTTGATCGCGTTCACCGAGCACTGACAGCCCCAAGGGCCGACGGCCTACCACGAGACATTATTGTTAAGCCACATCACTACCGCATTAAGGATAAGATGATGCTTGCGGCTCGCAACAGGCCGGACCTGTCGCTATTTGGAACACCAATACAGCTCTTTACAGATTTGGCGCCATCAACGGTCCAGAAACGCAGAAACCTACGGCCATTACTCCAGCAACTTATGGCCAAACAGATTAAGTATCGATGGTCGTTCCCTTTTAAGTTATCATTCACTTACAACGGAAAGTCCCACTCCTTTTCCACGTTCCAAGCAGGCGAAGACCTACTGCTTAGTCTCGGCATCATTGCACGGGACTCTCCGACTCCGATTTCATCTCCCCCTCGTCTGGATCATCGTCCCCTCTCCCCGATATGGCAGGATCGCACACGCTCACAGGCCAGAAATGCTCGCCGGAATACCTGAGTATTATTGCTCTTCTCTCTTTTTGCTTTTTTGCCCCCTTTTGGGAACTGTTAGTGCTTGATTGCACGGATATGGCCTGGGCCCATGGTGGACTATGGGCCTGATGGGGCCATCGTTACCGTTCACAGTTCACAGGTTACAAAGTCACGGGTTACAAAGTTACTGGAGTTCCTGGTTCTTCGGACTGGCTGCCAGCCGAATATTTTACAACCCCGACGGGCCCAACCTGGTCGAAGAAATTTTGCTTTTTGCTTTTTAGCAGTCTGGGGGCCTTAGTCGGACCGCAATGTGTTCCCCTGTTGGGCTGTGGCTCGGGGGCCGGAACGACCGATGGGGACCCTTCCGGCCCCGGCGCCACTGGCCTTGGGAATGCATGTTCCTATAGACAGCCTGTTATGTTAAAACTGTATTGATTGATTTTGTCATTTCCGATATGACCTCGAATAGCCTGCTCGTACAGAGTGTAATCATATTTGGGTCGGGGTGGTCATGCTTGCCACCCAACTGCAAGACTACCTATCCTACGACAAGGATGGTACCCTTGCACCTAATTTGCCGGATGTTGTCTCCGGCAGGGGTTATTCCCCATTCCTTCATTCATCAGCTAGGATTGAGTTATATTGGTTGTTTGGGCCTAAGGCCTATGTATATGTTTTTTTGCTTTTATTTTTGTTTCTCTTCTTCTCTAATGCCTTTTCCTTCTCTCCCTTCCCCCTCTTTCTTCGGAGCCTCGGTTCAGCGCCCTTCCCTTATGTCATGGTCTGAGAGGTCACATAGCCAAACAGTCATCATCATCGGGACCCTTCTCGCTTCATTCATTATGCAAGGTAAGAGTGCTCTGCCCTACCATGATGGCCACCACATATAACACAGACTATTCGATAGTTAGCCACAATGTACATGGATTTAACTCCCCTACTAAAAGAACTAAGGCTTTCCAGTTTTATCATAAACAGAAGGCTGAAGTCCTGCTATTGCAGGAAACTCATTTCTCCAATGTCTCAGCGCCCCGTTACCTCAATGGGAAGTATCCACAGTTTTACTTGGCAGGGGGTCGGGAAAAGAAGGGCGGTGTAGCCATCTGCTTTTCGAAACGGACCCCCTTTACCCCCATCGCTATCGTTAAGGACAAGAGGGGTAGATATATTATGGCAGTGGGGCGGCTCCATGACCAGGAGGTGTCCTTTATATCATACTATGCCCCGAATACTGGACAGCCGGAATTCTTTAGCAAAATGCTGAAGATTCTTATGCCCAAAGTCCAGGGTCAGGTCATTATGGGAGGCGATAGTAATATTCCCTTGGACAGAATTATGGATAAATCGGACTCCTCTAGACCAACATTGAAACGCCCACCGACTGGAAGCAGCAAGGTTGCACGTCTGTTTCATTTCTATGACCTCATCGACGCCTGGCGAGAAAATAACCCTACGGTCAGAGACTTTACACACTTTTCACAAGCCCATCATACTTACTCGAGGATAGACCACGTTCTAGTACGTACGCCTTTGCTACCATTTATTAAGTCGGTTAAGATTTTATCTACCCCTTGGTCTGATCATTCCCCGATAAAACTCTCTACTTCAGGGCTATGGACTAAATCTAGACCCTCCCCGTGGAGACTTAATGTGAGCTTGCTGAATGACCCTACAATCTTTTTAGAGATTCAAAAGGAAATACAGGAATACTTTAGACTTAATAAGGCATCGGACACATCCCCCGCAATTAACTGGGTAGCTCATAAAGCAGCGATTAGGGGCATATTGTTACAAGTGGCAGCCAGGATTAAACGCAATAGGGAACAGGCAAATAAGATTCTGGAAACTAACTTAGATAACTTACTTAGTGAACAGCACAGAAATCCCCTGGTAGATATAAGGCATAAAATTGACGAGGCTCGACTAGCACTAAATCTTAGCTTGACTACTCAAGCGGAGAAACATATTAGTTGGTCTAAGCACAGGTTCTATACGATGGGTGATAAACCTACCACAATGTTAGCTAGAAAACTGGTTCCTCGACCGTACACACCGACTTTGCCTAAACTACGACTATCCACGGGCCTAACCTCCCAGAACCCCGAACGGATAATTGGAGAATTTCACAAATTTTATGCTAAGCTGTATGGAGTGCAGGACAAGTTTGATTCATCTGAAGCGAGCACATTCTTTCGCGACTTACAGCTGCCTAAATTGACACAAGCCCATGCGGAACTGATGGACGGTGCTCTTACAGAGCCTGAAGTCAGAGCTGCAATCAAAACCCTACACCCTACCAAGGCCCCTGGGCCAGATGGATTCCCGGGTCACTACTATAGGAAATATCACGATCTTCTGGCCCCACATCTCTGTACTTACTTTAATGACCTGAGAAGCGGCAGCAAGCTCCCCAGCCATGAAAATGTAGCCTATATAAGTGTTATCCCGAAACCAGGAAAGGACCATACAGACTGTTCCAATTATCGCCCAATTTCTCTGATCAATACGGATCTTAAGATTCTAACCAAAATACTGGCCCAGAGACTTAATACTTTTCTTCAGTGTTATATCCATCCTGACCAAGCAGGTTTTGTCCCGACAAGACAGGCATCGGACCAAACCCGCCGGATAATTAACCTTATCTCGGCAGTTCGGTCTGATTGGGATGGAAAGGGGACTAGGAGGGGAATGTTACTTTCATTGGATATCCAGAAGGCGTTCGATTCTATCTCCTGGGACTATCTTTTTGATGTTCTCAAACGCTTTGGATTTGGGAGACGCTTTCTGGATCTCCTTCACATATTATATGATTCCCCCAGTGCCTCGCTAATGCTCAGAGGATATACATCCCAAACATTTCCTATCAGGAGAGGAACTAGACAGGGCTGCCCGTTGTCGCCACTATTATTCGCCCTGGCGATTGAACCACTAGCGCTCAAAATTCGCGCCTGCAGAGATATACAGGGCATTTATTGCGGAGACTATGAACACAAATGTTTACTCTTTGCGGACGACTTGTTGCTGACCTTGACCTCACCGATCACATCCCTACCTAACTTGTATGCTATTTTGCAGCCTTTCTCCAACATTTCCGGATTGGCAATTAATCATAGTAAGTCAAGAGCACTGAACTTATCTTTGCTAAGCTCCACTCAGGCTACGCTTGAAAAATCATTTCAATTCCGATGGGAATCCACAGCTCTCCCTTATTTAGGCATACAGCTGACCTCATCTATTGGTGAGTTGTACAAAGAGAATTATCCAGCCCTTTTCAAACGGCTAACAGCTGACATGGCTAAGTGGCAGGTTCACCCGCCATCGTGGTTTGGCAGACTTCACTCAATTAAAATGAATGTTCTACCTCGATTATTGTATTTCTTCCGTACCTTGCCAGTTTCATTGGCCCGTGATGACCTTAAACGATTCCAGAATAAAGTACTACAGTTTATTTGGGGTGATAAGAGACCCAGGGTGAATAGGAGCACTCTATACACGTTGAAGCGGAGAGGAGGACTTGGTCTTCCAGACTTATTAAAATATTTTTATGCTGCCCAGATAGCACAACTTACAAGGTTTCACTCCCAACAGGCACAGGCCATTTGGATGGCTATGGAATCTTATTCCTGCCGTCCCAAACCTATTTCTTATATTTTATGGCTCCCTATCAAGGAGCGACCTCCTATACTTTGCCCTACTTTATCCATGTCACTGGAACTATGGGACAGACTCTCCAGATCTCACAAATTCAAATCTCCTCATTCTCCACTGACACCTCTGCTTCAAAATAAAGCATTCACCCCGGGTCTCACTCCACTAGCGTTCGAATGGTGGACTAATAAGGGTTTTAAGTGTATTGCTGACTTGTGCGATCATAGAGGTATGCTGACCGAACGGACTATGGCTGACAGACATCAAATGCCTCCAGCGGAGGGTTATAGGTTCGCCCAAATCTCACATTATGTACAAACCCTGGCTCGCAAGAGCAACCTAGCAACCCAAACTCCCATGGAACATCTATGCAAAAATTATGATAAAATTAAAGGACATTTATCTGCTATATATTCGATATTGCTGAGTGTATCGACAAAGCTGACTTATATGGTCCAATGGGAGACCGACTTGCAGGAAACCCTGGATCTGGACGAATGGCATAGGATAGCCGAGACAGCATCTCGTTCGCTCGTCAATACTTCAATAATTGAGGCCAATTATAAGGTTCTACTGAGGTGGTATATGGTGCCGGTCAGACTGGCAACTTTTGTCTCAGGAGCTACCCCGTTGTGCTTTAGAGGATGTGGCCAGATGGGCACCACCTATCATATTTGGTGGACATGCCCAAAGGTCCGGAGGTTTTGGATCAGGGTGTATAATTTAGTTTACTCCCTTACCCAACTAAACCTAACTAAATCAGCTAAGCAAGCACTACTGGGGGGAGGAGATGTGGAAGCCTCCAAGTCCTGCAAGAGGCTCTTGACATTTATTTTTATTTCAGCCAAAATCACTATTGCTAGGAACTGGAAATCGGCAGCTCTACCATTCGATCAGCTTAAAGGCAAATTGTCTTGGTTGATGCTAAACGAACGCTTGACCGCTCTGGCCCAAGATAAAATGAAACTGTTTCATGGAGTTTGGGACCCATGGCTTCGCTACCTAACTAATGACCCGGGGATGTTTACAGCATAGCCTAGGGGATTAGGTTGAGATGTCTGGATGCTGAATCGGGGCTCCTCCCCCCCCTCCCTCCCCCCATTCCCCCCTCCTCAACTGTCCTTTCCTTACTCTGTCTCCTTCCTTCTATTCTTTGTCACTGTCCTCTTTCCTCTCTTTTGAAATTTGTTTATTGTTTATTTTTGGAGTCAGATCCAGACCTTAGAGGTTTGTGCTGCTCCCTGTTTTCTCAGCTCCTACGGGACCATTGTCAGTCTGATCAGACCTCTGGGCTGCCCACATGGCCGGCTGAGTTGCGCCCCCCCCGATAGATGGATGGGGGGGGCGGCTCATCTGGGTGGACGGTTCAGATATGATCTGCGATGCTAATAGGGGTTAACGGCTCTACGGAGCTTCGGACTACTCCAAGGACCCCTACACTTGGTGATCTTCATTGTGTTACCCCAAATGTTGATTGTGACTGTACAATGTTATGTGGCGACTTTTATACATTTTGTATGACAAAACTTGAATAAAAAGATTGAAACACAAAAGGGAGACCAATTGGTCAGTCACTTTGTTCTTCTTGGGCGTTAGGTCCATCAATTCCTCTGGTTTATGATACATATTTTTCAAAATTAATTTGTGTGTGAAAAGTTGTAAATCCTTCATGAATTCAAACTTATCCATATTCTCATTCGGACAGTAGCCCAGGCCCTTTTGCAGTATCCCAGCTTCCTCCGCCGAGAGAGGCTAAGTAGAAAGATTAATAATGTTAAGAAATTTAGGAAGTACAGTATCAATTCCAGAGGGATGTTGGCAAGTCCCTTCATCTAATTTTGGTGAGTGGATTTGGTGCTGTTTAAAAGTGCTTTCACAAAATGAGCTGAGTCGTTCTTCTCTGCTCCCTGTGTGGCTCTGGATCTAGTAACCAGATGTGAAGTTGTGCTGCCTCCTTGTGATGGAAAGAGAGAAGGTATAGTTGAGCCTGTCACCAAAGTAGGTACTCTACCTGAGACCGTAGGTACCACAAAAGAACACCCAGGTGCGATTTCGTTGTTAGCTTTTTTTCCTTGTGGGCGATCACCACTTTGGTGAATACGAGGTGCTTTCTTGTTCTTCTGAGGAGCGATGATACATGAACGAATGCTGCCCCTAGAGGCCAATACAGCAGGATGGACAGAAATATATTGACTCCTCAAAAACCTAGATGGGCTGACAATGGGGTTGGGTCTGGACGGTGTATGAATGGAGTTTAAAAAGTGCACACAGAAGGGAAATCGTCCCTTTTCGCTCTTGGTTCTTTTAGCGCTCTCTTGCTTCTCTGAGCCTCATGGCTCTCTGTTACCATTTCGAGCCCAGCTGACGAGACAGTATCTAGGGAACAACCTTACGTAACGTATCTTTGAGGTTTTTGTATTTTATATGCTCTGTAATATTTTCCTTTAGTGTTTTTTTATGTTAGCATCTCCTATTTTCTTGGGAAATAAATAAGACGTTGTTTTACTAAGCAGTGTGTTTATTTTCATAGCTAACCTTATATCATTGTACTATCAACAGTAACATATCAGAGTTTTAATAGACTAGCTAACTATAGGAATAGACAAGTTAATACATATATGGAATAAATAGAGGAAATCTATAACCACCGGGCAATATTTAGTTTGAATATTTGTTTCAATTGGTAAGATGCAATATATTACATTTTTAGTTTTTGGTTTAATACTGTTTTGGGTGGCAGGCACAATCTTCTAGGGAAACCCACAACAGAATAATGTGAGATAATGAAAATACCCGCGCTATGGTTATAAGTGCTTCACACTGCCTGTCAAATTTGAATCCCAAAATACATTTATGGATATGTTTTTATATGTACTAATATAAATTGAATCTGCTGCTGTTTTGTAAGGTCAAAGACCCCATAAAGTGACAATAAATTTAGCGCTGCTTCTATATAAACTTATGAAAAACAAACTAATATATAAAGTGCCTGTGCAATCATAAGTCCATTATAGTGCAATCATAAGTAAAAAAAAGTCCATCCATGCAGATAAAGTGCCAAACTAAGTTGATTCCTGCTTATGAAGATTCAAGTGCCACTCTGTGCTCCCCTCCTGAGTCCCCACTCACCAGCAAAATTATTCAAAACCGCATGGTCTATATTCTGCATCAATGAATGAATTGAACACCTTCCTTCTCCTCCAGATTACAAGGTTTCCAGTATGATGGTATGCCACATACCAATGAAGAGAGAGATGTATATAATAGGATTTTTATAACAGCTTACCTGTAAAATCCTTTTCTTGGAGTACATCACGGGACACAGAGCGACATAGTCATTACTAATGGGTTATATAGATACCGTCAGGTGCTGGCACTGGCAACTTCCAAAACCGGAAGTACCCTCCCCTATATAAGCCCCTCCCATCCGGGAGCACCTCAGTTTTGTAGCAAAGCAATAAGTGTCCCTAAAGAGGGGCGGGAGCTCTGTGTCCCGTGATGTACTCCAAGAAAAGGATTTTACAGGTACGCTGTTATAAAAATCCTATTTTCTTTCTCGTACATCACGGGACACAGAGCGACATAGTCATTACTAATGGGATGTCCTAAAGCAATGCCAAATGAGGGGGGGGATACACCATATATAAGCTGAGCGCTATCAGACATGAGGATCTTTTGCGGCCTGCAACACACTGCGCCCAAAGGCGACATCCTCCTGACTTCTAACGTCCAACTGGTAGGACCTAGTAAACGTGTGTACCGAAGACCATGTTGCGGCCTTACAGATTTGAGCCAGGGAGGCCTGGTGATGCACTGCCCATGAAGTTCCAACTGCTCTCGTGGAGTGCGCTCTAACTTTGAACGGAGGCGGTCTCCTTCTCAAGCCATAAGCTTGCATAATGACCTGTCGAATCCACTTGGCTAAAGTAGATTTTGACGCTGCCTGACCCTTTCTGGGGCCTTCCGGCAGAATAAACAAAGTATCCGTTCTGCGAATCTGAGCAGTGGCTTTTAGATAAGCTTTAACTGCTCTTACTACATCCAAAGAATGCAATAACTTTTCCTCTACCGAAGTAGGTTTGGGGAAAAAAGAAGGAAGAACCACATCTTGGTTCAAATGAAACCTCGATACCACCTTAGGAAGAAAGGCTGGATGAGGACGTAACACTACTCCTGTCCTTATGGATAACCAGATATGGCTCCCTACAGTACATAGCTGCTAATTCCGACACTCTTTTAGCCGAACAAATGGCTACTAGAAAAATCAATTTCCTGGTGAGAAGAACCAAAGAAATATGCTGTAATGGTTCAAATGGTTGTTTCTGTAGAACCGACAGAACCAAGTTTAGATCCCATGGACATATGGGAATATTAACCGGAGGACTAATACGCATCACTCCTTGTATAAAGGCTTTGACTAGTGAATGCGAAGCCAAGGGCCTTTGAAAAAATATTGACAAGGCCGAAATCTGACCCTTGATAGTACTCAAGGCAAGCTTCCTATCTACAGCCCATTGTAGGGAGTCCAGACTCCTACCTATTACGTACTTACGTGGATGCCATTTTTTGGCTTCACACCAGGCGATGTACGCCTTCCAGATTCTATAGTAGATCTGCCTGGATACCGGCTTCCTGGCATTGATCATGGTAGATACCACAGAATTAGAGAGCCCTCTCTTTTTTAGAATGTGGGCTTCAATAGCCAGGCCGTCAAACCTAGGGCTGGTAAGGAAGGGTGGTATATCGGTCCTTGCGAAAGCAGGTCCGGACGATGTGGGAGAGTCCAAGGACTCCCCACTGACATTTTACAATCTCCACGTACCACGCTCTTCGGGGCCACGCTGGAGCCACCAGAATCACTGGTTTCTTTTCTACCCTGATTCTGCGGAGTAATCGAGGTAACCATTGTGGCGGTGTGAATGCATATATCAGCTTGAACTGATCCCAAGGGAACACTAGGGCATCCGAGCCGCAAGCTAGGGGATCCCTTGTCCGAGAGACAAACCTGTCCCCCTTTGCGTTGAATCTGGATGCTAGAAGATCTACATCCGATGTTCCCCACCGCTGACATATTGTCCAGAAAACCTTGGGGTGAAGGGACCCTTCCTCTGGGCCTAATTGCTGGCGACCTAGAAAGTCCGCCTTCCAATTCTCCACTCCTGGAATGAATACCGCAGATATGGCTGGGACATATTTTTTCTGCCCATTTCAGGATGTAATTTACTTCCCTCTGGGCTGCACGACTCCTGGTGCCCCCCTGATGATTGATATATGCCACTGCTGTGGCATTGTCTGATTGAATTCTGACAGGGGACCCTTGGAGTTTGGATGTCCATGCTACTAGGGCATACCGGGCTGCTCGTATCTCTAAGAGATTGATGGGCAGGGCCTTTTCTGCATCCGACCATCTGCCCTGGAGAGACTATTGCTCCAGTACTGCTCCCCAGCCTATAAGGCTGGCATCTGTAATGACCACCTTCCAAGAAATCGGACTGAAGGATTTCCTTTTTTCCAGATTCTGGGGAACCAACCACCAACGGAGGCTCTTGCGAACGGAAGGGGACAAGGACATTGTAAGTCTAGGGCCTGAATTTTTTTGTTCCAGGCTGACAGTATGGCCCCTTGCAAATTCCTTGAATGGAATTGACCGTAGGGTACTGCTTCGAATGATGCCACCATTTTTCCCAGCAGCCTCATATACAGGCGTATGGACGGCTGTCTTTTTTGTACCCACTAAGTGGATCAAATCTTTCAAAGACAACACCTTTCCTCGAGGCAAGAATATTTTTCTCTGGCCTGAATCCAACCTTAGCCCCAAGTATTCCAGACTTTTGACTGGTTTTTAGGGCTGACTTGTCTCGGTTGATAATCCAACCGTGAGATTCCAGATACTTGATCGTCTTGTGAACGACCACGTCTAGTTTTTTCACTGAGTGGTCTATCAGCAACAAGTCATCCAGATATGCCATTATCATTACACCTTGTGTTCTTAGATTGGCCAATAAAGGGCCAGAATTTTTGTAAACACTCGTGGTGCTGTGGCCAAACCGAAGGGTAAGGCTCTGAACTGAAAATGGCGCCCTTCTACTGCAAAGCGTAGAAATTTTTGGTGGACTGGAAAGATGGGAATGTGCAAATAAGCATCTTTGATGTCGATCGTGGCTAACCAATCCTCCCCTTGTAGGGCAGTGGCCACCGATCGGATCGACTCCATCGGAAAGACCTGATATACAGGAATTTGTATAGCCCTTTTAGAATTAATATGGGCCTCCCGTCCGCGTTTGCTTCGGGACTGTAAAGAGGTTTGAGTAAAACCCGAACCCTCATTCTTCCAGGGGAACCTCCATAATTACTCCTTGGAGCAATAGTTGTTCTAGTGCCAACAGGAGGGACTCTCTCTTCCGGGGATCCCTTGGCACGTTTGACCTCAAAAATGGGAAGGAGGAGAGTCTTTTAACTCCAAACTGTATCCCAAACCTACTGCGGAGAGCACCTATCTGTCTTGATCGTGTCCCGCCAGGTCTCTTGCGAACAACTGGAGTCCTCCCCCCACCTGACTGAGTGGGGGCTTCAATGAATTTAACTTTGGGGGAGGTTTTGTACCTCCCCTGACCCAGGGTTTCTCATTACCCTGCTACTGTCCCTGTTTTTTACCCCCGGGATTTGACCGAGGAGGCCGTCGGAACTGTTACACAGCCGATGCCCCAGGGACTGGAGAAGCAGGCCTCTTAAAGAGGGACCTCTAACTCTGCTTTTAACCGGCAAGAGCGTATTTTTACCGCTGGAAATTTTCTGGATATATTTGTCCAGGTTTTCCCTGAATAAGCGTTCACCATGAAATGGGACGCTAACCAGCCATTCTTTACAGGGAGCTTCAGCAGACCAGTTTTTGAGCCATAGGAGCCTACGCATATGTACTATAGACAGCGTAAGGCGGGAGGCCTGATGGACTGAATCCTCTATGGCGTCAACCGCAAAGCCTAAGGCTCTAGGTAGATCAGCTAGGGCAAAGCCTGCTGATCTGTCAAGTCCCTCAAGACCTGTTTCAACTGATCCTTCACTGCTTAGCAGACCCCAATAGCTGCTACTGCTGGTTGTATCACCAAGCAGATTTTCATAAGGACTCCAATCTTTTATTTATTGGGTTCTTGAACATTTGGACATTATCCACTGGACATGTCAGTGATTTATACATACAAAAGATGGCTGCGTCCACTGTAGGGACCTTCCATTTTTTTTTTTTTTTTTTTTTTGATGAACTTATCCTCCATGGGATAGACCACCGGAAATCTCTTGGGGGAATAAATATTTTCTCAGGACGTTCCCAATCCTGGTAAATGAACCCTTTCAGTAAAGGGTGAAGTGGAAAAGAACAAACAGTCTGGGGGCTTCTAGCGACCCCAACGAGGATACAGTAGTGGTTGATGGTTCCGCAAGGTGCATTTTTAAATGCTGATCGGACCATGTTAGTCAGAGACTGAACCCATAATCTTTCAGCTTGAGATGCTGAGAAAAGGTTCCCCCACTGTTGATTCCTCTATAACAGAATCAACCTCATCCTGATCCCCTTCAGGCAGGTCGATCCCTGTATGGGACTGTTGCTCTGCTAACAGGCACTCTGAAGGAGGAGACGGAGATCGGGCGTGCTTTCCCTGACAGGGAGGCAGCGATAAATGTTGACAATCTCTCTCTAATCCTCCCAGAGCTGAGGAAAAAACCTCCTCTGTTACATACACAGGAGCAGGTGACTGAGGACAGCCACAGTACCAAGTACCCCTGCGGGGTCTCTACGGTCACTTACCTCTGAACTTCAGGGGAGACTGGTGCAGCAGGAGTATGCCCAAGATCCTCCGAGCCCGATGAGACCCCCTTCGCTTCCTGGAAGATTCAGTTCCGGAGCTTCTGGACGGCATATTCCTAAGCCTAAAGCTGAGGTATTCCAGCCGTAATACACCACTTTTGCTGAGAATAGTCTAGCACAATTGCTGCTATATCACAGTTGGTGTCTACTAATGTGCCTTTCTAGGGGATGCCTGTATCAACCGCTTGCTGTATGCCTTTAAATGTTGCCAGCTCTGTCTCTGTACTTCATAGCCAGCTCACTACAATATTGTGGTTTTTTTAAAACTGCTGGGACGCCCGCACATGCGCAGAAGCGCTGCGGCGCGCACAGAGCGTCATCCCCCAGGCTCCGCCCCCTTTCCCGGCTCACCTCTATATATAGAGGCGCGTGCACGCGCGCGGGCACGTGCGCCTTCGGCGCTAATTTCAAATATGGTAACAAGGGACAGGAGCCAGGGCCCCTCTTTGCCGCAGGCCGGGGGATGGACAAGCACTGCAACATGGCAGAGGAAGCAGTTTCCTATAAGAGAACTCACCATCTGCCTGGACTTTGCTCTGCTGAGAAGAAGCTAGTCCACATGACAAGAAAACATTCCACAGCGGCCTCTAGTGGACAAACACAGGTACCGCAGTCTAATATATTAAATATATATATAAAAATTTTTTTTTTTTTTCTTGACCACCATTAAAAATTATTACATTTTTTTAGTAGTTACAGGCATGCACAGAATTTTGCGGGAATACCATTAGGTAACAGACAGAAAGACAAATTAGGCTTGGGGGTCCCCCAATAGAACCAAGTTCCTGGGGGCCCCCACTTACCTGTTCCCCGCCGCAGGACTTTGTTTGGTCCACAAAAGCCCAAACTTCACCTATCACGGCAGGCATTGTAATCAAACCTTCAGGGACCGGGTTCCCAAGGATTCCACTCCCCTGGACCTGTATAGCACCCTGCACAGAAAACATCTTGGTCGTGGGTATGACCAGAGCTCTGGATCCCAGGGTCCAGCTCTCCGAAGAGAAGCATTACAGGCAAAACCTTGCTCTTCTCTGCAAGGCCCGGGTACCGACCGTTTAGCTATGAAGCTTTTTTGGTCGGATCCGGAATAGCTTACTGAGGCCCAAAAGAACCTGTACGCAAGCTCAGTGAAAAACACATGTTTCTTCTTGGCCAACACCTTAGACACTGGCAAAAAACTGAGGTGCTCCCGGATGGGAGGGGCTTATATAGGGGAGGGTACTTCCGGTTTTGGAAGTTGCCAGTGCCAGCACCTGACGGTATCTATATAACCCATTAGTAATGACTATGTCGCTCTGTGTCCCGTGATGTACGAGAAAGAAAGCATAATACTGTGTGGTTTATTGAAAGTGTTTAAAAACAAATGCACTTACAGCAATGAAAATCATTCGGGCATGTAAAAAAGTATGAGCACCGCTGTAGCGTGTATTCCAGCCGTCAGATTAAGGTCTCTAACTCGTCCCCACTTGACGTGTTGTGCACCTCCCACTTGAGCTTCTGAAGATGCCCAGTGGAAGGGGTGAAACACGTCAAGCGGGGACGAGTTAGAGACCTTTTTCCTCTTTTAGGCTGGGTCTACATATGTATATTGCGGTAATTTGAGTTACCACAATGCATTCAAATTAAAAAACCGTGGTGCAGTGTAGTGCTATGCTTTTAATTTTGAATGGCACCACAAAGTGAGTCCCCACTTGGCACTTAACCTGCTAATTAGTATCTCAAAAAAGATAGATGTGAAGTAGTACAACTCCTCAGCTCCCATCTGCTAACGTATACCAGTATTTCTGCCACCTTCCACAAATCCATCCTCCCTCTGCTGGCTTTACACAACATGAGTGTCTCTCTAAACTCTCTGTTTCTACAATGTATTTGTGGATGAGAATATGGACACTGTACTTTTATGTCATAAGGTATTTTGATAGAGAGACACTTTGAAGTTGATTTACTGAAGGCAAATAGACTGTTAACTTTGCAAACTTTCCCTTAACCAAATGAATAGTGATGGGCCGAACACCCCCCTGTTTGGTTTGCACCAGAGCTTCCGAACAGGAAATTTTTTTGGCCCCCGATCCACAAACTCTATTAACCACTTGCTTGACCAGCTCATGTACATATACGTTGACACTTTAAAGATGGATATCTCTGTAACGGCAGCAGCTGCTGCCACAACCGAGGTATCCATCTTTTCAGTGAGCGGTTCTGTTTGCGATAATGGTGGTCTCTGAGGCAGATTCGCCGCGAGATCACCGTTATCGGCGGCGGGAGAGGGCCCCCCTCCCGCCGCTCTCCCGCGCCCTCCGGTAGAGGCCGAGGCGATCGGGTCCTTCTCTGTCAGTGGCCTGGGGATTGATGGGGACAAGGGCCTCTTCCCGAAAACCCTAGGCAGTGGTTGTGGGGGTCTGCGGGCAAAGGGCTTATCAGAATCTGTAATCCCCCTTTAACAAGGAGGCCCCCAGGTCCCAGCCCCCCCATGTGAATGAGTATTGGGTACATTGTACCCCTAATCATTCATCAAAAAAGAGTCAAAAATAAATAATGACATGAGCCAGTTTTTGACAATTCCTTTACAAAAAAATAAAAAAACAATGTCCCTCGATGTAGATCCATCGTCAATCATGACGCCTGCCACACCGCTTCGCCTGCAACGAAGGCTGCCTGCCAAATACCTGCTTCTCTGTCTGACAGTTCTTAAATAGGTAAGGGGTGGGGCCACCTGGTGACATCACCTGGTTGCCCCACCCCCTTGTGATGTCACCAACCTCTGCATTACCTATTTAAGAAGAGTCACCCGGCAGAGCAGGCATTCGGCAGTCAGGCTTTCTCATGGGCAGAGCGTTTCTTTTTCTTTTCCGGGTCTGGCGGTGCGGTGAGTGTCATGATTTATGATGGATCTACAGTACATCGGGGGATATATATATTTTTTTTATAAAGGAATTGTCAAAAACTGTCTCATGTCTTTATTTTTGACACTTTTTTTGGTGGCCTGGTATGGTTCAGGAGGGGGGAGCTCGTTCACCAACCATTCCTGGCCTGCCAGGCTGCATGCTCGGATAAGGGTCTGGATTTTGAGGGGCTCCATGCTGGTTTTTTTTTAAATTTTGGCTTGGGGTTTCCTTTAAAATCCATACCAGGCCCAAAGGGCCTGGTATGGATTGGGGGGGGCACCATGTCATTTTTCCCCAATTTTTTTTTGTCCGGAATTTTTTTTTTCACATTCAGCTGTCAGTAAGCTGATGACTCATATATTAAGGATGCAGCGGCTGGCTTCCCGGCCCCCACTCCTTAACAACCCATTGACTATGTGCTCGGTGGGCGGAGAAAGTGCACAGAAAATGTGGGTGTTCGGGGAACAATATTTTTTCCAGAACATGATTAAATGATGTACAGTGCCTTAAAAAAGTATTCATACCCTTTGACATTTTCCACATTTTGTCATATTACAACCAAAAATGTAAGTGTATTTTATTGGGATTGTATGTGATAGACCAACACAAAGTGGCACATAATTGTGAAGTAAAAGGAAAATGATAAATGCTTTTCAATTTGTTTTACAAATAATTATCTGAAAAGTGTGGCGTGCATTTTTATTCAGCCCCTCTGAGTCAATACTTTTTAGAACCACCTTTCATTGCAATTACAGCTGAAAGTCTTTTTGGGGATGTCTCTACCAGCTTTGCACATCTAGAGAGTGACATTTTTGCCCATTCTTCTGTGCAAAATAGCTCAAGCTCTGTCAGATTGGATGGAGAGCGTCTGTGAACAGCAATTTTCAAGTCTTGCCACAGATTACAAATTGGATTTACTTCTGGACTTTGACTGGGCCATTCTAACACATAAATATGCTTTGATGAAAACCTTTCTATCGTAGCTCTGGCTGTATGATTAGGGTCATTGTCCTGCTGTAAGATGAACCTCTGCCCCAGTCTCAAGTCTCTAACAGGTTTTATTCTAAGATTGCCCTGTATTTGGCTCCATCCATCTTCCCATCAACTCTGACCAGCTTCCCTGTCCCTGCTGAAGAAAAGCATCCCCACAACCTGATGCTCCCATCACCATATTCCATGGTGGTGGTGGTGGTGGAACACACCACCATGTTCCATGGTGGTGTTTTCAGGGTGATGTGCAGTGTTAGTTTTTCACCACACATAACGTTTTGCTTTTAGGTCAAAAAGTTCAATTTTGGTCTCACCTGACCAGAGCACCTTCTTCCACATGTTTGCTGTGTCCCCCACATGACTTCTCGCAAACTGCAAATGGGACTTCTTATGGCTTTCTTTCAACAATGGCTTTTTTCTTGCACTTTCATAAAGGCCAGATTTGTGGAGTGCACGAATAATAGTTGTCCTGTGGACAGATTCTCCCACCTGAGCTGTAGATCTCTGCAGCTCCTCCAGAGTTACCATGGGCCTCTTGGCTGCTTCTCTAATTAATGCTCTCCTGTCAGTTTAGGTGGACAGCCATGTCTTGGTAGGTTTGCAGTTGTGCCATACTCTTTCTATTTTCGGATTATGGATTTAACAGTGCTCCGTGTGATGTTCAAAGCTTGGGATATTTTTTAATAACTTTTGTAACTTTTGCTTTAAACTTCTCCACAACTTTATCTCTGACCTGTCTGGTGTGTTCCTTGGCCTTCATGAGGTTCTCTAACAAACCTCTGAGGGCTTCACAGAACAGCTATATTTCTATTGAGATTAAATTACACACAGGTGGACTCTATTTACGAATTAGGCAACTTCTGAAGGCAATTGGTTCCACTAGATTTTAGTTAGGGGTATCAGAGTAAAGGGGGCTGAATACAAAAGCACGCCACACTTTTCAGATATTTGTTTTAAAAAAAAAATTAAAACCATTTATCATTTTCCTTCCACTTCACAATTATGTGCCACTTTGTGTTGGTCTATCACATAAAATCCCAATAAAATACATTTACGTTTTTGGTTTTAACATGACAAAATGTGGAAAATTTCAAGGGTTATGAATACTTTTTCAAGACACTGTAACTGCTGCAGTTTTAGTAGAAAGGCTGCAATAGCTTTGTAACAGGATTACAGTATTTATATTGGGACCACATTATTATGCCTTTCAGTTTAAAGTCCATCAGCTCTTCCCGGTCAAGTGATAGCAGAATGAATGGAACTTTTATATGGGTGATTCAAAACCTGTAATATGATCTGCCTTTGTGTGCCCCTCTCCATTGATTTCTGTGGATAGTAACTCAAGGTATACTGTAGCTATTCTGGACCCTCTGGCTATATGAAAGTGACTGATGTGGCTAAAAATAAAAGTTGCACTAAATATAAACCATCTCGCTAAAAAATATGTAAAAGAAAGTCTGGCTGAAAATTAATGATTAGGAGAACAGATAAGAATAAGAAGAGATGAAATTTTAGGAGCCCTCCCTTTAGGAAATCATCAAGGTCACTTTATCCCTGATGCTTTGGGCATTTCTTCTGACAGTTTTATTTCCATGTAATAAAGAGCTTGGCTATGTCATCGTGCAGAAGCCAGCAGTGTAAAGAACAGAATGCTTTCCTTAATGTTCACGTTTTGATTAACCAGCTGTTTGGAGAAGAGCATCAATGATCAGGTCATCTTTAGTGTTCCAGTCTGCACTTTGGGTGGCTCCATAGTTAATGACAGTACTCCCCTTCTTATGCCAGCTCCATCCAGTGTGCCTTGGCTTCAGTTCACATCTCCGGCAGGTCTTTGTCTTTCAAGTACATAGAAATTGATTTGACTGTGCTCTGATTAAGCTTGGCAATCTGTTGAGTGCTACTCTTTTCCTTGTGTCTGTATTCAGGTTTGTGTTTTAAAGCTGAACTCTGGGCATATATAAAAGACAAAAATTTATTAATAATACACACCGTATATACTCGAGTATAAGCTGACCCGAATATAAGCCGAGGCACCTAATTTTACCACAAAAACTGGGAAAGCTTATTGACTCGAGTATAAGCCTAGGGTGTGCCTCACTTTGCCTCATTGTGTCCATGCCTCACTGTGCCCATGCCTCACTGTGCCCATGCCTCACTGTGCCCATGCCTCACTGTGTCCATGACTAGACTGACGTTTAACATGGGAGTCTATGGAAGGGGTGCCCGGCTTTGAAAAATCGGTGCTCCCCGGCCGTAAGTCCGCTGGACAAGAAACTTTGCACACTTATGGAGGAATAGTGGGGCTATATGTGTGCTAAGTTTGGGGTCCAGAGGACCTACGACCAGCCAGTATTGGGTCCCAAAAGTCAGAGAAATTACCGTTTAACATGGGAGTCTATGGAAGGGGTGCCCGGTTTTGAAAAATCAGTGCTCCCCGGGCGTAGGTCCCCCAGACAAGAAACTTTGCAAACTTGTAGAGGAAGAGTGGGGCTATATGTGTGCCGGTAACGGCTCTCCAAAATCCGGAAGATCAGGCGCAAAAAGGTGACTCAAGTATAAGCCGAGGGGGGCATTTTCAGCACAAAAAATTGTGCTTAAAAACTCGGCTTATACTCGAGTATATACGGTAATCAATTTTTTTAATGCATGCAGTGTAAGTTTCTTTTTTTTGTTGAGCCGGTGATGCCAACAGGTGTGCCCACAGCTCATATTTCAGCTGAATCAGAAGGAAATGTGTATGCCTTTTGGACTGCACTGTTATATTCTGACTCCCTGCTAAACTCTTACAGGAAAGTGGAGGTAAGATGATGAAAATGGAGATTGTTAGTACAATATCTCCATAAATATTTATCTCTGGGACTTCTGTTAGGCTAACCCTTTTGCTGCCAGAGCTGTTTTTGCATTTTTTGCCCACATGTAAAAAAATAATTTAGGCCTGAAGATTACATAAAACCCCCAAACATTATATATTTTCTGAACGCCAACACCCTAGAGAATAAAATAGTGGTAGTTCCAATTTTTTATGTCACATAATATTACCGCAATGGTCTAGGAAACCCCAATTTTTGGTAAAAAACACACTAAAGTGAATTTTATGGCTAACAAACACAATAAACTATCCAAATGTTTGGCAAAATCTAAAAAAAAGAGGTTACACCAAGTAAATAGATACCCAACATGTCAAACCTAAAATGGTGACAAACTTCAGTACCCTAAATTTCCAATAGGTGATGCTTCAAATGCCCCCGATAGGTCATCAGTTTAGTGTTATGGAGGAAGTCTTGTGCAAGAATTATTGCTCTCACTCCGGCATGTGTGGCGATGTGTAACATGTGCATCGCAATCTATGTTTTCACTCCAGTCCAAACAACACTGACAGTCCCGCTCACGGCTTGCATGTCCCGCAGACCCACCCACAAGCCTCTGGCCACTCCGCTCAGCTCCCTTGCACCATGATATCACGTGACACGCTCAGGCACTGTCTCCACCAGACTCACCCCCTGCCAGCACCACCCTAACACACTGTAGCAGGCACTCGGATGGTTTTGGCCTGGTTTTCGAACCAGAACTGCCCATGAGCAGTTCTAAGCCAAGCGTTACACACAGGCATATTTTTTACTGGCAACTTTTTCCCGACACTGCCATTTACTGGCAGAAGAAAAGTGCCTGTTTTTTACTTGCTGCCAGTAAAAATACTGACAGTTGGCAACACCAAGCACCATACACATACTGATCTCATTGGACTGGGACTGAGCCCATAGCAGGAAGAGCACTGAGTTTATGTGTCTTATCACTGTGACTGGACACCAAAGAAGCTCAGACCTTGTCTGTCAACTAGTATTCACACATTCTCTACGTTACAGGCTGACTTCACCTTTTCAGCCAGAATTTCACTTTTCACGGTAAATAAAGGGATTTTTATAACAGCTTACCTGTAAAATCCTTTTCTTGGAGTACATCACGGGACACAGAGCGACTCAGTCATTACTAATGGGTTATATAGTTTACCTTCAGGTGTTGGCACTGGCCAATTCCAAACCGGAAGTACCCTCCCCTATATAAGCCCCTCCCACCCGGGAGCACCTCAGTTTTGTAGCCAAGCAATAAGTGTCCCAAAAAGAGGGGTGGGAGCTCTGTGTCCCGTGATGTACTCCAAGAAAAGGATTTTACAGGTAAGCTGTTATAAAAATCCCTTTTTCTTTTTCGTACATCACGGGACACAGAGCGACTTAGTCATTACTAATGGGACGTCCCAAAGCAATGCCAAATGAGGGGGGGGTACATAAGCTGGGCGCCATCAGGCATGAGGATCTTTTGCGGCCTGCAACACACTGCGCCCAAAGGCGACATCCTCCTGACTTCTAACGTCTACCTGATAGAATCTAGTAAACGTGTGTACCGAAGACCATGTTGCGGCCTTACATACTTGAGCCAGGGAGGCCTGGTGATGCACTGCCCATGAAGTTCCAACCGCTCTTGTGGAGTGCGCCCTAACTTTGAACGGAGGCGGTCTCTTTCTCAAGCCATAGGCTTGTATTATGACCTGTCGAATCCACTTGGCTAAAGTAGATTTTGATGCTGCCTGACCCCTTCTGGGGCCTTCCGGCAGAACAAACAAAGAATCCGTTCTGCGAATCTGAGCAGTGGCTTTTAGATAAGCTTTAACTGCTCTTACCACATCCAAAGAATGTAATAACTTTTCCTCTACTGAGCTAGGTTTGGGGAAAAAAGAAGGAAGAACCACATCTTGGTTCAAATGAAACCTCGATACCACCTTAGGAAGAAAGGCTGGATGAGGACGTAATACTACTCTGTCCTTATGGACAACCAGATATGGCTCCTTACAGGACATAGCTGCTAATTCCGACACTCTTTTAGCCGAACAAATGGCTACTAAGAAAACCAATTTCCTGGTGAGAAGAACCAAGGAAATGTGTTGTAATGGTTCAAACGGTTGTTTCTGTAGAACCGACAGAACCAGGTTTAAGTCCCAAGGACATATGGGAATACTAACCGGAGGGCTAATACGCATCACTCCTTGTATAAAGGCTTTGACTAGTGAATGCGAAGCCAAGGGCCTTTGAAAAAATATTGACAAGGCCGAAATCTGACCCTTGATAGTACTCAAGGCCAGTTTCCTATCTACAGCCCACTGTAGGAAGTCCAGAATCCTCCCTATCATGTACTTACGTGGATGCCATTTCTTGGTCTCACACCACGTAATGTACGCTTTCCAGATCCTATAATAGATCTGCCTGGATACCGGTTTCCTGGCATTGATCATGGTAGATACCACAGAATTAGAGAGCCCTCTCTTTTTCAGAATGTGGGCTTCAATAGCCAGGCCGTCAAACCTAGGGCTGGTAAGGAAGGGTGGTGTATCGGTCCTTGCGACAGCAGGTCCGGACGAAGTGGGAGGGTCCAAGGACTCCTCACTGACATTTTTACCATCTCCGCGTACCATGCCCTTCGGGGCCACGCTGGAGCCACCAGAATCACTGGTTTCTTTTCTACCCTGATTCTGCGGAGTAATCGCGGTAACAATTGTGGCGGTGGGAATGCATATATCAGCTTGAACCGATCCCAAGGGAACACTAGGGCATCCGAGCCGCAAGCTAGGGGATCCCTTGTGCGAGACACAAACCTGTCCACCTTTGCGTTGAATCTGGATGCTAGCAGATCTACATCCGGTGTTCCCCACCGCTGGCATATTGCCTGGAAAACCTCGGGGTGAAGAGACCATTCCCCCGGGCATAATTGTTGGCGACTTAGAAAGTCCGCTCTCCAATTTTCCACTCCTGGGATGAAAACCGCAGATATGGCTGGGACATATCTTTCTGCCCACTCCAGGATGCAATTTGCTTCCTTCTGGGCTGCACGACTTTTGGTGCCACCCTGATGATTGATATATGCCACTGCCGTGGCATTGTCTGATTGAATTCTGACAGGGGACCCCTGGAGTTTGGATGTCCATGCTACTAGGGCATACCGGGCTGCTCGTATCTCTAAGAGATTGATGGGCAGGGCCTTCTCTGCTTCTGACCACCTGCCCTGGAGAGACCATTGCTCCAGCACTGCCCCCCAGCCGATGAGGCTGGCATCTGTAGTGACCACCTTCCAAGAAACCGGACTGAAGGGTTTCCCTCTTTCCAGATTCTGGGGCACCAACCACCAATGGAGGCTCTTGCGAACGGAAGGGGACAGGGACATTGGTAAGTCTAAAGCCTGAACTTTTTTGTTCCAGGCTGACAGTATGGCCCTTTGCAAATTCCTTGAATGGAATTGACCGTAGGGTACCGCTTCGAATGAAGCCACCATCTTTCCCAGCAGCCTCATGCAGAGACGTATGGATGGTTTTCTTTTTGTACCCACTAAGTGGGTCAAATTTCTTAAAGACGACACCTTCTCTGGAGGTAAGAAAATCTTTCTCTGATTTGAATCTAGCCTTAGCCCTAAGTATTCCAGACTTTTGACTGGTCTTAGAGCTGACTTGTCCCGGTTGATAATCCAACCGTGATATTCCAGATACTCGATTGTCTTGTGAATAGCTACTTCCAGCTTTTCCACTGAGTGGTCTATTAGTAGCAGGTCGTCTAGATATGCCATTATCGTTACACCCTGTGTTCTTAGATTGGCCAATAATGGGGCCAGAATTTTTGTGAACACTCGTGGTGCTGTGGCCAGACCGAAAGGTAAGGCTCTGAACTGAAAATGGCGCCCTTCTACTGCAAAGCGTAGAAATTTCTGATGGGCCGGAAAGATGGGAATATGCAGATAAGCATCCCTTATGTCGATCGAGGCTAGCCATTCCTGCCCTTGTAGGGCGGTGGCCACTGATCGGATCGACTCCATCCGAAAGGTCCTGATATTTAGGAACTTGTTTAGCCCTTTTAGATTTAATATGGGCCTCACGTCCCCATTTGGTTTGGGGACTGTGAAAAGGTTCGAGTAAAACCCGAATCCGCTTTCTTCCAGGGGAACCTTCATGATTACCCCTTGGAGCAATAGTTGTTCTAGTGCCAGAAGGAGGGATCCTCTCTTTTGGGGATCTCTTGGCACGTTTGACCTCATAAATTGGGCAGGAGGAGTGCCTTTTAACTCCAGCTTGTATCCCAGACTTACTGCGGAGAGCACCCATCTGTCTCTGATGGTGTCCCGCCAGGTCTCTGTGAACAACTGAAGTCTTCCCCCCACCCGATTGAGCGGGGGCAATACTTCATGCCTTAGGGGGAGGTTTTGTACCTCTCTTGATCCAGGGCTTCTTGTTACCCTGTGATTGTCCCTGATTTCTGCCCCCTGAATTTGACCGCGGAGGCCGTCGGAACTGCTTCACAGCCGATGTGCCCGGGACTGGAGAGGTAGGCCTCTTAAAAGAAGGACTTCTACCCTTGTTCTTAACCGGTAAGAGTGAACTTTTACCGGCAGAAATTTTCTGGATATATTTGTCCAGATCTTCTCCAAATAAGCGTTCTCCATGAAATGGGAAGCTAACCAGCAGTCTTTTACAGGGAGCTTCAGCAGACCAGTTTTTGAGCCACAAAAGCCTACGCATATGTACTATAGACAGCGTAAAGCGGGAGGCCTGTTGGATTGTATCCTTTATGGCGTCCACCGCAAAACACAAGGCTCTAGGCAGGTCAGCTAGGGCATGAGCCTGCTGATCTGGTAAGTCCCTTAAGACTTGTTTCAACTGATCTTTCACTGCTTGGCAGACTCCAATCGCTGCTACCGCAGGTTGTGTCACCATACTTGCTGTAGAGAAAGCAGATTTTAGTAAAGACTCCAATTTTTTATCTATTGGGTCTTTGAACATTGGAACATTATCTACTGGACATGTCAGTGATTTGTTAACAGAAGAGATGGCTGCGTCCACTATAGGGACCCTCCATTTTCTTATGAACTTATCCTCCATGGGATAGATCACCGGAAATCTCTTGGGGGGAGCAAATATTTTATCAGGATGCTCCCAATCCTGGTAAATAAGCCCTTCTAATAAAGGGTGGATTGGGAAGGAACAGACCGCCTGGGGAGCTTTTAGCGACCCCAGCGAGGAAACCGTAGTGGATGGTGGTTCCGCCAGAGGCATTTTAAATGCTGATCGGACCATGTTAGTCAGAGACTGAACCCATAATCTTTCAGCCTGAGAAGCTGAGAAAGGTTCTTCCACTGTTGATTCCTCTATAAGTGAATCAACCTCATCCTGATCCCCTTCAGGTAGGTCGATCTCTGTGTGGGGCTGTTCCTCCACTAACAGGCACTCTGAAGGAGGAGACGGAGATCGGACGCGCTTTTCCTGTGACAGGGAAGCAGCGATCAATGCTGTTAATCTCTCTTCCAATCCTCCCAGAGTTGAGGATAAAACCTCCTCTGTTATATATACAGGAGCAGGTGGACTGGGGACAGCCGCAGCACCAGACATTCCTGCGGGGTTTCTACGGCTACTGACCTCTGCATTCTCAGGGGAGATTGGTGCAGTGCAAGCATGCCCAATATCCTCAGAGCCCGATGGAGACCCCTTTGGCTTCCTGGAAGATTTATTTCCGGAGCGTCTGGACGACATATCCTTTAAGCACAAAGCTGAGGTATTCCCGTCGTCATACACCAATTTTTGCTGGTAATAGTCTAACACAGGTGCTGCTATATACCAGCTGGTGTCCACTAAAGTGCCTTTCTATGGGGATGCCTGCATCAACCGCCTCTGTGTGCCACTGTTTGTTGCTAGCTCTGTTTGCATGCAGCTGACACTTGTACTGTGTCTTTTAACCATGCTGGGACGCCCGCACATGCGCAGAAGCGCCGCGGCGCGCATCGAGCGTCATCCACCCGCCCCGCCCCTTTTTTTTCATAGGAGGCGCGTGCACGCGCCCGCGCGCGCGCCCGTGCGCCAATGGCGCCCTTTTCGAAAACCAACAGAGGACTAGGAGCCAGGGCCCTTTTTGCCGGAGGGCCTGCGGTGGATGAACGCAGCAACAGGGCAGAGGCAGTGGATTCCCTCAGAGAAACTTACCAGCTGCCTGGATCTTTTGAGTTGAGAAAACCAAAGATCCACATTTACAAGAAAAATGGACTACAGCGGCCTCTAGTGGTTTAACACAGGTACCGCGGTCCCTGTTTTTTTTTTTTTTTTCTTGACTACTATTAAAATTTTACATTTTCAGTAGTTATAGGCAAACACAGATATTTAGCGGGAATACCGTTAGGTAACAGACAGAAAGACAAATTAGGCTTGGGGGTCCCCCAATAGAACCAAGTTCCTGAGGGCCCCCACTTACCTGATCCCCGCCGCAGGACTTTGTTTGGTCCACAAAAGTCCAAACTTCACCTATCACGGCAGGCATTGTAATTAAACCTTCAGGGACCGGGTTCCCAAGGATTCCACTCCCCTGGACCTGTATAGCACCCTGCACAGACAGCGTCTTGGTCGTGGGTATGACCAGAGCTCTGGATCCCAGGGTCCAGCCCTCCTAAGAGAAGCATTACAGGCAAAACCTTGCTCTTCTGCTGCAAGGCCCGGGTACCGACCGTTTAGCTATGAAGCTTTTTTTGGTGGGATCCGGAACAGCTTACTAAGGCCCAAAAGAACCTGTACGCAAGCCCAGTGAAAACACATGTTACTCTTTGGCCAACACCTTAGACACTGGCAAAAAACTGAGGTGCTCCCGGGTGGGAGGGGCTTATATAGGGGAGGGTACTTCCGGTTTGGAATTGGCCAGTGCCAACACCTGAAGGTAAACTATATAACCCATTAGTAATGACTGAGTCGCTCTGTGTCCCGTGATGTACGAAAAAGAAAGACATCTTTTCTATTGTCTTTTTATGCCAAAACCATCTCAATGTGCGTATCTCTCACTTACCTAGTCCATTGCAGCTTTAAATCTGTACCTCTCTTTAAAAATTGTATTAAATGTATCTGAGCCCATCACTTTCTGTAGCATCATGTGACCATCCAGGAACCTTCATATCCCATCATGCACTGCCCTGAATCACAGAATAGGTTTGTGTTTACCTCTCTGGACCATACCTTCATCATCACTATGCCACCTCTTTTTTTTTTCCACCCATTTTCCTTCTTCTTCCTTTAGGTGGTCACACACTGTACAATCAGATTGTACAATCTCACTTAGATCTACCATCAGCTATGAAGTGCAAAAGGGTGCCTGATTTGATACAGATTGAATGGATTGTTCAAGTGGGTCCTCCTATTACATAGTTTTGTTAAATCTAAAGGAAATTGTACACAGATTGTACAATCAGATTACATAGTGTATGACCAGCCTTTTAAAAGTATATGGGAGGGAGTTGGCAGAAACATGTTATTGTTCTTGTGTAAACATATCAATTTCATTTTCAGGCATCATTCACACCTAGTGTAGTGGGAGCGCAAGTTTTTTGGTGCGTTTTCAATAGGCTGTTCTACGTGTGACAAACACAGCAAAGTAGCTCATGGAATATTTTGATGTATTGTGGTTTGCACGTTTGTTATTGCGCATTTTGCCATGTTTGTGGCATTTTTGCATGTGGCAAAATGTGTGTTTGTTTCTGCATTTGGGGTGCCATTAGCAATTAAAGTGGGAGTAAACTCCCGTGTATGATTTTTACCTATAGATAAGCCTATAGTAATGTGCAAAGTAAAAGTGCAGCACCTTAAAATCATAGGAAACAAAAACACACATATATAAATATGGCAGTAAAGTCAAAAGTGACAAAATTAAATTCAAATAATAAACTCCAAAGTGAGGGTAAGTGAAAAATGAAAACATCAGTGTTGGTATCACTTCTTCTCAAAAGTGCTTCAGTGATCTCCCATCACCCATGTACGAAATGCAAACTCACCAAAATGAGTGGCTGTCACTATAGCAGCATAAACGCCTAAATCAGCATGTTGCTCAAACATGGATCATTGGAGCATAGGGATTCCCAGGACTTCTCCTTTAAATCCTCTCGCTCTGAATGAATAAAGCTCACCAGGAGCCAAAAGAAGATTCCAATAGTGTAGTACTTTTAATGTTTAAAAGCATATATACAACCCATGTAGGACAATGAATAGAAACACCCACATCTGAAAGCCCCTGTCGACCCAGAATCGAACAGCGGCGTGACATCAGTACCAAATTCTCTGCTCGATGCGTTCAGTCCAATGTGACATAATCAAGAGGTCATGTGATACTGACTTGCATGCATATACAGTAGTCTCAATACAGCTGTGTGTGAGTAGCCGCTAATTGAGGTAGCTGGATGTGCTGCGCCGGCCATCTTTAAGGAGTCCGGGAAGTTACTATAGACAGCTCTGCTGGAAATAGCAGGGCTGCCATATTGTCGCAGTCCCAGAAATGGCCCAGCAGCCATGTTGTAGGTTTACCGGGGATCTATTTCAGATGGGGACACTGCAAAACGTCCTGGAGACAATTTGGCAAATTGGGAAATTACACCCCATGGCCATATACACTGAATCCAAAACAAAAAACGAATTGGGCTAACTCAACACAACTGTGAAGATAACAATATACAAATGCCAAACTTATCTTAAGCATATATATAATACAGTATATAAAAAAATTAAGAGACCAGCTCCCCACAGTATAAATATGTCATTCTCATAAACATATCCAAAATTATTAAAATAAACAATCTCATCAGACCCATGCGGCACCATAGGTGGCATGAGTTGATAAGACCGAGGTTTTGTAAGGGACTCTTTATGAATTACAACTAATATATTTATATACAATTATCAATGGCTTTTATCTTTAAAGCGGAGTTCCACCCAAAAATGAAACTTCCGCTTTTCGGAACCCTCCCCCCCACCAGTGTCACATTTGGCACCTTTCAGGGGGGAGTGGGGTGCAGATACCTGTATAAAACAGGTATTTGCACCACTTCTGGATATTGACTCCCGCGGGAGTCACGCCCCTTCGCGTCACCCCCCCGCTGTCTTCTGGCAAACACACTGTTCCCAGGAGAGAGCGAGGACCAGTGGTGGCGCGCCGCGCTACTCGCGCATGTGCAGTAGGGAACCGGGCAGTGAAGCCGCAAGGCTTCACTTCCTGATTCCCTCACCGAGCATGACGGCGGTAGCATCCGAGCGATTGCTTAGCCTCGTCTGCCGACATCGTGGGCGCGCTGGACACGTAAGTGTCCATTTTTTAAAAGTCAGCAGCTGCAGTATTTGTAGCTGCTGACTTTAAAAAAAAAAAAAACAACCATACTCTTTTCAATATTTTAAAGACACGCTGCAGATGCCCTCTAGTGAATTGTTTAGGTACAATCAGCTTATTTATTTTATACGTTCTAAACTTAAATTGTTAGATAGACCTTTTACACTTACAAATTTTGAATTATCTTGCCAAACAAAGGGCCTCCTACGGGGACGGGTATCTGCGGTATATGCTACCCTTACTGACCCGAATACTAAACTCCCTTACATGATTCAATGGGAACGGGATTTAAATGCCACTTTTGATTTGGCTGAATGGCAGGATATTGCTTATGCGTTATCTAAAGTATCAATTAATACGACATTAATTGAAGCTAATTATAAAACTCTCCTTCGCTGGTATTTGGTTCCAACCAGGATCGCTAGGATGCATCCATCTGCATCCCCCACCTGCTTTAGAAAGTGTGGCCAGATGGGTACAATGTATCACATTTGGTGGAAGTGTCCCAATATCACTAGATTCTGGATTCGGATATTCAACCTGGTATACTCTGTGACGGGAATTAATATCCGTAGATCCCCGGAAGTGGCGCTTTTCCAAAGGCTTCCTGAAGGGGTCCCTAAAAAATCGATGAAGCTAATTATATACATACTTTTAGCTGCCAGAATAACCATTGCTAAATATTGGAAGCAGTCGATGTAGGACTTGGGAATTTATGCTGCAAATATTTACAAGGTATCTAATCGGGGATGGAGCTTGTTTTACTGCATTTTTGCAAAAATAAACAGTTCATTTCTCAAAAAAAAAAAAAAGGAAGCAGTCGATGGTTCCTCCTGATTCTGTGAAGAATAAGCTCAACTGGATCATGGTTAATGGTAGACTCACCTGCGTCCTCCGCAACACTACTAAGAAATTTGATCTGATATGGGATCCGTGGATACGATACATATCTCCATCCTTTTTTTTTTTTTTTTTTTTTAACAAATTTTTATTGGAGTAATAAAAGACACTTGTACAGGTGAAAAGATAAGTACAATGGTACAAAAGTTCAAAAAAAAAAAAGAAAAAAAAACTAGTAAGTAGAAAGGGGGGGGGGAGGGGGAGGGAGCTCCATAGACTATAGCGTGCTGTTCATTCCAAAACATGAATGGTCCCGAGAAGAAACAGCCCCGGAGGGCCCTCCGGTATGTAAAGACTGAGCAAAGTCAGCAAGAATTACAGCCCCTTAGGGATAGGTTCAACGTATGAGAAGGAAAGTAGGTCCAGAGCCGCTTGATCGGCTGTCGAGAGGGTTGTGGTGATGAAGGATTCCCATCTGTGGTAGAAGTGGGCTCTAGATCTGGGTTCTTTGAAGTCCGTAAGAAGTCTTTCTTCATAAAAGAGGTGGAGGCAGTCCTTTTCGAGTTGGGTGAGAGAAGGGCCTTGGGGAGAGATCCAGTGCCTGAGAATGAGTCTCCTGGCAACAAGCAAACATAGCAGGATCCAGTCTTTAGAGGAGGGGCATTTGGTAGTCCCGGAAGGGTTCGAGGCAGCCGGAGACATAGACCAGGGCAGCAACAGAGGGTCCCAATAACCAAATATGAGAAGCAAAGGGTCTTTGGGGATTTTCAACAAAGTGGTTTTGAATATATAAGAAAGGACTTGATCCCAGAATGAGGAGATGAAGGAGCAGGACCAGAAGCAGTGGGAGGGAGAGGGTCTGGGTACCTTGCATAAAGGACAGGAGGCGCCATCTTTATTGGAGTTGGGAGAGAGAAATGGGATGTAAGCCCGGTGTGCTATCTTGAGTTGAGTTTCTCTCCAGATTTCGTTGGGTGTCAGTCGAAGGGTCTTCCGCAAACCAGATAGGATTTTTTCGGTTATGTCCGGATCTGGGAAATCCCTAGCCCAGTTAGCCATAGAGGAGGTGGATAAGGACGGGGAAGATTCTTGCAGGAGAGGTTTGTAGATGTCCGAGATTTTATAACGTCCACTGTGTAGTAGACGTTCAGCAAAGCTGTTTTCGAATCTCCGGAGAGTGTCTTTACAAGTGTTAGATAGGAAGCTAATACATTGGTTGTAATGAAATACGTGAGATGGGGGGAGAGAAAATGCCAAGGATATTGAGGAGAAGGGAAGTGGTTTTCCAGTGGTGCCATCGCACAATGAGGAGAAGTTTGACAGACCTTGATTCCGCCAGACCGAAAAGGCTTTATAATGGAGACCAGGGATGAAATTAGGATTGCCTTGGATTGGCAGATGTGGAGAGATAAAGGGAGATAGCTTGAGTGTTTTTCTGATTTCTCTCCACGCTATAGCTGTATCCCTGAGCAGGAGATTGTGTTGAAAAGAGGGGGGAACCGTTTTCCATCTGCAGTGTAGAAGGGCCACCAGAGAGTGCGGGTGGGCCATTTCGGATTCCAAGACGTAATTAGAGTATTGGGATGATTGAGCTATCCAATCTAAGCTAGTCCTGAACAGACATGCTAAATTATACAATCTAATATGAGGTAGACCGATGCCCCCGTCACTCCTAGGAAGGTGTAGTTTTTTAGAGGCTATCCGAGGTCTTTTGCCATGCCAGATGAACTGTGAAATTTTGGTGTTAAGGAGTTTGATATCTTTATGCTTCAAAAGTAGAGGCATGGTTTGCAAAGGGTAAAGCAGTCTGGCAAAGCTAACCATTTTGACAAGGTGACACCTCCCTAGGAGCGAGAGGGGAAGATCCATCCAGTTTGACAGTTCTTGATAGAGTTTTGTAAAGAGGGGAGGATAATTGAGATGATAGATGGAGGAGGGTAATTTCCCAATCTGTATACCTAGATAGGTGATGTGTGAAGGTGCAACCTTAAACAGAGAGTGTTGCGTCCAAGGGTGTGTAGAGTGTGTCCCGATGGGGAGAATTTCGCTCTTGGAATAATTTATCCGGAGGCCGGAGCACCGTCGAAATTCATCGAAGGTGGTTTTAATGGTTAAAATGTCGTCACTGGGGTTACCCGTGAATATGAGGACGTCGTCAGCGAAAAGTGAAGTGCGAAGTTCCGTTTTGCCTATTTTGATGCCTCGTAAAGGGGCTATCTCGGAAAGGTATCTAGATAAAGGTTCTAAGGCTAAATTGAACAGGAGGGGGGAGAGAGGGCAACCCTGTCTGGTCCCTTTATGGAGGCGGAAATCCTCTGAGAGGATTCCGGTGGCAACAAGTCTAGCGGAGGGCGCTGTATACATGGCATTGATAAGGTGGCAGAAGGGGCCTGAGAATCCCATTTTAGACAAAGTAAGGGAAAGCCAGTCGAAACTTACATTGTCAAAAGCTTTTTCAGTGTCTAACGTTATGATGGCATAATCTCCCTTTGGGTCTTGTTTGGCTCGTTCAAGGGCTAAGAGAACCTTTCGAATGTTCAGGGTGGCTGTCCGCCCTTTCACGAATCCTGACTGGGCCAGGTGAATGAGGTCCGGGAGGGTGACCGCTAGTCTGGAAGCCACAATCTTCGAGAGAATTTTGACATCCAGGTTGAGTAATGAAATAGGCCTATATGAGCCCGGTTCCAGAGGATCCTTGCCCTTTTTTGAAAAAAGTTTAATGATGGCCTGGTTGCCTGTCGGTAGATAGGGACCGCCCTCCCAGATGTTGGAATAGACCGAGTGGAGCATGGGTGCAGTGACATTTTGGAGGGTCTTGTAAAATTCACTTGTAAATCCGTCTGGGCCGGGGGCTTTAGAGGGGCGGAGAGCATGTATAGTGCCTTCTATTTCAGCGAGGGAGATAGGGGCATTCAGGGATTCTAGATGGGCACTGGATATACTTGGTAGATTCATTTTTTCAAGAAAGGCTTGGGCTATTTTATGGTCAATGGGATCGGGTGCATAAAGGGCTGTGTAATATTCGAGCATGGTTTTATTTATATGAAGTGGCGTAGAATGTGTAGTTCCCATGCGGTCCCGCAGTGAGGTGATGTGCGTCGGGCGGTAGGCGCCCTTGCAGAGTCTGGATAGCAGTTTGCCTGCTTTATTCCCATATTTATGAAGGGAGGCATCCAGATGAGATTTTTTTGTAAGTTCCAGGGTGTCCGCCCAGGTGTCGAAAGCATTTTTAGCCGCAGACCACTCCGCCTTGTTAGCCGGAGAAGTCGAGGTGGCCAGAATGCGTTGTGCGAGGTGGAGTCTGTCGCTGGCCAATTTGAATTTCGAAAGCGCGTTTCTTTTAAAGGAAGAGGCATATGAGATGATCCGACCCCTCATGTAAGCTTTTCCAGCATCCCAGAGAAGGTTCGGGTCCCCTGCATGTGGGGCATTCGCGGAGGAGAACTCCGCCCATGCTCGTTCCATGTATGCGCGAAAATCAGCATTATTGTGGAGGAAGGATGGGAAGCGCCAGATATTAGGGTGGGGGGGAAGATCTAGTTTGTCTAGGGTAAGGAGTATTGGGGCATGGTCTGAAATGGCTATGTCTCCGATCTCTGCGTCTGAGACAAGGGGAATGATATTATCGGTCCCAAAAAAATAGTCGATCCTGGTAAGGATCCCGTGAGGATTGGAGTAGAAGGTGAATTCTCTATCCACCGGGTGTGTTAAGCGCCAGATGTCTGTGAGATGGACGGAGTCCATGGTTGAGGCAAATAGGGTGGGAGTTGGTGTAGCAGGTGCTGGAGTGGATCGTTTTGGGGAGGACCTATCTTCTGGGGGATGCATGAGATCATTAAAATCTCCCCCAACTAGATGAGGTAAGTGAGAAGTGTTGAGGAGCCAAGTGGAGAGCTGAGAGTAAAATGACTTTGTGGGACTATTGGGGGCGTATACATTGGAAATTACCAGTTCTTTTGTGCCAATTTTAACCCTGGAGGAGATGAAGCGTCCCTGGTCGTCTGTGTGTGTGGATAGAATAGTGTAAGGGAGGTTTTTGTTGAAAAGAAGGAGGACACCGGCCTTCCGTCCAACCGATTCTGACCCCAAGACCGCTCCAACCCAAAGTCTCTGCATACGACTGAAGTCAGATGCCGAAAGATGGGATTCCTGAATTAGTGCTATGTCTGCTTTTAGCCTTTTGAGATGGCGAAGGATCTTCATTCGCTTGTTAGGAGAACGGAGACCCCTCACATTCCAAGAGATTACCTTAAGAAAGTGCGGATGATAGGGTGTAAAAGTGGCGATTTAGTAGCTAAAGGATTATAGGCTGGGATCAAGAGGTATAGTTTATGCACATTAGTGATGTGAGCGTTCGTGTAAGGAGCCCTCGGGTAAGGAATGTATGTCGGAGTGTGAAGTGAGGAGAGGAGTGATGAGGGGGGGTAAAAGATAAGAAAACAAGGTATAACAAAACAACAAATTAAAGTAAACATCTTAAAGAACTTCGCTTTTTTCCACATGAGTTCGCTGCGCATGGTGGCTCACCAAACATGACCCTTCATGAAAAAGGAATGTCAGTTATGCTGCCTAAGCGCCCCAGGGACCTCGAAAAAGTGCGAGGGACCCCCGGATTGTAGTCATGGCTGGGAGCCTGAAAAGCCACACAGCGGAGTCAAGTGGGGGGAATTTCAATGCAAATGACCGTATGTAAAGTGCGACCTGTACGTATGCGCGCACACATTACCATCCTGGTGGGGGGGGGGAACAAGAGGAAAAAAAAAAAGAAAGGAGAATGGTTTCAGGCGTATCATACGAAACAATGTAATATGTAAATAAAATAGACTGGAGCGACACACATATTCAAAGCCTTTGTGTGGAAGATCATACGACCTGTGATGGCGAGTAAGGAAGTCCATGGCGGTGTATGGAAGTTCGTCAACGGGAGTATTGGTAACGCTGATCCGGAGCAGAATGCTTGAAGCGTTTTGGAGAGTCCTTGCGAGGGCTTCTCTGTTCCAGGGCTCGGGGGCTGGAATTAGACTTGGAAGGCGTGTGAGGGTTTGCATCACCCCTCAGGGAGCGGAGAAAAGATTCTGCTTCCACAGGATCCTGGAAAGAAAGTTGTTCCCCTTTAGGTGATTTGAGGCGAAGAGTTGCAGGGAATGCCAGGGTAAATTTTATGTGTTGCTTGAAGAGCTCAGAGCATATTGGTTGAAAAGCTTTTCTTTTCTTGGTGACTTCAATCGAGTAGTCTGCAAAAATTAGGATTTTAACCCCGTCTATTTGGAGAGATGGGGACTGTCTGAATGTCTGTAGAATCAGAGATTTGTCGGTATAGTTGAGGTACTTGGCAATAATGGGACGGGTTGTTTTGCGTTCGGAGTTGAAGGACCCCATTCTGTGTGCGCGTTCCACAGTGAACAGGCCTGAGAGGCCCAAGGCCTCAGGGATGCGTTTTGAGCAGAATTCTGCCATAGCTGCCGAGGGTAGCGACTCGGGGACGCCTACAAATCGCAGGTTACTCCTTCTGGACCTATTTTCCAAATCTTCCAATTTTTGAATGATGTATTGGTTTGTTTTATCTTGCGACTGTTCTGTGGCCTGCGCCTGATAGAGTTCATCTTCGACCTCAGAGATGCGGTGTTCCATCTCATTGAGTCTGGTGGTGTGCTCAGTTATTTGGGCTTTAATTTGTATCATGCCTGCATTGACTGCCTTTTCCACCGAGGCAGATATCATGGGGGAGCGAAGAGCTGCTACAGCAGCAGCAATTCGGTGCGTGCTATCCCCAGCATCCCCAGGGGGAGGGGAGCTGTAGATGTCCCCTGGTGTGGCTGGCTGGGTAGGCAACATAGAGGGACCCCCAGAAGTATTGGCAGGGGGTGTAGTGACCTGCTGGGAGGGTTGGGTGCTCACCTCCATGTCGGCCGCCTGAGATTCCGCCGCGGCGTGGGAGTAGGCCGAAGCTGGGGCCTCAATTTGCGGCCTGCCCGGTGGCGCCGATGTGGCCGCGTACGACCGAAAGCCGTTTTTGTCGAGGAATAGGGATGAGCTCGGTGTTCCGGTCGAACATACGTTCGACTCGAACATCGGCTGTTCGATCGTTCGACGAAGATCGAACGATTTGGGCCGTTCGCACCTAATTCGAGTGACGCGAACGGCCCACAATGCACTACGCCATCGCAGTGTCATCCAGGCGCTGTGATTGGCCAAGCATGCACTGTGACCCCGCATGCTTGGCCAATCACAGCGCCGGCAGCGAGGAGAGCAATGATTGGCCACAGGCAGGATGCCTGTGGCCAATTATTGCTGAGGGTGTTTAGTACACGCCCCACACTATAAAAGGCCGCCAGCACGGCGGCCTAGTGTAGTGTGTTCCGGAGCAGGGAAAGAGAAGCATAGGCAGGGACAGTGACATTTTTTTTTCTTGCTTAACCTTGATTCCTTTAGTTTAGGGAAATAGAAGGATAGGTAGGGAGAGTGTCAGTGTGTTTTACTGTGCTAATCCTTGTTTGTAGGGACAGGGAAGGACAGTGAGGGAAATTCTCCTTGTGCTATACTGTGCTAAAGCATTGATCATCAACCATCTTTAAAAAAACATTTTTTCTAGGGACAGAAAACTATAGGTAGGGAGAGTGTCAGTGTGTTTTACTGTGCTAATCCTTGTTTGTAGGGACAGGGAAGGACAGTGAGGGAAATTCTCCTTGTGCTATACTGTGCTAAAGCATTGATCATCAACCATCTTTAAAAAAACATTTTTTATAGGGACAGAAAACTATAGGTAGGGAGAGTGTCAGTGTGTTTTACTGTGCTAATCCTTGTTTGTAGGGACAGGGAAGGACAGTGAGGGAAATTCTCCTTGTGCTATACTGTGCTAAAGCATTGATCATCAACCATCTTTAAAAAAACATTTTTTATAGGGACAGAAAACTATAGGTAGGGAGAGTGTCAGTGTGTTTTACTGTGCTAATCCTTGTTTGTAGGGACAGGGAAGGACAGTGAGGGAAATTCTCCTTGTGCTATACTGTGCTAAAGCATTGATCATCAACCATCTTTAAAAAAACATTTTTTATAGGGACAGAAAACTATAGGTAGGGAGAGTGTCAGTGTGTTTTACTGTGCTAATCCTTGTTTGTAGGGACAGGGAAGGACAGTGAGGGAAATTCTCCTTGTGCTATACTGTGCTAAAGCATTGATCATCAACCATCTTTAAAAAAACATTTTTTCTAGGGACAGAAAACTATATGTAGGGAGAGTGTCAGTGTGTTTTACTGTGCTAATCCTTGTTTGTAGGGACAGGGAAGGACAGCGAGGGAAATTCTCCTTGTGCTATACTGTGCTAAAGCATTGATCATCAACCATCTTTAAAAAAACATTTTTTATAGGGACAGAAAACTATAGGTAGGGAGAGTGTCAGTGTGTTTTACTGTGCTAATCCTTGTTTGTAGGGACAGGGAAGGACAGTGAGGGAAATTCTCCTTGTGCTATACTGTGCTAAAGCATTGATCATCAACCATCTTTAAAAAAACATTTTTTATAGGGACAGAAAACTATAGGTAGGGAGAGTGTCAGTGTGTTTTACTGTGCTAATCCCTGTTTGTAGGGACAGGGAAGGACAGCGAGGGAAATTCTCCTTGTGCTATACTGTGCTAAAGCATTGATCATCAACCATCTTTAAAAAAACATTTTTTATAGGGACAGAAAACTATAGGTAGGGAGAGTGTCAGTGTGTTTTACTGTGCTAATCCTTGTTTGTAGGGACAGGGAAGGACAGCGAGGGAAATTCTCCTTGTGCTATACTGTGCTAAAGCATTGATCATCAACCATCTTTAAAAAAACATTTTTTATAGGGACAGAAAACTATAGGTAGGGAGAGTGTCAGTGTGTTTTACTGTGCTAATCCTTGTTTGTAGGGACAGGGAAGGACAGTGAGGGAAATTCTCCTTGTGCTATACTGTGCTAAAGCATTGATCATCAACCATCTTTAAAAAAACATTTTTTATAGGGACAGAAAACTATAGGTAGGGAGAGTGTCAGTGTGTTTTACTGTGCTAATCCCTGTTTGTAGGGACAGGGAAGGACAGCGAGGGAAATTCTCCTTGTGCTATACTGTGCTAAAGCATTGATCATCAACCATCTTTAAAAAAAACATTTTTTATAGGGACAGAAAACTATAGGTAGGGAGAGTGTCAGTGTGTTTTACTGTGCTAATCCTTGTTTGTAGGGACAGGGAAGGACAGTGAGGGAAATTCTCCTTGTGCTATACTGTGCTAAAGCATTGATCATCAACCATCTTTAAAAAAACATTTTTTATAGGGACAGAAAACTATAGGTAGGGAGAGTGTCAGTGTGTTTTACTGTGCTAATCCTTGTTTGTAGGGACAGGGAAGGACAGCGAGGGAAATTCTCCTTGTGCTATACTGTGCTAAAGCATTGATCATCAACCATCTTTAAAAAAACATTTTTTATAGGGACAGAAAACTATAGGTAGGGAGAGTGTCAGTGTGTTTTACTGTGCTAATCCTTGTTTGTAGGGACAGGGAAGGACAGTGAGGGAAATTCTCCTTGTGCTATACTGTGCTAAAGCATTCCTCATCAACCATCTTTGAAATCCTTGTTTTTTGGACAGTCAGGGAAATTGTCATTGTGCTATTCTGTGCGAAAGCAATCATCCTCAACCATATTTAGAAATCCTTAAGTAAAGGGACAGAGAAGGACACCTGAAGGTAGCCCTTATTGCTTTTTTCCCATCTCCCTGCAGGCCATCCATTAGAATGTCTGGAAGGCAAACAAGGAGAGGCAGACAGTCAGGAGGCAATAAAAGAGGGCAAGCAGGCTCTGTGTCTGGGGGCAACAGTGCTGGTCGTGGACGCGGTGCATTGTCATCAGCACATGGCCATGGGACACGCTTGTCCTTCTTTTCGGCAGCTGGACATGTTGAGCCACATCATGCCGAAGACTTGGTAGAGTGGATGACCAAGCCCTCCTCCTCCTCCTCCTCATCCTCTCTCACCCAGGCTCAGGGTACTGGCAAAGCAGCTGCCAAAGCGTCCTCTTCCCTGGTATCAATGTCAGACTCATCATCAGTCACTCCTTCCCTAGACCCACCATGTCCTCCTCCTGAGGAGTCCCCCGAACTGTTTGAGCACAGTGTTGGGTACATGCTCCAGGAGGATGCCCAGCGTTTCGAAGGGTCTGATGATGAAACCCAGCTACAGGAAGGCAGTAGCGTGAGAGCAGACAGAGGGGATGCTCAAGAAGGACACCAATCTGGCAGTCATGTTCCAGCAGCTGCAGCATACTGCCAGATTGGCTCCAGTGATGAGGAGGGAGGGGATGATGAGGTCACTGACTCCACGTGGGTGCCTAATAGGAGAGAGGAGGAGGAGGAGGATGAGGAGGAGGCACATCTCCAACGAGGCAGGATGCCCTTTGGTGGCCAGCGTAAGGGCAGTACACCGACGGAATCACACTGCAGAGCTCCGCCTGTGCAGGGCGCTGCCTCTGCCCGTCATTCAAAAAGTTCTTTGGTGTGGGCCTTTTTTGAGGCTAGTGCATCAGATCGCACAGCTGCTGTTTGAAACATATGTCTCAAGCGTATATCGCGTGGCCAAAACATCAGCCGCTTGGGTACCACATGCTTGACCAGACATATGTTGACCTGCCATGCAGCTCGTTGGCAAGCCTACCTCAAAGACCCACACCAAAGAACAAAGCGGACCTCTCCTTGCACCGCATCAGCTGGGATCTCCAACCCCACTATAACTTCAGTCCTCTCTGAAACATGCACTGAGAGGAATGAAGGTGTAGAATTAGGTGTGTCACAGCCAAGTACTTGCGGCCACTCTGCTAGCAGTACACCGACGTCCGATTCTAGCAGGCAAATTTCCCTGCCCCAGCTGCTGGACCGTCGAAAGAAGTTCACTCCCAGCCATCCACATGCCCAGCGGTTGAATGCTAGCTTGGCTAAATTGCTAGCGCTTCAACTGCTGCCTTTTCAGTTGGTAGACTCGGCCCCCTTCCGTGAGTTTGTGCAATGTGCGGTTCCTCAGTGGCAGGTTCCCAAACGCCACTTTTTCTCACGGAAGGCTATTCCGGCTCTCTACCGGCATGTGGAAGGCAATGTCTTGGCCTCGCTGGACAGGGCGGTCAGCGGTAAGGTGCATATTACCGCTGACTCATGGTCCAGCAGGCATGGACAGGGACGTTACCTTTCTTTCACGGCCCATTGGGTCACTCTTTTGGCAGCTGGGAAGGATGCAGGACAAGGTGCAGTAGTGTTGGAGGTTGTTCCACCGCCACGCCTCCAAAATGCTACTACTGGTTGTGACACACCTCTCTCCTCCACCCCCTCCTCTTCTTCTTCCTCCATGGCCTCTTCCTGTGCTTTGTCCTCTGAACCAGCGGTGCTCCGTAGCCGTTCAAGGGGCTACGCAAGTACGCAGGCAAAAAGATGCCATGCCGTGCTTGCGCTGGTGTGTTTGGGGGACAGAAGCCACACTGGGGCAGAGGTCCTGTCTGCTCTGCAGGGCCAGGCCGAGAGGTGGTTGACGCCACGCCAGCTTAAACCAGGAATGGTGGTTTGCGACAATGGCACCAACCTCCTCTCCGCCCTCCGACAGGGACAACTGACCCATGTGCCCAGTGTGGCTCACGTCCTTAACCTGGTGGTGCAGCGGTTCTTGGGCAGGTACCCGGGCTTACAGGATGTCCTGAGGCAGGCCAGGAAAGTCTGTGTGCATTTCCGCAGATCTTATAATGCCAGTGCTCGCCTGGCTGAGCTGCAAAAGGAGTTGAACCTGCCCAAGAACCGCCTTATATGTGACATGCCCACCAGGTGGAACTCAACGTTGGCCATGCTGCAGCGGCTGCACACGCAGCAGAGGGCCATCAATGAGTACCTGTGCGACTACGGCACCAGGACAGGGTCAGGGGAGCTTGTTTTTTTTTCTCCACGCCAGTGGGGCATGATCAGGGATGCATGCACTGTCCTGGCACCATTTGAGGAGGCCACGAGGATGGTGAGCAGTGACAGTGCATGCATCAGTGACACTGTACCTCTTGTCCACCTGTTGGAGCACACGCTGCGTGGAATAATGGACAGGGCACTTGAGGCAGAACAGAGGCAGGAAGAGGAGGACTTCCTTGCCTCTCAAGGCCCCCTTTACCCAGACAGTGTTCCTTCTGTCCCACCCATCGCACAGGAAGAGGAGGAGGAGGAGGAGGAGGAGGATTGTGTCAGCATGGAGGTGGAGGCTGGCACTCAGCATCATCAGCAGCAGTCTTTTAGGGATGATTTACAGTCCCAAGAAACCAGTGGACTTGTACGTGGCTGGGAGGAGGTGGCTGCGGATCATGTCGTCCTTAGTGACCCAGAGGACTCCGGACCGAATGCCTCAGCTAACCTACGCTGCATGGCCTCCCTGATCCTGCAAAGTCTGCGGAAGGATCCTCGTATTCTTCGGATCAAGGAGAGGGACCATTACTGGCTGGCCACTCTCCTTGATCCACGGTACAAGGGTAAGGTTGCGGACCTTATGTTACCGTCGCAGAGGGAGCAGAGGATGAGACAACTCCGGGAGGCCTTGCAGAAAGGTCTGTGCAACGCGTTCCCAGAGACTGGGAGGTTACAAACTCCTGGTCCTGGACAACGAGTTGCTGAGGCTTCGGCCAGTCAAAGAAGGAGCGGTGGGGAAGGTGGCTGTCTGACCGATGCGTTCAGACAATTCTTTAGTCCGCAGCCCCAAAGTATGATCGGTTCCAGCAACCATCGCCAGCGTCTGATAAACATGGTGCAGGAATATCTAGGGGCAAGGTCAGACTTGGACACCTTCCCCACCGAAAATCCTCTGGCTTACTGGGTCTTGAGGATGGATCACTGGCCAGAGCTTGCACAGTATGCAATTGAGCTACTGGCCTGTCCTGCATCCAGCGTTCTTTCGGAACGCACATTCAGTGCTGCTGGAGGATTTGTCACGGATCACAGGGTGCGCCTGTCCACCGACTCGGTTGATCGACTGACTTTCATCAAGATGAACCAGTCTTGGATCACCACCAGATACCACACACCTGATGCTGATATAACAGACTAATTGATTTTAACATGTCACATCCCTTCAAGACTGATGCTGATGCTGAGTGCCTGTGCTGTTATGTTGACTGGCTATCCTCCTCCTCCGAGTCCTCAATGATACGATTGATGATGATAGCTTGGAAGATCATTTTTGTTTATGGGTGCCGCCACCAGTGGCTAAGGCCCAATTTTTCAGCCCCTGTTTAACAGGGGCGTGTAATTACAATTTTTGAAGCAATACTTTGCAACAGGGCTCATTGCTGTGCTCCAAGTACAGTATCTGTGAGGGGTTGCAGTGTTGTGCCACCAGTGCCTAAGGCCCAATTTTTCAGCCCCTGTTCAACAGGGGCATGTAATTACAATTCTTGATCTAATAATTCACAGTAGGGCCCATTGCTGCACCCACCAAGAGTAACTCTGAGGGCTTACAGTGTTGTGGCAACACCACCACCACCACCACCACCACAAAAGGCCCAATTTTTCAGCCCCTGTTCAACAGGGGCATGCAATTACAATTCTTGATCTAATAATTCACAGCAGGGCCCATTGCTGCACCCACCAAGAGTAACTGTCAGGGCTTACAGTGTTGTGGCACCAGCACCACCATCAAAGGCCCAATTTTTACTACCACTGTTCAACAATTATATGTAATTACAATTCCTGATATAATAGTTGACAGCAGGGCGTTCCAGCACCAACCAAGAGTAACTGTGAGTGCTTACAGTGTTGTGCCAACACCAACAACTAAGGGGCCTATTTCTGCAGAGTATATACGGCAGGTCCCTACTTTCAAACATCCAACTTACAAACGACTCCTACTTGCAAACGCAAGAAGACAACAGGAAGTGAGAGGAAATCTACCCCTAGGAAGGAAAATTCTCTCCTGTAAGAATTAATATGGGAGAAAGGTGTCTCCTCTGTACTGATGCTTTATCACCAATCCTTGTTTCAAGAAAAACACCACATTTCAAAAACAGTTGTCATTGGGACGGAAAGTGAGGTGAAATGTTCTGAACAGGGGCACAGACAGCAAAACAAATGTTACAGGGGTGATAACCCTTACCTATGTTTTCCAAAAAGTTTAAAAATAGATTTTTGGGCTGGAGCTACACTTAAACAATGTACCTGTTCAAAATTACAAACACATTCTACATAAGAACAAACCTACAGTCCCTGTCTTGTATGCACCGCCTGTATACGGCTGTTCAGAGTATATAGGGCCTTTTTTATTTTGTGTGCGGTGTTCCCCTTAATATCCATACAAGACCCAAAGGGGCTGGTAATGGGCTGGGGTAGGGGGGGGGGGGGGTCATGGGGTAGCTATGCCATTTTTCTTAAAGATTTTCATTCATATTACCGGGACCAGACATTACATTAAAGCCGCAAGCAGTTTTAAATGGCTTTTTTTTCCTTTAGAAGTGTCATTTTGTGCAGGGACAGTTCTAAACACGGGAAACACGTGGCACTTCACAGGCATACTTTAGACACCCCCCAGGTACGATATTTAAAGGAATATTTGACTTTTTTTTTTTCACTTTATGCATCATTAAAATGACTGCTCCCGAAAAACTACCGTTTTTAAAACTTCTTTTTGCATTGATACATGTCCCCTGGTGCAGAACCCGGGTTCCCAAACCCTTTTTAGGACAATAACATGCATAATAGTCGTTATAATTAGCACTTTAGAATTCGAACGTTCGCATCCATTGTATTTAATAGGGTTCTAATGTTCGTACGAACGTTCGGTCCGTTCGCGGGTTCTGGTGCGAACCGAACCCGGGGGTGTTCAGCTCATCACTATCGAGGAAGCGGTCCATCCGAGTGAGGGGGGGAGCCCGGGTGTGGAGGATGGCTGTGAGGGGCCGCTCAGGCTGGCTTTATAAGCCGGTTTCTGGGTCTGTTGCGGGAGCCGCGAGGAGGCGCAGTTACCTCATGCGGCGCCGGAACCGGAAGTGATATCTCCATCCTAATACACCTCTGGCTGACCCTCTCCTCTTCCCCCCTTTTTTTTTTTCTCTCTCTCTTCTTCTCTTCTCCTTCTCTCTTTTCTTCTTTTTTTTTTCTTTCTTTTTTCTCCTTTCCCTTTCTCCTCTTTTTCATATTTACTGCTTATCAGATATTTTTGTAGATACAGGATGTCCTAATAATACATATACTTCCAGGTTGCTGATACTCGAGAGAAGGTGCACAAGAGAACCCCCCCCTTTTTTTGTTGTTATTACCCCTCCCCATTCCCTTTACACTCCCCATTCCCTTCCCACTCCCCATTTTCTTCCTTTGCTTCCTATACTATACCTTTTCCCTGTGCTATATCCCTTCCTAATATTGCAGGCCTAAATGACTCATTGGGACTCTACGTAGTTAGTCCCTAACAAATCTGAAGCATACTTCATGATCTGATCATTAACAGCTCTTGACCTTCTATGTTATTCCATTCTGTCAATCTCACCAATATTTCCACCAAAGGTATTCTATATGGACATTTATCAATTTATTGTGTTGAGGTGTTGTATTTTAGTTTATCCTGATGGAAGGACATTCGGCTGCTTATGTTTACTTTCTCATCTGCAAACATTGTTGATTATTGAATGTATTCTTTGAGACATCGTATTGTCATTTGAATAATATAAATATTGAAAGTTAAAAAAAAATTTTTGGGTGGACCTCTTCTTTAAGTACTAAAAATATAAGGGGTTAATGGAACCTGATATATAATATAATTTCTAGTTAGTTGCCATGTAGTCATGTGTCTCATGAGGAAGCCCATCAATTAGAAATGAAAGGTGTGAGAGTGAGAGCCCCTGTCTTAGTGAAAATGTATTTAAAATGGACACAGGAATCTCAAAGAAGCAATTTGAGAAGTTCCAGCAAAAGATTGGTGAGCAGAGAAAACTATGCTTTAAGTTTTCTCTGGATTTTGTAAGTCTGGATTGGGGCTGGAAACTGGAAGACTTCAAAGAGCATTGGGAGGGATGGAGTCTTCAGTCATGTGTCCGGGTTTTCCAGAAGTTCTGCAGGTTGTGTGTGTGTCAAGGTGCACACACCCATTATAAGGCAGAGCTGAACATAGCTCAGGGTGTGTGGGAAAGGAGTTGGTGTTGGAGTTGGTGTTGGAGCAGTTGTTGCAGACAAGAGGGTGGTGCACTACTATTTAAGAACTCATGCAACATCCTTGAGACGGTTCTCCATGTGGGAGAGGTTCCAGGTCAGTGGACTGAGAGAGTTGGGCCAGCTGGGAGACTATATCTGAAACAACTGGAAGAGAGAGTCTTGGGGACTAGAGGGGACTGTAAGTCTTGGAGGAGTGTGGAAGCCTGGAGTGTCAGGAGAGCCCTTCCTAGAGGCCAGGAGTGGGCCTGTGCAGCAAGGAACTGTGCCCAAGGCTGAGTGAGCCTTAAGAGCCAGGTGGATTGGCATTTTCATTTGCTGTTATTTTTGGGAGAAGAACCCCTATGTGGGAAACCAAATGCACATATGAACTTTCCTTTTTGTTTCTTTCAATAAAAGTGGGCTACCACGCCCTTAAACCTTAGTTCCTGTTGGCTGTGAACTCAATTAAAATGCATTTATCACTGAGCTAGACATCCCCCAATGTTACAAAGGGTTAATGATCCTGATGCCAGCAATATGCTTATAAAAGGGCTCTCATGACAGCACAGGGTGGACCTGAGGAATGAGGCCACGCTCTTTGAAACGCATTGTCCTGGCAACCAGGAGCTTTCCTTGTCAGCTGGAGGTGCCCGAAATTACATGATCTAGGAGGCAGACTCAGTCTTACTGTGACTAGGAGGATCTCCATCACAGACTAGAGGCTTGTGTGAAGCTTGTCGGCAGCTGCACGCTAGGACTCTACACCACCCTATAGCCTCAGCTGATCCAGTTTGGAGCTCTGGCCACGGACTATCATTCACAGCTTGATACGACTGCCCAGCACTACCTATTTTTGTGAGTGCATTGTGTTTATCTCTTTTTTTATTGTTGTAAATAAACTGAGTTGCACTAGGAGCTAGTGTGCTTTGTCTCTTTTTATGTTTTCACAGCTGTCAGTATCCCACAGGTCATGGAGCTGCGTGGCATGCACACTATATCTCATTAACCCCCTCATTGATGGACACTTCAGTTTGCTTTTTTATCTAAGGGAGTATATGTGCTCTCACCCAAGGAACTATACATGCCTTTTTCTGTTTAAGGATCTACATATGACAGATATATATGTACTATTCTATCCTTTTGTGGAACATTCTTTGGAGACTAATTGAGATTTTATTTTTGATCTTTTTTAAATTAAGGCTTGCACCTTGTATAGTATAGGATTTCATGTCATTTGTGCCCAGTCTTGCCACAAAGAGTTAATCCAGCTCTGAGCAATCCTCTTATCGTTTTTCAGTGAGATAAAAGTAGACAGACAGAGAAATAGGAGTCCATTTCTCCCCCTTGCTGTGAGTGACAGGTGATTTACATATTTCATGCATGAGCCTAAAAGAGACATTATGTGTACTTCAGATCCCCTCCTCCTTTTTTCTCCAGCTCTCCCAGGATTGGCTGCTCCACACCTCAGCATGATTGGGCAAGCTGAAGTCATGTGGTGACATTTCTGGGGTTTGACTCGATATTAGTGATCATAGCTGAAGTTCAGTGTAATAAATACACAGGAGAAAATGCATGTTGACAAGGGGAGTGTAGAGGTGAGCGGGAAGTCTACTGACATTATGACTCTACCCACTGAGCTCCGGACAACAGACCCACCCACAGAATCTGCAGTTTTTCAGGTCTCATAACAGACAGAGGGGAGACATTTTACAGGTAAGAAAACATAAAGGAGGCATGTAAAGTGGGGAGAAGAAGTATTTGATACACTGCTGATTTTGCAGGTTTTCCTACTTACAAAGCATGTAGAGGTCTGTAATTTTTATCATATGTACTCTTCAACTGTGAGAGACAGAATCTAAAACAAAAATCCAGAAAATCACATTGTATGATTTTTAAATAATTAATTTGCATTTTATTACATGACATAAGTATTTGATCACCTACAAACCAGTAAGAATTCTGGCTCTCACAGACCTGTTATTTTTTCTTTAAGAAGCCCTCCTATTCTCCACTCATTACCTGTATTAACTGCACCTGTTTGAACTCATTACCTGTATAAAAGACACCTTTTAACACACTTAATCAAACAGACTCCAACCTCTCCACAATGGCCAAGACCAGAGAGCTGTGTAAGGACATCAGGGATAAAATTGTAGACCTGCACAAGGCTGGGATGGACTACAGGACAATAGGCAAGCAGCTTGGTGAGAAGACAACAACTGTTGGTGCAATTATTAGAAAATGGAAGAAGTTCAAGATGACAGTCTATCTAACTTGGTCTGGGGCTCCATGCAAGATCTCAGCTCATGGGGCATCAATGATCATGAGGAGGGTGAGGGATCAGCCTAGAACTACATGGCAGGACCTGGTCAATGACCTGAAGAGAGCTGGGACCACAGTCTCAAATAAAACCATTAGTAACACACTACGTCGTCATGAATAAAAATCCTGCAGCACACGCAAGGTCCCCCTGCTCAAGCCAGCACATGTCCAAGCCTGTCTGAAGTTTTCCAATGACCATCTGAATGATTCAGAGGAGGAATGGGAGAAGGTCCTGTGGTCTGATGAGACGAAAATAGAGTTTTTTGGTCTAAACTCCACTTGGTGTGTTTGGAGGAAGAAGATGGATGAGTACAACCCCAAGAACACCATCCCAACTATGAAGCATGGAGGTGGAAACATCACTTTTGTGGATGCCTTTCTGCAAAGGGGACAGGTTGACTGCATCGTATTGAGGGGAGGATGGATGGGGCCATGTATCACAAGATCTTGGCCAACAACCTCCTTCCCTCAGTAAGAGCATTGAAGATGGGTCGTGGCTGGGTCTTCCAGCATGACAACGACCCGAAACACACATCCAGGGCAACTAAGGAGTGGCTCCGTAAGAAGCATCTCAAGGTCCTGGAGTGGCCTAGCCAGTCTCCAGACCTGAACCCAATAGAAAATCTTTGGAGGGAGCTAAAAGTCCATATTGCCCAATGACAGCCCCGAAACCTGAAGGATCTGGAGAAGTTCTGGATGGAGGAGTGGGCCAAAATCCCTGCTGCAGTGTGTGCAAACTTGGTCAAGAACTACAGGAAATGTACAATCTCTGTAATTGCAAACAAAGGTTTATGTATCAAATATTAAGTTCTGCTTTTCTGATGTATCAAATACTTATGTCATGCAATAAAATGCAAATGAATTCCTTAAAAATCATACAATGTGATTTTCTGGATTTTTGTTTTAAATTCAGTCTCTCACAGTTGAAGAGTACCTATGATAAAAATTACAGACTTCTACATGCTTTGTAAGTAGGTAAACCTGCAAAATCGGCGGTGTACCAAATACTTGTTCTCCCCACTGTATATCCTTATAGATAACCACTATGACAGTAGTTTAGAAAGGATGAGATAGGGTTTACAGCCACTTTAAGGAGTCCTGGAAGTTACTATAGACAGCTCTGCTGGAAATAGCATGGCCGCCATATTGTCGTAGTCCCGGAAATGGCCCAGCGTCCATGTTGTAGGTTTACCGAGGATCTATTTTGGATGAGGACACTGCAAAACTTCCTGCAGACAAATTAGCAAACCTAGGATATACCTGTAACACCCCACGGCCATATACACTGAATCCAAAACAAAAACAAAGAACGAATTGAGCTAACTCCACACAACTGTGAAGATAACAATATACAAATGCCAAAAATAATCTTAAACATATGTATAATATATAAAAAAACGTGAAGAGACCAGCTCCCCACAGCATAAATATGTAACTCTCATAAACATATACAAAAAATTACAGTATATAAAAAATCATAAGGATTGAGTGTCTTAAAAACAAAATTATTAAAATAAACAATCTTATCAAACCCATGTGACACCATAGGTCTTGTAAGGTACTCTTTCTGAATCACAACTAATATAATTATATACAAGAAGGAAAGGGAACTAAAGACAAGTATGGTCAAATTAGCTGGGAAAATTCAAAGATTATTTAGTATCTATAAAACTATTTATGTCCCTGTCTACGTTTAACCCATGAGGTTCGTAGGATGTGAGCTTAAAAATCCATTGCATCTCTAATTTGGATACTTCTCTTGTTTTATTACATCCTCACCAATGTGAATTCAGTTTGTCTATAACCACAAAGGTGATTCTTTGGATTCCTGTTATGAAATTGTCTAAAATGCGCAGAGAGACTGTGGTTGTTGAACCCACGTTTAATGTTGTAGACGTGCTCCCTCAGGCGATCTCTAAGACGTCTGGTGGTCCACCCAACATATTGTTGTCCACATGTACATTGGAGTAAATAATCAACATGTGTAAAGTTACATTATATAAAGGTCTCCAGATTATAGTTCTTTACTGTACTTGTGGACACAAACTCTCTGATCTTTTTATTTCTATTGCCCTTCACTCCACAAATTACACATCTAATGCAAGTATAAAAGCCAATGAGATTAGAGAAAAATTTAGGTTGTGTGGGAAGGTCAATGAAGTTGGGAGCAATTTATCCCTTAAATTGGCAAGTTTTTTGAAGACCACTCAGGGGAATCTCAGGGAGAACAGTATTTAAAATCTTATCTTGTTTTAAAATACCCCAGTGCTGTTTAATTAAATGCTTTATTTGCCAGTCTTGGGTCGAGAAACTAGTAATGAAAGGAAAGGCCACAGTGGTCTCACTTTCCGTCCATAAAGAGGACCTGTCTCTTTCACCAATTTCCCAAAAAATGATTATCTAAATCTCTTTCTGCATATCCCTTTTGAATGAATCTGGCTTTCAGAATGTGACACTGAGAAAGAAAATCTAAAAAGCTACAATTTCTTCTCATACAAATACAAATTGTCCTTTAGGGATGTTTTGTAGCCAAACATGGTTATGACAGCTATTGAGAGGAATATAGCTGTTACTGTCTGTGCTCTTGAAATATGACTCAGTAACTATTTTATTTTCACTATCAGTGTCAGGTCCAGAAAGTTAATTTCCTTCTGACTGAAATTTTGAGTTAGTTCTATATTGTGGTCATTAATATTCAGAAAGGTAATAAACTCTTGCAAGGAAGGGACATCGCCATTCTAGACAAAAATAATGTCATCAATATACCTTTTATAACAAGGTAGGGATGGCCATATTTTATTCATAACTTACATTTTGTTCCCATTTAGCCATAAATAAATTGGCGACGCTGGGTGCAAATTTTGCGCCCATTGCTAAGTCACTAATTTGTAAATTGAATTGTTGGTTGAACCAAAAATAGTTGTGGCACATAGCAAAATAAATGAGATCTAAAATAAATTGTTTCTGTAGTTGTGGAATGTAATTCATTTTTTTTTTTTTTTTTTTTAAATCCACGGCTTGGAGGCCATCGGAATTTGAAATAATGTATAATGTCATGACGACTGCAGTCGCTAAGGAAGCCCCATCTTGTATCTTTAGATGTTGGAGATCAGAAATTACTTCTTTTATATTTTTAATATAGGAATTAGTTTCAACCACCAAGGCCTGTGAACAGTAGTCCACAAATTATCCTATCCTTTTTGTTAAACTTTTGTGTACCTAAGTATTCTTTCTCCTTTTTATTGAGTATTCCTTCCTCAAAACCTTGGTGTACTATTTCTGTCAGTATTTTTTTAAAACGTATAGTAGGAATATTGCCTAACTGAATATACATGTGAGTATCAACCTGGTTATTAACCACTTCAATACCATGCACTTATGCACCTTCCCGCCCAGACCAATTTTCAGCTTTCAGTACTCTCACACTTTGAATGACAATTACTTAGTCATGCTACACTGTATCCAAACAAAATTTTTATCATTTTCTTCTCACAAATAGAGCTTTCTTTTGGTGGTATTTAATCGCCACTGGGTTTTTTATTTTTTGCGATATAAGCAAAAAAACAGCAATTTAAAAAAAAAAAACACTTTTTTTTAGTTTCTATTGTAAAATTTTGCAAATAAGTAATTTGTCTTCATAAATTTGTGCCAAAATGTATACTGCTACATATCTTTGGTAAAATGAACCCAAATTAGTGTATATTATTTGGTCTTTGTGAAAGTTATAGAGTCTACAAACTATGGTGGCAATCACTGAAAATTTATCACATCTGATCACGCCTGATGTACTGAAGGGATATCTCATTTCTTGAGACACTAACAAGCGAGGAAAGTACAAATACCCCAAAATTACCCCTTTTTGGAAAGTAGACAGTCCAAGGTATTTACTAAGAGGCGTGGTGAGTTTTTTGAAGTTGTATTTTTTTCCCACAATTCTTGGGAAAATTTAATTTTTTTTTTTTTTTTTTTTACACAAACTGGTCATATTAACAGTTTTTTTCTCTCACACAGCATATGCATAATTGCAACTACACCCCAAAATACATTCTGCTACTCCTCCTGAGTGTAGCGATACCACATGTGTGAGACTTTTACACAGCCTGGCCACATACAGAGGCCCAACATTGAAGTAGCACTTTCAGGCGTTCTACAAGCATAAATCACACATATCCTTTCTCAACCACCTATTACACTTTTAAAGGCCCTGGAGCACCAGGACAATGGAATTTTCCACAAAATGACCCCATTTTGGAAAGCACACATCCCAACGTATAATCTATGAAGCATTATGAGTCTTTTGAACGGTTCATTTTTTTCCAGAAGGTTTTGGAAAATGTGGAGAAAAAATGAAAATGCATTTTTTTTACACAAAGTTGTCCATTTATAAGATATTTCTAATGCATAGCATATACATAGCAAAAATGACACCCCAAAATGCATTCTGCTACTCCTCCTGAGTATAGTGATACCACATGTGTGAGGCTTTTACACAGCCTGGCCATATACAGAGGCCCAACATTGAAGTAGCACTTTCAGGCGTTCTACAAGCATAAATCGCACATATCCTTTCTCAACCACCTATTACATTTTTGAAGGCCCTGGAGCACCAGGACAATGGAATTTTCCACAAAATGACCCCATTTTGGAAAGCACACACCCCAACGTATAATCTATGAAGCATTATGAGTCTTTTGAACGGTTCATTTTTTTCCAGAAGGTTTTGGAAAATGTGGAGAAAAAATGAAAATGCATTTTTTTTACACAAAGTTGTCCATTTATAAGATATTTCTAACGCATAGCATATACATAGCAAACATGACACCCCAAAATGCATTCGGCTACTCCTCCTGAGTATAGCGATACCACATATGTGAGACTTTTACACAGCCTGGCCATATACAGAGGCCCAACATTGAAGTAGCACTTTCAGGCGTTCTACAAGCATAAATCGCACATATCCTTTCTCAACCACCTATTACAATTTTGAAGGCCCTGGAGCACCAGGGCAATAGAATTTTCCACAAAATGACCCCATTTTGGAAAGCACACACCCCAACGTATAATCTATGAAGCATTATGAGTCTTTTGAACGGTTCATTTTTTTCCAGAAGGTTTTGGAAAATGTGGAGAAAAAATGAAAATGCATTTTTTTTACACAAAGTTGTAAATTTATAAGATATTTCTAATGCATAGCATATACATAGCAAAAATAACACCCCAAAATGCATTCTGCTACTCCTCCTGAGTATAGCGATACCACATGTGTGAGACTTTTACACAGCCTGGCCATATACAGAGGCCCAACATTGAAGTAGCACTTTCAGGCGTTCTACAAGCATAAATCGCACATATCCTTTCTCAACCACCTATTACAATTTTGAAGGCCCTGGAGCACCAGGACAATAGAATTTTCCACAAAATGACCCCATTTTTGAAAGCACACACCCCAACGTATAATCTATGAGGCATTATGAGTCTTTTGAACGGTTCATTTTTTTCCAGAAGGTTTTGGAAAATGTGGAGAAAAAATTTAAATGCATTTTTTTTTACACAAAGTTGTCAATTTATAAGATATTTCTAACACATAATATGTACATAGCAAAAATTACACCCCAAAATGCATTCTGCTACTCCTCCTGAGTATGGCGATACCACATGTTTGAGACTTTTACACAGCCTGGCCACATACAGAGGCCCAACATCCAAGTAGCACCTCCAGGCATTCTAGCAGCATTAATTGCACATATCATTTTCTGACTACCGATCACATTTTTGAAGGCCCTTCATATATCTAACACATAGCAGGTACATACCAAATAACAAAAGATTACCTGTGGTTTTAGAAGTGCAGTGGTCCACAGAGGAGAGCATCGGTCCAGGCAGCAGGCAGGGATGAGGTCAGCGACAGCAAAAGCAATCATCCAGGCAGCAGGCAGGAATACTGTCCATAGTTCGCACAGGCAGAGATACTGTCAGCACAGCCAGAGCACAGCCAAAGCACAGGTCCAGGTAGCAGGCAGAGGTGTCCCCGCAGAAATGCTGTCCAAAGTCAGTAGAGGCAGCAGGCAGATATATGGTCAACACAGCCAAAGTATTGGTCCAAGCAGCAGGAAGAAACATGGTCCATAATGTCATGGGTCATTACAGGCAGTAATATGGTCAGCACAGCCAAATTATTGGTCCAGGCAGCAGGAAGGACCATCAAGCTTAGGGCCAGGGGGACAGGGGTAGAGGCTTCTCCCACCCAAATCGCTTTGAAGCCTCCAGACCCTGTTCTTGGAGCACAGAAAACGAAAAACTGGTTTTCTCTACTCAGAACGCTATTCTGAAGCCCCTCACATATGTGAGACCCCTGTGTACTAAAAGTAGATGGCCAAAAGATCAGTCCAAGTGGCAGGCAAAAACATGGTCGATTAACAGGCCAAGGTCGGTACACGTGGAAGTCAGAAACGTGGTTTAAATCGGCAGGCAGAGGCATCGTCGGTAAACAGGCCAGGGTCAGTTAATTAACATGGAAGGTAGTTAGTAACATGGTAGCAGGCAAATAGGGAAGTGGCAGTCTGTTAATAATAAGGGGAACTAATGGATGTATGATAATTTTTGAAGCAATTTCCGATGCACAGGCCAGGTTGGGAGGGACAATCGGGACAATAATAGCTGGTGTCTCTTCTTACTCCTCCTCTGCTGCATACACGGCATTTCTTTTGGCGTCTTCTTCCAGATTCTGTGGGGGGGGATGCTAAAGGGATAGTGTCGCTCGTGAAGCCGACTCACACTATCAGAGCGAATGCTTCCTGGGGCGGGATCTTGTTGGTAAATGAGGGCATCGATGATATCTTCGATATATTGGAGGTAGTGGAGTCGGTGATTTTGAGTTGCTTTTTGGTAGCAGACAAACGAATTAAAAAGGGCCATGTGAAACAGGTGAAACGCAACTTTTTTGTGCCAATAATGGGACTTTCTGGTTGATAAGTAGGGCTGTAGCATCTGGTCGTTTAAATCCACCCCCCCATGTACAAATTGTAGTCGTGGACACATTCAGGCTTTACAATGGAGCCGCGTCTTCTTGGGATCTCCACCATGGTGTCATTGTGGATCGTAGAGAGGATGTGGACATCTTTCTTGTCCCTCCACTTCATGGCCAACACCTCCTCGTTCCTCATGGATGCCGATTCTCCAGGTCGCAATTTTTTTGTCAATAAATTTTGTGGGAATCCCTTCCAGTTTTTTTTTTATGGTACCGCAGGCCGGGGTTTGTTTACTGTAAAGGTGGCGAAAAAGGGGCAGGCTGGTATAATAATTATCAACATATAAATGGTAACCTTTTCCGAACAGGGGGTATGCCAACTCCCAGACAATTTTCCCACTGGTTCCAATATATGTGGGGCAATCACGGGCCTGGAGCTGGGAGTCTTTGCCTTCGTAGATCCTGAATTTGCAGACGTATCCAGTGGCTCGATCACATAATTTATTTAATTTTAACCCATACCTGGCTCTCTTACTTGGTATGTACTGCTTGAACTGCAGTCGGCCGGTGAAATGTACGAGGGACTCGTCCACACAAATTTTTTGGTCTGGGATGAAAACTTCTTCAAATCGCTGGGAAAAGGCATTGATTAGGGGGCGTATCTTGTACAATTTGTCGTAGTTGGGATGATCTCGGGGAGGGCACTGTGAATTGTCATTGAAGTGGAGAAAGCGCATAATCATGTCGTATCTTTTCCTGGACATGACAGCGGAATATATGGGCATGTGTTGGATGGGGCGTTTGGACCAATATGAATGGACTTCGTTCTTTTTTGTAAGCCCCATATTGAACATAAGGCCCAAAAATAATTTAAATTCCTCCAATGTTAGACGCCGCCACTGGAACATGCGGGCGTAGGAAGAATCGGGGTTGGCAGCAATAAATTGGGATGCATACAGTTTCGTTTGATCCACTATATTCTGCAGCAAATCTTGTGGGAAAAATAAACAAAAACAATCAAATTTAGAAAAATTTGTAGTGTCGGGCTGCACACCTGGCTGTGCGGTGAAAGGGGGGATGATAGCGGATCCTGAGTTGGCAGGCAACCATAAGGGGTTTGCCAGGGCATCGGGAAGGTAGGATTGGGGCTGGATTCTTCGGGTTGGGCGTGCATTTCCATTGCTTGTACTGGGCTCCTCTTCCTGGGGTATGGCGCTGCTGGTGGTGGGCAGTTCTCCTGATCTTGGTGCTGATCTTGGTGCTGATCTTGGTGCCGATCGCATTCTTTTGGGAGGGACGGTTTCCTCCGGGGACTCGGACTCTGAGCCACTATCCTCCACTGGCTCGTATTCCGAACCAGAATCGGATAATGGGAGCTCCCCGCTGCTCTCATCATCCGACATGGCAAGAATGGCATATGCCTCCTAGGGGGGTGTAAACCCTTTGGGACATTATGGCAGTGCTTATTGGTGGGCCTGTGTAATGGTACTGCTGGTGGTAGTGGTGGCGGTCTGTGTGGTAGTACCGATGGAGGTATTAGTGGTGGGCCTGTGTGGTGGTACCGATGGCGGTATGGGTGGTGGTGGTACCAATGGTGGTACAGGTGGTGGTGGTACCGATGGCGGTACGGGTGGTGGTGGTGGCGGCGGTACCGATGGCGGTACAGGTGGCGGTACGGGTGGTGGTGGTAGCGATGGCGGTATGGGTGGTGGTGGTACCGATGGCGGTACAGGCGGTGGTGGTACCGATGGCGGTACAGGTGGTGGTGGTACGGGTGGTGATGGTACCGATGGCGGTACAGGTGGTGGTACAGGTGGTGGTGGCACTACCGACGGTGGTACGGGTGGTGGTACTGGTGGTGGTACCGATGGCGGCACTAGTGGTGATACTGGTAGCGGGCCTGTGTGGCAGTATAGATGCTGGGCCTGGTGGCGGTACTGGTGGTGGTACTGGTACCGATGGCGGTACTGGTAGCCTGTGTGGCGGTGCCAATGGCGGTACCGATGGAGGTGGGCCTGTGACAGATGATTGACAGATGGGCTGATTGATTGACAGATGGGCTGATTGATTGATTGACAGATGGGTTGATTGATTGACAGATGGGGTGATTGATTGACAGGTCGGGTGATTGATTGACAGATGGGCTGATTGATTGACAGATGGGCTGATTGACAGATGGGCTGATTGACAGATGGGCTGATTGACAGATGGGCTGATTGATGTGCTGGGCTGTGTGACAGGTCCTCTTTATGGGGGGGGGCGTGTTGTGCACTGTAAACTTATGTAGACATACTACACTGAGCTAACTTACTGATCTCTTCTCTCTCCTCACAGATCGGTGTGTGAGGAGAGAGCAGGGATCAGGTAGTAACTCCTGTGGAGTTTGTTTACATTTGTGACCGGCTGTGATTGGACACAGCCGGTCACGTGGTAAACAGCCAATTCATTGGCTGTTTACTCTGATCGGGGACGCGCTGTCCCCGATCACCGCGCTGCGCGCCCCCGCGGGCGCGCGCAAGGCAATTTCCTGCAGGACGTCATATGACGTCCAGTATCGATATTGCAACCACTTCCCGGACGTCAATTCGCTATTGACTGGGCGGGAAGTGGTTAAACATTTTCTCCATATAATCTTAACGATTCCCCCTCCCTTATCAGCGGGGTAGATAATTTTCTTGCTTTAAGACTCTTAATCTCCGTTGAAAGAGAAAAATCTGATGACCTACTATTTATCAGTAATTTTTCAATGTCTTTTAAAACCATTTCTCTAAAATTTGTTATGTGTGTCATGTCAAAGAGCTCAGGATAATGTCCCTTAAAGCACTGATAATGACACTGACTTTGGTTCCCTTAAGCACTGATAATGTCACTGGCTTTTTGTCACTCACAGGCAACATGGTCTCTCTTTTAAAGATAATAGATTTAATTGGGGTACGGCGCTGCTCACTAAACCTAATAAAAGGATCAGTGTTCCTATGTGATTAATAAACAAAAATTATATGAACAAAAAATTAAACAACAAATAGTGAACAAATGTGATCAACCCACCTTTCAACAGTGGTATTAACACTAGGTGCATGAAACCAACATCAAATGCACCCCACAGTGGACATGGGGGCAACTGAGAATGATTGTGGGTGTCAGACTATCTCTGGGCTACTTACAGAGAGTGTCACCAGCTAACACAGCCAGTAACACTTAAGTGTATACAGAGAGATACCTCATCTAGAGCACAACTTAATCCGACACACCTATGCACAGTGATAGATCCAAATGTGATAAGTGCAGATTGGCTCCAAGTTAGGACACCAGTCTACAGCTGCAAATACCTAACTCTGCCAAAAATTACAAATAAAAAATATATATATGCAAATGGCAAAACAAAGCACACACAGTCCTCTTCATAAGGCTGGAAAGGTAACGTTCTGCTCTTCACTTAGATGTGCAGTGCATCCCCCACATGTGTCCCCACTCACCAGATCCTTTCACCCCCACAGGGGTAGACAGCATAGAGGGATATCCGGGTCACACGTCCAAAGAGGAGATGTCAGCTGGGCAAGTTCTTCGTATAGGTTGTGGAGTTCCATGGAAGGAAGGATTCCCAATTACCTCATTGGTGCAAACAAAAAAGAGGCTTCCATAGTGCAGATAAAAAAAACTTCTGGCTTTACTAAAATGTACTACAGCTCGTCTACATTAGACAAGCTGCACGGCAAAGGGCCAAAGAAACAAACAACAAAAAAACAACACAACAGTCCTTTAGCTCGTATGCGAGCAGCGGTCAGTATCGGCTGGTATACGCTACATGCGTTCCAAATGCGTTCCAGCTGTACTTCCGGGTTAGCGTGGTGTGCGTATGACGTAGATCTGCCTTACGCGTTTCGTCATTGGACTTCGTCTAGAGGCGGTACCACGCTACGCTACCTCCATGCTTAAGAAGGGAGAGCGTCACTGTAAGCCCACCCACTCCCTCGAGGCTACCAAATCAGGCCGCAATGCCACAAATCATCACCGGCCAATAGGCTGGTCATGCTGGAATGAGGGAAGGCATCTCTATAGGAATGTTTTTTATTCCCCCGGGTCATACTAACTAACGTGACGCTCTTACAAATTTAACAGTATAGCATTGTAGAGGGACTGTGAAGTATAACATAACCTAAATTATACATTGTTATCCACAATTTAACACATATACAACACCCTGCAGAGCACTCCATATAATTTATCTGTGCATATCACTAGGACGAGTGTTGTACGCCCTCTATGATGGAAATGTGTAACTACACTAACTGCACTATGCAAACCCAGCTAGTACCTTGTAAATGTGTAAAAATAACCACATCTGATTGTAATTTACATACAGCCTCTGTAGTCAAGTGGCTGTACTGTATATACTGCAAATGTGTAGATATACCACTGTAGGGAGGCTGTAAGTTATAACATATAGTAAATTATGCATTCTACCTGCAGTTGACACACATACAACACCCTACAGATCACTCCATCTGTTCTGTTTATGCATCTACTAAGGCAGAGGTTGTGCGCCCTCTGTGGTGGTATTATGCAACTTCACTGACTGTACGATGCAAACCCAGCTAGTGCCTTGTAGAGCATGTAGACATATCCACATATTAACGGCCTCTATAGTGAAGTGGCTGTGCTGTATGTGCTCAGAATCCCAGCTCATATGTAATTAGGTCATCTGGATAGTATAAATTCATAAGCAAAAGATAAAAAATAAAATTTATAAAAAATGTTTTTTAAAAAACATATCTATATATATATATATATATATATATATATATATATATATATATATATATATGTACGCATATATAGTACAGGCATTATACCACATATGCGTACATATCCAGGCTAAAAGTGTGTTAGCTAAGGGGATAGGCTAGGAGTAATTACGGGTACTACACTAAGTACATTATTAAGCTCCAACGCATGCCAAATTGCATCCATACATCCAGCCCATACAATGGGGTGCCAATAACCAGCAACCCAGTGTAAAAAAGAATGGTATGGTAATTATTATGAGAGGAAAAATGCATCCGTAGTTTCTTAATATTGGGGCCAGTATATTCATGGGTTAGCTATGAAGCAATTTAGATCTATATCTATGTTCAACCCTTTTGGCACCAACGACCCAAGTCGGTAGATCCAACTGGTTTCATTCTGGGAGATACGGGTGGTTTTATTACCCCCCCTCCAATGATCCTTGATCAGATCAATCCCATAAAATATGAGTCCAGTTGGGTCTCTCCTATGGAATAGGTCAAAATGTCGTGAAAGGTTATGTTTAGGGAACCCCTTCTTTATGTTATTTATATGCTCCCTAATGCGTACGCACAGTGGGCGTGTAGTCCGACCCACATATTGTAGGTGGCATGGACATTCGATGACGTATGTGACGTGCGTGCTGTTGCATGTTATCAATTCACAAATTTTGTATTCCTTTTGGTCTGTCCTAGATTTAAATGTTTCTTTCTTACGTGGCTGCTTCTTACTAACCCTGCATGCCAAACATCTTTGGCATTTATAGAACCCCTTCATTTCAGGGAAGATGTTAACTACTTTGGGAGCATTAATTACATTATGTACTATATGATTCCGTAAATTTGGGGCTTTTCTGTACACAAATGCTGGTTTATTGGGTAAGACCGTAGATAATATTCTGTCTTCTTTCAAGATAGGCCAATATTTCTTAATGATGCCCTCTAAGGCCCTATATTAGTTATTGTACCCCGTAATGAATGCCAATTCCATTTTGTTCTTCTTGATAGCGATTTTTTTCAACAGACTAGATCTATCTAGATTGGAGATCTCTTCCTTCATTTTAATCAGGGATGTCATCCCATAACCTTTTTCTTGAAATCTGTTAATGATAACATCCGCTTGCTGATTGAAATCCACCAATGAACTACAGTTTCTTCGCAGACGAAGCAGTTGTCCTTTAGGGACATTTCCCTTCCATCTAGGGTGATGGCAGCTAGAAGACGGGATGTATCCGTTACGATCCGTAACTTTAAAGTAGGTTTTTGTATGGAGCAGATCCCTTTGCTTAAAAATCTCCAGATCCAGATAGTCAATTTTTTGTTGGTCACATTTTCCCGTAAAGGTCAGCCCATACCTATTATTATTTAATTGTTGGAGGAAAATTTGGAAGGTTTCCATTGGTCCATCCCATAATATCACTAGGTCATCTATGTACCTCCGGTACAGCTTGACTTCAGGGAGGTTTCTATGGTAAATGTACTCCTCTTCCCACATTGTCATTAGGAGGTTCGCTACACTGGGGGCATAACGCGCCCCCATAGCCACCCCCTTAGTTTGGACATAATAAGTTTTTTCATGCCAAAAATAATTACACTCCATGGCCATTTTCAGGCCTTCTAAGATGTAGTCTATCTGTTGTTGTCTCATATTGGTACTCTCATGTAGTGCCTTTTCCACACTTTTAAGTCCATCTTCTTGGAAAATACTAGTGTACAGAGAATTCACATCCACTGTTGCCAGTAGGAGATCCTGTGCACCCCTAATTTCCTGCATTTCCTGTATGAGTTGCAGACTATCTCTTAGGTATGATCTACCTTCCTTTACAATAGGCTTCAAAAATGTGTCCAAGTATTCTCCTAATCGTGAGAAGACAGAATTGATTCTGCTTATTATCGGCCTACCAGGTGGTTTTATTCGCCTTTTATGGACTTTCGGCGTGTAGTACATAACTGGGGTTTTGGTGGAATTGGATACCATGTATTCAGCTTCCTTTGTGTTCAGAATTCCCATCAATAGTCCTTTCTTTACATAATCTTTCAATTTATTCTCGAATATGGTTTTTGGGTTCCCCTTAAGTTTTTTATAAGTGTTCTCAATGTTCAATAGATTTTGCATTTCTTCTACATAATCTTTCTTATTTAAAATTACTAGCCCACCCCCTTTGTCGGCTGGTCTAATTACGACTTCATTATTTTTCCCAATATCTTTAATCGCTTTCCAGATTTCTTTTGTTCTAGTGTGTTTCTTCCCTGGATATTTCAATTTTTGTAGGTCAGCTTCGACCATTTTTTTAAAAGCTCCTATGCACTGGTTGCCTGGAGTGTTAGGATTAAAAATCGAATTATTTTTTAACCTCGTATGTACATATTCTGTTTCCTCCGTTGTCCTAACGTCCTTATTCAACGCAAAATGTTTCTTCAAGTTTACCTTCCGTAGAAATTTTTGGAGGTCGATGAATACCTCAAATTTATTTAGAGGTTTATCAGGAGCATATTTTAGCCCCAAATCTAATAGCTTAATTTCCTCCTCAGAAAACTCGATGTTACTTAGGTTGTAGATGCCTTTCCCTAGTACTCTCTTGGGCGCTTTCTTCTTCCCTCCTCTACATCCTCTAGTCTGTTTTCTCTTTCCGGATTTCTTTGCGGGGCCACTGTGTTTCTTTCAGTATAGTTGTCCCTGCCATTCCTCTGGCTGCCGTAGTCTCCTTGTCTCCTTTCTCCATCGTTTCTCTGATTCTCGGGTACTCGTCTCGGTACCCTTCGAAGGTCCTCCTCGATTTCCACTCATTCCTCTCCACCCAGAATTGCTGTTGGGTGCTCGTGCCTTCCATCTCCCAGGCAGTCTGTCTTGATATCATCTCCTTGGAAAATCCCAGTTCTCTCTATAGTCTCTTCTATAGTGGGGACTAGATTCATATTGACGATTTCTCCTTAGTGGGGAGAATCTATTGTTTGTGGGTATGTTGTACCTGGAAGGATAGGGGCTACGGTATTCATGAGGATCCTGGTAATTGACCCTCCTTTGGTCTGGCCTGTCATATTGTCGATTAATTAAATTAGGTCTCCCACGATTCCAAGGTCTTGGCTGGTTGGTCACAGTAGTGTGGGGTATCGCTCTTGGTGTCCCCATATCAATTAAACCGAGAGTTTCTACTGGACTTTCATCCATTATTGTGTCTTCTAGCTCTTCAGTTTGATCTTCCATTGTTACTTGCCATTTATAAACTTTCATATTTTGATAGTCTAGAACATCCCTTTTATATTTCTTTTGTTTTTTAGCCTGTATGTCTGTATCATACTTTTTTATGTGGTCTTGGAGTTCTTTCTCCTTATCTTTATAGTCCTGATGACCGGCAAATGGTAGCAGTGAGTTTTTAATCTCAACAATGCTGTTCTCTATCCCCCTGAGTTTGAACTTTCTTCTTTTAATGATATTGTGCAAGAGTTCATTTTCACATGTGTTGAAGAATGTGTACCAATCGTTCATCAGTGCTACATCTTCCACATTATCGTTCGGGTGGATATCCCATCTAAGCCGTCTGGGGGTCATTTTGTCTTTGACATACATCTCAAGGGTGGCTATATCCCACCAAACTCGCAGCTGTTTTTCCATGGTATGTTTCAGCTGTTTCATTAGTCCCTGCATGTCCTGTTTATTAGTAATATCTTCTTGACTAAAAATTCCCCCTACATCAATATTCCTACTATTCATATAGGCAAAAATATCCATAGCTGCAGGCTAATCTCACCAACCGGTGATCAGTGTAGTAAATAAAATATTGTGTGCCTGCGCTTAGGAATAAGTGCAAGGGTGTGACTCCTCGCAGTAAATAAAGTGATTAATTAATGTTAAGAGCTGCAGCCCCCCTATTGGGACCTTTAAAAAAAGTCCTAGCAGTAAAGTTAATAGATTTAATTGGGGTACGGCGCTGCTCACTAAACCTAATAAAAGGATCAGTGTTCCTATGTGATTAATAAACAAAAATTATATGAACAAAAAATTAAACAACAAATAGTGAACAAATGTGATCAACCCACCTTTCAACAGTGGTATTAACACTAGGTGCATGAAACCAACATCAAATGCACCCCACAGTGGACATGGGGGCAACTGAGAATGATTGTGGGTGTCAGACTATCTCTGTGCTACTTACAGAGAGTGTCACCAGCTAACACAGCCAGTAACACTTAAGTGTATACAGAGAGATACCTCATCTAGAGCACAACTTAATCCGACACACCTATGCACAGTGATAGATCCAAATGTGATAAGTGCAGATTGGCTCCAAGTTAGGACACCAGTCTACAGCTGCAAATACCTAACTCTGCCAAAAATTACAAATAAAAAATATATATATGCAAATGGCAAAACAAAGCACACACAGTCCTCTTCATAAGGCTGGAAAGGTAACGTTCTGCTCTTCACTTAGATGTGCAGTGCATCCCCCACATGTGTCCCCACTCACCAGATCCTTTCACCCCCACAGGGGTAGACAGCATAGAGGGATATCCGGGTCACACGTCCAAAGAGGAGATGTCAGCTGGGCAATTTCTTCGTATAGGTTGTGGACTTCCGTGGAAGGAAGGATTCCCAATTACCTCATTGGTGCAAACAAAAAAGAGGCTTCCATAGTGCAGATAAAAAAAACTTCTGGCTTTATTAAAATGTACTACAGCTCGTCTACATTAGACAAGCTGCACGGCAAAAGGCCAAAGAAACAAACAACAAAAAAACAACACAACAGTCCTTTAGCTCGTATGCGAGCAGCGGTCAGTATCGGCTGGTATACGCTACATGCGTTCCAAATGCGTTCCAGCTGTACTTCCGGGTTAGCGTGGTGTGCGTATGACGTAGCTCTGCCTTACGCGTTTCGTCATTGGACTTCGTCTAGAGGAGGTACCACGCTACGCTACCTCCACGCTTAAGAAGGGAGAGCGTCACTGTAAGCCCACCCACTCCCTCGAGGCTACCAAATCAGGCCGCAATACCACAAATCATCACCGGCCAATAGGCTGGTCATGCTGGAATGAGGGAAGGCATCTCTATAGGAATGTTTTTTATTCCCCCGGGTCATACTAACTAACGTGACGCTCTTACAAATTTAACAGTATAGCATTGTAGAGGGACTGTGAAGTATAACATAACCTAAATTATACATTGTTATCCACAATTTAACACATATACAACACCCTGCAGAGCACTCCATATAATTTATCTATGCATATCACTAGGACGAGTGTTGTACGCCCTCTATGATGGAAATGTGTAACTACACTAACTGCACTATGCAAACCCAGCTAGTACCTTGTAAATGTGTAAAAATAACCACATCTGATTGTAATTTACATACAGCCTCTGTAGTCAAGTGGATGTACTGTATATACTGCAAATGTGTAGATATACCACTGTAGGGAGGCTGTAAGTTATAACATATAGTAAATTATGCATTCTACCTGCAGTTGACACACATACAACACCCTACAGATCACTCCATCTGTTCTGTTTATGCATCTACTAAGGCAGAGGTTGTGCGCCCTCTGTGGTGGTATTATGTAACTTCACTGACTGTACGATGCAAACCCAGCTAGTGCCTTGTAGAGCATGTAGACATATCCACATATTAACGGCCTCTATAGTGAAGTGGCTGTGCTGTATGTGCTCAGAATCCCAGCTCATATGTAATTAGGTCATCTGGATAGTATAAATTCATAAGCAAAAGATAAAAAATAAAATTTATAAAAAATGTTTTTTAAAAAACATATCTATATATATATATATATATATGTACGCATATATAGTACAGGCATTATACCACATATGCGTACATATCCAGGCTAAAAGTGTGTTAGCTAAGGGGATAGGCTAGGAGTAATTACGGGTACTACACTAAGTACATTATTAAGCTCCAACGCATGCCAAATTGCATCCATACATCCAGCCCATACAATGGGGTGCCAATAACCAGCAACCCAGTGTAAAAAAGAATGGTATGGTAATTATTATGAGAGGAAAAATGCATCCGTAGTTTCTTAATATTGGGGCCAGTATATTCATGGGTTAGCTATGAAGCAATTTAGATCTATATCTATGTTCAACCCTTTCAGCACCAACGACCCAAGTCGGTAGATCCAACTGGTTTCATTCTGGGAGATACGGGTGGTTTTATTACCCCCCCCTCCAATGATCCTTGATCAGATCAATCCCATAAAATATGAGTCCAGTTGGGTCTCTCCTATGGAATAGGTCAAAATGTCGTGAAAGGTTATGTTTAGGGAACCCCTTCTTTATGTTATTTATATGCTCCCTAATGCGTACGCACAGTGGGCGTGTAGTCCGACCCACATATTGTAGGTGGCATGGACATTCGATGACATATGTGACGTGCGTGCTGTTGCATGTTATCAATTCACAAATTTTGTATTCCTTTTGGTCTGTCCTAGATTTAAATGTTTCTTTCTTACGTGGCTGCTTCTTACTAACCCTGCATGCCAAACATCTTTGGCATTTATAGAACCCCTTCATTTCAGGGAAGATGTTAACTACTTTGGGAGCATTAATTACATTATGTACTATATGATTCCGTAAATTTGGGGCTTTTCTGTACACAAATGCTGGTTTATTGGGTAAGACCGTAGATAATATTCTGTCTTCTTTCAAGATAGGCCAATATTTCTTAATGATGCCCTCTAAGGCCCTATATTGGTTATTGTACCCCGTAATGAATGCCAATTCCATTTTGTTCTTCTTGATAGCGTTTTTTTTCAACAGACTAGATCTATCTAGATTGGAGATCTCTTCCTTCATTTTAATCAGGGATGTCATCCCATAACCTTTTTCTTGAAATCTGTTAATGATAACATCCGCTTGCTGATTGAAATCCACCAATGAACTACAGTTTATTCGCAGACGAAGCAGTTGTCCTTTAGGGACATTTCCCTTCCATCTAGGGTGATGGCAGCTAGAAGACGGGATGTATCCGTTACGATCTGTAACTTTAAAGTAGGTTTTTGTATGGAGCAGATCCCCTTGCTTAAAAATCTCCAGATCCAGATAGTCAATTTTTTGTTGGTCACATTTTCCCGTAAAGGTCAGCCCATACCTATTATTATTTAATTGTTGGAGGAAAATTTGGAAGGTTTCCATTGGTCCATCCCATAATATCACTAGGTCATCTATGTACCTCCGGTACAGCTTGACTTCAGGGAGGTTTCTATGGTAAATGTACTCCTCTTCCCACATTGTCATTAGGAGGTTCGCTACACTGGGGGCATAACGCGCCCCCATAGCCACCCCCTTAGTTTGGACATAATAAGTTTTATCATGCCAAAAATAATTACACTCCATGGCCATTTTCAGGCCTTCTAAGATGTAGTCTATCTGTTGTTGTCTCATATTGGTACTCTCATGTAGTGCCTTTTCCACGCTTTTAAGTCCATCTTCTTGGAAAATACTAGTGTACAGAGAATTCACATCCACTGTTGCCAGTAGGAGATCATGTGCACCCCTAATTTCCTGTATTTCCTGTATGAGTTGCAGACTATCTCTTAGGTATGATCTACCTTCCTTTACAATAGGCTTCAAAAATGTGTCCAAGTATTCTCCTAATCGTGAGAAGACAGAATTGATTCCGCTTATTATCGGCCTACCAGGTGGTTTTATTAGCCTTTTATGGACTTTCGGCGTGTAGTACATAACTGGGGTTTTGGTGGAATTGGATACCATGTATTCAGCTTCCTTTGTGTTCAGAATTCCCATCAATAGTCCTTTCTTTACATAATCTTTCAATTTATTCTCGAATATGGTTTTTGGGTTCCCCTTAAGTTTTTTATAAGTGTTCTCAATGTTCAATAGATTTTGCATTTCTTCTTCATAATCTTTCTTATTTAAAATTACTAGCCCACCCCCTTTGTCGGCTGGTCTAATTACGACTTCATTCTTTTTCCCAATATCTTTAATCGCTTTCCAGATTTCTTTTGTTCTAGTGTGTTTCTTCCCTGGATATTTCAATTTTTATAGGTCATCTTCGACCATTTTTTTAAAAGCTCCTATGCACTGGTTGCCTGGAGTGTTAGGATTAAAAATCGAATTATTTTTTAACCTCGTATGTACATATTCTGTTTCCTCCGTTGTCCTAACGTCCTTATTCAACGCAAAATGTTTCTTCAAGTTTACCTTCCGTAGAAATTTTTGGAGGTCGATGAATACCTCAAATTTATTTAGAGGTTTATCAGGAGCATATTTTAGCCCCAAATCTAATAGCTTCATTTCCTCCTCAGAAAACTCGATGTTACTCAGGTTGTAGATGCCTTTCCCTAGTACTCTCTTGGGCGCTTTCTTCTTCCCTCCTCTACATCCTCTAGTCTGTTTTCTCTTTCCGGATTTCTTTGCGGGGCCACTGTGTTTCTTTCTGTATAGTTGTCCCTGCCATTCCTCTGGCTGCCGTAGTCTCCTTGTCTCCTTTCTCCATCGTTTCTCTGATTCTCGGGTCCTCGTCTCGGTTCCCTTCGAGGTCCTCCTCGATTTCCACTCATTCCTCTCCACCCAGAATTGCTGTTGGGTGCTCGTGCCTTCCATCTCCCAGGCGGTCTGTCTTGATATCCTCTCCTTGGAAAATCCCAGTTCTCTCTATAGTCTCTTCTATAGTGGGGACTAGATTCATATTGACGATTTCTCCTTAGTGGGGAGAATCTATTGTTTGTGGGTATGTTGTACCTGGAAGGATAGGGGCTACGGTATTCATGAGGATCCTGGTAAATGACCCTCCTTTGGTCTGGCCTGTCATATTGTCGATTAATTAAATTAGGTCTCCCAAGATTCCAAGGTCTTGGCTGGTTGGTTACAGTAGTGTGGGGTATCGCTCTTGGTGTCCCCATATCAATTAAACCGAGAGTTTCTACTGGACTTTCATCCATTATTGTGTCTTCTAGCTCTTCAGTTTGATCTTCCATTGTTACTTGCCATTTATAAACTTTCATATTTTGATAGTCTAGAACATCCCTTTTATATTTCTTTTGTTTTTTAGCCTGTATGTCTGTATCATACTTTTTTATGTGGTCTTGGAGTTCTTTCTCCTTATCTTTATAGTCCTGATGACCGGCAAATGGTAGCAGTGAGTTTTTAATCTCAACAATGCTGTTCTCTATCCCCCTGAGTTTGACCTTTCTTCTTTTAATGATATTGTGCAAGAGTTCATTTTCACATGTGTTGAAGAATGTGTACCAATCGTTCATCAGTGCTACATCTTCCACATTATCGTTCGGGTGGATATCCCATCTAAGCCGTCTGGGGGTCATTTTGTCTTTGACATACATCTCAAGGGTGGCTATATCCCACCAAACTCGCAGCTGTTTTTCCATGGTATGTTTCAGCTGTTTCATTAGCCCCTGCATGTCCTGTTTATTAGTAATATCTTCTTGACTAAAAATTCCCCCTACATCAATATTCCTACTATTCATATAGGCAAAAATATCCATAGCTGCAGGCTAATCTCACCAACCGGTGATCAGTGTAGTAAATAAAATATTGTGTGCCTGCGCTTAGGAATAAGTGCAAGGGTGTGACTCCTCGCAGTAAATAAAGTGATTAATTAATGTTAAGAGCTGCAGCCCCCCTATTGGGACCTTTAAAAAAAGTCCTAGCAGTAAAGATAATAGATTTAATTGGGGTACGGCGCTGCTCACTAAACCTAATAAAAGGATCAGTGTTCCTATGTGATTAATAAACAAAAATTATATGAACAAAAAATTAAACAACAAATAGTGAACAAATGTGATCAACCCACCTTTCAACAGTGGTATTAACACTAGGTGCATGAAACCAACATCAAATGCACCCCACAGTGGACATGGGGGCAACTGAGAATGAGTGTGGGTGTCAGACTATCTCTGTGCTACTTACAGAGAGTGTCACCAGCTAACACAGCCAGTAACACTTAAGTGTATACAGAGAGATACCTCATCTAGAGCACAACTTAATCCGACACACCTATGCACAGTGATAGATCCAAATGTGATAAGTGCAGATTGGCTCCAAGTTAGGACACCAGTCTACAGCTGCAAATACCTAACTCTGCCAAAAATTACAAATAAAAAATATATATATGCAAATGGCAAAACAAAGCACACACAGTCCTCTTCATAAGGCTGGAAAGGTAACGTTCTGCTCTTCACTTAGATGTGCAGTGCATCCCCCACATGTGTCCCCACTCACCAGATCCTTTCACCCCCACAGGAGTAGACAGCATAGAGGGATATCCGGGTCACACGTCCAAAGAGGAGATGTCAGCTGGGCAAGTTCTTCGTATAGGTTGTGGAGTTCCGTGGAAGGAAGGATTCCCAATTACCTCATTTGTGCAAACAAAAAAGAGGCTTCCATAGTGCAGATAAAAAAAACTTCTGGCTTTATTAAAATGTACTACAGCTCGTCTACATTAGACAAGCTGCACGGCAAAAGGTCAAAGAAACAAACAACAAAAAAAAACACAACAGTCCTTTAGCTCATATGCGAGCAGCGGTCAGTATCGGCTGGTATACGCTACATGCGTTCCAAATGCGTTCCAGCTGTACTTCCGGGTTAGCGTGGTGTGCGTATGACGTAGCTCTGCCTTACGCGTTTCGTCATTGGACTTCGTCTAGAGGTGGTACCACGCTACGCTACCTCCACGCTTAAGAAGGGAGAGCGTCACTGTAAGCCCACCCACTCCCTCGAGGCTACCAAATCAGGCCGCAATACCACAAATCATCACCGGCCAATAGGCTGGTCATGCTGGAATGAGGGAAGGCATCTCTATAGGAATGTTTTTTATTCCCCCGGGTCATACTAACTAACGTGACGCTCTTACAAATTTAACAGTATAGCATTGTAGAGGGACTGTGAAGTATAACATAACCTAAATTATACATTGTTATCCACAATTTAACACATATACAACACCCTGCAGAGCACTCCATATCATTTATCTGTGCATATCACTAGGACGAGTGTTGTACGCCCTCTATGATGGAAATGTGTAACTACACTAACTGCACTATGCAAACCTATGGTCTCTCTTTTGTCAAAGTGTAAAGTGGGTTTGACCAGAGGCCTCCCACCAACTTCTTGTGTTAGCAGGTGGTCTCCCATCTGCATGCTGGGTGAAAAACAGATGGTCTGTGTCAGCAAGGTTGGTCAGACAGCTGACTCCACCACCATCCATGGCTCTCTTCATAGTTCTTAGATATCTGTCGCTATGCCTCTCTCCCTCTCAGGTGCAGCGGTGAGCAGTCTTCCTGCAGACAAATGGTCATATAGTCCTCTCAAAAACAGCCCCCATGCTTCGTCTCCTCAGCCCAGGAAAAACAGCAGTGAAACACTTCTCCTCTTTGCCCCAGTGCTTTGTGGGATCCACAGTTCCCTCCATTCAGCTCACCCAGCTATTTCAATCTGTTGAAACTATACCTCCCACCATCCATGCAGTCCACATCCTATTGGGTAGAGGGCAGACTAAACACTGGCTGTACACGGCTCTATAATAAGAGTCCCCTCCTCGAGTTATGCCTGTGTAAAATTCACAGACAAAAAGGCCTTTTCATGCCAGAGCTGCAGACTGGGCTACAGAATACTGAGTACTATAGACAATGGAGTGGAAGTGCGTAGTGTAATATCTGGGGAAAAAAACTTCAAAGTGATTGTAACGTTTTTTTTTTTTTTAAACAACAAACATGTAATACCTACCTGCTCTGTGCAAAGGTTTTTCACAAAGCAGCCCCGATCCTCCTCTTATCAGGTCCTCTGCAGGTGCTCCTGGCTCTTCCTCTCCTATGTGTGCCACCCACTTTTAAGGTTCTTTGCAGGAAAAGCAAGGGAGCACATAAACCTGTAGTATATTAATATGCTTAACTAAACAAAAAAATTATGTGCATACAATTGTAAGACAAACTATTAAAGACGTAAAACACGCATTACCTATCCTTTCGAGAAAATTAACACGAATAATGGTCTGTGTACAATAAGAATACAATAAAAAGTTACTTAGTTCAGGTTATAGTGGTTTCAAGATCTTTGTAGGCAACCAGGATCCCAGGCTCTTCCCTGTTCTGCTAATGCCATAGGTCATATATGTAAAAAGGTCAAGTTACTGTTGATCTTGGTTGAATAATTTTTCACCACGGTTACAGAATTGCTGTAACACATTGAAAGCATCTCACTTCCAACTTACATTTGCCCAATGTACAATAGTATCTACTGTATCTTCCAATTGTATTAGAGGACAGCTTCTGTAAATGTTTCCAGTGGCATTTGTTTAAGAAGTGTCCACTCAACAAACAGATTTATATGAGCCTGAGAAAATCACAATACCTATAAACATATATATACTGTATATATATTTATGTACTTATTTATTTAGACATATAAACATCAAATGCAACACATTCCGCCCTTGATTTTTTCAGACTCCACATATAAAATCACTACTAACAAAACATATACTAAACACTCGTTCGCCATTCAACCCCCTCCCATATTTCCTCCACCAAAAAGCTTTTTTTTGCCTTTTGCAAAGTTAGTTTGAGACAAGTCCAGGCTTGCAACACATCAAAGGCCTTGCTCGTCACAGCTCTTGCAGTCTTCCATCATTCAGTTCATCATGAAGCCAGTTTCTCTGGTCTTCCTATGGATCAAATCAGGAAAAGCCTGTTGAGTGAAAAAAAAAGTTAATCATTTGTGCCGTTCAATAATAGATACACAGCAGACCCTTGCCCTTCAGCTACAATCTCCCCTTTACCTGGCTTCTTGCCTGGATCTCTGACCAACACGTTGCCACCTGCCTGTATTAATATCTGATGTTCCTGAAGAACATTGATCGGAAAGATAGGATATATAGTAATGATTTCCAGAGGAACATCACTGTTTATCTTGGAAGGTTTGATGTTATAGAGCCTCACTTTCAACTCTTGCTGAGTAGTGTCAGAGTCAGAGTTCTGAAGTTCATATGCAAATGCAGATATAACGTCAACCTGTCAGATTCCCTCCTATTACCTCTTATTCCTAAAGAGGCTTTAGCTTCAGATATGTCACCTTTTGTTTCTATGTCATGGGCATCAGTAATTTGGTACCTGTTAAGCCCTGTTCTTTCAGGAACCTTACGTAAATACTAAACTCTGCACTCCAACTGTGGAATCTGTGCCCCAGCCCCCACCATCCTCTCATATGGTGTACTTTTAGATATTGGCCTAGAATTTAAAACTAGAACTTTTGCTATCTTGAATCTAGGGATCGAAAAATTCCCCCTCGCAACTTCTTTTCTAAAACAAGCATGCTTAGAGGTTAAACCGCTATTGCAACTGCACAGTGTATATGAATGTATGTTCACTAGGGATGAGCCAAACACCCCCCGGTTCGGTTTGCATCCAGAACATGCGAACGGACCGATAGTTTGAGCGAACTTTCGAACCCCGTTAAAGTCTATGGGACTCGAACGGGAGAAATCAAAAGTGCGAATTTTAAAGCCTAATATGCAAGTTATTTTCCTAAAAGGGTTTGGGGACCCGGGTCCTGCCCCATAGTACATGTATCATGTTTTAAAAACGGACGTTTTTCAGGAGCAGTGATTTTAATGATGCTTAAAGTGAAAAAATAAAAGTGAAATATTTCTTTAAATATCGTGCCTGGGGGGTGTCTATAGTATGCCTGTAAAGTGGCGTGTGTTTCCCATGTTTATAACTGTCCCTGCACAAAATGAAATTTCTAAAGGAATAAAAGTCATTTAAAACTGCTTGCACCTTTAATGTAATGTCTGGTCCCGGCAATATGGATGAAAATCATTGAAAAAAACGGCATGGGTACCCCCCCCAGCCCATCACCAGCTCCTTTGGGTCTTGTATGGATATTAAGCGGAACCCCGCAACCAAATTAAAAAAAAGGAAAGCCGTGGGGCCCCCAGGCCCTATATACTCTGAACAGCAGTATACAGGCGGTGCAAAAAAGACAGGGACTGTAGGTTTGTTCTTAAGTAGAATCTGTTTGTAATTTTGAACTGGTACATTTTTAAAGTGTAGCTCCAGCCAAAAAAATCTATTTTTAAGCTTTTTGTAAAACATAGGGAAGGGTTATCACCCCTGTAACATTTGTTTTGCTGTCTGTGCAACTGTTCAGAAGATTTCACCTCACTTTCTGTCCCAATGACAATTGGATTTTGTAAATTTGGGGTTTTTAGGGAAACAAGGATTGGTGATAAAGCATCAGTGGATATTAACTCTTACAGGAGAGAATTTCCCATCCTAGGGGTAGATTTCCTTTCACTTCCTGTTGTCTCCCTCCGTTTGTAAGTAGGAGTCGTTTGAAAGTTGAGGCCTGCCCTATGTACTCTGCAGAAATTTGGGCCTTAGGTGTTGGTGTTGCCACAACACTGTAAGGCCTCACAGTTACTCTTGGTGGGCGCTGGAATGCCCTGCTGTGAACTATTATATCAAGAATTGTAATTACATGCCATTGTTGAACAGTGGCAGAAAAATTGGGCCTTTGGTGGTGGTGGTGCTGGTGCCACAACACTGTAAGTCATCACAGTTACTCTTGGTGGGCGCAGGAACAGGCCTTGCTGTGAAATATTATATCAAGAATTGTAATTACATGCACCTGTTGAACAGGGGCAGATATATTGGGCCTTTGGTGGTGGTGTTGCCACAACACTGTAAGCCCTCACAGTTACTGTTGGTGGGCGCAGGAATGGGCCCTGCTGTGAAATATTAGATCAAGAATTGTAATTACATAAAGAAAAATGAAGCTGCGCAGCTTCATTTTTCTTTAAGTATTACATTGTGTGTGTCTCACATTTAAGTTGCAGCATTCTTTTTGATTCAAGTGATCACACTTTGGTTTCGAGGGAGGTGGTTCACTATATAATTTTGACAGCGCAGTATATCACCACATTTTAATTGTAATTACATGCCCCTGTTGAACAGGAGCAGAAAAATTGGGCCTTAGGCACTGGTGCCACAACACTGCAACCCCTCGCAGATACCGAGGACTGGCATTATTTGACTGGCGGAAATGCACACAGACTTTCCTGGCCTGCCTCAGGACATCCTGTAAGCCTGGGTACCTGCCCAAGAACCGCTGCACCACCAAGTTAAGGACGTGAGCCAAACAGGGCAGATGGGTCAGCTGTCCCTGTCGGAGGGCAGAGAGGAGGTTGGTGCTATTGTCGCAAACCACCATTCCTGGCTTAAGCTGGCGTGGCGTCAACCACCTCTGAGCCTGCCCCTGCAGAGCTGACAGAATATCTGCCCCAGTGTAACTCCTGTCCCCCAAGCACACCAGCTCAAGCACTGCATGGCATCTTTTTGCCTGCGTACTTGCGTAGCCCCTTGAACGCCTACGGAGCACCGCTGGTTCCGAGGACAAATCAGCAAATGGAAGAGGCCCTGGAGGAAGAAGAAGAAGAGGAGGGGGTGGAGGAGAGAGGTGTGTCAGAATCACCACTAGTAGCATTTTGGAGGCGTGGAAGCGAGACAACCTCCAACACTACTGCACCCTGTCCTGCATCCTTCCCAGCTGCCAGCAGAGTTACCCAGTGGGCCGTGAAAGATAGATAACGTCCCTGTCTATGCCTGCTGGACCATGAGTCAGCAGTAATATGCACCTTACCGCTGACCGCCCTGTCCAGCGAGGCCAAGACATTGCCTTCCACATGCTGGTAGAGAGCCGGAATCGCCTTCCATGAGAAAAGTGGCGTTTGGGAACCTGCCACTGAGGTACCGCACATTCCACAAACTCACAGAAGGGGGCAGAGTCTACCAACTGAAAAGGCAGCAGTTGAAGTGCTAGCAATTTAGCCAAGCTAGCATTCAACTGCTGGGCATGTGGATGGCTGGGAGCGAATTTCTTTTGGCGGTGCAGCAGCTGGGGCAGGGAAATTTGCCTGGTACAATCGGACGTTGGTGTACCGATAGCAGATTGCCCACAAGTACTTGTCAGTGACACACCTAATTCTACACCTTCATTCCTCTCAGTGCAGGTTTCTGAGAGGACTGAAAGTATAGTGGGGTTGGAGATCCCAGCTGATGAGGAGCAAGGAGAGGTCCGCTTTGTTCTTTGGTGTGGGTCTTTTATGTAAACTTGCCAACGGACTGCATGGCAGGTCGACATATGTCTGGTCAAGCATGTGGTGCCCAAGCGGCTGATGTTTTGGCCACGCGAGATACGCTTCAGACATATGTTGCAAATAGCAACGGTGCGATCTGCTGCACACGTCTCAAAAAAGCCCACACCAAAGAACTTTTGGAATAACGCGCAGAGACAGCAGCGCCCTGCACATGCAGAGCTCTGCGGTGTGATGCAGTCGGTTGGCTGCCCTTAAGCTGGCCCCTGGAAGGCATCCTGCCTCATTGGAGATGTGCCTCCTCCTCCTCCTCTCTCCTATCAGGCACCCACATAGAGTCAGTGACCTCATCATCCCTTTCCTCCTCGTCACTGGAGCAAACCTGGCAGTATGCTGCAGCTGGGGAAACATGACTGCCAGTTTGCAGTCCTTCTTGGGCACCCCCTCTCTCTGGGCTCACATTACTGCCTTCCTCAAACTGGGTACCATCATCGGAGCCTTCAAAACGCTGCACATCCTCCTGCAGCATGTACCCAACACTGTGGTCAAACAGTTGAGGGGACTCCTCAGGACATGGTGGGGCTAGGGAAGAAGTGACTGATGCCATTGAGCCGAGGGAAGAGGCCGCTTTGGCAGCTGCTTTGGCAGACAAAGTACCATGAGCCTGGGTGACAGAGGATGAGGAGGATGAGGACGGCTTGGTCATCCACTCTACCAACGCTTCTGCATGTTGCGGCTCAACACGCCCAGCTGCCGAAAAAAAGGACAAGTGTGCCCCACGGCCACGTGCTGATGAGGATGCACCGTGTCCACGACCAGCACTGTTGCCTCTAGACACAGAGCCTGCTTGCCCTCTTTTATTGGCCTGTGTGTGTCTGCCTCTCCTTGTTGGCCTTCCAGACATACTTTATTTGATGTATTGGAATATGTACACAAGGAATTGTCTGCAGTCAGCTTTAGCTGCACACTGTGCCCAGTATACAGTACACTGACCTAATATACTGCAGGTTAGCTCAATCAACTGCCTATATTATTAGGAAGAGAACAGGGATGGTCTGCAGTCAGCTTTACCTGCACACTGTGCCTGTCCAGTATACAGTACACTGACTTAATTTACTTCAGATTAGCTCAATCAACTGCCTGTCTGTATTATTAGGAAGAGAATAGGGATGGTCTGCAGTCAGCTTTACCTGCACACTGAGCCCAGTATACAGTACACTGACTTAATATACTGCAGCTTATCTCAATCAACTGCCTGCCTATATTATTAGGAAGAGAACAGGGATGGTCTGCAGTCAGATTTACCTGCACACTGTACCTTCCCATTATACAGTACACTGACTTAATATACTGCAGCTTAGCTCAATCAACTGCCTGTCTGTATTATTAGAAAGAGAACAGGGATGGTCTGCAGTCAGCTTTACCTGCACACTGAGCCCAGTATACAGTACGCTGACTTAATATACTGCAGCTTAGCTCAATCAACTGCCTGCCTATATTATTAGGAAGAGAACAGGGATGGTCTGCAGTCAGCTTTACCTGCACACTGTGCCTGCCCAGTATACAGTACACTGACTTAATATACTGCAGCTTAGCTCAATCAACTGCCTGTCTGTATTATTAGAAAGAGAACAGGGATGGTCTGCAGTCAGCTTTACCTGAACACGGAGCCCAGTATGCAGTACACTGACTTAATATACTGCAGCTTAGCTCAATCAACTGCCTGCCTATATTATTTGGAAGAGAACAGGGATGGTCTGCAGTCAGCTTTACCTGCACACTGATCCCAGTATACAGTACACTGACATAATATACTGCAGCTTAGCTCAATCAACTGCCTGCCTATATTATTAGGAAGAGAACAGGGATGGTCTGCAGTCAGCTTTACCTGCACACTGAGCCCAGTATACAGTACACTGACTTAATATACTGCAGCAAGAATAACAGGAACACTCTGAAGTGAGATCTATATATATATATATATACACACACACAACTCCTGGGATGCATAAATATACTAAATACACTGACTTCAGCTATCTGAATCACCTGCCTGCTCTATCTAACTGAAATGAAATGACACTCTGACTCACTCTCTATCTCTCTCAGACTCTCACACTACACAAGGCCGACACGCAGGATGCCTTATATAGTGTGGGGCGTGTACCTACTCCCCTGAGCCATAATTGGCAAAAGGCACCCTTCCTTTGGCCAATTATGGCTCTCTGTGCTGACAGTGCTGTGATTGGCCAAAGCATGCAGGTCATAGTGCAGGCTTGGCCAATCATCAGCCAGCAGTGCACTGCGATGACGCAGTGAATTATGGGCCATGACGCGCCACGCTCGAATTTGGCGCGAACGGCCCATAATGTTCTAAATTCGGCGAACGAGCGAACAGCCGATGTTCAAGTCAAACATGAGTTTGACTCGAACACGAAGCTCATCCCTAATGTTCACCTCTAGCAAAGGCCAACTCCACTCAATTTGAGCGGGATGTTTTAAATGGTACTTCTGGTACAAGGAAGTTTTTGCTAAGTCTAATTGACAAAGTCTAAATATTCGTGTCATATATTATTATTATTATTATACAGGATTTATATAGTGCCAACAGTTTGCGCAGCGCTTTACAACATGAGGGCAAATAGTACAGTTACAATACAAATCAATACAGGAGAAATCAGAGGGCCCTGCTCGTTAGAGCTTACAATCTAGAAGGGGGGTCAAGTGGAACAAAAGGTAATAACTATGGGGGATGAGCTGATGGAAATTTTTTTAATACAGTTGTTAGGTGTGGGTAGGATAGGCTTCTCTGAAGAAAAGGGTTTTCAGGGATCGTCTAAAAGCTAATAGAGTAGGAGATAGGATTGGAGAGGCTCTGGAAATGTCCTGGAGGCGAGCATAAGAGTCCTGGAGGTGACAAGGGAGCTAGAGAGCAGGAGGTCTTGAGAGGAATGAAGAGAATGAATAGGTTGGTATTTAGAGACTAGGATACTGATGTAGCTAGGGGCTAAGTTCTGGATGTAAATAGTTGTTAGTATTTTGAACTGAATTTGTTTGGTGAGCGGAAGCCAGTGGAGGAATTGACAGAGGAGAAGCAGACACAGAGCGATTGGTAAGGTGGATGAGTCTGGCAACAGCATTCATGATGGACTGAAGGGGGGATAGACTATGTAGAGGTAAGCCAATGAGAAGGGAGTTGCAGTAGTCGAGGCGAGAGATGACCAGAGAGTGAATTAAGAGCTTTGTTGTGTCATTGGCTTGAAAGGGGTGTATTTTAGAGATGTTACGGAGGTCTAGGCGGCAAGATGTGGACAGTGATTGGATGTGGGGCTTAAAGGAGAGTTCAGAGTCCAGGACTACACCTAGGTCCTTGGCATGCGGGGATGGGCTTATAGTGGTGCCATTGATTTTGTCAGAGAGGTCAGGGGAAGGGCACATGTGGGAGGAAAAATTATAAGTTCCGTTTTGAATAGATTGAGTTTGAGGAAGGGGTGTGACATCCAGACTGATATATCTGTTAGTAAATTAGTAATACGGGAGGAGACGGAGGAAGTGAGCTGAGTGGTAGAGAAATAGATTTGGGTGTCGTCAACATAGAGGTGGTATTGGAAGCCATGGGAGGCTAGCAGCTGACCCAGGGAGAAGGTGTAGATTGAAAATAGGAGAGGTCCAAGAACAGAACCTTGGGGGTCCCCAACAGAGAAAGGGAGAGGAGGAAGTAGAATTGTAAGTAACGCTAAAGGTGCCGTTGGATAAATAGGAAGAGAACCAGTGAAGAGTACAGTCACGGAGACCAAAGGCATGGCATTTTTTTTGAAAAGGAGGAGGGGGTGGTCAACCATATCAAAGGCAGCAGAGAGGTCTCCCCTCCTAATTGACCCAGGGGAGTACATTTCCAATAGTCATTGCCGTACTTCTCCACACACTATAGAGTATACACATTATACAGTTCCCTATTTAAAGTCTTTATCATGTCAATGAATATAGGCAACCCTCTCTGCTGTGCCCATTCATATGTCACTTTCTGCCCTAAATGTCCAGAATTTTTGTGGGTCCAGTTGGCCAAGTTCATCAAGACAGGATCAGTTGACACAACTGTGGTCACCTTGGTTATTTTGTCTGCTACTCTGTTATAGTTTTCAAAGTCTGTGTTTAGGGGCATGTGTGAGTTGACATGCCCCACTTTTATGGTGCAGGAGTGATCTTCTTTCCAGATGTAGTCCCAGACTTCCTTGCCTCTCCACACCACTTGTCCATGAATCATCCAGTCATTGGACTTCCATGTGGGCATCCAAGCTGTCAGTCCTTTAAAACCGCCCAGCTGTCAGTGTAACTAGTGACATGGGAAGAAGGATCCTCCTGAAGAGTCATTTTTCCAGCTTTCAACTCTGCATACTGACTGGACCCACAAATTCCGCTCTCCTGCAGGACTGTATCTGAACTTGGGTTATAGGATGCCATTGTACACTGATGCCTAGACAAGCTGACTATGGGGTTAATTTACCTAAACTGGAGAGTGCAAAATCTGGCACAGCTTTGCATGGTAGCCAATCAGCGTCTAACTTCATTGTGTTTTGTGTTTCATTAAGCGTTGATAGAAAAAAAAACTGGAAGATGATTGGTTTCTATGCAGATCTGCATCAGATTTAGCATTTTCCAGTTTTATTAGATCAACCCCTATGACTGAACCATCGGTAAACCATACTGATTCTTTCATGTCTTCTGACAGAGACTCAAAAAGTGAAACCTCTTGAACTGCTGCAGCACAGGAATTTCTTCTTCTGGCTGGGTGATGGTAAAAGTGACAAGCCTTGCCAACTGTTTTGAAATGTCTAAATAGGTGATTAAAAGGTATCACCACAGGGTGGTTCTGTGGATACCAAATTAATATTCAACACAGTGCCACATCCCATATATATTGAGTATAGTAGTGAAAGGATTGTTGGACTATAGGCACTGAGATACACGAAAATTATAAACAAAGTATATTTTATTAACAATTGGTTGGGTTCCACTTACTTTGGCATCTTTTGTCTGGGTTGATAAACAGCCAATATATGATATATTAATACCTATCAGTATATGTTATAATTTTGATTGTTATTTTGTACACCAGCTTGTTGTTTTTAAAGTTTTACTATTGTCTTTCATTTTATATAGAATGCATGCCTAAGCTCCTGAAGAAGCGTTCACACGCGGAACACGTAGAGCCGAACAACTTTATCATAAATTGTTCTATCATCAACTCACACCATGTCTGATAGAACAATTTTTTGTTCCAACAAGAGCACCATCCTAACTATTCAGGATTATACCTCTTGATGTTTGGGTTATGTATCGTTAAAAGCATTTAGGCGATCTTTACTTTGCAAAGTTTTTAATAGTCCTTGTTTGGTTGTGCTTGTTTGAATCAAATTGTTAATTAAATGTACTTTGTTTATAATTTCCGTGTATCCCAGTACCTGAAGTCCAACACCAATCCTACTATACTGTTTTTAAATGTCTCTGACATCTGCAATGCCCTCCAATACCCTTCTTGAAGGTATCACTTCACTTCATCAGTGTCTGGATCTGTGCTACAGTTTCTCTAGTGGTCAGCCCATTATCTCGTGCTCATACTGCTATTGGCAATGCAATATGGATGGTGACTGGGTCCTTTCCTGTAATGGTCTCTACATGTTGAAGTGCTGTGTAAGCCCCAGAAGGTACTTCTCTAGGGGCATGTATTTCTTCTGTGCCCCTGTCAGTTGCTTGAACCAATATACAATGAGTATTGCTTTCTGTCCTTTCTTTTCATTTGGCTACCACAGCCTCCGACATATGGTACAATCCTGTTTTACTACATCCAGCTGAAATGCTACTCCTTGTCTCATTCGTCCCAATCCCTGATGCTGCAAAATGACTTCTTTAGCAGTAATGAATGTGGTGTGCTGCTCGGCATCCCATGAGATCTCAGACTTTTTCCTGCTAACATTGTATATAGGACTAAGATTAAGTAAAATATGTGGAATGAATGATCTCCAGAATCCCACAACCCTATTAAACTTCTGTGCCTCTTTTTAATAATAGGGGCGACAGTGCCTTGATAGTTTGCACAACTGTCTTTGGAATTTTCCTCTGTGGCCTAGTGCACGTCATTCTCAGGAATTTTACCTCTGTGGCAAGTCCTTGTACTTTGTCTCTGTTGATAGCCCATCTTCTGTTCTCCGTGTGTTGTATCAGCAGGTGCAGTGCTTCAGTTACATCTTCTGTTCCAGAGATAATGATGCCATTGATGTAGTGAAATGAAGGAACTTTCAAATTCAGGGTATTTAAATCACAGGTAATCAGTCCATGAAGGTAATCTTGAGGAAGCATGGTGAAAGTGTACTGACGCCCATCCTACACAAAAACAAACTAGTCCTGACACTCCAGGTCTATCAAAATAGAGAAAAAGGCATTAGCAAAGTCTATCACAGCATGATATTCTCCTGCCACTTAAGCAATTTTCTCAATGATTAAGATCATATCAGGAACAGCTGACTTCAATGGAGGTGCCACTTTGTTTAGGCCTCTGTAATCCACAGTCATTCTATATGTCCCATTAGATTTTTTTACTGAGACGAGAAAGGACTTATAGCAGGTCTAAGGATCCCTACTTTCAACAGTTCTTAAATAATCTCCCTAATTTCTTTGTGGCCTCCAGGAAGTCTGTACTGCTTGAGACACACTGGCTTCTCTGGTGGAGAAATGTAGACAGGGGTCCCTTTCGCAAGACCTCTGACTACAGCCTTCACCATTATTACCAGATATGCTTTATCAGGATACCTCAATGAAAATGTACCCCATTCAGTCTGAATTAACTAACCTTGAAGTACATCCATCCCAATAATATTTTTGGTTAACTCTGAAACCAAAACTTTTGTCCAAAATCCTGGTCCCTTGCCAATAGCCAATTCTACCTGTGTCCTAACTACTGGTGTGGTTTGCCCTCCCAAACCTTCTACATTGATTACTTCTCCTTTGTTATGGGAAGAATTTCCTTGCAAAAGTGTTACTTCAGCTCCAGTATTCAAAGCCATCACATGTGTAAGAGAAGATGACTTCCTTCACCATACAGTGACAGGTGAATATGGGCTTCGGTCTCCTGCTGTGACTGTCCTCACTGCTATTGCAGGAGACCCACCTTCCTTCATAAAGGATAAGAAATATCCCAGTCCTCCTTTCTGATACTCTCTAACTCCTCCCCAGGATAAAAATAGTTGGGTTTGGTTTTATGTGCAGTTTTAGGAATGATTTGGGGATTAACAGGAGGGGTCTGTTGTGTTTCTGTTAAATCTAGGCTAATGTCATCTTCACTAGGAGTAGTGTTTCTAACCCTTACAGTTTTCCCCACTAACTGCTTCCACCTCTTTAGATATTCTGCAGTAGTTATCCCTTCTGTTTCATCTTTAGGTGCTCCTGCTTTTAATAGGTCCTCCCACGTTTGTTCCTTAGAGATAACTAGCCAATTTTTCTCTCCACCTCCTGTCTTCTGTTGCATCTACAACTTCTTTTCTGCTTATTTTCTTCCTGCCTGGTCTTGACCTTATTTACTGCCCTGACAGGTTTTGTTTTGGTCTCCTTTAGCTCCCCCAGCTAGCTTAAAATGGTAGTGGCTTCATGAATCTTGCTGTTTAATCCCAGGCCTCTCAGCAAGGACAGTAAAGGAGCCTTGAGGTTAAGCGGCACAGACTTCATTAGCTTAGCGTGCAGAGCAGATGTAAAGGGTTCTATATCTGGTCACATCTATTCTGGAAACATAGTTAAACAACCAATCTCAAGTTACCTGGCAATACCTTCTCATATTGTTCTCCACGAGTAGTTATTTTCCAGGTCACTAGGATTAGCATATACTTAACTTAGACTATCTCATCTTTCACCAGGTCCAACAGTGAAAAATTCAGAGTAATCTCTCTGAAAGTATTGTGGATCATGGTTTAACACTGTCATAGACACTGCTGGCCTTGCCAGACAAAATATCACTGTCGATCCATCCATCCCAAAAACCTAATAGTGGTTCTCCAGACTTCTGTTTGTATTGTTTTGCCAGCTAGTGGAGATTAGTTTGTGTAAGCTCCCTTACTTCTTCAAATGCACCTCCCCATCTGCCATATTTTCTCTATTATGTTTCCTTTTCCTATGCTTAGTAATAAGAGGTCTGGCAAACTTTTTCATCCCCACTGGGTGATCATCTTTTCATCCTCACTATCATTTTTAAGAGCACATCTTTACAATCCTAGCTGTGGAATGTGACATATTCCCTGGCTTAACTAACAGGTTCATGGCTCTTCTTTTTCCTTAAAGAATTAATATATTTGGTCATGAGGGCTGCACACTGCTCTTCCAAATCATTGGCCTGACTAACAGTTCAACATACACACTCCAAAGCAACTTCTAGCTGGCCTTTTAATTTCTTAATTTCTGCCTTCTCCTTCCTTTGTGATTTAGCATAGATAGCATGAAGGAAGTATCAACCCACTCTGGACACTGTCTTCTGTGCTTTACTTCAATCAAAACTCTCAAGGCTAAAGTTTACAAAATGATCTGAGACTTTATCACCCCAAGTCTTTTTCCAGGGAGAAGCATAGCAAGAAGCTAACTCATTGTCTTTTGTCCAGGTAGGCAGGTTGCATGTAACCTCCTGGAGACCAGAAACCTCTGCAGCCTTGCTTTTCCTAAACAGCCTTTGCAGCATTTTTCTTTTCAAAAGCAACAAAAACACTACAGAAAACAGATCTGCTTCAATTGAACTTTAGCGCAAATCCCGGAACAGCCCCAAATTGTTTTGTTTGCATCTTTTAAAGCAGCGTTCCACCCACAAATGGAACTTCCGCTTTTCAGAACCCTCCCCCCTCCGGTGTCACAGTTGGCACCTTTCAGGGGGGAGGGGGGAGCAGATACCTGTTTAATACAGGTATTTGATTCCACTTCCGGGCATAGATAGCCGCATTATCTGTGGGTATCTACACCACATCCGGCGCCTCCCCCCCACTGTCTTCTGGGACACACACGGGTCCCAGAAAACAGCAGGGACCAGTGGGAACGTGCAGTGTGAATCACACATGCGCAGTAGGGAACCAGGAAGTGAAGCCGCAAGATGGCGAGGGAGAGATTGGCTTCGGGTGCCGACATCGCGGGCACCCTGGACAGGTAAGTGTCCTTATTTTAAAAGTCAGCAACTGCAGTATTTGTAGCTGATGACTTTTAATTTTAAAAAAAATTGCCGGACCTCTTTAAGGTTCTTTGCAGTAAAAGCAAGGAAACATAGAAACCTCTGTAGTGTAATATGATTTACTAAACAAAAATGCTGTACATATAATTGTAAGAAAAACGACTCAAGACATACAACATGCGTGCACACACACTACCTCTCCTTCCAAGTGACTGAGTAAAATGATCTGTGTACAATAAAAGCTTCCTATGGTGGCACACATGCAGGCTCAATTCTGAGCCATGTTTTGTGTGTCCATTGACACATAAAGTGCATCTCGGCCTCACCCCCTGCTCCCTCCTCACTGGATTTGATTGAAAGCAGCAGGAGCCAATGGCTCCCACTGCTCTCACTAAGTCCAGCGAGGAGGGAGAGAGAGCACAGCGCCACTGCTCTCTGGCACAACACTGAATCAAGATCAGGCTCAGGTACTGTAAATATAATGGGGGGAGCTTTTTATCTTAAGCCTTTACAACCACTTTATCTAGCAGTTTATTGCTCCTCAAACTTCTCCTTTGCACTTGCTAAAAACATGTTTGATTGACGATTAATTTAACCCTAGATATCCAGAAGTTGGCAGATATAGAAAAAAAAATGTGCAAAAAACTATTTTTTCATTTATCAAAAATGTCATGCCTCAAAGCTTTGCTGAAAGCTGGTGTTGCTGCTTGACCCTTAAATAAAACCATTGTTCATTGTAATTCATTGTCCATAATCCAGTTCTGTAAATAAGATTAGTAGAGGGGTCTCAAACTGGTGGCCCTCCAGCTGTTGGAAAACTACAAGTCCCATGAGGCATTGCAAGGCTGACAGTTACAAGCATGACTCCCACAGGCAGAGGCATGATGGGACTTGTAGTTTCGCAACAGCTGGAGGGACACCAGTTTGAGACCCCTGCAGGATAGGAAATTATTCAAGCTACCACACACACACATTTTAATTTCTTCTTTAGATCCAAATATTGTAGCACTAAACTACAAGCTTTAATATTATGTGTGAAAAGTCTAAAAATAATTGAGAAGATGGAGAGAGATTTGTCAGTCTAGTAGCAAGATTTGCTGTAAAACTATTTTAAAAGGACAATCATTTTTTATTTTTAAAGGTATGAACATTTTTAAACCATCGCTGCAGTTTCCCATGAAGTTTATAGGGTACTAAGTCTTTATAAATATACATCAAAAAGGCCAGTTATCAAGGTAAATAGCTGTGGAGTTATATATGTTCAAGTATAAAATGTATTTTTGGAAACCCCATTATCCAAATAAGCTCTAAAAAACTAAATGTAGGCAACTATGTAATTATATGACTGGATGCACTCATATGGTGTGAGTTATAGTAGCAATATCTAGTTGTTGGATATGATTGCCAACCTTTTTGTTCTAGTTGTAAAGTGATGAGTATAAAACTGGGCATACTTTTAGAACAGAAATAAGTCATTTTAAGTGGTATTACACAAGAAACAGGAGGGAATATTTGATATGTTCCTGGAAGTCAATCCTTTTTATTCAAGAATTATAACATCTTTACAAAGTAAAACTCCACTGGTGGTATAATATGACATTTAGGCATATAATCAACATAAAAACAAGGTGAATAAGAAGAGGCATGGCCGAGTAAGTTATTATAATAAAGATAATTTAGATGGTTTTACAGAAAGGCCAAATAGAAGTTGGTGTTACTTACTGAATCCTCTATTGCACAGGTGTCAAACACAAGGCCCGCGGGCCGAATCCGGCCCACCGAGCCTTGTCATGTGGCCCGCAGCGGCCAGCGGCCGCCACCTCCGGCTCTCACCCGCTCTTCCTCCCGTCACACGTAAACACAGGAACTTCTGTGTTTACAGTGACAGCTATGGTCTAGGCGAGTCCTGGCTCCTGTTACTGCACATGCACCGGTTTCAGGCTATGCAAGCCGAGCGCCGAGATGCTGCAGCCGAACAGCCAGCTTACAAAAATGAACTCCTTACATGCCGAGCGGTCGGCCGGACATGCAGGCATGGGCTGAAACGGAGGACACACAGGCTGGATGAACCACTCGAATACCAAAAGTTGAGTGCTTATGCCCGGGGATTTCACAGGGGGTGGTGGTCTGCTAGTGGTGAGGGGCTGGGCGTTAGTTGGGGGGTGGTGATTTGCCATTGTGGGGGTTTGTCAGAGGTGAGTGGCAGGGCAGTAGTTGGGGGGTGGGGGATCTGGTAGTGGAGGGGCGTTGGTGGGGTGAGCTGAACACCCCTGAACCCTGCATGTAGCTCTCCCATGGATCCTGCACTCTGTACACAGGGCACTTTTGAACCCTGCACTCTATACATAGCTCAACCCTGAACCCTGCACTCTGTCCACAGGGCAAACCCCTAAACCCTAAACCCTGCATTCTGTCCACAGCGCGACCCCTGAACCCTGCACTCTGTCCACAGCTCAACCCTGAACCCTGCACTCTGTCCACAGGGCAAACCCCTGAACCCTGCACCCTGTCCACAGCACGACCCCTGAACCCTGCACTCTGTCCACAGCTCAACCCTGAACCCTGCACTCTGTCCACAGTGCAAACCCCTGAACCCTGCACTCTGTCCACAGCGCAAACCCCTGAACCCTGTCCATAGAGCGACCCCTGAACCCTGCACCCTGACCACAGCGCGACCCCTGAACCCTGTCCACAGCGCGACCCCTGAACCCTGTCCACAGCGCAACCCCTGAACCCTGCACCCTGTCCACAGCGCAACCCCTGCACCCTGTCCACAGAGCGCCCCCTGCACCCTGTCCACAGCATGACCCCTGCACCCTGTCCACAGCGCGACCCCTGCACCCTGTCCACAGCGCGACCCCTGCACCCTGTCCACAGCGCGACCCCCTGAACCCCGCACCCTGTCCACAGCGCGACCCCCTGAACCCTGCACCCCGTCCACAGCGTGACCCCCTGAACCCTGCACCCTGTCATGAAGGGGAGTAAATCTTTTGGAGGTCAAGTGGTTAATGCGTTACACAATGTGCATGTGTTAAATGCATCACAGCACACAATCCTGGTTGGATCAGGCCCTAAAGCAAACTTTTTCTTGTATATAGAAACTATTAAATATGAAATAATCGGCTTATGAACAGCTCTCTGGTGTATGATCGGTGAGCAAAAAACTTTGCTCCAGTCTGTGCTCCAGTTTTTCCCATTGGATCCTGTCATCTAGTCTTTCACAGTTGAAGCCAGACTATCCACCACGTCTCACTCTTTAACCGCTTAACGACCGCCCACTGTATATATACGTCGGCAGAATGGCACGAACAGGCATAATCACGTACCTGTACATAGCTCTTTAAATGCCTGCCGTGTGGTCGCGCAGGCGGCGCGCTTGCGACCCTGCCACCTTCCCCGTGAGTCAGACCGCGGGTCCCGAGGACTCGATCGCCGCGGAAATCCCTGCGATCGTCTCACGGAGGTATAGAGCGGGGAGATGCTTGTGTAAACAAGCATCTCCCCGCTCTGACTAGTGACAATGACACTAATCTCGGCTCCGTGACACAGAGCCCATCCCCCCTACAGTAAGAAACACTATGCAGGGAACACTTTACCCCTACAGCACCACATAGTGGTTAACCCCTTCACTGCCAGTGTCATTTTCACAGTAACCAGTGCATTTTTATAGCACTGATCGCTGTGAAAATGACAATGGTCCCAAAAATGTGTCAAAAGTGTCCGATGTGTCCGCCAAAATGTCACAGTCACGAAAAAAATCACTGATCGCCGCCATTACTAGTACAAAAAAAAAATGCCATAAAACGATCCCCTATTTTGTAAACACTATAACTTACGCACATTTTCGTACACATATAAATACATTTTTCCCCCTTTTTTATGTAGTGCCAGGCCTTTTTTTCAGCCGGAACGCACTGCGTTACAGAATCTTTGGCAGCCCTCTCCTTTCCTCTGCAGCCTGTCATTTAATACTGAAGCCAGTAGAGGAAGTTTTCTGCACAGCGCACTTCCTCTACTGGCTTCTCTGTGCTGCTGCCCCCGATCACTGGTGAAGTCCCAGGTCCCAACCTTCACCTGCTGAAGTGATTCGGGAGAAAGCTTCCATCCCTGCTTGCCACCGCTCCTCAACCTTTGTAACACGGAGCCCTGAAACACCTCCTTAGCTCTGTGCTACAGTAAGGGGAGCTCTCCGGTCCACTGTACTGTGCAGAAGAAAAAAGCCTGCACATACCGCGGAGAGCGGTGACGACAGAAGAGGTGAGGGATCTGTTACTGTTAAAACAAGTGAGAACTTTGCATAGACTGAGAGAGGAGTGCACTGTGAAAGTGTGAGGGGGAGGGGGAATATGTGCAGAGAGGTAAAGTTTGTGTGTGTATTTAGCAGAGGGGAGAGCACTGTAAACAGAGGAGATGAGAGGGGAGCTGGGGGAATTTGTACAGAGAGGGGAGCTGGGGGAATTTGTGCAGAGAGGGGAGCTGGGGGGATTTGTACAGAGAGATGGGGGCTGGGAGGGATTTGTGATGAGAGGGGTGTTGGGGAATTTGTACAGAGAGGGGTGCTGGGGGGATCAGTACAGCGAGGGGTGCTGGGGGATTTGTACAGAGAGGAGAGATGGGGGGATTTGTACAGAGAGGAGAGCCTGGAGGGATTCGTACAGAGAGGTGAGCTGGGGGGATTTGTACAGACAGGTGAGCTGGGGGGATTTGTGATGAGAGGTGAGCCGGGGGGATTTGTGATGAGAGGTGAGCCGGGGGGATTTGTACAGAGAGGAGAGCCTGGGGGAATTTGTACAGAGGGGAGAGCCTGGGGGGATTTGTACAGAGAGGAGAGCCTGGGGGGATTTGTACAGAGAGGAGAGCCTGGGGGGATTTGTACAGAGAGGTGAGCTGGGGGGATTTGTGATGAGAGGAGAGCTGGGGGGGATTTTGGGGAATTCGCCCTATGTGGCTGTAATTCTCTCCTCTAAGGAAGGTGTGGCTGGGGGCAGGGTTTGGGTGTGGTTGGGGTGGAGTTTAGGCATGGTTGGGGCTGAGAGTTGGACAGAGAGGGTGAGTTCCTGCACCTTTTCTATGAGAAAAAAGCCCTGTGTAGCGACACCCTCGTGAGGGCCGCTGGAAGAATCAATACCCCACTGGTTGCCCCAACCCTGCAAGTCCTCTGCCACCTTTGACACCCTGGGTTCAGACATTGTTTTACTTCAATGATTGACAACAACAAAATAGGTACACCCCACTTTGTTAAACCAATGGACTTGTTCACTTTGTTAGCTAAAGGCAATTGAAAGAAAACCACTTGGATTTATGCATTAGAATAGTATCTCCAATCTGAATATCACCAGATACAGAATGACACTCAAATGGGAAAAGGTCAAACAGGTAAATACAAGTATTATTTGAATATAAATGGTTCTTATTCACAATTATGCGTGAACAGACAGCAGAAGGGCAGAGGAATGGCTTTTAGCAGTGTCAGACCTCTCCCTTCTGTTCGTCAACACACAAGCTCAAATAATGAATGCAAATGTCATAAACCTTCAACAATAGTCAACACAATTGAATTTCAAAAATGGAAAGGATATACTGCGATGTGTATAAAAGTGAATACAAAAATAGCTGCCAACACAGCTGTAGACAAAAAGCAAAATGTGAATATGAAAAAAGTGTAGCGCTAATTTATGTATATGAGTATAAATGTTAGAAACACCTGATTAAATGTTCCAAAACAGATATATAAATGTATAACTCATCAGTTATATCAAATAACACCATGTGACAATGTTCAGTGAACCTCACTGAATGAAATATATATTCCACCTAAACAGTGAAAAAAAAATATATAAGTAGGTAAAGGAGGTTGAGACCAATAAATGTAAATAAAGGTGACAACAGTCCAAATATGTGGAAGTAATCTGACAAATTGGAATGAAGAATCCAACACAGGTGCGACCCTCTAGATGGAAAGACAATAGTCAGAAGCACCACCACCGATATTAGGAGACTTACCGGATGTCAATGACTTAAAGAGGCATATACCACCCAAGTCATAAAAAGCTTATATGGTCGGTCAACTCGATGGGTACAGCTAGTCCCGAATCCAACCGGCAACTCGACACCAGCAATCCAAAACGTCAATGTATAATAGAAGATATATAGCGTGTATTCTTGTTGGGGACAGAGACTCGGTATCCACATGCCGTGCATGATGTAATGAAAGAAACTCACATAGCGTGATACCGTTTAGGAGTAGTATTTATTAAAAGGTATAAAATGAAAACTCAAGTGCATGTACAAGAGTGATGTATATAGGTGGGTCCACCGGACGCGTTTCAACTAAAAAGTCGCCATCTGGGGTATCATACCATTTGGACTGTTGTCACCTCTTGTCACCTTTATTTACATTTATTGGACTCAACCTCCTTCAACACAATTGCATTTATCCTGTTATTTCAGAGAGTTCTAGGTAAATTAAATTTGCAAGTGAAGAATTCCTGAACAGCAGAGCAAAGCAACTTGACTGAACTGGCTGTAATAATTAAGAAACAAACTCTACCTGTATTAGCAAGATGCAGGTGAAATCACAGTGACTGTTGGTTCAAAGGTGCTATATCCTGTAAAAAGTAACAGGAGGATGAATGAAAATAGTGATGTCTATATACAGTGTCTATTATGAATGAATAGTTTTATTCTTTAGTATCATGAGCGACAAATAGTAGACAGACTATAATGTCTGTCAATCCTGGGATGATAAATGAGGATGATGATAGATGGTGATGATTAGGGATGAGCCCAATGTTTGAGTCGAACGTAAGTTCGAGTCGAACATCGGGTGTTCGCCTGTTCGCCGAATAGCAAACATTATGCGGTGTTCGTGGCAAATTCGAAAGCCGCAGAACACCGTTAAAGTCTATAGGAGATTAACCACTTCAGCCATGGACCATTTTGTTGCTTAAGGACCAGGCCCCTTTTTGCGATTCGGCACTGCGTCGCTTTAACTGACAATTGCGTGGTCGTGGCGGACACATCGGACACTTTGACACATTTTTGGAACCATTGTCATTTTTGCAGCGATCAGTGCTATAAAAATGCACTGATTACTGTAAAAATGACACTGGCAGTGAAGGGGTTAATCTGTAGGAGGCGCTGAAGTGTGACCTAATGAGTGATTCTTACTGTGTGGGGGCGTGGCTTGGCGTGTGACATCACTGTTCGTCGTTCCCTATGACAGGGAACAGACGATCAGTGACACTCTCACTAGGAAGAACGGGGAAAGGTTTGTTTACACTTACCTCTCCCCGTTCTTCAGCTCTGTGACCCGATCGCGGGACACCGGTGGTGATCGGGTCCGCGGGTCCCGCGTGCGTGGTCACGGAGCTCCCAACCGGGTTCTTAAAGGGCAACGTACCTGTACGTGCTTATGCCCAGCCGTGCTGCTCTGCGGCATATGTACAGGCGGCGGTCCTTAAGTGGTTAACATGAAAAATCAAAAGTGCTAATGTTAAAGGCTTATATGCATGGTATTGTCATAAAAAGTGTTTGGGGATCTGGGTCCTGTCCCAGGGGACATGTATTAATGCAAAAAAAAGTTTTAAAAACTGCAGTTTTTTCAGGAGCAGTGATTTTAATAATGCTTAAAGGGAGACAATAAAAGTTAAATATTCCTTTACATTTCATACCTGGGGGGTGTCTATAGTATGCCTGTAAAGTGGAACATTTTTCCCGTGTTTAGAATAGTCTGTCAGCAAACATCTCTAAAGGAAAAAAAGTCATTTAAAACTACTCGCGGCTGTAATGAATTGTCGGGTCTTGGCAATACAGATAAAAGTCATTGAAAAAAAACGGCATGGGTTCCCCCCCCCCCCAGTCCATTACCAGGCCCTTTGGGTCTGGTATGAATATTAAGGGAAATTCCGAACCAAAAAATAAATAAAAAATTGCGTGTTTCCCCCAAATTCCATACCAGGCCCTTCAGGTCTTGTATAGATATTAAGGGGAACCCTGCGCCAATTAAAAAAAAAAATGGCGTAGGGGTCCCCCTCAAAATCCATATCAGACCCTTATCCAAGCACGCAACCTGGCAGGCCGCAGGAAAAGAGGGGGGAACAAGAGAGCACCCCCCTCCTGAACCGTACCAGGCCACATGCCCTCAACATGGGGAGGATGCTTTGGGACCCTAAAGCATCTTGTCCCCATGTTGATGGGGACAAGGGCCTCATCCCCACAACCCTTGCCCGGTGGTTGTGGGGGTCTGCGGGTGGGGGGCTTATCGGAATCTGGAAGCCCCCTTTAACAAGAGGACCTCCAGATCCCGGCCCCCCTATGTGAATTGGTAACGAGTAAAATAAAAGTGTAAAAAATGGTAAAGACAGGAGGCACTTTGGGACAAGTCCTTTATTAAATTTTTTTATAAAAAATGTCCAGCAATGTCCATTCATCTCCTATTCCGCCACCGAAAAAAACTGTTCTGCCTCCATGGGCGTCTCCCGCCGACTGACGCGCGTCTCTCTTTGACAGCTGTTATATAGCTGAGGGCGGGGCTACCCGGTGACGTATATGGGTGACCCTGCCCCTCTGACGCCATGGGGAAACAGCGCGGGGCCACCCGGGTGACGTATACGGGAGACTCCGCCCCCCTCTGATGCCACGGGGAAACTAAAGACCAAGACCCGACAATTCATTACAGCCGCGAGTAGTTTTAAATTACTTTTTTTCCTTTAGAAATGTCATTTTGCTGCGGGACTGTTTTAAACACAGGAAACATGCACCACTTTAGAGGCATACTATAGACACCCCCCAGGTACGAAATTTAAAGGAATATTTCACTTTTATTGTTTCACTTTAAGCATTATTAACCACTTCAGCTCCGGGCCTATTCTGGCACTTCTCTCCTTCATATAAAAATCATATTTTTTTTGCTAGAAAATTTGTCAGAACCCCCAAACATTATAAATATATATATTTTAGCAGACACCCTAGGGAATAAAATGGCGGTCATTGCAACTTATTATCTCGCACGGTATTTGCGCAATAATTTTTCAAATGCTTTTTTTTGGGAAAAAAAACGGTTTGCTGAAATAAAAAATAACAAAACAGTAAAGTTAGCCCAATTTTTTTGTATCATGTGAAAGATGATGTTACGCCGAGTAAATAGATACCCAACATGTCATGGAGAGATGCGGGGTAAAAAAAAATCTCATGCTGACAGCCGCGATTGCGGCTTTGTTTACTTCCGGGTACCTATGCGTGACGTCACAATGTCGTGCCCGGGCCTTCGATGGTCATAGAGATGACTGGTGACCACCTGGTCACCGGAAATCTCTATTGTCGTGAGCCGGCGCCGGCTGATTCGTTCTCCGGGCCCCCGGTGGCATGGGAGAGCACGGAGAAGCATCGGATGGCGGCGGGAGGGGGGCGTCCCCTCCCGCTGCCTATAAGAACGGTTAAGCAGCGGAACTGCCGCTATGATCATTCTTATCGTGCACAGAATCGCCGGCAGAAAAGAATGATATCTGAATTATGGCTGTAGCTGCAGGCTACAGGCATATACACAAAGTTGAGGACGTCATATGGGTCGGTGTAGAAGTGGTTAAAATTACTGCTCCCAAAAAAAGTCAGTTTCTAAAACTTTTTTTTGCATTGATACATGTCCTCTGGGGCAGGACCCAGGTCCCCAAACACTTTTTATGGCAATACCATGCATATAAGCCTTTAAAATGAGCACTTTTGGTTTTTCATGTTCATGTCCTATAGACTTTAACGGTGTTCGAACCAATTTTTTGCCTGTTTGCAAGTTCTGGTGCTAACCGAACCGGGGGGGGGCTTGGCTCATCCTTAGTGATGATGATGATTTGACAAGCTCTCCCTCGGGAACCTGGCTCAAGGGATGTTGTCCGGCCTCTGCTGCACCGTGCTACGACTCTGCTGCAAATGCAGGACAGATGAAACAAGGGAAGCCTCAAGGCTGTTGCCAGACAGGGAAGGAGATGCTGTCCACAGGCATCCATCCAATTTTCTGCCAGTTGATTTCGCTTTTGCAGGCCGTGATTCGGCCGCAACACTCACAGTCACAGAATGTCTGCTCACAGATCCAGGCCTGAGTCCCAAGAGAGTGAGCTAAGCATCAACCAGCCCCTTTTATGGACACTCCATAGATTCTGTTCTTCCTTCTCAGCCATCTGGTAGTTGTAGTTTTGTACGATCCAGCTAGAGGGCAAATCCAATCAATCTAAACTATAAGCCCCAAGATGTCTTGCTCTGCTTAATCTCTGCATTCAGATAAGTTAGCTTTAGAGTTTGGACTCAACACTAGAGGGAAATAACTCCCAAACAATGAGATTACACAATGTCTCCTGATTGCAGGCACGTATATCCAGCTCCTGACTACATTTATAAGGGGAAATATAATCTCTGTTTTTAGATACATAAGGAGCTCAGAGAGCTATGGAAGAAGAAACAGCAGCACATTGATCTATCCAATGAATGGCTGTGCAGAGGGGGGGCATGTCAGGACAAGTCTGATCATTGGAAAAGAGCAGGCTGAGTTCACACAGCTAGAGAACTGACCACTTTGCAAAATCATGCAGGGCCGCTAATAAAGGGGACCACCGGCCCTTGTGTATGGGGCCCAGTCCCTGTCAGTTCAGGAGGAGGACCCAGGCAGCTAATAAGTCCATCTGCAGCTGCTAAGCTCCATTCTGTTTCACAGCCTCCTGTTTTCTGTCATTCCATGACTGAGCGGCTCAGTGCTCTGATGTTAGCTGCACTCCCACTCTGCTCTCCCAGTGTTACTCATTTATGTTGCCTTTTGTATACCTCTTAATATTAATAAAAAAGTGCAGCGCTAAGGAAAAAGCATATGCAAATAAAGTTCATTTAGGTAATCGCAAGCACCAATGGTAAGTGTCCAAAAACAGTGCTGTTAAAACGATCATGCAGGTGACTTCATGATGAACCTCCACCACTGGTAAAACTAGCAGCTCACCTTCCAAAGTGGACTCCTAGAGAGATGGGGTCACAAGCACTTTTCCCAACTGGGGTAAATCTCACTGTCGGGGGATGAAATCACCAGATAGGACTAGCAGGAAGGATCCCTCTCTTTGCACTCCAAGTGAAAGGAACAGACTCTCCGATACCACAATTGTCAGGCAATAATAAAGTTATATAGTGCTCTCTGCTATGGACAGGTTTTTATTATAATAAAAGGAATAAAACTTACAAACACGGCACTGTGACCCAGTGCCCAATATACAAGCGTGTGTAAGATGAATCAGCGTTGGCTGCGGGTGATGTCACGTGATTCCCTTCCGTCCATCTGTGTTATGTCACAGGGGGCGGGACTTCGTCAGCAGATATGGAAATTATGTAAGACACCCGATTAAATAGTTTAGGCCGGTAGCCATAGAGACAAACAGCCTCATCACATAGTATAATACCAGGGTGGCTCTACACTCTCCTGGAAGTACCCAGGGAGTGTCCATAGACACACCGGAATGGAATAAATATCCGCAGCAGATTGCCTGACAGGACAATAAGCCTACCTAATCAATAGACATTTTAAAATTGAGAAAACCAAAGACAATAGAAAAAGATTTTTTCCTTATGCCGCAAGAAAATCTCATATGAATCTTAATTATAGGGCTATTATATATAAAAATACTACCCATCGTAACAAAAACAAATAAAATTGTCTAAAAAATATATAATTATCTTAAAAAAGGAAAAATGAAAATCATGTAACATCAATCCTCGGCCATCCACTCTGATAAACTATAAATAACCAAATACAATTTTCAACAATCAGTTATAAAACAATTGATATCAAAATTAACATTTAGGCCTGCGGGTACAAAACTTTTGTTTCATGTATCCAAGAGGATTATCTGCGGCTCAATTGGCGTTATTAACCCTCTCTATTCCCCAAAATCTGAGACCACGAGGGTCCTGGTTATGGCATAATTTAAAATGCCTAGAAACATTATGGGTCTTTAAACCTTTTTTGATGTTGTTTACATGTTCCCCCAATCTCACATGTAAGGGTCTGGAGGTCTTGCCAATAAATTGTAAACTGCAATCGCATTCAAGCATGTAATCAACACCAATAGTATTACATGTATTCAACTGCTGGGTGGAGTAATTTTTATTGGTAACTGAAGCCACAAATTCTTTGCGCTGTTTGTTATTGACATTCGAATGCCTTCAGGCTGTACAACGTCCGCAAGCATAAAAATCACTAAGAAAAGAAAATAACCTATTTTCAGACTGAATAGGAGGATCGATAACTCTTGGGGCTAAACATTCATGCAACGAAGGGGCTTTTTTGTATATAAATTGTGGTCATTCTGGTAGCACCGGACCTAGCACCTTATCCTGTATTAGTATAGACCAATTCTTTAAAACTATCTTTTCAAAATTGTTATATTGAGCATTTTTATGTTCCCTATTTTGATTGGACACCAATAACTGTCTATCAATGGTCCTCACTCTTTCTATTTCTCCATCAAGGGTGTCTTTATCATACCTTTTCTGCTGGAATATGGAGGCTAGAATTTGCGACTGAGAGACAAAATCCTCTTCTTGAGTGCAATTGCGTCTCAGTCTAATAAACGGTCTGTAGGTTTGAAATAATTACCGTATTTTTCGGACCATAAGACGCACTTTTCCCCCCAAAAAATATGGGGGAAAATGTCTCTGCGTCTTATTGTCCAAATGTACATCAGGCACCGCCCTCCACCACCGCTGTCAATGCCCCCGCCACTTCCGGCAAAAAAGCCGCACCCACCCCCCGAACGAAACCCCTCCCCCCCGACCTGTACTCTCGAGTCCCGGTTCCCGCGGCCTCCTCCCGCACGGTTAAAATATCCCAATCAGTGCACACTCGCAAGTATTTTCTGCCACCGTGGCAGACAGATTTGTAGTTTCAATTAACTGTGAGCTTGCATTCTGGGAGTTGTATTCCTGTATGTCCTGACCTCAGAGTTTGCTGGCTGTAAGGAATACGGAATGTCACAAACAATGGAACGTCTGCCAGATCTCACATCCACAGAAGAGGAGCAGTTACTGAGCTTTGCACTAGATGCTATAAATCATAACCTCATTCAGTTGTGTACAAAGTTTTTTATACATTACTATGCCCAGCTTATTGCTCCAGCCGCCGCTGCAGCCCTGGCCAGTGGCAAAGTGATCTGCAGCCTAGTGTGCTGCGGGTAGGAGAATTTTACAGAACACCGGGGTCTGGGAGCCGGGACGTGTCTTGAGAGAAGGGGAAATCATGCCCACGACCACACTATGCAGCTCGACATGCCGCCCAGACTCAGGTAGGACACTATTGTAAGGGGAGAGTGGGGAGGAGTGTATGGCAGCCAAGAAGTGAGTGGATGGAAGGTTGTGCAGTCTCCTAATGCTGTATTTGGAGGACAGGTGACAGACCGCTCTGCTGGGACTTGTAGTGCCTCTGTGGGGGGCTGAGATATGGCAACCTGCTCTGCTGGGACTTGTAGTGCCTCTGTGAGGGGCTGAGATATGGCAACCTGATCTGCTGGGACTTGGAGTGCTTCTGTGGGGGGCTGAGATATGGCAACCTGCTCTGCTGGGACTTGTAGTGCTTCTGTGGGGGGCTAAGATATGGCAACCTGCTCTGCCGGGACTTGTAGTGCTTCTGTGGGGGGCTGAGATATGGCAACCTGCTCTGCTGGGACTTGTAGTGCCTCTGTGGGGGGCTGAGATATGGCAACCTGCTCTGCTGGGACTTGTAGTGCCTCTGTGGAGGGTGAAATATGGCAGCCCGCTCTGCTGAGACTTATAGTGCCTCTGTGGGGGGACTGAGGATTCCTCAGTTTCCCCACAGTCTAGAGCACTACAAGTCCCAGCAGAGCGGGCTGCTCTTACAGAACAGGAGAAGCAGCTGGGGGAGGGGGGGGTTTGTACCGGGAAGGGAGCGAAGACAGCACAGGTTTGAGATGGGGGAGGATTTTTCTCTGAGAGTGAGGATTTATGCTGGGAGGGATTTCTTTGGCACAGGTCAGGCTGCATTTCATAGGCACTGGTAAATATTTTAGTAGACCATTTGGTTCAGAATATTTTTTTTCTTTCTTGTTTTCCTCCTCTAAAACCTATGTGCGTCTTATGGTCAGATGCGTCTTATAGAGCGAAAAATACGGTACACATCCTAAAACAATCACTGTCCTTAAAAATCTCCAAGTCAAGGAAAACCATACTCTCTAAACTGATATTCCATGTCAGAGTAATGTTTTTTGTGTTCTTGTTCAATGTATGAATGAACATATCCAGACTAGACCTATCTCCCTCCCAAACCATAATGAGATCATCAATGAATCTCCTATAACAGACAAGTTCAGGAGGGCGATTCTTGAAGGCAACTTCCTCTTCCCAGTGGGCCATTCCTCAGCTCCCATCACCACCCCTCTAGTCTGTAGGTAAAACTGTCTGTCATACCAGAAATAATTCCTGGATAAGCAGAAGTTTAGACTTTCTAGAAGAAACGTTTTATGTTTCCTAGAAAGGTCTGAGAAGGATAATGCCCATTGTACTGATGATACAGCATCATCATGTCCGATGATGGTGTATAATGAACTCACATAAGCTGTGATAAGAATACTTAATGGAGAACACTTTAAAGATTCCAAAATCTGAATAATGCGTTTTGTATCTTTAGGAAAAGCGTCTGTCTTCAAAACTAGCGGTTGAAGAAAGGAATCTATGTTCTGACCCAATCGATCCCTTTCACGATTGGTCTACCTGGAGGATTGACACTGTCTTTATGGATCTTAGGAAGAAAAATTAAATAATAGGTGTTCTCCAAAAAAGAGGATCCAAATAAGCAGCCTCCTTTCTAGTAAGAACACCCCTAACCTTTCCACCTTCAACCAACGTATGCAACTCGTCTTTGAATTGCAACATAGGATCCTTATTCAATCATTTATACATATCCCGGTCACTTAATAAGCGACCCATTTCTTCTTAATGGTATAATTTTCTCAGGACAACTAAACCCCTTCCCAATCACGCTTCCCGCCATCCTGAAAAATAAAAAAGCTCCGCCACCTGGGAGTTCCCCCGCCGAATGCCTGCTCTGCGCTTTGACATTTCTTATATAGGTAAGGGGCGGGGCCACCTAGCTACGTCACCCGGTGGCTCCACCCCATGTGACATTACATGCCCAGCAAGCACTAGTCTATGATGTCAGAAGGGGCTGTGCTACCGGGTGACGTAGCTAGTTGAATGGGTAGGGGCACCACGTACCCAAAACGTATTCACTTCGGGGGGCCGGGATCTGGGGGGCCCCCTTGTTAAAGGTGGTTTGAAGATTCCAATAAGCCTCCCGCCCACACACCCCCCCAACCACAGCCCAGGGCTGTTGGGAAGAAGCCCTTGTCCCCATAAACATGGGGACAAGGTGCTTTGGGGTGGGGGGGGGTGGGGGGCAGACCCACCCCTGCCCCAAAGCACCTACCCCTACCCCAAAGCACCCACCCTCTCCTGTTGAGGGCATGTGGCCTGGTATGGTTTAGGAGGGGGGCGTTCGCACCCCCTCTTTAATGGCCTGCCCGGCCGCATCCCCGGATAGCGGTCTAATGTGGATTTTGGGTGGGACCCAACATCGTTTTTTTTTTTTTTTACGCTCTAAATCCATACCATTTCCGAAGGGTCTGGTATGGACTGGGGGGGGGAACCCAAGCCATTTTTTTCTTTATTTTTTCAATATCTGAGTTTCAGCAATTGCAACCACTAAGCATTTTAAATGGTATTTGACTTGTTCTTTTTTTTCTTAATTTTTGCTGCAGCGTGTTTTATGCATGCTGCAGATGTGCCACTTTACAGGCACATTAAGGAGACCCCCCCCCCCCCCCTCCAGCACTATATTTAAATGAATTTTTCATTTTTATTGTTGCACTTTAAGCATAATTATAATCACTGCTCCTGCATGTCCCCCAGGGCAGTACCCAGACCCCCATACCTCTTTTACAGCCAATTACCTTTATATAAGCCTTCAAAATGGGCACTTAATTTTTTCCGCTCCCATAGACTTTAATGGGGTTTGCCATTCGGGTTAGAACATTTCCTCTGTTCGGGAGTTCTGCTGCGAACCGAACAGGGGGAGTTTGCTGCCCATCCTTAATTAAGAGCTATTCATGTACAAACAATACTAAATGTTCACCAACTTTTTCACCAAGTGTGGCCCTATGAACAATTAGAGGAGGGTTGCATATAACAATAATGACTACCATAAAGTAGTTTTTGCCCAGATGTTAAAGAGGAACTAAACTGTATCTGAGCACCATAAACTGAAAACACTGTTTTATTAATTAAATTTAAATTAAATATTCAAAGAAAACTCATTCATCCATGTCAACGTGTTTTATTTTATTGAGAATTCAAAAAACACCTCCTGGCATTTCTATCCGCTGCCATCTTGAATAAGGGCAGATCATTCATGTTGCATTTACTGCCTGAAATCCATCTGTCCTTTCCTAAAGCGGGCAAGCAGGAGGTAGTGATTAGCTGAGAAAACCCTCCTCCCCTCCTCCAAATGAAGGAAAAAAAATGACCATGAATACTCATGGCATGTATGATAGCATTTTGGCCTAGGCCAGAAACCAAGAAGCAAAAAAAAATGTAAAACAAGTAAGAATAATATACCTTCCTATCTAATAAATAATGCTAGCAGCATACAGATTAAAAATAAGTAATGTTGATTAAGACCGTTGAATTCCACTTTAGGTAGGTAAATACAGATACAGCATAAAGATAGATTACTTTACAATTCAAGGTGATGTATATGCTAATATTAAACATTCTGGAATTAAGGTCATGCACCACAGAAAAAAAAAAAAAAAACAGTTTGCGTATGGATATTTTCTAGAAATTCACAATTTGGCTGCATTATTATATATATATATATACGTATATACTCGAGTATAAGCCGACCCGAGTATAAGCCGAGGTACCTACTTTTACCAGAAAAAACTGGGAAAAGGTATTGACTCGAGTATAAGCCGAGGGGGGGGGGGGGGGGGAATGTGCCCATTGCCCAACCTTACTGTGCCCATTGCCATCTCACTCTGCCACCTCACTGCCCATTGTCACCTCACTGTGCTCATTGTCGTCTCACTGTGCCCCCTTACTGTGCCCATTGCCATCTAACTGCCCATTGTCACCTCACAGTGCCCCCTTACTGTGTCCATTGCAGCCTCCCTGTGCCCGAGTCAGTGTACCTCAAAATCTTGTAATTCCGCGGCCAGCGTCCATTGTTCAAATCTCGCGCCGTTCTCCCTGTCCCTTCCGTGATAGGCGTTTCCAGCAAACACTGTGTTGAGTGTTTGCGCCTATCACGGAGATCCTCTCATTCGCCGACTCCGTTTCCCAGCAGGCACTGTGTTCAGTGCTCGGCCAATCACGGACGTCGGACAAGAGGACCTCCGTGATAGGCGAAAACACTCATCACAGTGTTTTCTGGAAACGCCTATTGCGGAAGGGACAGGGAGAACGGCGCGGGATTTGAACAATGGACGCCGGCCGCGGAATTTCACGATTTTGAGGTACTGACTCGAGTATAAGCCGAGGGGTATACTTTCAGCCCTAAAGAAAGGGCTGAAAAACTCGGCTTATACTCGAGTATATACAGTATATATATATATATTGTGAGGGGGTTAGCTCGGCAGCGGGTGTGTGTGACCCCCGGGATGGGCTCCCCACACAAAACAGGCCCAGCAAACGGAGGTTGTGGTTTTCAAAATCAAAAAAGGTGCGGTTTATTTTCTATTTACAGTGACAAAACACAGCAAAGCAAAAGAAACATAACCAAAATAAATCCTGGTCAAGTTGACCTCTGACTAAACATACAGGTTTCCTAACTAACAACTGGGATCAGCCTAGTGCTGTCCTAGTCCCTAAGTCCCTGGTTTAGTAAAAGTCCAAACAAATAGCCACACAGGCTTTGCCTCACCGCACAGGGGTTCACTCTCCCTAGACAGTCCACACAGGTCTGGTTCCAGGCATGAGCTAACATCTAATGAAGCTGGGAGTTCTTATAGAGGCCTAAATGAGCTGACAAGGTTCAGCTGGTCTCCTCATCTCTGTCTGCACGACGCCCCACACTCTCCCTAGAGGTATGAGTCATCCATGAGCCCACTAGCCTTATACAACTCTCCACCTAGTTGTATAAGTCGGCGTAAAGCCTGAATCTGGGCGAAATATATCTACCCCCCTGGATGCAACCAGGTGACTTTACCTTCCTGCTGTCACATACCCCCCCCTCTTGTTTTAACCTCGGGGTTGGAACACCAGCAATCAGGCATTCATGTACTCGAGACAAAGCATCCACATTCCCCATTTGAACGCCAGGGCGATGCTTTACTGTGAAGTTGAATTCCTGGAGGGCCAGGAACCACCTATTCACTCTTCTATTTGTTTCCTTGTTTTGAGCCATCCACTTTAACGGAGCGTGATCCGTAACCATGTCAAAGTGCCTACCTAGCAGGTAGTACCGAAGGGAATCTAGAGCCCACTTCACCGCTAAACACTCCTTTTCAACGGTGGCGTAATTTACCTCATGGGACTTCAACTTCCTGCTGAGGTAAATGACTGGGTGCTCTTCCCCGTTCCAGACCTGGGACAATACTGCTCCTAACCCCACATCTGACGCATCACTTTGTACGACAAAGTCTTTAGAGAAGTCGGGTGAGTACAACACTGGCTGGCTACATAAGGCTTGTTTCAAGAATTGGAATGCTGCCTCAGCCTCGGGGGTCCATTTAATCATGACCGACCCTTTCCCCTTCGTCAGGTTGGTTAGGGGCACAGCCTTAGAAGCAAAGTGGGGAATGAATCGCCGATAATACCCAGCGATTCCCAGAAAGGCTCGTACCTGCTTCTTGCTGTTGGGACGTGGCCAACTCTGGATGGCCTCGACTTTGTTGAGTTGGGGTTTTATTACTCCCCTCCCAATGGTGTACCCAAGATATTTGGCCTCCTCCTGCCCAATGGTACACTTCTTGGGGTTAGCCGTAAACCCCGCTTCCCGAACAGAGTCCAGGACTGCTTGCACTTTTGGCAGATGTGAGGCCCAATCTGTGCTATGGACAATTACGTCATCCAGGTAAGCCGCAGCATACTTCCGATGGGGCCTCAGCATCTGGTCCATTTTCCGCTGGAATGTGGCCGGCGCATTCTGTAACCCGAACGGCATTCTTTTATATTGGAACGCCCCGTCTGGGGTTACAAATGCGGTTTTCTCTTTGGCCGACTTGGCCAGGGGGATTTGCCAATACCCTTTTGTGAGGTCAAGAGTCGTCATGTATCGGGCTGTTCCCAGCCGGTCGATCAACTCATCTATACGTGGCATGGGGTAGGTGTCAAATTTTGTAACTTTGTTCAACTGACGAAAATCGTTACAAAATCGCCAGCTCCCATCCGGTTTAGGCACCAACACGATGGGACTAGACCAATCACTTTGGGACTCCTCTATCACCCCTAAGTTCAGCATTTTCTGTACTTCCTCCCGTATTGCCTCCCGTCGAGCCTCTGGGATCCGATAGGGTTTTAACTTCACCCTTTCACCGGGCGGGGTAATGATGTCATGCTCTACCCCAGATGTTTGTCCCGGCAGCTCAGAGAATACCTCCTTGTTGCGAAGCACAAACTCCTTAACCTCCTGTTGTTGGGGTTGTGACAAGGTGGCTGCTATTCCAACCTCAGGAATCACGCAACCAGTTTGAGCTGGTGACCAAGTGTCTGCGACTAGGGACTCTCTATCCCTCCAGGCTTTCAACAGATTAACGTGATAGATCTGTTCGGGCTTTCGCCTTCCTGGTTGTCTGACCTTGTAATTCACTTCGCTCACTTTTTCCATTATCTCGTAGGGGCCTTGCCATTTGGCAAGGAATTTACTTTCAACCGTAGGGACAAGTACCAATATCCTATCCCCCGGGGAAAAGGTACGGGTCTTGGCTCCACGGTTGTACACTCTCTGCTGTGCCAACTGCGCTTGGGCCAAATGTTCCTTCACGATGGGCATTACCTGTGCAATTCGATCTTGCATCAGGGCGACATGCTCAATCACACTCCTGTGGGGAGAACTCTCACTTTCCCAAGTTTCCTTGGCAATATCCAACAGCCCTCTTGGGTGTCTCCCATACAGTAACTCAAAGGGGGAGAATCCCGTAGAGGATTGGGGCACCTCCCTAATAGCAAACATCAAATAAGGAAGTAAACAGTCCCAATCCTTTCCATCTCTATCCACCACTTTCTTCAACATTTGTTTTAGGGTTTTGTTGAATCTTTCAACCAGCCCATCGGTTTGGGGGTGATACACAGACGTACGCAATTGCGTCACTTTGAACAATTTACACATCTCTTTCATAACCCGGGACATAAAGGGTGTACCTTGGTCCGTAAGCAGTTCTTTACAAATACCCACCCGGCTAAAAACAAGAGATAGCTCTTTGGCTATGGTTTTGGCCGAGGTATTTCGGAGAGGGATCGCTTCTGGATAACGGGTGGCATAGTCCATTATAACTAATATGTACTGGTGCCCCCTAGCGGACTTGATTATAGGACCTACCAAATCCATGGCGATCCTCTCAAACGGGACCTCAATGATGGGTAGAGGGACCAGCGGGCTACGGAAATGTGGCATCGGGGCCAACCTCTGACACACAGGGCAGGAGGAACAATAATTTTCTACGTCCTTCATCACCCCCGGCCAATAGAATCTCTGTAATACCCTCTCTCGGGTTTTCTCTGTCCCCAGATGACCTCCAAGAATGTGCCCATGGGCCAACTCCAACACCAACTTCCTGTAAGGTTTGGGCACCACAAGCTGCTCAACGGTTTCTTCTGCCCTTTTTGCCACCCGATACAGTAGGTCCTTCTCTACGCTGAAGTATGGGTAAGTGCAGGTATTATCTGGGTTCACTAACTCACCATCTATTTTCACTACGTTTTCCCGTGCCTTTATTAGGGCGGGGTCTTTCAACTGTTCTGTGGCAAAGTTTTCCCTGTGAACCTCAAGATCAGAAAACTCCACAGACGGTAGGTTTTCGTCTGAGGAGGTGGGCTCCTCTCCAGTTTCTTGAGTCTCCCCTGCCAATACTGATAAGGGAAATTCCGGAGAGTCCTCACCACTCTCAGGGGAGTTCTGGCTATCACATTCCTGGTACATAGGGGCACCAGTGGGGGGCTCAGGATCATCCCACAGTTCCCAGAACTTCGGAAAATCCCTTCCCACAATGGCGTCATGCGGTAACTGAGATACTAAGCCCACTGGATGAGAGAGGGTACCTTTGGGGGTCTTGAAACACACTGTAGTCACTGGATACTCTCGGGTGTCCCCATGCACACAAATAACAGCTACCTTGCTATTCCCAAAGACCTCTGTTTTAACTAACTCAGCCTTTATCAGGGTCACAAGGCTACCTGAATCCAGCAATACCACAACATTTCTACCATTAACACACATTTTGCATAAATGTTTCTCAGTTCCTCGAATGGCAGTGCATGCGACTGTCGCACACAGCGACTGACGTCTGCCCGTCAGAAAGTCACACTGCATGGGTTCCTCCACAACCGGGCAATTGGCTGCAATATGTCCCGCTTGCCGGCAGCGGTAGCAAACGATCCTTCTTGCCGCCTCTTGAGCCGCTGATTTCCCCGGCTGTTCTCGCCAAACTTGGGGTAGAGCTCCCACCCTCTCACTCTCTCCACCCTCACCCCTTGGAATCCTCTTATCCGCCCCTGGGGATGGTCTGGTCTTAGGGTGGAAAGTCCGAGTGTCTCTGGAAGAGGCCGTCAGGTTCTCTGTAGCCAAGTATTTCTCCACACGATCCACAAGACCATCGGCCGTCTCTGGGTCTCCATGGCTTACCCACTTTTGGATGGCAGTAGGAAGAGCTCTCAAAAACCGATCCATTACAACACGTTCCACAATCTTTGGTGCGGACAAAGTCTCTGGCTGTAGCCACTTTCTGCTCAGGTGAATGAGATCATACATTTGAGACCTGGGGGGTTTTCCAAGCTGGAAAGTCCAGTTATGCACACGCTGAGCCCGGACAGCCTGGGTGACACCCAGCCTTGCCAATATTTCAGCTTTTAGCATCACATAGTCTTTTGCTTGGTTAGGCTCTAGGTCATAGTAAGCTTTCTGCGATTCACCAGTTAACAGAGGAGCCACCAGTCCAGCCCACTGCTCCTCAGGCCACTTTTCTCTTTCAGCGGTCCTTTCAAATGTGGTCAAAAATACCTCTGGATCATCCTCTCCAGTCATTTTTGTCAATAAACGACTCACCCCAAAGGACGCGGTATTAGTGGGACGGCTTTCCTCACTGGTCTGCGGACGTTGCTGCATTACTGCTTCCATCTGTTGTTGTAGTCTCTGCTCTTGCTTCTGCAACAGGTCTATGAAGCGGGCCTCAGATTGCTGCTGGGCTCGTTGCTGAGCCTCCAGACTCTGTTGCAAAGTTGCGTTTGTCTGCTGCTGGGCTGCAAGGCTCCTTTGCAAACCTGCATTTGTCTGCTGTTGATTGGCATTTGCTAGAGCCAGCTGCTTCAGTATCTCCTCCATGCTGGCTTAAAAAAAACTGCCACTGGTTCTCCACCAACTGTGAGGGGGTTAGCTCGGCAGCGGGTGTGTGTGACCCCCGGGATGGGCTCCCCACACAAAACAGGCCCAGCAAACGGAGGTTGTGGTTTTCAAAATCAAAAAAGGTGCGGTTTATTTTCTATTTACAGTGACAAAACACAGCAAAGCAAAAGAAACATAACCAAAATAAATCCTGGTCAAGTTGACCTCTGACTAAACATACAGGTTTCCTAACTAACAACTGGGATCAGCCTAGTGCTGTCCTAGTCCCTAAGTCCCTGGTTTAGTAAAAGTCCAAACAAATAGCCACACAGGCTTTGCCTCACCGCACAGGGGTTCACTCTCCCTAGACAGTCCACACAGGTCTGGTTCCAGGCATGAGCTAACATCTAATGAAGCTGGGAGTTCTTATAGAGGCCTAAATGAGCTGACAAGGTTCAGCTGGTCTCCTCATCTCTGTCTGCACGACGCCCCACACTCTCCCTAGAGGTATGAGTCATCCATGAGCCCACTAGCCTTATACAACTCTCCACCTAGTTGTATAAGTCGGCGTAAAGCCTGAATCTGGGCGAAATATATCTACCCCCCTGGATGCAACCAGGTGACTTTACCTTCCTGCTGTCACAATATATATATATATATATATATATATATACACATATACACACACACATTTTATTTAAAGGAAATATGCCAGTAGTGATGCACATTTTCTATTTGCTACTTAATTCAATGGCCTGTTACTATTTATGTACATGTGTGTCTGCAGAGGGACACAGAGGGCACTTTAAAGAATTTTAGGAGAAAATAAAAAGGATTAACATACTTTCGTCTAGTACAATGTACCAATTGTTTCCCAAAAATGAGCACTTACCTTACCACCCTCACAATATCAGCTGGTGGTGCTTTGTATTAATTCCATACCAGACCTCTTGGGAATTGTGACTGGTGGCTGACAGGCAGGGAAGTTTGTGTAAATAGTCATTTTACCAATGCTCATCACACAGTTTTACTGTCATTATCATCCCTCTGCAAATTCTGTAAGTGCTTTATTACATTCCCATGGTAATACCTTTAACAATTTATGAGTATCAGTCCAAGAAGGGAATAAATATGTTTGCAAAAGTAGAAGAGCCCATTAAATAATAACTAAGCAAACAATTATTTACTCATAGCACGCAGACAAGCATTGTACAGTAACTTCTCAGCATCTGAAGGCTAGAATCATTATAATGAACATAGTAGATATACAGTCATGGCCGAAATTGTTGGCATCCCAGAAATTTTTCCAGAAAATCAAGTATTTCTCACAGAAAAGTATTGCAGTAACACACATTTTGCTATACACATGTTTATTCCCTTTGTGTGTATTGGAACAAAACAAAAAAAGGGAGGAAAAAAAGCAAATTGGACATATTGTCACACAAAACTCCAAAAATGGGCTGGTCAAAATTCTTGGCACCTTAACATAATATTTGGTTGCACACCCTTTGGAAAAAATAACTGAAATCAGTCGCTTCTTATAAGTATCAATAAGATTCTTACACCTCTCACCCGGAATTTTGGACCACTCTTCCTTTGCAAACTGCTGCAGGTCTCTCTTATTGAAAGGGTGCCTTTTTCCAACAACAATTTTAAGATCTCTCCACAGGTGTTCAATGGGATTTAGATCTGGACTCATTGCTGGCCACTTTAGAACTCTCCAGCGCTTTGTTGCCATCCATTTCTGGGTGCTTTTTGATGTATGTTTGGGATCATTGTCCTGCTGGAAGACCCAAGATCTCGGACGCAAACCCAGCTTTCTGACACTGGGCTCTACAGTGCGACCCAAAATCCTTTGGTAATCCTCAGATTTCATGATGCCTTGCACACATTCAAGTCACCCAGTGCCAGAGGAAGCAAAACAACCCCAAAACATCATTAAACCTCCACCATATTTCACTGTAGGTACTGTGTTCTTTTCTTTGTAGGCCTCATTCCATTTTCGGTAAGCAGTAGATCGATGTGCTTTACCAAAAAGCTCTATCTTAGTCTCATCTGTCCACAAGACGTTTTCCCAGAAGAATTTTGGCTTACTCAAGTACATTTTGACAAACTGTAGTCTTGCTTTTTTATGTCTCTGTGTCAGCAGTGGGGTCCTCCTGGGTCTCCTGCCATAGCGTTTCATTTCATTTAAATGTCGACAGATAGTTCGCACTGACACTGATGCTCCCTGAGCCTGCAGGACAGCTTGAATTTCTTTGGAACTTGTTTGGGGCTGCTTATCCACCATCTGGACTATCCTGCGTTGCAACCTTTCATCAATTTTTCTCTTCCGTCCACGCCCAGAGAGATTAGATACAGTGCCATGGGTTGCAAACTTCTTGATAATGTTGCGCACTGTGGACAAAGGCAAACCTAGATCTCTGGAGATGGACTTGTAACCTTGAGATTGTTGATATTTTTCCACAATTTCGGTTTTCAAGTCCTCAGACAGTTCTCTTCTCCTGTTTTCTGTTGCCCATGCTTAGTGTGGCACACACAGACACACAATGCAAAGACTAAGTGAACTTCTCTCCTTTTTATCTGCTTTCAGGCGTGATTTTGATATTGCCCACACCTGTTACTTGCCCCGGGTCAGTTTAAAGGAGCATCACATGCTTGAAACAATCCTATTTATCCACAATTTTGAAAGGGTGCCAAGAATTTTGACCAGACCATTTTTGGAGTTTTGTATTGACATTATGTCCAATTTGCTTCTTTCCTCCCTTTTTTTGTTTTGTTCTAATACACACAAAGGGAATAAACATGTGTATAGCAAAACATGTGTTACTGCAATACTTTTCTGTGAGAAATACTTGATTTTCTGGAAAAATTTCTGGGGTGCCAACAATTTCGTCCATGACTGTACAGTGCTGTGAAAAGTAATTGCCCCCTCTTATGCTGAATCATGAATGAACTGTGATTAACCACAATTTTTTGGAAGGCCGAGTTAAATTTCACTTGCCACACCCAGGCCTGATTACTGCCAGACCTGTTGAATCACGAAATCACATAAATAGAATCTGTCTAACAAGGTGAAGCACGCTAAAACATCACAAAAAGCCACATATCATGCCACAATCTAAACAAATTCAAGAACAGACTAGAAAATGCATTTCCTGCAGAAAATGTGTGGGAATGCTGACTAGCTGAATTGCTAAAGCTAAGTGGATGAATAGCTTAAATCCGTAAGAAAAAGTTGAAGAAGTGAGAATAGTTGGAAAAGTAGGAATGGTTTTAAAATAAACATAAATTTAATTAAAAGTTTGCAAAGAATAAGCCCAATACACACTCTGTTTAATCGATAACATTTCCTGAAATGATCACTAAACTTAAACAGCTTTTTCACAAAGACTGTAAAAGATATTAAACTGAAAAGATATATCCGGATAGCTGAATATTTTGAGAACATTTTAAAGTTTTTTTGGCATCTGTAGGTAAAAGTGTTAAGGAGCTGAAACTTTTGGGAGCGGAAGAAGATTTTAAGGATTTGAAGCATGCTCACTTCAATGTTAAAAAAAAAGTGATAAAAAGCTTAATATTTTAAAAAGTATAAATAGTAGAAAAAAAGTTGAAGACGTCCCATCATTAGCTGAAAGAGCTGAACGTTTTAAAAGTTGAATGGTTTTAATAGCTGAAAGTATGCAAAAGTTACGCAGAGCCAAAAAACGTACAGAATAAAAATAAAATTAAAGACTAGAAAATGCGTGGGAATGCTGAATAGCTGAATTGCTAAGCCCACACCAAAACCATTCACTATAACCACTACACTATCTTTAGGACATACAAGCAGTGTTCCTTCAGTACTTATAAAGCCTCTCTTTGATCATTAATCCCCACACCTAATGAGTGAGACACAGTGTGAGAGAACCCTTCAAACAAGCCTTAATAAATCCACAACAGTGCATGCTATCGAAACAGCAACTTCACCATTAGAGACACACGGCCTTTGTGAACGTATCGGTATAAAATTTATGTTGATAAACTAAAAAATGTGGGCATGTCAGCGATTTAAAAAAAGAAGTTCGCTGTGCATTTCGCTGGGAAATGTGAAGAATTTTATACAGGACAGTCAATGGAAGAAAGTGTAGAACTCTTGTCATTTGGAAGCTCAACCAGCCAAAAGTAAAAGGCGTATAACAAAAACTGAGCACATTGCCTGAATCTAGACAAAAATACCTTCGTTTTGATGTATAAATTGTGTATGACAAGTAGATCTTGTGGGCGTGAGAGCAATTTATAGAGAAGGAACCAAGATTATTTTTTTAAGGCTCTCTGCTGTAGCGATGACATCACCCACTCTAAGCAATCTCATAGACACTCTGTTAAATCGATAAAATTTCCTGAAATGATGACTAAACTTAAACAGCTTTTTCACTAAAAACGTAAAAGTTATCAAACTGAAAAGATATAGCCGGATAGCTGAATATTTTGTGAACATTTTAAAGTTTGTTTGGCGTCTGTAGGTGAAAGTATGAAGGAGCTGAAACTTTTGGGATTGGGGGATAAAGATTTTAAAGATTTGAAGCATGCTCTCATTGACTTCAATGTTAAAAAAAGTGATAAAAAGCTTAATAATTAAAAAAGTATAAACAGTACAAAAAAAAATCAAGACATCCCATCATTAGCTGAAAGAGCTGAACATTTTAAAAGTTGAATGGTTTGAATAGCTGAAAGTATGCAGAAGTTACGCAGAGCCAAAAAACATACGGAACAAAAATAAAATTAAAATTAAAAGTAAGAATAATAAAAATCCGAATAACAATACTGGGAATGCTTGGAGAGTATTCCCACTAATAAAAAAACTAATAACAATACTTGGAATGCTTGGAGAGCATTTCGACTAATAAATAAAAAAAGAATAACAATAGTGGGACTGCTGAAGCATTCCTACTAATTAGAAACAAACATGTATCTGTCTAGGAAGTATTTCAAAGCCATTTCTAAGGCTTTGGAACTCCAGTGAACCACAGAGAGAGCCATAATCCACAAATGGAGATAACTTGGAACAGCAGTAAACCTTCCCAGGAGTGGCCAGCCTACAAAAAGCACGACGACGACTCATCCAAGAGGTCATAAAAGAACCCAGAACAACATCTAAAGAACCGCAGGCCTCACTTGCCTCAGGTAAGTCATGAATCAACAAAAAGAAAGAGACTGGGCAAAAATGGCATCCATGCGAGAGTTCTAAGGCCAAAGCCACTGCTGACCATAGAGAACACAAAAGGCCCATACACACGATCAGACTTTTTGATAACAAACTTCCAAATGACCAGTTTTGTGTACACTCCATCGGACAAACTTTCCGGCAACAAAAGTCCAAAGGAGCAAAGTCAGATCATGTGTACAGAAGTCCATCGGACTTAAGTCCAAAGTACAAACACGCATGCTCAGAACCAATGCAAAAGATCAACCAGCAATAGCAGAAGTTGCCCAAAGTTTGGCACTAAAGAGCAGAAAAAACACATAGTAAGTCAATTACGTCACTACGTTCATGTTTGTTGGCTGAAAAATTCCTGCTGTGTGTATGCATACCAAGTTCACAGCCAACGCCCTTCGAACAAAAATCCACGGAAATGTTTGTTTGAAGTCCAATCGTGTGTATGAGGTTCATCTCACATTTACCAAAAACATCTTGATTATCCCCAAGACTTTAAGGCAAATATTCTGTGAACTGATGAAACAAAAATGTAACTTTTTGGAAGGTGTGCGTCCCATTATATCTGGCATAAAACTAATACAGCATTTCATAACAGGAACATCATATCAACAGTCAGACATGGTAATTGTAGCCTGATGGTCTGGGGCTGCTTTGCAGCTTCAGGACCTGGACATGACCATACACAGGCCATTCATGCTGGAAAACCCTCCAATGTGGCTGAATTTAAACAATTCTTCAAAGAAGAGTGGGCCAAAATTGCTCCACAGCAATGTGAAAGACTCATTGCCAGTTATCGCACACGTTTTATTGCAGTTGTTGCAGCCAAGGGTGGCACAACCAGTTATTAGGTTTAGGGGGCAATTACTTTTTCACATAAAGCCAGGCAGGTTTGGACAGCTTTTTTGCCTTAATAAATGAAACCATTGTTTAAAAACTGTATTTTGTATTTACTCGGGTTATCTTTGTGTAATAATAAAATCTGTCTGATGATCTGAGTCATTTAAGTGTGACAAATATGCAAAAAAATATCAGAAAGGGGGCAACTACTTTTTCACAGCATGTACATTTGCCCCAGCTATATCTGCATTCCAAATCTGTAAATGTAAAACATTTCTAATATAACCACTTCCCGACTGCCCCATAGCAGATATACTGTCACAGGGCGGGCGTTATGTGCAGAGTCACGTATCTATACATATACCTGATTCTACACTTCCATCTAGGGGGCGCGCACACGCACCACAGATGGGCCGCTCCTGCTAAATACAGCAGAAATACAGCAGAAGCCAATCTGTGGGTGCCAGGCAATGGATGTCCAACGGCACCTGCTGATCATTAGGCAGAGACACAGGATGGAGCTCTGCCTATGAAAACAAGGCAAAGCTCTGTTCTGACAGAGGGAAAGTGTTGGATGTTGTTTCCCTGCAAAGCAGGGAATAAAATCCATCACTTCCCTTAGTAAAAGCAGCACACAGTTTCCACAAAAACACTGCCTAGGCACAGAGTTAACCCTTTGATTGCCCTAGTTGTTTAATTCCTCCCAGCCATTGTCATTAGTACAGTGGCAGTGCATATTTTTAGCAATGATCACTGTATTAGTGTCACTGGTTCCCAAAAAGTGTCAGTTAGTGTCCGAATGTCTGCTGCAATATTACAGCCCTGCTATAAGTTGCTGCTCGCCGCCATTACTAGTACAAACATTTTTATTTGGGTACAGTGTTGCATGACCGCACAATTGTCAGTTAAAGTAACTAAAAAAATGGCCTGGTCATGAAGGGGAATAAATCTTCTGGAGGTCAATAGTAGATAATCACCCAAAATCTTTATATTATTTTCTTCAAAGCACTTACACAACAGAGTGGGAGGTTAGGCACTGGAGCTAATTAGGCACTATTACATTATTCAATGTTGTCAGTCCAAGGTGTTTTAATGCACTAGGAGCTGAATGGTAGTTGTTTATGCAGATTATAGGGTAGTAGATCATAGGGAAGTCCTCATTATTGTCTGAATGAGCAGACAGGTGACGCAGGAAGATGCAAATCTCAACAATGAACAACAGCGCCATTGTATTGGCATACAGTGTGGCTAAACAAAATATAAATAGTTTTGACACAAGTGTATTTCAACTGTGCATTTAGCTGTCTGGCCAAGTGTATGCTGACACGTTGAATCTCCTGTTGGCTTTTGACATCTCTCAGGGTTCAGGCTACAAGGCACATGAGTCGTTTTGGGTAAATTTGTAAAAATTGCAAACCTTTATGCCAAACCCATAGAAGTGAATTGAAAGTAAATCTTAACAATCAATTTGGGCCATATTCAAGGCTATTAGGAAAGGGATTGTAAAACAAAGGGCATAGTGAGTTGGGCACTGCAATTTTTTTTTAAAAGAAATACCATTTAGTGAGAAGTAACATTTTTAAAAAGGTTTAAGGGCAACACTAAAAGCAAAGAAAACACAGCGCCTCCAAGTGCAGTATTAAGGACTATTTAATGATGGTAAGGATAAAAATTAGCTACTCAAAAAAGGAGTAAGGGTAAGCGCATTGTGACCAAGGTAATCCTGCAATATCATCCGGGTAAGTCTATCTGTGTCCGTGTCCCTGGGGTCCAGCTGGCGGCTTTCACATGTGGTTTCCAGCACTCATAGCCTGATCTAGGCGACGGAGGATGATCAGGCTGTGAGTGCCGGAAACCACCCGTGCAAGCCGTCAGCTGGACCCCAGGGACAAGGACACAGAGACACTTCCCCCGGATTACATTGTGGGATTACCTTGATTACAATGCGCTTACCCTTACTCTTTTTTGAGTAGCCCATTTTTATCTTTACCATCATTAACCCTTTCACTGCCAGAGCCGTTTTGCGTTTTTTGCACAAATGTTAAAAAAATAATTTTAGGCCTGAAGATTACACAAAACCCCAAACATTATATATTTTCTGAAAGCAGACACCCTAGAAAATAAAATAGCAGTAGTTTGTATTTTTTTATGTTACACAATATTACCGCAAACGTCTAGGAAACGCAATATTTCAGTAAAAAACACACTAACATGAATTTTAGGGCAAATAAACGCAATACATTATCCAAATTTATGGTAAAATATAAAAGACGAGGTTACGCCAAGTAAATATATACCCAACATGCCAAACCTTAATTTTTTTTTGCGCCCATAAAATAGCATCAAACTTCAGTACCCTATATTTTCTATAAGCAATGCTTCAAAGGCCCCCTTTAGGTATCAGTTTAGTGTTACAGAGTTCTTGTGTTAGAATTATTGCTCTTACTCTGACATACGCTGCGATATGTAACATGTGTATCGTGATCAACGTTTTCACGTGTAGGAGCCTCGACGCATGCGTTTACATTCGTGCGTGTGTATATGTGGGGGTGGGCCTCAATTTTTTTGGGGGGTGGTGGATTTTATGTGCTTGGGCGCAACTTTCTTTTTTGCACAAAAATAAAAAATATTTTTTACTTAACTTTTTTTTTTCATCACATAGGGGACAAACAGTCCCCTTTGTGATGATTTTTTGGTGACAGGTTCTCTTTATTGAGATATGCAGTGTCTAAAAGACCCTGCATGTCTCCCCTGCATTCCACTGAATGTTTTGCAATTCAGATCGCATTGCAAAACATCCTACACCAGCAAAGCGAGCCGGGGACACTGAGACCGTGACTCGGAGGTGAGGTCAGAGATGTCGCTTTCCGGGTCACTGCAAGAAAGGGAGGAGAGCATATGTGTATCCACTCTTCTCCTTCCCCTCTACCCGCTGGCACCTGCCATGACTGGCCCGGGCCCACCGATGGGCAAGCGAAGCCCAGTAAGCAAGCGGGGGGGGCTCCATTACCGGGGAGTGTGTGAGAGCAACAGGCAGGAGGCTGCCTGTCAGATTCACACACAATCCCGATGTCTGCAGCCTATGGATTGTGTGCAATACCCCCTGCCATTAGGTCCATACGACGTACGGACCTTGCAGCGAAAAGGTTAAATAGTCCTTAATACTGCACTTGGAGGCTCTGTGTTTTCTTTCCTTTGTGTGCATTACAGAGACTGCTTCTAGCTCCTTTACACTGGCTGCCTAAAGTGCTGGGTCATGGACCTCTCTGCCCACAGTACCTTTTATGTTCAGTTGGGTCTAGCATACTTTACATCTCCAGGGTTTCTTTCTCAATACAAACGCTGAATCTTTTTCCCTGTTTGTAAGGGCAGCACTAAACATTGCCTTAAGCCTGCATAGCAAATGGAGCACCTGTACAATGTACTAAGCAATAGTGAAATCTATAAAGAAAATACTAAATTACCGGTACTGCTAAATGGCATTTCCAGGCTGCCTTGTATTGATTGTAAGCAGACAGAGATTCCATTCAACATCTATACCAGACCCTTATCCTAAACAAAAGGAAAAATCCCCTTTCAATGGGACTTTGAAGGCCACATACACTGATGTATCATAAAAAATTGTTTTATTGCAGATCAAACAAGGTGATCAATGTTAATTGAGCACACTCCGGGTACTGATGCATAAAGCAAAATGTGTATGGGAAAAGTGATCAGTCTGAATGTTCAGAGGGTGGCAATTAGTTTGTCCATGACAATTAGTCCATATATTTGCTACAAAATGCTAATCACAGGGATGGCTGCCAGCTTGCAGATAGAAGAGGATCTGAAATACAAGTACAAAGAGAAAAAGCGGCGCCTTCTAAGCGTAGCAATACGATAGTTCAATAAAAGATTTTTAAAAACAGGTTATAAGAATCACACTCACAAGGAGCGATAAAAGTGGGCTTATCTGTAATGTTAGTCATCCGCGCTGTCCCGGGGGCTGCTTGAACCAGATGTCAGTGAGATGAGATGTCTGTGTATCCTCCTTACTGTGATAATGGTGGTGAAACCCAGCGCTGTCAGCAGGCGTGGACGGGAGACAGTTCTCACAGGTGCACAGGCAGCGATGACATCACTTCCGGGTCAGGGTCATGCATTGCAGAGAGGGGGGAGGACGCCACGTACATATTTTTGTTTACACATACTTGGACAACGCATGGAGACAGGGATCGTTTGGTGTTACCCACTGATTTGGAGCTTTATTGAAGGCTCCGGATAGCTACCGTCCTGATCGTCCACAGAACAGACACTGTCTAACTCAATAACTGGAATTCAGTTGCTGTTACCTATCTGTTTAATTACATCTGGGAACTTGTAATCTCGAGCCCATATTGATATTTGGCTGGGGTCCATCTGCACCCCCACTCTGACAGTTGCCTCACTTACTCTCTTTACGGAATCACTCTATCTGAGTAAAAACAATTTATGACCATATTTACCTCTATCCTATACCCCTGACAAAGGTGTTCAACCAGAAACGCGTCGGGTACCGGGGATTATTATCTACTGGAGAGTAATATTGATAATTTTTTATGCAAATTGTTGTTTCTTGTTTTCTGTTGTTTTTGTCACATGTACATCTTGTAAGACGCTTGAAGTTTTTTAACATTGATCACCTTGTTTGATCTGTAATTTTTTTGTATCAATAAAACAATTTTTCATAATACATCAGTGTATGTGGCCTTCAAAGTCCCATTGAAGGGGGATATTTCCTTTTGTTTAATACATCCCAGGGATGTGGCTACTGCACTGTTCAAACCTGATATGGTGAAACCCTCTTCTTTTTCTAGACCCTTATCCTAGATAAGAGTCTGGTATGAATTGTAAGGGGGGAACCATGACCAAAAAAAAAAAAAAAGCAAGGGGTTCTGAATAAATACTCTGATCTTTGAGAAGGGACTTGAATTTTAAGGAGCGTGAATTTTAAGGTGGATGTAGGGGACCACACACACAATCACAGAGAGTTAATCACAGTAATACACAATCAATAGTAGGTCAATTATTGGAGGGGGTGATAAGGGACCATATCCAAGAATTTACTGAAGAAAACAGTATCATTAGTAGTAATCAGCATGGGTTTATGAAGGGTCACTCTTGCCAGACCAATCTGTTAACATTCTACGAGGAAGTGAGTTGCCAGCAACTGAGTCCAGGAGAGGGGTCTCTACACCCTGACATATTTAAAATCATATGTCAGAAATTTGGTACCCCAGATGTAGACCTGTTGGCCTCCAGGTTCAACACAAAACTGGACAACTTTGTGTCAAGGACAAGAGATCCTTTTGCTCAGGGGTCAGATGCCCTGACAATTCTGTGGGATCGATATTCTCTGATATATGTGTTCCCTCCAGTTCCGCTTCTCCCACGATTCCTTCAGAGAGTCAAGAAGGAAGGAAAGCCAGTGAATTTGATAGCCCCGGCTTGGCCCAGGAGACCCTGGTACGCGGAAATCGTAAAGATGGCAGAAGGAAGACCTTGGGTTCTCCCACTGAGCTCAGACCTACTGTTGCAGGGTCCAATATTCCAGCCTGCCTTACAAAGTCTAAATTTGACGGTTTGGCTGTTGAGACCCACATTCTGAGAAAATGTGGGCTCTCAGGCCCAGTCCTATCCACTCTGGTTAATGCTAGGAAGCCGGCCTCCAGGCTCATTTACTATAGAATCTGGAAGGCATATGTTTCCTGGTGTGAACCCAGAAGATGGCATCCTAGGAAGTATGTCATTCTTGCCTTTCTTCAGTTGGGCTTAGAAATTAAGTTGGCCTTGAGCACTATCAAGGGCCAGATCTCAGCCTTGTTGGTATTCTTTCAAAGACCGCTTGCCTCTCATCCCCTAATACGGGCCTTTGTTCAGGGAGCGCTGCGCTTGAATCCGCCGGTTAAGTCTCCCGTGTGCCCATGGGATTTGAATTTGGTATTGTCTGTTTTACAGAAACTACCTTTTGATCCATTACACCATGCTTCCTTAAGTCTTTTGACAAAGAAACTAGTTTTCCTCGTAGCCATATCCTTAGCAAGGAGGGTATCGGAATTGGCGGCTCTTTCGTGTAAAGAGCCGTATATGATTATTCATGATGACAGGGTGGTGCTGCATCCTCACCCGACTTTTTTACCTAAGGTGGTTTCAGGATTTCATCTGAATCAAGATATAGTCCTACTGTCTTTTTTTCCAGATCCGCAGTCTGTGGAGGAAGAGAGTCTACACTCTCTAGATGTTGTAAGAGCGGTAAACGTTTATCTGCAAGCTACGGTTCAGATACGAAAGACTGATTGTCTGCTTATTCTGCCACAGGGCCCAAGGAAGGGCCAGGCAGCGTCAAAGTCTACTATTGCATGTTGGATTCGACAAGTCATTATTCAGGCCTATGGTTTAGAAAAGAAGATTCCTCCTTTTCAGGTGAAAGCGCACTCGACTAGAGCAATTGGTGCTTCATGGGCAGTGCATCACCAGGCCTCCATGGCTCAGATCTGTAAGGCTGCTACTTGGTCTTCGGTCCATACATTTACTAAGTTCTAGCAGGTAGATGTGAGAGGGTACGAGGATGCCGCCTTTGGCGTAGTGTACTGCAGGCAGCAGTATAGATCCTCTGGCCCAATGGCGGTCTTTATTTCTGATCTGTGTCTCCCTCTCCTCAATTTAAGCATTGCTATGGGACATCCCATTAAGTAATTAAAGCTCTGTGTCCCATGATGTATGAGCAAGAAAATTAGATTTTTTAATACAGCTTACCTGTAAAATCCTTTTTTTGGGAATACATCACGGGACACAGAGCTCCCGCCACTCTTCGGAGTTAAACGTGGGACACTTATTGCTTTGCTACAAAACTGAGGTACTCTCCATTTGGGAGGGGTTATATAGGGGAGGAACTCAATTCTAATTGGGTTTGCCAGTGTCCAATCACCTGTGGTGGCTACATAACTTGTTAAGTAATTAAAGGGATTGTAAAGATTTTTTTTATAAAAAATTAAAAATAACAAACATGTTAAACTTACCTCTACTGTGCAGCTCATTTTGCACAGAGTGGCCCCGATCCACTACTTCTGGGGTCCCTCGGCGGCTGTCTCGGCTCCTCCCCGCAATCACTCACCACCTATATGCGAGCGAGCTTGCATGGTGGTGAGTGATTGCGGGCACGCTCCAGTGATACAACCAGCGGCTATTGGCGCTCACTGTATCACTCGGCCCCGCCCCCCGGTGCGCCGCGTCATTCGATGTGATTGACAGCAGCGCCAGCCAATGGCTGCGCTGCTTTCAATCCATCCACTGTAGCCAATCAACGGCCAAGCTGAACGGCGAGGAGGATGACGGGGCGAGCGCGGGACTTTCGAGGGGTCAGGTAACTAAAACGGGGGCTTGGGGGGGGGGGGGGCGGTATTGTCGGATGCATTAAGGTGAAAAAACATTTACCTTTACAACCCCTTTAAGGCTCTGTGTCCCGTGAGGTATTCCCAAGAAAAGGATTTTACAGGTAAGCTGTATTAAAAAATCCTATTATTAAGGGTGAGACAGTAGAGACTTCCAATTGAATCCATTCATATAGCATGTCATAGCCAGAAAACATATAAATACTGTTAATCAATGGATCCCCCTACATATAAGAAGCAAATATATAATAATCGAAAATTAAAGTATAACAATATACTAGAGATGACAGCTCTAAAGATTGCATCTAGAGCAATATGGGGAAGGATTGGGCTGTCTCTAAGTTGGACTGTTCCTCATGTGTGAATGGTAGTCCTGATATCTGATGCCACGTACACACGACCGTTTTTCATGACGAGAAAATGCCATTTTTTAATTTGGTCATTAAAAACAATCGTGTGTGGGCTCCAGAGCATTTTTCACGACGTGAAAAATGGCCATTAAAAATTTGGAACATGCTCTGATTTTTCTCGTCGTTTTTCACGTCGTCGTTTTTCTCGTCATAAAAAACGGCCGTGTGTAGGCTTTAACGACGTGAAAAAAACGCGCATGCTCAGAAGTAAGTGATGAGACGGGAGCGCTCGTTCTGGTAAAACTAGCGTTCGTAATGGTGATAGCACATTCGTCACGCTGTAACGGACTGAAGAGCACGAGGCTGAAAAGCGCAAATCGTCTCTCACCATACTTTACTAACACAAGGATCAGCAAAAGCAGCCCAAAGGGTGGCGCCATCCGAATGGAACTTCCCCTTTATAGTGCCGTCGTACATTTCGTACGTCACCGCGCTTTGCTCGAGCATTTTTTTTCATGATCGTGTGTAGGCAAGGCAGGCTTGAGAAGAATCACGTCGAGAAAAACTTCGTTTTTTTTAATGACATTTAAAACGGCCGTGTGTACGCGGCATTACTGTTTACTTTGCACAGTTAAAACCATGTATTGATGTTGCTTGATAAATGATCTTTCCACACTATTTTTGAGAATGAAGAGCTATTATAAAGTAGACATGTGCACACTGAAATATTTTGTTTCGGAATTTAGTTTTAGTCCGAAAAATTTATTTATTTAGTTACTCCCGAAAATAGTTTTTTATTTAATTTGTTTCGCTAAAAAAATGCATTCGTCCAAAAATCCGAATTAATTAAGGTCGAATCTGTCATTGAAGGCTTATGGTGTCTGTCGAATTTTCAAAGAAGATTCGACGGAGCAGCTAAACTGTACGACGCCGCAATCGTACATTTCCGGTTGAATGTTCCGCCTACAAGCTATAGAGCATTTGACCGGAAATGTACGATTGTGGTGTCGTACAGTTTAGCTGCTTGTCGAATCTTCTTAGAACTTTCGACAGACACCATAAGCCTTCAATGACAAATTCAACGTTTGTATGTTTTTCGCTGCTTCGTCAAATCTTTGTCGTTCATGTCGAATGGTCTACCCCAACACTGTCTCTATAATGTCGAATCTTTTCTCTCTATGTCGAATCTTTCCTCTCTATTAGGGATGAGCTCGGTGTTCGAGTCGAACATACGTTCGACTCAAACATCGGCTGTTCGATCGTTCGACGAAGATCGAATGTTTTGGGCCATTTGCGCCAAATTCGAGTGATGCAAACGGCCCACAATACACTGCGCCATCGCAGTGCAATCCCGGCGCTGTGATTGGCCAAGCATGCACTGTGACCACGCATGCTTGGCCAATCCCAGCGCCGGCAGCGAGGAGAGACATAATTGGCCACAGGCAGGATGCCTGTGGCCAATTATAGCTCAGGGGGGGTTTAGTACACGCCCCACACTATAAAAGACCACCAGCGCGGCGGGCTTGTGTAGTGTGTTCCGGTTCAGGGAGAGAGAAGGATAGGCAGGGACAGTGTTAGTGATATTTGTTCATTTACCTTGTGTGTAGGGAGAGAGAAGGATAGGCAGGGACAGTGTCAGTGATATTCTGCTAAACCTTGTGTGCAGGGAGAGAGAAGGATAGGCAGGGACAGTGTCAGTGATATTCTGCTAAACCTTGTGTGCAGGGAGAGAGAAGGATAGGCAGGGACAGTGTCAGTGATATTCTGCTAAACCTTGTGTGCAGAGAGAGAGAAGGATAGGCAGGGGACAGTGTCAGTGATATTTTTGCTAAGCCTCCTGCACAGTATACACCTGAAGCTAGCCCTTATTGCTGTGTTTTCCTGTTGTGTAACACAGGCAGGCATCTGCAGCAGTTATAGCAGGCGTAGTGTGCTTCCTGCAAAATATACACCTGAAGCTAGCCCTTATTGCTGTGTTTTCCTGTTGTGTAACACAGGCAGGCATCTGCAGCAGTTATAGCAGGCGTAGTGTGCTTCCTGCAAAATATACACCTGAAGCTAGCCTTATTGCTGTTTTTTCCTGTTGTGTAACACAGGCAGGCATCTGCAGCAGTTATAGCAGGCGTAGTGTGCTTCCTGCAAAATATACACCTGAAGCTAGCCCTTATTGCTGTTTTTTCCTGTTGTGTAACACAGGCAGGCATCTGCAGCACTTACAGCAGGCATAGTGTGCCTCCTGCAAAATATACACCTGAAGCTAGGCCTTATTGCTGTGTTTTCCTGTTGTGTAACACAGGCAGGCATCTGCAGCACTTACAGCAGGCATAGTGTGCCTCCTGCAAAATATACACCTGAAGCTAGGCCTTATTGCTGTGTTTTCCTGTTGTGTAACACAGGCAGGCATCTGCAGCACTTACAGCAGGCGTAGTGTGCCTCCTGCAAAATATACACCTGAAGCTAGGCCTTATTGCTGTGTTTTCCTGTTGTGTAACACAGGCAGGCATCTGCAGCACTTACAGCGGGCATAGTGTGCCTCCTGCACATTATACACCTGAAGCTATCCTTATTGCTCGTATTTTTTTTTCTTTTGTGTTACACTAACAGGCATCTGCAGCACTTACAGCGGGCGTAGTGTGCTTCTTGCAAAATATACACCAGAAGCTAGCCCTTATTGCTGTGTTTTCCTGTTGTGTAACACAGGCAGGCATCTGCAGCAGTTATAGCAGGCGTAGTGTGCTTCCTGCAAAATATACACCTGAAGCTAGCCCTTATTGCTGTTTTTTCCTGTTGTGTGACACAGGCAGGCATCTGCAGCAGTTCTAGCAGGCGTAGTGTGCTTCCTGCAAAATATACACCTGAAGCTAGCCCTTATTGCTGTTTTTTCCTGTTGTGTAACACAGGCAGGCATCTGTAGCACTTACAGCAGGCGTAGTGTGCCTCCTGCAAAATATACACCTGAAGCTAGGCCTTATTGCTGTGTTTTCCTGTTGTGTAACACAGGCAGGCATCTGCAGCACTTACAGCGGGCGTAGTGTGCCTCCTGCACATTATACACCTGAAGCTACCCCTTATTGCTCGTAGTTTTTTTTCTTTTGTATTACACTAACAGGCATCTGCAGCACTTACAGCGGGCGTAGTGTGCTTCTTGCAAAATATACACCAGAAGCTAGCCCTTATTGCTGTGTTTTCCTGTTGTGTAACACAGGCAGGCATCTGCAGCAGTTATAGCAGGCGTAGTGTGCTTCCTGCAAAATATACACCTGAAGCTAGCCCTTATTGCTGTTTTTTCCTGTTGTGTAACACAGGCAGGCATCTGCAGCAGTTATAGCAGGCGTAGTGTGCTTCCTGCAAAATATACACCTGAAGCTAGCCCTTATTGCTGTTTTTTCCTGTTGTGTAACACAGGCAGGCATCTGCAGCTCTTACAGCAGGCGTAGTGTGCCTCCTGCAAAATATACACCTGAAGCTAGGCCTTATTGCTGTGTTTTCCTGTTGTGTAACACAGGCAGGCATCTGCAGCACTTACAGCAGGCGTAGTGTGCCTCCTGCAAAATATACACCTGAAGCTAGGCCTTATTGCTGTGTTTTCCTGTTGTGTAACACAGGCAGGCATCTTCAGCACTTACAGCAGGCGTAGTGTGCCTCCTGCAAAATATACACCTGAAGCTAGGCCTTATTGCTGTGTTTTCCTGTTGTGTAACACAGGCAGGCATCTTCAGCACTTACAGCGGGCGTAGTGTGCCTCCTGCACATTATACACCTGAAGCTACCCCTTATTGCTTGTAGTTTTTTTTTTCTTTTGTGTTACACTAACAGGCATCTGCAGCACTTACACCGGGCGTAGTGTGCTTCTTGCAAAATATACACCAGAAGCTAGCCCTTATTGCTGTGTTTTCCTGTTGTGTAACACAGGCAGGCATCTGCAGCAGTTATAGCAGGCGTAGTGTGCTTCCTGCAAAATATACACCTGAAGCTAGCCCTTATTGCTGTGTTTTCCTGTTGTGTAACACAGGCAGGCATCTGCAGCAGTTATAGCAGGCGTAGTGTGCTTCCTGCAAAATATACACCTGAAGCTAGCCCTTATTGCTGTGTTTTCCTGTTGTGTAACACAGGCAGGCATCTGCAGCAGTTATAGCAGGCGTAGTATGCTTCCTGCATAATATACACCTGAAGCTAGCCCTTATTGCTCGTAGTTTCTTTTTATTTTGTGTTCCACTAACAGGCATCTGCAGCACTTACAGCGGGCATAGTGTGCCTCCTGCAAAATATACACCTGAAGCTAGGCCTTATTGCTGTGTTTTCCTGTTGTGTAACACAGGCAGGCATCTGCAGCAGTTATAGCAGGCGTAGTGTGCTTCCTGCATAATATACACCTGAAGCTAGCCCTTATTGCTGTTTTTTCCTGTTGTGTAACACAGGCAGGCATCTGCAGCACTTACAGCAGGCGTAGTGTGCTTCTTGCAAAATATACACCTGAAGCTACCCCTTATTGCTAGTTTTCCCATCTCCCTGCAGGCCTTTAGAATGTCTGGAAGGCAAACAAGGAGAGGCAGACAGTCAGGAGCCAATAAAAGAGGGCAAGCAGGCTCTGTGCCCAGAGACAACAGTGCTGGTCGTGGACGCGGTGCATCGTCATCAGCACGTGGCCATGGGACACGCTTGTCCTTATTTTCGGCAGCTGGACGTATTGAGCCGCATCATGCCGAAGACTTGGTAGAGTGGATGACCAAGCCCTCCTCATCCTCGTCATCCTCTCTCACCCAGGCTCAGGGTACTGGCAAAGCAGCTGCCAAAGCGTCCTCAATGTCATCATCAGTCACTCCTTCCCTAGACCCACCGTGTCCTCCTGAGGAGTCCCCCGAACTGTTTGAGCACAGTGTTGGGTACATGCTCCAGGAGGATGCCCAGCGTTTCGAAGGGTCTGAAGATGATACCCAGCTAGAGGAAGGCAGTAGCGTGAGAGCAGAGAGAGGGGATGCTCAAGAAGGACACCAATCTGGCAGTCATGTTCCAGCAGCTGCAGCATACTGCCAGATTGGTTCCAGTGATGAGGAGGGAGGGGATGATGAGGTCACTGACTCCACGTGGGTGCCTGATAGGAGAGAGGAGGAGGAGGATGAGGAGGAGGCACATCTCCAACGAGGCAGGATGCCCTCCGGGGGCCAGCGTAAGGGCAGCACACAGACTGAATCACACCGCAGAGCTCCGCCTGTGCAGGGCGCTGCCTCTGCCCGTTATTCCAAAAGTTCTTTGGTGTGGGCCTTTTTTGAGTCGAGTGCATCAGATCGCACCGCTGCTGTTTGCAACATATGTCTCAAGCGTATCTCGCGTGGCCAAAACATCAGCCGCTTGGGCACCACATGCTTGACCAGACATATGTTGACCTGCCATGCAGCTCATTGGCAAGCCTACCTTAAAGACCCACACCAAAGAACAAAGCGGACCTCTCCTTGCTCCACATCAGCTGGGATTTCCAACCCCACTATACCTTCAGTCCTCTCTGAAACCTGCACTGAGAGGAATGAAGGTGTAGAATTAGGTGTGTCACAGCCAAGTACTTGCGGGCACTCTGCTAGCAGTACACCAACGTCCGATTCTAGCAGGCAATATTCCCTGCCCCAGCTGCTGGACCGTCGAAAGAAGTTCACTCCCAGCCATCCACATGCCCAGCGGTTGAATGCTAGCTTGGCTAAATTGCTAGCACTTCAACTGCTGCCTTTTCAGTTGGTAGACTCGGCCCCCTTCCGTGAGTTTATGCAATGTGCGATTCCTCAGTGGCAGGTTCCCAAACGCCACTTTTTCTCACGGAAGGCGATTCCGGCTCTCTACCGGCATGTGGAAGGCAATGTCCATGCCTCGCTGGACAGGGCGGTCAGCGGTAAGGTGCATATTACCGCTGACTCATGGTCCAGCAGGCATGGACAGGGACGTTACCTTTCTTTCACGGCCCATTGGGTCACTCTTTTGGCAGCTGGGAAGGATGCAGGACAAGGTGCAGTAGTGTTGGAGGTTGTACCGCCGCCATGCCTCCAAAATGCTACTACTGGTTGCGACACACCTCTCTCCTCCACCCCCTCATCTTCTTCTTCCTCCATGGCCTCTTCCTGTGCTTTGTCCTCGGAACCAGCGGTGCTCCGTAGGCGTTCAAGGGGCTACTCATGTACGCAGGCAAAAAGATGCCATGCCGTGCTTGCGCTGGTGTGTTTGGGGGACAGGAGCCACACTGGGGCAGAGGTTCTGTCAGCTCTGCAGGGGCAAGCCGAGAGGTGGTTGACGCCACGCCAGCTTAAGGCAGGAATGGTGGTTTGCGACAATGGCACCAACCTCCTCTCCGCCCTCCGACAGGGACAACTGACCCATGTGCCCTGTGTGGCTCACGTTCTTAACCTGGTGGTGCAGCGGTTCTTGGGCAGGTTCCCGGGCTTACAGGATGTCCTGAGGCAGGCCAGGAAAGTCTGTGTGCATTTCCGCAGATAATATAATGCCAGTGCTCGGCTGGCTGAGCTGCAAAAGGAGTTGAACCTGCACAAGAACCGCCTTATATGTGACATACCCACCAGGTGGAACTCAACGTTGGCCATGCTGCAGCGGCTGCACACGCAGCAGAGGGCCATCAATGAGTACCTGTGCGACTACGGCACCAGGACAGGGTCAGCGGAGCTCGGGTTTCTTTCACCACGCCAGTGGGGCATGATCAGGGATGCATGCACTGTCCTGGCACCATTTGAGGAGGCCACAAGGATGGTGAGCAGTGACAGTGCATGCATCAGTGACACTGTACCTCTTGTCCACCTGTTGGAACATACGCTGCGTGGAATAATGGACAGGGCACTTGAGGCAGAACAGAGGCAGGAAGAGGAGGACTTCCTTGCCTCTCAAGGCCCCCTTTACCCAGACAGTGTTCCTTCTGTCCCACCCATTGCACAGGAAGAGGAGGAGGAGGAGGATTGTGTCAGCATGGAGGTGGAGCCTGGCACACAGCATCATCAGCAGCAGTCTTTTTGGGATGATTTACAGTCCCAAGAAACACGTGGACTTGTACGTGGCTGGGAGGAGGTGGCTGCGGATCATGTCGTCCTTAGTGACCCAGAGGACTCTGGACCGAATGCCTCAGCTAAACTACGCTGCATGGCCTCCCTGATCCTGCAAAGTCTGCAGAAGTATCCTCGTATTCTTCGGATCAAGGAGAGGGACCATTACTGGCTGGCCACTCTCCTTGATCCACGGTACAAGGGTAAGGTTGTGGACCTTATCTTACCGTCGCAGAGGGAGCAGAGGATGAGACAACTCTGGGAGGCCTTGCAGAAAGGTCTGTGCAATGCGTTCCCAGAGACTGGGAGGTTACAAACTCCTGGTCCTGGACAACGAGTTGCTGAGGCTTCTGTCAGTCAAAGAAGGAGCGGTGGGGAAGGTGGCCGTCTGACCGATGCTTTCAGACAATTCTTTAGTCCGCAGCCCCAAGGTATGATCGGTTCCAGCAACCATCGCCAGCGTCTGATATACATGGTGCAGGAATACCTAGGGGCAAGGTCAGACTTGGACACCTTTCCCACCGAAAATCCTCTGGCTTACTGGGTCTTGAGGATGGATCACTGGCCAGAGCTTGCACAGTATGCAATTGAGCTACTGGCCTGTCCTGCATCCAGCGTTCTTTCGGAACGCACATTCAGTGCTGCTGGATGCTTTGTCACGGATCACAGGGTGCGCCTGTCCACCGACTCGGTTGATCGACTGACCTTCATAAAGATGAACCAGTCTTGGATCACCACCAGCTACCAGGCACCTGAAGCTGATATAACAGAATAATTTATTTTCAAATGTCACATCCCTTCAAGACTGATGCTGATGCTGAGTGACTGTCCTGTTATGTTGACTGACTATCCTCCTCCTCCTCAATGATCCGATTCATGATGATAGCTTTGTTTCTGGGTGCCGCCACCAGTGGCTAAGGCCCAATTTTTCAGCCCCTGTTTAACAGGGGCATGTAATTACAATTTTTGATGCAATGCTTTGCAGCAGGGCTCATTCATGCACTCCAACTAGAGTATCTGGGAGAGGTTGCAGTGTCGTGGCACCAGCGCCAGTGCCTAAGGCCCAATTTTTCAGCCCCTGTTTTACAGGGGCGTGTAATTACAATTTTTGATGCAATACTTTGCAACAGGGCCCATTCCTGCGCCCACCAAGTGTAACTGTGAGGGCTTACAGTGTTGTGGCAACACCACCACCACCACCACCACCAAAGGCCCAATTTTTCTGCCCCTCTTCAACAGGGGCATGCAATTACAATTCTTGATCTAATAATTTACAGTAGGGCCCATTCATGCGCCCACCAAGAGTAACTGTGAGGGCTGACAGTGTTGTAGCACCAGCACCACCACCAAAGGCCCAATTTTTCCTACCACTGTTCAACAATGGCATGTAATTACAATTCCTGATATAATAGTTCACAACAGGGCGTTCCAGCGCCCACCAAGAGTAACTGTGAGGGCTCACAGTGTTGTGGCAACACCAACATGTAAGGGGCAAATTTCAGCAGAGTATATACGGCAGGCCCCTACTTTCAAACATCCAACTTACAAACGACTCCTACTTGCAAACAAAAGGAGACAACAGGAAGTGAGAGGAAATCTACCAAATGGAAGGGAAATTCTCTTCTGTAAGAGTTGATATTGGAAAAAGGTGTCTCCTCTCTACTGATGCTTTATCACCAATCCTTGTTTCAATAAAAACCCCACTTTTCAAAAACAGTTGTCATTGGGACGGAAAGTGAGGTGAAATGTTCTGAACAGGGGCACAGACAGCAAAACAAATGTTACAGGGGTGATAACCCTTCCCTATGTTTTACAAAAAGCTAAAAAAAAGGAATTTGGCATGGAGCTCCACTTAAACAATGCAGCTGTTCAAAATTACAAACAGATTCTACATAAGAACAAACCTACAGTCCCTGTCTTGTATGCACCGCCTGTATACGGCTGTTCAGAGTATATAGGTCCTTTTTTATTTTGTGTGCGGGGTTCCCCTTAATATCCATACAAGACCCAAAGGGGCTGGTAATGGGCTGGGGTAGGGGGGGGGAGTGTGTGATGGGGTAGCTATGCCATTTTTCTTAAAGATTTTCATCCATATTACCGGGACCAGACATTACATTAAAGCCGCAAGCAGTTTTAAATGGCTTGCAGTTTTAAATGGCTTTTTTTCCTTTAGAAATGTAATTTTGTGCAGGGACAGTTCTAAACACGGGAAACACGTGGCACTTCACAGGCATACTTTAGACACCCCCCAGGTACGATATTTAAAGGAATATTTCACTTTTTTTTTTCACTTTATGCATCATTAAAATGACTGCTCCCGAAAAACGGCCGTTTTTAAAACTTCGTTTTGCATTGATACATGTTCCCTGTGGCAGAACCCGGGTCCCCAAACCCTTTTTAGGACAATAACATGCATATTAGTCGTTATAATTAGCACTTTAGATTTTGAACGTTCGCGTCCATTGTATTTAATAGGGTTCTAACGTTCGCGCGAACTTTCGGTCCGTTCGAAGGTTCTGGTGCGAACCAAACGGGGGGGGGGGGGGGGGGTGGTTGGCTCATCCCTACTCTCTATGTAGAATAATCTTGGACTAATAGAGTTAAAGAGGAAGTAAACCCTGATGGCTTTTACTTCCTCTTTTGCTACCTGAAAAGCCTGCAAATTAAAAGCATAATGGGCTAGTATTCATCACATACTAGCCCATTATGTGACACTTACCTACAAAATAATCCAGCGATGTCCCCTGTGCAGGCTGCATCCATCTTCTGTCTCCTCTTCCTTCCGGGCTGCCGACTCCGGCTCTGTGATTCGCCGGAGCCGCGTGATGTCACTCCCGCGCAAGCGCACGAGAGCCGCCATTCACGGCACAGGCTGGGGAAGAAATGGCACTTAGTTTTGTTTCTTCGCCGCGCATGCGCCATTGGGATTTTCGGCGGACTACAAGTGAAATATCTCCTAAATGGCGCACGTTTAGGAGATATTTCCACTACCTATAGGTAAGCCTTATTCTAGGCTTACCTATAGGTAGAAGTAGTCCAAAAGGGTTTACAACCACTTTAAGGTTAGACACATTCGACCACAGGTTCGGTAGACACAGATCGTTATTGTCAGCGTCATGTCTAATCTCCTATATATATCCAACTGTTGTAGCACTGAAAACGAAAATAAAGCATTTTTTTATGTCGGATCTTTTGGATTTTGGATTCTGCGCATTAGTTTTCGTTTGTTAAAACGATAACCAAAATGCCGGAAATTCGGACGAAAATGCATTCGGACGAAAACTAATGCACATGTCTATTATAAAGCCTATAATCCAAAAGAGATGACATAAGCCATAAATGATGCTTGTAGTTAATCCCAGAATCTCAGTTGCCATCCCTCTCACAGATAAAATTTCATGCTAAATGGAAGCAACAAAACCTGGGAGATCGCAGTGCATTGCTGTATGATGATTGGCCAAAGCAAGCACCTGACATGCATGCTTTGGCCAATCACAGCGCGTTCTGCTGAGAGAGCCATAATAGGCCAAAGGCAGGGTGCCTTTGGCCAATCATGGCTCAGGGGGCTAAGCCCATGCTCCACACTATATAAGGCTGCTGCTTACATGAATGAAGAGAGATTAGGCATCTTAGTTAGTGGTGTGCAGGCAGTGTATTTGATATATATATATACTCAGAATTTAGCGTAGATTAGATATTCAGTGTAGAATCTATATTCAGTCAGTACAGGCAGTACAGGCAGTGTATTTCATATATATATATATATATATATATATATACAGCCTATTAGGCCATGTAATATATATATAATATAGTGTATTGAAGTGGTTTTTTAAAAATGGCGTGGGGGTCCCCCCAAAAGATTTTAAGGGGAACCCCATGCCAAAATACAAAAGGTAGCGTGGGGGTCCCCCCCAAAATCTATACCAGACCCTTATCAGAGCATGCAACCTGGCAGGCCACAGGAAAAGGGGGGCGAGAGAGAGCACTCCCCTCCTGAACTGTACCAGGCCACATGCCCTCAATATGGGAAGGGTGCTCTGTGGTCCCCCCAAAACACCCTGTCCCCATGTTGATGGGGACAAGGGCTTTTTCCTCACAACCCTTGCCAGGTGGTTGTGGGGGTCTGTGGGCGGGGGCTTATCGGAATCTGGAAGCCCCCTTTAACAAAGGGGGCCCCCAGATACTGGACCCCCTATGTGAATGGGTATCGGGTACATTGCACCCCTACCCATTCACCAAAAAAGTGTAAAAAAAATTAAAATGACAGCAGACAGTTTTGAACAAGACGGATTATGCTCGTAATCCATGGTTCCACTGTACAGTATATGGATGTTTGTGAGAGGGAGGTGGCCAAATGTTATGAAAAGAGATATGTTTTAATACTTCATATCATCCTCATTGCCTCCTCTAGACCACAACATCTAAATAATCCACTGTTACATTTTGAAACAAGTGGATTTTGGTTTCAAGGGACTTTATACAAAACAGCATTCCTACACTGTATGAACTGTCTGTGAGAGGGAGACAATTGAAAAACTTGGAATTGCATACCATCAGTATTTATATGCTGGATTAATTGACTTCTGCGAGAGGGAAGCAATTAGAAACCTTAAAATCATATACAATTTATATATGGGCCATATTGTCTCCTCTGGATCACAGACCTTATAGGAGAATTAAGAGACCCTGGGATTACAAATCAACAGTTTTATGTGGCATGAAATATTATCTGTGAGAGGGAGGCAACCGAGATCCTGAGATTAAATACAAGCATCATATTTTGTATGGCTTATATAATCTCTTCTGAAGTACAGGCTTTATAATAGCTCTTCACTCCCAAAAATAGTGTGGAAAGATAATTTCTGAAGCAACATCAATATATAGTTATAACCATGCAAAGTAAAGAGTAAGATATCAGGACTACTATTCACACATAAGAAACCGTCCAACTTAGAGACAGCCCATTCCTCAACCATATTGCTCTAGATGCAATCTTTTGAGCTATCATCTAGTATATTGTTATACTTAAATTTTTAATTAATATATATCTGCTTCTTATATATGGGGGGATTCATTGTTTAACATAATTTATATGTGTAGCGGCCTCACCTCTCTCCCTTGCTTTATCGGTTATATGGCTGTTGTCTAGGGGTACCTGGGAGAGAGAGATGATACACACCACGGCCCGTGTCCTCCTTTTACTAGGAGATGAAGGCCAGAAGATTAGGCTTTCGTGTAGGTGTCCTAGAGTCAAGTCCAGTCCTTCGTCCCTGACTCCTTCGCTTAGTAACCTAAGTTCCACACAGTGAATAGGTACAACTCAGTTTTATTCTTCTTGCCAAGCAATAAAACAGTCTTTCTCCTTTTGAATAATGGGGGGGGGGGACAGATCGAGGCACAATCCTTTCCCTTCTTGCTGCTGCCCACTGTCACCAGTGGTGAATAGTCACTGCCACTGACTAGGTAATATAGAACGTGAATTTACCTTCGCTCACTTTGCCCCTGTCAGGGGAAGAAATCCGTCCAAGGGAGAAGTGGAGGCCTCTCCGTCACCAGCGATGCTGCGCCGGACTCTCCGGAGAAGTTACTGCGCACCAGTCCTCACGAACTCAGACACCGGCACCCAAGGCGTTAGGGCCCCCTCGGATTCCTCCACCCTCGCGGAACTCAGTCGAAGGTACTGAGCCCCAGGCATCCGCCATAGTACCTCACCCCAGGCTAAAGGTGCCTGGGATGGACTCCATCTCTGCTCCAGCTAGGCCAAGGGCGCCTAGGCCTGGAACACCGGAACGCCAGCACCCAAGCTGAAGGTGCCTGGGTGCGGCCACGTCCTCCGACTCTCTCCCCACAATCAGGGCCTCCGCCCCTTTTATGACCTCTCCCTTTGCATCACAGCGGGTTCCCCGCCCCGCTGTACCAGCTCCAGGGGAGGACAAAAAGGCACAGTTCGCGGTGTATGTTCAGCTCGGGCCCAAGGCAACAGCGCCACCCAGGGACCCCAAGGAACTTCACACCACCAGAGTCCTTACAAAATTCAAATACCCGCTACATATGTTTTCTGGTTATGACATGGTATATGGATGAATTCAGTGGGAAGTATCTACTGTCTCACCCTCATGTATCATTTTGTTGAAGGCCATCGCTATAACTTATTTATGCAGAGATAAAAGAATACTGGATTTGCCACAATTGGTGGTGATCTGGTGGTTGAAAGATTTTTTATTCTTTGTTTGTTGTATATTGATTTTTATTTAGTTTAATAAAGGTACTGTATGTGGTTTTAATCTATTGAGAGCAGTCATGGTGTAGTCATGTGTTTCCTAATATCTTTGAAATGGCTTTATATTATTTTACTAGTTTACTAAACAGTTGCAAACATAGAATCAATCATGCAAAATAGGTTCAGGATGGCAAAGTGCATACAGACATTGCAGAATAATACAAAACAGATTATGAAAGCTGCACAAACATGGACACAACATCAGCTTAGTCATTAAAACAACAGAGAGTCTAGCTAAGAATCATGACTTCAGTAAAACAGTACAAAATATAAACAGCTGTCTGTGCTTATGCTAAAAAGCAACACCCCTCTCAGTGAATTCCAGGGCAGTTCTGGTAACACAGACAAACAGCTGGAGGGAACCAAGTCCCAAGGATAAAGTACAACCTCTTTGGAACTGAAGTTCTCTGGTATCAGGTTAGGGACCCTGTCCTGTTTCCTGTTATGGTATATTTAGAAGGCTGCACATGTTTTATGGATGCCTGAACTTGTTTATAATGCACTCTATAACAACTATACCTCCCAGACTACAGGACACAACAAATCCAGAGATTTTCCCAGCAGTCCCTTTTTTCTGCCAATAGATGTCTTCAGTCTGATGGCCAGCAACCCACTTCCAATAAGCCCAGGTCCTCCTGGATCTGCCTCAGCCTATGACAGGACAGTGGTGCGCTCTTCTCTCTGCTTCTCTGCTTTTGTTTTCTATCAGCAAGATAATTTTCAAGATATGAACTGATTGGCTTCTTGTACAGCTTCTTCCTCTCACAATCCTGCCCTGCTGTACAGGAACTACAACAAGCTAATAATAGGTAAAGTTAAGGTACTTATTCTGCTTGTATTTAAAACATATTTTTAATTTAGTAATAATGAATACAAAGCCATGCCAACTTTTTTTATATATCTGCCCAGAATTCAGCTATAAATATACTGAATTGCAAATCTGGATTACTTACAATGCTATACTCTAGCAGCATCCTTTATTTTTGCATACTATTTATAAATCTATTAATGTGAATGATTTAACATACTCTGAAAAGCAATGCTTAATATATTTGCACTATACATATTTAGGATATAAAATCAGATTTATTGTGACATACTGTATATAACATGAAAAACAAAGCTAACTTCTCTGAAAATAGTTACTGAATGTGATATTTATTTTTCTATTTATCTACAGTAAGCCTTCCTTGCAGTTAAGAGGGTATCAAATGAAGGCAGGGAATGGCAAGACATGCCGAGCACGTTGACCGATACAGAGCATTACACCTGGTGTCATAGCGGGTGAATAAGGATGTTGACAAGGTTGGCTCATTAGAGGTAAATGATGTGCTAATGAGGGGCACTCACAGGGCCACAAATCCATAGTCATTAAAAATAAACACACTTACAGAATCAAGCAGTGTTTGAATTAACATCATAGAAATTCCATTGGGTACATGGTTCATTTAATGAGTAGGAGGGAGTAGACAAAGGCATTTTTCTTGTAATGGGCATAGCTTGTGACCGGCAAACATAACAGTTTACTGCATTTTCGTGAAGCTACACATCAGCTTTATTTATCATTAAATTATAGAAATGGTCAAATATAACAATTCATTTTGTGTAATGGCATCTACATTATCTCTTTTGTTTCTTATCTAATATCTTCTAAAATCATCTATAATTGCAAATTCTGTCACAAGTGTAATAATTCTAATAACTATCTAACCAATTAATAAAAACTGTTTTGCTGTAGAAAAATAAAAAATTTCAAACTTTGTAAATTCTTGAACATGTCACCCACGCTTATTAAACAGCAATCCTGAAATAATTGTATGTAGGATATTGTTTTTAAATTAGAAGTTCTTGAAATAAACTATGGGAGCACAGAGCCAAGTGGTTGATATTTTGCCATTAAGCCCTGGTCATTCTTTCACACGGTGGGCATTGTCTGTGTAGCACTAACCCCTTAGGAGCCGCTGGATTTTTGGGTCCTTTAAATATAATTATTACATTAGAGCAATAAAATCGTCTGTTGCCCCATACACACAATAGGTGCAGTTTCATGTAACCAAACCAACAGCATACAAAGAAAATTGGGGGAAGAAAAAAAAACGCTACCCTAGAAAAATGGTTACTTTATGGGACTATTTGGCCATAGATCCAGACTGTGTGAAATGGTTATGTAGTTTATTCCAACAATATTGAAAAGTATGCTAATCACAAAAAAAAATTGACAAATCAAAAAAATGACAAATTGTCATGACTAATTGATTAGCATTTGATTAGCATACTTTTATAATGACAATATTGCTTGAATAAACTATATAACCTTTTCACTCAGTCTGGATATATGCCCAAATAGTCCTTGGAAGTAACCACTTTTCTAGGGTGAAGATTTTTCTTTCTTCCCCCAATTTTCTTTGTATGGATTTTTGAGTTCCCCCTTTCTTGCTCAGTCAGGCAACAAGGATCCATACAGTAGTCAAGATCCAGCCCAGGGTGCGTTGTATTGTCTTTAGTTTATTAGGGGATGGGGTTGGATGAGGATGGTAAGGTATGGGATGCCCAGAATTGTTACTTGAGTACAGCTTAAAGACTTGCTAACTGTCTCTGACGGCCAACAATTCACTAGACTGTCCTCCTGTAGGATACCTGGATCAGCTCAACTGGTAACATAGGATTTCAAACACTGAATGAAAGTGCTTTCTCTCTGTAGAAAGATGCCAAGGCAACTGGCTGCTCTAGAATCCCCAAGCAAGAGGTGTAGGGTAGCTGTACTGGCTTTAAGTAGCTCTATGCTGTCCCTTACTAGCAATCAAGATGAGTGTTGCATTTGGCTACTTCTCCTCCATAGGCTCTGGGGTGTAGTGGTTTATGCTACTTACTCAGTCCCTTTTGTGGATCTTAAACTCATGTGACTGCTGAACAGGCCTCCTGCAGGACAGGTCCCAATGGCTCCCAGGATGACTTTGGCTAAGCCTAGCCAAGGCTGAAAGTTTATGAGGCATCTGCTGCTTCTTTCTCTCTCTCTCTCTCTCTCTCTCTCTGCCTCATTCTCCTTCCTTCTGCCCAGGGACAGAGCCACCCAGTACAGGGGTTCCCTTCAGACAACTGGACCCTGGACTCTGCTCCCACATGGCCGGGCTCTAGAATATTTTTGGTCCATCTCCCCACCTTCTGGGCCATTCCCACATAGGAAATGGAGGATACTCCATAAATATCCAGGTCTCATTTTTGCCCATACATAACTTTTATAATGCTAGAAAATGTTTTATATGAATGAGTTAAAGTGTTACTAAACCCAAAACCTGTTAAGTCAGGGGTCCATGTTATAAATGTGAGCTGCTAGCGCTATCTGTGGTGGAGGCTTGGCACTTTTTCATCTGCATGAATACATATAGAAACACAAGTGTTTACCCTGCTTTATATGAACTTCTATACTGTATGAACTGTTTTATTGCGTGTTATTCATTCTTAGCGCTGCACTATTACTTTTATAAACCCAGAACCTGCATTTACTATATCTGGTCTCCCACAGTACATAGAACATTAGTTATCCGAAAATGCAATTATTTTAGTAAATATAAACTGATAAATACCCTTTTCTCATCAGCAGAATATAGCAGTCTTGTGACTTCTATCAGTTCTTAGTAAAGCTTGTAGGAGGAGTTTTAATTTCCCCCACGATTGTCCTATCAGGCTTCAAAACCCCTGATCCTTTGTCTGGACAGTGCTGATTGGCCCTGTGCTGATCACATGCACTCTCCCAAGAAAAAATAAACTCTCTAACAATACACACCAAACTGAGCATGTGCAGCCTGACTCCAGACACCGTGTCTTATCCGGACTTGTCCAGAGGGACAATGCAGGAGGGGGATGGTCTGTGCATACAGGATCAAACAGCCTTTAACAATGCAGAGGATTAACCCCTTAGTTTCCACTGTGAGTATAGCAAGTATGCTTTACTGCATATACAGACTGATTTTACTGTTGTGGGTTTAGTAACACTTTAAGTATATATAACAAATTAACACTTCTACCTGCTTTCCTTGTGAGGCAGAATCTACACTTTTTATATTAAGTGTATTGTATATGTCTCCTTCAGTATAAATGTAGACATTTCTACTAGTTATGTGGATGTTTTAGGCACAATAAAGTTGATGCTACAAATGCAAAAATAGTTAAATAAATAAATAAAATACAATGTAACCTTTAAAAACAGAATTGTTTCTGGAAGGTCGATGAGAGAAAAGAGAGAAATTTCCCATCATGGCTGTTTTTTTTTCCATCAGTTACCATGCAGCTTTCCTCCCTTTATCATCCACATCCTATAGGTCAGTTCCTACAGCTTCCATTGATTGTTGTCTGCTGGAAATACAGAAAGAAAGAAAAAGGTTTACAGATCAAATTCAGACCAAGAAACTATTGATATTTTCTTGTAAAAATAAGTGTTCCCACTGATGTTACATTGTAAACATACTTCAAATTGACTGTCTTGCTTTGGTTTTGGCTTAAATTTATAGTTAAAAGAAGTTCTCCAAAAAAATCTTCCACTTATTTCATTAAAGGGTATGCAAACCATAGCAAGGAATTTCCCTTATTTTGTCCTTTTTAGTCTGTTAAATATACCATTTAAATTGGTTTGTTATATCTAATAGGTGCAGAAAAATTATCGTTCCAGAAATCTTCAGCTGATAATTTCCCATGCTCTTTGCCTCTGCTCCATGACCAGTGTAGTCCAGAGGTACCCAACCAACCTCTTACTGTTATACCACTTATACTCCAACACCCCCATATCTTAGCCTCCTAAAATGATGAGACCACACCTTAATTTTGGAGTAAAATGGCCATAACAGCCTATTTATTAACACACTATAAATAAATACTCCAATATAAAATATAACAAATTATAACATCTGTAAACAACTTGTTTAACCCCAGTCTGTTAGTCTTTGACGGCACCCCAAATTACAACACATATACCACCAATACACTGCGGGCCCTTTATAGCATGATAGGCCTCCAGCCGTAGAATCAGCTCGGAGACAACCCCCGTCCCGCAGTGCAACCATTACAGTATTCCATCAACCTTTCAGCTGGAATACACCGGAGGGGCACATACTACTGATGAGTCCCCCACCCCTTTCCATCACATTTGTTTACTGCCACTGTCAAAGACCAACAAGGAGACCACCACAGCCCGCAAGGATGACACCTTACCCTTAAGGGCCCCTCCACACCTGCAGGGCCCACTGGATCCCGTCTTGCAGACCCAGCGCCCAGAGATCTATCCCCACTGCCGATAGGTGTACTCCATCCCTCTTCAAATACAGGCCCACATTAGTTTCTAACTCTATGTGCCTGATTACCAAGCCTCCTTGCTGAACCACAAACCTCCCCACCACATTATTAACACGTATGCGGGCCTTGTTAAGTCTTGCCACGGACCTTGTCATACGCCACGTTGTCCGAGCCACAATGTCGGAGCCACAATGTCGGACCATAGCAGCAGAGTATCAGGAAAGGCCGTGCAAAGTTTTGCAATATCCGACTTGACATCCGAGACCAGATCCCTGATCATACGGACCCCCAAATCGTTACCCCCCACATGTAAAATCAAAACATCGGGCGGTCTATCCAGCCGCGCGTAACGTTCCACTTCCGCTACAACCCAGCCCCACATCATCCCGGGTACCTCTAACCAACGAATAAACGCCTCCCTCCTTGGTATACCCAACTGTCTGCCGTCTGATCTCTCATCTGCTCTCCTGGCCCCCCAACAGACATACGAGTGGCCAAGAATCCAGACGAGGCGTATAGACCCTCCATTTGAAACGAAAAGACCCAGCTTCAGTAGCTGCCCCGATGCGGAAGGAGTGTGAAGCATAATCGGCACAATCCAACCCTGCCCCTTCGAGACATTTCCGAAACACCAATACAAATTGGAACCTCGACAAATAGGACCCATCCGCGTGCCGCCGAAGCGGACCTCCCCCAGCAGGTCTAACCCTGAGAAACTCCCTCACTGCTTCCACTGGGCATACCCTGGACCCCGGCAATGCACACAGCAACACATCCACCCCTCTACCCCTCTGGTCCGTCTTGGAGCTGCGCAGCCTCAAACACACCCTGTCCTCCTCAACCCGCACATCCTGTTCCAAAAACCCCCCAGCCTGACGCTTCAATGGGCTCACCAATACCCTGATGCGAAACGCCCCATAAAACGCCAGAGAAAAATCCACTGTAAAGGGCAGACCCTGGTAACTCGAAGTACACACCCCCAAAGTCTCACAGATGGATAGGAGATTAGAAAAAGTGACTGGCCTCCGGGCATCCTTTTTCTTGTGAACCTTACGGTAACCTTTCACTGCCTGCCTAACCCAGAAATCTTTCGTCCAATCTTCCCCCCAGTATTTTAAAGAAAATGACAGACCAGCCAGCTTCCTTTCAATGGCCGACACTGACACTCCACTTTCCATGTTCCTGGAAACAAAATACAAAACCAACAACCTCCCCTCCGACCCTTTTCTTCCAACCCCAGACTCCTGCACCAAAAGCAACCATTCCCTCCATACCTTCCCGTAAGCTGCCCATGTGGACTCACTCAGAGACTGCCGGATCCATCCTGCGGCGACTCCAAGGCCAGCTCCCAAATCCAGCCCGGGCAAGGAACTCCTTCCGCCTCCGCGGCCAGAGCCAACTCTCTGAACTTGTCCCACTGAAATCGAGACAAGGAGTCAGCCAGCGTGTTGTCGATGCCCGGGAGACGAATAGCATATAGAAAAATGTTCAACTGCAAGCACCTCAAAACCAACTGATGCAGTAACCGTATGACCGGCTGTGACAATGCGGACATGCGGTTGACCACTTGAACCACACTCATTCAGTCGTAGCTTCAGGTTGCGGCATGACTCCCCCCACAGCTTCAAAGCCAGTACAACTGGAAAAAGTCCCAGTAGCACAAGATAACGAAGGAACCCCGCTTCCACCCAAGGCTGGGGCCACGGTTCTGCACTCCAGTGCCCTTGAAAGAACGCCCCATAGCCCGTGGATCCCACCGCATCCGTGAACAATTCTACATCAAAATTACTCACCGGGCCAGACATCCACACCGATCTGCCGTTGTATGAGGCCAGAAACTCATACCATACCTTCACCCCCGCTGTAGCAGCCGACAGCCGTCGACAAAAAACCCTGCCCATTGGAATAATCCTACAGGCGAAATTGAACTTACCCAGCAATGACTGCAAAGTCCTCAACTGCACCTTACGCAATCCCTGAATCTCCCGAATCTCCTTCTGCAAAGCCTCCAACTTGTCCCCTGGCAGGTGACACTCCATCGCCATTGAATCAATTACAATGCCCAAAAAACGAATCCCCATCGTCTAGCCTTCCGTTTTGTCAGCCGCCAACGGCACCCCGAACCTTCCTGCAATGTGCTGCAACATAGAGAGTAGAATCGCACACACACTGGAGGAAGGCGGCCCTACAGAGAGAAAGTCATCCAAGTAATGTATGACTGAATCAAATAAAAAGGAGTGAAGTAGATGTGGCGCTGTTCAATTGATCGAATGTGTTAAAAGTGGTAAAACCTATTTTTTAAATGTGATTCAAAAATGTAATAAAGTGACTCGTAGTGTGTATGGAGATATTATTTGTTCTTAAAATTTGTGCTGAATTTGCTAGGTAAAAAAGATGGTGTTCTTTTATAATAGGTGTATTCTCATACACCTGTAATTGGTGGTTGTTGTTTTGTGACTCTCAAATTATTAAATTGATCTAAACATACAAAATATACAAAAATATCACAATTTATACATGAAATAGTGAACAAATGTGCTAATGAAACAAGTTGAATAAATTAATTAAATAAAAATTAATCAGATATTGGTGCTCAAAAGTGCTTGGTGCTTGTGAGAAGAACGCTGATCCTTTACTTTTCCAAGAGTGATCACAGCATACGTGGCTTTTCCGTGCCCCTATTGTGACTGCACTCACTAGATTTTTCTTCCCCGCTAGGGGTGTACAGCATCCACAGTATTTGCCACTGTGTAGCACCCTGGAAAAAATGGCCGATCCGGGATGTTTTTGTAGTACTCCAATCATTAACATGTAAAGGAGAGAAGGACGCCCAATAGTGTAATACTACAGCACAAATTTTAGGAACAAATAATATCTCTATATACACTATGGGGGTGATTTACTAAAGACCTGCGCCTGTGGTGCAGTGGAGAAATCGGAGCAATTGCACAAAAAACGGGACTCAAAACATTTATCAAAAATTATGGTGCACATATTTGCACCAAACCATATTTACATAGGAAGCGCTGTTGCGCACTTGTGCAATCTTTCGCGCCTACCATTAGCAAGCGCAGCCAATGTAATCTTCAACATTTTTGTCTGAATACTGTAGATAACTTTACTAGTTTACCAGCTTCTGTTACCAGGCTAAAAAGTATGTATATAATATTGTTTAAATGCACAAATTCTCTCCAGAACATGTAGATCTGTCTTACAACTAATCAAGCCTTTTTACACCCTTCTTTCAGCTTATTTAACTGCACATGTGCAATGACAAAGCACACCATTTTATGCTCGCCTGACAGGGCGCACACGCTTTAGCTTGTTAAATATGTGTGTTGCACACGGGCGCATCTGCCTTCTCCAGAGTGCACAACTGCTTATACATTGGGCTTGTGCTCATTGTAATGCTGATTATGTTAATGAGCTTTTCCTTATCACATGGAGATTATTGCTTCCACTTTTATTCCTTTCATTTACTTATTTTTGAAACAACTCAATAATCATTCCAGAGATCTTCCTCCTATCAACAACTGTGCAGATGTTTACTGGAATTGTAATTGTGCATTTTATGGTGATAGTCTATAATCATTGGTGGAGCCAAAACTTCTATGAAAACATCTTCTCAACACATGTCTGTGTATTGTGCATTCTGGACAATTCTTTCCCCATACACTGTGCAATCAGATTGGACAGTGTATGGGGAAAGAATTGTCGCACGGCCTCGGAAGAGGGCCCTGGTGAATAGCGTTCCGGAGGCCGCAACCTCCGCGCGTGGGGACACCTCTTGATCCGCTCGCCTGGTCCTCTATCAAGGCCTCGACCTGGCTGTGCAGCCACTCTGGTCCCCTGCTCGCCACTGCCACCCGCAAATGCGCCAGAATGACATCCACATCAGCCATTTTTGGAGGAGCAGTGAGAAAAAACTGCCTCCTCCTTTCTCTTCCCCAGCTTACTGTTCCCTTCCTGGTCCCGCCTCTTTCTTAAATAACGCCACTCCCCCTCTGACTTTCTTCTCAGTCACCTCCCCCCTCAGTATTTCCTGTTAACCCTATGTGTTGTATCCCCTAAACACACTGTCATGCCTGGCCCTGCACTACTCTTCTTTTGTCTTTTCTGTTTCGGGCCTCACTTTCTCATCAGTTTTATTATTCTCGGAGGAGGATAGTACCCCTCCACTCTATGTTATGAAGATGAAGAAATGGGAAAGTTACTGAAGTCCTGTCCTTTGGGGACAACACTGCTTCTTTGTTGATACAGAATGGTAAATAAACGTTTTCACCCTGTCTCAGTACAGTACTGATGTTTGAGCATCTGCTTTTTTGGACGTAATTTTAGGTGTTTGTCCCATGTATATTTATGTGCGTATATGGCTTTTGCATATTTGCGCACACAATACATTCCTAGGGAAAATTCATTAATATTTATAGAAACATAGAAAAATGACAGCAGAAAAAGACTGAGTAATCCATCGAGTCTGCCCATTTTATTTATATATTTTTTGTTTGTTTTTTTGTTTTTTGTCTTTTGTGTTTTATTTTTTTATTTTTTCATTAACCTTGTTGTCTGACTATAGATCTATGTTTATCCCAAGCATGTTTGAAGCCATTTACTGTTGACTGTCTCACTACCTCGGTTGGTAGTTTATTTCAAACATCAACTACCCTTTCAGTAAAATAATACTTTCTAAGATTTGTTTTGAACTTTCCTCCAGTTTGTTTGAGGTCATGTCCCAGTGTTTTTGATTTTGGTTTCATATTGAAAAGACTGCCTTCCTGAATCTTATTCTCCCCCTAGATGTATTAAAGGTTTCAATTATGTTTCCCCTATCCCTGTTTTATCCCCCACACCTTTCACCATTTTTGATACTCATCTCTGGACTCGTTCTATCTTATCAATATCAAGTGAGGTCTACAGAACTGGACACAGTATTATTCAAAATGAGGTTTCGCTAAAGATCTATATAGGGAAATCAGGATATCCTTCCTCCTGCTGGTGATCCCTCTAGTGATGCATCCTAGTATTCTATTCACTTTCCCCACTGCCTGGTCACACTGTTTGCTCATACAGGTGCAAAATACTGACCGGGAACACAGATTTTTCTACTTTCTGTTACTCAAGAATAAGCAGTGCTTGTTCAAGCACCTGCATGTACAGGCACATTGTAATCAGTGGGCTGCATTTTAGATCAGTAAAAAAAAAACGCTGTACTGAGTGTCATGGATATGCAGTAATGTTTGCTATCTTACGTTCCTCCTCTGGTGTTCACCTTAGAGGCCAGACTCTCTCACCTGGCTGCTTTTATAATCTCTCCTCCCAGCCTGGCTCCACCCCAGGCCCTATCACAGAACTCTATATTAACCTGTGCACTGCAAGTCTGCCTTGCTGATCAACGTGCTTGTTTAGCATTGTGTGTTTGGGTTCCTGCCTGCCATGTGCTACGTCTGTCTCTGTGTTACGATATTGGCTTGTTCCCGACTATCCCTGTCTGCTAGTGACCTTGACCTTCGGCTTGTCCTTTGTTTATCCTTTTATGCTTGTTGCCCTGACCTTGGCTTTTCCCCACACTATTCTTGTATCCTGTGCTGCTGATTCCCCTCTATCCTCTTTACCATACGGAGCATGAGCTAGGGGACTCTGGGGGCCGCGACCTGGACCCAGCTGCAGCATAGGCCATCCTCACCACTAGAGGCTCTGCTGAAAATCTGCTGGATCTTAGACTCTGCGCCCTGGGGAATCTTGGGTTCTAGCTCCCTGTGGATCCCTGTTGTGCTCCACTGGTCCCGCTTTCCACAACAACCCAGTTTCCCATCCGCAGCAGTCAGCTATAGGGTTCACTACCTTGTGGTGCACTCCTGACCCCCAATGGTGTGCATCTGTCATTTGGCCACAGGTGACCTGACACTGAGCTTTTTCAAACTGTGCAAGAGGCCTAAGACAGGAAATGTGTTACTGGAATGTTCATCAGATGAAAAAAAAAAGAAAAAGTAAAAAAAAAAGAAACAAAAAGAAGAAAACTATGTTTAGATATGATTTAACATAAATAAGGTCAGTGTGAGGTCTCAATATTTATCAGGGATCAATATTGTCCATATAGACGCTCTTTAAGTCTACATTCACACATGATTGCAGGCAGAATCGCAGGACGCGTTTCCAATACCATTACTTCTAATGGCACCCCAATCGTGTCAATTGTTGCGCGGTAAATCGCACTGCAATAGCAATGTGAGATGCTTGTCATTCAAAAAAGAAAATTAGCTTTTTTTTGGATGAGAGCGCTGCAAGTTGCAATTTGCCATGATTTACAACACGTCAATCGTGGCAAAATCGTGGTGCATTTGGGGTAACAATGGGGAAGTAATGGCATCGAAAACACATCAAGCATTTTGCAGTCATTTGAAATCACGGGGCAGAATTGATGCGATTACGCTCGCGATTATGTGTGAATGCAGCCTTAGGGGGGCAATGTCATGGTTAATAGTAAAAATATAGAGGTACTCATGCCAGCACCTCTGAACAACCAGTACTGCTAATCTATGAAAAAAAGTCAGATTTATTGTTTAAAGTGGTATACAAAGGGCTGTAAGGTACCTAAAACAAATTTTGGAGTAAGAGAGAGCAGTAATACGTTTTTTTTAAACCTGACGTAAACTTTATTAGTCTCTACACGTATTGAGTGTTTTCCATGCAGATTGTATGTTTTGCCAATCAGGCTCAAACCAGTATAAAAAAATAGCAGTTAAAAAACAAAATAAAAATTGGAGCAGTTGTCCCGGGCAGATGCATACAGTTTATACATAAGACAGATTAATATAGAAGGCCTATTATTTTTATTTTTGGACCATCCTGGCATCCCTCCTTATAGTAATTATTATTTAATCTACTCCATAATTTTCTGTTAGCTTTTTATCTTTCACAGAATGTGCACATGTGCTTTTTTTAAATACAGATTCCATTTTTAGAACACTAACAGTCCATTCTCGATTGTCAATCATATGTGATGAAAATGAGATGTGATAGTCGATTATACATAACATTATATTGTTCTACAGTCTGTATTGTTTCAATAATAAATTAACAAGACAGAAGAGGGTGCTGTTCACTACTGATAGTATATTAGTAATGCAATGCATTAGAAGAAACATAATATTTTGTATTTTTTACTATTGTCAATTTTAAAGTATCACTCTTGTAGTCACCAAGCTCAGTTCAGTAAAAGGGAAATGACTGTTACTGTAGTCTCAATGCTGCCTGTTGGTCAGAATATACTAGACTATTAAAGGAAATGATCTGGCTTTCCTGGGAAAATGAATAATTTCACTAGGCTTACAGATCACTAGTTTAAGGCAATGCGATTCCAGCACTGGGAGGAATCAGCTTGGTATCGATATATTTGGTTGGTGATAGCTTCAGTGCATAAGGTACATTTAGGGTTAATAATGTAAGTATTGCCTTAATAATGTAAGTGATAGCTTACTTTTTGGATTAGCTAGAATAAGGGTTAACTGAGAGACAGACATAGAATTAGGGGGTTAAAGTAAAAGTAGAGGGCTAAATGAAAGGTTTAGCTTAAGAGTTGAGAATTTAGGAAGGGATAGTTTTTAGGTGCTCATGGCTCCTCCTCTTCAGCCAATGCCCCCAATAAGCCGCTTGCTCTGGGAGCACGGGTGCATGCTCACGCATGAGCCCTACTCTATGCATCCATTAGACACTGCCCTGCCCCCCGCTCTCTCCTTATTGGCTCACTGGCTGTGATTGGCAGTAGCAGGAGCCAATGACTCCCGCTGCTGCCTCAGCCAATGAGCAACGAGAGACCCGGGAGAAGCTCAGCGCTCATCCACATCGATGAATCAAGAGGGAACTCAGGTGAGTATAAGGGGGAGGGCTGGGGGGGAGCTGCACACAGAAGGTTTTTTATCTTCATGCATAGAATGCATAAAGGTAAAAAAACTTTGAGCCTTTAAAACCACTTAAAGCAGTGGTCATCAACCCTGTCCTCAGGGCCAACTAACAGGCCAGATTTTATGTATTACCTTGGGAAGATGCAGGCTAGAATATTGCAATCACTGAGCAGCAAATTATATCACCTGTGATGTATTTCAGTTATCTTGCAAACCTGGCCTGTTAGTGGGCCCTGAGGACAGAAGTTGATGACCACTGACTTAAATTGGAATCCCAAAGGTCTAATAGAAATCGAGAGGGAACTCAGGTCAGTATAAGGGGGATGGGAGGGCTGGGGTGCTGCACACTGAAGGCTTTTTACCTTTATGCATAGAATGCATGAAGGTAAAAAACCTTCTCATTGGAATCCCAAAGATCTAAAAGAAATCAGTGGGTGATTTAGTCCACCATAGTTTATCTCTTCATTTACAGAAATATTGGTTTGTATCATGTCTAATCCTTTAACAGTAATTATACTGAGCAATATAGTTATAAATACTTACATTATTTATATTATTATCACCATCATTATTATATGAAAAACCATCATGGTATGTTTCTATACACTGCATGTAGGTTTAGAATGTTATGTCCCAATAACTATGCTGAGTAAAGGCATTTTTCTTGTCACAAATACATTTAAAGTGGATCTCTTGCTAAGACTTAACTATCCTCCATTTGTTAGCCCATGTTCACTTGCTAGCTCAAAATTAAGGATGAGCCGAACACCCCCCGATTCGGTTCGCACCAGAACTTGCAAACAAGCAAAAAATCAGACGAACATACAAACAGAACTCTGCATATTGTTTGATGTTCTCTGAACAACTGAACAACCAAAGCATAAGTTCGGGCCGAACTGTTCGCCCATCCCTACTTAAAATGTATTAAGGCTTTGTGTATTCCAGATCTCTGGAGAACGCACTCTTACACAGTGTCGGTTCATAAGACTTGCTATCCTCTGGTTTCCCTGGAGGATGTAGGAAGGTTGTGTGATGTCCGAACAGGGCGCAAGCCAAAGTAAGCTTTGCTGTGTATTTTCTTTTTAAAGTGTTACTAAACCCAAAACAGTAAAATCAATCTGTATATGCAGTAACGCATGCTTGTTATACTCACTGTGGAAACTAAGGGGTTAATCCTCTGTATTGTGTAAACGGATGTTTGTATGTAAAGATCCTCCTCTTCTTCCACTGACTCCAAAACAGGCCTGGATAGGACAGAGTTACAGGAGTCAGGCTGCACATGCTCAGTTTGGTGTTTATTGATAGAGGGTTTTTTTATTTCTTGGGAAAGTGCATGATATCAGCACAGTGCCAATCAGCACTGTCCAGAAAGAGGGTCAGGGTCCTGCATCCTGATAGGACAGCTCAGTGTAGTATGAAAAATTCTTCTACAAGCTTTAACCAGGAACTGATACAAATCACAAGACTGCTATATACTGCTGATGAGAAAAGGTATTTAGCAGTTTATATTTACTAAAATAATTGCATTTCCATGATCTGTGTACTGTGGGAGAACAGATATAGTGAATGCAGGGAACTGGATTTAGTAACACTTTAAGCAACCAATTTTACATGATTGGGCTTGTTGCAAATAGGGGATAGTTAGGTTAAAAAGGACTTAGCTCCCATTCAAACTATTAACAGTTTGAAAAAAAATATTTCTCATGCATGCTGGTGGTTGGTGGGTAGGTGCTGTGACCTACATCATACAGCTGCAAAGTTGATTGTCCTTACTTTCTTTGTTTTAGGGCATGCTGATTAAGAATATCACCAAGTGCAAAGTTAAAGCCACACATAATATATTTTGTAATTTTCTCACAGATGTGCTAAAAGTGGAGTTCCACCCAAAAATGGAACTTCCGCTTTAAGGGAAGGTGACCGCCTGACATGCCACATCTGGCATGTCATTTTCTTGGGGGGGGGGTGGAAACCCGGGGCAACGCGGCACCGGAAGGAAGTTCACCTCTCCCCCCTCCCTCTTGGCACGTCACAGGTCCCAGATGATTGCTCGGCCAGTCACAGTGCGCAACGCGGTTAACAAATGCGCAGTGCGTGCCCAGCTGTGAAGCCACAGTCAGGCACCCACAGTGAAAATGCCGGCACCGTGGAGAGGAGGGGGAGATGAGGGGGCTTTATTCCCCCACATCGCTGGACCCTGGGACAGGTAAGTGTCCGATTATTAAAAGTCAGCATCTGCACTATTTGTAGCTGCTGACTTTTAATATTTTTTTTTAGTAGAAACTCTGCTTTAAAGAGGAGCTCCAGCCCTCCCCCCCCCCCCCAACCAAATACTGTAGCTGCTGACTTGTACTATTAGGGCACTTACATGTTCGGAAATCCTGTGTCTAAACCAGGTACCGGTCCCCCCCATCTTCGGTGCCAAAGGTGTCAAGGTGCACCGAAAGGAGGGGGGGGGTCGGGGAGGAGGAAGACAAGCTTCCCCTTTTGGGTGGAGCTCGGCTTTAATAGGAGGAGCTTTTATCAGTTCAGAACATCTCATAATGTCTACCAGAAGTGTTCATATGGAGCAGAGCTGATTGCTGTTGGTTCAGATATCACTGATAAAAATAACAAATACATCATTATTTTAATTTTTTTATGTTCCCCTAGCTTCATTTACTTAAAGCAGTGGTCATCAACCCTGTCCCCAGGGCCCACTAACAGGCCAGGTTTTCAAGATAACTGAAATACATAACAGGTGATATCATTTGCTGCTCAGTTATTGCAGTAGTCTAGTCTGCATCTCCCCAGGGTAATACATAAAATCTGGCCTGGTAGTAGGCCCTGAGGACAGGGTTGATGACCAATGTCTTAACCACTTAAGCCCCGGACCAATACGCAGCATAAAGACTAGGCCCCTTTTTGCGATTCGGCACTGCGTCGATTTAACTGACAATTGCGCGGCCGTACGACGTGGCTCCCAAACAAAATTGACGTCCTTTTTTTCCCACAAATAGTGCTTTCTTTTGGTGGTATTTGATCACCTCTGCGGTTTAAATTTTTTGCGCTATAAACAAAAATAGAGCTCAGTTTAGGCTGATACGTATTCTTCTACATATTTTTGGTAAAAAAAAAAAAATCGCAATCGGAGTTTATTGATTGGTTTGCGCAAAAGTTATAGCGTTTACAAAATAGGGGATAGTTTTATGGCATTTTTATTAATATTTTTTTTTTTACTAGTAATGGCGCTGATCAGCGATTTTTATCATGACTGCGACATTATGGCGGACACATCGGACACTTTTGACACATTTTTGGGACCATTGTCATTTTCACAGCGATCAGTGCTCTAAAAATGCACTGGTTACTGTGAAAATGACACTGGCAGTGAAGGGGTTAACCACTAGGTGGCGTTGTAGGGGTTAAATGTTCCCTGCTTGTGTTTCCTTACTGAGGGGGGTCGGGCTATTTGTCACATGACACCGATCTCGGCACCGTGTACACGGAGCCGAGATCGGTGTCATTGTTACTAGGCAGAGCAGAGAAATGCTTGTTTACACAAGCATCTCCCTGCTCCATACCTCCGTGAGACGATCGTGGGGATCCCCGCGGCGATCGAGTCCGCATGACCTGCGGCCCGACTCACGGGGAAGGCAGGGGGGTCGCGCGCGTGCCGCCGGCGGCACGCGCGCGACCCCCACGTCAGGCAGTTAAAGGGGACGTACAGGTACGTGATTTTGCCTGTACGAGCCATTCTGCCGACGTATAAATACAGTGCATGGTCGTTAAGTGGTTAAAGGAAACCTTTACTGAGGAAATATGGAAACTCACAGTTCTTTCCTATCCTTCTGAAACAATTATTGAGTATTGTCTGTGATGTTTTTATATATTGCCTTAACATCCACATTTTCAGAAGAAAGGGGGCTACTTTAAAAAAGAGGGTGCACTCTGAAAGCTTGTCCTTAAAAATTTGAATGTTAGTGCAAAGAAACAAAAAGTATCACGGACAGTACTCAAGCATTGTTGATGCAAGTGCACTAATACGGCTACAATCGTCTCAAGCAAAGCTCTTTCTGAAAATTCTATTTGGCTGTAAGCCATGCTGAATCCATGGCTTCAACACTTTCTGTATCACAGACCATGAAGTTTGGACTCATCGCTCTACTTCCAGTCCCTCTAATATGTGTTTTTTATTAATATTTTTTTTTTGTCAAATAAATATGAAAAATTACAAATTAATTAAATTAATATTTTCTGTGAGCAGGTAGAGTTTTAGGTACCTCTTTACATGTTTACCAGATTAATCTTAGCTGATTTTGCTACTCTTTATGTTTACAAAAGAATAAGAGAAAAAGGGGAAAGCACTCACTAAGTGCAGTATTAAAAGTAGACTTTAACCACTTAAGCCCCGGAGGGGGCCATTTTTTCCGATACGGCACTGCGTCTCTTTTACTGACAATTGTACGGTCATGCGACGTTGTACCCACACAAAATTTATGATCCTTTTCCCTACAAATAGAGCTTTCTTTTGGTGGTATTTGATCACCTCTGTGGTTTTTAGTTTTTGCGCTATAAACAAAAAAAAGTATACATTTTGAAAAAAACACAATATTTTGTACTTTTTGCTATAGTAAATATCCCAAATTTGTTTTTTTTTAAAACAAATTTCTTCATCAGTTTAGGCCGATGTATTCTTCTACATATTTTTGGTAAAAAAAATTAGCAATAAGTGTATATTGATTGGTTAGCGCAAAAGTTCTAGCGTATACAAAATAGGGGATATAGTTATGGCATTTTCATTATTATTTTATTTTTTACTAGTAATGACGGCGATCTGAGATTTTTATTGGGACTGCGACATGACAGTTTGAACACTTTTCACACTTTTTTGGGACCAGTGACATTTATACAGCGATCAGAGCTAAAAATAGCCGCTAATTACAGTATAAATGTCACTGGCAGGGGAGGGGCTAACATTAGGGGGTGATTAAGGGGTAAATTTGTTCCCTCACTGTGTGTTCTAACTGTGGGGGATAGGACTGACAGGGGGAGTAGACATATTGTTGTTCCTACTTAGTAGGAACACACGATCTGTCTCTACTCCTCTGACAGAACCGGGATTTGTGTGTTTTGTTTACACACACAGATCCCCGTTCTGGCTCTGTTAGGAACGATCGCGGGTGCCCGGCGGACATTGCGCCCGCCGGCCATGCGCATCCATGCGCATATCGATTTAAAGAACTGATGTACAATGATGACGATTCGCGCAGCCGTGCAAACCTGCCGCAGTACAATTGCGGCGGCTGGTCAGTAGGGATGAGCTTTATGTTCGAGTCGAACATGAGTTCGACTCGAACATTGGCTGTTCGCTCTTCGGCGAACAGCGAACAATTTGGGGTGTTCGCGGCAAATTCGAAAAGCCGCGGAACACTCTTTAAAAGTCTATGGGAGAAATCTAAAGTGCTAATGTTAAAGGCTAATATGCAAGTTATTGTCATAAAAGAATGTTTGGGGAAAGTTTTAAAAACTGACGTTTTTTCGGGAGCAGTGATTTTAATAATGCTTAAAGTGAAACAATAAAAGTGAAATGTTCCTTTAAATTTTGTACCTGGGGGTGTGTATAGTATGCCTGTAAAGTAGCGCATGGTTCCCGTGTTTAGAACTGTCCCTGCGCAAAATGTCATTTCTAAAGGAAAAAAGTAATTTAAAACTATTCGCGACTATTCATGAATAGTCGGGTCCCGGCAATACAGATCAAAGTCATTGAAAAAAATGTCAGGGGTCTCCCCCACAGTCCATTACCAGGCCCTTTGGGTCTGGTGTGAATATTAAGGGGAACTCCGAACCAAAAAAAAAAAAGCGTGGGGGTCCCCCCCAAATTCCATAACAGGCCCTTCTGGTCTGGTATGGATATTAAGGGGAACCCTGCAACAATTTTTTTTTAAATGGCGTGGGGTCCCCCCAAAAATCCATACCAGACCCTTATCCATTCACGCAACCTGGCAGGCCACAGGAAAAGAGGGGAGGACGAGAGAGTGCCCCCCCTCCTGAACCGTACCAGGCCACATGCCCTCAACCTGGGGAGAATGTCCCATGTTGATGGGGACAAGGGCCTCATCCCCACAACCCTTGCCCGGAGGTTGTGTGGGTCTGCGGGCGGGGGGCTTATCGGAATATGGAAGCCCCCTTTAACAAAGGAGGCCCCAAGATTCTGCCCCCTCCTATGTGAATTGGTAACGGGGCACAGTGTACCCTTACCATTTAACAAATAAAGTGTAGCAAATTGTAAAAAACCACAGTTGGGATAAGTCCTTTATTAAAAATAAAAAAATAAAAAATAAAAAAAACATTCCAGCGATGTAATCCAGTCTGTCCAGCGTTGTTCTCTATGTCCCGTGGTTCTCCGATGTCCAGCGATGCTGCAGTCTCCACTCCACACGAAACCCCCATGACGTGAGAGGGGGCAGGGTCACCCGTCCAGATCATAGGGTAAGCCTCCGCTTTCCCTGGCAAGTAGGGAATACCTAATGATGTCGGAGGGTGACCCCGCCCGTGACGTCACGGGGCGGGGTCACCCGCCGACATCATCGGGTATTCCCCGACAAGCGGGGAAAGCTGGGGCTTACCCTAAGATGTGGACAGGTGACCCCGCCCCCTCTTACGTCGTGGGGGTTTCGCGTGGAGTGGAGACTGGAGACTGCAGCATCGCTGGACATCGGATCACCGCGGGACATAGAGAACAACGCTGGACAGAATGGATTACAACGCTGGAATGGTTTTTCGATTTTTGATTTGAGGGCATGTGGCCTAGTACGGTTCAGGAGAGGGGGCGCTCTCTCGTCCCCCCTCTTTTCCTGCGACCTGCCAAATTGTGTGCTCGGATAAGGGTATGGTATGGATTTTAGGGGGGACCCCACGCCATTTTTTTTTTTATTTGGTGCGGGATTCCCCTTAATATCCATACCATCCCAGTTAAAAACTGGAAGTGTTTAGTCTAGTTTAAATTGATATGGTATGTTTCAGCTGTGTGCAATCCACCCTGAATTGAAAACTGGAAAGTGTTTAGTCTAGTTTAAATTGATATGGTATGTTTCAGCTGTGTGCCATCCACCCAAAAACTGAAACATTGCTATCTGCTTTGCTTATGTCTACTTAATAATACTGGCATGTTATTTTTGCTTAACCCTCTGTAGACCTGTCCACATTACAATGCTTTATCTCCCTTGTCTTACCCAAAACTATGGCCCATTAATTTTATTGCCCTCTTGCTGATCTGTTTCTGAAGTAAGAATTTTGCCCTGTTGACCAGCAAACCTTTATTACCTCCTGATTAGATAAATGAAATGCACCCACCCCCTATCACAATCAGTATAAATTTAAGTATCCTTTTGGGGGAAGCATTAGCAGGGGGCTCAATAGAAACTAGGGCTTTTTCCTAAAGTGGGGCTATTTCTATAAGTGGAAGCACTTCTGACTCTGCACTTCAGCGAATGCACAAAGCAAAGGAACACAAAACACCTTACAATTTGGAACACAGGTATACTTTTTTACACTTTCAGCTCTTCCTCCCCCTTCTAAAATGCACTGTCTACCACTCCTTCTGACAGCCGTGTCTTCTATCCTTAAACTGTCTCTCCTTCACCCCTCTTGTCCACCCCACACCGTATATATATCACCCTCATTTCTGTCCTCTCCCTATTACTGCACTCTCCAACTCTGGCCAATTCTATATTCACACGCCCAATACCCCAAACCACTGGGGCATGTCCCACCATATAAATCACATTCCCACATTACCTCCCTCACCCTTCTGCTTCTCCTATCCTCTGGTGATATATCCCCAAACCCTGGGCCTCCTTCATCTAACTGTGCTCAACACACCCATTACCCTACACCAGCCTTTCTCAACCTTTTCAACACAGAGGAACCCTTGAAATAGTTCTCCGGGCTCGGGGAACCCCTGCTAAAATTGAGAAATCTACAACTCATGATACATTAGTGTGACAGTCAGTTGGAAGAATGGTCCTTACACTTGTGGCAATTGGGAAGAATTACCTCCTTACAGATAGCTAAAAAGATCAATGGGGTCAGTGTGAACTTATCTGAGAGGCAGAAATTGCCCAATGCTGAAGGAACCCCTAGCAACCTCTGGAGGAACCCTAGGGTTCCACGGAACCCTGGTTGAGAATCACTGCCCTACACCCTCTTGCTGCAGCCGCAATACACACAATCTAGTTCCCATTTCTCTTCTTCCCAAGACCAGACTCCCTTTCTCTTGCGCCCTTTGGAATGCTCGCTCTGTCTGTAACAAACTCACCTCCCTCCACGATCTCTTTATCGCTAACTCATTTAATGTACTCGCCGTCACCAAAACCTGGCTTCATGAATCCGACACTGTGGCTTCTACTGCTCTATCCCACAGTGGTCTTCTTTGGACTCGCTCCCCCAGATCCAGTGGACGCAAAGGAGGGGGTGTTGGAATCCTTTTAGCCCCACATAGCACCTTTCAGGTACTTCACCCACCTCCCTCTCTGTCACTCTCCTCATTTGAGGCACATTGCATTCGCCTCTTTTCCCCAGTCTCTCTAAGAATAGCTGTGATTTACCTGCCCCCTGGTTCAGTATCTTCCTTTCTTGATTACTTCTCTACCTGGTTACCCTACTTTCTCTCTTCTGAAATCCCCACAATCATTCTTGGCGACTTCAACATCCCTACTAATAATAACTCTCCTGCAACTTCCAAACTTCTCAGTCTAACCTCCTCCTTTGACCTGAAGCAATGGATACATGCTCCTACTCACTCTGAAGGCAATACACTTGACCTTGTCTTTTCCCACCTATGCACTCCATGCAACCTCTCCAACTATCCTTACCCTCTCTCTGACCACTACCTTATTAATTTCATTCTCTCCCTCTCCTCCACCTCCTCTCCCTCCAAACGCCTAACGGTTACTCGTAGAAACCTTTGCCATCAACCCTTCTCTTCTATGCTCTGCGACTGACCACCTCTATTACAAAATTGCACCCCTGTCCTGCACCCACCTAGCCACTTCTGTCTACAACACTTCACTTCTGGCATCACTGGACAGACTGGCCCCCCTCACTACACACAGAATAAGGCCCCGTCCCATTCAACCCTGGCAAACAGATGATACTAGAAGTCTGAAAAAACACAGCCTTGCTCTTGAGCGCCAATGGCGTAAGACGATGTCCCAGAAAGATTATGGCCAGTATAAATCTGCCCTCCAAAAATACAATTCCGGCCTCCTCACTGCCAAGCAGACCTATTTCATGACCCTCATTAAAAACGTATCATCCCGTCCCCATCAACTCTTCTCTACCTTCAACTCGCTCCTTCGTCCTCCACTGCCTCCACCCACTAACTGACTCACTGCCCAGGAGATCGCCAATCACTTCAAACAGAAGATTGATACAATTTGCGAGGAGATCTCTACTGTTCAGATACCCTCCATGCTATACACCTCATTCCCACAGGTACAATCATTACTTCCCTCTTTCAACCCCACCACTATAGACGAGGTTGCTAAATTACTTGCTAATGTCCATCTTACCACCTGTGCTCTGGATCCTGTTCCCTCGCAAATGCTACGTTCACCCTCTGGCCCTATTCTACAATGTCTAACCCACATCTTCAATCTCTCCCTCTCTTCTGGCATCTTCCCTAACTCTTTGAAACATGCACTAGTCAGCCCCATACTTAAAAAGCCCTCGCTGGACCCATCCAATCTTGACAACCTACGTCCCATCTCCTTGCTCCCCTTTTTATCCAAACTCCTTGAACGTCTAGTCTACAACCAACTGAGCGTCCACCTTGCTGATAATAACCTTCTTGATCCCCTTCAGTCTGGATTTCGTCCTCAACATTCCACAGAAACTGCTCTCCTAAAACGAACAAATTATATACTAACAGCCAAAACTAAGGGACACTATTCTGTACTCCTTCTCCTGGACCTCTCTGCTGCCTTCGATACGGTTGACCACCCCCTCCTCCTCAAACAACTCCATGCCTTTGGTCTCCGCGACTGTACTCTTTGCTGGTTCTCTACCTACTTCTCCAACCGCACCTTTAGCGTTACTTACAACTATACTTCCTCCTCTCCTCTTCCTTTCTCAGTTGGGGTCCCCCAAGGTTCTGTTCTTGGACCTCTCCTATTTTCAATCTACACCTCCACCCTGGGTCAGCTGATAGCCTCCCACGGCTTCCAATACCACCTCTACGCAGACGATGCTCAAATCTATTTCTCTGCCCCTCAACTCACTTCTTCATTCTCCTCACGTATCTCTAATTTACTATCAGATATATCAGTTTGGATGTCACACCACTTCCTCAAACTTAATCTATCCAAAACTGAACTGATAATTTTTCCTCCCACACGTGCCTCCTCCCCCGATCTCTCTGTCAAAATTGATGGCACAACTATCAGCCCATCCCCACATGCCAAGGTCCTAGGAGTAGTCCTGGACTCCGAACTCTCCTTTAAGTCTCACGTCCAATCACTGTCCAAATCTTGCCGCCTCAACCTCCGCAACATCTCCAAAATACGCCCCTTTCTAACCAATGTCACAACAAAGCTCCTAATTCACTCCCTGGTCATCTCTCGCCTCAATTACTGCAACTCCCTCCTCATTGGCTTACCTCTGAAAATTTTAACCCCCCTTCAGTCCATCATGAATTCTGCTGCCAGACTCATCCACCTTACCAACCGCTCTGTCTCTGCTACTCCTCTCTGTTAATCCCTCCACTGGCTTCCGCTCACCAAACAAATTAAATTTAAAATACTAACAACTACCTACAAAGCCATCCACAACACTGCCCCCAGCTACATCACTGACCTAGTCTCTAAATACCAACCTAATCGTTCTCTTCGTTCTTCTCAAGACCTCCTGCTCTCTAGCTCTCTCATCACCTGCTCCCATGCTCGTTTCCAGGACTTTTCCAGAGCCTCTCCGAGCCTATGGAACTCCTTACCCCAATCTGTCCGTCTATCTCCTTCTCTATTAGCTTTTAGAGTATCCCTAAAAACCCTCCTCTTCAGAGAAGCCTATCCTACCCACACCTAACTACTGTATTTTCATTTTGTCCACCTGATCATCCCCCACAGCTGCTACCCTTTGTTTCACTTGACCCTCCCTTCTAGACTGTAAGCTCTAACGAGCAGGGTCCTCTGATCCCTCTGTATTGAATTGTATTGTGACTGTACTGTCTTCCCTGTTGTAAAGTGCTGCGCAAACTGTTGGCGCTATATAAATCCTGTATAATAATAATAATAATAATAATACCAGACATGAAGCGCCTGATATGGAATATGGGGGGACCCCCACGCTTTTTTTTTTGCTTTTTTGGTTCCGGGGTTCCCCTTAATATTAATACCAGACCCAAAGGGCCTGGTAATGGACTGTGGGGGGGGGACCCCTGCCGTTTTTTTCAATTACTTTGATCTGTATTGCCAGGACCTGACGATTCATGAATAGCCGCAAGTAGTTTTAAATTACTTTTTTTCCTTTAGAAATGACATTTTGTGCAGGGACAGTTCTAAACATGGGAAACATGCAAACAAATTTTTTGCCTGTTCGCATGTTCTGGTGCACCGAAGCGGGGGGTGTTCGGCTCATCCCTACTGGTCGGCAAGTAGTTAATCTTAAACGGTTAAAAACACTCACAGGTCAGGATAAACGGTATCACTCATCATAAAAAGAGGCACCACCGTTTGTCCCAGTCCTGCAGGATCCGTCAGTGTTCAACCGACAGTTGATAGATGAGTGGATGGAGTCAGGCTGGGATGCTGAATGGCAATCCGGAAGTCTCCTAGACCAGCTTGGAGTGCACGTGTGGACAGGATGTGACCTCACAGAGGGGAAGGATAGGTGCTGCAGACAGGCTACCCACCCGGAGCTTCACTACTCCTTCTACAGGTAGATTTAACACACAATTTTAATGCCCAATTCAGAAGGATGTAAAAAGTATTTCACAAACATTTGCCCATCCTTCTTGAAGATCCTTTCTTACTATCCTCCCTCACCTTCAGCTGAAAAATATCCTACTATAAGGCTCGGAACATAAAAAGCAAGGTAAAATAAAAACCTCTCACACCACCCAAAAATGTTTCACTACTTTTTTGACTCTGAAGGGCGTGTAGGCATCCCAGCCTGACTCCATCTATCAGCGACTGGGTGAACACTGGAGGATCCCGCAGGACGGGGACAAACGACAGTGTCTCTTTTTATGATTAGTGATCCTGTTTATCCTATACTTAAGTGTTTTTAACCAATGGAGAATAAAGTGTGCTTTTAATACTGCACTTAGTGGGCGCTTTACCCTTTTTCTATTATTCTTTTCTATACAGAGCTGGCTTACTCTGGGAACAGCTGCCGCTATGCCTGATGTGCCCCATGGACTGTTTATGGACTTTTTACTGATGAACTTTCATGCCTCGTACACATGACCGGTTTTCCCGGCAGGAAAAAAAACAACGCTTTTCCCGAAGGGATTCCTCTCAAGCCTGCCTTGCATACACAGGCACACAAAAGAGCGCTGAACTTTTGACTGCCAAGAACGCAGTGACGTCAAAGACTACGACGAGCCGACAAAATTACGTTCTATGCTTCCACGCATGCGTCAAATTGTTTACGAGCATGCACGTTTTTTTTCCCTCTGGAAAGCATGCACACGACGGTTTTCACGACGGGAAAAAGACCACTGGGAATCCCGGCGGGAAAAAAGAGAAAAAGTTCTCTTTTTTTTACCCGCAGTTTTCTCGTCCGGAAAACTGCAATGGAGCATACACATGGCCGGTTTTCCCGGCCAAAAGCTGTCATGGCAGTTTTCCTGCTGGGAAAACTGGTCGTGTGTACGAGGCATCAGAGTCTGTGTTTTAGAAATTTACATTAACCCTTTCTGTGCTCCACTATTTAGCCTCCTTTATGTTTACAGAGCTTAAAGTGATTGTAAACGATCACCTTATAAAACAACCTATTCAATTTAGCATAGAAATGGAAAGCAAAACATTTTTGTATAGATATAAAAAAAAAAACACTATAAATTCCTTATTTCCCTTTTTTAATAAGTGATCAGATTCCCTCTGTTCTCAGCTGCATAAGATTTGGAGGGGAGGGGAGTAGAAAGCACACTGAGTTTCCCAGTGAGTGGCTGTACAGGGGGGCATGTCAGGAGTCAAGTCTGATTATTGGAGGAAAGCAGGCTGAATTCCCAGCATAGCTAGAGAACTGACCAGAGTGTGCTCTCCTGCTTAGTGTGGTCAGCTTCTAATAGGAAAGCCGAGGGACTGTCAGGAACACCAGGGGTTTCACATAAAGGAAACAATACAAAGAGAAGAGGATGCTTTCTTCTTTTTTTAATTTCAATCATATTTTATAAAAAAATTTGAGGGTACATAAGCAAAGATCGGCAAAACAGATTCGCTACATTTTAGACCCATTTCACACTGAGCCGCCCATAGCGTCAGCGGTAAAACACTGCTATTTTTACCGACGACGCTATGGGCGGATTTGCGGCGCATTTCGGCTGATAGCGGGACGCATTTAACCCCCGCTAGGGGCCGAAAAAGGGTTAAAACCGCCCACAATGCGCTGCTGAAGCAGCGCATTGTGGGCGGTATAGCCGCGCTGTCCCATTGATTTCAATCGGCAGGAGTGGTGGAGAAGCGGTAAACACACCGCTCTTTCACCGCTCCAAAGATGCGGCTAGCAGGACTTTTTTTACTGTCCTGCTAGAGCAACGCTCCAGTGTGAAAGTCCTCGGGCTTTCACACTGGAGTGAATGTAACAGCTGTTTAAGGGCGGATTGCAGGCGCTATTTTTAACGCTATAGCGCCTGCAATACGCCCTCAGTGTGAAAGGGGTCTAAGCGTTAACAAAGGTTTAAAGAAATGTTAACTCTAAAGTGGATTATCCAATCTTAGACAACGATTATACCGCAACATATTGACAGGTGATCAGGAAGAATGAACATAGGGTGTTGGAGTGGCGCGAGTGGCGTGGACAGTGGTTAGACCCAAGCCACGTCCGTGGGTGGGTCTGAATCAATCTTTATAAGGCTGTTTAGGTATAAGAAGAAGTGTGTTGCAAAACAAAACCACATGCTTAGGTAAATAAATACATTTAACCAAGATTAACAGTGCAAGGGAGAAAAACCTAGCCGGGTACTCCTAAAAAAGCAAAGCAAACATGTGATAGTCTTGTGAAACATAAAGAATGGCTTCTTATGCGGCGTACACAGGATCGTTTTTCATGCCATTTTTTTAACCAACGTTTTTCTCGTCGTTTTTTTTTCATGTTTCCTCTCAAGCCTGTCTGGCATCCACACGATCATTAAAAAAAACGTTCAAGCAAAGCGCAGTGACGTACAACACGTACGACGGCACTATAAATAGGAAGTTCCATTCGAATGGCGCCACCCTTCATGTTAGTAAACTTTGTTGAGCGGCGATTCGCGCTTTTCAGCCTCGTGCTTTTCAGTCAGTTACAGCGTGACAAATGTGCTATCTCCATTACGAACGCTAGTTTTACCAGAACGAGCGCTCCCATCTCATACTTGATTCTGAGCATGCGCATTTTTTTTCCCCTCGTAAAAGCATACACACTATCGTTTTTCACGTCGTTAAAAAAAACGACGTGAAAAAATAGAGCATGTTCAAAATTTTTAATGCCCGTTTTTTCACGCCGTTAAAAATGCTCTGGAACATACACACGATCGGTTTTAATGCCCATTTTAAAAAATGGCATTTTTAACGGCATGAAAAACGATCGTGTGTACGCCGCATAAGAGAAGACAATAGGTGTTATCGTGCCATCATTACGGACGCGCTGTGCAGGACAGATGTTGTAACCAAGATAACCATTGAGACCAGCAGGTTTGGCCATTGCCATTTTAAAAGGAGAACATAAGCTCAAATTGAGTCTGATGCCGCGTACACACGACCGCTTTTCACGACGAGAAAAACGGCATTTTTTTTTTCGCCGAGAAAAACGATCGTCTGTGGGCTTTATGTCGTTTTTCTCGTTGAGAAAAACGGCAGAAAAAACGACGAGAAAAATTAGAACATGTTCTAAATTTTCTCATAGTTTTTTCCATCATTTTTTTCCGCGGCAGTTTTCCCATAGGGAGACACTGCCGCGGAGCCCACAGACGGTCGTTTTTCTCGTCAAGAGAAAAAATGACGGGAAAAACGACCGTGTGTAGGGAACCCTTGGAACCGAAGCGGTTCCCTCGTTTTTCCTGTCATTATTCACGGCGGATTTTTAACCGCCGTGAATAATGATCGTGTGTACGCGGCATGAGTGTTGAGATTGGCTGTAAAAGATGAGAGTTCTGGAGAGTCTGCTTGTTTCCAACTCGATGTAATCATTTTCCTGGCTGCGACCATGCAATGAATGATAAAAGGAAGATAGAACAATTTCTCATAAAAGTACATGGTACAGCAGGCACATTGTAGGAATATGAAATGTTGGGGTAACAAACGCTTTAAGCCTAAATCTACATGCACAATTGAAGGAGACAGTGGCGTGACTCATATGCCTCTCCCACCATGCCTGCAATAATAATATTGAGATTATAGGGATTCAAAAAGAGAGAAAGAAAGTATAAGTCCCCATTCACACTTTACTTAGCAGAAATGCATTTTTCACGTCTTCACGTGTCGTGCAGAGGGCAGACAACTCACTTCAATGGGCTGCCCTACATAGGACAAACTCACCAAAGAATCTTTAGAACCTTTTTGCATGTGGAGCGTTACTATTTTTTTCAGCCTTTGTTTTGGGGCGTTTGTAGCACATTTGCCTGTCTGCTCACAGTGTTTGGGGTGCTATTAACAATTAACGGCACTGCAAGAACAATGTGCATTTTCAGTGCATTTTTCTGCGATTTTCCAAAAGGGAATAGCTTTTGTTGTATTCTAACCCATCTTACTCTGTGACAACAGTGTCATTGATGCAGCCTTTGTTAAATGTTTATTTATAAAATAATGATTCTTTATAAGTAGTAAAATTAGTATACATCAGTATATAGGCTAAAATAAATAAATAAATAAAACTGACCCCAAATCATTATAGCATTCCTTTAAAACAGGGGTCTCCAAACTTTCAAAACAATGGGCCAGTTTACTGTCCTTCTGACTTTAGGGGGGCCGGACTGTGGCCAGTAGGAGTAGAAAATATGTCAGTGGGAAAAACAAAGCCCCATCTTTGGTGTAATTGGGAGAAATGATGTCCCATCATTGGTGTCATTGGGCCTCATCATTGGTGTCATTGAGAGGAATTGTGTCCCATCATTGGTGTCATTGGGAGTATACGTGCCCCATTGCTGTTGTCATTAGGAGGAATTGTGTTCTTTCATTGGTGTCAGTGGGGGGCATTATCCCCCATTGTTGGTATCAGTTTATGAAATAGTGCCCCAAGGGCCTGATAAAAGGAAGCACAGTTTGGAGACCACTGCTTTAAAACATAGTTTAAACAGCACAAATATGACAGTTTACTATCATAGCACTTGCTGCTATTTCCCTTTCTCAAGCACACCTAAATATCTTGAGTGACCATTAAGATGTATTATCTTTTTATTTGCATCATTTTCTGGGTGGCCACATGTGACATCTCCGGTGTATCCTCTTACTGAACACTACTTTGTCTATGGGAAGCAATGTAAAGTGCAATAACGATGTGCAAAATGCAGTAAACCAACAAATGGACTTAATAATGGAGGCTGACAATCACCATTAAGTGACATTAAACATAAACTAGAGCCTCTGGTTAGAAAAGCAGTATTGGAAATCAGAATCAATCAGACAGAAATTAATAGTTACTTTTAAATTTCTCCCTTGCTTTGCCTTACTTTTCCAATTGACATTTGTTTTTTTGCAAGCAGAAGATGATTTTCCTGTATTGCTTTCTTTTGTATCTCTAGTGGCTAAAAATATTTAAATTCAATTGTAAATTGACAGCAGCACTAACAAAAAGCAACACAACACAATCCAAGGGATTGAAAAAAATAGATTTCCTATTTAATCCTGTACTGGCAGTGAAAAAACTGCAGATTTCCTGAAGTGCTCTCCTCTTTTCACAGCTTTTCCAGTAATGGATTGTAGAAAACACCATGGCCTTTGCTCCCTGCTCACCTCCCGTTACAGCTGTCAAATTCCTCCCTTCACAAAGTTGTCAGGGTAACTGGTTTCCAAAACACCAGGCTGAGATGAAAACCCTGGGGATTCACAAGGGAAGCTCATCTCTGCACTTTCTTAGGAGTCAGAAGAGGGCAAGAAAAGCAAAGCGTAGCAAATTAGGCTCAAATATCAGTCTAGGTCATACCACATGGAAAATTGCTCTGACATACATTTGAAAATGTTTAATTTCTCTCTGTAAGGGGTCTGCAGCTATAATACTTTAGCTAGACTCTTTTCTATTCTTGACATCAGAATTGGCCACCTCCATTCTTAAAGGAGAACTATAGCCAGGAAAAAGTACATGTACTGTATACAACATTGAACTGTGTGCACGTGATGTTTCTTCACTTGTTTGAAAGCTACATTAGTAGCTGCACTGAAAATTGTAAATTATTATAATGGCTACAACCTATTCATACAGTTATTTTCCTGTACACCTAGTTCTTGGTTTCACTGGTGTCTCAAAGATGGTGAGGATTGAGTCTACTATCTCCTGAAACTCCTGTATTTTCTCAAGAAGTTCAGATCTTGATACATGTTTAACCACTTGCCGACCAGCCGCCACAGTTTTACTGCGGCAGGTTGGCTCGGCTGGGCGAAACCATGTTATGTTACGTCGCTTCGCCCTGTGGCCACTAGGGTCACGCACACGCCATCAGAGGCACGCGCGCGCCCTCGGTGCCGATGCGAGTGCCCGGCGGGCGCGATGATCGCCGGGCACCCGCGATCGTTTGTGACAGAGCGAGAACCGAGAGCTGTGTGTGTAAACACACAGCTCCCGGTTCTTTCAGGGGGTGAAATGACTGATCGTATGTTCATACAAAGTATGAACAGCGATATGTCATTTCCCCTAGTCAGTCCCATCCCACCTTCAGTAAGAACACACTTTAAGGAACACAATTAACCCCTTGACCGCCCCCTAGTGTTAACCCCTTCACTGCCAGTGACATTTTTACAGTAATCAGTGCATTTTTATAGCACTGATCTCTGTAAAAATGGCAATGGTCCCAAAAATGTGTCAAAAGTGTCCGATATGTCTGCCATAATCTCGCAGTCCTGATAAAAATCGCAGATCACCGCCATTACTAGTAAAGAAAAAAAATTATTAAAATGAATTTTCATCTTAGTCCCCAAACATGCTGATTTTCGATTGTCGGATTCGATAATCGACTCCGGGGGCAGATACATTTTTATTAAAGGTACCTTTGCCTCTAAACCAATCACTTTAGCAAATGTGTACTGTCCTAATGAGCACCAAGTGTCGTTTTTTAGGAAAGTATGTGACCTACTTGCTAAGTTCCAAGAGGGTATTGTACTCTTGGGAGGGGACTTCAATGTTCCATTAAACACAACCCTAGATTCCTCTACGGGCATGTCTACCCTTACACACCGGGCCCTTTGCCAGATTAAACTCCAGTTGCAACACTTAACACTCCATGATACGTGGCGTACCATGTATCCTACCGATAAGGACTACACTTTTTTCTCTCCTTCACACCAGAAATATTCCAGAATAGATTATTTTTTTCTCTCACAGACAGACCTATCCTTTCTCTTGCAGTTCACCATAGAGCCAATGTTTTTGTCAGACCACCACCCCATAACGGTAACTCTTACGTTTCCTGAATTCAATAAGACAACGAAAACCTGGAGACTAAATCCATCACTGTTCAAAGACCCTGAAAATATTAGACAAGTGCGTACCCAAATCCAATAATATTTTCATGAAAATTAAACCCCAGATGTCTCACCCATCACACTTTGGGAAGAACACAAATGTGTCCTAAGGGGAAAACTGATTTCTCTAGCTACGATAGCCAAAAAAAGGCACCAAGAATATATTAAATCTTTAATTGAAACAATTAATCGCCTGGAAAGAGCCCATAAACAGTCATCCATACAAGCTACACTACAGGAACTTCTACAGGCGCGCTCTGCGCTGGTAGATGAAATAGGGAAGCGCACTAGACGGCGTTACGTCCTCAAACAGAAAGTGTTCTATGAACACGGTAACAAAAGTGGGAGACTGCTGGCTCACACGATACAGGCAGATAAGGTCTCGTCTGTGATTCATCCTATCCGAGATAGTCAAGGTACACTCCTTTCAAAGAACGAAGATATAGCCAACCACTTTGAAAAATTTTACTCTAAACTTTATAATCTGAAGCAAGAAAAGGGTGAGGTGACCGAAATGGCCAGACGTTCCTCCCAAATAAAGGACTTCCTAGCTGAATACTGCCCTAAACCTATCTCCTCCCAGCAGGCTGAAGCCATGGAGAGTCCATTTTCCATGGAAGAACTACACTTAGCAATTAAACAGATGAAAGTTGGAAAGAGCCCAGGTCCTGACGGCCTCCCTCTGCTATACTACAAATGTTTTCAGGATGAACTTACTCCCAAAATGCTCAAAACATTTAACTCTCTCTCATCCCCTCACACTTCCTTAGGCAGATTATTGGAAGCCCACATAGCGGGTATCCCAAAAGAAGGGAAGGATAAGACACAAGTTTTTTTCTCTTACTCATTTCCTACATCAAGATCACAGTATACCTATTTTCTGATTACTTTCCCCCTTTTTTCCCCTCTATATATATATATATATATATATATATATATATATATATATATTTTTTTTATTATATATATTTTTTTATTATTATTTATTTTTCTCTCCCTATTGCGATATAACCGACCAAATGATGGACTGGAGCCTTGCCATGGGTCCCTAACATCTACACGACCATTGTAATTCCCGAATTGAGTAGTTTTACCATGGCCCCGAATAGGCCTGCTGATTTTGGTCTACGGAGGGTCTTTGCACCCATATGCAGGGTTACTCGCTCTCATTCAGAAACCGGAAACTGCTTGGTTTAAATGTTGGTTATTCATGCAATGTTCATGAGCTTGTATGTCTTGTATGTACATGTAACCTTATTTTTCTTTCAATAAAATCATTTATGAAAAAAAAAAAAAATTATAAAAGAAATACAATAATTCTATCCCCTATTTTGTAGACGCTATAACTTTTGTGCAAACCAATCAATATACGCTTATTGAGATTTTTTTTTTACCAAAAATACGTAGAAGAATACATATTGGCCTAAATTGAGGAAAAAATTCATTTTTTTTTTATAATTTTGGGATATTTATTATAGCAAAAAGTAAAATATATTGTGTTTTTTTCAAAATTGTCGCTGTTCTTTTGTTTATAGCGCAAAAAATAAAAACTACAGAGGTGATCAAATACCACCAAAAGAAAGCTATATTTGTGGGAAAAAAAAGGATTCAAACTTTGTTTGGGTACAGTGTTGCACGACCGTGCAATTGTCAGTTAAAGCGACGCAGTGCCAAATTGTAAAAAGTGCTCTGGTCAGGAAGGGGTTAAAATCTTCCGGGGCTGAAGTGGTTAAAGTCTGATTTGTTATCCGAATACCTATCACACCCAATATTTGTGCTTATAAAATGACACATTTGTATTTTATTGTATTGTATTGGAGGTATTGAAAATGGAAAATAGAACATAGGTGCAAAAAAAAGAGCTGTTACCTACACAGACCCATCAGATTTAATCTTTAACCACTTTCTGCCAGAAGGCTTTCATATGACGTCCTGGATTGAAGTAGTGATATCTGGATGACGCTAAAGGCATCATCCCGATATCTTAGTTCTCAGCCAATGTTTCCCTATCTTGTAAAAGCCACTGGATTACTTTTACATGAGCCGCTGGATTGCTTTTACAAGAAGCAAAAGGGGACGTCCCCCCCTCCTGCCGCCCTTCGGTGCCTCTCCGGACTCTCCCTACCGTACGATCAGGGACACAGAGAACAGATCCAGCACCGCCGCCGGATTACCATAGAGCTGGCCGTAGACCAGATGGCGATCTCTATGATGCATGGAGGCCAAAAGGGACTTCATAACATCATTTCCAGTGCTGGCAGATGTAAACACAGTTTTTACCCTGGAAAGCAGAGATCAACGTTTATTTTTTATTTTTATCTCATGCTTTCCAGGGTAGAGGAGAGATCTGGGGTCTTTTTAACAACAGATGTCTCCATAAAGAGGACCAGTCACTCTTTATTCCAATTACAAGGGATGTTTACATGACTTGTAATAGGAAAAAAAGTGATAACAAAATTATAATTAAATAATAATAATATATTTATTTTTTATAGTGCCCCTGTCCACTTGTGCTCGCACGCTGAAACAAACGCATATGTAGGTTGCGTCCACATAGGTAAACGATGTTCGGACCACCTCTGTAACTGCAAACTGGAAAACTGGAAAAGAAAATTAAAGTGTCGCCTATAACTATTAAGTACTGTATGTGCGCAATCCTAAAGCGTGACATGTTTGGTATCTATTTACTCTGTGTAACATCATCTTTTATATTTTAACAAAAATTGGGTTATCTATGGTGTTTTTATTGCATTAAAATTCATTAAAGTATATATTTTTTCAATTGGATTTAGGTCTGGACTTTGACCGGGCCATTCTAACACATGAATATGCTTTGATCTAAACCATTCCATTGTAGCTCTGGCTGTATGTTTAGGGTCAATGTCCTGCTGGAAGGTGAATCTCTGCCCCAGTCTCAAATCTTTTGCAGACTCTAACAGGTTTTTTTCTAAGATTGCCCTGTATTTGGCTCCATCGATCTTCCTACCATCTCTGACCAGCTTCCCTGTTCCTGCTAAAGAAAAGCATCCCCTCAACATGATGCTCCCATCACCATATTTCATGGTGGGGATGGTATCTTCAGGGTGCGGTGCAGTGTCACACATAGCATTTTGCTTTTAGGCCAAAAAGTAAAATTTTGGTCTCGTCTGACCAGAGCACCTTCTTCCACTTGTTTGCTGTGTCCTCCACATGGCTTCTCGCAAACTGAAAACGGGACTTCTTATGGCTTTATTTCAACAATGGCTTTCTTCTTGCCACTCTTCCATAAAGGCCAGATTTGTGGAGTGCATGACAAATAGTTGTCCTGTGGACAGATTCTCCCACCTGAGCTGTGGATCTCTGCAGCTCCTCCAGAGTTACCATGGGCCTCTTGGCTGCTTCTCTGATTAATGCTTTCCTTGCCCGGCCTGTCAGTTTAGGTGGATGTCCATGTCTTGGTAGGTTTGCAGTTGTGCCATACTCTTTCCATTTTCGGATGATGGATTGAACAGTGCTCCGTGAGATGTTCAAAGCTTGGGATATTTTTCTATAACCTAACCCTGCTTTAAACTTCTCCAGATCTTTAAGCCAAAATTTCTGTATTAAAAACATTTGTGTAATATTTTACTTTTCTAGAAAAACTAAATTGTGGGTTTTCACTAGCTGTAAACCATAATTATCAAAATGAAAGAAATAAATGCTTGAAATAGTGTGTATGTATATATTATACACATACAGGTATATACAGGTATATATATATATATATATATATATATATATATATATATTCAGTACAGTATCTCACAAAAGTGAGTACACCCCTCACATTTTTGTACATATTTTATTATATCTCTCTATGTGACAACACTGAAGAAATGACACTCTAGACATGGAGTTCACCAGAGCTTCACAGGTCCTCTTCTTCTCCTCCATGACGACATCACAGAGCTGGTGGACATTAGAGACCTTGCGTTCCTCCACCTTTCATTTGAGGATGCCCCACAGATGCTCAATAGGGTTTAGGTCTGGAGACATGCTTGGCCAGTCCATTACCTTTACCCTCAGGATCTTTAGCAAGGCAGTGGTAGTCTTGGAGGTGTGTTTGTGGTCGTTATCATGTTGGAATACTGCCCTGCGGCCCAGTATCCAAAGGGAGGGGATCATGCTCTGCTTCAGTATGTCACAGTACATGTTGGCATTCATGGTTCTCTCAATAAACTGTAGCTCCCCAGTGTCGGCAGCACTCATGCAGCCCCAGACAATGACACTACCATCACCATGTTTGACTGTAGGCAAGACACACTTGTCTTTGTACTCCTTACCTGGTTGCCGCCACACACTCTAGACACCATCTGAACGAAATACGTTTATCTTGGTCTCATCAGACCACGGGACATGGTTCCAGTAATCCATGTCCTTAGTCTGCTTGTCTTCAGGAAACTGTTTGCGGCTTCCTTCTGGGATGACAGCCATGCAGACCAATTTGATGCAGTGTGCGGCGTATGGTCTGAGCACTGACAGGCTGACCCCCCCAACCCCTTCAACCTCTGCAGCAATGCTGGAAGCACTCATATGTCTACTTCCCAAAGACAACCCCTAGGTATGACGCTGAGCACGTTCACTCAACTTCTTTAGGCGACCATGGCAAGGCCTGTTCTGTGTGGAATCTGTCCTGTTAAGCGACTGTATGGTCTTTTCCCTCCTGCTGCAGCTCAGTTTCCGAGTTTTGGAAATCTTCTTATAGCCTAGGCCATCTTTATGTAGAGCAACAATTCTTTTTTCAGATCCTCAGAGAGCTCTTTGCCATGAGGTTGACATGTGTAACTTCCAGTGACCAGTATAAGAGAGTGAGAGCGATAACACCACATTTAACACACCTACTGCCCATTCACACCTGAGACCTTGTACCACTAACGAGTCACATGACACCGGGGAGGGAAAATGGCTAATTGGGCCAAATTTGGACATTTTAACTTAGGGGTGTACTCACTTTTGATGCCAGCGGTTTTTGACATTAATGGCTGTGTGTTGAGTTATTTTGAGGGGACAGCACATTTGCACTGTTGTACAAACTTTACACTCACGACTTTACATTGTAGCAAAGTGTAATTTGTTGTCACATGAAAAGTTATAATAAAATATTTACAAAAATGTGAGGGGTGTACTCGCTTGTGTGAGATATTGTATCTATCTATCTATCTAGATAGATAGCAAAAAGTAAAAGATATTGTGTTTTTTTTTCAAAATTGTCGCTGTTCTTTTGTTTATAGCGCAAAAAATAAAAACTGCAGAGGTGATCAAATACCACGAAACTAAAGCTCTATTTGTGGGAAAAAAGGGATGCAAATTTTATTTGGGTACAGTGTTGCATGACCACGCAATTGTCAATCAAAATGTGACAGCGCTGAAAGCTGAAAAATGGCTTGGGCAGGAAGGGGGTGTAAGTGCCCTGTATTGAGGTGGTTAAGCTCTTTTCAACAGCTCCAAGAGCTGCTGCTATCTGACACTTCTGGGTACATTGAATAGTGTGTCCCCTGTTGGCTGCTGTGGTTCCTCCCATTAACTCTTACACTTACTTCATGACCCAGTAGTGACATAGGGTTCAGCAGAAGGAACCACAGGATTAGGGAAGGACACCCTATCCAGCAACACCTAATGGAGCGGTAGGTATGAAAATTCTTCTTTTGCCAGGGGCTGCTGTTGTACAGGTTTCTACCCTGTGAAGTGTCACCTTAATTTTTTGGAAAAATTTAACATATGAATGATTGACATGGACAACAATTCCACTTTTGTTTCAGCTTTACCATAAAAAGCTAGACAGATGCAGATAGATAAGACTGCAGATGTATCAGGGTTGATTTACTAAAGAACTAAAAGTTCAGGAGTAAAAGGTGAACTTGTGTTCATGTCAGATAGCCAATCATGTGCAGGCCGGGTAATCTAAAAATAGGAATGTTGTCATGATTGAATGACTGAAGTACAATATAACAAATATTATAATATAAAGAAAAATATTGAAAATTCTGAACAGTTCTGTGAATGTGGTATTGGAAATTATTTTATTTAAAGTAGACTTGAGGCCTTGAGAGAAGAACTTTGAATTGAAAGAAGGTATCCTAAAAAAAGAACTATACATCTCAGAAAAACCATCATCCATTTTCATCTGAAATACAAAGTGGTTTATTCTGGTAATGCTGGGTTTAGATGTATTTCTTTTCTAGTTGCGCAACATTATTATGCCTGTTTTTATGTCACATTTGCTGTCCATGGTACTGAATGACTTTACATACTGAACAATACTCGTCCCCAGTGATGAGTCACCCTTTAAAGATATTCATTTTAATGACATTCCCTATGCAGAATACTTACACCGTATTAACAGTGTACTGTCGATGAATCAAAGAATATTTCTTAGCAATTATCCTGCTTAAACTCTGTGCAGAAGACAATTTTTAAACCACAAAGACGATATGAATAAATACATGGATGAAAGAAAACAAATGAATAAAATTAATGAATGATATAAATGTAATTTTACAAGAAGGATTTTTGAGGAGTTAAAAACAATGCTGTAAATATGGTAATAAAATTATTATTTATTAACATTGTTTATGATATATAATAATAGTTAGTTATTTTGTTGAATGGAAGTAAAGGGATAGTAAAAAGTATAGTTTTAAATAATGTATTTTAGGCATCTACCAAACATGATATTTTCTCTGCACGTAATAACTCCAGCACCCTGCTTTTCTGCAATTGGCCTTTCAACTACAATATTACTTAAAGGGGCCCTCTTGCCAGACCATACATTTCAACACATATCTGTCCAAAAGATTGAATTGCCATTTAACATATTGTATGCATAATATTTTTATGTAAAACCCTTACTTGTGTAAACATCCAAAAGCCCTGAGAGTGAGTGTAAGCAGGTGCAGATGCAGTTAACTAGTCAGCCACAAGATGCGGCAAAATAGTGTGGTAACAGTGAATTACTGTAAGTCATTGGGAGTTAGGTCCCCTCTTAGATAAAGCCTTCCTGTAGTGATGTAAAGAGTGGAGTTAGTGCCCATATAAATGCAAGGAGGTGGGAAGCCTTGTGAGCCAGGACATGAAAGAAAAAACGAACCACAGCCATGTGGATGTAGTATGCTTGTCACATACCTGGTCCTGACGCCAAAATGATAAGGGATCTATCCTTGCAGCTGAGTCAGTGCTGTGTCTTGGCCTAGGTGGACAAGGCCCAAGCCTAGGGTGGTACTTTGCGGGGGGCGGCAAAAAAATGTCACCCACCCCGCATGAAAACCTCCCCCCGACCCGTACGCCCTCCTCCCGGCTCCCGTAGCCTCCTCCCGGCTCCCGCAGCCTCCTCCCACACAGATAAAACATCCCCAAGTTCAATTCCGATGATGCCCAGCTTATTGCTCCGGCCGCCGCCCACAGCCGCTGAGATGCCTGGCCAGTGGCAAAGTGATCTTCAGCCTTGTGTGCTGTGGGTAGGAGAATTTTACAGAAGACTGGGGTCTGGGAGCCGGGACGTGTCTTGAGAGAAGGGGAAATCACACCCACTGCCCCACTATGCAGCGTGACATGCTGCCCAGACTCAGGTAGGACACTATTGTAAGGGGAGAGCGGGAAGGAGTGTATGGCAGCCAAGGAGTGAGTGGGTGGAAGGCTGTACAGTCTCCTAATGCTGTGTTTGGAGGACTTGTGGCAGCCTGCTCTGCTGGGCTGGGACTTGTTGTGCCTCTGTGGGGGGCTGAGATGTGGCAGCCCGCTCTGCTGGGACTTGTATTGCCCACTGTGGGGGACTGAGATGTGGCAGCCCGCTCTGCTGGGACTTGTATTGCCTCTTTGGGGGGGCTGAGATGTGGCAGCCCACTCTGCTGGGACTTGTATTGCCCTCTGTGGGGGGCTGAGATGTGGCAGCCTGCTCTACTGGGACTTGTAGTGTCCTCTGTGGGGGGCTGAGATATGGCAGCCCGCTCTGCTGGGACTTGTAGTGCCTCTGTGGGGGGCTCAAATATGGCAGCGCGCTTTACTGGGACATCCCATTACCTAAGGATTGTAAGCTACCAGTCATATCTGTTACAGTGAGCTTAGAAACAATGAACTACAGCTGCCACATGTCCCATCTTGAAACTCACTTTCTGTACACAAGGGTAGCACAGAAAACTTTGCCATCTCCCATTATGCAAACAAATATTGTTTTCCCAGGGGTACCCAGCCAAGTGAATCCCCTCCTGAATCCTAATGTTCTAGATTTCGTTGTTTGGCTGGAACGTCAATGCCCCTATAATCTTTAATGGGTCTCGACCATTGGAACTTGTCAAAGGTGACATCATACCTGACCTTATGGTCAAGAGCATATAGGGACATATGAGAGCTCACACTCATACAGGTTAATGTTTTATCTGCATATACAGTATAATAATTGTTTAGGTCATACTCTATTACTTTACCCAGGTCCCACTGCCTTTTACAAGTTTGTTTGTTTGAATTTAATTTAATGGCTGAGAGCAATTAGCTCTCCTTTAATTGACATATTTCCCTTCTTTTTTTTTTGATCAACAAGTTATTTAGATTATCTTATTTCTTGATACTCAAAACTGTGCCTAACATGCTTTAAAACCCTTTCTATAATTATATAGCACACTCACAGACTCCCACAAACCCCTACACCTGGTGGAGTTAAATATACCGATTTAGTCCAATTTGTAGTTCTAAACAGAAACTCCTACCACTATAACTAACCCTTGATTACATTGATCAAGTTGCTAATCAAAGGTTGTTCACAACTTGTTCTTTAGTTTTCTGTTTTGTTCTTATTTCTTTTTCCTTTTCTTATCATTGTTTTTATGTCATAGACAGCATATTCATCAATTTAACGTGGCATACTCCTCCTTGCGCAAAAGACCTCTCTTCATCTCACACAATGTCAGAGGTTTAAACATACCCGAAAAACAATCCCAAATCTTCAGAGAACTTAAAATAGGTAAAGACATGTTGGTAGGTTAATTGGATCCTGTCTAAATTGGTCCTAGTATGTATATGTATGAATCTGCGTTAGGGACCTTAGATTGTAATCTCCTTGAGGGTAGGGACTGATGTAAATGTATAATATATATGTAAAACACTGCGTAAATTGACAGCGCTATATACGTGCCTTAAATAATAAAAATAATAATAAACCATGGGTATTATTTCTGCAATAAACACATTTCAAAACCCATCACATCCCTAATGCGGCGTACACACAATCGTTTTTCATGCCATTTTTTTAACCAACGTTTTTCTCGTCGTTTTTTTTCATGTTTCCTCTCAAGCCTGTCTTGCATCCACACGATCATTAAAAAAAAACGCTCGAGCAAAGCGCAGTGACGTACAACACGTACGACGGCACTATAAAGGGGAAGTTCCGTTCGAATGGCGCCACCCTTCATGTTAGTAAACTTTGTTGAGCGGCGATTCGCGCTTTTCAGCCTCATGCTTTTCAGTCCGTTACAGCGTGACGAATGTGCTATCTCCATTACGAACGCTAATTTTACCAGAACGAGCGCTCCCGTCTCATACTTGATTCTGAGCATGCGCGTTTTTTTCCCCTCGTAAAAGCATACACACTATCGTTTTTCACGTCGTTAAAAAAAACGACATGAAAAACGACGTGAAAAAATAGAGCATGTTCGAAATTTTTAATGGCCGTTTTTCACGCCGTTAAAAATGCTCTGGAGCATGCACACGATCGGTTTTAATGGCCATTTTTAAAAATGGCATTTTTAACGGCATGAAAAACGATCGTGTGTACGCTGCATAAGGCTCTGTTTCCACTATTGCAACCCCAAAGTCGCGTGATTTTGCTACGATTTTTTGCCACAATTTTACCGTGACTTGAAGCAATGCCTGTTTATTCTTGAGGTCTATGGACCTCAAGTCGCATCAAAGTGGATACAAAGTAGTGCAGGGACTACTTTGAAGTCGCTGCAACTTGAAGTCGCACAGATATGAACAGTACTCATTGGAAATCATGGGTTACGACTTGTCATGCGACTTTGCAGTCCCAAGTCCCATGACAAGTCGCACAAGTGGAAACCAAGCCTAACCTTTCAAATAGCTATTTCACTAAAATGTACCATTCCACAAATACGTTAGCCAAGACAAAAGGAGTTTCTATCTTACTAAGTAAAGGTGCAAATATTTCCATAACAGACCCTCTGATAGACCCTGAGGAACAATATTTCTTTCTGAAGGGTTCATGGACAGGCAAACCTATCACCCTAGCGAATGTCTATTTCCCAAATTCGGCCCACACCACCTTCTTTCAGCGTCTAATAGACAAACTGAAAGTATTTGCTTCTGGCTGTTTGATTCTAGGAGGCAATTTCAATATCCCGCTTAATCCCCTTCAAGATAGGTCTAATGGGAAGAAATGCATTGCCTATAGGGTGCTGAAAAAAATTGAATATCTTTTACACTCTCTATTACTGGTAGATACTAGACTTGTGCATTCGTTTTCGTCTGAATGCATTTTTGTCCGGATTTCTGGGATTTTCGCGTTCGTTTTAACAAACGATAACGAACGCACAGAACCGAAACCTGAAAGATCCGACATAAAAAATGCTTTATTTTTGTTTCATTGTGACAACAGTTCGATATAGATAAAAGATCCGACATGACGGTGACAATAGTGATCTGTGTCCAGGGCCGCTGATAAGCCAGTACATCTGACCCTGTTGTACTGGGCCCGGCCAGCGGGGGGGCCCGGCAACCGATCAGATAGATAATTGAATGTAAAAAAAAAAAACTTCAGCCATGTCCCTTAACGTCGATCGGACCACCCCCCCGTAGGTTTTTTTTTGTTTGTTTCTAATCGCTAACTGGAGTATTAGGTGGCGGCAGGGAAGGGACTATTTTGTGTATTTCGGGCACGGAAGAATACCTCTTCCGCGTCCGCTCCTCGTGCTGGCTCAAGTCCCGGCCAGCACATCGTCTGTGTAGTGCCGTCCTCCTGGCGCGCGGAGGGATTCCTTCCAGTCTCTGAGTCTCTCCGCGTGAGAAGTAGCAGTAAGGCTACTCAGGCGAGCAGCGGCAGCAGAGGATATCGGCAGAGGCATCCCATCTATGATCTAACCCTCAAGTCCAGGCAGCAGCAGCCATCAGGGAAAGAGTGACTCCTTGGGCCCAGGCAGCGAAAAAAAAAAAAACTACTGCAGCAGCATGTATATATTATGGCATGATTGGCATTGGCATGGGTGGCTCTGTCTGCCCATAAAGCATGTGCTGCCTGCCAATGCCGTAATGTGCTGCAGACAGTGCCACCCATAACGCTAATGCCATGAAGCATATTCTGCCTGCAGAGACAGTGCCACCCATGCTGCCATTGGCATTATGCCATTGGCGGCATGGGTGGCACTGTCTGCAGCACAATATGGCATTGGCGGCATGGGTGGCACTGTCAGCAGGTAGTACATGCGTTATGGCATCGAGTCATGGGTGGCACTGTCTGCAGCACATTACGGCATTGGCGGCACTGTCTGCAGGTAGCACATGCATTATGGCCCATAACGCATGTACTGCCTGCAGAGACAGTGCCACCCATGCTGCCAATGCTGTAATGTGCTATAGCTTGTGGGCGGAGCATTCGACCACAGAGTACCTGTCCCACCATCAGTGTACCTGTCACCAGCAGCAGAGTACCTGTCATCAGCATCAGAGTATCTGTCACCAGCATCAGAGTATCTGTCACCAGCATCAGAGTACCTGTTACCAGCCCCATAGTACCTGTCACCAGCATCAGAGTACCTGTCACCAGCATCAGAGTACCTGTTTCCAGCCCATAAGAGTACCTGTCACCAGCCCATCAGAGTATCCGAGTACCTGTCACCAACCCATCAGAGTACCCGAGTACCTATCACCAGCCCATCAGAGTACCTAAGTACATGTCACCAGCCCATCGTAGTCCCCTTGTACCTGACACCAGCCCATCAGAGTACCTGAGTACCTGTCACCAGCCCATCAGAGTTCCTGAGTACCTGTCACCAGCCCATCAGAGTATCCGAGTACCTGTCACCAGCCCATCAGAGTACCCAAGCACCTATATCCAGCTCATCAGAGTAACTGAGTATCTGTCACCACTCCATTAGAGTACTTGTCGCCATCTCATCAGAGTGCCCGAGTACCTGTCACCAGCTCATCAGAGTACCCGAGTACCTGTCACCAGCCCATGCACAATAGAATATACGTTGGAGTGTTTGCTTTTCAAAATAGGGTAATTTTATGGGTGTCCATTGTCCTGGAGCAAAAGTGGTTGTCAGGAAACTAAATGTGTAATTTATGCTCCTACAACGCCTGATGGTTCTCCCTGCGTGTTGGACCTCTGTATGTGGCCAGGCTGTGTAAAAGTCTCACACATGTGGTATTGCTATACTCAGGAGGAGTAGCAGAATATATTTTAGGGGGTAATTTTTGCTATGTATATGCTATGTGTTAGAAAAATCTTATAAATTGACAACTTTGTGTAAAAAAAAAAAAAAAAAGTTTTAATTTTCTTTCCCTGTTTTCCAAAAACTTTTGAAAAAAATGACATGTTCAAAGGACTCATTATGCCTCATAGAATATACGTTGGGGTGTTTGCTTTCCAAAATAGGGTAATTTTGTGGGTAATTCCACTGTCCTGGTTCTCAGGGACCTTCAAAGGAGTGATAGGTCATCAGGAAATTATATGTGTAATTTATGCTCCTAGAACGCCTGATGGTGCTCCCTGCATGTTGGGCCTCTGTATGTGGCCTGGCTGTGTAAAAGTATGGTATTGCCATACTCAGGATGAGTAGCAGAATGTATTTTGGGGCGTAATTTTTGCTCCTAGAACGCCAGATGGTGCTCCCTGCAAGTTGGGCCTCTGTATGTGGCCAGGCTGTGTAAAAGTCTCACACATGTGGTATCGCCATACTCAGGATGAGTAGCATAATGTATTTTGGGGTGTAATTTTTGCTATGTACATGCTATGTGTTACAAAAATCGTATAAATTGACAATTCCACTGTCCTGGTGCTCCAGGACCTTCAAAAGCATGATAGGTCGTCACAAAATTATATGTGTAATTTATGTTCCTAGAACACCTGATGGTGCTCCCTGCATGTTGGGCCTCTGTATGTGGCCAGGCTGTGAACAAATCTTGCATATATGGTATCGCAATACTCAGGAGGAGAAGCATAATGTATTTTAGGGTGTAATTGGAAGTATGCTTATGCTGTGTGTGTAAAAAAAAATGTTATTATGACAATTTTGTGTAAAAAAAATAATAATAATAATAATTTCTTAATTTTCCCAAGAATTGTTAAAAAAACTCACCATGCCTCTTACTAAATACCTTAAACTGTCTACTTTCCAAAAATGGGTAATTTGTACTGTCCTGACATTTCAGGGCCTCAAGAAATGAGATGGGCCGTCAGTACATCATGTGTGATCAAGTGTAATAAATTTTTAATGATTTGCACCATAGCTTGTAGACACTTTAACTTTCACACAGACCAAATAATATACACTAATTTGGATTATTCTTATCAAAGATATGTAGCAGTATAAATTTTGGCCCAAATGTATGAACAAAAATTACTTCTTTTCAAAATGTTATAATAGAAACAACAAAAAAAAAGTGTAAATGCTACCAAAAGAAAGCTCTATTTGTGTGAAAAAAATTATACATTTTTTGTTTGGGTACAGTGTAGCATGATTGAGTAATTGTCATTCAAAGTGTGAGAGGGCTGAAAGCTGAAAATTGGTCTGGGCAGGAAGGGGGTATAATTGACCTGTATTGAAGTGGTTAAACATGGCAGAGCAAACGGAAAAACTTTCAGTTGGAGATTTAATCCTGCTCTACTCACAGCCCCCGGAATTTTTAAAAGCACTGCAGATTCCATTAAAACGTACTGTATTTTCATATCAATACAACATATGATTTAACATACTTAAATATATAGTAAGCACACAAATGTGTGATACGCGGTGAGCTTATTAAATGGGGGGCTAGAAAGAAGAGTGAACGTGAATGTAAAATCGCTGAACTATCCTCCACTATAGCTAACCTTGAGTCCTATCATAAACAATCACTTGCTCCACATCTTACCTCAAAATTACTTGGGGCTAGGCACTGGCAGGCATTACAAAACATTCTAGATTCTAATCTTAAACGTTCTTTGTTCTTCAAAAAATGTATCTATTATGAAGGAGGAGATAAAAGCGGAAAATTGCTTGCCAAAGCATTAAAAGATGCTAAAACTATGGAAAATATATTCAGCATAAAAAATAAGGGTCAGTTAGAGAATAATACTAAACTGATAGCCTCCATCTTCCAACAATTTTATACCAATCTACAGTATATAATCTGCCACCTCAACATAAACCCAAAGACTTACAAGGTGGAAAGACCGTCATAATTTCTGACTTCCTTCAAAAAAGCAATTTAACCAAACTCACAAAAATAGATGCCAAGAATCTGGAAAAACCCATAGACCCACAAGAAATCACATCAGCAATTAAGAGTCTGAAATCTGGAAAGAGCTCTGGACCGGATGGACTCAACTCACAGTATTATAAGACTCTTTTCAACCTTCTTACAAAACCACTTTGCAGTACTTTCAACTCCTTATGCAAAAAAAAAGCCCATACCTAACTCTTTTCTTCTTGTACATATCTCTGTCATCCCAAAAAAAGATAAAGATCCCACTGAATGCACTAGTTATCGGCCAATATCTTTATTAAAAACTGACATCAAATTATTAACAGATTAAGACCCCTATTGTTGAAAATTATTGGATCAGAACAAGTTGGCTTCATGCCAGGAAGAGAGGCTAGAGACAAAATCACAAAAACCCTCAATTTACTTTTCAGATCCATGCAGGAGAACATCGAGGGCCTTCTCTTGTCCACGGATGCATAGAAGACCTTTGATCGAGTGTCCTGGGAATACATGTTTTCTACCTGCTTTCATATTGGACTTAAGCAAAACATGCTGAATTGGATTTCTACCCTCTACCAAAACCCCACAGCAAAAATTTAAGTTAATAGCACTTTATCAGACACAGTATACATTAGAAACGGGGCCAGACAGGAGTGTCCCTTGCCTCCTCTCCTTTTTATACTCAGACTTTAACCTCTCATTAGACTTATCAACCAGAATAACTCAATAAGGGAATTCATGATAGACAAAAGAGAATACAAAACTGTGGCTTATGCTGATGATCAGAAACAAAAAAAAAGGGGGGGGATTTTGCGCTAATGTGTAATAATATTAAACCCACACACTAAGTGACAAAGTGACAAAAATAAAATTGCATAACACAATACAATGTCTCTAACAACCGTGAAGGTGTAACTAATAATCTGGATCCGATATAGCAGTAGGTATTGTTACTAGAATGCACCAGTGAAATAATAACATGCAAAACAGTGAATGTGAAAAATAAACACAATAAACGTGAAAGGTTCAATATTGCAATGATACAATAGTAAATGAGATCATAAAGTCCATGAGTTTTGATAAGGTTATCTAATTGGTGTAGTCCTTAAGTGGAGTCAGGGTCTTCTAAAGTATATATCCAATTGGAGTATTGAACCACTGGTATATCCTTCACCTGTCTCCCAATATTCTCACCTCATTGAGGAATAAAACTGGCTTGACATGGGGTCTTTCCTTTCTCTTTGAATCATCTCCACTTGGATATACCAAAAAATCTGGCCACCGCCACTCACGCTACCTGCAAATGGGAGGGGGGGGGGAGACCTCCAACCCAGGTTCTGTCATGGAAACAGACAAGAAACCTCCAATGGTGTAGTATTGTGTAAAAATATATAGGGTTTTATTAAGAGTAAAAGGGTGGACTCTTACATCACAACTGAAAGAAATAAGCAATACAGAGAATCGCGGCGTACAAAGCGCCATCTTACTGTTATTCTGCTGTTTTCTGATCCTGGATGTGATGCCGCAATCCCCCCCCCCTTTTTTGTTTCTGATATTTTTTATGTGTAGAGTGAACACAGATAGATTTTGCAGCCATTGTTTTTACCTCAGTTCCTTTCACATTACTCTTTATTAGCGCGAAAGACACATATTTATGCTGATGATCTCCTCCTTTTTCCTTTCCCAACCTCACATATCTATCCCAAATCTACGAAATATTTTTAAACACTTTAACTATATTTCCAACTTCAAAATAAACTACAACAATTCAGAGGCCCTAAATATCTCTTTATCAGCAGACACCTTAGCTAAGGCAAAACAAAATTGTTCCTTCAGATGGGTATCAGAGGCTCTCAAATACCTGGACATCTGGATTACCCCACAACTAGCTGATCTCTATAAGCAAAACTATCTACCATTGATCCACAAAATTAGAAAAAGACCTTTAAAATTTGAAACACAAAACAAAACAAAACCAAGTTAAAATGGCCATCTTACCCAGGCTGCTATACTGCATGAATGCACTCCCGATTAAACTCCCTTAAAACTTTTTTAAAAGACTTCAACAAATACAAAGATCCTTTGTATGGGAAAATACAAAACCTTGAATATGATTTAAGCTAATCACACGCTCTGAAGCATCTGGTGGTATGGGTCTCTCAGACTTCAAACGGTACTACTTTGAGACTTTAATTACCAGAATTATAGACTGGAATTGTCATTCAAAAAACAAGGACTGGGTTAACCTAGAAAGATCATACACACAACTTCCATTAGGCTTTTCATCATGGATATCCAAATCTCACTATCCTAAACAACTGATGGAAAACCCCCTTATAGCGACCACATTAGAGGTATTTCATAAATTAGCAAACCCTTCACGGTTAGTTAACACACCAGAACCACTCACTCCAATTTGTAACAACCCTGAATTTTCACCAGGCATGAATATTTCTGCAATAACACATACTAGTAGAGGTACACATCAAACATTGCTTAAACAAAGGTGTCATTAAAAACAAAAAAGAGCTACAAGAAATCTGTGGAAATGTCAATATTCCATTTTGGACAGATTTTCAAATCCACGATTACCTAAATACTCACAAGCAGAAGACTCAGATTTCCAAAGCTCTTACAGAATTAGAAAAAATATGCCTACTAAGGGGACTGAAATATGCAAAACCTCTTGGCCTACTTGTGGCTCCAATCAGAACACAATGACAACCCAGACAATTTTAAACAGCTTTGGGAAGCCGAGCTGGACATAAAAATCTCTGAAATCCAATGGAATAAATTGTGTATTCTAACACACAAGTGCTCTATTAGCACTAAAATGCAAGAAACATCTTACAAAACTATAACACATTGGTATGCCACACCAGACAAGCTAAAGAGCTGGTTCCCACAAACTAGTGAAAGATGCTGGAGATGCGGACAAGGGAGAGGAATAATGCTCCATATTTGGTAGCAATGCCCAAGGTTAACCAATTTTTGGAGCCAAGTCTGTGATTTGATTTATTCAATCACGGAAACCAATGTAAAACTGACACCTAAATGCTATCTCTTGAATATCTCTGCATATACCCTCAAACAATACAAACAGACCCTGACTAGACATATGTAAAATGCTGCTAAGGTTCTATCTCCAAGACGATGGAAAACAACAGTGGTGTCTACCATACGAGATTGGATTAATGAAATAGAGACAATACATGAGATGGAAAAAACCTTAACCATGACCAACGATAAACTATCCAGATGTCCAAAAATTTGGAGTAGATGGTACAATTATACTCACTCAAACCTATACAAAAAATAAAAAATCGATGAATACTTAAAAATACTGTTTAACGTCTTACGGACCAGCAGCCACAGTTGTACTGCGGCAATGTAATGTGGCTGAATTGCCGTCATTGCATGTAGGCTCGTACACAGCGATTTGTGGGTGCTCGTGTGCGCCCACTGGCCAGCGGGGGAGCCAATCAGCGGGTGGGGTGGCCTCGTTCCCCACAGTAACAGAATGGGTATTTGCCTGTGTAAACAAGGCAAATCTCCATTCTGACAGGGGAGATCACACAAATCCTGTCTTTCTGTTATGCAGGAAGACGGATCTGTGTATTTTCCTAGTCATACAGTTCCCCCTACAGTTAGTAAACACACTGAGGGAACACTTTTAACCCCTTAATCGCCCCTAGTGTTAACCCCTTCTCTGCCAGTGTCAAAAGTACAATAACAGTGCGTATTTTTAGCACTGATTACTGTAATAATGTCACTGGTTCCCAAAAAAGTGTAAAAACTTTCAGTTAGGTGTCGCAATGTCTAAGAATCACTGATCGCCGCCATTACTAGTAAAAAAATAAAATAATAAAATGCTATAAATCTATCCTCTATTTTGTAGACACTATAATTTTTGCGCAAACCAATCAATATACGCTTATTGCGATTTTTTTTACCAAAAATATGTAGAAGAATACATATTGGCGTAAACTGATGAAGAAATTTGTTTTTGTTTTTTACTTTTTCTTGGGATATTTAATATAGCAAAAAATATATATATATATTTTTTTTTAAATTTTTTTTTGTTTATAGCACAAAAAAAAAAACACCGCAGGGGTGATCAAATACCACCAAAAGAAATCTATTGAGAGAAACCCCTAACGCTCTTAAAGCGGCCGACGTACACCTATGGGGATTTGCGCAGCCGTGCAAACCTTCCGCAGTATAATGACAGCGGCTGGTCGGCAAGCAGTTAAGGTGAGGAGGTTCTTTACTCCCTTAAGTGTTCGTTTTTATTAGAAAATTATTTACATCCCTACATTGGGAATTTTTTGCTTATATGTTTTTAAGTTACTATTGGGTCTTTTTTCCCCCTTGTAGACCAGACTTCTTGTATGCTGCGATATATTCTATATGTGGATTAATATCTTCCCACTATATACAATCTTTTACGAACCCTTGCAAGATGAGGCCTTCTTTGTAATCCAGAAACCTTTCTTGTCAACACACCCAACTGTTTAAAGCTTTGTTTTTCCTGATTATCTTTATCCTTATTTAAATATTCTTAGGTTTAATTTATCCTATACATCATCTGTGAGAACCTTTTTCTGTTTTATATTCCACCGCCGTTTGACTGTTCAGTGTTAGCTTCTAGTAAAAATCTTTTAGGTGCATATGATCTGGTATTATGTCAGGGTAATTTTTGAGGGGGTGGTACGTTAACTATACCTCCAAATTATGTAGACCTATTTTGAGTCTCAATTATAATACTATACAATACTATTTACCACTTACCTCTACTAGTGTTCATCCTTACTTACCTTCCACCTTGTTCCCCCACTCGCCCGGGAGACTGACAATTGTCGTTGCAGTTCCATATGTCATTGATGTAGGTCCCTTGGTGAGTAGTGCTCTACCATGTCTTTATGACTTTTTGGCACTGTTTGGGAATTTTAGGGTCTATTTATTGTCTTGGTATCCATCGCTGTCTTTCAGCAATCCATTACATAGCATATACATGTGATTTCAGCACCTATTTACAATTCTAAAGATGTTTCTATTTGCATCTTGTATATTATTGTGTCTTTTGTATATTTCTCTTATACATTGCATTCCTCATGAATACAACTTCTGAAGAAGTGGGTAGTCTGCGAAAAATGTAGTGTGTGAGATTGGAACTATGATGATTGAGGTCCCTCATGCAATGGAGGACACCTCACCTATTGCCCAATCTGTATTAAAGGAAGTGATGTCCATTGTTTTGTTTCCTTATCTTTTCCCCTTTTTATGGGTGAGTTTTAATATATTTAATGTAATAAATATTTGCAATTTTAAACCTAAGCATTGTGTAGTTCATACCGTACCATGAAAGTCCTAAGTGTCTCAATCAAACATTCTTATTTGTATGTGAAATTATAGGACATAGGTACCATTGTCTTTTTATATGTGTAGCACACATTCCATGCATTTTACTGTTGTTGATGTGTATTTTCAAGCATTTCTATTGGTTTCAACACAAAATGCATCAGGCAAAAATGCCAAAATGTGAATCTAGTCCAAAGAGAAATTCGCAAGCTGCTAACATAACACCTTGATCTTCATCAAGACTGAAAGCTTGCATGACAAGCTGTCAATCTTGGACAATGCTACAGGGATGCCTTGCTGAAATTTAACAAACATGAATGCAATGCACTTGTGCATGCTCATTAAAAGCATACACATTCCAGTGTATGAGGAACATGCATATTCATTAGAGTTGAGCACACATCCCCCTGGTTTTAATTGCACATTCCCAAATACGGTATACATGTTCTTCCTGCAGGGAAACAATATTTTCCTTCAAAAATATATTTAAATGTAATCTGTTTTTACATGATTTAAATTAAATGTTATTGTTGGAAATATTTTACAATTGCTATAAAGTTTTAGGTTACATTTTTTTTCATTACACTGACATCTAATTCAACTTATACTTTAATCAATATCTCTCTCTCTCTGTATATATACTTTATATATACAGTATATACTGTATATAATTGTACATATTTGAATGCTGGTGTTTTAACTGTATATATTACGATCACATTACCTTTTTTAGTTAATTTAATTACATTGTCTTATAATAATTTATGCATGAAACCCAGTATTTTTAAAATTGATTTCTGCAAGCACAACTGTGCTTTATTTTACACTGAGAGAAGCTCTTGCCAAAAGCATTTTGTAAATTCCCACTAAGCGGGCAAAGCACATTCATTTTTTCCACATACATAAGTGTGCAGAAAAGTGGGGAAAGTGCTGAGTGGACAACTGGTATTTAAATCAAAATGAACCTGTCATAAATTTGAGCACCTGAAACTAAGAATATGATGAAAATGTATAAGCAGAGTATAAATCACATGTCAAATAATTGATAGATCCAGATATTCAAATAGCTAATTTTAAATGTAGAATTTACTTTTCCTGTAAAATTTGAGCTTGACTCACTGCCCTTCTCCACCTGAGATGACCTTGGTAATATGATTATAGAATGGTTACATGTTTTACAGATCTTGCCTGCTTTGTCAAACCATATGTAAAGACTCTTTGGGTCTGGTATGAATTTTAAGGGGGACCCCATGACAAAAAAATGGCAAGGGGTCTCCCCCAAAATTGATACCAGGCCCTTATCCCAGCAGGCAGCCAGGCAAGCCAGAAAAGGGGAGGGGAGGCAAGTGAGTGGAGCCCCTCCTGAACCATACCCCCCCCCCAGCAAAGCACCTTGTCCCCATGTTGATGAAGACAAAGGCTTCTTCCCCACCCTGGCCCAGTGGTTATTGGGGTGTGGGGGTTGTCGGAATCTGGAAGCCCCCTTTAAGAAGGTGGCCCCCAGATCCTGGCTTCCCCCGTGAAAATAAATATGTGGTAGTACCCCTACTCATTCACAAAAAGTAAATAAAAACACAAACACAGTTTTTGACAAGTAAAAAAATGAAACATGTCCCTCAATGTAAATCCATCATCAATCGCGATGAAAGCCGACTGTTGGACAACATGGAAAAAAAACTTGCCGCCCACCAAACACATCTGCTCCTGTCACTTGTCACTCACCAAATGATAGTCGCTTTCCCCTGCTGCTAAGTATTCACCCGGTGCTGTCACTCAATGACATCATGAGGGGTGGGCAATTGGGGGGACCCTGCACATTTTGGCATGGAGTCCCCATAAAAATACCAGACCCAAAAGGCCTTGTATGGATTAAGGGGGGCATGCTTTTTTTTTTCTATGTTGGCTCTTTTGTTTGCATTCTGTTGTCAGCGGGGAATCCCTGCTGACAGCAGGGATGATTAATCGTTATGAGGAAGCTGGCGGGTACCGGCTCCTTAACCACTTCACATCCCGCCCATGTACATATGATGTCCACATGAGGTATCTCCCACCTTGGGTGGACGTCATATGACGTCCTGGGCTTCCCAGCCGTCTAGGGGGCGTGTGCACGCCGCCTGCCGCATCGCTCGGGAACCAGTGCGCGTGCCCGGCGGCCGTGATGTAAACACACAGATCCATGTCCTGTCAGAGGTGAGGAAACCAATGTGTGTTCCCAGTACAGAGGAACACAGATCGGTCTCCTACCCTTGTGAGTCCCTGCCCCCTACAGTTAGAATCACTCCCTAGGGAACATATTTAACCCCTTGATTGACACCTAGTGTTAACCCCTTCTCTGCCAGTCACATTTACACAGTAATCAGTGCAGTTTTATAGCACTAATCGCTGTATAAATGTGAATGGTCCCAAAAATGTGTCAAAAGTGTCCAATATGTCCGTCGCAATGTCACAGTCACAATAAAAATCGCAAATCGCCGCCATTACTAGTAAAAAAATAAAACTGCAATAAATCTATCCCCTATTTTGTAGACGCTATAACTTTTGCGCAAACCAATCAATATACGCTTATTGCGATTTTTTTTTTTACCAAAAATATGTAGAAGAATACATATCGGCCTAAACTGAGGGAAAAAAAATTGTGATATTTCTTAAATCAAAAAGTAAAAAATATTGTGTTTTTTTCAAAATTGTCACTCTTCTTTTGTTTATAGCGCAAAAAATAAAAACCGCAGAGGTGATCAAATACCACCAAACGAAAGCTCTATTTGTGGGGAAAAAAAACTTTGACAGCAGGCAGGTAAAGTCACCAGGTTGCATCCAGGATGGAAGGTATATATGTCCTAGATTCAGGCTTTATGCCGATTTATACCACTAGGGGGAGTGCTGGGAGTCTTGCAGGGGAAGAGTTAATGAGCCCAGCTGAATCAAGTGGCTCATTGAGGCCTCTACAAGAACTCCCAGCATGCTAAGGGAGATGCTCCAACCTGGAACCAGATCTGTGTGAATAGTCTGGGGAGTGTGATCTCTGTGCGGTGAGCCAAAGCCTGTGTGGTTATTGTAAGAACTTCAAAAAGCAGGGAGCTAGGGACTGGGACAGCACAAGGCTGTACCCAGTTGTTAGTTAGGGACACCAACGTGTGTAGTGAGCGGTCAAGTTGACCAGGATTTATTTTCATGTTTCTTTTTGTTTTGTTGTTTTTCCCTTGTAAATAGTTTGAATAAACCGCACCTTTCGTTTTTGCAACTACAAACTCTGTCTGCTGTGCCTGTTTTGTGTGGTGAACCCATCCAGGGGGTCACACACACCCACTGCCGAGTTAACCCCCTCACAAAACATAAAGATTTCATTTGGGTTACAGTGTTGCATGACCACGCAATTGTCATTCAAAGTGTGACAGCGATGAAAACTAAAAATTGGTCTGGGCAGGAAGGGGGTGAAAATGCCCGGTATTGAAGCAGTTAACAGCTGATAAACGATCCCTGCTGCTGAAAACAAGGAAGAGTCACTGCTTGAGAAGCCAGCGGGTGGTGGCTCCTTAAAACGGGAATGGTTGATCTGAAGAGAATGTTTTCAGACTGTGCATATACGTATTCACAGGTGAATTTAACCCAGTATAGATTTCTCAATAAGACTATGATGCACTTGTTCACCAAGAACCACCATAATTATAGCCATATATAACATTGCCATGATAAGGTGACACATGCAGAATAATGGGTTCAACCAGGGTGTAATGATTCTGCCACTCATGCATACATATTGATGGAACACATAGAATGCTGTTATAGATAATATCCTTATATTCATAATGAGTCAATCCAAGATACTCATATATTTCAAGTGCATGTTCATCTCTAGGTTGATTTATCCTGTACTTTCACAATTAGTAGTGCTCAGACACATATCCACCATGTGCATACTTCCACAGTGACCACTTAAATGCAATCAATTCAGCCAGTCCCCACTAAAAATCCATAGACAAGCAATAATGCATCAAATAAGCAGGATCAATCACTCACTGCCCCAGAGTTACAAAAGAAAGGGGAAATGGCATCTGGATTGTAAAAAGTCTATCCTTAAATTCTCATAAAAAGGAGACACCATTGCAAAACAAGGAGGTCAAATAAATGCCTAACCAGTTTTGTTAGACACAGCCAACTTCATCAGAGGCTTCAAGATTAAAGTCTGTGCAGGACTGTTAAATAACATTAGGAGGATGTAAAATGGCACCCAGAATAGAAAAAATAACTGCTTGGGGAGGAAACACCTCCTCCCATACACACACCCTCCTCCAACACTCCTACCACTCCCTCCAAAGCCAATCCACTCAACACTATCCATCAAAATCCTGTGGATGTCACACAGCATGATGACATGCATCCCATTATGTATGGAGGCATATGTCATGGCACTAGTGCTTTGGCATATGCACATACAAATCTCGACATGCCAGCAACAAGGTGAGTACAAAAGCTTCTTCTTTATAATTTCCAAGGAGTAAAATATTTCATAAAGCAACCAACGCTATTGTGTTTCAGTCAAAAGATGACCTTACTCATAGCTGGTTACATAAAAATTGACAAAACAAATATATAGCCACTCAGTCTGACACACCTCAGTAAATACCAAGATTGCATCTGTTTGGCATGACTGCAAGAGTGGGGGTGGACTGATGGTTGCTATAGTCAAACCAAAAGACAAAGATTACGATCAATAATTACCCAAGACGAAAAATATGAATAAAATAACTTCAGCTGAGAGAGCATGCGAAGCCAGGGGATAGAGATGGTAAAAAACAAAATAACGATAGCTGTGAAGGTGGAAGATTTAACCTAAATGCAGATCCAGCTCCCACTTAAGGTTTAAACTTTGGGTTGTCCTGGTCTGCATCCTGTGTATCCATCATACCTCCCCCTGTAATAACTTGCAATATCTATCCCCACCTCTCACAGACGCTTTCACTCTCTCAATTCCACAAAATCTAAAATGGGTAGTGTCCACCATGCATGTCTCTAAAAGAGACCAGGGCTGGACTGGGACAAAAATTTGGCCCTGGACTTCATCCAGACCCACCCACTTTAATTTTGAGTGTCCCCCTTGCATCAGAGTGTCCCCCATCAGAGTCCCCCTTGTATCAGAGGGTTTCCCATCAGAGTCCCCCTTGCACCAGTGTCCCAATTGCATCAGTGTCCCCCATCAGAGTCCCCCTTGCATCAGAGTGTCCCCCATCAGAGTCCCCCTTACATCAGAGAGTCCCCCTTGCATCAGAGTGTCCCCCATCAGAGTCCCCCTTGTTTCAGAGTGTCCCCCATCAGTGTCCCCCTTGCATCAGTGTCCCCCTTGCATCAGTGTCCCACTTGTATGAGTGTCCCCCATCCGAGTCTCCCTTGCATCAGAGAGTCCACCATCAGAGTCCTCCTTGCATCAGAGTGTCCCCACCTTGCATCAGAGAGCCCCCTTGCATAGAGTCCCCCTTGCATCAGAGTGTCCCCCATCAGTGTCCCCCCTTGCATCAGAGAGTCCCCCTTGCATCAGAGTGTCTCCCATCAGAGTGTCCCCCCCTTGCATCAGTGAGCCCCCTTTGCATCAGAATGTCCCCCCTTGCATCAGAGTGTCCCCCCTTGTATCAAAGAGCCCCCCTTGCATCAGAGTGTCCCCCCTTGCATCAGAGAGTCCCCCTCTCATCAGAGTGTCCCCCCTTGCATCAGAGAGTCCCCCTCGCATCAGAGTGTCCCCCTTGCCTCAGAGAGTCCCCCTTGCATCAGAGAGTCCCCCTTGCATCAGAGAGCCCCCCTTGCTTCAGAAAGCCCCCCTTGCATCAGAGTGTCCCCCCTTGCTTCAGAAAGCCCCCCTTGCATCAGAGTGTAGCCCCTTGCATTGCATGAATCTATCTATTGTCGCAGCTGCTGCCCACTATTCAGGTGTCCAGCCCCATGTTGTGCGCAGGCCATCTGAATTACAGCCGTGGGTGTGTTTTGGAAGTGCCTGATTAGAGCCAGAGGCTCTAATAGGCTTCCTCATTAGAGCCTGTGGGCTCTAATCTGTATTCAAATGGTTAAACAGAGGGTGCACAGGCTGTGCGTTCCCTGTTTAAACAATGCTGTGTTAGAGAATCGCTTCCCTAACACTGACCCGCCTCTCAGCCAATCAGGTGAACTGGGTCTGGTTACCGGTCACCTGATTGGCTGAAGCAACAGGCGCTGTGATTGGATGCCTCTCATAGCAGAGATGACATCGAGGACGGGAGAAGACATTGAGGACTCAGAGGACGATGTCGCTGACCCGAGAATGGTAAGTGCCCGGCGGGGGGGCAAACTGGCTGCATTTGATGGGGAAATTGGCTGCATTTGATGTGGAAACTGTATTTGAGGGCAAACTGGCTGCATTTGATGGGGAAACTGGCTGCATTTGAGGGGGCAAACTGGCTGCATTTGAGAGGGCAAACTGGCTGCATTTGATGGGGAAACTGGCATCATTTGAGGGGGCAAACTGGCGGCGTTTGATGGGCACAGTGGCTGCAATTGATGGGGTTTTTTTTCAGTTTGTTTGCTCCCCTAAAAATTTTGCGCACCAGCCGCCACTGGTCCTGAGACAACATATCGTGCCACTCATGACAGGTGATGTAAACTGACTGATGTAAACGACAGGCTGTGCAGGCTGTGCAGGCTGTGCAGGCTGTGCAGTAAATGAGATATATGACATAGGTGGTGCCACAATTCATATAATGCTTAGTTTTGAAACTTTCATCTGTAACCAAGGAATCAGAAGTCTTGGCGCAAAGGTTCAAGGGACAATGTTTGCATGTTTCAACCTCATAGGCATAAGAACCTGTACATGACAATCAAGTGAAAGATTTTTCTCTTAAACTGAAAAAGCTCAGGGAAAGGTGTGAACCTAGAGTGGGTGCTCTTTGACTTGAAAATCTACAACCTTGTTCTAATACAGTGTGTAATTCTTTGTCTGTATACAAAATAGGAAGATTTATTTTTATGATGTTTACTATATAATGATATTCTTTAAAAAAAAGTTGTAACAAATATAACCTTATTTGCGTCATAATTTTTCTTCCTATTAAAGCGTATCCCACTGCCATACTGTGTGTTGCTCTTTCTTAATAAATTATTCTGATATCTTTCCTTAGCAATTTTCCTGCCTTACTCAATAATCTAAATAGGAAAACCCCTATCCAAAAATCTATTTTTTATAATCTCACATTCTTTGTTAAAAAGTTCCTCTGCTGAACAATTTCTGCAGGCCCAAATGGACTATCCTACTGATTTACATTTTATAGTGTGGGAAGGTTGACAACTGGTTGCAAAAAAAGTAGTGACCAGTCCCACCTCAGGATTGCTTTGTAAAGTAACCTGAAGAAAATCAATAGAAGTGACAAGTTTATTACATGTGAGGATTGGGTATTATAGGTATATATTCAAGGTCCAAAGCTAAAACAGCTTAAAAAATTATCAGGGAGCACCAGCTCTAAATTTAAAATGTGTATAGAAGGAAAATATAAGGTAATTTGGCGTTAAGTGGTGGTTCCCTTATAATATAGTATACACTATTGGTTAAAAATCTGGATTTATTTAAAATGTAAAAAGACATACATACATGCATATATCTAAAAAGGGGGCTAACAAAAATGCCCACAAATTAACATATATGCCATAAAATGGTATTTGTATGGAGATTACCAACATGTTTCACGGCCTAGAGGGCCGCTTCTTCAGGGCATTATTCCATAGCATCTGACTCCACACCTTTAAACTGTCTGGCATGTTTGGACTAAGGGGAGACCAATGATGAACTGTCTTGTGGAAGACAACTATATCGCAACTATACCCATGTTCCCTCCATTTAATTTATAGAGGACAATGGGGTCCCTTTTCTGTGGGTTGAACACTTTGTTTTCAGGAACCTTTGTTTGCATATTCATTGGATATATCCCATTCACAGAAGGATCTGTGCAGTTTGCACTTTGATTTTCATTAATTCATTAAATCCAGTTGAGAGCATTTATAGCAACTGCTCCCTGATTCTATTGGGTATTTCAAGCGATATACACCCTGTTCCAAATTATTATGCCAATGATATTTTTCTAATTTACCTAAATAATTGATGTAAACAACAGTCAGCATAATTCTCATGTTATCAACTATTAAGAGTACAATTACAATTTTATTGAACAAACCTCCTAATGATAACAGTTTTTTTTTTCAAAATAAAAAACTTACAATGCACTGTTCCAAATTATTACGCACAGTAAGTTTCAAAACACTTTATAGGTTGTAAAGAACTGAAAATTTTCATTTGTTGTGTTTGCAGCATATTTACTGAAATCAAAAGCTATTTCAATCAAACTTTGAACATCATTTTAACTTTTTCAACATTTTAACAGGTCACGTTACATTTTTTTTTTTATATAATCTTTATTTATAGAATTTATATCTTTTTTTCCATTTGAAACAGTACAATCAAACAAGGCAAGATACATACATATCTGTCCAACCGTGTGTCCAAGCAGTTTACAAAACGACATGCCTGATCGGCCATCCAACAAAGAGGATAAAAGAGACGAAGGCGTCAGTTACGTGGTCCGAAAAACATATAAGTCCTATCATAATCAGGGTGTCCTTAACCACTCTGTTAGACACAGGAGATAATTTACAGGTAGACATCACCAGGTCAGACAGGTGGATAAAAACAAAAAGAAAAATAGAGGGGGAGAGAGAAGAAGAAAAAAGGGAAAAAAAAAAGGGGGGGAGAGAAGGAACATTGAAACAAACAAAGGACATTGTACTCGTGCAAGTTATGTGAGCGTATCTGCAGCGGGTAGATCAAATGCGTAAATCTACACAAAAATCTATTTAACAATTACTCAATTACTCAATTACTCCACTCCTGCCGGAGACTGGACTATAGAACGTGAGTCTGTAGCATCCCCTTCGACATAGTGAATCCATGTGGCCCAAATACTATACCATTTGTCATACTTATCCCTGCATTTCGCCATCCATTCCTCTGCGGCCTTAATATTATTTACCAACAGGACCCAGTCCGAGCGACTTGGAATTTGGCTACTTTTCCAATAGATAGGAATCAATCTCCTAGCCGCATTCAAAAGATGAGGCAGCACCAATTTTCGGTAGAGGCCGAGAGGAACGGTGGGGACATGCAGGAGGAAGCCCATTGGAGAGTCAGGGAGTTTTATATCCAGGATAATTTTAATTTGAGTTCTAATATCTTGCCAGAAAGGGCATAACTTAGGACAGTCCCACCATATATGTAGAAAGGAACCTCTATGGCCACATTCCCGCCAACAAGCATCTGAGGACATCGGGTAAATTTGTTTAAGTCTAGTGGGGACCCTGTACCACCTAGTCAGGACCTTAAAACCATTTTCCTGCATTTTCGTGTCAACAGAGCTGGAATGAGTGAGGCGATATAATTGGTCAAGTTGGGGATCAGTAAATTTGAGCTGCAGGTCTCTTTCCCACTAGGCGGGCTTCCCGGGAGGTCCCTGTTTCTGTAGTAGCTTGTAAAGGACAGATATAGGGTGTGGGATTGAACCGGGAGACATGCACAGCCTCTCAAAGGGGGTGGAAGACGTGGGAAATCGTATGGCGTGTTGTAAACCACGCGCAAAGTGCTGAAGCTGCCCATGTCTCCAGCCATCCATCGGAAAGCCGCCATACTGGGCTCTAAGCTCCTCCAACGGGAGAAGTCCCTGATCGTGAAAGAACCTGCCACATCTCAACTCTCCATCTGATGTCCAAGTACGAAAAAAAGATGGGTTTTCCCCCGGGATAAACCAGGGGAAGCCTCCTAGGGGTGCTAGCGGGGAAAAAGGGGGGACGAGCTGTCCTGATTTGTTTAAAGCATCCCATAACTTTAACACATGGGCAGTCATTGGGGAGACATAGAGTGACAGGCTCCTATGGGCCTGGGGAAGCCAGGGAGCATGAGCTAGATTGCGTCCCGCCAAGAATTTTTCCAGCGGTACCCAAACCTTAGTGGATACCCCATGGTGCCAATCCAAAATCCGTTGAAGGGCGATAGCCTCGTAGTACTTGCGTATATCTGGGACGCCTAGGCCACCCAGCCACTTAGATCTCTGCAAGGTACGAAGAGCCAGACGAGGACTCCGTCCCTGCCAGATATATTTAAGAAACGCACTGTTGAGGCTCAAAAAGAAAGACCTAGGTAATGAAATCGGCACCATTTGGAGGAAGAACAGAATGCGAGGCAACACGTTCATCTTTAGCACACTGACTCGGCCCATCCATGAGAAGGCCTCTCTATCCCATCGGTGCAGGTCTGATTTAATAGTAGAGAGTAACTGAACATAGTTACTGCTATATAGTTGAGAGTAGAGAGGGGTAAGATAGACCCCCAAATATTTCATGTGAGTGCCGCACCAGGGGAAGGAGAAAGAAGTTTGCAACCGTGTACGTAGGCTATGGGGGATATTTAAGGACAGAATTTCTGATTTAGTGAAATAAATTTTGAAGTTAGAGATGGAGCTGAAAGTCTGCAATTCGGTCATAATGTTGGGGAGGGAGATTAACGGGTCCGCCACATAAAATAGGACATCATCCGCATATGCAGAGAGTTTATGCTCTTGTGATCCGACGTTAAGACCCTTAATGTTGGGGTTAGAACGAATCCTATTGAGCAGGGGTTCCAGGGTGAGGGCAAAAATGAGAGGAGACAGCGGGCACCCCTGTCTGGTCCCATTCCCAATGCGGAACGTATCCGAAAGCACCCCATTCACCTTAACTCGGGCCGACGGACGGCTGTACAAAGAAAAAACCCAGGAGAGCATATTAGGGCCAAGCCCCAATCTGGAAAAAAATAGAAATAGGGTTGCCCCTGGGATAGTATGGGCCGGTGCAATGAAGTGGACTGACCAAAAATTGTTTATAAAAGTAAGAAAAGTTTTATTACATATAGATCATAGAGGATTAACAGTAAAAAAAGGGGTTGTACATTAGAAATATAGGATGAAACACACATGAATTGTGGGTTCACATTAAAAGCCAATATACATTACATTCACATCCATAGTGATGGACACTAGGTATCAATACAGAGAGATGCAAATGGACACCGACATGTTTCAGATATATGAGGCGGTTCAATGCCAGAATATATATGTTCCTTCTTCAGGGTGGGTATACAGGCAGAACAATGTATTGAATTTAATCTATGGTTCAAGGAGAACAACAAAAGAGACAATGTATAAAAAAAAATATATATATCATATTTGATTTCTATGAGACATTGCATAATAAACATTTTGCATAGCATGCAACATTGGATAGACATTAGGCAAAATTACAATTGATATCTGGAATAAAGAAAACATAGAGGTTACTACTTACGTCTCACAAAAGTTTTTTACAAAACGTAGATGTAGAATGAGATGTCATTAGGGTGAGCGCCTTGGAATTTGCAGAAAATCCAGTCCAACAGGTGATAAGGGATGAATTCAATGTTGAAACAAATGAGGGCTTGTATACGTTTCAGAGTAAACTGAGAACGATCTTATATTGACAAGCCACTCAGATTGTTGGGAAAGGATAAGAAGTATATATATCTATATATATGGAAGTTGAGGATATTTGTTGAAAAATCACACTGATTGTGTAGGGATATCCTTACTCCGATATAGTGTGCACGGCACGTCAAGGCTCACAAGGATAAAAACAATGAACACCGAGAGTTGCCCTGAAAGGCAAGAAATGGGGTCAGTTCTCATAAAGAGAGGTTGTTATAACAGAGTATATAGGAAGCGGTTGAAGTCATCGCTACCCAATGTCCCTCTGTTGAACAAGAAGTTTAGCTCTTAAATGCAGGAATATCTCAGTGCTATATAGATCTCGTTTGTGCAGTGAGATCTAGTGTGGCTACTACCAGTGTTTAAATAGGTCAGCTGTTGGTCAATTCGCCAATCAGACAGTGGGTGTGGATGCCAGGGAGGAGGAGCAGGAAAGGGGAGTAATCCAGCAAGGTGAGCAGTGTAGAACCTCCCAGATGGCATCTCGTCGCCAAATCAGAGCAGTCTTCCGGGGGCAGGTATCATCCCTTGGTCAGTCCGGCGTCCGGCGTCAACCGCGCTGGTGATGCGCGGCGACGTCAGACGTCGACAAGACGTCAGCATCCCATCGCCAAATCAGAGCAATCTTCCGGGGACAAACATCATCCCTTGGTCACTGCGGCGTCCGGCGTCACCGTGCTGGTGATGCGCGGCGGCGTCAGACATCGACATGACCGCCGGCACACAGGGCAGCGAGGGTTCTGAGCCAGCCAGGCTCAGTGAGCATGCGCATTCGGGTCCAGCGCTCGGAGGGATCCAGACCAATCACAGCCACCGATAGATGTAAAAAAGGGGGGGCATGGACAATGTCAGGAATCACTCCGATAGCGGAGCCGAGTCGCAAGAAACAGGAAAGATGGAACCTGTAAATTTAACTATCGCTGAGTACACCCTATATTGGGTGCTGCCCCATAGGACAAACAGAGTAGGTCCATGGGGCTCCTGTGTGCCGGGGAGCCTCGGCTAGCCATGCAATAAAAAAAAAAATGCAAGTTGACCTTACAGTTTGACCATAATAGAAGGTCAGAAGGAGATAAGGATAAGATACATGTATGGTTAACATCTCATTTACAAAGTTTTCTTCCCTATAAAAATTATTGTTGGAATTTCATTTCGTTTTTCCATACGAGCTTGCCCATTACATAAATGACATCCTTTGTATCTGAAAACGCAAATAAAAGTATTAGATATTTCAAAATTTCAACAGTTTTTTGATATAGCAATATACATGAGAGACAATCTTTAGTGCAGTCAACACTCAAGGACAGCACCGCACAAAGGTATGTCCAATCCACCCTGTCGAACGCCTTTTCGGCGTCAGTGGAAAGAAGGAGACAGGGTGTATGGTCAGCCCTGGTCTGCACCCAATGGATCAACTGAATGGCCCTGTTAGAGTTGTCCCTTGCCTCCCTCCCAGTAAAAAAACCCATCTGGTCTGGATGTATGAGAGAAGAAAGAATGGGTTGAAGGCGATTTGCTAAAATTTTTGCTAAGATCTTAATGTCCGTATTCAAGAGCGAAATCGGCCTATAACTACTAGGGGCCGTGTGGTCCTTCCCCTCCTCGGGCAGCACTGCTATATGAGCTATCAGTCCCTCCTTAGGCATAGCCGTGCCCGAGGCTAGGGCGTTGAAATAATTGCACATATGCCCAGAAAGCAGGGGGAGGAAAGCACGGTAGTAGGCATTCGTGTAACCATCAGGGCCCGGGCTTTTTCCCTTCGGGAGATCGTTTACCACAGTGTCTAGCTCCTCTTTGTTAATCAGGGTTTCAAGGGACTTGCAGGTCTCAACCCAAAGTTGGGGAGCATGGGCCTCAGTCAGGTAATTTAAAATATGGTCTTGTTTCTGATCTATTGTCAAACCAGGGAGAGTGGCAGGGAGATGATACAGCTGGGCGCAGTAATCTCTAAAGGCGGCTGCTATTTTAGAGGAGTGGACTACCGGGGGACCCGTCCCAGCTTGAAGTTTATGCACATGGCCCGAGGCCCGTTGTCTCTTCAGAGCCCTAGCAAACAGCCGCCCACACTTGTTACCATATTCATAAAATTTGTGCGATATGTGACGTAGGCGATCACGTATGCGGGTATCTAACAGGGTGGCAAGTTCCAGGCGAAGGGCCTGTAACTCTGTCGCCAGCTCCGGAGTCATACAACGCTTGTGTTTAAGTTCCGCCGATTGTATTTTCTGTAAGAGGGATTGGAGATCCCCCTCTCGTGCCTTTTTCAACCGCGCCCCCTGGGAAATGAGCTCCCCTCTGATTACTGCCTTGTGGCCCTCCCAAATGGACGCCGCCCCAACCTCGGTCGATGAGTTTTCAGCAAAGTACAAGGCAATGGAATCTGAGACGCATTTAGACGCCACAGCATCATCCAGGATATTCTCATTCAGGCACCAGGTCCAAGACCGGGCATCGGAAGAAGGCGGATGGATAGAAAGAGAAACCGGGGCATGATCCGACATGGTGATGGAACCAATTGACGCACTGGATAAGGTCTCCAAATTGGTCCATCAGAAGCATATCTATACGGGTGTAAACGGCATGGGTTGCCGAGTAGTAGCTAAAATCCTTGTCTGTAGGATGGAGTAGTCTCCAACAGTCAACCAGGTGGTGAGCTTGCAAAGCTTTCCTGAAATGCTTGATGAAAGCAAAGGAGTGGGTTGACCGCCCCACAGATGTATCCATCTTGGGGTCCGGGCTAATATTGAAATCCATCCCCAAAATCAATTGGCCCTCTTTAAAATGGGAGAGGGAGTCTAGGAGGGAGTCCAGAAAGGTAAGTTGGCCAGTGTTTGGTGCGTACACGGTTGCAAAGGTGAGTTTGCGGCCAAGAATGGTCCCTTTAATAAAGACATACCTGCCATTCGGGTCAGTCAACTGATCAGTCAGGATAAAGGGGCAGTGTTTATGCACAGCTATGGCAACTCCGCTCGACTTGGATCGAGAGGAGTTGCTGGGAAACCATTGAGAGTATAGATGTGTGGGAAGACGGGGAACCGAGTCAGTGCGAAAGTGTGTCTCCTGCAAAAAAAGGACATGTGCCCCCAGGCATTTAGTTTCGAGCCACAACTTACTGCGTTTGTTAGGCGATCCTAGCACTCGGACGTTATACGATACCACTTTCAGGGAAGCCATGAGGTAAAGTTATCATGGAGAAATCTCCAGTCAGGAGGGAGAAGAGACCTGCAGGTGATCGATCCGTGAGTCAACGAGTACTGAAAAAACAATAGAAAAAATAAAACAGAAAAACAGGGGAAATAAAAACCCATCAAAACATGCAATCAAAACAAGAAGGGAGTTGCCTCAAAGGTCTCCCAAGGCATCCAAACTAGGCTAGTCGGGGACCTTCGCCCGGCCCTCTGGCCACCAGGAGGGGGAAGGTCAGCGAGTAGCATGGGGTCCCAAACTCGGGACATAACTCCAGGGAGTTGACCTATGTGGGGGAAGAGGCACAGCACGAAGTGTGAGCCCACCAAATGACCCACCCCGTAAGGACAGAGGGGCATAGCGACATCTAAGACGTGCCAGCCCAAATGCAAAAACATACCACAGCAGCAGTGTGAAACATATTCAGAACAATACAACTCGGCACCCTGAAAGGGGGCATACTGGGTCCTGCAAGCAGAACCAGTTCAACTTTAAATGATCAAATCTCAAGGGTCCTTCAGGTGCCCCTTTGGGAAGGGGAATGTGGAGGGGAATGCGGAGCATTCTGGTGAGAATCCACTCGGGACTGGCGTCTATTCCGACCTCTGCGACGGTTGGAACGCCAAGGTTGCGGCTGCACAGGAAGCGGGATCTCTGGTGCAGTTTTCCAGTCTGGGACATTGATGACTGGCAGGCCTTATTGTTGCAGGAACCATGGCAGGTCTTCAATGGTGCGCAAAACAACTTGCCGATCCTCTTTAGTGACGGACAATTGAAAAGGGAAGCCCCATCTGTAAGGCAGCTGTGCATCTTGTAGGGCCTCAAGTAGCGGCTTATGGGCTCGGTGTTGCATCAGGGTGCGTCTGGAGAGATCCGGAAAAAAGGACAGCTGCGCGCCATCAAAGTCCACATGGCGGACACCCCTGACATGGGCCATTATGCTTTCCTTTAGGGAATATTTGTGCAACTTGCAGATAATGTCCCGTGGTTTATTTGGGTCATCCGAAGGTGGCCGAAAGGCCCTGTGAGCCCGGTCTATCTCAATGTGGTCAGGTGCATCTCGGCCGAGGACCTGTTTAAAGAGACCCTGCAAGGAGGGTACTATGTCTCTGGGGCCAGTAGCTTCAGGCATTCCCCTGATGCGTATGTTAACCCTGCGGCTCCTGTTCTCAAAGTCATCCATTTGGTCTATTAAAGAGTCAATCCTGCGGTCCTGTTGTTTACTACGATCATGGAGAACCTGCAGGGCTGGGGAAACTACATCCCATTGTGCCTCCAACTCCTCCACTCTACCCCCAATGTGTGCTGTGTCTGCCTGCAGCGCCTCAATGTCCTGCCGCAGGGCCTTCTCTACCCTGTAAGCAAACAGCACCAAGTCTGCCTTAGTGGGGAGGGCAAGGATGTGGGCTCTGAGATCTGCATCGCCCATCACTTCACCCATGGTTATAGCAGGGGGCACTGAGCTGGTGGAGCTAGCAGGGGAAGTGGAGGGAGGATGTGAGGGAGAAGGCAGGTGCGGTGAGGGGATGGGGGAGGGCGCGTGTGCGGCCTTGTACTTGCCAGCCGGAGCCATCTTGGGAGTCTCTAGAGCGGCGTGGCCCCGCTCCATGAAGTAGAGATCCAGCGAGCCGGAACGGTGCCGGGATGCCCGCTGAGGCTGCTGGGATGTCTTCCGCTGCTTTGGAGGCATGCCGAGGACCGAAGATTTCCGTTAGAAAGGCTGCTGTGGGTGTTGTATTTCCGGTGGTCAGACGGAGCTCATCAGCCACGAGTCCTCACTCCTTCATGCCGTGGCCACGCCCCCGTCACAATACATTTTAACATAGGACCCCTTATTTGATAGCAGCTTCACAAGTCTTGCATCCATTGAACTTGTGAGTTTTTGGACAATTTCTGCTTGAATTTGTTTGCAAGATGTCAGAATAGCCTCCCAGAGCTGCTGTTTGGATGTAAACTGCCTCCCACCCTCAAAGATATTTTGCTTGAGGATGCTCCAAAGATTCTCAATAGGATTGAGGTCAGGGGAGGATGGAGGCCACACCACGACTTTCTCTCGTTTTATCCCCATAGCAGCCATTGATGCAGAGGTATTCTTTGCAGCATGAGATGGTGCATTGTCATGCATGAAGATGATTTTATTACAAAAAGCATAGTTATTCCTTCTGTACCAGGGAAGGAAGTGGTCAGTCAGGAACTTGGTGGTGTTGCACTTCACTCAGGCCAACTACAGAAAAATAATTTTCCATTTTGTTTATGTCTGCTTGGTTAATGAATACTGCATGTAAGTGTATTAATATTATTTTTACATACTTATATCTATACTCATATCTATATAATAAACCTTTACACAATATTTTGCATTTTTTTTTTAGTTTCTCCTAAGTACCTTCAACAAAAATAAAAAGCATTCAAAGGGTGATGTCGGATGGGCATGCCATAACATGATTAGGAGATCTGGGATGCACTTCACAATGCATGTACACACTATTGGGGTGCCATTTGTTTTGAATATGCACATTTTGTTTTGTAACGCATGAGGGTCTATGTATAAAATATTTATTGTGCGGCTGTGACAAATATCTGCACAACAATTAAACCTTACTAAACAGATGAAGAATAGGCATAACAATGCAAAAAAGGATACAATGGCAAAGGGTGTGCATACAGAACAAGGTTATACAGATTATAAAGCTGTATAAACAGAGTTCATTAGAGCAATGTCTCTATGACTCAATAAGGACACTAGGTGGCAGCACATGGAAGTATCTATAAGGCTCTCTAACCACAGATGCTAGAGAACAACCACAATTTCAGTAAACAGTACAGTGCATAAACATATACTTTTGCTTAGCCTTTCTGACAGTGAAGTCCACGATAAAACTGGGTACATAGGCGAACAGCTGGAGGGCTTCCAGGACTGGTACCACAGATGAGTAGCTGAAGGAGAACCAGTGCTGGCACCACAGGTGGGTGGCTTGCAATGTTGGGTCACCAAACATGAAGTGCAGTTCTCCGGTAGCAATCTGGACAGTGCTCTCTGCAGTGGCTGGGTCTTCTGTGGGCACTGCTTGCTATTGGGATTAAGGCTGAGCGCCCGCACGCTGAGACTAATTGTGGAGGACTAAACATCCAGTGCCAGATCACATGCCTAGCCACCTCTGCCTCATCAGGTGTGGCCCCTCTCAGCTGCTAAGGGAGGTAAGCAGATAAATGTATATTCCTGGGGGTGTACAGGAGTCCAGGGGCTTGTGGGAGCCCAGGGGATTGTAGAAAAAGGGGTTAAAGGAGCCCACGCCTGCATAGTAAGTAAAGGGGCACGCCTCTACAGGAGCCTACTGCCAGTTTTGGTAAATTTTTGATGTATTATTTGTGTATTATTTTAAGCTTCAATTCTTAAAGTGGATGTAAACCCTCAAATATACCCAGTAAAGTGAACAGCCTCAGATGATACACAGAGAAGAAACAAATATCCCTACAAAAGTTTTACATGTATATCTGCTGTATTCAACTTTATATATTGTTTAGAAAGTGCACGTCCTGTTAGAATTTTCTCATCCTGTTCCTTGCCATACACTGTGAGATGGTTGGATGAAAGGCACACACCCCCCTCCACATAGGCAGAGACTTGCAGAACTGTGCTGTGAATTGACCAGCTCTCTGCTAATCTATTTCTAGCACCTGCCCTGACACAAATTTCAGCCTGGTTTTATCACATGTGTGAGTGAGTGAGTGAGTGAATAACTTGTATAGCGCTACAAATGCGAACTAAATCGCCTCAAGGCGCTTTGCATCCAGTGACATCCTGACCCTTCAGAATAGGTGGGTCTTACGTTTTTTCCTGAAGGCCCGGTGGTTTTCTTCCATGCGGATGTTGGTGGGTAGAGCGTTCCATAGCCGTGGTCCTTGGACTGCAAATCTTCGTTCTCCCTTTGATTTGTAGCGGGACTTGGGGATGTGAAGGAGGTTTTGGTTGGTTGATCGGAGATTGCGATTGGGGGTGTAGTGTTTTATCTTCTCGCATAGATATTGTGGAGCGTTTCCCTGTGTGCACTTGTGGGTGAGACAGAGGGTCTTGAATGTGATCCGATCCTTTACGGTTAGCCAATGAAGGGTCCTTAGTGATGGGGTGATGGATTCCCAAGGTTTTTTTCCCGTTACCAGCCTGGCAGCCGTGTTCTGGATGACTTGTAGGCGCGAAATCTGGTATTTGGGTAGTCCGAGGTAGAGGGCGTTTGCGTAATCGAGTCGGGAGTTGATAATTGTTCCAACTACTACTGCTGTATCCTCTTTTGGGATGAAGGGGATGAGTCTACGTAGTAGACGGAGGAGATGGTGAGCTCCGCTGACTACTGATCCAATTTGTGCGTCCATCGACATCTCCGAGTCAAAGATGACTCCGAGACTTTTGCCTTTGGTGCTCGGGGTAACGGTCTGTCCAAGGATAGTGGGGAGTGTCCAAGAAGTCTTAGTTTTTGTCTTTCGGTTTGCGTGGAGGAGAAGGAGTTCTGTTTTGGATCCGTTGAGTTTGAGGGAATTCTCAGTCATCCATTCATCGATCAATGTGAGACAGGTTTCCAATCCGTGATATTGGTCTTTTTTCCCGGTGATACGAAAGTAGAGTTGGGTGTCGTCAGCATATGAGTGGTAGCACAGGCCCTGTTTGCTGATGATTTTGAGGAGTGGGCGGAGGTAGATGTTAAAGAGCACGGGTGACAGGGGTGATCCTTGGGGGACTCCGCAAGAAATTGTGCGAGTTTCAGAGGTGAAGGCTCCTAGTTTCACTGTCTGGGAACGATTGTCTAGGAAGGATGCGAACCAGTGTAGGTCAGGGTCTGCGACTCCGGCTACTTCTTTAAGGCGAATGAGTAGAGTTTTGTGGTCTACTGTGTCGAACGCTGCACTGAGGTCCAGCAGCACCAGGAGACATGATTCTCCGTCATCTGCTGCTTCGAGGGTGTCATCCCATATTTTAAGAAGTGCTGTTTCTGTGCCATGGCCTGGGCGGAAGCCTGATTGTAGTGGATCCAAGAGTTTGTGGGTGTCCAAATAGAGTTGTAGCTGTTGTACTACTGCTTTCTCCATGATCTTGGAGATGGTGTTGAGGCTTGTTACCGGTCTGCGGTAGTTTGGGTCTTTGGGGTCCAGGTTGGGTTTCTTTAGGAGGGGTTTGATTATGCCTTGCTTGAGAGAGATTGGAACAATACCTTCTTTGAATGATTGATTTACGAGGTGTGTTATGGTGGGTGCTAAAATGTCGGTACATTCTTTCAGGAGTTTTGTAGAGATTATGTCATTTGGAGATGTGCTGTCTCTGAGGCTTCTGATTATATTTTTGGTGGTGTCGATGGTGATCGGGACCAGCGAAAATTGTGTCAATTGTATAGTGTTCATATTGATTTCCTCTATTTGCTTTGGCAGAGCAGGGTTGGTTGTTTTTTTCTGTTGAATTGATTCTCGAATGTTTTCGATTTTGTCGATAAAAAAGTCCGATAGCTCATTACAGAACTCTTGTGTTTCGTTTGCTGAAGGTTCTAGGCAGGTGGGGTTCATAGTTTGAGTTACTAGTTTGAAGAGTTCACGAGGTCGGTTTAGGCCTTTTTTGATGGTGTTTGAGAAATGTTCCTTTTTTGCTTTGAAAATTGCTTTGTGATATTTCTTAGTGAGTGCTTTGTAATTAATGTGGTTTTCCTTAGTTGGGTTTCTTCTCCAGGCTCCTTCGGCTCTTCTGCGTTCTTGCTTCAGTAGGGTAAGAGTGTCATTAAACCAGCCGGAGTTGTTTCTGCGAATGAGGGCCCTGCGTCTCGGAGCGACTGTGTCTGCTGTTTGTAGTAATGCTTTGTTTAAGGAGTTGAGTGTTTGTTCCGTTGAGTGGTTGAGATTTTGCGTTCCTATTTTATTTGATAGAGTAGTTTTGAAGAGTTCCGAGTGTAGTTTCTTCTGAGATCTTGTCCATTTTGTTGTTATTGAGTGTTCTGATTTTTGGGAGATGGTGTTGGTGGTAAGTTTAAATTTGATAGCGTGGTGATCCGTCCATGGTAACGGCATGTTGTCCACTGTGTTGATGTCCAGATTTTGTTTGAAGATGAGGTCCAGAATGTGCCCCGATCCATGCGTGGGGGCATTTATCAGTTGCTGCAGACCTAATTCTTCCAATTGGTTGATGCAGGAGGTGGCGATGGGGTCCTGAGTGGAGTTAGCCCAGAGATTGAAGTCCCCGAGTAATAGGAAGTTTTTGGTTTTTAAAGTGTATGTCGAGATGAATTCGGTAAAGGGTGTGAGGAGATTTGTCTTTGGTCCTGGCGGTCTGTAGCATAGCAGTATGTGAATGGTGTCCTGGGGTGTTGTTTGGAGTTGCAGAGTGAGTGTCTCCATGAACGGCAATGAGTTCTGTAGAGTTGGTTTGATGATAGAGAGGTGAGATTTGAAGATCACTGCTAGGCCTCCTCCTCTTTGTCCTGTTCTATGCTCAGTTAGGATGGAGTAGTTCTCAGGCACCAATTCTGTTAGGATGGTGTTACAGTCAGGTGTTAGCCAGCTTTCCGTGATAAAGAGGCAATCTATGTCGTTTTGCGTGATGAAGTCGTGAATTTCCTGTCTGTGCTTGACTGCCAATCTGGTGTTGATCAGGGCGCAAGCTATATGTTGTAGTTGAAGTGGTGTTTTTGTGTTTTTGATAGTCGATTGTCGATTGATCCTTAGCAGTTGTTCTTTTCGTAGTATTTTTTGGGTGGAGGTTGGTAATGTTGAGGCAGCATTCCTTAGCCTCTGGAGGGTGTCCGCTGAGTATTTAAAGTTGCACATGATGGGAAGAAAAAAAAAAGGTGGTGGGATGGTGAATAGGGCCCAATGACCTAACCTCCCCCCTGTTGGTCCAGAGGAAGGCGAAAAACCCCAGCCGAGTCAGGCCAATTGCTACAGCAGGGGAAAATTCCTTCCTGACCCCTCGAGAGGCGATCGGGTAAACCCTGGATCAACTTCCTAGAGGTAGGAGGTGCCCCAGTGTGCTTACCAGGTCACCACACACGGGCCCGCTGGAGCGCGAAACGGGGAGAGGGTGATGGGATGGTCGGAGTTAAGCCGCAGTCGCTGTCTGTCCTGCAGGTCTAGTAGTCTAGAGGCGGGTGCCAAGATGGCGGCAGGGAGCAGTCAGCGGCTGCGGACAACGTGATGGTGAGCTGGGTGATCTGAACTGGGGGAGAGTGTGGTCCAGGGAAAGCCCCAGGTCATCAGGTTTACGTTTGTTAGGGGAGCGAAAATGGAGGAGTCTAGGGAGGGTCCTGGATGGCCAGAGCTCCTGCCACACACGTCCGTTACCCTAGACCGTGCGTGTGGATTGCTCTGTGCAGCGGTGAGGTCAGAGCTCCTGCCACACACGTCCGTTCCCCTGGACCATGTGTGTGGATTGCTCTGTGAGGCGATGAGGTTAGGGGTCCTGTTACAACGTCCGTTTTGCTCGACCGTGTGTGAGGATCTGGGAAGATGGTGCAGTAGCGGTGGTCGGAGCTGTAGGTTGGGTAGCCTGAGTGCGACGGGTGGGGAAGAACCGTAATGAGTGGAGAAAGCGTTTTTAGAGGTTTTGTGAAGAATAGTGGTGGGGTGGGAGGGAGGGGGGGCAATAACAGTAGGATATATAGAATGAGAGAAAAAAAGTTTTTTTTTTTTTTTTTTTTTTTTTAGTGTGTCAGTGATTGAGGCCAACTCCTGGGTGTACCAAGATGGCCGCTGCTTGCCAGGCCGGATCTTTGCTTCGTCCTCCTGGCAGCCTTTTGGGAGTGATCCAGTGGGGGACACGGGCACTTGGTTAGTGAGGGGGTGCCATCCGGTGGTTTACCGGGTCGGAGTGATCCAAGGGGGCCGGGAGAGGGTGTTAAGGGCCGAGGCTGGGTGGCTCAAGATGGCCGCCGGGGCTAGGCCGAAGCCGCAGACTATCCTGTCGGGCCAGGAAGCTGCTAGTGCTGCTTCGGGAGCCCTCTGGCGCCTAGGCTTGGCTCTGGACCTGGGGGGGGGAGCGGCTAACTGAAGGTCCGGCTGTAGGAGAGGGGATACTTAAGTTAAGGCGGTGTCCGGCCGCAACTAGGCCGCAGCCGGGGACTTTCCTGATGGCAGCTGCGGGTGGAGGTGATGCCGAGTGCGGCGGGTGGCGGCTGGTGAGCTGGGCACTGTGCTGGAGCAGGGGATGCGCCTGTAGGGGGACCGATGCCCGATGGTGCTAGGCCGCAGCCGTGGTCTTGCCTGACGGCGACTGCGGGGGGGGGGTGCTCGGCGGCAGAGGGTTTCGTGATCGTTTTGTCTGTCCTTTCTATGAAGGGGTGGGGGGACCAGGGGGAGAGGAGGAAAGCACGGGGGAAAGCCAGGGAGAACTGGGAAGAGAAAGCAGTGCAGCCCTGGATGTCAGGAGCTGCTGTACGCACGTCCTCTCTCTGTCAGCAGGGTCAGTGTCCGATAACTTGTCAGAAGTTATCATCTTGATAACAGAAGAATGAAGCAGGAGAAAGCCACGAGACTTAGGGCTTTGGAGAGAGAGAGATACGAAAACACTACAGATATATGTGCCCAGCTCAAATTTCATGAATCGGGTTTACATCCAATTTGATCCTTTTTTTCTACTTGTATGGCATTTACTTTGATGAGCTTTCCCATGAGAAAGCATTGCACTGCCTGCTCACTTATTGACTGTGTAAGTTGTAATAAAAATCCAAACAGGTCCATATTGGCTAGGAGAAAGGGAGGAAGTACTGTATCTGGGTTCTACCTCTGATGCACCAAGTTGTGTGCATGTGATTTAATCTTCTGCTATTTAGGTCTATTCAACACACAAGTTATTAAGGTTATATAAAAATACTTAAGAGTATCCTTGAGCATTCAACATTTTATTTGCAGGTAACAAATATAAACAAATATAAAACATAAAACAACTTATGCCCTGAACACACAATCGTTTTTTCCGATGAAAAAAGTCAGATGGACTTTTTTCATCGGAAAAAACGATTGTGTGTGGACCCCATCTGACCGTTTTCCATTGGTGTTAAAAAATAGATCATGTTTTAAATTTTTCCGATGGAAAGAAAAATGATAGGAAATTCCGATTGTCTGTGTGGAACTCCAACGGAGAAAAAACCCACGCATGCTCAGAATCAAGTCAATGCATGCTCAGAAGCATTGAACATCATTTTTCTCGGCTCGTCGGAGTGTTTTATGTCACAGCGTTTTGGACAGTCGGAAATTTTGTCTGATGGTGTGTAGGCAAGACTGATGAAAGTCAGCTTCATCGGAATTCCGACAGAAAATTCCATCGGATTTTATTCCATCGGAAATCCGATCGTGTACACAGGGCATAAAAGAAATGCAAAAAATAAAGTGGATGGTGCCAGCATATAATGGGGATATACATTTATAAATAAGCTTAAGAATTGGATACTTCTCTTGTTGCTTCAGTGTAAAAACATATGCACACAGGTTGCCCTGTCTCACTGAAGGATGGGATGTTCAACACTAGAGACCTTATCTCTTTCTGCCATGCATAGTTGACTCCTCATGTGATCCATAATTAAGGCTATTTTTGTGAGCTATCTTGCCACATTGTTCTGGGCACTAGACATATGCAGAACGGTTTCGGAATTTGTTTAGTTTAGTCTTCGTAAAATTTTGTTTCACTTTCGTTAAAATGCATTCCATTTATTAATGTTCTAATGAAGTCCAACTTTTTTTTTTTCAACAGAACAATTAGAATTCGGATCAGTCGAAAAACGATCAACCGATCTGAATTCTGTGTGAAGAAATAGCTGGTTGTTAAGCAGTGGGCCGCCCACGTCCTTAACAACCATGAGTCATCATCTGTCAGCTGGCTTCTCCACTAAAAGATGAATGTAAAGATAAAGAATGCTAGCATTTCCCGGAAATAGAAAAATATTTTAAAAAACTGCGTACAGGTCCTCCCCAGTTCATACCAGGCTCTTTGGGTCTGGTATGGATTTTAAGGGGAACCCCATGCCAAAATAAAAAAAAATGGTGTAGGATCCCCCCAAAATCAATACCAGACCCTTATCCGAGCATGCAGCCTGGCAGGCCAGGAAAGCGGAGGGGATGAGCGAGCCCCCCACCCCCCTGAACCATACCCGGCCACATGCCCTCAAAGTGGGAAGGGGATGTTGATGGGGACAAGGGCCTCTTCCCGTCAACCCTGGGCAGTGGTTGTCGGGTTATGCGGAGAGGGGGGTTATCGCAATCTGAAAGCCCCCAGATCCCACCCCCCCATGTGAATGGGTAGGGGGCACCCCTACCCATTCACTAAAAAAGTGTCAAAAAGTAAAATACTACAGGAAACAGTTTTTGACAAGTCTTTTATTAAATAATAAAAAATAAAAAAAATTGTGTCCCTCGATGTATATACATCGTCAATCACACCACCGCCGGACCTGAAAAATATATATATATTTTTAAATGCTCCGGCTTCTGAGAGGCTACCCACCATATGCCTGCTCTGCATTTTAACAGTTCTTATATAGGTAAGGGGCAGGGCCACCCAGTGGCACCTCCCCCTTCTGACGTCACTTCATGGACCCTACACAGTTTTTTTAAACATTTTTATATTGCCGGGAAATGCTGGCATTCTTTATCTTTACATTCATCTGTCAGTGGGGAAGCCCGCTGACAGATGATGATTCATGGTTATTAAGGACGTGGGCGGCCGGCCGGTTTCCCGACTCGCTGCGCTTAACAACCAGCTCTTTCTTCACACAGAATTTTAATCGGTCAATTGTTTTTCAACCGATCCAAATTCTAATTGTTCTGAAAAGTTGGAATTCATTAGAAAATTAATAAACAAAACAAATTTTAACGTATTTCAACTAAATTCATTACTATTCGTTGATTTTTTATTTGGAGATTTAGATACATCCAAATCTCTGAATAACAAAAAATTTGTATGAATTTGTATGAATTTGTATTTGGACCAAAAACGTATTGCACGTGCCTAGTGGGCACTTGCTTTGCACCAAATCTAGTACCACCATCCTTGCGTTGTACTCTTGGGGTGACATGTGAGTTGATTTGGTGGGCACAATGTGTTTGCACAAATGATGATTCCCTGTTATGTACTAATTATTGATTATGTTGTTTGTTTCTCTTTTGGATAGGCCAATGTTCTTTGCTATCAAGACAATGAGGTCCTGAGGAAGCGATTAGATGCGAAAAGCATCGACCTGTTGGAACATATAGCAAAGATCCATTATTGTAGTTCTATTATTTGGTTTGTATCATCCAATTAGAGTACTCTTTTCGTTTTTTTATGTTTTTTAATACTTTGTTTTAAATTTTACTTTTTATAAATGCCTGACTGTTCCTTTCTGGTAGCAGTAAAGTCCTCTAGGTTCTGTTTTTTTTTTGGTTATGCAATATAGAAATAAAGAAATTAATGCAAATAATAAATGATTAAAAATGTTATAGTCATTTTCAAATTATTAAATAAAATATATACCAACCCATTATTCATTGTCTTTGAATAAAACAAGTAAGCACATTTTTGGTAAACTGCAGGCTAAGTCTTTTGCATTTGTTTGACTTAATAACATATTTTACTGACATATTTAAATACTGCTGTTTATTGTTCAAGTGCATACATCTGAAAGAATGCAGGATTTAGATTGAACTTACACATTAAAAAGATTATTTGTTGTGCAAGATGTTGGACTAAATTATTCCTCATGACAATTGAACTCCAAGAGAATTTGCTGCCTCGCAAATCTGCTTATTTATACCAGCACACTGAGCCCTCCATTATTGCTAGTAACTCAATCATACTACAAGTGCATTGGCATTTGTGTTTACTGTTCATTATGATTGGATATTTATTTCCATTTTCATGGAATTCACATAAAATCGGCAAGTGATTTCTGTAACAAATGTACAAAGCAAGCTGTGAATTAAGTAATGAATTCATTTTATGGGTAAATGGTGTGTTATGAATTGTGTTGATAGGTATAAAATGTGTAGGCACTTATTGAAAATGCTTTAACATCAATGTTTTCGAGAGGGATGTAGAAATATTGATATTTAATATAGTAACAAATATTATCATGGACTGGAAGTGTGGATTTTTCATTAGAGAAATCCCATTTCAGAGAGTAATTACCCAAAGGAAGTAGATGAGGATGAAACTGGCCGGGGAGAGATAAGTGCCGTGGGGGGAGGAGGCATTGTTGCCTTTACTTCTGAGACACAGGTCCCTTCTCACACCTGACTCAGATCTCAGGACCATCTGCCTAGCAAGGAGGCAGGGGAAGCTAGGGAGGAAGTACAGTTCAAAGCCCCTTGTATTTTAGTCAGAAAGGGATTTGTTTTAAGACCTTTATCATTGGAAAGGCACAGCTCCAATTTTTTATAGACAGTACCTTTTGTCACAAGAAAGGATTGAAGGCAACAGATCTTTGATGCAATCTTTCCTACAGCAAGGGAAAATAGGAGAGTGATATCTCCATGCAACGCTTCCATCGATCCTGTGCCCAAAGCAGATGGTACCTACAGATTTGTGCAGGATTTGAGAGCAATTAATCATTTTGTGTTACTGATAGCCCCAAGTGTCCCAAATGTACCGTTGCTGATTACCTCTATACCCCACAGTGCCAGAGTTTTTCCTGTCATTCATTTAAGTTATGTTTTTTTTTCTATCCTTGTTGACGAGGAGATACAACTTTTTATGTTTTTTGGGGGAAAAAACTCAGAATACCTGGGCCATTTGCCTCAAGGCTATGTTGACTCACCTGCAGTCTACTCAATAGCCCTCCGTGAGACTCTAAGCTTATGTGCGGCTGAAAATGCTTCTGTCCTCCTTCAGTATGTCAACGACTTACTGTTGTGCAGTCCCTCCCTGATGACTTCTCGGTTAGACACTGTTGGTTTTGTTGAATTGTCTATGTCAGGAGGGTCATAAGGTCTCCCAGTCCAAGGTCCAGCTCTGTCTTCCACAAGTTGCGTATTTGGGGTTGACACTCACCCCCGGGAACGCAAAATAAGCTCTGCAAGGGTTACAGCCATCGTGGGAATGGCATGCCCACTAAACAAAGATGCTGTCATTTTTAGGTACGATTTGTTACTGCCTCCAATGGATACCTGACTGTTCCCATTTTGACAACATATTCAGACAAAGTATTTTGACAAAAGCCCCGGACCTGGTGACTTGGGATAATAAGAAAATACATGTTTGTGCAAGGTTAAAAACTGCAATGGTTACTGCCCTGGGGTTGAGACTCCCTGTGAATTGTACTTTTTTTTTTTGGACACAAGGGGCAACTGTAAAACCATGGCAGCCATCCTAGCCCAAGACCATGGGAGTAAGCTGAGACCTGTAGCCCTTTTTTCCAAAGTAGTTCCAGTTCGGTATAAGGTATGCCTGCACGCCCAAGCGGCATGCTCCATGGGTATTGAGATGTCAGCCGCGATAACTCTATGACATGATATATATTTACATATCTCACACCAGGTATTATTTTTGTTTAAGAATCTGAACACTCAACACATGTCTGCTCAGAGGTCGCTTAGGGGTTTACTGGATATGAGGGTATTCACCTCTCCACTGCATCTCTGACCATCAGTTTTGCTTCACCCACCTCAGGACCGGCTCCTATTCTGAATGCCATGCTTGGTTTGAAGGGAGAGGAAGATGAGGTAGTGGAGCCACATGACTCTATAGAAGTTATAAATTCTATGACTTCACTGAGGTCTGATCTAATGTCCACGCACTTTTCTATTTTTTTTTTTTTCTCATTATAAGTTTATTGAAGACTAGATAGAGATGAAAAAAAAAACAGAACAGAACATTTGCAGATGCAGCTGCACATTAGGTACAATTATCTACAAATTAGGCAAGTCAGAATTCAACAAAGTATCTGTGACCACAATATTCTAACTCAAGGTGACCAGGGGACGTGAGCATCGGATACATTGGAGAAAAACAACAAAACAAAAAGAAAGACATGGTCACAAGTTCAGCTGGAGCCACGAGGGTGACTGGTGAAATGAGTTACTAATAGGACTTATGGTTAATCTAGGATGTGGTCTTCGAATATCAATTATGAGGAGCAACCGCGTTCACAGCATATAAAAAAGGAAAGCTAAAATGGAAAACACATACAGAACAGAGAATAGAAAGCTAAAAGGTGGGGGGGGGGAGGGAATGGCCAGAGCCCTGGCCCGAGAAAAGGTAAAGAGAAAAGAATACCCTCGGCCTCAGAGATACCGCAGCAAACCAGTGGGGGAATGCAGGGGCGGGAGACATCCATGTATCTCCTACTCCGCCCTCTCGCAGGGATCCCCGGGAGGTGAGGCAGACATGATATCTGAGTAAACAGTAGAGTACCTGAATATCAGCCATGGTTGCCAGATAGTGCGAAATTTATCCACCGCATCGGTGGCTTGAGTCAAGGTCTCCTCCATCTCGCAAACCTAAGAAACCCTTTTCAGCCACTCAGCAGTGGAAGGAACCCTCTGTGATCTCCAGTAGAGCGGGATCAAGGACTTAGCCGCATTTAGCAGATGTCTCGTTAAGGAGTTTTTGTACCTCCCCAAAGAGACATTCGTGATGTGGAGCAGGCAGGAGGCCGCATTCATCAAGATCTTGGTTTCGGTGATCTGCGAGATCAGAAGTGGTGGCTGGTATCTGTGGGTTCCATCTATGTATCTTGGCTGGGGTATTGTACCAGTGTGTCAACAGTTTATATGCCGTTTCCTGCGTCTTAGTACTTATAGAGCACTTATGAGTCAAAATACATGCATACCTCCATTATTTGAGGGAAATCTCCATCTGAAGCTCCTCCGCCCATCTCGCTCTGAGTTTATCTGCGGACGTGTATTTTAAATTTTGTAGCCACGAGTAATTCAATGACGTAGTTCTCACACTTGTGTCACCCAGCTGACAAATCGACTCAAAGGCCTCTAGAGGTCTATGTAATTTGCTCCTGACAGACTTATTCCCCAGGTAGCTACGTAGTTGGGGAAAGGAAGGTGCGCCAATCTAAGTGCAGTAAAACAGGCTTTAATTAGCAAATTGTATAAAAACAGCCAAATGGCTACTCACAGGATACAGGAATAATACAGGCATGTAAGGAGTTAAAGGTGGTCCGGAGTCATCTAAGGCGGTCCTCAGGGGAGATGTTGGTTCCAGATGGAGAGAGGTGTAGCTGAAGATGGCTGAAGGCAGGAAGGCAGGTTGCGGTGTCAGCAAGGGAAGTCAAGAACAACCAGGTATCCAAGCTGCAGATGTAGTGATGCGCCCTGTGTCATCAGGGTAGACATGGGATAACCAGGAAGCTGCAGTTCAGCGAGGACTTCAGCGTGCGCTTCAGCGTGGAGCGCAGCGTGCCGTCGGACCGGAAGTGACGTGTGGATAGAACGGACCAATAGGATGACGCGTTTCACAGCATCCGCTGTTTCATCAGATCCATAGAAGGCATTATCATAGGTGGGTGTGATATAGTAGAGAGACGTGGCGTGATTGGTTGAAATCATACTAGTGGAAGTAAATCAGCATGGTGATTGGTTGGAAGCAAGATGTAAGGGAGATGATGACACGGAATTTTTAGGGGGGTGCAGGGGGGCGAGGAGAAAAGGAAAATGGATGACAAGGGATTATGATATGAAATAAAGATACAATGTTTATATGGTGGTGAACAACGCTAATGTGGAATTTAAAATCATAAAGGATATAAATACATAGATGGTATTAGTACATAGGGGCAGCACTATAAAGGGGAACGTATGTGGAAATAATTATATTGGAATTATAGGGGAAAAAATTATTTAATTAAATATTAAATTAGTTGGAGGGTATGAGAACAAGCTATGTATGGCATGAGAACAAATGGGTGCAACATGTAGTAGGAGATGGGAACATATTAATGTGGACAAGGGAAGGAAAGGGAAAGGGGTGGTAAAAAAGGAGGGGGGGGGGGTTGGGGGGTAAAAAAAAAAAAAAAATATAATAATAATGAAGAATGATAATGAAAAAGTAATAATGAAAAATAAAAATAAATATAAATATAAATAAAAATAAAAATAAAAATAAAAATAAAAATAAAAATAAATGGACAATAATAATGAAAAACAAAAATGGGGGGGGGGGGGAAAGAAGCAAAGAGGACAAGATGGGGAAGCGGAAGAGATGGGTCAGTGAATGAATGATAAAGGCTGGCTATCATGTAGAAGTAGTACAGAAGTATGATTCATAGTATAGAAAATACACATGCATGTGTATATATTCACACATATATATATACACATACACACACATCTGGAAGGGAACATCCATATATATATATATATAAAAATGAATGGATGATATAATAATATATAAATATATATAAAAAACATATGTAAATTGCACATGGAGAAGTATAATATAACAAGTCAAAGCTTATTACCAAAAAAAGGGGGGGGGTGTACATAATTATTGGTATAAAGGATATACCAAAGATGCAAGGCAGCATGAATGGTAACAGATCTATGAGGGCAACACAAGGTGCATACATGCACATATGACCAAGCATATATGAGAGTTGTGAGTAAACGCACACACATACACACATATACACGTATACACATATACACGTGTGCATACACATGCATGCACACAAATCTCCGACAGATGAAAGCACTAGTACGTGGGATGGACGAGCAGCACAGAGAAATATTAAAAGTGATTTGGAAATGAAAGCTTATTATAAAAATTATGTATCATAAAAAATAGGATGATAATCAAATCTGAATAAAATCGAATCAAATACAATAAAATAGAAAGAATAAATTAAAGAATCATCATAAAAAATATATATATGAGAAGATCGAATAAAATGATATATGAGTAAGAACGCACAGGAAATCGCACAGATGGAGAAAAGCGATTAATAGAATGGTGGTAATATAGGAATATTAGATTATGTTGTTGGTTTCGATTTCTTCGTTGAGGCCATTGGGTGACATGGTATTTAAAGAAAAAATCCAATAAGTTTCTTGTCTACAAAGGCGTTGGAATCTTTCTATGGCAGTTGGGGTTTCTGGTATTGCCTCGATAACCCAAACCTGAAGGGCGCTGGTATCTTGGTGGTGGTGTGTTGCAAAGTGACGTGCCACGCTGTATTTGGGATTGTTCTTTTGGACTGCACGGCGGTGTTCTCCAAATCTGGTCCGTAGAGCTCTGATAGTTCTGCCTATGTATAGTAGGCCACATGGACAGGAAATACAGTACACTACATACGTGGTAGAGCAGTTGTAGAAAGAGCTGAGATTGAAGGTCTTACTGTTGGCCTTGAAGGTTTTTTGGCCATGGGTGACATGGGAGCAGGTAAGGCATAGGGCTTTTTTGCATTGATACATCCCTACAATGGGAATTAAAGTGAGCTGTTTGAGCATGTAGTTTTGGTGATGATTGGATGTTTTGGTTTTGCTGGGGGCGATCTTGCTTTTAATATTGGGGGCCCTTCGATAGGCAAACTTGGGAGTAACTGACACAGTTTTTGATAGGTAGGGGTCTTGGGTGAGGATGCTCCAGTGTTTTTTAAAGATATTCTCCATTTTTTTGTGTTTTGCGTGGTACTGGGTAATGAAACGAGTATTGGGTTCAGAGTTGGATGTTTTGGGGAGGGGCAGGGATTCTTGTTGATAGGTGGTGCGAGCTTCTTTAATCAAGTTGGGGGGATATCCTTTCTCGATGAATTTATTTTCGAGTAAAGTGCTTAAGGATGTATAATCTTCTAATCTGGTACAGTTACGTCGGAGTCGATTGAATTGACTCTTCGGGACGTTTTTGATCCACATGGGATGATGGCAACTAGAAAAATGTAAGTACGAATTTCCAGCTGTGGGTTTAGTGAAATTTTTGGCAAATATGGTATTGTCTTTATGGAAGAGCTCGAGATCTAAGAAGCATAGGGAAACAGGGTCCATAACTATAGTGAAAGATAGTCCAAAATTGTTGCAGTTGCAATAAGTTAAAAATTCTTGGACTGAAGTGGTGGGCCCATCCCAAATGATGATAATGTCATCTATGTAGCGACCATAATAAATAAGGTTGGCTGCAAAAGGATTGTTGGTGTCAATGAATCTGGACTCCCATAGTCCCATAGTGAGGTTAGCGTAGCTCGGGGCAAAATTGGCGCCCATGGCAGTACCTTGCTTTTGGAGGTAGAATTCTCCTCCTGATAGGAAGTAGTTGTGCTCAAGGCAGAACCGAGTGGCTAAAAGGATGAAGTCTATTTGTGTGGTATTGAGATTGGGATCGTCTTTCAGAAAATGCGCAGCTGCTTCGAGTCCAATGGAATGTGGTATGGAAGTGTAAAGAGAACATACATCTAGGGATACCCAGGTGTATGATGGTTCCCAAGTGTATGGTTTCAACAAATCAATTAAATGGGTACCGTCACGGATGTAAGACGGAAGGGCTTGGGCTACGGGTTGGAGAAAATGGTCGATATAGAGAGAAAAACTGGTGGTGATGCTGTCCATGGAGGCAACGATAGGACGGCCCGGCGGGTTGGAGATGTCCTTATGAATTTTTGGTAGATGGTATAGGTAGGGAACTTGAAAAAATGGTTTCAGAAAGAAGGCAGCCTCTAGTTTGTTCAGTATTCCGTCCGTGCAGGCTTGTTTAATAATGATGGTGGCTTCTTCAGTGAATTTGGGCAAAGGGTCAGTATTTAATTTGACATACGTGTTTTTATCAGAGAGAAGTCGAGTGGTCTCTTTTATGTAGTTGTTTTTATCTTGTATTACTATCCCTCCTCCCTTATCAGCTGATCTGATGATGATATCAGGGTTGGCACTCAAAGATTTTAAAGCTTGGTATTCAGGTGGACTGAGGTTGTTATTGAACCGTTGAACTTTAGAGGATTCCAATGTACATAGGTCGCTGAGTTCTTTGAAAACTACTTGATAAAAGGTTGACAGATAGGGACCTTTCGATTGAGTGGGATTAAAAATGGATTTAGGTCTAAAAGAAGTGTGAACTATAGAAGGATTAGTTTGGGTGTATTGAGACCAAACTATCAGGTCATCGTCTTCGTCCACATTCCATAGGTCACATAAATCTTGGATGGCCTGTGCGTCCGCAGGGAAATCTGCTGGATCAAGTGTAATATCAGGGGAAGTAATTAATGAAGGATTAGTGTTGACAGCTTTCATGTTGAAATGGCGTTGGAGAGTGAGGTTACGGATAAATTTGTTTAGATCCTTAAACATGGTAAAAGAGTTGGGGAGAGTGGTAGGAGCAAAGTTTAGGCCTCTGGCTAATAGCGAAGATTCATGAACAGTAAGACTGAGAGAAGATAAATTGTAAATTTTTACAGTTTTCTCAATTTGTCCGGGCGGGATTGGTTGAGGTTTATGTTGACCCCCTCCTCTTCCTCTTTTTCCTCTTCTATGTGCTTTCTTTTGGTTTTTAGAGGAAATGTGCTGAGCAGGGGGGTCAGCACTAAAAAAGATGAAGAGACAGCAGGGGTGGGTGTAGGTGAACTATGGGGTGTAATAGTGATGACATCTGTAGGTGTAGATCTGGCTGAGTCCTGAGAATCCATAATAGGTGTTATATTAGATATATCCTGAGGGGTTGGGACCACAGATAACTGGATAGCAGGGGGAAGAGTATTTTTAGGGTCATTTATTAGAGTACTGTCTATGGATATGATGGTAGGGGAGAGGGAAGGAATGGGGATGGATGTCACTATAGAAAGTGGCTTGGATCCATGAGCAGTGGCCGTAGCAGTGGGACAGGGTAAGGGGGGGTCAGACGGACCTCTCAGAGGGGGAGGAATGGATTTAGGCTTGGGTAAGGTTAAGGATAGGAGGGACGGGATGGAGCAAGGGGATGGATGGGAGGCATTCCGTTTCCAATTGAAGACCCTTTTGTTGTTATAATCATCCAGATCTCGACGGAATTTCCCCAATTTGTTTTGTATGAGGGAATCTTCACTTTTTTTGGTGTTTATTTTAAAAGTTTTATACCATTCAAGGGGCAAAGAGGGGTAAGAGCAGTGAAGTTTAGAAATATTATCTTTAATTTTATCTCTAAGAGTATGGTAGCGTTGTTCTCTATGATTGATTAGAATGGTGATCCACTTTTGGGTGCAAAATTCAGCTATGTTCTCCCATTCTATACGTGATTCAATCTCAAGGAAAGAGCAACTACGTGTTCTAAAGGGGTGCTCTTTCCTTGAGATTGAATCACGTATAGAATGGGAGAACATAGCTGAATTTTGCACCCAAAAGTGGATCACCATTCTAATCAATCATAGAGAACAACGCTACCATACTCTTAGAGATAAAATTAAAGATAATATTTCTAAACTTCACTGCTCTTACCCCTCTTTGCCCCTTGAATGGTATAAAACTTTTAAAATAAACACCAAAAAAAGTGAAGATTCCCTCATACAAAACAAATTGGGGAAATTCCGTCGAGATCTGGATGATTATAACAACAAAAGGGTCTTCAATTGGAAACGGAATGCCTCCCATCCATCCCCTTGCTCCATCCCGTCCCTCCTATCCTTAACCTTACCCAAGCCTAAATCCATTCCTCCCCCTCTGAGAGGTCCCTCTGACCCCCCCTTACCCTGTCCCACTGCTACGGCCACTGCTCATGGATCCAAGCCACTTTCTATAGTGACATCCATCCCCATTCCTTCCCTCTCCCCTACCATCATATCCATAGACAGTACTCTAATAAATGACCCTAAAAATACTCTTCCCCCTGCTATCCAGTTATCTGTGGTCCCAACCCCTCAGGATATATCTAATATAACACCTATTATGGATTCTCAGGACTCAGCCAGATCTACACCTACAGATGTCATCACTATTACACCCCATAGTTCACCTACACCCACCCCTGCTGTCTCTTCATCTTTTTTAGTGCTGACCCCCCTGCTCAGCACATTTCCTCTAAAAACCAAAAGAAAGCACATAGAAGAGGAAAAAGAGGAAGAGGAGGGGGTCAACATAAACCTCAACCAATCCCGCCCGGACAAATTGAGAAAACTGTAAAAATTTACAATTTATCTTCTCTCAGTCTTACTGTTCATGAATCTTCGCTATTAGCCAGAGGCCTAAACTTTGCTCCTACCACTCTCCCCAACTCTTTTACCATGTTTAAGGATCTAAACAAATTTATCCGTAACCTCACTCTCCAACGCCATTTCAACATGAAAGCTGCCAACACTAATCCTTCATTAATTACTTCCCCTGATATTACACTTGATCCAGCAGATTTCCCTGCGGACGCACAGGCCATCCAAGATTTATGTGACCTATGGAATGTGGACGAAGACGATGACCTGATAGTTTGGTCTCAATACACCCAAACTAATCCTTCTATAGTTCACACTTCTTTTAGACCTAAATCCATTTTTAATCCCACTCAATCGAAAGGTCCCTATCTGTCAACCTTTTATCAAGTAGTTTTCAAAGAACTCAGCGACCTATGTACATTGGAATCCTCTAAAGTTCAACGGTTCAATAACAACCTCAGTCCACCTGAATACCAAGCTTTAAAATCTTTGAGTGCCAACCCTGATATCATCATCAGATCAGCTGATAAGGGAGGAGGGATAGTAATACAAGATAAAAACAACTACATAAAAGAGACCACTCGACTTCTCTCTGATAAAAACACGTATGTCAAATTAAATACTGACCCTTTGCCCAAATTCACTGAAGAAGCCACCATCATTATTAAACAAGCCTGCACGGACGGAATACTGAACAAACTAGAGGCTGCCTTCTTTCTGAAACCATTTTTTCAAGTTCCCTACCTATACCATCTACCAAAAATTCATAAGGACATCTCCAACCCGCCGGGCCGTCCTATCGTTGCCTCCATGGACAGCATCACCACCAGTTTTTCTCTCTATATCGACCATTTTCTCCAACCCGTAGCCCAAGCCCTTCCGTCTTACATCCGTGACGGTACCCATTTAATTGATTTGTTGAAACCATACACTTGGGAACCATCATACACCTGGGTATCCCTAGATGTATGTTCTCTTTACACTTCCATACCACATTCCATTGGACTCGAAGCAGTTGCGCATTTTCTGAAAGACGATCCCAATCTCAATACCACACAAATAGACTTCATCCTTTTAGCCACTCGGTTCTGCCTTGAGCACAACTACTTCCTATCAGGAGGAGAATTCTACCTCCAAAAGCAAGGTACTGCCATGGGCGCCAATTTTGCCCCGAGCTACGCTAACCTCACTATGGGACTATGGGAGTCCAGATTCATTGACACCAACAATCCTTTTGCAGCCAACCTTATTTATTATGGTCGCTACATAGATGACATTATCATCATTTGGGATGGGCCCACCACTTCAGTCCAAGAATTTTTAACTTATTGCAACTGCAACAATTTTGGACTATCTTTCACTATAGTTATGGACCCTGTTTCCCTATGCTTCTTAGATCTCGAGCTCTTCCATAAAGACAATACCATATTTGCCAAAAATTTCACTAAACCCACAGCTGGAAATTCGTACTTACATTTTTCTAGTTGCCATCATCCCATGTGGATCAAAAACGTCCCGAAGAGTCAATTCAATCGACTCCGACGTAACTGTACCAGATTAGAAGATTATACATCCTTAAGCACTTTACTCGAAAATAAATTCATCGAGAAAGGATATCCCCCCAACTTGATTAAAGAAGCTCGCACCACCTATCAACAAGAATCCCTGCCCCTCCCCAAAACATCCAACTCTGAACCCAATACTCGTTTCATTACCCAGTACCACGCAAAACACAAAAAAATGGAGAATATCTTTAAAAAACACTGGAGCATCCTCACCCAAGACCCCTACCTATCAAAAACTGTGTCAGTTACTCCCAAGTTTGCCTATCGAAGGGCCCCCAATATTAAAAGCAAGATCGCCCCCAGCAAAACCAAAACATCCAATCATCACCAAAACTACATGCTCAAACAGCTCACTTTAATTCCCATTGTAGGGATGTATCAATGCAAAAAAGCCCTATGCCTTACCTGCTCCCATGTCACCCATGGCCAAAAAACCTTCAAGGCCAACAGTAAGACCTTCAATCTCAGCTCTTTCTACAACTGCTCTACCACGTATGTAGTGTACTGTATTTCCTGTCCATGTGGCCTACTATACATAGGCAGAACTATCAGAGCTCTACGGACCAGATTTGGAGAACACCGCCGTGCAGTCCAAAAGAACAATCCCAAATACAGCGTGGCACGTCACTTTGCAACACACCACCACCAAGATACCAGCGCCCTTCAGGTTTGGGTTATCGAGGCAATACCAGAAACCCCAACTGCCATAGAAAGATTCCAACGCCTTTGTAGACAAGAAACTTATTGGATTTTTTCTTTAAATACCATGTCACCCAATGGCCTCAACGAAGAAATCGAAACCAACAACATAATCTAATATTCCTATATTACCACCATTCTATTAATCGCTTTTCTCCATCTGTGCGATTTCCTGTGCGTTCTTACTCATATATCATTTTATTCGATCTTCTCATATATATATTTTTTATGATGATTCTTTAATTTATTCTTTCTATTTTATTGTATTTGATTCGATTTTATTCAGATTTGATTATCATCCTATTTTTTATGATACATAATTTTTATAATAAGCTTTCATTTCCAAATCACTTTTAATATTTCTCTGTGCTGCTCGTCCATCCCACGTACTAGTGCTTTCATCTGTCGGAGATTTGTGTGCATGCATGTGTATGCACACGTGTATATGTGTATACGTGTATATGTGTGTATGTGTGTGCGTTTACTCACAACTCTCATATATGCTTGGTCATATGTGCATGTATGCACCTTGTGTTGCCCTCATAGATCTGTTACCATTCATGCTGCCTTGCATCTTTGGTATATCCTTTATACCAATAATTATGTACACCCCCCCCCCTTTTTTTGGTAATAAGCTTTGACTTGTTATATTATACTTCTCCATGTGCAATTTACATATGTTTTTTATATATATTTATATATTATTATATCATCCATTCATTTTTATATATATATATATATGGATGTTCCCTTCCAGATGTGTGTGTATGTGTATATATATATGTGTGAATATATACACATGCATGTGTATTTTCTATACTATGAATCATACTTCTGTACTACTTCTACATGATAGCCAGCCTTTATCATTCATTCACTGACCCATCTCTTCCGCTTCCCCATCTTGTCCTCTTTGCTTCTTTCCCCCCCCCCCCCATTTTTGTTTTTCATTATTATTGTCCATTTATTTTTATTTTTATTTTTATTTTTATTTTTATTTTTATTTATATTTATATTTATTTTTATTTTTCATTATTACTTTTTCATTATCATTCTTCATTATTATTATATAATTTTTTTTTTTTTTTTACCCCCCAACCCCCCCCCCCCCTCCTTTTTTTACCACCCCTTTCCCTTTCCTTCCCTTGTCCACATTAATATGTTCCCATCTCCTACATGTTGCACCCATTTGTTCTCATGCCATACATAGCTTGTTCTCATACCCTCCAACTAATTTAATATTTAATTAAATAATTTTTTCCCCTATAATTCCAATATAATTATTTCCACATACGTTCCCCTTTATAGTGCTGCTCCTTTTTTTCTCTCTCTCCTATGTACTAATACCATCTATGTATTTATATCCTTTATGATTTTAAATTCCACATTAGCGTTGTTCACCACCATATAAACATTGTATCTTTATTTCATATCATAATCCCTTGTCATCCATTTTCCTTTTCTCCTCGCCCCCCTGCACCCCCCTAAAAATTCCGTGTCATCATCTCCCTTACATCTTGCTTCCAACCAATCACCATGCTGATTTACTTCCACTAGTATGATTTCAACCAATCACGCCACGTCTCTCTACTATATCACACCCACCTATGATAATGCCTTCTATGGATCTGATGAAACAGCGGATGCTGTGAAACGCGTCATCCTATTGGTCCGTTCTATCCACACGTCACTTCCGGTCCGACGGCACGCTGCGCTCCACGCTGAAGCGCACGCTGAAGTCCTCGCTGAACTGCAGCTTCCTGGTTATCCCATGTCTACCCTGATGACACAGGGCGCATCACTACATCTGCAGCTTGGATACCTGGTTGTTCTTGACTTCCCTTGCTGACACCGCAACCTGCCTTCCTGCCTTCAGCCATCTTCAGCTACACCTCTCTCCATCTGGAACCAACATCTCCCCTGAGGACCGCCTTAGATGACTCCGGACCACCTTTAACTCCTTACATGCCTGTATTATTCCTGTATCCTGTGAGTAGCCATTTGGCTGTTTTTATACAATTTGCTAATTAAAGCCTGTTTTACTGCACTTAGATTGGCGCACCTTCCTTTCCTCATTATATTTTACAGAGTTTGCTTCTGCTCATGGTAGCTGCCGCTAGTGCTTGCAACATCAACATCAACATTCATTGATCCCTTTGATTTTTACTCTGCCTAGAACTCATTCTGCGCCATTTTTTCTCCCCTTTTTTTATTAGCTACGTAGTTGGTGATACTCCCAAAGGGTCATGTGTGGAAGTTGTGCATCAGTTTTAAGTACCGTCCATTCTTTCACTGCTCCCCCCGTAACGCAGTCGCCTACCAACAGAGGTTGAAGGCGAGTCTTGGATTGGTAATGTGGGTTATTTAGACCTGGGATGAAGTCGGGGTTATCTTTTAGTGGCGTCAGGGGACTAGGTTGTGAGGAAAAGGAAAGGTGTTTGGTCAGATTGTAGAAGAGTCTTAGCGTGCTACCAGTAAGGGGGTGATGTTTGAGACTGCGCGGTAAGCTATTCCAAGGGATCCATGGGGCAAATTTAAGGGGAACGGGGGATAGTGCTTCCTCTAGAGAGACCCAGTCTTTAGCTGCCCCATGACAATGCCAATCGACAATTCTAGTCAAGTGAGTGGCTTGGTAGTAGGACCTAAAGTCTGGTATTCCCATTCCACCCTATACTTTAGGCTTCATCAGGTACGCAAACCTGATCCTGGGCTTTTGCGAGTTCCATAGAAATCTTAGGAGAATGCTCCTGAGTGTAGTGAAAAAGGAAGCAGGTATCTGAAGTGGGATGGCATGCAGGAGGTAGAGCAGTCTGGGAAGGATAGTCATCTTAATTATGGCCGCACGACCAAACCAAGAGAAGTAACCCGACTGCCATCTAAGTAAGTCTTCTCTGACTCTCTTAAGGAACTCCGGGAAATTACAACCAAACATGTCTCCTAATCTAGGCGTGAGCCAAATTCCCAAATATTTCAGGGCCTTCGGTTCCCATCTGAAGGGGGAGGCCGCCATCACCCGATCCAGCAATCGCTCAGGAAGTGAGACATTCAGGGCTTCCGACTTAGAGTAATTTATCTTAAGATTGGAAACGTAGCTATACTTGGCAAACTCCTGCATCAGATTTCGCAAGGAGATTATAGGGTTAGATAAAAAGAAAAGCAAATCATCCGCGTAGGCGGCCACTTTGTACTCTTTAGTCGACACTCTGAAGCCCTGGATGTCTGAATTAGCTCTAACCATTCTAAGAAAGGGCTCAAGAGATAAAAAAATGAACAGGAGAGGGGACAGGGGACATCCCTGTCTTGTGCCATTAGTTATCAGTACGTTATCTGATAAGGTACCGTTGATTTTTAATCGAGCCGTTGGGGACTGGTATAAAGCAGAGATCCTGGCTAGCATATGTGGCCCCAGTCCTATCTTCGCGCAAGTGGCTAGCATAAAGTCCCAGGCCACGCGGTCGAAGGCCTTCTCCGCATCCGTGGATAGGAGAAGGCCCTCTATCTTCCCAGCATAAGCCGCATTAGACAATAGCATTGCCTTGTAGACTTGTGCACAACGGAAAAATTTGTTCCGTTTCGGTTCGTTTCTTTCCGGTCCTGTTGATTCGTAATCATTCGTAATTTTGCTAGACGGGATTTTTCGTGTTCGGACTCATTCGTATTTTTGCAAGCGACATTTTTCGTTGAATTTTTTGTTGCTTTATAATTCGTACTTTCGGTAGAGTACGTTGTTTTTCGTTGATTCTGGACACAACTCCTACTTTCGTAACTTTTTTTGGGTTCGTACTTTCGGTAGAGTACGTTGTTTTTCGTTGATTCTGGACACAACTCCTACTTTCGTAACTTTTTTTGGGTTCGTTGATTCGTAATTTTCCGTGTCTCTCTCACAACGACGCTGCCTATTATGCCTAATGTGCTTCGAATGGATTTGTACTTTTCTAAATACATTGCGGTTATTTGTAACGATTCGAAATCTCGTATTTTATTTTCGTTTTTAACATGCGGCTATAGGCTCCGCCCCTGTACACCATTTTGAGAGGGTTCAGCACGGTGAGGGAGAAGCAGAGAGCAGAGCAGAGTGAGTGTTATTGTGCTTCGAATGGATTCGAAATCTCGTATTTTACTTTCGTTTTTTACATGCGGCTATAACCTCCGCCCCTGTACACCATTTTGAGAGGGAGTTCAGCACGGTGTGGGAGAAGCAGAGAGCAGAGCAGAGTGAGTGTTATTGTGCTTCGTATGGATTCGTACATTCGTAACTTTTTCATAACGAATTATGCCGAAGACATTCGGGCATTCGCTATTTGCGGTATAATTTATTTCGGATTCGGTCTTATTCGTAATTGCTTTGTTCGGAAATTCGAATGCTTCCGAATGTCCGAAAGTTGCTAAATTCGGACGAATTTCAATTCGTTACGAAACGAATTGCACAAGCCTATTGCCTTGATCACGTTGTCTTTAGCCTCTCGGCCAGGCATGAAACCCACCTGATCCGGGTCGATAAGATTCGACAACATGGGACTTAATCTGGAGGCCAGGATCTTTGCGTACAGTTTGACGTCTAGGTTTAGTAGTGAAATCGGACGGTAGCTGGAGCACTCCGCTGGGTCTTTGCCCGGTTTGTGAATCACTGTGATATGGGCCGAAAGAAAGTCTGGGGTGACCCGTCTGGGAGCAGACAATGAGTTCAACGCAGCTGTAAGTGGTGCTACTAGGAGCTGAGAAAAAGTCTTATAATAGATAGAGGTGTAGCCATCAGGGCCAGGACTTTTACCCGATTTCAGCTGTTTAATGGCGAGTTCAACCTCTGAGGACGAGAGTGGCTCCTCCAAAAGTGCAATGTCTGAGTCAGAAAGAGCAGGCATTCCACTTTTAGTTAAGTATTCCTCCACCATCTGAGCCCTATCACCCCCCGGAGTCTCTCCTTTGTGTTGAGGTGGGAGGTTATATAACTTTGTGTAGAAATAGTGAAAATGTTGTGCTATCGCTTCCGTGGCCACATCCAGCTTACCATCATTTCTCCTGATGCCCGAAATTAGGTTTCTAGCATTCTGTTCTCTCAGTGCCCTCACAAGGAGCTTACTAGGTTTGTTCCCAAACTCATAGTAGATTTTCTTTTTGAAAAATAAAAGACGCCTTGATCTATTATCAAAGAGCTGTTGGAGGTCTTTCCTGAGATCTAGAAGCTCAGTCGCCGTGTTCGTGCTAAGAGACTGTTTATGGAGGTTTTCTAATTGTTTGATTTTACTCGTCAGGGTGGCTATTTGTTCCTCCCTTTCCCTTTTGTGGATTGAACCCATTCTAATAAGTTCCCCTCTCAAGGTACATTTGTGAGCCTCCCAGACCACTAGTGGATCCATGCCTGGGGTGGAGTTCAGCTGAAAGAAGTCCTTGATTGAGGAGGTCAAGGTCATTAGTAAGTCAGGGTCTGTTAGTAAGGACGCATTCAGACGCCACGACTGGGAGTGTGAGGGGGGGTAAGTACATTCAAGGTTAGTGAGATCGGCGCATGGTCCGAGAAAGACTTGAAGCCTATATGTGTCTCTGAGACTCGAGTTAAGTACCGTTGGGATATGAAGAGGTAGTCAATGCGGGAGTGTCTGTTGTGTGGAGGTGAGAAGAACGTGAAGTCTTTACCTTCAGGATGATCAAACCGCCACGTGTCAATAAGTTGTAAGCTTTGGAGTAAGGTCTTGATCCTTTTGAGGATCCTGTAAGTAATGCAGGTTTTCCCATTAGAGGTGTCAACGCACGGATTGAGAGGGACATTGAAGTCGCCCCCCAAGATCAAGCAGCCCGATGTAAATCCCAGGAGCTCCCGCACAATATGTTGGCAGAAGGTCACATGGGACCTATTCGGGAAATATACATTGGCCAGTGTCAGAGGCGTGTTGTTGTATAAGCCCTTCAGAAAAACAAATCTACCCTTGGGGTCTATTAGCTTCTCCTGCAAGGTAAAAGGGGCGTTTTTACTGATCAGGGTGGTGACACCTTTTGCCTTGGAGTCGTCATTGGTAGCGTGGTATGCTTCTGTAAAAAAGGCGTTTGTCAGACTGGGGACATGATGTGTTCTAAAGTGGGTTTCCTGTAAAAACACAAAGTGTGGTCTACATTTGTTGAGCTCCCGTAATAGCGTGGAGCGTCTCTCGGGAATATTCATACCTTTAACATTGTGTGAAATCACGAGCGGACCTCGGCCGAGGTCGGAGTAGGCCATGTTGAAGGATCAGAGCGAGACGGGCCGGAGTATGCCTAAAAGACAAAACTGTCACAGTATAGTCAACAGCAGGGATGAGCCGAACACCCCCCTGTTCGGTTCGCACCAGAACCTGCGAACAGACAAAATGTTTGTGTGAACTTTAGAACCCTATTAAATACAATGGACTCGAACGTTCGAAATCTAAAGTGTTAATTATAAAGGCTAATATGCAAGTTATTGTCCTAAAAAGTGTTTGGGGACCTGGGTCCTGCCCCAGGGGACATGTATCAATGCAAAAAAAAGTTTTAAAAACGGCCGTTTTTTCGGGAGCAGTGATTTTAATAATGCTTAAAGTGAAACAATAAAAGTGAAATATTCCTTTAAATTTCGTACCTGGGGGGTGTGTATGATATGCATGTGAAGTGGCGCATGTTTCCCGTGCTTAGAACTGTCCCTGCAAAAAATGTCATTTTTGAAAGAAAAAAAGTCATTTAAAACTCACTCGCGGCTATTAATGAATTGTCGGCTCCCGGCAATACATTCAAAAGTCATTGATAAAAAAAAAAAAAAAAAGCGTGGGGGTTCCCCAGAATTCAATTACCGGGCCCTTCAGGTCTGGAATGGATATTAAGGGGAACCCCGCCGCAAATTGAAAAAAAAATTGACGTGGGGTTCCCCCAAATATCCATTCCAGGCCCTTCAGATCTGGCATGGATTTTAAGGGGAACTCCACCCCAAATGTAAAAAAAAATGGCGTGGAGTCCCCCTAAAAATCCATACCAGACCCCTTATCCGAGCACGCAACCTGGCCGGCCGCAGGGGAAAAGGGGGGGGGACGAGAGAGCGGCCCCCCTCCCTCCTGAACCGTACCAGGCCACATGCCCTCAACATGGGGAGGATGTCCCCATGTTGATGGGGACAAGGGCCTCATCCCCACAACCCTTGCACGGTGGTTGTGGGGGTCTGCGGGCGGGGGGCTTATCGGAATCTGGAAGACCCCTTTAACAAAGGGGACCCCCAGATCCCGGCCCCCCCTATGTGAATTGGTAAGGGGTACATTGTACCCCTACCATTTCACGAAGAAAGCGTAAAAAAATGTTTAAAAAAAACACACAAACACCTTGAAAAAGTCCTTTATTTAAAAACAAAAACAAAAAAAAAACAAAACATTCCAGCGGTGAAATCCAGTGTCCCGCGGCGATCCGATGTCCAGCGCTGTCCTTCATTGGTTGTGCCTGAGCGGACCTGATGGGGAACTCCCTCTCAGTGTTTTAAATGTATAGACCCGCCCCTTCTAAAGTTCCCCATCAGGTCCGCTCAGCGGACCAGATGCGGAACATGAGAAGGGGCGGGTCTATACATGTATTACCAAAGTGAGAGCAGTTCCCCATCTGGTCCGCCCCCTCGGTATGTCGTACCCGCCTACGTCATTGGCTTGAGCGGGGAACTTCCTTCACTATGTAAATTTAAATTACACAGTGAAGGAAGTTCCCCGCTCAAGCCAATGACGTAGGCGGGTCCGACATACCGAGGGGGCGGACCTGATGGGGAACTGCTCTCACTTTGGTAATACATGTATAGACCCGCCCCTTCTCATGTTCCGCATCTGGTCCGCTGAGCGGACCTGATGGGGAATTTTAGAAGGGGCGGGTCTATACATTTAAAATACTGAGAGGGAGTTCCCCATCAGGTCCGCTCAGGCACAACCAATGAAGGACAGCGCTGGACATCGGGATCGCCGCGGGACACTGGATTTCACCGCTGGAATGTTTTTGTTTTTTTTCTTTTTTAAATAAAGGACTTTTTCAAGGTGTTTGTGTGTTTTTTTAAACATTTTTTTACGCTTTCTTCGTGAAATGGTAGGGGTACAATGTACCCCTTACCAATTCACACGGGGGGTGGGATCTGGGGGTCCCCTTTGTTAAAGGGGTCTTCCAGATTCCGATAAGCCCCCCGCCCGCAGACCCCCACAACCACCGGGCAAGGGTTGTGGGGATGAGGCCCTTGTCTTCATCAACATGGGGACATCCTCCCCATGTTGAGGGCATGTGGCCTGGTACGGTTCAGGAGGGAGGGGGGCCACTCTCTCATCCCCCCTTTTCCCCTGCGGCCGGCCAGGTTGCGTGCTCGGATAAGGGGTCTGGTATGGATTTTTAGGGGGACTCCACGCCTTTTTTTTTACATTTGGGGTGGAGTTCCCCTTAAAATCCATGCCAGATCTGAAGGGCCTGGAATGGATATTTGGGGGAACCCCACGTCAATTTTTTTTTTAATTTGCGGCGGGGTTCCCCTTAATATCCATTCCAGACCTGAAGGGCCTGGTAATTGAATTCTGGGGAACCCCCACGCTTTTTTTTTATCAATGACTTTTGTATGTATTGCCGGGAGCCGACAATTCATTAATAGCCGCGAGTGAGTTTTAAATGACTTTTTTTCTTTCAAAAATGAAATTTTTTGCAGGGACAGTTCTAAGCATGGGAAACATGCGCCACTTTACACGCATATCATACACACCCCCCAGGTACGAAATTTAAAGGAATATTTCACTTTTATTGGTTCACTTTAAGCATTATTAAAATCACTGCTCCCGAAAAAACGGCAGTTTTTAAAACTTCTTTTTGCATTGATACATGTCCCCTGGGGCAGGACCCGGGTCCCCAAACACTTTTTAGGACAATAACTTGCATATAAGCCTTTATAATTAGCACTTTAGATTTCTCCCATAGATTTTTCGAATTTGCCGCGAACACCCCAATTTGTTCGCTGTTCGGCGAACAGGCGAACAGGCAATGTTCGAGTCGAACATGAGTTCGACTCGAACTCGAAGCTCATCCCTAGTCAACAGCAGTATCCCAGAGTAAACCAAAGGCCAAATATATTCTAAACCAGAAAAGAAAAAGAGAGAGAGGAAAGAGGGAGATAAGAGAAATGGGAGATGGCAGAGAAAATCAGAGAATTCCCTGATCAGGCAGAACACACTGTCCTGAATAAGGAGTAAATTAGTGTGTCCAGGTCTGAACTGGCAGTCCCGGGCACACTTGTTGGGGAGAGCGGGAGGCGCCCAACTATGAGGGCCTGGACTATTCCAATCCAGAAAAAGAAAAAATGTAAACGTAACACACAGCAAGGTATAGAAAAACAAATAAATGTAGTGCAACATGACACACACACACAGCCTGCATGAAAAACAACAAACTGAAATATGCTGGTTCGAACCTGAGTTCAGGGAGAGGAGAGGGTGGGGGGGGAAGGGTGTGGAGAGGGGGGGAGGGAAGGTAAAGGAGGAGGAGGGGGATGGGTAGGGGGGGAGAGGGAGGGAGGGTAGGAGGGGAGAGGGAGGGAGGGGAGAGGAGGGGGATGGTGGGGAGGGGGGGAGGGAAGGAGGGGGGGAAGGAGGGAGGGGGAAGGAGGGAGAGGGAGGGGGGAAGGAGGAGGGGGAGGGGGGAGGTGAAGGGGGTACGAGACCTCAGGGCATCACTGCAGGGCGCATGAAGTTGTTCGCTCCCAAGTTAGCCGAATCTAGTCAATCAAACATTCAAACCCGGGCGAGAGCATAACTGGAGTCTGCCTCAGAAAAGAGTAAACTGAGAAAAATGAACGTCAAGCGGAGCAGAGAGGAACTCAAAAGTCCTGGTTTATGCTTCCACTTGGTCTCTGCGAACATCCCTCGATGATCTAGGTGTTCCAGCCAAGGAGCCTCCGGGGCGATACGGCTTCTGCTTCTTAGAGAGCCTCTTGTCTGGTGTAGAGTGAGGAGATCTTGAGGGTGATCTGTCACGGGGTGGATCCTGGAATTCTGCATACCAATCGGGTAAAGGGATTGGCTCCAATCCCAGAGCTTCACAGAAGTCAGGTAAATCATCTGGTTCATGCAAAACGTGCTGGAATCCATTAAAATAGACTGTTAAGGCGAATGGGAACTTCCAAGTGTATTTCAAATCGCACTCCCTTCATTTCTCCAGCAGAGGGCGCAAAGCTCTTCTGTTTCGCAGGGTGATCTGCGAGAGATCCTGAAACAATAAGATGTGGGCCCCATTAAACACAATCTGTTCATTTCTCCTGGCCTTGCGCATAATCTCCTCCTTCAGAGTGAAACTCTGAAGGCAGCAAACAATGTCACGGGGAGGCGCAGAATCCGGGCCCTTAGGCCTAAGTGCTCTGTGTGCTCTTATGAATTCAATCTCTGTTTCTTCCTGCCGTTCAAGCACGCTATTGAATACTCTCTGTAGGGCAGGGATGATTTGGGGGGGTTCCAAAGACTCTGGGATCCCTCTCACACGGACATTGTTTCTCCTCCCCCTATTGTCCAAATCTTCCAAATGTCTGTTTATTTCAATAAAGTGGTGATTGTGGGATAGATTAATCTTCTCTAGCCGGCGAATCGCCTTGTCCCTGTGCTTCCCTGCAGACTCTGCCGCCGCCATTTTCTCATTCAGGGACAACAGGTTTGATTTCAAGTCCGTAATGGCGGCGGAGAACGTGGACTTGATGTCAGCCGCGATCACGGACATTGCTGCGAGCGTGACGGGCTGATCGGGGAGTGCTGAGCTCCTACCTGTGTCCTCAGGAGCAGACTGGGAGTCCTCGCTGTACTCCTCCTCGAGCTGGTCCGGCGCCATTTTAGATTTCCCCACGTTGTTGCTGCGGGTCCCTGTTTGAGCTTTAAACAGGTCCGGGATGTTCCGCGAGGTGGTGGCGGAGGACCCTCGCCTCAAGCGTGAGTTTGGGGTGTTGTACAGCCACTTGCCCGGCATCTGAGGTCGTTGGGTCGGGTGGATTAGCAGGTGCAGGCTGCGTGTGTGCCGGAGCTCTCCTACTGTGCGACCATGTTCGTTGCGCGTCAAAAAGCCATGCCCCCCGCACTTTTCTAATGTACTTGATGTTTTTGTAGATGGTTCATGTTCCAGGTCCTATGACAACATATACTGTATCAATACATGACGCAATATGTGTTCTAAATATGTTAAAATACAAACATGTTTCTAACATCATATTATTCCAGGTAACTCAAAAATCTATCATCTGTCTGGGTCTTGAAGAAGCCAAGTTTGTGGCAAAACATTGACCATACAGACAGACTGCACCAATTGATACCACTTCATGGACTGTATCGTTTTCAATTGTCTAAACTGATTTTATTGTATATTCTTTGCATGTTTGGGGTGCTTCAACTTTTTCTGCAACACTTTTAATTAATTTGATAATAAAAATTTGAATTATTTTATCCATTTTGTCTCCTCCCTGTGGTCATTATAGTCCATCATTGTAGGGTTCTGGAGTATTTACTTCAGTAATCTCCTACATTCATGTATCATCATTGCACCTTTTGGCTGCCAAATGACCGGGCCACTTTTAGCGATTTGGCACTGCGTCGCTTTAACTGACAATTGTGCGGTCGTGCAACGTGGCTCCCAAACAAAATTGACGTCCTTTTTTTCCCCACAAATAGAGCTTTCTTTTGGTGGTATTTGACAACCTCTGCCGTTTTAATTTTTTGCGCTATAAACAAAAATAGAGCGACAATTTTGAAAAAAAAGCAATGTTTTTTACTCTTTGCTATAATAAATACCCCCAAAAAATATATAAAAAAATGATTTTTTTTCCTCAGTTTACACCGATACGTATTCTTCTACATATTTTTGGTAAAAAAAATCACAATAAGCGTATATTGATTGGTTTGCGCAAAAGTTATAGCATCTACAAAATAGGGGATCGTTTTGTGGCATTTTTATTATCATTTTTTTTTTACTAGTAATGGCAGCGATCAGCGATTTTTATTGTGACTGCGACATTATGGCGAACATATCAGACACTTTTGATGCTATTTTGGGACCATTCACATTTATACAACGATCAGTGCTATAAAAATGCACTAATTACTGTATAAATGTGACTGGTAGTGAAGGGGTTAGCCACTAGGGGGCTAGGAAGGGGTTAAGTGTGTCCTAGGGAGTGATTCTAACTGTTAGGGGGCGTGGCTACGAGTGACACGTCACTGATCGCTGCTCCCGATGAAAGGGAGCAGACGGTCAGTGTTGTGTCACTAGGCAGAACGGAAAGAGGCCTTGTTTACACTGGCCTCTCCCCATTCTGCAGCTCTGTGACCCGATTTCCGGTCCCGCGTCACGGAGCTCGTGGCAGGGGCGAAATTCGAAGTGACGTAAATATACGTCACTTTGCCTAGCCGTGCCATTCTGCCAACGTATATCCTCGTGACGCGGTCGTCAAGAGGTTAATGAGTAAGCCTACAGGTCTACATGTGCTCTTTTGTTTTACAAAGGGTAACAGATACCTTGACGGTGAGATATTTTGTATAAGCATTGACTAGTGGACTCCACAGATATATTTTTTTCACTTCACACAGAGTATAAATGTTTCACTGACTCCAATCCTCCAGTATTTGAATTCCTGCTGAGCATGTCTGTTTTGTAGATAAGGCCGAAAGAGAAGCAGACTATACAAAAAATGACCTTTTGAAATGTCACTGGCAGCTTTCAAATAATACATGCATCTCAAAATATGTCCGGGTTCTAGACACGGCTCCAGAAAAGTTGAAAATAAAATGTTAGTATGTCAGAAAGTTAAGTAAATATATAACTATATTCCATGAACATTTTTATTATCTGTTTTTTTTTGTTTTTTGTTTTGCTGAAATGTGCATTAATAGTAAATCTAGAGAGTGCAGCGATTTCCAGTGCTTAGTATTAAGCAGTAGAAAGGAACAGTTTATTATATAAAGATGCTCCAAAAAAGCTGTTTGCAGGATTTTTTCCAATGCACAGCCAGCAAAACGCCTCAGTGTGAAAGCCCTCAGGGCTTTCACATTGAGAATGATGGGGCAAGATTATTTCAGGCATTTTTACAGCGCTATTTTTACTGCGAAAACGCGGTAAAAACACCTCAGTGTGAAAGGGGCGCTTGGCCTTTGGCCTTTGTGTTGGTCTATCACATAAAATCCCAATAAGAATACATTTACGTTTTTGGTTGTAACATGACAAAATGTGGAAAGTTTCACGGGGTATGAATACTTTTTCAAGACACTGTAGATAAAGAACTGCCTACATAGTAAAAAAAAAAAAAATATCGAGGTAGGCAGTAGCTGTTACAACCACTTAAAAAATAGGTCTATCTATGAGTGGAGTTTCCCTTTAGTTTATATACATCTGAATTTCTCCACTTCCTATGCCACACATTGCTTTTGAGGCCTAGTACTATTGAAAACTTACATACTTCTATATTAATCAGATTCATCTTCTATTATTTATTTAATAATCTCTTTTCACGTATTTATTTTATAAATATATACCTCCATTAAATTCCTATGTGCGGTACGGATCAGAAATGAATTTCCATGGCTACTGTCACTCTCAATTAGCAGATAAGGCCCCTTATATTTTCCAGAAAAAGACGATTGTAAGAAAAGATTGAGCTAGTATCTCCCAGAGGAGCTAGCCCATTGCCCCTTCACTCATCAGAGCTGCCACTAGCATCCCCCATCTCTCCTGTAGACTGAACACAGATGTTACTCAGGCATAGCACAGAATGTCAGTGAATGGGCAGAATAGAGATTTTTAGCCTCTCACCTGTGATTTGCATACTGGGCTCAGAAACTTCAGACTCATTTACAAATTAGAATAACTTTCACAGGGAAGTTAAAATACATTAGTGACATTTCCACTAAACACATACAATATTGTTGCAAAAATTAAAACCAGTTGTGAGTCATAATTAAATGGAAAAGATGTCTAGTTTAATATGTGGGGTTTGCCCTCATCAAAAAAAAAAATTAACATTCTTTAACCACTTAAGGACCGCCCCACATACATATACTGTGGTAGGGCGGCCCTTATGCGCAAAATCACGTACCTGTTCGTGATTTGTTTTTCCGGGTCTGGGGTGTGCAGGCGCAGTGCCAGAGCACCCATCCTGCTGTGGTTGGACACAGCAGAAGTCAATCAGCGGGTCTAGCGGACCCGATGTCCGTCGGAAACCCGGCGATCGTTCAGAGAGAGGCAGAACGACAGTCTGCCTATGTAAACAAGGCAGATCGCATTTTACTAATAAGGAAGATAGCGATATTGTTTTTCTGCTAATCAGGAACACGGATCTCTGTCTTCCTATAGTGCAACCATCCCCCACACAGTAAGGCTACATTCACATTGGGGCCGCGGCTGCGGTAGCACTAAAGCGCTGCTAGTTTTAGCAGCGCTTTAGCGTTGTTTAAGTGGCACTTTTCAGCTGCTAGAGGGGCTCTTTTAACCCACGCTAGAGGCCGAAGAAGGGTTTAAACCGCCCATGTTGCGGCGCTTCCAAAGCGTTTTTCAGGTGCTTCCGAAGCGCTGCCCATTCATTTCGATGGGCAGCCCCCCCCAAAGATGCTGCTTGCACCCCAGTATGAAAGCACTCGGGCTTTTACATTCGGGCGACATGGGAGGCAGATTTCAGGCACTTTACAGGTGCTATTTCTAGCGCTAACACGCCTGAAACCTGTCTCAGTGTGAAATGAGCCTAAGAAAGCAGTACCAGGGAACACATTTAACCCTTTGATCGCTCCTGATGTTAACCCCTCCCCTGCCAGTGTTATTAGTACAGTGACAGTGCATTTTTTTAGCACTGATCACTGTACTGGTTTCACTGGTCCCCAAAAATGTTCACTTAGTGTCAGATTTGTCGGCTTCAATGTCGCTGATCGCCACCAATATTAAGAAAAAAAAGTCCATGAATCTATCCCATAATATCCGGTATAGCTTTTGCACAAACCAATCAATATACGGTTATTGGGATTTTTTTCTTACCAAGAGTATGTAGCAGAATACATATTGGCCTAAATTGATGAAGAAATTCGATTTTTTACATTTTTTATTGGATATGTTTTATAGCAGAAAGTAAAAAAATATTGTTTTTTTTTCAAAATTGTCACAAAAAATAAAAACTGCAGAGGTGACCAAATACCACAAAAAAAAAAGCACTATTTGTGGGGAAAAAATTACATCAATTTTATTTGGGTACAGTGTCGCACAACCACGCAATTGTCAGTTAAAGTAACGCAGTGCAGTTTTGCAAAAAATGGCCTGGTCAGGAAGGGGGTAAAACCTTCCGGAGGAGCTGAACTGGTTAAGAGGAAGTATTTAAGAAAAAATAGTTCCCCTATCTGCAGTAAATAGAATGTCAGCTGTTGACTTAAAAGAGATTTATAACTAGAATTTTTATTTTACAGTTCTATCCCCAAGAGAAGAAAAGGTACAGCTCACCAACCTAGTGCATTAGTATGTAGATGAATGCCCACACCCCACTGACATGTTTTACCCTGCTCACAGGGGCTTGGCCACTGAGGTCTGTGACCAAGCCCCTGATAAGTGGCGCAAAACATGTCAAGGGACCATGGCTGGAGTAGCTCTCCATGCACTCCAGCAAGACCGTAGACCGGTTGAGGATTTTTTTGAACTTGCTTGGGTTGGTGTGCCAACCTCTTTGGAAGCTTTAATTACCCTGTCAATCCAGATTGACCGCCGACTGAGTGAATGCAGATTTGAAAGGTCCATGCAACAGTCCCATCCTGTGTGGATGCTGCCTAAGACTCCTGTTTATTCTAACCCGGCATTCAGAGATCTTGTACCATCTGCTGCAGAGGTACCCGAACCAACACCAATTGGTCTGATCCATCCCTCACGGACTCCAGAGTAAGGATGAGCCAAACACCCCCCCCCCCCCCCCGGTTCGGTTCACACCAGAACGTGCGAACAGGCAAAAAATTTGTTTGGACACGCAAACACCGTTAAAGTCTATGAACATGAAAAATCAAAAGTACTAATTTTAAATGTTTATATGCATGGCATTGTCATAAAAAGTGTTTGGGGACCTAGGTCCTGCCCCAGGGGACATGTATCAATACAAAAAAAAGTTTTAAAAAGGGCAGTTTTTTCGGGAGCAGTGATTTTAATAATGCTTAAAGAGGAAGTAAACCCTCTTGATAAAAAAAAAAAAAAAACACCTTGCAAGACAAAGGAATAATGAGCTAGTATGCATAGCATACTAGCTCATTATGAATGACTTACCTGAGATCGAAGCCACCGCAGCGGTCCTCCTTCCCCTCCTCCGTCTCCGCCATCTCTCCCAGAGTGACTTCCGGGTATCGCGGCTCCAGCACTGTGACTGGCCGGAGCCGTGATGACGTCACTCCCAGGCATGCGCGTGGGAGCAGTCAGTCACGGCACGATCGCCGTTAGAAACGGCACGCTCAGTGCGCCTGCGCCGTTGTCCTACGGCGCATGTGCCATAGACATCGGTGCCTGACTTTTTTGCAAATATCTCCTAAACCGTGTGGGTTTAGGAGATATTTCTTGCACCTACAGGTAAGCCTTAATCTAGGCTTACCTGTAGGTAAAAGTGGTCTGTAAGGGTTTTACAACCACTTTAAAGTAAAACAATAAAAATACAATATTCCTTTAAATATCGTGTCTGGGGGGTGTCCCGTGTTTAGAACAGTCCTGCAGCAAAATTACATTTCTAAAGGAAGAAAAGTAATTTAAAACTGATCGCGGCTGTAATGAATTGTCGGGTTTCGGCAATATAGATAAAACTTATTTAAAAAAAACAGCATGGGTTCCCCCCCCCCCCCCAGTCCATTACCAGGCTCTTTGGGTCTGGTATGAATATTAAGGGGAACCTCGAACCAAAATTAAAAAAAAAATTGCTTGGGGGTCCCCCCAAAATCCATACCAGGCTCTTCAGGTCTGGTATGGATATTAAGAGGAACCCTGCGCCAATTTTTTTTTTTAAATGGCGTAGGGGTCCCCCCCAAAATCCATACCAGACCCTTCAGGTCTGGTATGGATTTTAAGGGGAGCCCTGCGCCAAAATAAAAAAAATGGCTAGAAACATTGGGCTCATCCCTACTCCAGAGGAGCGCCAATGCCGACGGGAAAACAACTTCTGTCTATACTGTGTAAAAGCCAGTCACTATGTGCTCTCCTGCCCAGCCAAGCTGCATAAGTGTCTCTCGCTATCCTCGCTAACCAGCCAATCCTGTCTGCCAGTTCATCTCACATAGCTCTCCCTGTCTCCTTCCAGCTTCCGGGAAGAATCATGTCAACAACAGCAATCATTGATTCAGGGGCTTGTAGCTGTTTCATTAATCTATCTTTCGCAGCCCAGCAACGCATTCCTTTACAAACTAAGGAGCAAGGACTTACTGTATTCCTGGCTGATGGGTCTCGCATAAGATCAGGACTTGTAAATAAAGAGACCACACCGCTTCTGGCCATCACCTCCACCAATCAACTCATAATCCACAAACTGACTGGAGCTCTGGAAGTATTAAGTTCCTATCGCTATACTGTCAGAAACATTGCATGGCAGTGTCCCCTTCACTAACCACTACTCTGTTTTGTATGGACTTATACAGAGAACTATGCCAAACGGTTTCAGAATCCTACCATGAGTACCTGGATGTTTTTAGCAAATGGGGGGTGGATATCCTTCCCCCGCACAGTCCTTATGATTGCCCCATTGAACTTTTGCCTGGAGCTGAGATTCCCTTTGGGCGTATCTTCCCTTTGTCTGAACGGACTATATTATTAAGAACTTACAGAAGGGATTCATCCGTCCTTCCACTTTACTGGCTGGTTCTTTGTGGAAAAAAACTCTTTACGGCCATGTGTGGACTATCGAGACCTGAATAAATTACAGTAAAAAATCATTACCCTCTGCCCTTGATACCTGAACTCTTCCAGAGACTTAAATCTGCAATCATTTTGGGGCGATGAGTGGAAAACAGCGTTCCTTACTCGGTTGGGCCATTCCGAGTACCTAGTCATGCCATTTGGCCTTTGTAACGCACCAGCCAACTTTCAGCATTTTATTGATGATATCTTCAGAGACTTTTTGGATATACAGTATTTGTCGTGGTCTATTTGGATGACATCCTAATATTTTCCTTGTCATTAGAGTTACACCGGGGACATGTCAAGAAGGTGCTGTTTCGACTCCGTCAACATGGGCTCTATGCCAAGGCCGAAAAAAGTGACTTCGAACAAAAGAGTATCCAGTTTCTAGGAATGAATATTTCCACTGATGGAATCAAAATGGACCCCCAGAAGGTGTCAGCAATCTTGGACTGGCCGGCCTCCACTGATAAAAAAGGGATTCAGCCCCTCTGCACAGCGTTTACTATCCTGTCCACTAGAGACTACCATCCGGATTATTCATCTACCTATACAATTCACCTACACCAGATGACTTCTAGACCTCTACAAGTTACCTTCAGGACTTTTGAATTTACACTGATCGGATTGCGGAGATGCTTGTGGACACCAGTTCGATCATTCCCCCTCCCCCCTTTTTTTTTTTTTTGCTTAGGTGGACATTACGCTTTATGAGCACTCGGGCGGAGAGGATCATAGAGTCCGCTTCCACGTATCATTAATGGACCTGCCTCTGAATCCTGGATATTGACACTGATGGTGATTCTGGCTCTCAGTCCCCTGATGAGTATGACTCTACCATGCACATGCTTTGCACTCTTTATTTACTGTTGTCAGGTGTTCCGACAGATGTCGCTACCATGCTACCCCACTCCACTCATATCTCGACTTCCCTCCGAAGTCCAGATATTGTATGAATTCTGGAGTTATTGGCGTTTTCGCCCCTTACAGAATTACTGTCTCTGTTTCAAGTTTATGCGGTTTTCTACCTGACCCGATGTTTGACCAGCTCCATATAGTTATGCTGGTTCTTCTCTTTGCTGTTAATTTGGTTTTACTTTTTCTGTTCATATTTTTTTTTTTTTTTCAGTTACCGAAGCATATCAGTCAAAGCAAAATTTGTAATGGGCATGACAATGTGTATTTTAAATGGTGTCTCCTGTTTGGCGTTTCCCTTGTGTTGAAGAATTTTCGTGTAGCACTGACGTTTTCGCTATACTACTCAGATGAGCTTGAATGGATCTCATTTCATAAATGGTAATTACATGCATCACGCACAATGTGCTGGGCTTTAATTCTCCCCACAAGCGGAAAAAAGCCTTTACCACTTATAAGAAACTGGGGGCCAAAATAGTTATGCTACAAGAGACCCACTTTGCTGCAAACAACCACCCTACCTTTTTTCATAGGTCATACAAACAGGCTTTCTTTACTCAGTACCAATCTAAATGTAGAGGTGTCGCTATATTTTTGCATAACACGTTCCCCTTAGAGGTACAACGTGTCTACAAGGACCCTGATAGCAGATTCCTTATCATCAAAGGCTTGATAGACAGGACAGGAATTAACACTCGCAAATGTGTATGCACCTAATGTAGCGCAGACCTCCTTCTTTGGCACTTTCTTTAGTACTCTTGAAAAATATTCTTCAGCACATATGTATGTCAGAGGCTATTTTAACCTTGTCGCCCATTCCCAATTAGACAGAAGCACCACTTCCCACGCCTCCTCAGCTTTTCCCAAAACCATGTCCAAAACACTACAGTCCTTTCAACTAACAGATGCGTGGCGTTCACATAATGCAGGAGCAAAGGACTACACCTTTTATTCTCACCCCCACAATTCTTTCGCCAGGCTGGACTACATTTTCTGCACCCCCATTATCCTAGCCAACTCCACGGTCAGACCACAACATTGTAACCCTCACTACCACCCTCATTGGCCTGTCAGACACCCCTTACCCTTGGCGTCTGAATGACTCCCTGCTTGCTGACCCTATCACAAGACAGGAGATCGGCACAGCCATCCAGGAGTACTTTGCTTTAAATGCCACTCCAGATATATCCCCTAGCACACTATGGATGGCTCACAAGGCTGTTATAAGAGGCGGTCTCATTAGCATAGCCTCCAGAAAAAATAAAGAACGTTGGCAACAGATCTACACACTGACAAATGAACTGAACAAATTATATAAATTGCAAACAGGGAGTCCGACATATGCCAATGCACAATCGGTAGCGCAGAAAGGCTCGAATTAGACACCCCCTTATCCACAAAAACGGAGAAGGCCCTTCGCTGGTCCAAAGCCAAATTCCTTCTACATAGCAATTCAGCCTCCTCCATGTTTGCTCATAAATTGAACCAGACCATACATCCCCCTCACCTATACAAACTCTGTAATGCCTCTGGGCATGTAGTCTCCCACCTTAAAGAGGTCCTGACTGTGTTTGAACAATTCTACTCCAATTTTCTCTCCCACCCACCCTCCTTCCCAGCACAAACATCCCATGACTGGCTATCCTCCTTATCACTACCCTCCTTAACGTCCTCTCAGATAGAAGCCCTAAATGCTCATGGAGGAGGAGCTACTAAAGGTTATTAAATCCCTGAAATGTTTGTTCGCCCTGGGTCCCGATGGGTTCACGGCTAGCTATTATAAGCACTATGCCCCGATTCTAACCTCACGACTAACCACCATGTTTAACAACATCCTCAAGGGAGAACATTTCCCAACTGATCTTACATTAGCAAATATGTCCCTGTTGCCTAAACCCCTTAAGGACCACTCACTCCCACAAAACTACAGACTGATTTCGGTCATTAACAATGACCTAAAAATTTTCAGTCGCGCTCTGGCTGATAGATTGGCTGGCATTATTGAGACTTTGACCTCTGCTGATCAATCAGGCTTCATCCCAAATAGACTTATCACAGGCAATATTTGCCTAGCCCTGAATGTTCTTTGAGATGCTAACTTACGCAACAAACAGGTCCTCCTTTTGAGCCTTGATAGTGTCCTCTGGCCTTATTAGTTTTCTGTCCTACGACAGATGGGTTTCAGGGATGAATTTCTTTGTTGGGTGCAGGCCCTCTATCACCATCCCAAAACAAGAATTAAGTTACCAGGGTGCAACTCTGACTTTTTTACACTGGGCAGGGGTACTCGCCAAGGATGCCTCTTATCTCCCTTTTATTCGCCCTAGCTTTAGAACCCCTTGCAATCGCCATTAGACAACACCCAGATATATCTGGTTACTCTCTTTGGTCATCCCATTTTAAACTCTGTATGTACGCAGATGATGTGCTGATCTTTCTGACTCAACCCCAGATCTCCCTTCCTAACTTATTCACTATACTGAATAAATTTGCCTCTATCTCAGGACTTACGGTGAATATGACTAAATCCGCAGCTCTTCATATTAATCTACCCTCTGCCCAGTGTGAAACTCTCTGAGGCTCTTTCCCATTCCAATGGTCAAATGACAAAATTCCTTATCTTGGCACCTTCATCACTCCACAATACTCGTCCATCTTTGCTGCTAACTATCCAACCTGTGTGTCCCGACTTCGTAGCCTACTTAAAACTTGGAGTTCCTACCACATATCATTCTTGGGCAGAGTTATGGCAGTTAAAATTACCCTTTTGCCGAAGCTTTTGTTTTTATTCCGTTCCCTCCCTGTCAATATCCCAAAAGCATTTATAGACAAGCTCCAACAGGATGTTAACAGATTTATTTGGCAGAATAAACGTCCCAGATTTTCAAAACACATCCTTTATAAATCACAACCCACCGGAGGTCTGGGTCTTCCCAACCTCTGGTTCTACTTCCTAGCTGCCTGCTTTTCCCAGATAGCACAATGGAATATCCTGGAATCAAAAGTACCCTGGGTTAAGTTTGAATCTGACTCCATCTTACCCTATTGCCTCCCGTCCATATTATGGTCACCCTCCAAAGTTGTGCATAAGCTTACACCCCTCAATTCGATCGCATCCCACTCTATCACCCTCTGGCACCGTTACAAAAGCAAACTTGGATTAATATCACCCTCCCCTTCATGCTCGTCCTTCCTTGGGGTACCATTGTTTCCCTCAGCATTTAATCACCCTGAGAGTTTTGCTTGGTGGAAATCTAACTCCTTGACAACTTTAGCAGATCTCCAGTTTGGAGATTCTTTTGCCTCGTTTGAGCTCCTCTGCACACAAAAACAGATTCCACTTCGAGAATTCCTCCATTTATTGCAAATCAGACACTTTTATATTTCCCATTGTGGCCTTACCCCTTCCTCCCCCTCCACCTCTTACGAACTGATCTGCCGAGAAGCCCCTAGAGGTAAAAGCCTCATCTCGACTCTCTATAAGACTGCATTGGCTTCAGGTTTTTCAGATGAACCTCCTTATAGGCGAAAATGGGAAACTGACTGTAATGAACAATTTGCTCCGGAGGATTGGGATGCTATGCTGGAAAACCTTCGGAAGGCCACTAAGTCACTAGCGGTTAGGGAGACAGCCTATAAGGTTACGACCAGATGGTATTACACTCCTTCCAGACTCCAAGTGATGTTCCCGGGAACGTCTGGATTGTGCTTTAGGGGCTGCCAGCTGCTGGGCATGTTCAGGCACATATTTTGGGATTGTGAGCTCCTTGCCCCAGTATGGAAAAGGGTGACTGCTGTAGCCTCTGCAATATCTGGAACTTCTTTGGAGCTCACGATCCCAATGTGTTTACTTGGAGCAACGATCCCAGGGATTCTTCGCAGGGAAGAATGTCTCATACATACTGTCTGTATATCTACTCTCTGGGTCATTGCTCTTCACTGGAAGTCCCCCGTTGTACCCCTGGCCTCCATACAGGACAGAGTTGATATGGTGATGATTATGAAGAGGATATTGTATACTCTACAAGATAGGATGCTCCTATATGATCGTAGATGGGAACCTTGGAAAACCCATAAGCACATTTTATTGGCATAAAGCTAAAGGTTGCATGAGGTTGTTATCCCATGACAAAATAAGTCCTTTATGTCTTCCTTTTTCATATCTTTTTCTATATGCTTTGGAAGTATTCCTAATTTCAATTTTTTCCTGTTATGCTTTGGATGTCAATTTTATAATGTATATTGTTACTTGACTGTATGATTTCTTTATGTTTATTTTTTATTTTATTTTATCTCTGTAACGCAATAAAAAATGTTTGTAAAAAAAAAAGGGATTCAGCGATTTGTGGGCTTTACTAACTTTTACCACAAGTTCATCAAGAACTTCTCAGCTACAATCGCTCCTATTACACAACTTACGAAACATGGTATTTGTTTCTGCTGACCACTGATTCTCAAGGAGCCTTCGAGGGCCTTAAAACGACTATTTACTGCTGCTCCTTTCCTAAGTCATCCCAATTATGCTCTACCTTATATCCGAGAGGTAGAGGCATCAGAAAGCGCAGTTGGAGCAGTTCTATCACAGCCTCAGGGCCTTAAGGATCTGGTTCATCCCATTGCATTATTTTCGCGAAAACTCAATGTTTATGATGTGGGGTATCGGGAGCTTCTGGCAATCAAGTCAGCCCTAGAAGAATGGAGGCATTTACTGGAAGGAGCAGCCCACCGATACTAATTTACATAGATCATAAAAATCTCATGTACCTGTGATCTGCAAAATGCCTCAGGCCACGCCAGGCTCGGTGGGCTCTCTTCTTCTTGAGATTTTCCTTCCACATCACCTACAGACCAGGATCCAAGAACACCAAGGCTGATGCTTTATCTCGCATTTTTGAAGATCCCAAAGACACACCAGTACCAGATACCGTCTTGCCAGCTGGAAGTTTTCTTCTACTCCAGTCCGATCTTCTATCTCAGCTATGGCAATCTTCTGCCAGAACACCCAGTCCTCCAGGGCTCACACTACAGGGAAGAGATGGATTACTTTGGAGGTGAGCAAATATTTGTGCCAACTGATGTTTGGGCAATTGTTCTGGGATACTGTCATGATCACCCTCTAGCAGGCCATTTCAGGATTCGTAAGAATGTCGAATTTGTACAGTGCACATTCTGGTTGCCTGAGTTGGAGAAATTTGCATAGCCTATGTAAATACTTGTATTACTTGTACCTGAAGCAAAAATACCCGTAATAGAACCTGGGGGTTGCTTAGACCTTTGCTCATACCTGACAGACCTTGGGAGAGGATTTCTATGGACTTTATAGTCGAGCTGCCACCATCTAAAGGATGTACCGCTATATTTGTGGTAGTGGATTGGCTATTAAAGATGGCATAAATTTGTACCCCTGAGAGGGACGCCTTCTGCTGTTGAGACTGCTCGGGTCTTCGTTAAAGACATTGTCAGACTTCATGGTGTGCCTTTGACCATTCTGTCAGACCGAGGGGTTCAATTTACATCCGGGTTTTGGAAAGCACTATGCGGGACTCTGAAAATTGAACTTTCCTTATCCTCGGCTTATCACCCACAAACCAACGGACAAACAGAATGCACTAACCAGACCCTAGAACAATATATCTGGTGCTTTTCTTCTTTTGTACAGGATGATTGGGTGTCACTACTATCATAGGTGGAATTCGCTTACAACAATGCCAGTCATTCTGCCACCAATCAGTCTCCATTTTTTGCCAATTATGGATTTCATCCCACCTTTCTACCTGATCTTGTCTCTAAATCTTCTGTTCCAGCAGTCCAGAGTACATTGGATTTCTTCACGCACAATAATAAGTTGTTTCAGGAGACTGTCACAAAGGCACAGGAAGACAACAAGTGGGCATTTGACATGAAGAGGAGGGGAGAACTGGTTCTTACAGCCTGGGGACCAAGTATGGCTTGCTACTACAAACTTGAAGATTGCTTTTCCTTCAAAGAAGTTGGCACCAAAGTTCATTGAACCATTTCCGGTGAGAAGGAAAATTAATACTGTTTCTTATGAATTAATATTGGCAGAATCTCTCAGAATTCACTGGTATTCCATGTATCCTTGCTGAAACCTGCAGTGCCAGATCCATTCCCTGAATGTAGATCAGGACCTCCTGAGCCCATAATTATAAATGGGGATGAGGAGTTTGAGAATGAGGCCATACTAGATTGCAGGAAAAGAAGGGGTCATCTACGGTATTTAATCAAGTTGAAGGGGTATGGTCCAGAGGAAAATACCTCAGAACCTGCACATAACGTACATGCCACAGATTTAATTTGTGCCTTCTTTCACAGGAACCCACAAAAGAGAAACGAGTTGGGCACCCGGAGGTTGCCCGTGGGGACGGGGCAATGTCAGGAATGACAGGTTGGCAGTACAGTTAGAAATTCATGGCGCACGTGCATGCACACTCGGCACTCACGCATCAATGCGTGTACCTGCCACTAATGCTGGCGCTAGGCGGGCTGTTTAAACTGGGCTTCTGCATAGACTCATTGCTGTTTGGTGTGCAGCTTCTGTATGTGTTCCTGATTCCCTGTGACCTCCAATCCGGATTACCATTAACCTATGCTTGTCTGCTTGATACCCTGACCCGGCTTGCCTTGGACTCTGCTTCTGCCTTCTGATTCTGTCTATCCTGCTGTTACCTGTCTATGCCTGATCTGCCCGACGGTTACCAACCCGACTTGTCTGACTCTGCACCCTGCTCATACGGCCTGCTACCTACCTCTAGCCCAGCAAGTCATCATCTGACTCCTGCATCCAGCTATCTTCTTCAGCCTGCCGGCTGCCTCATTCAACTGCTCCCTGCTGCCTTACTGACTACTGGACTGATTTCAGGCACTCATATGTCACTGTGCTCCTGTGACCGCTGTTCCACTATCAGTGGTCCCTGAGCCAGACCTGTACGAGAATCCTTACTCTGCACGTCAGGCTCACTTACCAGGTACGTGACAATCCCATACCACCCGAGGCACTATCCCCTTCTCTTTTCAAGATATTACATCTTTTATTTACTGCTATTATTCAGGAACGGCTCTGCATTGAAATCTCCCTGGCTATTGTGCTCATGTGCTGATTTGAACAATTTCCTGAAGTGGTCATTCCTCTATTACTCCACTAGAGAGCAGTGACGCTGAGAGCATAGCAGAGAGCAGTGATGCTGAGATCCCTGTAGGAGAAGAACTTGCAGGACAGCCTTCTGGCTCACCACACTGCCTGCTCCCTGACACATCAGCTGGTGTCGCAGCCGGATGACGTTATAGATCTGGAAGAACACAGGGAGTGATTCCTCTCGTCCCAGCTGCACTACGAACCTGGATCTGTATCCCTCGCTGGAGGGTCCTCCATACGCCGCTCGGTCAGATCATATCATCCAAGGTACTGTACCCACAGAGGGATCAGTTTGCAGGCCTTGTGCTGACTTTTTTTAACCCCTCCTTGTTCCACGGATTTTTTTGCAAGTTTAACAAGGGGCATATCAATGGCGGCTAGAGAGTAAAGTTTTACCTGCTTTCTGTATATTTGGGAGTGGATTCCCCCTTTTTATTGTTACTAATAAACAAACTAAGCTTTTTTCATCATTATTCCCAAAGTCTTCACTAGTTATTGGGACTTTCCATGAGCGCTGGATAATAGTGTGTGTGTATGGTGTGCGTTTTGTACTTCCGGGTACAAATTTTTTCTTGCTGCTCTGGATTTTGGTCCTCCCCTTTTGTTTATATTTTTTTGAATATTTGGGATTTTTGTGATTTATTACTCATCATAAAAAACATTTTTTTTTTCTTTTTTTCCACCTTTTTTAGCGCTTGTGATCTTTGTTGTTTAATCCCATACCACCCCAACACCTCCACTCTTCTATTAGTTCCATAAGTTCTATTAGAAAAAAATCTTTAAAAGACATTCCTTGGACTGCTGCGATTGTGATTGGTTGCCTCTGTGCGGTTTGGTGAAAAACAAGTTAAAGGAGAAGTCCAGTCTGAGCTTTTTCGGCTGGGCTTCTCCTCTGGGTCACAGGAGTGCAATTCGTTTTGCACTCCTGTGACCCATTTTTAGCGGAGAGCGGTCTGAAGTCCGCTCTCCGCTGACATCACTATCATCAGTCTGGGCAGCGCGTCATCACGACTTCCAAGTCAGGATCCGCCAGATGCCCTGATTGATGGCAGTCTCAGTGTCTCAGTGAGCCGCTGAGACGCTGGGACAGCCTCTCCCCGCCCCTCCACGGCTCAGCGCTCCAATGAGCATGGAGAAGCAGAGAGAAAAGAGGCTGACTGACAGTCAGCCTCTTTCCTCTCGGGGGTCTGTGAGAACCGAGCCAACGGCGATGTTCGGTGGCTCGGTTCTCAGTGAACAGACGGCGGGGGACAGCTGGAGCATTGGTCTGATGCTCCATCCACCGAGGTAAGTATGAATATGGGAAAAACTCTAAACCCATACTTCTCTTTTAAAATCAGCACCTCCTATGGGGGTAGTACTACATATAAATATTGTAAGAAACTATTTTAAATATTTTCAATTTATATTACCGTATTTATTTTTCTTTATATATACTGTATGTATATATAGGTGCATCTCATAAAATTTGAATATCATCAAAAAGTTATTTTATTTCAGTAATTCAATTCAAAAAGTGAAACTCGTACATTATATTTTATATAGGTGCGTTTCAAGCACTTCTTTCTTTTAATTTTGATGATTATGGCTTGCAGCTAGTGAAAACCCAATATTCAGTATCTCAGAAAATATTACATAAGACCAATAAAAAAAATGATTTTTAACACAGAAATGTTGGCTTACTGAAAAGTACTGTATGGCATGGTATGTAGAGTATGGTATGTACTCTACTTGCTCAGGGCTCCTTTTGCATGAATTACTGTATCAATGCGGTGTGGCATGGAGGCAATCAGTCTGTGGCACTGCTGAGGTGTTATGGAAGCCCAGGTTATTTGATAGTGGCCTTCAGCTCTTCTGCATTGTTGGATCTGGTGTCACTTATCTTCCTCTTGACAATACCCCACAGTTTCTCTATGGGGTTTACGTCAGGCGAGTTTGCTGGCCAATCAAGCACAGTGATACCATGATCATTAAACCAGGTATTGGTACTTTTGGCAGTGTGGGCAGGTGCCAAGTCCTGCTGGAAAATTAAATCAGCATCTCCATAAAGCTGGTCAGCAGAGGGAAGCACGGTCTGTGGAAAGTTTTGCATTTAATTTGGAAATCAAAGTCCCATAATCTGGAGGAAGAGTGAAGAGGCACAGAATTCAATTTGCATGAGGTCCAGTGTGAAATTTCCATAGTCAGTGATGATTTGGGGAGCCATATCATCTGCTGGTGTTGGTTCACTGTGTTTTATCAAGTCCAGAGTCAGCGCAGCCCTTTACCAGTGTCTGGTTTAAAAATCATGGTATCACTGTGCTTGATTGGCCATCAAACTTGCCTGACCTAAACCCCATAGAGAATCTGTAGGGTATTGTCAAGAGGAAGATGAGACACCAGACCCAATCATGCAGATGAGCTGAAAGCCACTATCAAAGAAACCTGGGCTTCCATAACACCTCAGCAGTGCCACAGGCTGATTCGCTCCATGCCACGCCACATTGATGCAGTAATACAAATTCATGCCAAAGGAGCCACGGCCAAGTATTGTGTGCATACTATACTGTACATGGACATACTTTTCAGTAAACCAACATTTCTGCAATAAAATCCTTTTTTTTATTGGACTTATGTAATATTCAGATTTTCTCAGAATTGTAGTTTTTCAATAGCTGTAAGCCATAGTCATCAAAATGAAAAGAAAGAAATTCTTGAAATATATCACTCTATGTATAATGAATCTATATAATATAAGAGTTTCACTTTTTGAATAGAATTTTCGAAACAAATTAACTTTTTAATGATATTCTAATTTTATGAAATGCACCTGTATAAGGCTAAATGTACTGTAGGTTTTAGTCACTTCTACTTATATAATATACCTTTAAGTTACTTTTTCAGGCAACAAACATTCTCCGTTTTTATTTTTCCCTTAATCATCTAGCTATAAATATTGCAAAAACAACTGTTCTTTTCTACCACAGGGAATGTCTAAAATCATAAAAAATTTAGTTATGTTATGTCAAGTATTCTTTTAGTAAAATGTTTCTGGACTATGGCGTATTTGCAAAATAAACGAGTATACTAGTATTTAGAAAAAACAGCTCTTCTACGGCTGTGATATGTTTTAATGTGACCCATGTACTAGCTGTCGATGACCATCAATACCAGTGAAAACATATTTAGGAAAATCATTATGAATTATCGAATTTTGGAGCCTGTCTGTAAGAACATGAAAGAAAGTAGCAGAGCAATGCTTGTTTTTTAAATTCATTTATTATTTTTCCAAAGGGTAGTTGGAACTACAGTAGATAAAAAAAAAAGGTAATTCTGCCAGGCTAAGTCTACAGGTAACCTAAATTCTACCAGCATTGTTCAGCATTCATCTCATTGTTCTCTCATTAGCAACTAGCTAACTGTTATTTACTAGTCTGCAGCTATGGTTCATTTCATTCCAAAGCTGATTAATTTTTTTTTTTAATTTAGCACAATACAAAACCATAAACATAAAGTAATAGCCATTACATTTGTTGCATTATGTACAGCATAATATTTTATGCTATGTGAAAAATAATTATTTAAATTAAACCTTTCATGAAAGATATACAGTGCAGGGGCAGCCATTGCTGAGTAGCTTCAATACTTTGTCACCGCCCCAAAAGAAGTATACAGATCATGAATAGAAATGAGCTGAATACACCTGGGATCAAGCAGGGTTTGGCTAACATGACAAAAGTTCAGGTGCCCAAACCAAACCCTGTTAAAGTAAAGAGGACCTAGAAAAAAAAAAAAAAGTTTCTAACCATTTTCTAGGCTAATAAACAAGAGATATTCAAACAAATGGCAGGGGAATAGGCACTACCATGGGTAGCACATTTGTTCGGCTGGGAGTAGAGACTTTAGGCATATTTAAAGTGAAACATTAAACTTTATTAAACAATGCTTCTGGGGAATGCTCTGACCCTACCTGTGAAGTGATGTATCTGCGTGATGTATGCAACCTACTACAGTAATGCTGACATTTGTAGCTCAAAAGGTGCGTTTAAAATGCCGGCAAAATGACAGCTCCCAGCCACTTTGTTCTGTTTGTAAACAAATGCATTTATACCAGACCCTAAGGGCTCTTTCACACGGGGCGGATCCGTGCAGATCCGCCCCGTGAAGCTCCGCTTGCTCAGCGGGGATCGCTCCGTTGATCCCCGCTGAGCCGACGGATGACTGGGCGGTCCCCGCACACTGTGCAGGGACCGCCCTGTCAGAGCGCCGCTCTCCCCTATGGGGAATCGGATGACGACGGACCGTAGAGTCCGTCGTCATCCGATCCGCTCCGCCGACGGAAGGAAAAATAGGGTTTTCCTCCGTCACACTTTGGCGGAGCGGAGCGGAGCGGATGTCAGCGGACATGTCTCCGCTGACATCCGTGCCTCCATAGGGGTACATGGAGGATCCGTTTCAGGTCCGCCTAAAAAACTGACAGGCGGACCTGAACGGACCTCCGTGTGAAAGGGGCCTTAGGCCCCATTCACACTTCAGCATTCTGGAGCTTGCTCTCCAAAACGCTGGAGCAGAAAAAAATCAAATATTCTCTAAGACCCCTTTCACACTGAGGTGCTTTGCAGGCGCTATAATGCTAAAAATAGCGCCTGCAAAGTGCCCTGAAAGAGCCGCTTCTCACACTCCAGTGTGAAAGCCCCGAGGGCTTTCACACTGGAGCGGTGCGCTGGCAGGACGCTAAAAAAAGTCCTGCTAGCAGCATCTTTGGAGCGGTGAAGGAGCGGTGTGTATACCGCTCTTCCACCGCTCCTGCCCATTGAAATGAATGGGCATCGCAGCTATACCGCGGCAAAGCGCCGCTGCAGTGGTGCTTTGCGGGTGGTTTTAACCCTTTTTCGGGCGCTAGCAGGGTGTTAGAAGCGCCTCGCTAGCGGCCGAATAGCGCCGCGAAATTGACGGTAAAGCGCCGCTAAAAATATCGGCACTTTACTGCCGACGCACCCACAGCCCCAGTGTAAAAGGGGCCTGAGGAGATTGTTCACATCTCACTCCAAGTCGCCTGAAGCCAAATGCCTGAAGCTCAAAAAAAGTCCGGGAGCTTTTTTGTAGCTCAAATCGGCAGATTTGAGCATTTTTGGTGCATTTTTATTCTCATAGAAATGAATAGAAACGTGCCATTTGCACGTTTTTGTCTGCATTTGCGCATTTTGCCGTGCGTTTGTGCGCAATTTTCTGCTCAAATTAAAAATTGTAAATCATAAAATAGCAATAATATAGGAATAAATAAATGTAAACTAAATAACTAAAATCATCATAAATAAATAAAATAAATAATGTGTATTAATACATAAATAAATGATAATTAACCCCTAACCTTAAAAAAATATTAAATACATTATTATATATAATAAACACCCAACCCTGCACAAAAAAATAAACTATTAATAATAATATTATTAATAATAATAATAATAATACTTCATTTTTTTTTGGGTCAGGATTAGGGTGTTTAGTTATTTATTATTATTACATTTTTTAAAGGGTTAGGGGTTAAGGTTAGGGGTTGATTATTTATTTACTATTACTTAGTATTAATTTATTGATATTTATTTATGATTATTTTTTTTTTATTTGTGTATTTATTTTGCATTTATTTATTATTATTATTGTTAATATGTTATTATTATTATTATTTGTATTATAATTATTATTATTATTATTGGTAGTAGTAGTATTAGGAGTAGTAGTATTAACACCCTAACCCTAACAAAAAAAGAAATAAAAAAATAACCCCATGTCAGGAAGCTAGTTTAGCTAATACTAATTCTCAGCTAATGCAAATTCTTTGGGGACGGCGCGGACTTCGTTTGCAGGTAAGTGTGACATAATGTGCTAGTATGCGATGCATACTAGCACATTATGCTTTTACTTTGCAGGGTAAAATAAAGGAAATAAAACCCATCAGTGTTTACTTCCTCTTTAACTCTAACCCCTTACCCTAACAAAAATAAATAATAATAAATTATTATTACTAATTATTACTAATTATTACTAATTAAAAAAAAAGCTAAGGGAAAAATGAAAAAAGTACTGATACCGAGCATTTGCCTGAGTACTTGTACTCGGGCAAATGCTCCCGATGCTTCAGCCGATACTTGTACAGTCAGCAGTGATCAGTGCAGTGGGGGAGTTACAAGCACTGATCACCGCTGTATAGATTTAAAAGTCTGAGAGCCGTTTCTCCGCTTCTCTCCTTCCCCCCGCGCGGCTTTCAGCTGCTTTAGTGTTATCAGTGGTGATTAGTGCTTGTAACTCCCCCACACACGATCACCGCTGATTGTCCCTGTATACTCCTCCAGCCCCCATCTGTTCTGCTGCTCTCTCCCTCCCTCCGTGTCCCCCTCCATGCTGCTCTCTCCCTCCGTGTCCCCCTCCATGCTGCGGTCTCCCTCTATGTCCCCCTCCTTGCTGCTGTCTCCCTCCGTGTCCCCCTCCATGCTGCTCTCTCCCTCCGTGCTGCCATCCCCCTCCGTTCTCCTCCTCCACCCCCTTGATCAGTCAGGATGGAGAGCGAAGGTAGGAGACGGTAAATCCGGCTCCTTACTGTTCGGAATGTACAGAGTCAGTGATCAGTGACTCTGTCCATTCACATAACTGAAACATCGTAAACTGTGTTTACAATGTTTCAGTTTATGAATGGGGAGGAGCCGCTGTCTTCTCTCCATTCATTTTCAGCGCAGCTGAGGCTGTTGAGAAAGGGACTGGGGAATCTGTGTCCTCAGTCCCTTTCCCTGTCTCAAAGGGGAGATGTCAGAGGTCTGTTAAGACCCCTGATATCTAAGCAAAGCCCCCCAACAGGGCTGATAAAAAAATAAATAAAATAAATAAATAAAATGTCATTGTAAAAAATAAAAGAAAATACACACTGATACTGTCCACCCCACCACCCCCCTCCCCCCCCTTAAAAAAAGAAAGCAGTGTAAAAACAATAAAAAAATAAAAATAAAAATTGTAAAAAATAAAAAAATATATAATTGTAAAAAATAAATAAAAACTACTGACATGTGCCACTGTCACATGAGATTAAAAAAATGTTTGGTAATTCGTATCGGCGAGTACTTGAAAAAAAGTATCGGCACTTGTACTCGGTCTTAAAAAAGTGGTATCGGGACAACCCTAGATGCAACGGTTTTCTCTATAGGATAATAAAAAATGGCAAAGCTCAAAAACTCACTCAATTTGTGCATAAAACACGCCAAAACCGAGTGAATAATCGTTGAAAAAATGCTGAAAGACACTACGCTCAGGTGTGAATGCTGCCTAAACCTAACTGAAAAATTATCCAGTTCTCTTATGAGTTTTAAAGGGGAACCCTGCTCCAAATCCTATATCAGACCCTTTAGGTCTGGTAAGGATTTTAAAGGGGCACTCCATGCAAAAATCAAGAAATAAAAATGCAGGGTTGTAATCAGCTGTTTTGATTAGAGTTTGGTTTTATGACCAGGGGAAAAATTGAGATTTTTAGGAGTGTGACTTTCAGTATGTGTACCCTAAGGACAAGCATTGGCTGGAAACATGTTGGGCGGCGCCATTCACGTGACATCACGCCACAGTGAGTGCCGATTGTGGTGCTGTTTACATGTGAGTGTTTCATGCCTTATATGACATGTGCATGTATGTTTTTAAGTTGGATATATTAACCACTTCCTGCCCGGCCTATAGCAGAATGACGGCCGGGAAGTGGTTCAGTTATCCTGACTGGGCATCATATAACGTCCAGCCGGATAACTGCCTGCCACGCCCCCGTGTGGGCGCGCATCTCATCGATCGGTGGTGTGGTGTGTCGGTCTGACACACCGCTACACCAATATGAGTAAAGAGCCTCTGACGGAGGCTCTTTACCATGTGATCAGCCATGTCCAATCTGACAGATGCGAGTAGAGGTGAGCTGATCGGCGGCTCTCCTGACAGGGGGGTCTGCGCTGATTGTTTCAGTGCAGCACCCCCCTCGGATGCCCACACTGGACCACCAGGGAGCCGCCAGGACCACCAGGGAAGCCCCCAACATGTGAATGGCCAGGTACGTCCCCCATGGCCAACAGGGATGCCACGCTTATGCCCAATATATGCCAATCAGTGTCCACAAATGGGCACTGACTGGCACCATTCATACATAATGAAAGATCAGTGATGCCCAGCAATGCCACCCATCAGCGTCATCAGTACCACCTATCAGTGCCCACCCGTGCCCATCAGTGCCCACATGTCAGTGCCCATCAGTGCCTATCCATGCCACCTATCAGTGCCATCCATAAGTACCCATCAGTGCCGCCTATGAGTGCCCATCAGTGCTGCCTATGAGTGCCAATCAGTGCCGCCTATGAGTTCCCATCAGTGCTGCCTATGAGTGCTCATTAGTACCACATACCAGTGCCATCTATTAGTGCCCATTAGTGCCGCCTATCAGTGCCGCCTATCAGTGCCCATCATCAGTGCCACCTCATCAGTGCCACCTAATTAGTGCCCATCAGTGCAGCCATATCAGTGCCCATCATTGAAGGAGAAAACTTGTTTATTTACAACATTTTATAACAGAAACAAAGAAAAACTTTTTTTTTCTCAAAAATGTTTTTTTTTTTTATTTGTTGCGCAAAAAATAAAAACCTCAGCAGTGATCAAATACCACCAAAAGAAAGCTCTATTTCTGGAAACAAAATGATAAAAAATTTGTTTGGGTACAGTGTAGCATGACCGCGCAATTGTCATTCAAAATGTGACAGCGCTGAAAGCTGAAAATTGGCCTGGGCAGGAAGGGGGTGTAAGTGCCTGGTATTGAAGTGGTTAATAAACCATATTTTAATATGATACCTTGTCTCCTCTGTTTGGTATCACAATATGATAAGAGCGACCGATTGTCCCCTAATAATTTTTAATTTGAGATCCTTAGAGCAAGTGGATGTTGGAGGCAGGGTTGCTGCTATCCATATACTCCCTGCTGTGCTCACTGGATTGTTACGGGCTCATTACTATAATCTATCTGGTGAGTTTGCACTACATGTGGGGGAAATGGAGTGAAGCACAGAGTCTTTATGTTTTGCCATCATCACAGGTGTTCCTTTTCTATCAACATTTATCAACTTTTGGATGACAAACTACACTGTGAGTTTTTTGTCTTGATATTTTCATTTCATGGTGGAGAAAGAGATGCAAGTACTCATCATTAATAGCAGGCTCCTTCTGTAGATCCACACAATTACCTTCAGTGGAACTCATTTTAAGGCCCCTTTCACACTGGGGCGGTGGGGGCGTCGGCTGTAAAGCACCGCTATTTTTAGCGGCACTTTACCGTTGTATTTGCGGGGGTATGAGGCCGCTATCGGGCGATTTTAACCCCTGCTAGCGGCCGAGAAAGGGTTAAAACCACCTCAAAACGCTGCTGCAGCAGCGCTTTGCCGGCGATATAGCCGCGGTGCTCATTGATTTCAATGGACAGGAGCGGTGGAGGAGCGGTATACACACCGCTCCTTCACCACTCCAAAGATGCTGCTAGCAGGATATTTTTTACCGTCCTGCTAGCGCACCGATCCACTGTGAAAGCCCTTATGTTTTTTCACCTTAAAGCGGAGCTCCGCCGGAAAAAAAAATATTAAAAGCCAGCAGCTACAGCTACAGAAGCTGCTGGCTTTTAATATTTGGACACTTACCTGTCCTGGAGTCCAGCGACGTCCGCAGCAGAGGACGAGCGATTGCTCGTCACTCTGCTGCTCCCTCCGCCATCCTCGCTGAGGGAACTAGGATGTGAAGCCCTGCGGCTTCATGCCCGGTTCCCTACAGCGCATGCGAGAGTCGCGCTGCGCCGTTCTGATTGGTGCTCCTGTGTTCTGGGAGCCGAGTGTTTCCCAGAACACTACGGGAAGTCTGCGGGAAGTGACGTCACTCCCGCAGATTCCCGGAGAGAGGACTCCCAGATGTGGGTGAAAATACCTGTCTAAGACAGGTATCTTCACCCCCCCCCCTGAAAGGTGTCAATTGTGACACCGGAGGGGGGGAGGGTTCCGATTAGCAGAAGTGTAAATTTAGGGTGGAGCTCCACTTTAATGCATCCTATGCATTAAGGTGAAAAAACGTCTATCCCTGACCAGCCCCTCAGCCCCCCCCCCATTTTACTCACCTGAGCCCAGTGTTTCCCACCCCGGAGACGTGCTCTTCCCCTCTGCCCATTGTCTCGGTTCTTGATTGGATAGATTGATAGCAGCGCAGCCATTGGATCCCGCTGCTGTCAATCAAATCCAATGACGGGGGGCTGGGCCGAATCCAGCATTCTGCGTCTATGGACACAAATGCTGGACTCCGGAGTTCGCCCGCAAGGTAACCCCCCCGGGAGAGCGCTTCTCCTAGGGTGTAATACGATGAGCGGAGGAGCTACCAGCGCCACCGGGGGACCCCAGAAGTCAAGGATCGGGGCCACTCTGTGAAAAAAAAACTGCACAGTAGAGGTAAGTATTATACGTTTGTTAGTTAAAAAAAAAAAAGGAAGCCTTAGGCCACTTTCACACTGAGGCGCTTGAAAACTGCCAGTAAAACACTGAGCGCTTTTGAAGCGATTTTCAGGCAATTTTGAAGCGCTTTCAATTCATTTCAATGGAGAGGAGCGTTTTTTCAACGCACTGCCCCAGTGTGAAAGCATTCATTGATTTTAATGGAAATACGTTTTCAGGCGCTTTTTTTAGCGTGAAAGCGCCTGAAAAGCGCCTCAGTGTGAAAGTGGTCTTACAATCACTTTAAAGAGGACTTTTTCACTTTAATTTCCGACTACCAGGTGTGTTAGGAGCTCATTCGCGCTGCCATTTTTTTTGTATGTGTGTACCATTTTCTGTACAACAGAAGCCGGTCTAACAACTGACTTCTGTCTAATGATTATGCTGAAAAAAACAGGATGTGTTGATCTGTGTAATCTGACAGGGGGAGGGGTGATCCCCACTGTCAGAATACAATAGTGCAGGGGGGTGGGGAGATCCCTGCATACACCTTGTTTAGATGCAAGGATCTGTGAGATTTTTTCATTCAACCTACTGGTTGAAAAAAAATAAATCATTAAAATCACACCATAGGGAGCCATTTATTCCATCTCAGTGATTAAAGGGGCAGAAGGTTTTTTTTTTATCTTAAAGCATTTTATGCATTAAAGCCGAGTTCCAGCCGTTTCTGTGTTTATTAAGAGCCCTTTCACACTAACAGCGCTGCCGCATTAGCGGTAAAGCGCCGCTAGTTTTAGCAGCGCTTTAATGTTGTTTCAGCAGCGCTTTTCAGCCGCTAACAGGGCGCTTTTAACCCCCGCTAGCGGCCGAAGAAAGGGTTAATAGCGCCCGTGTAGCGCCGCTTCGGCAGCTGTGCCATTCGTTTCAATGGGAAGGGGCGGTGGAGGAGCGGTGTATATACCGCTCCTCCACCACCCCAAAGATGCTACTTGCAGGACTTTTTTTAACATCCTGCCAGCGCAGCGCCCCACTGAGAAAGCACTCGGGCTTTCACATTGGGGTGGTAGGGGAGCCGTTTTTCAGCTGCTTTACAGGCGCTATTTTTAGCCCTTTAGCGCCTGAAAAACACCTCAGTGGAAAAGGGTTCTTAAAGTTAGCAGCTACAAAAAGTGTAACTGCTGACTTTTAATAAACACACACTAACCTGTCCCACGGTCCAGCGATGCGGCTGCCCTCGGTTCTTACCCTCGACCTCTTTGTGGCACCGGCATCACCTCTGTGGGCACCCCGCTCCCCCCCCCAAAAAAAAATGTCATGCCATAAGTGGCATATCAGGGGGTCAGGAGTCCTTAAAGGGGAAGTTACACTTTTGCATGGAACTCCGATTTAAGATAAAAAACCTTCTGTGTGCAGCAGCAGCCCCCCTCATCCCCCCTAATACTTACCTGAGCCCCATCTCTGTCCAGCGATGTCCATGGGTGTCTCGGCCATCTGGGACTCTCCCTCCTGTTTGGCTGCACCATTGGCTGTCAATCAAAATCAGTTGGCCAATCAGGAGAGAGAAAGGGCAGGGTCAAACCACAGCTTCATGTCTGAATGGACACAGGGAGCTGTGGCTTCGCTCTGCTGCCCCCATAGCAAGCTGCTTGCTGTGGGGGCACTCAACAGGAGGGAGGGGCCAGGAGCACAGATGAGGCACCACAGAAGAGGAGGATCCGGGCTGCTCTGTGCAATTCCACTGCAACAGAGCAGGTAAGTATAACATGTTTGTTATTTTAATAGAAAAAAAAAAAAAGCAAGACTTTATAATCATTTTAATTGCTAGCCATTTTAGTCATTCTAGCCCTTTATCAGCGTTTTACTGTGTACTCCTTTCTTATTTAACCAAGTAATCCACTGGCTTCTCTAAACACACAGACAGCACTGCAATAAGATGGTATAAAAATGTGATTGATCATGACACAAGATGATGTGAAGGTGATGCATACTCTGAAGAGAATCCCTGACACCAAAATGCTTTGTAGCAGACCTTTATTTGACAAATAACAAAATTGTGGACTTCTCTTTTAAAGCTTGGTGGTATTTTAAAGTGGACTATATAACATCAAGTAAAAATAGGCCAAAGGATCCCTGCAAATATAATTAGCGATAAGCTTTTGGTAAAGGGATTTTGGGAAATGTAGTAGGATACTATAAAGGGTTAGAAGTGATAAATAATGAACTACATTTAAGAAGAAAAAAAAAATGCTTCTCTTGCAATTGCTCATTCTGAACAAACAAATCTCCCATTTGGTTTGACTTATGTTCTCCTCTTGTTTATATGATAATCGCTGTTTCTCTGTATTGCTATTATCAGCAGCTTTTCTGCTGACTTTTTTAGAGGGAGGGACCTCATTTCCGCAGAATGTTAATTGGCAGGGGTCCAAACAAGACCAACTGATCATTTCACATAGACGCTAAAAGAGCATCGGGCCTTGAAAGCCTCTTGTGGAGGCAGTAGTCTTCTGAACAGCGGGTAATGTACTAGAATAATAAGTTATCTGGTAAACTTAATTAAACTGTTTGACATCACAGATTTAGAAGCGCTGGGTATCTGATACACTCTTTGCAAGGACAAAGGACAGTCAATAAATTATTAATTAAACTTTCTAAACAGATCCAGCTTTCTGCATCCTGACCAAATATCATGCCGTGCGCATCAGAAAGTGTCGCTGTAGTGGAATGGGCCAATTGAGTTGTGCCACGGAGCTGTCATATTTGACTTCAGTTCATTTAATGAATTCAAATATAATGAAACTAAGCTTTAGCCCAGGTTCACACTGGGCTGCGGGAGTGAAGCCGTGCGAGTTCAGCTGAACGCGCACGATTTCACTCCCGCTGGCAGTCCCGATTTCAGCCGCGATTACAAAGACATCTGACACAGATTTCAATGTAAATCGCGGCCGAAATCGCAAAAAGTAGTACAGATACTACTTTTTGAAATCGGTGCAGCGCCGCAGATGCGGCGGCGCACCGATTAGGACGGTGCCATTGCCCGCAATTTGCGGCAAATATCACCGATTTGACATGCGATTTGACATGTCAAATCGCATGTCAAATTGCACCAGTGTGAACCAGGGCTTAGATCTGCAGCCTCCGTGTGCCGTTTTGCATTCTCTGTGCCGCTCTGATTCCACCGATCAGCGTGTCATAAAAACATACGGCGGCCATTCCAGTATTCAAAAGCCGCGACTCCTCCTCGTCTGTGATAGGCGGAACACTCAATTTCCCAGCATTCAGTGTTCCGCCTATCACGGACATCCTCTCATCCTCATAACACGGACGAGGATGAAAGGATGTCTGTGATAGGCTGAACACTGACTGCTGGGAAATTGAGTGTTCCGCCTATCACAGACGAGGAGGCGCGGCTTTTGAACACTGAAATGGCCGCCGTCTGTCTGCATGACACACTGATCAGGTAGGCAGACCGCGGCGACTCGAGTGTAAGCCGAGGGGGGCACTTTCAGCCTAAAAAAAGGGCTGAAAATCTCGGCTTTTACTTGAGTATATACAGTAATTGACTGTAGAAAAAAACGTCTGAAGCCAAAAACAGCAGCTGTAAAAACGTCCAAAAACGTCCAGTGTGCATGAGGCCTTAAAGTGGTTGTATAGTCTTTTTTTTTTCTGTAGGTAAAAAGAATATCTCCTAAACCTGTACGGTTTAGGAGATATTCCCCTTGCAATGAGTGGCTGACTTCAGAGGCGCATGCGCTCCGGGGATTCTCAGCTGAAAGTTCGGCAGACGCTGGACCTTGCCGGAAAGAAGTCTCCCGCACAAATGCGGGAGTGACGACACTGCCGGCTCCGGCCACTCACATCGCCGGAGCTGCGATATCCGGAAGACACGCCGAGGCAAAATGCCAGCTCCCTCGGCGTGGACCGGGTAAGATACTGACGCCTCGTTCTAAGGTAAGTATTTCATAATAAACCTTACAGGTTAAAAAAAAAATTATAATAATTGGCGGGTTTACTACCGCTTTAATGTGAAGTTTATTAAACCCCTCCCCTACCTTAACCCCTTCAACTCCAGAAGGTTTACCCCCCTTCATGACCAGGCCATTTTTTGCAATACGGCCCTGCGTTACTTTAACTGACAATTGCGTGGTCGTGCGCTGCTGTACCCAAATAAAATGCATGTCCTTATTTTTCCACAAATAGAGCTTTCTTTTGGTGGTATTTGATCACCTCTGCAGTTTTTATTTTTTGTGGTATAAACAGAAAAAGACAGACAATTTTGAAAAAAATTATATTTCTTACTTTCGCTTATAAAACATATCCAATAAAAAAATGTAAAAAAAACGAATTTCTTCAACAATTTATGCCAATATGTATTCTTATGCCGCGTACACACGATCATTATTCACGGCGGTTAAAAAAACGCCGTGAATAATGACAGGAAAAACGAGGGAACCGCTTGGTTCCCTACACACGGTCGTTTTTCCCGTCATTTTTTCTCTTGACGAGAAAAACGACCGTCTGTGGGCTCCGCGGCAGTGTTTCCCTATGGGAAAACTGCCGCGGAAAAAAATGCTGGAAAAAACGACGAGAAAATTTAGAACATGTTCTAATTTTTCTCGTCGTTTTTTATGCCGTTTTTCTCGACGAGAAAAACGACATAAAGCCCACAGACGATCGTTTTTCTCGGCGAAATGAAAAAATGCCGTTTTTCTCGTCGAGAAAAGCGGTCGTGTGTACGCGGCATTATACATGTTTTTGGTAAAATAAATTCCCAATAAGCGCATATTGATTGGCCTCTTGTGCTTTAACTGGGGAAAGGCTTAGCTTAGCAGAAACACAAGATCACTGCCTTTTCTTGTCACAGAACGGCGATCTGCCTTGTTTACATAGGCTGATCGCCATTCTGCCTGTGTCACGAACGATCACCAGTCCCGCAGATTGGCTCCCACTGTGTTCAATCACAGCGTGTGCCCCAGACACGAAAAAGCAGAATTACATACAGGTACATGATTCTGCCTGTAGGAGCCGCCGCCCCGCAGTACATGTACGTGGGGCAGTCGGCAAGCGGTTAAAGTGGTTCTAAAGGCAAAATGATTTTTACTTTAACCGCTTCCCGACCGCCGCATGCACTTTTATGTTGACAGAATGGTACGGCTGGGCAAATGGGCGTATATATACGTCCCCTTTAATTTGCGAACCCTGTCGCGAGCTCCGTGACCGTGCCCGCGGGACCCGCGGACTCGATGTCCACCGGTGTCCTGCGATTGGGTCACAGAGCTGAAGAACCGGGAGATATCAGTGTAAACACAACATCTCCCCATCCTTACCCTGACACTGTCACTGATCGTCTGTCCCCGGTCATCGGGAACAGCGATCAGTGACATGTCACGGCAAGCCACGCCCCCTAACAGTTAGAAGCACTCCCTAGGTCACACTAAACCCCTTCAGCACCCCCTACAGGTTAACCCCTTCACCGCCAGTGTAAGTTTTACAGTAATCAGTGCATTTTTTTTTTTTTCACTTAAGTTTTTTTTTTTCATCAGCAAAAAGTAATTACAGAATCATAAATATTAAAGATGATTACAATTGACTTCACATAAATCTCAGGTATTATTACCATAGAAACTTGGACAAATTATCACCTTAAAAACCATTACTGACAGTATTTAAACAAAAAGTATTAATGTCTAGCCTCATCTTGGTCATGTATATAATCAAGTAATCTTATAAACTAATAATAACTTACATTAAGAAAATCTAGTTCCCACAAAAATAAACCGAAAATATGAGGGACTTTTACTCCCCTCCCCAGCCACCCCTAACGGGAACACACTGTGACTAGGAAGGAGAGGGCGCCCCCCGCCCGGCCTTTGTATCTCCACCAACAATCGTTGGTGGAGACGAGTAGAGAGATATAATAGAAATTTGTCATTTGTACATGCAAAAACCAATACTCGACCTTAGTATGAAAACTAAGAATTGTTCTTAGACTGTTAGAGCTAAGTTTAACAGTTTAAGCCTCTAACAAAAAGAAAGAATCTGAACCTGAAACTGTTATATTTTATCCGATGAAATAAAACAATAAACATATTATAAATAATAAAAGTCCATACCGAAAGAGAAAAGTATAGGATAAAAAAAAGAAGAGAAAGAAAAGGAGGAGAGAGATAAGAAGAGAGAGAGAAAAAAAAAAAACAAGATATGAAATGAAAAGATTATAGAATGCCTACAATCCAAATATACATTCCAAAGATCAGTGATTGGTGTTGACAACCGAGTTATGTGACAAAGAGATTCCCATAAATCGCGCCCAAGGTTCCCATATAGCTTCAAAATTAGAGGTCTCGTCTAACAAGAAGCTAACCAGTTTTTCTTGTTCCATAACCCAAGAAACTTTTAGTTTCATGGATAATATAGATACCGAAGGTTTCTTCCATGCCTTTGCAATAGTTAGTTTTGCTCCCGTTAAAATAAACAAAATTAGTTTACGAGTGACTTTAGGAATATGAGGTAAATGCCCATTAAGCAAAGCAATTGTGGGTGATTGATGTATCGGGCAACCTGTGACATTGTGTAAAATGTGAAATACCTTATTCCAAAATCCACAAATTCTTGGGCATTCCCACCATATGTGGATTATAGAACCCAGTCCCTGACACCCCCTAAAACAAAGAGGTGAAACAGAGGGGTACATAACTGCCAATCTCGTGGGAACTAGATACCATCTTGTAAAAAGTTTTATATTAGCCTCTATGAGCGAGGTGTTGTAGAAGCCTGAAGTCGAGCGAGAGTAGCTAGCATGCCAATCCACAATATTTCTATCAATTAGGAGTTCCTTCTCCCAAGCTAACATGTATGGTAGTTTCACCAAATTGGATGCCAGTGACTTGTAGATCACAGAGATCCCCCCCCCCCTTCGCTCCACGGCCCGCCCACACCAAGTTTCATAATCAGTAAAGTCTCGGGATGAATATCCAGATTTACACTTAGAAGGAATTAAATTAGCGATTTGAAGAAATCTCGGTTTTTCGGATAAAAGGAAATCTAATTTGTTCATAAAATATTCAATAGGTAAAGGGCCTGTAGAGGAAAAAAATTGACCAATGCGGTACAACCCCTTGTCATACCACCATTTAAAGTTTTGAAGGTCCAAACCTTGATTAAAAATAGCACTGATCGCTGTAAAAATGACAATGGTCCCAAAATGGTGTCAAAAGTGTCCGATATGTCCGCCATAATGTCGCAGTCACAATAAAAATCGCTGATCGCCGCCATTACTAGTAAAAAAAAAATATTTATAAAAATGCCATAAAACGATCCCCTATTTTGTAGACGCTATAACTTTTGCGCAAACCGATCAATAAACGCTTATTGCGTTTTTTTTTACCAAAAATATGTAGAAGAATACGTATCGCCCTAAACTGAGGAAAATAAATGTTTTTTTATATATTTTTTGGGGATATTTACTATAGCAAAAAGTAAAAAAATATTGAATTTTTTTCAAAATTGTCGCTCTATTTTTGTTAATAGCGCAAAAAATAAAAACCGCAGAGGTGATCAAATGCCACCAAAAGAAAGCTCTATTTGTGGTGAAAAAAAGTCGTCAATTCTGTTTGGGAGCCACGTCGCACGACCGCACAATTGTCAGTTAAATCGACGCAGGATCGAATCGCAAAAGTGGCCTGGTCTTTGGCCAGCGAAATGGTTCGGGGCTTAAAGGGGTTGCTCCACCGGAAAAAAAAAATTAAAAGCCAGCAGCTACAGCTACAGCAGCTGCTGGCTTTTAATATTTGGACACTTACCTGTCCTGGAGTCCACCGACGTCCGCAGCAGAGGACGAGCGACCGCTCGTCGCTCTGCTGCTCCCTCCGCCATCCTCGCTGAGGGAACCAGGAAGTGAAGCCCTGCGGCTTCATGCCCGGTTCCCTACGGCGCATGCGCGAGTCGCGCTGCGCCGTTCTGATTGGTGCTTCTGTGTTCTGGGAGCCGAGTGTCTCCCAGAACACCAAGGGAAGTCTGCGGGAAGTGACGTAACTCCCGCAGATTCCCGGAGACAGGACTCCCGGATGTGGGTGAAAATACCTGTCTTAGACAGGTATCTTCACCCCCCTCCCCCCTGAAAGGTGTCAATTGTGACACCGGAGGGGGGGAGGCATCCAAATAGCAAAAGTTGCTATTTAGGGTGGAGCTCCACTTTAAGTGGTTAATGCATTAAGGTAAAAAAATATTTTCTATGTTTCTGTCCTCCCCCTTCCTTGTGTGAAAGGGAAGAGAGGGGAGAAGACATCCAGCGCTTTGCACGGCTGCATCTCTTCTTCCCTCTCTTCCTCTTCACACAAGGACTCGAGCAGCAGCACTGCTGCTGTCAATCATATGCAGTGAGGAGGAAGCACAGCTCCATAGGCACAAACAGCTCAGGAGCAGGCACGTGTAATGAGCCCCTATAGCAAGCGGCTTGCTATGGGGGCACACGAAGAAGAGGAGGAGATAAGATCACTGATGGGGGACCACAGAAGAGGAGGATCAGGGCTTCTCTGTGCAAAACCATTGCACAGAGCAGGTGCATATAAGATGTTTGTTATTCTAATAAAAAAGTACCCTTTAGTAACACTTGAAAACATAAACTGCTACCAAAACCTGTGATACTTAAGCCCCGTATACACGGTCGTACTTTTGGCCAACAAACTTAATTTTGAGCGAGTTGGACCAACAATCCGTCCGTGTGTATGCTCCATCGGACAAACTTTTTTTGCTTTTTTCTTGTTTTCATCGGACAAAAGTTGGGTCTGCAAACGGACAAACTTTTGCCCAACAAAAGTCCGATGGAGCAAAGTCCGACCGTGTGTACAGAAAACCATTGGATTTTTGTCCGATGGACAAAACAACTAAATGTTAAAATCAACCAACAATAGCAGAAGTTGACCAAAGGGTGGCGGTAAAGAGCAGAAAAGAGCAGAAAAACCACGTGATGTTGCAAAAAGTTTTGGGAAGGTTTGCAGAAAAATCAGAGCGTGTGTATGCGTTCCCGACCAACTCCGTTCGGACAAAAAACCACGGAAAAGTCAGATGGAAGTCCGACCGTGTGTATGGGGCTTTACCTACAAACAGTTTCAGCAACCTTTCAGTTGCATGTACTCAGTCAGATCTGGTGCCACAGGTTGTTGGATCTTGTCAAAGTAATGTTTAGGGAAAGGTAGCCAGTCACTGGCTGTGCCTCATGTCTGTTAAAGCTATTGTAGCGAGGTCCCCTTTAAGACTCCCGGGACTACCTTGCCCAGAATCCCTTTCAGCATGTTTCCACCCCAGAGACTCATGGGAGGGGTTATAAAAGGAGGAGGCGAGGCTGGGCTCGGCCTCTTTGGGACACGAGACTTCAGTGACTGATCCTCCTGTGCGGATGTGCTGGAGTGCAAGGCCTGAAGCCGGAGGCCTTGCGCAGCACCAAAAAGCCTTCCACCCCACTGCAAGCCTGGGTGGCATCTGACTTCGCTTGTCTACAGCCTTGGTTGGATCGGGGACCCGATCGCTGGAGACACTGTGTGTGTGAGGACACAGTCGGTGGAAGTTCCCGGACTGGGATCGCGTCCGGAGGGGTGAGCGAGCATATGCTCAGACCATATACTGTTGTTGCTAATGTGCCTATAGACTGCCGTGGCCCACAAGTTTATATCTGATACTCTCACTGGAGATCCATATCAGAGCTGAACTCAGAGTTCATTCAGTAAAGTGTTTATTTCATCACAATCTTCCCACTGGATTACAAATGGTATTCTGTTATGTGCACCACCTTTAAAGAATTGCCGGTGAAGAAACCATCATCCCCTATAGACTGAGTTCTAGATATCTGAGCCAGGCCTGGCCAGCTAGTTAGTTCATTTAGTTACTGCGCCACAGGGTGCCTCGTTAACGGTCACCCACGCGGCGCACCTTTACTGTTCATTTAATGCATAGTATGTTTATTGCTGCAGGACTCTGCAACTTATTACCTGTAAACTGTTACCACTGTTAACCTTTCTTTACCATAAGCTTAAAGTAAATTTGATACCCCTTTCATTATTGCCTTGATGTCTGAGTTTACTCATACAGTATAAGAATTATATTGCTGCCATAACTAACTGTGCCAGTAGGGGGTCGAGTACATTGCCGGGGGTTGGCGGAGCTGTTTTCAGGGCCCAAACTAAATCTGCGGCCTTCTTAGTTGAAGGTATCGCTACACTATGATTAGGTATCAGGAGCCATAATTAGCCTGGAGCAGCTGATAGATATCACACAAGTTTTCAAAGAAGTTTAGGTTGTTTAATAGTGGGGGGTGTAAAATAGATTATTATTATTATTTTATTAGGTCTTAGGCCAATGTATATCTGGGCAAAATACAGAAAATTAGTGCATACACAATTCTCAGTGATTTATCTCTTTAAATACACTGAACATTGTAGAGGTCTCACCTCTTCCAATAAGCCCAATGTGGGTGAAGCATGCCAAATGGGCTGGGATCTGAGCCGAAACCTATCTTTCATTTGCCTTACATTGAAACTTAATACAATGTGTAGAGGTACCTGCATGCCATATTATTTTTTTGGAGATGTGCTCTATCTCTGCCAGCACCTGAATACAGAGAGTAAACCTGGGAGACTGATACTACTACTACTACTACTAGATAATGAGAGGCCTGGCCCCAAGCTATCTCTGCTCTCGTTTTCATAAACAAGCTTTTGTTAGATCACTCAGATCTACCGGCAGAGATCTCCTCCACATCTCAGTGCCCAAGAAGGTCCGGCGTGGTGGTCGGGCCTTCTCCCACCAGGGTGCCGTTTTGTGGAATAGCCTCCCTGTCGAGCTCCAGGAGGCCCCTACTATTCCGGTCTTCCGCGGGTTACTGAAGACTTGGCTTTTCACGCAAGCCTTCCCTGCGTAGCCTCTCTCTTCCACCCTTTCTGCCACTCTGTGCTGCTTCTGGTTCCTGGGTCCTCTTTTCCCAGAAACTCTGCTATGCACGTCGGGACCCTTCGGGGTAAGACCGCGCTATATTAAGATACCTCTCAACTCAACTCAACTCAACTACTATGTATGGTAGTTTGAAATGCAATGCACATTTAACATGAGCAATTGATTTAAGTGATGAAAAAAAGAAGTGTACCTTTTAGATGTGATATATATTTCTGAATATCAATAATATAAATGACTAAAGTTTAGCAAAATAAATATAAAATATAACTATTCTCTGAGTAAGACTATGGAGATAGCTGCTGTCTATTAAGATAATATTAATAATTGAGATATTAGGGTAAACATGATGTAAATAAAGATAGACAATAAAATTAGACAAAAAAAGCAAAACAAAGGCCAACCAAAAAACAAATAAATGTTTATCCTTCAAGTGAGAGGTGCTGGATAGTGAACAGAGTACAAATCGTAGATTTTTTGTAGGAAGACTAGAGCGGGATTAGTAGATGGGTACTTGTATAAGGTGATCTTAAAGTGGAATTCTGGGATAACCCTAACTACTCGTAACACTGTCCCCTCCTCTCTCCTAACACCTATTCTTACTAATCTGTGTGAGATGTATATATTTACCTATTTTCAGGCTTTGGTCCAGTCATGTGATCCCACTCCTCTGTGTCAGCCTGCGGTAGTTCGACAACAACTAGTAAAGCCTTGAGCTGTGATGTCACCCATAGGCTTCAATGGCCCATCTGTTATCTGTGCTCTCTTTTCTCCCCTGCAACGGCGTTAGCTGACACAGGGGAGTGGGATCACATATCTGGACTGGAGCAGCTTGAAAATAGGTAAGTAAACACATCTTTCTGTAGCACCCCCTAGTGTGCAGTGTAGTGAGGTAAATTTATGCTGACTCGTGGAAGCTTATGTGAGTCTGGTAACTGCTGTGGGTTCAGCTTGGAAGGCTCTGCAGAGCAGTATTCTATCTTTTCCCCCTGGTTCAGGAGGTCCTTAAAAACTTCTAGAAACAAATGGGGGGGGGTGAGATAAAGAGGCTGGGTCTGAATGTTGATGGGAGTTTGGACCAATCACCAGGCAGGAGGCCTGGCAGGACAGTCAGAATGGCCCATAAATATTAAGGAGCCTGGCAAGTATGGGTTGTGGTTGGGTGGAAGATAGAGTGCTGAGTGTTGTGAAGCCTGGGAGGGGACCCTGGAGCTGGGGGGGGGGGGTCTGCCTCCAGGCTAAGGAAGGAGAGGAAGCTGAAAAGAGAGATCTCCAATACCTTTCAGTCTCATTAAGGAGACACCCTGGCTTGCATGAGAAGACCTGGACAGAAGAAGGACTGAACAGAAACCTTATCCAAAGCAGCAGGATTCAAGGGACAGTGTGAGTACCTATGGACTCTCAGGGCCTACAAGGGAGAAGGCTGCCAGTTTCACCATGCTTTCACAAGGACAGTATCACAGCTAAACCTAGATATCTAGCTATGCGAAACTTTAAGGCAGCCAGGTGGGCTGGTATTTTCCACAAGTATTGGAACTCTGTGAGGTTCTACTAAGGGGACACAGTGATCCTGCATGCAGTTTGTGATTTTGTCCAATTTCACCAAGGGGACATTGAGCTCCTGTAAGTGTTGGGACTTTATGCTATTTCACCAAGGGGACATAGAGCTTCTAAAGAAAGGAAATATTGTTACTGATCCATCAGTGACTGCTATTATTCTGGAGGGAGTACAGTCTAGGATCTTCATTTTGTGTACATAGTAAAGGAAGTTTGTCCTCAAGTTATTCTACCAAGTCAAGTTGGGCATCCCATAATCCCTTATCCCCATTCAAGATTTTCTTGGACTGGTTTGTTGTGTCGGGATGCAAGGTGAAAAAGGTGTGTTGCCTGGCTGTGCAGGCATAGGGGAACCCAACATCCGGTAGGGGCTGGTGCTACTTTTATTACACAGGTTGGTAAGCATAGGTGTTGGGGGGGGAGGGGGTTTAAAAGTAGTTAGTGGTATCCCAGAAATCCACTTTAAAATCACCTTATACAAGTATCCTTCCACTTACCAATCTAGATTTCCTTTCTCATCCTTTCTTACTCATGTTAGTAAGCATAGATGTTAGGACAGTTTTAGGAATAGTTGGAGTTATCCTGGAATTCCACTTTAAGTACATAAAAACAGAAAAGACTGTAAAAGACTGCATTTAAAGTAGAACTGAAGGCATTTATTATTATTTTTTTGTATAGAGTAGGGGAAGGGTATAATCTCTGTGAGTTTGTTTTTTTTGTCATCTGTGTCCCACTACCTTGAAATAAATTTGGATGATCACATTTTGTCATGGATCTTCAATCTCAATCACAAACCATGGAGACAGTGGAGGTCTTTTAGTGTGGAGAACCTGTTTGCCCCAATAATCCAAACTTTTTAGCTGAATACCACTATACCACCTAAAACATTTGGTTTACCATTAGGTTCCAGTGCTACTCTTTCAAATTTATTTCCTTACTTTGTGTTCTGTGAAATCCAAATTCTGTCTCCAGCAGCAGATCAACTCCAATGTTGAGCTAGCTGCAAGTTTCTCTGCAGTGGGCAAGAATGTTGCTCTCTTGAACCTGCTAATTTCAGACAATGTGGGGCTTATTACTAATATATAACAGAACTTCTGGCTAAGAGTGACCATAACATGATTCAATTTATTTAAACAAGCACATACTGAAAAGATAAAAACTATTTTAAGGTAGCAAGTTTTCCAAAGCTAAGGGCTGCTCTTAAAGGCTGGAAGTGAATAGTGTCATCAAAGAACACAGAACAGAAATAAGAATGTTTTGAATTGACACACTGTCAAACACACTGCAACGTACAGTATTTTGCCATGGGAAATATGTTTAAAAGGCTAAAAGTAAAAAATATATGGCTTACATCCAAAGCTAACAAAGCTATAAAGAATAAGAAATGGGCATTTAAATAATATAAAAATTAAGAAATACTCTTATTATTTAAAGTTTACAAAGAATATAACACATGTAAAAACAAATCTAAGGCTGCAAAAATTACAATTTAACAACACATTGTAAAAGAGAGTAGGACGAATCCCCAAAATTCTTCAAATATACAGTATAACTAGTAATAAGGTCAGGTTTGAGCATGTAGGCCTTTTAAAAGATTATTTATAGTTGGTAACTGGGGACAAAAATAAGGCAAATGTATTAAATCCATACGAATAATTCTCCCGCAATAACGAGACGAAGCTCTGTCTTGAGGTTCAAGCAGGAATGACAATCTTTATTGAAAAACTACAGGCTTATATACAGTAAAAGAGGAGGTGCATACATATCCTGCTCATATTACTCTGAAAATACACCTTTGACCAGACCTAATTAACATGAGCTAATTAACTAATTCCTTTAAGCAGCCAATATGACTCATATGCATGAACTTTGAGTTTCCTAGACTGACTGTCTCCTAAACTACAATACACATTATCACAGAACTCCTTCACACAATTACAGGGTCAATTAGCACAAGCCACAATGAAAGATCCTCAGAAGCCATCCTAGACTCATTTACATTACAACAGACAGGTAGGTGGCTGGAGTTGACATCATCAGCCTCGTTAAGCAATAGATGGTCGGTTTGTTACCTTGACTTCCTGGAATGCCCAAATAAGGAGTTATACTTCCTGGGCATAGCCCTCACAGTGTACAGGGGATAACATCTTCATATTTCTTGAGAGATATTGTTAATGAATATTACTGTCCCATTTTAAGTAGTCCAAGATATATTTTCTCAGCCACCCTATGCCCCTAATGGACATATGGTGATTTAGACATAAGAGGTGCATGGGGATCTGAAGCAAGGGTATCCCATACTTTCTAAGGGATTCTGGGTTCCACGGGCCCTCCCGTTACACACAGGCTCTTATTCTTACTAGTTTTTACATGCATGTTCCAACCTTAATCTATATTTTAGCAGACACAGATAGTACAAAAGTTCTGTTGGCTTTAAAAAATCCTTTACTTAACACCATCAGCTACACAGCTAAAGAAGCAAAGATAAAATAGATTTTCAACCCTAATCCTGTACACCCAGGTGGCAAACAAAATCCTAAAAATAGAACAGGTTACAGCAAATTAATTAGAAATGACCTTTTGACTGTCATTACAGTGGTTTTGATTGATGTCTAACATGATTTTGATCATTTGGTTGAAAAAAACAGGCAAATGTTTGAAACTATTGGTTTCATATTGCTGTGCACTAATTTATTTAACAACTAAAAGGAGATTTTCAGGATCAGAACAAAATTGCCATGTGTAAAGCCAGCAAAAGTTACATTGTGTAACTTTTCAAGCTTTGTCAATGTTTTGTATGTTACGGGCACTTAAAAATATGTATGCCTTAAAGCATAGGGAACTAAATTGTGGGGCAGAATTTGCGATTTGGGTGCAAGCTGCATATCACCCCTTGTGCCCAGCTAATTTAAAACACACAGGCCGGTATCTAGGCAAGCAGGGGACAATTTTGTTTTGACAATTTTTTTTTCTTTCCTTGTGGAGGTATAGGACTTGATGTAGCATTCTCAGCAGGATTTTGCTATTTAAACTATACAGTTTAGGAGATCATTTTATAAAACACACATCATGTTGCCTCTGAACCATGTGATGCAATTGGTGTCAAAAGGGGTGGGGCCTGCATTAAAGGGAGCCACTATCAATGTTGGTTACCTAATCCCAACACTTAAAACCTCTATCACTGTTACTAGGCTCAAACGTAGGATGAAAAGTTAACTCTAATATAAGGAAACTCAAATCAGAAATCTTTGAATTATTCACACCGCATTTTGTACAAAAGCTAGAAACAATCATCTCCTGACATCAAAACTCTGAAGGTTGATCAGATGCAGAGATTTATCATTATTTTAAATTGTAAGCCTGTCATTGCAGGCACAGTTTGGAACATGAAGAGGAAATCAGAATACTCTTCAGCCATGTAGAAAAAAAGAACACCTGGATTGCCTGGAGAATGGCAGAAATGATTCCTTGTATCAAGCCAGGTCCTCTTGTATGGAAGACTTGATTGCCTCCGTGGACATCATTAACTGCTTCACTTCTGGGCCAAGCCTCCCTTTTTTCAGCTCAGGCAGCCAGATTTTTTTTTTTTTTATATTTTCACTTTTTTTGTCATTTTTACTATGTTTCCCTTACAGCTTTGAAAGTTAGTAAAAGACCCCCAAGCCATATAATGTCTGCAAGCACAGGGCCCATAGAATTTAAAGATAGTGTTACTGATGTCCCATGATATTTGTGCAAATCTTTATCAAACAATATTTTCAATAAAAAAAAAAAAAAATATTACTAGAGCACACAAATACAACATTAATTCTTAGGCCCCATGCTCACGAGACGCTGTTAAACGCGCGTTCAGAGGCAGTTGGACACTTTTTTCAACTGCTCCTGAACACATTCAATGTTATCCTATGTGTCCATGCACACAGTCTAGTTTTTTGCCGTTTTTAGGCAGTTGCGTTTAACCTCGTTTTTCCAGAAGCAAAAAAATGGGTTCAGACGCAAAAGTTTTCCACGTTTCAGACGCAAAACGCGGCTAAACGCGGCAAAACGCGGTACCGGCGTTTTGTCGCTTTTTCGCTTAGAAGCGTTTTTAAAGGTGACCTATTTTTTTACATTAGAAATCTCAAAAATTATGGCAAATGATGAAAAACCATAAAAAAAAACTGTAATTGCTTGCATTGCACTGTAGACAATCCACAACTTGTGGCAGGTGACGTGGCAAGTGGACAATCCACAACTTGTGACAGGTAACGTGGCAAGTGGACAATCCACAACTTGTGGCAGGTGATGTTGGCAGGTGGAAATCCACAAATTGTGGCAGGTAACGTGGCCAGGTGATGTGGCAGGTGATGTGGCCAGGTGACGTGGCAAGTGGACAATCCACAACTTGTGGCAGGTAACGTGGCCAGGTGATGTGGCAGGTGGACAATCCACAAATTGTGGCAGGTGACGTGGCCAGGTGACATGGCAGGTGACGTGGCAGTTGGCGTGGCAGGTGACGTGGCAAGTGGACAATCCACAACTTGTGACAGGTGACGTGGCAGGTGACGTGGCAGGTGGACAATCCACAACTTGTGGCAGGTGATGTGGCCAGGTGATGTGGCAGGTGACGTGGCAAGTGGACAATCCACAACTTGTGGCAGGTGACGTGGCCAGGTGATGTGGCCAGGTGACGTGGCAGGTGATGTGGCAGGTGGACAATCCACAACTTGTGGCAGGTGACGTGGCCAGGTGACGTGGCCAGGTGACATGGCGGGTGACGTGGCAGGTGATGTGGCGAGTGGACAATCCACAAATTGTGGCAGGTGACGTGGCCAGGTGACATGGCAAGTGACGTGGCAGGTGGACAATCCACAAATTGTGGCAGGTGACGTGGCCAGGTGACGTGGCAGGTGACGTGGCAAGTGGACAATCCACAACTTGTTGCAGGTGACGTGGCAGGTGACGTGGCCAGGTGACGTGGCAAGTGGAGAATGCACAACTTGTGGCAGGTGACGTGGCCAAGTGACGTGGCCAGGTGACGTGGCAGGTGACGTGGCAAGTGAACATTCCACAACTTGTGGCAGGTGACGTGGCAGGTGACATGGCCAGGTCGCGTGGCCAGGTGATGTGGCAAGTGGACAATCCACAACTTGTGGCCAGGTGACGTGCCAGGTGACGTGGCAGGTGACGTGGCAAGTGAACAATCCACAGCTTGTGGCAGATGATGTGGCAAGTGATACGCTAAATACAAGTACACTGCTGCTCTCTCAGCTGCTGGTCTCCCAAAATGGCTAAAATGGTTAAATAATACTATTTTCTGAGCTTAGGGAGGGTCTTATGATATTTATTAACTAAACACCTATAGATGCAAATGCGGTAAAACGGCGATAAAATTGCGGCAAAACGGGCGTTTTTAAACGCCGGTTTTAGCCTTTAAAAACGTGTGTTCAGCAGAGTTTGCACCGGCGTCTCGTGTGCATGGAGCCTTACATTCATATAAAATCTAAAAGATAAACATTTATTAATGTCAATAAATAACAAAAGATTTGTAAACTTAAAATGTTGCCTTTTTGTGAAAAGATGAAAATTTAAGGTACACAAAACTGTACATAAGCAACTTAGAGTACTGTACTGTATACGTATAGCAAAAAATAAATAAAAATCAGCCATGCACATATATGTGTTGGCACAGCAGTGGGTTTTTATGCCTTGCTGCTACATATATCCATGCAGCTGAAGTTACCATAAACTTACAACCTCTAAAACTGCAGTGTAAGTGCTATTGAGCTGGTCAGCTGAAGCACTTATTTTTCGACATAACTTGCGTCTATGGTAATAAAAGGGTTAAAAGCCTCTTATTTTAATCCTTTCTTATGAAAGAACCATTCGCTTTAAAGTAAGCCGCTGCCTTTTTTTAAAAAACAAAACAAAAACCTGCAAGACAATAGCATAATGTGCTAGCATGCATCACATACTAGCACATTATATAAATGCTTACCTTAGAACGAAGCTCTGCAGCAGCATGCTGTCACCACTGACAGGGCTTCCATCTTCACCCAGTCTATCTTTCGGGTTCGCGTGCTCCGGCCTTCTGACTGGCCAAGCCGCAAAGACATCACTTCAGCACATGCTCTGAAAGAACGGCATGGGTATGTTGTCCCTTCAGAGCACATGCGCCAGTGTCATCACCAGCTGCATGCAGTGTGAATATCTCCTAAACAGTGCAAGTTGTTGTAATTGCCTTTTTATAGGCTTACCTTTGGGTACAAGTTAAAACCACTTAAGGACCGAGCCTCGTTTTGAGATTTGGTGTTTACAAGTTTAAAACAGGTTTCTTTGCTAGAAAATTACTTAGAACCCCCAAACATTATGTATTGTTTTTTTTTTTTCACCCTAGAGAATAAAATGGCGGTCATTGCTTATACTTTTTGTCTCACCGTATTTGCGCAGCGGTCTTACAAGCGCACTTTTTTGGGAAAAAATGCACTTTTTTGAATTAAAAAATAAGACATCTGTAAAGTTAGCCCAATTTTTTTTTAGATTTTGAAAGATAATGTTACGCCGAGTAAATTGATACCCAACATGTCACGCTTCAAAATTGCGCCCGCTCGTGGAATGGCGTCAAACTTTTAACCTTAAAAATCTCTATAGACGACATTTAAAATATTCTATAGGTTGCATCTTTTGAGTTACAGAGGAGGTCTAGGGCTAGAATTTTTGCTCTCGCTCTCGATTAAGGCGATACCTTGCTTGTGTGGTTTGAACACTGTTTTCATATGCAGGTGCTACTCACGTATGCGTTCGTTTCTGCGCGCAAGCTCATCGGGACGGGGCGCTTTACAAAAAATTTTTATTTGTTTTTTTATTTATTTATAAAAAAAAAATGGGTCACTTTTATTCCTATTGCAAAGAATGTAAACATCCCTTGTAATAGAAAAAAGCATGAAAGGTCCTCTTAAAGATCTCATATTTAGACTAAAATGCAATAAAAAAAAAATTATAATTTTGTCATTTGATAAAATGACAACAAAAAAATGTGCCTTTAAGACGTATGGGCGGAAGTGACGTTTTGACGTCGCTTCCACCTTGCTATGGTATGGAGACGGGTGGGGGCCATCTTCCCCTCACTCATCTCCATACCCAGCTAGGAAGAGGACCCGATCGCCTCCGCCGCTACCGACGGCTCCGGTAAGCGTCGGAGGGCACGGGAGAGCGACGGGAGGGGGCCCCTCTCCTGCCGCTGATAACGGTGATCTCGCTGTGAATCCGCCACGGAGACCACCATTATCGTTTACAGGACAGCCGCCTGAAGAGATGGATATCTCGGTTGTGGCAGCAGCTGCTGCCGTTACCGAGATATCCCTCTTCAAAAAGAGGGCGTATATATACAGGAGGCGGTCCTTAAGTGGTTAAACAAAAAAGTGTTTACTTCCATTTTAACACAATATATGTGCTGTTCTAGGGATCTCTGTAATGTGGCAACTAAAATAAATACAACTGCACCTTCACAATAAAATGCTATAACATTTAGGGGGAGATTTATTAGAATCTGAGCACTCAGAATCTGGTGCAACTGTGCATGGTAACCAATCAGCTTCTAACTTTAGCTTGTTCAATTAAGCTTTGACAATAAAACCTGGAAGCTAAATGATTTCTATGCAGAGCTGCACAATATTTTGCATGCTACAGTTTGTGACTCGTAAGTTATATTTGAGATTTATTATCTCTCAGATATGATTTGGGTTAAAAAGAATTCTTTGACCATAAGTGAAAGCTTTAACACAATAACAAAAATGTATTGGTAAATAGTAAGGAGGCCTAAGCTAATACACAGCAATCTATCTATTGCACAGGAAAAGGGTAAAAATCATGGATTACGTGAAGGAATACAGAGTATGAAGCCTCGTACACACGACCGAATTTCTCGTCGTAAAAAACACGTCGTTTTTTTCGACGAGATTCTTGTTAACCTTGTCGATTTTCTCGTCAAGCTTTCCATGCGTACACACTGACATTTCCCAATTTCCTCGTTGTTCTCCGCGGTCACGTCCAGCACGTACGACGGCACTATAAAGGGGAAGATCTTTTTTCTTGGCGCCACCCCTTGGGCTGCTTTTGCTAATCTCGTGTTACCGCGTGTGAAGTAAAAGTTTGGGAAGAGACGATTCGCGCTTTTCAGTCTTCGTACTTTTCAGTTCGTTTTCTGCAGTTCAGTTTGTGCTTGTGGGTTCGTATCTTGACCTTCAGGGCGTCTAGGCAGGTCGTATCTGTTTTACAGTGCGTTCTTGCCTGTTCGTTTCTGTTTTTCAGTTCGTTATTCATAGGCCTTGCTGTTCTAAAGTGCGTTCTGTTCTGTACGTTCTGATAAGACGACCGTTTCCTAGCCATGTCGCCTGGACGTTCTCGTCGTCGAGTTCGTGCTGTGCGTGCGCTTGGTGTTGGTCTGCTTGTTTTGGACCAAGACCAGTCCATGAATGGTGTGAGGAGGAGTTCATGGACCAAGAATTGGTTGCTCCAGCGGGACCAATTCTGCCATATGCCTCTGCTGCGGGAGATCGTCGAGAATAATCCTGAGGACTACAGGAATTTTCTGCGGATGTCTGACCCCGTTTTTCAGGAACTGTTGGCTTTGGTGTCCCCCTATATTACCAGGAAGGACACCGTTATGCGGGAAGCCATCAGTGCTGAGCAGAGGCTCATCGCCACGTTACGTTATCTGGCGACAGGGAGAAGTCTTCAGGACTTGAAGTTCACGACAGGCATCTCCCCCAGGCTCTGGGCCTCATAATCCCAGACACCTGTTCTGCCATTATACAAGTCCTGCAGGAGGACTATATTAGGGTAAGTTTTCTCCATTAACATCACATTTTATGTATTACATGTATGCTAATGTATTGTATTTCTTTCATCCTTCCCTAATTACCATGATTGTAATATGCTGAGAATGTCCCCTTTGTCCTCATGCATGCTTGAAGCTTTAGATTGCCCTTTTTTTCTCCTCCATGCATATTTTCCTTCACTAACCTTTCCAGCAGGGGCGCCTGTTGCTCCAAATGTTTGGGGGTTCAAACCCCAATTTAGGAAATAAACTTCCTCCTTTTTTGCTCTGGTGCCTATTAAACGCCCCCATTTGTTCCCTCCAATGCAGCCATTTTGTTCCCTCTAATGCAGCCATTTTGTCCCCTCCAATGCAGCCATTTTGTTCCCTCTAATGCAGCCATTTTGTCCCCTCCAATGCAGCCAGTTCCCCCCCCAGCCCTGCACTTACCTTCTTGTGGTCAGTGCCATCCTTCTTCTGTCCTTGATGTCTTCTCCTTCCCTTGATGTTGCATCAGCCAATCATGTTACCATTAAACAGACTTGGTGAACATGATTGGCAGAGCAGCCTGTCAGTGTTTACCCAAGGAATGCCCCCCCCCCCCCTGCGTCCCCTATTTAACTTTTCTGAAGCCAATTACATCCCTCAGGCTGTAATGTGCAAGACAATTTTCCTTACTGTTTCTGATATGCAATTTTAAGCCCATAAATGCCGCAGTTCTTCATATGTCGGTCGCTTAACAGGGGGCCATCCACCTGAATAGTGGGCGGCATAGACAATACATAGGTTAATGCAAGGCATGAACCTATGTATTGTTCTGAGTGACGGGCACAGGAGAGAGGGGGCAGTGCTCCAGCGCCCACTCTGGACGCACCGCCACTGCAATGCTATCCTGTGTCCAAACACATCTACCCCCCCTCCCCATTATAATTTATTAATGGACCATCATAGGGGGTGATGAATATGATACATGAGCCTTCCATTATACTTATTTAAAACACCTTAATAAACGTAGACTTTGCTTGATGTTGGCCTCTAATGTATTTTCTTAGAATATACTTGTAATGTTTGATTTGTGTATTCTAATATTTTTTCATCTTGTTTGACTCCACAGCTTCCTTCCACGCCACAGGAATGGCAGACTGTGGCATCAGAGTTTGCCACGCGGTGGGACTTCCCCAACTGCGGTGGTGCTATAGACGGGAAGCACGTCCGCATCGTGCCGCCACCCCGTTCTGGGTCCTACTACTTCAATTACAAGGGGTTTCATAGCATTGTGCTGATGGCGGTGGTGTCAGCACGGTATGAATTCCTCTATGTTGATGTAGGGAAGAATGGCCGGATGTCCGATGGGGGATCCTTCATCCAGACGGAGTTTGCCCTCCGTCTCCAGAGTGACGACCTTGCATTGCCACCGGATGCAGGGAATGTTGAAGGACTCCCCTTTGTTTTTTTGGCTGATGAAGCCTTCGGGCTCAGACCACATCTTATGAGGCCATTTAATCAGAGGACCCTGACCCCAGAGAAGAGGGTGTTCAATTACCGGCTGGCCAGGGGCCGAAGAGTCGTTGAAAATGCCTTTGGCATAATGGCCAGCCGGTTCCGCCTTTTTATGACTTCAATACACTTGGCGGACTACAAAATAAACTATGTAGTATTATGCTGCTGTGTGCTACACAATTTTCTTTGCCGCAAATCTAATTCCTATATGGCCTCAGTTTTGCCTGAGGCTGGACTTTCCCCTGATAATCCCCTGCCAGGCCTGGAATCTGCCCGTGCTGGCTTGCCCCCCCAAAATGCCCGTGAGGTTTGGGACAAATACATGGACTATTTCACGGGTAGGGGGGCAATTCCTATGCCAGGCTATGTCTAAAGATTCCTGTCTAACGATCCAAATAAAAATCTTGTTTAAACTTCTAACTTTTGTTGGTTTCCTGTCTCCTAGTTTGTCTTAGTGCATTTGTAGTGCCAAGTGTATCTTCCTTTAGTAAATACCAACCATTTCACTATGTAACCTTTAAAAATGTACCAAATAAGGTTAGAGCGTATTAGAAAAAGAAGCTACACGTTGTTTGTGTTCAAATATTTTACTATGTGCAAATTCACACACCTTTTTTTATTTTATTTTACATTTTTTGTTTGCCTGGCCACAAACTGGCAATTGTTTTCTTAGGAAAATACAAAAACAACAGTTGCATTCCAAAAATTACAAAATTGGATACCTCGGAGCAATCTGAGACATTCACTTACACAAACTATATGTCTCTATGTGCCCGTCCTAATATGGGGTCCTGCCACCCCTTGCCCAGCCAAAAATTGAATATGCACACAATTGGGATTATTTTCCTATAGGGATTTTAGACTCCTGATCCCTATTGTCAACATGTGCTATCTGCCATCAGGGGTGATCAATGGATGTGTTTTGGGGGTGCAACCCCTTCCTCAGTTCACCTACTTTAGATAGGAGGAAGGGGTTGCACCCCCAAAAGACGTACATGGATATCCCCTGATGGCAGATAGCACATGTTGACACACTGTGTGCAGATTCAATTTTTGGCTGGTTTGATTGTCAAAAAGGTTTTTAAAAGTTTTTTAAAGTTTTTTAAAAGAAGAAACATGAAAAAAAGGGGGTTGGGATGCCTTATTGAATTCTCCCCAAAACATCGAGAATGTCTTTAAATGTTTGATCCATCACATGAATTCTTTCTTTAATTTTGTCCAGTTCCGTGCTACATTCCATCACTTGCTGGATGAGGCGGAGGGCACTGTCAGCAGAGAAACCTGTACTATCCTTCACCCCAACATTCACATCCCCTAAAAACAAAATAAAAAGGTATTATAACTCTGCATGCCTACCTCTCTTACCTGAAGCTGTGGTGACAGATACTGACCTGTTGTGGTGACCAGTTCCACAACGTCATCCACCTCTCCTTCCTGCACTTCTCCTTCCTCCACCTCAACTTCCTCCACATCTTTAGGTTGTTGGTCTTTTGGAGTTTGGGGTTGTTGTGAAGCTGTGGGGTTCCTGTGCTCCCTGGAGTGTCCTCCTCCCAGTCTTCTCTCCCCTATGAGAATCAAACAAAAGGTAGAGTTATCACACAGAAATTCTCTATGTAAAAAAAAAAAAACTGGCTAAATTGCTTGGAAGTGGGGTACAAGTGTGTGTTTGGGCGGAAGTTAAAGATGAATGCAAGAATATGCTTAGTATTCACCTTTGTCTGTCATTTTTTAGACATGTAGGCAACACAAAAATTCTCTGATGCACCTGTGTGGGACACCCAAAAAAGGCGGGTCTGGTGGCCCACACTATAGTGCTCCAAAGTACAGATGTGGAAGCAGCTGCTGAGTGTCCTCTCCTTTACGCAGTTTACAGTTTGCATTTCATTCTCTTTACAAACACATCATCTAGCCTAAAACTTTGTGCCCCAAATTTCCAAAAAAATGGCAGATGTCTAATTACTTTTGTGGCTGTAAAATAAGCCAAAACAGCGCATAGTGGCCGAACGAAGTGTCTGTAACGTAACGAACGATTACTGTGCCCAACCAAGTTCAAAATATTACATTTTGGAAGGGAGTCCAATAAGAAAAAAAAACTAAACCAGCAACATGTCAGTTTAGAAAAGGATTAATAGCAGAAAAGTGTACATTTTACTTACTTTTTGCGAGCATTCTCTTAATGCTCCTTAACTGCTCTGGCTCCCTCAGTTTGAGGTCTGACCACCTCTTTCTGAGCTGCTCATTTGATCGTTTCACCCCGAAATTCGTCTTCAGACTCTTCACGACTTTAGTGAGGATTTTGGCCTTCCTTCTATTTGGTTTGCTATACGGCCCATGCTTTGCGTCATAATCAGACTTGAGCAAGATGTCCACCATCTCCGCCATCTCGGCAAAAGACATATTCGATGACTTGAATCTCCTCCTTGATCGTGACGTTTCCTCGGTCTCCGGGCTTGTCTCCTCCTCGTTAGTTTCGGAATTATCAGACACCTGCTGTAACTCCGCCATATCTGTCTGCGCGCCGAAAGAGAAGGGGCGGGGAAAAAATGTTAGTTAGAACGTCATGGGCGGGCAACGTGTGCGGAGCGACGTGTTCGTATTTTGACGCATGCGTGGTGTGTATATAGCAAACACACATGTGACTATAGTACGTTCGGTGTGCGGAGAGAGGAGTTCAAGTGATGGACGTGCGAACGAAGGTATGTGATTTTGAGACTGTGCCAAATTGTTGGCCTATACTGTCTTGAGAATGTTGTAGGATATATATGGTGTCTACGATGTTAAGGAGGTTAGACTGTTTGCCTCACATTAGTTATATATTATTTATTTAACTTGCAGATACAATATGAATGTCTTTATTAGCGACAAAGAGTTCCTGGCGGAATTTATTGACCGGGTAAGGGAGCTGCTGGCTCTGTGGGAGACGAAAAACCCCATCCACAAAAAAAGAGGGGTGAGAAAAGCAGCACTGGAGAAGCTGCTCCCATTTGTGCAGACCAAGGTGCCCACAGCCACAGCAAAACAAGTGGACACTAAAATTGGGAGCTTGAGAAGCACCTACAGGACTGAACGCTCTAAGGTCCTGGCTTCTCAGAGGTCAGGAGCAGCAGCAGGTGATGTGTATGTCCCGATTTTGTGGTACTACAGCAGGATGTCCTTCCTGGATGACCACATTGAGGCAAGGCCATCACTCTCCACTCTTCCCCCCAGACTTCCCTGCAGCCAACCTGAGCCTTCTCTGGAGCAAGAGGAGGCAGCCATCCTGGATGAACCTGATTTGGCCATCTGGAGCCAGGTATAGTATTAAATGAAAATGTATTGGGATAAAATTAATGTTTGCCAAATATGTCAAGATGAGAAACATACAATATTTTGGCTTCCACAAGTGAAATCAAGATCTCGAGACATTAGTCTGCACTTAATTGGGTGCTAAATAGTCAATCTGATGTAGGTGTAAATTAGAAAAAATGATTTCTGGATTTACATTGTAATTGCTTCAATCATGTTTATAAAGTTTGCTGCAAAGATTAAACCAACATATTAAACTATGTCCCTTTTTCATACACAGGATGAAATCAGCCAGGAGGAGGTTCTGGAAACTGTCAGGCAGGAGGAGGAAGGGCCCAGTGGCAGCCAGGAGGAGGCAGGGCCCACTGTGAACCAGGAGGTGGCAGGGCCCACTGTGAGCCAGGAGGTGGCAGGGCCCACTGTGAGCCAGGAGGTGGCAGGGCCCAGTGGCAGCCAGGAGGTGGCAGGGCCCAGTGGCAGCCAGGAGGTGGCAGGGCAAAGGAGAAGCACCAGATCCCAGGTGCCTCCCATCCGGCTTCCCAAAAGAGGCAGGAGGGACAGGACCACCAGTGAGGCAGCAATGGCCCTTATTAAAGAGGCCCATGCCACCCTCAAAGAGCCCATATCCCCTGAAGAGGCCATTGCTGGCCTAGTGGAGGCAAAGTTCAAGGTGATGAGCATGGAGCAACGCCTCCTATGCGAGCCCCTGCTCATCACCTTGCTCAACAAGGGGGTGATGGGAAAAATTACCCCCAATACCGCCACATTCTTCTTCTGCCCCACCCCCTTCTCCTCCACCTCCACCTTGTTCTTCCGCCCCACCCCTTCTCCTCCACCTCCACCTTGTTCTTCCGCCCCACCCCCTTCTCCTCCACCTCCACCTTGTTCTTCTGTGCCACCCCCTTCTCCTTCACCTCCTCCTGCTCCTGACAGGAGTACCCCTCCAGTGGCCCAGCCTCCAGCCAAACGAAGAAGGAAGGCTGCAGGGAAGGCTTCAGGAAAGGTTGCAGGGAAGGTTGCCAGGAAGACGAGGAAGTGATGGCCTTGCTTCATTGTGGTCGGACAGAAGGCAGCCTGTTGTAGTACCACACACTTGGGACATATATATCACCTGCTGCTGTTCCTGACCTCTGAGAGGCCAGCATCAGATTGTGCTCAGAAATGTTGGCCTTCTCAAGCTCCCAATTTTAGTGTCCACACAGGGTTGATGTGTGGTCTGGGGTCCCTGGGATGCACAAATGGCAGCAGCTTCTCCAGCGCTGCCTTCTCTTTATTTTAGTTCAAACATGAATAAATGTTATTTTTCTTTAACCACTTAACAACCACCTGCCGACAAATAACGGCGGCAGGGTGGTTGCTTAACTCTGGGAGGACGTTATATAACGTCCTCCCAGAATCGCGCTCCCGCGCGCCCCCTGGGGCGCGCACACGGGAAACTCCCTGATAGCTGATAGCGGCCGTTTACCACGTGATCGCTCCGTCAAATGACGGAGCAATCACTTGTAAACAGACCGGCGTCATTTGATGACGCTGGTTCCTCCCTCCCCTCTCTGTACCGATCGGTACAGTGTGAGAGGGGAGGGGGAGGGAGCGGATGGCAGCAGCAGCACTGTGGGCTGGATCTGTGACAATTGCAGTCACAGATCCAGCCATCCATCCATCCCTGCTCAGCCATCCCTGTGCTATACCCTGCCAATACTCTGCAATACACCCTGCCAATACTCTGCAAAATACCCTGGTGCAATACTCTGCAATACCCTGGTGCAATACTCTGCAATACCCTGGTGCAATACTCTGCAATACCCTGGTGCAATACTCTGCAATACCCTGGTGCAATACTCTGCAATACCCTGCGAAATACTCTGCAATACCCTGCGAAATACTCTGCAATACCCTGCGAAATACTCTGCAATACCCTGCGAAATACTCTGCAATACCCTGGTGCAATACTCTGCAATACCCTGGTGCAATACTCTGCAATACCCTGGTGCAATACTCTGCAATACCCTGGTGCAATACTCTGCAATACCCTGCACAATACTCTGCAATACCCTGCAATACCCTGCACAATACTCTGCAATACCCTGCAAAATACTCTGCAATACCCTGCAAAATACTCTGCAATACCCTGCGCAATACTCTGCAAAATACTCTGCAATACCCTGCACAATACTCTGCAATACCCTGCACAATACTCTGCAATACCCTGCACAATACTCTGCAATACCCTGCACAATACTCTGCAATACCCTCCACAATACTCTGCAATACCCTCCACAATACTCTGCAATACCCTCCACAATACCCTGTGCAATACCCTCCACAATACCCTGTGCAATACCCGTGCAATACCCTGCCATACACCGCAATACCCTGCCATACACCGCAATACTCCGCAATGCCCTGCAATACTCCGCAATGCCCTGCAATACTCCGCAATGCCCGGCAATACTCCGCAATGCCCGGCAATACTCTGCAATAACCACTTCCCGCCCTCCGGCCGTCATATGACGTCCTTGACTTTGTGCGGGGATATCTGAATGATGCCTGCAGCTACAGGCATCATTCAGATATCGGCTTTTTCAGCCGGCGATTCCCTACACCATAAGAACAATCATAGCGGCTGTTCCGCCGCTTGATCATTCTTACGGGAGGCGAGAGGGGATGTCCCCCCCCCCGCCGCCCTCCGGTGCTTCTACCGACTCACCGCTACGATCAAAGCCAGGATTGTTGTTTTTTTTTTTGTATTTTTTTCAGGCTTCCCAGCCTAGAGGTGAGATGTGGGGTCTTATTGACACCCCCCCCCCCATATCTCACTGTAAAGAGGACCTGTCACGCCATATTCCTATTACAAGGGATGTTTACGTTCCTTGTAATAGGTATAAAAGTGATCAAAAAAATGTTTAGGGCGGAAAAACATGTCAAACTAAAATAAATAAAGTAAAATGAAGAATACATTTTTTATTTTTTTTAAAGCGCCCCTGTCCCCGTGAGCTCGCATACAGAAGCGAACGCATACGTAAGTCCCGCCCACATATGAAAACGGTTTTCAAACCACACATGTGAGGTATCTCTGCGAACGTTAGAGCGAGAGCAATCATTTTGGCACTAGACCTCCTCTGTAACTCAAAACATGTAACCAGTAAAAATATTTAAAGCGTCGCCTATGGGGATTTTTTAAGTAGCGAAGTTTGGCGCCATTCCACGAGTGTGTGCAATTTTTAAGGGCGACATGTTAGGTATCTATTTACTCGGCGTAACTTCATCTTTCACATTATGCAAAAACATTGGGCTAACTTTACTGTTTTTTTTTTTTTTTAAGCACAAAACATTTTTTTTCCGTAAAAAACGCGTTAAAAAAATTGCTGCGCAAATATCGTGCGAGATAAAAAGTTGCAACAACCACCATTATATTCTCTAAGGTCTTTGCTAAAAAAACATATATAATGTTTTGGGGTTCTATGTAATTTTCTAGCAAATAAATGATGATTTTTACATGTAGGAGAGAAATGTCAGAATTGGCCTTGGTGCTCCAGAACGCCTGAAGGTGCTCCCTGCATGTTGGGCCTCTGTATGTGGCCACGCTGTGTAAAAGTCTCACACATGTGGTATCGCCATACTCGGGAGTAATAGCAGAATGTGTTTTGGGGTGTAATTTGTGGAATGCATATGCTGTGTGTGAGAAATAACCTGCTAATATGACAATTTTGTGAAAAAAAAAAAAGAGAAAAAAAAAATCTTGATTTTGCAAAGAATTGTGGGAAAAAATGACAACTTCAAAAAACTCACAATGCCTCTTTCTGAATACCTTGGAATGTCTTCTTTCCAAAAAGGGGTCATTTGGGGGGTATTTGTACTTTTCTGGCATGTTAGGGTCTCAAGAATTGAGATAGGCCGTCAGTACTTCAGGTGTGATCAATTTTCAGATATTGGCACCATAGCTTGTGGACTCTATAACTTTCACAAAGACCAAATAATATGCACCAATTTGTACTTATTTTTACCAAAGATATGTAGCAGTATAAATTTTGGCCAAAATTTATGAAGAAAAAATAGTAATTTGCAAAATTTTATAACAGAAACGAAAAAAAAATCATTTTTTTACAAAATTTTCAGTCTTTTTTCTCTTATAGCGCAAAAAAAAAAAACCCAACAGTGATTAAATACCACCAAAAGAAAGCTCTATTTGTGTGAAAAAAAGGACAAAAATTTCATATGGGTACAGTGTTGTATGACTGAGTAATTGTCATTCAAAATGTGAGAGCACCGAAAGCTGAAAATTGGTCTGGTTATTAAGGGGGTTTAAGTGCCCAGTGGTCAAGTGGTTAAGTTCATACTTGACTATGTGTATTTGTAAAAATTTAAAATCTAGCTTTGGAGTAAGCAGAGACATTTGACTGACAAAAAAAGGGACAGATACCAACCCCCCAAAAAAATAACGAAATTGTATTTCCCAAAAAAGGGTGTAAAATTTAAATAATATATATTAAAAGATTCAATGGGAGATCACTACCAAAACATTGCGAAATTACAATTAACATCAGTTTGAAAAATATCAAATTTTTAAATATTCCTAAAAACTTGCACGATATAATACACATTAATCTTCTTAAGAGCAGCATGAAAAAGGTTAAAAAAAGATAGTCATAACTCTGTGTGAATATCAGCAGCAAAAGAAGTTCATTCGTTTGGATTAATGTAACATTCTAACGAAGATTTCAATGCACAACATTTAAACGATGCAAAAATTTGGAGCGTGATGAATGTGCTATCTCCATTACGAAGGCTTGTTTTACCAGAAGATGTGCTCCCGTCTCATAGTTGCTTGTGAGCATGCGCGCTTTTGGAAGAGTCGTAAAAGCATACACACGAACCATTTTCTCGTCACAAAACAGGCCGACGAGAAACACGATGAGGAAATCTGGAATCCTGACGAGAAAATAGAGAGCAGGTTCTCTATCTTCTCGTCGAGATTCACAGCAATTTTCTCGTCGTAAAACCATACACACGAACGGTTTTCTCGACAAAAAAGCTCACGCGGCACTTTTCTTGCTGGTTTCGGATGAGAAACTCGGTCGTGTGTACGAGGCTTTACACTCAAAACATTATTCTACAAACAGCAAGACAGTAAAGACATAAGACAAACATTTAGATACAAGTACAAGGTGTAGGCCCCAGCCAGTGGAGCTTCTGCCCATGAGGGTCCCATTCCCATTCTGGTGACTGCTCTACCAGAGAGAGTTCTCTCCCCTCCCATCCTGACTGAGTATATCATTAAAGGCCAGTGCCTCACTGGTTGGCATGGCGTGGCTCTGATTAGTGGGCCTCTCTATTCCTGTTTTAAGATTGCAAATGCAAATCCTTGGCAAAAACTATTTTGAGTGGGAAACTTAACCTTGTAAGCAGATGACATTTTGTATTCATGACGGGCTGGCCACCTTCATTGCATGTCTAAATGAGGGATCCTTTGAAGTGAATATTTGTAGAACAAAGAGCTTTGGGTCCCATTGTTTAGATAAATAAGCTTAGGCACCGAATCGTCTGTATAACAGGGATTTCTGGCAAGCTATATTACACACCCATATTAATAAAACTCTAAATGAAATGTAGCGCCCCTCTCAAATAGTTGGGACGCTATGTTAAATTTAGGGGTATGTCTGAGCCATAGTTGGGCTCAGACTTGTTTAATTGTGTTTAAATTCGGTTTCTGCTCTGGCTGTGACATTGCCTGGCAGTTATTCCCCTTGGTCGGTAGGTGGCACTGCCGACACATACTCAGGTTGGAATACAGGCATGACACAACATATTGGGTGTCCTTTCTCGGCAGCCGTGTAGTGGGCGTGGTTAACCCGCGGTGCATGCTGGGAAGGAGTACATAAGGGGCAGACGCCATTGGTGGGGGGTTTGTCCTGTGTGTGCGCCCCGTGGCCCGCATGGCGCGGGGTGCGTGTGTGTGTTCCAGCCCCGGGCACCTTCAGCCCGAGGCTGCATCGCTGCCTGGTAGGCCCAGCTCCACTGGCTGGGGCCTACACCTTTGAGGAGGATCCCATACTACCCATATTCGGGAAATCTGCTCTTGAAGAGGAAAGCCAGGGGAGGACCTTCCCCAGAGGAGACTAGCGACGGTACTGCTGTCTCTGGAGAGGCCTGGTGACCTACTCAAGGAGGGATCCAAGAACTTAAAGGCCCTGAAATACGCCAATCTGGCATAAGGGTTCTCTCTTATTGCTTTGTTAGGAGGTTCGGGACTTTAATAATCCTGTAGCAGAAGATTCCTGGACACATCCTCAGGATCACCTCAAGTTCTGTAACGGAGACCGTTCAGAATAGATTCATGCATCATCCAGGACCAGTAAAAAGGGGACTATCTGGGTGAGCAATACCCACTCAGGCTTGAGTGGCGACGTTACAATTTCAGTGTGCTTTTAGTGCTGCGTGCCTGAACCTTCCCCTATACTTTTATTGTTTCCTGCTTTCTCTTCAAGTTCCCACTGCAAAAGGAAAATAAAGCCTGGCTGTTTAGGTTTTACATTTGTGTGGACATTGACTTTTCTAAAGACTCTTTACACTGACAACGGAAGCCTTGGAGGTAGTTTGCATGACCCAAAACAAAACCAGCCGCTCCTTCGGGGGTAAGTGCTACAGAAATATATTCATAATTGCAATATTTTACAGCTATTAGTGGAGATTTCACATGAACTCATAAGGCAACAAGTTGAAATAAAATCTCCCTAAATGAATCTAGCACACTTCACTGTACACAAAGCTGAAAGCCTCACATACATACATTAAAAATAGAAACAGAACACACTGGATACAGCAGATTAAATCATGCTATTAAATAAAAAGAATAAAATTCCACCTAAAATGAAGTGACTTGGTCAGGACACATCACTAAAGTACAAATTCACTGGACCACCAGCTCTTGCCACTAGATGCAAATTTTTTGTTCCAGATGCAATATGCATGCTCAGTCACTCAAAAATGACAGCCTGCCCATACAGGCTTGATATCTGTGAGGCAAATCTCTAACTTTTTTCCATCTTCATTCTTGAAAACAAAACACTTCCAGATGCAATGTGCTTCCTCTCTCCCTCAGAAATCATGGCTTATCCAATAAATGCTTCAAATACCGTATATAGAAACAAGGAATAGTGACAGCAGAAAAGGTTGTTTTTTTTGTTACATTTTTTGGCTGATTATACTTCTATGTTTGTCTTTTTTTTTTTATAATTTTTTTTTATTTTTTTTATTTAACACATAGTTATTGACATACATAACATCATACATTAACATAACATTAATTCTAATCTAGTATCCCCCCATCCCAAAAACAAAACAGAACAAAAAAAAAAAAAAAATGTTCCTCCTTTTCCCCCCTCCCCTTAATTAAGTCCTCCCCCCCCCTCCATCCCCACCATTGATAAACCTTAACGCCCCATTTACTGTTACTCACTACCTCTCCTGGAAGTTTATTCCAAGTATCAACTACCCTTTCAGTAAAATAATACTTTCTAAAATTAGTTTTGAACTTTCCTCCAGTTAGTTTGAGGTCATGTCCCTGTGTTGTTGATTTTGGTGTCATATTGAAAAAACTGCCCTCCTGAACCTTTTTCACCCATTTAAAGCTTTCAATCATGTCTTCCTTTTCCCTTTTTTCCTTCAGACTGTACATATTAAGTTCTTGAAGTCAGTCCATTAACATACCTCCCAACTTTCACATTGTCCACTGCGGGACTTAAATTTTTTTCCCCCTCTCATCGAAGTTGTTGAGCGGGGGGGGGATGGGTTCTCGTGAAGTTGTTGAGCGGCGCGGGGGGGGGTTCTCGTGAAGTTGTTGAGTGGGGAGGGGGTTCTCGTGGGGGGAATCGCGAATACAACACACAAGCCCGCCAGCCCAACTCACCTGCTTTTCGCTGCCGCTCTGGCGCGCTGGAGGTTCGACGCGGGTCGCGGAAGTGTGACGTGACGAGGGGGGGGGGCTCGGAAGGACTGTGCGGGAAAACAGTGTCCCGCACGGGTACGCGGGAAGAGGAGGTATGCATTAATGATTCAAATTGGTTCATTGGGCGCTGGTCCAAACAGGTGTCCCTGCAATAACTTTAACTGTAGATGATTTTAAGAAGGTATTATTTTTAATGTGAATTTAGCCTACATTCTTTGAACTGAAAGGGAGCCTTGGCTGAGGGTAGGTTTAGCACACTATGCTGATATACCCATATGAGACAGCACAGTGTGCTTTTTGGTAAAGGTGAACTTACACCTTACAACTGCCCCTTCTCCGGATGGTGAGTTTGTGCTGTTTTGGTGCAATTTGAGTTGGCATTTTGTTAACTCTTGTACACAAAACATTTTAGATTTTAGCTATATTGTTCCTGCAAAATCCAGCTTTAAATTATAGCCTCTCACTGCTACACCAGAGGCTGTGCTGGCTTCCATCATCCAATCATGTGAAAGCAAAAATGCTGTTTTTTGTATTTTCCTTGCACGTGATTGGGTATTCTTTGCAAAGTGAAGCTTTACCTCATTTACTAAGCTCTGGAGCAACTGCACTTGTAGAGTGCAACTGCACTTTGGAAAGTCCACAGTCTATTTGCCTTTAGTAAATCCACCCCTGTATGTCTACTTTGTACTTGCCAAAATGTCTGTAGGCAACTTTTCTGATGAGGTATGAGTGGACCCTATTTTAATCTTATTCAGGACAAGCATACTGTTGCAGTTAGCATTAATCTATATATTAGACATGTGCACACTGAAATATTTCGTTTCGGAATTTCGTTTTCGTCCAAAAAATAAATTTATTTAGTTACTCCCGAAATTCGTTTTTATTTATTTCGTTTTTCGTTAAAAATTGCATTCGTCCGAAAATCTGAATTAATTAAGGTCGAATCTGTCATTGAACGCTTATTGTGTCTGTCGAATGTTCAAAGAAGATTCGACGGAGCAGCGAAACTGTACGACTCTGCAATCATACATTTCCGGTCAAATGTTCCGCCCACAAGCAGTGATCTTTTCTCTCTATGTCGAATCTTTTCTCTCTATAATGTCGAATCTTTTCTCTCCTATGTCGAATCTTTTCTCTCTATAATGTCAAATCTTTTCTCTCTATAATGTCAAATCTTTTCTCTCCTATGTCGAATCTTTTCTCTCTATAATGTCAAATCTTTTCTCTCCTATGTCAAATCTTTTCTCTCCTATGTCGAATCTTTCCTCTCCTATGTCGAATCTTTCCTCTCCTATGTCGAATCTTTCCTCTCCTATGTCGAATCTTTCTCTCCTATGTCGAATCTTTTCTCTCCTATGTCGAATCTTTTCTCTCTATAATGTCAAATCTTTCTCTCCTATGTCGAATCTTTTCTCTCTATAATGTCGAATCTTTTCTCTCCTATGTAGAATAATCTTGGACTAATAGAGTTAAGGTTAGGCACATTCGACCACAGGTTCGATAGACACAGATTGTTATTGTCAGCGTCACGTCGAATCTCCTATCTATATCGAACTGTTGTAGCAACGAAAATAAAGCATTTGTTTATGTCGGATCTTTCGGTTTTCGGATTCTGTGCTTTCGTTTTCGTTTGTTAAAACGATAACGAAAATAGCTGAAATTCGGACGAAAATGCATTCGGACGAAAACGAATGCACATGTCTACTATATATTTAAAAAAAATTTCAGTTGCTTTCTGTTTTCTGGCCTAGGCCAAAATTATGTCATATATCCCAGGAGCCTTTATGGTCATTTTTTCTCTTTCATCTGGAGGAGAGGAGGATAGACTTTCTCAGCTAAGCACAGCTGCCTGAGCTATAGGCAGATGGATTCCAGGAAGTAAATGCTACATGATGCTCACCTATCCTAAAGCCTCGTACACACGGTCGGACTTCAAACAAACTTTTCTGTGGATTTTTGTCCGAAGGGAGTTGGTTGGGAACACCCATAGCATACACACGCTCAGACTTTTCTGCAAACTTTCCCAAAACTTTTCCCAACATCACGTGTTTTTTCTGCTCTTTTCTGCTCTTTACCACCACCCTTTGGTCAACTTCTGCTATTGTTGGTTGATTTTAACATTATTTGTTTTGTCCATCGGACAAAAGTCCGATGGATTTCTGTACACACGGTCGGACTTTGCTCATCGGACTTTTTTGGGCGAAAAGTTTGTCCATTTGCAGACCGAACATTTGTCCGATGAAAACCAAAAAAGTACACACGGTCGGATTTTTTGTCAAACTTGCTCAAAATGAAGTTTGTTGGCAAAAAGTTTGACTGTGTGTACGGGGCTTAAGTCAAGATGGCTGCGGCTATAAATGCTAGGGAGATGTTTTTCAAAGGGATGTCTCAAAAAATAAAGTGCAGACATTGATAGAGGAGTATTTTTGCTTTCAATATTAAAAATTAATTAAATAGTGTTTTAAGTTTGTGGCACTCAAGTACAGGTAAATTCAGTTTTAGGAGTATTTACTTATTTACCCTAAGGCTCCATGCACACTGAAGCTCATAAACTGCAGTTTATTGGCGTTTGGGCGTTTTTTTTAAAAGCCCATAAACTGCACTCTATGTTAGCCTATTTGTCCATGCACACAAGGACATTTTTTAGCGTTAATGAGCAGTGGAGATTATGGGCTTTTTTCTGAACGCAAGAAATTCGTGTTCAAAGTGCCGTTTTTCGGTGGGAAAACGCTAAAAAACACAAAAAGCTAATAAATGCTAATAAACGCTCAAGAACGCAGGTCGCCAGCGATTTTTTGCATTTTTTAATCCATTGAAAAAAACAAAAAAACAAAACAAAAAGCGAAAAAACGCTAACACTGAAAAACGCTAATAAACGCTATTGCAAAAACGCTAAAAAACGTTGAAAGGCTCCCTGCAAAGCTATTGGCGTTTTTTATAGCTTTTTTTAGCGTCCAGTGTGCATGGAGCCTAAAAATGTAAACCCTCACCACCTATTGCAGCACTCCTTCATTGACCATGCCAGCTAATTGTCACCCTGTTGCACTAGCGATCAAGATTCTGCAATATTCTGGTAAGTGAGGCAGTGAAATCCATTATGTAAAATGGAGCTGTCATGCGGATATTTTACAAGTATAGCATCAGTCTAGAAATCTTACAAGCTATATATACACATGTATAATAAAAATTTCCTGAAAGCTCTGAATTATCCTTCATCATTATCCTTGATCAGCACCAGCTGTACTCATTTCCACAGTGTTCAAATATACAAGCATTCAAATTATGCAAAAGTCAATTAACACTAGTAATAATTTCCGTTTTGAAATAATTTATAGAAGCGTCAACTTCCCACAATCTTTTCAGAGTGTGAAAACAGACGGTAAATGTGCCCTTAATGGAGCTACGTTACTAATTTCAGAGAGCATCATCCATCTGACATGAAACGACGGTTTTAGGTTCTGTTCAGATTTTCACCTAGACGCACGATGTGGAGCTGGTCTGACCTCTCATCTCCCTACCTGATCTGCTGATTTCATGCCTGCAAAACCAAAATCAGCACTAGGCCACTGAATAGGCAAATGCTCTCAGCTGTGAAATGGGCAGATTACAACATACATAGCATGACCATGGAAGAACATGTGTAATTTTCCACTGTAATTTTACTTCAAGACCTGGAAATCAACCATAAAAATATACACAAAAGGTCATTTTTGTTGACCTAAAAAAATAAATTATGACAACCATGATATCACTTTTATTTTTATCATATTTTCTCTTGAGTGTTTCAAATTAAATGATGAGGGTCTCATTTGTGTAACAACTAGATAAAAAAAAGCAACCAGATAACTCTGCTGCAGAATAACAAATAATAAATTGAAGCCCAAGGTTTCTTTACTTGTCTGTGCCCCTACATGGGAGATTACCTATCACTTCCTGTTGGCAGGTGTCATGCAGAACAGGTAGGCGGAAATCCCTCACGGTCAGCAATAGAAACATCTTTTCAAATAGAGTTGGAACGGGGTGGAATCTGTAAGAATTTTATTGCTGGCCAGGTCTCCATTAGAGCAATTTCCCCTCCTCTCCTGTGCAAGTGATGGGCTATAGGCAGAACAGGAAGAGATGGGGGCACACTATTATTTCAAATATGACAGAAAAGTCTCTTCAACCATCTAACTTAAAGCGGGGTTCCACCCGCGATTTTCTTTTTTTAAAAGTCAGCAGCTACAAACACTGTAGCTACTGGCTTTTAATAAGGACACTTACCTGTCCTACTCACCCGCGATGTCGGCCCGCCGAGGCCGATCCCTCGATCCTGACAGCTCCCGGCGCTGCCATCCTCACTAAGGGAAACAGGTAGTGAAGCCTTGCGGCTTCACTGCCCGTTTCCTACTGCGCATGAGCGAGTCTCGCGGTGCTGTATGAATGGGCAGCTGCTCTCTGGGATACACACAGTTCCCAGAAGGCAGCGCGCCCCATTCACCAGAAGACAACGCGAGGAGGACGAGGAAGAAGACCTGCCGCGGAGGATGAAGAGGCAGATTAGGAACTTCCGCATAGCAACCGCCTTTTCTGGTGAGTAATTTTTTTTTTATTATATATATATATATTTTTGCAGGTTTTTTGTGAATTATTTTTTTTTTTTTTTTTAGGGTGGAACTCCACTTTAATATCTAACTCTTCCCACCCTATTTAAAATGAGTTTTGTCTGGAGCTGGGCTTAATTTCATTTCCATAAGAAGGATGAAATATGGAACTTATTTATTATTAAGCATATTTTTACTTTTGCATGTAACTATGTAACTATGAACAGTACAGACAGGGTGAATTATGTAAAAAAAAAAACAACAAAAAAAACAAACAGTTGTAGTGAAGTTGGGCTTTAATTTGTTAGTCAAGTCAATCTAAATCTGCTAGTCTAAAGCCCCGTACACACGGTCAGACTTTTTGCCAACAAACTTCATTTTGAGCAAGTTTGACAAAAAATCAGACCGTGTGTACGCTCCATCGGACAAACTTTTTTGGTTTTCATCAGACAAAAGTTTGGTCTGCAAACGGACAAACTTTTGGCCAACAAAAGTCAGATGGAGCAAAGTCCGACCGTGTGTACAGAAAACCATCGGACTTTTGTCCGATGGACAAAACAAATAATGTTAAAATCAACCAACAATAGCAGAAGTTGACCAAAGGGTGGCGGTAAAGAGCAGAAAAGAGCAGAAAAACCACGTGATGTTGGAAAAAGTTTTGGGAAAGTTTGCAGAAAAGTCCTGTGGTGTGTATACTATGGGTGTGCTCGGCCAACTCCGTTCGGACAAAAATCCACGGAAAAGTCAGATGGCTTAGGCTTTACACTAATCTCTTCACAGATTGACAATACTTCTGTCCTAAAGTGTCTAAGTTACTCAATGAAATCACCCTAAAACAGGAGGTGTGTTACTGGCTGGATCACCAGAAGAAAATAAAGAAAAAAAAGCTTAAAAAAAGAAAAGAAATGCAGCCAACACATTTAGGGATTGTATTGCGAAAGATGGAATTCTCAAGGCACAACTATTAAAAATAGGCAGGGTTCATACTTGTGCGATCATAGACATTGTATGTACTTCACATCTCATTTCTGTGCAGATCACATGCGATGTCTGTGCAAAGTGAACTCAGCCATAGAAACTGCATGGCATTGCATTCTCACCAAAATGGTGCAGGACCTTTTTTTTGGTCCGCGCTTGAATCGGATCGCATGGGTGGTCACATTTATGTGATAAGATTCCTGCACCATTTGACAGTTCGCACTTCGATCTGAAAACCGATCTGGGGGTGTCATTAACTTTAGATTGACACCCCCAGTGGATTCGCAGATGTCAGTGTGAACTAGTGTGCGATTCAGATGTGATGAGGGAACCGGCCCTGAATCGCAGGGTTTCACAACAGGGTGAACCAGGACACACAATTAAGTATAAAAACATTCTAATATACCATACATTATTAAATAAATTAGATCCATGATATAATCGTATTCATCGGTTTCCCTAAAACATTTTGTAAAAGGGATATACATACATGCTGGAGTTGAGTATTCCATGAAATGCGTCGAGCCACAAAAGAACAGAATTTATATATATCACTTTTACAAAATGTTTTGTAAAAAGAAACTGTATGGTTGAAAACACATCGCATTCGCATCAAAATGGTGCAGGAGTCTTTTTGGTCCGCACTGGAATCAGATTGCATGGGTGTTCACACCTATGTGATCCGATTCCTGCACCATTTGACAGTTCCCACTTCAATCTGCGAAGCAATCTGGGGGTGTCCAGAATATATGTATATCACTTCTACAAAATGTTTTAGTGAAACTGATGAATAGGGAAACCGTGTCAGAAATTACATTTTGTCCAGAGACAGTTCTAAACACGGGAAACATGCGCTACTTTACATGCATACTTTAGACACCCACCAGGTACGAAATTTAAAAGGAATATTTCACTTTTATTGTTTCACTTTAAGCATTATTAAAATCACTGCTCCCGAAAAAGCGACCGTTTTTAAAACTTTTTTTTGCATTGATACATGTCCCCTGGGGCAGGACCCGGGTCCCCAAACACTTTTTATGACAATAACTTGCATATTAACCTTTAAAATAACACTTTTGTTTTCTCCCATAGACTTTTAAAGGGTGTTCCGCGGCTTTTCGAATTTGCAGCGAACACCCCAAATTGTTCGCTGTTCGCCGAACGGGCGAACAGGCAATGTTCAAGTCGGACTCATGTTGGACTCGAACATAAAGCTCATCCCTACTGATGAATAAGACTGTATCATGGATCTCTTTTATGGAATATTGTATGTATATTAGTATGTTTTTATATTTAATTGAATAAAGAAAGTATATTTTTTATTAGTTAAAGCGCTGCTCATTTTAACTGTCTTTTACCTCCAAAGATTTCAAAGATTTCAATGGGCAGGGGCTGTTTAGGAGTGATGTATACACGGCTCCCGCACTGCCCCAAAGACACTGCTGGCTGGACTTTTTTTTCTGTCCTGGAAGCGCACTGCCCCAGACTGGGGAGGCATGGGAGGCAGTTTACAGGAACTTTACAGGCGCTATTTTTAGCGCTAAAAAGAAACTGTAAAGCAGGGGTCTCAAACTGGCGGCCCTCCAGCTGTTGCGAAACTACAAGTCCCATGAGACATTGCAAGGCTGACAGTTACAAGCATGACTCCCACAGGCAGAGGCATGATGGGGCTTGTAGTTTCGCAACAGCTGGAGGGCCACCAGTTTGAGACCCATGCAAAAGTGTCTTTAGTTTGAAAGGGGTCTAACAGAGCCTTAAGGTCTCTGACTATATTCCCAAACATAAAAAACAACAAAAATATTTTCTTAGTATTTTCTTAATAATCGGAACAAATACTTAACCCTAATGAAAGCTACACACACAAGATCCTATTATAAAGAAAGCCCACAAACAGTACTGTGCAAACGTTTTAGGCAGATGTGAAGAAATGCTGTAAAGTTAGAATACTTTCAAAAATATATATTTTAATTGTTTATTTTTATCAATTTACAAAATGTAAAGTGATTGAACAGAAGAATAATCTAAATCAAATCAATAATTGTTGTGAATACCCTTTTGCCCTGTACACACAATAGGATTTTCCATCAAAAAAAGTTGGATGTGAGCTTTTGTCGGATATTCCGACCGTGTGTAGGCTCCATCCAACATTTTCTGTCAGAATTTCCGCCAGCAAAAGATTGAGATCAGGTTCTCTATTTTTCCGGCGGAAAAAGTTCTTGTTGGAAATTCCACTTGTCTGTATGCAATTCCGACGCGCAAAAAAACATGCATGCTCAGAATCAAGCAGAGGAGCCGAACTGCCTATTGAACTTCATTGATCTCGGCTCATTGTACATCTTGTACGTCACTGCGTTCTTGACGGTCGGAATTTCAGACAAGATTTGTGTGACTGTGTGTATGCAACACAAGTTTGAGCCAACATTCCGGCAGAAAAAATCCACGTTTTTCTTGTTGGAATTTCCGATCGTGTGTACGGGGCATAAGGCTTCAAACCAGCATCAATTCTTACAGTGCACACTGTGTACACTTGCACAAAGTCAGGGATTTTGTAGAATAATAGTCAGATGTATGATTAAACAAATATACCAAGCAGGTGCTAAAGATCATCAATTTCATATGTAGGTTGAAACACAGTCATTAACTGAAACAGAAACAGCTGCGTAGGAGGCTTAAAACTGGTGAGGAACAGCCAAACTCTGCTACTAAGGTAAGGTTGTGTAAGTTTCATGTCACAGGTCCTACACCATTGCAAGACTGAGCATAGAAACAAGACACAAGGTAGTTATCCTGTATCAGCAAGGTATCTCCCAGGCAAAGATTTTAAAGCACACTTGGATTTCAAGATGTGCTGTTCAAGCTCTTTTGAAGAACCACAAAGAAACGAACAACGTTAAGGACCATAAACGCAGTGGTCGCAAAGGAAACTTAATGTAGCAAATGAAAGACACCTCAAGCTTAGTTCCCCTCAACATCGGAAGATGTCCAGCCGTGCCATCAGCATAGAACTGGTGGAAATCAGTGGGACTCAGGTACACTTGACAGATCTTCTGTCCAGAGAAGGCTGGCCAGAAGTGGATTTCATGCATTAAAAGAACTGTGGCTAAAAAGCCATACCTCTGACATGGAATCAAGGTTAAGCAGCTTAACTATGCATGAAAACATAGGAACTGGGGTGCAGCAAAATAGCAAGATGGGTTCTGAAGTGATGAGTCAAAATCTGAAATATTTGGCTGTAGCAGAAGGCAGTTTTTTCCCAGAAGGGCTAGAGACTGGTACAATAAAAAGTGTCTGCAGGCAAAAGTGAAGCATGATTAAGGTTCCTTGCAATCTTGGGGTTGCATTTCTGAAAATAGAGTTGGAGGTTTAGTCAGGACCAATGGTGTCCTCAATGCTGAGCAATACAGTGAGGTACTTATCCATTAGACCGTACCATCAGGGAGGCATGTGATTGGCCCCAAATTTATTCTACTGCAGGACAATCTCAAACATACATCCAATGTCATGACTGCTGAGGCGCAATGAGCCCAGGTACAATTAACTGTAACATAGATGTATAGAAAAACCTTCCCCCTTGCCCCTTCACCCCGTTAAATAAACACACTTACAACCATTAGGTTGGAAAGGGCAAGGCCACAGCTTTATTAAATCCAAACATAACATGTAAACACCTTTCAACCAGTGCCAGTCACAGTTGTACTGTGAGCACACAATTCCAAAAGGGGGAGGGGGCCTGTCCTTACCATAAGTGCTGGACAGGCCGCCTACTTCCGATTTCCATCAAGGGCATAGCCCATTACAGCCATTTTATGCTGGCAAGGTCAAGAAACCGCAGCAAGCTGTGACATACCATAGAAAAAAGGGTCGGGAGGGTGGGCAGCTCTTCCAGCCACGTTCCTTAAAAGACCCAGAATTCCCTGGGGCAATACTTTTTCAGAGCTCAGGCCCAGCCCATTCCCCCTAGCAACCAATCCTTGGAGCCGCCTTATTCTGTACCTGGCCATGCCCCCATCAGTCAAGGCTCTCTTTCCCTAAGGGGCTCAAGAGGCCTTCATGACTGCTGAGGCGCAATGAGCCCAGGTACAATTAACTGTAACATAGTTGTATAGAAAAACCTTCCCCCTTGCCCCTTTACCGCGTTAAATAAACACACTTACAACCATTAGGTTGGAAAGGGCAAGGCCACAGCTTTATTAAATCCAAACATAACATGTGAACACTTTTCAACCAGTGCCAGTCACAGTTGTACAGTGAGCACATAATTCCAAAAGGGGGAGGGGGCCTGTCCTTACCATAAGTGCTGGACAGGCCGCCTACTTCCGATTTCCATCAAGGGCATAGCCCATTACAGCCATTTTATGCTGGCAAGGTCAAGAAACCGCAGCAAGCTGTGACATACCATAGAAAAAAGGGTCGGGAGGGTGGGCAGCTCTTCCAGCCACGTTCCTTAAAAGACCCAGAATTCCCTGGGGCAATACTTTTTCAGAGCTCAGGCCCAGCCCATTCCCCCTAGCAACCAATCCTTGGAGCCGCCTTATTCTGTACCTGGCCATGCCCCCATCAGTCAAGGCTCTCTTTCCCTAAGGGGCTCAAGAGGCCTTCATGACTGCTGAGGCGCAATGAGCCCAGGTACAATTAACTGTAACATAGTTGTATAGAAAAACCTTCCCCCTTGCCCCTTTACCCCGTTAAATAAACACACTTACAACCATTAGGTTGGAAAGGGCAAGGCCACAGCTTTATTAAATCCAAACATAACATGTGAACACTTTTCAACCAGTGCCAGTCACAGTTGTACAGTGAGCACACAATTCCAAAAGGGGGAGGGGGCCTGTCCTTACCATAAGTGCTGGACAGGCTGCCTACTTCCGATTTCCATCAAGGGCATAGCCCATTACAGCTATTTTATGCTGGCAAGGTCAAGAAACCACCACCTGCCTGTCAGTGGACAACTGACGGGTGCCCCACCGCCGCCAGCGCCTGTTCCACCCCCCGCTGAAGGCCAAGGTTAAAGATATCCAATCCAAGGTCATTAAGGTGAACGCCATCCGATCTCAGCAGATCATCATTGGCACCCTCCAAATCCTTGTGCCGGATCACAAACCCCCCGATCTGCCAAACAAACTTGGCGACTTGGGCGTTAACTTTGCGACGGAAGCGTTCCAGGCAAGGGCTAGGTATCTCCCAAGCCCATAGCAATCGAGGCACGATTTCTGACCAGATGAGAATCAAGTTGGTAAAGACTGCATAACACTGGGTGATGTCTCGCTTTATAGCAGAAATTAAATCCATGGAATGCGTAGAACCAACGTCATTCCCACCAGCATGAAAAACCAAGATGATGGGGCCAGAAACATGAGCACGAAGGCGCAAGCATCTGGAAGGACCTGGGACCAGCGTAATCAGCGGAGCCCAAGCCAGCGGATCCTGGCGAGATCATAGGCGAAATCCAAATTCTTCCCATAGCTCCGAATTTCCAACCGATGAGCGGCCCAATAGATGAAGGAATCTCCAACCATCCATATTAGAGCCCGGTGACAACCTGAAAATTAAAACAGCAGATGTGGGTGGACGTACAACGAAAAACAAGACAATTTCCACCTTCCCAGACACTGGAGCTCGGTATCAGAGAAACCCATACCAGAAGCAGTGGTGGCAGCACCAATGTGAAATGAGTGGGTTGCAAAATCGCACAAAGGGAGGCCCAAAAATTGGAACCTGCTCAGGGAAGAGAAATCTGCATGGACGAAGAAGGTGGGGAACGGGGGGTGTGCGGACATGAAAGAGGAGGCTAGCGTCACAGGGCAAAAAGGGCCACCACAAGGGTACAGAACAACCCTTCTGCCCTTGCCAAAGCCGTCAGACTTTGAGGTACGCAACAACACCGACACGCAGCGCTCAGAGAAGCATACATCCTCCGTCAGAATGCCGCCTGCCGAGGATGAGGATTTTGACCAGTTCACCAATGCGAAAGCCACCAAAAAATGCCCAGGAGAAAGCCACTCGAAAAAGAAGGGTCTCAAACGTAGAGGAGCACACGGACGGCAACAGGGAAAGCATACCGGAGAGGATCTGGAGGGAAACCGGGCGCTGAGAATCGGGCGAATGGGTAACACGTCTCCAACCCTGCAGTACCCGTCGAACAGGAAATGCTTTTGTGATGTCTTCCCACCCAAATAGCTGAAACCAAAAGGACAATGCAGACATGGTGGACGAAAACGTGGAACCCGAAGCACCTTTCTGCAGTAAATAAACTAAGTAAGAAAACAAAGCCATGCGTCTGTCATGGGAAGAAGAGGTTGAAAATTCACCACCTGACACTTAAAACTATTCGTCCCACATAAGACAGTATGACGCCCACGTCCGCGGGGACAGAAACGCCCGAAGGAGGTCTAGCAAACAACGGAAACGAGGTTCCACAAGTAGGCCGGACAGGGGAGGCCCTCCAGGGAAGCCGACAGGGCCAGGGAGCGAAACCGGTCGAGCTGTAATCGGGAAAGAGCATCAGCGATATCGTTAGCAGTCCCAGGAACATGCCTGGCCTTAAAACAAATGTTAAACTGCAAACACTTTAAAACCAAAAAACGCAGTAGCGATACGACCGGAGGGGATCTAGCTGACTGTTGGTTAACCACCTGCACCACGCTCATGTTGTCGGACCAAAAAACTACTTGGTGGTTGCGCAACCGTTCGCCCCACAGCTCAATGGCGACAATGATCGGAAAGAGCTCCAGCAGGGTGAGATTGCGCAACAAATCCATGCAGGCCCATGAGGCCGGCCAACACTTGGTAGACCACTCCCCTTGGAAGAAGGTGCCGAAACCACAGGAGCCTGCCGCATCAGTATATAGCTCCAGCTGTGAGTTCGGTACCTCCTCCCGCAGCCAACAAGACTGGCCATTGTAAGACTGGAGAAAGGATAGCCATATCCCCAAGTCGTCACGCATGGGCTTGGTGATACGGACATAGTGGTGGGGGGCATCCACCCCCTTCATGGCCCATGCCAGGCATCTGCAGAAAGCCCTCCACATGCGGATGACTCTATAGGCAAAGACCAAGTGACCCAGCAAAGACTGAAGTTGTTTCAATTGCAGTTTTTTGGCCCCCCTTGCCAAGCGGACCAGGGAGAGGAGCCTGGCCAGCTTGTCGCTCGGTAGCCGAAAAACCATTGCAACCGTGTCTATTTATATGCCCAAAAAGGCTAAATCCATCACATGGCCCTCGGCCCTCGGCTGCCCCCCCAAAAAAAAATTTTTGGGAGGCAGCAGATGCTCCAGAGGGAGCGCTGGCCGGGGACTGAAAGAACGACGGCCTGTGGGAGCACATAAGCAGCAACCACAGGCTGCCGTCTTGGCAATCAAAACTAAACTCCTTACGTGCTACCATTTTTTGGCGAAACTGGGTGTCGTAGTGAAACCAACACTGTCCCCTATATACCTTATAGGCACCCCAAATAAGGTCTAAGTAGCAAAAGAGAGATGCGGCCAACTCCAGGAACCGTTCACACAGCACTCCGACGTAAGCGCAGAACCCTTGCAGCCAGTTCTCGAAAGTCAGAGGAAGCTGTTTTGATTTGTCACCCTGCGCTGCAACATAAACACGACAAGATTTATCGATCGTCTCCCTGTCAGGAGGGACAAGCATGAGAAAATCAATAAATTTGTGACGCCAGATCTTGCCCTTAACCTCCTCCGTCAGGTGCGTGCCTGTAAAAAAAGAAGAATTCTTCTGGACAGCCGCACTCCAAATAATGATTGCCTTTATTGAAAAATCCAACACAGCACTACAAGTCACAGAACACTGGACCTTGACGCGTTTCACACTATGCTTAGTGTTTAATCAAAGGTGCGTGCAAGTAGGCGAAACTGCCCACAAAGCGCTGCCGGAGACGGAACCCAAACTAGCCGCTGGACGCGATACCCCCATACGGGACTGGACCGATTTAACGACCCCAGCTATGTGTTCGTTTGGCGGGCCCGATACGGGAGCGTCATTGGATCTACCCAAAATTACATCACAGTCATACTCACTGATGTACGGAGGCAGAGCTGATGAAGGGCAACCAGCAGCAGGTCCAGGCGGAACGTCCGGAGCAGGATTGACCGTGGCAGGAGCTGGCAGGGGCCCGAGACGTCCATCTCCTGGAGGAACGGTGGCGTATGGTGAGGCAGGAGGTTGATGATGGAAGCCTCCCCTGAGGAGCCCGGGTGGCCAAGGACAGCAGCGGAGCAGCAACAGGAGCAACCGTGGACTCCAGGACCCGTGGCGGGAGGAGTCAACATCCCGGGACTGGAGTAGGAGTCTCTCGCCCTGCCGGGCGCAGGGAGATGAGGCTGGGTTGTGGCGGCAGGCAGCCCGCGGGAACCACCCGCCCAGCCGAGCGCAGGGAATTGCGGATATGCAGGATGCCTCGGAGAGGGGAGGGTGGCCGGAGCAGAGTGACTATCTCCCACCCTGCTGGGCGCAGGGAGATGCAGGTGTGCAGGATTCAGCTGGATGGGGTGGGTGGCAGGGGTGGAGCGGCCGTCTCACCGCTCAGCCGGGCGCAGGGAGACCTGGGCAATCAGGAGGCAGAAGTGCTGGGGGGGAAATGTGGAACATATTGATCTCCTACCCAGCCGGGTGCAGGGAGATTAAGGATAGGCAGCACAGGCTGGGTAGAGTGCAGTGGCATACACAAATCTCCCGCCCTGCAGGGCGCAGGGAGAGAAGGAGACACTGGGGGCTTTTATTTTTTTACTTTTTATATACCGTATTTATCGGCGTATAACACGCACCCCAAGTTTAGGAGGGAATTTTAAGGAAAAAAACTTTTAGGAGGGAAATTCAAGGAAAAAAACTTACATTTAAAGGCAGCCTTGTCCATCATTGCAGCCTTGCCCAGTGTCCATCTGCAGCCTTGCCCAGTGTCCATCTGCAGCCTTGCCCAGTTTCCATCATTGCAGCCTTGCCCAGTGTCCATCTGCAGCCTTGCCCAGTGTCCATCATTGCAGCCTTGCCCAGTGTCCATCATTGCAGCCTTGCCCAGTGCCTTTGCAGCCTTGCCCAGTGCCTTTGCAGCCTTTCCAGTCTCTGCGATTTTTAAAATTGGCGCTGATTTCTGTGTGGAGGGGAGCGAGCGGGGCCGAGTGTATTTCGTCTAGACTCGGCTCCTCTCGCAGTCCCGCCCACCTCCACTGACTGCGCCGCTGACATACAGAAAGCCGAGTGTACTTCGGCAAGACTCGGCTCTGCTCACAGTCAGGGGCGGGACTGCGAGAGGAGCCGAGACTAGCCAAAGTACACTCGGCTTTCTGTATGTCAGCGGCGCAGTCAGAGATGGGCGGGACTGCGAGAGGAGCCGAGTAAAGCTGAGTGTACTTCAGCTTCGTGTATCTCGGCTCCTCTCGCTCGTTTCAGCGAGGGGATCGGCGGAGGATCGGCGTATAACACGCACCCACGATTTTCCCCTAATTTTAAGGGGAAAAAAGTGCGTGTTATATGCCGATAAATACGGTATATATATTGTAATGTTCGGGGAACCAGCTAGATCGCAGGACACAGGCTTTTCAAACAAAAGGACGTTTATTTAAACTTAAATGGCTTCACAGCAGCAAAACAAAAGAAATGACAGTCTCACCGACTTGTAGAGTTTATAACTGCTGTCGCAGTTAAACAGTCCTTACTTGGTGTTGCAGGTAAGTTTCCCAGATAGCAGGCTTCCATGCAGGCCACTGCCATGTACATTCACAGCTTCCCAGAGCTTTTCACAGCCTCCACAGCTTTTGCAGTGTCCACCATTCACCATGCAGACTTCACTACACTCCTTCACTCTCTCACCTACAACTTCCTGTCTCTCTTAAACCATTTCCTTGGACAGGTGTGTTAACCATTGCTGTTGTCTTAAAGGAACCACAGCCCAAACAGAGGGGAAATATAGCGTCCTTCCAGGACCCAGCCACGGCGTCCTGTACATATCCCCCCCCTGTGCCCCAACGCCAAGGAGGTGGAGGCAACAGTGGAGCTAAAACAATGGACTCGGGAGAGGGCATCTGCATTTTGATGCAGTCTCCCGGGCCTATGCTCCACTACGTGTAATTCTGGCATTAGTCCCTTTACCTTGCCTCATCCATGTTAAAGGGGCATGGTCAGAAATTAACCTAAACTTCCTTCCCAAGAGGTAATATCTGAGGGATTCCAGAGCCCACTTAATGGCCAGACATTCTCGTTCAACTATAGCGTAGTTTTTCTCCGCTGGTGTCAACTTCCTACTGAGGAAGACTACTGGGTGCTCCTCACCATGAACAACCTGTGACAACACAGCTCCCAATCCTACATCGGAAGCATCAGTCTGGACAACAAACTCGTTTGAAAAATTGGGTGCTATCAGGACAGGGTGTTGGCACAGTGCTGACTTGAGCTCCAAAAAAGCCTTTTCAGCATCTGCATTCCATTCCACCATGACCGATTTCCGTCCCTTAGTCAGATCGGTCAATGGAGCCGCCAATGTGGCAAAGTTGGGTACGAATCTCCTGTAGTATCCCACCATGCCCAGGAATGCACGTACCTGCTTTTTTGTGAGGGGACGGGGCCAATTCTGTATAGCCTCTACCTTGTTAACCTGAGGTTTCACCACCCCTCTACCTACAATATAGCCCAGGTATTTCACCTCCTCCATTCCCAAAGCACATTTTTCAGGGTTTATTGTAAACCCCTCCTTCCAAAGAGAGTCCAGTACTGCCTGGACTTTGGGCAAGTGTGATTCCCAGTCTCTGCTAAAAATAACTATGTCGTCCAAGTACACTGAGGCATACTCCCGGTGAGGTCGTAAAATCCTATCCATTGCTCGCTGGAAAGTGGCTGGAGCAGTTTGTAGTCCAAAAGGCATTCTTTTGTACTGAAAACTCCCCTCTGGGGTAGAAAAAGCAGTTTTCTCTCTAGCAGCCTTAGTCAATGGGATTTGCCAATACCCCTTGGTAAGGTCTAATGTTGTAATATACCTGGCTGGACCTAGTCTCTCAATAAGCTCATCTACCCGGGGCATGGGGTAGGCATCAAACCGTGAAACCTCATTAAGTTTCCGGAAATCATTGCAGAATCGCAGAGTCCCGTTGGGCTTTGGTACCAACACAATCGGGCTCGACCACTCACTCTGCGACTCTTCAATGATCTCCAGGTCCAGCATCTTCTTCACTTCCTCTGAAACTGCCTTCTTTTGAGCCTCTGGGATGCGGTAGGGCCGGGCAAAAACTTTGACTCCAGGTTCCGTGATAATATCATGTTCTATGACACTAGTTAGCCCTGGCAAGTCTGAAAACTTTTCTTTATTTCTCTGCAAGAACTCCTTTGCCTGCTGACTTTGGATTTTAGACAGGGTACTTGCTACTTGGACACTCTCCACCCCAACCTGAGGCTCAAGTCTTGCACTAGCCAGGGAGGTCACCGGTTCCCTGTCTGTCCAGGGCTTTAACAAGTTGACATGATATATCTGATACGGTTTCCTCTTGCCTGGCTGGTGGACTCTATAATTGACCTCTCCCACTTTTTCCACAACTTCAAAGGGACCTTGCCATCTGGCCAAGAATTTACTTTCCACAGTGGGAATTAGCACCGCTACTCGATCCCCCACTTGGAAGTGCCTTATATTAGCAGCCCTGTTATAGACCCGTCGTTGAGCCTCCTGGGCTTTTTGCAAATGCTCTTTGACTAGTGGCATCACAGTTTGGATCCTTTCCTGCATTTGGGAGACATATTCAAGAACACTCTTATGCTGAACAGGTTCACTTTCCCATTCCTCTTTAATAGAGTCAAGTAGTCCGCGAGGTCTCCGCCCATATACCAACTCAAAGGGCGAAAACCCAGTGGAGGCCTGGGGCACTTCCCTGATAGCAAACAGGAGAGCTGGTAACAGGCAGTCCCAGTCTTTCCCATCCCTTTGTACCACTCTCTTTAGCATAGACTTAAGGGTCTTGTTAAAGCGTTCCACTAACCCGTCCGTTTGGGGATGGTAGACCGATGTACGCAGCTGTTTAATCCGGAACAGCTTGCACACATCGGCCATAACTCTCGACATAAATGGGGTGCCCTGGTCTGTGAGTATTTCCTTGGGAAAACCAGTCCGTGTAAACAACTGGAATAATTCCCGGGCAATAGCCTTAGAGGAGGTATTCCGCAGTGGAAGCGCCTCAGGATATCAGGTGGCATAGTCAAGAATCACCAATATGTAGGAGTAACCTCGAGCCGACTTTACCAAGGGACCCACTATATCCATGGCTATCCTCTCGAATGGGACCTCAATTATGGGCAGAGGGACCAAAGGGCTCCGGAAGTGGGTCACCGGAGCGGTCAACTGACAGGTGGGACAAGAGGCACAGTATTTCTTTACCTCTGCTTTCAGACCTGGCCAGTAAAACCGGTCGGTGATCCGTGCTTCCGTCTTCTCAACTCCCAGGTGTCCCCCTAACACATCATCATGGGCCAGGTCCAGAACCTTTCGTCTATATTGTTGGGGTACCAACAATTGTTCTACCACATTTTCCCTCACCTTGGTAACCCGATACAATAACTCATTATACATTGCGAAGTGTGGCAACCGCTCATTTGCACCTGGCTCTTGGGGAACCCCATTTACTACTACAACTTGTTCCCGTGCACGGGCCAAAGTGAGGTCCTGCATCTGAGCAGTACCAAACGCCCCCTGGGGAACACCCAAATCTGGCAGGGCAGGGGTAGAGGCCACTTCCTCGTCCTCTTCCCCCAGCATTACCTGAAGTGGGGAAGATCCTCCCCCCTCAGTGTTTTGGTAGGTCTGTGGACCACATGTCTTGACATTATCAACAGTATCAGCTCTACTTTCATCACCATTAACCCAACCATTAGCAATTTCATCATTTGGATCCACATTAAGAACATTTGGCAGTTCAGGGTTATTCCTCTCAGTAGCAGGAACAGGGAGGCTAGTTTCTCCCCAATCTCTGAACTGTTCTCCTTGTTCCCACAGTTTTGTAAACAACGGACAGTCTCATCCTATTATAACATCATGTACTAAGTTCTTTACCACCCCCACCTCTTGAGTACCAGTGCCACATGCTGAGGAGATGGTCACCGAGATGAGAGGGTACTCTCTAGTGTCCCCGTGAATGCACACCACCCGTAAGGTTTTTCTTACCGGACCGATCTTCCCAATTACTCTAGGATGAACCAGGGTTACCATGCTTCCGGAGTCCAACAAAGCCCGGGCAGGGAGGTGGTTCACTTGGACTTCACACTCAAATTTTTCCTCACCCAGGTCGAGCTGTGTGGTGCATACTTTATGGGCATAAAAAGACCCCCTCCGAAGAACCCCGCATTCCATGGGCTCCTCTTGCAGTGGGCAGTGTGCCCGGGTATGACCCCAGGAATGACATCGCCAACATTGTACATCCCCTCCTCTCCGAACAGGAACAGAACGCTGAGGAGGTACCGGGAATGACTCTTGACCTTCCGGGTTGTTTGCTCCAGGACTCCTTGGAACATCCTTTCGAAGGGCAGCAGTTGGTCGAACAGGCCGTGGTAGACTGGGGCCTATGCACTTGGTAGGTCCGAGCAGGTCCTCCACCACTGTATATCGTTCCACCATCTCGACAAGGAGGTTTGCTGTTTTGGGGTCTCCATGGCTGACCCACCATTGAAGGTCGTCTGGCAGGGATCGCAGGTATCGGTCCAGCACAACCCGTTCCACGATTTGGCGGCCCGACAACACCTCAGGCTGCAGCCATTTTTTTACCAGTTGCACCAGGTCATGCATTTGAGACCGAGGTGGCCGATCTGGATGATACTTCCATTGGTGCACTCGTTGGGCCCGAACGGCCGTAGTCACCCCCAGACGAGCCAGAATTTCTGCCTTTAACTTTTGATAGTCTTTAGCATCATCGGGTGGCAGGTCAAAGTAGGCTTTTTGAGGATCTCCAGGGGGGAAAAGGGGCAATGAGGCCGGCCCACTGGTCCAGAGGCAACCCTTCTCTCTCTGCCGTCCTCTCAAATGTTGCAAGAAACGCCTCTACATCATCGCTCAGGGACAATTTCTGCAAAAAATGGCTTGCCCTCACAATCACCTGGTTGCCAGGGGCAACAGCCGCTTGCTCCCGAACCTGAGATAGCTTCTGCACTGCTTCCTTTAAGACAGCCACCTGAGCCTGCATAACCTCTTGCTGGGCTGCTTGCTGGGCTGCCAACTGGGTCACCAACAGGCGGGTATTTTCTTGCTGCAGCTGATTTGCTTCCTCATGGCGAGTTTGCGCTTGCATATTAGCCAGGGACAGCTGTTTAATTAGCTCCTCCATTGCTTCAGCTTTCAACATTTGTACAGCTTGAACCCAGGACATAAATCCAATGTACTGTCCCTTTAACTGTCAGTTCAATGTCAAGTTCAATGCAAAAAAAAAAATGTTTTTTTTTTTCTTCTTATGCCTGTTATTCTGTCCTGCCCGCATTCGAGCACCAGTGTAATGTTCGGGGAACCAGCTAGATCGCAGGACACAGGCTTTTCAAACAAAAGGACGTTTATTTAAACTTAAATGGCTTCACAGCAGCAAAACAAAAGAAATGACAGTCTCACCGGCTTGTAGAGTTTATAACTGCTGTCACAGTTATACAGTCCTTACTTGATGTTGCAGGTAAGTTTCCCAGATAGCAGGCTTCCATGCAGGCCACTGCCATGTACATTCACAGCTTCCCAGAGCTTTTCACAGCCTCCACAGCTTTTGCAGTGTCCACCATTCACCATGCAGACTTCACTACACTCCTTCACTCTCTCACCTACAACTTCCTGTCTCTCTTAAACCATTTCCTTGGACAGGTGTGTTAACCATTGCTGTTCCCTTAAAGGAACCACAGCCCAAACAGAGGGGAAATATAGCATCCTTCCAGGACCCAGCCACGGCGTCCTGTACAATATATATATTTTTTAATTACTTACTTAGTCCATTTAAAACTTCACTCAATTTTCCTCTCCTCTCCTTCCCTATCCTCTTCTTCTCCAGAGAACCGCCTCGTTGCTTAGTAACCACGTAGAAGACCTTATATTCCCAATCTTATCTCATAATGATGCCATTGAATGTACTAACACTCAATGTTCAGGGCCTCAACTCCCCCCCAAAACGAACAAAAGCTTTTCATTCATTCTCTTCACTCTCTGCACATGTGGTATTCTTGCAGGAAACGCACTTTTCCACACAGTCTTCCCCTAGATTTATTAACCACCCATATCCCCAGGTCTATATGGCCTCGGCCTCTACAAAACAAAGAGGAGTGTTGATCGCATTTCACCACACGACTCCCTTTACCCTACATAAAGAAATTAAAGATCCAGAAGGACAATATATACTACTCACTGGTCTTCTGCTATACAATGAAATAACTGTTGTTTCATATTAAGCCCCCAATAGAAGCCCTCTTTCATTTCTCTCACATTTGATCTCTGTAATAGAATCACATAAATTGGGTACACTTAAGCCCTGTACACACGATCGGATAACCTATGGATTTTCGTCCGATGGATTTGTCCATCGGAAATCCGATGAAACTGTTTTTCATCAGTCTTGCCCACACACCATCAGTCAAAAAACCGACCGTACCAAACGCGGTGACGTAAAACACTCAGATGAGCCGAGAAAAATGAAGTTTAATGCTTCTGAGCATGCGTCGACTTGATTCTGAGCATGCGTGGGTTTTTGATCCGATGGACTTGCCCATAGACGATCAGAGTTTTTGATCGGTTTTTTATCCATCGGAAAAATTTAAAACATGTTCTATTTTTTAAAACCGATGGAAAAAAGACCGATGGGTCCCATACACGATCGGTTGGTCTGATGAAAACCGTCCATCGGACGGTTTTCATCAGTCAAACCGATCGTGTGTACAGGGCTTTATAGTATGTGGAGACTCGAATCAAGTAATATACCCAATCCTGGATAAGTCCCCCACTTCATCACAACCTCAACGCCTTAATTTCCGACAGCTCCTTGACCAACATTCCCTTCTTGACAGTTGGCGTGAACAGAACCCTAAAAGGAGACAATATACTCATTATTCTCATCCCCATAAGTTGTTTTCCTGTATAGACCACCTATTTGTGAAAGTCAGTACTTCCCCACATATACTAAATTCTTTAATAATCCCTTGTTCTTGGTCAGACCATGATACAGTCATGACAACTTTCTCTTCTTTGATCCCAAAACCTAACCACAGAACATGGTATATAAATGACAGTTTATTGGTTAACCCAACATATCGGCTAGAAATAGAAAATGCAATTAAAGTCTACATTACTAATAACACATCCAATGATACGAACCCCCTTACATTATGGGAAGCTCTAAAACCATCTATTAGAGGAGTCTGTATTAGCCAAGTGTCTTACCACCGTAAATTAAAACAACAACATCACAACACATTAGATGAAGCTTTTTATAAAGCCTCTGAAGAATTTCAAAATACGTCTTCTCCATTAACTAAACTTGCTTATGATAAAGCAAAATTAGAACTTGATCTCTTTTTGACGGACTCGGCGGTACAGAATCTTCGCAAATCGAAACATATGCTATATATGAAAGCAAACAAGCTTACCACATTCCTAGCCTTAACACTGCGTAGAGCAGATCACACACCAAAACCGATACGACTTCAAATAACTAAAAACACCTACTCCAGTAATCCTCTGAAAATTCTAAATGAATTCTGCAGAAAACTCACAGATTTGTATCAAAATACACATAAATTTGACCAAACACGCTTAGACAGCCTACTATCCTCAATCCATCTCCCCTAACTTACCACAATTCAACAAGAAACGCTAGATAAGCGTATTACTAACTTGGAGATCCAAACCGCAATAAAATCCTTAAAATTACACAAATGTCCAGGCCCTGACAGTTTTTCAGCCACTTACTACAAACACTTTGCTACCTTACTATCCCCACTCATGGTAGACGCTTTTAATTCACTCCTAGAAGGATGTTCCTTTCGCACAGAATCCCTATTAGCAACATCCATGATTCCTAAACCACAAACTGACGACACCTCCTGGTCTAATTATAGACCAATCTCCATACTCAACATAGATATTAAAATATTAGCCAAAATCCTCTCTTACCGTCTTAGCCCAATCATAGGAACCCTGATCCACAAGGATCAAACTGGATTCATTCCATCCAGACAAACAGGTGACAATATTCGTCGTGCCACCCTCCTAGCCCATATAGCTCGAACTCGCCGCATCCCTGCCTGCTTCCTTTCAATCGGCATACAGAAAGCATTCGATTCTTTGTCATGGTCTTATCTTAACGCTATTCTTTATAAATGGGAATTCGGAGCGCAGTTCCTGACCTGGATTTCCTCTCTCTATCAAAATCCAAAATCATATGTATCCTATTCGAGATTCCGTTCCGACCCTTTTAAAATTGAAAGAGGAATCTGGCAGGGATGCCCATTATCCCCTCTACTATTCGCCTTAGCAATTGAACTCCTAGCCCAACTTATACGATCCGATACCAATATAAAAGGCCTTGAATTAGGTGGTCATCAGCACAAGTTATGTATGTTTGCCGATGATGTACTTATATTATTAACCTCACCCTTAATATCAGCCCCAAACCTCTTGGACATCCTTACAAAATTTGGTACAATATCTGGCCTTAAAATAAATCCACATAAATCAAAAGCCTTAAATATTTTGCTATCTCCTGATTTACAGAAACAATTACAAGACTTTCTCCCGTTTTCATGGTCAACAACGTATATATCTTATTTAGGGATCTCATTTACGGCAAACCCTGCAGACCTATACACCGCTAATTATTCACCCATGCTGACTCAGCTAACTGCTCTAATGAAAAAATGGTCTTCTTTGCCTTTAGCTTGGATGGGTAGAATTACAGTGGTTAAGATGTCAATATTACCTAAAATTCTATACCTTTTTAGAGTCCTCCCTATACATGTCCCTGCATACCTTTTCCGCGTCCTACAGCGCAAAACTGCCCATTTCATATGGGGTAAACTTAAACCTCGAATACCCCAACCCACCCTTCATATGCCCGACTCCGTGGGGGGCCTGAGCATCCCAAATATTACTACGCCTCTCAATTAGCAAGTTTGCCCAAATACCATGGGAGAGAGGGAGCCGCTCAGGTGTGGAAATCCCTGACAATGCCTCCTCCCAGCAGCCAAGGGTGCAGGCAAATGCAATTATGATCAAAAAGAAAAGAAAATCACTTCTGGAAGCAGCACTCTGATTAAAAAGCCTTTATTCCAAAAGGTTCAGGAAACAAAAAACACACTGCACGACACGGCAAACTGGTCACATCTAGCTGACGCGTTTCACACTATTATAGTGCTTACTCATAGCTATGAGTAAGCACTATAATAGTGTGAAACGCGTCAGCTAGATGTGACCAGTTTGCCGTGTCGTGCAGTGTGTTTTTTGTTTCCTGAACCTTTTGGAATAAAGGCTTTTTAATCGGAGTGCTGCTTCCAGAAGTGATTTTCTTTTCTTTTTGCCCAAATACCATGCAACTAAAGAAGTTCCCCTTTGGGTTACGATAGAATCGGTTGATTTCGAACCTATTATGGCTCTCACCAGTGCAGCGTAGAACAATGACAAATCCAGTCACTAAGCATAGCCTATCAAATTGGGATAGGCTCAAAACACGTTTTGGTCTTCAATCTCCCCATAATCCTCTCCTTTCTTTTCTAAATAATCCCTCCTTCTACCCGGCTTGGTCTTCTCCATCATCTTTCTCTGCCTGGTTAAAAGTAGGACTTACACAAGCTCACAATTTCTATGAATCTGACAAACTCATTTCCCTCCCTACACTTTGCAAGACCCACAACATACCACAAACTGAAACTTTTCGGTATCTACAAATAAAAAACCTTTTTACACAAAATATTCCCATAAATTCGACAACACAAAACTACACAACATTTGAACAAATGTGTACATCAGATCCCCACAGACGTGGAATTATCTCAGACTTGTATGCCCAACTACTTTCCCATACAACCTCCTCCCCCCCATCTTATACAAGTAAATGGGAAAAAGATTTGAACCTCCCTCCCGATTTGTTAGATTGGTCTCAGATCTCACAAGCCACAAACTCAGCTACTACAAATATAGTAGCACTTGAAACTAATTACAAAGTATCTAGTTTCCGCAAGAATATCAAAATTCCTCCCCCAATATTCCCCTAATTGCTTCTGAGGCTGTAGTGACCCAGGTACACATCTTCACGTTTGGTGGACTTGTACCAAGGCTCAGACAATTGGTTAAAAGTATTTAACATCCTCTCTACCATGTTAAACACAACCTTGCAACCTGATCCAATGGTGGCTCTTCTAAACAACAAACCATAATGCGAAACTAGGAAGAAATTCTTGGACAGCTGCACTCCGAACAACGGTTCCTTTATTAAAAGATCACAAAAATCCACGCCACAGCAAAATACAAGCAGACACTGACGCGTTTCACACAGTGTGAAACGCGTCAGCTTGTCTGCTTGTATTTTGCTGTGGCGTGGATTTTTGTGATCTTTTAATAAAGGAACCGTTGTTCGGAGTGCAGCTGTCCAAGAATTTCTTCCTAGTTTTGCATTATCGTATGCATTGTCTGCACCCGTGGCTTGGGATAGGAGTGAAAGATCAATCGAGTACATCTGTGTGGTAACTTCATCCCTAAACAACAAACCACATAACATAACCAGACACCAATTCAAACTCCTACGCTATGTCACAACTGCAAAGAAATACATTGCAAAAGCCTGGAAATCAACCACACTTTGTGTAGTGTCGGTAAAACAATGTGTTACACAAGCAATGATTCATGCCAAAATGGAGGCAATAATACTTGATAAATTTTCCAAATTTGAAGCACTATGGCTTACATGGATAACACACCATCTTCCACCAGACCTAGATAGCTCACTTCTTTTACCCTGAAGAAATTTACCACCTTCCCCGACATTACTGCTATATGATTTTAAGTATAGTGAAACATAATTCCCCTCTGGAAACCCCCCCTCCTTCCCTCAACCTCCTTTCAAGACCCTCCCCATATGTTATAATTCTTTTTTTATTATTAATATTGTTGGGAATCCATTAATTCATACTTTTACTAAATGGTTTTATTGATGGACAATTATCCATATGTAGAACTACCCCCGAAGGAGCTGCTGGTTATATTTTGGGTCTGTACTCTGCCTATCAACCCCAGAAGTTTGGCTCAAACCCTCCCTTGGCACAACTGGTCCACACAGAGGTTGTGGAACCCACTGGTAATTGGGAAACTCAATACTAACACACAGTAATGAAATTGTAGTTAAAAGTTGTTTCCTTGTAATGGCCACCTGTAGGGTTGTAAAGTTCAGGTTCGTACTGGACTGTTGGGTTTTTGGTACCCAGACCCAAACCCGAACAATGTACTGTATGTTCGGGTTTGGGTTCGGTGTTTGGCAATGTAATGGCGCATTTTAAAAAGCTGCAGGGCAGCCAATCAACATTCGTTTAACTTGTGTGCCCTTAGAAGCCATCACAGCCATGCCTACTAATGGCATGGCTGTGATTGGCCAGTGCAGCATGTGACTCAGCCTCTATATAAGCTAGAGGCACATAGCACAGCACGTCACTCTACTTCAGTTAGTGTAGGGAAAGGTTGCTGCTGCTGCTGCTTTGAGGGAGAGAATTAGATAGGAGTTCTGATTCAGAAATCAAATTACTCAGCGATCTACCTTGCTTTTGTTGTGTGGGTGCAGTGCACAATCTTTTTATCCTACCCTGAGCCCAGTGCCAGAGAAAAGATAACTTGTATCTGTCTGTTAGTTAGGTTGGCTTCGGCTGACATTTTATGCAAGCTCAGTGCACCAGCACTGCATATGTTACTGTGGGGCAAAAAAAATAATTTTGGTGCATTTTCTGCATATCTGTACATGTGAGATACACACTTTAGATACTTTTCTCCTATTCTGCTCTTCAAAAAAATAATAATTTAGGGCAAAAAAAAAAAATGTTGGTGCATTTTCTGCATATCTGTATGTGTGAGATACACACTTTAGACACTGTCCTCCTATTCTGCTCTTCCAAAAAAGTAATAATTTAGGGCAAAAAAAAAAAATTTGGTGCGTTTTCTGCCCAAAAATGTTTTTTGGGTGCATTTTTTGCATATCTGTACATGTGAGATACACACTTTAGATACTGTTCTCCTATTCTGATCTTCAAAAAAATTATAATTTAGGGCAAAAAAATTTTTTTAGTGCATTTTCTGCATATCTGTACCTGTGAGATACACCCTTTAGATACTGTTGCTCTATTTTGCTATTCAAAAAACACCCATTTAGGGCAAGATCCCAAATCTGAGAAATATGAGGAGACCGTCAAATAAGGGACGTGGCCCCAGTCGTGGTGCTGCTGGTGGAGCTCCTGTTGCAGGGAGAGGACGTGGTCGATCTGTGGCAGCTACATGCACAAGTGAAACACCTTCCTCAGGTGCGAGTAGGCGACAGAGCCTGCAGCGGTATTTGGTCAGGCCTAATGCGGCTCTACGAATGTTGAGGCCAGGCCCAGGACAAGTACAGGCGAAAGAAGATTGGGTTGCTGACAGTGCCTCCAGTTCCTTCACATTGTCTCCCACCCAGTCTACTGCTGAAAGATCAGAGTTGGCACCTGCAGCCAATGTCCATCAGTCTTTCACCTCACCCCCTTGCAAATCAGCCAAGCAGTCTGAGCCCCAAGTCATGCAGCAGTCTCTTCTGCTTTTTTATGACTCTGTTAGCAGGGTTTCCCATGGCCATCCACCTAGCCCTGCCCCAGAAGTGGAAAAGATTGAGTGCACCGATGCCCAACCACTTATGTTTCAAGATGAGTACATGGGAGGACCATCGCAGCACGTCTCGGATGATGAAGAAACACAGGTGCCAACTGCTGCTGCTTTTGCAATTGTGCAGACCGACGAGGAGGGCAGGGGTGAAGACAGGGTGGAAGATGATGTGGAGGACGATGAGGTCCTCGACCCCACATGGAATCAACGTGATGCAGGTGACCTGTTTAGTTCGGAGGAAGAGGCGGTGGTCGCACAGAGCCACCAGCACAGCAGAAGAGGGAGCAGGGTGCAAAAGCGGAGCATCCGTCCCCTAGACAGTACGCCTGGTACTGCCCAATACAGCAAGGGACCGAGCACACCAAAGCCAGGTCCAAGGAGTTCCCTAGCATGGCAGTTCTTCAGACAATGTGCTGATGACAAGACACGAGTGGTTTGCACGCTGTGCAATCAGAGCCTGAAGCGGGGCATAAACGTTCTCAACGTGAGCACAACCTGCATGACCAGGCATCTAAGTGCAATGCACGAGCTTCAGTGGAGTAGACACCTCAAAAACCAAGAAAGGTCTCTGGCTCCTCCTGCTTCCTCTTCTGCTGCAGTCTCGGCCTCTTCATCCACCTCTGTAGTGACAGTGGCACCTGCCACCCCGCAAACAGAGGATCTGCCAGCAACACTACCACCTGGGTCACCAACCATCTCCACAATGTCCCATGGAAGCGTTCATCTCTCTATCTCCCAAACACTGGAGCGGAAGAGGAATTACCCCCCTACCCACACGCAATCCCTGGCCCTGAATGCAAGTGTAACGGCACCCCAAATACGAAAGGGGGGAACGCCGTTTAGATCTCTTCCCTCTCCTAGACACAAATTCACTGTCGATCCTCCACAGCCAGACGACCACTTCCCATAGGAATTAATCCTTCTGAAAGAACGAGACACACTCTGTATCTTTCAGGGATAGACTGACTTTATTAAGAAAAACATTGTACTTTTTATACACATCCAATACTGCATTAACCTAAAATGAACAATGGTCCAGCTCCACCCACAACATAACCAGACCCAATACACGTTATTTTGACACCTGTTAGGAGACAACAGGTTCTAATCCCCTTATGTTTAAATAACTATGCATGACCTTTATATTCACCAGACTGTCTGTTACTTTACAATACACACAAGGACAGACTTAATTTCCCCAATCCACATCACCACAAACAATGAACAGGTCTTTTAGAAGCTGCGATTCATTAGCATTACACTAGGCAGACAGGTGATTGAGGCTGAACACATCAGTATCTCTCAATTAACCTGTTGAGTTCAGAATCAGTAAATAGTCCTTTACAGATATCCTTGGGAATATGGTGGATAAATATTACATTTTAGGTAGTCCAAGATATATTTCTTAATGTCCATGGTTTCCTGGCTCACCCTGTGTCCAAAGTGACCCTCCTGTCACAGCAAGCATTGCAAAATTCCTGGCCTTTGAAATGCTGTCATTCCGTCTGGTGGAGACGCAGAGTTTTAAAAGCCTGATGGCATTGGCTGTCCCACAGTACGTCATGCCCAGCCGCCACTACTTTTCCAGGCGAGCCATCCCTTCCCTGCACAACCAAGTGGGGGACAAAATCAGGTGTGCACTGCACAACGCCATCTGTGGCAAGGTCCACCTAACTACGGATACGTGGACCAGTAAGCATGGTCAGGGACGTTATATCTCCCTAACAGCACACTGGGTAAATGCAGTGGCGGCTGGGCCTGAGGCGGATAGCAGTCCTTCCACCACCGAGGATTGCAGGGCGCTTCAGTTTGCCTCCTGTTGCTAACTCCTCCTACTCTGCTTCCTCATCCTCTACCGCCTCCTCATCCGGTCAGCGTAACACCTTCACCACCAACTTCAGCACAGCCAGGGGTAAACTAAAGCAGGCAGTTTTAAAACGTTCCTGTTTGGGGGAAAAACGCCACACCGCGCAGGAGTTGTGGAGGCACATGGAACAACAGACCGATGAGTTGTTAGTGGCAGTGAGCCTCAAGCCCGGCCTGGTGGTGTGCGATAATGGGCGAAATCTCGTAGCAGGTCTGGGCCTAGCCGGTTTGACGCACATCCCTTGCCTGGCGCATGTGCTGAATTTGGTGGTGCAGGGGTTCCTTAAAAATCACCCCGATATGCCAGAGCTGCTGCAGAAAGTGCGGGCCGTCTGTGCGCACTTTCGGCATTCTCACCCTGCTGCTGCTCGCCTGTCAGCGCTGCAGCGTAACTTCGGCCTTCCCGCTCACTGCCTCATATGTGACGTGCCCACAAGGTGGAACTCCAGCTTGCACATGCTGGCCAGACTGTGCGAACAGCAGCAGGCGATAGTGGAGTCCCAGCTGCAGCACTCACACGTGAGTCGCTCTGCGGAACAGCACCACTTCACCACCAATAACTGGGCCTCCATGCGAGACCTGTGTGCCTTGTTGCGCTGTTTCGAGTACTCCACCAACATGGCCAGTGCCGATGACGCCATTCTCAGCATTACTATCACAGTTCTATGCCTCCTTGAAAAAACGCTTCGGGCAATGATGGAAGAGGATGTGGCACAGGAGGAGGAGTAAGAGCGATCATTTCCAAGGCTTTCAGGGTAGTCATTCACAAGTGGATCTGAGGGTGGGTTCCTGCACCAACAAACACCAGGTACACAATTGTCCAGCAAGGGCACAGTTCTGGAGGATGACGAGGTGAAGGATGAGGAGGAGGAGATGGAGGAGGAGGAACCATGTTCACAGCAGGGTGGCACCCAGACCAGCTCATGGCCATCACTGGTGTGTGGCTGGGGGGATACAGAGGACACAGACGACACACCTCCCACAGAGGACAGCTTTTCGTTGCCTCTGAGCAGCCTGGTACACATGAGCGATTACATGCTGCAGTGTCTCCGCAACGACCGCCGAGTTGCCCACATTCTAACAGGTGCTGATTGCTGGGTGGCCACGCTGCTGTATCCCCGTTACAAGGACAACGTACCATCCTTAATTCCCTCACTGGAGCGTAATTGTAAGATGTGCGAGTACAAGCGCACGCCAATAGACGCGCTGCTGGTGGCATTCCCACCTGACAGTGGGGGCACAGTGCAAGCACAAGGCGAAGGCAGAGGAGGAGGAAGAGGTCGCCAATGCAGCCAGGGCACCGCCAGCACCTCAGAAGGCAGGGTTAGCATGGCCGAAATGTGGAAAAGCTTTGTCAGCATGCCACAACAACCAGCACCACCAGCTGATATGGAACGTCTTAGCAGGAAGCAGCATTTCACCAACATGGTGGAGCAGTATGTGTGCACACGACTACACGTACTGAATGACGGGTCTGCCCCATTTCAACTTCTGGGTCTCCAAATTGGGCACATGGCCTAAGCTTGCCCTTTACGCCTTGGAGGTGCTGTCCTGCCCTGCAACCAGTGTATTATCTGAAAGTGTATTTAGCACGGCAGGGGGCGTCGTTATCACAGACAAGCGCAGCCGCCTGTCCAGAGCCAATGTGGACAAGCTCACATTCATTAAAATGAACCAGTCATGGATTCCACAGGACTTGTCCATACCTTGTGCAGAATAGACATGTATACCGGTCTTACCCAGCCATTGTTGTATTTTTGATCTCTCTCACTTTTTTTGGGGTGTACCCTAATTTTAAAAAAAATCAAGTTCGGGTCAAATTGCTTAACCAAGAGGCAATTGTTTACTTGGTAAGAAAATAATAAACAGAGTTAAATAAATGCAGTCGACTGCTTACAGGGCCCTGTAAGAGTCAATATTATAATAAAAAATTGCAAGTCAGAAACTATCAAGTAAAATTACAGTTCTGATATATATATATTTCTATGTATAACTGCAACTATATGCTCTCGGGCTCCCTCTCTCCACTCCAACAGTACATGGGTGCGAGAAGTCTCTTGATCCAGCCTTATGGCAATCACCCATGCTTTTCTATTTGGGGATAATGTCTTTACAATTTTGTTGACCTCTTCTTCTTCCCAGTCCTCGCCAGGGAGCTCAATCGCTACATTCGTGTCTGAGCGAGCGCCTTCCGCTTCGCACCACTGGACCACAGTGAAAGGGTCCATGCTGGCGCCAATAGGGTGGGGCTTGATTGCAGAGTAACAGTAAATCCCGGACGAGCCCCCACGTGTTGCACTACCCCCATAGGAGCTGCTGGTTAGTTTTGGTTTTTGCACGTTACCTCTTCAGCTTCGTTGTCCAGGTAGGAAAGTCTGTAGTAATGCAATGTCCACACAGATGTAAAACCTTAAAGAGCCAGGCTTTATTTTCTTATGCAGTAAACGTTGAGAAAGTAGAAGGTATAGAAGAGTAGGGAAAGGTTCAGGCACTCGCCACCAAAAATACACAGGTGTCAGTTCAAAGTCACTCACCACTCTCAATGTTAGAGTGGGTATTGGTCACCCGGATAGTCCCCTCTCACATGGCCTAGCAGCCGGGATGTCACACGAATCAGCAACGGGACAGTCTCTGCCAGTGTTGTAACTAACGCTGTTTAAATAAACGGCGTTAGGTAACGCAGCCACTTTTTGGGGTAACAAGTAATCTAACTGATTACTCTTACCCTCGTGGCACCGCCGTTCCAATTACTTGGGCGGCGTTACCCCAATTACATCTACTCGCCACAGCGAGTAGATGTAATGTGAAAAACTAACTGCAAGCCGCCGTCTGCCTACCTGAACAGCGTGTCATGCAGACAGACGGCGGCCATTGCAGTTTTCAAAAGCCGCGCCTCCCGAGTCCTTGTCGCCTGTGATAGGCAGAACACTCAATTTCACAGCAGGCAGTGTTCCGCCTATCACGGACATCCTCTCATCCTCGTCTGTGTTATGAGGATGAGCGGATGTCCGTGATAGGCGGAACACTGAATGCTGGGAAATTGAGTGTTCCGCCTATCACAGGTGACGAGGACTCGGGTGGCGCAGCTTTTGAATACTGTGTAATGGCCGCCAGGACGCCGCCGCCCACCGATCAGGTAGGGGGCTAGGGGCACAGTAAGTCAGTGACAACACTGCACCTTAATTGAAGCACGGGCACAGTGAGGCATTGGGCACAGTGAGACACGGGCACAGTGAGGCATTGGGTACAGTGAGGCATTGGGCACAGTGAGACACGGGCACAGTGAGGCATTGGGCACAGTGAGACACGGGCACAGTGAGGCATTGGGCACAGTGAGGCATTGGGCACAGTGAAACACGGGCACAGTGACACATTGGGCACAGTGAGACACGGGCACAGTGAGGCATTGGGCACAGTGAGGCATTTGGCACAGTGAGACATGGGCACAGTGAGGCATTGGGCACAGTGGGACACGGGCACAGTGAGGCATTGGGCACACTGAAACACGGGCACAGTGAGGCATTGGGCACAGTGAAACACGGGCACAGTGAGGCATTGGGCACAGTGAGGCATGGGCACAGTGAGACACGGGCACAGTGAGGCATTGGGCACAGTGAAGCACGGGCACAGTGAGACATTGGGCACAGTGAGGCATGGGCACAGTGAAGCATGGGCACAGTGAGGCATGGGCACAGTGAGACACGGGCACAGTGAGGCATTGGGCACAGTGAAGCATGGGCACAGTGAGACACGGGCACAGTGAGGCATTGGGCACAGTGAGGCATGGGCACAGTGAAGCATGGGCACATAACCAATATTATTTATTGTTATCCCTCCTATTATTTTATACACTGAAAAAATTACATATATATCATCCTTCTACCGCCCCGCCCCCGTGTATAAATAATATAACCAATATAGTTACTTTGCAACTAATTACTTTTTCAATGTAGTAACTGAGTGAGTAACTCCATTACTTTTTGGATGAAGTAATTTGTAACTGTAACTAATTACTTTTTAACGTAAGATGAACAACACTGGTCTCTGCCACAGACTGCCCTAGGTGAATGGGGTCTCTGCCACAGACCTTTTAAAGTGAACAAAGTCTCTGCCACAGACCTTTTAAAGTTGAGCGAATGGATAGTCCAGGAATCCTCTGCCACAGGATTTCAAAGTCCCAAACTTCCAGCCGTGCAGTGAAAGAGCCTTTAAGCCAATCCGGCGAACTGCAGGGCTTGTAGTGTAGTTGATCCCTCTTTAATAAAGTCGCCAGGCCTCACCCGAGACAGCAGGACTTTGCCGGTCTCCTCCAGGGCAGGTCCTCCCCTGGTCTACTTCATTAAGATAGCTTCCTCCCCATTTGGATGGACAGCTTGTGATCTCCTCTCCGGATGTAGGCCCCAGCCAGACTAGCTGGGCCTACTAGATAGCGATGCAGCCTCGGGCCAACGCGGCCCCGAGACCATGATCACACACACACCTCGAGCCCGGAGGGCCACAAGGCGAAAACGAACCCCGATCAATGGCCTCTGCCCCTTAAGTATCCCCTCCCAGCAGGCACAGCGGGGCGACCACTCCCACCGTACCGCTGTCGAGAAGGGCCACTCAATGTACCATGGTTTGCCCGCGTTCCAACAAGTGCCTGAGGTGGTAACGCCACCTACAGGCAAAAAGGAAAAATGCTATTGGGCAAACCACAGCTAGAACAGAGGTAAATTTCAATGTAATTCAACCGTCTGAGCCCAACTACTGGCTCAGACATCCCTCTAAATTTCAAATAGCGTCCCAACCTTTTGGGGAGGGTGCTACACATAGTTTACAGATAAACTAACCTAAGGAGCACTTGGGGTGCTTGGAGATACTGTCCATTTGCCCAAGATACGCTGGGCCACCTGCGGTCTTTTTTATTGTCGAGAATCTCGTCGGCCTGTTTCTCGACGAGAAACCCGAGAGTGTGTACACTTACCTGTCGCCGTGGAAACCCGCGCATGCTCGAAATGACTTTGACGCATGCACGGTAGCTTCCTAGGCATAGGCATAGGGTGTAGCAAGATGGCGGCGACGGCATCGAATGTGACGAGCGCACGCTCGTCGTAGTCGATGACGTCACCTCGTGCGTGCCATTCAAAAGAACGGCGGTTCTTTTGAATCGTACGTGTGTACACTCGGCCGGGACAATTTTCTTGTCAAGATTCTCGGCAGGAAAAACAAAGTTTTTTTCCTGACGAGAATCTCGGCCGTGTGTACAGGGCTTCAGTCTCTGACCTTTTACTCCTCGCTTTTCAGGGGTCCTCTTATGCACTCTCTCTAACAGACAGGCTTCTGTTCCTGACCTGCACAGCCTGAAGCAGCTCCAAAACAGGCCCACATTTTAGTCAGACCCCTGACTATCACTTTACTACTATTATTATTATTATTATAATACAGGATGTATATAGCGCCTACAGTTAATGCAGCACTTTACAACATAAGGGCAGACAGTAAATTTTCAATACAGTTTAATACAATAGGAATCATAGAGCCCTGCTCATTAGAGTTTACAATCTAATAAGGAGGGTCAAGAGATACAAAAGGTAATAACTTGGGGGGGGGGGGGGTGAACATGCTTTCTCAGTAGTGTGTCCCAGAACCTCTGCCACCTCTGCCAACTACAGTTACTGCAATATCCTCTTATAAGTGCAATGACCTAACATTTCCTGTTCAAAATCAGAGAGTGCCTAGACACATATAAACAGACAAATAGAAATAAGAAAAATAGATAGATAGATAGATAGATAGATAGATAGATAGATAGATAGATAGATAGATAGATAGATAGATAGATAGATAGATAGATAGATAGATAGATAGATAGATAGATAGATAGAAAAGCTTGATTTCTTGTAACATGACAGTAAAGCAATTCAGTTACAATCAGATTTAATTATTAAGGTAAAAATGCACATTTGATATCATGAGACATATCCTTTGTTCCTTATGTAGTAGAGCTTTATCTCTCTAATTTATTAAACATGCTATGCACAGTCAGGTAGAAACCAAGATAAAAGGAGTCGGTACATCGCACTCCAAATGCCATTAAACTTTGGTCGCTAAGCTGACTTGTCAGCCTGCCTTTTCCCTTTTAGTTTAATTGTCAGATCTAATCTCTTATGCCATTACCTTCATTGCCATTAGATCAGGATTCTGTCTCTCTGCATTCTGCATAGAATTAAATCTCTAACACAGACCCCTCCTAACAAGGTTCAACTGGCCGTACATGCATGCTCCGTGGTCCATGAATGCCCCAGTGAAGGAAATGTTCTTGCAAGCGGTAAAGCCACCAAGCAGGTGTTTCACTGCAGGCAGTCACTAGAAATCACAGCATGCTAGAGGATTCAGACTTATTGCTCATCAAGAGATTAACTGTCTGTACACTAAACTTTACAAACAAATCCTTCTGACATGTGTCATTGCATGGATGTTCTAGCTTGCTCAGCTGTGGATCAAATCCATTTTCCCAATAGAACAAAATCATTTTGACATATTTTCAAAAGTTCTGGTTAGTGTTAAAACAACCATTGTTTGACATTATCTTGTTACTAAAACTACTCTGTTTAAAGGAGAGCCTGAGATGGATTACAACATGTACTTTTGAATTTACATGAGAAATTATTTATGTATTTCTGCCTTTTGTTTTTAAATGCTGATTTGGACATTCATTTTGCTCTAGGTGAAATGGTGTCCATATGATATTTTCTGCTTCTGTGGGTTCAGAGGTTTGGGTGACAGCAACTGGACATTACACCCAATTAAATTCCATTCCAAGTGGCTCCTCCTCCAATCCACACACAGTGTTGTAGCAGCAGGCTATATGTATGCTGAGAATGAACTGTGACTTTTAGTACAGATGCAGCTCAGTATTAAACCAAGCCCATACAACATGACACCAATATCACGTTAGTGAAGCTTTTCCTTTAATAAGGTGTTTATCAAACTTGTAGTAAAACCACAAGCCCGAATAGTTTCCTGTACCTTGTGCTAGACATCCTCAGATGCCCATATTTTTTTTTTCTGTTCTCCTGCCATTGTAGTCATCCCTGCTACTGCTCAGTAAAACCCCAAAGGGCCATAGATCGGGAGGTATCTGCCCATCCTTCAGTAAGTTACCTGAGTGTAAGAACCTGCAGAAATACTTTGCTAATCATGACAGTGGCACATGTACTGTACAAGTGCTTTATTTGCTCTATTCTATAGCCACAATGTGAAAAATATCAGTACTGAGTATGCTTGACCTCCAGAGGAGCTTATTATCTCCCAGAGGAGTAGAGAAATGTCCAATGAGTCACAGAGGTTGTCCAAAATCAGGGCCAATAGTTATTGGTTTAAAGTAACCAGAACAATGAATGGCAATTTCTTAATACTGCTGTATTTGTCTAAGTAGATGCCAAATACTCTTGTGTTCTCTTTTTTTTGTTGAAGAAAAGTAATTTCAACTTTTAAAGGGAAAATGAATTACAGGTAAAGTATACCAGTGAACGTTCTAAACAGAAAACAACTGTATTTGTCTAGCACACAGTGGGACTGCTATGGGATCCAGAAGCACAGGGGGGCAGTCTGGTTATCAATTTTTTTTTGAGTTAGCAATAGCTTTTGGCACTGTATTTGGATAAAGTTAATGTGTATAAAGTTTTTTTAAAGTGTTATACAGTTGCTATGAAAATATTTAGTATTCTTTAACTGACAGGTTAAGGTGACAGGGGGTGGAGGTCCTTATTGATCTTGCTTTGGGCCCCATCACACAGTTACAGGTCTGCTATCGAAGAGGGTAGGGGGTAAGAGAGGCGCCAATAGTGTAATACGTTTTTATAGTGTAACAAAATGTAAATCCAATAAAAAGGCACAAACGTCCGTAAGGAATAATCATGTAACAAACTCCAGAGCTTTTAGTTTACAGCTCTGCTATCCAATAACTCCACTGACCTTAGGCCACACTGCTCCCATGAAAAAGTACTGAGATATATGAAGGTCCTAACACTTGTCATCTATTAATCATTGTCATTTGATGATGATCACTTAATAAAGCAGTATGGTGAATGTTTTCTTTTTGCTGTCAAGGTGCTAGTATGGACAGTATGTCATACTTTGTAAGGGTAAAGAAGGATAGAATTACCTTTTTATGAAATGCATTGATGGTCAGAAGCCATCTGTGACTGTGAGCAGGTTAATTTTTTTATTAATATGATTAGAACGGTTATATATTTCTTTGTAGACATTGTTATTTCTTAACTTTATTTGCCTTGTGTTCCCAATATCCCTATTTCTTCCTCTGACTCCCAGTGGTCTTACGCATCTCTTTGCAGTTTACATATTCTGATCTCCAGAGAATTCTACCTGTCCTTTTCATGCTTGAGGGTATGGTGTGTGACTGCCACTTTTTCTTCTTTTACTTTTGTTGCTTTCGTGAACTCAGTGATCTGAAGGTCTTGTTTGTTCAGGGGAGAGACAGTTGAGGAACAGGTCCCTGTCATGATTAAAAGCCTGTCACAGTTGCTTTCAGTTCTACTTTTTCTCTTTTTGTATGAGAAGTGTGGATACTCGGGGGAACTGAGTAAAGTACTGTTAAAATTACCCCCAAAAAAAATGCAAAATTTAAGGATAGCAGATCAGACAGGCTCTGAGATGACAACTGGATTGATTTGAAAAAGACAGTTTTAGTTTGATGTGTGTATATATAAAAAAACACAACCTGCGACACATCACAAGCAGCAGCCAGAGGGATGACCTTTCAGTCAGTCAACTGGGATCTCCTCTAGACTTATATAAGTTGATTGTTACCATTACGCTGATTCTGCTAAAATGGATTGGGCAGCCCGGGGGTCTGTTTAAATTAAAAGAATGACACAGAAATGTAACTACTTTGTATAGACAGAATAAACAGTTGGGATGAGCAGACCAATTTAAATAAATTTTGATTTAATAAAGGTTTCTCAATTATTCTTTGGTTAATGCTCAGGTGTTAAACTGACTAGCTTAAAGTAAATAATCTTCAACTCATAAGCCTGTATATTATGTATCTTGACATGCATGTAAAATTTAAAATGCCAGCTTACCTAAAATTATTTATATATAGTAGGCAGTTTTATTAGTATGTTTTGAATTTGGTAAGTGCATGGCAATGTTAGCTGACATTTTACTCTTGCACTAGTCTCAGCAGGGAAAATATCTTTCAAAGGTAAAAGTTTTTTTTTTAACCATAAAGCGTCCATAAAACACCCAATAGCAGTACCCCCAGCCCCCTCTTAAACACGATATTGATTTAGTGCTGTGCCTGGCTACAGGTCTTCTCTCCCTTCTCCCTTCTCTCATGAGCTTTTTTTTTTTTTTTTAAATGTTTATTGAATTTAAACAATTACATGGTCATATCAATGATAAGAGAGAAAAAGGATAACAGTCGTATGACATGTACATCAACATCAAGATACAGCCAAGAAGTGTAAGTATTGTCACTATCAAACATATACTTCTTGAAGAAGATAATCATAGGGGTCGATGACATGACCACATATATGACCTTGTAGAAAAACAAAAGTGAAAACAAACAATTAAACTAAAAACAGAAAAAGGAGAAAGCAAGGTTACCACAGATGTGGTAACCAAAATGTGCGTATGTCAGTCCTCATCTTTGTTGCTATGGTTTCTATTTATCCCGCTGTTTATTTGCTTGCTTATCTATGTGCAATACTGTTCTACATCATATCAGTCATATTATATATTTTAAGCCATATTTCCCAGTGTTTAAGAAACTTTCTCTTATTTCCTTTGGCATTGGCAAGGGAGTGTTCATAAGAGCACTGTAGGGTCACTCTCGAAATGATTTCTGGGATTGAGGGGATTATGTCTTTTTTCCAGTGACACATTATTGATAGTCTAGCCGCAAAGAAAATGTATAGAATCACTGTTCTGAAGTTGGGGGGAAATTTCCCTATAGTTAATCCTAGTAGTGCTAAATCTGGCGATGGGTGTGTTATTATCCCTGTAATCTGTGAAATCAACTGGAAGATAGACTTCCAGAGGCTTTTTATTGACTTACAATACCATAGTATGTAAAGTAAATTCCCTGGTTGCCCACAATTACGCCAACAGTCCGGAGAGTGTTCTGTGTAGATTGTAGCCAAATGTACTGGTGTCAAATACCACCTATATAGTATCTTATATGTATTTTCCCAATGCAATACACAATGCGAGGCTTTTAAACTACAATTGATTGCTTGAGACCATTCTAATGGGGAGTTTGATCTCTTTAGTTCTGATTCCCATTTAATTATTGATGGAGTATCTTTGATTAGGGATTCAGGTTGTAGTAGGGAGTAAATAAGTGAGATGCCTCTCTTTTGGATAGATTCCGCGTGGTAGAATTCCCACACTGCTTTGTTCAATCTAATGATATTAGGTTTACAGGTATGGAGAAAGTGTTGAATTTGCATCATGGTAAATCTATCTCTTGTAAGGTATGGTATCCCGCTTTTATCCAAGGTTGAAGCAAAAGGTTTGGTATCAGGAATGCGAAGGATTGAAGCGGGATATCAACCAAGTTCACCTGTGTGACCTCTTTATTTCTGCTCAAAAGGTCCTTCCAGACAGTAAGCGAGGCAGATATAAATGGATGATTCGGTATGTACAGTGGTTTATTAGTGGCTGCTGCCAAAAGTAGAGCTTTCAGGTTAGTATTTTGTGCTAAATAACGTTCTAATAATACCCACTGTTTTTCTGTAGACGGTTCACACCATGCTTTGAGCTGATCTAGTAGGGTTGCTTTATAATAATCTCTAATAACCGGAACTCCCATACCACCTTTCGATCTCAATTTTGTGAGAGTCGAAAAAGCTATTCTTGCCTTAGATCCTTTCCATATGAAGGATCGGAGTGCTGTGTCAAGTTTATTAAAAAAAAATGTCGGGAGGGGTATGGGTACTGTCCTAAAGATATAGAGGATTTTTGGTAGCACCATCATCTTAAATGATGCTATCCTGCCCATCCAGGAAATCTCAAATTTTGCCAATTGAGTACGTTCGGCCTGGACTGATTGAAGCAGCTTTTTATAGTTAATCGCAATGTGTGTTTCTATGAACGCACACAGCCCAGCTCGGAGGTGTGCCCACACAAGTGCCCCCACAGCTGCTGACTTGCTATGGCAGCACTCTGAGAATAGTGGAAATCGCCAGCGGGGGGACTACAAAAGTAGAGGTAAAGGACCACTTACCAATGCCATTGCACAGAACAGGTAAGAATAACATGTTTGTTATTTTAAGAAAAAAAAAGAAGCCTTAGACCCCTTTCACACTGAGGCGCTTTACAGGCGCTATATCGCTAAAAATACCCTCTGCAAAACGCCTGTAAAGCGCCTCTCCTGTCTCTCCAATGTGAAAGCCTGAGGGCTTTCACACTGGAGCGGTGCGCTGGCAGGATGTCAAAAAAAGTCCTGCTAGCCGCATCTTTGAGGCGTAGTAGGAGCGGTGTACACATCGCTCCTAAAGCGCCCCTGCCCATTGAAATCAATGGGCAGTGCCGGCAAAGCTAGCGGCTGAAAAGCGCCACTAAAACGACGGTAAAACGCAGCTAAAAATGTCCCAGTGTGAAAGGGCTCTTATGGTCACTTTAAAGGCTACAGTAAACTCTTTATTACTGCAACTCTCATGTCACAGTTCTTTGGCAATCCCTAGATAGCAGATATGAAACCTCTGTGTAAGAATCCACTTTACCTGCAAACCTTGGATCTACACTTTGTGTTCATTTTGCCTGGATAAAATGACATTATACTTCCTTTGCTGATTGACTGGAACTATTTTTTTTTCTTTTGGCTTATCATAATATAACCATAATTCAAGATGGTGTTTTAAGAGACATTGGTTTCTATGATATGCCCTATGCCCACTAAGTTTTTTATTAATAAGTAAGCAATGATGTAACATAAAATGAAATTGACTCATTTAATATATAGTGACCCTGCCTCATAAAGTAATTTTAAATAGTTTAGTTGCATTTTGGGTATAGCCTTGGCTATAGCTAGAGATGAGGTTTGAGTTTGCTTTGATGCAGGGTTCACAGTGACGTAATGTTCTAGTGCATCAGAGGTCAATGGTTCATGGTTCACCGAATGGGTAAACTGAATAGTCACATTTGGCCTGTTCACCTACGCAAACCACTACTACTACCACTAAATGACAACTTGATGCTGTGCAGGCTGCAAACAGCTATGGTTGCAAGGATGCCAGTGGTCACGCAGCATCATTGGTTGCTAGGAGCTGGCAGCTGGCAGCTGCACATTGGTTAGATAGGCAAGATATCCATCCCAGACTCCTATCTAGGCATGCAACCTAGCTGGCCATGAAAAGGGGGCCGCAAACATGCAGTGTCCCCATATATATATATATATATATATATATATATATATATATATATATATATACATACTGTATATATAAAAGGTGCTGCTACTTCTATAAGCCTGAATACACGACTTGTAAAAATATATAAAAGAAACAAGGGTGGAGCTGGATTTTGTGACATCACTACACACAAGCCTACTGACGAGGTCCGTGGCTGGGTTGGATATTTGTTTGTACTGCTTCTGATTAGTTTTTAATATGTAAGTGCAATAATACATTTTAAATAAATTATGGGTTTTTATATACTGCACTATGAAGCTTCTTCCATCTGTAAAGCCCTGTACACATGATCGGTTTTACCGATGAAAACAGTCCTATGGACTTTTTTCATCGGACAAACCGATTGTGTATGGGCCCCATCGGTCTTTTTTCCATCGGTGATTAAAAATAGAACATATTTTAAATTTATCTGATGGAAAAAAAAAACAATAGCAAATTCCAATCGTCTGTGTGGAACTCCATCGGAGAAAAAACCCACGCATGCTCAGAATCAAGTCGACGCATGCTCAGAAGCATTGAACTTAATTTTTCTCGGCTCGTCTGAGTGTTTTACGCCACAGTGTTTGGGACGGTTGGATTTTTGACTGATGGTGTGTAGGCAAGACTGATGGAAGTCAGCTTCATCGGAAATCCGATGGAAAAATCCATTGGATTTTATTCCATCGGAAATCCGATAGTGTGTACAGGGCTTTATCCTCTGTGTATGAGAGAATTCATAGTGGCACGTCTTGCACAGATCCGATGGATACTTTGGATACATTGTAACATTGAAGCTGTGATCATACACAAGGGGAGTTTTCTTAAAGTAGCTAAGGAGTGGAATATCTCTGGAGGCTGGAATATGTTGGAGCAAGTTAGATCTCTGTAATTTGAGATCCAATCCTTCTGGTAAGAGGCGTGTGTATATGTGGGGAAGGCACCTTGCTGAGCACTTGTTTACGCAGCACTGTTTATTTAAGAGCAAAGATAAATCAGTAGGACTTTCACTTTTTTCACTGTAGACTGAACATGTTTGGATTGATTTTATAATCTATACTGTTTTGTTTTTTGGAATATTGATGGTTCAAATTTATGCTATTAACTATAACACAATTTTTGGATAAGAGGTTGCGCACTTATTTATTTTATATACCACCATGTAAACTGATCATCAGTCATGTTGTCCAGTGAAGTAGATCCACATCAGTCAGTCACCATGAAAGCAAAACAAGCCCACCGCCAGAGTTGACACGCTCCTGGCAGACTCTCACTGCAAATTACATTTCCTATCCCCAAATTATGTTATTGATTAATGGCCATGGCAAAGTACCCTCCTCATATAGAAGGCCTGTGACCCAGTATGGTTCAGGATGGGGGAGGGAGTGCATGCTAACTCCTTTCTCTTTCCTAGCCAGCCAATCTGCAATCTCAAAAGAGGGTTTGGTATGGATTTGTCTATTTTTTGAAGTCCCCTGCTGAATTTATAGACACAAAAAAGCAGCCAGAAAATTTAATTTAGCAGCAATATAAATATTTGTGTTTTTCTTTTAAGATTTTACATTTGCTTTAGTACATGTGCAACACTTCACATTCAGGTTCAAGGCATCCCGCAAGCGTACTCATTAAGGAAAAAAATATGTATTTTTAATGTTGCTCTTTAAGCCTTATTAAAAGAACTGCTCCCCTCTGAATGGTAAGTTTTTTTATTTGCATTCATACAATTTCCCTTAGGGCACTGTCCAACTTGCTGCTTCTCCATCCACTTTTCTGACCAGCCAGTCTACATTCTCAAATGAGGATTAAATATGGATTTTGAGGAGGACCTGCATTTTTTTCTAATTTCTTGTGTGGGGTATCCTGTTAAAATTTACACCAGGTTCCCATCAAGGATACATGCCCATTATGGATGTTGAGGGGAACCCCAGACTCTGTACAAACATAATAAAGTGGGCGGAAAATGTAACTTAGCAGAAATGTATTTATTTTTGTTTTAATTTTTTGTAAATGTCACATTTGCTTTAGAACGGGGGTCTCCAAAGTACAGTCCAGGGGCTACATGCGACCCGCTAGGACGTATTGTCCGGCCCGCAGCTTCAGTCATCAGACTCAGTGCAGGGACAGACTCTGCTCGAGTTGCAGGGCTTGCTCTGCCTTTTGAGGCATTGAGGGGGTGTGCAGCGCAAGTCCTGCGACTCAAGTAAGCCAACAAAGCCTATGTTATTTCAGTGCAGACCTGCTGCACCTCCCATATCCTGCCCTGCAGTTAGATTAAGTGTAATTTTTCGCTGTAACAGCGTGTCTGTGTAAAAGTGGGGCGGGACCCGGGAAGTGCAGTAGGTCTGCTCTAATGCCAGCCCTTCAGAGAAGCAGCACAGTGGAAATGAACACTGATCTACAGGGGAAATAGCAGGCAGTAATGGGGAAAGGAATGTGCTGGGGGGGGGGAGGAGGCTGGGGACACAAGTATAGAGGGGGGACTCTGATGGGGACAAAACTGCGTGTGTGGGGCTGTAAAGAATGGCACAAATATAGGGGGGGCTCTGATGGGGATAAAACTGTGTGTGGGGTGGCACTGATGGGGATGCATATGTTCAGGGGGGCTCTGATGGGGGAAACAAGTGTGGAGGGGGCTCTGATGGGTGACACAAGTGTTGGGGGGACTATGATGTGGGACACACATGTGGGGGCGCTGATTGGGACATGGGCAGGAAGGGTTTTAATGGGTGTGGGGAGGTGGCTCTGAGCGTGTGGCAGGAGTTCTGCTGGGGACACAAATGGGCAGGGAGTCTCTGACAGGAACGTAAGGCCTCATGCACACTTAAAGTGGTACTAAAGGTTCACGTTTAAAAAAAAACAAAAAAACATGTCATACTTACCGTACATAGCCGCTGAGTGTATGACTCGACCCCGCCCCCCAAGGGCCGCGTCATTGGATTTGATTGACAGCAGCAGGAGCCAGTAGCTGCGCTGCTATCAATTTATCCAATGAAGAGCCAAGAAGCCATGGGGAAAGCGACCTGGGATCGCGCCCACGGAAGTTCGGGGCTCAGGTAAGTAAAACGGGAGCTCGGGGGGGCCGGACAGTGCAAGGTGTTTTTTCACCTTAATGCATAGGTGAAAAAACACAAGGCTTTACAACCCCTTTAAGCCCCATAGACACTATTATATTTTCTGCAGATTTTTGTCTTCAGATTTACCAAAACCATGTAGTGCAAGGGCCTGCCTGATTGCATACAAATTGAAACTCTTATGCTGCGTACACACGATCGGAAATTCCGACAAGAAAAGATCGATGTGAGCTTTTGGTCGGAAATTCTGACCGTGTGTAGGCTCCATCTGTTTTTTTCTGTCAGAATTTCCGACAGCTAAATTTTTAGAGCTGGTTTTCAATTTTTCCAACAAGAAGAGTTCTTGTCGGAAATTCCGATTGTCTGTATGCATATGATTTTGGTAGATCTGAAGACAAAAATCTGCAGAAAATATAATAATGTGTATGGGGTCTTAATGTTTAGTTCTGGTGCACTAGGCTCTGGCATTTAGGTGCAGACGGAGGATACAGGTGCACCATCCAGCCCTGCTGATGGCAGCCTTTTTGGAAATGCTCTCTATTCCATGGTAAAGAATTTATTTATAAATAATTCGACCCGCAAATTTCTGTAAAATATACAATTCGGCCCTCAAAGTAAAAAGTTTGGAGACCCCTGCTTTAGAACATTGTACAGGATGTTATTTAACAGAATGTTTATTTTATTGTTGCTTATTAAGCCATATTAAAAAAAAAGCTGATCCCCAGTTTACAAACAGAACAAAGCTGGGCAAAAAAATTAATTTAGCAGAATATGTCATTTTAAAGCAGTTTTTTAATAAGAAACATGTTATGCTTACCTGCTCTGTGCAATAATATTGTACAGAGAAGGCACAAACCTCTTCTTCTGGGGTCCTCTGCTGGCGATCTTGGCTCCTTTTTCTCTGTGTACCACCACCACTTCCTATGGTGGTCATAGGTGTGCGCAGCCTATTGCATTAGGGTGTGCACCCCAAATGTATTAAAACATGGACGGTGTCAGTAGAGCAGTGAACTTGTCAGTAGAGCAGAGGTTGGTGTCAGTAGGGCCGTGGACAGTGTCAGTAGCTTTTTATTTTTATTATTTTAATCTTTTTATTTAAAAATACATAAATTCAGGGGCATTGGTGCAATATCAGCAAGGGGAATCTGCACCTCAAGCAGTGATTAGGGTGTGCCCAGGCACCCACGGCACACCCCCTGCACACGCCTATGATGGTGGTACACCTGAGGGCTTGCTCCTGAGCCCTGCTGTGCAGTCAAAAGGCACATAGCGCAGCTCACCCCTACCCTACCCCCTCTTCTTTCTCACTAGATTGGATTGAGAGTAGCAGGAGCCAATGACTCCCACTGCTATCACTGCAGCCTTTAGGGCGAGAACAACAGACAAGTGTTGCTGGAGACAGACACCCTGCTCACAGTTGCCAATATTCACAGATTAGACAGGACATTCAAGGAGTTTAGTCTAATGTCCCGGCATGTCCCTGTCCAGGCCAAAGTCCCAGAAATCAGACCTGCTCACGGAAACCAACTGCCACAACTCTGCATAGACATGCAGCCATTCTATTTCTGCAGAAGCTGTGTATATTGATTCGCTAAATTGTTGCTTGTGTGGACAGACAGTCAGAGATTGGGACGATTCTCCTCCCCCATCGGTAACTTTCATTAACTGGGCTCTGGAGGTCTTAAAGAACATACCATAGGCAGAGTCTGCCTTCTCTTTACTGGCTATGCTGTGTGAGTGGGCGGAAATCCCATGGGGATGCAGCAGTCCTGTATTATACAAGCTCCAATGGTGACATCAGTGGGAGGTCAGTTCAGTCAGAGTCAGTGTAGCATTTCTGCTGTATTTTCAACCTCCTCTTATGCTTGGCACATGACATGACAGCAGTCTGGAGCCCCGGAGTCCCAGCACAGACTATTCTGCTCCACTGCAATGCTCTCCTGATCTCTCAGCTTGTAAGTAGAACCATTGTTGTTTCAATGTTTCCATCTGCCCAGCCCCCTCCTCACCTGCCCTGTGATGTGTTATCTAGAACATGATGGTCTCTGCTTTCCTCCTCTCCTTCCCTACCATGCACATTTCCAGCACTGGGAGGGCTTTTTCTGTAAATGGGGGCTCTGATGGTAAAGAGGGGCTCTGATGGTAAAGGAGAGCCCTGATGGTAAAATGGGGCTCTGGTGGTAAAGGAGAGCTCTGATGGTAAAGGAGAGCTCTGATGGTAAAATGGGGCTCTGGTGGTAAAGGGGGGCTCTAATGTAAAAGAAGGGTTCTGATGGTAAAGGGGGGTCTCTGATGGTAAAGGAGGGCTCTGATGGTAAAAGGGGGCTCTGGTGGTAAAAGGGGGCTCTGGTGGTAAAGGGGGCTCTGGTGGTAAAGGAAAAAGTGGGCTCTGGTGGTAAAGGGGGCTCTGGTGGTAAAGGAGGGTTCTGATAGTAAAGGAGGGCTCTGATGGTAAAGGAGAGCTCTGATGGTTAAATGGGGCTCTGGTGGAAAAGGGGGGCTCTGATGGTAAATAAGGGTTCTGATGGTAAAGGGGGGCTCTGATGGTAAAGGAGGGCTCTGATGGTAAAAGGGGGCTCTGGTGGTAAAGGGGGCTCTGGTGGTAAAGGAAAAAGTGGGCTCTGGTGGTAAAGGGGGCTCTGGTGGTAAAGGAGGGTTCTGATAGTAAAGGAGGGCTCTGATGGTAAAGGAGAGCTCTGATGGTTAAATGGGGCTCTGGTGGTAAAGGGGGGCTCTGATGGTAAATAAGGGCTCTGATGGTAAAGGGGGGCTCTGATGGTAAAGGAGGGCTCTGATGGTAAAAGGGGGCTCTGGTGGTAAAGGGGGCTCTGGTGGTAAAGGAGGGCTCTGATAGTAAAGGGTTCTCTGATGGTAAAAGGGGGCTCTGATGGTAAAGGGGGCTCTGATGGTAAAAGGGGGCTCTAATGGTAAAGGGGGTTCTGTTGGTAAAGGAGGGCTCTGAAGGTAAAGGAGGCTCTTATGAAAAAAGGGGGCTCTGATGTTAAATGAGGGCTCTGATGGTAAAGGTGGCTCTGATGGTAAAGGTGGCTCTGATGGTAAATGAGGGCTCTGATTGTAAATGAGGGCTTTGATGGTAAATGAGGGCTCTGATAGTAAAGGAGAGCTCTGATGGTAAATTAGGGTTTTGATACTAAAGGAGGGCTCTGATAGTAAAGGGGGGCGCTGATGGTAAATGAGGGCTCTGATGGTAAAGGGGGGCTCCGATGTTACAGGGCGACTTTAAAAGTAAAGTTTTATTTTTTATTTTTATCCATCAGTCATTGGACTGTGAAAAATTGGGTTTAAAACGGCACTGGCCAATTTACTTCTATCTTTTAGATAGAAGTAAAGAAATACTGTTAGCTGACAAAGACGGTGTCCCCTTTTTTTGTGTAACACTGTCTTGACTGTGCGAAATTGGGCAGTGCAGTTTTAAACCCAATTTCCCACAGTCACTCCTTGCTGACACCATCACTAAGGCCCCTTTCACACAGCGTGTCCGATCAGGTCTGCTTGTCAGTTTTTCAGGCAGACCAGATGGGAGGGTCCATACATTCCTATGGACAGGCATCTGTAAGCAGACTCTATTTGACCACACTCATTTAAGCCACACCCATTATGTAGCATCTTTTAAACCACGACCATTATCAATGCAACACAGTTCGCTCTCCGCAATATTTTTACTCATCATACCCACAAAATGAATGCCCCATCCCTAATTAACATACTTCTCCTCCTACACTAGATTTTTGGAAAAAAAGTGCTGGGTCAAGATAATACTATAAAGGGTAGAGAGGGGCCGATATGGCTAGTGGAACATTTTTTTACCTTAATGAAAGAAATACATTAAAGGTAAAAAGGTAAAAATGTCTAACCTTTGGAACCACTTTAAATAAGGTCTAATTAAGGCTCTATAACAGTGAATCAGACCCTCCTTCCTCCTGTTAGTTATCTCACTAGTAATGCACCCCAAAACATTTTTAATTTTGTCTAAGTTGGGCTTGGATATTCTCTCTCATTTTCTGTCCGATGAAACCATTATCCCCAGGACAATATGTGAGGGGAAATCTCTCTAACAGAGCAATAAAACCCAAAAGGACATCTAATCCCTCTGAATTTACACTTTAAAATTGGGGTTAAAAAAGCAGGTAACTATATGTTTAGTATGTTTTAGTACTAAACTGACTTTTTGTGCTGTTATCTCACAGAAAACCATTGAGAACTTCTATATGCGAAGCACACAATTCTGCATTATCTATGTTATTAGAATAATTACTGAAAAATGTGTGTCTTGTGTCAGCATTAAAAAACTGTTTTGGCTGGAAATATTAATTTGGGGTCAATTGTAAAATTATGAATTAATATTAATAAATATAAATTTCTATCATGTTCCTGAACATTGTCTTAAGCATGATAACCTTTAAATAACGAATAGAACTGTTTCTCTGCTGCAGCTCGGTACCTTGTATTTGAGATTACTACTCCTTCACAAAGAAATCCTTTTTGCAGTCTTTCTTGTTATTTTCTTTTTTTTTGACAGCAGAAACAAATGATCGCTAGTCAAATTACAGATTTTCAGCAAGCTTTATTCTCAGTGCAATTTTCTAAACTGACATTCTCACAAATACACTTGTATATTCTATGCCCCTGGCCTTACAATCATGTCATATATTCTGAAATAATATAGTTCACAGTCATCAGTAACGTTATTACAGGTGATGTAAATTTCCCAGATTTTTATTATAATTTCTTGTTGTTTTTTTTATTTCCTTTAGTTGCCTTACGTTTCTGGTCAGAGAGCAGTGCAGCATAACATTCTTAAAGTGGAACTTCACTTTCCCAATCAACATAGAATATTTGAAATCCTCATGCTGCTAGCATTAGTAAATAGATAGGAAAGTATATCATATTTGATATACTCCAAATAACAAAGAACAGGGATGAGCCGAACACCCCCCTGTTCGGTTCGCACCAGAACCTGCGAACAGACAGAATGTTTGCGTGAACTTTAGAACCCTATTAAATACAATGGACTTGAACGTTCGAAATCTAAAGTGCTAATTATAAAGGCTTCTATGCAAGTTATTGTCCTAAAAAGGGATTGGGGACCCGGGTCTTGCCCCAGGGGACATGTATCAATGCAAAAAGAAGTTTTAAAAACGGCCGTTTTTTTGGGAGCAGTGATTTTAATAATGCTTAAAGTGAAAAAATAAAAGTGAAATATTCCTTTAAATTTCGTAGCTGGGGGGTGTGTATGATATGCATGTAAAGTGGCGCATGTTTCCCGTGCTTAGAACTGTCCCTGCATAAAATGTAATTTTTGAAGGAAAAAAAGTCATTTAAAACTCACTCGCGGCTATTAATGAATTGTCGGCTCCCGGCAATACATAGAAAATCATTGATAAAAATAAATAAAAAAGCGTGGGGGTCCCCCCAAATTCAATTACCAGGCCTTTCAGGTCTGGTATAGATATTAAGGGGAACCCCGCCACAAATAAAAAAAAAAATGCGTGCGGTTCCCCCAAATATCCATACCAGGCCCTTCAGATCTGGCATGGATTTTAAGGGGAACTCCACCCCAAATTTAAAAAAAAATGGCGTGGAGTCCCCCCAAAAATCCATACCAGACCCTTATCCGAGCACGCAACCTGGCAGGCCGCAGGAAAAGAGGGGGGGACGAGAGAGCGCCCCCCCCCCTCCTGAACCGTACAAGGCCACATGCCCTCAAAATGGGGAGGATGTCCCCATGTTGATGGGGACAAGGGCCTCATCCCCACCACCCTTGCCCGGTGGTTGTGGGGGTCTGCGGGCGGGGGGCTTATCGGAATCTGGAAGACCCCTTTAACAAAGGGGACCCCAGATCCCGCCCCCCCATGTGAATTGGTAAGGGGTACATTGTACCCCTACCATTTCACGAAGAAAGTGTCAAAAAAAAAACAAAACACACCAACACCTTGGAAAAGTCCTTTATTAAAAAAAAAAAAAACATTCCAGCAGTGAAATCCAGTGTCCCGCGGCGATCCGATGTCCAGCGCTGTCCGTCATTGGCTGAGCCTGAGCGGACCTGATGGGGAACTTCCTCCGCAGTCTATTACATGTATAGACCCGCCCCTTCTAAAGTTCCCCATCAGGTCCGCTCAGCCAATGACTAGGTGTAAGGCTGAGGACCTGATGCGGAACATGAGAAGGGGCGGGTCTATTCATGAATTACACCGTGTAGGAAGTTCCCCATCAGGTCCGCCCCCTCGGTATGTCAGACCCCGCCTACGTCATTGGCCTGAGCGGGGAACTTCCTTCACTGTGTAATTTACACAGTGAAGGAAGTTCCCCATCAGGTCCGCTCAGGCCAATGACGTAGGCGCGGTCTGACATACCAAGGGGGCGGACCTGATGGGGAACTTCCTTCACTGTGTAATTCATGAATAGACCCGCCCCTTCTCATGTTCCGCATCAGGTCCTCAATCTTACACCTAGTCATTGGCTGAGCGGACCTGATGGGGAACTTTAGAAGGGGCGGGTCTATACATGTAATAGACTACGGAGGAAGTTCCCCATCAGGTCCGCTCAGGCTCAGCCAATGACGGACAGTGCTGGACATCGGATCGCCGCGGGACACTGTATTTCACCGCTGGAATGTTTTTTTTTTTATTTAAAAAAAAAATTAATAATGGACTTTTCCAAGGTGTTGGTGTGTTTTTATTTTTATTTTTTGACACTTTCTTCGTGAAATGGTAGGGGTACAATGTACCCCATTACCAATTCACATAGAGGGGGGCCGGGATCTGGGGGTCCCCTTTGTTAAAGGGGTCTTCCATATTCCGATAAGCCCCCCGCCCGCAGACCCCCACAACCACCGGGCAAGGGTTGTGGGGATGAGGCCCTTGTCCCCATCAACATGGGGACATCCTCCCCATGTTGAGGGCATGTGGCCTGGTACGGTTCAGGAGGGGGGGGGGGCGCTCTCTCGTCCCTCCCTCTTTTCCTGCAGCCTGCCAGGTTGCGTGCTCGGATAAGGGTCTGGTATGGATTTTTGGGGGGACTCCACGCCATTTTTTTTTAAATTTGGGGTGGAGTTCCCCTTAAAATCCATGCCAGATCTGAAGGGCCTGGTATGGATATTTGGGGGAAAAAGCACGCATTTTTTTTTTAAATTTGCGGCGGGGTTCCCCTTAATATCTATACCAGACCTGGAGGGCCTGGTAATTGAATTCTGGGGGACCCCTACGCTTTTTATTTTATTTTTATCAATGATTTTTCTATGTATTGCCGGGAGCCGACAATTCATTAATAGCCGCGAGTGAGTTTTAAATGACTTTTTTTCCTTCAAAAATGACATTTTATGCAGGGACAGTTCTAAGCACGGGAAACATGCGCCACTTTACATGCATATCATACACGCCCCCTATATACGAAATTTAAAGGAATATTTCACTTTTATTGTTTCACTTTAAGCATTATTAAAATCACTGCTCCCAAAAAACGGCTGTTTTTTTTTTGCATTGATACATGTCCCCTGGGGCAGGACACGGGTCCCCAAACACTTTTTATGACAATAACTTGCATATAAGCCTTTATAATTAGCACTTTAGATTTCTCCCATAGACTTTTCGAATTTGCCGCGAACACCCCAATTTGTTCGCTGTTCGGCGAACGGGCGAACAGGCAATGTTCGAGTCGAACATGAGTTTGACTCGAACTCGAAGCTCATCCCTAACAAAGAATAATTATAACCAATGCTGCTACTAACTAGGGATGCATCAATATCGATACTAGTAACGGTATCGGTGCCGATACCAAGCATTTGCACGAGTATCGGTACTCGCGCAAATGCTCTGATGCCTAATCTGATACCTGTTGTATCGGACCAGGTGTTCTCAAGCTCAGCAGGGGGACTAGGCAGCCTCACAGGTGATCGGTGCGGCGGTGGGGGCAGTTAAAAGCACCGATCTCCCTGTATAGCTTTTCTGACAGCCAGGGCCGATCCTAAGGTCAAAGGTGCCTGGGTGCAGAAATATTTCTGGTGCCCCCACATGGGCATGGTCATTTTACTAACTCCTCCCCTTTACAAATGTTTCTATGGCAATGACTCAACCACAGAAATGCTCCCCCACGAAGTCTTCATTACCCTGGGATCCTTACATGATCTCTTAACAATAAACAAAATACAGGAAGAGAAGCAGAGTTCTTTATTGGGACCTGGAGGGGGGCCTCTCTGATGGACACAGAGAGGGCTTCTGTTAGAGAGTCTGTTAGAAAGACCCCCAGACATACTACAGACATGATACAGGAGATGGTCAGAGACTGCAGACATGATACAGGAGATGGTCAGAGACTGCAGACATGATACTGGAGATGGTCAGAGACTGCAGACATGATACAGGAGATGGTCAGAGACTGCAGACATGATACAGGAGACAGTCAGAAACTGCAGACATGGTACAAGAGATGATCAGAGATTGCAGACATAGTACAGGAGACGGTCAGAGACTGCAGACATAGTACAGGCGACGGTTAGAGACTGCAGACATAGTACAGGAGACGGTCAGAGACTGCAGACATGGTACAGGAGATGATCAGAGACTGCAGACATGATATAAAAGATGGTCAAAGACTGTAGACATAATACAGGAGATGATTAGAGACTGCAGACATAGTACAGGAGACGGTCAGAGACTGCAGACATAGTACAGGAGATGGTCAGAGACTGCAGACATGGTACAGGAGACAATCAGAGACTGCAGACATGGTACAGGAGATGATCAGAGACTGCAGACATGATATAAAAGATGGTCAGAGACTGCAGACATGATACAGGAGATGATTAGAGACGGCAGACATAGTACAGGAGTTGGTTAGAGACTGCAGATATGATATAGGAGATGATTAGAGACTGCAGACATGGTGCAGGAGATGGTCAGATACTGCAGACATGATATAGGAGATGGTCAGAGACTGCAGACATAGTACAGGAGATGGTCCATTAGACCCCTTTCACACTGAAGGTGTTTTTCGGGCGCTTTAGCATTAAAAATAGCGCCTATAAAAAGCCTCATCTGCAATCCCAGTGTGAGAGCCCGAGTGCTTTCACACTGGAGCGGTGCGCTGGCAGGACGTCAAAAAATTTCCTGCAAGTAGCTTCTTTGGGGCGCTTTAGTGTGTGTATACACTGCTCCTAAAGTGCCCTTGCCCATTGAAGTCACTGGTCAGTGCCTGCAAAGCGCCTCGGCAGTGGCGCTTTGAACACTTTAGTTTGCCGCTAGTTAGTGGGGGTTAAAATCACCTCTAAAACTATGGTAAAGCGCCGCTAAAACTAGTGACGTCCCCGCACTCTCAGTGTGAAAGGGCTCTTAGTACATCTCATTATACATCACATCTGTAGATAGACTACTGAGGCACAGGAAGGGGCTGTGTATCCTATGCAATCTATCATGCCATAAAACATCTAGAGCAGGGGCAGCCCAGAGCATGTGTAAAGGGATGCTGGGGATGCCATCCTCCAGCACACAGCACACTGAACACTGTGACTCACCTCGGTTCTCTCTGGAGCCCGAGATAGTGATTGGAGGGGGAGGCATTCCAACTGGAGTTGATAGAGACAGTGTGGGGTCCCAGACTCCCAGTGTGAGGAATTCATTCCAGCACATCAGCACTCAGCAGCCACTGAAAACTAGAACTCTTGTGTCAGGAAGAGGAGCGCCCCCCCCCCCCCAGCACTGCCAGAAGGAGGGGAGAACTTTGGCACTTCGGCGCCCCCACCTCTGCAGGCGCCTGGGTGCAAAGCACCCTGCCTAGGATCGGCCCTGCTGACAGCTGCTTCTCCTCCTCTCTCTCCCGCGGCTGTCAGGTGCTTTATTAAAAGTTATACAGGGAGATCAGTGTATTAAACTCCCCACCGCCTCACCAATAACCCCTGCCAGTCCCCCTGTGTCCTCCTCCCTCTCTCTGAGTCCCCAGCTCCCAGGGTTCTCCTCCCTCTCTCCAGCTTCCCTTGTACTCCTCCCTCTCTGCTCCCCAGCTCCCTGTGTACTCCTCCCTCTCAGCGGTGTCCTCCTCCATCTCTACTTCCTGGGTCCTCCGTGTCCTCTTCCTGGACCTGTCAGGATCTGTCAGTGCAGCTGAGGCTGCAGAGAAAGGGACTGGGGAATCTGTGTCCTTAGCCTCTTTCTCTGTGTCAAAGGAGATATGTTTAGACCCCTGACATCTCGCCAACCACCCCCCCCCCCCAAACAGGGCTGATAAAAAAATAAAGAATTGTAATAAGTAAATATTTAAAGGTGAAATTGTAAAAATAATTTAAAAAAAAAGAAGAAAAACACTGACACCATCCACCCCCCACTCCCAAAAAAAAGAAAGCATTGTAAAAATACAAAAATGTAACCAAAAAAATATAAATAGTAAAAAATAAAAAATAAAAATTTAAAAATAAAATTGTATTTATTTTTTTTAAACTACTGACACAGTCCACACCTCATTAGTGCCCATCAGTGCCACCTATCAGTGCCGATCAGTGCTGCATATTAGTGCCACTGTCACACAACATTAAAAAAAGTAAAGGTAATCGGTATCGGTGAGTACTTGAAAAAAGTATTGGTACTTGTACTTCGTCTTAAAAAAGTGGTATCGGGACAACCCGACTTACAACCATAAATATCAAAACCAATGAAATATATGTACCAAAGTGCATATATAGCAAAATTCACAGTAGCGCAACAATAAAACCTAATTAATTTAGTGTTCAATCCAAAAATGTAAAGATCAAATATATATAATATTCCGTGTTCAAAGAAATTCTAAAAAATATAAGATAATAAAATTAAAATGTCATAAATAGAAAAAGAAAACAAGAGTCTAATAGCAATCCTATTTAAACAACAAATAAAATGTGTTGATATTCCCAGTGATGTCCTAATTAACCACTTGCTTACTGGGCACTTAAACCCCCCTCCTGCCCAGACCAATTTTCAGCTTTCAGCGCTGATACACTTTGAATGACAATTGCGCGGTCATACAATGCTGAACCCAAATGGAATTTTTATCATTTTTTCCCCACAAATAGAGCTTTCTTTTGGTGGTATTCGATTTTGGTGGTATTCGATTACCTCTTTTTATTTTTTGTTAAAAATAATTAAAAAGACTGATTTAAAAAAAAAAAATATTATATATTTTTTATATTTTGTTATAAAATTTTGTAAACAGGCAATTTTTCTCCTTCATTGATGTATGCTGATGAGGCTGCACTGATGGGCACGGATGGGCTGCACTGATGGGCACGGATGGGCTGCACTGATGGGCATCGATAAGGCGGCACTGGTGGGCACCGATAAGGCGGCACTGGTGGGCACCGATAAGGCGGCACTGGTGGGCACTGATAGGCGGCACTGAGAGGTGGCACTGATGGGTGGCACTGAAGGGCATTAATAGGTGGCACCGGTGGGCACTGAGAAGTGGCACTAATTGGTGGCATTGATAGGTGGCACTGATAGGTGGCAGTGATGGGCACTGGTAGGTTACACTGATAGGCAGCATTGCTAGGTGGCACTGATGAGGCACTGATTGGCAGCACTTGTGGGCATTGATAGGTGGCACTTGTGGGCATTGATAGGTGGCACTGTGGGCATTGATAGGTGGCACTGTGGGCATTGATAGGCGGCACTGTGGGCACTGGCAGGTAGCAATTATTATTATACTGGCAGGCACTGTCAGCTGGCACTGATGAGGCACATCTGCCTCCTTCCTCTTCGGGACCGATGTCCCTTGTGAACGAGCCGATGATCGGCTTTTTTTCCTCCTCATGCTGTCAGCGTGAGGAGAAAAAGAAAACGATTACCAATTCTTTGTTTACATCACGTGATCAGCTGTCATTGGCTGACAGCTGATCACGTGGTAAGGGGTCGGGATCGGCCCCTTACCCGGATCGGTGATCACCCGAGTCTCAGTGACTCGGGTGATCACAGCGCGCACCGCGCACGCCCTGCAGGGAAGCGCGCGAAGGGGAGGCCGTATATTGACGGCCTCCTGGATTTTCAGGTCCGCGCTGTAGCCGTCATTTGGCTATAGCACGGTCTTCAAGTAGTTAAAAAAAACACTGTAAATTATCCACTACCGTATGTGTTGCATCAGACCCGCTCCCATTGGGTGGAAACTCACCAAATGTATTTGCCTACCCCTCTCAAGGTTAAGCTAGTAAGCCATAAGAATCAGTTGTTCAAAGATTCCTTAATAAGCCAATCTACTTCTCCACAGTTCCTTGCAGAAAAGGTGCATATCCATGGTTACATGAAAAAAAAAGGCTCCCCTAGTGTAATAATGTAAAACTCAATCTTTAATTTAAAAACAATACCCAGTCCACTCACATTTAAAATATCTTGTATCAAACATTGAATAGCTCATGACATAATCGAGCGATCCCCTTCGATCTCACCACCTCCACGCTGGCTGACGACTATCCAGGGAAACGCCAATCGCTCTCACAATGTTAATGCGATGAGTCCAGTCACGCACCAATGTACGTTTTGTTCCTTCTGACTTCGTCACATTACATTTTTGCATTGAACACTGAATGAATTAGGTGTTATTGTTGCGCTACTGTGAATTTAGCTATATATGCACTTTGGTATATATATTGCATTTTCACCCATATTTACTTGTTTAAAACCTTTTTTTTCTACATTTCTTCAGTTACTTCCTTGATTCTTGTCTAGGCGCAAATGATACATACATTCCAGGAGTCTTCAGGCGGAGAGGAAGAGGGATTTTTCAGCTAAGCACACTCTCCTGCCTGCATGCCTGAGCTGAGCGCAGATGGAGTACAGGAAGTAAATGCTACATGAATTATCTGCCCTTACTCAAGATGGCCACTGCCAGAAATGTTGGGGGGTTGTTTTTCAAAGTGATTCTCAACAAAATAAAGCATGGAGATATGGATGGATGGGGAAGTTTTCTTTGAATATTATAAATTAATTAAATAGTGTTTTTGGTTTGTGGTGCTCAATGGCAGTGAAGATCCACTTTAAAGTGATTATTTTTTAACAAAAATAAAGCTGCTAGGAGTTGCAACCTAGAGTTGTCTGTATACACATCCAGCATCTTTCATTGTCCCCTCCAAGCCTGAATGTCTGTCAATTCTAATCTGACAAAATTCTGCCTTTCTTAATAGGGACAGTGAATACCCACCTTCACCCACCTTCTATGCATTCCTTCTTGCCAGCAAGGCAGTATATAATAGTAAACCAACAGGTTTGCTTGGGGGCAGGAGCCAGGAAACATCACAGTTTTGCCCAAGTTGCTTCTAGACCAGTGTTTCTCAACTCCAGTCCTCAAGGCGCCCCAACAGGTCATGTTTTCAGGCTTTCCATTATTTTGCACAGGGGATGTAATCAGTTTCACTGCCTTAGTAATTACCACAGCCGTTTCATCTGAGGGAAATCCTGAAAACATGACCTGTTGGGGCGCCTTGAGGACTGGTGTTGAGAATCACTGTTCTAGACACCAGCACTTTATATTGCAAGAAACTTTTTTTATTTATAAAGTGGAGGTCCACCCTAAAAAATGACACCAAAATTAGTCCGCGGCTGGTCGTCATCCTCGCGATGTCTTCTGGGGAATGGGGCGCGCTGCCTTCTGGGAACTGTGTGTATCCCAGAGAGCAGCCGCCCATTCATACCGCGGCGCGAGACTCACGCATGCGCAGTAGGAAACGGGCAGTGAAGCCGCAAGGCTCCTCTGCCTGTTTCCCTTAGTGAAGATGGCGGCGCCGGGACCAGCCACGATCGATGGATCGACCTCGGGGGGTCGACATCGCGGGTGTCTAGGACAGGTAAGTGACCTTATTAAAAGTCAGAAGCTACAGTGTTTGTAGCTGCTGGCTTTTAAAAAAAAAAAAACGTGGGTGGAACCCCGCTTTAAGTGACAGAGTCAGTTCAAGTGCAATCTGTTAGTTTTAGGGGTTATATTTTATACATGTATATACAAATATACAGTATATATATATATATATATATATATATATATATATATATATATATATATATATATATTCAAATATCTTGGGAAACATATACTGAGCTTTATCGAAACATCTGCAATTCAAATGCCAGTGTTTTGATCTATCTCTTCTGCAAGACCTGTGAGCTCCTTTATATCAGTTTTGGATTTATATTGTTTAATATGATAGAAAACCTTAGTTCACATGTGTATGTAATACTGACAATGTGAAGATTGAAACATTAAACAACTTTAGGCAAGCATCATGATTTCAGATTTGTTTCTTTCTCTCTCATGGAAAACTGTAATATGTTTAATAAGCTGAAATAATACTTAATAAACCCAAATGGTTTGCACTATCTAACAATTGAAGTACAAATGCATAAATAAATATATGAAAATACATCAACTGGAGAATAAAAAAAAATTGATACATATAAGTGCTCAAAAATACAAATTAATAAAAATGTCATGTAAGTGCTCAGAAAATCAATTCAGATAAGTCCTACATAATCAAGAAAGTCCATAGAAAAATTCATATGCTAATATATTCCAGTAATCCAGCAAAATAAGTGACACTCAGCGGAGTTACAGCAGTGACGTCATCACGCCTGCCAAGGCGTTGAATGAAAATTACTGGTGTTTTAATGCAATTTATCTTTGTAAGTAGTTTTAACTTCATTAAAAGCTGGATTTTAATAACTACTACACTGAGAGGTTTTCTTCCTCTTGCCCAATACTGAGTTCTATATACCATGTGGTGGATTGCTGCGGCCGTCGGGATGAGTTCCACTAATAATGAAAGACTTTGTTCCACTAATAAAGGAAGACTTGCATTTGGCTTCAGGGGGTGGCTTTTAAAGTGCACCAGCATGCAAAGTCCAGGACTTTTTGATAAAAAATAAGATCACCCTGGGTTGTTCACTTTCTAAAAAGGGATAATTTTCTGGGTGTTTGTACTGCTCTGACATTTTTATTTGATACACTTTATAACAGAAAGTAAGGGAAACTGTTTTTTTTTATGTTTATTTATTTTTTCTTTTATATAGTAAAAAATAAAATTAACCACATGCCAATCGTGCTATAGCCGAATGACGGCTACAGCAACGCTGGCTAGTTCTGAGAGGTCGTCAGGACACTGCTCATAACAGATTGAGGTAACAAGCTAATCAGCGACTCTTTACCACGTGATCAGCTGTATCCAATCACAGCTAATCACGGATGTAAACAGAAGTTGGTTATTGGCACTCCTTTCATCACACTGACAGCATGAAGAAGGGAGAAGAAAGCCGATAACCGGCTTCTGTAATAGGGACATGTACACTGATAATCAGGGCACCCAATTATCAATGACCTGATTATCAGTGCAGTTCCATTAGTGCCCACCAGTGCTGCTAATCAGTGCTTACCAGTTCTGTGCTGTCAATCAGTGTCCATTAGTGCCTCCTCATCAGTGTCACCTATCAGTCAGTGATTGTTTTTCTTTCTCTTTTCTCTTTCCAACCCCTTGGAGAGGGATTGGTTGTAATCCTTCCCTGCCATATCTCAATTTCTACTGGTTCTTTACTTAGTCCCCCTTCCTTCTCTATTTTTCCCCACTGTCCCCCTCCCTCTGCCTTTCCCTTCCTCCTATATCATCCCCCCCTCTCATTCCCTCTCACACCTTACATCCTGGATGATGGACTACCCGCAGTTTTATGTCTTTGATTGGATGGGGTTATTGTGCCATTCTGTGCGTATCATTCAGATGTTTATTATAGTCTACATTGTAAATTTATTTGGGAATGTTTGTACTTTTCTCTTCTGTTTGATATAAATGCAAAAATAAAGATTTAAAAAAAAAAAAGATAAAAAGCCTTCTGTGTGCAGCAGCCCCCCTCAGCCCCTCTAATACTTGCCTGAGGTCCCTTTAGATCCAGTGATGTTACAGGAGTGTCTCGGCTGCCCGGGACTACCCTCCTCTGTGGCTGAGACCGCAGCGTGGCACCATTGACTCCCACTGCTGTCAATCAAAGTTAGTCAGCCAACGAGGAGACAAAAAGGGTGGGGCCGGGGCATGGCTCCGTGTCTGAATGGACACAGGGAGCTTTGCCCGCCTCGGGTGTCTCCAAAGCAAGCTGTTTGCTGTGGGGGGCACTCAACAGGGGGGAGGGACCAGGAGCACCGAAGAGGGACCCTAGAAGAGGAGGATCTGGGCTGCTCTGTGCAAAACCACTACAAAGAGCAGGTAAGTGTAACATATTTATTATTTTTAACTAAATAAAAAATGACTTTACTATCACTTTAAGGCGTTAACTACATTTGTTGAACATTTCTAGCTTAAAGGGGTTGTAAAAGGTCCTTTTTTATTTTCTAAATAGGTTCCTTTAAGCTAGTGTATTGTTGGTTCACTTACCTTTTCCTTTGATTTCCCTTCTAAATGTTTTTTTTCTTTGTCTGAATTTCTCACTTCCTGTTTCTCCTCACTAAACTTCACACCATCATCCGAGTGGTGTGGAGTCAGCCAGAACAGCTTACTGAACAGCTTACTGAGGAGGAACAGGAGGTGAGAAATTCAGACAGAGAAAACAAAGAAAAAAATATTTAGAAGGGAAATCTAAGGAAAAGGTAAGTGAACCAACAATGCACTAGCTTAAAGGAACCCATTTAGAAAATAAAAAACAAACCTTTACAACCCCTTTAAGTTTTTGTTTCGCACAACAGTTAAATCTGAGGTTTGAATTCCTCTTTAAAGTGTATGTGTAACCAATTTTTTCCTGTCTGTGTCCCACCAGAAAGATATACCTTTACTTTCTGCTCTAGACATACAACAGGAAGTGAGAGTCACTGACATAATTGTCCCCATCGGCTAATTTCTCTCATCTCTTGTTCTGGTGGCAACTGTAAAATTTGGTATTTCTCGTCACTTTTTGTCTTGGCAACAATGGTCACCAGGACAAAAAGTGAGAGTAAATGTGCACAGTGGAGACAAAAGCAGAAATACTAATCTAATAGTGGTTCTAATTTTCCCATACTCAAACTAAAAGGGTTTTGGCTACAGATCTTTTTCTTAAGCCTCGTATACACGGTCGGACTTCCATCTGACTTTTCCGTGGATTTTTGTCCGAACGGAGTTGGCTGGGCACACCCATAGCATACACACCACAGGACTTTTCTGCAAACTTTCCCAACACTTTTTCCAACATCACGTGGTTTTTCTGCTCTTTTCTGCTCTTTACCGCCACCCTTTGGTCAACTTCTGCTATTGTTGGTTGATTTTAACATTATTTGTTTTGTCCATCGGACAAAAGTCCGATGGTGTTTTGTACACACGGTCGGACTTTGCTCCATCGGACTTTTGTTGGCAAAAAGTTTGTCCGTTTGCAGACCGAACATTTGTCCGATGAAAACCAAAAAAGTTTGTCCGATGGAGCATACACACGGTCGGATTTTTTGACAAACTTGCTCAAAATGAAGTTTGTTGGCAAAAAGTCCGACCGTGTGTACGGGGCTTTAGTGTAACTCTACCAGTCTGGGCCACCTGGCTAAAAACAGTGCAACATCTATGTAGCTGATTTCATCTCAGCAGTCACCTGCAAAAACGCTAATCAAAATTTCATGATTCAAATAGCCATCAAAATATGAGAATGAAAATACTGCAAACATCTGAAAACCACTTCAATATAACTTTCAGCTAAATTTTACATTAATAACTCTACAAGTGTACTCACAGAAATACACTATATTCTCTATTTAATCAAAGAATATTAGGTGGGACAAGTACACAGTCCCTAGTTTATTACCCCTATTATTTCTCTGTACTCATTCCAATTGCCCTAGGCAGACACTAAAATAATGATAAAGAAGAGCTTCTAAAAAGCTTCTGATGACACATAATTCTGCCAAAGTGTTGGGCTGGAATCAGCTAATTAGCTGACATGGCAAAGTGAATTTAAAAAGTTGACAAAATTAAAAGGAAAACCCAGCGGGCCTGGTGCTAATTTTCCTCACTCTAACTAAAAGCACAGGAGGAAAAAAAAGACGGAAACAGAGAGGAGGGGAACATCCTTTGAAAAAAGCCTTTCAGGGGAAAATCAGATCTTCCTCTCATCCTACAAAGCGCATCCATTTTATGTGATAAAACACTGCTTTGTAAAATAACTTTGTTACGCTTGGGCATTACACACATAGAAAGAAGTCTCCATGCTTTTGCAGCGATTTTATCTGTCTCTAAACCATATTAATCTAAACAAACTGCTTACTGTATCTACCGTTTTAACTTTTATCGTACAGTGTATACAGTGCCTACCAAAAGTATTGAGACTGTTGACCAATAATTTCATTTTACTGGATAAAAAAAATCCACATTAAAGTGGAGGTCCACCCTGAAAAAATCTTTACACTAAAAATAAAAAAAAATAAAAAAATAAAATTTATAGAAAAAAAATAAAAAATTATACTCACCCTAAATGCCTGTTGCTATGCGGAAGTCCCCTAATCTGCCTCTAATGTTCCTCTTCTCCGTCCGCGGTGGGTCTCCTTCCGCTTCCTCTTCTTGTGAATGGGCCGCGCTGCCTTCTGGGAACTGTGTGTATCCCAGAGGCAAGCCGCCCATTCACAAAGCGCCGTGCGAGTGCGCCGTGCGTGCAAGCGCCTGCACCTCCGCTTTAAATTGTTATTCAGTGTCATATTTTTATTGCAGAGCATGAATAAAATGATAAAGAACTGAATTATACTGTACATAATAAAATGTAGCTGCTTTTAAAGAGAAAGTAAACACTGTTTTTTTTTCTTACCTGCAAAGTAAAGGCATAATGTGCATAATGTGCTAGTATGCATCTCATACTAGCACATTATGTGAAACTTACCTGCAAACAAAGCCCTCGTTGTCACCGCTGCAGGCCGCATCCATCTTTACCTGTCTACCTTCTGGGTTTGCGGACTCTGTCTGTGTGACTGGCCGGAGCTATGTGACAACACTCCCATGCATGCGCACGGGAGCCACCGGTCAAAGCACAGGGCTCTAAAGAAACAACACGGGTTTAGGAGATATTTACAGTACCTATAGATAAGCCTTATTAAAGGCTTACCTATATGTAAAAGCAATACATCGAGGTTTACTTCCTCTGTAAAGCTAAACTCCAGTTAAACAGCTAAATACAAAGATGAAATGCATAAATGAGAGTTGTTTTACCCACCACATTATTAACATGTTACAGTTTATTTTATAGCACCAACAGTTTGTGCAGCACTTCACAAATCGAAGAGAACCAGTCCAGTTACATTTCAGTCCAATATAGGAGGGTTCAGCATTCCCTGCTCTTGAGAGCTTACAATCTATAGATAGAGGCAAGTGTAACAAAAGGTAATAATGATGGTGGGATGAGTTGATGGAGAAAGTAAAATTTCAGTTGTCAGATAGAAGTGGCATAGGATTCGGTAAAGATGAGTTTTCAATGATTTCCTGATGACGGAAAAAGTAGGAGATAGGGGGACAAAACTGTGGTAGGGAGCTCTAAAGAAAGGGAGATGCTCTGGAGACAGGGCTGTCTTAATGCATGGGCGCCCCTGGGCACTGCCCAGGGGCCCAGGTGCATAGGGGGCCCCATGATAGTCTTGCATTACATCATACATGCCAACTGGGGCAGTCTGGTAGAGGCCCAGTGCATTACTTTGCCCAGGGGCCCATGATGCTATTAAGACGGCCCTGTCTGGAGAAGTCCTTGAGGCAAGTATGGGAGTAAGTAAAAAGGGAACTTCAAAAGAACAATGAGCTGAATTGCCCTGGGTTTGGTTTGAGTATGGTTTGAAGAATTTCATAGAAGTTTGGATGTCAAACCTGAACCTCACTGAAATCAATGGGAGGTAAATCTGTCAAATTGAAAATGACCATTTTCAGGGATAATAGGCAAGGGGATGTCAAAAACATAGCATGGGAGGTGGCTACTCCCTTGGGGAATGCTAACCAATGCAAAAACAAAAATAAAAAAAAACTCATACGGTCAGGAGCAGTGATTTTTTTAAATGCTTAAAATGAAACTTTAAAAATGTCAAATTTCCTTTAAATAACATGTCTAAGGTGTGTGTCCTAATCATGTGGATTAATGTAATAGAAAGTAATGTAATAGAAAGTGCTGCAGTAGCACTGGTGTTTACAAAGGAAAAAACGTTTAAAATTGTGGGCATGTGACTTTGAGAGCTCTCATTAAAGCCTTCTTTGGAAACTATCCAAGGGTCTGCTATGTATTTTGGGGAACCTTTGGAGGGGAATGTAATTTGCCAGCAATGTAACCTGTATCATTTTTTTTTCTTTGTAAACTTAATTTTTGTTCTAACGCGTCCTACAGCAAAAGTGAAATAAAACCCTTTAAATCTGGTTTGGATTTTAAGAGGGTACCTCACATAACACCCAGAATGAATGAGTATGGGGTACATAGTACCTTAACTTATTCACAAAAAAGTCCTTTATTTAACCACTTCAATACAGGGCATTTTCACCCCCTTCCTGCACAGACCAATTTTTATTTTTTAGCGCTGTCGCACTTTGAATGACAATTGCGCGGTCATGCAACACTGTACCCAAATGAAATCTTTATGGTTTTTTTCCCCACAAATAGAGCTTTTGTTTGGTGGTATTTGCGGTTTTTATTTTGTGTGCTATAAACAAAAGAAGAGCGACAATTTTGAAAAAAAAAAAACACAATATTTTTAACTTTTTGATTTAATAAAAATCACAATTTAAAAAAATAAATAAAAATTTCCTCAGTTCAGGCCGATATGTATTCTTCTACATATTTTTGGTAAAAAAAAAATTCGCAATAAGTGTATATTGATTGGTTTGAGCAAAAGTTATAGCGTCTACAAAATAGGGAATAGATTTATGGCATTTTTATTTATTTGTATTTTTTACTAGTAATGGCGGCGATCTGCGATTTTTATTGTGACCGTGACATTGCGACGGACATATCGGACACTTTTGACAAGTTTTTGGGACCATTCACACTTATACAGCGATTAGTGCTATAAAACTGCACTGATTACTGTGTAAATGTGACTGGCAGGGAAGGGGTTAACATTAGGGGGCGATTAAAGGGTTAAATATGTTCCCTAGGGAGTGATTCTAACTGTAGGGGGAGGGGACTCACAAGCGGAGGAGATCGATCTGTGTTCCTCTGTACTGGGAACACACATCGGTCTCCTCTCCTCTGACAGGACGTGGATCTATGTGTTTACACACACAGATCCACGGTCCTGCTGTGGTCGCGGGCAATCTCGGGTGCCCGGCGGACATCGCGGCCACCGGGCACATGCACTGGGTCCCGAGTGATGCCGCGGGCACGTGCCGGGAAGCCCATAATGTAATATGACGTCCACCCGGAGGGAGAGAAGATTCCTGCCGACGTCATTTAACAATGACTCGGTAAGGAAGTGGTTAAAAAAAGTTTGTATTTTGCATGTGCATGTTTACTTCCACACTCCAAAGACATGCTGGTAGGTAAATTGGCCCTAGTATTTGTATGTATGAATGTGAGTTGGGGACCTTAGATTGTAAGCTCCTAAAGTCAGGGACTGATATGAATGTACAAAATATATGTAATGTGCTGTGTAAATTTTCTGTGCTATATAAGTACCTGTAATAAATAAAGAGCAAAAGAGGACAGTTTGGATGATATCTTGAAATGAGGGGGTGATGTAGCTTGGGGAATTATGGATATCTTTTTATGATAATATTTTTTATTTTATGTGTGGGAGAGTGGAAGGATTGGCGGACAGGGTTGGCGGACACTAGACAGTTGGTTAAGGGTGAGTCCGGCATACTCCATATTGGCTGATTGGCTTATTGCACTACTTCTGCACCCCCCCCCCAAGTTTTCCCATGCAGTGGGGGTGTCTGCACTGCACGGGTTAACTGTACATTTTTGTCTAGAGGAGAGGAGAAAGGAAATTTACTTACCTAATCCTCCAATCCTCCTCCCAGCACAAGACTGGTCTGGCACCTTCACACTCCAGTGGTCTTGAATTGTGGACTGTTCCTGATGTCTTCGAGACACCGCTGTACTGTGGGGGGCATTGTTTTCTACTGAAACAAAGGTTTGGGAAAATATAAGCGTTCTTTTCATCTGTAGACAAAATTAGCAGTTGATCTGTGCAGTGTGGGCACAGCCCCACTGCATAGGATTTTTTTTTTCTTGCCTGGAATTGGGCTTTCAAATAAAAAAGAAGTTATACTTACCTGCTCTGTGAAAATAATACCTCCTTTTTTGGAGTCCCCAACAATGCTGTCCACTCCTCCTTCCTCCAATCGCCCCCCTCAGCAAGGCTGGTGCTAAGAGGGCACCCCTGCATGTTCTCTTCCAAGCTGGGCTGTGTGCATCCATAGACAGACACAGTGTGGTGGTTGGCCACTCCGACCACATCCTCCTCTCAGGATTTGACTGACAGCAGCAGGAGCATATGGCATCCTCGGCTCTCCATGTCTCCTGTGAGACTAGGACGAGAGAGCAGCAGTGCTGCAGCTGAGACAGCGCTGTATCAATGATAGGAGACAGGTAAGGGTTTGGAGATGGGGGGAAGTGGGAAGAACAAGAATTGGCATTTTTTTTTTTTACCCTAATTCAGGGAATGTAATAAAGTAAAAAACATTTTGACTTTAGAACCACTATAAATTGTGTCTTCTATAGATGCATGGAGTTCAGTTTCAAATGTTTTGTGGGGCCACCTTTGCAACAATGACAGTTTTAAAGTGGAAGTAAAGGCAAATATACCTGAGGTTTAAAACACTGCTTCCCCCTCCTTATACCCATGCTGTGTGCAGTTTGAAAAATAAACATTCAATACATTCAATTCAGTCACTGTGTGGTCATTTACTTTCTAAGCTATGGCAACCGTGCGTCAATGAGTGGCTCTGGGAATTCAGCCCCGTAGTCGAGCTGCTCCCTGACACAGGGGAGCCGCAGCTTAGAAAACACATGACCACATATTGACTAAAACAAATGTATTCACACAGAGCTATTTTACAATCTGTAGGAAGAATTGGTAATAGGAAGAGCTTTAGGTATATTAGCCTTGACTTTCACTTTAAAGTAATCAAATAAAACAGTACAGTACTGTTTTCGCTGACCTCCAAAACTCCCAGTTGTCTTCCAGTTCTGCCAGTCTTTTGCCGGTACCATGTTATCATTGAGGGCAGTCATAGCAGATCACATGACAATTGTAAACAATGGATGGCTTCCATTCATGCCATTAATTTTGTACAATTGTGTTGTCAGCGGTGATTGGTCATAGTAATCACATGGTACAGACAGGCCCAATTACAGCCCATCTGTACCTTGTAATTATCTGTGGCCAATCAATTCCATTCAGTAAAAATGGTTGCTTATAACAGTGAAATTCACTAGTATAAGCAATCATAATGTGTAAAAAATCCTGATCACTTCTCCAGAGTAGTACAATGTTACTATGGTGACTCTTTTTTCACAGTGGGGTTGATTTACTAAAACTGGAGAGTGCAAAATCAGGTGCAGCTGTACATGGTAGCCAATCAGCTTCTAACCTCAGCTTGTTCAATTAGGCTTTGATAATGAAAAAAAAACCCTAGAAGCTTATTGATTTCTATGCAGACCTGCACCAGAATATGCACTCTACCTCATGGTGTTAAAGAAAAAGAGTAAAAAAATAATAATTTATAAATAAAATAAAAAAAAAAAAAAAAAATATATATATATATATATATATATATATATATATATATATATATATATATATATATATATATATATATATATTACATACTGTCACCAGTCAGTGACTCAGATCACTGCCACCACAATTATATGATAATGTTGTACTGCACTGGTGACAGTATGTAAAAAAATACGTGAAGAAAATTGTTTCTTTATTTTCCAAGAAAATTGTGAAAATTGTGACAAAAAAAAATGACAACTTCAAAAAACTCATCATGCCTCTTACTAAATACCTTGGGCTCTCTACTTTCTAAAAACAGGGTCGTTTGAGGGATATTTGTACTGCCCTGGAGTTTTCAGGCCTCAAGAAATAAATAATCAGGCCACCAGTAAATCAGGATTGATAAATTTTCAGATATATACAGTCATGACCAAAAATATTGACACCCCTGCATTTCTGGCAGATAATGCACCATTTCACCCAGAACATTGTTGCAATTACAAATGTTTAGGCATTCTCCTGATTATTTATTTTGTTTGTATTGGTATGACACAAATAAGTAGAGAAATAAAAAGCCAAATCTGACACATTTGACGCAAAACTCCAAAAAATTTATTTCTGGACTAATTTATTGCCACCCTCAATTTAATATTTGGTAGCACACCCATTGGAAACAAATAACTAGACACAGGTGCATGCGCGAGGCTGACTGGTAGGTTATGGCTGCCTGAAGCTCCGCATCTTCCGTGACTAAAAAGCCGAGATAAAACGAGTCACCACCTCAAAAACCGTTAACAAGGTAACTAACAGCTACCGGAAACTTCAGTGATCAAAAAGATACTATGTATGGCGGGAGGAAATCTAAACTAAAAGCAACAAAGGGTCAGGACGTTCTGACTAGAACCACGGCTAAAATGACAGCAGCACCATCATCCCTCTCAGCTTTACCTCAGCTAAAAAAAAAGAATAAGAACTCACCTCAGTATCTTCTTAATGAGCCTGACTCTGACTGTGAACTTGGAATGACCCCTAATATTATACAAAACATTTCACCAGTAACTGACCTTTTGACACAATTTGAAAGGGTCTTACATAAAGCACTTCAAACCACCTCAGACAGCATTACAGACAAATTGACGCGGGAAATTCGTGAGGTGGGCCGCAGAACATCTGTTCTAGAACAAAGGATGGATGAGCTGGATGGCATTTCTACTTATAATGCTGATGAATTAGAAGCACTTAAAGAGGAGAATACCTCGCTCAACAACCGTCTCGTGGAATTTGAGAATAGAGCAAGAAGATCCAACAACCGTATCCGTGGCATCCCAGAATCCATAATTGATTTAAACTCCACTGTAACAGCCCTTCTTCAAGAACTCACTCCATCAATTCCAATAGAGCGCTTGGAGATGGATAGGATCCACAGATCATTAGCCCCTCACAAAGATGAAGGACCACCCAGAGACATTGTAATCAAATTCCACTACTTTCGCTCCAAAGAGAAAATCCTAGAAGCAGCTCGCAATAAAGAAGCACTGACTTTCCAGCGTCACCGTTACCAGATTTTCCAAGACCTTTCGCAGCAGACCCTAATCAAAAGGAAAATGATGAAACCACAGCTGCAGATTCTCCAATTCCATCGCATCACATATCGTTGGTGCTTCCCTTTTGCCCTTCGATTCTCCTACAAAGAAACTACATATACCTGCAAATCAATAGATGACCTTCTCACAACACTACAAGATCTTCATCTTTCAATGCCGGAAAATTCCGCAGAAGGAGCCAAACGCAGAGCCTCTTCAGGCTCCCCAGCAAACTAACATAAAGATTCATCTCCTCAAGCCCACTCCAGTACCCACAAAAGGAGTCGCCATGACTCACCCCCGTCAACTACCACTGATCACATGGACTGAAACTGTCAATATAGTGATATGATTCTTTACGATTTTTGAAATAATAGGACCACTCTTTTAAGACCCTAAGAGATACCACACACAGAGACAGACCATACACTCTTCCTATGTTGTCATTCACCTTTTTTCTTTTTTTTTCTTTAGGACTTCCTACATATATTGTTAACAGTGATAATAATCACTCTTAAACCTCTTAGTTTGAACAACCCTATAACTGATTCTCTATTTTGATAGAACAGATAACAGATAGTAATGTTGTTTAACCCCTTCCATACCGGGCCATTGTAAAATGACGCCGGCAGGAACCCGCTCTCCCTCCGGGTGGGCGTCATATGACGTCCTGGGTTTGAGGGGGGATATCTGAATGATGCCTGCAGCTAGAGGCATCATTCAGATATCCTTTTTTTCAGCCGGCGATCCTGTGCACCATAAGAACGATCATAGCGGCGGTAGGCGACGGGAGGAGACACCCCCCCTCCCGCCACTATCCGGTGCTTCTCCGGGTTCCCCCGTGCCATCGGGGGCCCGGAGAGAATCGTTGGCGCCGGTGGTGGGTCACGTGACGAGCATAGAGATGACTGGTGACCAGATGGTCACCAGTCATCTCTATGATCGTCGGAGGCCCGGGCGCAATGAGATGATGTCACGCCCGGGTCCTCAAATGTAAACAAAGCCGCCATTGCGGCTGTAAGTATGAGATCAGTGAATTTTTTTTCACAATCTCATGCTTTCCAGCCTGGAGGAGAGATGTGGGGTCTTATTGACCCCACATCTCTCCATAAAGAGGATCTGTCACACACATTCCTATTACAAGGGATGTTTACATTCCTTGTAATAAGAATAAAAGTGATCAAAAAAAAAGTGTAAAAAAAAAGTAAAAATAAAAAATATAAGTAAAATAAAAAAAAAATATATATATTTTTTTTTAAAACGCCCGTCCCCAATAGCTCGCGCTTAGAAGCGAACACACACGTAAGTCCCGCCTGCATACATAAACGCCGTTCAAACCACATATGTGAGGTATCTCCACGTGCGTTAGAGCGCGTGCAACAATTCTAGCACTAGACCTCCTCTATAACTCTAACCTGGTAACCTGTAAATTTTTTCAAAGCATCGCCTATGGAGATTTTTAAGTACCGAAGTTTGGCGCCATTCCATGAGTGTGCGCAATTTTAAAACGTGACATGTTAGGTATCTTTTTACTCGGCATAACATAAGCTTTCATATTTTACAAAAAAATTGGGCTAACTTTACTGTTTTGTTATTTTTTAATTCATGAAACCATTTTTTTCCCCAAAAAAGGCGTTTGAAAAATTATTGCGCAAATACCATGCAAGATAAAAAGTTGCAACGACCATCATTTTATTCCATAGGGTGTCTGCTAAAAAAACATATATAATGTTTGGGGGTTCTGAGTAATTTTCTAGCAAAAGAATGATGATTTGTACATGTAGGAGAGAAGTGCCAGAATAGGCCCGGTATGGAAGTGATATAAAAAGACCTGCATGGAAGTGGTTAAACAACAATGAATAGTTTCACAGCAAGTTTTATTTTTATGTTCATTCCAAAATAATTTAAGTTTTCCTGCCTATGGGCTAGATTATTCATTTTACTCAATTTCTCTGTCTACTATCATATAACTCTCCCTTTTTTGGAATAACTCTCTCTATGCTTCTTCCTTCTCTAGCTCGTATGCAGGACATTGATCTTATGTCTCATACACGGACAACCCGGTAGAATATATACCAGGATTGTTTTACTCATTATTTTATTTAAATAGTGACTTGATAAGTTTATGTGTTTTAAAGTTTATATTGGCTGATATTGTCTCGAAGACTGCTCACTGCACCTCCAACTTAATCCTTAAAGCGGAGGTTCCGCGACCATTCATTTTTTTTTTTTGTATTAAATCAGTGGATTTATATATCGCAATTGAGTACTCACTTTTTAGGTGTCTTGCAGCATCACCCGTCCGTTTTCATAGTAAAGATAAACTTTTATTATTTTATCTATGCATTTGCCATTTTGCTTGTGGGCATTGTGAAGCCCACAAGCAATTGCTTCCTGGATGCGGTGAATGCTCGGCTCCCGGCATTCACCGCTCTCGGGGATGCGCACTTTCTACGGCGACCTGCGCCGTAAGCATTATGTTTGTCATAGCAACGGGCGGCGTCATCCCCAGTAAACGCCGCGTGAGCTCCCATAGATCACTGCGGCTCACTCTCGGGGATGCGCACTCTCTACGGCGACCTGTGCCGTAAGCATTTTAGTTGTCATAGCAACGGGCGGCGTCATCCCCAGTACACACCACGTGAGCTCCCATAGATCACTGCGGTGCTGGGGAGACGCCTACTCCCGCGGGAGTCGGATTATTCAATACTAAGGTATTTTGCTATTTTGCTATTTAAAAAAAATAAAAAGGCAGATTTTAGCTTCTACATGCACACTGATGCGGTGGAGACAGTGATGAGTTTTTGTGTGAACCTCCGCTTTAAATGCCTGGTGAGTCTACCAGACATTCTTTGGATAAATTGTACCCACTGGCTGGTAAATTCTTGCCACCCACTGGATACTAGCTCCAGTTAGGAGCCATTTTTTTTAACACCGTTATAAAAGCTTCTCTTTTTTTTTCTTTTTTTTCTATTTGTAACACTTTTCCAACTTTACCCCCCCACCCCCCCACCCCTTTTCCCCTCTTCCTTCTCTTTACTTTTTCCTCCCTTATTTGATTTATTTTCCTTTTCCTACTCCATACTATGATCACATATATTTCTAATAACAAAGTTTATAATTTTTTGATTATTATTAGATATTGATATGACGTTGCTCAATATACTTACACTCAATGTACAAGGTCTTAATTCGCCTCCTAAAAGCACAAAAGCTTTCCACTTTTTCTCATCTATCCCAGCTCATGTGGTTTGTCTACAAGAGACACACTTTTCTACTCAATCCTCCCCTAAGTTTTGCAGCTGCCAATATCCTCAAGTATACAAAGCCTCAGCCTCCACCAAACAGAGAGGAGTTTTGATTGCTTTCCACCACACTACACCTTTTACCCTACACTCAGAGATTAATGACCCTGAAGGTCGCTATATAATATTAAATGGTTTATTACTTGACAATGAAATCACGGTTATATCATATTATGCCCCAACAAAAATCCATTATCTTTTCTCTCTCACTTATTCAGTGTAATAGACTCTCACAAAAAGGGTACTCTTATAATATGCGGAGACTCTAACCAGGTAATATACCCAATTTTAGACAAATCCCCAACACCCGCAACTATTCACCGCCCTAAATACCAACAACTTTTAAACCAACATTCCCTTATTGATACATCACGTGAACAACATCCTAGGAAAAAAACAATATACTCACTACTCTCATCCCCATAAACAATTTTCTTGAATAGACCATTTATTAGTAAATATCCATTCTTCTCCACTAATACTCAATTCACAAATCATCCCTTGTGCATGGTCTGACAACAATGCAGTACTGACTTCCTTTTCTTCTCTTATTCCAAAACCTAATCTGCGTACATGGTACATAAATGACAGCTTGCTAGCGATCCCTAAATACCGACAAGATATAGAAAAAAACATTCAAGATTACATAGCAGATAATAAACCATCAGAGACAAATCCCCTAACTTATTGGGAAGCCCTGAAACCAGTCATCAGAGGAATCTGTATAAGTAAAGCATCTTACCTACGCAAACAAAATAAACTAATACAAAAGCAACTAGATGAAGCATTTTATAAGGCTTCAGAAAACTTTCAAAGCAACCCTTCTCCCTCTAACAAACTAGTCTATGATAAAGCCAAACTAGAACTCAACCTTTTTCAACCAGATTCAGCAGAACATATTCTCCGCAAAACCAAACACACTCTCTATATGAAAACCAACAAGCCTACAACCTTTTTAGCCCTTTCTCTCCGTAAATCAGACCACTCACGGAAGCCAATTAGATTAAAAATATCAAAAAACACATTCTCCAGTAACCCTCAAAAAAATAGTGAATGAATTTGGTAGAAAATTATCCCATTTATACCAAGAGGCTCAAACTTTTGAACAATCACGCCTCGATTCGCTATTAGCTGATATTAAACTTCCCTCCCTTTCTGCAACCCAATTAGAAACCCTTGAAAAAACTATTACATCTCTTGAAATTCAAACAGCAATCAAAACTTTAAAGCCACACAAACGCCCAGGACCCGATGGTTTTTCAGCCACATACTATAAACACTTCCAAACACTACTTTCTCCTTTATTAATGGAAGCCTTCAATTCACTTCTAACTAGACATTCCTTCTGTCCAGAATCCCTTTTAGCTTCCATTTCCATGATCTCCAAACCAAATTCAGACGACACTTCATGGTCTAACTATAGACCAATCACTATTCTTAATTTAGATATCAAGCTACTAGTTAAATCCTCTCCAATCGACTAAATCCAATCATAGGCAACCTTATACATAAAGATCAGACAAGCTTAATCCCATCCAGACAAACTGGTGATAACATTCGTCGAGCACTTCTCCTTGCTCATATGGCACGGACACGTCGCATCCCTGCCTGCTTCCTTTCTATTGATATATGGAAAGCATTTGATTCCTTATCTTGGCATTATCTTCACTCTATCCTCGGTAGATGGGGTTTTGGAAACAACTTTCTACAGTGGATAACTTCTCTATATGACAAACCAAAAGCGTATATAACTTACTTAGGTTAAAGATCTGACCCATTTATTATTGAAAGAGGAACCAGGCAGGGATACCCATTATCCCCCCTACTCTTTGCTCTAGCAATAGAACCCCTGGCCCAATTAATTTGCTCTAATATTAATATTAAAGGTCTTGAACACGGGGGCCATCAACACAAGCTATGTCCTTTAACATCAGCACCAAATCTTATATCCACCCTTATTAAATTTGGAGCTATATCTGGTCTTAAAATAAACTCTGAAAAATCTAAAGCACTAAACATCCCTCTCCCATTGGAATTGCAAGCACATTTACAGGACTCCCTCCCCTTTAGCTGGTCAACTTCACATATCACATACCTAGGTATCTCTCTAACAGAAAACCCAGCAGAACTATATTAGGCAAATTACCTACCATTGATGAAACAATTATACGCACTAATAAAAAATTGGTCCTCTCTACTGTTGGCATGGATGGGTAGAATTACAGTCATCAAGATGTCAATTTTACCCAAAATCCTATATCTCTTCCGAGTACTCCCAATTCAAGTCCCAGCATACTTCCTTCGTATTCTCCAATGCAAAACTCTACAATTCATATGGGGAAAACTTAAACCCCGTTTACCACAAGCTACTCTATATACCCCCCGTATACGTGGTGGACTAAGTGTTCCAGATTTCACTAAGTATTATTATGCTGCCCAATTGGCTAAAATCCCTAAATATCACACTACCAAAGAGATTCCCCTCTGGGTCGCGATTGAATCAGTTGATCGTGATCCACTTTCTTTAGCAAATCTTCTGTGGCTCACTCCAACTTTACGCCGTACGATTTCTAATCCTATTACTAGACATAATTTATCCATTTGGGATAGGCTTAGAACATGATTTGGACTTCAATCTCTACATAATCCTCTCCTCTCCTTCCTAAACAACCCCTCCTTTTTCCCAGCTTGGGCTTCCCCTTCTTCCTTCTCAGCATGGTCAAAAGCAGATCTAACTAGAGCATACCATTTCTTTGAATCCAACACCATCACGCCCTTTCCCAAACTCTGTGATACAAAAGAAATTCCACAAACATAAACCTTCAGGTATCTACAAATCAAACAATTCCTACAGCAGAATGATTCCCCGAATTCTACAATGCCTAATCCTACAACAAACGTGGTCTAATCTCGGAAATATACAATCAATTACTGTCTCATACAACTTCAACTCCCCCAACCTACACTACCAAATGGGAGACAGACCTGAATCTTCAATCAGATGATATAAATTGGACTCAAATTTGGCAAGCCACAACATCAGCTACCCCAAATATTGCTGCATTAGAAACTAACTACAAGGTACTCACCAGATGGTACCTTGTGCCAGCAAGAATATCCAAATTTCTCCCTCAATACCCTGCCCAATGCTTCAGAGACTGTAAAGATATAGGTACGCATCTACACATATGGTGGACCTGCCCTAAAGTTAAGACTTTCTGGAAGCAAATATTTAACCTACTATCCATCATGTTCAATACCATTTTTGTACCTGACCCAACTGTAGCACTTCTAAACAAACCACAAAATATCTCACAACGTCAATTCCAACTTCTACTATATGTCACTACGGCTGCCAAACAAACCATAGCTCAAGCTTGGAAAACATATACTTTATGTATGATTTCAACTAAACACCCGGTAACGCAGGCGATGATTCATGCCAAAACTGAAGCCATCTATTTAAATAAAATCCCGAAATTCGAAGCCCTCTGGCTTCCTTGGATAAATCATCACCTGCCGCCAGGGTTTGACAACTCCTTTGTACTATCCTAAAATATCCTACTACTGTGTTTATTATTACTTTTGCTATATCAGAATCTCATGAACCTCCTGATCCCCTCTGGAGATTCTCTTCTCCCTCCCCCTCTTTACTCCCTTTATTGTTATACACATTACTACTATACAAATAGTTATTCTCGCTATAAGCAAATTTTAGGAGTAATAAGATTATTTTTATGTCTGGTTCCATTTATTTATTTATTTTTTCCCCCCATCGACAGGACACGCCAAGCCACAAAGCAGGATCTTGGCCCCTGTTAGAAATATATAATTTAACAACAATATGAACACCGCTTATGTTACCTTTTATTTGCCCCAAACTTTTAATCTATGCTTATTGAAAAATCAGATGTTACTTTTGCAAAATTTTTGCAAAATTTTTGAGAAGCTCTTAGATGTATTATGTTCTTCTTATTTTATTCCAGAATTAAAAATGTAATATACGATATATCACTATTATACAAAAAATTTATGTATAAAATATGAATTATTATCTACAATAAAATATTTGAAAAAGAAAGAAAAGGAAACAAATAACTAAAATCAATCGCTTCCTGTAACAATCAATGAGTTTCTTCCACCTCTCTACTGGAATTTTAGGCTACTCTTTCGCCAACTACTCCAGGTCTCTCAGGTTCCTTTTCTCAACTGCTGTTTTGAGATCTCCGCAGGTGATCTATGTGATTTAGATCTGAAATCATTGCTGGCCATTTCAGTACTCTCCAGTACTTTGTCTTAAACCATTCTGGGCGCTTTTTGACGTATGCTTTGGGTCATTGTCCTGCTATAAGACCCATGACCTCTGACGGAGACCCAACTTTCTGACACTGGGCCCTACATTGCACCCCAGAATTCTTTGGTAGTCTTCAGATTTCATAATGCCATGCAAGACATAAAGTCATAAAGTCAAGACATCCAGTGCCTGAAGCAGCAAAACAACCCCAACACTTCAGTGAACCTGAGGAGAAGAAGTTATCTGGACTGCCGCACTCTGGTTAAACGCTTTATTAATGAAGAAAATTAAAATGCCAAAAAAATCCAAAACGAAATAAATAAACAAAATCCATCCAAAGGCAATCAAATAGTGAAGGGACATGCAGGGTGACGGCTAACGCGTTTCACATCAGGGTATGATGCTTACTCATAGCTAAAGTGTAAGTGACCAGAACTGTGTATATAAGGTGATCTGAAAAACCTCTCAACCAATGAGAGCTGTTAAACACAGTGGTAGAATATTAAGCACTAATTTAGGTCTATTACACTCCTTGTTTGTGAAGCACCTGTTAAATGCCAAAACCATTAATAAGGATTGGCACGTAAAATCTTACACATATGTGTAGAGTGCATAAAGGTATATAAAAAAAACTAAGTGAAAAGGAGTGAAAACTCCAGATCGAAAAAGATATTAGATATATGTATGACTGCTTAACGCAGAACAAGTGCTTTAAACAATTGTTTTATCTATAGCGTGAACAACTATATATGACACGTGTATGGTGCATCCGAAATAGGGATGCTATAATAGAGTAAAGAACAAAAACAAAACAAAACACAACAAAAAAAACCCTAAGTGCATGAGTAGTGTAAGTTGAAAAAAGTGGAAACTGGTCGGAACCGAAAAAGGGGGTGAGTTGTACATAAATCTTAATATTGGCATTGAATTCATGAAAATGAATAGAATAGATATAAATATATATATAAATATCTAAAATCATAAATAATGAAAAAGATGAAAACAATAATAATAATAATGATTCTATTTGTGTACAGAAACCTAGATGTTCCAAAAAGCTAGAATTAATACAACTAGATACTAAACATAAAACCACAATGAGTTGATGTTGTTGAGATGTATGTTAAAAATATGTGTGTTATTGTTATTTAACTATAGATAAAACTTATTCATCCTGTGTGACCATTCTGCATGTCTATTTGAGGAGGGGCAAGATTATTAAAGTGTATATGTTAATCAATATATATGTCTGGTATTGATACTATAAGACATAAATTATGCTAACCTCCAAAAAGGCATGCAGATATAGTGGATGAATATGGAGGCGAACCCTACTTGCAGCATATATACATATAGATGATCGAATCGAAACACACACATATATTTTGTATATGTGCAAGTTATCGTTTTATTATTTTATTTAATTGAATTCAAATTTGGTTTGATTTATTCAATTCTAATTTAATTTAATTTTTGTTTTTATTTTGGTTTTTGACACGCACGTAAATATTGTATATGAGCTTTTTTAGTTTATGACATGCCTGTCCAGTGGCAAAATGTGTCAAAAATATATATACAATATTGTGTGTGTTAGATGGCTGGGATCAGCTATAACCAAAGCCAAATTAGAAAAACAAAAAAAGAAAAAAAGAAAAAAGAGAGAGGATTCCACTGTATATGAAGATTGAGCAAAAGATGGAAAACAACGGAAAGAAAAACTAAGCTATGGTAATGTCCTATATTAATAAATCAAATAATTAGTACCGATTTTTGATTCTTAATTTTAATTTTAATTTTAATGTGGTTCAATTTTATATTTGATTAAATAAGGATTTTTGAGCAGGGCATGGATTCAAGTGTGGAGCCCAGGTGTGGAAAGAAATCCACACATGGGCCTCATCACTCCAATCAGGTGATGCAATGAGGTCCAAGACAACAAAGTAACAGGATAGAAATGCCATGACCATGATCTATGTGACTGTCATGAACATAATATCATAAATATGTAAAGCTAGTGTGGTATTTAAATCCTGTAAAACTGTAGAATGCGCAATGAGATTATTTGCAAAAAGGTGGCTACAGCGGACAGCGGGTGCGGTGGAAAGCAAAAAAAAAGGGAAAATGACCAAAAATGATGGATTAATAAATTAATAAAAGTGGGAAATGTCCCACTCAAAATTCAATCCAGAAGGTCGTCTAGTATTTAGAATAAAAATCCACTGCACTTCTTGTCTGCACAGGAGGTTAAACTTGTCGCCTCCTCTCAAAGGTGTTGCAATTTTCTCTAGGCCTTGTATAACCAAACTGGAAGTGTCCTTGTTATGAGCTACATTCCAGTGTCGCGCTACGTTTGTTGTGTGGTTTTTGTCGATATCATAGAGATGATCGTATAAACGATCTTTTAATCTCCTGGTGGTCCTGCCTACATATTGGATTGAACATAAGTTGCATGTGATGACATAAACAACATATCGTGTGTTGCAATTAATGAAAGAGTGCAGCTTATGGACTTTTCCTGTAGACTTGGAGGTGACAGTGTCGCCCCTCTGTATAAATGGGCAGTAAACACAATTATGACCGCCACATTTAAAAGTGCCTTTGAACGAAAGCCAATTCGCAGGGGGGTTTTTGGTGGAAAAAAGGCTGGGTGACAAAAGGCTGCCTAGAGAAGGTGCCCTCCTGGACACTGTACGGATCCCTTTTTTAAGAATTTCGCCATATATTGGATCGTGTGACAGAATCGGGAGGTATTTTGTGACTATATGTTTTACTTTATGATATTCCATGCTGTATGGGGTAGAGAAGGTAGGAACAAAGTTATCTACCCTGTTGTTTCTGTTGTTATATTGATTTACACTCATATTTTTAGCCCTACCACGTTTATGTACATTGGTGGATTTTTTTGAGAGCAAAATGTCTCGCGTGGTGCCTTTTGCTATCTGCAATCCTCTGTTGATGGCCGATTTAGGGTAACCCCTACTCTCGAATCTAGCTGTCATAGCTTGTGCTTCAATTTCAAAGTCAGAGTCTCTACTACAGAGCCTCCTGAGTCTGAGAAATTGTCCGACTGGGATGTTTTGTACTGTGTGTCCTGGGTGGCTCGAATCTGCCCTTAAAAGAGTGTTGCCTGGACTAGGCTTCCTATATAGATTGGAAATGATCATGTTGTTTTCACTAGTGAGCCTTATATCCAAAAAATCAATGGTTTTTGTATTTAATGTACCTGTGAAGTGTAGATTGAGTGAGTTGTCATTCATGTATGCTAACCATGATTGGAGGTCTTCACAAGAGTTGTTAACGATGAACAGGAGGTCGTCTATATGGTATCCTTTCGGCGGGGACTACCAGGTCCAAAAATGCGGAGCCTCTCCCACCATCCCATGTAAAGATTTGCTAGAGATGGCGAGAATTTGGCGCCCATGGAGGCCCCGCATTTTTGGAGGTAGTACTCCCCATCAAACATAAAAAAATTGTGAGTTAAAAGATATTCCAAACACATAATAATGAATTCCTGCAATGTAGGAGAAAAACGTCCTGATAGCTGTAAAAAGAAAGATACGGCTTGTAGTCCCAGAATATGTGGTATAGAAGAATATAGATTGGAGACATCACAAGAAATCCACTGGTAATTGTCTTGCCATGTTATATCTTTTAAATTAATAAGTAAGTGATTAGTGTCACGGATGTGTCCCGGCAGATCCAAAACCAGTGGTTGTAGCTGTTCATCCACCCATTGTCCCAAACGTTCATTCAAAGAGTCTATTCCTGCAACAATGGGTCTGCCCGTTAACGGTGAAAGGCCCTTGTGTAGTTTAGGGAGGTGATGAAAAATGGGCATAACAGGAAACATGGGTATTAGAGTCTCTTTGTCCTTGTCCGTGAAAATGCCTATGGCAACTGCTCTGTCTAACAGGGAAGAAAGTTCTTTCCTGAAGGAATCAGTGGGGTCGCTTTTGAGTTTAACGTAAGTCTTGGAATCTGACAACTGTCTCAAAGCTTCTTGCTTATATGTACTGGCATCCATGACCACAACAACTCCACCTTTATCTGCATTCTTTATCACTATAGAAAGGTCTTTATGTAGTTTTTCAAGTGAGGTTTTTTCTTCTACAGACAGGTTTTCTCTGCTTTTATTTAATGAACATTTGGCCAGGAGTGACAAGTCTCTTTCAACTAATTTCTGATATAAATCCATATCTTTGCCCCTGGAATTGATGGGGTAAAAATCTGATCTAGTTTTGAAGGAGACAAGGCGACAGCCGGTATTGTCACCTGACAAAGTTGCACAATTAACATCTGATTCTATGGCAAGGTCTGTCAAATCTATTAATGCACATACATCGGGAAAAGCACAAGAAAACAGAACGGACTCACCCATTGACGTATTGTCTGTAGAGGGAGATGATGCATTTTCCTGCTCGATGGTGAAGTAATGTTTCTGTAGCGTGAGGGTCCGGGCAAGTTTGTTCACATCCAAAATGGTGTTAAACAAGTTGAAGTGATTCGAAGGGCAAAAATTCAGGCCTCTGGATAGTAGAGAGATGTCTGCATCAGTGAGAGGATATGCTGATAAGTTCATGACATTGGATCCGTTGGTTATTTTCGACCTCGTAGCGGGTAGCGATTTCCATTTTGTTCGTCTGTGTTTCTTACCTCCTCTCCTCGTTTTGTTCTCTTTTTCTTTCCCTTCCTTGTGCGACCTTGACCGCCCTGGTTTAAAGGTGCCGTATTTTCTTTGCGTGTAGACTCATTTCTGGAGCTATTGTCCAGAGAAGAATCGGATGTGGAGGCTGCAAGTGTGTCATTGCAGGTCTCTCCTTCTGTATCTGAAAAACTGACTCGTTTTTTTGCTTGGAGTCCTGCGGGTGCGATTGGTATGAAAGGTAGGTTTTTTCCACATATAGACTTTATTGGAGTCATAGTCTAATTGATCTCAATTCCTTTTTTCTTTCTTCGTCAATATCACGCTCTTCTCTAATTTGTCCAGTCTTTTATTTAATTGTAGATCCAATTCATTGTAGCCAGGTAGTGCTTGTTGTTCTTTGAGATCTCCTTGTACCACTGCCATTTCGCTTTGGACTCTGTCCAGTTCCTTTTGTTTGAAATCAATGATAATTTTCATCAGTTTAAAAGAGCATGCAGAAAGAGTGTTGGTCCACTCTAGTTTGCTATCCTCATTTGGAAAGTCAAAAGTAGGGAACTTTTTGATGCGTAATCCCCGTGGAATCTGTTCAATCGACATGTATTCTGTTAAAGTGTTGACATCCCAAAAAGCTCTGATTTCTTTTGCCATAAGACTTTCAAGCTTACGGAAAGTACGTCTTAGGGTAAGACCATTTGTGTCCGAGGCTTGAGAAAAATGCTGTTGGCTAGAGCGAAGGGGGTTGTCAGCTGGAGCTGTAAGGGTTCGGCTGAAACCTGCGTCCGCTTCTGAGATTGCTGTGATGGATGTAGGTTCAATGGACGTTGTGGAAGCAGGGTAATCCATGGTGTGAAAAATTCACAATGAAGAAATTCCGGTGCGAGACGTGGTAACGCTGAGCTGGTACTGGTGAGTGCAATGTCCAGAAAATAGTAATGAAGGAAAGGTGTACCGCTCGAAGGTTCAACGTTCCTTCAATTGGCTCCCGCCCTGCTCCACTTCCAGGTGCTGGCTATGCTCTAATGCTTGATGAGAAGAAGTTATCTGGACTGCCGTACTCTGGTTAAACGCTTTATTAATGAAGAACATTAAAATGCCAAAAAAATCCAAAACGAAATAAATAAACAAAATCCATCCAAAGGCAATCAAAGGTGAAGGGACATGCAGGGTGAAGGCTAACGCGTTTCACATCAGGGTATGATGCTTACTCATAGCTAAAGTGTAAGTGACCAGAACTGTGTATATAAGGTGATCTGAAAAACCTCTCAACCAATGAGAGCTGTTAAACACAGTGGTAGAATATTAAGCACTAATTTAGGTCTATTACACTCCGTGTTTGTGAAGCACCTGTTAAATGCCAAAACCATCAGTGAACCTCCATCATGTTTGACTGTAGGGACTGTATTCTTTTCTTTAAAGGTCTCATTCCTTTTTCCTAAAACAGTAGAATGTTGGGCTTTAGCAAAAAGCTGTAATTTTGATTTGTCTGTCCACAACACATTCTCCCAAAAGGATTTAGGCTTCCTCAGGTACGTTTTGGCAAACTTTTAGATCAAATTTTCTCTTTAATCTCCAGAGAGATTAGCTGTAGTGCCATAGGTTGTAAACTTCTTGATAATATTGCGCACAGTGGACACAGGAACATTAAGATCTGTGGAGATGGGCATGTAACTTTGAGATTGTCCATGCTTTTCCACAATTTTTTTTCTCAAATCCTAAAACAATTATTTGCTGCTCGTCCCCATGCTCAGTGTGGCATACAGAGACTCACAACAGAAAGGTTGAGTAAATTTTTCACCATTTTAACTGGTTGCTGGTGTGATTTCTATATTGTCAACACCTGTCAATTGATACAGGTGAGTTTAATTACAAATTACAGGAGCATTACAAACTCCAGTCCATTTTTGCAGTTTTGCGTGGAATGTGCTAGATTTGGCTTTTTGTTTCTCTACTTTTTAGTGTCATACTAATACAAACAAAAAACATAAAACATGAGAATGCCTAAACATTTGTAATTGCAATAATTTTCTGGGCAAAGTGCTGCATTATCTGACTGAAATTCAGGGGGTGCTAATATTTTTGGCCATGACTGTTTATAACATAGTTTGTAGCAGATCCACCTATCAATGCCCACAGTGCCACCTATCAGTGCCCACAGTGCCACCTATCAGTGCCCACAGTGCCCCTATCAGTGCCTATCAGTGCCCACAGTACAAAATCTAAAAGTTACTAATCAGTGCCTCAAACAGTGCTGCCCATCATTGTCCCCTACCAGTGCCTGTCATTGTCACCTACCAGTGCCCGTCATTGTCACCTACCAGTGCCCGTCAGTGCCCATCAGTGCCACCTATCAGTACCACCTATCAGTGCCTATCAGTGCCATCTATCTGTGCCCATCAATAACACCTATCAGTGCCCCCATCAGTGTCACTCATCAGTGCCCATCAGTGCCGCCTTATCTGTGCCTATCAGTGCCACCTTATCTGTGCCTATCAGTGCCCACCAGTGCAGCCTATCAGTGCCCACCAGTGCAGCCTATCAGTGCCCATCAGTGCCGCCTCATCACGCATATCAATGAAGGAGAAAAACTATCTGTTTGCAAAAAAAAATAACAAAATATAAAACATGATTTTTTTTTCTAAATTTTCCATCCTTTTTTGCTTGTTTACCAAAAAATAAAAACCCCAGAGGCGATCAAATACCACCAAAATTAAGCTCTATTTGTGGGGAAAAAATGATAAAAATTCCATTTGGGTACAGCATTGTATGACCGCGCAATTGTCATTCAAAATGCTGAAAGCTGAAAATTGGTCTGGGCAGACGCAGGAGGGGGGTTTAAGTGCCCAGTAAGCAAGTGGTTAAATACCACCAAAAGAAAGCTCTATTTGTGTGAAAAAACAATACATTTTTTATATGGGTACAGTGTTGCATGACCATGCAATTGTCATTTAAATTGCAACCATGCTGAAAGCTGAAAAATGGTCTGGGCAGGAAGGGGGTGGAAGTGGCTGGTATTGAAGTGGTTAAAGTGGCCTAGTTTGGGGCAGTAAATAAGCTTCAGCACAAACCCCCACTGACTTTATCCTCAAATTACACAAGAGAACTTGGGTCTCTGTGCTCTAATTCCCTTTTCCCAGAGCCTCTGTGTTTAAATATTAAAAGGCTAGAAGACTCAACTGCAACTGCAACTCGCATGTATTGTTTTTCAAAGCATATGCCTACTGAAAATATTTTAATACATTTTGGACAGAGTGGTGAAGGGTTGGAACCCCCGTTGGGCTTTTGCTTCTATCGGGGGTTCCATTAGAGAGATTTACCCTAACTTCCTGTTCTGTTGACAATCTTTTACCAGAGAGGCAGTGCGGAAAACTCTCCAACAGTAATACAGACAGAAATGAAAATGCTTATTTCTAGTAGAGTTGGGACCCCTGTCAGGCTTTTATTTCTGTCAATGTTCCTGATTTTACCTCACCTCCTGTCTGGAAAGTGAAACTGTTGTCAGAAGAACAGGAAGCCAGGGTAAATATCTCTATTAAAGTTCTGTATAGCAGTAAAAACTCAACAAGAATTCTAATCCTTCCACACTCTATTCAAAAGTAGAAAAATGTTTTTGACCTGACAGACGTAGGTAACAGAGAGTGCAGGGCTAAGAAGTTGGTAACACACAGGCCACTGCACAGAATACACCAAAAATTACCCCTTCCTGCCAGTATGAATCCCTCTGCTCCCAAGCCTATCTCTCCCACAGTAAAGACCTCAACCTACAACCCCAATCTCCCCTCAGAACAGATCTCCCCCTCAGCCTTAAATTCCCCCTCCTGGCCACCATCAAGACAAACCCTCTTCCCAGCCTAAACCCTCAGTAAAGACTCCCCAGTACCGAGACCCCCTTTACAGATACCCTGAGTACAGACACCCCTCAGTACAGAGCCCCGCAGTACAGACCAGTGGTGACTGGTAGGCTTGTGCAATTCGTTTCGTAACGAATCGAAATTCGTCCGAATTTAGCAACTTTCGGACATTCGGAAGCATTCGAATTTCCGAACAAAGCATATACGAATAAAACCGAATCCGAAATAAATTATACCGCAAAATAGCGAATGCCCGAATGTCTTCGGCATAATTCGTTATGAAAAAAGTTACGAATGTACGAATCCATTCGAAGCACAATAACACTCACTCTGCTCTCTGCTTCTCCCTCACCATGCTGAACTCCCTCTCAAAATGGTGTACAGGGGCGGAGGCTATAGCCGCATGAAAAAACGAAAGTAAAATACGAGATTTCGAATCCATTCGAAGCACAATAACACTCTGCTCTGCTCTCTGCTTCTCCCTCACCGTGCTGCACCCTCTCAAAATGGTGTACAGGGGCGGAGGCTATAGCCGCATGTAAAAAACGATAGTAAAATACAAGATTTCGAATCGTTACAAATAACCGCTATGTATTTAGAAAAGTACAAATCCATTCGAAGCACATTAGGCATAATAGGCAGCGTCGTTGTGAGAGAGACACGGAAAATTCCGAATCAACGAACCCAAAAAAAGTTACGAAAGTAGGAGTTGTGTCCAGAATCAACGAAAAACAATGTACCCTACCGAAAGTACGAATTATAAATCAACTAAAAATTCAACGAAAAATGACGCTTGCGAAAATACAAATTAGACCGAACACGAAAAATCCCGTCTAGCAAAATTACGAATGATTACGAATCAACAGGACCGAAAAGAAACGAACCGAAACGAAACAAATTTTTCCGTTGTGCACAAAAAAACGAACCGAAACTAAACAAATTTTTCCGTTGTGCACAAGTCTAGTGACTGGTGAAGTTTTAGGATGGGGGGGCGCCAGACCCCACCCTACCCTTTTGACCCCCCACTTCTCATAAGCCCTACCCTTTTTAGAATCCACCTTACTTCGTCCCCTGTATTTCACTTGCTTCCACCCATAGTGTCAGGACTTGTATACAGCTCAGCATCACAGGACAGAGTATACAGTCCCACAATCACAGGACAGAGTATACAGCTCAGCATCACAGATATGGTATGTAGATCAGCATCACACATAGGGTATATAGATCAGCACCTCAGATAGTATATATATCATCACCACAGATAGTATATAGAACAGCACCACAGATAGTATATAGATCAGCACCACCGATAGTATATAGATCAGCATTACAGATAGTATATAGATCATCACCACAGATAGTATATAGATCAGTAGTGATGAGCCGAACACCCCCGGGTTCGGTTCGCACCAGAACCCGCGAACGGACCGAAAGTTCGTACGAACATTAGAACCCTATTAAATACAATGGATGCGAACGTTCGAATTCTAAAGTGCTAATTATAACAACTATTATGCATGTTATTGTCCTAAAAAGGGTTTGGGAACCCGGGTTCTGCACCAGGGGACATGTATCAATGCAAAAAGAAGTTTTAAAAACGGTCGTTTTTCGGGAGCAGTCATTTTAATGATGCATAAAGTGAAAAAAAAAAAGTCAAATATTCCTTTAAATATCGTACCTGGGGGGTGTCTAAAGTATGCCTGTGAAGTGCCACGTGTTTCCCGTGTTTAGAACTGTCCCTGCACAAAATGACACTTCTAAAGGAAAAAAAAGCCATTTAAAACTGCTTGCGGCTTTAATGTAATGTCTGGTCCCGGTAATATGGATGAAAATCTTTAAGAAAAATGGCATAGCTACCCCATGACCCCCCCCCCCCCTACCCCAGCCCATTACCAGCCCCTTTGGGTCTTGTATGGATATTAAGGGGAACCCCGCACATAAAATAAAAAAGGCCCTATATACTCTGAACAGCCGTATACAGGCGGTGCATACAAGACAGGGACTGTAGGTTTGTTCTTATGTAGAATCTGTTTGTAATTTTGAACAGGTACATTGTTGAAGTGTAGCTCCAGCCCAAAAATCTATTTTTAAACTTTTTGGAAAACATAGGTAAGGGTTATCACCCCTGTAACATTTGTTTTGCTGTCTGTGCCCCTGTTCAGAACATTTCACCTCACTTTCCGTCCCAATGACAACTGTTTTTGAAATGTGGTGTTTTTCTTGAAACAAGGATTGCTGATAAAGCATCAGTACAGAGGAGACACCTTTCTCCCATATTTATTCTTACAGGAGAGAATTTTCCTTCCTAGTGGTAGATTTCCTCTCACTTCCTGTTGTCTTCTTGCGTTTGCAAGTAGGAGTCGTTTGTAAGTTGGATGTTTGAAAGTAGGGACCTGCCGTATATACTCTGCAGAAATAGGCCCCTTAGTTGTTGGTGTTGGCACAACACTGTAAGCACTCACAGTTACTCTTGGTTGGTGCTGGAACGCCCTGCTGTCAACTATTATATCAGGAATTTTAATTACATATAATTGTTGAACAGTGGTAGTAAAAATTGGGCCTTTGATGGTGGTGCTGGTGCCACAACACTGTAAGCCCTGACAGTTACTCTTGGTGGGTGCAGCAATGGGCCCTGCTGTGAATTATTAGATCAAGAATTGTAATTGCATGCCCCTGTTGAACAGGGGCTGAAAAATTGGGCCTTTCGTGGTGGTGGTGGTGGTGGTGGTGGTGGTGTTGCCACAACACTGTAAGCCCTCAGAGTTACTCTTGGTGGGTGCAGGAATGGGCCCTGCTGTGAATTATTAGATCAAGAATTGTAATTACATGCCCCTTTTGAACAGGGGCTGAAAAATTGGGCCTTTCGTGGTGGTGGTGGTGGTGGTGGCGTTGCCACAACACTGTAAGCCCTCAGAGTTACTCTTGGTGGGTGCAGCAATGGGCCCTGCTGTGAATTATTAGATCAAGAATTGTAATTGCATGCCCCTGTTGAACAGGGGCTGAAAAATTGGGCCTTAGGCACTGGTGGCACAACACTACAACCCCTCACAGATACTGTACTTGGAGCACAGCAATGAGCCCTGTTGCAAAGTATTGCTTCAAAAATTGTAATGACACGCCCCTGTTAAACAGGGGCTGAAAAATTGGGCCTTAGGCACTGGTGCCACAACACTCCAACCCCTCACAGATACTGTACTTGGAGCACAGCAATGAGCCCTATGACAAATTATTGCTAAAAAAATTGTAATTACACGCCCCTGTAAAACAGGGGCTGAAAAATTGGGCCTTAGCCACTGGTGGCGGCACCCATAAACAAAAATGATCTTCCAAGCTATCATCATCAATCGTATCATTGAGGACTCGGAGGAGGAGGATAGCCAGTCAACATAACAGCACAGGCACTCAGCATCAGCATCAGTCTTGAAGGGATGTGACATGTTAAAATCAATTAGTCTGTTATATCAGCATCAGGTGTGTGGTAGCTGGTGGTGATCCAAGACTGGTTCATCTTGATGAAAGTCAGTCGATCAACCGAGTCGGTGGACAGGCGCACCCTGTGATCCGTGACAAATCCTCCAGCAGCACTGAATGTGCGTTCCGAAAGAACGCTGGATGCAGGACAGGCCAGTAGCTCAATTGCATACTGTGCAAGCTCTGGCCAGTGATCCATCCTCAAGACCCAGTAAGCCAGAGGATTTTCGGTGGGGAAGGTGTCCAAGTCTGACCTTGCCCCTAGATATTCCTGCACCATGTTTATCAGACGCTGGCGATGGTTGCTGGAACCGATCATACTTTGGGGCTGCGGACTAAAGAATTGTCTGAACGCATCGGTCAGACGGCCACCTTCCCCACCGCTCCTTCTTTGACTGGCCGAAGCCTCAGCAACTCGTTGTCCAGGACCAGGAGTTTGTAACCTCCCAGTCTCTGGGAACGCGTTGCACAGACCTTTCTGCAAGGCCTCCCGGAGTTGTCTCATCCTCTGCTCCCTCTGCGAAGGTAACATAAGGTCCGCAACCTTACCCTTGTACCGTGGATCAAGGAGAGTGGCCAGCCAGTAATGGTCACTCTCCTTGATCCGAAGAATACGAGGATCCTTCCGCAGACTTTGCAGGATCAGGGAGGCCATGCAGCGTAGGTTTGCTGAGGCATTCGCTCCGGAGTCCTCTGGGTCACTAAGGACGACATGATCCGCAGCCACCTCCTCCCAGCCACGTACAAGTCCACTGGTTTCTTGGGACTGTAAATCATCCCTAAAAGACTGCTGCTGATGATGCTGAGTGCCAGCCTCCACCTCCATGCTGACACAATCCTCCTCCTCCTCCTCCTCCTCCTCCTCTTCCTCTTCCTGTGCGATGGGTGGGACAGAAGGAACACTGTCTGGGTAAAGGGGGCCTTGAGAGGCAAGGAAGTCCTCCTCTTCCTGCCTCTGTTCTGCCTCAAGTGCCCTGTCCATTATTCCACGCAGCGTGTGCTCCAACAGGTGGACAAGAGGTACAGTGTCACTGATGCATGCACTGTCACTGCTCACCATCCTCGTGGCCTCCTCAAATGGTGCCAGGACAGTGCATGCATCCCTGATCATGCCCCACTGGCGTGGAGAAAAAAAACCAAGCTCCTCTGACCCTGTCCTGGTGCCGTAGTCGCACAGGTACTCATTGATGGCCCTCTGCTGCGTGTGCAGCCGCTGCAGCATGGCCAACGTTGAGTTCCACCTGGTGGGCATGTCACATATAAGGCGGTTCTTGGGCAGGTTCAACTCCTTTTGCAGCTCAGCCAGGCGAGCACTGGCATTATAAGATCTGCGGAAATGCACACAGACTTTCCTGGCCTGCCTCAGGACATCCTGTAAGCCCGGGTACCTGCCCAAGAACCGCTGCACCACCAGGTTAAGGACGTGAGCCACACAGGGCACATGGGTCAGTTGTCCCTGTCGGAGGGCGGAGAGGAGGTTGGTGCCATTGTCGCAAACCACCATTCCTGGCTTAAGCTGGCGTGGCGTCAACCACCTCTCGGCCTGGCCCTGCAGAGCAGACAGGACCTCTGCCCCAGTGTGGCTTCTGTACCCCAAACACACCAGCGCAAGCACGGCATGGCATCTTTTTGCCTGCGTACTTGCGTAGCCCCGTGAACGGCTACGGAGCACCACTGGTTCATAGGACAAACCACAGGAAGAGGCCATGGAGGAAGAAGAAGAGGAGGGGGTGGAGGAGAGAGGTGTGTCACAACCAGTAGTAGCATTTTGGAGGCGTGGCGGTGGAACAACCTCCAACACTACTGCACCTTGTCCTGCATCCTTCCCAGCTGCCAAAAGAGTGACCCAATGGGCCGTGAAAGAAAGGTAACGTCCCTGTCCATGCCTGCTGGACCATGAGTCAGCGGTAATATGCACCTTACCGCTGACCGCCCTGTCCAGCGAGGCCAAGACATTGCCTTCCACATGCCGGTAGAGAGCCGGAATAGCCTTCCGTGAGAAAAAGTGGCGTTTGGGAACCTGCCACTGAGGAACCGCACATTGCACAAACTCACGGAAGGGGGCCGAGTCTACCAACTGAAAAGGCAGCAGTTGAAGCGCTAGCAATTTAGCCAAGCTAGCATTCAACCGCTGGGCATGTGGATGGCTGGGAGTAAACTTCTTTCGACGGTCCAGCAGCTGGGGCAGGGAAATTTGCCTGCTAGAATCGGACGTCGGTGTACTGCTAGCAGAGTGGCCGCAAGTACTTGGCTGTGACACACCTAATTCTACACCTTCATTCCTCTCAGTGCATGTTTCAGAGAGGACTGAAGTTATAGTGGGGTTGGAGATCCCAGCTGATGCGGTGCAAGGAGAGGTCCGCTTTGTTCTTTGGTGTGGGTCTTTGAGGTAGGCTTGCCAACGAGCTGCATGGCAGGTCAACATATGTCTGGTCAGGCATGTGGTACCCAAGCGGCTGATGTTTTGGCCACGCGATATACGCTTGAGACATATGTTGCAAACAGCAGCTGTGCGATCTGATGCACTAGCCTCAAAAAAGGCCCACACCAAGGAACTTTTTGAATGACGGGCAGAGGCTGCGCCCTGCACAGGCGGAGCTCTGCGGTGTGATTCCGTCGGTGTACTGCCCTTACGCTGGCCACCAAAGGGCATCCTGCCTCGTTGGAGATGTGCCTCCTCCTCATCCTCCTCCTCCTCCTCTCTCCTATTAGGCACCCACGTGGAGTCAGTGACCTCATCATCCCCTCCCTCCTCATCACTGGAGCCAATCTGGCAGTATGCTGCAGCTGCTGGAACATGACTGCCAGATTGGTGTCCTTCTTGAGCATCCCCTCTGTCTGCTCTCACGCTACTGCCTTCCTGTAGCTGGGTTTCATCATCAGACCCTTCGAAACGCTGGGCATCCTCCTGGAGCATGTACCCAACACTGTGCTCAAACAGTTCGGGGGACTCCTCAGGAGGAGGACATGGTGGGTCTAGGGAAGGAGTGACTGATGATGAGTCTGACATTGATACCAGAGAAGAGGACGCTTTGGCAGCTGCTTTGCCAGTACCCTGAGCCTGGGTGAGAGAGGATGAGGAGGAGGAGGAGGGCTTGGTCATCCACTCTACCAAGTCTTCGGCATGATGTGGCTCAACATGTCCAGCTGCCGAAAAGAAGGACAAGCGTGTCCCATGGCCATGTGCTGATGACAATGCACCGCGTCCACGACCAGCACTGTTGCCCCCAGACACAGAGCCTGCTTGCCCTCTTTTATTGCCTCCTGACTGTCTGCCTCTCCTTGTTTGCCTTCCAGACATTCTAATAGATGGCCTGCAGGGAGATGGGAAAAAAGCAATAAGGGCTACCTTCAGGTGTCCTTCTCTGTCCCTTTACTTAAGGATTTCTAAATATGGTTGAGGATTATTGCTTTTGCACAGAATAGCACAACGACAATTTCCCTGACTGTCCAAAAAACAAGGATTTCAAAGATGGTTGATGAGGAATGCTTTAGCACACTATAGCACAAGGAGAATTCCCCTCACTTTCCTTCTTTGTCCCTAGAAACAAGGACTGGCACAGTGAAAGAAACTGACACTCTCCCTACCTAGAGTTTTCTGTCCCTAGAAAAAATGTTTTTTTAAAGCACACTATAGCACAAGGAGAATTCCCCTCACTTTCCTTCTTTGTCCCTAGAAACAAGGACTGGCACAGTGAAAGAAACTGACACTCTCCCTACCTAGAGTTTTCTGTCCCTAGAAAAAAATGTTTTTTTAAAGCACACTATAGCACAAGGAGAATTCCCTCACTTTCCTTCTTTGTCCCTAGAAACAAGGACTGGCACAGTGAAAGAAACTGACACTCTCCCTACCTAGAGTTTTCTGTCCCTAGAAAAAATGTTTTTTTAAAGCACACTATAGCACAAGGAGAATTCCCCTCACTTTCCTTCTTTGTCCCTAGAAACAAGGACTGGCACAGTGAAAGAAACTGACACTCTCCCTACCTAGAGTTTTCTGTCCCTAGAAAAAATGTTTTTTTAAAGCACACTATAGCACAAGGAGAATTCCCCTCACTTTCCTTCTTTGTCCCTAGAAACAAGGACTGGCACAGTGAAAGAAACTGACACTCTCCCTACCTAGAGTTTTCTGTCCCTAGAAAAAATGTTTTTTTAAAGCACACTATAGCACAAGGAGAATTCCCCTCACTTTCCTTCTTTGTCCCTAGAAACAAGGACTGGCACAGTGAAAGAAACTGACACTCTCCCTACCTAGAGTTTTCTGTCCCTAGAAAAAATGTTGTTTTAAAGCACACTATAGCACAAGGAGAATTCCCCTCACTTTCCTTCTTTGTCCCTAGAAACAAGGACTGGCACAGTGAAAGAAACTGACACTCTCCCTACCTAGAGTTTTCTGTCCCTAGAAAAAAATGTTTTTTTAAAGCACACTATAGCACAAGGAGAATTCCCCTCACTTTCCTTCTTTGTCCCTAGAAACAAGGACTGGCACAGTGAAATAAACTGACACTCTCCCTACCTAGAGTTTTCTGTCCCTAGAAAAAATGTTTTTTTAAAGCACACTATAGCACAAGGAGAATTCCCCTCACTTTCCTTCTTTGTCCCTAGAAACAAGGACTGGCACAGTGAAAGAAACTGACACTCTCCCTACCTAGAGTTTTCTGTCCCTAGAAAAAATGTTTTTTTAAAGCACACTATAGCACAAGGAGAATTCCCCTCACTTTCCTTCTTTGTCCCTAGAAACAAGGACTGGCACAGTGAAAGAAACTGACAGTCTCCCTACCTAGAGTTTTCTGTCCCTAGAAAAAATGTTTTTTTAAAGCACACTATAGCACAAGGAGAATTCCCCTCACTTTCCTTCTTTGTCCCTAGAAACAAGGACTGGCACAGTGAAAGAAACTGACACTCTCCCTACCTAGAGTTTTCTGTCCCTAGAAAAAATGTTTTTTTAAAGCACACTATAGCACAAGGAGAATTCCCCTCACTTTCCTTCTTTGTCCCTAGAAACAAGGACTGGCACAGTGAAAGAAACTGACACTCTCCCTACCTAGAGTTTTCTGTCCCTAGAAAAAATGTTTTTTTAAAGCACACTATAGCACAAGGAGAATTCCCCTCACTTTCCTTCTTTGTCCCTAGAAACAAGGACTGGCACAGTGAAAGAAACTGACACTCTCCCTACCTAGAGTTTTCTGTCCCTAGAAAAAATGTTTTTTTAAAGCACACTATAGCACAAGGAGAATTCCCCTCACTTTCCTTCTTTGTCCCTAGAAACAAGGACTGGCACAGTGAAAGAAACTGACACTCTCCCTACCTAGAGTTTTCTGTCCCTAGAAAAAAAATGTTTTTTTAAAGCACACTATAGCACAAGGAGAATTCCCCTCACTTTCCCTCTTTGTCCCTAGAAACAAGGACTGGCACAGTGAAAGAAACTGACACTCTCCCTACCTAGAGTTTTCTGTCCCTAGAAAAAAATGTTTTTTTAAAGCACACTATAGCACAAGGAGAATTCCCCTCACTTTCCTTCTTTGTCCCTAGAAACAAGGACTGGCACAGTGAAATAAACTGACACTCTCCCTACCTAGAGTTTTCTGTCCCTAGAAAAAATGTTTTTTTAAAGCACACTATAGCACAAGGAGAAATCCCCTCACTTTCCTTCTTTGTCCCTAGAAACAAGGACTCGCACAGTAAAACACACTGACACTCTCCCTACCTATCCTTCTCTTTCCCTAAACTAAAGGAATCCAGGTTAAGCAAGAAAGAAATAAATGTCACTGTCCCTGCCTATGCTTGTCTTTCCCTGCTCCGGAACACACTACACTAGGCCGCCGTGCTGGCGGCCTTTTATAGTGTGGGGCGTGTACTAAACACCCTCAGCAATAATTGGCCACAGGCATCCTGCCTGTGGCCAATCATTGCTCTCCTCGCTGCCGGCGCTGTGATTGGCCAAGCATGCGGGGTCACAGTGCATGCTTGGCCAATCACAGCGCCTGGATGACACTGCGATGGCGTAGTGCATTGTGGGCCGTTCGCGTCACTCGAATTTGGCGCGAACGGCCCAAATCGTTCGATCTTCGTCGAACGATCGAACAGCCGATGTTCGAGTCGAACGTATGTTCGACTCGAACACGAAGCTCATCCCTATAGATCAGCACCATAGATAGTAAATAGATAATCACCACAGATAGTATATAGATCAGCACCACAGATAGTATATAGATCAGCATTACAGATAGGGTATGTAGATCATCACCACAGATAGTATATAGATCAGCACCACAGATAGTAAATAGATAATCACCACAGATAGTATATAAATCAGCACCACAGATGGTATATACAGTAGATCAGCATTACAGATAGTATGTAGATCTTTACAGCAAATAGTATATAGATCAGCACCACATAAAGTATATAAATCATCACCAAAGATAGTATATAGATCAGCACCACCGATAGTATATACAGTAGATCAGTGTTTCTCAACTCCAGTCCTCAAGGCGCCCCAACAGGTCATGTTTTCAGGCTTACCATTATTTTGCACAGGCAATTTGATCAGTTTCACTGCCTTAGTAATTCCCACAGCTGTTTCATCTGAGGGAAATCCTGAAAACATGACCTGTTGTGGCGCCTTGAGGACTGGAGTTGAGAAACACTGCAGTAGATCATCACCACAGATAGTATATAGATCAGCACCACAGATAGGGTATATAGATCATCACCACAGATAGTATATAGATCATCACCACACCACAGGTAGTATATAGTAGGCTTGTGCAATTCGTTTCGTAACGAATCGAAATTCGTCCGAATTTAGCAACTTTCGGACATTCGGAAGCATTCGAATTTCCGAACAAAGCAATTACGAATAAAACCGAATCCGAAATAAATTATACCGCAAAATAGCGAATGCCCGAATGTCTTCGGCATAATTCGTTATGAAAAAACTTATGAATGTACAAATCCATTGGAAACACAATAACACTCACTCTGCTCTGCTCTCTGCTTCTCCTTCACCGTGCTGAACTCCCTCTCAAAATGGTGTACAGGGGCGGAGGCTATAGCCGCATGTAAAAAACGAAAGTAAAATACGAGATTTCTAATCCATTCGAAGCACAATAACACTCTGCTCTGCTCTCTGCTTCTCCCTCACCGTGCTGAACCCTCTCAAAATGGTGTACAGGGGCGGAGGCTATAGCCGCATGTAAAAAACAAAAGTAAAATACGAGATTTCGAATCGTTACAAATAACCGCTATGTATTTCGAAAAGTACAAATCCATTCGAAGCACATTAGGCATAATAGGCAGCGTCGTCGTGAGAGAGACACAGAAAATTACGAATCAACGAACCCAAAAAAAGTTACGAAAGTAGGAGTTGTGTCCAGAATCAACGAAAAACAACGTACTCTACCGAAAGTACGAATTATAAAGCAACAAAAAATTCAACGAAAAATGTCGCTTGCAAAAATACGAATGATTACGAATCAACAGGACCGGAAAGAAACGAACCGAAACGGAACGAATTTTTCCGTTGTGCACAAGCCTAGTATATAGCACCCACCCACCCACCCCGCAAGTGGCTTGTGGCTTGTGGCTGCCAGCACCCTCACGGATCACGGCACACTCACAGCAACCCTCCACCCCCCTCGCAGGTGGCTCGCAGCTGCCAGCACACCCCCAGCTCACGGCACACTCACAGCCAAACCTCCCCCGCGGGGGTGGCTCGCAGCTGACATCACAATGGAATATTCTTCTGTAAATAGGCCCAGCTCAGGCTGTGCGATCCATCCACTAAGTGGCGACGTCACTTCCGGCTTCTCACTGGCACAGAGCAACGGAAGTGACTATGTTGGAAAGCAACGCCCATGTCCTACGGCGGTGCCAATCAAAACATAGACAGTGAAGAATGATATGGAAGTGAACGAATGGGAGCATTGCGCCACAATGCAGCCCAAAACCCCGCAAATGAAGCATCTCGTCTGCAATCACGCAATTGCATTGACATCACACTTTCCATATGGCACTGCGTCCGGCGCCTGAACACAGTGCACTTAAAAAAAAGGTCCACTTCTGCCATCTGCCAGCTCTGCCATCTGACAGGTCTTAAATAACTAAGAGGCGGGGTCACCCACTGATGTCAACTATTGCCCCCCCCTTGTGACATCATCGTCCAGGGGCACAATGGATATACATGGTCAGGGGGGCATTGTTTTTTATTTTTGTTTTTTTAAATGAAGGAATTGTCAAAAACTGCTTACTGTAAATTTTTACACTACACATTTTTTGTTGAATGAGTAGGCAGAGCCACCCTGCCCAAAAGCACCCTCCCATGTTGAGGGCATGTGGCCTAGGATGATTCAGGAGAGGAGGGGGCACTGCATGCTCAGATAAGGGCCTGGTATGGATTTTGGGGGGGGCACACACAATTTTTACATTTTGGCATGGGGTTCTCCTCAAAATCCATACCAGACCCGAAAAGGCCTGGTATAGACTGGGTGGGGCACGCTGCTTTTATTACCGATGTTTTTATTGTCGGCAACTCTTTTTTTACATTTAGTTGTCAGCAGGGAACCCTGCTGACAGCTGATGACTCGGTTGTTAAGGACACGCTGGCCGGCTTCCCGGCCTGCTCCTTAACAACCAGCTATTCATCCAGCTACTCAAATAGATATTGAAAAAAAAAGTGCAAAACCCATGTAAAAACACATTAAAAATGCAACATTTGAGTTTTTGGTGCTTATCCATAGAAGTATATTACATACAAAACACAATCTGTTGTGGGGGAAAAAGTACCTGAGCTTTTCCAAGAATGCACCGGCTGAAAAACGCATAGATGTACACGTGCACCATAGGAAACCATGTTAAATGGACTGTAGTGCGTCTCTGCAAACTGCAAAATGCATAGGTGTGAACCAAGTGTAAAACAGAATTCCCTACCTGATCACCTGAACATTGAGGAAAGAGGGGTATGCAGAGGGAAACATTTTCAAGTGTTGCTTCCCATGGTTCCCTAAAGCATTTTATTAGTCACATGGACTTTTTGCCCACAGTAACTTGTCACAGAACTTACAACATATGTAAAACTCTTACGTAGTTTGCATACAGCATGTGCTACAGTCCTGTAAAGTTCCCAGATTATTGTCTTGATGCTGCCTGAGTATCACACGTGTTTACATAATGTACAAGAAGGCTGATAGACCACAAAAGACCAAGCTATGTGGAATATGAAATTTAAAGGACAACAAGACGAACTACCAAAATCATGCACATGTGAACATCATTGATTCACAACACATGTAGCAGTTGAAGCAAACTAGCCCACATTTAATGTCCTCTAAATATAAGCACAATTGAAGAAGAGTGAGTTCAACTGTGGGGTCCAAGTGTTCCATGCGTATGTCACATTTGAGTGTTGGCATAAAAGCATGAATGGAACCAGATGCATGAAACTTACATAGGATTGTCTCAGTTCTTATTACACCAAGGAACATGCCCCAAGTTTTTTATGTATTATTTATTTCAAGATTTCATTCTTTTACAAAACAAGGAGAAAGCTTAGAGAAAAACAGTAGAAGACAAATTTGTCATTGCAGTCTGTATGGCAGTATTTAATCTATTCAGGTAAAAAAAATGTCCCAATATGATGAGATTAATAGAAATATAAGAACATGCTAAACAGGATCCTTTTCGAAACTGGAGGAATTGAGAATTTGCAGAGGTCCGAGAGAGGAAAATTCTGGATCTTGTGATATCTGAGTAGATGACAGCCAGTATGAATGTCCTAAGTAGTGTTTTCCACAACAGTTGTTCCCCAGAGTAGGAGGTATTCTTTGCCTTGGATGACATGGAAGAAGGTGTTGGAGTTTCCTTAAATGGATAAAAGGGGGCAAGACCATAAGACTTGAACGCTAATAAGAAATTCCACCAGGTAGCAGTAATAATAGGATGCTTATAGAGGTCAAGGGTGGGCAGCGCTGGAGACAATGGGAGCACATCTGGAGGGGTAGGAGAGGTGTCTAGTACAAGGGAAACCCATTGATTGGAAGCTTTATATCAACACCAGTCTTAGGTTCTGGTCAAATTGGAGTCAATGTGGTACAGTCAAATGTCTGGGAGTGCCATGGCCCCCAGTATTTTCTGTCTGCAACGGTAGTGTGCTTCAGGTGTGCCTGTTTAGAGGAGCACACTAACTGCCCCAAGTTTTAAAACATACAGTAGTCACAGGTATAGTCAACCATGCTTATCTATATCTATAATTGGAGCAAGTGCACCCTCTGTTGTAGATGGCCATCTCTTGATGCTACCAGACATTAAGTCCAATCCAAGTGAGTCCTGTAACCTGATCACTAATCAAGACAGATTCTAAAATAGCTGGAAATTTTTCTGATCAAGATGGATTCTTAAATAGCTTGAAGTTACTACTGGAATAGCTGGACATTCCCTTCAAAGGCTTTTCTCTTCCACAACAAAGACTGCTTCATCAGCTGCTGGAAAAACACCTGCTAGTCTGCTAGTCCACCAGACTCACCGCTCTTCTCAGAGTGGTACCTTCACATCCCCCCCCCCCAACACTGTGCCAAGAGTTTAGGGATTTACTCTGCAATGTGCTACAGAATGGAATGATCCAGGAAAGCTGGAGTCCTTGGGCTGCCCCTGTCATCCTGTTGTGAAAGAAGGATGTCAGTCTACGTTTCTGTGTGTAAACTCAATGCATGTACCCGCAGGGATGCCTACCTACTGCCTCGGATTGAGGAACACCTTATTGCCCTTGAACAAGCCAAGTTCTTCTCCACCTTGGATCTGGCTAGTGGCTACTGCTAAGTCCTGGTGTGGGGCCATGACTGGGAGAAGACTGCCTTCATCACACACCTGGGACTGTTTGAGTTTAATTGTACTCCCTTCAGCCCCAGAAATGCCCCCAGCACCTTTCAGCACCTAATGGAAAGATGTATTGGAGACTTCAATTTTGAGACTGTATTGGTTTACCTCGATGATATCATCATCCTCTCGAAGAGCATGTAACACATCTGGACCGAATGTGATAAAGAATACCAAACATACCAGAGGAAGTAAGCTGGATTCAAACTCAGATTGCACCCTGTACTGGTTGTTGGGGCAGCTTTTTCCACCTGCCTCACCTATAACCTGTGAAGAAACGACTATACCAAAATATGCTGAAACATCGTTTGCTGGGTGTTGACTGTTTCAAGAAGCCTGCCGATGACCGGGAGGTGTTTAACTCCACAGAACTTCCCTCTGTGCATGAAGCCCCTGCTGACTGGTTCCTGACGCAACTCCTGCTCGAATCTCTGGTCTCCACTAACTCAGAAACTGACGTTTCTGGTACTGGAGGTCCAACAACCCCATCCAGCACCACAGATTATACTGACTTGTTGAGGATTCAACCTTGGACCCTGGTGAAGGGAAAACGGGCAACGCATATGGACCCTTGTTAATAGGGATGAGCCGAACACCCCCCGGTTCGGTTAGCGGTAGAACATGCGGACGGACTGAAAGTTTGTGCGAACATTCGAACACCGTTAAAGTCTATGGGACCCAAATGTGAAAAATCAAAAGTGCTGATTTTAATAAAGGCTAATATGCAAGTTATTGTCATAAAAAATGTTTGGGGACCCGGGTCCTGCCCCAGGGGACATGTATCAATGCAAAAAAAGTTTTAAAAACACCCGTGAAAAAATAAAAGTGAAATATTCCTTTAAATATTGTACCTGGGGGGTGTCCAGTGTTTAGAACAGTCCCTGCACAAAATGAAATTTTTGTGCAGGGACAAATGACATTTCTAAAGGAATAAAAGTAATTTAAAACTGCTTGCGGCTTTAATGTAATGTCGGGTCCCGGCAATATAGATTAAAATTATTGAGAAAACCGGCATGGGTACAAAACGGCATGGGTACCCCCCCCCCCCAGCCCATTACCAGGCCCTTTGGGTCTTGTATGGATATTAAGGGGAACCCCGCACCCAAATTAACAAAAGAAAAGACATGGGGCCCCCAGGCCCTATATACTCTGAACAGCAGTATACAGGCAGTGGCCGGGGTTACAAACACGATAGGGACTGTAGGTTTGTTCTTAAGTTGAATCTGTTTGTAATTTGGAACAGGTACATTTTTTAAGTTTCGCTTTAGCCCAAAAATCTATTTTTAAGCTTTTTGGATAACATAGGGAAGGGTTATCACCCCTGTAACATTTTTTTTGCTGTCTGTGCCCCTGTTCAGGAGATTTCACCTCTCTTTCTGTCCCAATGACATTTGGATTTAGAAATTTTGGGGGTTTTAGAGGAACAAGGATTGGTGATAAAGCATCAGTGGAGACACCTTTTTCCCCATATTAACTCTTACAGGAGAGAATTTCCCTTCCTAGGGGTAGATTTCCTCTGACTTCCTGTTGTCTCCCTCCGTTTGTTAGTAGGAGTCGTTTGTAAGTCAGATGTTTGAAAGTAGGGGACCGCCTGTATATAATATACGGCCTGCCCTATATACTCTGCAGAAAATTGGGCCTTAGGTGTTGGTGGTACCAGAACACTGTAAGCCCTCAGAGTTACCCTTGGTGGGCGCTGGAACGGGCCCTGCTGTAAAATATTATATCAAGAATTGTAATTACATGCCCCTGTTAAACAGGGGCAGAAAAATTGGGCCTTTGGTGGTGGTGGTGGTGCCACAACACTGTAAGCCCTCACAGTTAGTCTTGTTGAGCGCAGGAACTGCGGAACGGGCCCTGCAGTGAAATATTAGGTCAAAAATTGTAATTACGCACCCCTGTTAAACAGGGGCAGAAAAATTGGGCCTTAGGCAGTGGTGGTGGTGCCACAACACTGCAACCCCTCACAGATACTCTAGTTGAGTGCAGGAACGAGCCCTGCTGTGAAATATTACAGCAAAAATTGTAATTACATGCCCCTGTTTAACAGGGGCAGAAAAATTGGGCCTTAGGCAGTGGTGGTGATGCCACAACACTGCAACCCCTCACAGATACTCTAGTTGAGCGCAGGAACGAGCCCTGCTGTGAAATATTACAGCAAAAATTGTAATCACACACCCCTGTTAAACAGGGGCAGAAAAATTGGGCCTTAGGCAGTGGTGGTGGTGCCCTGAAACAAAAATATTCTTAGAAGCTATCAACATGAACATTGAGGAGGAATAGGCATAATAGGATAGTCACTCAGCATAGGCAGTCTTTAAGGGATCCCACATCCATAGAAAAATCAATCGGTTACATCAGCATCAGGTGCTTGGTAGCTGGTGATCCAAGACGGATTCATTTTTATGAATGTGAGCCGACCAATAGGGTCTGTGGACAGGCACTCTGTGATCAGTTATAAAGCCTGCAGCACTGAATGTGCGTTCAGAAAGAACACTGGATGCAGGACAGGCCAGTAGATCAATTGCATATTGTGCAAGCTCTGGCCAGTGGTCCATCCTCAAGACCCAGTAACCCAGTGGATTTTCTTTTTTAAGTCAATAATTTTTATTGAAAATTTTAAATTTTAACAACATATGTATTATAAGAAAATATACACAGTTTCCGATATACACGTTCATATTTCGTAAATATTCAGTGCATTGAAGCATCTATTTAATATTTCATAAGTTCTTGGGCCAGATAGACCAACAATTGTCAAATTTTGAGCATTTCAAAGAATTGATAGCAATCAGTCTTTCAAATGTGTAATTCCTGTGCACCACTATTGTTACATCAGATAAGTTTATGGCCTTGCTAGATTTCCAGTTACGTAGGATCAGTGAGCGTGTTTCTAATAGAATGTGTGTTATGACTGGTCTGAAGCTATGGTGGAAGTGATCTATGTTTAAGTGTAAGATTGCTAAAGCGGGGTCTGGTGCCGTGATTATGCCTGTCAGAGATGAGATTAATTGGAAAACTTGGTTCCATAGGCTTTTAATATTTGGGCAGTTCCAGAACATATGTAGTAGATTCCCCGTTTGACCACATTCTCTCCAACAGCTAGGTGATGTACCTGGAAAAAACTTTGCTATCCTGAACGGAGTATAGTGCCACCTGTTTGCCATTTTAATCGCCAATTCCCAGTGTTTTACGCAGTGGGAAGCTTTGTGTACTTCTTTGAATGTGTGTTTCCATTGATCTCCTGAGAAGGAGGTACCCAGGTCTACCTCCCACTTTGTCATTGCTACAGTTTTGTGAAAGGTTAGTTTATCTTGTAGTATGTTGTAGAAGAATGATATGCCTTTCGTATCTAATTTGGCTGTGGAGAAGAATTGCCAGACTTTGCTTGGAAGTGCTACGGTTGGTGTTTCCGTGGAGTGTAGGAGATGTGTGATTTGCAGACATTTGAACAACTTGTCGTTTGTGAGGTGGTATTGTGTCATAATTTGGTTCACAGATTTGTGTCTTGTACCTTCATATAGGTCCAATATGTGTGTTATACCCTGGTCAGTCAGGTCTGCCACCTTCAACAATGGTATTTTGGCTTCTAACAGCTTCAGGGGTAGTTTGAAGTCAATGTCCTGGCTATCTTGGTGATTTCGTTCTAGGAATAACCTCCATGTCTTAATGGAAGTCTGCATTGGGGGTGATAGAATAGTCGTGTCCCATTGAGCCCATCTGTCTCCAAGAAGGAATAGCTTTAAGTCTTTTGTCGGTGAGTAAGCTTTTTCTATCTCTACCCATAGTGGTGCGTCGGCGTTCTGTAGCCAATATTTAAGTTGATCTAGTCTTACCGCCCATAGGTAGTCATAAATGTCTACTAAGCCCGCCCCCCCTATTAGTTTGTGGGATAGCAAATTGTTTCGTGAACATCTAGCTTTCTTTCCATTCCAGATATATTTCCAACCTAGATCTGATAAGTTCTTAAGATAATGGAAGGGAATATGCAGTGACAAGGTGCGGAATACATATAATATTTGCGGCAGTATCAACATTTTATAAGCAGAGATTCTACCCATCCATGATATTTCCTTTTTCGATAAATCCCTGAGTTGAGCTTCCAGCTTGGCTATCAGCGGGGACATATTGGCTTTGGCGAGTGCGGAAATCTTATTTGTGATTATAATACCTAGGTAGGTGATGCCTCCCGTGCTCCATGTGTATGGAAGCAGCTTTTGAAGAGCACGTTTTGCATGGGGTTGTACTCCTAAGTCCAGTATTAGGGATTTAGTGAAATTAACTTTATAGTAGGAAATCTCCCCAAAGGTAGTGAGGATTTTGTGTGCTTCTGGTAGGGACGTTAGCGGAGTGGTCAAGAGTAGGATTACGTCATCCGCAAATAAATTGATGGTGTGATTGCCAGAGCCAAGCCGGAAGCCCGTAATCAGTGGATGTGAGCGGATAGCTTCAGCCAGAGGTTCAATCATTAGGTTAAAAATGGTCGGAGACAGGGGGCAACCCTGTCTGGTCCCGTTCGAAATTTTAAATGGTGTAGACAGGAGGCCTGCAGAGTATACCTGTGCAGACGGTGAGGAATAGAGCGCTAAGACAGCATTTAGTATGTTCCCTTTGAAGCCAAACTTATTCAATACAATTTCCATATAAGTCCAATGGATTCTGTCGAACGCCTTCTCTGCGTCTATAGAAAGCAGCAGAGAAGGCGTTCGGGTTTTTTCAGCATAGTGCATCACATTGATAATTCTCCTTGTTGCATCAGAAGTCTGTCTCCCCTTCACAAATCCCATCTGGTCACGCTGAATGAGTAAAGGTAGGATATTCATCAGTCTTTTGGCTAACAGTTTTGCATAGACTTTGGTATCAGTATTGAGAAGGGATATAGGCCTAAAGTTTGCCGGAGTGTTGGGGTCTTTACCCGGTTTTGGTATTGTCACTATATGTGCCCTCAGCATCTCTTGTGGCAAAGTTGCAGAGTCTGCAGCTGTGTTGAAGACCCTGGACAAGTGGGGCGATAGGGTAGATTTAAATGTTTTGAAATATTCGTTAGAGAATCCATCGGGGCCAGGTGACTTTCCATTTGGTAGGGAGTGTATAGTTTTTTCCACCTCTTGGGGTATGATTGGTGCATTTAGATCGGAAAGCTGTTGTTCTGATAGGGAGGGGAGATGTAGCTTCTGTAGAAACATTTGGATTTTGTCTATATTAGGTTGTGGGGTATTGGGATCCCTATGCAAGTTGTAAAATGAGCTGTAATATTCTGCGAAGTGGTTCGCTATATCTTGGGGGTTGACAATTTTGTGTGGTGAGGTCGGGTGATTCAGATAAGCTATTCTAGTTTTAGTACGAGCTGCTTTTAGTCTGTTCGCTAGGTATTTGCCTGCTCTATTGGCATTAGAATAATAGTTAAGTTTTAAACGGCTAAGGTGTTTATCGTACTGTTGGGTCAGGAGCTCTCTGAGGGTTTCTCTGAGGGAGGAAAGTTTGTTAGCTAATGGTGCTGAAGGTGAGTTCTTGTTTTGGGATTCTATAACACGCAGGTCTGCAAGGACTTTATTAAATAGTTGTGCTTTCCTCTTTTTTTCTATGGCACCTAATTGAATTAGTATACCTCTCATGTACGCCTTGTGTGCGTTCCATATAATATATGGATCCTCGACCGAACCTGTGTTTTCTTGGAAGTAGGTCTTAAGGTGTAAGTAGATGAGTTTTTGGAATTGTTGTTCCTGGATAATTTTGGTGTTGCAGCGCCAGATGGGGGGTGAAGAGGAGACACCCTTTTCCGCAACAGACATAGAGATGGCAGCATGGTCTGACCATGTAATATCGTGAATTTTTGTTATTTCTACATTTTGCAATAGCCATTTGTCCGTTAGGAACATGTCTATACGAGAGTAAGAGCCATGTCTGTCTGAGAAAAAGGTGTAGTCCCTTTCGTTTGCATGGAGGCATCTCCAGGCGTCAAATAGTTCCTCCTTGTGGAGCAATGATTGGAGAGACAGAGTACCCTTAGGTTTACCTGAGGAGGTGTCCATTCTAGGGTCAGAGGTGATGTTAAAGTCCCCGCAAATCAGAAGGTTGCCATATTTAATGGAGTTTGCCTTTTTAATGACCTTGTTTAGAAAGCGGAGTTGGTGAGAGTTAGGGGCGTACACCGTGACGATCGTGTAAGGTTTAGAGTTAATATCCCCTGTGACAATAATGTATCTGCCACTAACGTCAAGCACAACGTTTCTGGGTTGAAAGGAGATAGAGTTCTTGATGGCGAGCATGACACCTCTAGTTTTACTGTTAGGTGTACAGGCCATGTACACATATGGAAAGTCTTTGTGCGAACAGTACAGGATTTTGTTTAGCTGAAAGTGTGTCTCCTGTACACACAGAATGTCCGCCCCGTGTTTAGTGGCTTCAGCCCACATGGCGAATCGCTTAGCAGGATGGTTCAATCCCCGGGTATTAATGGATATCAGTTTGATCGTCATTGTAACAGATGTAGGGGAGTTATTGTGGAGATGTCGTGCGGGTACTCACTGTTCCCATATGATTCGTTTTCAGATACTGTAAAGCTGTGCTGGCCAGGTAGTTGAGTTGTAACTTCTTCAACGCTTGCAGTCATTTCGATTCCTATGGATCTGTGTATAATAAATGAACAGTAGAAAGAACAATATAAAACAGAAAAAGTCAACTGGGTTATACTAAGAACCGGATCCATAAACTGATCCTCGTGCAGTCGTAGCTGCTATTGATAGAGGAGGGGTGTAAGGGAGATTCAAATGGAGATCTCAACCCCGGAGATATTTGTGCAAATTTAGATATCAGAATTGTGCGTTTCCACCTGTCTTCTTCTTAGTTGAGCGTTTGTGGGACACCACTTGCCAATCATTTTGCAGTGGTTGCAAGCCTGAGGGGGGTGATTGTTGGACGAGTTGTTCAGGAAGTATTCCCCATTGGCGTAGCACACCTATCCCTTCTTCCAGTTTGGAAATATCAATGGTATTACCGTTGTGGGTTATGGTGAGGGTAGCAGGGTACTTCCATTTGTGGAGTATGTTGTGATTCCTCAAAGCTTTTGTAATAGTCAGTAGGTTGCGGCGGCGTTGAAGTGTGTGCCTGGATAGGTCCGGCAGTAGTCTGATTGTTGCATACTGCTGAGGGATACCCCCTGGCTTGCGGGACGCTTGCATTATTTGGTCCTTGATGTGGTAAAAGTGAACCCTCATCAGAACATCTCTGGGGATGTCATCGGGGAGAAATGATGGCTTGGGAATTCTGTGAATCCTGTCTACAAGGAGATCTTGCGCTGATGCCCCTGGTAACAGAGTGGAGAACAGGGTCTGGACATATTGCAGGAGCTGGTTAGGGGGAACAGATTCAGGTATGCCTCTAAGTTTGAGATTATTTCTCCTGGATCTGTCCTCGAGGTCACTCAGCTTGTCCTTTATCCATTCTATGTCTTCTCCCTGTGCTGTATGGGACTCCACCATAGTGTTGTAGGATGAGGTAAATTCCTCCATTCTATTTTCTACCTGGTGAACTCTATGTCCCATTGCTTGGACTTCTCTCTGGCATTCATTTAACCCTTTGAGCATATCTGTTTGTAGGGAGGACCTCAAGGACAGCAGCATGTCTTTTAACATCGTGTCAGACACTGGCCTGTCAGCCGTGGGGAAGTCTGCTATGGGGTCCCCTCTCTGTGTGTGTTGGCCTGTGGTGACTGTATGAGGCTCGCTTACCTCCATGCTCGAGTTAGCTTGTGGCCTGAGCGGGGAGTCTCTCCTCGGTCTGGACTTGGCTGGGCTCCTTGTAGAAGGGCTGGATGTCCCAGAGGAGGCCTCGCTGAGCGGTGTGGCGTCCGATGGTAAGCTACGGCCGTTGTGCAGTGCTCCGGACTTGTGCGACTGCTGCGAATCCCGGGCGCCGCCGCCATTTTGTTGAGGGCCGCGCGAGGTTATAGCGAAGAATCCGTCCAGTTTCTGCGGTTGTTGTGGCTTCTTTCGGTTCCTCGCCATCCTCGTTCCGATCAGCGGGGAGTAGCTGACTGGATAGTGGTGTGTGAGGCCTCGGATTGCGCCGGTGGACGCTGATGGCTGCGGATTATCTCCGGTGGACGAGCGGAGCTCCTAGGTTAAGCATCCATCTTGGAGTCCGGTCGCCACGCCCCCCCACCCAGTGGATTTTCTGTTGGAAAGGTCTCCAAGTCTGATCTTGGACTTGGGAATTCCTGCACCATGTAATTCAGACACTGGTGATGGTTGCTAGAACTGATCAGACCTTGGCGCTGAGGACTGAAGAATTGTCTGAAGGCATCGGTCAGACGGCCACCTTCTCCACCGCTCTTTCTGTCACTGAACGAAGCCTCAGCAACACGTTGTCCAGCACCAGGAAATTGTAACCTCCCAGGCTCTGGAAACGCATTGCACAATCCTTTCTGCAAGGCCTCCCGAAGATGTTTCATCCTCTGCTTCCTCTGCGAAGGCTGAATAAGTTCTGCAACCTTACACTTGTAACGTGGATCAAGAAGGGTTGCCAGCCAGTAATGAACCCTCTCCTTGATACCACGAATCCTAGGGTCCTTTCGCAGGCTTTGCAGGATCAGGGAGGCCATGCAGCGTAAGTTTGCTGAGGCATTCGATCCGGAGTCCTCTGGGTCACTAAGGATCACATGAGCCGCAGCCACCTCCTCTCAGACATGTACAACACCATGGGTTTCTGGAAAAAACGATCCCTTGAAGACTGCTGCTGATGCTGAGTGTTATGCTCCACCTCCATGCTGACACAATCCTCCTCCTCCTCTTACTGTGTGATTGGCGGTCCCACAGGAATACTGTTTGGATAAAGGGGGCCTTGAGAGGTAAGGAAGTCCTCCTCTTCCTCCCGCTGTTCTGCCTCAAGTGCCCTGTCCATTATATCACTAAGCGTGTGCTCCAACAGGAAGACAAGAGGGACAGTATCACTGATGCATGCACTGTCACTGCTCACCATCCTCGTGGCCTCCTCAAATGGTGACAGGACAGTGCATGCATCCTTGATCAGTAGCCACTGGCGTGGCGAATAAAAGCCAAGCTCCCCTGACCCTGTCCTGGTGCCATACTCGCACAGGTACTTATTGATGGCCCTCTGCTGCGTGTGCAGCCAATGCAGCATTGCCAACATTGAGTTCCACCTGGTGGGCATGTGTCAAATGAGGCGGTTCTTGGGCAGGTTGCATTCCTTTTGAAGGTCAGCCAGCCGAGCACTGGCATTATATGACCGTCGGAAATGACCACAGACTTTCCTGGCCTGCCTCAGGAGATCCTGTAAGCCTGGGTACCTGCTCAAGAACCGCTGCACCACCAAATTCAGGACGTGAGCCAAACAAGGAACATGGGTCAAGTGTCCCTGTCGGAGGACGAAGAAAAGGTTGGTGCCATTGTCGCATACAACCATTCCTGGCTGAAGCGTGGCGTCAACCACCTCTGAGTCTGCCCCTGCAGA